>HG995303.1:12653257-15301514 GCA_905332915.2 Hecatera dysodea
AATATTACGTGAGTTATGTTTATTTTCATTATTCAGCTCTATAAACTCGAATTCAGGGAATCCTATTTCAAATCCTTGTGAAAATAACCGGGTGAAACAAAATAACAAACCAAAGACTGGGCGTGTGCCTATTTCACTAGCTGGCATAGCAACATGGGAACGTGAATCAGTTTCCACTTATTCAATCAAATTCTCGTGTTCGAAAAATACTTTTTGGCAAAGCACACAATCGAATAACAGCCTCTATGAACAAACTCGTTTTCCTTTTTCTATTGAGTACATATGTAAGTTATTCCCTCGTAAATATTGAAACCATTTTTTGAACTACATATTTAAGTAACTACTTGTCCTCTTGTCGAGAATTTAAATACAATTATTTGGAAAAATGATTTTGAACCGTCATTAGCATTGTCTCCCTTTACACTTATAAAAGCGTTCATCAAAGTCCTCGAAAACCTTTTAATCGGCCAACTAATTTTTTGAGCGTAGAAAATGCCTAACACATGCCCTGCCATCCAGGGAGACAACGTGGCTTTGTGGGGCTTGCACCCACTAGAAACTTCGCCTTTGCGCATACTTTTGCCTTGGTGGGTGGGCCGCGAGGACTGCTATGCATGACATTCGCGACCCATCCAGCGTGGCCACTTCTGGGCTTCCTCTTCGGCCAACTAGCACTCCATCAACCTCCTAAACAGGCTAATTTGCGGCTATCTGCGGCCTATCCACCACTGACCATCTACACTCTTTTTGACCAACTGAGCTGATTGAAAATCATGAAAAATATTGTATCTTGCATTCCTAAATTATTCCAAAGCATTCGACAGTTTATTATACAAAGCCACTTTTTAAACAAGAAATAGAATCCGCTTATGTAAAATTACTAAGGAATTTACCTCCACAGCACAGCTGCCACACGCTTAGAGGCCACTGGCCCATTCTTTCCAATTCCAAAAGGGGTCAAATAAGGCGATCTGCTGTCTCCAAAGCTCTTCACAACAACGGTTGAAGAAGTTTTCCAGAAATTATTGGCATTGTCAATCCACGCTTCGCCGACGAAATTGTCCTCTTCTCTCCTTCAGCAGCTGAGTTAAGTCTTATGCTCAAACAACTGAGTTACGCCAGCCTCGAGTTCGGACTCAAAAATAACATGACGAAAACGGAATTAATGACGAACAGCATGAAGCGCAAAGTAGACATTGAAAGGGTTGAGGTTGAAATGAGTACATACCTATGTACATATATCTCGGCCAAATAGTCTCATGCCAGTCAAGACAAGATAAAGAAATTGCTAGATGCACTGAAAACGTCTGGAAGAGCAATTGGTCGATGAAAAACCTATGAAACGATCACTTCCATTTTACTTTATAAAAAAACTCATGGACATGTGCATCCTCCCGTCCCATACCTACGGAGCACAAACGTGGTTATTAACGCTGTCAACGTCAGCTCTCGGAGTCTGCCAGCGAGCAATGGAACGAAGCATCCTCGGAGTCCGAATTACAGACCGTATAAGGAACATTGTGCCTCCTTCCAAAAGCAATTCAAAACTCAAATGTAAGCAACAGTGCTGCCAAATTGAAATGGAACTGGGCAGGACATATCTTTCGTATGCCGCAGCAAAACTGGACAGTAGCCATTGGATTGGATACCAAATACCAGGAGCCGGCGGCGCGGTAGACCCAGAAAGAGCTGACAAGACGAGCTGGACTCCTACCTAAAGGATTGGGTTCGGGTAGCCCAGGACAGATCAGAATTTAAAAAAGGAAGGGAGGTCTTTGCCCTGCAGTGGGGCACTATCGGATTAAAATAATAATAAATAATATTGAACAGTTGTGTAATAACGTGATAACGTGTCACACACGTCTATATGGCGATAAATCACATTAAACGCTTCACAAAATATGGATGTGACGTATCTCGTGACGTCCTCCAAAAACAGTCATTCGAATTAAACCAATAATATTGTTTAATATGTAAATCTCGCTTTAAAAGCGCCACCATGTTTGACGTTTTCATTTCGATTCGATCATTGGCTGTGTGTCCGTCATGTATATTGATGAGTATGACTCTGATTGGCTGAACATCCGCTTTTGTTCCGCGAAATCAATTTATACCCGCACCCACCCAGATATTTACTTTAATCCGGATAAAGAAAATTCTCCGAGATTAATTTATTTTGCCAAGAATGAGAGACAAAAAAATAAATAATCACGAAGACACGAAAATAATTGTAAGTTCAGACCATCAATCAGCGAGCCGGCCCGGATTGGACAGAACACAAAAACATGGGCGAATGACCGAACAATAGATGGCGCTGACGATCCGTCGCACACAGCCCAAGATGGCCGCCGCCTTTTGGCGGGAACCACTGAAGCGTATAATTGACAAAGGATACAGTCTTTGTGTGCCTCGGCCAGCTCGCTTGTCGGCCAAAATATTACCCAAGAATATTCCAAAATATTTAGATTTTTTCTAACAAATAAGTTTCGTTTCTCGGAAATAAGTTCGAATCAAGCAAGGCCAAGATACATCACTATTTATACTTTCAGAATATTCGGGTACTTCTTTATAAAATTACAAAGATTTTGTACAAGACGGAGGGGGCCGGGGGACACATGGCAATTGCTCGTCCTTACACCACACACAATGAACAGTATCTAATATTATCATTATTCATTGGATCTTTGAAGCAGAGATAGTCTAGTTACTACGCAATCCACTCACACACGAATAATTGTCTTATTCACATGTACAATTCTGTAACCAGATTAGCCATTCGTTGTTGTTAGTGCTTGGATCACTTGATTGCATCATGTCACTTCGTTACACAACAAAAAGCGTTTTGTTCATAAAATACGAGGCGAGTCTGCCCACAAATTGGCTCCCCCAACATTGGTGAATTACAGGCATTTCCCTTATTTAAGAATAAGTGCCGCAGGACCCTCGACAATAGACTACAAAGAACATTATTCGCATGCAAGACGTCGAACGTGAATGCCTTATTTACAACATAATGGAAGTGAAAAATTTCATTTCGAACCATTTCAGTAGTTGTATTGGAATTTCGTATGAGGAAACAGACAAACGGCATGCTTTAAAATCCTGAAGTAAATAAACGTGGAAATATTCTATAGTTTAAGTGTATATATTTTTTATCAAAATAGCAATTTACACTATTTTGTCATTTTAACAAAGTAATCGAATAAACTCTTGATAGAAAATACGTTAATTATGCGTATCAACTGTTAATTACATTCGTAGAAGTAAGCCCCCTAAACAACCTCCACTGTATATGAGCCCATAAAATATTATGTACCTTTAGTTTATTGAAAATGGTTCTGCTTCCGAACAAATAGAATATGAAATACAAATATACTTTTACTACTCCATAAACAATTTTTACAATTTCGATTCAACAAAGCTGACTTAGTTTCGAGATCGGAAAGTCATAAGTAGGTTCTCCAATACGTTGTCGCTCGACGAAAACAAAGAACAACTATAAAAACTTCACAGGGTTGCCATTTAAAGAGTGTATTGTAATATCAATAAAGTCAGAGTTACAATCTGGTAACGGCTGGCGTCTACTTTGTCTGCTAAATCTCAAAAACATTGTGTAACTCACACCGGCTATTCGTTGCCCTATAATTGGCAAAGTTTATGTCATAATTTCTTTATGAAATTTTCGTGCCAAATATCTTAATTAAGGGTTGAAGGACTTTCGCAATTATGGCAGACAGAACGCAGGTATGCTCAGCAAGTTTAATGAATTGCTCCAACTTGTGTCACAATTCATATTAAATTGTGTACACTCATAATGTCACTTTGACATTAGTTTTCTAAACTACAGTTAGTTGCGGTGTAATAATCGTTAACTGCGCCTAATCACGCAGTTAAAGTCGTTTGGTAAAGTTCGATTTGATTTAGTTGAAGCCCTGTATTTTTTTATCGCACAATTCTGCCCGAAAGCGACTCACAATAGTGTGTCGCTCGGTGCGTCACCCCCGCATTGTGTAATATTTTGCTTTGTAAGCTTACAAGAAAATCTGTCAGAGTAAAGTTTGGCCTGCCACCAACATTGACATCCACCTTATTTACTGTATATCACACAATAGCAATATACGGCTGTCAATAACCGATTCGTGCTCTTACAATATAACAAAAGTAGACAGTTAGGAACGTCGCTATCTATCTCCTTATCAAACGTAGCCGCAGCGCTACCCAAACACGAAGTAGGTACCTAATGACTGAATAATTATTGGTTAATAGGCTTTACTTAGCGTGTAACGTTTCACAAAGCTATTCAGGAGATCGGCTAAGCCGCACGGGGCGCGACAAATCGTCACCGCAGAGACTCCCACAAAATAAACGTCGCGGCAATAGGAACCATTCCAACTAACTTCACCTGAAATCCTCAACTCCAAGTGCGATTAAAACCACGAACAAACATTCAGCTAACAACTATGAGTTGAGTTTCCACCTTAAAATGAACTGCGAGGTTTGTAGACACTAAAGCAAGCGAAAGGTCCCGAACCATATGGTCGGAGTTCTAAATAATTTGGTTACGTATGTTGGCCGGCTTGCTAGAAGAGGCGCAAGTAATTGGCCACAATAACAAGTCGAGTAACAACTATTTTTACCGTCTGTTTTTGTATTACTAAGGCTTATTAGTTTGGTCGCAAAATTATATAAGTATTGTCTTTACTGAAACTACTCGTAGTTCGTGCAAATGGCTCGTACAAAAAACCTACAGTTCTACCATAGTTTTGTGCTATAATTCAAAATTCAAATTCAAATTCAAATATTTTATTTCAGATAAACATCCATATGCGTTAGTAGTAGTACAACTTAACCTAATGTTAGTATTAAATTAAATTACAAACAAACACATTGAATTATTGACACTTATTACGACGATATATTTGGCAGTCATAACGGATTGTCAAAAGCAAGAAAAGCTGACACCAGTCTTGCCAAGAAGTACCGTGATACCTAGTTATTGGGTTGTGGAGGTCTGGTAGGCAGCCGTTCCACATAAAACACTGGTATTCATCTGAGTTCGGATTCACTGAGAGCCGACCCGTATATAGTTGGGAAAAGGCTAGGCAGATGATGATGATAATGGCATCACCATCATCATAATTTTAGATGAAACTCGTTCACACAGCCTTACCCCAAGTGTCGCCGTATTGATCGGTATTGTGCATCTCGCCTCCAGTGGATTCTCGCGGCCTGCACCAGGTCATCGGTCCACATAATAAACTGGCATCTACGAAACCGTCAAAATCCAAAAAAGAAAATCTGCATTGTTAGTACACATACAAGCGACTCTGATACAATCATCCTTATTTACCACATTCTAGAGTTGAAACTCTTTTAACACAACTGCCCAAATATTAGTGTTTTATTGTGTTTGTTACATGAATATTCTCTTTTCAGAAACGTGGTGTACAACCTCAGTCTCACCGACCTGACGGAGCAGCGCCGGCTGGTGTGGTACTCGCCGGAGAACGACGTCAAGATGTGCGTCGTCAAGGGGAAGGATGAGGTGAGTCCTACTACCTAGTCATAAAGTCTATTATCCCACTGCATGCTGCCAGGCTTTGGACAATAATAAGTCCTTCCACTGGCCTACTGCTGGGTAAATGAGTTCTCTGAAATTTGGGAATATTTCTTGTTTTTTATCTTCGACTTGACAAAACTGTAAATGCTTCAATTCTCATCGCGATATCAACATCTGCCTAGTTTTTCCAAACTATATTAGGAGCGACTTCCAGTCAAACCGGGTTCAGCTGAATACTAGTATTTTAAGTGGAACGACTGCCTGTCAGACGTGCTCAACCCAGATAACGGGAAACACGGTACTTCTTGTCAAGACTGGTTACAGAGATTTCGATATTAAATATTGTTGCGTTTGTCTATGGCACATTTTTAGATAAACAATAAAAAACATAAAATATAATTTTACCTTCAAAAGCTCTTTTCCTTCAAGGTCTAGCTCACTGAATCTCAGAATTACCAAGTTCGTAACACGTTACTGTGTAAATAATTTCTACGCAGGTTGTTGAAAGACGGTCTGAGATTCCTTTCCACGAAACTGTGTCCCAGCAGACAGGAACTTTGATTTTTTGGAAAGAAAATATAAAGAAATTACTTGTACACCAATTTAACTCATAACACACTTATGCAGATTGTTATGTGCTACGGCGTAGGCGATTGCTACGAACTTTCGTAACGCTACGACGGATCGTAGCGAACGGTTCTGAAATATAATAATTTCATATTTCATTAAATTCCCTTCATAGAAACATTTATACAGAACCGTTAGTAGTTAGAACTACTATATTGAAAACTAGTTAATATAAGCTTCTAATAACCACAAACGGGTGTATGATTTTAAGTAAAGAACAATGAAAGAGCGCCCGCAGCTCAATATCTGTGTTACCTGCCGCCATCTTGAGGCGAATAATTGAATTTTGAACGAGTCGGTCGCGTATGAAACGAGGCCTTATTCCGCTAAACGTCTCTCTACCGAATACCGGCAAATTAAAAAGCCAATCGAGTGGAAATTCTCGCTAGACTCGCACGGAAGATGTTCCAGGAGGTCGTATAACTTTATTTTAGTTCGAGTTAATGAGCGACCTCATTTCGGGATTACGGAATATGAATGTGAGCTCGAGTACGGGGATATGGTGGCAATAAGCCGTACTGTAATATATATGTAGAAATTTGTACTGACTCGGCTGCCAGTCGAAGGATCCGGAGAGGTTGACGCTAGAATGTCTTGCATTGCGAATTTGCGATGCACTGAGACTTGGACTTATTGTGCTTTTAGTTTATTTACTTTATTTGTATTGATGATGAGTCAATTTAATCATTTGTGTTTTATCATCACGAATTTAAAGATCAGAAGAGATTTTTGGACTTTATCATTACTAATATCTATCTCAATCCGTTAAAAACATCTACATTATGACAGTTCAGTCCCGGTCTTAAGAGGCACACATACAGAAATGGAATTATAATAAAACCATTTTTTTTTCTGACCACAATATTTACATTGATATATTTTTAGGTAATAATTTTGTTTGTTTTTAATTTTTGTTTTTATAAAAAACGTTGCCCCACACTAGGAATTTCTCCTGTGTCGTGGGTGCGTTTACAAACATACAATCTCACATACACAAACAGCCAGACCCGGAACAACTATCTGTAGGCCATACAAATGTTTGTTCCGTGCGGGAATTGAACCCACGGCACGTAGCGCAGCAGCCAATCGCTCAACCACTGCGCCAACCGTGTCGTCAATATTAGAATTATACTGCAATATTGTGGGAGACTGGTACCTAAGCTTGGCTAATAACCTGTGTTATAGGGCACCAGTGGCCGTACTACGAAGTGCCAATGCTATCATGATTTAGTGTGAGGGAAAGGGATAGTGCTATTCGTCTAGTGTAACTCCGTCACTCTCTGACACAGGAATCATGATGGATTTAAGACGGTCTCCACCCCGAGTTACAATGTCAGTCCGATACCAGGCTGAGTCGACGACGCGTTGTGCTTCACGCGCGCCTCAAGGAGCCGTCAGCACCAGAGACGGGGCCCCATAGGGTCGGTGCCTGCTAGGGTTGCGGAATTTGTTCGAAAGAGTTACCGCGGCCCTGGAACGCAAAGGGCACATGGAGGAGCACGGGTGGGTATTAGTCAGTAAAAGTCTGACACTCCCTACCGCTCCACCCAGGGCGGGAGGGGTCATTTGATGATTTCCCATCCAAAAAAAAAAAAAAAAAAAAAAAAGGACGTACCATATGCATATGTTTCTGTACCTACTCTGCTATCACAGGTCTGCTGGAAGAAATTCTTTTGAAATAAATAGTACCCTTGTACTCTTCTGTCTTTATATATATTTTATGAAAGTGCATCGTATGTTCATGAATAAATGAAGTTTATGCAATTGACAGTCACTGAGGTGGTGTCGAGACTTTAATTGGAACGTACGAAAATTAGCCTTGAGATGCATGGTAAAGAAAATTAAAACAAAATTGCATGTGAAAAATTAAAACACTCGTACAAAGATCAAGCCAAGCTTTACATTGATTTCCTTACTACCCCTTCATTCTTTCAACACTTTAACTGCCATATTTACGACGTTTTCCTCAAAAATTAGCATGAACTGCAATAAATAGGGGTCCATTAAAAATAGCAGTAAACTATTTGAGTGATTGTGTTTGTTTATGAGCGTACAGGAAAAATTAAAAGGCTGTTAAGTAAAATTACCTTTTTACGAACCTATTATTATTGGGTAAAATTTTTATGACGACTGTATCGGTATTTCAACCTTGTAAGGGCATTAAAATGGGAACTGGTCATACAGAACGTAGCGCTTGAGTTGAATGCCAAGGAAATACTGTTATGTTAAGTTTTTTTACAGTTAATACTTATCTATTATCTTATCGGTTATCTACCAATAACCGTGTTTTACTATGTCCCTCACACCGTTCTGGGTTTATTCACTCCTCTTTCTTTGTCCAGGCAATCTTCCTTTGGAATGCGCTCCCTCTGAACATCAGGACGGCAACTAGTCGGTGGTCCTTTAAGGTGAAAGCACATGAGCACATTCGCAAGAAGTTGGTACCTAGAATCATCACAGCGTTAATTCGTAGGATTCGTTTTTCTCAATGCCGTTGTTAATTTTATTGGTATGTATGTATATATGTATATATGATTGTATTTTTCCCTCTCTGTTTGTCTTTATTTTATGTTGTACCTGCCATGTTGTCTCTGCACTACCCTAAGGTCGACTGGTAGAAAATGCCTATGGCATTAAGTCCGCCTTTGTACAGTTTTTTTTACTAGTGCATAAAGTTTTAATAAATAAATAAATTCTTGAGTTTCTACGTTAATTAATTCTACGAGGTTACGTAAGGCTCGGCAATTGTTGTGGTTTTGTTATGTTTACACGACTGAAAATACATTAACATGAATAACACGCGCTTGTAATCGAAATGACACATCGTCAATTTCAAACATGTCGGTCTTTTGACAGTCGTTATTGTTGATGGAATTTAATTTTGTTTTGAGCCCCAGATTTGACTAAACAAACTGCCAGCACTCATGAGAAAACAGTTTTTGCTGGTACACAATTTTTCAAAACCCATATTCAAGACAGCTGAATCACTTAAAGAACTTAACTAAACTTGCATCCCTGTTTAATTATTTCACAAAACAAATGTTTCGACTTCAGCGAATTAATTTCTTAGACTACCTATTTACAAATTCATTCGAATTTCTCTAGGAAGCGTGTAGAAGTTTTTAAACGTTTATGCATCCATTAGGGGCTGGTAGTAACGAGCATCGATTAATGTTACTGCTGGCATTGCCACCACTGCCACCATTCTCCACCATTCGGTCCCAGCATTCGTTTTAATAAGTTTTTGCTCCACTAATTGGAAACTTTAATTTATTTCTTTTGATAAGACGTGTTTGGATAGCGCGCGGAATGTCGGTTATCTCGTTAGTAAATTCTTTGGGGTTCTAGTTTATCGTCCCAATTTGAATTTCTGATACAAGTTGTTTTAATAAATGAAGCTGGTAAAGCCATGTCTCTTGGACGGAAACTATAACATTAATACTGTGACAAATTGTCAAACACGCGTTATCTAGCTGTGATTGCTTTGATGAGGCTTCAACGGTCAATATCATCACTTTACCTACGTTGAATTTGTGTCGGGTTGGTATTATAGATAAAATATCAATTATATAAAACAAATTTTATTAAAAATCATTCAAAGAAAGAACAATTTTTCATGTTTGTATAGGAAAAGTTATTTTGGATTTCGGAATAACTCTAAAACATTAATAGCAGGTATCTGATTATTTTTACTGCTTCTGCTTTTGTTCCCAATTTAGAGATTTGAGACAATTTGAAGCATATCTAAGATTATAAAGAAATTTCTATTAGCAAGAGGCGCACGCTTTGTAGGTAACGTTAAACATATTACAGATCTAGCATCGCCCTGCAGTTAAGTACACCCGCGTAGTTCCCGTTCCCGTTGAAATATAGGGATATAATATAGCCTATGTTCACCGGAGATGTAGCTTCCCAACAGTGAAAGAGATTTTCAAATCGGTCAAGTAGTTTACGGAACCTATTCAATGTAAAAAAAAAACAATCACATCTTTCCTCTTTATAATATTAGTGTAGATAACTACAGTACACCTCTACTTAGCCCTTCAGGGGGAAAACTGGCGTGATATTATGAAAACTTCAAGGCACTGTTTCACTTTACATTTTAGAAACACTGCTTTAGAAAGTTTCAAACCGTATATATTATCCACAAAACGACTGTGTCTTAATTACATAATAGATAATTATATACTAGTAAATACCTGTAACATTTACCCAATGAAACCTATTAATCGCTACGTATACTATAGTTCAGCTAATCTTTATAATTCTGTTATCTCAAACACTTCTCAACGATAGATTACTATTGACTAATAGTTTTGTATAGCTCACAGATCCAATTGTGCGTGATATACCATCGCTAAATGGTATTAAGATTATTTTCTTTATTCAGGGCTGTGTATATTTGGAGCTGTGTATTTTGTTAGACAATGTGAAATAGGAAAGTTTCTGTATATTGTACAGTAGTTTTTCACATAGAAGCAGCTCGCATGCAAAGACAACTCGGTTGTCGCAGTGGTTGAACGATTGGCTGCTGCGCTACGTGTCGTGGGATCGATTCTCGCACGGAAATAAATATTTTTTTGATCTACAGATAGTTGTTCCGGATTGTATGTTTGTAAATGCGCCCACGATACAGGATAAATTCCTAGTATGGGGCTATATTTTATTAACGAAAGAAAGATACATTAATATATTAATTTAACTAACTTTCTTTTTAATTGAGGTGTTATGTGAACCCCCTCGCTCGATCAAATCCCGCAATGTAATTAATAATAAATAAATGATTTTTTTTCTCACCACCATAGTTAAAACAAAGATTACATGCTAATATCATGTACACTATATAATAATATGCAACCAGCATAAGTGGTGATACAGAGAGGTTTATATACTTATTTATTATATACTTTATTTGTACACCTTATTTATTTATTTAGAATAAGCACACCAACATCACAGTCACTTACAATTAAAATTATATAGCATTAAAAATTGCCATTTCAGTAATAAGAACAGGAAAAACATTTATAAAAACAAGTGTACAATGGACGGTCTTATCGTTTACTTAGGGAATTTACTATATTGTCTGAACTAAGCGAGGCCTGTATCTTAGAAGAATTAAAGTTAAACGTTATTCCTTACTGAAATGCTTTAATAATTATAATTAGCTTTTTTGTTGCTAGAGTTTTGTTGCAATAGCTTATAACACATCCATCTAGCATACTTAGTTACTTTCGATGTTTGATGTATGGGTAGATGGTAGGTCTATTACTATAAAAATCTTAATGAAAATTACTAACCCAAAACCTAAACTTAATTATCCAAAACATACTTCAACTTTACAACTTTCTTAACATAAATAACGACTATTTTAATCCAATACCGTACGTACATAGTAACTACTATTATGAGAAAGTTTAAAGGCTAAAGTTAACGACCTTCATCGCTAGAGGGCGCCGCGGCCGACAGAAAGCTAATTAAGGCACGGTTTTAAAAATATGTGCTGTGTCGAAAGTAGGTCATTCCTGCCCGAAAAATAATGTTCCAAAGTTGTTAAGCAATATTTATAAAGTAACGAGAATGTAATGGGTTAAGTTAGTTACACATAACTAACTTAACCCATTACATTCGCGAGTTATATATTTAGAATATTATTTTTATTTAATTAATTTGATACTAATCGTGTTCTTGAAGCTCATTCCCCGGCTATTACTTGCCAGATGATAGACGAACATTTCTCACCGTTGTACCTAATAAGGTTATAGTTATACACTGGAGTTTCTTATATCATAACTGTATTTTTAAAATCGTGATCTCCATAAAAAAGAGTTGGGTACTTAGAAAACACAGTTTTGACAAGCAACATTGGGGCTTAAAAAACAATTCTCATGTATTTTATCGAAACCCAACTTTTCAACAACTCTATCTGGTACTTATAATGACCCGAGCTTCCCTAGGGAGCAATAAAGTAGGTACTAGGTATATACTTGTAACAGTTTTAATTACAAAAATGCAGCACATTTATCAAGAGTTATAAAATATATGATATTATCAATTCCCCCAACGACGTCACGTTCGTCACGTCTTCTAGTCTAGACTACCACTTAATATTACAAGTATACATTTGATATAAGCTTGTTAGGTTCAAGTGGAAGGCCCATCGACTTGAACTCTACACATTTTAAGTACTTAGTATGTGGTACCTAGATTATCAAAGTTTTGGCGAGGAAATTTGATAAGGCTGGTAGTAATCTTGTGTAAAGCTAGTCATTTGGTTCATTCTTCAGATTCACGACTTTTTTTGTATGGAGATTCCAATTTCTTCTTTGATGTCTTTGCATTATTGCAATTTCCTTTATGCAATACTAGCAGCGCCTCGCGGTTTCACCTGCGTAGTTCCCGTTCCCGTGGGAATACGGGGACAAAATATAGCCTATAGCCTTCCTCGATAAATGGGCTATCTAACACTGAAAGATTTTTTCAAATCGGACCAGTAGTTCCTGAGATTAGCGCGTTCAAACAAACAAACAAACTCTTCAGCTTTATAATATTAGTATGCAATATAAATGTAGTTATTTGAAGTGTCATCTCAGCATTGTGACAATGTTACATTTTTAGGGTCACGAAGGAAAAACGGAACTCTTATGATCTTTCGTGTACCTGGTCTCTCTGACCGTCTGTTGACTATAAACAAACAATTTTAATAAGCCAGACGTTCCAACTACGACTTTCAGAAATACCTTGGGAGCCGTTTGCCCTCTGTCGACAATTTTAAAAATAAATATTTAAAAATTTCCCAAAGTTTGTTGACCACAAACAAGGGTACGTTCTTTTTGCGTCCCCGAGGTTCGTCGCTCAGTTGATTGGTTGGCGCTCGCGGGACGTCGCAAATTCATGCTTCAATTGCTAGCAAGGCCTGGCTAGCCCGTCTACCTGCACGCCATTTTACTTGAACCCGAACTGCAGCCGACGTGAGCCGACTGCTATTGGTTCCTAAACAGATTTGTTGAATTTCGTCTCTGAGAACATTCTAGAAGGATTGTGAATTAGATTATCTAGGTGCAAAGTGGAATATATCATTTGAGTGGTATGTTTGGTTTATACATTTTAGTTAGTTTTTATTAAAATCCGTTGGTAATTCTGTCATTTTTATCTCGGTGAAAAATATACGTAAATTGACCCCTCCCTGATGCTTATACGACTTTTAAGGCCTTTGCTTGAAATAAGATCGAATACAATTTCACAAAAATACCGTTTAACAACCCAAAAAAAAGGGGCCTAGATTTCCAGTGAAACTGACGTGACATTTGTTCTAAACATTCTGTATCATTTTCAGTATCCGATTTCATCATTTCTACTATACCCACATATTTTCTATAACAATCAATATCCATTGTTCCTATAGATTATAAATTTATAACATACCTCCAACAAATCTGATTACATCCAGCGCGTATTTACAATTAGGTCTAAGCCCACAGCAAACAGGGCGTGTTTTATCCTAGATTTAGCCGAAATGGGGCTTGCGTTTAGTATTCGGCCTGGAGTGCTCTGAATTAGAAAGTAACTGGTCAAGTGAGGGTAGTGTGCGAATCGAAATGCGAACTGTAACAGAGCTCTGATCTCGCTGCTGTAACGCACGTAATGGAGGATCAGGGTTGCCACTCGTTTATCACTGTCGTTAACTACACAATCATCGAGCCATCGCTTTGTATTTTGCGTAGTTCCTTGGGCCTAGTTATGAGATCTCATGCCATCATGATTTCTTTGTGAAAACGGATACTGCTAATTGTGCTGCATTGCTCTATTTCTTTTACATACCAGACACAACTGTTTAATAGTAATAGACACTAGTGTTGAGTATTTTAGCTCTCTCTGAAGGGTCCCACAAAAAGGCGAAATACAAAAATTGTTTCGCAAATATAATATTAATGGGCACCCCACCATTGCGGCGGTAAGTCCCCTCTTTGAAGAGTGGTTGGAGAGACGCCACGGCGTCCTCACCTTCCGCCTGACGCAGGTGCTCACCGGACACGGCTGTTTCGGGAGGTACCTGTGTCGGATCCAGCGGGAGGACACGTCCGGGTGTCAACACTGTGTAGATCGCCCGGAGGACACGGTGGAGCATACGGTGGAGTTCTGCCCTGCTTGGGCGGAGCAACGCCGTGTTCTCGTCGAGGCGATCGGTGGCGGCGACCTCTCGCGCCCGGCCCTGGTTCAAACCATGGTCCGGAGCGAAGAGGCATGCGAAGCGGTCGCCTCCTACTGCGAAGCAGTAATGCTAGCGAAGGAGGAGGTGGAACGCGTGCGAGAGAGGGAAACCTCTCGCCCCAGCCGCCGCAACAGAAGGAGACGCCCCGGGCGTCGGGAAACGCAGGGCGATTCCCGGCCACCGTAGGCGCGGGCCTGCGGATGGCGAGCTATGAGTGGCTCGCCGTCTGATAGCAACTAGGCCCGAGTCGACGGCGCATGTTCCACGCGCGCCTCAAAGAGCCGTCAGCAACGAAGACGGGGCCCCATAGGATCAGTGCCTGCTAGGGTTGCGGAATTTGTTCGAAAGCCAGTCACCGCGGCCCTGGAACGCAAAGGGCACAAGAAGGATCATGGGTGGGTTTTAGTGAGTAAGAGTCTGACACTCCCTTCCGCTCCACCCAGAGCGGGAGAAGCCATTTGATGATTTCCCATCCAAAAAAAAATATATTTATAATAGTAAAACAAATCCTAGGAAAATAATCAAACTTTGTGCCAATAGATGTAGCTGCTGTATTTTCCAAAAACGAAGTTATTTCAACCACTCAACGTCATCTTCAAATTAAAAATAATGCAAGTACATACACCAGAAAAGTCGTCTAAAATTTCCACCAATTTTAATAATTCCTCCGGTTAATCCCACTCGTGGCAGCCCTACAAGGCATTGCGGGAGCGTTGCGTGGGACGGGCATACCGTAATGGTCGCAGCTGACGGTGCCGACTGCGGACTACGGGCCCTATCGAGACTCCCGAAACTTTGGCCACTGCCAAACATGTACCAGAACATCAGCTTTAGTGCTGAGCTCTTTAGGTTAGGAATATGTTTTGATTTGTTTTACTAAGAATACATAACAGTAGCTTTTCCTGCCAGGGTTACAGGATATGTTCGAAAGTCACCGCGGCCCTTGAACGCAAAGGGCGTTAGGAGGAACACGGATCGGTTTTAGACAACAAGAGTCTGACACTCCCTTCCGCTTTGCTCAGAAGGGAAGAAGTCATTTGATGATTTCCCATCCGTAAAAAAAGCTGTAGCTTTTGGCTTCGATGATCTAACGTTTTTTCAAACTATCATGAATATGGTGCCTTAATTTTCAAATCCTTTATACTCTCTATATTCCTTTTTGTCACAATTAGGACTGATTTTTATTTAATAACTTTTACCAGAGGAATGAAATTGGAGGTTTGATAGTTTTTATATAGAACTTTCAATTAAAAATATATATTTGACTGCGGGTCTAAAAGTGACTACGTTTAACTCTTCAATTATTATAGATTTAAAAGAAAATCTAAGATTTCTAATAACACATTGATTTGAAGACGTATCCATTTTAACTAAACATTGAATCATTTAACTATCATAAGCCATTTTTCAGCAACACACTCCAAACACAACACGTCATCCGCTCGGATAGTCAACCATAACAGTAATTGATGCAAGTCAGTAACTTAAGCTAGACTAAACTAACATAATAACTATTGTTCTGTAATGTGCGTTAGTTTGAGCTAACTTAGATCTGTATTCAGATTAGTCACTGTTGACGCTTCCTAGTATCTGACGTTTAGGTATTGGGTTTGAACATAGGTGTGATATATACTAGGCCGATAGCGAATATGTATGGATAAAACTGGGTGTACAATTACATGGTAACAGCTTTTAAAAAACACAATCACACTCCCATACTCATACACACACGTTTATAGGCTAAAATACTAAAAAATAAAATTAAATAAAAACAACAACAACATGCATATATACTAACTGCAACTTTTGAACAATAATTTATGTTCGTGTTCACCTCTTATGTACAATAGCAAATGTTATTTACTTGATACTGATTTTATGTAAAAGGCGGAGTCCTGGGCCCCAAGTCTGCTATTTTTATAAATATGTCATTCCAACACGATTCCATTGTCATTTTGCTAAAAATTCGTAATCCGCTAAATTCAAAATAGTCGATCAGTGGTCGGTCAATGGTCTCGTAATACTTTTTGATAACCGAGCTATTAAAAGCAATGACTGCACAATGAAGTTCTAATAGTAGGTCACTGATCAAAGGAACTGCCAAAATGTTATCAGATTACCACGTACGTCTGTCATTAATTTGTAATTGTGCACGAGATTACCATTCTATGCCATTTCTTTCAATGGAGTGTCAGTGGTTGACCATTGGAAAGTCATATTGACGTTTTTATATTTGTAGATTACCAAACTTGTAAAAATCAACCATTATGAAATCAATGACAGACCATTCTGAGACTATTGTAATAGCAGACTAGGGGCCCTGGTGTCCTGAAACACAGGCTTGCAGCTCAGCTCAGGCACCAGTGTCCCACAATGATAACGTTTTGAAATAACATTGTATTTGATGTATTGTTAAAATATTGTGGTGAGAGAGAAATAAACATATTATTATTATAACTTTTGATATTTCTAGTTCACCTTTCCTTATAACACGCCTCTATTCCCCGAAGAGTTAGGCTTATTTATGTAATATGTGTCACCAGTTATTTTTAGGTATATAGGAGGCAAGCTTAATGCCATAAAGGAGCCATACATTTTGGTGGTTTCAAGTTTTTCTGAAGACTTAGAAAAAGACACAGAGATCGAGACAGTAGATAAAACAAAAAGGATATGCGTATTGTGTTTCATACATATTAGTTTTCTGTTTTACTTATGCCAATTTTCGGTACTTTTTATTAACTGTTCACACTAATATACGACGTATTCCAACCATTATTAGGATGATAAATTATCTAGTTACTTTTAAGGACTTGGTTACAATTCTTCTTAAGCGCCCAAAAAGGGCTTTAAATCTCCCTGTCTCTTTACTTTATCTGTATAAAATATGACCAAGTAAAATACTACCAGAACACTAGGTCACTGAGAAACTTTTGAGATACCATAAAACTATTAAAATAAAACTGAATCCAACTGGAAGATTTATTTCCGGGAAAATACCGTTCTTTAAAACTGTTTTAATGATAAAAACTTAATTCTACTTGAAGATTTGGAGTTTATTTTTAAATAGCTTTAAAAGTTTTCAGTCTCTGCTTTAATTATTTTTATAGACAATTTCAAAGGTAAATTCATGGAAATGAAGAATTGACTAATCCGTTTTGAAAGTATATAAGACACAATCAATCTGCGTAGCTTGTGCGTAGTGCTTTTTTCAACTATGCAAGTGTCCTCCTACCAGTATATTCGCATACAGCTGAAAAACAAAAATCTCAAATATATCGTGTACTAGCAGCGCCCCGTGGTTTCACCCGCATAAGTTTCGATCGCGTGGGAATATTGGGGTAAAAAAATATATCCTATATGTTAATCCTGGTTATAAAACCATCTGTGTGCCTTTCATACAAATCCGTTCAGTTGTTTTTGCGTAAACATCCATCCAAACTTACAAACTTTCGCGTTTATAATATTAGGTAGTAGAATTAAAATGTAAATATTCAAGCTAGTTTGGTCTCTAAAAACAAAAGGACACTTTCCCGATCGTCTAAGACGAAAAACTCAAACATCTTCTACAAAAATCACCAATCATATTTTCCTGCCCAACCTCACTGTTACAAGCATCACCGGAGGCTCTACTAGTTATACAAAATGACGTACATGTCTGTCTGTATGTCTGTCAGTGTGCCCGGATCCCATTGCGACGGAATAGGATTACGGAGCGTACATCTGGTGACTCATGGAAATGCAAATGCAATCATATTACCGAACTATATCGCCGATATACCTGTCCGGACATGGATTTACTTGGACTTAATTTTACTGGCGACATGCCGGGAACATGGGATACGATTAATTTTGTGGTGTTGTGGCTTATAATTCTAGGAAAATATTTTTGGAGGCTGCATCCTAATCAATTTTTTTTTTATAGCTAAATGTCATATGTGGCCACTCTTCGACGATGAATATGCGATCGGAGATCACTCGGTGAATGTGCGATTTAAACCAAAATAAAGTTCAGCGTTTCTTATAAGGGCCATCACCATTTGCCTAGCCTTTTCCCGACTATATTGGGGTCAGCTTCCAGTCAAACTGGGTTCAGCTTAGTAGGCAGCCGCTCCATACAAAAAACTAGTATTCATAGTAGTATTTTACATGGAGTGACTGCCTACCAAACCTCTTCAACCCATTAACTTAGATAGCACGTTTGTTCTTGGCAAGACTGGAGTCAGATTTACTGGCGTCTGACAATTCGTAACGACGGCACTCAAACTAGGCTCGGATAAAAATACATATCTTGCTGTAAGTTATTACCTGCTTCTTATCTGTAACAAATAATATTTTTACCTCACCTAACAGTGGGACATAGACGACGTTATTCTTTTTTTACTATAGCAATCCTTATTATAATCTCACCCTGATGGAAATTGATAATGTGGTCGATGTTTCTTCTCCTTCAAGTGCCAACACTAAAACGCTTCCATCTTCCACAGGAGAGCTGCCAGAACTATATCCGAGTGCTGGTCTCCCTCGGTCCTGGCAGGCTGTTGGTCTGCGGCACGAACAGCTTCAGACCCTTCTGCAGGGAGTACAGCGTCCAGCGGGACTCGTACCACATGGAGCGAGAGAAGTCGGGGCAGGCCGTCTGTCCGTACGACCCTGAACATAACTCCACTGCTGTTTATGCTGGTGAGTGAAAAATAGAGATAAGTTAGTTGATCGATGTTCAAACTAATAGAGCGGTCGTCGATCCATGTCATCGAACGATCGTAGAAATCGAAATCGATCAATGTCGTCGACTGATAATCGCGGGTAATTAAGTAATTGTTTTTAAGTTTGATGTTTAAAGTTTTTGCTTACGTCCAATTAATTTACTTTAACTCGCTTTCACAACTCAAATAAAAACAGAACTAGAAAAATAACCGAAACCATGATGTAAAGCATCAGCACAAATGTACATCTCATGACAATCACACCAAATTAGTCCCTGGCTGTCATCATAACAAACCCCACATAATTTATAAAAAAAAAACAAAAGCATAATAAGCAGACCTATTCCAAACAGCAATCTTATTAAAGATCCTACTTTTTATAACGCTTTAACGTAAAATTTGAAAGGACGGGTTAAGGTAAAAACCGTCTACAGTGACACTCACATCAAATAGTCTGGCAACCCTAGCTGCCAATTAGCGCGACACTGGAATATTTAAATTCGAAACATTTTTTATCTGTGAGAGGAAATTTTGTTGTGGTTATGGCCAGACTGACCGGTACAATACCTGTAACGAGATACGTGCCTAGGACTGAATATCTACATTGTGTAGTTGCCATTGTAAAGTCTGGTATAATATATGTACATAAATGTTACTGGGCGTAGTAGCTTACATTAATATTACAGTAGAATAATTATACGCTATCTACAGGCTGTTTAAATTAATGTAGGTACATAAGGATAGTTTCGAAATAATTTTCGATAAATTATTTCACTGCTACTTTCAACGAGTACCACAGGATAGGCCACTGTGTTCTATTACCTAACACACAACTTCCGGGAACTTCCACAGTCAATTTGACAACACAACTACAATCATCGCATCGACACGATTAAACTCATAATCCAATTTACAAATGCACAATACACACGTGACTTATCTTACGATGTATCTGAAGGTATATCTCACACTACATATACATAAGCACCGTGCGGCCGGTCTGTGGATATTACCACGCCCGTTAATGGGATACAACGACGGTCATGTTACACTAGGACACCAATTAGGCATTGTGTATTTCCTGAAACTATGTATACTGTTAGCAGTGAGTGTAACGTTGGTATTTTTGGATTTAAGTTGTTAAATACGAATGAATAGTGAAAGATTAATATGAAACAACTTCACAAAATGGTCATACAAGAGATATAGCAAGAGGACTTGTAAAATAAGCTTTTAATGAGAAGAAAATATTTCTAACATTCTTTGTCGATCAAAATCTCAGCACCTACAAACGCCTTGTACTTCTTTACTTCAATAAAAATGACAATGAAAAACTACTTACCGATAAAACGTATCCCACCCTTCGAGTACATCTCACAATCGGCATCGATAAACCTCAGGTGCGCATCATTAGGAGCTCAACATTTCCTGAGGGTGTTACCGTGGCTCGGTAGCGATTTCACACTTACAACACAAAAGTCCTCCATTTCAGCAAGATACCCCTAAAAACAGACCTCCAAATACGCAGTCCTCCAAATAAGCAGGATCTTTGCAACATAACAAAAGCTTGTTATCAGACTAAGAATACTTTTAACATTTCAGCGGAACCCTTTCCAGTAACGGGGTCACATATGCTAAGGGAGTCCATGGTCGTTCCATTGTCAGGAAATTAGGAAAAAGGGAAAATCTTTTTCATAACGATTGAACCCACTTTCACAGTCTGTCGGCGTACAATGGCCACTCATTGTTGCATTCAAAAGAGGATCGTTCAATGGGACTACGAGCGGATTATGACGTGACTGATATACATATTATTTGTGTACCTAGGTGGGTATGTGCGGGATGGGATTTTTCAAAGACGCCAATATTACAATATTAATAGCAAACATTTGAAAAGATATATTTTTTCCAAAAGTCAGTTTCAGATAGACTGATTTAAATCTATGCTAACCTTTCACGGGGAGAATATACGCAAGAAAATATAAAACTGAATTTGAAACCAACGTTCCATAACTAATATGCAACGGTTTTGATACCAATAACTTGGGGTTCTTGTTGAGTTGTTTTCAAGTTATTGAAATTTTTATGAGTTTTGCTGCTAAAAATCGAGAGACTATAGACTACATACATACATATAACTGGCAACTCATCTCACATGCCTAGGTACCTAGTAACAACAAGCAATACCTTAAGCCACACAAACAACAATTTGATTAGTAGATAAATATAACAACAAACATAAACTCCACAATTTATGTATACCCTTCAATACTAAACTCGGCAAATATTAAAACCGCCGCCCACGCTACTCCTAACAATAGGCCATATTCCAAGACGCTGTCACCAACCGGCTTTATAAGCAACGAAGCCGAAAATACGAAACAAAACGCAGCGTATTATAGTAAACAATAATACGAAACTTAAGTCCGAATAAAGGATCTGTTCGTTATTACCCATGCGTGTGGTTTTGTGTAGGTATTGCTTTTAATATAATACGTTCATTATTGAGCATTGTTCAAGGACTTGGTTAACTTGGAGCGTTCCGCTTTTATTACGAAATTAAGAAATATACACGAGTTTTCTGAGTTGGTTATGATCCTGTGTCTCTATTGATAAACTAACTTCTCTGATAAATATTTAAACCAGGAATGGTTTTCAGGAATACTATTAAATACACACGAATACAATGTTCTTTATATCCCTTTTTTTCTGGATGGGAAATCATCAAATAACTTCTCCCGCTCTGGGCGGAGCCGAAGGGAGTGGCAGATTCTTACTGACTAAAACCCACCCGTGATCCCTGTAGTGCCCTTTGCGTTTCGGGACCGCGGTAACTCTTTCGAACAAATTCCGCTCAGGGTCAGTGCCTGCGCACCCTAGCAGGCACTGACCCTATGGGGCCTCGTCTTCTTTGCTGATAGCTCTTTTGAGACGCTCGTGGAACACGACACGGTGACTCGGGCCTGGTTGTTATTGGACAGCGAGCCCGCGCCTACGGTGGCCGGGAATTGCCTTGCGTTTCCCGACGGCCAGGGCGTCTTCTTCTGTTGCGGCGGCTGGGGCGCAAGTTCTCTCTCCCGCACGCGTTCTGCCTCCTCCTTCGCTAGCATTACTGCTGTGGCCGGTGGCCTCTGCCCATGCCTCCTCGCCTCGCTCCGGACCATGGATTGAACCAGGGCCGGACGCCAGGTCGCCGCCACCGAATGTTCTTTAGATCCCTCAAATAGTAATTTAGCCTACTTGCACAAACCAGAGTTATTTTAACTTTTCGTTAGTTGCTAACTCGGGGTTATTTGTTACGTAACTTCATACCTTTATAACCATCTTTCCTTTCTCTTTAAAATCCATCCAAAGGTTATCTTGAAAACATCGCTTTTAGCGATAAGTCCGCCCATTGTGACAGCTTATGAAATGTTTTCTTCATCTGTTTGTTCTGTAACGTATGTATGTAGATATGGTCAGGGGCGTAGCTACCGCCGTATCAGCCGTATCAATTATACGGGGCCCCAGGCTACAGGGGCCCCGAATGTGTGTATTCAAAAATTCCTAAAATATTATCCATGATATTTCATTTCAGGTATAGATTATTAACATTTTTTTTATATGACAGCTGTGCCAAAAGTTTTGTTTAAAAATCACAATACACCGAATTAATATATAATGTAGATTAGTTAAAAAAAGAAACGAAAATTACACTTTAATTTTAACCATTTTTATTTTCAAAATTTGTTTTCAAATCAATATTGTAGTTTTTTCAAATTCAATTGGAGCATTTCGTGAAATCAGTAAGCAGTTAGTCAACTCTTCACGTGACCAGAGGGGTGGCCTTTTCTTTGGTCAACGAATCAGCATTGCCATTCATTCCATTCAACGTGGCAATGCGGTCAGTGTTCTGGTCACTTTTCCCGTTGACAGCGATGTGGACGAATTTTTCGATGTCCTATGAGTCTTTTCTCCTTTTTACTCCGTTTTTACATATGTATATATATATATATATATATTCTATATTATATCTTGCTTTTGTTTTTAAAAGTGCCATAACTTAGTTGTACAATGAGACTTAACATTGGAGCATTTTTCGTTTCTTTTATAAAAAAACTTTATACCGTTGGGGGGCCCCTCACCACATTTTGATACAGGGCCCGTCTAAGGCAAGCTACGCCACTGGATATGGTATAAGTAATAATAATAATAAACGTTTATTTCAGACTTTCTGTCCATACACTTACAAAACATACAAGAGAATTCTATTCTTTTCTCATATTACAACTAATTCTAATTGTAAGTTAAAATCTGGTTTGCGTCACTGGCCTTATTAAAACGACATAATAAAATGTTATTTGCAAAACTTTGTTAAAACTCACTACAATAACACTTTAAATAAGGGCTAAATACGATTGTTATTTTAACCAAAGGCGAACTTCAAACAATATATTCAATGAAGTATTATTTTATCGGATCCATTCGTGTTTTGTACTATCAGCTTATTTACTTTGGCATTGTCCGTTTACATTGCTCTGTAAACGATTTTAATGCCTGGAACAATGAAAACTACGAGCTTTTTTTTTATAAATGCTTGAATTATTTTCTTTCATTTTAATCTTTTTAATGGATGGGTGGTAATCATCAAATGACTTTTCCGCCCTGAACAGAGCGAGAGGGAGTGTCAGACTCATACTGACTAAAATACATCCGTATCTCTCCCAATGCCACTTGGCCATCAATTCCGCAACTTTAAATTCCACCTTCGCTTTACACTGCTGGACATGCACAGGCCAGTACCAGCTTATGCCATAAAACCCTATTCCTCGCCTCCTATCTCCAGTAAAAAAAATCTTTGAATATTGCTGTCTGCCTCCGCCTGTTTCTCATATCTGGCCGTCTCTCATAATATGTCATAGACCGGCACAACCGAGAGGTCATGCGAAAAACTAACGGCTTTACGTACTTTCCGAAGCATGGGGCTGTCACACCACCAACTTCCAAACTCTGGGCTGCAACTTCAAAGTTCCTAATCCAAAAACCCATAAACACTGTTTAGCTGGTTTAGGAATCGAAGCGAAGACCCAAAGCTTGGCAGTCCCGCTTGCGACCACGCTACTTATACCCTACTTACTGTTCTCCCAAATCCATATACTACTTCCAACACACATATGTATGTACGTACTTTTGCGGTTGAAATCGTAACGGAGTAGTAACTAAGTCCCCAGGTGCATGAAAGCTAATACTGCAAGCACATTCTGAATGTAGCGCTGCATAAATATCTGGTAGGGTTTAAGCCTGACTAGATCCTAAATGTAGGCCTTTACGAGACTATCTGGCTATTGAAAATTACATGCCAATATGCTGCTGGAATTTCAAATGTTTGTGTTGTGAACCCCAAAATGATATTTTTTCAGTGCCAGTTTGTTTCTCCGTTAGGTATTTAAAGCACAATCTTGTTTTAAAACACATATTCAACCTGCTTTGGTGTAGCCTTTTTTCGGTATTCGGCATAGATAAAATACTTCTTTGGTATTTTGGCTAGGCCACCTAGAGGGTGCCCAGTTTTGAGTCTGCAATTTCTTAACAATGAGACAGTAACAGTGGTTTTTATACCCTCTGTTCACGGCACTGACAAATTAATGAGGAATATCCTAGCTTCCACACAGATTGATTTTGATTTACCGTGCTTCGCTCGCTTACCCGAAAGCAAATCCATTCGACTGCCCATCATATCATAGAAGGTGGGATGAGTCGCTCTGCAGAGAAGTTGAGAAGAACCTAATGAAAACCGGGACGTGCACGCCTGCTGGCTGTGGGTAAGTGTGAGTGGGGCCTCTGACTTCACACACTACCGTTGTCGAACTAGCATAGGTATGTACCTTGTTCGACGATACTACTTTCTGCCTCGCTGCTTCCAGCGAAGCTGTCAACAGCCTAGTCACTAAGGCCTGTCATCCAGTCGGAGCGCCGATCCCAAACATCAATGACTTTATGCGACGTTCTCTTGTCGCCGTCAATGTTTCAGCCATATTATGGCTTGGCCCGGGCCCAATGGCCTGGCACGCGACGTTGGCAATAACTGGACGGTATGCCTTTACTTGCATGGAAAATAGGTAGGCCTTTATTGTGGGACGCTACTTGTGTCGATACTTTTGCACCATCCCATTTTCCTAGCTTGTCGAGTTGTGCTGGTGCTGCCGCTGCGGCTGCTGAGAAATATAATAACGTAGTTATCGATTATATTATCGAGGTTATAACTTTTGGACCGTAGGGTCCGAGTGTTCATGCGTTATTTAGTACTTCGCGTGACCCAAGGACTGGCCTTAACTCGAACAGAGGATAAGCATTGCCATACAACGTGGCAATGCTGCCCGTCTTTTGTGATCACTTCTAGTTGACAGCGATGCGGAAGAATATTTTTACGCCATATTTTAGTTAGGATATTTCATTTTTATTTTAATAGTATATCATGAGACAAAAAGACATTTAGGAACCTCAACCAATACTCATAGTTTCACCCAGAAATCTATTCTTTCCTCAAAAACAATGTTCAAACTCATACATTCACCAATGACTTTTAATAAACCACCTCACCGCTGTCTGAGTACCACAAAATACCTGTTATTAGCCGACTTTACCCAAGTACCCTACTTCATGTTTCAGCACAGTTGTAAGTACCTCCTAAATATTGTACCTACTCTATTGTGTTCAGACAAAACACGTTCAAAAAGGACAAGAGATTATCCCGAACAAACAATCGACGATTCTGATAAAACCTTTCTTAAAAAAATATATTTACCTACAACGTTCTACCGGGAGAGGTATTCCGAAATTAATTTGGGTTCTACATAATGTAGTATTATGGACATATACTTAATATTCGCTCTCATATTTTATGGGTTGTGTACAACCTGCTTTAGTATGCACTATATTTTATGCTAAAGCCATGTGTAACTAGCTTTATTATAAACGTAAAATTATGGTCCGTGTGATTTTATTGTGCAAGCAACTTAATGTTTATGAGTGTGGTAAAAGCCTGGGGGGTTTTAACATGACAACGTACATTAAAATTTGTAATACAAATTATTTTACAATTGGCGTGTCAATTCATGTTTATTTTTAAACGAAGGGGATGTGTGCGTTGTGTGTGAGTGTTATTTACGAAAATATGAAATATATTTTATTAAATCCCGGGAGTTTTCAATGCATTCCTGATGTTATTTTAAAGTACACAAATATTTACAAAACTATAACTCAGCATCAAATCAGTTTTCGGCAAATTCAATAGACCGCTACAACTCTTGTTATCCCCAACCATAGACACAAAAATCTACCTGTTCCCATGGCAACGATACAAATCCCCCTACACAAACAGTTTCCTATGGCGCTGAACCATCAATTACCGTCACGTTGTCCCTTTGTGCAATTTTCTTTGCATTAAACCATCCCCTTGCAAATTCACACCCATTTATTACACGCAACAAAACTATCGTCGCGACTTGTGTTATCTATGGTAACACTGTGGTGCTGCTTTTATGTGCGGTGCAGCTTTATTTTGTCTAGAACAGGGGATGTTTTTTTGTTTAATCTTCATTTACATGAGGTAACTGATTTTATCATTTAAAGTACGGAATATTCTCCGTTTTAGTCCGAGGGAAATGTTAGAGAAAAAAATTGTAATATGGGACCTTAATTCACTCCGATTATGACCCTGCTTTAAAATTGAAACCGACACCCTGTATGTCAAGTTTTTTAAAAACACGTTAAAATATTCCACTTCAAAATTCATGTGAGTAATTAAAAACCGTGTTCACGGTTTGTCGTTGGACAGAAACGAAAAAGAGTAAAACGTTTACATTAATTGAATTTAACAAAAGCACAGTTGTGAGTTTGTTATATTATTTCTCGTATATAAAACTGGGGCTAACTTTTGCACATTTACGCTGGCAACTTTTTTAAATTGTCCTCGTGTTATGTTCAGCAATTCACTCATTCACGCCGTTACCTTTTTGTACGGACATACATTTTGGTCAAACTCGCACACAGCTTTGTGTAAAAATGTAAATGAAACTTTTGTGGAAAAATGTACGCGAAAGAATTTCTGCGTGTGTGTTGAGGTGTCCACTTACGTCCCATAGCCTTTACTTACATATATTTTTTCGAGATGTGTGTGTGCACGATGCATCCTCGTTCACATTACGTGGTGCGGACACGGTCCGGTTAGTTATCTCCTATTGATCTGGTCCAATTAACTGCACTGACGCCCTAGGGAGGTGGCCAGTACTCCGGCAGCTGGTCTTACGTTCTCGTGATATATACCTAGTACCTACGTATCGATAGCTTCCGTGTCGTAATTTTGCTGATGGTGTAGGTACCAGTACGATTCCCGGCGATCGTTTCCGGTCGGAGATTGCGACTGACTTAGAGTATTGTGCTAAATGCTCATTGTCTTGATGCTGATACTATGGTTAATATTGACAGGGATTGGGCAAATGGGTTGAATAGTTTGTGACGACGTGATTGTTAGAATTTGTTTATTTGCATTTCTCTGATAGGTAATTGGAACGTACCGTAGTTAAACAACATCAATTTCTATTCAACATAGTAGAAGCCACAGAGATATACAGTTGGAAGGGCCAACTCAAATTCTACGAATATGTTGAATACATTGCTATATCAAAGCGTCCATTCAGCAGCCCCGTACATTTAGCTCTATATATGTACAATGTACATATGTATATCGTTACCATATTTTACTTTGAAGTACAAAACATAATTTTATATACATTTTAAACAGTAAGCAATGGAAATGGAAAAGGAGTATGCTATTTATGTGTTTCTGCCTTCCCTCAAAAAATGCTCAATTTGGCAAGTGACATTCCTATAAACCTAGTTTTCAGTAAGACACAGGTCAACAAGACAGACAAGCAAACAATACACACTAAATTAGTTTACAAGAATGAAAGGCGAGCAAGCGAAACTTCTCAAACTTGCACTGTTTAACATGGCCCCCTTTAATTGAAACAACAAACGATCCCTGCGCCGACAATGTCCAGCTAACCACACACATGGTGTTCACTTTCATGTATTCTCTGAGTTCGAGATAATTTTCAAAAATTTGGAACAACAAACTCGATGTCGCCCATAGATGACTAGGTATGTTCGAATTCTATTGCTACCCACACGTTTTTTATGGATATTTTTGATCACTTAAGAATCGACTTAAAGTACACAACGCTAAATTCAATATTCGAATCGGTGGCGATAGATTGAAGTTATCTTAAATATTATTAATTCAAGTATAGATACTACCTTCTACAGCTACCTACCTATCCGAGTATAGGCCCTTATCGCATTTTATGACACCCAAGGGAAATGAGGGGGTTGCTCCATTCGTAACGGACACTGCGTATGAGCATAGTGGTATCTAGTTAATCAAATTATTGGATTAGACAGCTTGAGGGTTGCAGTGTATTCCGATGACATAAGCGCTATATCGAGGTTTAGTTACAATTATTGAAATGATAAAGGCAGAAACTAACAAACAGGAGCAGTGGTGGCCGAGTGGTATCGGCCCCGACTTACGAATTCTAGGTCGTGGGTTCAAACCCCGTCAGGCGCATTACTTTGTGTTATTAATTTCATCACCACTGCTCTCAAAACGGTGAAGGAAAACATCGTGAGGAAACCGGCATGTCCTAGAACCACAAATTCGAAGATATGTGACATTCACCAACCCGCACTGGGCCCGCGTGGTGGATTACGGCCCATTCCCTCTCCTAGAGAGGAGGCCTGTGTCCCAGCAGTGGGAACGTTAAAAGGCTGATTATAAAGGCAGACACTGAACTGCAACTGGAAAAAAAATAGTTATCTGTTTGAAACTTATCATGATACTCATAAACTTAATGTTGAACTTAAATTTACAATAGGTATCGCTCTAGCTAGCTAAGTAAAGAGACCTGCGGGCGTACCATGACGTCTTAAAACGTGAGTCTTCCGAGCGAGAAAAAGGGATGGAGCTATATAGGGTGTATAACTGTATCCCTCTTTCTCGCTCGGAACACTCACGTTTTAACACCTCATGGTAAGCCCGCTGTTCGCTATTAAAAATTATGTAATGTGACAAAAAAATCTCACAAATACAGAAACAAATGAATTAACGGTACACCATACTCATCGCAATATCTCCACCAATCCAAACAGTCACATTTACGAAATTCACACAGTAACATTTGGGCAATTCACACAGTTACATACATACGGGCAATTCACACAGACACATTTGGGCAATTAACGGGCACACGCATCTCGTATGCGAGTCACGTAAGCCGATGGCATGTAATGATGTAACGCACTCTGCTACTTACCACTGCATTATGGGATTTCCCAATGAGGTTTAACCCTCAGCTAAATTATACGTACGTTAAATACAGTAGGCGTGTTTGATAAAAAATAATGAGAATTTTGACTTTGTGTAAAAAATATAAAGAAAAAATTTCATGTTCCAGTTTCACGGTTCTATATAACTGCATCATCATTTTGATCGTTATTTTTAAGCCTCCACTGAAAATAACGACCTTTCCCTCTTTATTTTGTAACCCTACAAATGAATATGTCTGGTATAAATTATAACTTGACTACGGACTACGAGCTTTGTATATTTTAATTAAAATTGTCTAAAATTAAAAATGTTTATTGTATTTTACAGATGGGGAGCTATATTCGGGTACAGTCGCAGATTTTAGCGGCATGGAACCGATCATCTATCGAGAACCATTACAGACGGAGCCGTACGATTCTATGACGCTAAATGGTAAGCATTTGTACTCAACTTGGAAATTAACATTGAAAATTATAAATGAAAACGAATACCACAATACAGACTAATAAATTATTATGATGAACAGCTAAACGTCAGATTACAATCAAATAGAAGCAAACAATAAACATAATGATAACACCACACATGCTTTGTTCACAATGCGTATTTACATATCTACGGGCGATTGACTCTCAATCTGACTGTCAAACAGGCATCCGCCATTATAATTGAATTCAGAAGCGCGGGAACTCCTTGTCACTCGCGTGACGTTTGACGTGTCAACAATTGCTAAATCCGATTAAGATCGTATTAGAAATTATCGACTGAGTAGCAATAGGGTTACATCACTCGGCATAATTGGGTGTTAAAATTGACTTTATGGCAGATGATTGAACTTTGATATTGTCTAATAATTATGTATTTCTTATTCACAGCTCCGGACTTCGTGAATTCTTTAGTACACGGAAACTTCGTGTATTTCTTCTTTAGAGAAACAGCTGTTGAATACATCAATTGCGGGAAGGTAAAATAGCTTCTCTTCATTTCTTTTAACTTTCTTAACATCTTTTATTTTTCACTTACTCGTCTCCTCCTTGACTTCCACCACTTCACCAAGATGTTCCATATTCCTATTATTAACATCGTCAGTAATTTCATTAAAGATCTCTTATTGATGAACCCATTCATTCCGACACGGAATGTTAGGTACTCGGGCGTGTTCTCGCTGCACTAGTAATTCACTCGCAGCGTGACACGCTACGTATCACCGTTTTCACGGCGTGACACGTCTACAATTAATTGCTTGTATGCGGTTTTACTATACCGTTTGCAGCTAGTTTGTAATTAGAATCAGATTATTTAAATCAAATAGTAAAACGAGTGCAATCAATATTAACAACTTTAATAATATCATATCATCAGTCTAGGGTAATGTGATGATAATGATTCAAATATTTTTTCCAAAATGGGCCGAGAAGCAGTCAACACACAAAAGACTTAACCCAGTAGGCGCTTGCCTTTCTACAGCCAGCATCCACAGTTATTCTGACATCCAGTAACACAAAAGAATACCACAAATGCACATTCTAGATACGGAAATAACTATGCGCTTCTATGGCATGTTGAGCATCAAGACACTCAGCCTTATCAGTGGCCTAGGCAAGTTTACTACAGTTTTTGCCGGTCAACGAGAAGAACCATTAAATCCTCTCCTCTTCGAAAACCACCTGGCAGCCGGTGTACCACACCCAAGTCACTGAAACATGAAGCAATACTTACACATTCATATCACTAGAGCAGTTCGCAAAGTCTTCATAACTTACTGTGGTATCACTTCAGACGGTCTGCTTTGACTTTGTGTAACTCGCAAGCCACTAGATATGCTGTCCATAACCCTTATGCTTATCATCTAGGCGGTGTACTCCCGAGTGGCACGAGTGTGTCGGGACGACCGCGGTGGACCGCATCGCTTCAAACAGCGCTGGACTTCCTTCCTCAAGTCCAGGCTTAACTGCTCCGTCGCAGGAGACTTCCCCTTCTACTTCAACGAGATACGTAAGTTCTTTCATTACGTAATAATCATGGTCACTTTGTCAAGACCTATTTGGATATGTAGGCACATAATAGCGATTGTCTTCAGTTTGATTTATAAAAGTTATAATAAAGACATGGGAAACTGTTCCGAAATAAAGCGCAATTAACCACCAGATGTTAGCTAGTGCGTCCTGATACGACATCCTGCTACCAGTAATTTTCTTTGTGTATCAGAATAAATACGACCAATGGGACAGCTCTTATGTTTCTTCATATATAAAAGACCTCAACGCTTGATTATCATAATAATTTATCCAAATATTTCTGTTTTCAGAATCAACAACAGAACTCATAGAAGGTGTATACGGAGGTCTAAACGCGCAGTTAATCTACGGAACCTTCACGACCCCTCCCAACAGTATATCAGGCAGTGCCGTCTGCGCATTCAGCATGCAAGATATCGCTGATACCTTCGAAGGAACCTTCAAGGAGCAGAGCGCGATCAACTCTAACTGGTTACCTGTGAATAGTGCTAAAGTAAGTTTTTCACATGATACATTTTTGCCCTTTGCGTTTCAGAGAAATAATTAAATATTACATATGAGTCATGAAATCGTCCAGTTTGACATCGTTAATTTGGCACGTCAGCACGATTCGCCTCTGAATTTTTGGGTTTCAACCTGACTTCTGAAATTGGAAATTCTGGGCATTCTAAGTTCAAAATCACCTAACACGAGCAAAATTCAATATTTTTACAGGTACCAGAGCCTCGTCCGGGGACATGTAACAACGACTCGAGGCAGCTGCCCGACCAGACGCTGAACTTCATCAAGACACACGCACTGATGGACGAGTCTGTACCAGCCTTCTTCGGAGAACCCATTGTTATTCGAACTAGTTTTCAGTAAGTTTCTCAACTGTTTATCCTCATTTTATAATTATAAAGGTTCCGGTAATTCATTTCTTTGTTTGCATTCCAGCTATCGATTTACACAAATAGCTGTCGATCCACAAGTGAAAACACCTGGAGGGAAAGCGTATGATGTCTTGTTCATTGGCACAGGTGAGTTCAAGCATTGATCTTGATAAAATCTTATACTTCCACATTGAACCCGATTGAAAGTGTTATTTTTTGAGCTTATCAAAATTGCGATAGATGAAAGAAATACTCCTTACTTCAACATAAATTTTCCTTCAACAGACAACGGCAAAATCATAAAAGCCATCAACGCAGTTTCCTACGACTCGAACAAGCGAGCAGTGCCTGTGGTCATCGAAGAGCTACAGGCATTCGCAGCTGGTTCACCAGTCAGGGCCCTGAGGGTAGCTCGGGCTGGTCGCGATGCAGCAAGGCTTATCGCCGTGTCAGACCGACAGGTTCTGAGTCTGAGGCTACATCGGTGTTCCAGTGACAAGATCAGTTCTTGCTCGTAAGTATAATTAAAGATATATTTTTTGCTTTCGTAACAACGAATAAGGCCATTACATTTCGTTTTTGTTTATATCTGGTTAGTTAACTTTACTAAGTTATACCTTCCTTTTAGCAATTCGGAAACCTACAGTGAATAAATGACAATACTTCACTTGTAATTTGCAATACTTACTTACATATACTTTCTCAATAAAAAGTTGAAATCATACAATAAAAGTTCTGGTACCAAAAGAAAGGCCAAGTGTCAGTACCCAAAAATATACTTAAACCATAAAACTCATATTCCAGGACGAATACTTACTGTGGCTCTATACAAATATTGATTTGTTTCAGTGAATGCGTGGCATTACAAGACCCTTACTGTGCGTGGGACAAGCAGGCGGGCCGCTGTCGCGCCTTCTCTCACGGAGTCAGTCGGTGGCTCGACGAGAACTCTTTCTACCAGAGCGTCAGCACTGGCAGCCACGCTGCCTGTCCTCACAGTGAGTACTGAAATATAAAATTAAAAAGTAATTATCAAATTTCAAGCAACACGCGGAGCAAAAGCTGACAGCTCTTTGATAAGTTAGGTACCGGAAAAGAGATCCTTTCTCTCTCTCAAATTGTTTTTTATCAAAGAAGATTTAGATTTGTAATATAACAGCTCAACACGTACCGTTCTCTCTCTAGGTAAAGACGCTGGTGCAGTAGGTGGTCTCAGTTCAGGCCTATATGATGACGCCCGAGGTGAGACGAAAGGAGAAGTCATCAACATCGTACAAGACAAAGACGGCAAAGGAGGAGGTGGAGGTAACGAAGGTACTTTTACTATCACGTTTCACTATCTGAAGAACATCCCATTTCATCACATTTTGAAACATTACCCCTACTATTATGCAAGTAATTGAAAATAACAAGAAATTTCTTCCTTTTTAGGTCCTGAAGTTTTAGCAGCAGATCCTCCACCGGCTGCATACTCAGTAGAAACCTTAGCATTAGCGGTAGCCGCAGGTGCTTTAGCTGCGTTAGGGGCAGGGTTCGCAGCCGGCTACATCTGCGGCAGAAGATGCAAGAAGGATGACGACGACAATATGCCTTACCCTGATACAGAGTATGAGTATTTTGAACAAAGGCAGAATATTAATAGGTTTGTATTTTGTTTAGGGTTAGAATGAAATGTTTAATTCGTAACTAACAAACAATCATCTATTGTAAATTAACACCATACATCAACATACATTCTTAACAAATAACAAAATATTAGTGTTCTGTGTGTACTGTAGTAGACTACCACGGAAAGCACCATACTTAATTAATCTCGTCTTTGCAGAATCCAAGCAGAACCCAAGCTTCTTCAGCAAGTAGAAGAAGTGACGTACGCTGAGCCAGTGCTGGCTCCTCAGCCGAAGCCGGCGTCCCCTCGCGCCACTCTCCGCAAGCACCCTCCGTACCACCCTCATCACGAGACCCTGTTCCAGTTCCAACCCGACGCATACCGTCGCGATAACTTCGGAACTCTTCGCTCGCACCAGGTCAATGTCAGTTATTCTCTTTTTATTCTCTTGCATGGCTTGCTGTGATTGTTTTTACAGGTATGAGTAAGATTCGCTGTGAAAGTAAGACAAAAAAGGTTCACAAAAAAAGATTGTTATACCTGAGATAAACAAAATTAAAAGCATTCACAAAGTTCGATGCTACTGGATATCTAAGAGTAATCACTTTATGTCTGTGAGTACTTGAGTATGAAGATTCTGCGAATCGCATGACTTTCCAATATAATCACTGAAATAATATTTCTGCCTCTATGCGCATTTAAACCTTTACCAAAATTAACATAATTTACTACTACTAGAACTATCGAAAAACAAAGTAAGTTTTTAATTGACAAATATAATCATCTTGCGCTTTTCAATCATCAGGTAAATTCACTTTGCATGGTTTGTCATAATTCTTGATCTCATCCACTTATACGTTTTTATTTTTAAATTCAATTACTAATCTATTAATCATATTAATTTATCATTCCATTTCCATTGCCTAAACACTGTGGTTGAAAATGTTTGTGAGATTTGAGAGCAATGTATCATATCGTCTATCGCATATTAAAAATATTGTAATTAGCTAAAGTCCTTAAAATCTGAAATTAACTCAATTTTATCAAGTCAATTACAAAATTTAGTTAATTTACAAGTTTTATTTATTAAATAAATCAATCACTATTTCCTTTTTAATGATTTGGACAAAATCTCACAAGCATTTCGACCTGGCGATAATCAATCATCAGTTCCACTAACTCACGCACGCTTATTCACCTAGGCATGTCAGTTAACACAGGAATATTCGGACCGCAGGGCGATGGGTACCGGCGGGGCAACGACAATGGCTTCTCGACCACACGCTCAGTAAAGAAGGTGTACCTCTGAGAAACAAGCGGGGCGGACTCGCGCGACCAAATGCATCATCAAAAACATAATACGCACCATCACCATACATTGGGTAAGTTTGAGAATCTTTCCATTCTATTTATAAAAATTCTAAACTAGAGAGTACTCCTCTCTATTCGAGCTGTCGCGTAAAAAGTAAAGAATTGATCTTACGTTACTTTTACAATGTATGTAGGTAAGCTCTAGGCTGGAAGTGAAACATACTGGTTGTGTTGCAGTGTCGCAGCGCAGCAGCGGCTCGGGCTCTGCGTCGGCGAGCGGCGGACGGTCGTCCTCGTCGCCGTCGCCGCCGTCGTCGTCGCCGTCGCCGTCGGGTGAGCGGCCGCCCACGCCGCCACCGCCCGCGCCGCAGCCGTGCGCCTACATCTACCGCAACTAGCGCGCCGCCCCGCTACCCACACTATACGTGATAGAGACACCGCCCCATCACGCGCGAGTGACGTAACCCACGAACGTGATCGAGACATTCCAAAATTAAACGACTTTGTTATTCGAATCGTATTCGACTGAGTGACGTTCGATCGAACGTGTTTTGTTATTGCCGACGATTATGACCCTGTAGTGAATACTGTGGATACGACGTCGTATTTTGCCTGAATTATACGTTGGAGCTGTTGAGCGTTTATCGGAAACGCACTTTCAAAATGGATGAATTCTAAATGATTTGTAACTTGATAGAATAGATATGTAATATGTTTAAATGTGGATTGTTGAAACAAATGCGAATACAAAACATTCTTCCAAGAAAATAAATATATACGTACTGGTGATTATCCACAATCTAAATTGATCATATCTATGGTCAGAGGATGTGAGACAAAAAAATATGTATTTTTTTTAAAAGACGGAACAATATTATCGATTGATGTATGTAAGATGAATAATGTAACAAATTGTAGATTGTTTAGAATATACATAGTTTACAAATAATGTAGGAGAAAATATAAGTTTTTGTTGGTAACATGTTAACGAATAGTTAATTTAAAACTGTGATTATCATTGCAGTTTTTTCAGCACTGTTCTATCAGCATTGTTGTCAACAAAATGGAAGAGTTGCAATGGAGTCACAAAACGCTTTTTTACATAAACTACTATTTTTAGCATTACGTCATTAAATATAGGGAGGGTTCTCTTATTCTAAAGTTTTAGAGTTACTATAACTCGCCAACATTGCTGCCAACACCTCAGTGGTCACCTGATGGTCAAAACTTTTTGTGCAACTTGAAAACTAATGAGGTGTTGTGTAATGTCGCCGTGCTATACCTAGTTTAAACGATGAGTATAACATTATAGTTGAAACAATGACATTATGAACCACAAAATATGATATAAATTATATTTACCATGTATAAAAATGATATGTAAAGTTCTGATACTTATTCATTCATTAAAAAGTGCTTCTTATGGGTGTATTTAGATTACTAGGAGATCGTTTTGATAATTATTGGATAATGTTATAGAGTTAGATATTATGTATACATAGATACATACTATGATAGTTAAGGCGGCACTGTGATGCCACATTGCCAATTTAAATTGTTGGTGCGCCATTGTATAGTTACAACCCGTAACTGTGATCATTGTGTACATACATTCTGTGACACTAACGACGTCTCCTTCTGTCTACTGTCGTTTCTATAAATTAAACTTTCCAGAATTGTGGGCCAAAACGTTTGTAAAAATCCTTTTTCGAAAGACGTTCCTGTTGCTAATTTTGTAATGACCGAGGGACTAGAATTTTCTCGTTAAATAATCGCTTTATGAATTCATTTGTAAACTAGCTAGCAGTTACTTTTGACCCCGAGAATGTATAGTGTTCAGACTCATCTTCGCTCATTGTTGACAATTTAATGTGTGTAAAGAAAATGTCAATTCTATTTGTAATGACTTAGTGCCTAAGTGTGTGTGCAGGATTGTAATTTGTACATTACAATGATTCAGTTTTTCATTTGGACTGATGTTAGTGCGGACATTAGAGCGCCTTTAGAGTAGCGATTACAGTAGACAAGACGTAATGAAACACATAGATACTACCTCAGAAGTCTGGCGAGATCTCCCATACTGCGCAAAAACCAATCAACAGCTGGCATTTAACTTAAAATCCCTATAAAAACTCGATGATGCTCTAACTGGAGATTTTACACTTGTCAGAGTTATTTGGCAGTAAACATAACATAACTTTTATACGTCATAATAATAAAAAAGGCATTCTCGACATTGCCTTCATAATACTCATGTTTAATTTCATTTTATATAATACCAAAGATGCCATGATTTAATGTAAATTATTTATTTATAGTAGTGAGTGGTAATAACATCTATTACTTAATCAACTTGTTATTTTATATGAATATTTATATATATTGATAACTGCCAATTTGTATACTTATTTTATTATTAACCAAAGCAACGCACAGTTTATTTTTTAAATCAATTAATCCATACGATATGTAGATGCTTTAACATGGCAGAAATGTTTGGAAATTGTATATGTACAGACCGCGAAAATGGCAAACAAATCGTAATATTTAAACTTTAAGCTTGCAGTCCTTAGTCACGTAGTATCTAAAGAATATTTATCATGTTACAGATTTAATGTTACGACATCATAAGAGTTGATTGTATTTATAGTCCGTTCGTTATAATTCGATCCTCGGACGATGCGCTCCGTACGAAGTCGTCGAGTCATACGTGGGGTTGCCACTCCACCTAACCATTATCTCTGAGTTGCCATTTTCACAGTTTGTAATGCGGAAATTAATTAACACGTACATACGTAAGTGAGGCTAGTACTTGTAAATAGCAAGTTCTGTAATGTAATTAGTTTTCGTCGAATAAATAAATTAAGCGTTAGAGTTAAGTGCAAGAAATTTTTTAAAGTGAATTGTTAAGAATTGTTTTTGTATTACTTAAAAAATAATATTGAAGAAATGTACAATAACCATTTCTACGTTTAAATAACTGAACCACCTTTTATACTCGTAAAGTTAATTGTAATCATAAACATGCCTAGAAGTTTCTTGTACTAAGCGTAACATATTGATTTATAATATATTGAGAATTATATAGATCGTATCGTAACGTAGATTATAATAGACCGCTTAATTTTGTTTGAAACTCGAAGCCTTAGTGTTAGAAATTGAAGACTTTTATTGAAATAAAGAACTAAATAACAGATTGGATTAAATAAAAATGATCCGCAACTTTTATTAAAATATAATGTTAAGGTATAGCTCGTTACGTCACGTTACTCTCAAACTATCCATCACATACCTAATCTTATGTTATAGCATGTAAATACGAGTTTGAGTTTTAAGGACAGGCGGGGAAGCGCCACTTTTCACTGAGACGGAGTTCCGCGACACGCTATTCGTTAAGAATTTACAGAACGTTAAAGTATACCTTAATAAAAATTATATTCACTTTTAATGACTATTGCCTTAGTGCAAAATTAGATGTATGCCACGATACTCAGTGAACTGTAGCCCTCTACTGATAAGAAAGTTCGTTTGGTTTCGCTGCGTGTGCAATATTTTTCTACTTGGAAAGTTTTCTCGGAATTCTAATTTCAAAATTGTTCGTAGAATTTTAAAATTAGAATTGTTAGCAGCAACGTATTTTGTTTTTTTTTTTTTACATAAAGAATTTCTCTATCACGAAATGTTAAAAAAAAATCTTGGTTAGTAAGAAATTAGTAAGAAAATTTGAAAATGTTGCTAATATTGATGCAGCCATTTGACATGAAACCATTCGCTCCAGGACAAAATCCATAATTATGCAGAGCATTTTGTGATAAAGAGAAGCGGACGGTAAATCATTAAGTAACTAATGGGAAGTGCCTAACTATATTACCTATTTGCACCTGTAGTTTAACAGACCCGATAATTCCCATTAACCGACCATTATCTCATTACCAGATTTATAAGCGCTACTTTAAATTTAATCTATGTGCTGTTAACAACTACTGAACATAGATTAAAATTACAAACAGTTATCTTCCATGCTAAGTGATAGTGAGTTTCTAATAGTGTGCCTTTAGTATCGCATAGTTACCGCCCTTTAGAAACTCGAAGAAGAATATTGGAATAGGTCTATCAATTTATTTTTGAACTTCATTAACAGCCATTACTTCGTACAATTTTACTAATAGTCATAACGTATACGTCATCATTTACAGATAAATTCCCTTATTACATTACCTGTTATTCCAATTCACTATGTCTATACCTGATGATAGTTTGGTAATCTATGATAAACCTATGATTATATATAAATTACCTTTTCATTCTCATAAACTCATACATACCTACATGTTTTGTACTATCTTATGATTTGCTCTTTACTCCAGCGACATGAAGAATGTAGGCTCTGTTTTAAGTCTAATCTATGTGTTAGCCTCTGAACCACTGTTACAAGGAGACGAGACTTCTTTAGATTTAAGGCAGAGTCTAAGTTTAGTTTCTTTTAAGGCATAGGTTTAAGTAGGGGTTTTATAAATAATAATGCAAACGCAATCGCAGTGATAGAACTGTTACACCATATTCGCTGCCCGTATTTATAGAGTGCAATTTTTTTATAACTAGAGACAAATAGATTGTAAAACATTGATTTGCAAAATATGAAATAGAGAGCTCGAAGGAAGCAAGGTTTTATATTTTACTCTTCATTGTTTGAAATGTTATGATCATTTTCTCATTAAAATATTATTAATATTATGCTAAATATTTTAGCAAGGATAAAATGTATTCCTTTTCTTTAGTAAATAAAATATTGAAACTCGAAATGTTCAATTTATTTTTTGAATAACTACACCAGCTATATCCTTTAACCCGTTTTGGAAAACTAAAAATCTCTGTTCCTGTTGTAAAGCGAGTCTAAGCTCGCCAAGTCCCTGGGAACATCTCACTTTCTCGTACAAAATTTTAGTCATGTTAATAAGAATTTGACAACTAAAGACTTTAACAACCCAAATTAAAGACAACTGTAACGATTCGGCCCTTAATTTCGATTCTAAATTATGCGACGACGAAGACGCAGAGTTTTACCTCAGAGATAAAAGATATTTCGACCATCTGGTCGAATCTAAATTAGGAAGGTGACATTAGCGGAGCAGCCAGGATTATTTTTTTATGATTAGTGTTGGCTCCGTATTCTCCAGATACTCTCGCGGCTCTGGAGAGCAAACATCCTGCCCCAGCGAATGGACCCAGGGGGGTCAGGAAAATCCGCTCGATCCGGATATTCACTCCCTCACTATTACAGATGGAGAGGTGGTCATAGCCGTTTTAACTCTTTCAGGGGTGGGTCCGTTGGCGGCCTCGACGCCATAAGTCCTCAACACGTAAAGGACCTTATCGGTTCAGGCGCCGGTGAAGCTGGTGAATAGCTTTTGAAGGAGCTCACGGCTCTGATTAATCTCATTCTCTCCGGCAAGATAAACGACGCCGTCAACGACGTCTTGTGCGGGGCCCATCTTATGTGCCCTGCGCAAGAGAGATGGCGGGATTCGTCCCATTGCCGTGGGAACTACTTACCGTTGTATGGCAGCCAAGATTTGTTGTAAAAATGTACTACAAATCTACGGTACAGTGAGTGCGTTTCGGAAAAAAAATCAGCCTGCAGTTGGGTTACGGTTTCAAAGGTGGCTGTGAGGCCGTACACCCACTGTCGACGTAATTAAATTCTAATAAAATAAAACGTGCTGGTAGAAACTAAAAAAGATATACCTTTTTTAGTTTTTTCTGGCAATGTTATAGACCATCGAAACTTTTACCCGCGTAGTTCCCGTTCCCGTGGGAATATGGGGATAAAATATAGCCTATGTTACTCAAGGGCGTAGCTACCGCCGTATCAGCCGTATCAATTATACGGGGCCCCCAGGCTACTGGGGCCCCGAATGTGTGTATGCAAAAATTCCTAAAGCCATAATGTTTTATATCTTATTAACATTTTTTAATATAACTGCTGTGTGCTGTGCAAAAAATTAGTTTAAAAATCACAATACACAGAATTTTAATAATATATAATTGAGATTAGCTAAAAAAAACTACTTCATAATCAGCCTTTTAATGTTCCCACTGCTGGGACACAGGCCTCCTCCGCGCCGTAATTCACCACGCGGGCCCAGTGCAGGTTGGTGAATGTCACATGTGTTCGAATTTTTGGTTCTAGGACATACCGGTTTCGTCACGATGTTTTCCTTCATCGTTTTGAGAGCAGTGGTGATGAAATGAATTACACAAAGTAATGCGCCTGGCTGGTTTTGAAGCCGCGACTTACTATTCGTAAGTCAGAGCCGTTACCACTCGGCCACCACTGCTCCCCCCCCCCCCCCCCGAAAATCAACAACCTTTTGGAATCCGCTGTTGGTTGTCAACAAGATGATCGCCTCGGGCCAGTGATCTTCAGTTTAGCTATTAACCCAATAGGGATGTTTCCTGAGTAAAAATTATATGATTATGTTTAGTCCGTCAGTTAGATTATAGAAAAATATTGGACACGTATTTTTTCCTTTATCAAATCTATGAAAACTGACGAAGATAAAAAGCATCAAAGATCAGGAGTGGGAGCATGTGACGTCACGGCTCGCTAAAAATTGTAGCGAGCAGTGACGTCACACGAGTTTTCAACGCACTGTATCGTCTTCATTTTTTGTTTATGTGAAAAAAGAAAAAATACGTGTCCAATATTTTTTGGAAATCTATCAGACGGACTAATTAGATTTTTTTAGTCAACTACCCTACAGCTAAATTCTAAATTTGATATTTGGTAAATCGATGATGGAAGCCTTGGAGGTGATGTAAATTCGGTATGAAATTACCTACAATTTCTAAATAATCAACTTCTTCATATATTCTACATAAATCTTGATTTCATAGGACTGGACTTGAACTTTTCTAAATGCGAATTATTTTTATCTGACAGTACTGACCGACAAATAGCCCCTGAAATCAAAATTACAATATTTAAATTGATATATTGATAGAAAGTGTATGTGGATGACTGTGTTTGGGCTCAAGCTACTCTTTCCATCCGTATGGGAGACCTTGGCGTCCGAAAATTTACCATTAGTTTACCGGCTTTTATATAATTGATTTACGGCATTGATTGATTGATGACACTGGTTGATTTTTATGTGCCGTGCTTCACCGAGGCTAAGAATGCCTGGAGACTCGCTTGCTCGAATGCAAATCCACCCAAGAACCCATCACACCAGAGACAGTGGGATGAACTGCACTGCACCTTGTTCGACGATACTAGGTACTTTCCACCTCACTACTTCCCCTCATTTAGGCGCATCCTGTTTCTCTCCTCATCCCTGTCACTGTTGTGAAGCTGTCAACAGCCTCGGGTACCACGGACTGTCATGCAGCCAAAGTGCGGGTCACATTGCGTGACACGCAAACATCAACAACATTATCCGACACGCTCTTGTTGCCATCGGCGTTCTAGCCGTATTAGCGAGGCAAGCGACCGAACGCTATGTCTGTGGCTATGTCTTTATTTTCATGGAAGATGGGTAGGCCTTTATGTTATTGTTTATGTTTATGTAGGACGCTACTTGTTTACTTTATACAACTGCTAGACAAAGACACAGTAGAAATATGGAACAGTACAGAAACTACGAACAAACGATCAAAACGGCACACTCACACAGACGCGCGCATCTACGAGGCCCCTGGGACCGTCGCGGTGCTCTCAGTGGCGGGTGCCGTGTTCATAGATAATACCTACACTATTATAATGGCTGTGACTTTTCGCTTACGCTCTCTAGATAGCGCTCGTGGGGTTTTTAATACTAGTATTAAATCCTTATACTGAATACTGATTGTAATTTATATTGTATTATAATTTATATAACATATTATAGAATAAATGAATTCTTATGAGTATAAAAAATAAATGACTATAATTTGACAACAACATTATATTCTAGTCTTAGCAAAGGAAATCTACCCTTCGAAACATACATACCTATAGAAACTTACTTACTTCACAAAATAAGTAACAATAACTTTTCAACATATTTACAGAAATCCTTCATCAAATAGGGCAGATATTATAATTGAAATGGAATAAAATGGCATAGAAATGATAAACAATATGCAGTTTGTAAATATTTTTTTTTTACAAGAGTATTATTTACATTTTGACCAAAGAAGAAAGTCGCATGGAATAACATGCACTAACTAATTTTCGCGTGACTATTTCTCCCAGTCAACTCCTACCGCAAGCCGTGTTAAAGAACTTCGTTCCAATAAAACACTTATTACAAACATTAAAAGTGACAGCCCTAACTCTCTACTGGAGAGCGTAGGTAATTATTTCAACAAATGGGCTTAGTTTCCATACTGTTTCATATTTTTACTGTGACAAAGATCACCCCTTGTCCCCTTCATTTATCCAACTCTTTTCACCCCACCCTGAAATAAAACCCTTTCTAAAAATACCATGTTTCGTTTAAAAAAGTACTAAACTGGCCAAAGACAAAACGTGTTCCGTACATTGAGGTATATAGGAATGTACCGGAATAAGAGTGGAATTCGAGCATATTGTGAGTTGTGACACAAAAAGATGACATTGACACTGACAGTGACATTCGTATCGTAGAACTGATACGCGAATGTGAGCACGTGAAGTGTTTATTTATTTCTACTAAACTATAAAATGGAGTCAAGTATATTAAAACACTTTACTGTGAATTATAAACAAATACTTATAGATGAAGTCGCTTTGGAAGGGCTAGAAGGTATAGGAGTTGATCTTTTATGGCGGCGACTTCAAAAACGTATATCTTCAGAAGTAACAGAGAAAATGAAAGTCCGTTTTTGGGGATTTCTTGTGAATTGTGGCAAAATATCTTTCTATCAACTGCCAGAACCGCTACCCTATGTAGAAATACTTGATAGATTCGAAATAATCGATGCAGCAACCGGCCATCTGAAAGAGCCCGTAAGTTTGAAATCATTTAATTTAGCATTAAACGCTAGAATCTATAGCCACTTTGCATTCTGGCAAAATCAACACCTTCTAAACCTGACCATTTACTTCATTAAGTAATTCTTTCAGGATGACTTCCTAGATGGCCCTTATGAATACTGTCCAGTTGAAGGTGAACATGGTTCTTGCAAGTATTATAACACCAGGGAACTAATACCTGTAGAGGAACTAAAGAAAAAATCATATGAGGTTGTATTGACAGAATATGGAGACACATTAGCCCTGGTAGCAGATAAAGAAGAAAGATGGCATGCCTTGGCGCAACACATGCCAACAAATTATTTGGCACAGATGACCACCTTGCATTATTGTTTGCTGGAGCTGATTGGCAGGTCTAGAGGAAATGTGAGTATAAATGTTTCTTATTCTATGATCCTCTGAAAAAACTGGTCTATGATTTTAATTGTAGAGCAGTATTTTCAGAGAAACTTGGGTGATAAAATAGCAAATGTTTTTTTTTTTTAATTAAACAGTTTCATCATCATCATCAGCAGCCTGTTGCAGTCCACTGCTGGACATAGGCCTCTCCAATTGCACGCCACTTAGATCTATTAAACAGTTTAATTAAATAAAATATAATACAGAATGTATACAGAATTAAGTAAAGAAACCTTGGTCAGGCCATGTTTCCCTATTATTCCTGCTTATCTAATTTGATTTATTTGATAGATTATCCTAGATCAAAACTCAATTTGTTGTGGGTTTAATAACACCCACCAAACAAAAAATGTTTTAAATTGAAAAAATAAATAAAGCAACAATTTAATATTTTATGCTGATAATTTTCATAAAACTCAGAAACCCAATTTCAGGGGCAATCTACAATTGGCTTGACAAACCTAAGCAAAGTAATAAAGGATCCCAAAACATTATTCTACAACAGGAAATACTTGCGTGGCCTTGATCTTATTAGGACTTGCCATATGACAGAAGTTATTGGAGGCAAAGGGGTCAAGGCACTGCTGGTCAGATTGAAAAGGTTCTACACCCCTAGTTTGATGTCTATGCCCAAATCAGGTGTTCTACGCAATGTCATAGAGTACTTACTACAGCAACCTGACTATAGTGAGAAAACCGAAGTAATAGTCAAGAAGGGACTAATCACACAGAAACAAAACAGGAGATTGCAGAAGACTGTTAATATTTTTAATTTTGTAAGTTTTATTTTATTCTCAATTTAGTTATTTAAGTAAATTCAAGAAAGCATGTTATGATAAGTGTTACTTTCCCAATGTAGCTGGAAATGAGTTCCCTGAATATCTTAGAGGAGGCCATTACATAGCAGTAAGTCTACTAACTGCTTTATAGACTTAAAAAATATTTAAAGACATTTTATTTCTCATAAGAACTTACAAATAACAGTTTGCTTGAGATACAAAGTTACTTCTTAATAGTGATATCATATTCACCCCTGTTATAGGGTACATGCATGTTTTTTGAGATTACTCTTGAATATATTAATATTATGCTTCTTTATGTTTTCCGGGAAATCATTAGGCAATTGTATTATATATTAATTAAATATAAAGCAGCATGTTCCTGCGAATTCACTTCCATAGCCTATTTCACAGCAAACACATATTATTAGAGGATGAAAAACTTGACAATACTGTAGTTTTCCATCAGTGAATAAAAATTAAGTATTATTAATTTCAGAGATTACTAATAATTTTAGATTATTACATTAACATTACAGGAAGAAAGATTGGTACCAGCAGAAGACAAAAACAAGAAAAAAACTACTCTGAAAAGGAAATTCATCTACCTATCATCCAAAGCTGACGAGTCCTCAGATTCAGAAGAGGAGTCACCGGAACCGTCTCTGGAATGCCAGTACAAGGTTGGTGTGGGTCTGATGAGGCAGGCTTATGAACGGTTCTTGGATGCAGGTCTTGATGGTCTCACTCAAGTCCAGCTGGCACAGTTGTTGGGCATAGAGTTCTATACTAGTAGAGGAATCTGCAGAATCTTTAAGCTAAGGAATATTGTGAGAGAGTATCTTGAAGATAAAGGGAAGCAGAGGACTGCCAGGTAAAGAATTTTCTTGTATTTCAAACAACACCTTAACAATTGATCAATAATATACATGATTTTTATTGTCATATTCCAGATTTATCGCCATAGCCGCAACAGGCGAAATGGACGTCAAATACGCCGAAGAAAAGAAGAAGTTCTTAGAATACCTTAAAGAGTATGAACCACTTGGAGAATCACTTGAAGAAGATGCTACACCAACTCCAGAAGATGAAATACCAAGGAAGAGAATTAAACTTGAATCTGAGAAGAAAACTTCAACTGAAGACAATCAGCCGGAAACAAGCCCGAATGCTGATGTTGACATGGAGACAGAAAATGGAAACGATATCACAGAAATTAAAGTTCTAGAAGGTTTTGAAAGTGGAAAAACACTCGGGAATTTCAAGAAAAACCCTACATTGAGACAGTTGACATTCGCAAATGGTATATTCAAAGTACTAAAGGACAAACAATGTGTATGTGGATACATAACTCTCAGCAATTTAGCTTCTAAAGAAATCAATGAACCACCCATGGATACCAAAGCTCTGAAATCTTTCATACAAAAACTGGTCACTGATGGCCATATTAAAATTTACAAAGTGAAATGGCCTGGCATCCAGAAGTACTCTGTCTTAATTTGCGCTCCTCGCGTGAAAAAAACAGATCCACTAGTAAAAGCGAAATACAAGGAGATTTGTATGAGAGCAGTTACTAATAAGAGAATAGCCATAAAAAAGGATAACTTAGAAAATACTTGTCCATCTCTGTCACAATTCTCATACCCCAGATACATGAAAATCCAAAAACTTCACGAGTTCCTCATGAAGTTTGCTTATTTCGAACATGTGCAACCTGAATCACATTCTTTGCCAAAAGGCTTCGTTAGTATAGTCGATTTTATTCAAGAAGTAACAATAGAATTCGTTATCAACAACATGGGGAGTATGGGGATGACAGAAGTCAATCAGTTGATAAACGAAAGCCAGCTCCAGATGAAACTGAAAGACGCACCGCCGCATATTTATAAAACACTAATGAGATCGAACACGCTACAAAACGCGATTAGGCTCAATCTCAAAGTGTTAGGAATGCTGGGCCTCATACAGCTGGTTCGTCAAGCACAGTCGAACAATAGCACTGGTATCGTAACTTACACTAGTTTCTTGTTTTATGTAAATCGACGCGCCAAAATACTAGACACATCAGGAATATGGCCCAGGCCAAAAGACGAGAAAGTTATCGAAAAATCATTTTACTTCGAAACATTTGATGATGTTACCAATTACTGGAGTGAAGTGTATACGATCAGCACGAATACTGTAATAGAGTTAGCTAAGCGAGAGAGGAAGCAACTCAAACCTCCGCAACGTACAGAGGATGAGGTACTCAAATACGACACTGGAGCTCGGTACGGGGACGGCTATGGACCGTGTGGATTCGACTCGTGCTTCTACATGGAAATACCAAGACTTTGGCAAACATACTACATGAGACCAGTCAAAAGTCATATCATATCGAAGAAGGCACCAGTTAAACTACCCAAATTGAAAACAAGTAAGAAACTTAAGCAAGAAAGGAAACCTAAGGTTCCTCCGAAAATGGCGGTTGAAAAACTGTCCAACGAAAAACTAACTCGTAGAAGAAATGATTCTTCAATAAGATGGTCAAAGCAGGAAGACATGATGATAACTATGTGTAAAGCTGCTATTACAATCCTGAGTCCTAGCTCACAGCCGGGCAGTCTCATAGTCAGGAACATAGTTGCCAAAGACTTGCTCTCTATCAATGATCCGAAAAAGACAAAAGGCGTGTGCCACAGTAGAGCCTCAACTCTTGAAACGAAGTCATCATTGATTCATGAAAAGCAATGTATCATAAACGAAATGAGAAGAAGACGGAATCTAATTCAAAAATATGAAGGACTCTTAAAGAAGCTCAGACTTCGATACTCAACGAATATGTCGAAGTTCATCAACAAGGCTCGGGTGCCTATGATGGAATTGGTTTGGACTATATCTGAAGTTATGAAGTCTAAATCGTATATCCAAAAAGTTCCATGTGTTGCAGTGAACCTGGAAAAGTTCCACGAACATTTTACTATAACAACAGCAACTGCCAACAAACTGTGCAACATGTTTAAGACACTTGATAATGCTACTTTGAAGGAGGCTATAGTACTCACGATAATGCAAACTATGCATTCCGAAATCAGTACTGAAATGGGAAAGAAGATATACAAGACTTTCAAGGAGTATCCTGAGAGTTCCTTACGTACTGCAGTGGAGCAACTACGGAAATGCGGCGCCATCGCAGCGAAAGAGAAAATATTTAACAATCAAATGCGTAAACTTGATTTGGAAGACATTTGTCAGTCGTCGTATAAAATATCCGCGTTTTATCAGCGCAAGTGGGTGAATCGGTTGAACGCCGATTTTGCGGATAGTTTGAGCTCAATATTGGATACAGAACAGACTGAAAATGACGTGAAAGCGTCTGCGGAGGTCAACTGTATGTACTGTGAGATGCACGCGTACGATGTTGTAGACATAACGTGTGCCACGGCGCCTGCCATCACGGACCCGGCCGGCGCACCCATCATGCCTGAAGAGATCAACGTTCTGGTAATAGACACTAAATACAAATTGAAAACCGGAACCCTGAGGTGGAAGAATAAATCTGATCTTGGCAGACTTTCTGAGTTGTACCAGAATGTGGATGTCAATAATAGTGAGAAGTACTTATCAAGGTAATTAGCTCTTATTACTTTTATGCCTGTATATATTTGTGCGAGTGCACATCGAGAACACGAGAGTGTTACGTTGCGTATAGTTTTCCATAGATAAATTTAATTATTTCTAAAACCTCGTGCCATTCTAATATAAACTTTAAGAAAAAGTCACAAGACGTATAATTGAATAATACAATATCTTCTTCTGCCTAGACTCGTCCCAACTTTAGCTTCCAGTCAAACCGGATTTAGCTGAATCAATACTTTTTTAATATGATTGTGTTACATCCACAAACCAGTAACAAGGTAACACAGGCGCGTCTGTCAGATTTTGTGAACGTGCTTTTCGAGACACGGACGAGTCTCTGTTTGTTAAGATGGTCACCCATTCACAGACCGACCTCGGCAAGCGTTGCTTAACCTTGAAAATCGACTCATGCTTTTGTTATTATTTAGCCACAAGCTAAATGCAAATTAACAAAATTATTCTCGTGTGTTACAGTTATACATCGATAGAAATTAAAGAAATTAAGCCAAACCCGGATACGGAAGACCCGATTATTTCGCATTTGGACAAAAAAGGCGAAACTGGAGCAACATTCCAAGAGCTACATGTATGTATTTTCTTCCTTTAAATATTATTATGATAATGTGATAACAATTAAGAGTGTCCTTCCTTCCTTCTCCCTCATCCCATGTTACTTGGGGTCGGCGCAACACGTGTTCTTCTTCCATTCTATCCCATCAAGAGTCATGCCACTACAGGCTCCCTTTGCGCCCATATCACTCCACACAACATCCATCTATCTTATCTTTGGCCACCCGCTCGCCATCCAGAACTTTATATCCTAAATAATCATGTAACCTAAAGACAGATATACCTAGTATGAAAACAATAAACTATTTATTTTTCCTACAGAAACTTTTGGCATTGGAAGAAAAAGAGCTGATTGAAAAATTGCTACAACTTGAATCCAAGAAAATTGCCAAACGAGTTGGTTTCTACGAAAACATCATCGTACTTACTAAATACATAACACCTTGGGCGGTAAAGATAGGCGACAAATACATAGTACCCACTCCGTGGTTGACTTTAACTGGCAAAGTAAGACTCGAGATATTCTTCAAATGGTGTGGTGTCGTCATGAATCTCGTGTTTGAAAAACCCGGCTCTTCAATAGTATATTTAGCAGACAAGAGTGAATACTTATCATACAAATCGGTTCAAGATCTATGTATGTTTTTAGAAAAGTATGAATGCATAAAGCTCAATACAGTGAGAAGCGTTCAAATAGATTTATTTTCAGACGAAGACGCAGAACTGGTAATTACTGAATTCAATCGTTATGAAGCTCCAGAAAACATAATTGCTCATCCTATAAAAAATTCTCTGACTAAATACTGTTTTATAAAGAAACAGATATTGGATTCACATAATTCACAAACAAATGATGCTCTAATGGATAAGATTTTCAAATGTTGACTTAGTTTTAAGAATAGTATTGCCATTTGATTTGATATAAAGATATACATAGGTAATGCTTTATTTTATTTGTGGGTCAGTAACGTGAAGTCGGCTACTGCATTGTTGTGAATTAGTTTGTATTGTTGTTTTATTTTCATTAATAATTTAAAACAAAACAAATTGTTTGAATTACTTGCAATGCCCTTCCACAATTCGATATCTCCCTCACTCCTTGCAGCTGTTAGGAAAATCTCTTTCATCCTTTAATCTACTACGTCTGATTACGATTTAAATGACGCTCACGACTAGTGTTGCCAGGTGTCCCGATTTGCGCGGGACGTCCCGATTTTCAGGGGTCTGGGGACGCGTCCCGATTTTTACCTGATCGGGACGCTAAATGTCCCGATTAATCAAAAAATGAAAAACAAAATGTGAAGTGTGTCAATTACATATAAAGTACGATTTTATTTTATAATTTCTACTAGTCTAGCAAGACTGATTACTTGTTATGTAAGATTAGATAGACTTAAAACCCCTTGTGTTATTTTTGTTTACTGTCCCGATCTGCAACCCTAAATCCCGATTTTTTTGACCTCATGTACCGATTTACAACAAATCGGACCTGGCAACACTACTCACGACTGCATTGTTACACACGAAACATTTTAATGTAATGTATTAAGAGTATTTCTATTCGAGGGTCTAATATACAGGGTGAAATTGAATAGATGCGACATATTTAAATATACAATAATACGTGTTGTCAAGAAAATTTAGAACATACCAAATGTAAAATTAATGAATTTTTATCACCGCTATGAATGGCAACGTTTAATAACGCGAGTACTCCACAACGATCATTGAGCACTGCGATTAGTTGGACGAGATTTTATGATACTTTAATTTTTCTTATTTATTTTGCATATTAATTATTTTTCTGGAATACCGATAATTCGTACTTAAATAAAGATATTAACATCGATGGATCATTTTAAAACGCCAACCACGTAACTTTTTTTAACGATTTAGATTGTAGAAAAAACAGTTTATAATTACTATGTTACTGTAACTGAAGCTCCCATTTCGTTTTGTCGCATCTATTCAAAGTCATCCTGTATAGAATCCTAATAGATACACTATTAGTCCAGTAGCCAGAAGTCTATGCCCTTCGATAATTCTAAAGTTTTTAATTTTCGCTGAGTGGATAAGTTTCGTAAATTCATTGCTATTTACAAAAATGCTAACAGTTTAGAGTGATGCAATAGGTATTAAGTAGGTATTTCTTATTATTTCGTGTTATACAAATATTACAAAATTTAAATTAAAACAGTATACGGGTTCTTTGTAAGTACTATCTAAAGGATATATTAGTGAAAATGCTAACAGATAGGTACTATGGAACAATAGAAATCCAAAAATGTCCCGTAACTCATTCAAAAAAATTTTTAAGTTTTTCAAATCATTTCTTATATACTTAAAGAGATTAGTTATACCTTACAACAAAAGTTCTAACAACTAAGTATATGGCTGCACGAGTAATTGTATTTTTTCTTTATGATAAGCGACATATTGAATTTAAGTTTATAAATTTGCACTTGTATATTCGTAATAATAAACTCTGCTACCACACAAAAGTTTCAACAAATGCATACTATGGCTTTTGTTTAAATTGCGAATAACTATTTTCGATAACGAGCCGCGTAAGTAGGTACGGCGCGTGCGATCGCTGCTGAGTAGCAACAACTCGCCCGCCCGCTCCGATCGGGGATGTCTCTATCGCCGCATACTGACCGCTTTTAATTGCCAAAGTACCTACATGTTCGGTACGTAACGCTTCAGAGCAGTAGATACTAACAACAGAGTGATGGCCACCATGCTAGCAAGTGTAATTGTAAATTAGTCACTAATGCACCCAAAGGAGCTGTGCTTTTTTCATTTACAAATAAGATTAGACATTTAAACAAAACTTTTTAAAAGTCCGTTCAACCGATTTGTATTTCTATTCCGTAAGCATAAAGATGGCATTAAAAGCAAAATCGTGATTATAATACCAATTATTTACTGCAGCTGCCATTTGTCATGCCACCAACGTTATAGAAGTCAAAATCGGTTGAACGGACTGTAAAAAAGATTTATTTCAATGTCTAATCTTATTGTGAATAGAGTATCGTGTGCGATATTTCACGCGCTTTTTTGTTTTATTGGATTTAACCGACGATTTATAAGAAGAATTATGTACATTATTCAACTGGTTGTTTTTTAATTCGATAGATTTTCGTTTAAGTGTACTGTTGAGTAAGATTAGGACACTCTAGCTCAAGTTTTTTTTTTGTTTTTATTGGAATTAGTCTACTCGGGTAATTCTGAATTATAAACCATTCGGTTTTGCCCAAATATTTATTTTACAAAGAAATAAGTCGGCAGTTGTCAATTTTTGCTCCCAATTGAAATTGTAAAAAAAAAACTTTTCATTGTGCACTAACGTGTTTTAAACTGTAAACTGTAATTTTATTTAACTGTTTTTTTTTAATCAACAAAAACAAGGAGTACGTTTGACCTAACTATTGCGTAGTAAATCGATTGGCGATGCAATTAAAACAATGGAAAAATGTTGGTTTGGCTTTTCAAGAATAAAAGTGGTATATTACTAAAATAAACTTCTTTGAATCTACAGGCGTCATTTTTGTATTTAAGTGTTATTGATAAAACACGATATTTACAAAAAATACACATTAATGAAATGATTTCGCGTCTCATTCAATAATTTACCATATTCACAACATAAGTACCTATTATAGCTACTTGTTATAGTGATAGAGGAACAGACAGAAAGTAGAGATTCCGTTACAACATCTTTTTCTGGAACAGGTAGTTGTCCCGGGTTTTAGGTCATCCCTTAAGTAGGTACAAAAATAATTATATCAAAGCAATAAAATAATTGGATTCAATAAGTAGCGTGCATTCGGGTGGTTACGAAAGGATTTGTGATCCGTTCGGAGGCATGTTTATATTTTAACCAACACTCATAATTGAACTAATACTGCAAATTTATGTCGCTTTCTTTACTTGAATATACTACTTGAAGTTCTATTGCAAAGACTTTCATGAATTTCCTTGATAATTGTAGATAAAAATGTTTAAAAATCTTAATAATTTTACTTTGTTCACGTCAAATTCTGAAGCATTGTTGATAATTCTGAATGACAGTTGAAAGTGGGTATATTTCGTTTGAGCATAAAAAAACATATTTCTTTTTACTTTTATTTCTTCAAACATTGTTCAGTTTTACCCTAAAAATAAATATTTCTCGAATTTGACCTCTCAGTAGCTTACATAATTATGTGATATTTGTTTTTCGGAATTACCCTACAAGTTGTCTAAGGTAGCCATATTTTAAAAGTAAACATTCAAGTCAAAAGTAAATGAAAATGAAAATATAAAAACCAATGTCAAATTGTATAAATATCAACAAAAAGCAGACAAAAGAGAGAAATAAAAACATTAAAACATTGGGTGGTGTACAAAACTAAAGCAGCTCAATCCCAAGCCTACTTGTCCACAAGATAATCTTTAACTGTATAAAAAGCTGTCTGGCACAGCTTACGTTTTACAAATAATTGGAATTTATTTCTGCTAAGTTCTTGAATGAGGCTAGGAAGTTTATTATAAAAATGTATACATTGGCATCGAAACGAACCACTTATTTTTTAAACCTGGTTTTAGGATCAACATAATTGTGGTTGTTGTATTTATGCTATGTATATCACTGTATTTAAAAAAAAAAAAAAAATTTTTGTTTGGCTTTCCAAGAAAATCAGTGCTATTTAACTAAAATTGCTATATAATAAAACTAAGTTCTTATTGGAATCTACAGGCGTCATTTTTGTATCTGAGTGTTATTGATAAAAATGATATTTTACAAAAAAAAAAAAAAACTTAGCGAAAGCAAATATTTATTCAAAGCGAAATATCATATAAAGTATTATCTTTCATTGTATACATCTTATAAATGTACCAATGCTGCATTTACTTTTAAAAGTATGGCTATCTTAGACAATTTGTAGGGTAATTCCGAAAAACAAATCTATACTAATATTATAAAGCTGAAGAGTTTGTTTGTTTGTTTGTTTGTTTGAACGCGCTAATCTCAGGAACTACTGGTTCGAATCGAAAACTTCTTTTTGGGTTGAATAGACCATTTATCGAGGAAGGCTTTAGGCTATAAATCATCACGCTTAAGCCAATAGGAGTGGAGCAGCGATAAAGAATGTTTTAAAATCGGGGATTCCACGGGGACGAAGTCGCGGGCAGCAGCTAGTATCACATAATTATGTAAGCTACTGAGAGGTCAAATTCGAGAAATATTTATTTTTAGGGTAAAACTGAACAATGTTTGAAGAAATAAAAGTAAAAAGAAATATGTTTTTTTATGCTCAAACGAAATATACCCACTTTCAACTGTCATTCAGAATTATCAACAATGCTTCAGAATTTGACGTGAACAAAGTAAAATTATTAAGATTTTTAAACATTTTTATCTACAATTATCAAGGAAATTCATGAAAGTCTTTGCAATAGAACTTCAAGTAGTATATTCAAGTAAAGAAAGCGACATAAATTTGCAGTATTAGTTCAATTATGAGTGTTGGTTAAAATATAAACATGCCTCCGAACGGATCACGAATCCTTTCGTAACCACCCGAATGCACGCTACTTATTGAATCCAATTATTTTATTGCTTTGATATAATTATTTTTGTACCTACTTAAGGGATGACCTAAAACCCGGGACAACTACCTGTTCCAGAAAAAGATGTTGTAACGGAATCTCTACTTTCTGTCTGTTCCTCTATCACTATAACAAGTAGCTATAATAGGTACTTATGTTGTGAATATGGTAAATTATTGAATGAGACGCGAAATCATTTCATTAATGTGTATTTTTTGTAAATATCGTGTTTTATCAATAACACTTAAATACAAAAATGACGCCTGTAGATTCAAAGAAGTTTATTTTAGTAATATACCACTTTTATTCTTGAAAAGCCAAACCAACATTTTTCCATTGTTTTAATTGCATCGCCAATCGATTTACTACGCAATAGTTAGGTCAAACGTACTCCTTGTTTTTGTTGATTAAAAAAAAAACAGTTAAATAAAATTACAGTTTACAGTTTAAAACACGTTAGTGCACAATGAAAAGTTTTTTTTTTACAATTTCAATTGGGAGCAAAAATTGACAACTGCCGACTTATTTCTTTGTAAAATAAATATTTGGGCAAAACCGAATGGTTTATAATTCAGAATTACCCGAGTAGACTAATTCCAATAAAAACAAAAAAAAAACTTGAGCTAGAGTGTCCTAATCTTACTCAACAGTACACTTAAACGAAAATCTATCGAATTAAAAAACAACCAGTTGAATAATGTACATAATTCTTCTTATAAATCGTCGGTTAAATCCAATAAAACAAAAAAGCGCGTGAAATATCGCACACGATACTCTATTCACAATAAGATTAGACATTGAAATAAATCTTTTTTACAGTCCGTTCAACCGATTTTGACTTCTATTACGTTGGTGGCATGACAAATGGCAGCTGCAGTAAATAATTGGTATTATAATCACGATTTTGCTTTTAATGCCATCTTTATGCTTACGGAATAGAAATACAAATCGGTTGAACGGACTTTTAAAAAGTTTTGTTTAAATGTCTAATCTTATTTGTAAATGAAAAAAGCACAGCTCCTTTGGGTGCATTAGTGACTAATTTACAATTACACTTGCTAGCATGGTGGCCATCACTCTGTTGTTAGTATCTACTGCTCTGAAGCGTTACGTACCGAACATGTAGGTACTTTGGCAATTAAAAGCGGTCAGTATGCGGCGATAGAGACATCCCCGATCGGAGCGGGCGGGCGAGTTGTTGCTACTCAGCAGCGATCGCACGCGCCGTACCTACTTACGCGGCTCGTTATCGAAAATAGTTAATCGCAATTTAAACAAAAGCCATAGTATGCATTTGTTGAAACTTTTGTGTGGTAGCAGAGTTTATTATTACGAATATACAAGTGCAAATTTATAAACTTAAATTCAATATGTCGCTTATCATAAAGAAAAAATACAATTACTCGTGCAGCCATATACTTAGTTGTTAGAACTTTTGTTGTAAGGTATAACTAATCTCTTTAAGTATATAAGAAATGATTTGAAAAACTTAAAAATTTTTTTGAATGAGTTACGGGACATTTTTGGATTTCTATTGTTCCATAGTACCTATCTGTTAGCATTTTCACTAATATATCCTTTAGATAGTACTTACAAAGAACCCGTATACTGTTTTAATTTAAATTTTGTAATATTTGTATAACACGAAATAATAAGAAATACCTACTTAATACCTATTGCATCACTCTAAACTGTTAGCATTTTTGTAAATAGCAATGAATTTACGAAACTTATCCACTCAGCGAAAATTAAAAACTTTAGAATTATCGAAGGTTTTATGTGAAAAATATTGTATCCCTACTGGACTATATAGCCATAGGGAACGTGCAGAAACTATAGTGGCAGCACAGACGCGTAAATGTCAAGTATATTTTACTTATAAGTTTCTTTGCCACGCTATATGACTCAGTCTATTTCGTGCATGCAAATTCCCCTAAACGGAGCGTGCAGGAAGTATAGGTGGCAGCACAGGTCAAATATTTACAACGTAAAAGTTTCAGAGTTGCAAGACTAGATGGCATAGTCTACGGCATGCGCGTTCCCTGTAATACCTGTGTGAAGTGGTCGCAAGCGCACCTTCTCAGAAGGTGGTAAGATGCTGGACTGCAGGTAAAAAAAAATACATTGTATTTTTCCATTATACCAGTCCACCAGTTTGTACCTAGGATATACCTACATTTTCTATTAAAACATGACGGAGTCGCGGAGGTATACGACTAATTACCTACCAAACTCTCTGCCTAACCCTCCACAGAACACAGGTATGAAGTTTCGATATTTGCAATAAAACAAAACACATATTTATCTGAAAGCGCATATAATAACAGATCTCAAGCTTTGCAGTTATAGCTACAATCATGTCGTAGTAAACCGGTATCAAAGAAAAACAAGTTTTCTTTCATCTTACTGTTACGAGTCTCGTGCTACGTATTACGTGATTCGACCTTGAGAGGTGCCAATATAGGTACTTTGAGATAGCGATCAGTCGCCGATTCTTTTATTTCAAATATATTCAGCTATGAAAATAAAGTTGCTTGCTAGTTTCTTATTGATAAACTGTTCAGTGGTTACTGGTACAGTAAGAAATGCAAATCCTTTCGATTACCAAGATGACGACCAACAGAGTCAAAATGCAGGTAAGTACAAAACTCGCGGTCAGTCTCATTCAAGTATAGTCTCCACTCTTCATTGGTCATTGGTCTCGGTCTCTATCCATAGCATGATCCTCTCTCATTGAAATATCAAAACCATAGAATCATAATGTTGCCAAATAATATTTACCTACTCTGTGTGAAAACAATAGATGGCGTTATTTGTCCAGCAAGAGCCACTCCGTGGCAAAAACATCTAAATATTTTTTCTGTAACAGCCTTATTTTATCTTCTTCTTTATTATAAAAGGCGATAAGTTCATCATAAAATAATAGTAAAGTACTTACTTCTCTGAATATACCATTATAGTCACTAACAATTTCGAGAACGGTTAATGGTCGTACCTAGCTAAGAGTAGACAGCGTACAACAGTAGTAGCTACCGCCTCGCAATAAAGGGCCCCTCTTACGAAGCGTGTCTTTTGCATTTTTCACACCGCTATGTGCTATTTGCTCATTGTATCATCATATCACTATTCACTGTGTATTCACAGCTTTAAATATTTAGATCCTTTGTGTCAGAAAAATATGTTTTTACATTAATCAAATTGTTACAATAATCATTAATTAAGCTACCCAATTAAAGTTTGTATCTAGTATTGTTAATCGTTTATTTATTTTGATTTTGTCGCTGACAATGTGGCCTGTCGATCGATTGTCATTTATTTGGCTTGTCTATGAATTTGTTTTTTTTTTCTTGTAGCAATTATTTCAAAGGGAGTGAGTGAAGTGAAGTGAAGTAGGGCAATCCAAAATTCGCCATTTTTGCTTTTAGTGAAGGGAGATTTTTATTTGTCAGGCTGGAGGACAAGGAATATTCAGTAAAAAGTGTGTCATTAGATTTAATTTCTCGTAGCAAAGACTTTATTTGAACAGAATCTTAGTATAATAGTGTGGTTTTATTTATTACTAACGTTTGTATGTAGTGCTACTTCCCCATCGTAAAATTTGCTCGTTGGTGTGTCGCTTTAGCTAATTCAATGGCTATGATATCGAAGTTTTAATCTATCGTGTCGCTTAGACGTTCTCCTCACGGGATAATATCGAGAAAGAGAGGCGACGCCTTTAGAAATGAGCAGGCCTCAAGGCGGACGCATTCAAGTCCCGGATGACCTTAGAGAGATCTTATTGGAGTTCACCATAAGTTATCTGCTGGAGCAACCGGGAGACGTGATCAACTACGCGGTCGAGTTCTTCACAAGATTACAAAACAACAGGACGACCACCGTAGTGAGGGCCCCGACCGCAGCCGCCGGCACCCCTGATGAGTCCATAATATCAGACGAAGAAGGTACCAGTCCTCTTATTTTCTAGACACATTAGACAATAACAATGTTACCGGTTGACTGCATTGACTGAGGTGGGTTTAGTAGAGCTGTGCCAGTAGTTGCTAGGATTCCAACATCCCTTGTGAATGATAGTATACCCATGTGTGTAGGTGCCCTGGCCACAGTTCATTTCGTGGTCCACATTATCAGAGACCAAGTAAAATAATTTTACATTTCTGATTGAAATCAACCGAGATAATGGTTCATAATTCGTATCCAGCCAAGCATAAAAGGATATCATGAAATAATAATATAATCACTGAGCAGCTGAAAAATCACAACTTTGCTAGTAAATATTTAAGTAGTTTACTGTCCCACTATTGGTGGTACAGTGACCTAATTACCAGTTCTGTGTTGAAATACAAATCAGTATTTGATTAAAAAGTTCATTATATAGTTCTAATTATATCTCTCACTACTGTTTATTTATCAGTCTCATTTAGTATGTTGATAATGATTAGCACATTGATAGTTTTTGTCGAGTACATACCTAGGTACTTAGTTTAGTTTTAGGATTTATTTATGCTAACACCCTCTAGCATTGTGACAAAATTGAATACTGAAATCAAAGTTTACTATTTTGAATATAGACTTGAATAAAAAAATGAATTATAAATACTCTCTTATAGCCAACATCTGTAATGATTCAATTTTTGGCATACTGCCATTACAGTTTCAATGGTATATAATTTTATTTATGGAGAATATAATTTTTAACTGTTGCCAAGTGGTAAATTACAAGGAAAGACATAATAATATCCAGTTGTACAATCATCTGAAATGTTTATACAAATAATCAGAAAGTATTACCTAATAATATTAACATTCCTTATTTGGTGTTAAAACAAATTTAAATAAGTGTCATAAATACAGATCTAGAGATCAACAAGATATAAAAGTGTCAAATGATAAGAAAACCATTGAAATAATAAAACTTCAGTTGTTAAAATTACTGAATGAGAAGATGTGAAGCTTCGGAGAACTCTACAACAAATGCAGGTTTTTACTTGAAAATTATTTGGAGAGGCATAAATTTACAGTGTTTACTATATGCTCATCCTATTTGTGTGTTTGTTTTTAATGCTTTGAAGTTGTGTGATGATGAGACTGGCTTATTTTTCCATGTCTGCTGCTGAGTTTAACGTCATGAACCGAACCAGATGTCGGCGATATACGCGTCTTACGTAAAATTAGCTGAGCCTATGTAATGACAGGTAGCGCAGTATCACTACAAATTGTTCAGGTGCTAACCAGACCTTGAGTTTTGTTTGTGCAAGAGATTTTCTCTCTCACTGGTAGAGTCATTATTCTGAGCAACATACTTACATGAATAGTAACAACGGCATTAAGATTTACATCATGTTGATGACTCCTTTTGAAAGAATATTTGACGCAGCTATTCGAATGAGTGTAACAAAACAGGGCAATTACCTTATTCTAGCAGCAAATTACTTGTATAGCACCTGTTGATTAATTTGACGTGATGTCATGCTGTTTATTAGTAGCTGTAATATTCTAAAAAGCGTTTGCCATGGCTTACTAGATTAATCCATGAATTTTTACTCATTTAATATTAGTAAAAATAGATTATATCACTATCTTTTCAAACTCAAGTTCTATACAAAAATCAAAAGTTTGTGATAGGAAGATAAATTGTTCACATTCATTATGAAATGGATCAATGTACAATACAACAATGGTTCACATCCTGGATTGTTTAACGGTACACAATGTTATCTGTGGAATAGATAGTGTCATAGAACATTCATTAACTTCAATGCTAACTGTGAAAGAAGCGTGTAAAAAATGTAATTACTCCACCGTTCAAAGTTATTTACATTTTTAATCATAGGTTCGGGGCAATCACGCAGTGTTTGAATTATGAATATACACAATTGTTTTATAAAGATACACTTTATAATAAAAAATAAGACAAAATAGGAAAGTAGTAATTAAAATAAACTAAAAACATTGTTCTAGTGCCAAAAAAAAACAATGTCTTTTTGTTTAGAAACCCTTTAATATATAAAATAATTTGATTCATCTATGTTTTGATTAGCAGTCGAGGCTACGCTACTGTTACCGTGTTGTGGCCTCCGCCGTGAGAGTGTCTTGGCGTGTTATTAATAATGCAGTTTGTTACACAGCCGGCCCTGCAACACATACTAAACACTTCCACTAACTTCACTTTCTCTGAACGCACCATACTCATATCTTCTACACTGGTACACGCAATTATTTAATTAGCTACGTGTATTAGTTACCTTTTCCCTTGCGTGTTCCTACGATCGATTGCTCCGTAAGTGCACGCAAGACAAGTGCAAGAAATTAAAACTTGAAAAATTCATAAAATATTTACAGCAGTTCGTAGTTCAGCTCTGTTATTTTCAAGTCAGTTTTTAATATGAGTCATTCAGGCTCATATTAAAAAACGCAATTCCCCTCCACTCGAACTCCAACTCCATCGGAGTATCGAACAGTTATTAAAGCTTGTCATAAATTGAGGTTTTCGTGTTCGAGAGATGAGCAAGAAAATGTGTTAACGCTTGCTCAGCTAAAGCTCATCTCTCGAGCACGAAAACTTCAATTTTAAACGTCACTTGGACAAGCTGGGTTGGTTGGGTGAGTGGGCCTCGGCACAATTATCACCAGCCGTCTATTTAGAACGCTGAATGACTCGTTAAATAATAGCTTACATCTATTGAGACACGTCGGAACACGGTTATTTCATACAATCATCAGAAAGAATTCACCTTCGGAAAGTCAGTAGATTTGCATTGCAAACCTTTACATGCCTAGCAAGTATTGGAACAAAGTACGTGCTAAGAATTTAGAAGTCGCGTCAAATACGTTTAGCAGCCATTTGGGAAGATGCCCGTGATTCGGCAAGCAACTCGTGAACGATGTTTGTGTTTTAAATAACATTAAATACAACTAAACTTCACATGTGTCGACCGAATTATCTGTCATACGGATGTGTTTGCGTCATATGCATAGTAGAAATATGTTTCTAAAGTAAACCTCTTGGATACAAAACAATTGGGAACAGCTGCAACCAAAACACGTCAGGTCACATACATATGGAACGTTTTGAGGCCTTCAGCACATGTGCAAATGTTAGCCTACATTATTTTGTATCTTAATGAAGTCCGTAGCTCCGTATTAAAGATATTTAATGAGTAACAATAATACGAGTGCCTAGTGCACTTAACTGTTGCAAACCATCATCAAATTATATAATGTTATTTATGAGGCAGTAATTACGTATCATGTGATAAATATAGGCCCTTCAGGTACTCGTTATATTTAAGATAACAATTGAGTGTTTTGTTTGAGTTAAAATCATTAATGGTGTGAATTACGCTATTACATAGCTTGTGAAAACGCCTAAGCGCATAAGAAAGCAGAATTTATTTTGTAATATATACATAAACAATAAGTTTTTTATTAATGCAATTACCAATAACCAAAGGTAGTATAAAATGTAAACAATAAAGGCAAAAACCAAGGCTTTAACGACATATCTAAAGCTTGTAACGTGTACAACAGAGCCGCCAGTGGCGCGCTTCAACACTCGACGCAAGTCTGTGTTCGCCGAGACTTATGACCCCGAAGAAGATGACTCGGACGAGGGAGCCACGACCGTGTTCCCGAAGTCGGATGCGCAGCGTCAGCGCCTGGCCGAGGCGGTGCGCGGCATCCTGCTGTTCCGCTCTCTCGACGCCCAGCAAATGCAGCAGGTCAGTGCAAACTCGCTTATAACTTGTGATAACTCTACAGGGCTTCGTCCGCGAGGAACTAACTTCAATTAAAACTTGATGGAGCAACGTGATTCATGTTAGGACAGAATAACGTTACTGTGCGAATTCTATAGTTTTCCTGTATCCCATGAGGTATCTTACTGAAATGTTTAGATTTCGGTTGTTTTGCCACTAGCCTGACTTGAGACAATCGTCAATCATTCTCAAACTAGATAAATTAATTTATTTTTGACTTGGATAACCGTGTGCTAGGTTATACATACAAATACCTCAAGTTCCCCTAAATGTAAAAAGCTTCTATTAGATGCTATTCAATCATGTGGATAGTTGTCAAATAAACATAAAACATACGTTGGACCAGTAGTTGCGGTTTTTACAATGTATTTCATAGAGGTAAGTAGTTTGATATACATATGTAATTACTAATTATACGTCATAATGTGTCTCATGCTGCTTGGTACTCTTTTCGTACTGTATTCGATACCTGAACGATGGGTCGTGCTTATTACCAGGTTGTCATCGACATATGCAAATAAGTGGTGACATTTTACTTACTTCTCCCCACCGATATCTGAAACTTTATGTCATTAAATTCTTACACGCAGCGCAAAAAGTATCCAAGATTACCCCAAATCTGTATATTCTGTAAACTAGGAAGCTTCTACTAGCTACACTATAAATCTTAGACAAAAATTCCCACTAGTAACACATTATAAACAGAGCGAGTCTGTCGACACATAACGTTTTTGCGTAGGTGCTGGACGCGATGTTCGAGAAGCGCACGGAGGCCGGAGAGTACCTGATCAGGCAGGGAGACGACGGAGACAACTTCTACGTCATCGAGAATGGCATGTTCGACGTGCTCGTCACCGGCGATGATCGCATTGAGAAGGTACGTCGCCCAAACTTTCAGAACTAGAAATTTCATGTAGCAAGTTCAGCTAGTCACTTATCTCAGATCTCGTCATACAAACTGCTCTGAAGATTTAATATCCATTCCCGCGAGTATTCGCCTTTGGTCGTATTCCTGGTCTTAATATGTGCTATTTTGACTTACGTACGATTAAATTTCCAAATACCTTATCGATCTACATACCACTGTTAAAAAGGGTCACCCTTTAGTTGCGTTGCATACTCCAGTATTACAGCATAGGTTATTGACCTCGCCTCCACATTTCTCAATGTCGCCGTCAACCTTAAAATAAAAAGTCCAGCATACTTCACAAGCCGGCTAATTACTATACTTACGCGGTATTTGGCACAAAAGTTATTTGGGCCCGCATTAAACGGTTTTTTTGTTTACCATCTCCTCGTTCTTTGTAAAGGAAAGCTCCTACTGAAAGCTTTGTGATACAGTTTAATTTTATACTAATCCACAAAGACCTGACAGGACACAAGATTTGCGGAGTTCCAACCGAAAAACTGTTTTTATCGCTTTGCCGTTGATTCAATTTAGTAGATAATTAACGAAATCTAATCGATGGTAATTCGGCATTGATAGAAATTTATCAAAACATCTTCGTAACCAATTCAAAGATACGAAGCGTTTGTCGGGTGCCTTCCAACATTAAATGAGACAAATGCCAAGATTTTTTTTTTCGAAATAAAATTATATCATTCTACATTCCTGAACATTTTTGTTCAGGAATGTGCTAGTAGCAGAACCGTTTTAGTCTTCAGACTGCCATAATCTTTGTTTTGACTACTTTAAAAGTGATGGCAGTCTTGGAGACTGATATTGAATAAAGCGTGGGTCCACTAACCTGTTATTTATCATCAGTCCCGTGTGTTGTGTGATAACATTGCTGACTAAGTAGCGCATGTGGCATGTGAACTAGTCTTCATTACTACAAGCAATGTCCTATCTTGACAAAAAACAATTAACTAAAGCTTCAAATAGGGCTTGTAGCAAGATCAATAACTTTTACTTTAGAACCAGAATACTGTGATCCTATAGGCACAGCCAGTTTTTTGTTTTCAAGTCGCAACATCGGGACGACAATGTTCAAAGTAACATTAATAATTGGCGTAGACATAAGGAGACGTCGACTATTTTCTTTAGCCTTCTGTTCTCTTATGATATAGCGCCCTACCTTTTAGTTTTAGTCTACATCCAAGAGCAGTTGACACAACTGCGTGTCTCCCCCAGGTGGTGCACACATACGAAGGCTCGGGCTCGTTCGGCGAGCTGGCCCTCATGTACAACATGCCCCGGGCGGCGTCGGTGCGTGCGCAGACCTCGGGCCAGCTGTGGGCCATGGACCGCCACACTTTCCGCCGCATCCTGCTCAAGAGCGCCTTCAAGAAGCGCAAGCTCTACGAAGACTTGCTGGAGAAGGTGCCCATGCTGAAGGCGTTGCAGGTATGTGTGCTAGACTAATAAAATATCTAAATGCATTTGGGAAGGAATACAAGTTGAGTGCGTCCCATCCGCGCAAAACGGCCGGAACTTTTCTACGAGTTCTTTTGGATAGTGTGTTATTAAGTTTAGGTTTTTAGTATTGACTGTCACAGTGATAAACGACGATGTGGTCGAGGATGAACCAAACTTATCTAAAAGTAACCAATTCATTGTGGACTTCAATGACCGACGTCTTCATTTTACGGTAGCAATCGACGTGAAAGTCCAAGCGTTACTTACGGTACTTGAGCGTTTTTTCCAACAGTCAAAATCTTCTGGCCGGCTCCATGCTAGGTATGGAGCCGGCCAGAAGATTTTGACTGTTGGAAAAAACGCTCAAGTACCCTTTCTTCCTCTAGCTTTTGTTTCTGTCATACTTCTCGGTTCTGTGTATCCTTCATCCAGGTGACTTTGACGGGTCTACCTAACTGCTTTTAGACGGCCCGACCTTGGATATCATTCGGTCAAAAAGCCTTATTCCGTCGGCCATCTCCACGGCTTAATCATGATGAGGAACCCACCAGTCATGTGGTGGTGGAGGTGTCATTAACGTACACTAAATTCGTAAAACGTAAATCGTAATCAATTTCGTAAATCGAATCGGAAGTAATTGCTAATAAATATTAGAAATAATACTCTGAAATAGTACTCACTATTCATATGAACGAATTCGCTCATTTCTTGGTGCAAATTCGTAACTATTATTTGTAAATACTCTCCTAAATTTGTGAGTACTCATTTCAATTTGTGCAAATTTGAACGTTTAAATGGCAGAGCTGGATGGATGCTGTTAAGATTTTCTATTTATGAAATTTTCATTTGATTGAATGGTCTAGAAGTTATGTTCTGATAAATTGAAAATTCGTCTTCTTCATAAGTGTGAAGCTGGATGCTACATATTCAGTTGTATTCACACTTCTACGATAATCTTCAAGAAATATCTGGTGCTCCTATTAAATTACAAGTCAAGCCTGTCCTCTTATACTGCTCTAAGACCTTTTAATGCCTTATTGAATTCATATTTTACAAATGTAGGTGCAGTTACCAGTTATCTCATAACAACTTGCTCATGGACAAATAAGTGTAATTGGATATAAATGTCTGCTAGATCAAAGATATTCTGCGATATCTGCCGATATCACGATAGAAAATGTTTATCAAAAGCCGATTTACAGAAACACTAAAAATATTTATACAAACAATTCAAGAGAATCCATCCATTCAATATTGTTTAGAAACTGTTTCTAAAAAAACTCCATTCATATCATAAACAATCGGACTTTAAACCAAGTTTTTCTCAGACCAAAAAAGTTTGTGTGGGAAGTTATCATTACGATTACTGCTTTGTCCAAACTATCTATATAACTGTAGGAGTATGTCTGGTGTCTCGCAGTCGCAACTGACATACATCCACAAACTGGAATTCCTTGAGAAACAAGCACTTATGAACTACACTATAACGTTAATCTGCTCACTAATCTTTCCCACAATGCTATAAAACCAACATTTACTTATTGTAACAATCGTAGAAAGATTTTTGAAAGATATTTTCATAATAATGCCATCTAAACAATTTTTAAGAGCCCAGGATGCCATTAGTAACAATCAAATTGAAGCTCAATGTACAAGTTTTTGTTAGATTTTTTCTCTGTAATTTTAAAACGACAACTTGTATACTAATTGTAATTATTTTGAAACCACGTGACATTCAACAAATAACTTGATCATTTACATCGAAATCTTTGCAGCGGTTCTTAATGTGAATGATAAATACATTCTGCATGTACAAAATAATAATTATTAAATAGGTACTCAAGATCAAAGCTACGTAGGTACAAAACTCATCTTGCGGTAAATCGTGATTTTGTCAAAACTTTGAATGCTTATAAGTTTTGTTCTTAATTTTCTGACCGTGCTGAGAAAGCTGATTTACAGAACTTTGATTCTCTTATTCTAAATGGCAACGAATATGAGTTTTACTTGCTTCAGCATAACTTTGCTGTAAGTAACGTAACAGCCAGTTATTTTCAAGTCGCAATATCGTATCGGCGACAATCAATGTCAAAATGTACAAAAATTAAGGGTGTTCTAACAGACTCAGTGTTAGATAAGGATGTGAATGTTCCTAAAAATACGAGAATTGCCCCTTAGGCCATCAAATAATCAGCCGAAGCGAAGTTGTTATAGCAAAAATAAAACACCTATACATTAGCTTCCAAAATAATGTAAACAGAATACTGAAACATTACAAATATTGAAACGAGAGTGTCACCGCCCCTAAGCACGTTTACACACGAACGGATCCGTTGCCCAGCGTCCCGAAAATATTGCCTGACCACGCTCGAACTCGACTCGACAATCAATATGTTGCCTAGTCTACGCCTTCCTTTATAGGATTTTTTTCACACACATGTCGACACGCTCTGAAAGTTACCAACAAAATTGAGGTATTTCTGGTTGAGTATCAATTCTACAGAAGTTTGGTTTGTAGCTCGTATGTATCCGAACCACTAGGATTTGCGCCCTGGGAGCTATTCGGCACAAATTCTGTCAGAAAAACACGTAAAACTTTAACAAATAGCAGTAGGTCATACAAGTATTTTATACGTGATGCGGGAATTGATTACTCGACCCTGAATACAGAAGGACGTGCCGAACTCCCGACATTGCGCCATTTCTGTCGCCAAAATATGAGGTATCTTTATTACTATACCTACTACCAATCGTGCCGATTAATTTATCTTATGAGTTCGACAGATATTCGTCTAATTGAAATCGACGCAGATAGTATGGTGTAATAAATGCTTCGTTAATAGCAATATTCATTAATACGCTTCCTTACTTTCGTTTTCATGGAAAAACTATGATGATCTCCTGACTATACGGCAATTAAGTTGTGGAGGTCGCAGGTTCTCTTTATAATCCAGGTATCTCCATCACCCTGGGTGTCTGCGCGGGTAAAACTGTTGGAACCCAGACCTCTGAGGTGCTACCGCTGCCATGTGGGCAACCACACGGGCGCTATGTGCCCCTCGGAGGTCGACCGCAGCGGACTCTGTTTCCGCTGTGGTCAGCCCGGTCACAAGGCTGGCTCGTGCGAGGCCACGCCGCACTGCAGTGCATGTGCGGCTGTTGGCAAGCCGGCCGAGCACTGGGCTGGGGGAAGGGCCTGCGCGCCATCCGCCCCGACCAGGGGCAAGAGGTCCGCCGCCACCGCCGCCTCTGCCGCCGCCGCGGCTTCTGTCGCCGCCACTGCCGCTTCTGCTGCGGGTGCTGCGACTCCCAACACTCGGGAGGGTGCTGAGATGGAGTGCCAGTAATGGTCCCATTTCGGCCCCCTCCAGAGACAAGTCGGCCGCTGTGCTATCGCGCAGTGGCTGATGCCTGGGGACGGTGAGCGTGGGTGGCTCGCCGTCCGATACCAGGTTGAGTCGACGACGCGTTGTGTTCCACGCGCGTCACAAGGAGCCGTCAGCACCGAGGACGGGGCCCCATAGGGTCGGTGCCTGCTAGGGTTGCGGAATTTGTTCGAAAGAGTTACCGCGGCCCTGGAACGCATAGGGCACAAGAAGCATCACGGGTGGGTTTTAGTCAGTAAAAGTCTGACACTCCCTACCGCTCCACCCAGGGCGGGAGGGGTCATTTGATGATTTCCCATCCAAAAAAAAAAAAAAAAAAAGGTATCTCCATCACCCTGACCTAGCTCACATACTCATAGTGTATTCCTCCACCATCTATGACCATAATAATGGGCACAGGCATCCCCAACAGGCCACAATAAATAGTCGCAGCTCTCAAGAGAATAAAGCCGCAAACACGTAGCTTAGAAAACGGATTAGTGATCATGAAAAATAAAACGATACAGCGTTCCATGGGAAATCTTTGTCAATCTTCCACTTCATCCGTTTCCCATTTAGATGGACAAGCACCTTAATTGCTTTTAGATAGTAGCTTAACAAGTTGTAACTACGTACCGCATTATATCACCGTTTAGATTCAACGATTAGATGCAAAGAAACTCGTTGTGTTTCCGCTCCAAAAACGTTATGATTTAGTCGTATTTGACGCTCGTCGTACTCGGAAATAGAGAGCTGTAAAAATATTTTCCTGGAATAATTTCGAAGCATATTTAATACAGTTAAACGTAATAAACCTTGCGTCGTAGGGGAGGATAACTCGATGCAAATTATACAATTTATGCGTCAACCCACGGCGTAAACAACTTTTTGCTCTCGTTTTAAAACGTTTTTTTTTGCGTTTTCCACGTAGTTTTATGTAGATGTAAATAGTAGCTGCTTACCTATTTTCATATGGTGTGCCATGTTATTTCAAATGTTATGTGCCCATTTCTCGACACGATTTATTACATGAGTTAGCACCAGAGCGATTGTAAATCATGTTTATTGTTATAATATTATCATAACAATAAGCTAACGTCGTTATAAAGTACTTTACATGCGCCTTTTATTGTGTAATTATTATTTCGTGTACAATTAAAGAAAACGCGCTGTCTTACATGATTTACACAGCGGTGACGTCAAACCCTATTGATTTAAACTGAAACATTTTCACGAATATTTTATAAGTATAACACTTGTGACGTTTTTGTTATCTGGATTATAATAATAAAACGATACCAATGCCAATTGAAAAGTGTAAGAAGCAATCGAATGATAAGGCGATAGGAGATATTGTAATAGTGGCTAGCATCGCGTATATGTGCATACATAACGTGATAACACTTATCAGTTAATACTGATTTAAGCTAAGATTAGACTGTGATAAGAGGCGCCCAACGTCCAGCCATTCTTAAGTTTGGACGGTCACATTCGCACAAAAGTCCCTTAGCGTCGTGAACTGAATGCTAAGCGAGTTTTGTACCGCCCAAAGCCTGGTACAGAAACTAGGTCGGGTTTGAAGATTTTAATAGTGCGTAAGTTGTCACATATGTTGCCAACCGGTGTCTAGGACACAACGTTTTGCGCTCATAGAGCCAGATCAAATTCTTCATGTCGCACACACATGCAGGCTGAATGCAGAAACATCTAGACTAGAGAAATACCTATAGGCATTCTAGGCATGCTACTTATCCCTATACGAGAACAGCGAACGAAGAGGGCGGAGTCTCCGCCGACATTTAATTGGCAAAGATGACCGGTTGATAAGAAGTTTTTATGTCTCTGTAGAAGTGCGAATTGTGGAATATGATTAGAATAGATTTACCTGTATGCAATGGCTCATATTGACTACTCTTTATGTAAAACTATAATCGATCTTTTACAATACAGCTTTCCATTACTGGTCGTTCACGTACGTCAAAAGTAAATTCAGCCAGTCAATTAGAAGGTTCTGGATTTTTCTGTAATTGACATGTATTGAAAAATCTATAATCTTTTGATTTGGGAGTAGACATTGATTCCTGTAATACAGGCGTGTTTATCTAGATTAATAGCAGAAGCAGGGGGGAGCATTGGCAGGAGTCAGAAGCTTACTTGATTTCTGCCCAGCAAAATGGTCTATCTTACATTGTAAAAAAAAAATGTTCATGGCCATTTAAAAGTAGATACTATAACCAGTATCACTTCTACCCTTTGAAAGTACTATAACCAGTATCAGTTCGTCTCTAAACCAATAAACCTCGTCATATATTCCTAGTTATGTGAGACGCGGTGCCACGGCATAATCTGTCAATTCCTGATTATCCTCGCTTATTGTAAGCGTCACAGGTCTTTGACACGCTCCCACTGTTTGTGTTTACGTACACATTAACATTACAGGCTAAAATTATTCTCTTAGCTCGGCAAATAACAGCCGTAACATCTCGCCTGCACTCCCTAAAAGAAGACAAGTGTTTTTAGTGACTATTGAGATGACAAATAGAAATATATGGAAGAAGAAGGCGTGCTACAAGGGTTGCCAACTTTTATATTACTTCGTATGAATTATTTGGACAGGAAAAAATAAAGTATTGCGAAGAAAAAAAATGTATTTTTCAGCATATTTTTAGCATAGCACATTTTTTTGTTTTTGTACCTTTACTTGGAAAAAGGCTTTTACTGCAATGCGTTTATGACAGCCTATTTGTTTATTGATCTTGGTAGTCGGATGATCCGATTGACCAGATTATAACTTTCAGTGATTACCGCCTTCACCTTCAAACAAATAAAAACATACTTTAAAAAAATCCTCTTTGTATAATATTGGTTAAGATTTTATTTGGATCTCTAACTCGGAATATACCCCATCTTAATATTATATTAAATACTAGCGACCCGCCCCGGCTTCGCACGGATGCAATGTAGATACTAATGTTTTCTCTACTATAATATGCATGTATTATACATATAAACCTTCCTTAAGAATCAGTCTATCTATTAAAAAAAACCGCATCAAAATCCGTTGCGGAGTTTTAAAGATCTAAGCATACATAGGGACAGACGGCGACTGGCCTTTGTACATAAGTACCATTTCAAAATGTGTAATTCAACTTAATTTTTCAAAGATATATTAGGAAGTTCAGTTGGTTCAGTACCTTATTAATTGATAATCAATAATCATTTTCAAGTATTTACATTCTGTTACCTTGCAGGTTTTGATAAATAATTCATCACTATCCGTATGCCTGTTTCGTTTCAACACAGTACAGATTAGAAATAAAGTATTTTCCCGTACTTTATTTTTATGCAAAAGTGTAAAGTATATTTATCCATAATAAAGTAGGATACGTTTCTATAAAGTATGGTTGGCAACCCTACGTGCTACGCCGACCATAAATAAATTGTGATGTCGACAGGAGTATCCCATTGCTAGGCAAAGGGCTCCTTCAAAGAAATCTATCCAGGTATTCTTCTTCCGAGCCACGTCTTCCTACGCTGTTCATCTTCAGAAACTCACTTTTTAACCGACTTCTAAAAAAGGAGGAGGTTCTCAATTCGGATGTTTGTATTTTTTTTTTTTTTATGTTTGTTCGCGCATAACTCCGTCGCTTGCCAACCGATTTGAAAAATTCTTTTTTTGTTGGAAAGGGTATACTTCCCAAATGGTCCCATGAAGCGGTGCCGAGCAAGCGGTTTTTGAAAAATCAACAAAAATCTAAAAAATATATCTACATTGTCTACATTGACGACCTTTTAGTTTACTCTGCATTGGAGCAGTGCATTTTTTTACACCAATGTAATTGGTTCGTTTAGGTGGGGGAGGGGAGGGGGTGTAGGTACCACTAAAAAGTGAAAAATAAAAAAACTTTTTACAAAAAAATACAACCGACTTCCACAAAAAAATCAAAAAAGTACAAAATAACTTTAATTCGGAAGTCGGTGTTCAAAAAACGAAAAAGGAACCACTAACACCGAGTTCCGAATTAAAGTTATTTTGTACTTTTTTGATTTTTTTGTGGAAGTCGGTTGTATTTTTTTGTAAAAAGTTTTTTGGAGAATATTGTCCAGCGGCTGACGTGACTCTCGATCCATTATTCATTTTAAAATGATTACCCCGATTGTTAAGGAAAATTGCATTGCAAACAATTCGCCCTCGAGAAATGTTAGCTTGTTAGTTTCCTTATCGTCACTTATACTCATAAAACTTCTAGTAATTGCTAAAATCATTATAGGAACGTAAAATGCAAATAAAACAACGTTGATGTACTTTGGTTTCGTGTGACTTGAATGAATATTGAGTGCCTTTTTGGTCTACGGTTGCAAAATGCGTATCTGATCACAACTACCCCTTTTCTCATCAGCAGGGTTCAAAAGCTAATTATAGAAATTATAATTGAGTCTTCACTAAGATTTTTTTATAAGCCGCTCGAAATTTGGATTTGCTCTCGATTAGTGACAAAAGGCAAACTTATATACAACTGCAATCCTCTAGAAGGATACAGGCGCGATGATATAAATAGGGACTCGTGAAAAGCATTATGTATAATCTGCTTAATTAGCCGTATGATACCCCGCCGTGAATAGTTTACCCGTTTCTTCTCATGCGTTTCACTAAGATTACGTTCAAGTGGATGAGCAGTGGTTAAAATAGATTGCTGTAACCGTTTCCGAGACTGTGTCGTACACAAATTCTTGCTTTAGCGAAATCGTGTGCTGCATGGCGGTTAAATTCTGTGTATAGTACCACAACGAGAGACCTAGAACACGACCTACACCAACGGCAGCGCGGGAAACTCAATTTAAGATATCGAAATGCGCTGACACCATTAGACAGGATTTGTCCAAGTTAGTTGAAGATCGATAAAGTCAAGGAAGGCCTTTCCCCTTCACCACATAATTATGTATTGTTTATTACATACCGTTTAAATAATAAATCACTAGAACAAGAAGACAATTAAACTTTATCGCCACGATTTCAGATCAACACAATCTTCCCAAGCTCAATGACTAACGGAAAAGGGTCAGTTTGCCCGCAGGTAATTAGCTAACAAGCTGTCACTAATGCCCGACTCTACCCCAAGGAAAGGGGAGATGCGGCACATCGACACACATAGACATGTGGACGCAATAGCGCCGTGTAGGGCTTAAACGTGACGGAGGGCACCTCTTCACATAGAGGGGGATCTGTGGTAGTGTGGCAAATAAGAGCACGCTTGTTTAAATTGGGGTAAGATATAAAATAACCAAATATGAGACTTCTCCCGTTTGGATATTTAGGAGCACAAAATATGTAGTTAAAAAATTTAGAACAAACCGTATTTAATATTTACGCAACAAAATTGTTTTAAAACAATTTAATTAAAATAAAATTTCAAACAAACTAATTTTAGAGCTTCTTATTCTGCTAAATGTTGTATGAACGCCTACTCAATTGTGCTTCTCCTGTCACAATCATGCATCTTTAAAAGCGCGTCGGCAGCGAATTCCGCGTACCCAACCTTTCCGAGGCAGTTCTCAAATTAGATTTTTCGTGCTGATAACATAATTCCCGATTTACCGGAAATTGCTCGAGATTGGAACTTTCCTCAATAAATGTTTATGATTTGCTCCCATTACATTTCGTTTGTAATAGTGTAGGAAAGTAGCAACTCATCTCCGCTCACTAGGAAAACACTTGTAAATCACATTTGCATAAAATTGCACACGGAAATCTGCTAATAAATACCTTTAGTGTGTTTGAACAGTATAAAAAATAATCCAATTGTTTTTCCAAGTAAATCAGGCAGTAAAAGATAAAGCGCATGCCATCGCTACTGCTGCCATCCAAAGGCGGTTTTCGTTAGTGTGTAGATAATATTGTCTGACAAGCGAGGCGAGAGATAACAGCCACCGGACGCCGATGTTCCTATCGAATTTATTCACCTTCCGGACGGTGACGTCACCGCTTTATCTTAGACTCACACGTCACGCTGAAACTCGGGTGGCGACTGCGGAATGCATTGATAAATGTGGGATTTTCATATAATTGGACTTGCTGACGTCTACATCGGATAAGCATTGAAAGCGGCAGTCTTTCAATGCTTATCCGATGTAGATTTTAATTTTTGCTATTGATAAAATAATCTGTCATGCATTGTAAAAGTCTTCAATGAAAGTTATCCGAGCCAAGCTTAGTATTCTGAAATTCTGCGCTATCCTGAAGTTGCTAGGATTGTGTGTATCTATTTAGTTACTATGTAAGAGGCCACGTTCAAATTGCACTCTAGTTGCATCTTTTATTTTCGCTTGCATTCAAAATGGAGTTAGTTTCTTGGTATACATTCCTTTTAACGGGTCTGTTTCCTTTAAAAACATAACATGAAAACAGTTTCTTGTAAACGTTTTCAAATAGGTCATACGTCGCGCACCAACGGCAACTTTTTTAGAAAGATTGCCGGGCCTTATTTATTTACCATCATTTGTCAAACACTTGCTAGCAATTTATCATTAGGTTTAAATGGAGAAACAAACCCATACGTTCATTATAAAAATAAAAATAGCAGCCAAGCGTGGGACATACCAATATTTTAAAATACACGTCAAAAATGCAGGAAGTCGTCAATGCTCAATCAATGACCAAAGTTCGTTTATCAATAAAAAAAAACTTTACAAAAAAATACAACCGATTTTTAAACAAAAAACAGTACAAAATACATAACTTTAATCTCGGAACTCGGTGTTTTTTTGCTGCTTTTTCGTTTTTCAAAATAACTTTCCGAAATTGAAAGTTATTTTGTACTTATTGGGTTTTTAAAAGGTTTTTTTTTTTACTCTTTTTAGTGGTTCACTCCCAGCTAAACATACCCATCACAGCATACGTGGTATGAATTGGTGTAAAAAATAAAAAAAAACATGCGATTTCAGCTATACCGACAGATTTACTATCATTTATTGAAGAGTTCCATTTCCTATCTCTGTTCTACATCAGATCTTAACCAAACTAGGAAAGGACCACGTTGAAATACTAATATGCTCTTTCAAACCATCGTACACAATTTTATTTTTTCATTTTACGTCGACTACAGGGAATGAGAACATCATCAATGTAGACTAAGCCACGCATTATTAGGGATAACTTAAATACTAGTCGTCAGATCTCGATCAAAGAATGATGCCCAGATATGGCCCACCTCAGACACGTTTAGAAACATAACACAAAAATATAAGTATTTTAAATAGGAATTATCCATCAAAGCTTTATCTCAAACTAAGACGCCGTGATCTTAACAAATAAATAAGTCATTTTACTTATTATTACGCAACTTTTATTTTCACGTGACGTTTGGGGTTGCCATTTTATGGTCAATTTAATTTCAATTCATATATTATTTAATCAATCTAATCGATTACGGAAAAACTAAACGTTAGTCAGGTTTCAGTATTTTAATCTGAGAAAACTGGCGACCATTTTAGTTTTTTTTTTAATGAAACCCACTCGACTTTTAGACCAATTATGTTCAAAAATACCTCAGACCAGAGATACTATACTTTATAATGATAAAATCACTGTTTGGCTTTGCCGTAGTTAGATATAAATTAAATTGATAAAGACCAAAATCCGATGCAATTAATCGATATTTCTTTTTAAATATGGCCATATTAGCCTTTGACAGATGATAGATTTGACATTAAACTATACAATCTACCTACTCAAGCTTGCTTCCAGCCTGTCAAAGTGTCAAACAAGTATAAAGGGAGCTATAGCAGTTTACACTTAAAGAAGATTCCTATTATTCATAAAGTTAAAATGAGTAAATAACTTTGAAATTCATAATTATTGTGTTCAAATGATATACTTTCCATTCAAACGTGGTTAAAAGTGTGTAGAATGAGTTTGTGACTGTGAAAAAATGAATGTTTTGAAAAAATAAAAACTGTTTTATTTCCAAATGGTGACTTATTTTCTTAACTGGTATGTACTAGAAGGTGTTCATAACAGCTTAAACTATAATTCCATAAACTATTTATGAGTGTTCACTGTGGGCCAAGGTTGTTCTAATATGTGGGCATTGTCCTTTAAATGGGACCACACGATAAGCACCAACTCTCGAATATCAAAATCGGTACACCCAGTACCGAGGTAAAACACACAAAAAAAAAATAGTCGAATTGAGAACCTACTCCTTTTTGGAAGTCGGTTAAAAATCCGACAGATAGATTTCCAAAAAATATTGGACACCTACATATTATGTTTTTTCTTTTACCACATAAACAAAAAAATCAAGATGAAATGTGTTGAAAACTCGTGTGACGTCACTTTTGAGCACACTTTTCCCCTAAACGTGTCGTCACAAGCCCCACTCCTGATCTTTGAAACGTTTTATCATCGTCTGTTTTTATTGGTTTGATAAAGCAAAAAACACGTGTCCAATATTTTGCGATAAACTAACAGACTGACAAAAATAATCTTTTTTTACTCTGGAATTATCCCTATTTCTGCTTAATTTTGAAGATATGTTACCTGAGTACTTGAACTAATAGCGCCTTTTTAACTTAGTTATAGAGGTTAGCGAAACTTCTTTACCGCAAACCTTAATTGATATGACACATACAAACACAACATACAAAAAAAACATAGAACTGTTACTGACCAGACGGGTCTGTTAAGCAACAGTTCTATGGTTGTTCGGGCTGTTGTAAATGTTAAAATCACGCTCAAAACTTTGATAGCGCTATGTAGGATTTGTGTGACGTCAGTTCTTTCTGTAGTTCGTATAGATGCTGCTACACAGTAATTAATCATGTACAAATTTTCCTTCGGCCAGGCGTACGAGCGCGCCAACTTAGCCGACGCTCTGCTGCCGCGCACGCTGATAGACGGCGAACTGATCATCCGCCAGGGCGACACCGCCGACGGCATGTACTTCGTGGAGGATGGCGCCGTCAGCATCCGCATCACCCGCGACGACGGCAACGAGCATGAGATCAAGCGTCTTGGTGAGTAACACTCGATTTATTTTGAACGCCGAAGTTTAGTACAGGCGACCTATTATGACGTCTTAAATCCATCATGATTTCTGTGTCAGAGAGAGACGGAGTTACACAAGACAAATAGCACCATCTCTTTCCCTCACACGAATCATGATAGCATTGGAACTTCGTAATATGGCCACTGGTCTTTGTAAAGCAGCTCGTCCGGGAAATGGACTGCCACCATAACAATAGGGTCTGACTGTATTTTAATTATTACAATCTTCAAATCCTAGAGAAAAGACAAGACGCAGTAATTTTTTATCTCTATGAACAGCGCAGTTGTAAGTTAAAATTAAAATCTATAGTGAACAGAGACAGTACTAATTGCGTTTGATATCAATCGCACAAGTCGCGCCTTAATGAATTTTCAGTACACGATTACGATTTTAGTAACGAGGATAAAAGATTAACTTGGAAATCGAGTTCATCTCATTTGTTTTCACTTGAATTACAGACTGCAACAGCGTTAGTAGGTATTTAGCATTAACAAAATGAATCAAGTACGCAATGTTGATCGCTCTTGAGTTTAGATGATAGATATCATTAAACGGCTTCTCCCGCTCTGGGCGGAGCGGAAGGGAGTGTCAGGCTCTTACTGATCAAAACCCATCCGTGCTTCTCCTCATGTCTCTTTCGAACAAATCAAATTGCAACCCTGGCAGTAGATGATCTCCTAAAGTAATCAATATATGGTCTCGGCTCGGGGGCGTTTGGAAAAAACACCGGTTTAAAGACTTGATTGAATACCTACGCCCACCTTTTTTTAATATTCTAAAAACAACGTCGAAACTATTTCTCAATTATTAGGAGGGCACGTCATGTTCTAGCTATGTTTAGTGAGTAATAGATGCAGGACAGCCAGAGCATGTAACACCGTTAAGAGCGTTGAGCAATCAATATCCTATTAGTTTGTCTTACTTCGCTCACAGTCTGCTCCCAATGACGGCGAATGATCGATTGTCTTCGATTCCTAGAACACCAGCACATGTGTAATATACTACTCTGTATATTTGGGGCGCAAACTACGTTATACTTTGAGGTTGTGGCACGATTTTTGACATCGACTTATTAGATTACCTTTTGCCTCTTTCAAATAAGATTATGTATTGAAAAAAAACAGCCAAAAAACTGTATATCTGCTTTTGGACGAAGAAGACTGAAATGTCGAAATAACGATTCCCAAATCTTTCGTAATTATAAAATATCGATAGACGATCCGTTGTAAATTTTGAAACTTAGTATCGACAGATAGATAGAATAATTATAATATATTTTATTGTACAGCAAAAACAGTTACTCTTGTACAAAATTGTTGATTACAATCATGCAATACTAGTTAATTCCATTGGTCTTTTATCGTTTGTGTTCAACAGAGGCTGGTGGGTATTTCGGTGAGCTGGCTCTCGTCACCCACAAGCCACGCGCTGCTTCTGCTTACGCCGTCGGACCCACCAGGGTGGCATGTAAGTATATATATTCATCGTATTACGATTGCTTTATCACAAGCGAAACTGCCAAGATCTATCATCTGCCGTTGCGGTTACGACCACACTAAGGTCTTGGAGTAGTCCTCTGATTATTCCAATAGGATACAACAGACTCTATTAATGACAATAGACATGACCTTTAATATTTTCTTCTTCGCCTGCTCACGTCGCTGCATACGACGCATCTCCAAGCCATGCGGTTTTTTGCAGTGTCAATCCATCTTGCCTTGCCGGTGTTGTTTTTTTTTTGTAGTGTGGCACTAGTTAGATCTTTGTGCCATTTTCGGGTGTGTTCCTTTTTCATAAGACACTTAGAATATAAATAGTGCGGCTACTTGTTTGTTACACAGTGAAAAAATAAATAGTAATATTTTTCAACTGGCAACTATTGAACCAGTGCAGCCAACCTAACAAAACGACAGCGTTGTACAGGTGTATATTGCCGGCCAGTAAACGTAGGTATTAGCATCTTATTCTGCGCCGGCCTCATTTGCATGTCGCCGGCTGACAGCCTCGCTGCAGCATTAATCACCATACATTAACTCTCATCGTTTTCCTCTTATTGTGATATATCGACGGAACATTACCTAATATATATTAGGCCTGCGTTAAATGCATACTTAACACGACACCACCATATATTCGTAGATATAATGTAAAAATGATAACTAATAATATCGGATTCGTATAAGTATGTAGTGTACTGGCCACTTGTGTCACGTAATAATGCAAGGAAGATCAGAAAAAAAGTGTAGGACAATAATGTAATAAATAGGTAATATTGATGGGCATTCTAATAGTCAGGATCACACTATCAGTAGTGAATATTATCTATACTAAGATTTGTATTTTTATATGTAACGAATAACTCAAAAACTATTGGACCGATTTCAAAATTTCTTTCACCATTAGAAAGCCACATTCACCCTGAGTAACATAGGCTATATTTTATCTCCATATTCCCACGGGAACGGAAACTACGCGGGTAAAACCGCGGGGCGCTGCTAGTAATCATATAAAAAGGTGTACCCAACTGCATCACAAGTTTTTGCTTGCATTGACTATCCCAGAGTTTTTTGTCAAGACAATCATGCATAAGTGTCCTCGTTTGTTTTATTAAAGTCTCGTCGACGATATAATGTTTCAATAAAAACATCACATGGCAACGTACCAATTTTGCCATTACAAAAAGTGCATACATAGAATGTTTGAGATTCTTCCAATTTGACATGATTATGAAGAAGCTGCCTTGCGGTTCAAGTCACAGTTATATATTCGAAGCCGTCATTATTTAGTAATTAAGTGTTCTCAACTAATAACTTGTTATCACGAATTACCGATCGATATAGTTACAAGTTATATCTGTAATATTTGGATTAGTTTTCCTAACCTTCATTTAATGATATTATTATGATTTGTTTACAATTCAACGAAAGTCGAAACGATAAGTTGCTAATGAATAAGCGTATCCAATAAATGTATTTTTTCCTCAACGAGCACTAATATTAAAATTAATTGTATGAATCTGGAAGTTTAAATTATTTGTTAATCATTCAAATTCTATAACTGAAGCAGGCAGCTTTTGTGTGTTTATGACTAGCCATGATTGAGCTTTAGTAAATCTTTGACTATAATTGTATCATGAACTAGCAGCGCACTCGTAGACCCGTTCCCGTGGGAATACTGGGATAATATATTGCCTATGTTACTCCCTTATAATGTAGCTTTCCAATGGTGTAAAAATGGTTAAAACCGGTCCTGAGCTTTCGAAGCTTATTCGATACAAACGAACAAACAAAAAAATCTTTACTCTTTATAATATTGATATAGATTTTTTAACTTTTCCCTTCTTCATTAACCACTGACTCTCATGCATTAGCAAAGACGCTGTTTCCGTTCTTATAAATCTATACTTAATATTATAAAGCTGAAGAGTTTGTTTGTTTGTTTGTTTGAACGCGCTAATCTCAGGAACTACTGGTCCGATTTGAAAAAATCTTTCAGTGTTAGATAGCCCATTTATCGAGGAAGGCTATAGGCTATATTTTATCCCCATATTCCCACGGGAACGGAAACTACGCGGGTAAAACCGCGGCGCGCTGCTAGTGTAATCATAAAGATCAACATCTAACATATGTAAGTAAATAGAACAGGAATGTGACACAAAAATTACAACCACTGATTTCCCTAAACCAGATAATCTTGTACTACTGGAATAGGTGATTCCTCCACTTTGAACAAATGGCTATCAAAGATCATAATATTGATGTTGTGTAAATGTTCCAGTCCTGGACGTGGAGACGTTCGAGCGGCTGCTGGGCCCGTGCATGGAGATCATGAAGCGCAACATCGACGACTACGAGGAGCAGCTGGTGAAGCTGTTCGGCGACAAGAGCAACCTCACCGACGTGCGATGAGCTGAGCGCGCCGGCGCCCGCGCACGCACTTGTTTCCCTTCCACACACCGTAATCTGCTCCTCTCTCCGTCTGTCTCTCTCTCTCTCCAGCCCGTCTGAGGTTATGCTGATGGAAATTTTAGTTGAACAATAAATATATCATGTTAACGTTTTAGTTAATTTTTACCTTATGTGATGATCTTTAAGAACAAATTTGAATGCGGGATATCAAGAAGTCTTTATATGGCAATACATGACAATTGTATCATTTTAATATAACTTAATTAAGGCTCGGGCAGCTCTTATGTATTCATCGAACAGCATAACCTCTAGAAATCGAGTCAGTTTGTGCTCATAAAGCGTACGCTTACTAAATAGCTTGTTGTGACATATTTTGTGCTTAGCCAACTAAAATGTTGTAGAAGTACAAATACACAAAATTTAATTGATTTCGTTTGAAGTAGTGCCATGTTTATTTTATTTGAACTTTTTGTAGTAGGTAATTAAAAGGATTACGCGTTGAATGGAAGGTGAAACGATGACTATAAAACGAGCGCTCAATAATATTGCATTGATACAAAAATACGCTTATTTTAGATAGAGAAATGCCTTAGTAGCTAAGTAAATATAAGGTGGCGGCGAGGCGAGCGCGTACAAAACAAGACGAGACGTTCTGCTCAGTTTATGTGCCATACGTACACGGGACGACGCGCCCACCACGTTCGGTTCTATGGAATAATTCATGGCTTTCAGCTTGTTCTTTATTTTCCCATCACAGTTCTGTAGCTTTTTGGTGTGCAATATCATTATTATTATTTAATCGAAGCGTGTCATAACTAATTTTGTTTTCTACGAAAGTCGTCACCAAACACGAACAAGTCAACACGACGATTACAATAAAAGAATTTATGAGTCGAGGGTAAAAGGCATTAGTGTTAAAACTTTGACATAAATATGTTAACGTAGTGAGTGGTACAATGCAATACTATTCGGCACTCGGCCACGTCTATCTTGGGATATTCTCAATCGCTATCGCCATTTCTAATAACTTAAGATATTTCCACTGACACAGGCTTTTCTGAATGATAACAAAATTATATACCTATTAGGTAAATTATATACTTAGTTGTATTCTTTATTTTTTGTGATTAGATTAAATCTATCACTTTCTATTTTTATTTATTTTTTAGCTTGGTTAATGGTTTATCCTCGATATATGTATATGGAGATTGTAATGCGAAGATCAATTTATTATATGCCAAATTATAAATAATAGTTTACGTATATCATTTTAATAGGACAGCTTATGAATTTTAAAATGCCTATCGGACATTTTTTATTAAGAAGGTCTAGAAACCTTCTTTCTGACTTAATATCGCCATTCTGTCTTAATGAAATGCATATACTTACATAAATATATATACACATATTTATTTAGTTCGCAGAATATAATTATTACGATTGTTTCATAGTAATTTTGTTAAGCAAAAGGAATTGTTTATGTTGTCTTTAATTAATTTAAATCTTCTTTTCTGTTGTAGAGAGTTCCTATTGTTTTGTTTGCTCTTTAACAATTTTACATTATAATAGATCTGAGGTGTTTATCTTTGTAATACTTTTATAGCGAACACACAGCTCCAATGAACAAATAGTAGAAGCCCATCGTTGTTGTTTTATAAGTCCCTGTAAGAGATCGGTGTATAAATTGTATGAGTTGGTTGAGCGGACTTCGCTGGAGGAGTCCGCAGTCCGGCGCAGGCGCACTCGGCGACCCTCAGGTACAAGATTCCAGTATTATTTGAATTAGAACACCCTACCACCTTTATTTGTGAATCCAGCCAAAGTAGGTGAGTGCGTAAATATCATGTGTAGCGCTAAATATTTAAGTATATATTTACTATGTAGTAGTTAGTTTTCGTCATTTCTTATTGTAATTTAAATATTAGTAGATTAGGAAATTTTAATGGAATATAGTCAAATCCTGAGGGGTGAGGTGTATCGTTTTTGACGCCATGTACAAAAGTGTACAAATTGATTTCAGATGCCATAGAAGATTTTATTTTATTGAATGAATATAATACGTTATTTTATTGTGAAATATAAATGTGCCGCTTTCTAATTTCACTGGTTAACTAAGTGCAGACGTGATTTTTGTCCGCACTTCATACTTGTCGGCCTTCGCTTCGCTGCTTCTTGTTATTCAGTATCTAACTGCTGGTTTGAGTTTGACGTAGCTAATACATTCCCTTACTGGTTGACATTGTATTTATTTATTTCATTTCTCAGAATACTGTTGTCCGCCCATCGATTCTCTATAGTTAAATTCTCACTCGAAGTGCCTATTTCGTATCACAACATGAATCAGGAAACAATTTTCTTAGTACTTATCTCTCAATAACAATTATAATATTATTAATCTCGTGTTTTAACTTACTTAAACTGCCTTTTTCTATGTGAAATTGTGAAACGTGTTGTGAGATATGTGTATTTAGTGCAACGGGCATTAAACAGTCAGTAGATTTGAAACCACTCTTTGTACACAACAATGCTCAGAAATATTTACCGTTTATATGTGAAAAAAAAAACAACTTATAAAACCACATACGGTAAATATTTTGTCTTACAAGAGAACATGATTTTTTAAATATTTAATTCGATACTGTCGAAGCAACTATTTATCCATGAGCACTAGTTATTTTGGGGGGTGTGATGTTTGTTCGGTTGATTTTCCTAAGATCGTGTACATGGTCTGATAATGCTGTGTATAACGTTGTGTTTGTTATATTGTACAGGTGAGGTGTGTCACGTCACATGTCTGTGTCCCCGTGTAATGAACCCAGTAGTTAAATATTATCGTGCAATAATAACTAATAACTGTCACTTATCTATGTCGTTTACATCAATATCATGTGTTAAATTTTTGTCTGTGTGGAATTTATTTATAGAATTTAATAAAAATATAAATAGAATAAGAAATATATATCGCTCTTAATACTGGTGTGTTTAAGAATATTCAGCATCGGTAAAGTAGGACATGCTAATCAATTACACTTGTATGTTCAGTTTTTTTTTATTGAAAATTAATCGACACGCAACATCCTTAATGTTAATATAGAAGCACAAATATCTAGAACGCGTGGTCGTGATCGATGGGAGGTTTTCGTTCTGTTGTCTTCCATGGGACGCACATAGGCCGCTACTCGAACATCCCAGCGTATCATTCGGAGCGCTATAATATGCATTCTCTGGCATACTGATGTAAAATTAAAATTCAATACGCTTAACCGTAGCGTAATTTTTTATAAATTATACTAGTCATTGGTGTCTAATGTAGATTTGTAACCTGACAGCACGTTGGAATGGAACATACTCCATGTCTTCAGTCACAGTAGGTGTAAGTCGTCATCCCTGTTCCATACGAAGTGAAAGCATATCAGCGCGGCGGTCCGTCGCACCTAACATTACTATGCACATGTGTACATCCGGTAGCCAGTTGAAAACTAGTACCGCTTTTCCCACGTCATGAGCTTACCCTGTACATTTATAAAATTATGTATCGTAAAATGTTAGAAAACTGAATTATATTTGTTTGTAGATCTAAGTGTTGTTTATTTTAATCACCCTTTGTCTCTGAATCTATACTAATATTATAAAGCTGAAGAGTTTGTTTGTTTGAACGCGCTAATCTCAGGAACTACTGGTTCGAATTGAAAAAATCTTTTTGGGTTGAATAGACCATTTATCGAGGAAGGCTTTAGGCTATATATCATCACGCTTAGGCCAATAGGAGCGGAGCAGCGATAAAGAGTGTTTTAAAATCGGGGATTCCACGGGGACGAAGTCGCGGGCAGAAGCTAGTCTGAACTAATTTTGTTGAGTACCTATACAAGTATGTACTTACCTACATAATACAGAATATAAAAATCACAATAACCTGCTGCGTTTTCTCGCCACATACACACATATATACAGCTTACATAAAAATACCCTCGGCTGTACATATTTTCTTAGAACTATTTCGATCTCTTTCCGGCAGAACTGAATTGACTGCTGGCCGCTGAGACCAGACTGTTTCACCGGCAAACCGCACATTCAATTGACACGCGTCACCAGTTTCACCGATCGTGGAAATCAATCTTTGTTGACATATCTGAGGCGCGCATGGAACACGACGCGCCGTCGAACCGGGCCTGGTTGACCCACCCATCGCTCACCGTCTGCGGGCCCGCCGCGCCTACGGTGGCCGATAATCGCCTTGCGACTACCGACGCCGGGTGAGTCTTCCTTTGCGGTGGCTGGGGCGTGAGGTTTCCATCTCCCTCACGCGATCTGCTTCCTCCTTCGCTACTATTACTGCTTCGCTGAAGGAGGTGACCGCTTCTCATGCCTCCTCCCTACGAACCATGGAATGACCTAAGGCCGGAAGCGAGAGGTCGCCTGGATGTGGCCTCTCACCGAATCCGAAACGGTAAATCTGCGTCAGGCGGAATGTAGGGAATTCGAGGATTCTCCAACCACTCCTATCGGCTCAATGGTGACGAGCGCTGCGTTTGCGACAGTCGCCGTCTCCATAATACATTATATGCATACACAGAGTGAATTTTCTAGTGTGCGTGTTATATAATTATGTATAGCATGAATTTGCATCGATTTACCGCAGTACATAAACCATTGAGTCAGGATTGAGAGACTCATTTGAAGTACTACCTACCTAACCTTTTTTATTTTTGCTCTACAGATGTCTTTCAATCAAGTGTGGGGCCTTCAACCCTGATGCACATAAACAATCCAAATAGGTAGGTACCCTATTTCAGTGACTAGTTTTAAGCCCAATTTATATTTTTTGAGCTACTTGAAAACCAAACAGCCCTAATCCAAACAGCACTCATAGCAAGTCAAACACTAAGTTTTTTACAAGATTTTTGGTCTGGCACAGAATGCACAAAACTTGGAATGAGTGTTTCTATGTTGTTCCCATTAGTGTCTTTTATTAGGAACTTAGTTTTATGGGTATTATGTGAGCACAGGTAAACTGATCTGCAGTCTTTCAGACAAGCCAGGGCAGACTTTCCTCTTTTTTAGAGCTTATGGTTAAGCTTCTACTGCTCCTTCTACTCTTGGTTGGGTATTACATGAGGTAGTTTACAATAAAAAAAAATGAACGTTTAATTGTGTTTGCTGGTTGACTGAACAGAATTGTGTAAGGTAAACTGGAAGTCTACCCCAACATATGCGAATATGTTAATAATAATAATATTTTTCTCAATTCCTCTCTTATACTTCATTATTTCCACTTCCGAGCTTATACTAATAGATTCAAATCAAAGTGATATTGGTACTTAATCCAAAAGTAACAGTTTATTAGAAAAAAATAAAAACTTAAAAATATTATGTAAATAAACTACTTGCAATATTGATAAACCAAATCAACAAGTTCACCCTTTTTTAAACCAGTCAAAGCAGGTAAGCCAGAAATGTCCTTGTATTTCAATATATCTCTTAGTTGAGCTACTGTGTAATCCTTAACTTTCTGATTATCAATTCTATTCTTAAGCAATTGCTCATCAATATTATCAACGAGTTTAGCCCTCTTGCTCTCAGGGCCACCTCTTGATGATGCAGCTTTCTTTACAGCACTTGCTCCAAAGGGACCAAACAGTTCTTGAAACACGTCATCTTGGATTTCTTGAAACTTCTTTATGTCTGGTTTTGTAGTATCTCTGAATGGTTCAACCTCTTCATCTTCCAGAGCAATTGCTTCTATCGCATTATATTGAGCTTGTAGCTTTGGATTTTCAAACATATCAGGCTTATAATCAAACTTTAAGTTATTCAACAGGTCCTTCATAAATGTTTTATTTACTGATGAGATTTCTACATCTTCATCTTCTTCAAATACAGGGATGTTACGAACATTTTCTACGAAAGGTATGCAAATGATGTCAAATCCAATTTCTGCATTTAGGTTAAGAGGTTTTGATATAGGACAAAGAGCTACAATAATGGGCCTGGCATTCACCCTTGTACACAAAACACATATTGCTACTTTATTCATCTCCAAACATGCCTGATGTAAGGCCTTGAAGGCCACAGTGGAGCCTTCTATTATGCTTTCATTTGGATATAAAAAGTAGCCCGATTTATAGTACCATTTCTCTTTGCACATTATATTGGCAGGTTTAAATCCAAGAAGTTTTAACATGGGCGGCCCAAATGGATTACTCAGTGCCTTTCTTTCATCAACTGTGAATTCAATTTTTTTATCACCATAATTGACATAGTGTAGCTCCTCAGATTTCAGTAATGGCACCGGCCTTGAATCTTGTTCAGTATCTTGCTCATCAACATCCATGTGTTCACTATTTCCCACTTTGACTTTCATTGTTTTATTGACACTAGTCAGAATTTCATTGGTATCTCTATGTAAATCAACAGTTTTCTGTTGTGCTTGCCCAGAGCTCTTTAAAAGGTTGTAGACTCCTACCCCAATTGCCAAACCTTCACCAATTTCAAAGCTTAATCGAGCTACAGCTAAATGGCGATGTGATTGCTGATGCATCAATTGTTCTATTTCCTTGTGATCCCAAACCGGTCTTGGTAAAACTACATCTTCTCCTTTATTCACTTCAATTAAGAATTTTGTGTAGAATGGATTTACCTCATAATCCGTGTCAGAAATATTTATAAGCTTTATTTCAATATTAGAATCGACTAAGTCAACAACTCTCTTAAGTGCTGGTTTCTCATCAGATTGTAGTGGAGGTATATCAAAACGAGATAATATGATGACGGTTCGGGTTGAGAGTTGCTTTTTACAGCTTGCAAAAGCTTTATTGCAGTACCACAGGACATCTGATAGTGTCAAGTCTTTGGCTTGTGTTAATGAAGAAATATCAATATTTTGGAGTTTCTTGTAATCATCTAAACTTGGCAATGACAGTGGAAAAACTTCTTCAACGCTTTGTATACCAAATACTGACGTGTTCGATCCTTCGGTACCGTATAAACATATTCCGATGAGCTGAGAACTTGATACTCGTAAATACTGTCGCATCATTCTACAAGTTGCCGTGTGAGCTACTTGAGCAGAGTTTAGTTTCCCAGGGCCATAGGTGTTGATGCATATTAAAGTGGCGGGAATACCTTTCCACGAGGAAATTTCTTCTGTTTCTTCATCAGAGCTCATTGTAGTGCACAAGTTTTATATAGGTATTAACTAATTGAATAACACAGCTTTTAATTGTTTACTGCACTACTAAAACTTATTGTCTTGTATTTTAAAAGTGGGAACTGTACTGTATCTGAACTGCACCACAAACTGTTATCAAACAAATCAAGTAGCGACAAGTTTCATTTTTTTTTTGTCTCCGCACGGTTTTAGCTTATGTCACGAGGTTTATTTGGTTCGAAAAGATAATGGTAAAGTAACGAAATCTAAGAAGTACTAGGTATTTTATTTATCGGAATTTGGGATAGGACGGACATTTATATCACGAGATTTATTTCCTTGTGAACTGAATAGGCATGGGCAAAAAATATCGATATATCGAAATATCGATATTTTTCCATTCAATTATCGATATATATCGTCGATATTTTTAGTCGCGATATATCGATATTTAATTTTTAGTTTAGACTATCGAATTCGTATCAAATTCGATATTTTTTTTACGCAATTTTGGTTGCGTGTTTTTAATGTTATTACAATAGATTATCCTTGCATGCTCCTCGCGTATTGTTAACTTAAAAAATCTCGCCACAATCGTTATTAAATGCAATAATGCAATTTTAGACTACTGGTAGCGTGCACGAAAATACAAATTCTCTTAACCTATCAGTGAAAGACGAATATGACCTTGAATTAACAAGCAACTATTTCTCTCTATCAATTTTCGGTTTTTTTTTTTTCAATAAATCAATCACAAAACTTAAAAATATATTTAGGCTCGAGCATTAATAAAAAATACTATTTTCTTCTATTGTTTATTACGAAGTTTGATTGCTTTGGGAATATGTATGAATAATCATGCGAAAACTGACGATATATCGATATATCGATATTTTTCACTCGATAATTATCGATAGTGTTTAAAAATATCGATACGATAAATATCGATATATTTTTTTCACTTGCCCATCCCTAGAACTGAATGATACGCAAATTAATATGACGGGGCCAATAGCCATGGGGTCCAAATGCTCATCGAACGAAATCGAAATCGAAATTTTCTTGAAATCAGTAAGCAGATTATTAACAGTAACATTGACAGTTAGGCAGCATTGAGATAGGAAAAACCATTGACCTATATATTTTTCCTATCTCAATGGGAACCGTTTATGAATCAACTAGTTGAATTCGTCAACGACGTTTATAAATTTATCTCGTGCGTCTCGTTCAATAATCGTTAACGCATACGCAACTAAGCAAAAAAAAACTAAAGTTGAAAATAACGTTATAATCTATAAAGTTATTTTCAACTTTAGTTTTTTAATTTGAGCGAGCGACGGACATTTCATCCAATTTGAACTCTAAATACGTTATTTAGAGTTCTAATTGGATGAAATGTCCGCAGAGTTGATTTTAGAAATACGAATGAACGGTTTACGTTGCAAGTTGACATTTGTAGTAAGTCTCGTTGACGAATTTAACTACCTAGTTGATTAACCAGTTGACAACGCAAATCAACGTTAACGTTTCGTTAACGAAAAAACCGTCAACGACTCATCACTCGTTCTTGTCAAACTTCACCCAAACCTCGGACCAAGAATCTAATGGACAAGACAAGCTAAAAACAATATTGAGACAAAAAGGATGTATAGATACAGAAACATATTAGGATAACAAGGACAGAACTATTTATTGTTGTCTTTGTCGACGTATCACTTTTTTTGTTGGGCACATCTGTGGTATGTGCCCAACACAGTACTAGTGCATTCGTTTTTAATCGTGTTTTGTTGGAAACCCCTATTAAATCTGTAGTTTAAATAGTGGGAACGAAGTTTCTAACTTAAGAGAAAGACGTTCAACATGGTGTATTGCTGTTTTATCGGCTGTAATAGCCGTAGTGAACGAAAATCTGAGAACATAACCTTTCATTCGTAAGTATGAGATTTTCGCATTTATATATCATAAAAATTTAAAATGTCACTAAATATTTAGCTCGACATACGTTCATAAAAAGTCTTTTAGAAAACAAGCGTTAAAAATACTTGAAATATGTGATTAAAATTTCATTTTACGTTAGTATTACACGTTCAAATTCTATAGAACTTTATTGTCTTACGAGAATAAATAACTTTCTGTCATTTCAATTTAGTAGAATAATACGTACTTTAGGGATACCAGATGGCATTCATTAAAATTACCCATTATTGAGGGAAAAGGCAACAGTCATGTTGTTGTTTTTGTTTTTTCATTTAGTCTATTTAGTAATTTCATACTCAAAATTATTGGTCATGAAATCAAAAGGCAACTCAACCGGACTACTTGAAAAATGAAATATTTTAGATTTCCAAAGGATACCAGATTGCCTTCCTGGATTGCATCAACCGGTCGAAATAATTGGAGGCCATTATTCACTAATTTGGACTGACCCACATATTTTCTTCCAGAGTTTCGCTAAAAAACGCAGAACGAAATCTGAGGAAATCTCGATCTCTGATCCATCTGCGACGAAAATCCAATCCAACACACAACAATCCAAGTATTTGTTTATTTTAACAATTTTGAATTTAGTTGAATATAGAAAATTGTAAATCACTGCCTTTTTTTAGGTGGCTTCAGGATTATCGCTGGAACCTGAAGTAAATGCAACTATGAAAATTATTTTTTTTATTTATTTCCATTTCTCTTTGTTACTAACATCGAATTATTATTTTAGATTAGGTAAACCTGGTGAAATATTTACGACTCTGAGTACGTCGCCTCGAAAAAGGAAATTGATTAGAAAATTAAACCAGATAACAATTTTAGCTGAGAGAAGAAAGAAGAAATTAGCTGCATTAAGATCCAAATGTGGGCGAAAAGAGAAAAAAAAATGCTGACCTTTCTGCTATTATAGAAAAACTACAAAATAAAAATTTTATCAATCAGGAAGCATTTGATTTATTATCCTCCATCAATTCACATAACACCGGTTTACGTTATATTACAAGTATCGTTATTCTTTAGTAACGATACTTGTAATATAACGTAAAACGTAAACATTCGCGGGTTGCCATATTTTTCTAAATTTACTATTACTTCTACTTGTCTTTCACTTTTATTATATTACTCACTTACTTGGCCCGAGTAATATGAGAATCGTAAATTGATCCTGCTGCTATAAAAAATATCTAATCAAAATATATCCTAAAAAATAATAGAGAAAACACGACTGGTGACGGGTTTTGATAAAGTGCTGCATGTGAAATTGAGAGCTATAAAAAACAGAATATTATAGTCTACGGTTAACCTCAACTCTCAACCTTTGAACTTTTGAAGGGAATAAACAAACAACAGTCAATTTTAATCCGTAAAGTGTATTTTATCTTTCTGGAATATGAAAGACGTTATTGACGTGATGGCTTTACAGAGTAGTAGACGTGAAAGAAGGTTACCTGACTACCGTAGTGCTCCAAGTCACAGTTTAGCGACAAATTTCATATTTGAGTGTGGGATAAAACTTGGTTTGCAACCGGCGACGGTCGCTACAGCTGCCGTATTTTATCATAAATTCTTCAAAGAGGCTGATAAAAATGATTACGATTGCTATGTGATATGTACTGCTTGTTTATGTGCGGCGGGGAAGTCTCGAGATGAGCCTGTAAGACTGAGAGATGCTGTGAACGTTGCACACAATTCCATCAATCGGGGTGCGGGGCCTTTGGAGTTGGGCGATGAGTACTGGTCGTGGCGGGGTGCGGTGGCTCAGGCTGAATTGCTGGTGCTGCGGCTGCTTGGATTCAACTTGGATACGCCATCCCCACATAGATACTTGCTCCACTACTTGAGCTCCCTTCAGGAATGGTTCCCGCCGTCACAGTGGCGATCTGCCCCCATTGCTCGCACTGCAATGGCTTTTCTGCAAGACTTTCATCATTCCCCATCAATACTGGAGTACAGAGCTCCTCATATCGCAGTGGCATGTCTGACTCTAGCTCTGCATGTCCTGGGAGTGTCAGTGCCATTAGCATCAACGTTAGATGATGATGCTGCATGGTACGCGGTGAGTAATTTTGTTTAAAAATGACTAAATTAAGAGTTAAGAACAGTAAATTTGATTAAAATAAGTGCCTACATTAATATTTATCAAATGTGTTTCAGGTATTTACCAAAGACTTGCAGAAGGAAAAGAATTGGGAGATAATGGAGAAAATTATGCAAGTATACAGTAGGGAGCCAGAACCCATATAAAAATATTAAAAGTACTGTGTTCATTTCAAGTGCTAGTAATTAAACATACGGAGTGTAAAATTCTTGTTTTTATTCAATTCCCGAGTTCCATGATTGAGACACACTCATAAGGCATGGTAGTAATTTTTGAGTCACCTTTTGCATCAGTTTTCAATCAAAACATTGAATTTCACTTTCTAGGTTTCTTTATTATGTTGGTATGTTTTGTTATATTTTCAGTTTTATTTGTTTTTGACTTTTTCATTGAGGGTCAAGTCTCTGATGCAGAGTTTAAGCACTTCATAATGGTTATTTAAAAATAAAGAAATAAGAGTAAAACACCCGGTATTCAGCCACATACCAGTCAGCTCAGTTTTACATAACTCACATACATACATACTTATGTAAAAAAATAAGTTAGCATAAGTTAAAGCTTAAAATTTTTCAGTGTTGTTTTATCCTTGAAATATAAGATATTCTTGAGGAATTTATTTACAGTATGATAAAATAGGTAGCCACACTGCCCAGATTGCAGAATTTATGTGAAAGAGTCACTGAGGACCTGGAACTCAGGGGTATTCATTAGGAGGGACATAGATGGGTTTTAGTCAGTAAGAGCCTGACACTTCATTCCTCCAGAGTGGAAAGTCACTATGATTTCCCACCTATTAAAATAAAAAACATAGGGTAACACACTCCCTCACACATTTCCTAAAGGCAATGTTTTTAGTTCACCAGATACTGGGTAAGGTATTACGGTGTTATTTAATATGTCACCCACATAGGAAAATAACATATTATATCAGGTAACCAAATGGATGAAGAAACCACCATTTACAGACTCTCTCATTCACTAAAAAATATATAGGTATTCGGATTCTAGACAATCTGAACTGGGAAGCAGTGAGCTCTATCCAGACATATAAACACGTCTATAAATAGTTAAAGCATAAAGCCACAAAATAGGATTTTGTAAAAAAAAAAATTCTTTACTATCCTGAAGATAAGAAACTGTACTGTACTGGAGTAGGTACGAAAAACCGTACAGGTACAGGATGTCAGCGCATCTGTACGTAGTCGGGTTGGTCACAGTCTACATCGAAAGAATTCAAGAAGGATAGACCTACCCCAAACACACCCCTTTTTGATACAATGCCTCATTTAATGTCTTGCGGGATATCTTAGATAGATACAAATAATCGACGTCACCGCGATCCTCTTACAGAACTTAAAAGAAAAGATTTTGAAAACATGAAAGTAGTTTATGAAGGATCACACCTGAAACTTTGGAACTTTGAAAAATTTCCTGAAACTATATGAATGAACTAGATAAATCTTTGAAGATTTGGACTTGTGTGAAGCAGTAAAACGAACCGAACCTTCAGCAACCTCCAGAAAGGGAACAAGATTTGAGAAACTTTCAGATAGTACAATGAAGTCGTCTGATAGAACATATAGCCGAGGCTTGCCAGTGACTACCCAGTGTGACGCCCGCACCGAATATAGCAAAACGCCGTCGACCACGGGAAGGACGACGCGGTTTTATAGAAAAATAGTAAGCTCGAAGATATTTCAATAACCGCAAGAATACAGCAAGACATAGGAGCCTGCAAGGACGCGCACTTGAAACAGTGAGCTCAGAAATCGTTGGACATGCAAAGCCAGACGTCGTCATAAGGGAACTAGTGCTGAAATTCAGCCGTCCGGACTCAATAGCACAAGCCGAAACAAATAGTTTATGTGGACTGACACGGTGCAGCGAGGTTATCTAGGGTCCTGTGGAACATTGGTTATGGCAGGCCCTGCACGATGCACTTCCCGATGGCGTCGGCCCGGAAGTAATGACATCGGCAAGCGACAGTTTTGGTCAGGGCATGGGTTGCGCAGGTAGTCTGAAGGATCCGGTGTTTGGGTCTCGAAGTGGTCATGCAGAAGTCCGAGGCCCTCGATTTCCACGGCCTAAGAACCAGCCACTTCGGGATTCACATATAGTGGTCGGAGACGTCAGAGAGATCTGGATCTAACACATTCAGCGGCTGGCCCTCAGTTTGATGAGCGTTGTATTTAATTTAGAAGGGTCAAAAGCCTCCTGCAGAAGTCTATGTGGGAACAGTGCGCTTCCCTTTATGCGGCCCTGTGTGTGTTGGCAGATAACCTAACTGCCTAAAACGCCGTGGTACTGGGAAGACTGCACAGAACGTCAATGCCGTGTGTGTGCAAGACGTGTAGGTAGGCAGTGAAGTACTACGTACAACGCTCTCGCGCGTTACGATGTCTCTGACAATATTCTTTGATCATAAATAATTATATAATTAAGCTATCTTTATTTTTTTCCCAAGTTTTAGACTCATTGTTTCAAAGAGGGCTATGGATAATTTTCATCAATTTTATTTAATTTAATAACTATAAAATGAAAAACCTTTTAACTATGAAAAAACTATAATAGACCCTTCAGCCCAAGTAGCACATGACAGCCGCATAGTGACTTGATTATAGAATTTTGTGACACTCAAGGCTGCTTTAGTTACCTGCTTAAGGGCTGTGTAGCTAACTACACAGCCCTTGTAATTCTAATTTGGGCCCCAAATTAAGCAGCCTTGAGCATTACAGTGACTGGTTAACGGTGGTATAATCATTGAAACAGCTGTACGAGGCCTGTACAATGGCTTATACTGCTATACAACAGCCATTGCAGCCTAAGATTCAGCTACTTTAATTCTCTTCAACAGCTTTTAGATGTTTTGAGGCTTGGCAATAGCTTTTATTAAAGTATAAATAACCAAACAAAAATACTTTTTTATTTAATTTTCTTTTGTGTATTTTGTGACAGATGACATTTATTGTTTGTTAAAGTGCGCGGGCGGACTATTATTTAAGGTAAGATATTTTTAATAGTTTTCACGTTGGTTCTAAGTGTCCTGTATGTAAATTGAGTTGCGAGTACCACTTTACTGTTAATGTGTATAGGTAATTACATCAAATATTTCACGCGCCATCAGAATAATATCGCTTTAACGAAAATATTTCACAAGATTAAATGGTGTACGAATACTTAATAGATTTATCACTCAAATTATTGCTTTCGAACTTAATGTATTCTATTAGGAAATAAGTGGAAAATATATTGTTTGAATTAAAAGCTATCAAATATCCTTAAAAACTATAAGAAATCATTTGGATATTTAATAACAAATCGTTTCTGTACTGCTAAAATGGCGTTAATTTGTTATCCAGTACAAATTCTCCAGAAATTCTTTTAAAAGTTATTTGCTGTACAGTGGTGTTACCAAGTCAATGTACCAGCTTCTAGCATTATAATGGCTGGAGAAAGGATTTTAATTATCTTTCTTACTGTGTACTGGTATAAATATAGAGCATACAGTAGCTTTTCAGGGATAAAGAAATCTCGACAGAAAACCATTTCAATATGTACATTGTTTGGCTTTCGAAATACCCTTGCAAGCCCAGTAGTTAGGTAATTTTGCGCATCCTTCTCTTTTTTTAATTTAGTTTAGAACAGCGCTATCCATGTCATTTCGTCAAAACAACCGAAAAATATTTTGCTTTTCCCTTTTCGTATTATATTATGATTGTTAATTAGTTAATTATTGTTTTCAGGAATAATAATGCCGTTTAAAATAATCAAAACTGTTGAAAAAGGAAACGAAAGATTATAGAGAAGGAGAAGAAAAGTGGTTGGGAGCATTTCATTTTTCATAATGGCATTCGTAATTATGTTGTATTTTCACAAATTATGTTTCATATTGATTAAAAAACAGTATTTACAAATTTATACAATGATTTTTTATTTTTCTTATTATCCTTAATAAGATTGTATCTTTGCTAAATTTTGAAAATAAATTTTGGGGAAACTTTTATTATCCTTGGTCATGAAAAGCACCTCCTTTCGATCAGTACCTAGCACAACATTCACTGAGTCTTTTTGCTACCTGCGAAAGTGGTGTGCTACCTCTTCGCAACATCATTTTAATCAAATGCAATTTATTTTCAAAAGGATAGGCACACAAATCTATTTGTGCGGAACCCTATGCGTAAATGACACTGGCTTGTAAACATCAACTGCATCAGTACTGCTCCTTTGCAATTCGTCCATAGAAGCTTCAGCGTATTCTTTTAACAGTTTTCTTTTTACTCCACTTTTCATTTTTTATATTAAAACATACGTAGTATAGCTCTTGAAATCGCTTCGCACATTATGCAAAAATAAATCAAATTTGACGTAATTTAAACACCAATAATCTAGATTTACTCTTAAATAACGCTGAAAGCTGTATAATAACTGTCAGCTACACTTTATGCATTGGCATTAGGATAGAGTACTCCTATTCCAATTTACAACTCAGGGTGTTTAATTATTCTCTTATAAATCTAACAGCATTTGTAGAAATTCCTTATACACTTTTAACCAGCCATTAACAAGCTCGTTGAAGTAGAATTAGTGTACACCAATTAAAAGCTAGTGGCATTATTCAATGTTTTAATGCAGCCTGCAGCATTACAAGAGAGGTGAATTTTACGTATTAACCAGCCGTTAACAAGCTTTGGGCTTCTAGACCAGCTAGTAGTATCTCAAACAGCCAAAAGCTGGACTAGAGCATTTTAAAATTCTACTTAAATGTTTTTAGTATACTTTTTCGCCACTATCAAGTCATTAGTCAGCTATGCTGTTTAATAGTGTATAATCTTTCCTTAATACAGTCTAAAGACTCACCCTATCCTTTAGTACAGCTGTATAAAAGCTGTAGACTGTAATGTAGCTTATTTATGACCTAATTCATCGCTAAAGTGCTACTTGGGAGCCCTTTTCACGCACATACTTTAACTCTGAAATGACTTCATTTTATTGCCTAAAATATAAAACGTTTCAAAAGGTTTTTAAAACAAGGGGTGGTTGGGCGAGGCCCTGCTCTCGCCGCCACTGTATTTGTCGACACACGAACTACGAATGCGGAGCTTATGGCTCACATTGCTGCGTAACGGAAACGTCATTGTCGCCTCGTCGGGAGAGTGCTCAAGAATTGCCACGAATGCGCCTTGAGGCTATAAGACGTTCACTTGTTTAATTAGATCTTTAACTTGTCAGTTTCTAGATTTAGCAGAAACCGCTCACCGTAGTTGCCGGATGGATCCTCGAAAATTCTCCAGAAGACGCGCGACACAAAATTAATTAAGGCCGCTATCCCACTGGCGTTTTACGAGCGTTGACGTCAACGTCGCGTCTACGCAGTGTCAACGCTCCGCAGACGCGACGTTGACGTCGCGTGGCAAGCATTAACGTCCGCTGAACGCGACGTTAATGTCGCGCATATGATACTATTTGAGGCGTACAATCAGAAACAATGGATTCCGACGAGGAAGCACTACTGTTGACTTTACTACTTCAATTCAAAGTCTGGAATAAATAGAGTACCTACATATCTTCTCCCATGCCTTTTTTTAGCCACACGATCACTGTATTCTCGTTTTGACATCATCCATAATACAGGACGATTTTGAATTTCATTTACATACCTATACTTCAACATCGAAATCGTTTTCTGATAGTGACAGTATTCCGAATTGTACCCAGTACCTACGTACGCTCGCTAAAGCAGCAACTGTGCAAATGGCTGCCGGCCGTAGCCCCGGCCCGTACCCACACGGACAGAGCAGGTCGGCGTGATTTACCTGTTGCCAACAAACGCGACGTTAACGTTGCACAGACGCGACGTTAACGTTGCACAGACGCGACGTTAACGTTGCACAGACGCGACGTTAACGTTGCACAGACGCGACGTTGACGTCGCGTTCACCGGACGTTAATGCTTGTCACGCGACGAAGCGACGTCAACGTCGCGTCTGTGCAACGTTGACGCTGCGCAGACGTTCGAGAGACGCCGACGCTCGTAAAACGCCAGTGGGATAGCGGCCTTATTGATATTGGCACTGGAGTAGGTGTATTGTGAAAGGAAATAAATAAAACGAACATTTATTTGAACATAAAAATTAGAATATAATCATTTTCAGTAATTATTTAAAATTATACACTTAAAGTACATTTATAGTAAATTCAATAAAAAATACCAGTGCAGACGAGATACAAATAAGAGAAAATATTGTTTATTACATCGTTGGTTAAATACATCGCTTTCAGTAAATGCAATACAAAAAATAAGTCGGAAAACAATGAAATCAAAGTTGAATGTCACTCGATATAGAAAAATAAAGATAAGATTGAATCACATTCAAAAATTACCCACTAGTGACTAAAAATTTTACTTTCTTAAACGTTTGTTCAATAATCGGGATCGCTCGGCGCCACATTGGCACAGAACAGCGCTGGCCTGCTAGCCTGCTTGCGCTTGCGCGCGAACTCAACGAGCGCCCCGAGCGACCCCTCGCACGCGCTAGAAATAAATGTTTACATGTTCATCAATTCTAAATAAGATATTTCAACATTGTACTCTGATCAGTACCGATACGACTATATCCGACGCTGGGCCCGCGCCGACGGCGATACGTGCGCCGCGCCTCCGCCCTTACCGCGAATCCCAGACATAATTTAGCTATCGAAGAACATACAGTAGGTATAAATAGTGAGGTTAGTATTAACTTTGGCAAATATGAATGAAGCATGGTGATATTGTTTTAGATGGACAACATCTCGACAATACTCAGCGTTAATATTAAAAATTATACTGAACGTCGCTCATTTCGCAAATACAAACAGTAGAATGTCGATACAGGTGATTTCGAATTATCTCCTGCCACATCACAATTCGAATAAGACGAATGCCTCGAACCGATCACTAAACGCTACTCCCTTAAAAAAACTTTGCAATAACTTCCCCAGTTGTGGATCTAATAAAGCGCGAGAATATTTGAGCCGCAACAATTCAGTCTTCAAATAAGAAGCTAACGCACATACCACTCCGGCTGTCGCTTGAGCTGCGAGTCGCGCGCGTCGCACGTACGACCTCGTACTTTGTGCGCACGATTTGTGTCCCAGACAAACATGTTACATGTGGCTTGTGCGATTCGTTCACTGTCTCAAATCTTATGAACTAAATGTGATTCGAGCGAATAAACAATGCGGCAGTGTATAAAATTTACATCACATTCACTCGAAATATAAGCATACAAGTTAAATGTTCTGCGACGGAGGAACACATTGAAATGCAAAACTGTCGACACGACTGGATGCCGCACGACAGTCGCCGACGCTGCGCTCGCTCCGCGCCATACCAGCGCTGGTGCACGAGCCCATCCTAATTATGTATGGGGCCTTCACACTGGAGACGTCGAATGATTATATCCACATCGTTCACTCATTAAAAAAACTTTTAAATGTAACGTGAAGCTTACTTAAATTTAGGTTGAATGTAGAACTGCGCTAATATTATTTTTTATTAGTTTTACGTACACATATTGTTACATAACAGTAAAAAACCTACCTAGCAACAAGCGAGCGACGAGCGCTCGAGCCGCGGGCCACTACCATACGTTCACGATCCGGAGATCAACACATTTTATCCATCTAACAATCTATTTATCAATTTTAAGGGAAAGTGAATGCGAGCATTGTTCTATAATTAAGTTGTCGTCATGTTTGCTAGTGCATTCGATATTGAGTATGCTAGTTTCGTATTAACAATATCTTTGGTGTTCGCTCGCACAGAAGCCGGCGGAGAGGTGAATGGCCCGCGCGGTCACATGTAGGCGTACATTTTCATTTAATCACTTTTTACATACTCATAAACGTAAAATGAAAATAAATCACCTAACTATGACAATAGTAAAGGTTACTGTCTAATTGCATTATTAATTAATGTTTATTGATACAGTTACTGTCCTAATGCTTAAAAGTAAGATTTTTATTTTTATTATTAATAATAAATTATGTTATATAGTATATATAGTGTTTGATTACGCCAATTCGCGAGTGTATACAAAGTTTATATACTCACATATCTTACACGGACGATCGTCCGCGGACTGCGCGGCTGCCGCCTCGTCTAGCTGTAAGACTCGCACATAACTGCTCAGTTATACCAGATGAACACTCCTCTTACCTTACAGACTCCACCCACTTCACAAAATAATGACGAAGATTAACATGATCATAAACATTGGTTAATTACCTTTAAATATAAAATTAAACATGACCACTTTACATATACCACGTTTAATACAAGTACTCTAGATAAAATAAATACCTAACATGATTTCAATAATTGAATACAAGAATAGATCTTAAATGGCTACACCTTAAGGATAACTGTAAAATGATATAGAAAAATATGAACACAAAAAAATATTCAGAATTGTATATATGGCGTAACAAATTAATGCTCTTACTGGAATAAATAATTTGTGCGTAATACGATGCTAACTTAAAATAATAACATTGGATGACGGGACTTAGCTTAAATTATGATCGTAGGTACGTAACATAAACGACGTCGTCTTATTCCATAGAGCGGTTACAGCTGTGCATTCAAAAGTTTATAAAAATAAGTTCTCATTATCAGTGATATAATACTTAATAATGGAATGATGTTTTGTAATCAGTTTAAGTAGGCCTGTGAACATATTCATGCATCTCACTACCGTGTTTAATTCAATACTAAATATTGGTTCCTTGCTGTGTTTGGTCCGTAAGAGAGTGAGTATATAAGCACATATTGTTACCGGCGCTCTCACCGACAGGCGCCACTGGGCCGACGACTTCCACTTGTGCCAACGAAACACTATACCGAACGCCTAGCACCAAAATTTAGAATTGAACACTAGATCACTAATTCACGATAATCGAAAACGATCCGCCGGACCGCGTCGCCGAAACAATAACCAAACTACGGTTTTATATTACAGGGGAAACGAAACGCTACCTGTCGTCGGCGCCCGTCGCGCTGTCGGTGGGAGCGCTCGAAAATCATACACGATGCCCCAAGCCATGTGACACGTGATATCTGCACATCGGCGGTATATCCAGTAAGCTTACTTTCCATAAAAATATATACGTAATTATAATACGCGTAGCTGCGGCGAGAGCGGCCCGCCGCGCAGTGACGTCACGCGGCGCAGCGGGCGGGAGCACGCGGCTCTAGTACAGGCCGCAGCCGCGCAGGTTGTTGGCGATGATGACGTCGGTCACGGCGTCGAACACGAACTGGATGTTGTTGGTGTCGGTGGCGCAGGTCATGTGGCAGTAGATCTCCTTGGTGGTCGACTTGTTCTTGGCCTCGAACTGCGCCTGGATGTACGCGGCCGCTTCGCCGTACTCTTGCGCGCCTGGGGACCGAAGCAACGGTCACATCAATACTCAAAGAACAGGTTAGAGATTCAAGATTGACTGGGCATGCTTACAAGGCAACTTATGGCAGTCGAAGCCAACTTAATTGACCGTCGTTTTTGTATCTTGGTTCAAGCATTACAGCTCTTCTTTCATGAAAGGCTCAGTTCTACATGTCTAGCAGTAACAACTCACCCGTGTATTCAGGAAAGCATATAGTGAGCGGCGACTTGCGTATCTTCTCCTCGAACAAATCCTTCTTGTTGAGGAACAGGATGATGCTGGTGTCGGTGAACCACTTGTTGTTGCAGATCGAATCGAACAGCTTTAGACTCTCCTGCATACGGTTCTGTAATGATACAATAACATTTTATTGCTGGAGGATTCCAGGAGGATGTGATGATAAATATCAGCCTATGGCCTGAATACAATTATAATACCCAGCCTACACCTGGACAATGGCCTCGTTACACACAAAGAAGGCACGAGCATTTTACCTCACTTGCTCTAGACGGTTCTTTAGACTTAAATTAATAGAATAGTATATTCGTATGGTACTCTTTTGTATAGAATATCCTTTAGTGTACAGCTAAGCTAGCTTCCGAAGACAAACTTAAGAAAATAGGGTTTTCTTGGGTCAAATCTTGGTGAGGAATTATGAAAAATCATATTTTTTATGCATTTTTATCCCGAAATTAATCCATTTAAATTTCGTAAAGATCTGATGAAAAACTTTGAAGATAGACTATTAAATTGATATGGTCTGGTTGGAATTTTTAGTACAAATAAGATTTAAAAAATAAATACGTCACGTCCACCAACATATACGTCCTGCAGTGCGATTCTGTAAACCTCTAACCGTAAACGCCTAGGTGAAGTGAATTTGAAGTGAGCCACCAATCTCTACAAACAAGATAGAATGACAGTTCAGTTCATACGCACTCCACTTAAGTTTACATTTACACGGTGAAATGTTGTCAAAATAGACCTGTTGGTTTGTATTTCTTAAAATAATACGCCTTCACGGCACTAGCTGAAACCAAGTAAACTGACTGCAAGAGTGTAAATTTACATGAGGATGGAGTGGGAATTCCAAAGAAAAGATAAGTGGATTCTCTGAGGAGTGATCCGATAAAATAACTTTATAAAGAGTGTACCGATCGAGCCTCCATTTTTCCGCCGGAAGTTTGTAAACTATGAAAGCACTCTCATTACTCTGACAAAAATATAGCAAGTAACAATGAAGGACAAACATAACTTCGTTGTTGAAAAAATGTTCTCCCATACATCAATTTACGTCACTGTCAATTCTTCAACCGAAAATATAAGGTTGTAATCGCAAATAATGATTTTTAAATGATAAATCTACAAATTCCCAATTTATAGACATTTTTCGGTATTTGTAAGTACTGTAAAATCTACATATCTTCTTGCCATTTCCTGACCGTTGACCTAGAGAGGTCAACAAAGTATAAACGGCTTTGTCTTTAGATTGCGTGGATATATAAGTTTGATTTTTTCTCTGCTCTTAGGGGAAGCAGACCTAAGTATTAGATATTAATTTCAGTTCGGTTCCTCCACGCGTTCCTGAGAAAAACGGGTCTTGACCGACTGACAACCAAGTGATCCTATAATGTTTCCGTTTTTGCACACCTAATATCACGTTGGCAACGTTATCAAGCTCTTAAAAGACTGAATGATAACGCGACATTAGGTGTCAAGGTAATTTGACAGGGCCTACAAGGGTCAGTGGCTATCAGGATTTCGGGATTGTTCGAAAGTTACCGCAGCCCTGGAACTAGTAAGGACTGACACCTCCAATTCCGCTCCTGAGCGGGGGAGTTGAGAGATATTTGATGGTGTGCCGTACTTTAAATAAAGTGGCAAAGAAGAAGATTTTGCGCCGGCCCGTAGTAACAAGACAAGAGCATGCAGAAGTAGTTGGCATAGTTACCGTTGTCTCATCCTCGTGCAGCACCTGGTCGTACTCCGACATGGCCACACAGAATATGATCGCGGTCACGTCCTCGAAGCAATGGATCCATTTCTTTCTCTCGGACCGCTGCCCGCCCACATCGAACAATCTGGAAACATACATGGTTTATGTGAATTTAAGGGTATAAACATAACACGTTAAGAATCGTTCGGCAATCAAACGTTAACTTTTTTCACAAGTACGTAGCACAAGAGTCAATAGAGTATCACTGCGTTATCTTCTTGTACTGCATAGGGAACACAGACTTGGCAGGACCATATCACGTGTACAGCACAGGGTACAGGTACTCTGGACTGTTAAGGTGTTAATCTAGCGCAAAGGGTTCAGTATTTTATTATGGAACAATAGATATCCAGTAAAAACCAGTTCGTCAGAACTAAAGATACTGCCGCACCAAATACTCACTTGAAATTAAGGTTTTTGAAGGAGAAGTGCACTTCGACGATGCCAGTGGTTTTGACTCTAGTCCTTAAAATATCTTGTTCGGTGGGTTGGTAATCTCTCGCGCCTAACCGGTCCAAGTCGTCCAGGAAACTGGAATAAACAAAACATACCAGTTAGAAAGTCACAATCATCCTAAAAACGTTACAACACTGATTATAATCAAGAATCGCCTAATTTACATTAGATTCTTATTCAACCATTAGTTGCCAGCTCGTTAAAAGACGAAGTTTAATTTCTATTTTCGTCACGCCATTCACTATAGGATCAATAAATCGAGAGCACGGGAGCGAAGCCACGGAAAAGCTAGTTTGTTGTATAATGTAAAACATGAATATTTAAAAACGATGTAACTACGATTGCTTGAATAAACAATTAGAGTACAACGCCTTCGGTACCCTTTTTTGCATTTTAGTGAAAAAACATCGTTTAACGTTGTATAAAATTGATCGATTATGCTGCATTATTTCATGTTAATCAAACGTATCAAGTTTTACGTGTAATCGATTTAAGTAAACCTGCAATCAGTGGAGTCGAAATAAATACTTTATTTACAAACAACGAAATCGTTTGGAGTAGTTAGGAAAGGATATAATTATGTCGTTCAAGTTCTTCAAATATGGGGGAGGGCTCGTTAGGTTAGGGGTTTTAACGGAAGGTCATTTTGGATTTTATTTTCAATAGCATGGTAATTTTCCTAGCGTGTAAAACAAATCAATGTTGGTGGTATTTACAAGTATAGTTTTAAGATCGAGCACTCCGTTTTTCCTGGTTATAGCTTAGGTTAGGTCTGTTCCGTGGCTTGGTTAGCGTAAACTTTTATTTTTATTGAAACTGAATAAGCGTCGTGTGGTAACAATAACGGAAAACCTTTTTCCCATAAAATTTGACATAAGCGAACGTTTACGCTAACGCGATAGAGTACGTTCAAAAACACGCACAAAGCGTTCAGTACCTGGACTAGTAGAGCGGTTAGAAGCCTAGTTTATTGCATTGCTCCCGTGCTCTGGGTTCGTATGTGAAATTGAGAAGTGACGTTCCTTTCATGTTAAACTGCTCATAAAAGTTGAAAACCCGATAGTCATTAGCATTGCAGTAAATTATATAATTTTTAACAATTAAAATTATATGCTAAAAGCTATGATATGTATAGCAAAAATTATGGCGACTACCGTCATAAATTTTGCTATGCCTGTCACCCTACCATATTATTTGCAAGTAATAAATTAAAATATTGTTCTGTTTGTGTGTTACGTGGTAGCCATCACGCATTCCACTTTAGCACAGCCCGCGACTCTTTGAACACAATAAAATATTTGTGTACCAAATTGGCAAGTATTAAATTCATTGTTATGTACCTACCGACTGCAATCCGTTTAGAGATAGTATTGAATGATGTCAATAAATCTGTAACTTTAGTTTGAAACACTTGTTTGTATTAGCTAAAGGACAATATGAGTCAACAAACTAATTAATAGTTGTGCCAAGAATGAACAAAAACGGACCGGAAAACGGATGCTGTTCAGTCACTAGCCGGAATGAATCAATGGAGTCAATGGTTTTGGAAAAACCCATATCAAGTGCGATAGAAAACTTTTGAGTGCCGAACGAACCTGCTCCCATATCAGTAAATCAGCAGTTAAATTCTATCTTAATGTTGTGATTGGTTATGCAAAAAAAATCAAAAAGCACCAGCTGATCGATATGAGTAATATGGGGCTTTTATAATTAGACGGAAAATTATACTGTAAGTAAATAAAATGAATTGAGCATATTAATTCTGAGTAACAATACGTTTCGCGTTCGTAATGAGATAGAAAGCAATAAGTTCAATAAACAGTGCTAAGTTATATTGATTATTCCGCTAGCTATATCAGCAGACATCCGGCCGGACACTAGTTGCAGTCGCCTCGCTAAACGACGCCGGGCGACGCCGCCGCATACATATTAACGAGCTGCGAACCGTAGACAACACGCTATACTTCTACATTGCCAGCTCACAAGTTATCTTCATACTGACGCGATGACGCTCCCCAAAACAAACAGTTGTAAGTAAACATTTTTATAGAACATGTTTTCAAGTAAACCTTGGGAAAAGATCATGATCACACGCATTTGCCTTGAAGAGAAAGGTGTACATAAATAGTATTTTATTTCCACACATGTGTTTTCGCTGGTCCTAAAGTAGGTCCCAACATTCGATAGAGCTCGTATACAATGACGTCATAGTCCCAACCTTCATTTTCCGCTGCTGGCACACGTGCAGCTGTATACTACAGAGCGTTGGCTCCTCTCGTAAATCGTCACATAGACCGCTCCATTGAGTAAAATGCTATAATGGCATCTGTTGACGATCGGATTTGTTGTATATAGAATAATCTTATTTGTACAGGACGAAGACTACTCTACTACTCTATTTTACTGTCGAGCTTACGGACGGAGTGTCGTAGAAGCTTCCGCCCATACTTAGAGCTGCATTGCAGTTCCGAGTTTTACGAGAATGAGACAAGAACATTTTTATGTTGACCAATTATCCAGAAGGGCGTAAAAAGACATCGCTGCAGAAATGTCCATGTACAATTACACCATCTTGCTAGAGTACTCTATAGTACTGAAGCCAAAATTAAGACAGTGAAAAATCTAGACTAAAGTGATGTGGTGACTTGTACCACAAAGTGGTCAATGTCACTTGACCACGAGGTGGTAAATCATAAGTGAGTCAGTCTGTGACGCCATCAGGCGGTTGACTGTACCGAGAAACGTGACTTTGAACTTCATCCATCTCGACTGAGATTAATGACGAAACAACGCCAGAGTAAGCCCAGATTGCTTAAGATAACATTGTAATCAAATAATCACGTCTGGTGAATTATTTGATAAAAATATCGTGGTTGAAACTAGTATCACTGGTTCTGTTGCATTTCAGTGCGACAAATTATGGGCCTGTTTATAGCTAGCAGTAATCACAATCAATTTCCAGCATTTTATTGGTTTACGCTTTAAGAGTAGGAATTCATGAGGAGCAATGCCCATAAGTCTGTAATTGGCAAAAACATTACAGTGTAACATGTTACTTCGTCAACTCAACAAAATCTGCAATGCAACACTAATAAATATAGTATATTCAGTGTTTGAAAGCTTATTCTAATTAACAATTCAAATAGGTCAAAGTATCTTAATTGCAAGTGGGCATGTATCGGCGCCATAGTCACCGTTCGTGTGAAAGGCCAACTTGGACACGATACACCGGTAACTCCCAACCCAAATGAAAACTACGTTGGCGAAACACGCAACATTTTTGTACAGTGAAAAACTTTGCTGTTACTCATTCGATTCTATAATTAAGATATTACAATATACTAGCGACCCGTCCAGGCTTCTCACGGGTGCAATGTAGTTACTAATGTTCCCTCTACTATAATATTGAAAAAAATCGCAACAAAACCCGTTGCTTAGTTTTAAACATTTAAGAATACATAGGGATATAGGAACAGACAAAGCGACTTTGTTTTATTTATACTATGTAGTGATAGACATAGAACGGAAAAATCTAGGCATGGAAAGGCGATTGTATCGAATCATCTAAATATTCAATTATACGCAGTACGACGAACACTGTTCGAGACTCTGAATACTATACGAGGACGAACATCTTATAATAATACTGAGATATATCTTGGATATAGACTTCATGTAAGCAATAACATCATCATCTCCTAGCCTTTTCCCAACTACATTGGGGTCGGCTCCCAGTCAAGCCGGATTCAGCTGAATACCATATTTTACGTGAAGCGGCTGCCTACCAGACCTCCACAACCCATTAACTGGGGAACACGGTACTTCTTGGCAAGACTGGTGTTAGATTTTCTGGCTTCTGACAATCCGTAACGACTGCCAAAGATCTCCAAATGACAGCCGGGACCAACGGCTTAACGTGCTTTCAGAGGCAGGGAGAAGTCTCGTTATGTAAAGATGGTCACCCATCCACAGACCAACCTCGGCAAGCGTTGCTTAACCTAGAAGATCGACCCGTGCGGCTGTTATAATTTAGCCACGAGCTCCTCTGAATGTAAGCAATAACAATTTAGCAAAAATATAATACACTAATCATAGCTGAATGAATGTGCCATTAATATTGGAGCTGTTTAAAGTGGTCTTTGAGACGTCAAATATTTAGTGGACTGTATCCAATATGATTTATGTAAACGACAATCGGGTCTATGTCATGATTGGTGTCAGAAACAACTGCAATTCAAGGCCAGTGTGTATAGATCGCAGATTTGACACCGTTGGCAAGTTGCCAGATTGCCTAGAACCGCCAAACTTAAGACTAGTTAGCGACGAATAAGCAAGGGTTGATACTGAGCTAAGCTTTCATCCCGATTCTAACATATTGATCGTAGAAGGAAATATGTTTGCTGTTGACAATTTTGCATTTGATTTTGAATACTTTTGTCTTGTTAAAAAACGTCATTCGAAATATTGTATACGAGTACTATGATTGATTATGCTAATAACAGAAACACCCAGGGCGGTACGATAAACATACGTATTGACACATTTGTAAAGTTTTCGTCTCATTACACGGTCTGTAAGTTGTCCAAATGCGCTATAGGAGCAAGAAGTGGGTATAATGTTCCAATGTCAGTGGAATTGTTGGCACTTTTGGACGGGTGCCAACAGAAAGGACATCTACGATCCTTACTTAACTACCAGAGGGAAACTGTCTGATATTTCGCTGATACGGAATATCTTTGTGTTTCGCACTGAAGCTGGTCGTAGTCACGTTCCGAGGGACTAGTTATAGCTGTTAAATCCCCTGCAATATGAGGTGTCGCAGTGCGAATTACTGCAGATACAGGACTACAAACGTAGAAAATCAATAAATAAATTGTTACTCTGACCTCGCGAAACACTTTTACTATTACTAGAGGTCTGCTTTGTGAGCTTTTGACACTTATTAAATTATTATTACAGTAACTCGTAATATTTCAATATGATCTGTCGGTGCGAATCATATTTATGGAGCTGCATACTTTATTTTGGGTAGTAAATATAGCAGATAAATAAGGTAGTTGAAGAAGCCGATAACCCTCTTGAAGATCGCTCTTATAATTAAAACATATCATAAACATTACAAACATACGTGTTAAATGTTCTAACCCGAGTGTTTATCGTACTGGCGCTTTTTCGCGTCGGTCCTGGGCGTTGCTGACGTCAAACCTCTGTCAACATTAACTGGGTCAGTAAACAAGGATGAATTACATTCGGAGCCGCCGAAATCATTTCATTATATCATTGAACGCCGCCGGTGTTATTGAACGTGGATGTATTGATAACAACGTTAAGCGGTGACGGCCCGGTTGCAGTCCTGTGAGGCTGTGACTATCGATTTTCTAAGTAATGCTCCCTAATTCGACCCTAGACCTAAATTACTGTTTCTTTAGCTGCGTTTTTTCTTTTGAAAATATCCTAAGTTTAATTTAACATTTTGAATACACGGACTTTCTCTTCAATATTCCCATTTGGTGTGCAAAACTAAAAATCCTGACTAAAATTGTCAAAAACCTGCTCAGCGCCGACTATCTCGTTAAGAGGGCATTATCTCGAAAAGAAGATCGATATCTAAAACTGTACAGAACAAATCCTTGTACCGATTGCAAGCTGGTAATGCATAAAATCCATGTATGGTGGTGTTGTCGGCTGAGGCAGTTTGCGGGCGACGAGCGCGGCCTCCGCCCGGCAACAGGTCCGGTCGCGCGATCAATACGCCGCGCGCCGCCGCACGCCGCGCGAGCCGAGCCCTTTCGATAGCTACGCGCCACGCCGCGCGCCGCCCGAACTGCGGCCGAAGCGACGCGAACCCGTGATCACGTCACGCACAGCCGATTTGCACACAGGCATACATGTCGAGCTACATCGACCGATTTCGCTGCTTCACTATCAATTTTGCGCTGGCTATCAAGAATCGCCTGTGAACTCAATCTATGTTTGGGATAATTTCACAGACAGATACATAATTATGATAGAAATGCATTCATTCTGAATGTGACTCCAGAGTCCAGGGTTTCAGCAGGACTACACAAGGAATAGGTGGGTAAAGAAGCGGATCTGATTCGACGCGATAGGTGATCCTTCGAGCAAACCCGATGGCTAAAATCTTTCTAAATCTGGTCTCAGTTTGGATAAACCAAACTCGATAGTTTGTTTATAACGTCCATAACACGAAACACTTGTCAGCTTCCATCGTGGGAACAAATTGATCTATAAAAAGATATTTGAGAAAACAGAAAGGACGTAACACATTTTGTTTAGTTGAGGTTGAACGGATTCAGTTGAAAGTTTAAGCAATGGTGTGACTACATCAATAAAAGTCAGCGGGACACATTACCCCCGAAAGCGGCGGCGATAGGGGTTCATGAGGTGTTACGGGAGTTAGATGGGGGGCGTAGTTAAGGACTTAAGCAGCCGGTGGCGCTGTGGAGTGCTTCCGGAATTAGCGCGGGCGTCACGCGATCAGCACATAAATCTGTCTCCAGTGGAGCTCCGCGCGCCACGCGCCATGAGCCGCAGACGACGTGGGCGGCGCCGCGACCACTGCAATCGCGAACTCACCGATACTATCTCAATTGCTTTACGACCGCTGACAATCTTTTAAACACATGTATGACGAGGGGTATGCAGTATGCATTTATAAATAAAAGTTATCTTCAAATATCACGAGATTGCTTACCGCTGCCAGAGTGATATTGATATCAAACGCAATTGGATTGGGAATTGAATCGCCCAATCTAAATGAGAAGGGCCATTAGAAGGTGTAAAATTTGAAAACGCCGACGTAATATCCCTGCTAAATGTGTGAATATAGTACTGGAGCAGTCGTTGCTCGGAATAATATGGGCCTGAGTTGTAATTGTTGAACAGCTACGGGTGATGATGTAGCGAACATTTGACACAGTTTACTACACAATATCTTAAATCAATAGTGAAATTCTGTGGCGCCTGGTGGATTCAATGAATAAATAATTCATGAATTTAAGGTTTACTCGAAAGTCACTCATTCAACATTGAATCGTTCGGTTTTAGATTACGTTTAAGTTTGCGTCTTGCTCCAGCCTAGGCCCTTTGAAGTAAAGCGATATGAAATATTAATACATGCCCTCTACATTGCTTATTACTTATTCTCCATGGTAGCAGAAGCCTTCAATAACGTCGACTGTTTCATACTAAACTTGGTGTACCCTGTACCTATGAATTTATTTATTCTATGAACTCGAACACGTATTGTTAACTCAGGTACAACGCTAGGTCATAATTGCTGCAAACACTGCATGCGATCGATATTTTTATAACGGATGCGGGTCCGTTACTTAGCAAAAAGGCATTAAGCAAAAAGCACAATTCATCATCAAACCAAGTGAAAAATTATATGATTCGTGGGCTTACTTCCTAGATGAACGATCTTAAGTAGTAATAAATCCAAACATACAATTTCTTTTGCATTGAGCAACTGGGTATCACTTAGTTCCGCATGGTATATTGGTAATGCAACGCAACAGGCAAGTTAGACATCATTTTTCGCCAATTGAGCATCGGAGCCAATGTTTAGCGGTGAAGTAATAGTGAAATATGAGGTTCGTTTTCTGCCGGTGACAGCTGTGGATAACTACTTAGTTTGGCGAGTAAAGTAGTTACGACGCAGCAACACTCTTCATGAAGAAAATAATTCATTTTCGACATCACTATTCAAAAGAGATGATCTGTGACTCCTAATAAATGTCTTCTTTAATTATTAAATAGCTAAAAGGTCCTGACACACACCACATTGTATCTCCTACATCGTACATACATTCCGTATGTGATTTTCCTCTTGATTGATGAGAGACACACAGATACGAACGTTGAACCGAGTACAAAGGGTTCCTTGTTACTGTTGCAAGAGCATCCGCCGACCGCGATTCTCGCCACACAGTACAAAACAACTACCTATCCTTATCGTGTTACTGACGGACCACTAAATGGTACACCAGTTTCTCGACGCTCGGAGAGAAAACATGGAACGTATTAGGAATTCAGGATACCCAGATGCTTTTCAAAGAAAAGCATTTATCGATCTTTTTTTTTAAAAAAAAAACGCTTACTGCGACTGTTTTAACTTCAGGAATACGATCAGCAGAATAAGACCGACTATAGTACGACTTTTAGATATCAAAGATTTTGCCTCAGACCTGAACCATGGCTATAACGTTGCCGTCGTGGTGAAGCACTAATCGTAACGGCTAACTCGTCAGGGATTATAAACTCGATAAAATGCAGGTATGTAAGCTAATACCTGTTTATGGGAACGTGTTTCATGATGATTCAGTTAACAAATAAATAACGGACATTTATCATTCTGCGTAAGTTGGAATCAACTGAGCGGAACCAACGGATTATTGTTAAGAGTTAGAGAACTAGGAATCATTACATGAATAGTGGTCATGTGTTTGCTTTGCAACGTCCATAGACAGGCTATCTACTGGATGAATGGTAATATTTCACAAGAATATGCATTCGTATATGTGAGTCAACAAGAATTTGGAAGCTGAATTTGCTTCCAAATTCTTTTTCTTCGTGTCTTTGTTTTGCTTTTTATGTATTGGACATCGACATAAAGGAACCGTTGTCGTGTGTTTCGTCTCATAAATACGCTGATTAATGATGATGTGATAATATTAGAAGATAGACACCAGCGATTGAGTTATGATAACAATATCATGCTCACTCGAAAGGAACATGAAATGGAAAAAGATTAGAATGATAATGTAAATAGACACTATGTTCTTTATTGTGAACTAGCAGCGCCCCACAGGTTCACTTGCGTAGTTCCCGTTATTATGGGAGTACGGGATAAAATATGGCTTATGTTATTCGCTGATAATGTAACTGTCCATAGGTGAAACGAAATGATTAAATTCGGTTCAGTAGTTTCGGAGCTTATTCGATAGAAACAAATACTTTTCTCTTTATAATATTAGTATAGATGAATGAAGGCAGAACAAATTAGTGTTAAACATGTTCTGGATGGGTGGGATTGCGGAAGAAAAGCAAATGTAGGTACACATTGAACAGACCGGACGAGTCAATCGGCGCAGGAGCACCGCTCCCTGCTTCCATCGGGGATTGACAAATTGAATTGATGGCAGTGACGTCACACCTAATACAGATGTGCAATGAACATCAAATTATCGGAATGTATTAATGTGTACCTCTATCTACACACAAACTGCCAACGTTCATAATCGTAACAACAAGGTTGTTATCACAACAGACTTTTTAATTAATCGCGACCCCATTTTGCAAATTAAATACGTGAGTAAAATTAATTTTAACGTTTTGATCGGGCATTCTAATTTTATCTCCTGTATGCGTGTTATCTTAACGTCATGCGAATTACTTGTATAACTAGTTACCGGAGTAACCACTTCATTAACCGTGCAATTAGCAATACCATTAAGCGATCGTTGAAGCAGTTTTGTATAAGTTTTTACTGTGTGTAGGTACTGAACTTTATATTGTTTCACATAGTCTTCTAAACGGTGGATAAACAGTTTACGAAATGATTTGTCAAGTCAAATTGAAAATCCTAGCCGTGACTTGCAATTTCCTGTAGACAGTTTCTAATATTAACAGGCACACTCTAAGTGGTGGTGGGTAAGCGGTGTGTCACACTTGCGACAATAGGGCACCACAAATGAGACGCTACATATTCTCAAACTGTTTTATGTGTAAACAATTAGTATTGTCTGCAACTAAGGGATTGTAGAAGAGAAATAGCGACAATATTGTAAGTAAATGTCAAATGTATGTATCCTATCCTTATGATGGAGTGAAGTTTAGACTTTCAAAATTAGAAGAATAAATGTTGTACTCAAAAATATTCTTGTTTAAAATATCAACCCCCAAATGTGATGTGAGTGGAGACGTCTGTAACATCAATCGAGGTTGTATTTATTTGTACGCATGCGTGTGTAGTGCGTCAACTCGGCCGGTTGGCGTTGATTACGAAATCGGCGTCGCTGAAAACGTAACATGGTAGCCCCCACTGCTTCCTCTGAAGTGCTAAACTTAGGGGCTGAAGCTATGGCCATTGACAATTCGTACGCGATGAGTAACGCGCGGTGCTACACGGTGATGCCAGGCCCCAGGCCCCTGCCTATACTCGGCAACAGTTGGCGATTCGCTATAGGCAAGAACCCTTGGAGAACCCGCGCTTTGGACGTTTCGCTTTGGTTCTTAAGATCTTTAGCAGGCGCCGGGGGTGCGGCAAAAGTGGCAAAACTTTTTGGACATCCTGATTTGGTTTTTCCGTTCTGTGCAGAAGAAACAGCGAGGATTTATAGGCGTGAAGACTTAATGCCACACAGAGCAAAAGCGCCTTGCCTCAGCCATTATAAACAAGTTTTGAGGAAAGATTTCTTTGGGAGCGAGCCGGGACTGATTGGAGTGTAAGGCACAAACTGTAGTGTAAACATGTTAAAGTTAACGTCATACGTGTTCTAAGTTCTGTAAATTTTGTGCAGACATGGCGAGCCGTGGTCTAGATTTAGATCGAAAGTATCTAAAGCATTGATTGCGCCGGAGGCGGCAAGGGCTGCAGTGCCCGATTTAGAATGTGTGACCGACGATTTTGTACACAGGTATGTCTCGTAGCTATCAAGTCTTTTGTTCTTTATCTTAAAAAAGCGATTTGTTTAATTTACTGAGCTATTCTTGTAATGTTATTTTGGAAAGAAAACATGATAGTGATAAATCACTGTCATCATAATGGAACTATAGTGCCTACATTACGATGTGTACCATCAATGTAGGTGTTTAAATAACGGTTTTAGAAAACCATTTATTTAAAGTATTTGCCTGGTGATATTATGTTTGTATTTCACATTAGAATTAATATTCATGCTACAAAACTGCAAGTAAGAACAGCTGTATTTCATTACTATAAGACCAAATTATTTCAGATCTCATTATCATGAAGGGCTCTTGGTCGTAAACGCGTGCGGCAATTTTGTGGCCTAGTACTTTGTTTTTCCTCTAGTGATATGAGTGTGGAATCTCAGTTTAATGACCACATCCCGTTTTTAACAACGCCGCGCGGCGTCTGCGCATTTGTTTTGAGCGACGGCTATACTGACTCACTGTGAACAACAAACCTCATTCAACAAGAAACGTTACGTTTCGTTTGAGTGGCTTTAACGCGGAATATTTAACGCTTAGATGAAATTAATTGAGAAACACAATTTACATATGAGCTTTAAATGAATTAGGTTTTAATTAGCAGCTAGACAACGTGAAAATTGGGGTACAGTAATTTAAATTAAGCATGCGAACCGTAAATATTTAAGCCGATATATTTTAAAATATTTTTGTTACAGAATGGAATGCATTCTCGACGATAATCGTGAGCTGCCAAAAGATTTTCTCACGGAACTCTACAAATGGGCCCTTGAGTGTAAGTGCTGCTTGACGAGCGGCGCCACCTTCTGTGAACTCTATTGTGCTTTTCCGCATAAACTTGTACCAAGTGGTAATTTAACGCCTAAAGAAAATACTCCTCTTTGTTCTAGCTGTGGGTGCTTGGGCACTGGGGACAAGATTGGGCTGTCTCAGAGATAACGATGCGGAGGCTAAAGAAATAATTAGATGCATCCACGGATTCTTCCATAGTGTTCCTGTATTAGAACTCTCAGCACCATTGTGGCGAATATATTCAACACCTGCCTACAAAACATATGTCGAAGCTTTGGACGCCTTTCGATCACTTTGTTTGAAAAGATTGACCGATAAAGGTATATGCTCGCAAATAGCAAAAGCTTCTGGTGAAAAGGTGGCCACTATATTAGCATTGGATCTGCTCCTCGTCGGTGTAGACACGACAGCGGCTGCTGCAGCGAGTACTATGTATTTATTGGCGAATAATGATAGAGCACAGAGAAAATTACAAATTGAACTAGACAAAAACCTTCCAAGAGACAGGGGTATGACCAGTAAGGATTTGGACAAGCTACCTTATCTCAAAGCTTGTATTAAGGAATCGTTGAGGTAAGTTTAAACTAGGAAAGACTCCTCTTTTTTCTAAATTATTCCAAGAGCACTTCTTTCAGAGATTTCAAACCCTGTGTTATCGAAAAGGCGTCACATGGGAGGCTATCTAGGCACACGAATGTATCTCACGGTGGCAGTTAGCATAATATTCACATTTCAAGGCTAATGTTATGGTACAGCAGCTAATATGGGTGGGTCGTGATACTGTCTGCTGTTGGTTACCGCGTGGCAGCATCACCATACTGAATACAAGCTCTGATACACACATTCAGCAAGTAAGAGCCGTTCAAAAGTGATAATATGTCCTTTGTTGGCCTGTTAGTCATCATTTTGGCAGTATGCGGTTTCGTCGGCCTATATAATTTCTTGAGCATATGTTCATGGAAATAATTTACTTCTTTTCAATGAAACTAAGATGAGGTAATCCGTCTCTCATCCGAGTTTGATTCATATCTGTTAAAATAATATTATTGCAATAAGCAATTTAAAATAATATTCAGGTTTCACCAGGGCATTTTACGGGAAAAAGACTTGATATTGAGTCAGTTTTAATGCCATTAATAGTAATAAAAGATTTTCCTCGTGACACGAGTACAGTAACCTCCGGTGAGCCTATAGGATAAAAACTTGATACAAATGTATCATCTTATTGTAATGTGACCAATGATGGTCAGCGTCAGGTTTCATTTGCACCTGAGTCGCTATTAGGACCTTAGTCCACAAGCCGAGTGTAACAATACCTGTTTATAGCACGTTATGTTAATATTGTACATGCAGTACAAGTCCTCATGCACCGATAAGTACAAAGAATTCGTAATTGACAAGTGGGTGACGGGTTTAATGTTGTTAATGATCTCATATGAACTGGAATTTTTAACACGTAATCAAACGGCTAAAAAAGTTAAATGTTCAGGCTGTTTATATAAAATGGCTATACGGTTTTTTTTTACTACTTAAATCTGTAATAAAATGTTGATCGGTTACGCACATTCCCTGTGCCACCATTGGGTACTTGAAAAATGCAAACTTGTTCCTATTATTTACATAAACCTAAAACTACATTTCTTTTAATATAAAGTTATTTAAGTTAATTACTAAAAAGAACGTTAACCTATGTACTCTGAACAGGAAAAGTGTCATTTGTTTTTATTCATAAATAATTATGTAGTTCATTGTACATTTTATTTCAGTACAATTATGTATGTCTTTAGCATTATCCTTAACATATTGTTTGAGGTAGTTCTAGTTTGTTTGGTGTTGTATTGTTCACTATTGTTACAGAATCAAACCAGTTATTTTGGGGAATGGAAGATGCATACAATCAGATGCTGTCATATCTGGATATGAAGTACCCAAAGGGGTAAGGAACAAGGCATGATGTTGAATTAGTATGTGCACAGCACATCTACTTTACTTGAGGAAATTAAATAATCAACGCCGTAATGCTTAGGTATTTTAGCCTGACGATGACGGCATGACAGGGAAGTGAGTGAGGAAAAGTGAGGACTTCATTTATATTTATTAACAAGATTCCTTTTCCTATTTCAGTCGCACATCGTTTTCCCGCACTACATCCTATCCAACGAAGAAAGGTACTTCCCATCACCGAAGGAGTACGTTCCAGAGCGATGGCTTCGAGACCACGAAGTTCGGGAAGTGACGGAAAACCCCAAAGGATCGGGATGCCCGTACAGCCGGGCGATGCGGGTGTGTCGCAAGCAAAAGGAAGTAGGGATCCATCCGTTCGCGTCGCTTCCTTTCGGATTCGGCCGACGAATGTGTATCGGTAAGAGATTTGCTGAAGCAGAGTTGCAGCTTTTGCTGGCTAAGGTAAGTTTCAAAGCTAAATTAGATTAGGTTAGTAGTTAGTGTTTTATACAGTTTTGTAACACTAGCTAAGTTAGTTTTATGTGTGACTTACTAAATAAAGCAGTTTTTTTTTAAGTTTATTACTTTATTTAGTTAACGCATCCGCTGACTAATACCTTCTCAACAAAATTAATTATCACTGGCGATTTATCAAAGGTTTACCAGTTAAAATAATAGATAACCAACGTGCATCATTGAACGCAGACCCAGGTGAAAATATACGGCTTTCCATAAACTAACACTTTTATCTTAGCTTAATTCTTGTACTCACTATTTGGCCGAATCGTTGAGCTGGTACTCGTTGGAGCGACCGAAACACTCCTGCACGCCGGCGTCCGCCCAGAGCCTCTTCATTGCCGCCAGCAACTCCTCGCTGAACGGTTCCGTGTCCTCCATCCGTTGGATCACGTCAAACACCATCTTGCCATCGCTCTGCAATATACACACACGATAAGTTCTCTGAATATTTCTCGAAGGGATTTTAGCCGAAGCGTACTTATACTTATAGAGAGCAGTGGTGGCCGAGTGGTAACGGCTCTGACTTACGAATAGTAAGTCGCGGGTTCAAAACCAGCCAGGCGCATTACTTTGTGTAATTAATTTCATCACCACTGCTTTCAAAACGGTGAAGGAAAACATCGCGAAGGAAACCGGCATGCCCTAGAACCAAAAATTCGAAGACATGTGACATTCACCAACCCGCACTGGGCCCGCGTGCTGGATTACGGCCCATTCCCTCTCCTAGAGAGGCCTGTGTTCCAGCAGTGGGAACGTTAAAAGGCTGATTATGTACTTATAGAGACAGACACAGATCCAGACTCCGTGTAGGTGCTACGAATTTTCTGATAGGAGAATTACATGATGAGACTAAAAAGTAAAGAAGGTCAACACTACGATACAGCAAGGAGGTTGGGAGTTGGCAGCGAAGCCAACACTTTCACCGCTGCCAACGTCTATCATTCACAAATTCTATTTTGTAAACCCAGTGCCAATGTCCCACTGAAGTGAATGATACGGGGTAAGGGGCAATGACGCCGAAGTCTAACGTTTACCTGATACTAGTACATAAAAAAGTAAATATACGTTAAAAAAATATTATATTAGGTACTGGTGACATTACGCCTTAAGTTATAGGTAGGTATGAGTTTATCATGTAACATGTGGTGAGCTCGCTGTCTCCACTTTAGGACAAGTGATATTTGTGTATAATTTATTTATTGAAAGTAACAAAAATTAAACTTCTTTGGCTGGCTTTTTTTACCACGGTTTGAGCTTTTCTCATTAGTTCGTGGCGATACAAAAGAAGGCCGTGTTCACCCATTCCCATGTCTGACACCGACGAAGGTTAGACAGTAGTAGTTAATAATTACTTATATCTATTCTTGAAAGAGAACTCGGAAATAATGACACCTTTCATCAAAAGTATAATTTATATTTTCATACTTCTTTTTATTTAGTTCGATGGGGCTAGTGCCGTCGACCGAGCTAACAGCTATCGATTAGAATTAAACTTAGTATCATGACATTTAGTATCCATTTAATTTATGAATGTTCAAGCAATTACCTTATACCGATATAGCCCTCAATTAACTATATTTTTGTCCTAGACTCAGGTTTTACCTGTCCAGTCCATCAAATCAAAGCAGCCTTTCGGGTATCGTTTCTTTCTGTCAATCACTGTTTAATACATGAACGTTCAGAATAAAATATGTATGATGTAATTGTATCCAGGGATATAATACTACAAATATGCGGAATAAATGCGTACAGAACCAACAATTATCAGAAATGAGGGAATATTTTAATCATGTTTTACATTGAAATTGAGGTTCCGAATTCACAATCTACACTAAAATTATAAATGCGAAAGGATGGATGGATGGAAGTTAGTTACTAAATGACGTCAAAACAGCTGAACGGATATTGATAAAATTTGGAGCAGAGGTAGATTATAGTCTGGAATAACACATAGGATTTAGGGCTTTTTATCCAGGGAGTATGTTTACTTGGTAAAATTTTCAATATTCACGCGAGCGGAGCGGCGGGCAGCAGCTAGTATATAATATTTGGATAATGAACGTAGCTGCTGCACATCCTCTTGAAATAATAATTATGTAATTGTGTTTTTGTATGGCGAGTGCGCCTAAAAGAAAGGGATGAGTGGATCTTGAATAGACAGTTAAGTGCGAGTTTCTAGCATTTGGTGAAAGTTGTACTGACATAAGTATGTTGAAAATGTGAACAAAAATACATTGAATGTAGTTAATAGTGATTAAGTATTAACGACTTAATGGTCCATGCATAACTCATTAGTGTTGCGTTGACCCATTTAGTAGTAAAACAATGGAGATGGAGATATACGAGTGTGTGCTTACAAGTTCTATGAAAACAAGATGAATTATCGAAATTCATCCTTTCATTTTTCTCATTTAAGACGCAGTGCTGAAGACGAAAGAAGAAATAAATTCACCATCCAACAACAAACTAAAATATAGCATCAAAAAATTCGTCCTCAACGCTGGTAATGTGCCCAAGTTGCCACATTGAATGGCGATGCCTCTGGCCAACGTAGCCAGTCCTTGGGTCGTGACCCAAGTTGTAACGGTGACGGGAACAAGTGACGGGAAGCTTTAACGAAAATAGTAAATCATGAAAATGATCAATGGCCCTCAGACAGCCCTCTACAAGCAAAATTGGTTGGTTAGAAATAACTAATTTCTAACCTTTATTTCATGATCACTGTTACAAGTACCTATCATACAACAACTATTGCCTAACTTTATAAGCCATAAACACAGCCACAAGGAACGTTGAGTCATAATAATTCGTGTTGAAAAGCAATATCGTCTCAATTGGAGTTGAGTGACCCAGCATCTTCGACATACGCTAATCCGATTAGTAATCCATTTAGCTAACTCGTCTCGGAGAACCGTACGCTTTCGTTACGCGTTACGCAAACCGCCAAATCAAAGAATATTTTGTCTAATGAGTAATGAGAAACTCCAAAATTCGGATATGTTTAGTCTTCGTCTAAAAGTTTCATGACTTTGTTGACGAGCAAACTGCAATGCATCATAAATACTCATAGTTTATGTAGAAGAGACAAGTCCAGTGTGATCCGGGTATTATAAAAGTTTATACAGGCGGCATTGCGGCATAAAATGCTATGCTATGAAATAAATAACTCGTACATCAGGCTTGTGCTTTTGCTGGTTGCAGAGGTTTCTGTGAAATATGCTCTAATTATGACGGGTGTTGCGGGTGGTGGGGCGCATGCGCGGAGCTGGCTGGCGGGCAGCTCGCCGCGCCATTGACAACCCCTCCTCGGAATAACCCGCCACCGCCACCCTTGTTGCTTACACATTGCATATTCATTTAAATACATCGACGTCCATTAGCTCGTTACCTAGGCTGGCATTTCAACATTGCTCCTTTGCAAAGAACGGGCTTTTAAATTCTGATGATCAAACTGAACTCATTTCTGTATTTTTACTGTAACTTTTCGATCGATTGTAAGATAAAATAGAGTTTTGAAAAGAGATTGCGAAAACCGATGATCTGTATAGTTTTGTAAATTATAACAACGGGAAGACTGAAGCACGTGCAAAGGTTAACATGAAGATCACAATACTGAACCTGTTCGCTACGTAACCATAGAGCCTCGTTTAAAAATAGGAAACAATGCCGAGACAACCCTCATGCGTTTCATTGTGCGTGTACTTGGATTTTGTTTCAACATGTTTGCGCCGGATAGGGCTGTCACGTGTACCGTTTTCTTGTCTCTCTCTGTGATAAAGAGATAGCTGCAAGAGGTTACATGGCGGAGTCATGTGCACACTAGCGACGTAGCTGCGATGCGTACAATATGCAAAACTAATGGGGGACAGTAGAGGGCATGTCTCATTAGGGGAATACAGGGAAGAGGATCGATCTCCGGACATCGTGTGAACTGTGGAAAATACGCCGACCTGCGTGTTAAAGGTGAAGTACTAACGATTTGTATTTCAGTCTAGTTTAAACTACAAATATTCCTTATTATTTAGCAGTGTCAGCTACTTTAAATATCCGTTTACGAAGTACCTATGACAAACGGTACATACGTGCGTCAACATCTCGTGCTGAGTGAATTAATTACAGTTTTCAGAACAGCCTCTCGTTCGTTGTGTAACCGATGACGTTGACATGAACGACTCTTCAACAGGTCGGAACGGAACTGAGATACCTTATCTGTGTGACATTCCGTACAGGTACTCTGATAACACTGCCCAATGTATCCCTTTCAGATTGTATTACAAGTTTGGTGGATGTTCGTTCACGTTGGTTGCTAATAGAATCGCGCACTATCGCAAACATGACATCGCCACCTTATCTGGTTTACCGTTGATTATTCAGTTTGCAATATATCGTTAACGTAAGCACAACAACGTCCAGGTTAACGAATTAACTTAGCGTTTTCTAAAGTGGTAAAATGATTAATGTCGTGTTGGTAAATTAGACTAACCGCACTGCAATGTCATGTATTGTGTCGTACAATCCTGCACTAACAAAACCAATTTAATCTCAAAGATAACCTTGCTGAATGTCTCTTCGTATTTACTTACAAGCCAATAAAGATTGTAAATAACTGTTTAATAAAGGAGAAAGCTTTATAATAATGGCAATATTTGTTTTGGAGCAATATTCATAGCAAACAAATAATGCTATAAGCTGTTGAGCCAAGTGCAGCCGAGCCGGTCGGCCGGCATGCAGCGAGCCACTCTCATGAATAACGAATACCCAATATTGATCTCCATATAGAGAACATTTCACGGAACCGAACCAGGCCTGGGAAAATGCAGGTGCAATTTTCGTTTATTCATGGAAGCCTTTCACCTGTAAATTATCTAGAGCTATACCTATAGCTAAGTACTTTTAAGAGGACTTGTTCTATATTGTTACTTGATCTTAATTTTAGAATTGCATTGCGAATTCCGTATTAGGCCTAATGATATGGACTAACATCTTCATGTTCCTGCCCTAGTCTCATGTTCATGGGGCTATGCGCAAAACGTATTTTTCATCCATTCTTTCTCATCATTCAATATATTCTATGATCCATGAAGGCACTACGTTCAGCTTCAAAATGAACCTACGCCGAGTCGGTTTTCTTCATCCATTCTTTGTCATCATTTGATACATTCTATGATCCATGGAGGCACTACGTTCAGCTTCAAAATGAACCTACGCCGAGTCGGTTTTCTTCATCCATTCTTTGTCATCATTTGATACATTCTATGATCCATGGAGGCACTACGTTCAGCTTCAAAATGAACCTACGCCGAGTCGGTTTTCTTCATCCATTCTTTGTCATCATTTGATACATTCTATGATCCATGGAGGCACTACGTTCAGCTTCAAAATGAACCTACGCCGAGTCGGTTTTCTTCATCCATTCTTTGTCATCATTTGATACATTCTATGATCCATGGAGGCACTACGTTCAGCTTCAAAATGAACCTACGCCGAGTCGGTTTTCTTCATCCATTCTTTGTCATCATTTGATACATTCTATGATCCATGGAGGCACTACGTTCAGCTTCAAAATGAACCTACGCCGAGTCGGTTTTCTTCATCCATTCTTTGTCATCATTTGATACATTCTATGATCCATGGAGGCACTACGGTTTGGTTACTATGCAATAATTATTATAACAATCTAGTCTTTCCCTAGAACTGCTTCGTAGTCAGAATTAGCGGACTACGGAAGCCTCAGAGCACTTATTCCCGATGTAGATTTGGATGCAATCGACATGATTTTTACTGACGATCGCCCATTATTTATAGAATACAGCCGACACGTAATCGACGCAGTTTATCGTTTACGCAACGAATACTCGCTTTGATTTTCATTTTTTAGTAAACTAATGAGCACGGTACGATTGATATCTTCGAATAAATATTTCAATTTGATCAGTGTACTCTATGATCATATTGAGTGTTTTATGGAAGATTTGTTTAATGTTTGATGTCCTAGCAGACTGCGTTCCATTGGCATCACGGCCAACAATCATGGAAGTCCTTAGTACTGTCTTTGGGACCACGGGATCTATCAATTACTCCTCGCTGTTCTTCCTAATCCTCAGGAGATTTTGGAGAACTCTTACGACATCCACAAGAAACTGTCTGGATACGTTATTTTAAGAACTATCGAACAATTTATCGAAGATTTTGCGACTAAATGACTCATTGACTTAACTTCTCGATGTCGCTGGTAATACGATTTCTAGCAGGATGTTCCCATCTCAGATATCGGGTATTGAGTAGCTTACCTCTCGGTCCTTATTGCCGTAGGTGATGCCCAGGTTGGGCATAGCACGCAAGATGGCGACGAGCGACTGAATCGTGTTGCTGTACACCACCGGCCGGTACTGTTTGAAGTCTTCATTTGTAAAGCCACTTTCGTGGATAATTCTGTTGGTGAGAAAATCACGGGTTAATAATGAATGTCATAAAAATATACCGCAGATGGTCCCACCACTTTATTTCTCCTCATAATCCACTGTAGAGCATAGGCCTTTGCTTGAGCCAATCCGCACGCTCTCTGTCCTACTCATCCAGGATCTACGCTATTTTACTACTTCTATCTTTTGCAACTGATTCAAACTAGGGAAAGTGCAATGTTCAAAAGATGTCACTAGGTAGATATGAAGATGTAACGAAGTAGGTCCAATTATCACGATTTCAATGACACAGAACAAATAATTGGTCAAATTGAGAGAACGAGTTAATAAAAGGCGTAAACGTGTATTACTCATCGATCGCCTTGTGATTCATAGGTCCAACAGTGAGGTATTTTAATGCGATTGTTGAGTTCCAACCTCGACCAATATGATTTTATGACGTAGCCATTAATGTTACAGGAATGTACAAGAAATTAGTTTTGTAATTTATGCAGTTTCCTATTTGTTATTTAAGATTCAATAGAAACTGTGAAAGAAAGTGTCGTTTGATGCTTCCTTCAAACTCAGATTTCGGGTAGGATAGCGTAGCGTGTTACTTATCCATCTTACGTTTACTAAACTGGCAATACAATTACTTAATTGGCAATAACATCAAAGGGACACATTGTCATTCAAGCACGGTCATTTGAGGTTTCTGTAGTTATAGTCGTCAGTCCGAGCTGTAGCAGGTGTAGTTTGTACCTACAATCACTCCAGGAAGAGTGGTTGTTAGGAGTCCTTCTTGCCAACACTAGAAACATCTATTGCGGGTTTTAAAATTCTATAATGTGATAATGTGCCTTTGCATTCGCAAAAACTCACAAAATTTTAACCTGACATTGTCGTATTCCTGTATTATTTAACGTTACTCCAATCCTGATCTTAATTTCATATTTATGATGCATTCGTATTGTCCAGATGTCTGTATAAATTATTTAGCCGATCAGACATTCAAATTGCATGTACATAAATAAATTATGTAGGTGAGGACGGTAGGCTCAGCTCAATGACAAACAGAAATAAAGCCAATTCGGAGACCGAGCTAAAATTTCAAATTTGTGCCACTGAATATGGATTTCATGAAACTGTCTTTTTTTTGTTTCAAAATTATACTCGTTAAATCAACAGTCAATTTATTTTGCGCAGTTTAAGTACATAACATTTTTGTAGCAATGAAAAATAATCTGTTTTTAATACGATTAAAAAAGTTTAGATTCTGCGGGGTTTATATGCCGTACTATTTAACATTAAACAGTTCTTACGTTGTGAAAGCAATATTCCGCTGACTGTTTCTACAAGAGGTTAAGTAAATATTTTAGTATTTTACGAATTGGAACAATGGCGGTGCGTGCAAATGCACTCTGTCCAATAAAAACAATGGTGTCATGTACCCGGCGCGCTCGATTCTTCAGGATTCGCGGAATTATAACGCCATTTCTACCAGATTTCAACCTACTTTATTTTTCTCATAGTTCGATCTACACTAATATTATAAAGAGGAAAAAATTGTTTTTTTTTGTTTGTTTGCATTGAATAGGCTCCGAAACTATTTGACCGATTTGAAAAATTCTTTCACTGTTGGGAAGCTATACTATCCCCGGATGACATAGGCATCACCATATTCCTACGGGAACGGGAACTACGCGGGTGAAACCGCAAGGCGCTGCTAGTAATTTATAAACCAACAAATTAAACACAGTTTTATTTTTATTTTTAATAACTGTAAATACAGTTTACAACTCTCAATTTCCACAAGGTATTAGTGTCCAAGTGGCAGTAGAACACTGAGTCCTAAGTCACAGGTATTCCTAGTTTAGGAGTCAGGGTTTCAACTTTTGTGCGCCTTAACTATTGTGAACTTTGCTAGATATTAAGTATATTGTAAAGATGTGTATAAATAAAGTATTATTATTATTTTCAATCGACGACAAAATCGCCCAATTTCCAATTTTTTTTGTAAGAAAGTACTTACGTACATTGAGTATCGATAAATAATTTAATTCTGAGCGTTTCGCGTACCATGGATCTGTAATTCTGTAGCATCCGGGAAGCGGATGACGTCACCGACGGCGCCGTGGTGCAAGCACCCACAAGACATTGATCTCATCATCATTATCGTATTTAAGCATTGTGCAGCAATCTCGACGCTTCTACTCGGATGTGACTGCATAATATATTCTATTGACAACGTATCGAGATTTACTGACATTACGAATAGTAAACACCTTGATAAGATAGCCACAAAACCGGTACTATTTTCAATATTTTCAACCTAAACACACAGGGGTTTTTTCTAATTTTTAATGGGAAGGTCGCAATTCCAAGATTAGGTACTAAGATCTTTATAAATGAGTCACAATATCTGAATCAGAAACCTGTTTGAAACAGATTAGGCATGTGCAATTTTCACTGACCATCATCAACTATTTGGCAGGACTAATGGCTTCGTCAGTCTCGTTTGGTGACGTCATATGTACTAATTATTTATCGTATACGTTGGTGACAGCTCGCGGCGTGACGTGAACACAAATATCTTTTTTTAAATAACACGAGCAAACGCAACGTACAACTGCTAAACAACGGAACATATCTACGTATTCGTTACCTAGGCATTTAGCGTCGTTACGTAGGTGCATGTTCACTAAATTATAACTATTCTGCGATAGCAAGACAATGGTGATGGTCGACATTCATTAATGCAACGTGCAAATAGTTTTAACATTTAATATTTATTTCGTTGTTCTAGGAGACATTATTTCAAAATCTAGGTAAAGTATTGAATTGAAAGTATTGACATTCCCTACATTGCAACAAAATTTTCATATTGCCGGTAATCTTTTATCTTCGAAATGTAAAACACTTGTTGACAAGTCGTCGATAGATAGATAGCAGGCAATCGACCGATGTGGTTATATCTCTAAACAATAATATTGATTAAGATAGATACCAATGAATATAATTGATAACACTGTATGGCAAACCATACTAGAGATGAGATATACCTGCCATTCTCCATACCCGGCCTTTAAGGTATGGGTATCACTAAATACCTGGTACAAATACCAGGTATCAAAATACTTCTAAGTATTTGGGTGTGGTAGGATTTCGATAAGTAAACGTATGCGATAAGTATGGTATGCCTCCAATATAATGTAGGTACGATGTTTCAAGTACCTATACATAATTATGCATTATGAGATATGAAATCTTTCCTTCCTGCTTTACCAGGCTTAGGACTGTCGGCTAAGAGTATGACGATGGTTATTAATGAATTCTAGTTATTTCTATATAAATTAATGCAAAATAACATTAATTATATTTAAACTGACTAACTAGCCGGCGTAGTTAAAAGATTTCAAATCAATTTATTTACAATCGTAATTTTAATTTGCAATATTTTTTTAGTTTTGTCAGGTTTTTTGTTTTTCTTTTTTGTTGGACGAAAAATGTAATTATGCTATTATGTTCCTTATGTACGTAAAAATAAGTACCCATTTTGTCTAACTAAATTAAATCAACCGAATGTTCATAAAGCACGAATGACATTTCGGGTCCCTTCGTAAGCTGTCGGGTAGCTTCGGGTTGCTTCGGCGTACCGAACTACCGATAAAACTGGGCGCTACCTTGTGGTAGCGGTTCGTATCGTACTATGCGTCTGACGTCATACCTTCAAGGTATTTACCCAGTATTTCGGTCCGTACCCGGTCTATGTACTGGGAAGCTCATACTTGGTATATATACCTCTACCAGTATATACGTCTCATCTCTAAACCATACTGCGGCGAAGCACAAAACAGCGAGTATGTTCCGTATGTTGCGATGCAAATGTGAAAGTTGGTACTGCGTTAGTTTCCGAACGAAGTGCTTTCCGGATTATCCTAATCATGAGTAAGCACTAAGAACGACCAATAGACGTTACCTATTGAAATTTAACGAACTGAGACAGTGGTACAGATTTTACTTGTGTGACACTTCCTAGATCCAATTTGTTGATTCTCTCGCAAAAACGTTCAAATTTTTTTGCATACAATTTTGCACCAACCTATTATATCTTACCAAAAATTATCTTAGGTGTAATATGCGCCCTTGAAGTTGGTTTTTATTTATTTTTTTACATCAATGTTTTTCAATCATTTGATAAACCACACAAGCCTTAGCCTTACTATTTGCTATTTAACGGCCGTGGAATTTCATGATGTACTGCCTTGCTGCTTATTGAAAGGATGCAAAGATCCATTTCCTTTATCGACGTGCAAGAAGTCAGTAAACGTGCCAAGCCACTTCTATTAGGTACGCTCACATTTATTTATTAGATACATATGTGCCTGTAACTTCACTATATTTTTTGTAATAGACTATGCATCGTCACATTATGGAGTTTTTCCAAACCTTCCAACTATTCCGAATTTATGATAAATATAATAGTAGTATAGATAAATAGGTGGTATACTTACTTCATTTGTTTGACTATAGTACTTTTGCCGGATTCACCAGCACCTGTAAACAAAACAAAAGTTTAATACTATTCATGCACTACATGTGTAGCGATTGTTTCATCATTATTTAATCATAATACATCACAATTAATTGGGAAGTGAAGTTAGGCTACCAACATTAAAAAAGCTGCGTTTCCTCAAAGCAGACATTTCGCAAAACCACGTAATAAAACAAGCGATGATATAAAAACATTTAATTACCGCCTAAATGTAAACGGTTTCAGTCCACATTATGCACGTCGTTGAGTGAAAATAGCATAGAAAAATAAATTAACGTTTACTGTGAACTGTACGTCTGTACGCGGACGAACGAAGGGTCTACCATGTTGATCGATAGACTTTCAGTTTTTGCAGCTCTGCGCATGCTAAGGATACTTCGGGTTTTCCACTCGATTCCTAGAATACAATCGATAACCTACGTGTACGCTACGCAACAAGCCTACGCTTTAAAGCTCGTTTAATTGATTGTATCTTGTTACTACATTACCTATTTGCTAACGCAGAACAATGGTGATGACTCGATGACAATGTAATCAACCGTAGATAGTTGAAGAATGGCAATACTCTCAAATATATATATCTGCTTACTTACAGGTACTCTAATCAAACGACGCCTATAAAACAGTTATGTAAGCGTAATTACTACAAACAATATTTATTTACCGTTATCCTTCGTACGTAGATATTAATTGGCTAATAAAGTGACGAAATTACGTGGGTGTAGTAAAACGAACCCTGTCAAATACAGGTTCTTAGTATCATGACCCCTGTTGGCTCTAATTGGCTCGCCAGCGCGAATGGCCGATCTTTGACCCCCGATATCACTACACAAGTGCATTCCTGATTTCTATATTGCAACTTGCACCATTCATACCTTCGACTATGATGTCTAGGCTTGAATATGTATTGTTTAATAAAACTTATTTAACACCATAACGCCTCGTACAAGACTACATTCGTACGTCAAAATAAAAGGTATCATCAGATATTTTATATTCACAGTGGAAGAACTTTCACAATAAAGTGGATGGTAATCGCGTGTCAAGAAAGTATTCCCACGAACACCCAATATAATAAGAATAACTTTTAAAATAGTGAATGTCATGTTGGATTATTTAGTTAATAGTGAATCTTAAGAATTCGAACAGTTTAGCAGTTATCTCACGCAGATCATACGATCAGAGCAAGGAATAAACGGCACATTACTTCACTATCGTGGTTTCAGATCCTAATAATGTTCTGTACCAGCGATGAAAAATGGCATAAGCCGTGATTTGTATTGTCTTTAGGTACAATATCGTTAACATAGAGCACTTTTTCGCACGAACCTGGCAGAATGTTTTATCGCGGCGTAAACCTCGATAAAAACATAATGTATCGAAACGAACTTCTGTATCGCCGGGGTGACAGGATGAGTAGACGTCGCCTCTGTGCCTTTTTGCCCTATCATCACGATAACATCGTCGCGTGCTCGAATGCCGCTTGCCTGATAAAATACCTGTCTGTAATGCCCGTTCGATCGCCTCTCCAATGTTAACATTTGCTATGAATAACTTACATTCAAGAACTTTTACACAGAAGGAACTACATTTTCTAGTCTTAGTGCCTATCTCTATCCAAACAAATGACATAATATTTGAAGGATTAAAGCACTTTTATCTTTTTAATAACATCGATATTGACCGATTAGTGCAATAGATTATAATTAATTGCCTTCCGACTTCACATAACGATCGTATTAGATTGATGCAGCCAACTGGCACAATCACCCGGTTAATTGGCTGCCTAGCCTTTTTATTGAACGGCGCTGTTTAATCAGTGGCCTAATTTAAATCAGAGGCCAACGCGTCTAATACCTGTGAAGAAAATATATTAATATTAAAATTTGAGAATTCTAAATTTAAAACAATCAATTTCGACGTTTAAATCTGGACGACAGAGCGCCGGTGCGTAGGGCTTCTATTTCTGTTTGCAGGGTTTAAAGGAAGTTGCGGAATTTGTTCGAAAGAGTCACCGCAGCCCTGGAACGCAAAGGGCACAAGAAGGATCATGGGTGGGTTTTAGTCAGTAAGAGTCTGACACTCCCTTCCGCTCCGCCCAGAGCGGGAGAAGTCATTTGATGATTTCCCATCCGGAAAAAAAAAAAAAAAAAAAAAAAAAGGGTTTAAAGGAACCTAACACGAATGGCATGAATGGAGATAAGTAACTCCCGTCATACCATTCGAACCTCACATATCCGTGTCGGGGTGCCCTAAGCTCCCTTTGCCTTATCAGGTTCAGGTTAAATGGCCCGTTCAATGAAAAGGCTAGGCCAATTAAACGACTGACTAAACTAGTTGGACACGACAGAATTATTGCGAAAACATTGCACAAAATCTAAACATCCTTACGCACGATGTGAAATTGTTACGTTTGGATTTTTTTCTGTGGTAAAGGGAGGTAGATATTCTGGACAGGGCAATAAGTAGCGTTAAATGGTTGAACGAAACAAATGGTAATCGACGTAATAATGGTGTTGTTTTAAAGATTTTCACTTTGGCAAATAAAGACTAGAACCTACCAAACGCTACTTCAATCTAGAATGAAGAATACTAGGTTTTTAATAGATTTCGTTGTGTTCTATTCAGTAAGTCTGACACTACCTTCCACTCCGCCCAGAGGGGGAGAAGTCATTTGATGCATACCTTTAAACTGAAACTCTGATCCAATGAGTCCGACTTAAAGAGACTGTTGTAACCACGGATTTTTACGAAGCGAAACATGTGAGGAGTGGCTCATTAAAGCAATAACGCCATTCATGGTCAGATATGCACGCACTGGCAGCCGCGGCGGCGTGCCGTGACACCTCAATTAATTTCTAGAACAAGATACCTAGTTGACACACTTGTCATATGTGATTGCTCACCTCATGCTCATTATGTGATTGCAAAACATATTTTTTTGTTTTGGTTTCATTTTCCTTGCAATATCTACACCAGAAAAGTTTTAAGGAAAAATCTTATTTTATGATGCTTTGACATCGGGCACTGAATGTCAATGAACACTGAAAATATGAAAGAATTTATGGTTAACGTTTAAACACACCTACCATGTTATTTATCAAAAAATGTTTGTTATCATAGCAAGAGTTTTTTTTTTTGCATTTGACTTGTGACTTCCCTATTAGGATTTTGTTACATCAGTAAAGATCAATGTAAACCTTCGATCAATAAAGATGTAAACCAACCAAAACATACTTTGTCGTTTTGCATGACATTGTAACAATGCAATCAGAATGTAAAACAATGGCATGAATACATCATGGAGTGAGTAAAGTGGCTTGACATAATGTCATATTGTAGCAAACAGGAATAAAATCAAATGAGTACCTAAGCACCTCAAACATTACAGAATCAATCAAGAATGTGAATGATGGGCTAAGGCCTTTAGGAGTAGTAATAAAGATGATTTTATCAGAATTTTGTAAACCAAATCCATTAGTGATGTCACAATGTTTCATCAATATAGTGCAAATCAAACTCAGAAGAGAAGTGAAAAAAAGAAACCATGCCATATCACCCTGTGATGTGTACCTGTTGTTATTGTATAAATAAAATGAATAATCAACTGAACTAATGAGTAATGAATATAATGTTATAATTTGTAAGAAACATACAAATTATTGATTGCTAAAACCAACTACCTAAGTACTTTATTGTAGACATTAGAAAAACACAATGGTGACTCATTCTGGGTGTAAAATGACTAAGTAATTGGCTTTGAATGGTATGCATAATTCTGTGGCATAGGTAAAGGCTGGAGAACTGATGCCAATTGAAATGATCCCACAAGTTCATTAAACAGAGTGATGTCAAGTCACATGTTTCTTATAAATGGAGATGCGACCCATATTTTAAATCAATTTGAGAAGTTAAGTCATAAAAATAAATTGATGACAAATATTGAAATAATTCACGTTGGCTTTTTAGACAGGTGCTTGCCATCTGTGAGTCTGACATTTCACAAATAGCACCGCTTGTGTCAATGCACTCACATCATTTTCAGTGTCAAGATCAAGGCAACCAGCTTTTGTAATACATTACATAATCTAATTCAAATTTTACTGCAACCTCCAATTTGATGTTCACCTATTAGCTGTGTGTTTAAAACATTCATACACTTATGATAGGACTGGCCACAAAATAGTGAAAATGAATTTGCTGGCGGCAGACGTCGATAGATAATTAACATTTCCTGAAATAGGTAACAACTAAGATAATCCTAATACACATCTTGTAAAAGAAAAAAAGGAAAATATATTTATATATAAATGATTACCCACATTATTACAAAACAGCATCAATTGAATTTTTGTAGTTTCCTCTAGTGATTGTACCTATTTAAATGTAAATAAGTATTGTGCCATTTGTCATTGGATGTGAATGACATTGTTCTGCTGAAATATTGGCAAGCGTTCAAAACACTGCCAACAGGTACTGTTTACAGTGATTAAAATTCTTTAAATACTAGTTGATTGTTTACTGACAACATTACATGTGGTTTTGTAATAACTAAAACTGCTTGTGTACAATTTATGTGTTTCAAAAGGGAATCACCTCTTAGTTAGTATTGAAAAGCAATAAATATGATTTATTTTGGCTTGTGTGTGTAAGTGTAGGCTGTATGTTTAGTTTCCATGCTGATTTTCTTTTATTTTTTATCAGCCTGAAAACGTTATCTCATCAAGATCATCTATGTAAATGGCAGGAAAACTACCAGCTAGCACAATGGAGCAGCCTCCTTACTAACTAAGTCACAGTTGATAAGAATCTTCAGTTATTGTGCTGGAAGACTGTTACATATTTCTCATGAAATATTGACATCATTAGTGGGTGAGTGTGTTATTATTTTATAGAACTACTTGCTATTTAAAAGAGTTCATGATATATATCTTTCAGTGAAGCAGAGTTAGGCATTGAATCAACATGCACTTCTGTCCCCTTCTGCACTAGAAGTTCTGCTCCCTAGAATTGATTAACTTAGCAGCTTTTTACCAAATTAATAAAAATAATGAGTAATTTAAGCTAATCAAGACAATGAATATTCTAGAATAGTGTTTATATTGCAGTGATAAGGCAAACACTAACTTTGGTATCTATGAGATTTGATTTGTGAATTCGAAATGTTTATCAATTTATTTAATTAGGTAAAATAAATTGTCGTAATTAAAATAAGTCGCGTGGTACCTACTTGTTTCGAAATACAATAAGGAAAACTCATCCAGAATTTGAGCTTCATGACATTGGAACAGAAATCAATCATAATTAGCATAGAAATTACTACACAATGAGTTCATACCTACAAATGTTTCCTAAATGTGAAACAAATAGGAACTTTCATTTGCGCACGGAACTACCGTACATACCGGCATAATGATTAGTTCCAAGTGAAAGCAACTAACCATTTCTACTCCTCGTTTCAAATTTGCAACAAGCAAATAAAATGCTTGAAGAACGTTGGGACGCTACTCAAAAGGGCATCATGATACTCGGAATCGTTCAAACAGGACGCCCAAATTCCTGCAACAACCCCGAAACATGGGTGCGGCCTCTGATCGCGACTAACTAATAGAGCTAAACTGTACCTAATAAGAGCAATTTGATATCTTTGGAAGCCTGGATTCCGTCCTCTTTCAGGTTCCTCTCGATCTGTCGGCTACGAGCTGCAGCCGCACGCTCCTCGGCCGACTGGGCGCACCCCATGTCGGCAGCTGTCCCTGTTCCTTGGCCGCCGGCCGCCCCGACCCCTGAGCCGGGCGCGCTCTCACCGCTCCCTCTGCATGCGCTCCACACGCGTCCTGCCTCTCCGGCGAGACCGGAGCCACCCTACACAACGTTAGCACCCAACACACAGTAACCTAACAGTACCACTTATCACTGTTCATACAACTCCGAAACACACAATCTTTGGATAAACGACCGCGACTCGATATTTTCCAGGGTTTTTTACTGCACCGAACACTAAAAACACGCAACGACAATGCAAACTTTAATTGATTTTACAAATCCGTTTAAATACGAGATAATGGCGGCCGGATGACAAGCACCAACTCCGCTCCGTGACAGCGACCGCGCCCCGCTCGACTGACGTTCGGGTGTGTTCGGAAATCTTCGTTCGGACTCGCTCACACATGCGTGAAGGTACATTCATACGCGAAAGAGAACACGAGCAATGCGCTAAAATCAAAGATTGGTCAAAGACAATTTCTACTTTTTTCAGCTAAAAAAATCTGATGGCGCGCATTTTAAATAATTTATATTTTATTTCCTCGATTATTTATAATAAAGTCCTCTGTTCAGACAGAGAGTAATGAACATGGAAGATTCACTTGTAATGTGCCCTCATATTCATAATTACAGCAGTAACAGCGAAAACTCAAAAATTACCTATCTAATAATTTAAAAAATGCAAGTTCTTTTGTAAGTAGTAAATTCGGTCTCCATTTTCTTTCTAAAAATTATTTGGTGTAATGACTGTTAAAATAGTAGCTTTAAGTAAAATACTCGTAATCACCTACATGAGCTGCATTCACCTAGAACCTTCACATTCTTGGTGAATGCAGCTCAACATTATTGGGAAAGGAAGACCCTAGATGCATTGATTGATAGGAAAATATTTTTTACATTCTTCTGCTGGATCGCGGATACGGAGGCCCTTCGAGAGCCAGGGGCCGCTACACTCGTTATTTCATCCTTAGTTCTCAAGTTTTCATGAGTTAGTTGGTAAACTAGTAGCTAAGGATTCAGGTCAGCCAGAGCGAGGTGAGGTACAAAAAATCCGAACTGGCTTCACTCTTATTTCTCATAATACATAATTATAAAGCTAATTTACAGAAATGATAAAGATAATCCTGTTTCTGCTTTTATCTGTTTAATCCTTTCAAAAACCTACCAAGTTATGCAAAGAGATATTTAGATTCCTTATATTCTAATCGAGTGTTGAACCGACGAGAGCCTACATCAACGATTGCCAATGATTATTCGCAATCATCGACAGGGAATGTGAAGACTCCTTGAAGGAAGAAAAATTTTGTGGATTTATTGAATACTTACCTATATTATTTTGTTTATCTGCACCATGTTCAAGGCCCGAGGCGGCTATCATGTTCATTTGCGGCCTGTGGCTAGCCTGTGTACACTTTAGTTTCATGTTGATGACAAGGTATATTCATAAGAACATACATAAGTAGGTACTGGAAACAGAATTTAGCCTGGAATTTTTTATATGGCTTTAAACACAACAGATTTTTTTTCAGAGACATTTACATTTTGGTCTTCATCTATACTAATATTATAAAGCAGAAGAGTTTGTTTGTTTGTTTGAACGCGCTAATCTCAGGAACTACTGGTTCGAATTGAAAAATTCTTTTTGGGTTGAATAGACCATTTATCGAGGAAGGCTTTGGGCTATATATCATCACGCTTAAGCCAACAGGAGCGGAGCAGCGATAAAGAATGTTTTAAAATCGGGGATTCCACGGGGACGAAGTCGCGGACAGAAGCTAGTTACATATAACCATACCATCATGCCTATCTTTTGGTGTTTTCGCAACGATATTAGTGCCGGCTTCCAGTCCTACGGATTCAGCTGAATACCAGTAGGAACTTCAAGTGGAGAGACTGTCTATCTGACTGACCTCCACATCTCATTAATTAGATTACACGTTACTTTTCGAGTTTTCAGTACAAACCACGCCATATTACATACATTTTTTATCTAAATAAAAGGACAGCTCCTATCTTAGTGTTATAAGTGAATACTTAGTTGTCGTCACAATTAAAACAGCAATAGCTTCTAAAAACGAAAAATAGTCAGAAAGGTTCTAATAGCTTTAAAATACATGTATTTTTTATAGGTAGGTACTTAATTAAAGCTCGCTGCACAAAAGTAACAAAAACCTGACCTTGGGCAATTCGGGCCAGTCTATAGGGCTAGAAAAAGAAAAATTCCAAAACCAAGGATTACGCTTAATCTTAGGCTCTGGTGGCTTAGGGTAGGTACTTACTTACCTATCTCTTGGGGCACCTGTTTGTGCCATCCCAAATGTAGCATCAACTCAACCAAATGTAACATGGCTAATGTTTTGAAAATAATGTGTTATTGTATTGCGAAAATTGTTTACTTCAAGCTCAACTGGTCAAGTTTAGCTGTTTTAAACAGTTTGAGGTCATGTATGTGTTTACGCAATCAACTGGTAGCTAGCATCACAGAACTTAACTCAGGACAGGGACTTCACGGGCCGATTTAAAAGATACGGTTTTTATCATTCTCCTGACTGAGACTGACTCGCCTTTTAGGACATCCAGGTTCTCTTCGTTAAGGATGGACGTGAGTCACGTGGGCCTGACGTTCACATAATTATGCGCTATGCAACGTAGTCTATAGACTTGCATAGTACCTACCTAGCTTAAGTATTATGGAATTAAGAATGGATAGAGCGAAAGCAGCAATATTTGCTTCTTGTCTTACTTTTAACAAAACATTTGAATGTGTATGCACTTCTCATGCTAAGTAGTTAAATACGAATTGCGAAGAAATTTACTACCAACTACTATTTCTTGTTAGATTATCGCCAGTTATAGTACCTAGACCTACATAGCTGAAATGTTGTGTTGAAGTTCAAATATTGATATGATGTTCTTATCTTCAACAACTGGAACTTGAAGAGTTCTGATTTCCTACTTGTCATATAAGACGACTCTGACTTGGATTTCCAAATGATGAGTTCACGCTCCCAGTGTTTTGTTGTCATACTTTTACTTATCATTTAGTCGTTAAGTGGTCGCCTCAAAAGATGCTATCCAATAAGCATACCTACGAAACCAAGTCAATGCATTTATGTAGATAACGTAGGTTAAGGAAACGGAGAGAGCCGGCTTGGAAATCTGAGTCAATAGAGCTAAAGCCGGCGTGCGCGCGCATCTGCTACCTAGAAAGAGATAGAGGAAAGCTCCATTACCAAGGAGCAGCAGCTTGATATCCTTGGCGGCCTGGATGCCATCCTCCTTCAGGTTCTTCTCGATCTGCTTGCTGCGCGCAATGGCGGCGCGCTCCTCGGCGGACGAGGCGCAGCCCATGGCGATGGCGCGCACGGCCTGGCTCGCTACGCGCGGCAGCGCCGTGCTCCTCGCATGCTCGCGGCCCGTCGTCGCGCGCACGTGGCGCCGCGCACGCGCGAGCGAGCGCACGCGTGCGGTGAGACCAGGGACACGCACCACCACCACTCCGGCGAGATCCGGCCGGACACGCGAGCTGAGCGCGGCTGAGCGAGGGGAAGCGGAGCGCGAGTGACCGGTCGAGGTGGCGCCGCGGCGTGAACCCGCGAACGAATGACGGACCGCGCAGGCCTGGAACGGCGCACGTACTGCGCAGGCTCCGCACCTCGCGCCGCCCGGCCCGTCCGGCACCACCTCCCTCACATACTCACTCGCACCCTACGTCAAACCTACGCGGCGCCTACACAACGACACAAAAATTACGGATACCTAAGCACTAAGCAGTTCAGACAAAAAACACCACTTCCCAGTAGTTTTCCTTTTTACCTAGCGTTATGGTCTTAGTGTTAGTTGTATCTACAGGCCTAGATACAACTAACACTAAGACCATAACGCAGCATCAGGATGCTTGCTAACAAAGGGATGACCTTGAATAATTCGGTAATTGTGGATAAGCATTACCAAAAAATCCGTGCATAAATAATAATGCGACAGCACGATTATACCTACACACTAGCAGAGCCCCGCGATTTCACCAGCGTAGTGCCCGTTCCCGTGGGAATAAGGAGATGATAAAATATAGCCTATATACATTATGTTAGGTAGGTACTCGCTGATCATTATCACGAGTAAGCTTTCCATCGGTGAAAATGTTTAGACCCGGTCCAGTAGTTTCGGAGCTTTTTCTGTACAAATAAATGAATCTTACTTCTTTAGAATATTAATAGGTACAGATAGATAACTACCCATAGATATCATAGTCAGTAGGTACCTATAGTAGGTCTCATTGTTGGAGTACCTGTCACCTTTGATATTTTGCACAAACTCTAATCAAGGCATTGGCCAGGCTCCATAGCCAGTATAGCCACAGCATCCCTGGCAGTGTTTTGAACTCGCGCGTCTCATTGGTCCCGTCCGACACCGGCGGCGGCGCAGCGCTATGCGTGTGATTGATTCTTCTCGTTGGAAACAAAGGATGTGAAATTAATAGATACAATCGCGTGTAGAAAATCGCAGGCATAAAATTATATGTCTCGATAATTAGTTCTGCTGAACACGAATCTCTGTCTGTCAATGATTTCTGGAAAATTTTGCAACAAACGTAATTACGAGTTAAGTAAGTGTTGCGAGGTGCACACATTCACCTAATCATCTTCATGGATTCTACTAATATATTCCCGCCACATAGGGGACTGTAAAAGTACCTACCTTAATAGGTCATCAATGAGCTATTAAACTAGGCAGGTACTTAGTAGGTGCTTTTAATTGCTGACGCATGTTTTGTGAAAGTTTACTTACTGTTAACTTTATTTGCATACGTATGTATGACCTTAATAAACATTTAGGGTCACTCATGGCTTATTTAAAGAATAGGAAAATGAACGCTACAATTTAAAAAAAAAATCGTTGCTATACCTTCCTAATCATAAAAGTTGTGAGATCAGCAATGCTATTCTGTAAGAACTCACTCCAGTTCTCACTTCTGATTCTGCGGTGAAAACTGTATTTGGTATTCTGTAACTTGATGAAAACTACACTAGCGCCACTAAGTGAGAACATAGGTGAAGCGAACTTAACTTGACAGTCAGAATATCAAATACTTTTCACTTCACGTGAGTTACGAAGTGTAATCGAAAATGAGATATGAATCGAATTCGCACGTGAGTTCTTACAGAATAGCACTGCAGATTTTACATACTGCTTGGTATGGATCAAAGTTACGGCAAGTTGCATTAAAATCAACGTACCTAGATTCAATGTTGATTGTGGACATATTGTGGAAGTTGAAGTTTTCACCTCTAGGTGAAAAAGTTATCTAATGAGCTAGGTACTTCTGCGCCGCAAAGAAGATGCTCCAATAGGTTGAACTCGTGAGCATTGACCTAAGCATGTACATTTTTTTTACAGAAATGTGTGGTGAGAATCTCACCATCAATAAGTTTTCTATTGACAAATTATTAGGTAATGCTGAGTTTTTATCTACCACTATTCTCCTCTTTGTTGCCTCATATATATAGCTCAGCTTTGGGTGAAATATACAGACTGAAAGCTTTCAAACAAATAAATTGACCGAGGATTGTCTATCAAAGTTTGTACTTCAATTATTGAGACTATATATAGCGCCTTGCTTAGCTATAATATTTAATTTGTGTGTGGATCAAGAAGTCTTTTTGGACCTAATGGAATTCAGTAAGGTCCTTTTAAAAACGGGGACAGGGGGAATTACAGGGCCAGTATTCGTGTTGCCAGTGATCCGCAAGGTATTTAAAGAAGTGATGCTAAATCAAATGCTTTACTTATCATTTTAACACGAATAATCTTGATAAAATTGATTGAGTCAGACGTTACTTTGCGGAAATCTATTTTAAATTTGAAAATGAAAACAATATATCTAGTTTTAATTTCCGCGAATATTAGTGGGTTGCAGGTATGCACCTCCCTCCCGCCCGCTATATTATGCACATGCAAGATTACTGGGCAAATGCAAGGATTTTAAGCACATGCAGGAAGGCAATGCAAAACCCAACACCATTACCGACACGTGTTTCGCCTCTCCACGAGGCATCCTCAGGGGACGTGTTGACTCGCTGACCGTTGAGTTGCGACTGAGAAATTAGTTTTTTTTTTTTTTGGAATGGACCACTCGCAGTTTAGCACACTAAGGCTGGTTACTGCTCAACCGGACAATCCTGTGGTGGCCTCAAATGAATTTAAGGCCCCCAGCCAGGGCTAAAAACTACTAAAAAGCTAAATGACCGCTTCGCTAAGGGCATCCCCTGTGGGATACGGGCCTCGGCTTAACGGGGTCATTGAGAGGGGCAGCAAGGGACAGGCTGGGTCAATTATTATTATTTAGGGGATTTAACGCTAATGGCTCAGCGGCGCGGGCTGGCTCGTTAGGCAAAAGTCGGGGAGGGATGTTACTGGGGCGTCGCGATGGGCCTCGTCGGCGAGGCCGGAATACGGAACGCGGTCTGTTTTTGTTTTTTCTAATCGTACTGGTTTCCCTATTACTCTCTTGAAGCAAGGTGATGGGGTCGTCGGGTTCGACTAGGGAGTGCCGTGGACGGCGAATCCTACTAATCTTGGAGGGAGTGTACCGGGCGGCCGATACAATGAGAGGGTTCTGATGCGAATCGGCGGACTCAATGAAACGCTTGTTAAGGCGCTTCATGAATTGTTTAATAGTTGGAATGCGGAGGTCGACATGGAGTCGATCGTTTCTAACGAACCACGGGGCACCCGTGGCCTTCCGCAGAAATCGGTTTTGGATTACTTGCAACCTATGGATCCGGTACGACTTAGTGTGCGCAAAGGTAGCACACGCATAGGTCATAATCGGGCGTATACACGTTATATAAATGCGCAACTTGCATTTAAGGGAAAGCTTGCTGCGTGCATTCAGCATGGGGTGGAGCCTACCGAGAGCGAAAGCGGCGCGATTACGCACCGTCTTTATGTGCTCACCGAAAGTAAGCTTTCGGTCAAGGATTACACCTAAGTATTTGGCTTGCTTCACCCAAGGGATCGGCTTGCCAAACATGGTGATCGGACTGGGGTCTGGTGGAGGGAATCGAGCCCGCGGCCTGTGAAACAGGATCGCTTGACTCTTTTCCGGATTGACTTCCACTCTCCATTTCCGAAACCAGGCGCCTAGTGCGTCGGCGGATCTCTGGAGGTGGCCGGCTATTGACTTTACACATCTGCCGGAGCGGTAGATGGCCGTGTCGTCGGCAAATAGGTGAGAAATTAGTACAAGGCACCCCCCTTTTATACACTGCCACCGTTGGTTATTTGTGTACAACTACCCACAAACATACGCAGTAAAGGGGAAGAAACCAAATTCGTCTGGTCATTCAACAATGCAAAATTATTATTATTAAGTACTATGTTTCAAAATCTCTAATTGTTCCAAAACACACAGCCGGAAACCCTTATCACAAACATGTAGTATATTAAAACTATTGTTGTCGCGCAATGAATGGCCGGTATCAATTAAATGTTTCGCGAAATTCGATTTGTCCGAATGGCCATTTCTATACGCGGCAACATGTTCCCCATACCTTATGTCAAAGTTACGGCCCGTCTGACCCACATATACCCCGTTGCATTCATCACAGACCAGCCTATACACCCCAGACTTTTTACTATTTTCTAAAATATCTTTTCCGTTACAAACACGGCGTATATTCTGGTCCGTTCTGAACGCTACATAAACGTTGTTTTTTCTAAGTAAATTACTAATTCTATCTGAAATGGGGCCCATATAGGTCAGACTGGCCACATATCTATTAATATTAGTACGCGGACATGCATATAATAGTGAACGAACCCTTTCTTTCTGCTTTTTACTAATTAAACTGTCTACCATTGACTTTGAGTAACCGTTAGAAATAGCGATTTGGTAAATAATATTAAGTTCTTTTACATAATTATCTGCTGAAAGGGGGAGGGCAAATAATCTATGAATATAGCTGCGGAAGGCGGCTAATTTATGTTGAAGAGGGTGACAAGAAGAGGCTGGTATTGTTGTGTCAGTGTGCGTCGGCTTTCGATAAATTTGGAAATCCAAGTTACTATTGAGTTTTGTGATAGTCAAATCTAAAAAGTTAAGGGAGTTCTGGGACTCTAGTTCTAATTTAAATTTAATTTTAGGGTGAGTTTTACTAAGTTTTTTTACAAAAAGGTCTATTTGTCGAACGGTACCATTCCAGCAGATAACTATGTCATCTACATATCTATAATAAAACAGAATATTAGGTTCGTTCACTATATGTTTACATTCAAAGTTATCCATAAAAACCTCCGCCATTAGTGGACTTAAAGGCGACCCCATAGCCAACCCTTCCTTTTGAATAAAATATTGGTTATTAAAACTGAAATAATTTTGTTTCATGCAAATACTAGTGAGGTTAAGTAAATCCGCAATTTCCCTAGGATGCAACCGTTGCTTCTCAAATTGGAAACCCAGAATACGTAGACAATCATCGATTGGAACATTTGTGAATAAGCTGTCAACGTCTAAGGATAACAACTTTGCATTGGAAGGAATTTGGATATTTTTTACTTTTTCAATTAGATCTAAACTGTTCTTTAAACTATATTTGGGACTAAAAGAAGACCTACTTCTCAACAAAGTATTGAGACGCTTAGCTAAATTGTACGCTGGGGCACCAATGTAAGAAACCATGGCCAAAAAAACACGCCAAAGGATGCCATTAAAAACACGTCATTCATATCAAAAGACCAATTAAAAAACCTTGTTCCTATGAATCCGAGGGCTCCTCTTTTGTATGGTTTACCCAAGACCCATAAAGATAACATGCCTGTTCGTCCAGTTGTTTCTTACATTGGTGCCCCAGCGTACAATTTAGCTAAGCGTCTCAATACTTTGTTGAGAAGTAGGTCTTCTTTTAGTCCCAAATATAGTTTAAAGAACAGTTTAGATCTAATTGAAAAAGTAAAAAATATCCAAATTCCTTCCAATGCAAAGTTGTTATCCTTAGACGTTGACAGCTTATTCACAAATGTTCCAATCGATGATTGTCTACGTATTCTGGGTTTCCAATTTGAGAAGCAACGGTTGCATCCTGGGGAAATTGCGGATTTACTTAACCTCACTAGTATTTGCATGAAACAAAATTATTTCAGTTTTAATAACCAATATTTTATTCAAAAGGAAGGGTTGGCTATGGGGTCGCCTTTAAGTCCACTAATGGCGGAGGTTTTTATGGATAACTTTGAATGTAAACATATAGTGAACGAACCTAATATTCTGTTTTATTATAGATATGTAGATGACATAGTTATCTGCTGGAATGGTACCGTTCGACAAATAGACCTTTTTGTAAAAAAACTTAATAAAACTCACCCTAAAATTAAATTTAAATTAGAACTAGAGTCCCAGAACTCCCTTAACTTTTTAGATTTGACTATCACAAAACTCAATAGTAACTTGGATTTCCAAATTTATCGAAAGCCGACGCACACTGACACAACAATACCAGCCTCTTCTTGTCACCCTCTTCAACATAAATTAGCCGCCTTCCGCAGCTATATTCATAGATTATTTGCCCTCCCCCTTTCAGCAGATAATTATGTAAAAGAACTTAATATTATTTACCAAATCGCTATTTCTAACGGTTACTCAAAGTCAATGGTAGACAGTTTAAGGGCGCATATTCCGAACGGTATGTCATACAAATTTTCAAGTCGGTATTTTCCGAAATGACTAAACCGATTTTAATGAAACTTTGCACAGGTAAGCAGTATACATAGGTCTAAAAAGTTAATTGAAAACATTTTCGATAAATAGTGTTACAGTTAAATTAGACCCATTTTAAATGTTCCATACAAACATAAATTTCCAGTTATCTTTTTTAAAATAAGACATTTCGAAAATGTGTTTAACTAACTTTTTAGACCTATGTAACCTGCTTATATGTCTGAAGTTTCACTAAAATCGGTTCAGTCATTTCGGAAAATAGTGACTTGAAAATATGTATGAAATGCCATACGGCGTACACGCTCTTAATGAGTAAAAAGCAGAAAGAAAGGGTTCGTTCACTATTATATGCATGTCCGCGTACTAATATTAATAGATATGTGGCCAGTCTGACCTATATGGGCCCCATTTCAGATAGAATTAGTAATTTACTTAGAAAAAACAACGTTTATGTAGCGTTCAGAACGGACCAGAATATACGCCGTGTTTGTAACGGAAAAGATATTTTAGAAAATAGTAAAAAGTCTGGGGTGTATAGGCTGGTCTGTGATGAATGCAACGGGGTATATGTGGGTCAGACGGGCCGTAACTTTGACATAAGGTATGGGGAACATGTTGCCGCGTATAGAAATGGCCATTCGGACAAATCGAATTTCGCGAAACATTTAATTGATACCGGCCATTCATTGCGCGACAACAATAGTTTTAATATACTACATGTTTGTGATAAGGGTTTCCGGCTGTGTGTTTTGGAACAATTAGAGATTTTGAAACATAGTACTTAATAATAATAATTTTGCATTGTTGAATGACCAGACGAATTTGGTTTCTTCCCCTTTACTGCGTATGTTTGTGGGTAGTTGTACACAAATAACCAACGGTGGCAGTGTATAAAAGGGGGGTGCCTTGTACTAATTTCTCAGCCCCGGCTGGGGGCCTTAGAATCTAAGGCAACCACGGGATTGCCCGGTTGAGCAGTAACCAGCCTTAATGTGCTGAACTGCGAGTAGTCCATTCAAAAAAAAAAAAAAAAAACTAATTTCTCAGTCGCAACTCAACGGTCAGCGAGTCAACACGTCCCCTGAGGATGCCTCGTGGAGAGGCGAAACACGTGTCGGTAATGGTGTTGGGTTTTGCATTGCCTTCCTGCATGTGCTTAAAATCCTTGCATTTGCCCAGTAATCTTGCATGTGCATAATATAGCGGGCGGGAGGGAGGTGCATACCTGCAACCCACTAATATTCGCGGAAATTAAAACTAGATATATTGTTTTCATTTTCAAATTACGAATAATCTTGCATGATAAACAGTATGGTTTCACCAAAAGACGTTGTACAACTGACGCTGGCGATGGTGTCAACTCATTTTAAGCACATCTTTGTGGGAAGAGGCAGAAGATGCCATAGGCATCATTTGCGACCTATCTAAGGCGTTTAATTGCGTAAATCACGAAAAATTACTTCTGAAACTTGGAGATTACCGACTACGCAAAACAGCTTTCGAGGGCTGCCTTTTAAGTTATGTCGTTTGAAATAAGTGTAGACGATCTAATAGGTAGGTGCATTGTTACCATTACCTACCTACTGTTTTTCAAAGAATTCTCCGCGATATTTAATACACTTTTGCATGCGTTCGAACCAGTTTTAAAACATTTATTCCACTCCGAAGTGGGAGTAATAAAAAGTCGCTAAGCAAATGTGGTATCCAACGAGAGATCAACTTTCTTACGCCGAGTTCCTCGTGCAGGATTTTTTGGATAGTAGCCCCTGAAATGCCCATGGCTGCTTCAATTTCACGGTATTTCACATGACGATCTTCGGCGATTAGCTGCTGCACAGCGTCGATATTGTCTTGCGTCATAGCGGTTTTTGGACGACCTTCACGTGGCTTGTTTGGTACTGAAGCTGGTGTTGAAGTTCTAAATACCAGCGTTCTACAGTCCTAAGACTTGGTGCTGCATCATTAAACACAGAAGTGATCTCCTCAAAGCACTGAAGTCGCGTTAATCCCCCTTTGAAAGTTGTAGAAAATTGTGGCACGCATACCTATTTTTAACCGACTTCTAAAAAAGGAGGAGGTTCTCAATTCGGATGTTTGTATTTTTTTTTTATGTTTGTTCGCGCATAACTCCGTCGCTTGTCAACAGATTTGAAAAATTCTTTTTTTGTTGGAAAGGGAAAACTTCCCAAATGGTCCCATGAAAATTTTATCAAAATCAACCAAGCGGATTTCGAAAAATCAAAAAAAATAAGTACTTTGTCTACTTTGACGACCTCTTAGTTTACTCTGCAAAGGAGTTGTACGTTTTTTTTACACCAATTGCAATGTGATTGGTTCGTTTAGGTGGGGGAGGGGAGGGGGTGTAGGTACCACTAAAAAGTGAAAAATAAAAAACTTTTTACAAAAAAATACAACCGACTTTTACACAAAAAATCAAAAACCACTCACTTTTCACTTTTAGGGTGGTGATACCCAACAGCTAAACGTACCCCTCCACAGCGAATTGTTAACTGTTGTAAATAAATAGACATGCGATTTCAGGAATCCCGGTAGATTTGCTATCACTTTTTGAAGAGTTCCGAAGTTCTTCATCAGATCTTCACCAAACTAGTAGATACCTAATAGTAGGGGAGCCCACGATGCTAAATGGGGATTTACTCGAGCGTCGTAGAGACCTATTGCGTTGCAAAGCTTAGATGATAAGAGGAAAAAAATGTTATATGATAATACCTTTTCATCGGTGGGGGAAGCAGCTATAGATTTTTAAATATGTAAAAAAAAACTGATGCATGGACATCCTCGAGCGCGTCAGATATTGATAGCATCAATGCCCTACGTATTTTTAATAATGTACGTATGTTAATCTGATCGTTTGCATGATGAGGGTGGTTGTATGTAAGGGTTGAAAATGAAAAAAAATAAAAAATAATCGAGCGCGTCAGATTTTCTAAGGGAGTGTTAAGTGCACTAAAAAAAAGCTCTCATTCACTAATCTGACGATTTCGATGGGACGCAAACTCGCGGGCATTTTCATAATGTGCAAAAAAAAATCGCCATTTTGAAATACTCAAGCGCGTCAGATTAAGATATATATGGTTCATCTTTATGTTCTAAACGTACTGTCTCATAATCTGACGATTATCTAGAGGGATTCGCATGATCTGACAAAAATATTTAGAAAAACGGTTCACCCTAAAGGCCATCCCTGCAACTTCTCGCTAATTCCATTGCTAAAATTGTACTTATGACATTTTTGAGCTCAAAATATAATTTATGTGATATTTTGAGCTCGCTCAGTTCAAAGGAATAATATTTCTATGCATTTGAGCTCTCCCAGCTCGAAAGTCTGATAGAAGTTTCATAGAACACTATTTTTGGAATTTTCAAACCGTTATAACTTTTGAATGGATCAAGCAATTTTCACCCGTTGGCGGCATTCGACGCAGTTTTATCAACCTCATAAGTAATTTTCTAGTTTTAATTGATCGAACGAAAAATTTCGTAGTAATCCCGAAAAAACACTTTTTCGGGTTCCTTTCGTTCACGATATCTCTCGAACGAATCAAACGATTTGGACCAGCATGGTGGCGATCGACGTGGTTTTTCCAGCTCAAGAGTGGATTAGTTTTAGTAGTTGATCGATAAAGCCGTTTAAAAGTTATTCAAAAAAAAAACACTATAAAAAAAATCTTATTTTCTTTGAGATTTTTCAATATTTCTTAAAATCTATCAGTCCAAATCGGTTCAAATTCACAAGAAATCTAATTTTGAGGGAACTCTTTAGAACGCCGTTTAGTAGATTCCGATCGGTTTATTTGTTCAAAAGTTATAAGCGAGTCACATAGTCACACACATACGTACACACGTACAGACATAGTGACATCGCGGGGGTAGTCAGGGAAGCTTCTTATGACCAACGTCGAGATCTGATGAAAACTAGATTTTTGCAAAACGGGGTGAAAACAAGAACTTCCCGATTTTTGAAAATCTTCGATTTTCTTAGCGGGAAGTTAATTTTTTTTTAAATCATTGATCTTAATTAATTGAAAAGCTCAGGAAGAGAAAGAGTTAGAGAGGAATAGAAACGTGGAGAAGGAAATGTAGGCATCACGCAGCGGCACGCATTTAACTTTATCGACGAATTTTTGTTATTTCGGCTTGCGGAAATCGTCAGATTATATATTTTTCATTATTCTTGAATTATTTCCTTCAAAATAAAAAAAAAATTAGCTACGCTCGAGAATGTCGAGATGACGTTTTTTTTTACAACTTTGCTGCCCTCCCCTTTCTTTACGTCACTCTCAAATTGTCAGATTAGTAGAATATACACTTTTTAGGATGTAATTAACGGCTACTTCCCGTTATGTCACATTCCCGATTCGACAACATGTCAAAAGTTTTAAAAACAACTGAACACAAGTGGCGTTTGGTCAAGATTCTGATCTTCATACATTCATTCCCGATTCGTCAACATTTGAAAATGCCTATATTCTTTCCCGTTTGGTCAACCTTTTGTTTGGAAAGTACAATCAGGAGCAAAAAGAAATACCTCCGTTCATGTTCTATCTACTTACTAGCTTCCGCCCGCGGCTTTGCTCGCGTCAAAAGTGTTTTGATTATCACTTTCAGTTTCCTCTAGATCAGTATTGAATTCGTGATAGTAGCATATTGTTATCTCGGTGAGCTCTTTGTATTTTGTTAATAAATTTGCTTCATCTGCGACTTCGTCTGCGTGAACTTTAGAACTGGTTGAAGCCAGTTCTAATATATATAAGCTAAGCTAATAATAGCTAAGTTCATAATGTCATGACTTCCTGAAGGAAGGCATAACATTATGAAAGTTAATCCCGTGGTTTCGCAATTCAGTCATTTCGGGTATTTGAGACTGGAGCGTCATTTCTTCTTTTTGGCTTATTCTTTCTGGCTTTTTCCTCGACTCCTAAGGGTCATATGATAGACTGATGTTAAAAATTTATCCCAGCCCCAAGAAAAAAACAAGTTAAGTATCCTGGTAGTTTTTGAGTTTTTAACACTCGTACTTCTAGCCCTGGAAATATATCTTCATGATTATGGTATCCTGGTAGTTTGTGAGTCTTTGCCGCTTACAATTCCAGCCCCGAAAATACTTCGACATTTTTCTGGTCTCCTGGTAGGTGTATGGTAAATCTTGAGCACTTGGATTTTTTGCACTTCCGCAGTCTGATTCAATCTCAGTAAGATTAGGACTATCGGTTTTCAAAGTTAAATAGATGAAAGCTGCACATGGCAATCAAACCTATTGCCATGGTACATACCTATGCATGTAACGTATATAATTTGGGATTTTACATATACTAAGAAAGCAATATACCAACCTCTGGGAAAGTCGGGTGATAAAAAGAGCGTCAAAAAGAAATTGGTAACTTTTGTAGTTGACTGTATCTTACAAAGAACTAGTTTAAAAAAAGGGTGACAAAACGAGAATGGATGTATGAAAATTAAAATCTTGACCAAACGCCACTAGCGTTCAGTTGTTTTTAAAACTTTTGACATGTTGTCCAATCGGGAATGTGACATAACGGGAAGTAGCCTAATTAACTCACCCCACCTTAATCTGACGCGCTCGAGAATTTCTGATGGTCAATTTTTTTTTTACTAATCTGATCCTGTATCCTTCACGGGCGGCCTTATGTATGGGCCTCATGTTTGGTGGAGGTACTTAACCGGGTACAAGGAATCCCCTTGTATATTAATCTGCCGCGCTTTTGAAAATCCCGAAATCCCCGCTTGGGCTCCCCTACTATAAGGAACCACCTCGAAATAGGTAGGTACTTCCAAAATACAGTTTGTTTTTTTTTTTTAAACTTTACAACTGAAAATGAGAACATCATCAATGTAGTCGACGAATTACATAATACGCATTATTAGGGATAGACAACTCAATTACTAGTCGTAGATCTCACTCAAATATTCATCATCAAAAAAAAAAAAGAATCATCAAAATCGGCACCCCCATAAAAAGTTATGAGGCAACACACACAAAAAAACAGTCGAAATTGAGAACCTCCTCCTTATTTTGAAGTATATTAAAAATAGGGATCAGTAAGATCAGTTCAACAAGGTTTCAGCTTTTTGGTAAAGAAGTCACATCTTTCATGCTGTTTAAAATGCTATACTTACCTACTAAAATTTCTCCCCCTACATAAATATACGAGAATTTGAATTAAATGAAATATATCTTCTTTTCAATGCACACTAGCTTTATAGGTAAGTAGGTAAGGAGATTACATTGAAGATAAAAATGCTTGGCTAAATGCTGTTCCTGCTCCGCAACTACTAGGACGCACAAACTTATCCATTAGCATTTGAAAACATTGTTGGGTCCACTGAATATTGTAAGAACATAGTATTTTAGTGTTTAAACTCAATCTACTTAGCATTGCATAATTTCATGCATTCACAGCACATGTGTGAGTACTAGGTATGTACAGTCGGTGATAGCAATTAACTGACCCCCCTAAAAATTACTCGATTTTACACCCTATGCTCATAACATTAAACGTTATTCAATATGTATGAGTTAATCAGACTAACACTACTCGATGAACAGAAACAATAAATAATTTTGATACGCAAACTTGAGCTTTAAGAGATTGGTGTTAGGTCATTTATTTATAACTTTTCACCTTTTTTAATAAGTGGGTAGTTAGACGTCAATATGCGTATTCAACAAAAACTGCTATAGATATGACATTAGGAATATGGGGTAGAAGAATAAATGGAACAAGATATTCTATGCACAAATAGCAGTGAATACCTACGCGCGGACACTTTTACCTTGCCTTACTAAATTGCGAAAATCCACGCTTTTTTTCCTTTTTATTAATTGTTATCAGTTTGGATAGTTTAATCATCATGTCTCAGTTGAGTGATTATTTAAAATGCAAAATAATCTATTTGCATGAGGAGAATGTTGGTATTAAAGCGATTGCTAGGAAACTTAATATAGCGGTAAGTGTATTCTTTTTTATGCTTAATTTATAATAATTATAGTTATTCCTTAATTCGTTAGTTTGCTTAAAAGCCGGTGAATGTAGAATAATAGACAATTAACTGTGTTTCATTATGAGTCTAATTTGAGATCATTTAAAGGTCTAATTTGATTTATATAATCTAATTTGATAAACGTATTTTTTCAAACTTAATCGATAAATTACGTTAACCTATTCGTTACTAAAATTATGCTTATTGTGTTGTTTCAGAGAAATACAGTCAGATTGTGGCTAAGGGGTTTTGAAGAGACAGGGAATATTCAAAAAGATCGTCCTGGACCAAAACCTACTATGTATACTCCTGTGTCAGAACTTCATCAAGCAATTGTTAGAAGGCATACTGAACACCCATTTTTGCCTACTCATTCAACTGCAAGTGGAAGTGATTGTTGTTGGAATATGGTGCGCGGTATGCGGGACCGCTTGCAATAAGTAATAGAAAAAATGGTGCTCCACTTCGCTATTAAAAGCATGAATGACTTGAGTAACCAGTGTTCTGAATGAATGACTTGTGTCAGTGTGTGTGTTAAATTAACTATTGTTATCATTTCTAACGAAGTTTTTCGAATGCCTAGTTTTTTGTCAAAACCTTATTTTATAACTAAAATAACTATTCACAAAACAAATTGATATATAGGTAGTAGGTAGAACTTCAACGTATAATGCCGTTTTATTTAGTTAAATTATATTTAATGTGGTGATGTTATTGTTATGAAATAGAAATACATACCTATATTTCTAAATATTATAACATGCTGATTCACTACATTAAACTCAGTGCAGTTAACAACGTTATTAGTAAGCAGGTAAATATTCATCTTCGTGTCGTCATCAATACCTATCATTTATGTTATTCTTATAATATTTTTTTTTATAAAATAAAATCGTTTTTAACATCATTTTGGTTTTTTATTTCTGTTTGTTTTTCTTTTTTGTTGTTGCTAAAGTTATAATTTATTATTTATAACTTAAAATAAATATACAAAACAGAAAAAACGCGTCAAATACGTTGGTTACGAACTTACAACCACGATTTGTCAGCTCACTACAGTCACCACTAGACCACTCGAAACACATTTAACGTTCTCGAAATTACGTATTATATTACAAAATAAAATATTATTCAAGATCATACCTACCTTAACACTGCGTATTAAAGATCAAATTCGAATAACTATTTTATTGATCGTAGACGTTGAACCAGTGGTTCTAGTTCGACAAGCTTACTGCTAATAAGCAAAAGGTTCAAATTCGTTTATTTTTAGGGGGGTCAGTTAATTGCTATCACCGACTGTACCTTAAAGTTAAATGATCATTTTTGGGTAGGTGACTTGAATGTGCCATAGCTGTTGGGAGTGTCATGCTCACTCACAAGTCTCTCTGATGATGGCATGTGCGTGTTTCATTCATAATTTGGCTCCGTCAGTTGAAACTGGTCATCTCTCAACTGCCACGGCTTACTTTTATTATTTGTACTTTGAATGGTTCCTTTTACTCAGGAAGCCTTTATCATACACGACATTCTACATCGTTCTCACATAAATAAGTAATTTAAACAAGAACAATATATTATATATCCACAACTTTGTACAATTTATTGATTAAAAAGTGTCCATGGAGTTTCTTGCTTGTTCTTCTCCATAGAGATCTACACTTTGGTACGAGCAAATAGTTTCACCTCTTTGAATGATCAAGTGTTGAGCCTGTTACTGGCCAAATTGTTATTATTCTATTTTCTACATAATATTATTGTTCTGTTGTTATATTGAGGAGCTTGTGTCCGAAAATTAACAATTACAGGTTGACTGAGGTTGATCATTAGATGGATGACTATATTAATATAGTGAAATTCTTCCATGCTTCAGGAAGAATGTTAAGCAATTAGTCCCAGCTGTCATTTGTAGATCATTGGCAGTTGTTACAGACTATCAGAAGACTTTTCTTAAATCTGGCACAAATCTTGCCATGTTCCCCAGTTGTGTTGTGTAATATTAATTGTTATAAAAATATCTAAAAACTTAAAAAGATTTTTAATACTACTTAAGAAATCGAGTACACAGACAACATTATTCACCGAGAATATTTTACTAAATGTAAAGGGAGCCGTCAGCTGGCCCCAAATGGTGGATCCCAATAAGCAATGCGTCCACTAGAGTCCAGACTCCCAGTCCTCCAAAACTGAAAAGTTTTCCTATGCCCTCTTGCCAGTGACCAAGGTAGAAACGATCAGCACCAAACCCTCCAAGGGTCAGAGCCAGGATGACAGCAGTACCCCATCGGGTGCCTGCAGTCCATGAACATCGGATCTTCTTAAGGAATCTTCGCTTTCCTAGGCACACAACACCATCAGATACAGTGCAGTTTGTCCTGCAAAGTCATTCAACTTAATTAGATATGCATAAGGAATAGACATAATAGTATTGTTATGTTTAGTGATACTTTGCAATTATTTATCTAAAACTATGATTTACAAAGTTATAGTTTAATACAATATTTTCTTACAAGTAATATTTCAGCGGTGAAGCCAGTGAGTTACAGTTTGCTTTCTGGTCACAGCGATGTTCCCATTTCTCAGTCTGGTAACAAAACCTGCACATAGCTGTTCTGTTGAATGTTTTGGTGCCCTGGAATATAACGACGTACATTTTACTGCTGGAAAATACTACTCTAGATTGTTTTAATGTACTAGTGGTATGCTTACTTTACAGTACTTACATTACAAACTATTTTTGGTTTGACTGTGCAAGAATAATTGTGAAACCCTCCATAGCGACAATCTACACTTCTATCACAATTAATACAGGGATACTGCAATGAAGTACACTCGGAAATGTCCTGGTCAACAGAAGGACAACTCTTCAAGTATTCTTCATTCTCACTGAAATTCACGCCTTTGTCACTCGTATCGTCCTTTATTTTGTTTTCTTTGCTTTGTATATCCATATTGTTGTTAGCTACCACAGCAAAATATATATTAAAACAAGAGAAATATGTAAAAAATAATAAATTACTTATTCATTGTTACAGACCAACTTACCCATATCGGTAATGTGAATTGTATTAAATATAACTAATAAAACTAAAACTAAACAGTCCCTTATGCTTATTCTTAGCGGCAAACTTCTCGGCATCGTGAAATTTATACCATTTTACTAGTTTTATAATAATTATGTTTATGAGCAAAATAAGCTCAACTCGCTGTGAAAACAACAAATTGACTATTTGTCAAACTTGACACTAATGACATATCATTGACAGTATAATACAGATGATAGGTAAAATGCTTTTTTGACGTTTAGTTTTTCCAGATAAGGACGGGTTTGGCCAGACTAGTTCAATATTCTCAGCTGAACAATTGCCATGTCCGGTTCTAACGAAAAATAGAAACTATTGTCAACTTTAGCGCTTCGTCGCAAATAATTTATTTCAAAATCGTTGTTCTCATATATATCAGACAGTGTTTGACCAAGGAAAAATGAAGTTTAGTTAGTGTGATTCAATGGAACAGTGTTCCACTGTGCCCCGTTCAATAGTGCCCCATAGCGTGTACAAAATTTCAAACAAGTCTTCAAAAAAGTTAGGTTTTGTTTCGAACTTACCACATAGCGGTCTCAAATAGACAAAATGATTAAGATTTATGAAAAAAATATATCACTCACCTATTATTTAAACTTTTTTACTAATAACGAAACTACTTTGAAATCTCAACTTTTGAACATAAAAATCAATATTTTTCTATTCATATTTCACTACGTTCTCGTATGGCACAGGACGCGCTGCGATTGGCCGAAGCGGCAGCGCGCAAATGTGTGCGTCAGGATGGCTGGACCATAGGAGATTTTGGAGGTTTGAGCAATACCAAGTTTTTGTACCTTTGGTACCAGACATCCAATAGTTTGAAATTCAAATTTTCATCGACATTGTTCCATAGTGCCCCGTGTTCCACTGTTCCCCAACTGTCCCTAATAGCTTCGTGCCTATAATAGTTTTGTATAGTTTTTGGCATCCCACCCCTATATGGAGGGGTGAATTTGTCTCCGCTGCATGGAGCATACCGAGGGCTATCCATAAAGGTACGACAACCCCTACTCACATAGACCTAAGCCTAGATATAGTGTAGATTCTAGGATAGACATAGTGAACAATAAGTTAAAGTTCATCACACGCGGCGATTTTATGGGTGTCGATACGGTATAGTTGCGCCGTACAGTGGAGGCATGGGAACTTTATCAAATTTGTAGTCATTAGCAAGATATTTTGAAACTATAACTAAATGTAGAATCATATAGTCGCGAATTTCACCCTTCAAATCGCTAAGTGCATAGTCAGCAAGTTAAATAGTGTTTTTATTGGTAAGCCCTCAATACCTACCCCTAAATCTTGTGTCAATAACGGCAAGTACAGCAAGTAAACAACAAAGGGTTGCGACCTCATGTGTTCGTAGCTCATAGACGGAGTGTCAGCGCGTCTGGATCATTTATACCGAGGTGGGTTGTCACCCTACAGTCCACTTTGAAGAATAGGATAACCTACCCCGGCCACTATAGTCCAGTCGATCATGCCCGTTCCGTACAGGTATGCAGTAGCGCAAACGTTAGGTTGAAGAAGATTCCATTGCTGTAATGTATTTATTTTGTAGTATTTTATAAACAAATCAACATTGTATTAATTGTAACTTTTGAAAATGAAGACAAGACAAAAGTGTTAAACTGCTGTATTATGAAGGACTTGATTGAGTCATCTTGTTGGTGAACGACAGCGCGATCGGTGTTAACAACCACAATCAGTTTTTCCAAATGTTCGCGGCCTCTGCGTACTCTGTGGCCGAACAACGAAAGAATGCGTTGTTGGCATGGTGGTTAAACTTATACAGTAGTTATACAAGAAAACAGCACCTAAAGAAAAATACTTTAACATTTAATGCATTAAAAAATCATCAAAAAATAAACAAAGGTAACAAAACAGATTCTTATCTACTGGATTTTTTTTACATAGCACCAGGCTGGAATGAATCAAAAATTAAAAATTGGAATCAAAAATACTTAGTGAATTGAAATCATCTCCAGTAAGGCCATTTAGGTCTTCTAGAGTTGGTTTTCTGCTGCTATCATTTTCTCTGGACATTTCCGTGATAGTGGATAGGTCTGGTATGGCACAGGCAATCGGGAATATTTGTTTGAGGTTGGACCCGCCAAAGTTTCCGCCGCTCAGCATGGTTGATCCTGCTCCGACTAGGTTTGTGTTAGTTTCATCTTCGCTCAGCAGGTACCATTTTGACGGGCGTACGGGCGGCGGGGTGTCGCTCGACAGGTCTTCGGTGATCAGACTGGTGGGTGACGCTTCGGTGCCGAGTGGGCTGTAGTAAACTGTATCGCTTGTATTGGTAACACTGTCTGTATAAGCCCCTGTAAACATTTAACGGTTATTGTATGTGATACTTACTATTTAATATTCTTATTATACTTAGCTACTTTTACATTTAAAGCTTGTTTACAATAGGGTATTTTACTGTAAAAATCTAATTAGTCCGTTTGATAGATTTACAAAAAATATTGGACACGTATTTTTTCTTTTTTCACGTAAACAAAAAATGAAGACGATACAGTGCGTTGAAAACTCACGTGACGTCACGTCGCTGGTAAAAATTGTAGCAACGTAGTGACGTCACGTGAGTTTTCAACGCACTGTATCGTCTTCATTTTTTGTTTACGTGAAAAAAGAAAAAATACGTGTCCAATATTTTTTGTAAATCTATCAGACGGACTAATTAGATTTTTACAGTAAAATACCCTATTGCGAGATGCAGATTATTGCTATTATAATCCTGGCCTGGCACATATATTATAATTTCGTAGTCTTACGAACTTACTTGTTGACATACTGGCTATAGTTAGTCGTAAGTTATAACAATTATATCAGGACATACTATTATTATTACCTTTATTTATTTTATACACAGATTAATTACAATTTTAAATATTAAAATAAAATGTTATAAAAACAGTAGCCCACCGGTATCAGTCAGTAGTCAGGGCCCCTGAAAGAGGAACCTCCTAACCATACGCGCCGTGTCCAGGAGTACTGCTTTCTGGATCACGCCCTTGATCCAACTGCCGAACGAGAGCCTCTTAAGATGTTGGTCGAGGCTCTTGGCGTTGGCCGTCACGACTATCGGCACAATGACTGCTGTGTTCACATCCCACATGTCGACAACTTCGCGAGCCAAGTCTTCGTTTGTTTATCTTTCTCAGCCTTCACGAGGTTCTCGTCATGAGGGACTGCTATATTAACAATCATTGCGCGACGCTCTAGTCGGTCTATCACCACTATGTCAGGATATTTGCAACACTAGTTCTGTCAGTGATGTTAGACCAACCACAATACAGCGTGCAATTGCCATTTTCGAGAACTGTGTCGGGCACGTACCGGTAGTACGGTACTTCCGATTCCACAAGATTGTATTGTAAGTTGTTGGTGGATAATTCTGGCTACAAGGTTGTGCCTGTGCAAATAGTCTCCGTTAGCCATATTAGAACAACCGGATATAATGTGGCGGATGGATTCCCCTGGTCGGTGACATGCCCGACATATGTTAACCGTACCGCCCTTCACAATGTATTTCCGGTAGTTGTTCGTCATCATAACTTCGTCCATAATCGCTCAGACAAAACCTTCAATTTACCCGAAGAGGTCACCAAAACGTAGACAGGCCACGGACGCCAGAAAATCTACATCGGGTCCTTGCTTTACCTGTGGTTGTACCTAAATACCACAGGTTTGCGCCAGTTCTCGTTAGCCAAGGAGAGCGGGGTGAGGCCCTTGTCCACTGCGACGACATCGCGGTGCATACGCACGTCTGTTTCTAGGAACTATTCCCTAAGGCTGCATACCTCGCGGTTGTGCAGAGTCTTAACATTTAAGAAGCCACGACCGCGGGATATACAGCCTCATTTCCGATGATCGTGAGTGATGCATCCGATTTGCGTTCAGCAGTGAACGGACCCTCCTATCCAAGGCGTCCAGTTCTGTCTGAGTCCATTGAAGTATGCCGAAAAAGTACATCAATATCGGCATGATCCAACCGTTAAAGGCGCGCACTTTGTTTCTGCCTAATAAAAGACTATCTAGTACTTTTTTTAGGCGACCGAAGAAGTGCTCCTTCAACGATTGTTCCATGTCAGTAGCATTGATGCCCAACGCTTCCGACATACCAAAACACTTGTATGTTTCGGTTGAGTAAAGGGATCTAAGGTGTATGGAATCCGAGAGTTGGGTTCCCACGGATTCCATAATCTCACCTCGCTTCACATGCATGATCGCACATTTATCCACACCAAATTCCATACTCATGTCGCTACTAAAAGTTTCTGTTACCTTCAGTAGCTTCATCAGTTGCAAGTTGTTCGGGGGAAAAAGGGTTTCAAGTCATCCATGTAAAGGAGGTGCGATATAACCTGACCACCTCTTCTCAACCAGTAGCCTTGACTCGAACCCTCCAGCAGTGTACTAAGAGGGTTGAGGGCTCAAACTGTCGCCTTATTATTATTATAGCTACCCTGAAATGTCCCACTGCTGGGCAAAGGCCTCCCTGCACTTCTTCCTCTTTACCCGATCCTGTGCCACATCCTGCCAATTCCCAAGGAAGACATCCAAGTCATCCCGCCATCTTCTACGTGATCTGCCGCGGCCCCGTTTCGCGATTACAGGGCACCAATTTTGTGTTTTATAGGCCCACCGCTCGATGGAAATACGACAGACATGTCCAGCCCAGTCCCATTCAAGCTGGGCAGCTTTCTGAGCCACATCAACGACCCGTGTTTTTGAGCGCAGTATCGTGTTTCAATTTCGATCCGTTAATTTAACACCAAGTATAATGCGCTCCATAGCTCGTTGGCAAACCTTGAGTTTGGACTTTTGGATGTTAGTCAAAGACCAAGACATACAGACCAGGACTTAGGTACATAGCATAAAAATAAAGTGATATAGAACCTTAAGGTAACATATTTGCCTTTAATTTACGAATTTACGACTGGAAAAATAGCAACCCATTCATTGCTGGAAACTAGTAGCAGTATTCAACTAAACATAAATTTAGTCTACAACATAGTAAAGCTTTGGACTTACTTTTGTAAGCGCAGACATCTTGAGCATTGTTGCAGAACAAATCAGGCGATGTGCTGCGTTCTTCAGTGTTCTCACAGCGACTGTTCCAAGCATTGTCACCAGACTGCATCGAATCGCCCAGCGTTATCACGGACTTTGGATTCTCTACAAACTCTATGCTATCGCCCACACACTCGTTGGCATGCAGGCACGTCTCAGAATGATTGTGTATTAGATCCACACTATCATTCGCAGGAACAAATAATTCTGTCTCAGAGTCATTTATACCACTGTCAGTGAAAACTGAAATTCTGCTCGCATCTTGTGCAGATTTAGCACGCTGTTTTTCTGTAGCTTTTTTGTTTTTAGGTCTCTGTATTTTAACTCTAATGATATCTTTTTTCTTTCTGACTTTTGGTTTTTCGTTTGCTATGGTAAGGTTAGGGGTGGCTTTGTCATTCGCCTGATTTGTTTGAAATAGAGGTGGACAGGACTTCCTTCCGCTGTGAGAACAAGACTCCACGTGTTCCTCTTCCACTACAGGATCTACTGTGGGGGCTACAGATTTCTTTGATCCTTTTCTTTTTTGAGGAGTGGAACATCTATTTTTATTAACCTTGGGTTTCTTTTGAACTGCAACAGTAGAGGCATCTACATCCATCATGCTCGCTTGTTTTTGTGCACATGGAGGTTCGTTCGTCTTTTGCGTGTTTTCCAAATGCAAATATTGCAATTTTTCATTCAGAGTTTCTGATGCAGAAACCTGTTCATTTAAATTGAAAATGCCAATTTTCTTTAACAATGATTCAGATACTAAACTTTTTGGCTCAGTCGACATGTTGGTTACTGTGTTGCAATTCCCAAATTCCAACTCTTGATTCATCAATGGTACGGATACATCAACATTTGACATCATATACTTGCTGCACATGGTTGCTTCTTTTATTTCATTACTATTCAATTCATTTAGAGTAGGGAAATCAGCAGTGTTGATCATCTCCTTTGATACAGATAAGTTTTCTACCAACGATAATTCTGGAGACATTGGTAGTGATACATTACTAGAACTACCGACGTCACTGGTCATTTGACAAGAGGGACTTGCACGGTTGTTATTTATTTGAGCCGATATTTCGTCCCTACATATTGACTCCAAATGCCTGATGAAGTAAGTTTCATTGTCAATTGGAGTTGTTTCTTCTATTGGCTCCAATCGTCCCGATGAAACCTTCGCTCGAGGATTTAGAAGTTGGTAAGACTCAGAGTTGTAGGTCTCTGTGTTCAAACTAGACTGTTCCCGAGTAACTGCCCTTGCAGACGCATCTACAGACGAATTACTCGAGTCATTGTACGCGTCATGATATGTATATGGGTAAGATCTCCTTTTTGTACTGCGCCGTAATGAGTTTCTTGTTTTGATCATAAAGCTAGACATGTCAATTTTTTTCTTCTTTCTCGTTTCCGTATTAACAGGACTTACATCCGAATCTTGGTATCCTTGAGTACTGTCTATAGAATTTAGAGACACAGTGTCCGGCGACGATATTACCTTCGGAGTCGGTCCCGTGCTGTAGAGAAGGAAAGCAGCATGTGCATATTACAAGCAAACACACACAGCGCAGCAGAAGCTAAAGTGCACAAATGAAGTGTAGCGTGCCACAAGCTACATGCAGGATGATAATGAAAAACATAATGGAAGCAGGTTTACAAATAAATATGTAATATGTTTAAAATACACTCACCGAAATCTTAAGCTTTATGAATCATAGCACAGAGCACATTAAAAAAAAACATTAATGACTAAGCTATGAGAGTACAAATAAATAATACACAATTTAAAATTGAAAAGTTTATTGACCTGAAGTATTTCCACCTGCTCCCATTCATTGTTACATAATTCGTTTAATATAAATACATCATCGAGCTCCTTTAACTACTGCTTTTGTTATTTACAGAAATGCTGAACTTTATATTCAATGCCAACCATTTTATATCTGATAGATATAATAATCACACACATTAGTTATAAGAGACCATCTTTGAGACTTAATTTATTAAAGTGTATATATATATAACTTAATTTTCATGCAAAGTGATTTGTAAAATATCGCAATATGATTACAATACTAACTTGTACTTTTAAAATATGTTAATAAATAAAGGCCTGTTCAGACCCACGTGGTATTCTCACTACGAGAAATTTTGCTCAGTCTCGGGCAATTCCGCCAGGTATTTTGATTGGAGTTCCGGCTTCTAGAGCCGTTTCGCTCTTAGGCAGCGGCAAAATACATCGCTACCCACAATCCACATATTGAGTAACTAGACAGACGTGCTCAAACAGGTTTCGCAAGTATGTTTACGTTAGTAGCGATATCGGAGAGGGGCCAGCGGACGATAGATCGGGGACTCTATCGTCCACGCTGCCTGATCTCTGGAGTTGTTGGTGATGTCCCAGTGCACTTGGATATAGCTGAACGAGGAGAGAGTTTGGAGATGGGCAAAGAAGAAGGAGTCCAGAAGTGGGGCCACGCTGGATGGGTCGCAAATGTCATACATACCAGTTCTCGCGGCCCACCCATCAAGGCGAAAGTAGGTGCACGTGTACAGGCGAAGTTTTTAGTGAGTTCAATCCCCGCATAACCCCGTCGTCTCACCGGACGGCGTGGAATGTCTTAGGTATTTCTTTCGCTCAAAAAAGTACCGATATCGGAGTAGCGCTACCCCAGGACGGAAAGGTCATGGATTCCCATGAGGATTTCCATTCTGATATTGAAGAAAAAGACAGCGATATCCGCTTGAACTACCGAACACCCGCTCGAACTTCGCTATCGCTTCGGGTAGCGAATACCACGTAGTTTTGAACAGACCTTAATTCTAATGAGACCAGTCACTGGCACGAAACTTGGCAAGGTTTTGGCGTAGTGGGGGTAAGTGGGGGTTCGCGCATGAACACTTAGTGCAATAAAAGACCACCTTAGTGGCTTGTCATAATTCTATGGTTATTGTTATACTTATTTTTATTTTTTTTATCTCTTTTCAGAGGAGAGAGAGAGAGGAATTCATGTAGTATATTTTTACTATATACTAATATAATAAAGCTGGAGAGTTTGTTTGAACGCACTAATCTCTGGAACTACCAGTCGGACTTGGAAAATTATTATATTTTGTTGCCTCATTAATGAGGAAGGTCATAGGCTATGCGGGTACGGAAAAAACAGGACATGCGCGTACGAGGTCGCAGGCAAAAGCTAGTAATACATATGAAGAATTAATCTCTGTGATCGGATTTAATATGGCTTTTTTTGCGCAAAAAAATGTTAACTAAATCGAAATCTGCTCATCTTACGTCAGCTCTTGCCAAGTTACGTGCCGGCAACTACTCATTGTCAAAAATATATTTTTCTTGCTACCACAATAATCACGTATATGTGCTAAAATTAGATTCAAGACAAATTTTCCAATTGCATCTTACGTATTCACAGTATACTTCACTTAAAATAATTTAAAAGCTAACCAGCGATTTCAAAATGATATTTTAAAGGAAATAGTGAAATGACGAAGATTAAAAAAAATATTCAAGATGTATAATAATAAAAAGAAATCAGCTATGATAAATATCATTTTGAAATCGAAAATTTGTTTTAGTCCAGACATATTTTTTTATGATATGAGGCCTTTGGCCTAGCAGTGTGCGATTAAAAAAATAAATTAAAATGTGGTAGTTGCTATGTAAATATAAAATAACTGTGTGCTTGGATAATGTAATATTATGGAAAAATTATGCTGAGTAAAATAGTAATACATACAATGATCATAGGTCAGTGTCAGTAACGATCCAGTACTTGATTTGATGCACTTCCCAATATAAATGTATACATAGCCTACATTATAATTATGTTACTGCTAAACTCTTTACCTTTTCTTTTGGCTTGTCTTTTTGTTGCCGGTCAACTTGAGTGAGCGCCTGTTGTTTTGCGGCGGTAGCATGTATCTCACTTCTTCGTCTTCATTTGTTACGCTTGAGTTTAATTTTTGAGTTGATTGCCGAGTCTGAATTGTTTTTGATTCGTCGATGTTCACAGTCTCTATCGAGACAAAATTAATAAATGATTAATATCACAAGCATTAGTAAAACTACAATTTAGAGCAGCTATATTTCCCCAATACATACTAAGACTTCTGCATTCAAGCACAAGACTTGAATAAAGGTTGAATAAGTTCTCGTTTTGCAACAAACAACTTATAGTTTACTCTTAACTTAAAATGTGATTTTTAACATTAACTTACAGTTTCATCAGTCAATATTGAGGTAAATGCATGGCTTACCATTCAAAACTTTCCGTGGCGTTCGCGTCGGTCGTTTAGGCAGATTTTCTTGGGTATTGTTATTATTTTCAGTCTCTTTGGCCGCCTGTCTTCGAGTGCGGCCATTTTCCTCAGGTTCCTTCGTTTTTAACCCATTTGATAGTTTCGGCTTCTTTTCAGGACTGTTAACTGATGATGATGATTTTCGTGGTCTACCCAGTTTCCTAGAGGATTAAATTGTAGTTTTAATGGATTTAGAAACTTTATGGTTGTGTACATTTTTGGATCATGTATGTATGTACCTTTGGATGTCACTGGACTATTGTAACTATTAGCTTTAATTAAATTTTGCGAGATAATAAACCTCTGTTTATTTAAAAAATCTAAAATAATTTGACTCATCACTTTTAACTAAAGGGTAAAGTGACAAAGGTTAAACTTCACCTTTTAGTGACATTAGTTGATTGTCCGTTCGGCGAATGTTCTTCCTCTTTATCTCGTTCTTCAATCTCTTTGAATATTTCTTTTTCTATTTCATTTACTTTTTCATGTACCTCTGTAAAAAGGGTTTTCAATTACTGTTGTTATATTACGTGACAGGCAAAAAACAATGAACAATCCAGAACAGCTAGTATAACTCACTATCTTTTTTAAATCTCAGCACAAATCAAACTTATCTTTTGAATTTACAAACTATTTTTCGCCATTCTGTCCATGTAGAATTTGAAAGCATGATTTCTGGGCTGGGAATATACTATTTGTAAGTTAAATACAATCAGGATTATCAACATACCAGGGTCGATAGGAATGATTACAGGTGTTGAGCCCCCGCTGCTCAACTCCTTGGATTCGCGGTGCGGCACTGACATCTTGGATCTGTTCTCGTTGACTGACGGCTCTGCCTCCTTGTGGAATATATGCACCACCTGTTCTAAGACCGGGTGGATCTGCGGCCAGTGACCTTCGAGGTGAACCTCCTGAAATATGAACTGTGTGTTAGTACGTCGAAAATAACGTTTGTACCACGAAAACTGACCTCACTGCTAAGGAATGATGGTGCTGATGAAATATACAGCATATTAGTTACGAGCGACCCGCCCCGGCTTCGTACATGTGCAATGCTGATACCAAATATACTACAGAATGTCTTTATGTACAAAGTTCATAGCTCTTTATGAAAAAAAAAAATTGTTTATTTACGACATCACATAAGAAACCTTTAAAATTATCAGTGTTTCTCTATTCTATTATTCGTGTATTATACATATAAACCTTCCTCTTGAATCACTCTATCTATTAAATACTGCATCAAAATCCTGTATCTTAATATACATAGGGACAGATAGATAGCAGGAAGTGACTTTGTTTTATACTATGTAGTGACACAAAACATAAATAGATGAAGGTACCTTTTATTAAGGTGACACAATGTGCGGACTTATCGCTGAATGTGATATTTTAAAGACAACCTTTATACAAAGGAGATACTGTAGAGAGATTTACAAGCGAGTAGGCGAGACAATATTACAAGTAATCTGTTTCAAGGTTATTCGGAATCATGAGAACTTTTGGAAGAAAAGCCACCATGTATAATGGTGGAATGGATAACATTATGATGAAAACTCTGAAAAACATGTCCAAGATAGTTTACCTCATTGTTCCGTGTGAATTTTATTTTAATTTTCTCAGGAGGATTTACTTTTGGTTCTTCTTTCTTTTCTTCAGGGACTGATACGCAAACATCTTTTCCTAAAATCATGATGTAAAATATTGTTAAAACATGGCAATGACAGAATATCAATATTATAAAGTAATCAGTGGAGATGAAATACTTACCAAAGCCATTTGAAGGTGCAACTACTGGAGTTTCGACTTTTGTGTTCCTAAAACCGCAGAAATGCAACATTAAAATGTGGTTTTCTATCAATATCACATGTACCTATAAAATGTGTCGATCCCTGCTAGGTAAAGCCGTAAATGGTATTAATTAATTAAGTAAACCGGGCAAGTGCGTGTCGGGCCACGCGCTATGTAAGGTTCCGTAGTTGCTGCTTTGGTTGTTTAATACAGTGACAAGTTTGAATTCTAGGTTTAATGTCTAAAAAAAAGAGCGATGGTAACTGAAGAAGGAAAAAAAATATCTATTTGAGTCCACATGTAGACGTGCAAGCGGTTGTAATAGAGATTGAAAACCAGCATCACGTATTAATTTGAATACTGCAGTATTATTGTGATGGAGATAGTCTTCGATAAAATCTCCAAATATTATGCAAGAACTGTTATGCGATAACAAATTACTTACAAAACCTTCTGCGACACTGTTGGGGCATTTGCATGATCTATACAATGCTATTATCTTTACATTATTCACTTTAACAGATACTGCTTCACAGTGCTCACCTTCAGCAGTCACTGTAAGATTGTGGGTTGGAACGGATGCCTTAATCGGAAAATGATCTTTAAAGACTCGTAATATTTTTGAAAAACCTATCCAACGATCGACCCCACACGATGAGTTGGACGCGAAAAAAAAGAATCATCCCCGCTTTAACGTGTAGGGGAGGTACCATAAAAAAAATCTAGTTTTTATTCTACCATTTTGTTGGTATCATTAATATGTGCATTCATGCCGAATTACAGCTTTGTAGGTAGTCCCCATAGTCACTGAGCAAAACCGCGGACAGACAGATAGACGGACAAACCGAAACCATAAGGGCTCCTTGTTGACTACGGAACCCTAAAAAAACGCTAGGGTGCGAAAGACTAAATAGTATTCAAAGAAGTGAAATAAAACATAGTCAGCTAGGAAACACCGGCCTCATCTAGTTTTTATAACGGCCAAAAAAGATTGACGTGCAGTGTGTTTAGTGTTTTTTACAACGTAGGTTGTAAAAAAAAAAACATTTATCATACATACTTGAGTGTGTTAGCTTGTGGAACAGGAGAGTTTGTGTCTCTTATCTGCAACTGGTCTTTAGCTTCTAATAACCTGTTACAAATACAGTTATGAGTACAGTAGAATTAAGAATATTGAAGCAAAGTTTATATACCAATTAATGAACACTTACTTCTTCAATTCTGCTGCTTTCTTCTTCTCTTCTACATATTTCGATTTCCAGAATTTCCCACCTTCTTCTTCAGACTCACCTAAAACAGGCAAAGTCATCAATGTCCATGTTAAATTTCATTTCATTGCTACTTAAGTACCGGGTACCATTAGTGTGGGACACTTGAGTTTTAGAAAAACCTATTGGGCCCAGGTTCCCAGCCTATGAATAATAAAAGTCAGTAAATATAATCCAACTTTCAAAATGGCAACACGGTAGGTAAATTTACCGCGGTAGGGATTGCCAAAAACTGTAACGCGCAGCGCTGACAGTTCGTCGTATTCATTGAATCGATGCGCTCGTGTGGCGGGAAAATAACGATTGTGATTATGCTTCTTTTTAAAATGATACAAAGCCAGACAGACTTCTTCAAAAACTTCATAGGACCTTTAAGACTCGAACAAAATACATACTTTCTGGTGAGTAAGTGATGTAGTTCTTCACAATTTTGCAATCTTTCACTATTGGGTATATTTTTTTGCCATACATGACAAAGAGACCTCCTTCTTCTGCAAGTGACGATATCCTGGCGGATTGTGGCTTCCTGCAAGTAAATCAAAAGTTAGACTTGATGAAATCTCTTTCTCTAAAGCCTGGCGGCGACCACATCCGACACGCGTTTAATTGAAGTGAGTCGAATCGAGCCATATATTCCTTATGACAACTAGAGGTTGTATCACGGTGCTAATAATATTCGTGGTCGCGCAATAGCGCTGAGCTAAAGTCAGAATAGTCCACGTAGCCCCCGGTGCGAGTGTGCGAGGGACACGAGGTGATATTAGTTAGTGCTCCTACTAACTAATATCACCTCGTGTTCCTCTCTCTGACAGACCCTCCGTCCACTCGAGGACGGAGAACCATCCATGAGGACTTCCACCACGGTGTAGCCGTGTGCCAAGTTTAGTTTTAATCCAAGTGAAGATTTATAATATTAGTATGAATACTCACAAATATTTCCTGGTCGGCCTGTTCTTCCGGCTACGCGGGGGTGACACGTAGTCATCGCTCGCGCTCTCCGACGTCCAGTCGCTTGAGTTGCTTGGGGGCGCGGCTGTGTGGCTGAAATACCATAGATATGTTTATTTGGTGCAAATTATAGGTATAAAGAATTGTTTCTTTTTAATTTCTACAAACTAAAGAAAAGATAGTTGGATTTGATGGGAGACACATTTTGAGCCGACCGCAAGTAATGATGATGGATTTACTACCAAGGTTTGTCTTGATAAAGAGGAAACTAAATACTAAGACTGAGGTTTTGTGGTGGAGAAACCAATTCTGGCTCGAGCTCGCCTTTGTTTATAAGCTGTCCTGTTGTTTGTATTGTTTTTGTGTGCAATAAAAATAACAATAAGGTTTACTACTTCAATAAATATCAGAAAAATTGTTTAGTAAAACTTTCTAAATACTTACTGTGAAACATTATTGTGTGATATGGTTCTTCTACGACGACTCAACTGTAGTTTACGCTTTGCGCCAACTCCACCACCTAGAAAAGAAATGAGTTGCAATAATAAAAAAATAAAAACAAACAAATATTGTTTTACATAATTCATGAATATGAGAAAGAAAGAGTCAGTTAGGGTTCTCTCTGGATAAAGACGGTACACCGAACAAATTGAATGATGGAGACCTTATTTTACTGCCATGCATACCCATAATTATTTAAAAATGTACACATGTACCATACATACATACACTAAAAAACAAACAAGCATGCTGGTGATGGCAATATGATATCACACAAGTATATCTGAAAACTAAAGCAAGCATGAATATAAATGAATAAATGTAAGTCATCCATGTACTAAAATAACATAAATAAATAAAGATAGTAAATTAAAATGATTGTTATTGGATTCAATCATGCTTGTTTGGAATCAAAGCTATATCTATGAAAAAAAAAACACCTTATTGGTGGAGCTCCACAGCCTGTGCATTCAACTGAACCCAAAGTAATTGTTGAAGCTGATGTTTTGCAAACGTCGCACTTCTCATTCCATGACTCTACAAGCATAGATTTGTGTATCCCTACACATACATAACTTACCACTAGTGAATCCAAACATATTTGATATAGCTCTATCCCTTTCTGATTTATTTATCAACACACCCGTACGCTGCTTCTTCTTCGGTGAAGCATGAACTTCTCCGGAATCAGACTCCAAGCTGGACTGCAGCTTCACTGCTTCGTCGTTTACAGGTTTTAACCGAGAAGCCTCTTGTTTTTCCACATGACTTTCTTTCTTATTTTGTTCAGTATCACTTGACTCTGACATGTTATTTCTTTTCTTGTTGTATTGCTCATCAAACAGACTAATGTTTTGCAAGCAAGGGTTTTGTATCTCTGGTGATTCTTTAGTGCTACTTTTCTTTTCAGTTACAATTGTATCTACTACATGGGTTTCGAAACTTGTTGAAGGCTTGTTAATATCAATTGGACTGTGTTCAAGCCATGGTTTTTTAATTACATCTGGTTTGATGAACTCTTCACTCACTTTTGGTATATCATCTGCATCTAAGTGAGATTCTATAACCTTATTGTTGGCATTTGCTACTGATTTTAACTTGATATCCAGTTTCTTTTTCTTATTGTCCATTGTGTTTGCATTATCTTCAGAAGATCGTTTCCTGGTCACTTTATTTGAGCTTACAGTTTTACCAGAGTTGATTGATACTTCAACAGCACTTTCTGGTGCTTTTTGGCTGTCAGCTTTGGCTTCAACATCTTTAGAATTCCTCTTTTCGAATGCTTCTGGATTATTTGGAAGGGAAGCATCTACAGTGCTATTGGAATTATTTAGCCCTTCTGACTGTTCTTGAAGTTTTGAATCCTTTTGAACCCCATCAAGTGTTTTAGCATTTTGGACTACTAGTTTTTCAGTAACCTCAGCAGTCACCAACTTTGTTGCTCCAGGAGTCTCCGGTTGAGTGTCATCATCTCTTTCAGTGCCATTCTCTGCTTGCATTGAAGATATTTCATCATTCAAATTGAGTACTGGTAACTCTTCTATTTCATCTGTAAAATTTGTAGTGTTTTTCTTAGATTTATTATCCGGTTTGCTACCACCATCTAATTCTTGAGCCAATACTTCTTCAACCATTTCAGCAGAAAGTCCTTTCGCATTTTTGGCAACATCAGTTGCTATACTTTTATTGTTGGAAACTTCATTAGCAGGTTCAGGAATATCTGGCATATCCTCTAAGTTTTCTTCTGGTACATTTTCTACAATCTCCATTTGTCCCTCCCTGTCTGAATCTTCAGGTTCAGATGCAAAATCATCCAGCACTTCTTGCAGCATAGGTGTCAATGGTTCAGAATAAGTAATGCAATCCCTAAAAGATTTGGTGGCTGCACTTGGTTTTTCATCAGATTCATTGGATTCCAAATCCTTCTGGATGTCTTCAGCCGTTTCATAACAGTTGTCAAGTATTACAGTGTCAGCAGAAGCTCTACTTCTTACAGGTACTTTTGAAAGTTTTGTATTCTCACCTGCACTGGTCTCCCCTTCATTATTCGGCTCATTGTCTTTTGTATTATGACCTACAATCAATTTAAGTGTGTAGGACTACTTGTATTAATCTAATAAAAAATGAGGCAAAATGGGGGCTCTACAATTATAATATTTAAGCTCACATTATTTTTAAGGTCCGCATTGCGAAGGAGCACAGCACAAATGTGTAATCCATTAATGAAAACATTTCATTATTCTGTGACAGTTGCAGGCTAGTCTACCCATATGAGATATGCAATAATAAATAGCAAATTGATTGCAACTGAAACAAATCTCTCTCATTACAAAATCTTTTTCATTGAAATGTAGTTTTAAACATAAGTAGGCATAATTCGAAATTAATTTGTCATAAAGCTAATCCTATCTAGCAATTTACACAAGTTGTAGTACCACATTCAAGTACTTTTGTAGTTTATCATTTTTTTATCATAAAATACATTTACATAGTAAGATTTTTTCCTTTCTTTATTTTCTTATGAATTTGATGCATTAAGAAAATATGATGCATACATTTTAGCAAATGCATAACAAGTAAAAAACTACTTCAAGTATTTTATCATACCATTTGAATTGGAGTCATCACTAATGGTTTGTATGTCAAGTTTATTTTTGTTCCTGTCGGCTAAATCACATCTGTAATAACATGAATAATAAAAATTAATATTGATTCCCAGACCACCACGGAAACTAACACATACACAAAAATTTTACCATACTGGCTTTAAATCTGATGGCTCGGAAGCCATTAACTCCAGTATGCCTTCAATAAAACTTAAATTAAAACGAGTTTTGATTTTAAAGTAAATAAAAAAATAAAAGTATGATGTGTAAAAGTGTTTTTACAACCTACTCATAAAATAAAAATCATTTATCAATAATCAAAATACAACCCAATTTATTACTGTTACCATAAATTTGTAAGTGGTTGGTTGCAAATGTAATTTACTGTTTTATAGTTTTTCTATAAGGTGATATAATCATATTTCTTTATAGACAACTGAAAAATAATTGGCCTGATCTGCAGGATTAAATCGCAATTGGTTGAAAACATATGTACATGTTTATAAATATTTAGGGGAATACTGCCATGTCTATTATTAGACCTATATGATATGAACTTCAAAAGATTACCTTGATCTGAAGCTGCTTATTTGTTCATTAGTTAGTTGAAAGTAAGGATTATGTATGTCAGGTAGTATCCTTTTCAAAAATGTTTCTTTTAAACTCTGCCATGTCCTTGATGTGAGCTGTAAAACAGAACATAATAGTGGTATTAACACACTTTAAGCAAATAGGTTATTTTATACTTTTTGCCATAAACACTATTCTGCCTGGGCTTACTCAGGTGTTGATATGTAAGATGTGGACTCTAATTAGGAATTCAGATTTCAGTATTCCATAATACGTCTGATTTTCAGTTCTTCTGGACCGAATGATAGGCTTCTGGCTTTATCTGAATCAGTCTCCGAATCTGAATTCCTTATCAGGTATCCACATGTATCTAGTCAGCTAAACAAAAAAAAAGAAATTAAATTAAAATTCACTAACAGTAATACTGCAAATAAATGTATTGAGTATTGACAAGTATTTAGTATTTTTATTTCATATTTGTATTTATAATGATTACAAAACTATTTCTTACCTTTGTGTTGGCAAAATCCACCCACATCTTTCTAGCTTTGATTTCACCATATAATTTGTTTTGTACTAAATAGTCCACTATAATCTTGAACTCCTGAATGTTATACGGTTGCCTAAATAAAATAGAATAAAAAGATAATAGAATGAGCCGGCTGGTATAGTTATATTGTAGGTAGAAGCGTGATTGTAGGTAGAAAGTGCATAATTTGAATACTAAGGAAGCGCTATACAAAATAGTAATTTACTATCTTACCCAGACATTTTGATGCGTAATTTCAATTATAATCGGTCTGAAAAGCTGACGGTCAACGTAGGTATACAAAATATTTTGCAGACTGGTGATATTTCCAATCAACTCATATTCATCATTATGGTAACGGTTATTTGACAAGTTGATTGTATTCAAAACTGATCTGGGAATGCACAATAACGTCTTGATTCTTGTCTCCCTTTATAATAACCTGAGTTTTCGGTAAATTTTATCAATCGGCCGTTAAACACTATACAAAACGTTAACCAAAGCCAACGATTGCCAGGTATTGCCAGTTGAGGTTGAGTCTACTACCATAGATTATACAATATATTAATCACAGAGCATGTAAAAATATTAATGGTAGTCTACAATAACCAAAGACCCTTGGTCCGAGCAAAGACCTTACAATATACTCTAAGACAATAACCTAATGTATATTGCTGCATTTAAAAATAATGAAAATCTAAATTCAATAAAGGTTTATAACCGAATATAAAATGTGGTTTTGGAACGCCGTTAAGTTGTATTCATTGACATAAAAAAGTACCTATCCCAAATTCCCAACATTGAGATTCACTCACGCAAAACCATTTGGTTTTGCGTCAAATTAGGGATGGTGGTTCTTTCCGAAAATATCGATTAAATTTTTTTATCGATTCACTAAAAAAAATAAGGTCTTAGAAGTCGTTCTTTTTTTCAAGTTTCCTTTTATAATTTAGAAAAAAACCATTTAATAAAAAAAAAAAACAAGAAAGTTAACATAATAAATGATCTCTTAACAGTAAAATCAGTTTTTTTATTTCGGGGAATTCGATAATAACAATTATTTTTATTACCATATCAAAGTCAAATCAGGTATGAAAGAAGCTATTTTTATTTTCAAAATGTTGTATTTATTACATGAAAAAGTTAAAGCTCCCAATGCTTCATATCTAAACTTTTAAGGCCCAAAGTTCAACTAGCCAAGCAGTCCATGAATTGACTAACTATATTGCTATCAACCTAGATAATGGTGCTATTTTCTGATTACCTTAGCGATCGTCATCAATGTGTTAAAATTCGTCAATATATTAGCTCTGAACGAAATAGTTGTTATGGTTATTTATATTCCACAAGGTAGCATTTTGGGCCCTACTTTATTTTTAATCTATTTAAATATTACTAATGAACTATGTAGCCTGTCACTCCAAAAAACCATATTGTTTAACTTTAAATTTTAGTGACCTTATGTAATTATTTTGTAAAGTGATGGCCTGAAACACAAGTTTAAATTAACAGAGATCGGGCGGGTCACTACTTTAACATCGCAATTTCGGACCACCATTAGCTACTTGCATCTTTAATAATAATTTGTTACTTTCAACTTATTTTTAGGCACTATAATTGTATGGGGAAATTTTATTACTTTTGACTAAATGTACACTTTTTTGTAAACTTTTTTATTTAAATAAAATATTATTATTAGTCTGTGAAGCCTATAGGATCCCCTGGGGTATATATGTTCTGTGTATAGGATCCATTGACCTACATATCTCAATGATAGGATCCAAGCGGTTCCACTCATCACTCCCGATGTTGCCTTAAAAAAAATATTATTCACAGTGTAATATTACGAAACAGTTTGCATAGGTAAACAAATCAATGACGCAATATCAATCAACAATTACAAAAATTCATGTATTATAGGCTACAAACGTAACTCGTTTTTATTATATGGAGGCAAAGACAACTAAGCATATAGCCATCTCGGGAGTTTTTAGTAATTAACCCTTAATCAGCATGACATAATATTACTGATTACAGATACATTCAATTATAATTGTAAATAGTTATATGGTATTTAACCAAACAAAAAAAAAATAGTGATTGATTAGGCGATGTTTCAAGGGCGAAACATCGATTCACTGGATCGATTCGATTTAACAAATCGACGTTTTAGGCCTAAAAATCGATTCTTCAATTAATCGATCTCAGATCGCTATCCCTACGTCAAACCGTTCATTGACGGTTTTTCCGTTAACAAAATGTTAACGTTTATTTACGTTTGTCAATACGTTGACGGAGCTAGACTGTTATTCAACTAGTTCGTTGATTCAACACTCGTCTATCTATTCTATGTCATTTAGGCAGCATGGTCTCAGACCTTAGCCTGCTCCGTCAGGAACGAACAAAAAAAAACTATTATAAATTCTATGTCAATGTCATTCGTAACGCGCGCCAAATTGTGGCAATACGAAAGAAAGAAAAAAGCAAACAATATAAGAGTTATTTCCTATCACGATGGAGAATAGCAGATATCTATCCATATCCGATATTCTGGTAACAAATGAGAAAATTCCATGCAAATTTTTACATGATTTACCAAAAATGGGTTAGTAATAGTTAACCAAACCAGCTTTTTGATTATGAACTCTACATTGCGTTATTGTGTTTGTTTATTTTCAGGTTTTTTGGATCCGTCCGCTGCAGAAGATGATTTAAAAGCAGGAACTAATGTGGAAATACCTTTGTGGTTAGCAGAATCTTTATACTCTAGAAGACCGCCTTTAGTTTCTGTGGAATTACCCAAAATATATAAAGATTCCTACAGAGAAATTCTTAATGCGGATGCTTGTACTGTAGATATGCACAAATTAAGCCAATATTTTTATGAATTTGGATGTTATATAGCAAAACATGATATTAAAGGCGAAGTGTCATCTACTCTCATCAATGTAAGTACCTACGAAAGTTGCAACTATACTATGATCCCATCAGCTAAACGAACTGAATAAATACAAAAAAAAATCTCGAGGCTTATTATATATATTATAATTATGCTGATTATCAGCATTATTGGAATAAGACATAATTTGGGAAATGCCTTTTAAATTGATATCATCATTTTTATCTTCCAAGTCATACCATTCTACAAATCATGGATGGGCCATCTTTATTTTTTCAGACATTTAGGCAACGATTCAGAATGCTGCTATCAGCCAGCGTGTCAACGGATTCAGTGGGTGCCATACAGCCTTTATCAGTGACTGAGCGACTCCAGGCTGCTGAGGCTGCAAACACTGAGAAAGCCTTCTCAAGCTGGCTGCAGAGAGGAGAAAGTGTACTTACTACTGCCAATATGGTTGCTAACCACCGTAAACGGAAAAGAGCTGAAATGGAAATGCTTTAGTAATAGTATGTTTATGAATAAATTTAAATGTATGCATTTTAGTTTAACATTAGTTTCACTTGTGATAAGATCATTAAGTAATACTCGGCCTGTAATAAAAATTAACACCTGTATCACATAAGTACCTACTTTATCAAACATCCCAGTGATCTCTACAGGAGATAAAATATCTTTGTAAGTTATGGAGTTATCAAATCCAAATAAGATTTTTCAGTGTTTTGCTAAAAAGGTGAATGAATTATAGTAATGCTAAACATATCTGTGTTATTATTGTAAGTGTAATAGTGTTACTATAATAAGAACTTTAAAATAAGTAAACTTCATTGTCTCCTACAGAGTTTATAAAATGATTACAGAGATTGATTACTCTAGTCATAACCAATTCAATTTTCTAAGGTTATGGTTTTATCAGTTAACATTCTCTGATTTTGCCAATGTCAAGGTATGATTATGGTAATGATAGGTTCTCAATAATGATAATTGTTTAACAACTATTCACCAGTTTTTGTAGCAGTCATCCATTATTCACCATGCTAAAAAGGACAATACATTTTTAACATAAGGCACATATAAGTGTTAAAACAACAGGTGGCCTTCGCCACCGTGTACCGTGCCCGGTAGCCGAATTAAAAGCTGGCACTTCACTTGGGTTACTTGTCAAAATATTTGTGTTACTTGGATAGTACAAAATATACCGTATAAGTAATTGCGATAACGTTCTCTCTTAACCCACATCAAAAAAGGAGGAGGTTCTCAATTCGACAGATTCTTTTTAAACAAATAATTTGCGCAAATAGGCGAAGTACCGAGCCAGCTCTAGTGTATGTCCAAATATGAGATTTGATTAGTTGAGTCAAAAGCAACCACATCTTACCAACTACTTGGCATTAGTTGGCATAGAAAGTAAACGATAAAAAATTGGTAAGTTCCTCACTATCCTTACTCGGAGACAGCTACTTCTGCATGCCCTAGTGACATCGAAAAAGGCGCGACGGGCCTGCGTGGATGCAGCCCCGGATTTATGATTTTACCGAAACGGAGCAAAAACTTGAGACCCTCTCTTCCACATAATTATTTTGTAATATTAGGGTGCGTCCACATCTGGCGAATGTGCCGCAAATGTGCAACTGCACGCGTTTACCACGCGAACTTACCATGATCGCGTGCAGTTATGTCCGTGACTGCACGCGCGCAGCTCGCAAACGGCTCGCGAGCTGCACATTCGAAAGATGTGGACGCACCCTTAGAATCATCGATCAGCGCGCCGCCCGAGCGCTGATCGCATACGGCGCTAAGGTAGCGCGCGAACCGCGCGGGCGGCGGCGGCGCGCGGCGTAGAAACGGCGCACGAACAAAAATGCACGCGCGCAGCTCGCAAACGGCTCGCGAGCTGCACATTCGCCAGATGTGGACGCACCCTTATATATCGGGTGTGAAAAGAACCTTCGAAAAAGAGATAACCACTTAAGTAATTATGATACCCATCATTAGAATCTTTTTTTTCTGACTTAGGTAATCATTGGTTCTTGACATATTGAAAGTCAAAGTATGTAGGTATAGGTAAATTTTGGTTAGAGTAGGGCCACTATGGAGCGAGGACTTAGACAAATCGTTATTTCTTTTTTTCGTAAATTAACCATGGCCGTAGCTAAGACTCACCGTTTCAGAGTTAGGAGCTTTCTTTAGACCATTCACACTTTATCAACTGTTTTGAGCAGGAAAGCTCAAAAACCCTATAAAGTGTGGAATGAAAGAGCGAGCGAAGCAAGCTCGAAAATTTTGCGCCCTGGATGAAATTTCTTGTATGTACTTACTGTAAGTATATTAAATTATAATACTTACGTTTGTCACAAGTAATCTTTTGAAGGCCGATCCTAAGCAGTGCGGGGTCCTGCAAATCTTAGGCCCGGCTTTCTGCTGCCGTTATATCCTACCTATATATTTTAGGTCTTACAACTAGTACAGGAAAATAGTCAAGAGAATGTAAAATTCATGAGCGAGCTCGAGTGTTATACCTACCATCCAAATCGAATAAGTTTTGTTTTGAACATGTGAATCTGGCACCCGTGAACTTTACCGCCCGGGTCACGGGCCCTGGTGTAAACGCCCCCCACCCCTAGCACCAGGTCTGGATGGATAACAGCCCATTCCTTTTCACTTATAAGATTGGAGGTCTGTCGGGAGACATATGGTATCACTGGGTACATTTTAGGTTGATTATGCCAGCCGCACCCTTGGTCCTCCCTCCTAATTAGAATGATTTCAAAATAGCGAATACAGCAGGATCAGCGAATATTTTATTGATACTTACCTATTTTGAATGTATTACACTCATAACTATGTATGACTGGGGGATATAGGCGTGGTGAAACGTTATAAAACGATACCTACTAGGTATCATAGATTTCGTAACTACTCGCTAATTAAATAAGAAACTTTACTGACATACCATTGTTTAATAGAACAAACAACAAGTAAACAGGAAAGACCTAATTACTCGTTAGAAATTCGATCATGGTTCTAATAATAAGCCGATTGGAACAGAGGAACAACATTTGAATGTCGGGCTATTTATACTGTTGAGAAAGTTCGAGCGTCCATCAATTACTGGTATCGATGTTTGTTTCATAGGGGTGAACTCTTTTTTTTCTGGATGGGAAATCATCAAATGACTTCTCCCGCTCTGGACGGAGTGGAAGGAAGTGTCAAACTCTTACTAAAATCCACCCGTGATCCTTCTAGTGCCCTTTGCGATACAGGGCCGCGGTGTTTCTTTCGAACAAATTTCGCAACCCTAGCGCTGACCCTATGGGAACACGACGCATCGTCGACCCGGGCCTGGTTGCTATCGGACGGCGTGTCACCCATAACTCGCCGTTTGCAGGCCCGCGCTTATGGTAGCCGGGAATTGCCCTGTGTTTCCCGACGCCCGCCCGGGGCGTATTCTTTTGTTACGGCGGCTGGAGCTTGAGGTTTCCCTCTCCCACACGCGGTCTGCCTCCTCCTTCGCCTGCATTACGGCTTCGCAGAAGAAGGTGACCGCTTCCTATGCCTCCTCGCTCCGAACTATGGGTTGAACCAGGGCCGGACGCGAGAGGTCGCCTCCGCCGATCGCCTCGACGAGGACACGGCGTTGCTCCGCCCAAGCAGGGCAGACCTCCACCGTGTCCTTCGGGCGATCCACACATTGTTGACATCCAGACGTGTGCTCTGGCTATGGATGACCCCTTAGGCCCCTCTCATCATTTATAGTACCTATATAGCAAATTTTAACTAGTCTTCGGTCTGTAAAATATAAGATTTTGTAAATTACTGCTAGGAGTTTAGAACACCACGCTGGTACAGTAGTAAAGTACCACCCTTTAAATTTTAGCGTTACAAATCCGTATTTCTGAAGCGAGAGGCAACCATGCCAAATATTCATTACAGGAAGTATAGTGCTATAAAAGCATTTGGCACAGTCCGGTGCAACTCAGTCGTTTCGATTGTTTACTTGTGTTCGAACATCGCACATCGTTCGACGATGGCGTTCAATAGAATCTGTCCAGTTCGGTGGCTTTCAGACCAGACCTTCGGCACGTGTATGTCACCACACGAATTTCTCTATCCATTCTACGATATGCATTCGAGCTATTTTCGCCCATGGACGTTCTCTAGTAGCCAAACTATTTCTAAAGAATTCGGATCCACAATAGAAAACGAGAAAGGTAACTATAAAATAACTTTGGATGTTCAACATTTTCGCCCGAGTGACATCAGCGTGAAAGTGACGGAGAATGAAATAATCGTAGAAGGGAAACATGAAGAGAGACAGGACTCCCATGGATTTATCTCGAGGCAGTTTAAAAGGCGCTATCCCTTGCCAGCACACTGTCCCGCGGAGAACGTCACTTCATCAATGTCTTCAGACGGTATCCTGATTATTATTGCTGCGAAGAAAACATCAAATGAAATAGAAAAAATAGTTCCAATCAAGTTGTGCGGCTCGAGTCCCAAAAATAATCAGATCGAAAGCAAAATGACTACAGAAATCATACAAAATTCTATTAAAGAAAATGTTAGGGAAACTGAAGACATGACATGTAGCAAAGATAAAACCCAATTCTTTCTGAAAGAAGACCATAGTCGTCTGCTAAAACCAGAACTACTCAAGGATGCCATCTCGAGCACTAACGGAGATAAGATGTCGTCCAAACAAGTTGTTGAAATTATGGGTATATCTGAAACAAAGGATGTCACGAATAATGGTGCCACAGCAAATGAGATCGAGGAATCACTAGCGAAATCAAGTATGGGTAGGTCTGAACTGACTGAACAATTAGGGCAGAGAAGTTTAGCTTCTCCTTCCGACATGTGTAGGATGAAAGGCATGTCTAACATGTCAAAGACACTAATCGAGGAAAGTTCTTCTTCATATAAGTCATCATCAATGATGTCTTCTACTGTGAAGACTAGTGGGAAGGTTGGTGAATATGTAAGTGATATCATCACCAAGGAACTGAAGGAAGCTGCTGAAAACATTTAAAAATATTAGCTGGTTTTATAATGTTTATTACTTAACTATAAAAGATTTTGTTTACTTTTATTACAAATTTGAATCTTAATTTATATGTAATTGATTTGTAAACTTATGAATAAGACATCATTAATTATATTAATTATCTAGAAACTCATAATCTCTTTAACTCAAACCTCACTTTGGTGAAGCATATTAATATCAATACAATAAATTAGCATTACGAGATCAATGAAGACTAATATCAAATAGTATACATGAACAGTATGGAACTAGCTTCAAGATAATGTTATCTTGATGTAATGGAGGTCATTCCAAGTCAACAATGTATTACGTATGTACATCTGAAATAAATTACGTGACTAAATATTTGTTACCCTCCTCGATATAATCTGAAATAATCTCAAACCCTAGCTGGATATAGACATAAAAACTGTACAGCAAAAAACATAACAGAACAACAATATTAAAGACAAATACAAACATCACACTGACTACACTTATAAATTCACTGGGACCACTATATGTATAAGATGTCCTTATATTCTATTTAAGTCTCTTCGTCACAACACTCTTGCACCTCATCATTGTTTTTATCACTAACCAGTAGTTCTGAGGTGCAGCGGTAAGGACGTATTGATTGTTAACATCTGTCATTTTTTACTGATGGGTTGAGGTCATGGAAGTAAGCATGAGCCATGGCATCATCGGCTGGCATCCTCAGTGCTGGGTTGCAGGTGAGTAGGCGGGCCAGAAGGTCTCGTCCTCGTGCAGGCAGACGGGGAACCACCTGGGCTAGTCCTAAGCTAGGCTGGTACACGGGTAGTGGTTTGTAGTCAGGCAGTTGAGTCACTCCAGGCCATGTGTCTTCATTTGGAGTACCTGGAAGTTGTAATATCATAAATAGATTGATACTTTGTATTGAAACACTCACATCTTGTTAGGAAGGAAGACTGACAATTTAATTTAATAAGTTATAATAGATTCCAATACTGTCAACACATGAAAGTAATATGGTTAAGTGGACTGTTATTTTAGCTATAACCTACCTAGCTATTTTATTATTATAATTTATTATTTAACTAGGATAGAGAATAATACAAAAAAAAAATATAGGACAAAAATGTGAAATGCACACCTAACCTACAAATAAACAAATATGATAGTGATATATTAAAAAACTAGTTTTAAAAACCACCACCAAAACTCAGTTTCCATCAATAACCCTAATTAGTAATATTTAAATATTTCTTTTTTTTAAAAGGTATTTAAGTTTCAACTATGTGCTTAGCTACCTGCTAATAAGAGTGAAATAAACATTACCAAGAAGTTTAAAAATCCTTTTTAATTGATCATCAACATCAGATCCAGGGAATAATGGTCGTCCAGAATTTGCTAGCTCTGCAAATATACACCCTGCTGACCACATGTCGATGCTCGTTGTGTACAGCTTGGCGCCGAACAGGACATCCGGGGGCCGGTACCAAAGCGTAACCACCTCCGCCGAGTAACACTTCACTGGAATACCAAACGCTCTAGCCAAGCCAAAGTCAGCTAATTTCAATTCGCCATTTTTATTAATTAACAGATTCTGAGGCTTCAAATCCCGGTGTAGAACGTTGTGGCTATGACAGAAGGCCAATCCTCGGAGCAGCTGATACATAAATGATTTGACGACATCTAAATCTATCTCTCCATTCAAACTGTCGAAATACTTCTTCAAATCTTGATCGCAATGCTCAAATACAAGAGTCAATTTCTTTTCACTATGTAAGACGTCGTATAAGCGAACTATATTCTTGTGCTTTAACTCTTTCAGAAGACATATTTCACGTAGCGCTGAAGACGGTACCCCCTCGTCGTCGTCGTCTAACCTCACCCGCTTTAGGGCTACTATTTCATGAGTCTCTTTGTTTTTAGCTTTGAAGACGGTACCATATGTTCCCTCCCCAATTTTCTCTAATTTTTCGTACTTCTGCATAATTTATAATTATAAAGTAAAACAGTTGTGTAAAATCGATTGTTTATTCCGCTTCACGAACTATCTTTTCCTCCCAGGCTTACTGACACTTGTTAGACAAGTTGACATTGACAGTTCGATTTTTGTTATTTAATTATGGAATAAAGTTTATAAGGCTTGTTTATAAGTAAATAAAAAAATCTAGCTTAATTTTATTTAGGTCCTTATTCATTCATATTGTTTCTTTTAATAAAAAAAAACTTGATACTAGTGACACAATATATTAATATACATGAGAAAAACTATTCATTCCATTGAAGCCATTAACAATCTTTTAAACGCACATACGTTCAGAACCTGTCATAAAACAATTCTACCTTTTTGTTTTAGATGGACTTAAAACATGAATATAGTACAAGTCTACAATAAGGTCAATTGCTTCTATGGGTTCCAAATCTTATCTCTAATATTTAATTGAATGTTCCTAAAAACAATAAAAATAAATGTTTTTGGTTTCGTGTGTGTGTGTCTGATTTTATATTCGGAACGATCTTTTGTGTTTGCAAAATAACATTCATTCAATGATCAATCAAATCAATTCGTTCACAAAAAAACTTAAGTCAAATCCAAAAAGTTGAATTGTCATATTTTCATTTTTATTTTTTGAAAAGATCTATATTTTTCAAAATTTCAATAATTGAACAGCAAAGGTAAGAGTGCTGTGGTTATATATTAAAATTCTTTTTTTTGTTGGATGTGATATTTATGTTGTGTAAATGTATGGAAAGTAAACATTATTACGTATTAGTTGACGATGAACACATTTATCACGAGCGCGTGTTTTTAGATGAGCGAGGGCGAAGGAACTTTGGTGGACAAGTCGGAGAGTAGCTCATTTGAAGACCTCGCAGCTGCAGCGGCACATGAGATCGAGGAGGCCAAGCTCGCTGAAGCAGCTGCCTCCAAGGAAAACTCAGATGAAACAAAAACTGATGAATGGCAAGATTTGCTAGGGTCAGGCGCACTACTGAAAAAGGTCAGCCGAGACTTTAGTTATCTCAGTGGATCTATGTATAATAATTTTATGGACAAATATTTTCTATTTGTTTCTTGTTTGATTTAGATTATATCAGCCTTTATTTAGCCATAACAAACTCTCAAAATCTTATTAAAGAAAATGTAATTAAGTAATTCTTTTGTGTTGTAATTCACGCGCAGGGAAACTATAGTCCTTTAGCTAATTTTTTTGATAGTTTGTATGTAAAATTATGTAAATAAGAAACATTATTATCCAAGTAACCATCATTTTGTTTGTTTTGTTAGTGATTCATGTTGTGACAACAATTAGAACATGATTTTTGAAAGTCATTGGCACATCATATTATTTGTTTATGATTTGTCATAGCTTATTGTTAGTTTAATTTATAAAATCTTTTACAGATAATAAAAGTAGGTGAAGATTCAAATGGATTGCGACCCCACAGAAGTGATATTTGTCGAATTAGTTATGAGGTCAAAATTAAAGACACTGAACATGTCGTGGAAAAGAGGGATCATGTCAAAATTTACTTGGGTGACAATGAAGTAAGTACCAATTTAAAGGTTTATAATTATCTTTTTTTTTTTAACTAGAACAAGACCCTGTAAGTTGAGGCGCCTCAGAATGAGACTTAAATATATTTTCTGGCAAATTAAAAGGAAAATGGATTACAGGGATGTGGTAGATCTTTGCCAAGTCATGGCATAATACATACAACAGTTTAAATATATACCTACATCATGTCAATAAAAAGCTTTCTGAGGTGAGATGATGATCAAATGTGAGCATCCTCAACCTCAATAATTGCAAGTCACTATGAAAGGTTGATTTTATCCTGTCATGATGAGATGCAATTTTTTTTTTTATTATGTTTACACAAAGTATAGCAAATGGTTTTTTGCTCAAATACATTATGAGATTTCGTCATGAATTATTAAATGATATCAGTAAAATGCACTAATAATAATCAAATAATCAGTTATTGACTTTGTGTTTTCCATTACAACTTACAATAGACTTAAGTATCTAATCTTGCATTTATCAGTGATAGCATTTATTCCAAAACTTTATTTGAGTTGGCAATCTGAAGTTGTTAAAGATAATCTTATCAGCTTTTTGTATATATGTCACTGGAAAATTGCAAAATCCTTAAGATTGTAATAAATCTTTATTAGATTACTTATAATTAAGAATATATTTTGAACAGATTATTCTCAATACAATAAATCTCATCCTAACTAAATAGTACCTATCTAATTTAAGTTCACTTAACCTAAAAATAAACTAAAATCCTCCTAACTGTAAAATGGCATCAAAAACTCGTCCGCATTGTTATTGACTGTGAGTGAACCCAATAAACTGGCGGCATTGCCACTTTATATGCATATTTAGATTACGATTGCATTTAAAAGTGAATAAAGTAGATACAAATAATAAAAAAAAATGTTTATTGTTGTATAGGTATAACAAATAATAAAAATTTATTTGTTATTGTAAAAATGAGTTTACAATTTCACGCAATATACAATTACAGCTTTTGCAATTATCCAGTACCATATACATATAAGGTTTGTTTATGTTATTTATATGTAGGTCTATGAAAGGATTTATTGTATGATCTGTAAAATGTTAGGTATCTGAAAATATACAATGTATGGCCTCAGTAATTCCTCATGGCCTATTATTTTTAAATCTAGAGGCTAGATTGTTGCAGTAGCCAAAGACTATTGTAATCTATACCTGTAAATGAAACATATAAATGAAATTGGAGCATCTGTTTGTAATATTGAAATAACTGCCTTTTACTACATGCATATATTAATATATACGGTACAAACACCAAAATAACATTTTTTTCAATTTTTTCTATCTGTCTGTTTGTTCCGGCTAATCTCTGAAATGGCTGGACCGATTTTGACGGGAGTGATAAGGAGTAACTTAGCCTTCTTTTATTTTAGAAAAATAATGTCCCATCCGCAGTCCGCCATCCCCCCGCAGCGGCGGTTGGCGACTGTAGCGGTTGCTCACTGCGCGGTTTTTTTTATGGCAGCGCAATTGCCATAAAAAAATTGTACCGTGCATTTTGCGTGGTTCATTCAAAAGTTTGCACATAAGGCCCCGTTTACGCTCTGATTAGTGATGATGCGAGTTTATACATTTTATGCGAGATTTCCAGGGTAAGCCCCCAGAAGCTAGTTATAAAAATATAACTCTGCCAAATTGGGACAAAGAAAGTTCTAAGAAAACAAAGGAACCATGATGAATGTAATGGTTAATTGTTGATGGTGGCTTTTCCTTTATTGCCACAATCATGTTACCTTTCTAATTTGTAGAAATAATTAGAAAATAATAAATATATTTATAGATCCTACAAGGCCTGGACTTGGCAGTAACAATGATGTACAAAGGCGAAGAATGCCTGCTACAATTGGCTCCACGATTCGGTTTCGGTGAAAATGGCCTGAAACCCGGCGAGAGTTTAGGCTTGATTGGGGTGATCGATGGGCCGAAGTACGAGGGCCCGGTAATAGATGGAGACACATGGCTGGACGCCCGCGTCGAACTTCATGATTGGGAGGAAGAGCCTGAACACGAAACTATGTCCATGGCTGAGAGGATGGAAACTGGGTAAGTACCGACATATAATGATAATTCCAGTTTTGTTTGGTTTATTTGGCCTATTTTTACTGAAAAATCTTAGTTCTGATATTAAGTGGCAAAGTTTTAAAATAATTACGAACATACTTTTTTGTGACCCGCAACAACAATAGGGTATTTAATGTAAAAATCTAATTAGTCCATCTGATAGATTTACAAAAAACATTGGACACGTATTTTTTCTTTTTTCACGTAAACAAAAAATGAAGACGATACAGTGCGTTGAAAACTCACGAGACGTCACGTCGCTGGTAAAAATTGTAGCAACGTAGTGACGTCACGTGAGTTTTCAACGCACTGTATCGTCTTCATTTTTTGTAATACGTGAAAATACGTGTCCAATATTTTTTGTAAATCTATCAGACGGACTAATAAGATTTTTACAGTAAAATACCCTATTCCGTAATCCTGGCAGGTTGCGACGCACCTAATGTTTATAGTATAAAAAATTAAACAAGAGTGTCTTGAACCTGTATTTTGTGAAACATATAATTCGCAGACTGTCGTGCCACTTTTTCACACCACCGTAACAGGTTATTGACCTACGTATTACCTTTACACGTAATTTCATTAAATTTACAAAATCCAAAATAAAGATTAAGATAAAAGTCGTTCTTCTGTATTTAGTTATGCTAATTAAGGTACGGTTTTACTTTTAAAATCGGTAGGTACCTAGCCATCGGTAGGAACTTATGCAGTGACGGATTAAGACTACTTGATGCCCTAAGCAATCCACGCCTGTGGGCCCCCCTATCCGTTTATCAACTAGAATTAGTCTTTAACCTTTACCGCCGAAAAACATTATTTATTTAACTTGCAATTTTAACTTGTTTTTTCCTTTTCATTTAATTAATTTTAAGCAGTCGGGATTTTTATTTTAATAATAATATTTTTTTTACAACTTTTTAGTTAGTAACAAAATAATATGAAAATAAGGGAGAACCCCAATTAAAAAAAATTAAATCGCTTTATATCCTACATATTTTAACTGGAAAATGGTTGAAGAAAGTCGGTGTTAAAAAAGTAAAAAAAAAAAATACTACCGACTTTAATTTCGGAAATCGTTTATTCAAAAAACGAAAAAGCAAACAAAAACACCGAGTTCCCAAATTAAAGTTTTTTTTTTTTACTTTTTTAACCCCCGACGTAAAACGAGGGGTGATATAAGTTTGACGTGTCTGTCTATCTGTGGCTCCGTATTTCGCGAACGGATTAAGCGATTTCAATTTAGTTTTTTGTATGAAAGGTGAGTTACGGGCGAATGTTTTATTTATTTATTTATTTATTTATTTTATTATTTATGTACACACATACAATAATTAAGAGAAAACATTACAAATGTTAGTACAAAGGCACTGCTTATTTCAAACGAAATTTCTTCCAGCAGACCTGCGAAAGGATAAACGAAACAGAAATGTAGACAATAGTGTGTAAGAACAAGAGAAGAAGAGAATATGAAGCTTTAAACTAAAGTAACAAATCAAAATATATTTATAAAATATATATATATAAGTATATATATACAGTAAATAGTAGGTACTATAATTATATACATAAAATAAATATAACTATCACAGTTGGGAGGAAAGGTAGTGCTCTTTAAGTCGAATCTTAAACAAAGAAATGGATTTTAAGTCTCTAATGCTAGGCGGAAGTGAGTTCCACAATCTAACTGCATGGACTGAGAAAGAGTAGGAATAGTAGCTGGATTTATGAGGATGGGTTTTAAGGAGGGATCTAAGGTGTGATCTGCACGGAAAGTCACTAGGGCGAGCATAAGAAATGCGCTCACGCAGATAAGCGGGGTACGACGGATTGTGAAGGATGTTGAAAAGGAGGCAAAGGATCCGAGTGTTCCGGCGAAGACGGATAGGGAGCCACTTGAGTTCCTTGCGAAGGTGAGAAACATGGTCATACTTGCGCAGACCAAACACAAACCGAATGCATAAGTTTTGCAGGCGCTCAAGCTTGTTTAATAGCTCCTCAGTAGCATCCAGGTAGCAGGCGTCGGCATAATCTATAATCGGCTGAATAAGTGTTTGGGCCAAAGATATTTTCGTCTTCAAAGGCAAGACACCCTGAAGGCATTTCAGCGAATGAAAAGAGAAATAGACCTTTCGACTAACCTCATTGACCTGCGCACGCCAGGAAAGATTGGAATCAAGTATAACACCGAGGTTTTTAGCAGTTTCGGTGTAGTCAATACGAACGCCATCGAGATATAAATGCGGTAAATTTGAAATAGCAACAGCAGTACGAACGTATCTGCTACCAATGATCATGGCCTGAGATTTAGTTGGGTTGATCTGCAAGCCAAATGACTTAGCCCAACTGCTGATACAAGCCAGGTCATGATTCATAGCAGCAATAGCAGAATCCGCCTCGGCTACGGTAAAATGACGGTAAAGCTGCAAGTCATCTGCGTAAAGATGGAAACTGGAAGAGATTATTCTGGTAACAAAGTTTATGAAAATGGAAAAAAGAAGAGGAGAGAGAACGCTACCCTGAGGAACACCCTCAGTGAGGTCACACCAATCAGAAAAGGATTCATCAAGGCGGACACGCTGAGAGCGTCCCCGAAGGTAAGAATTGAACCAGGCTATAGCGGAAGAGGACAGATTAATGGATTTGAGTAGACCTAGCATAATGTCGAAATCCACTGAGTTGAAGGCGCTACTAAAATCAAGCAATACAAGGACTGTAAGCGACTTATTCTCCATAGCCCAGCGGATATCATCGGTTACTTTTACGAGCGCAGTAACAGTACTGTGACCCGCGCGAAAACCGGATTGGAAAGGGGATATTATTGAGTTCGACGTTAAGAAAAAAGATAATTGTCTATGAGCTAAGTGCTCAAAAACTTTGGAAAGAAATGGAAGAATAGAAATAGGTCTAAAGTGATTTAATAATGATGGATCGTTAATTTTGGGTAAGGGTATGATGTGAGCCTGTTTCCAGACCGACGGAAAGGAGCAGGAAATAAAAGAATGATTGAAAATGTGAGTGAGAACAGGAAGTAATGAGGGAAGGACAAGAGTAACCATTCTAGAACATAAATTGTCATTACCAACTGCAGAGGAAGTAATCGCGAGAACAGATTTCTTAACGTCATCCTCGGTAACGTCGCTAAATTTAAAGGGAGAAGATGGTGGCAACGGTAAACTAGAAAGGCTCTCGAGTGTTGCAGCTTTGACACAAGGATCAAGCGAAAAGGGAAGGTGCGAGAAATGCCTGTTCAGGTCGTTGAGGTTCACATCCTTACACTGGCTGGTAGGGGATTTGCCAATACCAACAGACTTAAGAAATTTCCATACATCGGAAGAACTGCGGTTATCGAGTTGTTCATGGAAATAGCGCCTCTTAGCATCTTTACACAGACGCCTGCAGCGATTACGTAGAGATTTGTAATAAGCGAGATTCAGCTCCGAAGGTCTACGCTTATACCTACACTTAGCTTTATCTCTGCAAGCCATCCATTAGTTCTTTAATTTGAACCGTTATCCATGGTGCAGGGTTGTGCTTTATTTTGACACGCCGAATTGGAGCATGCTGGTCATACAAATCGAGGACGGTCGTGTTTAAGTAATTGACCTTTCCCTCGATGTCACCGATCTCAACCAGAGGGGTCCAGTCGAGGTTGCTGGCATCGCGCCGCAACGCCGCTAGATCTATGCCCTTGTAGTTGCGGAGATATAAGTGCTGGGCCTTACGCTTGGGAACACGGATACGATACGAAAGATAAATGAGGTCGTGGTTAGAAAAGGTAGCAGTAAGTTGTCCATGGTTAGAGACATTATTGGGAGAGGAAACAATTATGAGGTCTAATAAAGAGGGCGTACAATTAGGAGAATAGTGAGTTGCAGAAAGAGGCAAGACTTGAAGATTGAAAGAAGATAGGAGTGAAAGAAGCCTAAGGGAGCGAGAGTCATTTTTAATCAGGCAAGTGTTAAAATCGCCCATTAAAATAACATGTTCATACAAGGGGCAAAGATTACTGAGAGTGCAGTCAAGAGAATCGAAGTAGTCAATGCGAAGGTTAGGGCTGTAAAGTACTGCAAGCAAGACTTTAGTGTGATGAACAGAAATTTCAACAAACAAATATTCAGCCGATTCAGAGTACATAGAGGGGGATGAACTGACAACCTTATAGGGAAGGTCAGCGCGTAAGTACATAGATACACCACCTCCACCCTTGCCGGTTCTATCGTTACGAATCAAGACGAAGCCAGGAAGTGAATAATGAGTAGAGAGAAGAGAAGGCTTCAGAAAAGATTCTGATATCAACAGGGCATCAAGGTGAGCACTGCTAAAGGATGCCAGAAGATCAGAATAGTGGCCCGGAACACTTTGGGCGTTTATGTGCGCTATATGCAGATTTTTAGGACTATTAGCGAAAAGAGAATGCATTTTATCATGTAAAGTGAGCAGAGAAGAAGAGTCACTGTCCGCACTAGCAAAACTATCGGAAGAAGAGCACGAGAAAAAGCTGTCATTAAGATCAGCTACATCATTCATATTAAAAGTATATAAAATAATAATATAACTATAAAATAAAATAAAAAATACTTAAAATTTATGTAAATCTAAAACTAACTAATTACTAAAAACGCTACTTGGTTTTCTATATGATTTCTGTATGTTCTTAGATATGTTTGATAAAGATTGGTTGAGCCGTTTAAAAGTTGTAAGGGTGAAAGCGGGGAAGAATAATACTCGAGTGGGGTTTCAAATGAAAGCGCACTGAAAGAGAATATTGAAGATGACTTAATCGAGAGTGTCCTTATAAGTACCTATAAAAATTATAAAATAAAAAATTAAATTAAACATTTAAAAAACCACCTACACAAAAACCTAAGTTCCCTTTAAAAAGTAAAAAATAATAAAAAAGCTCAATCTTAAAGTACCTAAATATGTATTAAAATTCTAAAAAAAAATACGTCGCGTTGGGGGACTGCGCTGCTTAGTAAGGTAATAGACTATTAGAAATTAAATTGTTAGGTTTGGCGCTCCTCCTTTTTTGGAAGTCAGTTAAAAAACAAAACATTTGTTCGACACAGATTTGAGGGGGCGCCATACGGGGGGCCCGCGGGGAAGTAGTGGTTTGTGATTCTTTCTTTCTATATTTCAATTCCGGTGCATTCGAATTGCCGAATGCACTAGCGGGCAGCGAGTGGGCAAGCGGGAGTGGGTGTATGACTCTAGGTCGGGCTCTATGTCAACTAAAACACACGAATTTTCAAATTAGTCCTAGAAACTGTTTTTGGTGACGTGAGAGTGAGACTTAATGCCCTTTTTTTTTTTTTTTGATGGGAAATCATCAAATGACCCCTCACGCCCTGGGTGGAGCGGTAGGGAGTGTCAGACTTTTACTGACTAAAACCCACCCGTGATCCTTCTTGTGCCCTATGCGTTCCAGGGCCGCGGTAACTCTTTCGAACAAATTCCGCAACCCTAGCAGGCACCGACCCTATGGGGCCCCGTCCTCGGTGCTGACGGCTCCTTGAGGCGCGCGTGGAACACAACGCGTCGTCGACTCAACCTAGTATCGGACGGCGAGCCACCCACGCTCACCGTCCCCAGGCAAGACTTAATGCCCTGAAGACGGATTTATTTTGATCTGGTGCCCCCCCAGACGTGGTGCCCTAGGCAATTGCTTAATTTGATTAAGGGTTAATCCGTCACTGAACTTATGTGATTCCTGCAAGTTGAGATTAAGATAGTATATGGCTATAGCGTCGTCTTGTCCAACTGTTTTGAATTTATGCGAAAACAATACAGTAGGTATTACAAAATTAGAAAGTTTGCAATGCCACTGTCCTGTTCCCTCCTTTAATGTCAAATCATACGTATGTATTATTCTGCCGATTGTTTCAAAGCAGTGTCGCCCTTGAATATATTTACATAAAACTCAGTTTGATGTAGATATCGGAACCTTGACACATTAAATTGAAACGTTGACAAATGCTTGCTTTATTGTGATCACTTATATTGGGGTCAGCGTATACGCGTATCGTACAGTTTTCTTAAGGATAGACTATCATAATTGTAGCGAATGGACTGTATAATTGAAACTCGTACGATAGCTTAATTATGGTGATTTATTTACAAACTTATTACACACATAAGTAGTGACACTCTGACCCGTTACTTTCGGCGACTACTGCGACTACTACGTGACTACTACCACGTATCGCCATGGTCGGGTCCTTTTATATGCTCCGATCCGCGGGGGTGTGAAGCGTTCATGTCCTTTTTTGGTCAACCAATGGCGATGCGCGACGTGACCGAGCCGCGGAAACAGGTTCATTCCTGTCGGACTCGCGGCTTGTCCTTTTTTGGTCGACCAATGGCGATGCGCGACGTGACCGAGCCGCGGAAACAGGTTCATTCCTGTCGGACTCGCGGCTCCGTCGCCCTACTAACTACGTAGACAGGTTTATACAGGTTTTCGTCTATAAAAATATATTGAGTACGAAAAAGGTAGCGGCGGCGCCGCTATACTTTGAGGCCGTCGTGCACACTTCTCCCGCCGTCGCCATCAGGCGACTCCGTGGGGAGCACGACGATGCGCTTCGTTGGTCTTCGGAGTACGAGTCTTCTGGTCATGACATCTACAACTCGTATCTCTCCATCTGCGCCTGGCAACACTTGCGTCACCCTTCCCTTAGGCCAGGTGTTGCGTGGGAGGTTAGGGTCGCATATCACTACGACGTCTCCAACTTTGGGTGGGGTGCCGCTGCCGTAGGGCTCCCGCCGGTTTTGAAGGAGCGGCAGGTACTCACGTATCCATCTTCGCCAAAAGACGTCTGCGAGTGCCTGGGCGCGCCGCCATTGGTGCCGTGCTGTGACGTCCGCTGCGGTGAAATTACCCGGTGAGGGTACATGTGGGTTAGGGCCAATCAAAATATGGTTAGGCGTGAGGGCTTCGGGCTCATCTGGTGACACGTTGACATGCGTGAGTGGCCTGGAGTTCACCGTATTTTCCACTTCCACGAGTAGCGTGGCCAGGGTCTCGTCGGACGGGTGGACTTCCTTCAGTGTGACGTACAGTGCTTCTTTGACGGCCCTTACCATTCTTTCCCACGCTCCTCCCATAAACGGCGACGCGGGAGGTATGTACTTCCAGCTTATGGACCGCGCATTGGACTCACTACCTAAAGCGCTTAAGGCGCTTTCACCTAGCTCCCTATCCGCCGCTTTGAAGCAGGTAGCGTTGTCGCTCCATATCTCTTTAGGACAACCTCTCCTACCTATAAATCGCCTAAGAGCGGCGATAGCTGAGTCTGCGCTGAGCGAGTTAGCTATTTCTATGTGTATGGCTCGACACGTTAAGCAGGTAAATAAGGCTCCGTATCTTTTTTCTTTGTGCCTACCTACAGATACAGATATGGGGCCAAAATAATCTAGTCCAGTGAAAGTGAAAGGACGTGCATGATGAGATAAACGGGGGTACGGTAGGTTTCCCGTAGACGGTTTAGCCGGCTTTGCCTTTTTTATTTTACAATATAAACAGCCCTTTATAACATTTTTTACAGACGGACGTAATTTTGTAATCCAAAGACGCTGTCTTATCTCATTTACTGTTATCTCGGTCCCGCCATGATGTAAAGTTTCATGTATATACGCTATGTATAGCTTCGTATACCTATGCTTACCCTCGAGTATAATAGGGTTTTTTATTTCTTCATTGACGTCTTGTACCGCTGTGATTCTCCCGCGCAAACGTAGAACACCTGCGCTGTCTAGGTATGTACTTAATACCGATATCGCACTGTCGCCGGGAGCCGCCGCCGCTTTGTTATTCTTTATGGCGGCAATTTCTTTTGAGAAGCTTTCGGCTTGCGCGCCCTTGACCCATTGTTCTTCGGCGCGTTGTATATAAGTAGCAGGTATTGGTATATAGTTAACAGTTTTATGTTTTGTCATATTTTGCGTAACTTTTTTAACAGTTTTATTTTTGTGTGTTCTTTTCCATGTTGGATCTTTTGATGTCTTTTTCTTAGTACACTTATATTCGACAGTATGTTTACTTGGTCTACACAGGTCAATGAACTGAAGAACTCTTGCGGTTGTCCTTATCAGTCGTGTCCATTTGGAAAAACGAGTAATATTTGGGAGATGATCGTTCACTTTCGTGTTGTTGATTACATGACATTTGACGCGTTCTTCGCCCGTGTCCATGGGGGCATTGACCTTTTTATTCTGTGGCCATTCATCTCTACCTTTTCTAAGGAACTCGGGGCCGCGAAACCACCTGTGTTCCGAATTAAAATGTTCTGGTGTGCTGCGTGTCGCGTCGTCTGCTACATTATCCTTCGAGGGTAACCACCTCCATTCATTTTTCTTGGTGAGTTCCTCAATTTCAGCTACACGATGCGCCACAAAAGTTTTAAATGTGCGTGGTTCAGCTTGAATCCAGGCCAGAGCGGTGGTCGAGTCGCTCCAGTATGTTAGGTCGTTCACCTCGTAGTCGTGTTCTTGTACGACCGTCCGGGCTAGGCGCGCTCCCAACAGTGCGGCTTGCAGCTCTAGCCTAGGTATCGAAACAGGTTTAAGTGGGGCTACCCGGCTCTTGGCTGCCGCCAGGGTCACTTGTACGCTGCCGTCAGACCTTTCTGTTCGCCAGTATACCGCTGCGGCGTATGCCTCCTCGCTTGCATCTACGAAAGTATGTACTTCCCTGGCTGTGACGTCACCGGCGTAATCGTAGCTTCGTGGGATCAGTAATGTTTCTATAGTACTCAGTGACTTCATCCACTCTTTCCATTTCGGTAGTAGCTCTTCGGGTAGCGGCTTGTCCCACTCAGTTTTGTACTTCCATGTGTTTTGAAGTATCCTTTTAGCGGGTATAGTGATAGGTGATATTATTCCTAGTGGGTCAAATATAGACATAATTATGCTGAGTGCCTCCCGTTTGGTGGGTGGGCGTGTGTTGTTTAATAATACAATAGGTGTTTTGTTTTTATTAATCTGAAATATAAAGCAATCTTTTTTAGTATCCCATCGTAGTCCTAGTGCTCTCTCGGTGTCGTCACCGCCTAATACTTTGATGTCTTGTGAAGCGAGGTCATTGTTTGTCAACACATTTTTATTGTTTGATATCCAACCGCATAAAACAAAGTTGGCTTTTTTATGAATGTAATCTACTTGTGCTGTTATTTTCTTGGCTTCCTCTTCGCTGGAGAAACTCTGAAGGTAATCATCCATATAATGATTATTTATTATTGCTGACGCGGCGGCTGGGTATTTATCAGCAAAGTCTCTAGCGTTGCGATTCTTTATGTACAGCGCCGTACATGGGGATGACGTCGCGCCAAATATAACAGACGTCATGCGATATTCACCTGGCGGTCCACTTCGTTGATCGCCTCGCCATAAAAATCTCAACGCATCGCGATCTTCTTCCCTTATCTTTATCCTCATGAACATCTCTTTGATGTCGGCTGACACAGCTATTTTATTTTGACGGAAACGCATTAAAATACCGGGCAACGATTGTAATAAGTCGGGTCCCGATAGGAGTAGGTCGTTTAGGCACAGACCCGCTGTCTTAGCTGCTGCATCGTGCACGAGTCGTGGCGGCTTATGTGGCTTGGCTGGGTTGACCACTGGGAAATGAGGTAAGTACCAGGTTTTATTTGGCGTATATGTGTCGGGTGCCTTTTCTGCATAGCCTGAGTTAAATAAATTGTCGAGGCGTTGCAAGTACTGGGTCTTGAGGTTTTCGTCCTTATCTAGGCGCCGTTCTAAATTTTCTAGCCGTTTTAGGGCACCTAAGTAATTGTTTGGTATTTTAGGTTCCTCTTGTTTCCACAATAGTCCGGTCTCGAAGCTGCCATCGGGTAATCGTCGACTCTTCTGTTCTAGGATGTCTAAGGCTCGCTGTTGCGGGTCATCTCTAGGTATCCTAAGTTCTATACCTAGTGATTCTAGTTTGAAAAAGTTTCTCATGGTTTCTTCTATTGGTTCCAGATTTTCTTCAATTTTAATGTGGCCGCAAAATGTAGCTATGACTTTATTTACGGAATACTGACACCCATGTAGTACCCAACCGAGTTTTGTGTACGATGCTACTGGTTGATCACGCGCACCTGTCCGTGTTTCTGTGGCTACTAATAAATTCCAGTTATCTTGGCCTATCAAGATCATTGGTCGCGCGTGTTCATAAACAAGAGTACTACTTATGTCGTCTAAATGCCTACAGTTATTTATGTCCTGGGTTTGTACAGTTTGCGCCATAATTTCAAGCCTGGTCACGGTGCGCGCAGCTTCTATCTTCTGTGGGTCGCTATGGTGCTTACCTTGAATGTGGAGGCTCACTGATCGGCTTTGCTCATGCTTGACTTCCGTGCCTATGCCTTGTATCCACATAGGACTCGCTGGCCCATCTGCACCTAAGATATCAGCTAGTGACGCGTCTAACAAGGTGACTGTACTCCCGTCGTCTAACAAGGCATATGTGTCGACACTCGTATGTGGTCCGCTCAATGTGACAGGTACTATCTTTAAATACGCACGGCGATTCTGAGGCGAAGTCGTCGATACATTTTCCCGCGCCGACGTAACGGTTTCGTGTGTGATAACAGGTGTCGGCGCCGGCGTTGCTACGTTGTGTGACGTCTCAACTTTACGATCTTTGTGCAACAGTTTGTGATGTTTCATGTTGCATTCCTTTACGTCACAAATAGGTGCTTTACACATAAACCTTCTATGTTTGTTTCGTAGGCATCTAAAACACATGTTAGAATTTTTTGCTATATCCCATCGAGTATCTATGTCTATCTGTTTATATTTAATGCAATCTGGTAATTTGTGGCCGTGTTGCTTGCATGCCGGGCATTGGTCATTTGCCGTTTCCTTATTCACGTTGAACGTGCGCTCGACTCTGCGCCGTTGTCGTACACCACTGGAGTCATCGTATCCACGTTCTGGCTGAGCGTACGCGCCACATTTGTCTGCCTCTTCATTCATGAACATAGACAAGAGCTTTAATACGGGAATTTCTTCGGTTTTTTTATTAGCCGCGTAATCATAAAATTTGTTTTTTAATATTGGCGTTAAGGGCGCACCGAGTTTCTAGCGCTAATCGATTTTAGGTATTCTATGTGCTTCGTGTATGTGTGCGTGAGGCACACCGGCAAGAGAGCAGCGCCGACCGCGCGCCGCGCGTATAATAACTTATCGGCTATATAAGTAGGGTAAAAATCCCAGTAGTCGACCTTTTATTTTCAATTTCAAATTATTTATTCATCAAAGTAGATTCAGTAAAAACTACTTTCGTTAGTACGTAAGGTTCGACTTTTAAATCCATTCAGTAACTTGACGGTTAATATGACAGATTTTAATAAAAAACAGCTATTTGAGTTGGTGTAAGAATAAACTATATTCAATTAACTTCACAAATGTACTTGTCGGAGAAGGTATGTCTGTCTCTCGTTAGCATCAGGCTTATTTTAATTAGTACTGTGGGCGTAATAAGGGTAGTGTTGGTTATACCGCAATATTGAAACGGTTTGCAGTTCAAATCAGATTGCAATTCACGAACAAGTCAGTCACACTAGCGAATCACACACTGTAGGCACACCTATACAACTCAACGATACGGAACGCGACAGTTTCTATGCATATGTTGTTCGTACGATGTCCAATGTTTCGATGATCCCTCGCAGTATCATCACTCGCAGTTCAGCACACTAAGGCTGGTTACTGCCTAACCGATAAATCCTGTGGTGGTCTCAAAATCAAAATTTAAAGGCCCCCAGCCAGGGCTAAAAACTACTTAAAACCTAAATGACCGCTCGCTAAGGGCATCCCCTGTGGGACACGGGCCTCGGCTTAGCAGGGTCATTGAGGGAGGGCAGCAAGGGACAGGCTGGGTCAGGTTGATATTATTTTGGTGATTTAACGGTAATGGCTCAGCGGCGCAGGCTGGCTCGTTAGGCAAAAGAGGGTTTTGACGGGGGCGTCGCAATGTACCTCGTCGGCGAGGCCGGTATACGGAACGCGGTCTGTGTTTGTTTTTCCTAAGAGTACTGGTTTCCCTACTACTCTCTTGGTTCTGGGTGATGGGGTCATCGGGCTCAACAAGGGTATGTCGCGGTCGGCGGATCTTGCTGATCTGGGAGGGCGTGTATCTGGTAGCCGATACGATAAGGGGGTTCTGGTGCTTTTCAGCGGACTCTATGAAACGCTTTGAAAAACGTATCATGAACTGTTTGATGGTGGGGATGCGGAGGTCGACATGGAGTCGCTCATTCCTAACGTACCACGGGGCTCCGTAACCTTTCGAAGAAACCGATTTTGGATAACCTGCAACCTATGGATCTGGTGAGGCTTAGCGTGGGCGAAGGCTATACACGCATAAGTCATTATCGGGCGTATGCACGTGGTGAAAATGCGTAGTTTGCATTTCAGGTATAGCTTGCTGCGTGCATTCAGGATGTAATGAAGCCTACCGAGAGCGAAAACGGCACGACTGCGTACCGTCTTTATGTGCTCTCCGAAAGTAAGCTTTCAGTAGACCTAGATATTTGGCTTGCTCTACCCAAGGGATCGGCTTGCCAAATAACGTGATTGGGCTGGGACGTGGTGGGAAGAGACGAGTCTGGGGCTTGTAAAACAAGATCGCCTGACTCTTCTCTGGGTTGACTTCCACTCTCCACTTCCGGAACCAAGCGCCTAGTGCGTTTGCGGATCTCTGGAGGTGGCCGGCTATTGCCTTCTCGCTATTGCCGGAGCAATAGATCGCCGTGTCGTTAGCAAACAGAGCTAGCTGTGTCTTAGTACTAGTGGGAATATCGGTACTAAATAGCGAGAACACTAGAGGGGAGAGGACACCGCCTTGGGGTACTCCGGCGTTTGAGATTTGAGTGGACCTGTCCAAACAGTGCAAGCATTTGTCAGTTATCATGTAGCTCAAATTTAAAACTTTATGGAGCACAACGATTTGCCGAACAATGCCAAAGTTCGGCAAATCGTAAGACATTTGGGTAGGCCACATAAAGAACTAAAGCCGCCAGACTAACATTAAATGAACCTCTGACATACACAATACGTTATATGAGGACCATGCGACTTTTAATAACTTGTCTTCAAAACACGTAACATTATTTTTCTTTGAACTGTCAAGTGTCAAGAATAGAATTAAAAGTCGAAGTATGTTTTTGCAGGCAGATTCTATTGAATTTCTGATAATGAAGTTACACGGTAAGTACTTTGTTCGTTATGGCAAGACTTTTTCGGGAATAAAGAAGCCAGCAAAATTGTTATGTGCGATACCAACGGTTAGTATATAATTATTTTTAGTGAATCTCTGCTGGAAGACAACAATTTTGTTTCGGTGTAATTGGCATCCTATAATAAAACAGAACATTTGATGTAATTATAATTTCTATAATTATCAACAAATCTGGTTTGGGATGAAAGTAACACTTATTTCATAAAAATAATTAGTTTCTGAACTTGCAATTCTAGAGTTTGATAAATTTTGTAATCGGTCTTCCATGAAATTTACCCTGAAAATTGAAAGATTGAAAAATTGAAAAGTTAAAAATAACGAATCCTGAAAAATATCAAGATCAAAAGTAATAGCTTTTCTGCTGGAAGAAATTTCTATTGAAATAAGCAGTATCTTTGTGCTCTTGGTTTCTGTACAAAATTTTCTATTTTTAACCGACTTCTAAAAAAGGAGGAGGTTCTCAATTCGGATGTTTGTATTTTTTGTTCATGTTTGTTCGCGCATAACTCCGTCGCTTGCCAACCGATTTGGAAAATTCTTTTTTTGTTGGAAAGGGTATACTTCCCAAATGGTCCCATAAATTTTTTATCGAAATCGAACAAGCGGTTTTTTTGTTAATTTCAATAAATGATAGCAAATCTGTCGGGATAGCTGAAATCGCATGTTTGTTTATTGTTTACACCAATTTATACCACGTACGCTGTGATGGGAATGTTTAGCTGGGAACCACTAAAAAGTGAAAAATAAATAAACTTTTTACCAAAAATAAAACCGACTTCTAAACAAAAAAACCAAAATGTATAAAATAACTTTAATTTCGGAAATCGGTGTGTTCAACAACAAAAAAGCAACCAAAAACACCGAGTTCCGAAATTAAAGTTATTTTATACTTTTTGGTTTTTTTGTTTAGAAGTCGGTTTTATTTTTTGTAAAAAGTTTATTTTTAGTATATTGTGTGTTCCTACATAAAAAATAAATAAATAAAAATGCTGTATGACAGATTTGTGTCATGTTTTTATTTGAGTTCATTATTACAATTTAAGGTAAGTATATCGTTAAAAAATCGTATTTCATTACTACTACAGCAAAAAAATATCTTGTATTATTTAAGGTTATTTATTTAACCATTATGAAACCACCTTTACGCAAAAGATGTGTTACTTTTGGGTTACATTTGTGTAACGGTAACAGAAAATCTGTTGTGTTACTTTTGTGATATGATATTTGACAATTTTGGTGGCCCTACCCTAATTCATTTCTTCATGCAAGCATTTATTTAGCATTGGTTTTTCGCCAACCCCTTCTCTGTCTTGATTTCTTTACTTTGTTCCCCATTTCAAATACGCTACAATTCATTTTCATACAATTTTCTTCGTTACGTTATTAAATCCGCGCGTGAGCGCAAGCGACACAAGCTCCCCGTCCGATGGCCGACGGCGGACTAAAGCGGACAGGAGGGCGGCGCGGCGGCTCTGCTTATAATGGGATAAATTCGCGCGAATTTAGGTATTTCCTTCTTATTGTTAAACAAATACATATTTTGAAAATGTAAAGTGTATACGTTGTGTAAAACATGTAGTTTTGTTATTATTAAAAAACTGATGACCTTTCGCGAAGTATTCACGCCGTACTAAGCGTTTGTTGTGTTTTTTAGAGGTAACTTTGTGAATTTATTCTATCGAGCCAACTTTATCAAATCGTGTTTTCATCGTGTATACTGCCTAGTATATATGGCCAATAATACCAATTTATTTCCTTAGATTTTAATTTTATTGTTTACTACTTCAAACAACCGTTATAAAAGCGCGTTTTTGTGTATAAAAAGCTCGGTGCCCCGTTAACTTCTCAACGATACAATGCGACATTTCAGGGCTATGTAAATACTGATTTCTTTTTAGTGCTTCTACCGTACCCACCGTGTTTGCAATACGGCTAGCAAAAATACAAATATCCCTAGGGTTATCATTTAATTTAGGTAATGATTTTACTTTTTCTAACTCGGTCATAATCAAGGCCTCGGGCCTACCGAAACGTCTTTCTAGTGCGTCTACAATGACCTGAGGGTCAGATTGACTGAACAAAAGACAACCTACAGCTTCCTTTGCGGCGCCTCTGAGGCTCATCCTAATCCTAGCGATATTTTCTACGTAGGAAAAATAAGTGTGTGAGTCACAATACGCGGCCTTATAAGCTATCCACTCACCGGGTTTTCCGTCGAAGATCGGTAACTGCTGGACGTACTTCGGGGGCTCTCTCGAACTGCGCGCGACCTGCGCTAGGGCCGCGGCGAGTGTCCCTACGTCTATCACTTTATCACTCACATTACCGTGTAACACTTCACTCGCGATATTGCCCTTTGTTTTCGCACACACACTTTCTCCGTAGCCGTCGTCGTCTTCGTATCGCAGCGGTTGAGCGCCTGTCACGGCGCCGGTGTCCTTCGCTGCGCCTCCGCCGTTCCTCTCGTTGCTGACGTCGTGTGGTGGCGGCCGAGTCTCACCTCCGGGTGGCGGCGCTGGTCGCGCGAGCCACGTTCCAATCCTTACGGAGGCGAGGTCGTCTTCCAAGTCTTCGTCTTCACTCGACTCAGCTTCGGCTCTGATGCGCTGCAGCTGTATTTCTTGCAGTTCTCTCTCTGCTTTCGCTTGCTTGACCATCATTTCAGCCAGCCGTTCTCTGGCCTCCAGCTCTGCGAGGCGCTTCTTTTTCGAAGATGTAGAACGGTGTGACCTGGTATCGCCGGGCTTCAGCGTACCATGTGTTCGCGTGGCGTCGGTGTTGGTAGTCGTCGTAGATCCGCTGCCTGTGTTTGTCACGCCGACCGAGCTCGATTCTGGTGCCGAGCTGCTGGCACCCGGTCCGGCGGTCACTGAAGGCTCTCGTTGGGTCTGTCCTCTTCTTGAGTCGCCACTACGGCTGCGTGTTAACACCATCTTCAACTTGCTGGATCTTAACGATTCGGCTTTCGAAGGACCAGAATGTGTAGCGAATGGACTGTATAATTGAAACTCGTACGATAGCTTAATTATGGTGATTTATTTACAAACTTATTACACACATAAGTAGTGACACTCTGACCCGTTACTTTCGGCGACTACTGCGACTACTACGTGACTACTACCACGTATCGCCATGGTCGGGTCCTTTTATATGCTCCGATCCGCGGGGGTGTGAAGCGTTCATGTCCTTTTTTGGTCAACCAATGGCGATGCGCGACGTGACCGAGCCGCGGAAACAGGTTCATTCCTGTCGGACTCGCGGCTTGTCCTTTTTTGGTCGACCAATGGCGATGCGCGACGTGACCGAGCCGCGGAAACAGGTTCATTCCTGTCGGACTCGCGGCTCCGTCGCCCTACTAACTACGTAGACAGGTTTATACAGGTTTTCGTCTATAAAAATATATTGAGTACGAAAAAGGTAGCGGCGGCGCCGCTATACTTTGAGGCCGTCGTGCACAATAATACAACAAGGTTTATTTTATTTCCGAAACATTGACGAGCGAGATTTTTTCGCATTAGATCCGTACGCCGAATTTACATTTTTATGGCATTGAATAGTTCTTTTTATATTATTCGTTTGCCGAAACCTACGCTATATTTTTATGACTTAAAAAATGGGGTTATCTATTCGTCCCGTATGTATGTAATATTGTCATAATTGTATATTGTTTGTATAATTATGCTAGTCTTATATCAGCTTCTAAATATGTGTGCCAAATTTCATATGTAGGTATTTCTGTTTGTTATTTTGTCTGCGCATTTCTCAAAAACTAAGTATAGTAACCTAAGTCGGATTGCAAAAAACTTTTCGAACTTACTGACCTCAAAACTGGCACTCACCTCAAAAAAATTGTTGGCATTATTAGTTTAGATTGTTAAATAGATAAAGCTTTTATTGCTCCCTTTTTAGGGTTCCGAATATCCGTACGAAACGGAATCCTTATTCACTCACTTCACTTGGGTGCCTGTCTGTCTGGCTGGCTGTCCGTCTGTCTGCAGCATTTTCACCGAGTCTACTGGACCGATTCTGATGAAATTTGGCACACGTATGAACTTCTGTGACCCAAACACGCGTTATGTAAATAAATAAATGTTGAGTCTGGGAGTCACTTTAAGGACCCAACTAGAAAATTACAAAAAAAAAACACACTGTACCGTGTCCGTCGCCGTCAAATGAATATTCTGTGAATTTTAATTATATATGTCATAAATTACTTTATTAAAGGTTGTTATTGTTATTTTATGGCCACGATGGCCCTGATAGTGCAGAAAACTACGAATTTTGTAAGAACTAGTTCTTGATGACCTTTTTACTAAAAATACCGGCTTCTTAAAGCGGGTGTGTCTCTTATAAAATACGTATAGGTATGCCAAAAGTTGCATATCGGATTTGCATCATTGTTATTTTATTATTCGTGAATATATATAAGTACTTTTATTTAACAGTTAGTAACAGGCATAATATGGAATGGGAACTTGACTTATCTTTGTAATTTGGAGAATTTAGTGGTACAAACATTTCTCAATAGTTCCTAGATTGGTATATAACGGAACAAAAAAATCGATATTCTAGGGCTGACCAGGAATGCCCCATACAATATCTTTGTTACAGCACTGTCCAATCTGAAGGTTCCAAGACCCTGTTCGTACTTATAATTTGTTGCATAAAATAACATGACGAAAATGTTTGCTTCGAAATTACACTTTTCGTTTCCTAACATTTGGAGCTTAATCCCCATACAAATAAGGCCCACTTTCTTTACAGCATCCGTCGTCGCGCCCGCGGCAACTGGTGGTATGGTCGTGGAGAGCCAACATTAGCCGTTCAGCTATACAGACGCGCTCTCGACGTGCTCGACGAGAGCGATGGCGGCATCACTGCGCCCACACCGACCGGGGAAATAGCGTCCACGTCGGATGATCTGCAGGCGCTGTTGGACGAACGACTCCGGGTGCATAACAACATGGCCGCCGCACAGCTGAAGGCGGGAGCTTATGACGCTGCTTTGCAGGTAACTTGACAAATCCGTCTCAGTGACTGCTTTGTTTGAAGAGGAGAGAGATGACAGAGTAACATGGAAGATCGCGGGAATCAGCTGGATGCGGAAAGCACTGGACCGTTGTGGCAATGTTTGAGAAGGTATACAGCTTTTTGGCCGGATGATGATGTGAACATTAGTGCTACAAAATTGTTTAAATCAACGAGATCATCAGTCCCACACTCTTTTTGAAGCACACAATGATTCAGTTATTGTCAGATTATAATGTGTTTACAACTTTTTAAGGTCTAAACGTCTTATTTACAGGCAGTCACTCGAGTGCTAACATGCCAGCCGAAGAACGCGAAGGCCTTGTACCGTAAATCCCGCATCCTATCCCTGATGGGGCGCAACCCGGAGGCCCTGGAAGCCGCCCGGGCTGCTGCGGCCGCCGCCCCGGACGACGCTGGGGCCCGCAAGGAGCTGCAGCGGTGTGAGCAGAGGGCTACGAGGGATAGGTCCACGGAGAGGAGGCTAGCTAAGCGCATGCTTGGTACAACTCCGCCGAAGAGTGGTACGCCTGATAAGAAGCCTAGTAGAGCTAAGGTGAGGTTTTTGTCATGACGACTGGAGACTCGAGACTCCGTACTTAGTACCCATTCGGATTCTGCATGAGGATGGTAAATAATCCTGAATAATGGGACCCGACTTATAGGTTTGTAGTTAATGAGACCATCACAAAGGCTCATTTTTCTACGAGTTAAAGTAAGCTGGTGGTAAAATTGTTTCCATTTGCAGCTCGCAATTGAATGCAGCACACACCAGGCAATGTCAGTACAATCTAAGATGCTTGTGTTTTGATTGCACCCAGCAGTGAGAGAGAGTTTGGCTGTGCATATTTTTTTTATGTGAAATGGATTTGCTCTTGACTCTAGTCCAGGTCACAGTTGACACGAGACGAAAGTCTACGATGGAATGAGCTTACCCAGAAAAAGCCTGTTCACTCTAACTTTGAAGAGATTAGGGTTGAATGCGTTCGGATATATAGATGACTAGCTGCTGCCCGCAGCTTCGCCCGCGTGAATGTCGGAAATTATCCTAAAAAAAAAACTTCTAATACCTCCAAGAATATTTGTACAAAGTTTCATGATGATCGGTTGAGTAGTTTTCGCGTGAAAGCGTAACAAACATCCACGCTTTCACATTTATAATATTAAAAGTAAGGATCATGGAATAACCTGATCTGATTTTAGAATTCAGTGAGACATTTGTTAGGAGATATTTGGTTTACCTACATTGTCTATGTTCCTTATACTCATTATGTGATCTTTAAATTCCAATTGCATATGGCGTTAATAATACCTATTTTTATTGCTTCTAGGCATGTCAGTTAAATGATATTGTTTTGCTTACAGATGCTGGTGTGGGGATCTATTCTGCTGAGTATCCTGATGGGCGTAGCCAGCGTGCTGGTGTACCGGTACAAGATACAGGGACATTGACGTTGTGAACCGAGCTATAGACCACAAGTTAGTACTTACGTGTTTGTGTGAACATTCAATTTTCAACATAGCTATAGTTCAGTTCAAAATGGTGATCCAGGTAAGGTCTGGGATTTTCTCAAATCATTACGTAACGAATCAGTCTCATGATACGATCCTTAAAGACTTAACTAACAATGCAGTCATCTGGTCTCCACATGAAGCTAAATATAGTATCATGTTGGAGAGAGTTCAAAATAAATTTGTTAGGCATTTATATATGCGATACTATGGTGTCTATCCATTTTATCCGTTAATGTATTCCACTTTATTTATTTTGGGTATGGTGGGATACAACGAGTTAAGGGTTAGAAGGGAGTTGGCACTCACCTCACATATATTTAAAATATTGAGAGGGAAGGTGCACAACGCTAGTATTTTGGAGCAAGTGAGCCTGTGTGTCCCAGACAGGTACGTGTGGCGACGCCGGCGCCCGCGCTTGCTGGCGGAGCCGCGCGCTCGTACCAACCTCCTACGGGAGGCGCCGCTGACGCGTGCACTTCAATCTGATTGCGAACGAAACGGACCTATTTTGCTGTACTCTGAGTGAATTCACAAGGAATGCATTATTTATAATTAGTTATAGATCTTAGTATAACGTAGGATGAGCGCATTTATCGCATTGGGGAAACCCGTAATGGTAAATGTAAGATGATGAAAATAAATAAATAAATAAAAAAAACGTCAACTTATTAGACTGACTTTCTTCTACTTGGCGTCGTATTGGATAAGGCCACCATAGCTGCTACACTAAGTCAGTTTTCAAACCTTGTGATACCTGATTATTCTCTTTTTGTCATAAGTCAATTCACTGCTTGTGATGTTAAAAAAAAGTATTGTATCGATTACATCCAACGCCGTTGGTACTACAGTAGTGTCTTCCTGTAAGCCTAGAAAGAGGGCCCAAATTAGACCTTTGTATAAAATATCCCACCCTGCATTTTTCTCTGGCTATCACCACCTTCCTAGCCGAGGACCTTAAGAAACTTGTACATCAATTGTTTCCAAGCACAACCTGCTGAATCCCTTCCAATCTAGTTCTCGACCTGGACACAGCACAACCACTTCTGTATATTACGGATGCTATCAGGTCTATTATGGAAATGGGGAAGTTAACGGAACCGCTCGACTTTAGTTATGCTTTTAATACAATTGACTTCGACATTTTGCTTGCAATCTACATTCTATACTCTTTTAACATATCTAGGGGCCGTTCAAGTATTACGTAAAAATATATTTTCATTCTTTCTAAGCAGAATTTTCGAAATTTTTTACCGCCGGGGGCGGCTGCTTACGTAAACATATTTATAAGTACTATTGAATCTGTTCTGGTTTCCTTATTTGTTCATGAAGCAGCAGTTAATAAGTCTAGAAATAAGGAATTTAAAGTCTGAAAATAAGTTCGCTATCAGGGCGTTAGGAGCGGCTTGGCTATCGGCCAAGCCGCTCCTTTCTCAATTACAAAATTTGATATTTATGATATTAATCGGTATTGAATTTATTTATTTTACATTATTTTGCCTAATTAGTATTATTGAAAACGTTTGGAAACTGACAACTCCAAATCTAGCTCTGCCCATTGTACACTTGTTTTTATAAGTTTGCCAGTATCGATTTACGAGGCACGTATTATTAGGCAGACAGTAAAATAATAAAAATAATACATGTTCACTGACATTGGATCGCATTTACGAAATTTTGGCCTTATTATTTTAAACGACACTTCATAATAATGTCTTTTGTAATGTGTCGTTTCGTGGGGCCTTCTGACGCTGTTGATTGGCTGCAAAACTAGTTACGATGTGACGTGGGCTTGAATAGATTCGTTTGATTGGTGTATCTCGAACCACGACAAATCCCGAACTAGCAATGTGAACTTATCTACATCTTGTGTTTCTTTCAATTTTCAGGTAATGGAGATTCCAATGGTGTTGTTGGAGGGGGATGGTGCACACTATACTTAAGGCCACGTCATATCTTCGCTGATAAAGAATCATAAGCCTTCGTAAATCTATCGGTCTTTACCATACGTATTGATGACGAGAGTAATATGTATAGTTATTGTTACTGCTGTAAATAATTACTTTAAAAAACGGTTATCTTTAAAATTGCCGAAGTGCAATCGCATTTTTTTTTATATTTATACAAGTTACGTTCTATGTTAAATACAGCAGATTTAATTATGTGGTCGTCAGACAGTATTTGAGCGGAACTAATTCTGAGAGGTGATGATGATACACGGCAACAGCTGATTTAGTTTTATTTTATGTACATGTTCGGATAAACGCTTTTACATGCGTAATATTATACGCTAAAAGAAGCTGGCCTCGCGTAGGCGTTATCTGGACGTGCTCAGCAAGGTTTATATCTATATATAAATATATATAGTAAAACTTTCCACAATATTTTTGACCTTTAATCCTAAAAATCTAGGATTTCAATAATAAATTGTTATTAGACAATACTAAATGTACCTATTGTATTGCTAAAACGGGGATAGATGTAGTTAATTAGATATTCGCAGTTATTTTAATCCTTGGTTTATTTTGACCGTTTTCGCCACTGTGCATTTACGTCTAAATTTCTATGTATATAATTATATATTTATGTGTAAATTCAGTGTTTATAGTTAGTGCCAAAATGTATCATATTATTATGTGTAGGTATATTATAATAGTGTATGAAAACACATTATGCAAAAGATATTTATAGGAAAAACTAAAGTCTAACTTATTATTACATATTTTTGGACTCTATATTTGCAAAAGAAGATGGAAGCATTTGGGTAAATATTTGAAGCATTCCAACTTGTTTTTATTTAGAACACAATATTTTTTTACGAAACGTTTGGGAGGCGCTTTCCTCCAGTCGTAAGGGTGCTTTTCGCTCGCATTTATGTATCCAGCGCTGTTTCACTACCGCACGATCAATCCCAGGTGGCTATACATTAGATAAATTATGTAGTTCTCTCGTTTATCTTCTAGATATCGCTTATAGGTGGTGAAACAGCAGATCAACAATTCAACATCAATGATTATTTTCACAAAGTAAAATATGTATACTTCTAAATATTTAGTTGTCAAATTAAAAAAAAAATGCACACAATTTAATGTAAAATTAGATTTATTTAAGACATCGGTTTGGTTAGGGGTCGCTTCGACGCCTATAGAATATCATTATCAATAAAAATCTAAAAAAAAAATGGTGGCTCCAGTATACACTTACACTAATAAAAAAATTGTTAAGATAATTTGTTTTATTATTCTTGCTCCTTAAGCGTTCATAAATAAAATACCATACTACATAATCGCATTTAAAATATTTGTAACATTATACAAAAATATTAGTTTTGTTCTGGGAATGTCATAAGAACATATTTTAGTATGTATCGGTCACCGGATAGTTGTAAAATTGAGACCTATCAGATTTTTATCTGTAAAAAAGTGTTCCAAATGTTCAGTTGAAAATTTATCGAAACTTTACAATCGCTCACGATATTTTATAATCTTACGAAATTTGCAATTTTCCGGTGACATATCCACATAGATAATCCACTCTAAAAGTTATCATTATAGGTACCATCATCGTAAGTACACAATACAATATAGTATTCCTTTAAAATATAAGGGCCTGTACTTCCACAAAGCCTCTAACAACCCATCATGTAACTGTAAAAATAAATACAAATGAAATAAAGTTAACAATTCACTAAACAGTCGGACGTTGCTATAATATGCTGCTATGTTCACAACATTAATGGCAATGTTTAACAACATTTCTGCATAGTCTCACAATTCGCTTTTGGGCTTCAACAACCTAGAATATCTTTGGCAACTATTTGGTAATTATATCATAGTCTTGACTTGTATGTGAACATCCGGGCCAGCCAGTTGGTGATGTTCGCCAGAGCTTCTAGCTGCGCGATGGTGGCTAAGGCCTGGATGCTGAACACTGTTGCTACGAAGTCGTACAACAGTTTTGGCGAGAACACACTCCACACAAAGAGGTGATCTCTGAAGATTGTCGCTATCACACAGTATACTACTACGGCGTATACTCGGTGTAATGCGAGGATGTTTGTCGCACGCCATATTGTTTGTAAGTACCTGAAAACGATTATTAGTACGTTCAATTATAGCGCTCAGAATTCCTGTGGCACTCTAGCTTTAGTCTAACCGAAACCGCGTCTGAGGTATGAGCGCAGCGAGAAGGGAGGGGGACTTTGAGCAGTGCAGGCCGATCGCTGTGTCATTCTGCCGTCAACGCTCACGGTGGATGGTAGGGTTGTTGTTGCTGGTTTTGGGCTATGTTGTTATTAATGTATAGTTGACATTAGTAACAACATAGCCTTTTTTTTTCTGGATGGGAAATCATCAATTGACTTCTCCCGCTCTGGGCGGAGCGGAAGGGAGTGTCAGACTCTAACTGACTAAAACCCACCCGTGATCCTTCTTGTGCCCTTTGCGTTCCAGGGCTGCCGTGACTCTTTCGAACAAATACCACAACCCTAGCAAGCACAGACCCTAAAACCATCTTATTAACTCTTCTCTGTTTTCGGTGTTCACGGCGGAAAATGCATGAGATGTGATGACCATGTTAAAAAAATTAATACGATTAGGTGAAATCCGTTTATTACACGCCGCCTAGGGCCATAATATTACCCAACCGCTAAATATGAAGTAAAGGAGATTTTGGTTTTCATATTAAATTCTTTTATATGAAATCCGAATTTATTGGTACGGATATAATGACTTCGTTTATTGACATGTCGCTAAGTATGACCTATTTTAATATAAAACGTAGTTTAGAGTTACTTTAATAAGATACTAGCAGCGCCTCGCGGTTTCACCCGCGTAGTTCCCGTTCCCGTGGGAATATGGGGATAAAATATAGCCTATAGCCTTCCTCGATAAATGGGCTATCTAACACTGAAAGATTTTTTCAAATCGGACCAGTACTTCCTGAGATTAGCGCGTTCAAACAAACAAACAAACAAACTCTTCAGCTTTATAATATTAGTATAGATATCAAAAAACGGAGGAGGTTTTCAATTCAAATGTATTTCAATTCAATTTCACATTTGTGTTTCACTTACTGTAGTAATAGAATAATGTTTCCTAATAAATATATGAAGATCTAAAAAACTAGATATATTGTTTGCATTTTTAATTTAAAATGGATTTCCGCAAAGTAACGCCTGACTCAATCAATTTTATACAAAATACTGTAAAGTGATATCGTAAGATCTGTCCTACAATATCAAACTCATGTGAACCCATGGACTTTTTCGTCATACACCCCGCTCGCCACGCCCACTTAAGGCGCTTTACTGCGGTACCGGTCAAACTATAATACAGGATTTGACTCAACGTCTTGAATTTATATGAAGTCTTCTATTTGATCACTAGCTGCTGCCCGCGACTTCGTCCCCGTGGAATCCCCGATTTTAAAACATTCTTTATCGCTGCTCCGCTCCTATTGGTTTAAGCGTGATGATATATAGCCTAAAGCCTTCCTCGATAAATGGTCTATTCAACCCAAAAAGAATTTTTCAATTCGAACCAGTAGTTCCTGAGATTAGCGCGTTCAAACAAACAAACTCTTCAGCTTTATAATATTAGTATAGATATGGAATTCTATAATGGTAAAGAATGGACATGAACGAAGGTATTAAATTTTGAAAAAAGCTGCCCCTATGCTTTATCATTATGAAAGACTTGTATGTCCAAGACCAATACAGCAATCAAAAAGCAGCTTACTCATCAGCAGTGGTGGCCCAGTGGTAACGAACGCAAGCACTTAGCTTTGTACCAACCCACCCTTAGGCTGAACAAGCTTATTGTAACATTGTACGAAGAAAGAGGAAAAAGATAGAGGAAAACTTTTTTATCCTTGATATTATTGTGTTCTACAGTATGTTAACTAACAGAGGCCGTTCCCGTTAACCCGCAATAGTATAGCATCCATATATGTATGATAAAAAAAAATATTACCATTCGAAAATATAGTTTTTTTTTTTTTTAATATTAAAATATTCATTAAAAATGTTAAATTGATAAGTTAAACAATCTGTACACGCGCACTTGCCGGTTTGGGCATTGCTACTACGAGTACTATTCCGCGCTACTATTTTGATTTTAAACAGGATGTTTCGAATTTATTGTCAATTAATTATTTTTTTGGACTGGATTATTTTATGCATATTTTTCTATGCTGATATTTTTATTTTAATCTATTAATGATAAAGATTAGCGAGTTTAAGGGAACGCCCTCTGTTATTTAACATAGTGTATACTCACTGTTGCCACGTCTGGGCATGTTTAGCCAGAGTACAGAAGAGCGCCGCGCCAGCGATGGTGGGCCCGGCGTACGCGTGGAGCCCCATCCGCAGTGCTACGCGTACAGGGCAGTACTCGCGGAGCCCTACGTAGCCCGAGCCCAGGTCTACAGACGACAGGCTGTTTGAGTTGCCCTATAAAGAAGATGGTACAAATTGATATTAAAGAAAACGGAACGACCGCAGTAAAAAAAGTTGGGCGTCAAGGGACGCTCGGGAGATGTGAAAAATGTAATAGAGATGTTAATATTAGAATTTATTATTTTTATTATAACAGACGCGGTAAGATTGTAAAATACCGCGGAAAATTGTAAACTCATTTTTCTCAATATATCCGTGTCTTAATAAGAAAAATTGTTTAAAATTTCACGCAATATTTCACAATCTTAAGGCGTTTGCAATTTTCTGGTTACATACACATATACTGGAAACTATTGATTTTTTTTATTTACTTGTAATGTTCACATTATGATATACACTTATAATAAACTAAGCCCTACAAAACAGTACTGGTTTGACTGTGGGTATATCTTTTTTTGTTGTGTTTGTTATTGTCAGAAAACGGCTGGTGAAACTGCATAGCTAGTAGAATATAAAATATGTTATAGAATGGAGCTACAGGATATTATTTGATGTATTATCCGTGGTTTCTGTAATCAGTCGATGATAAGTTGACGACTGAAGTGGGTAACAGAAGTATTAGACGTCATGTTATCAAGATATCTCGAAAATACAGCGTCGATTGCTGTCCCATATCCAGTTGCTGATTCAGTTGATTTTCAAATAAAATGTTTATTCAAGGAATGTTGTTTGTTGGAATGCTGTTATTGTCATACGGGTCGGTTTTATTGCCAAGGCGCGCAAATATAGATGTTTCTATGGAACGAGATCATATTCATATGCTAGTATTAAGGGGGCGTTCAAGTATTACGTAACGGAATTTGGGGGGGGGGGGGGTCATGTAAAACGTTACGATGCATTACAGGGGCGGGAGGGGGTCTTTCTTACAACACGTTACGTAACATTGTTAAATAAAAAATTAGGGAATCAAAACTCCCAAATTGGCAACCCTTTTCATTTACGTTTTAAGGGGAATCCCTCGATTTTATTAGTCTGGTCGTCATTTTCAATTTGTTCTCTTTTATGTCAATCAAAACTATACCAAAGATAACTATAACATAACTTTTAGGGAAAAAAATGGTCACTTGAGTGCTACGTAACGTTTAGAGAGGGGGAGGAGGGGTACAGAAAAACGTTACGGTGCGTTACAAGGGGAGGAGGGGGAGGTCAAGAATCTTCAAAAATTTCGTTAAGTAATACTTGAACGCTCCCTTACTTAGAAAAGTCCAACTACAAAGAACTGTATTTTACTTAAAAAAGGAAAAGTGGATCTGTCATAGATTTTAAGAACGATTTCCATAGTTGCTTTTAAAATCTAGGACATATCCTCATTTTAAACACAGAAAAACCTGCTATCGATTTTTATAGGCTTTGAAAAAACAATCCATATGTAACTTGTTAGAAATATTGCACTCCGACAGTTTGCAAATATCCAGTCATAACATAGACAGAAAGCATGACTAACCTGATAAAAGAAGAACAGGATACCGATCCACATATGCACTAGTGTCCTACTAATGATATCAGCCACTTCAGTCTTTCTATGGGACTTAGAATCTAACAGCTTATGGTCCATGCACTCAGACGTCAACACACACGTTATATAAATACTGGGCACCATTATCACATTGTGGGGTCTCATCAGTAATGCAACTATCAACATGAGATCGTTTAACATGAGGTGGGATGCTGACCGAACGAGGTTCAGTTTCACTTCTTCAACATTCCAAGGCTCTTCAACCAACGTATCATAAAAGTAATCTTCAGTTTTTGCTTTCGGCTTATTATACACGAACTTGGTGGAATTTGTGTTTTTTGAATCTACAGGTTTCAAGCCACAGCTCTTCAAGGCTCCAATATACGATAAGATTTCTAATACAAACTGGATTACGAGTATGGCCCAGAAAACGTTGACTATTTGCGCCGGATCCCAAGTCTTGATGTCTTGGAATGGTGTTTCAAGGGCTTTGGACGCGATTCGGTAGCATAAGATGCATCCTACCGCGGCTATGGTGAGCCCTGATTGGATGTTTAAAACATTGTTGAGGTAGCGAAGGTTCCAGAGACATATGACTAATGTTGCTAATGTACCTGTAAATCGAAAATAGTTATTTGTAGAACATAATCAGGGTCGAAGAAAACTTTCTTTGTGACATCCATCCATTCCATCACATCAGGACATCCGTCCATTTCTGCTTACCTATAACTAAATGTGCTTGAAGATAAAAGGCATTTTCTGGTGCGTTCAACCAGTCGGCTGTATCGGGTAAGAACAGCCACCGGTCTCCAGTTTGGTTCATTGTTCTCAGGTACCTGAAGATATAAAAAGTACATGACGTCGTGGCATCATGACGAAAATGATGACGTACCAATTTGACTCCTCTTAAACTGATGTTAATAAATCTAAAGATACACACTGAAAAATCGAGGGGTGGAATATAGGCCAGAATGAAAATGAATTAAACAATGATGTCGTTACAATTACTTAAATAATTTCTACTGTGTCCAAACCAAAGGTTAAATGTGACAAGATATACAGTAAAATGTTACCTGTGCAAAGCAATAAGCAGGATCCACTTGGGCAGTATCCCCACTCCCACCGCGCTCATCTTCTGCGCCAACTCTGGCTTCTCCTGCACTTCAGTGGCGCCGTACCATCTCTTACTCAAATACATGAGAAGCACAATCACCGTCCTAATTAACACAAAGAACATCAAAGTATTCCAGAAGAAATACCACGTCATATGCTCCTCCTCAATGAAACTGGTCCCGAAGAACGACCAACAATGGAATATCGTGGCATTGATCAACAAATAATCAGTTAAATTGAATTCTTTCAGGGTAGATAAATCTTTTATTCTTTCTATGCCGGTTTTTATGAAGAAGTATGTTACTGTAAATGTGCAAGCGATTGCAGCAAAGGCGATGGCCCATGGAGAATTGAAGTGGCATAGTTGGCTTTTAGTTTCTGAGATGAAGCAGGCGGTGGTGAGGATGGCGCTGAATATCGCGAAGATGACGATGAAAGCGATGACGGCGCCGACGCTGGAGCGTTGGTGCGAGTGGCTGGTGACGCTGTCTTTGTGTCTGTTCTCCGGTTGTAGTGAATAGAGAGTGACCAATAGGAGAGAAGTGGCGATCTGAAACAAAGATCATACATTTATGTTCTTTAGGAACATATTGGGCATTATTTTAGGAATTTAGAATCAGATAATAAACAGGGCAGAGATTTTTATTGAATAACCTAGTAGTAGTTGCATTCTGGCCGCGTATTATGGAAGTTAATACGAGTCCTACTTGCAGGTCCAATTTGATGCCAGATGTAGATAACTTGACCTGTAACTCTATGAAATCCTGAAGTCTCAATTTATTTATAATTCTTAAAATTACATTTTGCTAATTCAAAAATGTTAACTACTTTAGAACCAAAACAGATTTACCTAAACATTTTCAGTTCGTTTCTATAAAACTCACCAAATACAGCAGAACGATAGCCATCCCGATGGCGAACATGTCGAACTCGGTCTTGGTCTCGGTGAGGAACTCCGCCATCCTCTCGAGCGACTCCTCGTAGAACTCCTTGGCTATCTTGGCGGCACTCTGCTGGCCGGTCGCCAGGTAATGCGCGAATTGCTTCTCTGCGCGTTGGAACTGCTTGTAGAATTCTGGAGATAAAGGGATAAAGATAGAAGTATCAAAGACAGAGAAAAAAGAAGTTGAAGATTAAAAACGCGAGTCATTTGGATAGGCTGGAGTTGCTTTTTCTATCACAGGAATTTGACCACACCAGACACCAGATACATGTGAAATAAGGGTCATTAACCTGGGCAAAAAATGATGAATCATTTTTCATTAGGTACTAGTAAATGTCTATAGGTGATCATAATCAGGATAGATATCGATTCAGGAAATGTAGGTGGGTCAATGAACGTTATTCCTCATTAATTTATCTGTCGACCATAAAGAAAAAAATCGATGTAATTATGTATTTTTAACTGGTATACGCATGTACATATGTAATATTGTTAGAATTTCAGAGTAGTCATTTTATTACCTCTCTAATGTTAGAGAGGTGTGTCAAATTTCATAAGTGTATGTATATTTGTCCCATACCCATACCTCAAAAACTATAGTCGGATTGCAATAATCTTTTTTGTTGGACTAGGTATAGTTCAATTCAAGGATCAGTGCAAGTTTCATCAAAATCGGTTCAGTTGTTCTCTAGATAAATAATCTCGATGAAAAAATGGCTTTACAATTTAAAAAGTACCAAATCGTACATTACATACATACATTAACATAAAAATGGTTCGTCACTTCATGTATCATCATAGTAGATAATGATGGTGGGATAACTACTTATTCAATTACAACTTTAATTATAAAATGAAGAATTAAAAATGAATCACCGAAATTTAATACGATATATGGAAGTGAGAAAGTTTATTCGTATTATTACGATGTTATTTCGTTATATTATTTGATTAAGCTTATTGAGAAAATCTTATTGGTTTAAGATTATATCGTTGTCAATGAATTATTAAGTGACTATAAATAATCGTGTTTTAAATATCATTAGAAATACATTTTTGCACAGATAGGTACTACACACTTTTTCGCAGAAAACCTAGGTACAGTAAGTGATGAAACCGATTAGCGTATACACTAACGGCCGAACCCAATAACCGATCTATCACATACTGGAGATAGAAAAACAAATGAAACAACAGAAAACCTATATCATTTTTCTTGATTTTTCTGTTGTTTCATTTGTTTTTCTATCTCCAGTATGTGATAGATAGGTTATTGGTTTCGGCCGTAAGAAATTGCTTTTTTTTATTAGAAACCTAACAAGTTTAGGGAGGAGGGGCACTAAACAGAGACAAAAATAATAAAAAATATATACTTACATTTTTTTAATATTTTACGAGATTAAATCGACGAACCGACCTAAATACTCTGTACCATGACGATGGCAAATCACAATCAGATATCGGTGAAAAACAAGTTATTTTTTTATTGTGATTTGTGTGTGATTGTGATTAAGGTTGGCATCGAACTTTTGCTGACCATATCTAATTTATATTTTTAAAAGATAAAACTTTTGCTATTTTTTTTTTGTGCTAGGTTTCAGCAATTGACAACATTAGTAAAATATGAAGCACTGTTCTAGCGATTTTAGCCTCACGACTAAAGTCTAAACCTAAAATATTTCAGTGAAAAACACTCGTTTACTGACACATTGATTTTCGGTTTGAATGTAACATACCAATACAAATTGCATTGTCTTCCGACTTTTACCTGGCCATTTTCCGTAAAAGTTTTGATCATTCCTGTCAATACTGTACGAACAAAGGCGGACTAATTTAATACAGTAATAATTCAAGTGTGACCTATTGCGGACAAGAGAGATACAAGTACCCAGTTACTAAATTAAGTGTGACATCATCATCAATTACGTCAATCTTCTCTACATACCAGTATCAGTAGGCAGCGCCTGCTTAGCATTATGCTGTGCCATGACGTGCAGTAGATACAAATGTTGCCGCGTGTCTTGAGGTAGCAAGGCAGGTAGTAGTCGGCCTCCGCTGTCGCCCGGGGGCGGAGCGCCCAGTAACCAGGACACTGAGGGCGCTACGTCTACTTGGGCTACTGTGGGGCCGGGGCCAGGCCTGTGAAGATTGTTAAGTTGGTAATAGTGATTGAACTTCATGGCAATAACTTATCGAGATATGAAGACTAACTAGCTGCTGCCCGCGACTTCGTCCCCGTGGAAGCCCCGATTTTAAAACATTCTTTATCGCTGCTCCGCTCCTATTGGTCTTAGCGTGATGATATATAGCCTATAGCCTTCCTCGATAAATGGGCTATCTAACACTGAAAGATTTTTTCAAAACGGACCAGTAGTTCTTGAGATTAACGCGTTCAAACAAACAAACAAACTCTTCAGCTTTATAATATTAGTATTGATATAGCTTTCCTCGATAAATGGGCTATCTAACACTGAAATAATTTTTCAAATCGGACCAGTAGTTCTTGAGATTAGCGCGTTCAAGCAAACGAACAAACAAACTCTTCGGCTTCATATATCAGGATAGATTTATAATGGAACAGAACTTTAATAAACTTCAACATTTGCTTCCAATATAGATTTTTAATCAGAATCACATAATTTTAAGAGTATAGGTATGGATTTAATTGGGCACGCCCCCATTGTGGCGATAAGTACCCACTTTAAGGAGTGGTTGAAGACCGGCTCAATCCATGCTCCGGATCGAGGAAGCATGGGAAGCGGTCACCTGCTTCTGCGAGGCAGTAATGGGAAGAAGGAGGCAGACCGCGCGGGAGTGAGAAATCTCACGCCCCAGCTGCCGCAACAGAAGATGACGCTCCGGGCGTCAGGTGACCGCGTCCCATGCCTCCTCGCTCCTGACCATAGATTGAGCCGGCTCGGAAGCGAGAGGTCGCCGCTGCCGATCACTTCGACGAGGACACGGCGTAGCTTCGCCCAAGCAGGGTAGAACCTCCGTGTCCTCCGGACGATCCACACAGTATTGACCCCCGGACATGTCCTCCCGCTGAGTACGAAACAGGTACCTCCCGGAACAGCCGTTTCCGGTGCGCACCTGTGCCAGGTGTAAGGTGAGGACGCTGTGGCATCTCTCCAACCACTCCTCAAAGAGGGGACTTATTATACTATACTTAATATATTGCAACCTAAGATGTGATGATTAATGATTGGCCTTTTTATTCAGTTTGTAAGTTTCGCGGTGGTAGCTTTTACTGACAGATTTTTTATGAATTTATATAACACCTATGCCTACTGTTGCCGCCTCGAGTATCAAAATAGCTAGTTAAGAAGAAGAAAAAGAATCTCGTATAAGTACATACGGATGCGGACACTGGAAGTCGGTACTCCTCGCTAGCACAAGCGGCACCAGCACTTCACTGGGCGTAGCGCCGCCATGGCCTCCCGCATCGCGCATGCCGTGGTCGCCACACACTATGAGGACTCCGTTACGGTCCTGGAACCAAGACGATAACAGTAGGCGCAGGTTTCATGGTTTGTCTGCCAGACTCACTTCGTTTTACTCTGATTGGGAATGGTGCATGTCCTCCAGATTGTAAACAGTTTAATAATAATAATGTGTTGAAGATATGTACCTGCCAGCAAGCCAGGTACATATCTATAAAAGCCGAACTGGTTGAGGTAAAAAATTATTTTTAAAAAATAGGTCAAAAATAAAATTACTGCACTTTGAGCTCTCTAGTAGTTTTCTATGATTTGGCTATTTTGGGGCAATATTTCGGTAAAGTGATTATTAAAGTATTTCAATCATGCTTACCCATTTCTGCATAGCAGTAAATATCTTCTTAACCACTTGGTCCATCTCCAACAGCTTAGGTTTGATCTTGGGACTGCGAGCGCCCTCCAAATGTCCGATATGATCCAATCCTAAGTAGTGCAACACTAGGAAGTCAAAAGTGGGCTTTTTATTTTCGTCTGGTGTTAATACTTTGTCTAAATGTCTTGTTACGTTGTTGTCTACCTGCAAAAATATAACGTGTGATGAAAAAAATACGGATGCATTTTATAATGCTCAGGCAAGAAAATTAAATTGTAAACAGTTTAGCCGATATCTCTCTTTGGGGAACTAGACCTTGTGCCACTTGACAGAAGACTACTTGAACCATCTAAGACTACTAACAAAGTTGCGGACGGGAAGAGCTGTTACCTAGTAGTAGCAACATGTAAGTACCTCGGTGTAATCCGTGACGTAGAACGAGGTGGTGCCATCGGACTCGGCCCATAGCCCCGGGAACAGTCTCAGCCACGTGTCGTCACCATACATCACAGTACGGCGCCCCCTAGCGTTGGCTACACGCAACACGCTGTCACCGCGAACAGCTGGTGCGCCAAAGTTGAGCGCTACGTCAGCAAAAGTTGATACACTGCCTGTCATCATGGCCTGAAGGAATTAAATATTCTGGTTCTTACTTGTAACTTGGCCGGTTCAATTTAATATGTAGTTCAATCAGTATGCAGACAACCAACACAAACAGATATTTTGGCAGGGCAATATTGTTATGTAACATTGGTGTTACTTTCATTTTCATTTCATTGCAAAAGTTCCATCACAATCAAGCCACGCCAAGTGCCATGATGATGTTGTTATGACGTCCATGAATACCACATTTAGAGATTAATCATTGTCTAGCATTGATTTTAGCTAATTTGCTTGTTCTTGTGCTTATTCAAGTAAGTATTTAGATGTTCAAGATTACATAGGTTGATGGAATGAACTGTAGGTATATGCCATCGGAAAATTGCAGATTCTGTAAGATTGTAATAAATCTGCATTAGGTTGATTATAATTTTTCGACTTTTACGAAAAAATCTTTTCGTGTACCTGTAGTTAGTACCAAATTCAATAGTTTCCAATATATCAGTGTCTTATTAAGAAAATATAATCTGCAATTTCAAGCGATATATTACAATTTAACGGCATTTGCAATTTTCCGGTGAAATATAAATCAGATTTAAAATACTCACATGTCTATTTATTTACATAGTAAAATAATAGCATTCAACTAGCCTATCTTATCCGGAAATGTACGCAACAGTTCTATTCTAAGTAAATCCCATAATTGTCCAGCCAGGCTAACATGCGTAGGGAAAAAATAATCATCTCGCGTTCATGTATATGTTTGTTATGTTCATGTATAGATAGAGATGCGACATACTGCATCGAGAAAATTTGTCGAGTGTGCATTTAAGCGAGAGTGCAGAGAACGGGAGCCACAAGGAAGGGAAAGTGCTGAAGATATCAATTAATGCATACTCTTTCTAAGGTGATGTGCATGACTGAAGCTATATTTACGTTGTGCAATGACTCGGAACCACAGGAACCGACGTAATATTGGTAATTAATCGAGTAATACCAGTTAATTTAATCGGCGAATGGCAATGCTAGTGAATGTAATGCTAGAGAAAATACTAATCCTAATTTTGTTTTTATGTCAAATTTTATTGGTGATTACTCATTCGGAATATTAGTTCTCGAGGTAGTGACTAAATTCTATGTTCTTGTAAAGATGCCAATTTTTTTTAAAATTTACTTTCATTGGTGTCCTTACAAGCTATGTTGCCTTTATTTTGGTAAAATAAATTTATTAACGTACAAACTTATAAAAAAAAAATCGCCAATTGATCACTTAAAAATATTTGTTGTGGTTTATATTTTTAGTTAGTGAATCTTTCATCAACTCATTAATAAACACTGGCTGGTATATATATATACCAGCCATGTACTATCATTAAATTTAATGAAGAAAATGTAATAACGACTGGCATATCTTCGCGCTACACGATAGCCAATCTAAAACACGCCAGGTATGCTGTACTATCTTCCGAAACTGCTTAAATGTAGCAAAATATCAGTTGCGAAACTGTAAAATATTTTTTCATGTCGGTAGTGCAAGTATGTATGACGATTTAAAGTGTTAATTTCCAACAGAACTTTTATTTTAAATTATACTCTTGTGTGGTCATATAATAAATTACTTGAATTTTTCTCATAGTTCTAGATTGCCATTTTCCTAATGTCTTAGTAGGTACCAGAAAAATAATGAATTATTTTTCATGACTGGAGCACTTCTGGACATAAAGTAGAGGATCATGATGGATTTTGACTCAGGGCAAAGTTATGTCTACATTTCCATTTTTGAAATAAAGAATGTTAACAAATGTACATAGGTGAGTAGGTATAATATGATGGTTATTATTGTTAAATTTATTTATAGACTTAAGGCCTAGGTTATGGTCCATCAAAATTCTTTAAATCATCATGGACACAGACTTGAGTGTCATTCACTCAAGTCTGTGTCCATAAAAAATGTACACACCAACATTTTTTGAGTTCTTAATTGAATATAGCCTGACCAGTATCCAGGTCCCAGGTACAGCCCTTATATGTGTTGATAAACCTTTAGCCATGCAGTAATTTAGTGAGATTGAGAAGCAGTTAAGCAAAAATTCATACACAAGACCAAAGAAAAAACAACAGTTCTTTATTACAGAATTTTTTGAACAAGTTATAATAGAAACATTTTTTTAAAATAAATATATTAATTTCAACAGTTTTTTGTTTTTTCTTTGTCTCTAAGATCATGCACAGAAAGCTGAATAAAAAGTTTAATATTTAAAGGTGACACTTGCAAATATATCCCGCCAGAAGTTTATAGTGCGCCTCCACTGTGCCTTTTCCATCTTACGCTGAGGTGACTGTACACAACAGAATAATTGAGAATTTTACCTTTGTCATATATTTTCTACATATTATCAAACCTCAGATGAGTTCTTTACTAAAAGAAAGGATTCAAACCTTTCCCGACTATGGTGGGGGGTTAATTTCTAGCCTCCCCAGATACCAGTTGAATATTAGTTACACATAATAACAGAACTCAAAAATTCAGGAATTAGACCTTTGAATACTTAAAATGGATTGGAAAACATTTTTCTTTGGTTTTGTGAATGAAAACAAGTCAAAATATTGATGAATGCTTTAGGATATTTTGTAATTTAACTATGATATATTTGGTAAAAATATAAAATGGTTTTTAATTGGTTTATTTGTCTTAAGTCATCTTACCTTAATCCTAGGCATGGTAACTGTAGGAGGTTCAGCAACAGACACGTAGATGCAAGCTGACTTGTTTTTGAGCAGTTCTCCAGTGTAGGGCATGTACTCTTCAGTGACAAAGTCATAGCGAAGGCCATCTATGACCATGAGGACCACACTGTTTTCACCAGAACTGTACACTTGCTGGCCATCAATACTGCATATTTGGAAATATTATGTTTTACTATTAATATTATATTTTTAATATTTCAATGTTTGTAGAATAATAATAAATTACATTTTGTTGTTAGGTTGTTTACATAGCGAGAAAAAAGAAAGTACACAAATAAACAAACCTGACACCATCAATGAAGTTTGGCAGATCATCCATATGGGACATCTTCCCTGAATGGTATTTCAATGGGAAAAAGCCGTACAGAAACAACATCAGGGCTCCCAGGCCCATCACAAGGAGGCAGAGGCCGGTCCATCGGTGCTGCACCCATGGCAGCATGATGATCGATCTGTGCCGCGTTCTAATCACTTGAATCATCCACTAACACTAAGTTTAAAATTACCGGCACTCGACAAATTTTACGCTACATACACACGCTTTCGCTTCTGCAATATTTCATACCAAATGTACTTGTCTTCCCGCTATAGGAAACTGCATTGTGCAATGAGGATGATGTTTATATCATTCAATACACTACGAGGTGTATCTGGCTGCACACCTACTATCAAAAATAGTCATGAACTATGATAACAATATGAATGATAAGATCCGCAGTTTTATCACGAAAGCACTTCACAATCACAACGCTGTGGTAACATAATTGTGGAAGAATATTTTTTGAGAAAAGTATTTATCACGAGTATAGGGAAAAAATTGAGATCTTCGTAAAAAAAAAAAAACAAAATATAGGATGGATATCTGCATTCGCAATTTATTATTTCAGTATCCAACAAGTCAAGCATAAAACCGAACCGGTTTACCGGTGTGGGAAAGTGTTGTGCCGTATCCTCAGGACTCGATTGTTTTATTATGTTCTTTCTCGTTACTAATGATAGATATCAAATTATTTCCTCTGGGTGATCATGATCAACTATAATTTGGAAAAGCATTTTCTGAAAGGTTAGTTCTTAGTGCCGCACGTTTTGTGTGACACTAAGAAATGATAATTATGTTTTAAAAATAATAATTCGAATATTTTGAAATGAAGAGTTTTTATAATCGAGAGAAACATTCAGTGCACCAGTGACATCACTTCTGATTAGCTTCTGATTATGTCATTTTTCTGACAGTGACATGAACTGGGATGTGATGTATGTGGGGCACTGACAGTACCGACACACAGTTTGCTTGGACTCTTGTCTTTTTAGTTTTCACTTCTATAACTACAATGTATTATAGTATATTACTTAGCTCGAAGGTCAGGAAATTGTTCGATTATCTTCTAAAGTCAGCTGTACCACTCCCGCTGTAGAATTGCTGGGTCCAATCGGTTTGTTTGAAGCTTTAGGCTAACAAGATTCAAAGACGGTAGCGATAAGCGATACTATATAATTATATTGTATCCTGTAATCAATAGAAATCGTACAGTAATCTTCACACACTTAACACTCACCTACATCGTTTCATCGTTCATGAGTTGAACGAAGACTAGCCCAAAACTAAGATCTGTTATCCTGTTTATGGAATTTAAATTATAGTTTCAATTTTGTTGTCAATAATGATGGTTTAAAAAAAGATCTATTCACGTTGCTGACCGTCGTCGCGTCCTGTATCTACAGGGAACATCGCGGATATAAAGCTCTGCAAACTTCCATTTAAAAGGGAGGTTCCTCCGACCAAACAGTTGTTTTGTCTGGAGGGATTCTTCAAATCACACGGAAAACTTTGATACCGGCGATGAAGGATTTATATATCGTCAGGACTTTAGTTCGTATAAATGCACTAATATTACATATTTTCAGGAAATGCAATTTCAGCTTCCCACCTCGAATAAGTTTTTTTGCCCAATCATAGAGAAGGACCAACGTTGTCGACTCGAAAATGTTTTGATTTATTTTCAAATGTTACCAGCTCCCTCCAGCGGCTTCGCCCATGTGAAAGTTGATACTTACATTACACCAAAGGTATGTACTACCGGGATAAAGAGTACTAGTACAAATAAAACCGAATTGTTGGTGTGTTACGAAATTAATGTTCTTCGTCGCTTTGGGAGCAGCTAGGGACGGGCCTCTCTGCTTCCGGGTATCGAACAAAGATAAAAACTCACAGTGTGAGCACGAGTCGGTCTGGTCCCCCTTTGGCGCCCATTTGGTATAGCTTATACATTAAACCACTGTGCCCCACATTTGTCGAACTCTTCGCTATGTCGAAGAAAATGGCGTCGACATCGAGCCACGATGCCAGCGCGTAGGTGCTCGACGATACGGTGGACTTGTTGGATGAATGGATGCACGAGTTTTTGGTTGGAAAACCAAATTATTGGTCGGAAATTTGAATATTTAATTCGAAATATGTCTGCTTTTATACAATTACAATTTTGAACTTAACCAATCTGAAATATTCACAAAAATCCTAACCAATAATATCACGGCACTGTTATCCATTAGCTCCGCGCGTTGTCGCTAACGACAGTCGTGTAACGGCTCCGGTACGCGGGGATAACGGCGCGCCCGCGCCTATATAAATGAAGGTGACGCGTAGATCGCGTCGCTGAGCCTGTAGTCTTCAATTCACCCCTAAATGTTAACCCTTTAAAGCTCAAAAAAAGAATTGCATTTATTTATTATTATTTTTTCATTTATTGTTTATTTAGATCTTACAAGTGCTCAAAAAAATAATAAAAAAAATCCGGTATACATATATATCCAAATATAGTATGTTGTAAATGTGCTACATTGCGAAACACAGGAACATGTACAGGTTGAAATCAGTGTTGTAAATTTACAACAGTGCCCACGTTACAGAATAAAATGTAGATATAAATGAAAAACAAGATATATCAAAAAACATATTTATTCTACATTATGAAAGTTAAAGAAACAGTTTCTTTTGGGAACTAAACACAAACGTTGTTCACATTTTGAACAGTGGATATTTGAATACCCAGTTTTGCAGTATTTGCACCTACCTCGCTGTACAAAAACTGGAAAATGGCCAATTTTATCAAACCTTACAGCATCTGTAGGTCTAGACACAGTAGGCGCAGTAATTTTTTTCTTCAATGGAATGTCTTTCTCTTGCACACAACCCTGCACTCGATTTTTTTGTAATAATTCCGTAAAAAATTGGAATCGAAACTTTTTCAGCGTTATGCCTTGTTTTTGAGTTAGTGAGAGGTTTCTTCTGTATAGTAACCAGGCGTTGTTCACAGATATATCAATGACCTGTGAAAAGATTGCCATATACCAACGTTTGGTTTTGAAGGTAGATCGATATAAAGCTATTAACATATCAGCGAGGTCCACTCCACCCATATGGGCATTATATTGTTTCACAATTTGTGGACAATCAACATCTGTTTTAGTTTTAGTTTTCTTCGACCAGCGTTTTATTTTTACCATGAGATGCGAATCCACGAATGAGCTAGCTAAAGTAACTACCTTGTTGTCAAACCATTTGACAATGGCAATTTTGTTACTATTGCACACAATTTGATGACTGGAACCTCTGCCTTTCTTAGTTAATTGCTAGAAAATCACGCATATCATCTCTAGTAACGTTTATAGATTTACCTTCTTTGCTTTGCACAGAATATAAATTGGTGTGCTCCGTAATATAATCTATTATATCTTCAGAAAAAAAAAAAAGAAAATAGTCTAACGGAGATTCTGTTGCGGTACTACTAGTGCTGAGATCAGGCATATCAAACTCTGCTGGATATTTGAACATCCCACGCTGCCACTAGAAACTAAGAAGAGGTCTCTTGTACTTTTTTACTCTTTTAGCTACAACTCTTGGTTCACAGTTAGCACTCCTTTTTGAGCGAACTCTTTGGTTTAATGGAGTATTCAGCGGTGATAAAATTGAGGAAACTGAATTTAAATTTGGGAGCGGATTCGATGATGTGTCCGATGGAAAAATACTACGTATTACGGGAGTCAGTGGAACCGTGTCTTCATCAGATAATGTCGAAAAGGTTTCTTCTTGCAATGGACTATCAAGAATAAGATCCAAGTTTTCTAAAGACGAACGAAGGGAAGGGACCTTGGTTCTGAGCTGAAGTCAGAAGGTACATCGTCTTGACGTTCGGTGATGTTTTGAATAATAACTTCGTCTTCAGACGAAGAGCTATCGGTAGACGAGGCCGCTTCTGGTGGAACCAAAGCTAAAATTTGTCTTGCTCTCTGCCATTTTAAGACTCCCTGGTAATAAGCAAAAAACAAACATGCAGCAATCACCAAACATAATTTAACACAACTTATAGTAAAAAACGACAAAACGACCATATTAGTAATATTATAACATATATATAACGCGATATTCATTCATTATTTATTAATTTAGCTTACTCGTACATTAGCAAAACTTTCAGAACGGTCAATACAAAACATAATACCGTTAACTCCCATAAATATATAAAAAACACAAAACCCTTGTAAAGAAAATAACAATTATTCAGTGTTAGTAAAAGCGCGACGTGGCACCCGTGCAACGTACAAAATCAAAAGTACTTATGCTAAAGCTGCGCAGTGTCGCAAATGTGCAACGTCGGTAAATACGTGCTTTAATTTCATAGTAGAATATGAATTTGACATTGGCATTATATGACACAATTGTAAACACTCATAAACAATAATATTTCAAGTAATAGTTGTCAATAAATGCATAAAAACTATTTATATTTATTAAAACTCACCGGTCGTCCACGAGCGCAGTGTCGACACGACGCCATTTTGGTCACAACTATGTAATGATGCGCGTGAGTCGGTTCAATATTTTTTTCATAGATGGCAGTAATATATCCATTATTAAAATTTATGTAAATAAAAAAAAATAATGATGATTTTTGCAATATATTTTTTTGTTTGGATAGTTGCATCGGTGCAACGTTGCGAATTAAAGGGTACGCCTTTCTCGATCCAGCCCGTCCCTAGTTGATCCCCCCCAGCGACGTCCCCTTAAGCCGAGGTCCGTACACCGCAGGGGGGCCCTTAGCGTGTAGTCGATTAGTTTGTAAGTTGTATAAGCCTTGGCTGGAGACTTTAATATTTATATTAAGGCCGCCATAGGCAAGTCTGGTTAAGCATTCGACAACTTCCTAGTTTGAACTGATTCTGAAAAAAAATTCTTCAACAGAGTTCTAGTTCTTTTCAAAACTCTACGTTAACAGAATGTCCAAACGTGCAGGCTGTCTTGTGATAAAGAGTTATTTTGGGAACTGTTTGCTTCTTTTTTACTTTACGGAGGTTGTCAAAGTGTGCTGTGATGAGTGGTGGCTACACAAACTCAAAACTCAAACTCAAACTCAAAACGTTTATTTCAATTAGGCCAACGGCACTTTTGAACGTCATCAATAAAAATTATCATAAATTAAGTGACTCTAGCGTCCATTCGCAAAGGTAGATTCTTATGGAGAAGAACGGACAAGAAACACTGTGTCCTATTACGGGACATGGTCTACGCGTGTACCAAGTGTCATTCATATCCCAGCCACCAAGACGTGAAAAAGTTATAGACAGACAGAGTCGCTCTCAAAGCTATAATATTATATGTACCTATTAGTATAGATTGAAAACCGGTGCAAGTACATGTGCAAGTTGACCCCCTTGCGCACGCAAGTCGCACCCTCCTCCCGGTGCCAATGCATACCTGCTATGGTTTGCATTGGCACCGGGATGATATGCGCTATTAATTCACAAATCAAACCACTTATCGTTGATACAGTTGTAGGTAACATGCATCTACCTATACTAATCTATGATCACTACATAGTATAAAACAAAGTCGCTTTCCGCTGTCTGTCTGTCCCATGTATGCTTAGATCTATAAAACTATGCAACGGATTTTGATGCGGTTTCTTTTAAATAGATAGAGTGATTCAAGAGGAAGTTTTTTATGTATAGGTACCTAATACATGCATAATATCGTAGAGAAACACTGATAAATTTTAGAGGTTTCTAATGTGATGTCGTAAATAAACTCATTTTTTCAGCATTTCACCCATGCGAAGCTGGGGCGGGTCACTAGTAATATTATAAAAAGGAAAGTTTTTTGTTTGTTTGTTATGAATAAGCTCCGAAACTACTGGACAGACTTTAATCATTTTTTCACCCATGGAAAGCTATATTATCAGCGTGTAACATACTTAGGCATATTTTGTCCCTGTATTCCGCGTAGTACCCGATCCCGTGGGAATACGGTCACGGGAATGGGTACTACGCGGGAGAAACCGCGAGGCGCTGGTAGTCAACCTATACTCTGCGTGAATGACATAAAACATGTAAACTTATATAAATCGTAGGTACCCCAAAAGAAAATTTGTAAAATTCATAATAACAAAAATAAAAGTGATTATTTTGAATTTAACATTAATTTATGACCAAAGATCTCATCAACAGTACCTAGTATTAATATTTTCTGCTTTTATTATTCCTTTCCCTCGAGGAAATATAACAAAATAAAATACATAAATTCAAAAGTACGATTTAAGATTATATTGTGTGAATGTGGAGTGTAAGAGCATAATGGCGGTTATTATTTTCAAATTATGTAGGTACCACAAATACTAAATAATTTGGTTGAACCCACGGGAGGACAAGATTCGTTGGCACCATTCTAGAACTCAAAAAACCGCGAGTATTCGGGAGACATGATTAACAACGTATTTACACCACAATGTTATTCAGAAAGCGTTGGCCGAAGTATTCTTCACGTCTATTTTTATCATCTACAATCATCTCTCAGTCTTGTATTGGGATAAAATTGTCACGAACTAAAATTAGTGTGTTTATTTTGATCATTAGTGACGTCGCTGCAGTACGACGCGAGATTATAATGAATTTTACTATGATACAGTGCGTAGTAATCTGGAATGATGTCGAAGAGAGCATCACCCACCTACGAATTACAAGAAAGTGGATTTGTTCTCGAATGACACCCACCTGAAAAAGATGTTTCATGTGAAAATAAAATCCTAAATATATTATCAGACTCATCTTTTTATGGTGACCATGATGTTTATATTGTTTGGATAGGTACCTACGTGAGTTCTTTTATTGACTTATCTACACTAATATTATAAAATTAGATTGAAAGAATTTTTGTGTGTGTGTATGTTTGTAATGAATAAACTAGAGTTTATTAAATTAAAGAATTATTAGAATCAGCACAGTAGTTTTAGAAAACTACTGTGCCGATTCTAATAATTCTTTCACCCTTACACAATAACTACTGTACACAAACAAATATTTAGAAAATAAAATTTTCTGCATCGAGATCGTTATTAATAAATCTAACGTGTTAGCGTTCTTCATGAAGCTCCTGAAAGATGGAAGGAGAAAGAAGGATGGTATGATGTTATTATAGCCTATAATACTGAAAATTATGTTTTCAGGCTGATAAAGTTAAGCGAATAATGATTTCCTCACGTTACCCACTGTATCGTTTTCAAAATTCGAGGATAATTAAAAGATAAGGATTACCTTACCCAGTACGTAATTGTTACGAGTTTCGTTACTATATTCTTTTTTTACTTTTAGGTTTGTTTATATAATTGCAATGAAAACGTTATACAGATTTGGAATCGGGAAAACCTCAACACAAATCTTTGTTACCACCACAGATACAGACCAACTTCGTCAGAAAGCTGCATGGCCCATAAACGGCAATTTCCCGGCCTAATATTCCGCCATGCGGTACTGAATGATACCGTACGTATCGCTTCAAGTTCAAGGTGTATCCTCATGAATCAGCTCGTGTGGGCCGCTGAAAATTCTATTTAAATCACATTATATGGCGTCCGACTCTAGTCTCGAGTCCAGAGCGGCGCGCGCCTGCAACGAACTAACAACCACAAAGGTGAATTGTTTTTTTTTTTAATAGTGATATCGTTTTTGTGGTGTGTCCTTTAGTCTTTTTGTGCTTTTTAAAGGTACGTTTATGATTTCTGTGTTTCGCTTTGTTCGGTTCGTTAAAATCGGTTGGATTTTGCTACTGGTTCAATAGGTTAGGCAAAGAGTCTATTTAGGCATGTGGCTTTTGAAAATAATCGCCATGTCGAGTCACAATCCCGTACAGATCTGTAAATTAAAGTAACAACTTTTTAATTATTACGCAGTTCTAATCTATACTAATATTATAAAGCTGAAGAGTTTGTTTGTTTGTTTGAACGCGCTAATCTCAGGAACTACTGGTTCGAATTGAAAAATTCTTTTGGGTTGAATAGACCATTTATCGAGGAAGGCTTTAGGCTATATATCATCACGCTTAAGCCAATAGGAGCGGAGCAGCGATAAATAATGTTTTAAAATCGGGGATTCCACGGGGACGAAGTCGCGGGCAGCAGCTAGTTAATAATACTCGTAAGCACCTTGGCAAATTATACCTACATATCACTTTCAGAACTAGATTAACTGAACATAATAATAACTAGGTATAACTGGATATAATAATAAACCTTCTAAACAATTTTGAAATAAGTTCTTAAAGTGTCAGCCGTTCTTATTTTCCATCCCAAGTAGAGTAGGTAGCAGTGTAACACGTACCTACCTGTAAAATAAGAGGGAGACACCTATTTATAGATACTTACCCATATCATCACTATATTATTATGTATAACAACTCTGAAACATCCCATCTCGAATCTATAGCAGCTCAAATTGTTTACATCAACACTCGATCTAAAATTATCGTATTACAAAACTAATATCTGATGTCGCATAACTTTCCTCACAACGTGAATACATTCGGTTCAGCGGGTTGCATCAGTTCTAAAACTATTGCCAGGTGACTCATACTTACACGGTGGATTCGTTCCAGAATTTCGTCGATTATTATGTGCACGTATTATTGCTTGAAAATGTAAACAAACCCGGTAAACTTCAACAAGCTTTTCGTTGGAGCAATAAAATAACTGTTAATCTTGTAATTGAATTTGGTTGAACAGCTCAATCGATGGTGTTTTTGTTGGAAAACTAGGATACCTGATACACCTTTGTGGTGCTCTTGCCGTTTTCCTTTTCTAGGAACGAATCCAATATTCAATTAGATTTTCTAGATCAGACTTTTGAACTAAAACAATTAACAGTTTTTCGCGAGAAATAGTTCTTGCGGAAACCTTTTTGATATTTTCCGAAATGCACCTACTATTTGTTTACAAGCATGTGACGTTGACAATATTTTAAAGCATCATGCTTTGGTCGAATGTTACGAGTAGAAAGTCAGGCTTAAACATCAGCGGACATAATGCTGAGGTTTGTGCCATCAATTCGTTTGAGGGATATTTTTTTGATACGATTGGTTTTGTTTCAATTCTGCACTGGCGAGGTTTGAAAATAGAAAATTACTTGCACTCTCTGTTGCCCAGACGCACTTTCGGCTATTGCCCCTTATTTATCTTGTAAACAATAACCTTCAAAAAATAAAAATACCTTTGCAAAATAACATTGCTCGGTCGTCCATTAAAAGCGCATAGGAGATGTAATCGCTGAAAATAACGCGTCATGAAAACACCCGCCATTTATATCTACGCGATGAATAGACAATGTTGTTGATTTATTTCAGTCCAAAGATAAGTTTTACGAGAACCCGCGCGGAGTATCGACGAGTATATGGTTTCCATGACCGATTTGATGGTTGTTTATGACTTGGCACTGTGCTAATGTAATACATTGGACATTCATGAGGATTTTTATTACATGAGTTTTAGTTATGCAGTTTTGGGATGAGTTGGTTTCATGAAATTTTCCACAGGGGGGGCGGGCTACCTTCACATAATATGCGATATTAAATTAAAATACAATCATTCAGGAATGAGATCAGTTCTCAACTGCGAGTTTGGAATCTAATTTGCAAAACCCTTTCCGTTCGCATGTCTTATACTTATATCCCAGTTAAACAGGGAAACCTATAATTGGACATAGTAAATAACATACATATTTTGTAAAATGTTTTTATGTATCGCTGTTGGTTACCTAAATAAATAAAATAAAAAACCCTTTCTCCAAACCTAATAAAACTATACTATCTGGAATGTTTCGACTTGGTTTATGAAATCTATCTATTTAATCTACGGAATTGAAACTGTAGGTAATGAAATCGAGAGTGAAATTAATGGCTCTTGATCAGTTATTGTATGCCATTAGGTATACCTAAATCTAATAACGATATATCGTTATTAGATTTATTATATGTCAGAAACTTGATTAGCCTTTCGGAAACCAGGAGTTAATTTTGATTTATGGCTCTTGGCTCACAGCAACAGTTAGCTTCTGTGTCACTTTTAAGCAACTGTACTTAACTCTCATTCCTTCTATTTCCAGATGTCGATAGTACCTCTGATGTTCCGTGACTGGTGGGACGAGTGGGACAGGCCCTCCCGCCTGCTGGACCAGCACTTTGGCATGGGCCTCAAGAGGGACGAGCTCCTCTCTTCCCTCTCCACGCTGCCTACCTCCTCGCTGTTCAGGAACTCGTACTTCAGACCCTGGAGGACAAGTTTGACGAGACAGGAGTCTGCTTCCACTATTAACCTAACGAAGGACAAGTTTGAGGTAGGTATTTTTTACACTTTTTTGCTGGCGATATTAAATATACGTAATGGCATTCGTTGAATGGATATTTATCTTATATTATGGCATTCCAGAATATTCATACAACTTCTTACCATTAAACATCAGTGATTTTGCCAGCTATTACAAAAGCAGTGTTCTACTCGAATCATGCTACAGTCTGTGAATACCCAAAGTAAACAGGTGTTTTAATGAGAACTTTAGCAGTTGATATTATTAGGGTCATAGCCTGTTCTTAACCAGCAGTTTCCTGTGTAGATTTTGGCAGATTATCTCTGCTACATATTTAGCGCAACATTTTGTCTGTGGACGGGCCTGATTAAATTTGGCACGGTCAATAAAACAAGTTAGTAACTGTTTAACGAGCCTTGTTATTGCATTAGTTAAGGGACCTGTCTACAGAAGTTGAGTTAATTTATCAGAATAACCTTCACTCTATTAGATTAGAAAGAAATGAGAGGGACTCTGTGGAAATGATAGGTATAGATTGCTATGATTATGTTAAGAAGTTTTGCCATGTCCAAAAAGGATAGATGCATTCTTTTGTTTTCTTTATTGCAGGTCATCCTAGACGTCCAACAATTCACACCTGAAGAAATCACAGTCAAAGCCGCGAACAACAGCGTGGTAGTCGAGGGTAGACATGAGGAGAAGCAAGACGAGCACGGATTCATCTCGCGGCAGTTCACCCGTCGGTACATCCTGCCCGGAAGCTACGACGTCCAGGACCTGGTCAGCACACTGTCATCCGACGGCGTCTTGACAATCACAGCCCCAAAACGACCCCCTCCAAATGCAGGCGAAAGAATTGTTCCTATCACAAAGACAGGACCTGCTAAACAACCTGAACCCATCCGAACTGAACAGCCTAGGGAACAAACAGTACCTATCGTCACATCTCCTTAATTTTAGCATCACCCCCCTTCATTAAACGAGACATCGGTGTGCATAAGTAATCGATGTTCAACTCAACGATCGAATCATAAATAGCATTTATTATAAGCGCCGTTGTTGGCCAATAACGACTAGCGATTCGAAATGAACGAATTAGGTTTTTTTATATATTAATTTGTATAAAAGAGGAATGCGGTATCATTGTTTTTAATAAAAATTGAATAAACGATTCCTATCATCATTTGGTTTTTTTATTCAAACCGATTGTTAAATTGAAAAATTAATCAGTAAGTTGATCAGTTCGATATAGGAAGAAGAGCAGAAGTTCTAGAGGAACGGTCAGGCGTTAACTAACGGTTGTCCTAAATTCCAAATTGTATGGGACTGACATGCACTACCGGAAAGTCACGTGGTCAATCACAGATTTTTTTTTAACTTTTGACAATCGATTTCGTTGTTAGAATGTCACTTTATTTAAAACCCGAATGTTGTAGCAATGTTCTACCTGGAAGCGGCGTGCTTGTCTTTCAGTTGACTATTTATTGAGTTTTTTTTTCTACTTTAGGTAATACTTTTTCATTCACTGTAATTCAATGATTTCCTAATTATATGAATAATAATTTAAGTTATTGAAAATTGTTATAGTTTTTTTCTTGGCAGTACTTAATATTAATTTCATTGATAGTGACTAGTTGTGTTTAACATAAGATTACACAGTGGTTCCCGAACTAGGCAGCGCTTATATGTCGGGAGCCGAGTTGCGTTAACATTCCGAATCCTTAGAGGAGAAACTAATTAAGTCCATATCAATTTGAATAATTAGTAGCGGATTAAACAAATAATTTAGAGATTTTGTAATCCCGTAATGTGTTTGCTAATCTGCCTCCAAGCAGGTGTGGCAGTCACTATTCACTCTCACGTTTATACCTAAGTGACAGAACCATAGAAATATTATATCTATGGACAGAACGCATTACTGAGAACACTTAACCGTGGGGCTCGGAGCAAACCGCGAGCATACATTAATGCTTAGCAAACGGGCTAGCCACAAAGAAGAAAGAACACCAACAACACCTACCATACCATAGAGCTCGGACTCGCCTCGGTGGCCACTGTTACGTATGGTACCGTCAAAACTTTCCATTCAAACCAAGCGTTTCAGGGATCTGGGCCCCAAGTCTGCTATTTTCATAAATTTGTCATTCCAACACGAACCCATTGTCATTTTGTTAAAAGTTCGTAATCTGCTAAATCCTTAATGGTCGATCATTGGTCGGTCAATGGACTCGTAATACTTTTTGATAACCGAGCTATTAAAAGAAATGACTTTACAACAACGTTCTAATGATAGGCCACTGATCAAAGGATCTGTCAAAATTTTAGCAGATTACCGCATACCTCTGCCAGTCATTTGTCATTATGTACGAGAATACCATTCTATGCCATTTCTTTCAATGGAGTGTCAGTGGTTGGCCATTGGCAAGTCATAATGACGCTTTTGTATTAGTAGTTACCAAACTTGTCAAAATCAACCATTATGAAATCAATGATAGACCATTCTGACACTATTGTAATTGCAGATTTGGGGCCCAGAGAGCGTTACCGTTTACTTGTTTTGTTATTGATAGGCTCACGTTACACCACAATCTCACCGGATGAAAGCGATGATGTGGTCGACGGTAGAGCACGATTGCCTAGAAGTAAACTATTCACTGTTGACTGGAAGACTCCCAGGTTGAAGTACAGATGTTTCCTGAGAACTTATCAGGAAACACAGATGTTTTCTGATAACTTGTGCCGTTCCCTATTTTTTCCAGATAGCTGTACGCAATAATGAAGGTATTCCCATAATTTAAAGCTATTATTATAAAGGTCGTGACGATTCTGACTATTCAAAAAGAGCTCGTAGCTTTCGCAGCATTTTTCATTGATACTTCGCTCCTATTGGTCGTATCGTGATATTATAATATAGCCTTATAAATTATAATTTAATATGTATAATAATATCTTTATTGGTTTTGTACTTTTTACATGATGAGTCCTGCACGCACTTCATACAGTGCTAATCGTTCCGCTGACTACTCAGTCAGCGCAACGATTATTACCTACTAAACTTAGAAATACAATATCTTTGGATAAGGAGGGGGTAGATAAAACTCCGGATAACACTCAATATGTCTAAGTATCTAGATTTCAATTCCTATCAGTGCTTCTTGCGTGATGCTACACAAACATACCTACAGACAAAAAATTCAAACATTTCATTTTTGTGTTCTTTGACTTTATTCTTCAGTTTCTCAGTTATTTCCAAAAATACTCAATATACAGACAATGAGTCTACAAATTTTATTAAATGTAGGTATAGATGGTCGAAGATTATTTTATTAACAGTTGCGTATCAAGTCGCTCTCGCTAGTGCGGTGTTCCATGCTCTGTGCACCATACTGAACTACAAATAATGAACAATAATTCCTCCACTAGTTAATGTAAAACACAAACTGCGGTGCGTCAAGTGTGAACTGTCAGAGTATAATGACAAATTTTCTATAAGTCAACGTGTCGAATGGCCGTCGGGCAATAAGGGTTGCGTTTGACTAATTTAATTTTGCCGCGAAGTGTTGCGTCTAATAATATTGTTAATTTATCATTGGGACGAGGGGTGAAGCTGTTGGAAAATTCCGATATTTAACAAGTTGAAATGTTTGTTTGAAAACATACCTAATTGTTATATAACAAAAGTTCTGTTTTAAAAAGGTACTGCACATTGAAATCCGGTGAGCCGTTGAAGCGTGATTATATCCAAACATACAGACTTCCACATTTATTATTCTAGTAAAACTATTTTTAAGTTTCGAGTGCAACCAATATGATTCATATTCTCAAGATATTATTGTCGGATCAGCATGCCAACGCCATCTATGTAGCACATGAGAAAACAAGCAGCGCCATCTGTAATTTTATAAATTAACTTCTTGTTTATAGATCTTTGCATAGATAGATCATTATTATCAAAGTCTAGTGGAACAAAATTAGAAACGTTTACTCTAAAATATGTTTGCTCATGTATTTAAATATTTGTTAACAAGAATGTATTGTAAAGCTTAAAAATTCAATGAAATAGCAAATGCTTGTTTAGTTCAGTTTTTTTAGTTTTGGGAGTTTTTCAGTTAAATAGTTAGACCGCATCTTCCGAATGATTAGGAGTTTAGTGATTGATTCCTAACTCTCTCTGTCTCTGACTCTATTCAGTAAATTGCACTACCTATTTTTCAATAAAATCCAAGGTGGATAGGATTGTTTTACTCGAATTCTACTGAAACTTCTAGGATTATTTTGTATAGATATGAAGTTGTACGACTGCCCTTTATCCAGTCAAAAACTCGTTTAGTTGTGTTTGATGATTGTTTCATAGTAACATTAGAACGTTTTTGTTTTTTATTCTAGTAGATAACGCAATGGGAGCATTCCTTAATCTGCAAATGCAATACATACCTACGGGGCTATTTTTCACCAGCCTAATTTATTTCCGGCATCAGGATATCAACATTTGTTTTTACACTTTCATAAAAGGAAAAGACAAATCAGCTGTTTCCCACAATTTCTGGAGTTATGCGAACGTATATATGTACTGAAAATTCGTTGTTTTTCTTTTACTTTTCTTTATTATCTTAAGTGACAATTTAGACGATGGGTACGTTAAGTAAAATTACAGCACTAATGTTTTCACCAAAGAATCTATTCTAATTTAAATAAAAGTCTGCACAATCTTCCTTTAAAAACATTATTTAAAATTATAACGATGGTTGCGACCGCATACTAAATGGTGTGTGTAAGTTTTAGCGATAATAAAACAAATAAAAGAGGTGAGTTTAGCAACAGACTGTCAACTCGACGAAGTCAAGAGTGCATTGGCGACGACAGTTTATTTGTAACAGTTGAAATTTCGTATTTTTAAGTCATTAACTCAAATAAAATTAAAGCAGTAGGTATGTCTTGGGATGCTTGGGGAATGTTTTGAGTATTAATATGGATGATTTGGTAGAGCAAGTACTAATGAACGATGGATGGATTGTTTGAACGATGATATGGCTAGAAAAGAGGAGTTTATTGCGATGGTCACTAATAGAGAAGAATGAAGACATGTTTCGCCAACCTTAAATAAATGGGGATAAGGAGAGAAAGGTGATGATTCTAATGAAGAAATATTGCGACATCAAATACTCTCGTTGATGAGCTGTGCTAGTTAGGAATTATGGTGTAAGTTAGCTACTTTTGAAAAATTGTAGGCAAAGGAACGAGATTGTGTGACGAATAACATACAAAAAATTGCAGCTAATGTTAGCGACAGAAGAGGATGAAAGAAAGTTAACGTTTGCGTCAACCCAAAATAGTATGGAACAAAAGCCGCAAGGTGGTTATGAAACTTAAATTAGGAATTTGTACCAAATGAATAACTAAATAAATTCTGTAAGAATTTAGCACATATTTGTTTCTTTTTTGACAAGTAGCCTTAATACCTTTTTAAGCTGAATATGGTTATTAGCTACATGCTACTTGAATATTTCTACGTGGAAATGTGCAAAATGATTTAAGTAACTATCAAAACTAAGTTGCCTCCCTTTTAATCTATCTTCGCATCGTCAGATAGACATTTACAAAATTAAAACTAGACTTACAATTAAGTATGATAGCAGAGTGTAAAATAAAACAGTTTGCAGGCATTGTGGTAATGTAGCCGGGGTAATAGATCTCATAGTCATGGATCACCCGGGCTAAACGGCGGGGCGGTCCGGCCGGCTAGCGCGGGGGACGGGGAGTTCATCAATCAGCCCGGAGCGATTACAGGGCCGGTGGTGCAAGGGAAGAGCGAGTGAGTTCAGTGGAGGTTCGAGGTTGAATAAGTTGATCTCAATGAGTATTTCTTTTAGAAATAAACCGGAAATTCGGAATGGAAGTCAAGTTAACTTCGTAATAATTTGCCACAAGGAAAACCAGATTTGTAGAAGGAATCATTTTATTTTGGTAAATAATATTGTAAAGAAAGTGCGTCGTTCTATGAGTCACGCTAAGCAGCCTGCGCAGTGCGCTGAGCCTAAAAATGTAGTGCTATTTCTACTTGAAGCCTTTACAGTTATGACGTTGTGCTACAGCTACGCTGACCCTCCGCATTACTACGCAAAAAAAGCATTTGCTACGCAGTGCTACGCTGAGCCTACGCAGTGCTACGTCAAGTCTACGTAGTAATCCCGCAGTTCTACGGACCGCGCGGACCGAGGACCTTACGCACTGCTACGCCGTGTCTACGCAGTTGATATGCTGTGCTACTATACAGGGTGGAAAAAGATCAGGGTGAAGATACTGTTATGACTTATGATATGATTAATATAACTAATAAATCACGGCATAACATGGATATACATATGTATCTACATTTCGCAGAACAATTAATGGTAGTCAGTTCCGCTGTAATGACTTCTAATAGATGCTGAAATTAGGTAATAATTGATTATATAAATGAAGATGATAAATGGCGAAGTAACTTTTAAATAATGTAATCATTGGCGTATCTAGGATTTTTTACCAGGGCAGCCTGGCCCCTAACTTGAGATTTGAACATCTCGGGTTAGGGGCCAGGCCCCCACTCAATATAGGTGCAATCAGGATTGGATTTTCGACATGAAATTTTAGTCCTGTCACGGTACACAAATGAAACGCATAGTGGTTGAAATACATTTTTCATACCACTTGCTCAAAAAAGTGACATTCTATGACACAAAAAGCGAACATGTCAATAGTCATTTTTAATCTGTCAAAAACATGGAAAGAAAATTGTACTGAATTTCATTCACCTCTAGGGGGAGAATGTGATTTAAATTTGGAATACTTACCGAAAATACTGAACTACATCTGTGTAAATACACCATTGAGTTTCTATATAAAGCATTATACATCTTTTTGAAAAAGGAATACGCATTTATTATGTATGATTATTAAATAAAATTGCGAAAACCGACGAGGCCGTATGAGCTTGATGCCTTTGCTTTTCCGGCAAATAAATATTAGTCTTCAATACAAAAACGTTAAGTTTATTTTAATTTATTTTTATAAATAAGTTAATGTTCTAAATTTAAATTATTATTGTGTTAATTTTTTCGCAAATGGTACGAAAAGTAGAGTATTTTCCTCGGTGATAAAGCTGTCTTTGTCTTGGGTGAACTTAAATCCCTCGCTACACTCAGGACTCGTTTAAAACCTTAAATCACGAGCGAAGCGAGGGATTTACCTGGTTTCGCTCGTGATTTAAGGTTTTAACACCCTCGCTACGCTCGGGAGTAAACATCGAGTCCTTCGTTACGCTCATGATTTAAATCGTCACCCGTGACAGAAGACACTGCTTTATCCCCTTGGTTAATAATCTACTAATAGTGTTCTGATTTTTGTGTCTTGTCGTCAAGATAGGTATGTGAAACGAAAATCGCTGCATCGAAAGATCTGTTATAAGTCATGATCGAAATTTTTTTTAATGGGTTTTGGCTTAATTCTTCCAAACGGTGCATTTTACGGGAAAACCCAGTCCGCACACTTTTGAAGTACTTAGATAAAACTTGCTATAGTTTAACGATAAATCGTAGCTCTATCGGTGTCAACATACAACTCTTTTTTTTTTCTGGATGGGAAATCATCACATGGCTTCTCCTGCTCTGAGTAGAGCGGAAGGGAGTGTCAGACTTTTACTGTCTAAAACCGACCCGTGGTCCTTCTAGTGCTCTTTGCGAACATACAACTCTTCAAAGATATTTTTCGAAATCGTAATTATAGCGTTACAAACAAGCTAGTCTTGTATTGTAAACTGCCTATTATTAGCTAGTATTGCTAACGGAGCGATCTCGAAAATATTTGTATCCCATCTTGGATAAGTTTTGTTTTGTCTATTTACCATTCATACTTATAAAGTTAGTTTCTTGATTAATGCACGAAGGAACAAGAAATCAGTGAAGAACGCAAGAGCGAGTAATATACGCCAATGAATGTAATTTTTACATACAATTACGTAAAAATGTAAAAGGCGGGTTTCTTGAAGAACGTATTGCTGAACTGATTTGAGCGCTATACTCATCCATTTTTCACAAATTGGCGTATTTACATTTATTTTTCTGAGATTTCTCCCATAACTTGCACCAAACAAAACCGCTTGCAGTGTTCGACAAGCGATTGATCTGCCGGCCGTATTAATTGTTGCTGTCTGTACTATACCTACCTTACTACACAGTATACAAGTACATACTACAGGAGGTACTGGTGTTTGTATTGTCTGCTCCCGACTAGATACTGAAAACGAAAGCTCGGTGTAATTGAGTTTGGGATTGCAAGGTCTTTTGGTTAAGCATACATAGCATAGCATAATCAGCCTTTTAATGTTTCCACTGCTGGAACTTAGGCCTCCTCTCTAGTTGCGGAAATTGTTCGAAAGAGTCACCGCGGCCCTGGAACGCAAAGGGCACAAGAAGGATCACGGGTGGGTTTTAGTCAGTAAGAGTCTGACACTTCCTTCCGCTCCGCCCAGAGCGGAGTCATTTGATGATTTCCTATCCAAAAAGATAAATAAAAAAAAGCCTCCTCTCTAGGAGAGGGAATGGGCCGTAATCCACCACGCGGGCCCAGTGCGGGTTGGTGAATGTCACATGTCTTCGAATTTTAGGTTCTAGGACATGCCGGTTTCCTCACGATGTTCTCCTTTACGGTTTTGAGAGCAGTGGAGATGAAATTTATTACACAAAGTAATGCGACTGGCTGGGTTTGAACCCGCGACCTACAATTCGTAAGTCGGGACCAATACCACTCGGCTACCACTGCTCTGTTCTTTTGATTGCTGGTTGTAAATGAGATGACTTTGAGATGTTTGTTGCCTTAATAATAGTAGTGGTTTCTATTCGCCAAATAAGAATCGAATGTTCGTATTTTTAAGTGCACAATTTATACACAATCAGTCAATAATGTTCACTGCTAAGACACAACATTTATCTTTGTACATCTGTGATTTTGTAATTGTAAAAAACACAAAAATAGGTACGTAAATAGATAATTCAGGTTGGCAAATTGTATTTTTGAATTAAATATTCTAGAGCTGAGCCAAGTATTATTTTTTATAATTCATTTGGCGTTAAATAAATATTGTATCGATTGAAACATAATTATTTATTTAGATATTCAAAAAAGTCTAAAGCGGCCTAAATGCCTTATAAGCATTCTGTACTACGTCTTCCAGTTAAGGAAGGGTGGTGAAGATATGACATAACCAGGCAGGTGCATGGTTCAATACACACAAATATGTATAAAAATATGGTTTCCAAAGTACTAAAATACCACTGTTGAACTTTTGATATCAAAGCAAGATAATGTAAATTCCATGGCTTTTTCAGCAAAAGTCGAAAGGACATCGAACTTCGTACAACTATTTTTGTCAGAAGTTTTACTTAAAAAATCTGCTAAGTGCGAGTCGGACTCGTCTCGTGTGCAATGGGTTTCGAACGAATTCAAAATCAAACACTTCTATACCTATTTAACCTTGTCTTTTTCCAAAATTTTGAAAAAGACAAGGTTAAATAGCTATAGAAGTGTATGATTTTTGGTATAGTAGTTCCGCAGATAAGATTGCGAATGGCTTTTTAATCTTCTTGTTTTCCCCATAAAAAGTGACCTTATTTTGAAAATTTATTTATTTTTGTTACTCGTCTGAGATTGGGTCACAGAAGGTTATATCTATACCAAATTGTAACTAAATAGATTTAGTAAATTCGGAGAAAATCGGCTGTGGTAGACGGATAGACAGACAACTGAGTAATCATAAGGGTACCGTTGTTCCATACAGGGGCTTGAACCCTAAAAAGACTGAAACACAACGTTTTATTTCACATTACTATTTATTATTACTTACTAAATATGGAAGGAAACTATTTCATGACGGATTGTTTAAAACAGACCTTATATAATTACAATGTTACGTATATGTATTTAAATACAGGTATGTGTATAGTCTGCCTGCTAGGGTTGCGGAATTTGTTCGAAAGTGTCACCGCGGCCCTGGAACGCAAAGGGCACAAGAAGGATCACGTGTAGACTGTGCCATCTAGCGTTGCAAATCTGAAACTTATAAGTAAAATATACTTGACATTGACGCGTCTGTGCTGCCACCTATAGTTTCTGCACGTTCCCTATAACTTCATCGCTGAGGAAGGTTTTTTAATAATTATTTCATAATTGTTTACTAGAGCTATTATGTATTTTATTTTACAATATAATTGCATATTCCCTATTACCTAACCTCTAGGTAGCCCAAATGTTGATCAACTAGATCTGCAGATCATAATTAGGTATCAGAACAAATCAAATTCATACGAATGCTTCGTTCGAATTTAAGTAGCCGATATCCAATTTCTACCTAGAGGTATTTATTCTACTTTCTTCTTGTCTTGCCGATTGATTCTAATTACATTTTGTCCAACCAGTATTGAACTACGTGTACAGCTCTACCAAAGTATTTAAACATAAAAATATCCTTCGATTTTTCTTCATAAATATGACCTCATGTTTTCGATTGAAGAATTGATTGTGATTGTACACTGATGTATGGGGGAACCAATTCACAATTTTGCATTTTTTTAAATGGAAAATAAAATACTTAGTAGCTCTACTAAACAATTATATCGAAGTTGACAGTTAGAAAAATAATTCTTATACGAACTCTAATGTCAAATTCCATGACGCCGATACAGCTGCCATAGAAAACAGCGCTAAAATAAACAAACAAATAAATTAGAGTGAGACAATGACGTTGAATCACCAGACAGCGACTTGGAAATACTGCAAAAAAGACTCATTATTATCACATACCCCTAGGGCATAGACAGATCCATTTTTATAAATAACTAGCTTCTGTCCGCGTCTTCGTCTGCGCGGAATATTTACTGACCCCCCTATTTTGAAACATTCTTCATTGGCGCTCTGCTCCTATTGGTCTAAGCGTGAGGTCTAAGCGTGATGATATAATATAGCTTTTGTCGATAAATGGGCTATCTAACGCTGAAAGAAATGTTCAAATTGGACCAGTAGTTCCTGAGATTAGCGAGTTCAAGCAAACAAACTCTCCAGATAATAGTATAATAGTGTAGATAAGTCTTTTTAATTTAAGAATGCGAGTAATGCGACAACTTGTCACATCGAGAACATACATATCTAAGCTAGGTTATTTATTGATAAAAAACTTTTCGTGTTAAACAAAATGTTCCCCCATCCATCAACCTACATCACAGTCGATTCTTCAATCGAAAACATAACGTTGTAATCGATTTTTTTTTTGTTTTTTAAGTGATAAAATTACAAATTCTCAATTTTCAAAGTTTTTCCTGTCTCTACATGAGTTTTTCATGTAAGATTTTTGCCAAATTTCATAGTTTTAGATCAACGGAAAGTACCTACTTACCCTATACATTTTGATTGCCTTGAGCGGCGAAATCTACGTTGTTTGGGGCATATAATTATGGACATATCTTTTTTTTTACGTTAACTTAGAAGTTTAACATTTTCACAGCTTCAAGGGACTGTAGACTTGAGTATATGATTTTAATTTCAACTTGATACGTTCACGCGTTCCCGAGATAAAGGGCCTTGACAGACAGACACACGGACGGAGGAACAACGAAGTAATCCTATAAGGGTTCCTTTAGTTAGAGTTACAGAACCTAAAAAGAAACAACATGCGACAGTTTAACTATTACCACGAAACCCATAACAAAATAACAGAAGTCTATAGAAAAATTAGTTTCCTTCCATCATGCCAATTATTTGCTGTTGGCGAAGGACATTTTACTCTTCGATATATTTTATTTGTCACATTTTCAATAGTCACTTCCTTTCCAGTCAAATATTGTATTCCACAAGATACATACAAGACCCGTTCCATAAATGATTGTCTTACACTACCTATATGATGTAAATCCATGATCTGAACCTTTTCATATGAGATGGAAATGGGTTTCCGCTACAAATCAACATGTTTTCAATTGCGGTAGGTTAAATCTGAGACCCATAGTGACATTAAGGTTCATTGGCACACCTAACTATAGGAAAGTTTGTCTTCATGGAGGTAAGTTTTCATTTCAGTGGCCTTCGTGCTCGATCGCGTTAGCGTCAATTTGTATTGAAACTGGATAAGCACTGTCCGATGACAACAACGGAAAACTATTTTTTTTTAATTCAAATAAATAAATTAACGTTTAAGTTATCGCGATCGAATTCTTTTTAAATCTCGCACGAAAGACTGATCATATCGACTAAGTTCCGAATGTAGAATCTACGAGTAATTCTAGGTTGAAATTAAATAAAAAATAACTTTAATTATCGGAAACAGCAAAGGGCCTAGAATGAACCCTGAAGCATGCCGATTTTTACACAGACACACTAAAATAATAGAAAAAACTGATAGAAAGTATGGAGAAGTAGAGTCGTTGTGACCCAAACAAATTAGGTTAAGGACAAGAGAATGATGATGAGTGATTAACTTACCATGATGATGAAGCACGCATAGGTAATATTGATAAATAAGTAGGTATTGTGCCTGTAAGTTTCTGTGGAGTTACTTTTGTTGATTTATGTATGTAGTTTTATAATAGGAAAGGTTCTTTATATCTTATATATGTAATTCTTATATCTGTAATTTATGACATTGACATTAAATTAATCTACAAAAAATATTTTTTTTTCACAATAAATCCATGGTTCAATTAAATTAAGCAGTTCCATCAGTGCATCATTTGTTATCAATACAATGTATTTTTAATAGGCATTTCTTCAGATATTTCACATTAAAATGGTTGATTGTATTAAGGTTATGTTTATAATCTAAGTAAAGACTTCAACGCGTTACACTTGGATACACTTATGCTCCTAAATCATTCTCCCCGTTTATATTTATTAGAAAAATATTTTAGAAAGCCTACGCCAATCTTATTAATTTTCCTAAGAACCAATTAAAGCGAAACAGATTGGCGAATAGACGGATTGTTCATTTAACAGCCGACCTCATTCATTCGATCCATTAATCAAACGCAGCTATACGTACTAACAAAACTAACACTAACAGGCTCATTAAATGCGCAAACGAACCCCCGATTAAGGCACATTAATATCACGTTTCACTATCGCTATTAATCACAAAGAGCGATCAATGCCACGCGATTATTTTATAGCTTGAATAAAAACAATATAAGTGTAGCGGGCGGAGCGTGAGGCTGAAATATCAGTTTTATATCGCGCGGTTTGATTCGCCGTGACGCGGCCGCCTCTAGGCGGGGCCTGCTCGAGAGAGGGGACCGGCTGGCGGCGCGTCATACCATTCCGTGCGAGCACCCGCATCGCTCGCTTCTCGCCTCTGCGGCCCGTGTCCCCGTTGTATGTCCGACGCGAGTGTGTGAGCCAAGCACGTGCCTGCCGTGGCGTATTCGTTGCAACGTGCATTGTAAGCCGCCAAGATTCGGGTGAAGAACCGTGAGCCGGTGCCGGCGTACGCCATGGCCGACGCCGACCGTGACTCGGACCTTGGCGACGACAGTCCAGTGGTAAGTCTTTTGTTTTATACGCTCCTCACAACACGGGAGATCACGAAACTGCTGCAAGTTTGGCTGACAATATCACAGGTAGTTCAGCTTTTCTGCCTCCATTTCTTACAACTTCTCGTTCCTGCTTCCCCATGTGGTTGTTCCAGTCGTGCTGTCAGTCTGTCGGCATTTCTGTCGGCCGAGGAAGGTATGTTTGAAGTTTTGTTAGCGTATTGTTAAGCCGGCAGCTACGCGTTGTTATGTTGCCGACTGCAACCGGTTGTTATGACAACCGAAACCTGATAAACCACCGGCTTATTTATTTTTCTTTGTAAATAAGTAATTTGTTTTATGTTGATCAGCTTCTCACAGATATGTATATTTTTATATGAGGGTAGGTCGAAAATTATTGTTGAAGATAACTTAGGCAACTAGTGACAGATGTAATAAAAGTAAATAAGATTATAGTTTTAATACAATTTTCTCAAATAACACAAAATAAAATAACTGTGAATGTAAAAACAAGCAATAGTGATGCCGTTGACAGTTTTTTTAACCAAGAAACAGTTTAAAAGTTTAGTTCCATGTATTGACAACAAACCTCCTAGGCGCAAAAATACGCGTTCACAACACAAACCTATTTATTTGTACACGCATAAAGAAATATGTACTTACGCTATGTTAATATGTCCTAAATTTGTATACGGCTCATATATGTAAATTACACATAAACATACACTTGAATGCCATTTCACCGGATTTGTTTAGCAAAATATTAATTTGCATTGGAAAAGAGATTTCATACGGAAATAGTCAAAGAGACTATAAATGAAATTAGCTAAATCTTTTGATGAAAAGACAAAGCCGTGGTTATTAGAATATCAATGATTGAGTACTTTGACATTTCAGGCCTTAGAATATATATGGCTATACATATTCTGACATTAGAAATGCATTTAGAAGCAATTTTCTAATTACAAATATATATAGGGAAGTAGTTTTAATCAAGCTTCATGTTTACGGCACGGTATTCATTTATTAGTGAACCTCTAAGACTTTGTGTATATATGTACATATAATAGCATATATTTGGGTATTCGTCTAAATTTTATACATGCATTGACCTTTTTGGAGTTGCTGGGCAACATGTTACGGTCATGGACCTAAAAAAAAAGGGGTCCATGGTTACGGTTGAAATACTCGTAAGAAAATCGGTATTTATAATAACTTACTAGTTAGAGATGCCAAAAGTGATTTATATTTGACATTTTACTGTCTCAAAATATATCAAATGATAAATGACATTTATTTTGTACAGTAGGTTGTAAATAATACTTTAATACATCAATCTTTTGTGGTCGTTATAAACTAGATGATGGACGGTGATAGACGGTGTTACCCTGAGAAGAAACACAGAAACAAACTCAGAGGTCAGTCTCTTTTGAAGTCCATACAATTGTACCGGTCAAATCATATGAGAACCATGTAGGTTGATGTCTTTTGTAGAAAGTACCACACAGATTTGAGTATGTATAAATCATCATAATTTCTCAGATTTTTCCTTATTTGGAGACCTGATACAAAATATATCCAGGAACTATTTTGTATTGATACTGTTTTAAAATAATTTAAGAATTTTATTGCATATTGAAAATTGTAAGAAAGAAAAAATGAACGGGTTGTTTGAAAGATGATATGCCTAATTGAAATGAGAGCAGTGAATTGAGGATTGATTACAGGAGGCACAATTAATGCGCTGACAAATTGAGATTGTTCAAGGGAAGATGATCTTGTAAGAAATTCAGTTTTGGGACCGTATTGTCGTGTGTCTATTCGTAAGTTAGATATAAAAAATTTGATGATTCCTATAAGAGCTATCAGAAGAAGTCTTTTGCATTAGACGCCGGTTCATTTTTAGCACTTGACAAGCAAATTGTTGCTTAGAATTATTTTCTACCATTACTTTATCTAGATTTTTTTAATAAAACCTTTCAAACGGAACTCCATCCATAATACCTCGTGGTGTTTTCGTCAATAGAAAAAAAAAACTTATCGTCTATTGTTTTGGACCAATATCTTCGTTGGCCACATCTGGGATCCTATCCTTCTATTGTTAAATTCAGGTACTGAGACTGGGGTACTTAAATAGGGTTTATGGTACTACTTTTATTATGTTTTCACCATCGTAACAAATAGTAACGATCTGCCGGTCCATTCTGACAACATTTCACCGTATAAATGTAAACTTAGGTGGAGTGCGTATGAACTGAACTGTCATTCTATATTGTTGGTAGGGATTGACGGCTCACTACAAGTTTACTTCACCTAGGCGTTTACGGTTAGAGGTTTACAGAATCGCTATTCTGCTTTCTTAATGTTGCAATTGGTTTTGGTACAATGCCATAAGTAGGTTGTTGGCTGTGTACCTAAAATTAACTAGGTATATGTATACCCGTACACACAGCTAAGACTTATGCACCTTTCAAGGTATACTGAGTCTCTTAATGTAATAAAAAAATTAGAAAAAAAAATTGTTGATTTCTAATACAGATCCAAATACATATGTAAAACACAGAGAACAATAATATTTAATAGTGGTACCTACATACAATACAATAAAGTGAAGGTTGCTAGGTTTGCATGACTAGGACAGACTTTGATCCACCGAATTGAGAAATCTGCGCATGTTTGGACTGCCTTTTTTATGTTGCCAGTCTCTGCCACTAAGGAGTTGGCAATTAGATGGGATCCTAACTGTAACGTCACGCGTCACAGTGACGGTAAAGATTGATATGGTTTAAAAAAATCTAGGGTTTTCCCAAACAAATTCATATGAGGAAGTATTGAAACTTGTAGGCCAGCCAATTGTGTATTATATGATTGACTAGCTTCTGCCAGCGACTTCGTCCGCGTGGAATAGTTACTTTACCCCCGATTTTGAAACTCTCAGCCCGATCGGTTTAAAATTGACAAAAGATAGACATATGCTATTCCGGGATATTTTTTAGATAATTTTATGTAGAACATTTCCGTAATACATGATTTCTATGTAACTTTAACCATTAAGGCTACACACGCGACGGAAGCTTAAAAAATGGAGTAACCTCTCCCGTTTTCCCAACATTTTCCTTCATTGCTCTGCTCCTATTGATTGTAGCGTGATGAAAAGTATACTATAACCTGCCCAGGAGTATGAAGAATAATTGCACCAAGTTTCGTTAAAATCGGTCGAGTAGTTTTTGTTTCTATAACGAACATACAGACAGACAGACAGACAGACAAAAATTTTACTGATTGCATTTTTGGCACCAGTATCGATCACTAATCACCCCTGATAGTTATTTTGAAAATATATTCCTTGTACAGAATTGACCTCTCTACAGATTTATTATAAGTAGGTATAGATAGATTAAACGTGGTGTTTCTCAATATTGAATAGCGGAGGAAGATAGTCTCACCCAGAATAATTCCATGCAAAAACTACAACCGTGCGAATTTGCAGCCCTCCCAGCATAAAACTCCATGTTTGGCGACATCTATGCAACACGTGTGTCGCCGTCAATGTGGCGGTCTCAACAAAATGGCGCCGATATGATTATTAATAACGAATTCGACTGAGATTCGGTTTCAAGCTTGTTTTATTGCAGGCCGAAGGGCCCCATCTGCGGCGGCTCTACGAAATTTGACTGCATATTGTTTATTTAGCGGAACTGTTTTTGTCCATGTTCGTAATTCGTCAAAGGAACGGCATCGATATTTCGGCGTCCGTTTTTTGTGCTCCCCGCAAAGGCACCGGTTTATGGTTCCTATACTAATAGTAAAGTTGTCATTGATAAGATGTTACTACAAGTTTCAGATTAAGGCTTCTAATCTACTTATTTGTTTACGAAGTACATATTCCAGTGCTAAATATACGGCACCTGTGATTCATGATGCTCGTACATTCGGCAATAATACACAAGCTGTCACATGATTTACTGTTTCCAACATAAATATAATAATAGCATAATCTAGATTCCAAACCGAAATAACTGAAGATGCATCAAATGTGCCCGAAACAAATATAATCTAAAACATTTCCAGCGCTTCAGAATTGATGAACAATCCGAGGATTCTAATGATGTAAAGTAACGAGATCTGAAGACTTTATTATCGCTTACCTGTATAACACATCATTAGCCGTTTATTTCTGTCCCGACACATATAATGTTTGCGTTTGACTCAATCATTTATTCAGCGGCGCGTCTGGCTTTGGCGACATCTCACGGGAGGCCAGGACGCACGATTTATTATCCCCACTCGGCGAATAGAGGGCCACGAATTAATTAATCAAGCCTAGCTGTCAGTCAGTGCACAATCGCGGACTATACTTAGCTCATATCCCGAACGCACGCTTCCTTTTCCTGTCGACACCGCGACGTACCATTAATTGAAATAATTGGCGGGCTTCGAGATTTTATTTTTTCGCGTTGACAACACCGCTTGGCGGTTTGCATTAATTTTAATTAACTATGCTTGTGTGGCACTTATTTTTACGCCATTTCTTGGTATTTCGATGAAAAATTATAAATTCGGTTATGAACTTATGAAAGTTATTTTTAAAGAGGTGTTGACTTTAGGTGTCGTATTTTAATATGACATATTCATTTATTAACGTTCAAGTGATTCGGGTTGAGCGCTAAAAACATGTTGACTTTGTTGTTTATACAAGGAAAATGATAAATTGGTCACAATATATTTTCCTTTATATTAGCATGTCTTATCAGAAAATTGAAACCCGAGTTATCTACTATGTAATGTTTTAAACGCGTGAATCAGTTTATTGCATAACATGACGTGCTAGAGTATTTATTTGGCTTCATTTCAAATGCAGATATATTATGTAGAGGAACGAACTTTAGTTAACATAAAAAAGGCAATATAATGTAGTTCTACCGGTTCGTCAACACAGCAGACGTTTCTAAATCACGTATCAATTTGTAAGATAAAAAATAGTTAGCTGAAATACTGAAAGTTGTTTTTTCTATTAGCAGTTGAAACATCTATTGGAATAAAATGAGTGAAATCATTGCTTTGGTCTAAACATGTGGTCACTATTTTATCGGTATTATTATTTGCAATAATCAAACCGTTGTTATTTTTGTTTTGCTAAAACCTTTATAGAGAGATTTCAACATGAAGCAACTTAAAGTGTCTTTTATTGTAACAAGTTATATTAAAAGAGACTTTAAGTTGCTTCATCATACGCCAGATAATCTTAACGGTTAATACCACAGATACACCCAATACTTTGACGTCACGTTTTTTTGCTGAGGTAACCCACTTGTGCCACAAAGAGGTGTATCACCCAGTTGTCGGCAGGTGGATCGCACCACGCTACCTGGTCGCGTGCTAGCCGCAATGGTAGGTGGGCTATATGGGCTTCTACCCTATCTCATCTATTGCTCTAGTCATATTAGAACAAAAAATATTCACACGTTTTTAACGTAACTTGTCAGAGCAACATAATGATTCTCTACGTATTAGTGTGCTTTGTTTTTTTTTGCGATTACGATTTACGTGTGTTAATCGGATTTATTGATCAATTAAGTCGATGATTATCAAACTTAAGATATCCCATAATGGTATCACATAAAAATAACGGAAGATTTAAATGGGGATGGATGTTTCGATTTAAAACTATAGCTAGAGATTCCGTTGACATGACTTTTTTGTATTGTTTTTATACGAGTCTATCTTTGTCTATTTCTGTGACTCTGTGCATAGTGTGCATGGTTCCCAGTGCTTTCACTTTGCTGTAAAACTATGTTATGCACAGGTTTACCAACATACCTTTTCCTTTTGTATTTCTTATGCAAACCTGCATATCAAATTGATACTTTTCATATGTTCAGATATTTTGATTATCCGACACGAACGGCCTTTTGTTGAAGATTTTAATTTGCATACAAATAAAATGGCTGACTCGACAAAAGAGCCATTGTCACAGTTCTTTATACAGAAATCGAACTTGATCCTTTATCTCTCATTTATATTCAACATATCTGTCGTAAATAATCGTATTGACATTCAATATTTATAAAGGAAAGGTTGCGTGGGTTCGCGGCAGGCGGCTGCCCCTCACACCGACGCGTAACGCCTCGCAGCTATTCAATTATTGCTACTATCTATGATCACGGATGGATTTAAGTCCGTATTTTACTCCGTTAATCCTAGCTAATTCTTTAAATGTCAGCGTGTTTGTGGGTTTGCTGGGTGGCTCGGTTACTTTTTGACTTATTGGAAACATATCTTGTGAACTGTACGGTGTATGGTCGCACTACTACAGTGTTCAAGATACATACACTACTACTGAAAAGTATTTGGCCACCTGCATTTTGTGAGGCCAAAGCTTTATGAGGTCATAATTAAAATGAATGTTGAGCCATAGATGAGTCTAAAACTTATTAACAGTATTTTTATTATGCTTCAGGACTTGCTATAATATGTATTAGTTATATTTTCGATGTTTTACATGTAAATTCCTTGTGTAGAGTTTCCCTCTTTTCAATATTATCTGAGCACTTTCCACACAGCGACATATTGCAACATAGTGCGCTGTGTGAGGTGACGACCTTATGTGTAAGTAGTCACAATAGAGATGCATTATTCTAATAATATCCCTGTTTATCTGAAGGAACATAGGTGTTCGCAGCTCTATATTAATATTATCATGATACTCATCGGAATATTGTCGAGCAATATTACAAAGTCAAAGATTTAATCTGCTAAAATTAAATTTGCTACACAGCTAAACTCCGCCGAACTAAAAGATTTTTGTAACTCAAATTTTAAACTATATTTTCTTTAAATATTCTGGATAGCATTGCATTGTTGTATTGTTAACCGCTCGATATCCACCGCCTCATGTAGCCAATTAGACTTTATTGGAGCCTTTGGCTAACTAGTGAGAGCTCAGTGACTCGAGTGTAAATATTAATACTGTAGAATAAATCTAAAAAGAAATCAGACTAGCGAAAACTGTTTCATGAAAATGGAAAAACAACATACTTTCATCAGAGAAAGAAATAAAAAACTTCAAAAGTCAATTCCATTGATAAATAATGATGGTAAGGTATTCCGGATGTTCTCGATCAATATTTTTAATTCACTCCGTATTGACATTTGCTTAGTGCTGTTTTGAACCGTGGATTCGTTGTAAAATAACATAAATGTGCACTATGGTCTGTTTACATCACTATGTAGTATTCTATTAAGTACGTGTTTGCATAATAATCACGTCAAAATGTCTATGAACCATAGTGTAAAAGGAAATTACTTTTCTATTTTTTTCATCTCAATCACTCTGTGCAAATAGATGTTATGTTTGAAGTTGTAAAATAACAAGTCTAATGTGTACTTTTAATATGTGTGCTATCCAAAATCCACAATAATTGATTAATCATTTAAGGCAGAATATTTCTAAATTATTTTTATTGATGGATGGCAAAATTTGGTAGTATCAATTAAAGCAGAAAGGGGTACAGTGATTGACGTTTTGAAGTGAGTGATGTTTATGGATTAGTTTAACAAAATTCTAAAATACTTTAGGGGTTTGTTGCCCATGAAAAATAAAGGTTGAACTTGACTACGCAACTTGAACTTGACTATTATACATATATAAAGTATTTTGTTTGCCGCCACAAGTTTTTTGCCAATATGTACACTCTCGAGCAATAAATTGGAATCAATTAATCGTGCATTGCTCAAAACATTTTTTTTACAATTTCTATGCCATGAACTATGAATTCAAAAGGTAATTTTCATAGCTTTCAAATGATGAAAAAGATTTAAGATTATTTTTATTTTCAATCTAAATTTAGAGAATTATTGCAATAGGTCGAAGTTATGAATAGGAAGTAATATGAAAAGATAAAAAAAAATTACAATTTATGCCCTAATGACTGCTTGTAAACGGTTTTTATTGACTTGATTTTAATGAGTTTTCTGATGGTATCCTATGGGATTTCCTGCCTCTCTTCAACTTAAGCAATTTTCAGGCCTTCTATCGATGCTGGACCTGGATATCTTTCCCACCTTTTCAGCTTGTCCAACATATGTTTAATCGTATTCAAGTCAGGACTGAGAGTTGGTCAGTTTAGTGTGGGACTCCCGATTCTTTCCAGGTACTGTTTTGTCTGGTCACTACAGCGGCTTGTTACCCTTATGTTCTTATGTCTTTTTAATGTAACTTGCAATGTATTTGCAAGAGTTTCTCCTTTTTTGGTATGATGTAAGAAATAACTATTCAGCTTTTTTTATAATATCTTTTATAAGTTGTGTAGCTTTATAGAAGCATTTGATACATTCTCTGTTTTTCTTTTGCTCCAGATTGCTGGTCTGGCAGTAAAAGAAAGGAATGGATTCTCACTCAATGTATGTGCTTTTTATATAACGTTCTTTAATTTATCGATAAACATTAATTTGTCATGTCAAGTAATTCGCTATGTAATTTACAACATGCGTGGCGAACACAGCCCGTAGCAATTCTTGGCAGAACCTTATCTTTGCTTTAATATTTTTCTATCAACTATTAAATTATAGGTACTATTACAATTCACTATTATTTGTAACTTGAAAATTCCCTGGAGTACTGAAATGACGTTTATTGCTGTCATCATAAAGTTTATTTTGGTATGTAGCACATGTGGTGTTATGATGTTTTGTTAGGTCAGTGCTGGTGACGCCGAGCGCGCGGGCGCCCGCATATTCGCACTAAACAGAAACAATTTATTCCATAATACCTTCCCTATTGGTAATATAGCATTCCTATTAATATCGTTGATTAACAATTCAAACTTATGTTGGTTAACGGTTTTGTGGTTCATAACGAATTTATTGATTCTACCGATATTTTTGAAATTTCAGTTTCCGCACGAACTTTGTCTCAGTTTTAATATACATCATCCTTTCTTTTAATTCACTTTGTATTATCTTCTTGTATATAACATCAGTACATAGTTTAATACAATTTGTAACGTTACATGCAGCACCAATATTTCCTCCTCATCTAATAAGTCGGCACCTCCGCCGTTTAATCACTGTCCATTGATCGTGTGTGTTTGTCTGTCATTACATAGCGTACCCACTCATTTGCATACACATAAGCACGCTAGATGATAGGGCGGGCGGTGACAACCCAAGCACATTTTATTCAAATCATAGACTAGGAGAAATTGCGAAGATTCATTTGTGACGCTTCCACTAGCTTTCTTGTCTATGCATACATCTACTAATCTACTAACTAGCACCTCTTTTAAATCATAGTTTGTTTATCTAATCTTGATTCATTAATATTTCTAATCTAACTTGGAAATAGCGTTGTACGTGTAAAATTACTACCAATTTTATATGAGTTTTATTAGACATTAACGGTTTTAATTTATTCGATGCTCATAAGATCCTTGCTTCAAGGGCTCTACAATGATCATTCGACTGTTTTAACTGTTGTGACGTCATTAATTAGCATGTTGGTCAATCATTATTAATCGTTTGTATTTTATACAGTTTGTTAGCATGTTATAAAGAAGTAATAACTATTAAGCGTCAGAGTTAGGTTATAAAGTTTATCAAGCATTACATTGTTGTAGCAAATTATTTTGTTCTAGTAAGTGTAACATCTCATCGATAATTCTGCGAAATAAATGATTGTATTTCATGGTTCTATGATACATCTTGTTAGTCACAAAAAACATGTCTGATACGCAAATATGAGATTGTAAATATTCGCTGTAGGTAACGGATCACAAACGTCGCCAGCTAAAGAAATAAACGCTTTGACTCATTCAATGTAACTGTTAAGGAAGTAATATGTCACACAATGGGGTAGTTGACTAAAAAAATCTAATTAGTCCGTCAGATAAATTTCCAAAAAATATTGGACACGTATTTTTTCTTTTTTCACGTAAACAAAAAATGAAGCCGATACAGAGCGTTGAAAACTCGTGTGACGTCACTACTCGCTACAATTTTTACCGAGCCGTAACGTCACAAGCCCCCTCTCCTGATCTTTGATGCTTTGTATCTTCGTCAGTTTTTATAGATTTGATAAAGGAAAAAATACGTGTCCAATATTTTTCTATAATCTAACTGACGGACTAAATATAATCATATATTTTTTACTCAGGAAACACCCCTATTGTGCTAAATCAACACGAGAAAAAAATTGTCACGCTTACATTCGTAAAAGGGATAAGTAGAAAAGGTCAAAACCTCCAATTAGTGATGATGTGCAACATCCACATGTTTCTGAACAAAAACTAGATTCTCCAGAATTAACTAGTTTTTGTTCAGTCTAGCCGAATACATCTTCTGGCTTTGATTACTATTTCGATTTTAAGCAATAAATTGAAACTATTATTAATTCATTGGTAAAGTTGCGTCATTAACAATGATCGGAATAGGTAGATTGATTTTATGTACTTGTATCACGAACTGCCATAGAAATCATAATATGGATAAGCCTTTTTCTCGGGATTTCATTTCAGTGTTTACGGGATTTAATACATATTTTTGACTGTATGGATTTTGAAACCACTACATACTCGTATGAAATAAATTTCTTTTTTATAAAGCTAATAATATGGCGGGAATAACTATAACTTTACTTTTTCGAAATGCACGCGGGCGTAGCCACGTGAAATAGCGAGTGTTGATATGTCATCATACTACATTTATTCTACATGTTTTTAACAATTTTGATATTCCAGAAAACTTTAAGATTCCAGAATCTCGAAGTCTATAATAACATCAACGTTTCAGTTTATTGACCCCAAATCAATCTACCTATTCCGACCACAGCTCATTAAGTAATGATCCAGTTAAAGGAAAGAAAAATGAGATGATAGTTTGTCATGGTCATGTTTGTAAGGATATGTTACCTGATCGTTTTCCCTCAGAACCTCTGTAGCATACACACACCTGTAAGGTAACAGCGTAAGATATAGAAACGGCATTAATTTTGACTGATGCACAAATTGCAGTGCACACAAGAATATTGATGATTCAAAGTTCGAAGCTGTTTATTTTACAAGACTTAATGCGTTGGAAGAGTAAACAAAGGTCTATAAACATGTATGACGCGAATGCCGATGTATTAATATTACTTATTAAAGGCTTTTCTCTAAGCGGAGCGGAATCTATACTGTATACTAATATACAAAAAGCTGTAGAGTTTTTTTTTGTTTGAACGCGCTAAACTAAATTTCCGGTCAGTTTTGGCAAAACCTTTCGCTTGTATATAAAGGGTCCACTGCAATAACGATAAATGTCCTTGTTACCTCGTTTTAAGATAATTGCGTTTCAATTGTATTAATGAAAAGGAAAGTCGTGTTTAAAGGTATGAATATAATACATTATTAGTTACAGCACATCTTGATTATTGATACTATGTTGTTTCTTTACTCAAGCTTTATTTAAGAACTAGCTTCTGCCAGCGACTTCGTCCGCGTGGAATAGTTACTTTACCCCCGATTTTGAAACTCTCAGCCCGATCGGTTTAAAATTGACAAAGTTTCATACAAACGTTCATCCCCTAATTTATCCCCTTGGGGGTAGAATTAAAAAAAAAAACGTAAGAGTAAACAAATATAATCAGAAAGCTCCGAACTGCTAAGCTATCGGGAGTTACACGTGTTATTGTGAGTCAACCATAAAAGATAGACATATTCTGTTGAGGGATATTCTTTAGATAATTTTATGTAAAATATTTCCGTCATACATTATTTCTATGTAACTTTAACCATTAAGGCTACACACGCGACGGAAGCTTAAAAAATGGAGTAACTTCTCCCGTTTTCCCAACATTTTCCTTCACTGCTCTGCCCCTATTAATTGTAGCGTGATGATAAGTATACTATAACCTGCCCAGGAGTATGAAGAATAATTGCACCAAGTTTCGTTAAAATCGGTCGAGTAGTTTTTGTTTCTATAAAGAACATACAGACAGACAGACAGACAAAAATGTTACTGATTGCATTTTTGGCACCAGTATCGATCACTTATCACCCCCTGATAGTTATTTTGAAAATATTTTCCTTGTACAGAATTGACCTCTACAGATTTATTATAAGTATAGAAGACTAAGTAAAAAATATATTGTTTAAAGTTTTTAAAAAACAGGACTTTATCGAGTACCGTCCTTTTATCTAATATAAGAGTGAACTTTCTAAAATATCGGGATTGTAAGTAATATTGCCAAGTTTCTTAACGAGATTACCACCTACAGATATCCAGGGGCTGAAAGACACACTTACTTATTTTTTTAACAAAAATGGAGTTTCATCATTATTGCAGTGGAGCCTTCATATGATAGTCAAATACAATGGGATCGGGTAAAGCGGGATATGCGTGTATAACCTCGCAGGCAAAAGCTAGTAGAAAAATAAACTCTAGCAGAAGATCGTCCATAGATATGCGCGAGTCAGTGCGATGCGGATGTCTCTCTGTGCCATTGAAAGTACGATAAGCTATTTATTGTATTATTATTATTAGCTGTCATATGTTGATCTTTGACTGACATACTGAGTCAACGAACCAAAAAGTCTGAAAATCAGTTACCAAGTGTATCTATCGTGTTAATCAGTTATTGGGTTTGGTGGTGACATAGGCATTCGCTTTATTTAAATTACTGGTATACAGCTGTACAAAGTAAATCAAATCATTTATATCATGTAACTATTTACAGGCTTTTTAAATTGTCACGAAGTGGGTCGGTCGGAAAGATGAAGCTTATTGCACATTCCGAAGCATAGATACCTATCTACGGACAAGCGTGAATGACACTCTATGGCCTTTCTTTTTTTTTTAATTCTTTATTCAAAGAGCTTTTTCGCTAATGCAAATATGCCATTCTGTAGGTGTAGGTACAAAAGATAACTTTCATTAAAATTACTAAATAATTTAACAGCTGGGTTCGGGGTCTGTTCTTCAAAGCACACTTAACCATATTTAAAACAGGAATTATGTCATCCGATAACGGGTTTGAAAAATGTATGTTATACACGCCAATTTGTTTTCTAAGCGATTGATTCCGGATATGTGTCCTCATCTTCGTTACAAGTACTGCAAATAGGTGATGTTAATTTTTTCATCATTTAACCGAATTTATTAAGAGGCATATGTCCTGAACGCAGCCTTAATAATATGGTTAAGTCCTCCCTGGTAAAATTGCCTCCCTTTTAAGTTATGTTGTAAACTACAAAAATCCTGGTACATTATTTTTGTTACTTTTATAACACATATAGAAATAAAGAACGCGTGAACAAAGTATATTAAAACAAAAATAAAACGACTATAAAGATTAAAATGTCTAAGTCAGTGGCAGCTAAGAGGACCAGTCTCAACATACCCTTATCTGTTTGGTCTGGAAGCTGACTACAATGTAGCTGGGAAAAATCATTTTCTTCTGAAAAAATACCTATTATGAGCTAGTCAGATTGATATAGGCGTTTGTGAGTAATAACTAATAACAAACATAGCGTTATGTAACCTACACCGGTATCACTCGGCATCGGTGGGTCTTCGCGAAGTCATATGAACATTATAATCGCGTTCCGATATTGCGATCAGTGCACGCCTGTCCTTAATTAAAATGTCGCGCGTGCATGTTGTACTCGCTTACTGTACAGGTATTGTATAGTTTTTTTATGTTCTTGGAGTGTAGACTTTGTGGTACAGGCTATTTTTGCCCAAGATGGCTTGAGCGTCTTCTTTTGTTTTTTTTTTCTGGTTTGCGGTATATTTGTTTTAAATTATAGTTCCAAATTCAAATTTTCCGGAATTTTAGTTACTTAATAAAATGAAGAGGCTTAACATAGATATAGTCATAACTAACATATTAGTAGATGCTATTTACTTTTCTTCTGTAGCAGATGAAAATACAATTTATAGCGGCATTCATTCCATAATAGTAAAGGTACAGATGCATGTTGCTGGCCATATATCAGTTTTAGACCACACGCTAACATCTAAAATAAAGATAAATTAACAATTGCATAACAACAGCAGTAATTAACGTACTTTTAACTGAACTTAGGCCATAAACTGGAAGTCCTAAAGAAGAAACGTTAGTAACCAACACTAATGACGTTTTACATGCCTGATAGCTAATATTAAGGTAAAAAGTAATGGCGAAGATGCACGATCGCAGGCCGAAGCTTTGTCGGGGGCGGAGTGGGGATGATTGATACCGCGGCATGCGCGCGCGCTGCGCAAGCGGTCACGACGCAAGTAATCGTTGCTTTTAAATATTTTCATAATTTCCTCCTGGTTGAGAGTTAACAATGAATCTTGGATGATTGTGGAAATTTTGATTTGGTTTGGTGTTAAAGGAATTGAAATTAAACGTGTATGACGTGCGTGATGTCTCTGATACGAACTGAATTCGTCTAAATGTTTTAAATTTCAAAACAGTATCCTAATTTCCTGTAGATCAGATAAGTACTTTTTGAAGGTTTTTATGGTGGCAAGTGCTCATGAACACCTTCAAATCTCGGACCTTCTCAATCTTATACAGTGTCTACACGGTACACACTTTCTGAACAGACTTTGAATTCTGAATTAAAAAAGAAAATCTATCACTTTTGCAATCGTCTGCACTGATTTTCTAGCATAGACAAAATTCTAGGAATCAGAGGAAATGCCAAATTGTCTGCATGTCTTGTGATTTGGTAGTACCTACTTAAGAGCGTGTACGCCGTGTGGCATTTCATACAAATTTTCAAGTCACTATTTTGCGAAATAACTGAACCGATTTTTAATGAAACTTCACACATATAAGCACGATACATAGGTCTAAAAAGTTAGGTAAAAACATTTTCGAAATGTCTTATTAAAAAAAAAAAGATAACTGGAAATTTATGTTTGTATGGAAAATTTTAAATGGGTCTTATTTAATTGTAACACTATTTATCGAAAATGTTTTCAATTACCTTTTTAGACCTATATACTCGTATCCTTCTTATGTGTGTAAAGTTTCATTAAAATCGGTTTATACATTTCGGAAAATAAGGACTTGAAAATTAGTATGAAATGCCGTACGGCGCTATATATACGCTCTTAAACATTATTGATTGAATCACAGTTCTTCAATCACTTCCCCTACCGTCTCGTGTCCAAAGTAACTCGATGCTTCTTATAAGGTAGGTCGTCCTTACTCGCACTGATCGATAGTGCAACTTGATAGTGATGTGGACAATCAATACACCTCGCTGTGCTTCATCAATTCATCATACACTAAGTCCTGATTTTGAATTTCTATTTAAGCAAAAATGTATAAGTAAAGTCGGTGTTTTCAAAACCTTTGGAAAAGTGTTCTCATATAAATAAGCGAGATATTTACGAGATTTGATGGATACAAAATGGATCATTTAATAAAAAAAAAAATTGAAGCACTTATCAATCTAATCTAATATTGGTCTCATGTTATAAGAATGATTTCTCAATCAAATTTTTAATCTATAGGTGATAGGAAAAGTGAGTTCGAAAAATTAAGGAAGGATCATCATTCTGACATCCTTATCACTATATGTATAATTATGTATATTGGGGAGTCAAGAGGATAAAATAGGGTAAAACATTAGTTTCACTGAGATCTAAGTCAAGTTGTTAAAAATGTTATAATACTATTAAAATACCTATTTATAATATGATTGTGGAAGGTTTTGATACCTACCTTGAAGATTAGATCGACTTACCCTTCGTAGGGCTTCCCAAGACTTCAAGCTTGAAATACGATAGGCACGGATTGTAATCAATAATAATAAATATTGTCACAAACGCGGAACTGATGGGTTTATGGCAAAGTTGACAAGGTTTAGCGGTTTAAATATTTTTAGAAGTATTATTGTATAAGGTTTTATAGATTAGCAAATATTTAATAACATCGAAGACACTGTAAGCAATTCATTGTTTTTAAGGACAAAAAAGTCTCTTGGTTATAAAATTTAATCACAATTTTATTATAATTTTAATAATTAATTTAACGATCTATGTGATCTTTTTTTGCGAATCATAAACTAAACTTCACTCATAGACTAAATTATGCTAACTGGATTTTACTGGATAAAAAAAGCTTCTACGAGTTAATGATTGTTTGTGTTTTTTTTTAAATGAAGAGTTAATTTTATTTTCTGTTTAATAATAGTGAAATTGTTGTGAAGTAAATACATTCAAAATAAAACTAATTTATTATTCCCACAGTCCGTGAAAGTCGCTGGCTGTTTTCTTTCGAAAAATATTACGATGACATTAAACACCAAAAGAGAATAAAGAAAATGTATTCTTAATTTTCTTTTATGTAATCCGAAGATTTTTTTTTATTAAAAGTGGCCGGTGACGACATTTGCGGAGAGGCTGAATTCGTCATTAAAACTTTTTTGGTGTGTTTCCGAGGAGTTAAATTTTAGCGTGTTATTTTTTTATTGGTAAAATATGTTCAGGGATTAGATATTTTCCCTGCTCTTGTTTAATTAAAGTCTTATTTCCCCGCCATGATTACAAGCGCGTGCGGCGTCATTCAATCGACGTTGCCCACATAAACTACTCACTAAAGAAACTTCCTTCGCATCAAATTAGGCGCTTTAATTATTTACTAGCACTAAAACGTACTGTTAACACTTACAAAATATAACTTGACCTACCCTCACCCTCTTTTTACTACCGGGGCAAAGACGTGGAGGGGAAAATAAAAGGCTCTTCAAGGATCAAATTAGGGTAGTCTTTTCGGACACTAAAACGTTGGAGGAAATAAAACTGATGCGAGGAACAGTCTGCTCCGGCAGGTGTATTTTTCCTTTGGGGATAAATAATTCTTTCTTTAATTTTGGATAAGTGCCTCCACGGGTCTTGTGTCTTCATATTTGAGGTTGAGTAGAAGATACGACGAACAGTAATTGTTAGTAGTACAAGATAATTAGTAAAAGCATTAATATCGAATTATCTAAAACGGTAGTTTTCCATTTCATTAGTATAGCTTTTAAAGATAAACGGACATTATTTATTTCGTATGACCACCTGACCACTGCTATGACGGCAAGTGAAGCTCTAGTGTCAATCGCACAAACCATCTGTAGAACGCTTGTCATTATAATAATTATGATTTGAGTTAATCTCGCACATATCCTACGCATCAAGATTTGCGTCATGCCGTGTGCGACTTTACAACATAACATTCGAGTGCGCAATTTATACAGAAGAATTTAACAAGTCGACTACATGTTTGCATTTAACGATTGATATTGCCCGCCCTGAGATTGCCAACGCCATCTTCGGCGGTGTTGACCTTAAGCTCAAAAGCCGTAGGTTTTATGTGTTCTATTCAGCTGTGACTAACAGCAATTCATGTTTGACAATTTTACGAGCGCGACGATTCACCAATGGCGTCCACTTATAACTGCCGGTTCCGCTCAATAAAATGATCATTTATTGCGCGCACGCTGAGTTAGTTTTATTGGGCATATGTAAGTACTAACATTTTTGTTGCGCTACAAGGAAAATTATTTGTAAACACACTTGTGTGGCTATTTAAAATACGCTGAGATGAAAAACGACTAGATTTATTGATAAACTCGTGCATAGCGCAGAAAACTGTGTAGATCTATAGAACAGTGAAATTGTAAACTTTTTGGTGTTTATCATAATAATTTCGAAAACTTTTCTGCTCTATTATTGTGTTGGCAATTTTTGAGCTAGAAATCCATAAACTATCATATTTGACAACAGCTTTTCAAACTCATGAATTTAGAAAGAAAAAAGGAAATTGATATTTCAGGAAACAAAAATGTTCATTGACCACAACTAACGCCAAGTTTTCTGCAATGTAACTTAATAACTTAATAAGATTTACCAATATTCGATTCCTATTCCAATGGATAAATTCGTCAAATAACTAATACTAGATAAGTATTTAGCGTCATCGATGCACAAGTATGGCTGACTGCAGTATCATGGCATGCTGTTTACACAAACTGCACAAAGGTGCCGCCTGCTACACCAAAATGTGAATGTGTGGTGAATAAAATGAGTTTAAAAATTGAATTGTAATTTATAAAAATGTTGAGTCCAGCACTGTCAAAATGAGTACGGTATTACGGTAACAGAAAATTTAGCGAAATTTAGAAAATGCGCGAGTTCAACTCGAAGTAGTCTAGTCTTTGCGTTGCTACGATTTTCTAAGAAAGCACAGAATTTGTAACTGCCTCCATAGTACTTAAAAAAGAATTTGTGCTTGTTGTAGTATCTTAAGTTTTACAGACAGGATGAGAAAATTGGACGCTACTTTGAACTGTTACATGCTAATTGTCACTGCTTAGTATTTCAGGTATCCACGCTAAAATAGACTGTGGTTTATATAAATGTGTATGGTAGTCTATAAGGTATGCGTTAGATGTATTAACTAAATTCGAAGACATGTGAGATTCACCAACCCGCACTGGGCCCGCGTTGTGGATTGCGGTCCATTCCCACTCCTAGAGAGGAGGCCTGTGTCCCAGCAGTGGGAACATTAAAAGGCTGATTATGTTATATGTATGTTACCCGTAATAAATGATAAAGTATTCTATAGGTACATTATTATTTGTAAATGTGAATGTGGAATGAATATAAATTATTATTTTTTCCTGCGCTCGACGAGTATAACAAGATTCAAGCCAATTACATAAAACGTCTAGAGTTAAGATCTCTAAAAGTTTCGCGGCGGAATTTGGTGTGGAAAAAAATCCTAGTTAAATCATAATATACCTACATATGTGCTGAATAGTTATTGTTTATTATAATGTACACTTAATTCAGCCTTATTAGAAATTTTGAATGATCAGTTAATACAAAAGACAAAAAATACTCTTTTTCTCTATTTCCATTGCTAAATCTATCTTTAATAGTTCTCCGAAGGATTTTGGGGCATTTCCCTAACGTCACAATAAGATGTCCTGTTTACAACACCCGAGTAATCTTGATCTTTGACACATTTATACTATGATTGCTTATGATAATTGTGTTTATCGTGATTTATAGCGACGCAGTAAATGGTAATAGTCTTTTGTTGGATTAAATGCATAAAGTGCTATGAGAGGCCCTCGTGTTCATGCATGTAACACTTAAAACTCATCATAATGCAGCTATTTATATTGTATGTATATTACACTTATAAGATGAAGTTTTGAAAAATATTGACTCTTGTGCGTAAATAACATTTGTAATATATTTGTACTTGCTGTTAGAACTGACTGAAGAAGGCATCGTGTTATTACTTGTACCGTGGTTATTGTGAAAATATTAGAAATCTGTATAACTGTAGTTTAAGATTACCTGTAGTATGGGCGTGTTAACCGAGGTTTATCGGCTTAAAACTAAAATTAGAAACCGTAGAAAATGGAAACTTCGTTAAACCCTCATTACTAAACGTGATAAACGTGATGTCAGATGCTTCATAACGATCAATAATTTTAATAATTAACATACCTACACTTGAAACCTAAATAGTTGTTTGTTGATGTCATTATTTATTCGATTGACAGAACATTAGCTAGTATCAAGTAGGTTAGTTCACAGTTTTTGCGAGAGATTGGTTTGTGCCGAGTGTGCGTGATCTGTCCGGTACCGTTAGAATATAATATGTTTGCGCAAACTATTTAACGTGTACTTTACATAAAGTTTATTGAACGGTTGAGGTCGAATGTGATTGGAACTGAACTACTGTTATCACGGCGTGGCTTGTGTTTGATGTTTCTTTTAGAGTGGTATCTCTAAATGGTGCAAAGTTAAGTAGGTAAGAAGTCCATAGAATATAGTATCTACCCACAATACCTACATAAATGGTGACTTGTAATTAGTTATAAATATTTCAGGCGTCCTCTGACATTAGGTAAGGTACATATCAACTCATTAATATCAAGAACTTTATTGTCAAACCTCCCCTAAAATGCTAAAAAAGCAGCTGTACCCGTAGAATGCGAAAATAAATGTAGCTACTGAAAAACCGGAATTAGTTTTTAATTATTCAGAGTTGAAAAGTTTTGATACTTAAAGTTGTTATCTATACTAATATTATAAAGCTGAAGAGTTTGTTTGTTTGAACGAGCTAATCTCAGGAACTACTGGTTAAATTGAAAAATTCTTTTTGGGTTGAATAGACCATTTATCGAGGAAGGCTTTAGGCCAGGGATGGCGAACCTTTATAGGCGATCGTGCCATTTTTTGTAAAAATGTATATTGATTTGGCCGTGGCGTGCCAATAACGAATCTTGCTTTAAATTATATAATCGGCAAAACCTTTAACCTATAATACTATGGAAAGAAAGAAATAATGTGGAAAAATTAGATATCATTTACCACATTTTTCTCTTTTTGATTTCTTAATTTAAGCATAAGTAAAGCTGATCTTGAGACAATCAATCATTAATTTGGCGTGCCCGAATTATTTTGTAGCGTGCCACCAGTGGCACGCGTGCCGTTGGTTCGCCATCCCTGCTTTAGGCTATATAACATCACGCTGCGAGTAATAGGAGCGAAGAAACAATGGAAAATGTGGAAAAAACGGGGATTCCACGGGGACGAAGTCGCGGGCAGCAGCTAGTTGATCATAATATAAGTACTTACTTACATAACGCAATCTGTTACGCATACGTAATCTGTTTTAAGATCTCATGACTCAAGCCGAAAAAAATAACCAGATAATGTCCACAATTGATCCAAAAAATTAGGTCCCCCCCAAAGCGTCAGTATCACGGCTATCAAGTTGTTTATAAACAGTTGGCTCAGTAACGGCGCGTGCGCACTTTGATCTCCCCTCCTCAGCCTCACACCCACGGACACGATTAATTCCTTCTCTTGTTGGTAAATTTGTTACAACTTACAACGCTTTTATGGGAATGGGTTAGGTACATTTATTTTATTTTTGTACCTGTTGAGTATTTTTATAGTTTGAAAAACATACAAATTGCTCTTTAGAAATAAAACTCGCAAATACCTATTTCTTTTAATAAGCGGAATCTAATTGTGTTACAATTCAAAGAATTGTGACTTATGACGCATCAACATAATAAATGGGCATCTTAAAGCCCGCGCACAAATGTCAACCAGTGCGAAATGTCATTTCAGCCGACAAAGTGTTCGACTTTTATTCAGCATGAATAACAAATTCATCAGCAAAAGTACAAAAACATATTAAAACGTCGTTCTTACTAACAAATAAAAGCGACAAAAACGCGCGACCGCATTAAATATAATTAATTAACGCCACATAAAAGAGCATTAAGCGATCTTCACAAAAGCTATTCAATGGCCGAATGTTTCCTTTCAAGTAGCTGTCTCTATAAACGCGCGGCGTTAGTGATGTGGCGCATGCGTTATCGACGTGATTAATTGTCCAATCACGGCTCGTTATAAAAAATCTCTTTATAATTGAAGGTAACGTAGGCATGGCGACATTACGATTGAAATGATAATCGTGTGCGCACAATTGCCGGTTTTTACTTTACTAATAGTGCTTGTGTGTTATTTAGATTCCGTTGCATATTTTGTCAAAGTTAACAAAAAAATACGAATCATTAATAGGCACTTAAAGTGGGCATCAATTTAGAGTTAATGGCACACAGGGATCAAGGATGTTAAACTTAAATAATATTAAATTACTCAATTGTATTTGGAAAAAAATGGTCCTTCGATCCATAGCATTTTATAACTGGTCCTACTAACGCAAAAAGTCTTCGACGCCTATTGACAGCGAGACCATCGGTAGCCCAGGATAATCTCGGTAACCAAACAAAACAACAGCGTCCTGACATTGATCCGCCGTCAATCCGGCAGGTACGAGATATCGCACGGATTCTCACGGGCCTCACACGCTACGGACTGTAGTTAGCGGGTCTATGCAGACGAAGCCGATTCTCGGAATAATGATGTGTATCGCAGCCCTAATGATACGTTTCCTATACTTGAAGATATAACAATCAAAATCTAAACGGACCCTTTACATACTATAGATTGTTTGGTGTTGGTATTAATGAGGAGAAAAAAAGAACAGGATGTTTTCTGGTTAGTAGAATATTTTGTACCCGTTTCGTTAATGCAGCAGTATATTTTATAGAGGACGGAACAGAAAGAAAAATATTTTTCTTGGATTTCACCAAGAAAAAACAACAAAAACAATATTTAAACATTTAGAAACAAGATTTTAAAAAATACATGACATGTGTGCAATTCACACATGGTAGAAGTGAAACCTTAAAAAATTTTGGCTTCAAGATAATGAGACGACGTGACAGTAGAAAGAGACAGACACATGAATTTATGTGTCTGTCTCTTTTTACTGTCGCTTTTTCGTTTCATAAACTTTCAAATCACAACGATGATAAAGAAGTTTTCACTTCAAAACAACAATACCTACATAATATATAATAAGTTTATTTCAAATATTATTGAACTTTTTCAAAATACCTATCTCCCAAAATATAACTTTTGGATTTAAAATACTAAATAAATCTGCGAAAGTATTCTAAACACAGAATTAGATAGTTCATTAACTCCTCGGAATAATCATAGAAGCTTATCTATCATTTTATCATCCTATCGACGTTATAGCAAATAGACAGGTTCGTAGAATATGTAACATGTTACGAATACCCAGTATCATTTTATCAGAACGTGAAAACACGAGAGTCAACATTTAATTAAAATTTTATCATCCATTGACATCAATTTCTCTAGTTTTATGTTTTCAAATCTAGTACTTGTATTATTTGAAAAGTAATATATGGAATTCATCAATTACATTTTAGCAATGAAGTTTTTGTTTTTATTTATGGGAGGCGAAATGTTGTTTAACTCAGCCTGTTGCACTCCTTATACGTACAAATGTAGGTAGGTACTATATTCGCATTTATACCTTTTTTTTTCTGGATGGGAAATCATCAAATGACTTCTCCCGCTCTGGGCGGAGCGGAAGGGAGTGTCAGACTCTTACTGACTAAAACGCACCCGTGATCCTTCTTGTGCCCTTTGCGTTCCAGGGCCGCGGTGACTCTTTCGAACAAATTCCGCAACCCTAGCATTCACTGACCCTATGGGGCCCCGTCTACGTTGCTGACGGCTCTTTGAGGCGCGCGTGGAACACGACGCGCCATCGACTCGGGCCTGGTTGCTATCGGACGGCGAGCCACCCATAGCTCGCCATCCGCAGGCACGCGCCTACGGTGGCCGGGAATCGCCCTGCGTTTCCCGACGCCCGGGGCGTCTTCTTCTGTTGCGGCGGCTGGGGCGTGAGGTTTCCCTCTCACGCACGCGTTCCGCCTCCTCCTTCGCTAGCATTACTGCTTCGCAGAAGGAGGCGACCGCTTCCCATGCCTCCTCGCTCCGGACCATGGCTTGAACCAGGGCCGGACGCGAGAGGTTGCCGCCGCCGATCGCCTCGACGAGGACACGGCGGTGCTCCGCCCAAGCAGGGCAGACCTCCACCGTATGCTCCACCGTGTCCTCCGGGCGATCCACACAGTGATGACACCCGGACGTGTCCTCCCGCTGGATCCGACACAGGTACCTCCCGAAACAGCCGCGTCCGGTGAGCACCTGCGTCAGGCGGAAGCTGAGGACGCCGTGACGTCTCTCCAGCCACTCCTCAAAGAGGAGACTTATCGCCACAATAGTGGCGTGCCCAGCACTGGGTTGCGATAGTCGCTGTCTCCATATCTCCGTGAGATCCCACCGGATCTCCGTCCGCTGCGCAGCAATTTGCCGCGGCAGCAGAGTTTCACCCCGGCTTAGCGCCTCCACGCGCAACGCGTAAACGTGCGCGAGGGCTCTCGCCTCCAGATCCCACGGCAGCAATCCGGCAAGGAGATTCACCGCCTCGCCAGAGACCGTGCGGTATCCCCGGATTAGCCGAATGGCCATGATCCTCTGGGCTGAGACCAGGTGGCGCGCTGGCAGTCGCCTTAGCGACAGCGCCCACACTGGGGCCCCATAACGGGCCATGATCCCTACGATCCCCGCGTACAGCCTCCGGCAGGAGGCGTTTGGACCCCCTAGATTGGGCAAGAGCTGCTTGAAGGCAGCCCCGGCCCGCCCCAGTTTGGGGGCCAAATGTCGGAAATGCTCCGCGAAGTTCCACCGGCTGTCGAGGACGAGGCCCAGGTAGCTCATCGTTGACCCGACGCCGATGTGAACCCCTCCTACCGTTACTTGGGGTCCCGGTGGTGGCCGGTTCCGAGAGCAATGAAAGCACATGGCCTCGGACTTGTGCAGGGCCACCTCGAGACCCAGTTGCCGGATTCTGTCAACGACTATCGCAACCCCGCGTGTCATCAACTCAGCCGCCGCCTGGTGCGACCCCCCCTGCGCAACCAGCGTGTCGCCAGCGTAGCAGACTACGCTGACGCCGCGAGGGAGGTCGGCGCGCAGCACCCAGTCGTAGCCGATGTTCCACAGGGGTGGCCTCAGAACCGAACCCTGTGGAACACCGCACGCAGAGTATACCTGGAATTTGATTTTCCGCATAGAGGGAGTATTCCTATGCGTGTAAATGATCTTTTCTATAATTATAATAAATTCGTAGAATAAAATTATAGACAGACTTGACGTGACCTACATTGAATATTTTTGTATCAAAATAAGAAAGTTACGTTAGAACAACGACAGAATACCAATATGCAATTTTTGTCTGTTTGTCTGTATGATTGTGGAGGCATCACGCAACAACCACTAATCGGATTTGAAATCTTCTACTTAAAAATATAAAGTGTTGTCCCGAGTTTTACTTGCGTTTATTTCCTCAAAATCGACCCAAAAATTAAAAAAATATGATATTATAAGTTCAGTAAGAAACCTTATAGAGTGCGGGAGTCAGTTACCACGACCCTTACGTCATCGTCATGGTGACTGACGCCCGCACGCATCACGTAAAAAGTTCAAAATTAATACAGATTTATTTTATACATTAGATGATTGCATAACGCTAGGTACAACATAGTTTTTGTTTAATTGCAACCGGTTCACTCTGTAAAAAGAAAACTCTTAAAGAAGAAATTAGTTTCCACTACGGGAAGCAGCGCCAGCTATTGTGAAAAAATAAAATACATGAAAATAAGGTGTATTCCCGTTCGTCCCCTCGACTTCGTCCCTCGAGGGGGACGAACGGGAATTCGTTATTTATTTTCCCGATGGTCCCTCTAAATTTTTTAGGGGACGAATGGGAATAAATTATTAATTCTTTTCTTTAGGTCTATTGCTCCCCACCAAATAATATAAGACTGGTGGTTTTAATTGGTAAAAAAAAACAAATTTGAAATAAATATCAGTCATTTATTAAGGAATAAAAATCACAGAATCTTTAACCGACTTCTAAAAAAGGAGGAGGTTCTCAATTCGGTTGTTTGTATTTTTTTTAATGTTTGTTCGCGCATAACTCCGTCGCTTGCCAACCGATTTGAAAAATTCTTTTTTTGTTGGAAAGGGTATACTTCCCAAATGGTCCAATGAAAATTTTATCGAAATCGAACAAGCGGTTTTTTTGTTTTAATTTCAATAAATGATAGCAAATCTGTCGGGGTAGCTGAAATCGCATGTTTGTTTATTGTTTACACCAATTTATACCACGTACGCTGTGATGGGTATGTTTAGCTGGGAGTGAACCACTAAAGAGTGAAAAATAAAAAACTTTTTACAAAAAATAAAACCGACTTCTAAACAAAAAAGTATAAAATAACTTTAATTTCGGAAGTCGGTGTGTACAATAACAAAAAGCAACCAAAAACACCGAGTTCCGAAATTAAAGCTATTTTATAGGTACTTTTTGGTTTTTTGTTTAGAAGTCGGTTTTATTTTTTGTAAAAAGTTTTTTTATATATAATATTCTTATTAATTAAAAATAAATTTCTCCTTATAACTAAAAAATTATGATTAAAAAATCAGTGTACAGAGCTTATAATAAAAAAAGTCTGTATTATATTACAATTAAACACTACAGACAGACTTTTTACCATTCAGGTTGTTTCCTTTTGAAATATGTATAAGTCACTATTTTTTGTAGTCACAGTTGCTTATGTGTATGGTGGCAAGATTTTACGTTTTACATTATGTAAGTAATTAGAAAAGTTGACTCATTATTTTAACACTTAGATAGGGTCAGTAAATTACTGCACAAATCTTTTTAGTGGGACGAATGGCACTAATCGAAGAACATATTCCCATTCGTCCCCTCTTGAATTAGGATTGGGACGATCGGGAACAAATTAAATATTATTTTTGTAAATTCCCGTTCGTCCCCCTCGAGGGACGAAGTCGAGGGGACGAACGGGAATACACCGAAAATAACACCAAAATATTGTCGAGTTATTTGTGAAAACTTATATATAATAGAGCAAAATTTTCTATATTTTCTAATATTATAAAGCTGAAGAGTTTGTTTGTTTTATTGTACTCGCTAATCTCAGGAACTACTGGTTTAATTGAAAAAATCTTTTAGTGCGGGATAGCCCACTTATTGAAAAAAAGCAATTTGAAGAGGTACATTCAGTCAAACAAGTATCGGGACTTGATGATTTATTTATGGTTCCAAATACAATGTTAGTTTTTTTTTTGTTGTTGTCTTGGCACAACTGTTTTCCATTTTGGCGCGGAGTTTAAGTTACATCTGTTATTTAGATCAAAATAATACAGTGCTGTTTTAGTTATATCATATCCAGTGTGTATTGCGAATTTCATGATGGACAAAAAGATCGAAAAAAGAGTTTGTCTTAAATTTTGCGGCGTCAATGGAATTTCGTGTTTGGACTTTGACTAAAAATGTAACAGAAAAAAAAGGCTTACGGTGGATCGACTTTATCAAAAACATGTGCTTATGAGTGGTAAATACAAAGCGCCAAAAAGCGGTCGAGAATTACCTGGCTCTGGTAGTCCATCAACATCTGCAGCTGAAGTTAACATCGCAAAAGTGAAGGAAATAGTCCGTAATAGACTGAAACTCTACATTACATTTACCTAAGTGAGGGATTTCAGTCACTATTTCGAGAGAGATAGCCGTCGTACTTTCTGTGTCATACAAATCAATCGGTACCATTTTAAATAATCACTTGGGCACATGTTGCCGCTCGGCTAATCCCGAAAGTCATGAATTTTCTTCAAAAATTCAACCGCATCAGAATATCTAAGGACATCTCTCAATTCCGACCCAACATTCATGTAGCGCCTTCCAATCGAACCGAAACCGAAAAACTATGCCAAAGTCGATCAAAAGTCAAAGTCATGTTGACTGTTTTCTTTGACTATCGCGGTATTGTGCACTCGGAGTTCTTGCTGAAAGGCCATCCGCCTAGAAAAATATTATTTGACCGTTATGCGGCGTTTAAGAGAGCAAATTACACGATAAAGGCCAGATTTGTGAAAAGAAAATTCTTGGATTTTACTATGATAATGCGCTTTCTCACAAGAGCATCATTTCTGAAATCATCATCATCATTTGTGAACCAATTTTGACCAAAGACTCAACAAATCCAGCAACCACCTTATTCGGCTTGAGCTGACTTCTTCCTTTTTCCTAAACTCAAATTAACATTTTCATTCGGTAGAAGACAAAGGAGAATTCGCGACGAGAACTGAATTCAAATCGAAAAAAGCGTTTAACAAATGCTTTGATGATTGTATTATTCATTTGCGTAATTATTGTATTGTTCCTTATGGAGCATACTTTGAAGGTGATAAAATAAACTTGATCAATAACTCATATTTTGTGTATTATTGATATTTTTCGGTACTTTCTTGACAGAGTAGTAGGTATATAACATCACGATACAAGTAATAGAAGCGGAGCATCTATCAAAAATGTTAGTAAAAACGTTTATTTCCTCATTATTATGTGATACAGACGAAAGTGCGCGGGTCAGCTAGTCCCTGTGTCCTAATGTACCTACTTATATGACAAAACTTCTGAAAACAAGTTGAAAGAACGGAGTGAAATAAAATACATTGGGATGTTGCGAAAAATTCTGTCTCAAAGATAAAACTTTAGACTGCCAATAGTCTCCATAGGAGTTGTGTCCACATCGAGAAGTGTTGCTACTGTTTAATAGCGGGCGTTTTGATTACAGATTACAGTAATTACGGATCTGGACCCCTCACGAGACACGCGCGGCGGAGGGCGGAGCGCCCGCGCACGCTAGCCTACCTGACATTATACATCACAGTTCAAATTCAAACACTATTTTTGAATTTTAGCAGATAAATACAGTTTTATGTGATAAATATGAAGGTTTAGTCGGGGAGGAAGGTTTAAGGGGATTTAGTGTTCAGGAACTATCAAATCATAGCCTAAGTGGCTGAAGGCGTCCGCGGAACCATTCCAGGTCGAATGGGTAGAAATTCGAATAAATGCAAAACATCGATTATGCATCCTGTGATGAAAATAGACAGCAATCAGCTAACTTCGAACGCTTCTCATACATTAGAAAGCAATTATTCGACGAGTTTACGCCCATTTTACGCCACATGTAACACCGCGTCGATAAAGTGAATTATATTTCCAGTTTATAATATCCAATATTATTTCTATTGCGTTGGGAGGCACCGGTAGCGGATAATTAGAGGATAGCGGGCAGGTCGCGCGATAACTAGTCTTAATGACGTGAAATCGCACTCAGACGCCGCACGTCGCGGCCATCTTGGAAATGAAGCAGCAATGGCGGGAAAGCTTGCAATTAGCCATAACCGCACAGCGTTTGATCACGGCATATCGAGCTTTGCCGCATCATGAGGAATTTTCTGACTATGAAGGTGCCGCCAATCATACATTTTCAAAGATAATCTTATTGCATGTAATTGTGTTTCTGGTCTTCATGGACTGATGGATTAGATTATATTATTATACCAGTTTCCAGAACACGATTTTATTCAATTCAAATTCTCACGGGTGACTTAGACAGGAGACTGTGAAACAGACATAAAAACTAATCACCACTTAGATGCCAATTTAATGAAAATTATATCGGGTTCTAACAAGAAAGAAGTCGCATTTTTTGTCATATCAGACAAAGAACTATGGAATAATCGATTCCCACAATTTAGCAGTGAGTTTGATCGGCGGTGAGATCGGTTGGTCCTGACTGCGGTTCTGACAGGCAGTAATTTGGAGCCACGATCATTGCTACTGTTCCCCTGAAGCTATGATTTGGACACGCAAACAATAGCCAACATGGACACACAAAAAACACTTGAATACGTGACGATGACTGATTATGTTACATTACTTTCTATGAAGTATTTGAAGCTTTCTCGTGATCGACCCTTGAAGTGATATTTTAAAGAAGTTGTCAATTCAAGCTAATTTTATAATGAGGCGTAGTTAGACAAAAAACTGCAATCTGAATGTCAATTTGGTGTTTTTGACGGTTGCCAAATGTATCCAAGGAACAAAAATGTAATAGTATGTCATTATTAAACGATTCGGACAAAAAATGCTTATAATTGAGGCCGTTTTCGCAGCAAACAATATGTATCTTTAACTACACGTACCTGATGTAGAACTGATACAAGACTTACTGATGTTTAAGTTATTACAAAAACATTATCTTACTAAGGAGCGTAGACCATCAATTAGGTAACGTTAGATTATTAGATTTGGCACATATGTATGTAGATACATATTGCACACAAATTCCTGAAGCTTAACAAAGTTGGTTTGAAAGTATTCAAATTCAAACATAGTAATTAATACTAATTTCATTTGAATCGGTTTTCGCACATCTCCGCAAAATTATTTTATTAGATGTTTCTTTAAAATTGAGATGATTATGTTCAAATGGCTACTAAAATGTGGATCCATCGACAATGATCGGGGCTGTCGCCGGCGGCGCTCGTGACGACACGCGAATCTAACTCGATGCGTCTGCGCAACTCTATTTAGCTTTAATTTGAAACTAATTCGCTCTTTCTAATAATTCAACTTTTTTCATCGATGGAATGCTTAAATTGTGTTGATTTTATATGAATGCAGTTGTTATTGTGGTTTCTTTAAGGTCAAATATGATAAACGCATTTTGCTGGCCATTATTAGGTTCTGTTAAAAATAAAATATTACGAAAATATTTGAAAAAAAATATAAAAAAATAAAATCGTTGTCCGGTGTTAAGTTGCATCTTTTCAAAATGCATGTTACAGAGTGTACAAAACTTGTTATTGCGAATATTTGCATTGCCATTATACTCTGTAGTTGGTTAATTACAGTATTATATTTATGTTAGGCGACACGAGGCACACGATTATGTATTGGGCAACACTTAGGAGGTGACACAAAGTTTCATAAATTATTTTCGATTCTATCGAAATAGGGAGCGTGCCCAGCTCCCGCCTTTAATAATATTTAAATTTAGAACAGCGAAGGGATGGGACATGTGTGTTGTAACGCGTTTGGCGAAATGTGATTACAGTCGGTAATTAACGAGGAGCTATTTATGGGCTGCCTACGCGACATTATTCAAATATTTTCTTTTCATATTCTAAAAACGGCGTTGCGTACAGGACCGGCCGTTTCGGAATCATACTCTTTTGTAATAATTATCATTGTATTCGTGAAAGTGTTTTACCGTTGGCCAACCGTGTCATGTCCGTTTTGTCCGGTCTCTTGAAATAAAGCACGCTTTCAATTGCAGACTAATTATTCCTACACGAGAAACTCATTCGGTGCCGTCAGTTTTTACGTGTAAAGAGATTAGTCCACTTAAACGACACTCGCACTCAAAGGAGCATTGTGATGCGGACCGATAATGATGATACGTTAAGAAAAGTATTACATTCTGTCCATAAGGGGCCGTTGAAAAGGAGTGTTTCTTATAAAATTTCATTTGGATTCAGCGCTCGTCGCGCCGCTGTGTCACAGACTCTGCTTATGAATAAATTACGGTTGTACATTAATTTATTGATTGTTATTCAAATTGGGTTTCTCAATCGGAGGTTGGAGGTGATGTGTCTCGTCTCGGCTTTTTGTCCCCTCTGATGTTTTGAGGTTGACTTGAGCTTGTTGTACGCGACGGAAAATTGTTTTCGAATGCTCAACGGGTTTGAATAGATACCTGCTCGTGATATTATTGTGATTTACTATATCTGCGTCGTTCCGCATTGATTTCTTGAACGTATCTAATTTTATTGTGTATTAGTTTGTAATTTGTGACTGGCGACTGGAAAATTTATACAAATCGTGATTTTTCCGAAGGTGAATTCTAGTAATTATTTGTGTCGGGGATTATTTATGTAAGTGAATCTCATGAAATATTATTTTATATTTGCTACTAGTAGATTTGATAACTTTGGTCTGATTTATGGTAGCAGCAAATAAACAATAAGATACAGGGAAGTTATGTGACATTTACCAGAATTTCAAAGATATATGTATAATTATAACAAAGGATGACCATTTAAGGAAAATATCAAGAAAAACTTGCAAGGAAATGAGTCATCAGCATCACCCAGAAAAATATTGAGAAATCTTTAGAAACTTTGTTAGCGATCCGTTATAAAACGTACGTGTTCGGAGTTCATTACAAATAACGTCCTCAATAGTTTCAGATACAGTCATAGCGTTGTATGAAACTATAATAAGTAAGTAATTATTATATCCGCCATATTGGCGATTTGCGCTCGCGCCGTCCGATTGGTTAACGTCTGAAAACCGATTCATCGTCTATACGGAGTTATTATTATTCTTGGCGTTATGGTGTTTCTAAGAATGTTCGTCGCCTCGACTGTTTGTAATGACAAAGGCACTTTTTATTATTTGATCGCTCGCTCGTTTCTGTTAATTGTTCCGGAGACGTGATTTTAATATATCATGCATGTTGACTGGTCTCTTTTATCGTGTATGCAAATAAGTATCGATCCGTCGTGGGGCAGCGGCCGCTCGCTGGGGCTGCGCAGGCGCACAACTGCGAATGGCACATAAAACAGTCGTTTAGCGCTCGTTGCTTTGTTTTGGGGAACCTTTTTGCGTTGAATTGAATTAGGCATTTGTTCGTCAAAGCTTGAATGTTGAACTTTATTCTATACCTACAGTCGAACAATGCAGGCATTACTTAAGCGTTAATTTGCATACAAATGGATTAATGAACTTAGTAAAACAGAAATGTGTACTTAGTTACAAATATTGGTCTGCTACTGTGGGGACTTTACAAGTGTCGTTTTTATAGAAATAAATGAGTTCAGTTAAGTGTAGAAATGAGCTATATCTGCACTCACTGTATACATTCAGTAGCTACAGTTCAAGCGCCTGAGTAAGGCTTCCTCTCCACCAAAACCATAGAGCCAAGCTTATATGCTGCTTCCTTATGTTGCTGCTTCAGAGATGTGTTATAGAGTTACAAGTATTATAATTTCAAATTGACTTTTAAATGGTTGTAAACCCACAACGTTTTGTATTCTATTTGTATTCTACCGTTCATCTATTTTCAGTTTAGCTTTTAATTTGGATAGCTGCTGCCCGCGGCTTCGCCCGCGTGAATATCGGATATTATCTCAACGGAAAATAATCCCGGGATATACGGTATCCTATGTGTTATTCCATTGACTATGATCTATATCTGTGCCAAATTCATCATCATCAAGATCCATTCAATAGTTTTTGCGTGAAAGAGTAACAAACATCCATACTTACAAAGTTTCGCGTTTATAATATTAGTAAGACAATGAAAGCTTGAATTATATATTAGCTAAGTGAAAACATTATGACTAAATGTTTAGCTTGACAACAAAACTAAATTAAAGTCGCATTAGTGTAAACCCTAGATATAATTATTTTAGTATACTTATAGCTTCAAGCAGCATCCAACCGTATTAACGCCTTAAGTAGATTGAACCCTAAAATGACTCGCGTATTCTCGCTCCATTTGACTTGCTGATGCTAGCACCGGTGGTCCTACGGGACCCGGGGTCTCTGCGACCTCTCTATTTGTTAATAAGCACCCACTAGTGAGCGCGCGAGGGTTACGTACGCATATCATTATGGCATTTTATCGTCAGATATTAGCTTTTACTATTTATCAACTGAATTTGATTGTAATTATTTATTATATATCCATTATTATATGAAACTTGGTTGTAATTTTCAGACTCCATCTTGTATTTAAGATCGATTTAAGCTTTGTTTCTATGTAGTCATAACTCCAGTTTTAATATTCCAAGTTGTACAATACAATTTATGTAAACTGAGTTTATTTTGAACTCTTTGAATATCCATATGTACCTACTTACTCAGTACCTATTCCTCAGTTTCTCCATCTAAAAAGTCAGTGCTATTTCAAACTGATTTTTGAAATAGCACTTGACGCTTTACTTTAAATTGTTGATCTTAATACTCGAAAAAAAATGGTCCTCTAATTACCGGTTCTCTTCTACTGTTTTAATTTTATCTTCGGCAGCCAACACATCATCAACATCGGATCCCTCCCAAAGTGTACCTCCCAGGAGTGGACTCTACACTCTCATCCGAGGGTCATCACTACCGTGTTACGGATCGCCCCCACACTGTTTACCCTCTCGAGCTTGGACCACGTTGTCACATAATTGGCTGCTAGCCACGTGTGGTCCGTAACTGTGGTAGCTCGTCCACTTGTTTGATGTACGAACTGCAAGTGGTTTTAGTGGAAATTAATGGACGTTTTAAGTTCTTCAAATGGATTTGTAATTAACTTTCTATTCGGTAAAAATACGTCATCTTTTTTAAGCTAACATAATCTACTCTAGTGTTGATATATTAAAATTATTCACTTATATTGATTTAAACTCGTGAAACATTGAGCAATAGGTATGAAACCTACGATAAACCGCTACAATTCTCTAAATCCCCACTTAAGATAATGAAGGGCTCCTGGTACATACTTAAGTGCCAATTATAGCATTTTTCCTTCGTTAAAAATGACGCCAGTTATTAATGTCCTTATGATATCGGGAGTGGGCCCAGTGTGTTCCCCGAACAGTCGCTAATGCGCAGCGACCACGCCCCTTCCTGTCGTCTCACCCCGGACATGCGCAAGCGCTGACACTGCGCAGCTGAAGGTTCAGGATAAATATAATCACTTAGCTTTCAGGACTGCATCTATGTAGTTTATGATTCGGTGATTTTGAGACTGCGAACATTTTGTTTTAGGTTTGTAATGAAGAGGTGTGTAAAAGAGTAGAAAATTTGGTAACAATTTATTAAGTAATGGTCTCAAGAAACATCAACTATCAATATACGGAGAAGAACACCACATACACCAGATTTTACTGAAAAGGAACCTTATTTTGAAAACAAGCACACTAGAGATTAAATAAGTGAACGCAGAAAATAAAACATTTACAGACGATAAAATAGTCCCCGAATCTCATTAACATAATGTCAATTCAAAAACCAAAGGCACATGTTCCTTGGGTTCCATGATATTCACTCATAGGTCACATTCGTTCTGATATACAAGATCAAGAACGAGTCATCGTCTACATTCTTCTTTATAAATATATCGATGGAAACAAATAACTTTATAACCACACAGTAGTCCATTTCTCGCCATTCAGGTTTGCGATAAGAAGCCTCGCAGTTTTACCATGAGTAATCGCTATCTGGTCATTGATTAATGTTATTAATCAGACGTTTTTATCTGATTTTATTTTGATCTTTAAGGTCTGATAAAGTTATAATATTTTGGTATCGTTTTAAGCTGTGCCGTTTCTATTGATTATGTCGCTTCAACTCATCTGTCGTACCTATAGCTTAATGTATGCTGTTCTTAGTCTTAAAATACTCTTTTTGATTCATTAGACTTGTTTTCTACTATCTTGTGTACCTACTTAAGATTGGCATACTTGCATTAATCATACAAACTTTCTGATGTTGGTGATATTCAGCCAATTTTGTAAGTTTATAATATCTCAATCTAATAGTAAGATACAACTGTATTGTTTCTGCGACGTTCAGTTGCACTTAAAATGTCAGTCTTCGTGACTTATGCGTCTTGTTGTCGGGTGTCATCGGGTGCCGTCGGCTCGTCTGGCTACCGCAAAGCTTCGCCCACGGCCTTCGCTGCTTATTCACCACCTCGTACATTAATTTTATTGTTTTCGTTACTATGTAATTAAATCAACTGAAAACCAGTTTTACGTATATGGAAGTTTACTGATGTGCAGATGTTTAAATTTTTGAGTTGTTTCTGAAAGGTAACTGGGAATATCACTGGTAGCATATGCAATCATCGATTAATTATCTCCAAGCCCCGATCAAATCTTTAAGTAAAGCTGTTTTTCGAGTGGACAAAATTCTACTTGTTAGGAGTTCCGAATTTAACGTGAGTGACATGTGTTGATCTTCCAATATTTTTTATTTAATATGCAAAAAAAAAATATTTAAAAGCCGTCATAAGCAAAATGTAACAAACAACATTTTAAAATGTCCGATTATAATAAATATTTGCTTAGTAAACTCTCATTTGAACATATGAAAGTACCTACTCATTATTTTGGGCAACGCAAGCGTTTATCAATTTGTGTGACGTGTGCCTTCAAAAGCTACTAGTTTACCTGTAAAGTATACTAAGTGCTATAGTGTTGTTCTAGGGACCGATGTTGACTTGCGTCCGTGTGTGGTCCTATGGCCGCACGTGGTCCTTAACAAAATGCCATAACTCGTTCAATGCGTAACACAAACTTGAATCCTATTTCTATTTCATAAGGACACAAATCGGTTTGATCAAATATTTACTTACCATTTCGCCTCCGAATGTTTGGCTAAATAAGACAGTGTTGCCTTTGAAAAAAAAAGGATAATAGCGAAAGTGTTAAGTCGGTCTGGTTTGTTAACTTTTTGTAAACACATAAATTGAATTTACGTTATTTTTAGACACGAATGACGTGTGTAGATATGCAAATTGTTTCAAATTGCAAGAGGATGTGCAAGTTTCACGCCAGACGTTGCGTGGGAGAGCCATTGTATTCTGTGAAATACTGGCGACCATGCTATTACGCATTCAATGTCGCAAACTTTAATTAGATCATTTAAATCATCGCTTCATGAAATTGTATCACTGCTTTTATTTTCATCTTTTTCTATTAAATTCCTCAACATTTACAATTGTACAATTAATGCCACGGTTTAAAAAAAGAAAACATTTCTAAATAGGGCTTCACCGTATTGAGTCGTCATGTTTGTCTGTAGAATTAATGAGTACACAAAGTGAGACAAAGGGCCAATAAAACTCAAATAACTTTTTATTCTATCAAAATGGCGTTCCGCGGCCATTAATAAGCTAATGACAGGCGAGTTTGACAGCCCGTTATCGCGCCATCTAGCGGGAACAGTTTAATATCGAGCACGTTTCTCTACGTCAAAATGTTATGATAGACGGTCACTTATTCTTTTTGATTTAGTGCCCCTCGCGTTGAGAACTGCATTGATTTATCAATTATTTCAGGTATGCGAGCTTGGTATTTTTAAGACACGATCTTACTTTCATGTCATACTGTTTGAATTAAATCATCAATTACAGTGTTCGATGCGTATTTTAGTATTATCAGATTAGTATGAGTAATACCATATAAAACGAGATTGAAATAACAGTGATAAAGGTGGTGGTTTTATAAAGCTATTATAAGAATTAATCGGATGCGAATGTGAATGGTTGCGTGGTGTATTGTTTGTAAATGGGGTGCGCCTGCGCAGCGGGGTGCGCCGTTTTATTAGGAAGTGACAGGATCTGTGGTCTCGAAATTACATTGTCACCTCATCCTTTTCGTCTTCTGTTTCTCTGCTGTGTATAATTGGTTAACAAAATTTTGAAGTGTGCCAACTAACTAAAAGGTGAATTTAAAAACTTATTAGTTTTTAACCAATTGGCAAAAACCGGTCCAATATGCAGTTGTTTTTAACCAATTGGCAAAAACCGGTTCAATATGCAGTTGTTTCTGACCAATGCTCGAATTCAAGCCATAGATAGAAATCAATCGATTTGTTATAATATATCATAAGTTATGTTCGATACAAATATTATAATACAGTGATGGTTGACAGATGTTGGCCTTCGATTACGATTCTTTTGGAACCCGAGATTTTTTGTCGATTTACTTTTATTTTGAATTGACATGGTTTATTTGAACGTTATCGGGAAGGGTTCTCTTATTGATTTTTAAAATGTATGTTTGTTTTGATGGACTGACTCTTTAGGATGGTTTTTGTACAATAATGGATTTGACACTGGTAGTTTTTATGGGCGTTGATTTGGAGATTGGATTTTCTGGTTGTTGAATTCGGATATTATTGAGGGATATTATTAACACTAGAGGCACGAACGGATAAAAAGGTATTTTAAGAATTAAATATTAAGTTTTGTGAATGAAAATATAGACCCAGATAATGATACTGACCTAAGACTAGTGGAAAACAACATAAAAAACTTTGAAAAATATAATAGTCAGAATAAATCAGAAAAATAAAAACATAAAGAAAGACGTTGAATGAACCACATCATGTTGATACAAACGTTGGTGCAAATATTTGAATTACGTATTCAAATAAACTTGAAAATGTACTGGAAGGTGAGCCTAGACGTCATGCATCTTCTAAGAATGGCGTTACATCATGATAATGATTCATTAGCTCAAAGAATGAAATAAAAATGATTTGCATAAGCCATAAAGATAAACACAACGATTTATTTGTGTTGATAATGTATGTTATATTTCTGAAAATGTTTCGTAAGAAACGGGATGTAAGACTAGAAGGAAAAAAAGATATAATAATTAGTAGGTTTGAAAAAAAAATCCAGCCATCATTGAAACATTTAACTTTAATGATGCTGTATTAGACAAATACACTAATGATTCCAGTTCTTGTGAGATACAATTCAAAGTAATAGTTAAAACAATACACTTAAATATTTAGGAACAGTATCCATCTATCACCCCAAATACGACACAACATAACTACATTAATATGTCAAAATAAACAAACCACGTTCGGAATCCTTCGAGTATCATCGGTATCCTTCGTGTATCATCGGAATCGATATTAACGATGTCAGTGGGTCGATAAATGTCACTACAGCACTACTCGGTGCCACAGGCTACTTACACATCGAGCAGAGATTGATCATGCAGCAGGTACACATCAATTCTCTCCTTGAGATAGTGAATGATACCAATGAATTGAATTGACGTACTGCGAATCGATTTTTTTGTATCAAATGCTTGAGTTGTGTCTCATGTTGGATTGGTTTTAGTGAAGTTTTCCTTAGATTTTGATGATAATATTTGATGTTCCATCCTTATCGTTGATATGGTCAATAACTGTAACTATTGTTATGATATTTTGCATTATTCAACCTGATCTATTGCTTAGGTTTCTTCAAGATTTTCCTGTTTGTCGATCGAAACAATTTGTCTCGAGGGCTGTTGATGCTGTGTTATTTCTCATCAGTATACAAAGTAAAGCATCCGTTTCACTAGACGAGTGACCTACCTGCGGTCAGGGCATTAGTTTCCTGAAGTGTTTACGATCACCACAAGCCTTAGGTAATTAAACTTCGGTTAGGGCTGGGTTTAACGATACGGTTTACAGCCGTCACGCGTCCATTGTGTGTGCCGTATCTAGTATTACCAAATGCGCAACTATGTTAATAGACAATGCTGAATGTGATTTCTAAGATTTTGTCCTCATCGATTCGCAAACCTTCTTTGATAAGTTGACATTTTTACATGCATTAATACAATGCAGTTTGTTATATAACGGCTGTGTAACAGGAGTGCCTCAGTTGCCGATTCCGCACAAACTATTTTCAGGATTTGTATTATTCTCTTGTAACGAATCTCAAGAATTAAGTTGAGTTTAATCAAGATTAACTTAAGCCATATTTGTTTAAAAACTCTGAATTTGGACATCTCAAGTCATAAAGTCAAAACATTTCGTATCTTACCCAAACATTGGTGACATTGTAAATATTGCTCAAGACAGTCAAAATTCTCGTTTCTTAATTACTCACTACATGACAGGTCACCTGCCTATAAACGGCATGATTGGATTTCCACAAAGGAAGTGACAAAAGTCGGCCATCTTGTATACAAATACAGAGAACACATCCGTTTGGCGCTTCTATTGATCAGTTTCAGCCGATAGGTACTGCGAACTGCTGATTGTTGTATTGGAAATTAGCTTTTCAATATTGGTAATAGAGATCTTTATTGGTTACCTTCAGATGGTTACAGGCATTTGTGGTGCGGTTATTTCCATAGATGGATTGAGTATTGAATGATTTTCCTATAAGCACAAGTTTTTCCTGTTTGACGTTTATCTGACACATGTATCATATACATGGTACACAAGTCTTAAACAATAGGTACCCAGACCCACCTTTTTATTGATATTCATATCTAATCAAATAACAAACAATCAATATTTTTTGTGCTGCATCAGGAAGCATAAGCATGATAATTATGTTTTATGCAAATCTACAGATAGTGATCTGATCTCAATGATCCGTAATCATGAATCCATTAGAGCTTTTTATTGATCATTCACTAATTTTCCTCGTCGCCGCGCGGGGAAATGTGACCCAGGGTCACTTTCTCGAATCAATGACTCTTCCCTTTAAATATAGTGAGTCAACCCAAACACGCTTAGCGTCACAAAGAACTTTATACACGATGATGGCTGTTTGCCGCTTTGCAGAATAAGTTGATAATGCAAATAAAGGCTGAGCTTCGAAGTTTACCCGACATGTTCACATTTCACACGGTTACTCCGCGATGCGTCAGCGGATCAACAGATAAATCGATGACAAAAGCCTGCATACAGCCGTGTGTTCCAATGAAATCACGCGTTAAGGACCGCTCTAGTTTGTCGGTCCACTTAACGTCCGTCTCGCATTCGATTCGTCGTCAAACGACTTTTCACATTAAGGTTCCTCGAAATGTCACCATCGGCTCGAATACACACGCCGCGCAATAAAAGCGATCGATTATTACCTATATGTGTGAAAAGCGGAAGGAATAGGGCGCGAGTCCAGCGCGAGCTCGGCCGCGTCCGCCGCCGCTCGTGAGAATTGTCAATATTTGACCCCGGCTCGTTGCTACGCTTCGAAATTGTCTCAACGATTTCGATATTTTCCAATCACAAATATTATCTTAATAACTGACAGCGCCAGATTCCCTACGTACTCGTATTAATCCGTCGGCGTCACTCGTCCGAGTCGGATCTCGGTCCGCGGCTCTCCGTAAACATCGATTCATTATCTCAATCGCAGTGTTAAAGAACTCGTTTTTATTTGCGCTTTCTACGCATAAATAAATATGTATTAAGGTATATTACTGCGGAATCTGGCACGCGTCAATCAAACGGAACGTACACGAAACACAACGATTTGTCACTCCGCCATTTCGAGGCATCCACAATAACGGCCGCCATTTTGGTGACAATAATTAACAGATAGGCATCTTCGTTCGACCGCTTTCTAGTTTTTGTTTTCTAAAAATAATTATCATCACAATAAGCCAGGCGATCTCTTTCTACTTACCGCTGTTGCGGTATTTTGAATAAAATTAAGAGGCCAAATGATTTCAAATTCAATAGCGTCAGCGTACGGTTGTAATGAGTATCTATTAGAAACCGGCGGAACAAATGTTTATGTGCCTGACACTCAGAAACCTGGCGTTATCTTCTCGATACTAAATAAAATATGTTGTGTAGTGAATCGGTCGGTGCGTTCGCAACGGCTCCATTCAACTCGGTAGCCGTCGGTCGCTAAATAGTCGACGCTGAAAATATTTCAGCGCGGTATTTGAAGCGTTAAACAGCTGTTGAGCTAGAGTTTAGCGCCGGTGGCGGCTGGCGGCGCGTGAGTGCAGCGCGCGCTCGCGTCACGCCGTCAATGGCGCGGGTTATTTACCTCTCCTTATCACCTTTTGTTTTGCTTAAATACTTGTCTCGTTTCGTGTGACACTCGTAGCTTCCTGATACGCCTGCACTATTTGACGTGCACCTACGTTTGTACGTCAACGTAGTATGTAACGCAGAATGAGTGTAGCACTTTAGTAGATTCTGAATAAGGCAGTCAACATTTTCAATTTTAACATAAAAAGCTCCAAAAACAAAATACGTCAAAGCATCCTCGGCATGTTTGCACAAGATATCGTGGATATCGAGCATCGCAGTGAAATAGAAGAAGCCACAGCTATTGGAAGGGCTAACAATAAACGCATCGGAGGCCGATCGGCGATACAGGTCCTTGTGTCCACATTAGCATCTCGAGCCAGGAGTGTGTGCAAACAGCGAGGGTCATCTGATGAAATGTTCAAAGGCTTTTAGTTCCCGAGAATTATTAAATGAAGCCCCAGGATCGTAATGTAAACACTGTGTGTTTGTTGAGCCAAGAACCTGTTGCTTTGTCGACGGTTTGATGCGTGCTTCGGCTTATTGGCGGTTATTTTATGTCTGCTAATGTTAATGCGAGTGCGGCTGTTAATGTGGCAACATTGTGACACCAAACACATTTCCCCAGACGTGGTATTCTCGCCTTCTTTGTTAGATTTTAGTTCATTACTTCGTACATTTTAACATTCTTCAAATCATATTTTGTGTTCAAATCGACGACATCATGCAAGCCACTGTCCACCATAACACAACACGGAACGTCTCCAGTCTGCACAGAATTGCTGCATTTACAAGTTATTTGAGTGAAGCATCTTGTACAATCAGCATTCCCTCGTATATTACGCAAACACGAAGGCAGATTTCCCTTCGACGTCAACAATACATTGCTCAAATGAGTGTTGCAACGACCTCTGTGAAACACCAGATATGTATGGATATCTAGGCAAATATGGAGGGGTTATGTCTAGGTAAACACGCAGGTAGCCATCCCGGGCGCTAACACTGCTAATGTGTGGACAAAGCTCGTCGTGACGGATCCTGCTAATAAATATTCCAGGGAGTGTGGATGCGCGAACATTACCATCACGCCGCCGCCGACGGGAACCTAATGATCTTCTTTGTCCTTAATGCGATACTGCAACTTTACTGAAACAAGTGAATATGACTTCGGAGTCTCAGAATGATTCAATTGTAGTGATTCGTTTTGAAACCACTCTTAAAAGTTTAACAAATTCATACATTTTAATGGCCATTGCGTATTGAGTTACCGATGAATTTGCACATTTGGAGTTGAATTCCGCTTGTTAATGAGTATTTCTAAGTCCTCGTGCCCGATTGGTTATTTGTCGTGTGTTCGATCAATTCACACAGACATCAATGTTTTCACCTCGCGTCGCGACGATATCTCCGCCGACATTAACAACTAAATGTTCAATATTTTATTACCACACGTATTTGTCTTGCATACCGACCAAACATGTTAAGCGCACACGACATCTTTCATTACAAGTTTCTATTTGATTTCGCCTCATAAAATCTACTCACATAGACACGATTATGATTTCTATCACAAATATTACATTGTATAAAGTATCTGAAAGTTTACTCTTCATAACATTCAACAGTGTTTCGACCACGTAGAGTTCAATATTAGGTGCTGTGGTTCTTCGATGATCGATGACCAGGGGCGTAGCTACCGCCGTATCAGCCGTATCAATTATACGGGGCCCCCAAGCAACAGGGGCCCCGAATGTGAGTATGCAAAAAATCCTTAAATATTATCCATAATATTTTATAGATTATTAACATTTTTTAATATAACTGCTGTTCTGTGCAAACATTTAGTATAAAAATCACAATACACCGAATTAATAATATATAATTCGTATTAGATAAAAAAAACTAAAATTATTTGTTTCCACATTAATATAGTTATTTTTTTTAATCAATTGGAGCATTTTTCGTTTTTTTTTTAATAAAAAACTTTATACTGTTGGGGGCCCCTCAACACATCTTGATACAGGGCCCATCTAAGGCAAGCTACGCCACTGTCGATGACTAAGGCCGCAGCACCTGAGTCTACGACACAGAGTATCTTTTCCTCTAAAGAAAATTTCGTGTTGTTATCTTCATTGATATCGCGCTTAATTCTGAATGGTTTAAGAGCACTTTTGGTAGCATGGTGTCGGCAGTAAAAGGCGCTAATCAACAGTGTGTCCTGCTCCTTATATCTAAGCATTACTTCGGGATTCTTCTGAGAAGGCATCGAGTCCATTCCCTGTTTATTCAAATAATAAGCAAGTGAGTTGTTTAATGGTTCCGATGGATGAATTCTTTCACTTTCCGTTTCTTTGTTGGGGTCACGATCACGATATGAAACATATCAGTATGTTGTTGTTAACACGTTACAAATTGGGTGAAATATTGTGTCAAGTGTTCTCGCGCTCGGATTACGTCGGCGACGTTTCATTCTTCATTTCCCTTGGCATCGTGTTAACGTGTAGTGAAATTCCGGTCGCTTTTATTGACTAGTCCAATACAACATACCTTTTCATCGGCCCACTAAACAACTTACAGTTAATATTATATTATTAAATCACGCGACGGATTCAACAAAGCTGCTAAGTCGCGCCGATTCTGTTTGTTGTGGGGTTAGCGCGGGCTGTGCTAACGCTATCCTACTTATCGGAACGTGCAACTGTTGATTTTTACAGTTCGTCACATGATAATAACATCAACATTGTGTGTGCCGCGTGTTTGTTTAGTTCACTGAATTTGGTGAATCCGCAGCTTATAAGGTAGACGAACTTAAAATAAACGCCTTAAGTGGTCCATTTTTATTGATATAACGTTTAAATAAAATTGCGGTCACCTTAAAAAGTAATAAAAAGGTGGAAGGAATCCAGTAGCAGTCTGGACCCATGAGAAAGAAAAGTCGAATGAAATGACAGGGTGTGGATACGGGAGCACGATTGATGTGATTATAGGGTTCCGTAGACGGGAGTGGAGCGTTCCATGTGAGATTATACTGCCCTGGAATGGAGATAAAGTGACGCTAAGAAGTAATAAAATTCAAAGCATTTTGACTGCAAATATATTTTTGTCGGTCGTTGACATGAACATTTTTGTGAAATTTGTAGGTGATTAAGTTGGTTATTTTTATTGTTAATAAAGTACAGTGGGCAAGTCCACAGTTATTCACGAATTATGTGTCGCCTTCAGGATGTTTTTTTGACACGTGCAATAACCAAATTTTAAAAAAACGCCTGCAAGTAATACAGCACGTTAAATTGTTGAACATTAATTGATTTAGCACGCGGAACCCTGAAGTGGGCCGGTGAAGGAAGCTTGCGTGTCGTTCGGAGTCGAGCGTTTATCCGAACGAAACATTTCACCGATAATAACTCCACACAATATAATAATGCGAATAATAAATAAAAATGGAAATAAAATAATAATTTTAATGTCGTAATTGTGGGCCGGGGGCTGTGGCGGCGCAAAACGCGCTCATTTCGAACAACGATTTGATTGCCGCTCGCAACACTTGGCTTATATTGATTCCGATGGAACTTTAAGTGCATTAATACTGGGACTGGTTTCGCATAGTCGGTACTTGTGTTTCTCGCAATGGTATGATGCATTACGCGCAGAGACCCGCCATTAATTCCTATGTGCCGAGCACTGCCGAGCCAGCGATCGTGGATTTCCGTGAATCCGATTAAATTCACTCAATTGCTGTAATGATAAAACGGTACATGATTGTATTAGAGCCATGTTTCTGTACGGAAACATGGCTAGTTGCTTTCTAGGAAAGTAAATAGGTCCACTTTTCTTATTATAACACCTTTCATCCTATTCCTTTATAAACAACAAGTGACCCGCCCCGGCTTCGCACGGGTGCAATGTAGATACTAATGTTTCCTCTACTATAATATGCATGTATTATACATATAAACCTTCCTTATGATTCTATTAAAAAAAAAACCACATCAAAATCCGTTGCGTAGTTTTAAAGATCTAAGCATACATAGGGACAGACGGCGGATAGCGACTTTGTTTTATACTATGTAGTGATGTTGCATGTTTCACAACGATTATAAAATTATTGTTCTCAATCAACCTACTATGTTGATGTGGAACAATATCAACTAGTTATTACAGTTATTCAAGTACTTGACTAATAAGGCTGGTTTCAGCAAATGTTGTGAGCCCTAGGCGACTTATTGCGGCGACCACATGTTACTCAGCCGATATACATAGCAATAATAAGTATAAGTAAATATAATTGAACAAATTTAACTCCTCGGGCAATCCATGAACGGAAGCTCACGGCAAATTGTGTTTATTAAATGTATGCATCGGAAAGTAAACAATTGTAGATTAAATGCGAATCGAAGGTGAATAATAGTTCGTACTAATTATACAGAATACATTGTTATTACTTTATTAGTTGTTAACCCTTTGAATGCCGATGATTGTCCCTGAACGATGATCTCGGGAAATAGTAATAATAACACGCGATCTTGAACAGTTTACGTCAAATATAGACGTATTTATTTATAGAACCTTATTTTAACAATAACTTGGACATGTAAAGAGTATTCTTAACGTGTCATCTTCGTATTTTTCTACATTTACGTGTAGGTTTGACGCCTTGCGACATTTATAGGTAATTGCGAGTAAACTGGCCAGGCTCGACGGGCGCACCTGCCACTTGGTAATCATTTTAAAAATAAGTCATACATGTATATGAAACTAGCTGTGGTCTGTAATTATGTTAACGTTATGTTGGAAAAGTCTATGATTTATCAAGAATTTGTATTAAAATAATTCCGCTTGATAAATCAGGGCCGTTTATACCGCTGCTGCAGTTATAGGTTAAGGATTATTATTTAATCATGTTTCAATGTTAAATTTGTTTGCGATATTGAATTATATTTGGCTGTTTTATTGTAATTGTTTGATCTGGCTGTGTTATTGTGCGTAACTTCCTTCAATAATCTGTACAAAAAATCTGGTTCGTTGTTAGCTTAAGCTAGACTGAATTCTACCAAAACGCATTATTCTTATAAAGAATATGACTGGTAATCTATTCTGAATCTCCAATCAGATTCCATGGTTTTCAGGAGAGAGGCTAATGATAGAGATTTGCAGGTGTAATACTGGTCGGACAAAATTTAATTTGAATCAATCGACACAAAAAGACGTGAAGGGATTCTCCAGAAAATTCTCCAATCCGAAGACAAACAAGTTACAACCAACGTTTTCCTTGTTCCAGTCCGCACGGTCTGAAGGCGAGTCTTCCGGGGAGCAATCCTGCGAGAGCTCCGACGAGGGCGTGGGGCGGGACGCGCCAGCGCCCCACCCGCACCAACCACATCAGCCCCACCAGCCCCACCAGCCGTTGCAGTCACACCAGTCGCTGCAGCACCAGCCTATGCAGCACCAGGCCTCACACAACTTGAGCCACCACGCCTCGGTGCAGCATCAGCCGCTCAACAGCCACCAGATGACGCATCCGCACCAGAGGAACTCGCCCAGACCCCTTGAGAGGGAGTTGAAAGTAAGTACCAACCCCACCAGCTACTGCAGACCCATTAGTCACTGCAGCATCAGCCCATGCATCACTCGGCCACACACAGCCTGAGCCACCACGACTTGGTGCAGCATCAGCCGCTCAACAACCACAAGATTATGCATCCGCACAAGAGGAACTCGCCCAGGTCTCTTGACAGAGATTTTAAAGTAAGTACCAACCCCACCAGCCACTGCAGCAGCATCAGTCGCTGAAGTACCAGACCTCACAAAACCTGAGCCACCACGCCTCAGTGTAGCTTCAGCCGTTTAACAGTCACCAGAGGGCGTATCTGCAGTCCGCACCAGAGAAACTCTCCCAGATCTCTTGAAAGGGAACTGAAAGTAAGTATTTTATAATGGTACGAAATGTGTACAAAGGTTTGTTTTAGGGATTTTCATCCTTGTAAGATAGAGAGAAGAAGAACAGTTTCTATTGTATCTATGTAAGTACATCATAAATATAACACTTAAAAGAACTTTCGAAATTGTTTTAAGAATTGGAATAGAATTGATTGCTCTTATAGCCTAAAGACTTTTGCATCTGTCTGGTTAATGATGATTACAAAATACTCTGGCTAATTGTAACCCACTCGTCTCAAACTATACTGCAGATGTATGATCCATTCGCAAAATTTATTTGTCTTATTAATTATTGTGCCAAGCTGTCGATGTTATCTACAGATACTTATCTACGCTCAAGGTACAAATACTAAATAGCCATAATTGGAAAGATTCTTATGGGAATCATATTCTGTTTATGGGAATTGACGATTATGGAATTTTATTTCTAAAATCTATCATGGATCGGTTTTTGCAAGCTCATGCTCGGGTAATAAAAATTATTGTTTAGATATTAATTGCCTCTCACGACATTACTCCTTAACATAATGTTTGTCCCGCCAGGTGCGCGATGACTTCGAGTCTCTGAAGTCCTCTCTCCACCCACACTTATCATCACTGGCATCATTAGCGCAAGGGGCCCCCCTGTCGACGCCCAGTAGTGTGTTCGCGCTGGCCGGCGCTGGGGCCCCTGGGGGCTTCCCTTACGCGCCCCCTGCGTTCCTGGCCCCCGCTCCACCACCACCGGCGCAGCCAGCAGGCTCGGCGTCATCGTCGTCGTCGGAAGGCAGTGCTGCTGGCTGGAGTTTTGAAGAACAGTATAAGCAGGTCCGTCAGGTAAGTTCGTTTTATTGTTGATCTTTTATTTATTGATTGATGATTTTTATTTGAAATCAAGGCTCACTTAGTCTATTCTATTAGAATGTCACCATGAAAACTTAATGAAGTGAGTGGGAAATGAAGTGGCATACCACCTAATTCAAATACAAAATATTTACGGTGAGATATTTACTAGATAGCACTGCAGGATACCCCTATTAAGGCCTAAGTACCTAACAATAAGCCCAAAAAATAAAACAATTTATTCAGTCAGAAACCAAGTTTGAAATGTTTGCCCACATGTATAATCGATAACCATTTCAATTCCAACATTCAAAGCAAAGTAACATCGTAATAGCTCAGCCGTTGCATAATAAACCATAAACAATCTACCTACCATAGAGCAATCAAATAAAATCGCGCCGACCCTCGCCCAACCCTGCTGAATTATTCACAGCACACATTACGTGTCTATGTGTCCAATAAAATGGATTCCTAAATCGCTACATAATGGTCGGTTCAACCCGTTACTTCGTTACATATTTCATTGGTTTCGCGAAGGGTTGTCAAAACATGTAAGGGGTCATTGGGGCCCCCGGATGAATAATAATCCGCTGTCGGGTTCGGAGGGTTGAGGACGGATTGTCAATGTTCTTCATGACTTTATTGCGGCTGTACGAGGGTTTTGTCGTGATGTTTTTATTATTATCAACTTGAAAACGGTTATGAAGTAGGTTTGGTTGTTTTGATGTTTGAAAAGATATGTATCGGTTGAATATAGTAGATTATTAACCAAGGGGATAAAGGAGTGTCTTGGGCGCGGGTGACGATTTAAATCGCGAGCGTAACGAAGGACTCGAGGTTTACTCCCGAGTGTAGCGAGGGTGTTAAACACTTAAATCACCAGCGAAGCGAGGGATTTTAGACGATCCTGAGTGTAGCGAGGGATTTAAGTCCACCCAAGACTAAGACAGCTTTATCACCGAGGAAAATACTCTACTTTTCGTACCATTTGCGAAAAAATTAACACAATAATAATATGACATAAGCATTTATTAAAAATAATGACAATTAAGCGTAAAATGCGTATTCCTTTTTCAAAAAGATGTATAATTTCTTTATATACAAACTCAATGGTGTAAACACAGATGTAGTTCGGTATAAATTTCGGTAAGTATTCCAAATTTAAATCAAATTCTCCCCCTAGAGGATGAATGAAATTCAGTACAATTTTCTTTCCCTCTCTTAACAGATTAAAAATGACTTTTGTTATGTTCGCTTTTTGTGGCATAGAATGTTACTTTTTTAGCATGTGGTATGAAAAAATATTTTTTTAACTAAAATTACATTTTCGGAGCCACGTAAAGCAAAAAACATTATGATAGTTGCTCTTTTTCTTCAAGGATTAACCATTCATTCTCCGGCACCATTAAACTCCATTTAGCAGAAAGTTAACAAGTTCTGCAATTTCCTGATACAAAAGTATAAAGTAATACATAATAAGTGGTTTATTTTCACCTCACGACCTCCCGAACAAGCTGTTAAGTGTTCTATCAAAGGGAAGAAAGGTATTAAATTGTAGCGGCTGATCACGAGCCTATTGTTCACTAATTAACTGGAGGCACGCTTGTGTTGTGTGCCTTTGCGTAATATCGAATAAGGACTCTCATTCACGGTGAGACGATTTTCTTGAAACTTTCGGCAGGGCTTTTGCGCATGTGTAAATTTTAAATAGACTCTGGTTAGAATATAAGTCAATTCGATCTGTAAATTTCTTTGAATTGGATATTTAGTGGCAATAGGTCCTGATGTGATCATAGTGCGCTTTATCTGTGATGAACCATTTCTCGACATTAGACTTTTACAAGCTTAGGTATATTGTAAAACACATGATTTCTGATCCAACTGAGAACTTATTTTAATTTTCTTCGGTCGATGCAACATGTTGTTTGTCCAATCAATGTACCCATCCTTTTCGCAATAATGTATGGGACGGCTTCCGACCTCCGGATACAGTTGAATACCAGTAGATTACGTGGGCGACTTCCTATCCTAGCTCCACTACCTGGTAACTGGCTAGTATCCTGGCCCTTTGGCAAGACTAGTGTCATTTTCGTCGTCATCATCTTAATTTTTTGGAATTCCTATTTTACCCACGACGGGACGGAGACAGTCTATGCGTTTGGGGTGAGAGGATGTTTCTTTGTGTGTGCAAACCAATGTTCCCATTTATCTCCAGTACTACTAGTCCGATTTTCATGCGGTTTTCAGTGATAAGTTCGGATTTGATTGGTGCATGTTCTTAGATATGTGTTACGGTGACAACTAACGACCGCACTGTATATATATATGTAGTACAATGTTCATAATTAAGTTCTCCCTAAAAAGTTTGAAATAAAAGGCAAAATTGAAAATTTTGAAAGTTAAGTCGGGGTTTTTGCTCATTATTTAATTCTTCTTCTCAATTATGTTTTTACCGTTGCGGGATTATTCAAAATTTTCAATTTTGCCTTTTACTTTATACTACCGTTACATGAGAATTTGGTTGAGTAATTGAATAGAATACTCTTTATTATGTACGTACACCATATAAGTTACAGAAAAGATAGATGACGAAAATATATCGTAACGTAACTCAATGTGCCTTATTGCTAAAAGCGATCTTTTAAAGATACCCTTTAATGTGACTTATCGTATTTCGCCAGAATTTTATCGTGGCATTCATAGCCATCTTACAGACTTACCTACATACGTAAAAATGGCATATTGGCGTGAAATTAACAAGGTATCCTCTCTTTTATATTAGTCTGCTCGCGTGCCTCCCGGTTAACGAGCTTCACAAAGAATCCAATTGATACCTTACTATCAATTATAAACTTCAGAATATGTGTGGTGCAAGAGTATTATGTTGGCATGATATTGTTGAAATGTACTTTTACTTAATTTGTAAAGCCTTTTGAGTGTGGTCTGGATCAATGTAGATTGTTGTACACTACATTTTATACTGACTTCATTTCATTTATTATATTGTATGTGGGCTACATTTCATACATTACACGTTCACGAGTAATTCATATTCTTTCATTCATAACTGTTTCTTTTGATACGTAGTCAAATTGGCTTACAAGTAACATTTTTGAAATAGTTGCGTTACCCATGATGGAATTACGACCAATAAGCTCCTTTGTCATGAAAATTACCGTGTTTAACAAGTCATGCAATTGTTATAATTTCACCAGTAACTTAAACACCCTGTTCAAGTTGAAAGTAATTTTGGCAACCAGCCAGTTACAGACAATGGCCCAATTTTGTTTTGATGTAAGCTTTTAGGCTTTTTGGTCCTTCAGGCCATACGGTGTAGCCCGTGGTCCTTTGTGTCTAGCTTAAAGTTTAGCACGTTAATTCGTTCTACATATCGCAATTTGCGACACAATGTGCGACACACAATGAGGACAAAGGAGGTCGAGCACTCACAAAGCAACATAGTCAATGTGTTAATGTATTACCATTGGATGTTGACTGGTGCTGAGGAATTCTGTTTACGGCCTGTTATTGGTATTTATTCGGTTTAATGCATCCTTCCTTTGTGTCCAAGGAGCTTGTATAGTAGAAATCTGCCTACAATGTTGAAAGATTATCTTGTTGATTAATAAAATTGTAAGCTTTAATGTAGTTCTGTGCCTGGTTATAATGTTGTGCAACAAAACTGATGTTCCATGATATTAATTTGTATATAAATACTAACTGGTTGAATTGATAAGTGATACTTAACTTGTATTAGTTTGCAATGAAATGCAACTAAGTTATAAGCTTAGTTTAATAGCCTTCCATCATAACAACTTTATTGTATTCCAACTGTGTTGTATTTTATCTATTTTGTAAATGTGAGCTCGTTGTAGGCCTTGTAAACGTATGATTTTAAATGTTTATACTATCTACCTCTTTAATTCATCATAAAAAAAATTGTTTGATCGTGGGTTTACGATAAAGTTGAATTCGATCGTCAATACCGACTGGATCTGAATCGAGTTAACAAAATGTGTGAGATTAACCTTGTGACATTTCGGTAGCGCATTTCAATATATTTTCGACTGCCGATACATTTTTGAAATTGAGGCTTGTTTGACAGATTGTGTCTTCGATACGAATGTTTAAACCATATTTAAAAAATTAGTAGAATGGGCCTGACACCAATTTATTTAGGTCAGTTTTTTTAAGCCATCCTTAAAAAAAAGTATTAATTTAATCGTTTCTTTGTTTTTTTTTTATACCTAATTGATTACAGACTCTTACTGACTAAAACCCATCCGCGTTCCTCCAAAAGCTTTATGCGTACCAGGGCCGTGGTGACTCTTTCGAATAAATTTTGCAACCCTAGTAGTAGATAACTTACTTAACTATAGTACTAATTATTGATCAACCAAGGAACTAGGGTTTCATGGTTGAACGATTGCTGACGAGGATTGCAGTGATAATCTAGGGATTACCTCTGCGATACTCGTCACCAATCGTTCCGACCGAAGCAAACGCGCGTCGTGATAATCGCACGGCTGCACGCGCGGGCGATAATCGCGCATATGACGCGCGACTGCGGCGCGTTTGCGCACAAATCGGTCTACTTGCGAGCGTCACGGTGCCTTTGTGCGATTCCGATGTACGGCGGCAGTTTAGATATTGTTCTTATGCTTCTAACGCTCTAGTTAATACGGGTTTAAATTCATATTAAACGGTTAGTTATGTTATGATGTTTGGTTTATTGTGTATGGATGTGGTGTAGTTTGTTTTTAGTTTTAAAGGTCGCTTTTCGTGAATAAGCTGTCGCAGTTAAACAATGGTTTGTAGCAAAGACTTGGCAGTCTCAATTACCTACCTGATAATATAGGTACTAACTAGGTATTCTGTATTGGAAGTATATAATACGGAAAAGGAAAAATCATTCGGTTTATTCAATCACAGTAACGTTTTTCGTTGACTTGTAGATCTGCCATGCATAATTGATTGTTTACTGGATACGACATGAATAACACGAGTCAGTATCGCACCTTGTTGTTATAATTCTATCACTTTCCTCTATTTGATCAATCCACTTTGGGACTCATCGCCTATTGACACAAAGAGTGATGAATTTGACGATTGAATGAAATCTGTGGGCACGTTTACTCAAGGGACTCGGTAAATACGCTCCATTCATTCGTACTTCATTCTTTAATTGAAGATAAACTGTGCAGTGATTATGGACGGATCGCACCTCTACGTGAATCTAATGACAAGTTTCAATCTTTTGCAACTTTAATTACGCAGTGGACGTTGTTTGCGTGCGTATTTAGAAAATGATACATTTATGTATTTTATTTATAAATAATGACCCGCTATTAACTGTTATATGATTGCTTAATCGTAAATACAAAGTCGTAGATAAACGCTGCGTAATAAAGCAAAAAAATAAATAAAAAAAATGCGACGTTTTCCCCCTCGCTCCTCCCACATAATTTCTTCCCTATTACGAAAATGACAAGGTTGATACTCGCGCGAGGCTCCGTGTGTATAAACATTTATATTTCTACTAATAGTATGATTATCGCGCCCTCTTTAGGGCGTTGTCGTTGAATTAACAGTTATTTGTGCGAAAACCGGAAACTGTTCGATTTTCCACCTTGTGGCTTGGTGGTAGGGTTATAAATTAAAAAGTGTGCAACTGACGTGAGACTTGAAGTCCATAAACGGCGGCCATGTTGGAAAGTCCGCTGTTTTCCGACCCTAAATCATCGCCGTGGATTATTGTTGTTCCTTTTATTAGCGTCTACTGTGTTGCTACTTGTCTGATAGTGTATTCTTAGAGTAATTTTAAAGCCTACAACAATGTATGGACGTGAATGGACCATGCTTTTAGATTTACTTTTTGTGTCACAACAACCAAAAATATTGAGCGTTTGAGGTGTGTCTTTCCGCTATGTCACACCTGTATTTAGAAAACTTTCCAACATATAAGTACACTGTGTAAATAAGTATGAGCTTCGTAATCTTGGATCCCGTGACATGTGTTCTAAAGTACCTACTTTTCTGATTCCGAATATCTTTGTTACTAAAACTAACTTTAATAACTTTTGGATCCATCTTGAAAGCCAATCTTCTTGTTTTTTTCGCTTGACATCACACTTGACATAGTACATCTTATTGCTATCGCTTTGGCATTTAAATCATCTTAAAGTATTTTGGGCGATTCAAACACTGTTTTTCGGATGAAAATGGTCCGTTTATGGAATTTCGTACCGAAACACAGTTTTATGAAGCAGCTTCCCTCGCAAGCAATAACATTCAACTACACCCGCACGTGTTCAATTATTTTATAACTTGTTTCAATAAAAGTCCCAGTGTCCAAGATTCAGTATTGTCACGTATTCGACTGCGCGCGCGCCGCGGCGTCGCTCGTCCATTAGTCAAGTGCCCCCCGCGCCGCACTTTATGCGCGACTGCGGGACACGTTTGATTTTATACTATTTATCATTGCTATAAATTGCCTACATTGCAAAACATGTTGCTTGCTACAAATTGATGGGGTTATAGGCCGTTTCAGTCCTTTGAATTGATTGTTGAATTAATCAAAGATAAACCGGCATTGGACTGAATATATCTGCCGCTTTTTAGATGAGAAATATTTATGTAGGTTGAAAGAATCACTAAATGGGTCCCATCAAACGCTAGGTGATATTGTGGCAGGCCACGGCGAAGATGATGGGACAAAGTCGAATCGAGTTTGTTTTTAAATCATCTAATAAATTTGTCAAAGAGAGCCTTTGACCTGCTGTAGAACAAATTATTATGCTCGTTATGATAGGCAGGATTCCAAGGTTTATCTGAATTCTCCTTTTTTATGGTGTCTCACTGCAGACTATCGAACGCTGCTCTTTGCTACGCATATCTACATAAATGTTTCGCCACTAAACAGCACCTCGTCACGGCTTTCTTTTTTGTGACTGTCTCTCAACCCTTAACTGATTTATTTGTTATATATCACTATCTGTGCATGTTCCACTGATTTGCTCCCTGTGGTTTTGTTGGTTAAGTAGCAAGTCCATAAGATTGCAAATGGCTTGATTTTTCTGAAAGTGAGTAGCTTGTATTTTTAAATGTAAACAACATCACCGCACCCAAATGTTCTGTAATCTCTAAACGTGGTTGTTTTAAATGCACGTGAACTATTAGATTCGCTGTAAACCTTTTAAAGTGGCAGTAAGGTTATGGGTGCGTTCGCCCAAAAAAAGTAACTTATTTTTTTTAACTGGCAACCCAAACGATTAGCCAAGTGAGCCATCGCGCTGGCATTCGAGTGTTTTGGATATTTATTCCGTCTAGACAGTTTATCTAGTGGATGCTTTCGATACGTTTATCAGGGTGGAAGGTTTTATACACTTGAAATTGAAAAGTTAACGACGAATGAGCTTTTAAGCTTTTTTTCTGCAGCGTGTAACGTTTAAGCCGTTTTAAATACGAAATAACTGTCTATAGATTGTTGGTATCGTTTTAACACTCAGTTTTGTTTGTTATTTTGGTGTAGTATCTAACTATTCACGATATGTGCTGTAGAAGAATGTTCTGTGCCGAGTTTTATTTGGCCACACGTATTTTTCTGCCAATTAGTTTAACTTTAATGGCGTCTCGAATTATAATAAGCTCTTGTTTCGAACAGTAGTTTTGGCGTTATCGTGGTACGTGGTTATACGTGGTTTTCTTGTGACGTCACACTTACAGCTACATAACAAACAAATTAGTCAAACATTAAAAAGCATTCGAGACTTCCGATCCTAATTAAGGTGTGTTCGAACTCGTTATTGTTGTTTTTTCTTCAGATTTAGATGCGGCTATTATCGTTAAATAGCCGATTTGTCGTCGCAATTAGCCTTAAAATGTGGAGTTGTACATAAATCGGTACGATTACGTGTATCGGCCTCATTATCGGGCAGCGTTTATCTTGTAAATACTTGTTGAATGAACAGTTAAAATTGAACATTTTATTGTTGTTACATCAAGAAGTTTTAATTGTATCCATACATACACACATACCATGTTTCATGAAACTTAAGAGGTTCTAGACGTGTGATGCTATCAGCAAAATGGCGATTGTTTAAAAGTCTTAAATGTATGGGATTGACAAGCGCTACTGAAATGTCACATGTTCAAACACTTTACAAAATGTTCACTTAACAATCGTATCGTTGATAGATTGTCACTGAGTCCAAAGCCTTTGGAAGGAAGAATTGAAGTTATCGCCAAAAGTAATACTAAAAACATTCGTAACTTAATCTTGTAGCGGAGTTTCACTATGGTTATTTATTTTTGTGCCGTGAAGTAGTAGTAGTAAGTAAAGGTTATTTGTGTGTTTGTAAAGTTTAGCAATGCCGTATGTAATGTACTAGTGATCAGTCTAGGTTTGGAACGATTTACAAACTTTTCTCATTTTATTGGACTTTCTTTTATTGAAAATCTTATCAAAGTTAGTTGCATGGTTTAGAAGTACTTAAGCGAAGTAACATAAATACACAAACATAGTCTTTGTTTTACACTAGTTACAGATAATATGATTAGACACAAAGGTCCAGCTGTAATAATATCCTACATCAACTTCACGCCAAGACATCATTCAGATACAATTTTAGTATCAACCCACAACGTTACCTTCAGCTCACTAATGACTTCATCGGAGTTATCAATTGTTATTATAATTCAGTAATTATCATTTATATAAACTCTGTCTGAACATATGTAAGTTAATGTATTCAGTGGACTAAATACAGAATATCGGTACATTGGACTAGTGAAGAGATAATTACGAGAGCATTATCGAGTGACGTGCTCTGATTGGTCGATATTGAATGTCATTCTGACAATAATGACATTTCGACGAGACGTTGTTACTAATTGCTGACAATTGTACATATTGTTTGGCTTATATTTTTAAGATTAGATTAGTATGGTTTCGGTAGAGTTTTACTTATGTAAAGCTTCAATAATCAGCCTTTTAACATTCCCACTGCTGGGACACAGGCCTCCTCTCTAGGAGAGGGAATGAGCCGTAATCCACCACGCGGGCCCAGTGCGGGTTGGTGAATGTCACATATATTCGAAATTCGAAAAGCTTCAATAATGTAATAAATACCCAATGGGAACTGGCACTGTAGTTCCTTATACAGGTTATTTTATAACCTACCTGGGAATGCAGCACCTCATCACCATTATATTTATAGTTTTCGTACATTAATTTTATTAACCATGTACTACAATGTTTTTTATTTGAATAAACAATTTACTATAAAAAAAAAGTTTTAATACTCTTCAGTTTTATGTATAATTATTGATAAGTCTCTCCCAGGAATCGTAGTCGCAATGAAGGAACATGAAGGGAAAAATGACAGATTGTAGAAAGTTTTGTAGGTACGACGCAAAATAAATAGAATTCTTTGGTAGTCCTGTAAAAATCTTAACTTAAAGTTCTTTTCTACTAGTTGAGGCAAGGCAACAAACACAACCACTAATATTTTCTGAATTTTCGTGCTATTTCCTTTCTCCACCGGTTCCTACAAACTGCTACCACCCACCACTTCACAATTTTATCAAGAAAATGTAATCTCAGATCTGGATAGAGTTACCTTCTATTTGGGCGACATATCAGGCGCATGCGCGGCTCTCGGCGTGATACCGTCGCGGACGCACCCCAGCTGATCGCTATTTCTGGGGGCTCACATGGGGCCCCTGCGTTGGCGCAAGTCATGGGAGAGAGAACGATGGTACCAATGATGGGATGGGATGAGTCTTAATCGATTTATGGTCTGCGGTAGAATTTGTTTTATGTGGGAATAAGAATGTGTGATCTTTTGCGAATACGCTTCATTTGCAATGGTACCAATGAAAATAGCTTAAAAAGCTCCAGTTATTCTCTCAAAAATCTACTCAAATCGACAGATAATTTAACAGGCCTAGTTTACTTGTTTAGTTCACTTTCAGTTCACAAGCAATACAGTCTTTGACTCTTGACATTTGTAGCGTTTCAGTTTTTTTTTCTCTACGCAATTTTGTGCAAAATGTTTCACGTTTTTTTTTGTATTATCATGAATATGTTCCGTTGGTTTTTCGATTCTTCTTTAAGCATTGTTTAGTAATCGCTATATTTTCTATCTTGGACCTTGTTGCATCGCCTAACAGTGGGAGTGCTATCAATGCGTGCAGTATGTCGCATGTGGCGTATTAAATTGATATCCTTTTTATTCGCATATGCACCCAACAATAAATATGGTCGTCGATCAAAATAGTATGATTATCTTAGTGTTTTTTGGTTCTTTGATGGACTTTCTTAATCGAAAGGATGAAAGCTTATTTTATATCCCCTGACTATTTTATTTCCTCAAGTATTGTTCTAGTGTTTATAAACCGTAAAGTCTATTTTACATAGCATAACTGTAATGTTTATTATACTACAGTCATCCAAACAAACTTTGGATCTAGTTAATTCGCAATAACCCTGTCATATCACAGAATGGTCGATATCATTCGCAAATAGAATCATCGCCCAGTTGTTGAAATGTAAACAGAAACAAATCTCTACTATAACACTTTCGATAGTAGAATCCGGCGTACTACAAGATATTTTGGTATCAAATGATTACTACACCGTGAAATTATTGGCTCTTCTACTTATACATGAAATATCGTATCAACGATTAAGATAACTTGCCGATAGATGGGGATAATATTGAAGGCAAATGGATGGTAATTGAGCCTGTTCCCAGCGTTGTTTTTGCCATTCTCATAAGTATGTCGTTTAAGAGTATAAACTGATTTATTATATTTGATATGATCCGTCGACTGACGGCTCACAAACCTTGTTAGAAATCTGTTTTTATTGTGTGTTAATTCTACGTTTCTAGTAACCTGCGTCCGTAAGCGATTCTTTGTTATTTAAGCATGTTTATTTGCTCTCTCTATATTTTTGGAACTGTGTACGTTTAGAGTATTTTTTGTGTATTTGTAGTTTTTGTTTAACGGATCACTATGCAATGTTTTATTCGTATTCCAAGAATGAATGGCTGTGTGAATTATTTGTTCTTCTTGATTCTGAAGGCAGGTGCTTGTGCTACATTGATATGTTTCGACTAGATCGTTGTTAGAACTATTGAGCTATGACGTTTAGATCATTACATTTTGTTCCTATATTACTAACACTTAGACTTGCAAAATCTTGAACTACGTTATTTTCTGGAGAAAAACAAAAAGTTTTCTACTATCGAGGTCTCTTTTACAAGACATGACATCCACAGCAGACCCTTCACAACACACAACTTTACCTTTTCCTTTTAGCTTTCCATTAAACAATAATTAATTTTAAATCAGCAATCTAATTTTGATATGCATGTCGAAATAGTGTAGATGGCCATCAGCCATCGGTGTGGACGCGTGGGCCATATGTATCGAGTCATGGCGCATTAGCGTGTCGGGTGACCGTCACTCTGCAACCGTGCAACAAACTATTTATAGCTCAACTGGGATTTTGTTATCACTGTCGGAGTAATATCTCCATGAATTTGATTCATACATCTCAACATAAATTTGACTGAGACACGATTTTATTTGGTTGAAGTTTTATCACACGCAATTGTTATTTCCTTTGCATAAGATGACCCTCTATCTATTCTCTTTGATGTTACTTATTCACTTGTGTCAGATTTGATATGAGCTCTATACTCATGAAAATACCTAGGGTGCATAATATTGCCACTTTGTAATGCATTGTTATTTATTTCATATGTACAATACAGATTTGAAACTACGAAATTCATCTGGAGTTTGCTTATTGCTCATTATGCCTAGAAAATCAGTCTAACTGCATATCATCTCTTTGCTTTCTATATCTTACAAATTTCAAAGTATGTAAATGGGACTTCAAATCACTCATATGCATCTTTTGCGGCAGCTTACCTTTTATTAAACTCTATATAGGTACTCTGAATCACTTACAATACGTACATCAAATCCCTGATCATCTACCCCTCTTGGCCACGCGTCTTGCGTTCTCGTGTTACCAGAGTGGCTCGCGCTACGAGGGTAGCGAGGGTGTGCCTGAAATAGGCGCACACGCAGCATCTGCCGGTATTAATAGCCCCCCAAAGTGAATGTAGTATCAAGGACGCGGCCGTTTATATCGCGTGATTACTAACATAGGTGAGGGATTTGTTGTATGGATAAAAGGGCGGAGGAAAAGATGCGAAGTATTGAATGCTGTTGAAATGGAATGTTTGTTGCTGCCGAACGGAGAAGTTTTGGAATGTGAACAGATATGCCTGCTTTTGCTGATCTACCAAAAGGAGTGATATGTACCTATTTAGAAATTATCCAGGCTATTAAATAATGATGGCATTCAATGGGTTCAAAAGTTTTGATATCTGATCTTAGCTTTGTTCTTCAGTAAAATTGCAATTCAACAATTGCAGTCTGTGTTTGAAAATCTACATATCCTTAATGTTTTGTACTGTTATTTAGCAATATATTCAGACTTCCTTTAACAAGCTGATGAATGCTCCGAATCTTTGTTCAAAAACGACGGACGTAGATTTATTATTTATATTACAACTTCCTTTACGTGAAACCCCTAAATCGATACGAACATTTGGTTGGCAGTTTTTGCTCCAAACATTCCTATAAAATGTTTATCACCGATGCATCGTACACATGTGGCGGCAGCCCTCTTGACTAGAGATTATTCTAAAATTTCCAGATTGCCACCCCGGGCAAAAAATAAATAAATCCATGCTCATGAACAAAAAATGTCCCGAATCGTCGAGTAGATGATTACAATCCCCTTGAAATGTAGATTTACAGTTATCGCAGCCACGAACCCTGAGAAGTAATCTGCCGTCAGTTTTATGAGTGTTTTTAATATTTGTTCCATAATTATTTCAGTGTGTTGGAATCATTTTATGTAAAGGGGTAATAGATTTCTTTCAATTGGATTGTACTTATTGGAATTTCTGCTACGATCTTACAGTATGTTCATTTTTTCTTTCATAATTAATTGGATGAATTTAAAAACCCCAACTTCTTTTGTCCCAAATAATTCATGAGTGTGTATAATTTAATTGCCATCTTCCTGATGTAGGCGTAACTATTTTGTTTATGTCAGTGTTATTTGCATGTGTTGGTGCGATGCCGGGCCGGGGGTGCGCGGGCGCAGCCGACCCGCGGGTTATCATTTCCTGTTCTTATTTTAAATTTTACAACATAATATTTTTTGCTCACGGCGGGAAGCTGAAGCGCTGTTATTACTTTGTATCTGCTGAATAGTTTGAACGAGGCTTCCGGCGACTGGGACCGCAATTAACTGGGACCGCGGTCCCAGTCGCCGGATTCGTAAAAATTAAATATTTTTCTTCCAGCGACTGGGACCACTCATAGATAACTTAAAAAAATCTATTATTCAAGTCAAAATCGGTACAGTCAAACGAGAAAGAATCTAAATTATTTATATGAATATCATTGACTCATTCTAGACATGATTTTATCCTATGCGCTTAGTAATACCTACATTAAGCTAGCCCGTTTTTACATAATTCACACATGCAGGTAAACACACACAAAGGGCATAGCATTGTATGATTGTACCTACTATCCGTCTCTAACTCGAGTCCGTTTTGCCTGTCGATTTCAAGGTCATGTAGCCCTTTTGTTATAAATGGGACTTATTATTATTATAAGCACGATTTATGTTATTATTTTTTTAAATTATTGTTAGCATGATTTATGTGTATGTTTTATTGCGAAAGTTTCAATTATAACAGAACTGTAGTCAAAGGCTGTTTTTATATCAATAAATGGTGTTTTTGTATAATCAAAAAGTATTTTTCTTCAATTATTTCACCTAAAAATGTTTCGTTTGACTGTACATTTTTTTGATTTCAGTTATCATATATGAGTGGTCCCAGTCGCTGGAAGAAAAATATTTAATTTTTACGAATCCGGCGACTGGGACCGCGGTCCCAGTTAATTGCGGTCCCAGTCGCCGGAAGCCTCGTTTGAACGATCAGGAGATGCTTCTTGCGTTGGTATTCAAAACTTTTGAAGAAATATTGTATTTTTTTTTTTGTAATGGCTGGTAAAACCTCCAAATAAAAATGCAATCACATAGAAAATCTTCTAATTATGTGATTGCATTTTTGATATTGGTTATTATGTTATCAACGAGTGTAATATTTTGCGGTTCCAATTTGTTTTGTAGTAGGCATCATTGATACAAAAAATCAGTTGTGTTATTCGGGAACGACTTGTCGCTTGATTTCATTTAACGACTTGAAAACATGTTTCAAGCAATTGTAAATTGTATCACTAAGGGACCGATTGTTACCATTATTTTTACATTCGCGGCTACCTCGCAATTTCTCAGCTTTCCTACATGGATTGCCGGCACAGTCGATTCGGACGATAAAATTGCAAACAACAATAATTTTACTGTTTATACACGTAATTGTTTATTAGGGCGAGCCAGGTCGCCGGCGCCTTTTGTCGGTCGCTACGTCAATATGATTTTATTACGCGCGATTCGCTGCGGTCGCGCCTATGTGTAAGCACCTTTAAGATTTGCGATTCGAATGCAACACTTGACCTAACCTCTTGAAAGTTATTTCATTAATTCATTGTTTCTGTTCAGTAGCTTAAAATATGTCTTGTACCGAAGCCATATCAAACCTCTGAGCTGTCTATGATATTTTATTTCAAGTTGCAAAAGCAGCAAAAATAATATCAGATTAGATGATCTCTAATTGACTGAAACTGAAGCCAATACGAATATAACTAAAGAAACGACAAAGTATCTAAAATTCCAATAAAAATCTTAATAGCCCAATTACAAGAAACCAAGTTCCATAATCGAGTGGCTCTTATACAAACAGCAAGGCGAATGATCTACCAAAGGACCCACGAATGGACATGTCAAAACATGGGTCCTTTGATCAGAGCCCAATTAAACATGTTCTAGGAAATCACTTAACGAGTTGCACGTAAACAGCTGTGGCTTGTAGCACTTACTGATGCACTTACGTCTGGAGACTAAGTAGAACAGCAGGTGCTTGGTGTCACTGGTCCTTAGGTTTGGTCTTTGTGGACAGGATTACAGTCGATACGTATTATTGTTGGTTACGTGAGGATCTTCTCATGATACCTTGTGTGTGCACGCCTGGTTGTTTTACCAGAAATTTGAAATATGTAGCGAGATTCAAAATAGTGACAGATTATTTGAATATCGCTTTATTTTTGTAATGTTTTTAAACTATTTAGTTCACATGATACTGCAAAAATCTGGCATAAATTTGGATTTGTTGTTGTGCTGATATTAGTTTTGAATTATACATGAGTCGCCGCCATAGGACACAAAGAAGGGTGCGCTGGGCTTATTTAGAGCACACTGAAACTACCTCTACTTATTAAAATAAAAACACAATAAAGCCCAATCATTCGCTTGGGCACGCTTCAAGCGCTAGCCGGTAGTGAGCGCGTCATCCACACTGGAGGAGTGCGCTTGATTTGTTTAGACAGCGGCGATCACAAAGCGGCGGCGATCAGCCTGTAACGTTTCCTCTTTACGACCTCCCCAACTGTGGAACACTTTGTATAGTTATCCATTGTTTTATCAATTTCAATAATTTATCACTTGTGTCGAGAACGGAACGCGTCCGTCGCCACGCCGGTACAACATGTGATTCTTGATATTCTTAGAAGTAAACATGCAACTGTTACGATTGCTGATGGATTTTTTATTACGTATGGTTGCCGTAATCTGTTCGCTGTTGTGCAAGGAGGTTTGTCAAATATTAGAAGTGTGTGCTGAAGTATACGATGCTGTTGTTTATGAGTTTACTATGTACTGAAAGTTAGCTATGGATTCAGCGTAAACGTCGTGGACTGATGTGTGTAGTGTCGCATTTTCTTGCGTAAACGTTTGTAAACTCATACCGTTTCTTACAAGAAACTAGACCTGCCGTCTTATTTGAAGTAGCGTTTCATAATAACATACTCATCAGCTAAAAGTAAACAAATACGATTTTGAAATTCTATTTGAAAATATAATTGTTTCGAATAGTGAAACAGTAGCACTAAACTAAATAAGAATTAGCAAGTTGTATGTTAATTGGCTGGTCTCAAAATCAATAAATCTAAAGAGAAGGAGCTTAACACGAAGTCAATCTAATTAATAACCAAACATTTGTGATAGTACGGACAATAGTAGCGACGGGCGCGCCACCTAGGGCGCGGCGCTGTAAACGACGCGTCATTAACGGACTGTTTATAGGTGCTTTAAACACTACTTTAATTAAGTAAGTCGCTTATGTTACGTCGCGAGCCATAGCTGATAAAACGCCTGTGGACGCATTGAATTTCTTTATGTATTGTCACGATCTGGGCGTAGAAAGCGAAACTTTTTGAGAGACAAGAATATACTATGCTTAGATTATAAAAGCGAAACAGAGAGTTATATCCATTTCTGATCATCTGTTTTCTTCGAAATTATCTGAAGGAAAATGTCGGGATTGTAAGTATTATTGTCAAGTTTGTTAGCGAGATTACCAACTACAGATATCCAGGGACTGAAAGACGTGCTTACTTATTTTTTTTTACAAAAATGGAATTTCATAATTATTGCAGCGAACCCTTCATCTGTTTAATATAACAATACATGGATGTTTAATTTTTATTCTTCAGAAACGAGCAAAATTAATTGTCAGGCAGGTGAAATCGACTACATAGATGCTTCCAGTAGTTGTTTACAATTCGTAAGTAGGGCTAGTAATGTGTTGTCGGCCCGTTATCTGTTGAAAACCATTTAACCCTCTTCTTAAAAGACTTTTACAACGTATGTGGGAAGATAAGCCGTTGATTGATACTACGTTTAGTTTCATAACGTGAAAAAAACGAATGGAATTGCCATAGAAATGAAGATTCATAAAATCAAACTTATGAAAAAGAGCGAGATATTGACAATAAAAACCGAAAACGAAGAATGTTTTACGACTCAGATCCATCTTAAATATTAGTATTCAAAACGGTCTCAAGCTAAAATAAAACTCTTTCATCAATACTAATTTTTATAGCTCGCAAAAGTTGTAAAACATACCTACTATTTATTTTCTCTTCTAAAATAGCTTTAATCTCGGCTGGGTTTAAATCTGTTGTTTAGCTGCAAGTGTTTACACTTTCAGTAAATATTGACGATGAAATTATTGAATTAATAGATCTTACTCGGATTCACGTGGCAGTTGGGCTGAATCTTTGCCATAAAAATGCAACATGGGATTCCCATTGACACCTTTACTTACAAACAGTTATACAAAAAAAAAAAAAGAATGATTGAGTCAGGCGTTACTTTGCGGAAATCCATTCTAAATTTGAAAATGAAAATAATATATCTAGTTTTAATTTCCGCGGAAATTAAAACTAGATATATTATTTTCATTTTCAAACAGTTATACGCTTGGGCCTTTTGTATGCAAAAACGTTTATTCGTAGCAGGTATGGTTGATAAAAAACAGATTTGTGATATCATTTAGTTTTCTCATAATGAGTAAGTCTCAGCTTACGTTTGAAGCTGTTGTAGAAACTTCTTCTGATAACATCCTGTTTTCATTAAATCAATTGAATTCCGAGTATTCGTGATTATTATAATGACTTTATATACAATCATTAATTGACCAACAGCATTGTCTGTTTATTTTATTTGTTGTTTCATTTTGCACACAGCTCAATAATGAGTTAATGAATCTTGATCACGTTACGGTTTTCCCGAATTCGCTCAAATTGAGCTATCATGAGCTTAATTACACTCTCCGAGAGGGGAGATCGGGGATATCGGGAACTATGAACTATCACGTGTTAATTAAAATCGCGCGACGATAAATCTTCGCCCTGTGCGAAACGACGAGTGTTGGCAAAAGGCAATTAGGGATGATACTTGAAATATCTGAGGGTAGCTCAAATATCTATTGTAATTGTGTGGCAATTATTGGGATTATCTCATCCCACGCTACGAACGTAGCGAAATTTATTTAATGAAAATCCCGTCATAAAATGTTTTGTTACAATCAGACATATTATTTTAAAAGAGACTGATGTAAAAATGTTCTATGTTCGTTATCTTCCAACTCTAATTACACGTTCCGGATTGGTGCACTGATAAAGAAATTACTAGTCGATGTCATAATATAGTCGCTTAACACGCTCGCACTCACAATAATATCAGTTATAAGAATGTTAATTACATAAGTATTTTTGGAGTAGATAATCCTTAAATGCGTTGAAAATGTTTTTAAAATCCATCTGGAGCACACATTGTTATGAATTTTGAATATTTTATATTTATCCTGAGGATTCCTCGTCGGGTTATTGCTAAAGTTAGCCCAGACACGCTCGGGTCAATAAGCCTATGTCAGAGGTCGATTATGAACGGACTCAAATTAATTTGGTCGAGTAGGCTTGATCCCAAAGCCACACGTGTCATACAAGAAATATTTGCCATGGTTGCTAAAAAGGCAAGGGCCATTGAAGGGTAGTAGGCCTACTATTCATATAGACGCATAACCCAAACTTTACGAAAACGTGACTCACAAACAATTCACACAAAAATGTTAAAATATCGTGTATAAGTCGAACATTTGTTTCTGATTATGTTGGAATTGTTCGTATTCATTTCATTGTAATTGCTTTGTACTAAATCTTTATTGTACATCTTTCATCTCACCCACATGGTGAATAAAAACTATCGCTCCGTCTGGCCCATTGTTTCACGGTTTCACAGAATATTTCGTAGAATCGTGCCCAATAATACTCCGTATCTATTGACTTCCTTTCCGATAATAAAGATTCTTCGACGTTCTATTGTTTGTGCGACAAAAATAATATTTTAATCGTTATTTAAACGTTTTTTGCCAGAATTACCCAGTCGACCCATTCTATTGTGATTTTTATTGCAGTTAGATAATTATTATGCTTGGGATAGTCCGTTTGGTGATAGTGAATCGTATCGTAGGCATTTACTTGTAAACTTTTATGATATTTGGAATTGTTTCAATACATTTGAATTCAGGTAACGTGGGCTTTTAGAATTGACTAAAGCTTTTGATAAGGTAGATCAGAGAGAATACAGCCAACGGTCTTGGTACGTTGTGCCGAAATCGGTTGTCATGGCATGAGCATGTGTTGTAGAGGAAAGAGAAAAATGCCGTGAGGAAAGTTTTGAGTAGATACATATGTATACGTATGTGGAGAAATAAAACAGTGCAGTAGGAAGACTAAAGTAAAGATAGAAGGAATGTGTGATGATATGGCTGGAAGGGTGATGATGAATTAATAATTACCGATAAAGATGTAGGTAATAAAAAATAATACATATAGTGACCGACCCTAAATTAATTGTTGTTAATTAAGACCCTAATTGTTGTCCCGGTTAGGGAACAAAGCCTGAAAAATAAAATGTTGATAGAATAACAGACAATGTTGATGTTGTCAAAAAATGAAACTTAAATGTTGTAAATGTGTAAAGTGATAATTTCACTATGGTTGTTGAGTCTACACGTCTTATAACGATAAAAAAGTCATGTGGTCTTATTTTTTTCCAAGAAAATGACAAGAAGTGAAGACTTCATAAGCATACGCGAATGAAGTCAAATTTAACTAAAAGTCAACCGCCGTTAGTTCAAAGGGTGTGCTTTTCAATCGCATAAGGGATGGTATGACGTCACTCGGATTTTTTTCGGCTTCTATTCATGTTCCCGAAATAACGGCGGCGGCGGCGGCGGCGGCCGGGCAATCGACACAGAATTATTGGAAGTATGGTCATTTACATTCTATCTTTTTGACTTTTCCTGTATCTGTAGTTGTAAAATATTTGAGCTTGTGACATTGAATGAGACTGTTTATAATATACCAGCGACTTCGTCCGCGTGGAATAGTTACTTTACCCCCGATTTTGAAACTCTCAGCCCAATCGGTTTAAAATTGACAAAAGATAGACATGCTGTTTCGGGATATTTTTTAGATAATTTTATGTAGAACATTTCCGTAATACATGATTTCTATGTAACTTTAACCATTAAGGCTACACACGCGACGGAAGCTTAAAAAATGGAGTAACTTCTTCCGTTTTCCCAACATTTTCCTTCACTGCTCTGCTCCTATTGATTGTAGCGTGATGAAAAGTATACTATAACCTGCCCAGGAGTATGAAGAATAATTGCACCAAGTTTCGTTAAAATCGGTCGAGTAGTTTTTGTTTCTATAAAGAACATACAGACAGACAGACAGACAGATAGACAGAAAGAAAGACAGACAAAAATTTTACTGATTGCATTTTTGGCACCAGTATCGATCACTAATCACCCCCTGATAGTTATTTTGAAAATATATTCCTTGTACAGAATTGACCTCTCTACAGATTTATTATAAGTAGATGTTATTGAAATTGGTAAAGTGTAAAATTTTGTTTAAGTTATTTTCTTCAAAGTGTTAAAGTTCGAGTGAATTAACGTAGACGAGGCTATAATATAAATTTTTTGCTGTTTATTGGATTTGTTTTCCTTAGAACTGAAAACCGATTACTGAAACAAATAAAAACATCAAAAGATAAAAATCAAAGAGAGAGAAGCAGTCAATATTGAAAACAAAAAAAAAATTAATTTTAGGAGTAAGTTCTATTTCCCAAGAATTTCAACAATGAATAGTTAACCCGTTGAATGGCCCAATGGACCTGTCACAACACGACTAACCCTGCCAAATCCACCCGTATCAATTCAAGTGCCCGTATGACCAGATTCGCCCACTTTACCCCATTTATAAAGATATCAATAACGAGATAAACTCGCCCCATGCAATCCTATGACATTTCAATAGTAGGAATTTAATTGATTATTTGTGAAACGACGAAATTATATTGTGGCGAAATTATTATGGGACCCCTCATCGCTTGTACAATTACACAAATTCTGGGGTCTCTTCGATCCGCTCATGGGGTTTTTGGGATAATTTGACAGGTCATCGCTAAAACTGTGTCACTGAATTATTTCCCATATCGTACAAACTGATTATCTTGAAAATTTCCACATCGCTATTCATCCATTAACACCAAAATATTTAAGGGTTCCACTGTTAAAATGTGATGCATGAATTATTTGTTCATTCCGTCTCATATCTTCGTGTACGCTTTTAATGCGTGTTCGTGTGTCGTTGACTGTGGTGTTTATTGGTTTTCAATAGGTATAACCCATGGTAAATTACGATTCTGTTAACCTAAATGTTGTTTGAAAACATAAATACATATCTAAGAATCTCTTTGTACTTTTATGTGTTATTTTGCTCACAATTCACGCACTAATATAAAACAGTATCTTTCAATCATCAATGTTAAATTATAAAACAAGACAAATTCTCAGAATAGCCTTGCGCATTGTATCCACGCGTTTGCTATTTATAATTACTTCTTGAAAAAAATCGTTCTAGAAAAGCTTATTTATCTTGCTTGTGTACATAAAAATGGTATTTTTCTCAACTGAAATAAAGTTCATAATGGTTTGTATGAGCTGATGTTCCTTGAGTTTAGTAAGCAGGTAGGAATTTAAAATTTCGAAGCGATCTCGTCTGGCGACAACCCCTGCGCCGCCAATGTCGATGGGGTGGAGCGGAGCCGTCTCGAGCTTGCTCCGTCTCGCTCGCGCCTCGCCGCTCCGTTTATCTCTGTCTCGCCTATTATTGTCATATCAAGATTCGAACATTGCATTTTGTTTCCAATTTTCAATTTAGTTTATATCGGATGTTGGCAAGAGCAAGACGTCTGGCGTGCCGCCATACTTCACTGTGCACGTGTTTATGTCGCGCGCTCGACTTATTACATATTTGAATTATTAGTTCGCGGTAAATAATTGAGTTTCTATTGTTGTTTAGTGAGTGTTATTGGACTTTGATAGTAGTACTTTTAAATGGAATTCATGGATTTCTTCAACACATTCATGGAGGATCGCCATCATCATCACCAGAACTCGCATAGCGAGCCTCCGAAGATGCCGAATTTTTTCGAAGTTGATAAGAAAAAGGTTGGCTGTTTTTATATAAATTTGCTATACATAATTAATTAAACACAGAATATGCAATTTTTTATTGAATAGTTATATTAATATATATATTATATATTATTATAGCTAAGTCTAAGCGCATTATTTATGACACTGTTAGTTAACCTTTTTTCGATAAGCAGCTAAACTTACAATTAGTTTAATATTACGGAACACGATCAGTGACAGGTTAATGACAGTGACAGTTGACAGTTTATTTTTTTATGCAATTTTTTTCATCGGGTTTTACTTAGCTGAATAAAATGAATACTCTTATTAATGAATTAAGGAAATGTCAAGACACAAGATAACATAAACAAGATAACAATTTATAAGTACGTATTTATTAAAAAATGCTATCAAGAAGCATCCTTTATTTATCTATTAACTTCCTTTTATTATCAACATTCCACTAATTTTATATCATTTAGATACTCGTGTGTGCATAGCATAGCGATGTTTAATTTATTTCTCTGTAATGTTTTTGTTTATACGAACAACCGAAAGCGCTAACGATCCAAGATTACTAAAGTTAATTAAAGTCCTTAATTAGCTTGGATCAAAAGATAAAAAAATATTTATAAAATGTATAAATAAACTACCTAATTCTTAATTAGTTTACTCTAAAACAATACAATAGATACCTCATATAGGTTCAAGTTATGATGTCAACTCACAAACATCCCACAATCAACAATGTTGCACCGATATTACAATAATAATTCTGCAATTTTATATTAGCACATAAAATTATATGAATTCCATTTTAATAATTCAAATATCGAACCGAGAGAATGACCTAACGAACGGGTTTCAATGGCTGACTTAAACAATATAAAATAAATTAGTAATAAAATAGAGGAATGAAGCGTAAAAGATTTATATGAATATTAAATCTCTTAATAAAAACTGGCGATCTGTTTAAAGGGACCTTTTTATGTGCAAGTTAATTATAGTTTTAATATAAAACGATGCCGAATTAATAACGAGAAGCGGACGGATTAAAAAAATGGATTCGATATAAATTTCGATAATTTATGGGGCATTTAATAGGCATTTAATATCGTGTCATTATGAATTAAACTTTTGGTATAGAAGTAGTTCGGGTTCCTGTTTGTCAAGCAAACATGCGCAATGTATAACAAAGTTTTTGCTGGGTGGTCTTCATTCTAAGAATAGGCGATCTTGGTTCCACCCATGGGGTAATAGGGCTTATGCTTATGCTTTACTTAATTCAAGACTTGGGGTAAAAAACTTGTTAAGTAATACCAAGTAATCAGTTGACCAATTCTTATGCTAAACTATGGTTTAAAGTTGTCAAATCCAAATCTTGAATATGGAAACCGGAGGTTAGTTACAAATCATTCGATACAAAATATGGGGTTGAATTTATTTCTTAAAGATAGCCATAGGTATCAAGAACATCGAATTTCTTTGTATTTCTTTATTGTCTCATTGATTAAATAAGAGTAAACACTTAACTCAACCAATCTATCTTCCAGTTGGCACACTCTGGAATATTCCAGAAATTAACTTATGGTTGAGAAAGAAAAACTATTTTTTTAGGAAGATTTGATATGTTATGCCTGTGTATATATAATATGTTGTTTGCCGGACATATATTAGCAGGGTTTTGTTAACATAGAAAAAGTTCGCTGTAACTAGGTCAATTCACAGTTTTCTTTCTTGTTGGCATTAACAATGGCAGAAAAATTAATTAAATGTTTAGACTGTAGGTATTTGAGTGTAGCTCTTATAGTAGAATTAGGTTAGTTAGGGTAGTAACATCATCGACCACATCAATAAGCCCATGTTGAGATAGTTGTTAAACGCGAGCTTAACGATACAAAAAACAAACCGAAATTAGTTCGAAATGTAGGTCGGTTTCTTGTACATATCTTATCTAGTTTACAAAGTTGTACTGATTGTGTTGTCAGGGGTGGTCAAACTCGCGCCCGTTTTATTTTATGACGCATCTCTTTTTATCACCGGATAATGCGTGAAACGGATCATTTTATAACGACAACATATCTTAATGATCGGATAAGAACCCTTCTTTATCCTCATTGATTTATCTCTACATATCACTTAAATTTTATTGGTCTAAGATTTTAACTGCTACATTTTTGAGTAATGGCGTCATGAAACAAGATTATCTGGAGACTGTGGGTTGTGTTACTCAAATAGTACATGCGCAGTCATAATTGTAAGTTCGTATAGGTTCGTAGTAACAAAAGTATTGCAAATATGCCTGGAGCCGGGTGTCATTTGTGTTTATACGTACAGCAGAGCGATTGTTGGGCTTGGTAAGAAATTAGCATGTCGTCGCTCAGCGCGGTGTGGTCATCCCCTCCCCCCCTCGTGTGTACAACTATGTTGGTGTGGACGCGAGGGTGTGTTGGTGACGCACACAGCGGCTCGAGAGCGTTGACCGCACGTTTGTTACACCTGCAAATAAACTGGAGTCCATTCGCGGGACCAATAAATGCATGTTTCCATGTAGTGTGTATTCATTAAGCACCTTATACGGTGAAAATCTTGGCTTTGTGAGCACGTTAACATGCGATCTTTATGTCTATGTGTTAATGTTGTACATACAAACACTATAGAATTTAACACGTTTTATTATTTAGGCACAGCGTTTGAATAATTTGTTTAAATAGAAATCATTGTAAATTATCGCTGGGACTTGTTTTAGTCGTCGTTTGTTTTTTATAAGAAGGTAGGATATACTCGTATGTATAACGCGAAATCAATTTGTATGATTTCTGACAAAGTGACAATTATCGTACTAGGTAGTTATCATCAAGCAGGAAATTTGTCGGTTATTTACAATGCGGGCTGTTTTTGCCTCCGGTTTTTGCATCGGAAACGTATCAGATAGACTAGAATAAAATTATCGTTTACATTAGTCATATTAACAGCATGTTACTAATGAAATAACCAGCAGGCTTCTCTAAATTGAATTATGATATGTCACAGAACAATTAGGTGGGTACTTACGTATGCACTGTTTTCGCAAATTTTTTTAACAACTTATTTAGGTTTCAGCCATGGGTTCTTTATTATTCTCCACAAAAGAGCGGTTGTTTCTGTGCATCACTGCAAAACGTACCTATAATTTCATTAAAATACAGTAAAAGTAGTTACAAAAATGTAAAGAAAAGACCAATTTTTATGCGTTCCAGGTATGTACATCAGGTATGACACAGTATATAATTATAAAAATAAAAATCAACATTGTATTCAGTCTGAAACTGCATGCACCAGCATAAGTTCAGTACCATGCAGCCCGGGCCTTACCCAACGCACATCTGAATGGATGCGCCTGCGCATGTGTGCGTCTCTCGCTAATGCCTCCGACACGCACCGACCGGCGACGACGGTGTTTAGCGTGTTTCCCTGTGCGAGGTGAAAACACGGAGGGAAATGTCGGAAAAATATTTTGTATAGACGAGCACTGAGAATAAATAGAAACGTTGGCTTTGAGATATTTGCAATGTGCTAAAGGCATGTATTGATCGACGTTTTCTAATATTATTGCATTATATGTACGCATGTCGATGTATGTTAGATAAAATATGTAGTACTATAAAATTTGTGCACTTGACCCTCTATGCTGATCTCTCTCTATCACTCAAAGGAGAAAACTCAATTTTGAGTTAAGCTCGCCTTTGTACATGCACTTTTTGAATCACTGTAAATTGATGTAAGTTGTTATAGTGTAAAATAAAGAATGGATGATTAAATTTATAAAAATATCACTTATGTTGATACATACTGACAAAGCATCAAAAATAAGTAGTAATCAAAACATTGTGCTAAAATGTGAAAATGACAAATGTTTCTTTTCGAATAATATGAGTAATGTAAAATATAAAAGTGAGGTAAATCTATTGTATCAGCGGAAACTGCGCAACAGTTGTAAGAGAACTAAAGATAAATATAGATGGAGGAAGCTCAAACGGCCAAGAAAATCTCTCATCGCGGACAGGTACGGAATTCTGTCAAAACAAGTGAGTTTTTTTTTGCTTGAAAAATGTGATATCTTCATAACTAATTGTTTTCTTGAAAGTTGTAATTGAAAAGCTAAGCGTTTTATAAAACTTAGGCATCATGGAACTGGTCGGAGTTATGTATGTAGGATTTCAGAGATTAGCGTTTTTACATCCTAATTGAAATGAGCTATGCTGCTAATCATATTAATTTTCGCCCACGAATTGATACAAAGACAGTTATTTTAACTATAGTTTCATACAGAATTAATACAAATTCCAAGGAAATTTCCCAATAGTAGGAACTTTCTTACGATCGATCTTTTTATTTTATTTCTCTTCAGCGTTTTAATAGTTTTCTATTGAAGAGTGAACTTACAGAAATGGGCAACACTGGGTGTAAATCGACAATTTATCGGTCAAACTGATCTGAAAGAGTTTCCTGTCCGTTTCCTATTTCAAGACGTTTTCTCGAATTCTTTCAATTCAGATCTTTGTGATAAATCCTATTAAGTACGAAGAGAAGATATTGAGGAACATTTGAAATTGACTGTTTTTAGATACCTATAGGTATTTTTGTTTTTCGAAGTTAGAAAGAAATAAATTTATTATAAGACTGATGAGTCTTATAATAAATTTATTTCTTTCTAAGCTGCGCTTTGTACTTAGCTGTTTCAATTGTATTTTGGGTAGGTTTTTGGTTAGGCTTTCTTATTATATTGATGACAGAATAATAACAAAAATAATATGTTCAATTCTCGTCTCATTACGACATCAATACTAGTTTACACTCGACCGGACCGGTTCTAACCGGCTAAAACCGGCGAGAACCGACTTAATCCCCGCTGGATAATTGCGGCCAGCAATACGAGGCTTTGCGGGCGGCCGGATTAATTTCCCCCGCCCTAGTTCGTGCCGCCCGCCCTAATGTCTGTTACTATTTCAATTGATATTTTTATGAATTGGTTTTTGTTTTCATGTTGTATAGATAATATTTTGGTAGTAAGTGAAGGGGTTTATTAAGTATGTTAGCAATAAAATAAAATCAAATCGAATAAAAATAATAATTTTCATGTGATTATCAAAATGGGTCAAGGTCAACATAACCTGTCATTAGGGTCCAAACTTTTCTCATTCCCAATGTTTACAGTCTTTTGTTGCTCTAAAACTAGGTATGGGAAAATCTCACCTAATTTAAAACTCCACAAATGATCACCCATAAATTCTTGCCCACAAAATGATCTAATTTGGCACAGTTGGGAAAGTAATTCACACCCTCGACACGACCGGACGGGCAGACGAGCACGAACATATTTATTTACAATCGGTAGCTCCCCGATCATACGGCAGATATGCGGAACCCCAAAATGTTCATCTAATTGGAGATCAAAGAGAGGGCGTGTAATCGTGTACACTTTGTGTATACTCTATAGTTGAGCGTACAAAGATGTAGAAGATTTGGAAGCGGCAAGGTGCTTTTATATACTGTTCAGATTAAGTTCTCATCTTCATCTTTTATTTTTCGTTCAATTTTTAATCATGAAGTTTCTTGCATTGAAGTCAAGCAAAACGATTGACGCATCTTAATAATTATTACCTGTGTTTATTGTTTAATAATAAAAAAAGCAAAAGTACTGTTGAGAAACGTTACAAGGTCATATCAGATCCAGTGGCGTGCAGTGGTTCGAGTTAGGGGTAGGGTTTCGGGGTAGGCCAGAGAAAATGACCAAAAAAAACGCACCACATTATTCAGGGTTGAGATGTGTTGTTATTTTTTTTTGTTTTTTTTTTTTTTAAATAGGCTATTTAAAAAAACAAAAGAAACTCATTTAATTAAAAATCAACCCTGAATAATGTGGTTATTTTTTAAAATTTATTTGGACATTTTCTCTGGCCTACCCTAACTCGAACCACTGCACGCCACTGATCAGATCTATTAGTAAACAACGATTTTATAAACTTATTTTTCTTTAAACATATCCCTAGATCTTCACTTCTGAATGTAAATTACTTTCTATTCTCAATTAATCGTTCAATGAAATAGGTACCTTCGTTTGGTCTGTCTCTTCTAGTGTTCCTATAGTCTTTGTCCACATGCGTTGATGACCACGCGCGCGTATTGTTTTCGTCAATTACGCGATTACTTGCCCGGAATAATTCCAACCGAGGGCGCTATCCCACTGCCTGGACATAAGCCGCTCACTATTATGTAGTTTTGTGTACATAATGTACTCCTCCGGGTGTAATTAATTGTTCAAAGAACTCGAATTCATGACTGAGCTGTTAGACTGGAAGATTTCACGGCGTAATTTCATTAGATGTTACTTTAGGTGTATTTTATGTTACGCTATCGATGTATGTATAACTTGAGCTTAAGAAAGCTTTACTAATTTGGTAATCAATTATAAGTACCTAGGTAGGTATTATTCTGAGGAAATATATTTAAAGAATGAACTGATTCCTGAATCAATTAAAGCCATCAATGAAATCTTCACAATACAAAATGAGAACACACCGTCCCATCTATCGCCACTCTCACAAATTGGTATTTCAAAACCATTAATAATTCATATCAACATAAACATCAAACAGGTATAAATTAATCTAATTGTAGGTGGAAATGATAATTATACAAGTGTGTGTAACTTAACCGATCAATCCGGCAAAGTACAGCTTTCAAAATAGAAGTAATTTATGAATAAACAAATGGGATGGGAATCACTTAGCGCTTTCGTACTTACCTACTATCAAAGCGCACACCGATAGTGGACGACCCATTCATGAGAGAACCAAGACAAGAAACTACTGTACGTGTAAGGTTTCCAAGAATTCACGGATTCGAAATAGAATTTGGCTTTGAAATGAGTCATGTTGGAAAATATTAATTTATGTTCATTGAACCATTACAATTCGTTTAACACAGGCTGTTTTGTCAGTGCCAATGTTGTTAATTTAAAATTTAAATAAATCAGAACTTCAAAAAAACAAAACTGTAACTAAACTATTTCAAGAAGTAGAATAATTACTATACCTAATATTAATTGTACACAGTCCAGCTATTGATGAAGAAGACTATTGATAGGTACAGTCCTTATTGATTTCAATAACTTTCCTAATAACCAACTGATCAGAATCCGACAAAAATACTACATTTAGGTACAACATTATACATGGAAAGCAACTCAAGAAACATAAGAATTGGTATAGCCTTTATTGATTTTGAAAAGGCGTAAGTACCTTATAAAACAATTTCTAAAAATCACAATTCAGACAAACATCCGTAATCTTTGACGTTATTAAAACAGTTAAAGCTACTACCGCTACAGTTGGTTACATCCTGCATCACCGGTCCTCCATTAGTAGGAGCTGCTACTCTCTGATTTCGACACTAGGCACAGCTATCAATTGAGGCATTGTTTTTGCGGCCAACGCCCTCTCGGCTACTTTGCCGTGTTTTACATATAATGCGTACGTTGAAACAAGTCACAGGCGGAAGCGGTTGACAAAATTACGTCCCCTTGCTCTTTAATGTTTTGATTTTTAACAATACGATGTTTAGGTACGGTTTTCACTTATGGGAAATATCCATCAGTTTTCTATCTATCTCTGTATGAGTAGCTTTGTTTTCAGGCATTCAAACTAAGTTTTGTTTCAACTTCACATTTTACATTCCGTAAATGTATTTTTCTGCGTTTTAAAAATCAAGTCCAAATACACTGCAATGACTTTCCATACTTCTCTTGTACAACATTACTCATTATTTAAACCAGCACCAACTTATGCAACAGCTAACATGTCCTCATCTGCAAAATTAAGTGCTTCTTCTTTGTCAACAATGGCGGTAGCAGTATCGCTGTTACTTACGGCTTGTTCCACCTGCCTCCAGCGTTTGTTTACCTCATTACAGCTCCGGTTAAAACTGTGCTACACACAATACAGAGGCGACACCTGCCGGCTTCTCGACAACTCTCTCTCTTTCATTATTCTATTGATTTCAGGTTTTAACTGACTCACTGGTACAGATTGTTTACGGGTGATATGTCTTTTTGTTTGTTTTGCGGTTTTTTGAGTGAATGTTGTTGGAACATTGGGCTTAATGTTATACATTTTTCCATAGCTTTTTCAATGGCAACAGCGTTGTCCTGAACACCCTAAAATTCTTCAAACTTTTCTAAAAGCTCATCAAGAATAATATCAGTGTCGTTGGCTGCATCTTTAGGTCACATTAAAGATCACTTTGATAACGTTCTTGCTGTGTTCACTGCCATTAGCAAAATTACCGTTTAAAAAGACAATCTTCGTTAAGAATTAAGTGAATGTCAATCCTAATAATTGATTTACTCATTACATTATTAGTAATATAATCGTAAGTCTCGTGATCCACCGTTTATTTTGTGGTTACATTGCCTTCACGTAACATTGAAGTTGCAGTCGCTCAAATTATTTGCGATCATGATCTCTATCTAGATAGTTTTGTGTGGGAAGCCGATTAGATCTTACATGTCTCACGATCTTTTTAATGACGTATATTAATTATTGAGTTAATTTTAGCAGCAATTGACTTGTTATCATTGTAGGAAGTTGGTGTTGCATCCTCTTTTAAATTACATACTTATTGTTGTTCGGATCATTTGGGAAACATCTTTTATATTTAGTCTTCTATCTCAACTATGTTTTTATACCCAGCATCTCATTACTCGATTCTCTGCTCGATTTCAGTGCTATCTACTACACTTAAATAATTTTTCGGTGAAATAATACATTTTGATACATGCATTGCTGTAAACTTTCCTAAATGAGTATCTCGTCACATTCTTCTACGTACCAGATACGATACGCTACCTCAGGTACATTCAGTGCGTGACTACGACAATCTACAACAACTTAGCATTTGACACTTATCAATACATTTTAATTTATTACAAACGGAAAACTGCGACATCGCTAATAATTATAGCATTCGAGCGATACGCTAGCGATCTGGTAGTACTTAGAATATGGGTCGCACTATCGTCGTAATGTACGCAAATACACGAGCAGACATTACCATTTTAGTGCTCCTGCTGATTGCAATGAAACATTGTCATCGTTACCTTCGAAGCTATGGAAAATCAATTTCCTTAGTAGATTGGTATGCAGTTTATGTTTTTCTTTTGAATTTGCTACGTTGTTACTGCTACTTGGGAAGTGTCATAATAACTCGTAACAAAGTTTTGATATAAGAAGCAATGAAAACCAACAAGTGTAGGTATAATATTTCCGTTGGTTGGAAATCGATTAAAACTAATGAATAAAACACAGTTGATCGCAGGCTGCAGTGTAAATTTAATAGATCTTCTATTAAATATTTGCAATGAAATATTTTTACTACTCGCACCTTAATTTAATATTGAAAAGGAATGTAAAAGAACAATCAAGTAGAAAGAAAGCGTAATAAATTGTGGAATATTAACACCGTAATGTTCATTAAAAGTCACGCTATAAATCGCAGACGTAATAACCACTGCAATCTATTTGTTATTAAACAAGACACGAACAAACGTAGAAACTAGTCTAACACCAACCATATTGTATGTAAAGCGAAATTTGTACAGTAATTTCTCCTGTAAACCATCAAAAGCAATAAGTATAAATCTCTTACATTACCATAAACGCTGTTACTATTATGTTTAGATACCCACCACGAGTTTATTTATAAACGCATCCTTCTTATATATTACGCTTTTAAATTATTGCAAGCAATTTGAAATTGTCTCGCGGCGCGGCGCGGGCGCTTGCTAGCGGACCAAGGCAGCCAGCTTCGCTCGCAGTCTAAAATGTTATTTAATGTAAGCGCCCATGTGTCGACAAGTGCTAGACTGCTAGTGTAAATCGTATTGGAATTCATGAGAAGACTATGTTTCAGTGGTTTCTAAACGGAGCTGATATGGTCGGATGTTGACCTGTATTGTGATTTGAAGAAAGTTGTAAGCATTGTCTGCTTCGAACTTGTTTGTTCGACATACTAGTACCTGACTTTCGATGTAGATAAAGATAGCTTTTACTTGATTGAGAAGTAGTGTAGATATCGTGTTACATACTAAATCTACTACTACTAGGCCTTAGTATTTCATTTTTTGCTGTTCGCTGCGCTGTTACTTATCTGATCCTTTCTACTGCATTAACAGTGACTGTTATAAAAGAAAATGAACAACCTGATAGTAACATAGCATCAACAGTTCTGCGATGTTTATCATTCAAATCTGAAAATAAGGCGTTGCAATGAAGGCCTTGTAAGATATAAAAATCTGACCATAAATATATGTTCAAACACAATAGTCTATCAGAGCGGACTCGCCTACGTGTCCAAATTGAACGTTTCCAATATAAAGGCAATGGCGAGTACACCTTCGAACATTTACCAGTGATTCAGTGCTGAACATTGATTTATATTTTTCGATCTATCAGTGGGTGAGGGCTTGTTTAGTTCCTTTATGCAATTTTGATTTGTTTGTTTAAGAGTTTGCTTATTATGTATACTTAAAGAAGCTTTTTGCACTTCCAGTTAATCAATAGCAAGCAGTGACAGTAAAATGAGTGAATAAAACAATTGCAACTTCAAAAAGACATGGATTGAAAGACATGATACATCATTCAAACATTATTGATATATAGTATCAATAGACCAAACTAATAATCTAGATTCAAACAAACATATTGTCAAGCTTGATCCAACTGATTAGTTTTTCATCGATTTTGACGACTTTACAACACAATAATAATATAGAAGATTGATTTTAAAATCACCTTGAGTTAAAGGCCACATCGATAAAATATGTATGGGGCCGATTGCCGACGACACCGAGCAAGCAACAGTGATTGGCGCGTATTGTATGATTGTTGTACATAAGCTAGTCGATCGTAAACGCTCTGTTGCAACGACTAATAATGTGTGCAATCGATTCGTCTACTTTGTGATTCTAATCGATGTTTATATCGATATCGATAAAACTATAATGCGTTCTTTGATTGGTTCGCTATCAACCAATGTTAATAGTTTTTAAAATTGTTAATCCAGTTTGTCATATTTTTTATGTTTTATGAATTTCTGGGTCTCCCAATGAGTTGGTTATCGAACAAACTTTAAAAATATATGAATTATTAAGGAGATTCCTTGTACTTCTTCGAGACTTTTTGTGTTCCTAAATTTGGTGCAACAGAAGTTGAATTGTGAACTAACAGTTTAATACTACTTGCTCTTAAGTTAAAGTATCGATAGATTGTCTGTTTAGCATACAGCACTCACTAGTTTAATATTTATGAACTTCATTGTAATCATAATTTTATTGTTTCAAAACTATAAAATTACACGATTTATGTTATTTATAACTTTGTCCCATTTTATTAATAAATTGCTACATTATCATGAATGTCAATACAGCAAACAGTCATTTGAAACATACTGTGTAACCAGGAAATATGCAATGTACGAAGGTACACAAGAATAATACAAAAACGATACTATTTTTATGTGTGAACTTTGACGCTTAGTTTCATCACATAATACATTTCGAAATATGAGAAAAAAAAACTTTTTTAAACCTCTGCGGCTGGCTCGATACAATGATCATGTTTTCAAAATATTTATTTATTTATTCAAGCGGAAGGGGAGAGTCGTTAATTGGCGCATCACAATAGAGATTACAGAGATTAGCTGGCCAGTTTTGTGATTCAAATATGTATGGCGGCGGTGGGCGACAGTATCCCGGTCTTCCCGACCCTGTTATGATAATATTCCCGTCATTTCATATTATAATAATTTGTTCGACAATTGTTCGGGTGGACATTGTATTATCCTTATAATACTGTCGACGTCTGTTTTGCGATAATTGGAATGCATAATGTAGTGTCTTGCCCTATGAGAGTTATGACTTTCGGTTAAGTTTGGGTCAGTTTTGAGATATTTCTTTATTTTGTAATGTTCACACTATTTTTTTCCGGTCTTATGAAGATTCCTCCTTACTTTTTACAGCAACATTATTTTCTGTTATTTTTTTCCGAATACCGTTTCAAATTGAAATAAAACTGCTTAGAGAGAAATAATCAATTAGGCATTCTGCATCTAAAACTGTAAATGTATTTACGTATCGTTAGGCACGTGGTACCCAGGTGTTGTTACATTAGTCGTGTCGGTGTCAATACACGATCATGAGCGTTTGCGCGCGAGGGCTTGACTCTTAATAGCGGCAACAGGCGATCGCCTCGCGCATCAATCTTCTCGATCGTCACTGTCGACTCCGGCTCGCCCCCCGCGATTAATCACCAGCCAGAACGTTTTCGATTAGCGCCGGATAGCACACACGGAATAAAAAAGCACGTTCCATTTACGAACGATCAACGTACACCATTTGTTTTAGCGTTTGGTCGCGGTCAAAATGTGTCCCGCTCTCGAAGGGTTAACAAATACGTAATAGGTTTTTTTTTTTGCAAGAACAATCTATCTTTAATGAGTATACAAAGGTGTTAGACGGAAACAGGAAGTGTCAAATGGCGTTTCGTTGTCTCTCCACGGCCCAGTTCTTCGTAGCGCTAAGTGCGTCGATGTAATTGTCCGGGCAATGCAAATAGCTCGGTGTTTGATCGTGTGTACGACGGCGCCGACATGTATTCGAGCTATGGGACACTTTTGCCTGCTCTTCAATGTAAACCGGACGAGTTGCGTATGATTGTATAACGGGATTCCCTTTGTTTGAGTATGATGTCAGAATCACGCTTTCGCGTCAACATGTGTTGTTATTACGATAAATAAATTGTCAATATATGACCAATTCGATTGGATTTTCCAGATATTGCTACACTAACCATTCAGGCATTGGCAGAGCGCGTCATTAGTATCAAGGTTAATTAAATTGATTGAATACGCAATCTACTGGTGCAGAGTTTTCCCCATCTTCAGCCAAGGAGATTCCTTTCTTAATAACTTCATAGGCAATAACACAAAAGACAACGAATATTAGTGGACGACACGAAAAATGTCCAGCAGCTTTCACTCTTAAACAAATTTACGGAAATCTAAAGAACTTCTGAACTAGCCTAAATTTGTCACCAACATTTCAAAACAAGAGCAGTAGGTATTAATTAAAACAATACCTACCTCCTGGCTCCTCCTGACCAATCAAGTGAGTCCGTTTTATCTGCAGCGGTTAGTGATACGACCGTGTTATCAGTATTTAAATTGCCGAGCACATTTAAATGGCGGATACCGTGGTAATTATTTAAAAGACACGCCTTCTGCGGCTTAGTGTTTCCAGAAGTCTTATCTGGAACCCCTAGGTTTCTGTATAATTACATAGGTATAAAAGCACGAGAGAATGTTGAGGAGAATTGTACTGAAAAATTAAACTTTTCTCGATAGTTTGACTGAACTTTCCATTCTATTGTATTTTCTCTTTATTTTCCTTCTTTGTACACCATTTTCTTTACTACCTTAATTTTGTATAAAACCCTCGTATTTTCATACACGCGATTTGGTCTTCCCAATATTTTACAGCGTAGGATATATCATGTTATTTCAGTTTACAACGTATCTTATTATTCTGGTTTTGTACTTCTGTGCCTTGTATTTTAACTTCTACGTTTTGAAATACTTCAATTGCTTAGGCAGTTGCTCGGTTTCAGCAGAGCTAATAAATTCCTGGTGTCTAAAAGAACATTAACAGTCTAATTTTATAGTCAGCTGAACTTGCATATCTAAGGTATGAGAATAATTGAATAAGGTGTAATGCAGTTCCTATGTTTTCTGTTTATGCGGGTGCACGTGGCCGCCTCGCGCTGTTGAACATCGCTTCCTATTTGGAATATTAATATCTTCATTATTACAACTGTTTTATGTAAAAAAGTTTGTGAAAATAGTCGTTTTTCTAAGTTGTTTCAGTTGTACCCGCAAGTGCTGGTACATGAATTAGCTGATTAAGTTTTGCACCTTGTGAGAATTTAAGACAATTTCTTTGAAAACCAATACAAGTCGAAGCTTATAATTTTCTAATATTTCTACTATCTGTAGTTTAGTATTAATCTCAAGTGGTCTTAAGTTCCTTTTACCGTACCGTACTATTGATGTATCCTGTTTCCCAGATCCACAGAAAATAATTTAAAATACCACTCTTCAAGTTCTATAGCTATATTCATTGAAATAATATTCTGTTTCTTTATTTTCAGTTGTACGAGATCAGCGATGATCCACAAAGGAAGGAATTCCTGGATGACCTCTTCTCCTTCATGCAAAAGCGAGGTAAGTCCACTTCCCACATCATTCATCCCTAAGGCTGCGGTTTGGGGGCCGGCGAGAGCGGTAACAACCGAACAAACGTTACGGCGAATGAAGCAAACGATATCTGTAATTCTGTAGCTATTATTCTTGAGCAAATCTTCAGTTTTAGACAAGGAGATATTTGCAGGTTGAAGACGATGGAAAAACGTGTGGAAGTTATGTATATCACCTCAGCCATTTATTCTATAGCTTCAAAACTTCTGGATAATGTGAGATTTCGAATTTTGCTTCAAACGATGATATAAAAATCTTAAACTTGTGCGTATACGCCTCTCGCTACATCTGTATCTGTAACCTCAGCTTCAACTTATTTTGATTAATCCTTTGTAACGATTGATATTCATTGTAATTTATCACTACTCCAAATGCTCCATTCACGATCATCGATCCGAGTGATACGAGACAATCCAGTACAGTAAGATATCTCTTCTCTAACAATTAATTATGAAGCTGAGATCAACTTATTATGGTCTTTAGATACAAATCAGATACAGGGTAATATCAGTCATTGGTTGTATAAACGGTTTTATATTGTGGAGATCGGTGATCGGGTGATAAGATCACGGGTGATGGACGAGCATGGTCTATGATGGTCGAACTATGAGATATTAATGAAGCTTAGCTACGAGATATGAACGACGTCAAATTAATAGGGAGAAGCTTCAATCAGGGCATGATTGTGCTTTAAGAAATCTATATTTATCTCTGCTAATTCTATAACTTAAGTTTTGTTATGCACAAGCACATGTTCATCATCGTCTACATTATCATATAGTTTTATATTAGCAATGTCAACCAAAAATATATTGCTGTCAATCAAAATCAAAACTAGATCACTAACGGATATTCTTTTTGCTCTAACAAAAACTGTAACGAGCCTCTAGAAAGCGAGAACTCTAAGACCATATTGTACATAATATGTATTTGTTGCTACATTCAAAACTGTGGGAATTCGCCATGCGAGACTTATCCGTAGAGATGATCATTATATTTTAAATATCATAATAGAAATAATTAAGCGGGAGATCGTCCGATCGCTTCGGGCGTCGAGATCGTGCGCGGGCGCATGATTGATAACTCGACACCTGTCTCTTTTACTCGCGTGCGTTTCTCTATCTTCGTTCTTTTCTAGCATTAATTGATCTCTGTTGTAAATGGCGCCGATTGTCGCTAGATAGATCATGTTGATATCTGACCGCCTCGTTGTTAGTCAAATCAATGGTTATTGTTGCATTTCTAGCTTTGTTGTCCTCTTGTGTAGGATTCGATATTAATTATACATTTTCTGAAGTGATTAACTTTAGTTATTGGTTGTTACTGGTCTTTGTTTTCTTGGAAATCATTTGTAGCGTTGATGAAGTATTTTGAATAATTTAAGAAATTCTACCTGTATTTGTTTAATATTAATGATTGACTGCAAGCTTGTGTATACTGAAAGCTAATTTCCCTACTCTAGTGCTGAATGTAATGCTTGATTATTAAAAAATAACAATTTCCTCCTTCCTTAATTTAATTATTGCGCATTTAAATGATTAGAAACATTTAAAGGCAATCACTTAGGACATGTTTTCCATTTGCCGTGCACTTGAGTTCGTAAACGTAATAAATAATTAAGCAGATGTAACTGTCAGCTGTACCTACATATGTAAGTGTAATTTTACACCAGTTTATTTAAAAGTACGAATTAATTTTCTGCACAGTTCGCATTATTTTTCATTTTCTGAACGTTTCTTCTTAAAGTTGAAGGAAAAAAATAAGTTATAGGAAATAAAACTAATTGAAATACATCTACAACAGGAGTATAATTTATAGAGATAAAATGCATTTTCTGAATATGGGCCAGACGCTCACAAACTTCGACAGAAAGGGTCTGGTTCCACGTAAACAAAATTTCAGTTCTATTAAGTAGTAGCCGCTAAGTATCTTGTATTTTTTGTACACAATTCTTGTTGATAAAGGTAGGGTTGGTTGGTTCTTTTATAAAAACCCGATAGCTTCATCAGGGGTTGGCATCGGAGGCGGCACCATTCGCTCCGCAGTTTGTTAGCCCCTTGGTGTAATTGAAACAGAATGTTGGGCGCACTTCACACCGATGTTACGCTCTGAACAAGAAACGTTTACTTACCAAAAACGCTAATGCTTAACGTAAATGCTGCTTGAATTTCATTGTTTTGTTAAAACTTGCTTACTTATAATGATGATGTTTTAATATTAGGTATTTTATTTTTCAATTTTCAATATCAGCTTTTATAAATATAATTTCGTAGCGTTTCGTAGCAACGTCTACGAAGACAGCTACGAAGTTTTAAGACAAATTTATTAATGTCAGATTTCGCTTTAACTACTTGCGATTTATTTAAAAATATATATATGATTGCTTTTATATGATGCTTCGGTGTAACAGGCATCCACTCACACGTTGAGAGTATCAAGACGCGCGATCTGTACGCTGCCTTATCTTGTTCAGAATAAATTATTATTCAATTTATCATTGCGGGGAACCGGCCAATAAACTTCTGGTTATTATTACGCGACCAGATAACACAGGAAACTAATCGCATAAGACTGATTACGATTTGTTGGCTAGGCCACTAGACATCCAGGTTTATACTTTAATCAAATGTATTCAGTTTCAATTCTGCATAAATATTTAATTCAAAAGCCACAAATTGTTACAGCCGGAGGGAGGGAAGAACATTTAATAATTAGAATTAATTTATTCGACGTAGGTTAGCATGTGTGAGCCATCAAACGGAGTGATCTCCTCGTATTAATAATGTTTTATCATTTATTATTGCTGGTGAGTAATGAAAGTTAGTCCGCCACGCCCCGCGCCGCGCTCCTCACTCTGTCTTCGTCTCAGTTGAAAAAAAGAAATTAAAACGCTTTTTTTTAATTGTCCGGGCTTGGTTTTAATGCGAGCGACAAACGTTTATGTAAATGTTAATCAAAACACTGTACACGTTACACGCCCGGCCGAGTGGGTGTTCCAATTCGTGAATCGATTAGTTTTTTGTATCGATTCTAATGCTGCTATTGCAAATCGATCGAATTTGATTGAAGGAAAATTACTCGATAATTTGACGGCGATTGATGTCTAATTTGTTATTAATGATACAAATGTAAGTAACTTGCTGTTAATTTGTTTTTATTTTGCTCACAATGCAATAAAGTCAGAAGTCTAACAAGCTTTTTTTAATACAGGGTGTAAATAAAAAAATCCTTTATCAATTTGATATTTTGGTCTATTTGTCGGTTTTATCAGCTAATTATGATAGAAGATAGGGTGAGTGTGTTGGATGCTGTCCACGTGACCGGCTCGTTAGCAACTGATTGATCGGCCGGCGGCCGCTCCTTGCCGTCACTAGCGTACAGGGTGGTTTAAAACTGTAGGATCTTATTTAAAGTGAAGTACCGTACCCATTTTGATTTTTTAAATTGTTTTACTTATTTCAGTCTATTACTTATTATTTTTTATGTGCGTCCTATTTTACAAAAAAAAATTTACAAAATCATGTTAATGTCGATCTCTTATTTCTCGTAAGTAAGGAAGAGTAAGCATACGTGTGTAATAAAGAAAACTATTTCAATCAAACTTAAAAGTAATCATTTTTCATATTAAATGATTCAATTTTTAATGTGCCTGATTTGAGATTTGTGTTTTAGATTATGAGTAAGTTCTACATAGGAAAACAAACATTTAACATATTAAATGTCTTATCACAATATCGATAAAACATTCACTAATTGCTATATAAGCGAACGTTAATTTCTTCCTGTTTGAAACAACAATTAACAATGTGCTGAATAAGTGCTCACAATTCATACAAACTATACAATATTACTATCATAAATGTGAAAGTCACGCTGTCTGTTTGTTTGTTACGCTTTCAAGCTTATACCAATGAAACAATTTTCTAAATTTTTGACAAGAAGATAGTTTGGACCTATGAGAAGGATACAGGGTACTTTATTATCCCGGGAGTGAGTCCTCTGTGAAAATTCCCAACTTTCACGCGGACAAAGCCTCTGGCTGAAGCCAGTTCGACCATTATACTAAAGTTAATCTCCGTTTAACGATCAGCATGTATCACCGAGCTATTGTTTCACTTGGTAATAGCGAGTGTGGTATAACTAATAACATCTCATTCGGATTCATTTCCCGTGATTAATTATCTGTTTAATCGATATAAGATGTTGTGCCAACAGCCTTCTAGAGTTTCTTTACGCCACCCACCCTTGGATTTTGAACCATACGGCACAGATATAGAGTGTTTTTTAAATTGATGTTTAACAGATTATAGATTACGTTAAAGAGTTGATCTATCAAATTTTTTTTCGTCTCATTGAAGATAGCCTTTGTTGGAGGTTTAATTGGTGTCTTAAACATGCATGCGGTTAATTTGATTTCGAGTTCGGGCTTCGCTCATTTGTTTTTGTCTGTTTAGTCTTTAGTTTAGACGAGTGTTAATCTAAAGTTGATTGATTAGAAATGACTTCGATGTATTAATGGGCGTGGATCTTATTACAATTTGAAAGTGGATTGTGGATTTAATATGAATAAAAAAATATAATTTTGTTTTTGTTGACCTAGATGATTTGTTTTTGGGTTGTCTTTTGTCTGAATGGGTTGACTGATGATAATCATACTTGGTAATGTTTCTGTCAACAGTTTTTTGGAGATATTCTTCGTAAAATTTACAAATTATGGTGAGCATGAATGTCCGTTCAAATATCAGTCTTAGTAGAGACTGTGGTGAAACCAGATAAAATTGCAATAATGGACATTGGCTTGGCCTATGTTTATTGAAATTCTTGATTTTTAAAAAAGAGAAATAATTAAATAAAGCTGTCGTGGATTTCATCTATCCTTGTCTTTTTTACTAATGAAAAACGGTTAGTTTTTTTTTTCATAGTTTACCTTCTACGGTCCTAACATTTGCCAGGGTTTTGGAATTAGTTCGAAAGAGTCATCGCGGCCCTGGAACGCATTAGGAGGTACACGGATGGGTTTTAGTCAGTAAGAGTCTGACACTCGATCCCTTCCGCTCCGCCCAGAGCGGAAGAAGTCGTTTGATGATATACCATCCTTACTTTATTGCAAAATGATCTAGCGTCTGGTGTCTACCATAGTATGATAATCTTTTCTTTTCCAATCGAGATTCACGCCCACTCGTTCAGAAAGCGACCTTATACTTTTTACATTAAAAAAAAAAAACAAATAAACACTTTAATATTCAAAAGTCGAATGTTCCGTATTCGTCACGGCTCCGTTTATTGAAGTAACAAGTCTAGGCATGTCCCATGCTTTAAATAACCAAAGATTGATGGCGAAGAGTCCACGATCAGGACAAGGGGGAAGATTAATGGTTTAGAGTTAGTAATCATTGTCAAAATGTATAGCAATACAAAGTTGTTATAGTTTTAATTGAACTTTTGGTGGAACAGTTGGAATTTGTAGAGCGATATGGCTTTAGGATAGTGTTGAAGTTTTAAGAGCATAGGCTAAGTTAAAATGGCTTGAAAGGTTGAATGTCACCGATGTAATCAGTACATGTGAAGTGCGTTGAAGATGCCGCTCACGGTTCTTGAATGACATTTATGGTGATATCATTCAATTGTATTGTATTGGTGGTTGTTGGTTGGTTGGAATTGTATTGGTGTTGTGTTGTTGGGCTTAATAGGTACAATTCAATCATATTATTAAATAAAATGGTCGATTAGTAAGCAGTAATTTGTTGCAACATACTGTAAGGAGGCTCGAGGGATTACAAAAAAATAGAATTGATCGTACATGAGAGCTTTTATTTTCTTAACACATACATAACACACAGAAAGATGTATTCGTTAGAATGTGTAAATAAATACTAGGTGCAAACAGGAAGACAAATTATGATTCACTTAATGTTATTGTTTGATTATGTTTTCGGCTTATCTTTTGATGGCGCTTTTTTTTACTAAATTCACTTGTAGTCACGTTCCTTATATTTAAATATCGATGAAAATTTGCGGATATGCCTCGACAAACATTTGGCTTTTAATGATTAACTCCACTAACAGCTGATTTATTAAGACGTCAAAACGCTGGCCGCTTATAGCATTATTTATTATTCACGTGATGTCCCATTTAATTTAGACATAGTATTGATTAAGTTTTTTATTTTTAAAATTAGACATTGTTTTGCTTGCCCGCTAATATCAGGAACTACGGGTCCGATTTGAAAAATTCTTTGTGTGTTAATTAGCCCATTTATCGAGGAAGGCTGGATAGGCTATATATCATCACGCTAAGACCAATAAGAGCGGAGCACCAATGAAGAATGTTGCAAAACGGGGTTATTTTTTCTCTCTCTCTCTTATGTTACACAGACTATGTTGTGCGGGTCAGTTAGTCTGCTAAAACAAAAAAAAAGTATATTTTGTGTCACGATCAGCGCTTGATAAGTTTATTATTTGTAGTGTTCCTCTTTGGTGCCAAGTTTCAAGTACATTTCCCCTCAATTTGTTCCCAAATCGCATCCTTACTCCAATTCCCCAATAAGCTGTCAGCCCGAGGTGTCGGTAGTAGTGGGTAGGTGCACATCGAACTACATAGTGACGGTCATCTAGCGCCAATAACGGTCGCGATATCGCTGCGTCATGCTGGGAGACCCGCATCGTGACGCGGTTTAAGGCATAGGCGGAAGATTCAATTTACCTGGTGTGAAAGAAATATATAAAATATATTTTTATGTTAATTAACCCCAACAGATACAGTTTTGGGCTGTTTCATTTTAAATAATAACACATAATATTATATTTAGTAGTATCATTTAGCTTGACATACAACTGAAAATAAGCCAGACGTAACCTCACTTTATATTTTATAAAATTGTAACACTAAAAGTTAAATTGAAAATTATCCATAACTCAGTTGTTACCCGGTTGTGTAAATTTGATTTATAAGATGAACGAAATCTTTAAAAAAACGTTTATTAGGGAGCTACTAAGATCTTTTGTGCATTTCTTGTTTACGAAGACAATGTTTATCTTCTGCTAGAAAAGCAACTTCTGCCCATAACTTGGACCTACAACACTATGCAAAGAGGCAACACTATCGAACTTTGTGTGCTGTGAATGAATGAGTAACTTGAAAAAGGTTGTAACTGTTTGAATTCTGTTTTAATAACCCGAGTCAAGGTTCTATAAATAAAAAAAGTCTGCCCCGTTCATTCAGGTTAAGGTTGCTCTCACAGATCCACGAGACTTTATGGAAATATTATTAAGAATCTCATATTTTCTTTAATTAATTATTCCAATCACACGCCGTACATGAACGATACCCAAATATTCCACTACACACATAATAGTGACGACATCTGACATCAAGGTATGCGCTTTCCCAATTAACCGACTTTCCCTGAGTGTGCGTTTGATAATTATGCCGTTTACACAAGTCTAGTAGCCGCTACTGGTTTGTTTGCTCATCTCTCATTCCATGTTCATCGTACAACTCACTCGTTCAACATTATTTTGATAACTGCTTGAATTTCTAAACCATCTTTGCCTTCTTTTTTGTGAAACGTTCCATTTTCAAAAGCGATGTATTAGTTTGCCAGATTAATAATTTATCGGATTATTAGACTTCTATTCTAAATTCAAAAAGCATTTCATTTATTTATAAACAACAGAAGATCTAAAAAGATTTTAATTAAAAATACAGCTATCTCATTTCGTAGAATTCTTCAAGATTATGATCGATTATTTTTGTCGTGTTTTCGTCGTGTCGTGAAAAATGCTAGCGACATTATGTCGACGCGGTCTACGGCGTATCGGGATCAAAAGCTGGTGCCAGCTGCGTGATTCTTATACAAATAAAAGTGAAATTAATCAACGCACTGCTAGTGTTGGGACAGTTTCTAGTTTTTTATAGAAAAATGTGAATGACCGCAGGAATGAATCTAGCTGATATAAATACTAAATTGTGACGACTTTCGATTGTAAATTAAACTTCGCATTTTTCTCAGTTAGGCTATCTAAGTTTTCTTTAATAACTTCAATGAATATTCTTAAATTTACCATTTTTTCTTGAATATTCAGTAAGTGCTAGTTTCAGCACTAGCGGAGGCGCGGATGAGCGGTTCCGCGGTTTCCTGCGCATGCGGCACACGATGTAATCTCGCGCCGAAACGCGAATTAATATATCAAAGTCGCGGAATGTCCGACTTACACATTTTTAATTTAACGAAATCGTCCCGCCAACGTTTACCGCTCTATTAATAATTTTTATCGCGTCTTAAACGTTCCTTTTGTTTTTGCTACCAATAAAATTATTTTATTAGTCTTTATGCGACGCGCTTTGATCTCGGAAACGCTATATATCTGTTTCCATAACGCATTTGAATGTTACTTTTTATGTTGGACACTGTCATTTGTAAGTTTTTATCGGATACAAATTACAAAGTCTGAGCATCGTCGTTCATATTAACGATCGCTTAATGAACCGGTTTCCTCCATAATGCTAATGTTTATTGTTTCACAAATTCGGATCTATTAAAGGCCGATCCATCAGATTCCCAGAGTTAATATTCATTCTTCGGACTGACTTGAATGTGTTCTGCTTGCATATATTTGTGTTCATTAATAAAAGTCAAAATACGCAAAGGGTCGCGGTCACAGCGCGGTTCAACTGGGCTTAACTTGGACTAAGGGATGGGACTTCCAGGGATTAAGTGATTGTAATGTTAATAAGACATGTCGAACTTTTCAATTTGTGGACAGTGACAATTCTATACCCAGCTTCCCAATATCAAGTCTTCCAAACAAGTTTCTTAAATCACTATACAAAAAAAAAAAAACTACAAATCATAAATAATACTATCGTGGTCCCATCAAACCAAAAGAACGGCGCTAAAATTCACAATATTTTTTATATTTTCATTTATAAATCAACACCTCATCAATTCACGAATATAAAGTAGATAAACATAATTTTACTGCAATAAATCTTTGGATTCTATCAACATTGCGAGCTGTCACGTTTTGAGTGGCGAGTTAGTTTTTAGTTGGTAGTGCCAGTATTATATTATCTGTGATGGTGCCATCGACTGAAGTCGACTCGGAATTATTTCGTGGGCGTGGTATATATCATATCGCCAAATTAATACCGCGAATAAATCACAGAGAATAAAAGAAAACATTATTAATGCATATTTTAATGACAAATATAGGAACTGAGTAATGTGTGCGAGTGTTGAGAATGTCAGCTGTGACAATAGTTTAATTCTTGTTTTTAATTTAGATTTAGATTGCGGCGTTTTAGCAGCGATGTCTATAGATAGATATTAATTTGAGAAGCTTCGGGTTTAGTACAAATGCTCTATCTAAAAGATAGTTTTTGAAATACTTTGATGGAGCCACCACACCCATTCAGAATCCATATGCGTATTTCAAAAAGTTACAGTTGTTTAGATTTTTGTATAGAATGATTTCTAACCGAATTGATGATCATCAATTAAAAAAACTAAACAAAACGTTACAAAGAGTCTATATTTTTTATGAGCAAAGTCACCTTACTGAGTCTCAGTAATTCAGTGATTTCCATAAAACAATAGCCGTTTAAAACAAAAACATATGTATGTGATTCACATACTATATTCGTCACATGACGGGTCCTAATTCTGCCAAAAATAATCTCGAGTCGAAGCCGCATTGTATTCGATACGAGCGCGTGTTTAATCGATTATGTTTAGGTATCGAATTCGGACGGCGATATTTGCAATTTTAATTGACCTTTCGACATTCGAAACTTTTGATTTTCGATTTTAATTTTTCGGTAACAATGGTTGGCCTCTTAACTGGAACTTATACTTTAAATAATATTTTAGACTAACCACCAATAAATAAACTTTTAATCTGACTATGTATACACTCTAAAAATAAACTAAAATTCTTCTAACTACAAAATTGCATCAAAAAACTCGTCCGCATCGCTATCGACTGGGAGTGAAACCAATAGACTGGCGGCATTGCTACGTTGTATAGCCATACTTATCCTCTGTCCGAAGTAAAAGCCAGCCAGCCATATTTTATAGACTGATTAATTTCTTAAATCAATAGTGGTGTGGAACTGACATAACTGACATCTACAAGAACAATATTTCCTAGAGGGATTGCACACACTTGTAGAGTAATTGATTGAAAATGTGGTCATTCACTTGCGTGAATGATAAAATGTAATAACAATAAATTCAGTTGTGGTTTCCACACGACAGAGAAACGTAACCAGTCAGAATGCAAGTGGTGTAAGGTTAACTGACAGTGCATTTGAATACTCGATCACCGGCCACCTTTCATTTCAATTTAACACAATAAAAACGAGCGATAAAAGTAATCGAGCATTTGTTTCCGAGAAGCATAGGTCATAAAAAAAGTTATTCAGGCGAGTAGGGGGATTGTGACCACATTATAATACTAAAACATGGCGCGGGTTTCTTCCCCGCCGGTTCGTAAGACCCTATTGTTGTCCGCCTGTCCATCCGCATCAAATACGCCCGTAAATCATATTCGTCGTAAATTCGATACGAGTTACAATGAACGATCTGTTCTTATTTGAATCTCGACGATTTTCGTGTGACAGTCTTTATGAAGCATAATTGTATGAACGCTTTCGACCATTTTGGGAAGACGTGTTCTTTAGGATTTGGTACGCAAATTACAGTGCGAGTAAGAAATGCAGAGTTGCCATATAATGGTGACCATTGTGAGACTAAAGCCCATAATTATTACAAAACTCAAATGCCAACTCAATGTGAACTCCAATTCCATCGGAGCATCTGCTGTCAAAAAAGTTTTCGTGTTCGAAAGATGAGCGAGCAAATGCGTAAACGCGCTTGCTCAGCTAAAACTCATCTCTTAAGCACGAAAACTTCAATTAGACAAGCTGTCATTGACGTTTTGAGCTTATTTTGGTGTTCGAGTTCGAGTAGAGTTGGAATATGAGTCTAAGTTTAAACATTACCAAACCCAAGCCTACTAAAATCGGGAATAATATTTTTTTCTGGTGGTGGTAATTACGGTGTATTATAGAGTAGAATCACAAATTGCACAGTGCTATTGTTGCGTGGTCGGCCCCACACATCATCGCGTGTTTACGCGACAAGCACGTACGTTTTACTTTGTCGCGGCGACATCTGCTGTACTCCGTTAACCAAGTTGACGAATGATACAGCGCTATTACAAGGTGATAGAGTTCAGAATTGATGAGTTTTGAGTTTAGTGTTAAGAGGTTGCTCTATCAGACGTGCGGTTAACTCCGTGTAAAAGGATTTTTACTGACTTTATTTTTGTTCAAGCTTTACTTTTGTGTATTTAAGTACTACTCTTTAGTTTCTTTAACCGAAGAAGTAGGTGTCAATTAATTAAATTCGATTTTTGAATCGATAGGTATTGTTATATTTGCCAATGACGTTCCAGCGTGATGGACTTCATCGGAGGTCTTGTAAAATGACCAATTTGTTATCTAACAAAAACAAATACGTGACCACCTACACAATACTAGACTAAACTCCAACGAATAACCACTTTGAATTCGAAGAATTAGGGTTGAATTTGCTTTGGGAATTTTTACATGGGACAAAAAAGTGATAAGTCCTTTGTAATCCTTCTGACGCCATGGAGGCTTACTCAAGTTAATTGCTTTGAAATAGTTTTTTTTTTAACTTAAATGTTTTATTATTGTATTCCGTCTACCTGAATTGCTGGAGACAGTATCGCTAAGCTGCAATAGATACGTAGACGTAGAAAAAAGTCGATGATTTGTCCAAATGAGTCACGATTCAGCAATGTTATCGATCGAAGGAATGTTTTTATCGAAATCTGTTTGTTTTGGTTTGTCGTAGGTACTTAATTAAGATATTCATTCACTTTAAAGTGTTTAGGTAACTGATATACTTGAATCTGTACCTAAATTTTGAAGGTAACGTTACATAATTTTCCATTTCTACATATTCCAGCCTGTTTTTTTACACCTGTCATTTTCTTTTCAATTCTCTTTAATAACAGTACTTGTTGCCTTTCCTTTTGTAAATTGACATCATTTGAATAACAAGTACCTAACTGATATAATTATTTAAAACTGTCAAAAGTATCATAATAGTGTTGTGATCAGCCTTATTTTATGACGGTCCATTTGAGGCCAGACGTCCGTCGGGACTTTCCACAGACAGCTTTTATTTGTACCGCCATTGTCTATCATTTGCTTCTCCATAAACATCCCAATTTCTTTTCAATGTACACACAGCCCCTATAAAATAAAACGAAAGAAAAAACTGGCCGTCTCAATTTTTTTTTACAGTTCTTACATTTTATTAAATGCCATGTTATTTTCTGAGAATTTCAAACGGGCGTTCTAGAAATTTATAATTAAGAACAATGTGTTCGAACTTCAAAATTCATTATTTCTTTTATTTGCCGCTAGATATTTATTGCCAGTGTTTTCTGACACACAAAATTCCCCCAGAACCTATTTAAAAATAGTGGTTTATCATTGTAAGTTAGCTAATTACAGGGAACTATTTAAAATGTACGTGCTAACCGAAATAGGCTTCTCTCCCAGCCATTGAAAGCAATAAGTGAGTACAGTTCGTTCAAATAAAACGTTTCAAGTTATTAAACGGCTCCAGTACACCCAACAAAGGACTATTCTGGTAATGTCAACACACGTTTCCGTCGCAAACGAGGCATAAGGAAACAAATGAAGTAAAACAAATGATTCGCAACTTTGTTACCGATTCATGAGTCGATATCGAAAAATCTACTGCTACTATTGGTTTTCGATTCGAAAAACTAATTATGATGTCTGGAAATGTTACCTAACTCATACAAACAATTATTCTGATAATTATTTTATATAAGTATTTAATAATTATTGACCAGATAGATTTTCTAAATCTTGCTGGATAAAAATATCCCCGTGGGGATTTAATTCGCTCTTAAGAATCTTATAAGTAGATACTATTAGTACACGACCCCAACTAGACTTTTTCGCATTTCGTCGGAATTTGGTTATCGGCACAAAAAAAAAACAAAAACGCCGGCCGCTAGATTACATTACTTGATTGATAAATAAAACCAAATAGGTACCACTAACTTAAGAGTCTTGCAAGGTAAAACTATCCTTAATTAGATACAAGGTACAACAATTTATTCGCTTTTAGAGTCGTATTAGCATCATTACACCAAATCCAAGTGGACCAAGAGACACACACGACCACATTGGTTTTACAACTACTTCCAGTAAGTAGTGTAGCTCCTCATTCACAGCTAGTCCTTGCCGATATCGATCGTGTTCGGCATCGCACCGCAATTTGCCGATCGCTAGATGACGTTTCGCGGAAGCGGTGCTCGACGTCACGCTGCGCCCGCGCACCCACCATTGCTATATAATTTATCGACCATTTCGCTGTAATTGTACCCTTGCCGCCCTTTACTAAATGTTTCTACTTCTTAGCGTGCTTCACAACAATGTTTTCAGTCTATAATTTTATCTACGACTCAATCGAGTTTGTGTTTTGGTTCAGTTGTTAAGAGTTGAGTTAGAACGTCGTAATACCAATCAGAATAACGCGCTTATTTTGTTGGTTATACCTTATACACGAGACACCGGCTTTTGTCTGCGCAGATTTTGAACTCTAAAGAAAAAAAAATCTATCACATTGTTTTGTTTAACTTTAACCATTTTTATTCAGAGTCCAAAGTCGATGAGTTGGTGTCTTATCTGTAGAGTTGAAATTGAATATACTTAATCTTTGAGGCAGTTTATCTAGGCGATGATACCTTTAACATTGATTTAAATTTAGCAAATAAAATACAACATTGTGAGAGATTTACCTTAACAGATATTTTTTCTAAAAAAGTCAGCTTCGTCACGACACCTGGCTTTATCTATAATCCATTCAACAAGTCCAGATATTGACCAACTCATTATAATTGGATGAGTGAACTGGCTGCCAGTACTCGCCGCCAGTAGTCACGCTACTTAACTGCCAGTTGTGCGTACAAACATGGCGTCAGGTGCTAGCGCAGGCCGGTTCCTAATTGTTTTCATCGGCTTTTCTATTGATCGTGTCACCATATTAGTGGGGATAAATCTTACTATTGGTGAGTTAGGTTTCCTTGCAAGTTGCGGAATTTGTTCGAAAGAGTCACCGCGGCCCTGGAACGCAAAGGGCACAAGAAGGATCACGGGTGGGTTTTAGTCAGTAAGAGTCTGACACTCCCTTCCGCTCCGCCCAGAGCGGGAGAAGTCATTTGATGATTTCCCATAAAAAAAAGGTTTCTATGCAATTAACCGGAGATACCTATAGCTATACAACTAAAAGATTTATTTCAAAACAGTTGCTTAATTCGTAGTTATTTTAGGGAGTCCGAATGCTCAAAAAGTTTCGAAAAAAGAATTAAAAAATGTTGCCAGCATTTAATATTAGCTAATCACTCACAAAACTCAAATGACAAACATGATGAAGACGCAAAATGAAATGCCTTAGACGTACATATGTAGTTCAATCTGCACAATCTATTTCATAAAGCATTCGCCAGTAATTTTAATAGGACTGTAGTGAATCCCAAGCGAATTGCGGCGGGAAACAATTGTGAGGTACTTAATTAAAATAATTGTCCAATTGTCGCGGCCATTGCGACGACGCTGGATAACGTGCGAATCACACCTCGACATCTTGATCCCTAACTATAACTGTGGATATGCAATTTTCAATTTGCGAGAATGCAGGCTATGCTACCTGGCGCAAATGACTTTATATGAGTAGATAATTGTAGTACGCAAGTTATCGCAACCTTTATTTATTGCGGCAACATGGCCTGACATTTTGTTTAACTTTACATGTGGTTCGGCTGCAATTATCTTAAAAGACGAGCAAAAGAAAGTTGTGAAAATACTACTTCAAGATGTGAAGGGGGGGTTTATTGGACCTCTGGACATTTTGAACTTGTTTGTGAGTTCAGTATCATAAACGTTTTAAGACAAAACGCTTCAACTTTCTTGGCTACTTCACTAACATTTCTTGAAGGTAATGATTCTATAGTACCTATTTAGGTACTGAAAGTATCCGAAATAGTTCCACCGACAAAGACTTAAACAATTTTGTTTTAAAATGAAATCAAGATTATTATTTAAACATAACATGAACATTTATAAACTGTACGAAAAACTCGGATTCGAAATAGTCCAATGTTGTAATGGTCTAATTCCAGATAAATGGAATAATGTGGAGGTCGCGCGGCCGGCTCTGAACCGCCACATATTGTGACTGGTAACGCGACACTGACATCTCATTTATTCCGACTTTAATGTACGTTATCACTAAATTGAAATCTATTTTGATATTTCAATATTTTCATGAAAATTCTGTAAATTAATTTCGACTGACCGGACGAATTGGAAACTGTGGCAGTATATTATGCTGATTTTGTTCGTGTTTTCACATTCCAGTGTCTTGTGACTTTGCTCTCACATTGTAGTCGGTATCAAGTGTTTATCCATTGGCCTATTTTGATGTCAACAAACGTTAATTCCCTCCTGCCGGTGACCAGGTTATAAATAAAAACGGCCACGATTAGCGTGACTCTCATTAATCATCCAGTGTATAGTGTCACAACAAGTCCACGCACTCTGTGATCTCGGTACCATTCAAAAATTACACTTTCCAACGTTCTCTTGTGTTATAATATAACACAAACGCTGGAAGCTAATTGCTTTTAAATTGTGTTTCTTTTATTTTTTTCTTCACATGAAATAAGTAGGACACTTGAACTCTCTTTCAATTTAGTTTGTCACATAAGATTAACTACATAGATCGTTATTTGTCGTATTATAATAACTATGCGCCTTCAGTGCCACGTCCCCTACCTTAACGACATCGTTTCAGAACCACATCTCCACACAATCAAAATACAATAGTTCATATTTATTATTGGATTGCGGAAACGTGTTTGGCTCTGTTCCATCGTGTGGTTATTGTAAAATTTCCACGGGCTCTATCAAAAACATGAAGGTGTTGCGGAACTGTTACTTCTGTACCAAATGAGACTTCGTCTACTAGGCATACATTATGTTAATTTCCTTTTGAGTCGCCATTAGAGCAATCATGATTTGATTTAGTTCAGTTTAACACTTTGTCTGCTGGAGCATCTTCGGCGCCGTGCCAACATCCATAATAACAACACTTGCCCACAATTAGCCGAGTGGTGGATGATAAAATAATTCGCCATGTCTCAGCAATCGCTTTATGTGTAGCATTGTTACAACATGATCTACAGCCGCTCCCTGATCAAAGGCGGCTGCACCCGTTACAGTTGTTTCGCGAGAATGATATTAATCAAACACATTTATTGCGGTCGCATTCAAAATTAACAACCGTATATTAAATTTGAGTTCTGAGAACTGTTGGCTATCAAATATTTCCTACAATAAACCAGTTGGGCCCGCTGTTAAACTTCCCAGATTCTTGTGCCATCTGAACATTACAACCACAATAATAGCGACGTCATATTTTTGGATTGCAGCCAATGCTTTATGGACATTTATTATGGTTAATATAATAATGTCATTGAGCTCTAATAACATGTCGTTACTGAACATTTGGTGCGCAGCGCAGCACACAGTCAGGAGTCAACCGCACCTTTGTGATACGATTCGTAACGCGCTCGCTGTTGAAAACATGTGGCTCTCGCTCGTGCTTCTAATAATTAAAATAAATAACAAAGCACCAATCAAAGAATCCAGCCGGCAAACAAGAAGACATGAAATCTCCCGCGACGTCTGTCAAATTAGCATCACAAACGAAAATAGCGTCATTCTAATTATTTTGATGACTCAACCGAAATACAATTAATCTTGCCGCTTCTGTGAACTGTCCAAGTGACGGACGGACGAAAATATCGTCGCATTTCGCGATAAATAAACTTGTGAGTCGAATATCGGATTTCGATTCCATCGGTGCTGCGTATCAAAGATTTTATACGCGTGTTGGATGCGGGCAGCGGAGCGCAATGCCGGACGCCCGCGCCGCCCGCCGCCGCGTCGCGTTAGTTAGTGCGCAGCCTGCCAATACTAACTGCACCTACACTAATACACTAAAGTAATTGAACGCATTCTGTTAACAGAAAATGCAAAATCCAACCACAAAATCCATCAGATCAGCAACATCTGCTCATTAGGCTGCCAACATAATTTTAGTAACAATCTTCATTCTGACAGGATTGAATCGGAGACTTGGTGCTATCTAGTACTCGACGTATCTCGGGCCGGAAATCAGCTGTCGTATCCCGATTCCTAGTGGGAGATCGGCCAATGCGTCTGAGGCTACCATTACATTAGATCGAGTTGGTTCCTAGAGTTCTGATTGGAAACTTGAGACGGCTTGTATTCACCGGAACACTGTCTCGGTTAATTAGAATGCTTTGTAAGAATAGATTTGCCATCGACTTTCGAATCTTGCTCTAGAATGATTCATTTCGTCTGCAATCATTACATCTCCTTGCATTTGTTACTATTATCTTGATCTGTCGGAGCGTTTATTATATTATAATTCCTCACTCGTTTGCCAACGAGAGAACAGTAAAATATGTAGCGTTATACAAAGTTGAATAATCAGATAGGAAAACAGAGAAGAATGTGAACATTGGATTTTCCAACATTAAATACTGTAGATAAGGTGTTCAACATCAAGATTGTGTGTATGTAATAATTTTACAAAACGCGATAAAAGACATCAAAAACGATGTAAACTTGAGCGTGGAGCGTGAGTACAATACACGGATTCGTCACACTTCGTTTCGGTCGTAATCCAATTTCAGCCTTTGGCTTATTCAAATCGATATCCTTGACGAGTATAAGGGGCGTTAATGTTGCTAGTTTATAGGTAGTCGTCATGATGGTGATACAGTGAACAGTGGCTCATTGTGCGGGTGACCCGGGCCGCGTGACGACGTCTGCGCGGTGTCTAGCGTCGCTCCGGCCGCTCGTAAATCAGCCGCGCCACAAATTGGAAACCCACCGCTAAACATCTCGCCACTATAAAAATCTCGAATAATAACTTCGGATCTAAATCTCATAAAAATATGATTTCCAGTATTCTCGAGTGGGTTTTTAATCCCGTCGTGGTTTTACGATGTTGTAAAATTTGATTAATAACATCTGTGTGTAGGTCCACAGAGGTAGGACATTGTTGCACTGACCCATTTACGGGGCGTGATTGCACCGTATTTTGGCGGTGGCGCTCCAGACCAAACAAACCGCAGTACTGCGTGACCCTGTAACATGACTCATTTTAATCAAGGCCTTGTTTTCTTGCGTAACAAGGAACTGCTTCTGAACTCCTAAAACGACTGTCGCCAGAAATAAAGTTATTTGACTGTTTGAGTTAATAACCATATAAATTATCTATATTCACAAAATTAATCCGTCTGTCACTAGTAATATTTATGCGCCCGTATCTGTCACTGTTTCGTGAGTTTATGTATTGACACAAGTAAAGTAAGGCTTAATTTTATTACAGTGCAGTAGTATTATAATCAAAATTGCTGCTAAACTTCATAAATCAAGAATAGAAATCTGTGTTGCTTCGTCGATTGTCCACACTTGACGTAATTAGATGTACCTACATTGCATTAAAAATAAAACACAGCTATCGCGTGCGTAGGCGTGACAATAAGTCATTATGTATGTAGGCACAGCCGTCAATCCACGTCTGCTGTCACTTCAATTTTTCTATTTTATTTTTCTCCTATTTTCTGTTGGATTTCCACATTGTGGTGCGTCGCGCCGAAGACGTCGCGTCGGATGCGACGTTTGTCCACGATCCGTCACATGATTTGAACGGTATCGGATTTAGCTCTTGACAATGAAGGGACGTTACCCACTTCTTTTTTTATGATTACTTTGTCTGATACTTATTTTTAGATATGATTCCGTTTTTAAATTGGATCTGGCTGTAACGAGTTTTAAAATTGGGGACGCTTTTTTATGCGTTTTCTGACAAATTGTATGTCATTGTTTTAACGTAACATCAGCAACCAGGCACGTGGAATTTGCTTCCGGGCTATCTATGATTATAATCATTCTAATTCCAAACAAATTAATCGTAATATTTTAATAAATCACTTCCCAAAATTAAACATTACAACACTAATTCCTCTCAAAATATTTACACCATTTCCTTACATTGATAACATAAGCTGTAATGGGATGCCACAGCCGATACATCTCGTTACGAATCGAATTTATTCATCGGAGAATATTTTATAGTGTTGGCCTTGGGCTCAGGCCCGCCGCAGGGGCCAATAAAATCACACGGATAAATAAGCACACGATCGGGCCGTAATTAAAAACATAACTTATTAATATCGTTTATTAACGCTTGCGGGTCGTACGAGGCGCACTCGTCCCGTGCCTCGTTTGGACGTCTCGCACCAGTCGAGCAGTCGCCCCTCTGCCGATAAATCTACTATGTCTTCGATTTCATTATAACTGTCTTATTTATTGCATATAGCTTGCTCGTAATCGTGTTTGATTTAATTTGATTTGTTTAGTGGTTAGTTTGTAAATGTTAATTTGGTTGCTTTATGCCAATAAGTTCTTAATTACATCGAAAATCAATGTGCAAATGACAGAAAGTTACAACTAATATTTGACACTAATTGACAACTTTCGAAGTTTGAAATGGATCGTTTTTGAGGGACATTAATTGCTTTTAAATCTTTTGAGTGTGTTACATGTGTAATGTCGAGCTTCGGGCGCTTACAATAACGTGCGTTGTTACACAATTATTTTGACCATTGCTACACGGGGTCCAGTAACATGTTTATACTCATTGCCAGGTCCAATAATGTGTGAATTAATATAGCAACCCGCCGGCATATGCAATACTTATAAGGCCACTGGTCGCGTGCTCTTCTCAATGATTTGTAGTTATTTAAACGGACGCTATGTAGTCATGTCTAGATACCTATTATAACGTGAATTTGTTGTTCATTGGTTCAAATGCTAGAGGTATTAAATGTTACCCCGTAAACTAAAGTTAGATTCAAACTCTCATTAGAATTTTGTGAAATCAGAAAGCTAATTCTCTTGAAATTAATGAAACGGCCCTCTGTTCAAACTCTACACTGGTGTCAGATACTATTCCCATTAACAATATCAAAACGCATTACATCCGTTCAAAAGCATAATATTCGTTTCCCAAAACAACAATAGTCGCTAAGGCGAGAAGAGAACAATAAACTGGCTGATTTATTTTAATAAAGTAATTTATGGCCCCTTACAAATTGGCCTCATGACGGCCGCCTTATCGAGTGGCGAGAATCGATAAAGTCGCTGCGATGTATCGGTACAACGTTATTAATAGTGAGCTTATTGTACGAAGTAATGAGATAACATTTGTTTTGCCACTTCTTGTCATTGTAGCGAAGTGGATGTTATAGCTGTTGAGGAGGGAATGATGATCGGCAAAATTTTTATTGGAATCGATATAAAAAATTTAGAAGGGTAAATGGGAAACTGAAAATAATGACTTATGATTCGATTAATACTTTACTGTAAAACGGCACAAACGACAGATGATGCGGCTGCAAAAAAAAAACAGCTACGTAAAACGCAGTGAACCGCCGAACAGTGTGAAAACAATATTTTTTCGTCAATTGGCCGTCCCATAAAGCAATCGTATCGGCAATCGCTGATAACTCATCTGGCGGGATCGTAAATCGAAACGGCGTCCATAACTCGCGCGGCTTAATTACGAATAAATAAATAAATAATTGAATGTGAGCGGCCGCGGGCCTAATCGATCGTGTTCCAAGGTGTCGGAGGTGCTAACAAGGGCCCGCCAGCATTCGAAACGTTTGCTTTGTGATCGCGAACGAGTCGACAGCGAAGCGAAACTCCCGCTACCGCACCAGATAACACAATTGGATGCAGCAATTTATTGTTATCACATCTTGTTGCGTTAATTAATTTAGCGAATATTCATTTTTTATTTAAATGAATCATGCAATACTTTTTGTAACTGTGCCATAACCAACTCACTGTTGGCTGCATGTCGTTCGAATTCAGACACTACTACTTATAACTTCCATTCAGCTTTTAAGAAGGTCAGAAGTCAATTCCAACGGTCTATTGAAACGGACACCATCTAAATATAAAAGCACGGAAGCCGCACATTGTTCTTTTCATAACGTTTTTCTTGTGTCGGACGATTGACGCGTATCCATTTCCTTGGACGAGAATAGTAGCCACCTTCGTGTCGTGCTATAAAATAAAGAGTATCAGTCAACGGTCCCCGTTCATCTAGATATTAGGAGATGGCGCTGATTGCCGCTCGTTAGAATCTAATTAGCCCACGGATCACTCATCGCGTCTATTTCAATGGTCGAGGAAAATAATTTCTATTTGATTCGACCTTCCCACTCAGTTTGTTATTCGCGAAAAATCAAACGTCCGTCGTCATGTCAAGTTGAAATGTGCAGCCTACACGAATTCGATCTGCTCATGTGACCATGATTATAACAATGTGTGATATTATTATACGAAAATGTACAAACCGCACCTGTCTAAGTATGTAGGGTATATTCTACAGTATTAACGTAGTCTTCTTGCCAAACAGTTTATGAATAGCACAACATTTCTAAACAATCAAGTTGTCAATCAATCTTGCTCCAGGTAGACGTGTTCTGAATCAAGTTTCAGTAGCACATCTTCAATTCTATAAACAATAAGACCCTCTCTTTAAAATTTAAATATTTATTAAAATGACTGCATTATGCAAGTGGACATGGCCTGAGTGTATTCTCAGAGTCAATCCGTGACGATCATCAATCAACATTAGAAGTACCTATACTAAACGTGTCAACACAGGAAATTATTTTATGGTCTGTTAACACCATTGTTTATTTACATAATTTAGTTTCCTTTAAATAATATCCTGCAGCAAATAATATCATCCATGTAGACATTAAATCCGTATAAATCCTTGTCCATTAAACTGTAAATTTTTTAAATATTCTTAATTGAAAGCTAAATCCAGGTCGGTGCGAAGGTGTGCTTGATGGATGAGCAGCTAAATTACCTCTCCCCCCCTCTTGCTTCGCTCCGGCTTCCCCCACTAACGACCCGCTGGCCAAAAGTGATTATTTATACCGGTGATGACAGCACTTCCGGCGTTATAACTGGTGATTAAGACGCTACCCGATTGAAATCTAGGACTATTCCAATAGACACAGGTGCTGAATATATTCTGAATAATAAAATATGACTTGTGGTTGAAATTGAAGATGTGGACGGTCGCGAGAGGTGTCGTTTTCGGAGGAACTTCAAAGAATGCGTTTGATGACAGATTTTTGACATGACGAATTTTTGAATATTTTTAATGTATATGATATTTAAACTGTACCTACGTTATTTCGGAAGATAATGATTCATAGCTGTTTGTCTTACAACTGCTTGTGTAAAATTAACTTCATTATTCCGGAATTTAACCGACTGACCCGTACAAACTCAGTTCTAGTGAATTAAAGTTGTCCTAAATTATTTTGCCATTTGAACCCAGTCATCATAGCAGCCAATAAAGTTAGTCAAATATTGACAGTATTAGTTAATATCCGCTGATCGAGTAATCTAAAGGTGCCGGATACTCGTTATCTTCGCACACAGGGCAACACAGCTTGCTTATAGTCTTCGAAACTCAAACAAAATGTCACGAGTGTACAGCAGGTACTTTACGTTTGTGGGTTGAATATTATCTCATATCCGCGAAATGCAATGATGTATGTATGTCTTTCCCACGGATGTCCACGTTTGGGCACCGTTAGCTTTAGTTACTATTTTGATTTTCTTGAGATACGATTTTTATTATTTAGCATTGTTTGTGCAAAACCTATTTGTGTTTTACTATGCTGAAGACAGTTTTTCTTTTGTTTACTTCTTATATTTATGAGTATGATGTCATCAAAATAACTTCGTCAAATAACAACATAAGGTATGATTTATTACCTCAATATTAATTTGATGAAATATATGTACTACTATTTCAACTTAATTATAATATAGAGCGTAACACGAGTAGGCGGCGCCGGCCCGCCCTAGATCCCCGCCCGCCCTGCCAGCTGGGCGGATCTCGTAGGGGAAAACTTATTGAATTTATACGACTATTAATTTGATAGGGAGTGGGAAATAGTAGGAAATAGATCACCCATTTACTGCACAAATCAATAGGTACCTACTTGTAAGTTTAGTAAAATATAACATTGTAACATTGACACAAAAAGTACTAAAACTTTAAAATAGAAGTGAATGAAGGCAAAAAAAAGATGATAACGATATCGAACACGTACACCTTTCAAGGAAAACACACCCACTACTCAATCAAACTATCAACAAACATAAACCCACTAATACCTACTGACGGAAATCAGTACGCAACATAATATCAATACGTATCTAAATGTAATCTATTATATAGATATAGATAGGGTCGAGGCGGGGCCGCAGGAAGCGGCCGATATAACGCCATGATAAGCTGAACCTATCACTCCATCGGATTACTTCACAAAGAATATCGATCCATCTCAGATACAGAGTGTAGAACTCTAATTCGATTATTCTTAATGTCAGAGTTCAAGGAAGCCAATTTCGTTGTGCACGATGTTACAGAGGAAAGATTGACGATGGAACATCAAACGATATAAAAGTTATGGCAATTTTGGGGCTAGTTGATGATTAAGTTGACATAGAAGCACCACTAAATCAAAATAAGCAATAAAGAGCGAATAATTTATATTCGATCTAATTTTATATGAAAGAACCAAACAGAACTGAACTGTACTTATCAATTCATCTCATTCAGAATTTAATATCACTAAACCAACATCCATAAAAACCACTTTCAGATAGTCAGCCCCTCAAACAATATTCATGAGAGAATCAATAATAATAATTGTCCTTTCTTCTCGTTTATAAACCTCTGTCGAATGTCACCCTGTTCCTTCATCCCATCTTCCATCCATTTATGTAAATGCAGCATTGTGGCAGACACCTCATTTGTTCTATCTGCCAAGCACGGCCATTGTCAAAACTTCTTGCCCTTTGACTCCATTGTCTGTTTTTTGTCAACCAACACCAGATTATTTTATTTCCGTTATATGTTATTCTTTTTTTGCTGCCTCATGTTTATCAACATTAGCTTCAATCATCTTTTATTTTGATTTGTACGTTGTTTTATTGTGATATGCTAGTTTATTATTTTATGGGCGTGGAGCCGTGGACCGTTACACTTTACACACTACACAGGTTTCTGGGTAACATCTACTTATCACAATAGACTTATTAGACGTTCGGGTTGATCATGATAATATTCATACAAATATCAGACTCATGCAAACAGATTCAATCTTCATAAAACGAATTCAGAAGCAAAAAGTCTCACACATATAATTATTACGGGTTATTAACCATATTCTGTTGAATAAATGCTGTAGGTGTTGGTTCTAAATGTGCTTCGTCATCAACGGGACGCCGTTCCACATTGTAATTTAAATTGTCATTCAAATTACCATTGAGAGGAGACAGTAAACGCGGTGGCACTGGAATTCTCGGCACCTTCGTCTAGACACGACCAAACATGATGCTTTTATGAATTCTATTATTTAGGCACATCTTCACGTGAATATGGAAATATCTTGCGCATATATATTTAGGGAATAATGAAGATAATTCTATCGGGAAGGGATAATTCCTAACCTCGGGCCATACCTGAAAGCTCTTATAGGTTTTCTTTAAAACCAATCTTAGCCCTGGAACATCGTAAACAAAGATTAGCAACAGTGTATTATAACAAAAGGAATATACACAAATTAAGGGTTTCCATCCCGATGATATTTTACGATAGCTGTAAGCGACAAAACAACAGTCATAAAAAATACCATGTAGTAAGTAGAGATTGTGAACTTATGAGATCTGCACAATAGATGTTAACTCGGACTGGATATATCAGGGTAGGAATTAAGACAATGTGTAAGGCTAAATATCTGCAGATATAGTGCGTGTAGAGAACATTTTGATTAGAAACAACACCATAATAACGCTTGTTGATGTGTAATTATGCACAGCTGTGGAAACAACATTGTAAGCACCAGACTCGTTTTGTCGGTCAATTTTCTCCGCGGCCATAAAAATCGCAAACATGACTACGTTAATAATAAATTACACACATCTCAGCCAGACGATACTACCATTCGGAAACAACAAATGCTAATAATTACTTTACAGATATTAAATGTTCGGAGGGTCGAAGCGAACCTGGCTCTGCGCACCATTCCAAACAATGCTTATTATTGATCGTCGAAGAGACTTATTGAAGAATAAATCCGAGAGGCTTCTTAAGTTACACTTCATCGGATGCCTTTGTTGTGATATCTGGTGAGTTGGTCCGACGGGCCTGTTACATTAAACCCACATTTTACGGGCTACATTCATATTGAACTTTGCATAGCTACGTTTTCCTTAGATTTATACTTCGCCCGCAAATAGGTGGAATATTGTAATAGTACTCGTTCGTTAACATTGTGTGAGCACGCGCAGTTTTATTACAATTACATTATGTAGGTATTGTTCGTATCTGTCGAGTGTCATAACGGCGGCCGCGTCGCCGGATAGCTCAGCTTTACGGCCGTCGATAGTTGCCACCTTCGTTTGGAGGATTCCATTGTTGCATTCATCGCAATGATCCGGCGTAGTCGCATCGTCGTCTTTCAGCCGCATCCGACATTTCCATTGTTGCAATTTTATTGCCGGTGTTACCGTGCTGGCGGAGATCGTAAACTACGCACCAGCGCTCGATACTGTCGCGGCGGCGGAGCGGCGGCGGCTGATGGGTGATGGGCGCGCGACCGCACCGCGCCGCATTATCGCGCGCCACCGCCACCGCAGCCGCGATTTTCATTCGTTTCTAATAAATTGATACGAGGGCTCCGCGACGCGCCATTGGTCGACTCGTTCCCCGGACTTCGATCCTCGGACCCTGACCGTAAATCAAGTTTACAACCTTTAATTACAGATATTTGCCGTCTCATGTGAGCGTACGGGATATCGGAGGGCTGTGCTCGCGAAAATATAGCATAATAATGGGTAGTGACCCGTAATGGCTCGCCTGTAGGTACTATCGGCCGCCTTTGTCTTGATTGTTCGAGCGAGAGCATATTCTTTTCTGAATGATTGCCAATTACATCGAATGGCCTCCTGAATTCCACTGAGAGCGATACTTTAATCTTTCTTGGTTTTGATTTGCATTCGAATAAAATGATTTATGTGTTATTGGGATCCAGGTTTTATGTTGTGACGTTTTTTGATTCATTGGTGGTTTTAATGTTGTCAAATTTTGAGGTGGGATCGTACTTACCACGAGCAATAATTACCAATTGATACGAGTGCAGTCAGTGTAGTGGTGCCTGCGCCGGCTGGTGGAGCGCGCGCGGGGCGATGGCTGCCACATTGTTGCACCGGATAGGGCCGACCGGCCGCTGTTTTAATGTCTCTCAGACGGAATTATGCTGGATTGTTCTCAACTTTATTGCTCCCTTCATGATTGATCGTTGTATCCTCAGCCTTATGTCATTTTCGCACTGCATCTCCAGGAATTTGTACTACAAGCAATAAATATTACATTGAGTTATGGTAATTTCGCAAAATTATAGTATATGACTCTTTTACTGGCCTCGTGTATTATTAGGTCTTAAGTTATGTATAAGAACTTATTATGAATTTTAATAAATAATTATTAGCTTTTATTAAAGGAGGGTTTCTGCGTATGTGCACGCGTTTTGTTCTGAAGTGTGGAAATTAACACTAGAATGATCGTGTTTCTAAATTAAAACCTCGCTCCGAGGAGCAATAAATTCTTCCGCCCATAAAATTATAACGACTGTCTAAATAGAGGCTAGCTGTCGTTTATAGCCTTAATACTCGAATAAGAAATAAAATAAACACTATGCACTTATGTTTTTGATCCGTTTTGCACACCTTTTTTAATTACAATAATATTATTATAACTGGAAGAAAAAGAAACGTAAATTAAATGATTAATCGGAGTATTTTACGACTCTATTCAGAATTTTTTATTTCTCAGAAATGGGAGGGATTTTAATTAAAATTCTCATACAAATTGTTATGAAATTTCCAGACGTTCTGTCTTACGAGTCATGTAGAAACACAATGAGGTGCAGATGTGCTTCAGTTAGACTTTTTCGGTATATTATTTATTTAACGAAATTCTTATTCGTCCTCTAACACTGTGTAGGCACTGCTCAGTAGGTTTTTACTATATTACATTGTCATATATAAAATATTCATAATTTTATGAATGTGGGTTTATTTGTCAATTTAGTATACTGCAATCGTTAACGTTTTAGTGTTGTATTACTTACGGGGATTTCTATACGTTCTTGTGCATACCTTTGAAAGCCAGAATATCTGATCCTACTTAATTACACAGTATTATTTCATGTCATTATAATTCTTTAGTATTTTGCAATTTGCTATACAATAAGTTAAATAATAAACATTGCTTCAATGTTTAACTAGCTAATTCATGTTATTGAAGTACCAGAGCATAACAAAGCATAATATAATAACTCCACCTAATATCTAATTCTGGTAGTGTACGAGTTGTGAAACAAATTTCCTGAAGTTAATGTGCAATTAAATGCGCTGAGCCCGACCACTTGGAGTGGTACCAACACTACGAATAATTGAGATTGATCGAGTCGTGAATCGAGTGGGGCGGCGCAATCAAAAGCGTATCAGACCAATGGGCGGCCGCGCCGGGCTCGCGGCTGCCTCTCATTGGCCCGCCGCGGGGTTGTCGGGCACCAAGGGCCTTGATACTGCTCTCGATAAGCGGGAGGCGTCGAATGTCGATTCGATCGATTATCGCCCGTGTCGCGCCGCCGACCGCGACCGCGTGTATCGCGCCACTTGACACTTTGATGACCCACGCCGCCTCATTAAAGTCTGTGTCATCATATCACGCTACTTTATTGCTGTATTTATTAACCAAATCACCATTTTACACTAATAAAACGTCCCTCAAAATTTATTAAAGCACCTCAACGAAATTAAATTTTCAACATAATCTGGCTGTAAAACGGTGCGCAAACCAAAGTTGCAATCTGCAACACTTAAAAGAGATTAGTCGGCTAATCGGGCGTTATTTACAGTCCTTTATCAGCAGTCGGAGGCGTTCGGTTAGACGATTTACGACAGTCGCGAGTTGCCAGCACAAAAGAATTAGCCTTTCTAAGCGACACCGAGTGCCAATAAATATCGGGTGAGGTGCGAATAATCGCGGGCAACACTGTAGCGGGCGAGGAATTTATTCCGTACGCAGTTCCATAAAGCGTGCGTTAGTCCATAAAGTGAAATTCATAATACAAATTTAGCGTAAGGTTTCGTAGGAAAAGCAGTAATTTGTCACAATTGGGCACGATTAGATTGGCTCCGCTGGCGATTTGACATAGGTCGTAAATAACGCTTCGGGCGGCCGAATTGAGTGAGCCGTCAGGCGCTACGTTGTGTGGCCCTTTATAAACGTACGAGTATGCAAATAGCGCGCGCGGCTCGGCGCACGCGCATCGAATCGCGCGTTTTCCGCCGCCGGCGAGCCGCGCGTTTTGTGGAAATCGTTATTGGGGTGATTGCTTTCATAAACAATAGCTTTTGTCCACGAGTTCTTGTAACCGCTGTGTTATTCAGCCGGTAACGGGACTGCTCGCGCCCGCCTGATAACGCACCCAGCGTCTATGCAATGTTGTTTAGAAGCCATTCGATGTTGGAAATCGTGCTTTATCTGTACCATGTTCAATTGCCGGTAATTTGTATTATGTATTTACGATATTCTCGTAATTCACCGTAACCACTGACCCATAAGTTTTCCTACCTCATTTACCTACGATTTCATCATTATTTTGTAAGCTACCAAGTACGAACTACAAAGCAAGCGCACTTTTCCCTGCTACTTGAACTTTCGTATTTGTACTTAGTAACCACTTAGACTTTTCATGTCTTCAACATCCGTCAGAGCATTTGTATTCCCATATACATAATTTATGGCTGCAGCATGTCATTAGTATTTATTTAGGCGACCTTAACGCTCAGGTTTCACTTTATGGACACCATTACATACGTCATGGCATAGAAAAGTTACACATAATCTTGCACATCAAAGCGAGGTGCACTATCAGAAGGTGACCAGTGTATCTTGGGCTTTTTACCCTTTAAGGTGTGAATCAGAGTATTGAAAAGTAACAGGTCATTTTAGTGTGGGTGAAATGTTGGCCATAAAAGTTGCTATCGGACTCAAAGCAACTTAGTAGGGTGCTATAAAGGTTGTCAACGTGGTGTGACGAGCGTGGGTGGCGCGTGCGCAGCGAATCGAGGGAGAATCGATAGTCAGGATTAGTGATGCACGGATATTCATAAACGAGATGCAAATTATGAAATTTTGAATGTTGCTGCTCAACTGAAAACAGCAGCTATGGGCAAGGTAACTTTTGCGATTAAGCTAAAGGAAAAATATATTATTTGTCTATCTAACCGTTTAGCATGCATCTTTTATGTTATGCAAAACATCAATGAGTATACCTTCATAGACCCAGAACACTTCTGTGATGAGTTGTTTTACATAACGTACCAGACATACAAAATTAATCAGTAGGTATCCCGGGCTTCCGCACAATATACAGGAAAAAGCTAAGTCCCGACTGTCTCGTATTTATTCTGAGAGTTTTGAAAATGTCGATTAAGTATATTTAATTTATCCAAGCAGTCATATCGGCGGAGACAAGTCAAGCAGATATTGTTTAGTCCACAGATATAGATAGTCTAGGTATATCTGTGGTTTAGTCTCATTCTAAAAAAAATTAATAACGGGATATAGGTATATTTGTTGAAATATTATGTATGTATATTTCAGCGGGACACGTTTTGATTGTTTTGAGGAAAGATTTGATTGTTTGTTTGTATTGGATAGGCTCCGAACTACAGAACCGATTTTAAAAATTCTTTCACTGTTCGGAAGCTACACTACACCCGGGTGACATAGACTATATTTCTTCTCCATATTCTCACGGGAAAGGGCACTATGCGGGTGGAACCGCGGGGCGCTGCTAGTTATTGAATAAAAATATTTTCACAATGATAGATTTTACAATATTTTGATTTTATCTTTTTTTAATTTGTTATTATAGTCCACAGTGTGTCAACAGTCTCACATTGTGTTAATAGCTCTTATAATTTTTTCTTTTGTTTCATTCGCTACCTTCTAGTTAACTTAGCATTATCAATGTCGTGAAACTCTGTTATTGGCTTAACAGATAATTGTCATCATCTCGCTATCACTGTGCAGTGTATGCAGACCCAGAGATGCCTGATGCTTGTAACTTTGTGGCAACTGTAATTTGCTGTTCATTGATAGTGAGCTGAACATGCATAACTCATTTAAATTAATAATAGGCTGTAAATAAATTAACAATAAAAAACAATGATGATTGCGTTGTTGAAGTTGCTTTTGATATTATAACATTAACATCCATCCTGCAAGAGGAATGTTAATATGAAATTTGTCTTTCAAGAATAAGGTAGTTGACTAAACAATCTAATGATTCCGTCAGATAGATTTACAAAAAATATTGGACACGTATTTTTTCTTTTTTCACGTAAACAAAACTGAAGACGATATAGTTCGTTGAAAACTCGTGAGACGTCACTACGTGCTACAATTTATACCACGCCGTGACGTCATAAGCCCCCACTCCTGACTTTGGTGATTTTATTTTCGTCATTTTTTACAGATTTGATTAAAACAAAAAATAAGTGTCCAATATTTTTCGATAATATAAGTGACGGACTAAATAGAATCATATTTTTTGTACTCAGGAAACATCCATATTCTGCTTACTTTTTCTGTTTCATCAAAAAACGCCTCACAAACCGCCATCATGAGTCATCTATTGTTACATTATTACTGCTGCTATATTGACTGCTGGTTACATGGCTCAGTTTACGATATCTTGTTAGTATTTAGGTGCTACCGTTACTCATTGCTTCATGACGTATTTCTTTTGTAATCATGGTATTTCCGCTCATTTAAGCATTGTGTTGTATTTTTATCTTTTACCGTATTCCCCAGTTATTGGGTTGTCGAGGTCTGGTTGGCAACCGCTCCACGTTGAATACTGGTATTCAGCTGAATCCGGTTTGATTGAAATTCGCCCCAATATGGTTAGGAAAAGGCTAGGCAGATGATGCTGTATTTTTATCTGTATTTTCTTGAGGTACATATGTAGGTTGTTGTGGTCACGATTGAAAACTAAGGTAAATTCAGTTTTTTCACCATAGTGGTTAACGGTTGCATTGTTATCGGTAAAGATTATGTCATCGGAAACATTGTTGATTATTTCTTTTTATTTTTCTGATGTAACTGCTAGTGTTATAGGAAAACTGAAATCTTTATCTTGTTTATGATTTTTGAAAGTTAAAATTGTAGACTTCAAAATTTTATTCGATATTAACCTAAATTAATCTACTGTGATTTAGTTTGTATACAATGGCATTCCAGGATAAAAAGAGATCCTACAGTTTTTAAACATACTTAATATATAAACGAACCCTGCTAATAGATTGACAGCCATCACCAAACTAAAAACAAAATACCAGGTATCTCACACAATTCCGAACAAGTAGGTACTCCACTCAAATTCTGCGCATCATGTTGCTCCATTTACTCTTCAAACGTGGCAATTAATCTGAACGGGTGACGTTGCCACCCCTTCAGCAGCCACCCCCGCAACCCCCGCCCACACCCGCTCACCCCCAACCCAGATAACCGGGGGAATGATTAACTGCAGACAGGAAGACGGATTGACAAATAGTCGTTTAGGTATTTCGCTAATGTTTCGCTCTCATCAATAAACGATCGAGGCTGTTACATGGGGCGGTTCTTGCTTCGAATGTTTCGTATTGGGTTGAATGTTTTGTTGGTTTGTCGATTTTCGTTATTTATTATGCAGCACGTTAAACCTTTTTGTCTGAATAGCAGGCCTGTGCTAGACAGGACTAGATACATATGCGTCTCTTCAATTGCATGCAGCTAATCTTGATTAAATGCCAGCCTTGTCCATCCCTTTACGAAGTTCATACTGTCTGTTAAAAGTTAAGAACCATTAAATTATGAAAACAATAGTTTTTTACTAAGCCACCAATATTCAATTTTAATTACATAGATAATAATCAATTATAGCTGGGAAAAAAATGGAGAGTCTTTTCACTCTTCTTCTTCTTCTTAGGCCTTTCCAAGTTCAGGTGGGGTCGGCTCTACTTATGTAGGTACAGAACCAAGTCGTTCTGTGGAGGGTTTTCGAAATGGGTAGTTTCTCTTACTTAAGAAGCTACATCATACTGGTATCACCATGACAAAGGAAGTCGAAGATTGAGATAGAGTTAGAGTTTTTATTTTGGTAAAAAGTTTACAATAGATCTTGAGTGCTTTTCTTTGATATACTAGTAAACTTATTGTACCAATTGAAAAATAACCAAGCAGGAGCACCCCGTATTGCTGGCAGTAGCGAACAGAAACAGCTTGTAACTCGATATCGAGCGCGCGGTGACTCTGCAAATGTAACGAATTGTTTGCAACAATCATTTAGACAATGTTGATTGATTATCGCCGCGTTGAACAAGTCAAATTGAAATAACTTTCAGAATCTTGCGTTGCAGATAAATGTAAACGTAATTAATGATGGAATAATTAGTGAAGTTTTCTTGTTTTCTAATAAAATAGCATTTACATGTGATGCCTTGTAACTTGTGATAACGCTGATGAGTATGTAAAACATGCAATTTGCGTGCACATTTTTGTAATTGTCTGAAGACTAGGTGGTAATTTGACAACCTCTTCATAGTAACAAGTGCGAATGTAACTCTGTCTTCAGTCGGCGAAGTAATGGGATATAAACACTGTTGTTTTCTTGTTCCAAAGATGTAAACATCACAAGCTGACAGTTCCACTGTCTCAGACGCGTAACTAAGTGGCTAACAGTTCCTTATTGTAAATCGCAGTGTTTGGGTTGTCGGTAAGGATTCGTCACGTCATCGGGTAAGTTAACAACCAAATTACAGTAAATCAAATAGTCGCAAACTAGCCACATAGAACAAACGGGCCTGGCTTCCGTGGCCACACGGGCTGTGCTAAATCGGGGCCACTAATGCTGCGCGCGCGTCGTAAAAGCGCGATCTGACTCGCTCGCGCCCGTAAATCATCGATCGTGCGATGCGATGCGATTTAGCACGCTCGCCTTGTTGCCCACTTGACGCGTGTTGTCCCAGCAAGCGCTTTAAAGCTTCGTTTGATAGATTGCTGAACCTGGCACGTTTAGCCCGTATCTCATAGAAATTGCAACGTGATGTCCTTTTCGGCTAGATATTATGACTTCATTCGACTGGTTCTTCCATCCGACACGCGACATTACTATAGCTGAGTAGGCTGTGGTGTTATTGTGAGATCACGTCTTTAAAGCGTGTCATATCGTCGTATAAAGTTGTGATTAATGTCTCCAAAGGGATACAGGTGGCTATAAGTTATGGTTGTCAACGTAATCAGCTTTTCTTCTCATTTTATCTTCACTGACGTTTAGTAAGCGGTTGGAGCAGTAAAACAAATTGTATTCTTCCGATAACTTTATTAATTCTTAAGGAACATCGTTGAACAAAATAGTAAAGTGGCTGCTAAATTCATTTGAGTTTCAGCATTTCTTCAGCTTATTCTAGCGCTGTATCTGTTTCTATATTTCTTATATAGAGCTAGTTTGCTTTTACGATCTTTATGAAGTACGCTGTAAAGGGTTTTACAGCTTGCAATAGTGAGGGAATGTACTACTCTCCTCTATTGGATGTTATATCGTGATGTACTTGTTCCTTGTGTTTGTAAGACTCTTTTGTTACGTTACGATATATTTGCTATCCCTGTTTTTGAATTGCTGCTGTTATGTTTCTAGAAATTTTATTGCTGACGGAAGTTTCAAGTTGATGTTCTTATTACTAATGCTTTGGTAGTTAAGTTTACCATATTTCTGTTAACTATGGCATTTAAGCAAATTATGTGGATTCATGTTTGATTTCTTCATTACTATAGATTCCACAAATATTATATCTACTTTTAATGTCATCGTAATTTATATAATGCTCTTTATCATGCGCAACAGTTTCAACGTAGTTAACAGTTTCAGGAGTTTGTTTAACTTAATGCGTTTTATAGTTATCATCTTCCCACGCCATTAATTAAACCATCTCTATTTCCGTGCCTTCTATTCTAATCTTAAATATTATGATTGTTCCAGGCACTCCAATCAACCGGCTACCGATAATGGCGAAGTCGGTGCTAGACCTGTACGAGCTGTACAACCTGGTTATCGCTCGCGGTGGACTGGTGGAAGTCATCAACAAGAAGCTGTGGCAGGAGATCATTAAGGGACTGCGGCTACCGTCGTCCATCACGTCCGCGGCTTTCACGTTACGCACACAGTGAGTACCTAAAACAACTTCCATAACATAAGTAGGGACCAACGTTTTCATCTGTTAGGAATCGTTCCCTGCTTAGTCTTTCATCAAATAATTAGATTCTCGTCTAAATGGATTCAGTTGAAGGTCCAAAACAATAATTAGCAGTAGATTATGCACGTAAGCTGAAGTTACCGCTGGAGTATAACTTGAAAATGGAAATGAGCGAGTATAGTGCAGTCCTATGATAATAGGACGGTAAACATGGAGCATAACTTACAAAACCATAGAAAATAAACCTTACCAAGATAAACAGTTATTCAGGAGGAGATTAAAACGTTAACGATTCACCGACATATTCTCTTAAAACAGCTTTCACTGCGAAAGCCTCATCCAAATCAGTATCTATTATCCTTCATTCTAGAACATGATCGACAAAAGGTGTATCTGTGTGGTCCTACAAGTCAGGAGCTCGCTCCATATTCGACCTGCTTTGTATCACATCCTCATTCAAATTCTCACGAGCTGGAGACAAAAGGTGGCCCACAATGGCACTACGTGAGCGTCCGACGACAATATGACATCTTCATAATTAATAACCTTAGCTCATCTCAGCCGATATAATTTCCCATTTATCTCTAGAGTTCCTTCACCTCTTCTTTTGTCGTATGTCATAAAGGTGGTTTACGTTTATGATTCAAAATGTACGACGGTTACGCACGACCCGATGATTTCGAACGCAGCTTCTTTTATTTCGATCTGTTTCTGTATGCGTGGCGTTACGCTAATTTTCAAAGTGTGCTTGGACTTTGAAGTGATTTTGTAACTAAATATTTTAAACGATGTCGTAGATCGTTGTCCTAAATAGGTATTGTGATACTAGAAAGCTAACTTTTGTTTGGTCTGTACACGTTATTGCTTCATTCATGCAAGTCATTTCGAAATTGATGTTGGCTAGACATTCAATTTAAAGTATCGATACTTTCATTCACGATTCGTCTCCAACATAATGAATCCTAGTTTCTATGCTTAAAAATATTAGTCATAAGTGGCCCGACCCCAGCTTCGCTCGGATGTATATTCTTTTTTCAAAATTTTCTTTCATCTGAACTTTCTTCTGATAGTAACAAATACAAAAAAAAAACGTAGTAAAGTTGGTACAGCCGTGCGTGCGTGATATTGTGACCAAGGGAAATAGGGATTCATTTGTATCTATATAGATTACATTAACATTCATCAAGACAAAAGTATTCTAATGCCAAAGCTTACATCTAGTAACATTCATAAAATTAGACTAACAGTAATGACGAATGTCGTATATAGGTATAGATTGCTTGTGACAGCTTTAAAGCTGGCGTTTTTATGAGACGGCGGCACTCATTGTGCTGCGTATTAAATATGTGACCGCTTAATATGACATATTATGGAAGGTACTCGCGACAATGCGGTCATATAAAATTGACACGTTACAGAAAAGGATTAGGACTGTTATGGTGTGTATTATACTTGAAGGATAGACTTTTGATAATAATTGGGCTTGGAATATGATTTATTAAGCTTGTCAAGCCGCTGGCGGAGCAATAAAGTTATTATTAGATTCGTTCGTTCTAAAGGATTGAATGGTGACACCTTTTGATTTATTTCCGAGTTGATAGATGCGGAGATTATTTTTGAAAGATAAAAGATTTGGTAAATTATCTTTGTCGGTGACGCTTTGCCATCAACAACAGTAGGGCTTGTCCTTCATTCTATTTTTGTTAAAATTCCATGTCTGCTGTTAATAGCCCAAAAATTCCAATTTTAAGTACCTATCTTCTTCATAATGAAAGGTTCTCTACTATAGTTGAGTGGTCTATTACTTACTATCTGCTATATTGGTCAGTAGATGACAAAAAATCTGAGAAGGGAAACGGTTGATAACATTTATTTTGTCGGTTCTCTATTTACATGTCTTTGTTTTATTTCCAGATACATGAAATACCTGTATGACTACGAGTGCGAGAAGAAGAACCTTTCGACCAGGAGTGAGCTAGATGCCGCCATCGAAGGCAACAAGCGTGAGGGGCGCCGCGCCTCGGGCCAGTACGATGCTCAAGCTGCGTTAGCTATGGTAAGTATTTTCGAAGCAATGATTTTCTAGTTTACCATGTTATCCTTGGCCATCTAAAGGATGAAAAAGATTATCACCAGCCTTTTAATGTTCCCACTGCTGTGACACAGGCCTCCTCACTAGGAGAGGGAATGGGCCGTAATCCACCACGCGGGCCCAGTGCGGGTTGGTGAATGTCACATGTCTTCAAATTTTTAGTTCTAGGAGATGCCGGTTTCCTCACGATGTTTTCCTTTACCGTTTTGAGAGCAGTGGTGATGAAATTAATTACACAAAGTAACGCGCCTGGCTGGGATTGAACCCGCGATCTACAATTATTCGTAAGTCGGGACCGTTACCACTCGGCCACCACTGCTCTCAATGATGACCAGTGATGCCACTGAACCAACGAAAGCCACTGACGACAAACTAGACCAACAATTAAAAAAGTAATCCTACTTAAAAGAAGAAGATCGCCACCTAACGCCCCATCTCGTTGCAGCCCCCACTAAACCGCGTGCCCGCGTCTCTCGCGCAGCTGTCGCAGCACATGCAGCCGCTGTCGCTGTCGCTGGGCGGCGTGGCGCCGCGCCTGCCGCCGCTGCCGCCGCACGCGCCGCACCTCGCGCAGCACGACATCGAGTACCGGGTGCGCGAGTACATGAAGATGATACAGCAGCAGAGGGAGCTTATGAGAAATGGTAACTTAGCAAAATCAATAATCGTAGTGAAATTATCACCTCTTATCTTCGGTTGTTCAAAGATATCTACACTCGAAATTTGGCTCCTACCCTACTTTTTTAGGTATGCATGCATGAACGGTATTTCGTCTTTCTCATAATAATTTGTTATAAAATAACATACTTTTTCGAGTAGGTAAATGTGTTGAAAAATCTTGTATGATTGTGCATGCATATGCCTATGTCATTGCAGTCTCTCAGTTCCATAATAGCCACTCCTTACTTAATAACCTCCTATTCCGTCTCGGCTCCAATTACAAAATATGCCAAGTTGCATCAAAATGTAGATACCTACTATTGATATTCGATGACAACGTTTTGGCAATCAACAGCCAACAGCTTGATACGCGCGTCTCATATTATTTAGGTAGGTATTTCCTGCCGAAGTGGAAGTTTATGAATATTCATACACTTTCATATAACACAAGCTTGATAAACAGTCTTAGTTCTTAGTTCTAGAAAGCAGTGCACATCCGTTGTAAATAATGATATAGTTATATTTTGTGATGAGATTGGAAAAGATCTAGGCCACATGTTGAATTCTGAATATCCTGGACACTCAATTATTAACTATTGTATGCCTGGTTGTTCTCTATATGATATTATGAAGAAAATTATCAGGTATAACTTTCACCAGGATACTACATTATTAGTATTTGTTGGTAATCGAGGTAATGTTAACAAAGGAGAATTGCTCCAATATTATAGGTCCTTAAGCAACCTCAACTTAAGGAAAATTGTTATGTGTACATTTCCATACAGTAGAAGTTTGCCACAGGAAGAAAACTACCTTAGATTTAATATTAATAAGACATTGCATAACATCACTTATAGTAACAATGCATTTCATGTAATAGATATCAACAATTATATTGGTAATAGTTTTCTTTTGAGGAAAGATAGATATCTTGTAGATAGGTACTATCTTTCAAATTATTGTAGGAGACAGATAGCTGTGTCGCTATCATATTATTTTTCTATCACAGCCAAGAACTTGGCTAAACAAATTGCTTATATTGAGCAATGCTATGACTATTTAGATAATTCTGCCAATAAGTTGGCAGCTAATATTGACATTATTGATAATTTAAATTAGAAAATAAGACAACAGAGGTAATCTCTGGCACTAATGTAGTAAACAGCGAAAATATTTCAGATAAAGTATTAAAATCAATAAACACTATCAACTTGGTGCATCAAAATATCCAAGGATTTATGAACAAGGATTTAGAAGTAGAATTATTCCTTAATTTTAATAGTATTGATATTCTCTGTTTAACAGAACATTGGCTTAAAAGCCATCAGTTTATGTGTCACTTTAGTAATCACCAGGTTGGTAGTTCGTTCAGCAGAGAAAATGCTATACATGGTGGCTCATTAATTTTAATAAATAATCACCTTAAATTTAAGGAGCGTAAGGATATAGTAAGCCTCTCTGTTGAGCGGGTAATTGAAATGGCCTGTATTGAATTGGAGCAGTTTATTATATTAAGCGTGTACAGACCACCTTCAGGATCATATGATTGTTTTGAGAAAGTAATGGATGAAATTTTACACAAAATTTGCAATTCTAGTAAGTCTGTCATTATTTGTGGAGACTTTAATGTTAATCTTTTAGAAAATTCTGGTTTAAGTACAAAAATTGTTAGTTTGTTTCAATCATATAATCTTGCAAACTTATTTATGGAGCCGACTCGAATAACGCCCACTAGTGCCACATGCCTAGATAATATTTATACAGATATTGTACCTACCCACAAAAAAATTATCAATTTATTGGATTCTGATCATTGCGGACAACTAATCACTATCTCAAATGTAAACAAAATAAAGCCAAAAAAAGATATCACTGTAAACCCAAAATCTAAATATCGCCGGGAAACATTCAAAAATAAACTATTAAATAAAATGCCATGTTTGTCAACCAATGATGACCCTAACCAACATTACAATGATTTTTTTAAAATGTATTGCACACAATTTGATACTACATTTATTCCTAAGACTATTTCTGTTTCTAATAATACTTCTTTCAGTGACTGGGCCACCATTGGTATTCATAAGAGCAGGGAACGGCTATATGAGTTGTATGAAGAACGGGCTTACATTAATACAGCAGAATTTAATGTATATGTTAAAAACTACTCTAAATTATACAAAAAAGTTTGTTATATGGCGAAGTCTCGGTATTTGAGTTCAAAAATAAAAAATAGTAGTAATGTGATTAAAATGACATGGAACATTATTAATAGCGAAACGGGAAGATCTTGCAATCAAACCAATGATTATAGCCTTGCTATTAATGACAATGTAATTAATTTAGATTCCGATGTCGCCGCGGCTTTTGAAAATTTCTTTGCAGAGATCCCCGTATCAACAACTAAGTTTCTAAATTCATCACCAACCGCTGCAGAAATTTTACTTAAAGAAAACGTTCCACCATGTGATGCTGAGTTTAAATTTCAATATGTCAGTTATAGTGATATAATAAAAACTTTTAATTCTTTAAATTTAAAAAAAACGGCAGATCTATGGGGTAATTCTGTTGATCTGGCAAAGTCCATTATACATATTGTGGCACCTACCTTAGCTGTTATTTTTAATAAATGTATCGACCGTGGTGAGTTTCCTGATCTAATGAAATATAGTAAAATAATACCATTATTTAAATCAGGTAGTACGTCAGACCCTAGTAATTATAGACCTATATCAGTGCTACCTACTTTTAGTAAAATTTTTGAGAAAGTTATCCTAAATCAAATGCAAAGATATTTTAATAAACACAAACTGTTACATAATAAACAGTTTGGTTTTACACGGGGTCGTTCAACAGCCGATGCCGGCATTGAACTGTTAGGACATATTTATGATGCATGGGAGGACAAATGCGATGCTTTGGGCATTTTTTGCGATTTGTCCAAGGCATTCGATTGTGTTCTTCATGAGACATTAATCAGGAAGCTGCACTATTACGGAGTCCGGGACGCCTCTCTGGATCTTCTTATTTCTTACCTGAGTGATAGGATTCAAAGAGTTGACGTCAATGGCAAAAGATCTCCTGGATCTGTAGTGAGGATGGGGGTCCCACAGGGACCGGGACAGGGACAGGGATTTTAGGTCCATTTTTGTTTCTCATTTATATTAATGACTTGCCGTACCTCGTAAAGGATAATCATGATATAGTGTTATTTGCAGACGACACGTCACTTTTATTCAAACTCAAACGTCAGCAGCATAATATAGACGCTGTAAATAGTGCCCTTACGACTGTAGTTAACTGGTTCAATATTAATAATCTTCTACTTAATGAGAAAAAAACGAAATGTGTAAAGTTCACGTTACCTCATGTTAGACAGGTGAACACTAGTGTGTTAATAAAGGGGGAAGAGTTAAAACCCGAAGATAGCACACTGTTCTTAGGCATAACTTTGGATGCGAAGCTACAGTGGGGCCCCCATATAGACAAATTGTCCAAAAAACTTAGCTCTGCAGCATATGCCGTTAGAAAAATTCGTGGCTTAACTGATGTTGAAACAGCACGTTTAGTATACTTTAGTTATTTCCATAGTGTGATGTCATACGGCATTTTGTTGTGGGGAAATGCCGCTGATATTCAAACAGTATTTGTGTTGCAAAAAAGAGCTATCCGTGCGATTTACAAATTAAGTCCTAGACAGTCCCTCAGAGACAAATTTAAAGAGATTAATATAATGACTGTGCCTTCTCAGTATATTTACGAGAATCTTTTGTATGCACATAAAAATATTAATCTATTTAAAAGATACAGTGATATTCATAATGTGAATACCAGGAACAAACATAATTTTGTCATTCCTAAAACTAGGCTCAAGAAAATAGGTGGTTCATTTAGATGTCAATGTATACGTTTTTATAATAAACTCCCTTCCTACATCCAAGACCTTAGTATTAATAAATTCAAATTGATAGTAAAACGTAAGCTATGCCAGAAAGCTTTTTACACAGTTAGAGACTATATTGAAGACCAAAAGGCTTGGGATTGAGATGCTTCAACGATGTACATGGCCTACTATTACGTTTATCTATTGATACTTTTCTCAATTTTAGACTTTGACATTTTATATTCTCCTGCATGTAAATTCAATTTTGCAATTTTGACATGAATGTTTACTTTTTAAAGTATTATTTTATTATTGTGACATGAATATTTACTTGTTAAAGTAATATATTTTTTTTATTATTATATTATGTTTGACATGTATACTTACTTTGTAAAGTATTATATTTTTACTTAATTTATTTTGTGAATATGAGGACTATATGGGTATTATTTTCTTTTTTCTTTCCTTAAAGTATATATAACGACGACGTCTGGCAGTTTAAGTACTTTTACGGCCTACCCAAATGTCCCTTCTTTGGTATTGTTCGTCGGGTCGTTGAGCTCCTTATTGTTTCTAAGTTGAGCTACTCGACTACTGACAAAGGCTTGCACTGAATGGACAGGCCCACTTAAATCTGTATGGTTCTTTCCTCAAAAGACCATTTCAGACACAGATCTGCATAGTTCTCATATAACATATTATGAATGGGAACTATGTAGATCGCCATATTAGGGTCTTGTTTCAGTTTGTCTGGCAGTTTGAGTAATTCTTGCGGCCTACCCAAATGTCCTTACTTTGGTATTGTTCGTCAAGCCGTTGAGCTCCTTAAGTTTTAAGTTTGAGCTACACGGTATCTGACAAATGCTTGCACTGTCTGGACAGGTCCACTCAAATCTGTGTGGCACTTTCCTCAAAAGGCTACCTCAGACATTAACCTACATGGTTCTCATATGATTTGACCAGTACGGATTGTATGGACTTTAAAAGAGACTTTGACCTCTGAGTTTGTTTCGGTGTTTCTTCTCAGGGTAGTCAGCTAGGAAACACCGGCTTCATCTAGCTTAAAATGAAAAGAAATATTGGACGTGTAAAAGTGTTATGTTTAACCTACTTACAAAATAAATATCATTTATCATTTATCATTTATCATTTATCATTTAACATCAATGAACTGATGCATTCAGGTTTATTTAGCTGTCGATACAACCTTGACGTGAGAATTTCCGGATCTTACAAAAATATATTACATACTTGAGAATGGGTAATTTTGAAAGATTGAATAATTCTGTACTTGTTGCACATTATGACCTCTGAATAACACTATTTCTTCCTACCCAGGCTCCGAATCGCCCCCCAGCAATGGCCCAGCGCCAATAATGTCACCTCGCGACGCAGCCGCCCTCAGTGCCATCGACGTCTCCCGCCTCACTCTCTGGTCGCTCTACAACAATAACAACAACAACAGCCCACAACCAGATCTTGAGCCACAACGGTAAGTTGATTTTATATAGGTAGCATAATTCATACTTTACATGATTGTAAGGCATGGGTGCTGGGCGTTAGTTTAACGGAGTGCCGAGGAACACTGTTTGTTACTAAACTTGACATACAGATATCATAGCGTAAATAACTTTTTAAGACGTACAAATGTGGCTAAAATTACAGTACAGAAAAAAATAAAGTTGTATATTTGAGGCAATAATAAAATATATTGTTGCAATGTGCAGTCACTATGTTGATTGGAAGCTGGTGTTGGATTATCTCAACCTCTTGTATTATAAATTCTGTTTGGTCAGTTTTTCTCGAGAATTAGATGTCATTCGTTCTAAGTAGGTTAACTATAAGGCCAACCTCAGGTTGTCAAATTCTGACGCTCTCCTTATCCTCAGTATGGGTTACAGCGAGGCTCTGAACCTGAGCGAGAGCCCCAACTCCCTGTCAGGCGTGAAGCGCGAGGCGTGCCGCTCGCCCGCGCCGCCGCCCGCCAAGCGCCGCACGCCGCGCCCCGCCAGCCGCGCCGCGTCGCCGCGCGCCGACCTGCCGTCGCCGCCGCAGCTGCGCCACGGCCGCCGGGACGCCGCCTCTCCGCCGCAGATCAACGGCATGCCCAACACCAACGGAGTCAATGGAGCTGCTTTCAAGATTACTACTAGAGGTACGGATTGACCATCATGTGTTGTTCTGCGGTACATATCCTTTTTAACCGACTTCCGATAAAAGAGGGTTATCAAGTCGACAGTATTTTTTTTAGATCCTATAGTCTAACTGCACCTTTTTACTTGTCTTAACTTTTCATTTTCTGGATCCAAGTGCTCTTGTCTTTCGCATGTAAATCCAGTTATTTTCACATTAATCAGAATATCTTTAAAACAGTATTGGTGGATCATGAAATTATTACATTTTCGGAGTACCTACAGACTCTTCTGAAACAGTACAGAATAAAATTATAATCTTCCATCACCAATTCTAACCTAATATTGTGTTGTCCCCCAGGAGACGCGACGACAGGCGACCAACAACTAGTGGTATCAATAGAGTTGAACGGAGTAACGTATGAAGGAGTACTATTCCCATCAGGCAATGGCCAGAACGGACACAGACAAATGGTGTCTTAAACACACACACTTAGCGTAGTTGTTAGCTTCAACTGCGGTTTCAAGCATCGAGTATTTATTGACATTTTGAATTTGGTAGGAACAGCACAAACTTTCTGGCATCAAAGAAGAGAAATTGATATATTGTAAAAGAGACTACATTCTGTTAAAGCCTTGAGGAAGATTTCACCATCATATGCAGAATGTTGACGAATTGTCCATGGTTAGGAGTCTTGAGTACGGAAGACGCGGTCGCTGTTAATGGCATAGGTACATATGTAGTTGATCGCACCATCTTGATCCACTATCTTATTTTTGTTATAAATAAAAATATATGTATTTCAAGATCATCCCAGTTCCATATCTCCCCGCTCTCCTCTTCAGAGCATAGGCAGTCAGTTTCGTCATCAAACTGTGTATTACTGTCGAGTTTATATCTGAGATTACTTTCCAACTAATTAAAAATCAAGAAATTAAAGTGTATGCAGACAGCTCACTTTAAATGTTGAGCTACTCGCATTGCGAGAATTGTTTTAAAAACATCCTTAAATTAGTCTGATATGAACTCAACACTGACGGAACTGTATTTATATTTTCCTCTCGCGTTTTTTAAAAACATGTGGAATCATGAAGATATTCGGGACTTGAAACTGTAATTTACAAAAAGGTATTGTTTTAAAGATTGAACTCAAATTATTCGAGATAAGTACAAAATTTTCCTCTTACGGATCATCCAATAAAGATATTATTGTATGTACTTAGTTATTTTTAAATGTGATTAAGTTTTTTTGTATTTTTTCAAAGTATTTATAGTTCTCAAAAAAATTACACTGCCTAAGAAGAACGTGAAATTATTTGTAAATAAAAACATAGAATAATTTCATTGCTGTTCTTTATGGATGTTTTGTATGATAATTTTAATACATTTTTTATAATGTCATACAGTAATGACAATTTGTGTAAATATAGTTTTTAGTTGTACGTTATTTATAATTTGACAGATGTGTGTTGAGTGGACCGGGCGTCTGGGCTTGTGTTGGCGCGGTGACGGAACCTATTTAGATTATGTTGCTCTACGTATGCTCAGCTGCAGGAGTGAGTGAGCAAATTGGAAATGCAAAGTGCCATTGAACGAGTTAAACATGATGTATGGTACTTAATTTTGTGTTTATAATTTGTTTCCTTATTACTGCACCGGCAGCTTGTGTCTAGCTTAACTATTAGTTGTAGCACATTATAAATCTATTCAAAAGCTCATAACCGTGACAAGTCATTTTAAACATAATGTGTTTTTGTAAGTACAGACGTGTTACAACTAATAATGTGAGTTTTATTACATCTATACTTAGTTAACTTAATCTAAATATGTTTTTCGTATTTGTAAATTATTGTAAATAGAGAAATGTATTATCGTGTGGAAGTAGTGCAGCGTTTTTTACACCATGTCGCGTGATTCTTGATGCAAAAGGTGTATATTTTAATTTTTCTATGAAGATGTCAGTATTGTACTTAGTGAGTAGGTATTTATAAATTGTGGATTGGAACTATGTGCACTTTGCATGAAAAGTTGTTTGATTTTTGATGAACGGGACCCGTCTTTCACGAATAAAGCTTCCATTGCGTTAAGTTAATTATTTAAGCGCATTGGACATGACTTTCTCGTGCAAAGTGTACGGTGTTTTATTTCCAAAATGTAGACGTTTATGAAAATAATGAATGTTACTAAAATATCTAAAGTACGCGTTTTTTACCTTTAATTTCAACTTGTCACAGTTTCCAATTATTGATATTTACGGTTACGAAATTGGTGAATGAAAACTGCGACTTATGCTGAAAGTAATTCTCGAATAAACGTTTGAAATAGTCAAACCATTATTATTATTTTATTGAATAATTCAGACAAAGGTATTATTTGGACGAAACATTTCAGGCTACTTAAAGTTCACAAATAGTTCGTTTAGCATCACAACATGCCATTTTATTAGTTTTAATTAAATGTAATTTAAGTAACTTTGTCGAAGTGATTGAATAAGCCCGTTGAGCTGAGCAGTCGAGTTGTGGAGCTATGGCAGCTTGCCGTAATCATAAGTTTCATAAATTATAATAATCGTAGTGCAATAAGCAATATCCAAAATTACGAAAAAAATCTCCAGTAAAATAGAAAAAATGTTATCGTAGCGTTGTTGTAAAAAATAATTAAAAATGTTTTTTCTTTTTTGTAAATGACTGATTTAATGTTTTTAATCTTAGTTAATTTAAAGTATTTAATTTTAAAGATTACTGTGTAAAATTCAATTTACTGTAAGCCGCATTATTGGAGCTAAGTAGTGGTAGATGTTAGTACATTCCTGATGATGTACAATACTTGTTAAGAGCAACAATATTTTATACTGGCCTACTTATATACAGGTAGCTAGGCCAGGGGATTGCGCGTTAGCGAATTTCGTATTACACCAAAAATTTTTGATGTATTCAAATAATTATACACGATTAAATAATTATGTATTACGAATTCTATTTTTATTGAAACACATCCTAAGAAGTTCATCATGAAACCAGTGACTATAGGAAACGTGCAGAAACTATAGGTGGCAGCACAGGCACGTCAATATCAAGTATATTTTACTTATAAGATTTAAATTTGTAACGCTAGATAGCACAGTCTACTTCGTGCACGTTCCTCTAAACGGAGGGTGCAGGAAGTATAGGTGGAAGCACAGGTGAAATATTAACAACGTAAACGTTTCAGATTTGCAATACTAGATGGCATAGTCCACGCCGTGAACGTTCCCCATAACCATTAATAGATTACCAAATATTAAATACAGTACAGTAAAATCGCTGGAATAGGCTAGCTTCTCCCTGTTGTAGCAAAGTCACACAGTCAATTCTGTGATTTATTGCTAGATTGGCAAAGTTAATTCCTACATAATTATGATCACAGTGTTGTGAGGCAAAATGACTCAAAGTTTCCGTATCTCATACAAAGTTTCTTCTTTCTTCTTTTTACATTAGGTACCATCTTTACACATATATTTAGAAAAACAATTTGAATAGGTATTCAAATTAAATTATGTACCTATTATAAACTCAATCACCAAGAATTGTTTTGGATACTCTTCGTAACGCCATCTATGTCGTAACTGCGATACTCAAATAATAGTACTACTTGTGCCATCTATATTCGCCTTCCTAAATGAGAACGCGAAGGAGAAGTGTTCAGAGCGATTCGAGTTAGCATCAGAGGGTTATCAAATGGTTCGCTCGAAGCGTGAGCAGTTTCTATATGTAAAGTGTAGATGGCACTACAAGTCACAACAGAACTCTATTGAAAGGGACAATATTATTTGTTTCACTCGCACTTTCGAAAATTATATATTTTTTTAAGTTTAATCTTTATATTAATGATTGCGTCTATATTAGTTGATCTACCGATAATTTTATTTATAGGTATCTAACTGAACCGCATTCAAGGTTACATGATAATTATGTTTAGCATGCACTAATATTTGGTAGGTATAAAAAAATAATATTTGTTAGGTTAGGTTAGTATCAAAATATTTAATGCTCATTTCCCTTAGTTTTGGGGCCCAACAAGTAACTATCAGATGTACCGTACAGAACAGGAGCATAATTACCCGTACAGGAGCAAAGTAGGACCAAATTAAGGTAATTTCTTTTATATATTACACTATTTAAAACCTTATTTGCGTAGATTAAAACTGATAAAAAATACGATTGATTTGATTTATTTTATGTCTCAAAGAAAGTTCACCAATAATTTAAAAAAACTGATCGTTTGGTATTTTTTGCTTGCTATTTTTTTGTTGTTAAATAAAACGATCATTTAAATACATGCATTTATGAAACCCCTAAGAACCTTAAAATTGAGTGGATTTTTATGTCATGTGGAAATGAATCCTCAAAGAAGGAAAGTTGCAATAGATATTTAAACTGAGTTTGTGCTCGGTTGGTGGCAATCGGCGGTATTAAAAACATTCGTTGCTCTGAAGTACCGTACTGGAACTCGCAGTAACAATGATATTGGAGCAAAACCTTACCAAGCAACGTAGAGACACAAGACACAATTAATTAATAGAGAGACAATAATCTTGTAGTCAGCCCTATCCCAATCATCTTTAAGTGTCATTCCGAAAACCTAAACACAAACTTCATCTGACTTCGACCCAACCCTGAACCTGTAAACTTCCAAATTGTATACTTACAAGGATTCAAAATTAACATTTGAATAGGGCTTAAGTAGTTAAGTTGACCCTTTGTGGTGGTCTTTGAACTTGGGGCCTTGGGCTCGACTCTATTAGTTTAGGACCTTTGTATGGATCAAGAGATACCTACATAAAGAATCTCATTAGACGCTGTTGTTACAAATTTTTGGTTTAATGATTGATATCATTATTGGAACGATGGATTGGTTTTAAAGTAGTAAAATGTACCTATGTAAATACGAAAAGTTATTATTGACCCTGATTTTCTCTACGTTAACAGTGGGCTCATAGAATGTTGCTGCACAGCATCTAAGTCTTGTTTTTCTTCTTTTTTTCGAGTGGATTCTTTCGATTTTTTAGTAGTTGTAGGTGGCTACGTTAATTGCAGCGTACATTTAATTTGTTTTTATTCCAGTAATTAAATCCCTCAAAGTACAGGTGCATGGGCAGTTGGGTCTGGGCACGCTGCCATTGCGACGATAAGTCTCTTTGAGGAGTGATTAGAGATGCGTCACGGCCTTCCCCATGACCGGATGTTTCGGGAGCTACCTGTTTCGGATTCGGCGGAAGGGCATGTCCGGGTGACAACACTGTGCGGATCGCCCGGAGGACACGGTGGAGCATATGGTGGAGGTCTGCTCTGCTTGGGCGGAGCAATACCGTGTCCTTGTGGCGAGCGGCTGCGGTGACTTCGCTTCTGGCCCTGGTTCAATCCATGGTCCGGAGTGAAGGGGCATGGGAGGCAGTCATCTCCTTCTGTGCTGCCGTTATGCTAGCGAAGGAGGAGGCGGAAAGTATGAGGGAGAGGCAAACCTCACGCCCCAGCCGCCGCAACAGAAGGAGACGCCCTAGGCGTCAAGAGTCGCAGGGTGATTACGGCCACTGAAGGCGTGGGCCTGCGGACGGCGAGCATGGGAGGATGAGTGGCTCGCTGTCTGATAACAACCAGGCTCGGGTGGACGGCGCGTTGCGATCCACGCGCGCCTCTAAGAGATGCCAGCTAGGGCCAGTGTCTGCGGAATTTATTAAAGAGTTACCGCGGCGCTGCGCTGGAGCGCAAAGGGCATTAGGAAGAACACGGATGGGTTTTAGTCAGTAAGAGTCTGACACTCCCTTCCGCTCAGTCATTTGATGATTTCCCATCCATAAAAAAATAAAAATGGGCAGTCCATTCCAATGTTTGGCTCATGTTTTGAAAAATGTATTTGCTTTTACTTAATTAATTAATGTATAAGCTTCGCGATCTGTATCGTTGTAACATCACATAAGGTAGGTATATTATTATGAGTATTCCAAAATTCAATGCAAGATTTCTTTATTTTACTTTATTTTTTAAGAATTGTAAAATTATAAGTAACGCATAATCGATTTCCAAAGTAAGTACCTGATTATTATCGGAGATAAGTTGCGTCGCTGATGAGCCCTGTCGGTGAAGAGTCCTGTCGGCGAAGTGTCCTGTCGGCGAAGAGTCCCGTCGAAGTAAAGTCTTGTCGGCGTAGTGTCTGTCGGCGTTCAGTCGTACACTCCGTTATGATACCTACCCACAGTAATGAATAATGACACAAAAATTACCTATGTTTATATGAGTTTTAAATCAAATACCCATGATTGAAGATTTCAGATGCATTTGTACGTATTATTCAGTCGGGCGAATGACCTATTTATTGCGTGGATTTGCACTCGTCTATAAACGAGTTCAGAAAATGTGTGAAGAAATATGTCCCTTGCAGCTTCAACTGGATGCCAAGCTGTGGCTTATGCCAGTCCCCAGTATATGCCAGCCCTATGAGCTCGAAAATCATAATACACAACATAAACACGTGTCGACGCTGCAGCTTTTAGCTTTTATTTCACGTTGTAATATTCCATTTGTGATTCGTTCGCTTGTGACCATGACAGCAGTAAATCAATGCGCATCAAGTCGGCGGCGGTCGCGCGTGTCAACGCTGCCGCAGATTTCAGCGTGTTGACTCGGAATAATTGATGGCAGCGTCGCAGGGGTGATCCCGATTGATGCTCTATTGGATAGCTTTGGTGACGACCAGAGAATTTGATTTAAGCGTCAGATTGCAGATCTCTATCTGTCTCTTCTGTTCTGAAATCAATTTTATTTTTGAAGATGTGAAGGTATGTACATTTATACAGTATGTTAAATAACAGAGGGCGTTCCCTTAAATTCGTTAATCTATATTATTAATAGATTAAAATAAAAATATCAGAATAGAAAAATAAGCATAAAATAACCCGAATTAAAAAAAAAGACAATAAATTCTAAATATCCTGTCTAAAAATCAAAATAGTAGCGCGGAATAGTACCTACTCGTAGTAGCAATGCAATGCCCAAACCGGCAAGTACGCATGTATAGAGTGTTTCTTTAACGTATCAATTTAACATTTTTAGTGAATATTTTTTTTAATCAATTTTTTTTTGAATATTTTAGTATTAAAAGAAAAAATGTTTTTGAATGCTATTTTTTTATCATATATGGATGCTATACTATTGCGGGTTAACGGGAACTTCCTCTGTTAGTTAACATACCTACTGTATATACAAAGTGGAGCAGGACGATTGACATTCCTTTAAGCCTTAAACTTAAACTTCATGTTCTTTACTCGTATACAAAAAATCAATCAAATCCAACGAATACTTTAGCTACAGGAAATTATTTTTCATTTTCTTATTTTTCAACATGCTGTAGATCTGAGTCCGTAATAATAGGTAAACATTGTAAGGTCAAGGACCTTTGCAAAACGGTAGGTACGATAGGTACGATTTGTTGCGAACGCGCAACTTGGTGATTTGTTGTTCTCCGACTAAAGTACCTACCTACGTCCCGCACCGCAACTGCCCGCTGCACCCCGCACTACGCCGCGTAATAGGTCAGTGACTTTTCGTAGATACAGCGTGTTTACTTTTTATGCAGTTGATTTTGATATATATTTTGTTTGAAAATTGCAATTGTTAAATTTTCCATTAACTACTAATTTTCGTGTTTTAAAATGTTTCAATGGACTAGTACTGTGCTCGTTTTAATTTAATGTCGTAAGTCCAGATCCACATTGTATAGTTAGATAAGGCAGCCGGGCTCAAATGGGTTGGTCGTGACATGCATAAACAGCTGGCAAAAGTTACCACACAATAGATGTCTAAAGCATAGCCGGTGCTGTCGGATTCAGCTCTGAAGCAGTCGGCGAGACATGTTAGATTCGCTGATGCGTACCACGAGAGAGCTGTCTGGTTGAAAATCATCGTGAAGAAACATTCGTTTATGTATCTAAAGGCTCTATTACACATAGGATGAACAGTGATCAATACCCAGTCTTCCTTTCGAGAGAAAGATTCATGAGAACAAGTGACTTTTTCTAAAGAAGATTGTGTAGTGTTACGCCAGCAGCATACTATTACTAATACTAATAAAATCACTAAGCGGAATTAGTTGTAAACATCGTTCAAAGTGACGTATTAAGGCAGTGCGTGTCAATATAACTGGATGAATGTGTCCCTAGCAACAGCGCCACACCGCGATGTCACGCTTCGAATTCGACGCCGTGTGCCCGCGGGCGACCGGAACGTTTCACTAACAACAACAGTATCAAAATGGAATAAAAATGTTTTTGCTCAATTCATTTGTTCTTGTGAGTTTCCGGCTGCGAAACTAGCTTTCACTCGCGTGATCGTGGGTTATTAACCCAAAGGAACACATATTTTGGGGATAAAAAGTACTACTAATACTATAGTTAAAATCCTAATTTAGGACATTTGCCAAGGCTACTTAGACGACTTTTGTCAAGTGTAATCTAAATTCAAGACAATAATGATGATGATAGTTATATGTCTAACTACATACTTACCTACTCGTATACAAATCGTTACGAAAAAAGATTCAAAGTGTCACTTAAAGACATTCGCAATATTTCTTTGGATGTTTCAGAAAACCCACGAAAACATCATAGCCTTTTCCCAACTATATTGGGGTCGGCTCTCAGTCAAGCCGGTTTTAGCTGAATACCAGTATTTTATGTGAAGCGGCTGCCTGCCAGTCCTTCAAAACCCATGAGCTGGGGAGCACGGTACTTCTTGGCAAGACTGGTGTCAGATTTTCTGCCTTCTGACATTCCGTAAGGACTACCAAAGATCCCCAAATAACAGCCGGGATCGACGCCTTAACGTACTTTTCGAGGCACGGAGAAGTCTCGTTAAGATGGTCATTCATACACAGACCAACCGCGGCAAGCGTTGCTTTACATCGAAGATCGACCCGTGCGCCTGTTTTAATTTAGCCACGAAAACATTTCATGTAAATTGATTGCCTAGACACAAACGCTCATTATCTACGCTTTCGCTGTAAAAATCTATAATCTCTAATATCATGTCGCGAGTCGAGCTAATTCCCATGAGGATACGATTCCTACTGCTTTTTTTTTGTACATTACCAAGAAGCTGAGTTTAGACAAAAGTATTGTGGTCTTAAAACCGCACTAGGCCCGCGTGGTGGATTACGGCCCATTCCCTCTCCTAGAGAGGAGCCTGTGTCCCAGCAGTGGGAACGTTAAAAGGCTGATTGTGCTATGTGGTCTGACTTAATGTTGAAACTATGAATTTAATTGGAAATTTTCGTTACATCCTTGGGGAATATCTTCCTAAAGCATTTAGGCGGTATCTATGAGACATATTTATCCAGAAGTCCGTGATCCTGTAGTACAAGTCACGTGTTTGATTTTGTAATAAGAAATAATGTACAAAGTGTAACATATTAAACGTAATACCTAAAAAGAGGTCATTGTACTCATTACTATGAACAAATTTTACTATAGGACCTAAAGACTGATGATCGGTTAATTCTTTTTTGGATGTCATCCTCTAGGTGCACAAGAAGAATAGTTTTTATTTGGTTAAGATCAGCGGGCTGTTTCTCATAAATTTCCATCGCTGCTTTAAAGCAGTCATAAAGTGAAATTGTACAACAAAAAGTTAATACAAGTATTGTTTACTTGTATTGACTTTTTCCTGTCCTATTTTAAGAGAATCCTTTGTGTGCGAGCCTGACTCGCACTTGACTAGTTTTCATTTTTGTTTTGGAATATGTCAAAACTATGATCAAATTATAATCTGTGCGATGTTTGGTGATATGCGTAATTCCATTGGTTAACATTAGCGCATCTCCGCTCCGCTTTGTTTTCCGCTCAAATGCAGTCAGCCTTACTCTTTTAAAATATTTATGTGTTCAAACTTCAACAATCCTCTCGTACACTATTTCACATTCTTATCTTTGTATTACAACGATTAGACAATGGTTTACTTTTGCCCTTTCATATTCCCGATCAGATGAATTAGGAAACTTTATGAATATTGTTTCAAAGATGCGTATCGTCTTTCTTGAGAACTCGCGATCAACAGGTTCTGAGTGTCGCAACACGATATCGCAATATCGCAAGGTAATGAAGATTATTTGAATACTTGAAATTCTCGAACATTTTCATTGCTTAATTACTTTTCACCCTTGTTAAGATAAAACAGTTATTAAGGTATATGAAATTCTCAAGTTTAAATCAAAACAATGATGAAATATTTTAAAATTTAACGCAGGGAAAAAGAGTACAGAAAGATGAGTAAGAGTACTGGATATCAGATTTCCTTAGTAAATGGTCCATCCGACTAATCGTTGAGGGCTGCTCTTCTAGCCTCATGGCTATTGATGCTGGAGTTTCTCAGGTGTCTGGTCTCTCTTCAACTCTTTTCTGGTTGCACATCAATGACCTACTTCAGCTTGGTATTGTTGAGTACACAGATGACAGTACGGTTTCAGAGAAATACGAGTACTTGTCCAGCGCAAAAATGCCAGCGCGGAATGAAATTCGTTCCATGGTAGTGCTGTTGGTAAATTTGTCCTAAAAAAAATTGTCTTTCAGTGACAATGATTATCTGGTCTCTTTTCATAATCAGCCTTTTAACGTTCCCACTGCTGGGACACAGGCCTCCTCTCTAGGTGAGGGAATGGGCCGTAATCCACCACGCGGGCCCAGTGCGTGTTGGTGAATGTCACATGTCTTCGTATTTTTGGTTCTAGGACATGCCGGTTTCCTCACGATGTTTTCCTTCACCGTTTTGAGAGCAGTGGTGATGAAATTAATTACAACAAAGTAATGCGCCTGGCTGGGTTTGAACCCGCGACCTACAATTCGTAAGCCGGGGCCGTTACCACTCGGCCACCACTGCTCTCTTTTAATGGTCTCTTTTAATGACAACAAAACACACGCGTGTCTTTTTATCAGAAATGTGTCGATTCGACCAAACTCCTACTTTTCATAGTACATCTGCTCCTGTAACTGATTGACTCGAGCTTTCTCAAATTGAAATTGCCTAGATGGAGTTGGCAACCAATTTAAATTTCGGCGCCACCATTGAGTACAAAGCCCAAACTGCGATCAAAAAGCTGGGCATCCTAAATACAGTGAAGCGATACTTCACGCAAGAAGTACCGTGTTCCCCATTTAATGGGTTGCGAAGGTCTGGTAGGCACCCGCTCCGCGTAAAATACTGATAATACGCTGAATCCGGCATGTCTAGGAGCCGACTCCAATACAGTTGGGAAAAATCTAGGTGACAAAGCACAAATCTGATCCTACATGGAGCAGCACACATGGAGCAGCCACTTTTAGGATGGCTCAGCTAAATACCAACAGGCCGTGCTTGACTCGGTGGAACACAGAGCTAAAAAGCTCATTGGCGACGAAAAACTGGTGGTTGTCAAGCTTCACAGCTTGGATCATTGCCGCAAGGTTGCCTGCTAGTATGTTTTCTACATAGTATACTTCGGTGAGTGTGCCCATGAATTCCTCGATCTCATCCAACCGGTCCCCTTCTACTTTTGGCCATCTAGACGCACTGCAATCTACCATAGCCCTTGCTGCTATTCCACCATTTTGCACTAAGTTCCCAAACGTCTTTTATAATGCGAACAGCAAAGGTCTCTTCTCGTTAGAGTGAACAGGCTTCTTCTGGGTAAGCTCATGTCATCTAGACTAGTCCAAAGAAGCTATTTTCATGTAAAAATACTAAACTAACTACGAAATATACACTTAAAATAAAAACTACGTCAACCTTAAAATATTACAATCCAAATGTCTAGTTGACACTTCGAATGACCGAAGAGCTGTGTTTTAACTTGGACAGAGGATAAGCATTGCTATACAATAGCAATATCCAGTCCAGTTGACAACGATACGGACGGATTTTTTGCAATATTATTTAACGGTAGTTAGCCGTTATCTTACATTAATTTAGAAAGTAACTTGTTATACCGATTAACAAGTTAACTGTCCTGTCTGTGGGGTTTAAAACAACAACTTGGTGCCTACGGCGCTACGTGCTACGCCGTAGCAGCTACATCCCTTTTTTCGTAGCACGCCTTTTTTGTATGAATCATTTTTTTCATACAAAATTTTTATCCGAGGCTTACTTAACAGAAGCAACAGGTGACTTGAGACTTCTCTTTTGTAAGTATTTTCAGGAATTTTCTACTTTTAAAACACCTCTCGCAATTATTGTGTAATTCTTAGACATATATACATATATCACAATGTATAGTAAATCTACAAGCCCATCCTATATTTAATTAAAAAAGTTCAGTATTAGTCTAAGTCTACTCAAACCTGCCAACCTTTGGCGTTAAGCTAGGGTAGGTAGGTAGGTAGCTTGACACGTTTTTAACTCCAAATACTCAATCCAGAAACCAGCCCTATGTTGTGTTGTCAGATAATTCCATTTTGAAAGTAAAAAAGCTTTTTAGAAAAATAAAATTCAATTTACGGTCCCGCTTATTCGCGAATTTCAGTAATTTACCCTACATAGAACAATGATCAAGCAGGATTCGTCGGAATCCATTGTGCTCCAATTCAATGCGAATTAGTCGTTACTTGAAATCCGACACTATTACCATACACGTGTATGCCTGTGTGTACACATAACGCAACTATGGGCGCGTATGAATGTGCTAATTCACTTCGAAAATACTCGCGTTTCGCACGGCTGTGTGAAATATTCGGGCAGATCAGTTCAATTTGAATTGATGGATAGGTGATTCAGTTTAATTAGGGATACTGGTTGAAATAATCCGACTTAGGGATAATCCCTCTCTGTTTCTTTCTCAATTCTGTGAGTAAACTCAAGATTGATTGGGAATTTTCTAGACAAATGTGCTTCATTGTCGTTCCAGCGTTAACGTGTTCGTCTTCCTTACTTCCTTCCTAATATTATAAACGCGAAAGATTGTATGTATGGATGCTTGTTACTCTTTCTCGCAAAAAAATCTGAACAGATATTGAAGAAATTTGGCACAGAGGTAGATTATAGTCTGGAATAACACATAGGATACTTTTTATCTCGGAAGTAAGTTTGGGTATGGACGCGGGTGGATCTGCGGGTTGCAGCTAGTATACAGGTGAGACGGTGGTCAAGCTCGGGCCTATTCTTTTCATCTCTTCGTGACACTCAAGTTCTCAAATCTGGTCCGACGAGATTAAATGAAATACAGAGAAATTAAATGAAATACATTTAATTTTTTATTTCAGTAACCATTTTTACATTGTTTTGAAAATTTACTAAAAATTATAAAAAATAAAAGACTAATACTATAAAACATTATTTATAGTAATGATTTATGTAAAGAAACGGAATAAATTAATTAAAAAGTAAAACATTTGCAAATCCATTATATTTTAAGATGGCTACTTCCCGTTATATCACATTCCCGATACGACAACATGTCAAAAGTTTTAAAAACAACTGAACACAAGTTGCGTTTGGTCAAGATTTTGATCTTCATACATTCATTCCGGATTCGTCAACATTTGAAAATGCCTATATTCTTTCCCGTTTGGTCAACCTTTTGTTTGGAAAGTACAATCAGGAGCAAAAAGTAATGCCTCCGTTCATGTTCTATCTACTTACTAGCTTCCACCCGCGGCTTCGCTCGCGTCAGTTTGATACCCATTTGATCAGACTGTTTATTATCATCTGTCTAGCCTTTTCCCAACTATATTAGGGTCGGCTCCCAGTCAAACCGGATTCAGCTGAATACCAGTATTTTACGAGGAGCGGCTGCCTACCAGACCTCCACAACTCATTAACTAGGGAACACGTTACTTTTTGGCAAGACTGGTGTCAGATTTTCTGGCTTCTGACAATCCGTAACGACTGCCTAAGATCTCCAAATGACAGCCGGGATCATCGACTTAACGTGCTTTCCGAGGCACGGAGGAGCCGTTAGGTCACCCTTCCACAGACCAACCTCAGCAAGCATCGCCTAACCTTGAATATCGACCCGTGTAGTGTATTTGTTATAATTTATCCACGAGCATATTAAAGCATAAAAGGTCGCTATAACATAGTGAGTGGGATTTTTTAATAATATTCATACCTTTTTTTCTATTAAAATGATTTATGACCAACTCCAAATTATTCTATTACTAGTCTATTTTTAGGTTAAGTGTATATATAGTTACATTTAATGTTATTAGCGATCATTGAAATTAATGTTTAAATAAATAAAGATTATAGTATGATGTTTTAAATATATATCATGAAGAAATTTCTAAGAAACTAAATGTTTGCCCAAACCAATCCTTTTAATTGTTAACCTTAGTTATTCGTTACGTACCCACAATTAAAATCGAGGTGACCCATTACCTACTATTTCCAAAAAAAACACAAGGCATTTTATTACAACAGAATTTGTGACCGAACGGAACATAAAAAAGATTTCAGAATGTGTTGTCACGAAACTCCCGGGAGGATGCCAATTACTGCCTCGGTCGGAAATCAGGAAATTGGTGGAAATTGAGCTCAAAGATTTTTATACAAACATGTTATATAGTAGAATGTTTGTGTTTATGTTCGAATACTTAGTAAATTACTGTTTAAATTGTTACAGTAAGTTTTGTTAATTTATATTTTATTCCTGGTAAACTCGGCCGAATATATTTTAATCTAACTACTATTAAGTGAATAGATGTATCCATGATTGTTACTCTTTCACTTTAAAACGGCTGAAAAGATTTTGATGAAATTTAAAAAAAAATTAGCTTTTACGAATATCACGTAGGCTAAATATATGTAAATACATAACGGGAGACAACTTTTTTTATGAAGTAACTATAATTTTCTTAAAGTTTTTCATTTTTTATATAAAAACTAGCTGACCCGGCAAACTTCGTGTTGCCACATAAAATGAAATAAAAATTTAGGGTTGGACCACTTGACATTTAGGGGGATGAAAAATAGATGTTGTCCGATTCCACCACCCTAGCCGATATGCACGCTAAGATTCACGAAAATCGGTTGAGCCGTTTCGGAGGAGTTCAACCACAAACACCGTGACACGAGAATTTTATATATAAGATTCATGACCTTGTATTTCTAGACTGAAATCCTTGAATTTTAAAATGTGTGTTTCCTTTTCATCTGTTTGATGCGCAATAAAGAGATTCTATCCATCAATATACATTTTGACAGTTTCAAAAAAATCTGTGCTAACACAGCTCTAAGAAGACTTCAAAGAAAAACATATTCTTTATCTTGTAATTACAGTTTTATGAGAGCGAAGCGACTTATGCCCACGCTCAGTCTGGCACTAAAGATATCAAAAATGACCAAAACAACTTACATATTTTTCATTATATTTATTTTGCTCCTTATTATTATCAAACATTCTATTTTCTATTTAGAAGCCTTGTCTGTTGATTTCTTTTCCTTAATTTTGTCCAAGTGTAGCATGTTGTTAGGAAATTAAAAAAAAGTCCACGATAAAAAGGTCTGCTTGTATGTATAATTTAATAATTAATGATCTATACTGAATTAAATATTTTTCTAAAGTTAAATTTCATGTTTCATGACAAAGTACCTTCCCAAACTAAATGTCGCTATAAATTCTTCAAGAAAAGAAAAAAACGTGCAGAAAAAAAACACCTTATAAATGACGTCCTCAATACATCACGCACGCAAGTCATCAGCACACTATTAGAATTAGCATATTAATGAAACAAGAATTAAAAGACTTATACTAGTTGCTGGTTATGCAAACGTTTCGCTTGGGCGGTGGCGAGGCGATGGGCGGGCGGGGACCCGGCGACGTCGCCAGTCGCCATGCACCCGCGGCCCGAGGTGCACGTCGCGTCGTCTGAGCAGAGACCCCTCGAACATCGCCGACGCGTCTGAGTATCAGCACTCCCTCGCCCCCCGCGGTTCATCCGCCAATACGCGACAGAGGGGAACCCGTATCATCACTAAAGTATCACCATCAATGGACGTCGTGATTCTCGAAAATTGACGTTACACGAAAACTAGAGTGGTGTGTTTAGTGTGTTTTTGTGTGTTGTGTGTGAATTAGGTAAGTGCGTATCTGTTTATTATAAATTTGTTTATTTTGACGTGTTGTCGTAGTCAGCTGATTGTTAGGAATTTAGTTTAAATCTGTCACGTAGAAAATTGGTGAACACATAAAAAATCGCGATTAATTATTGTTTTAGCAAAGTTTGGGGTAATCCTTTTTTGTTGTACCCTTATTATGTACACAAAAGTAAAATAATTGCTAGCTTTTCTTGTGCCTCTAAGAAAACCCGAGAGAAATGTTCGCGCAGTAATCCCGCCAAAATTAATCCAAGTCTTATGTCACTGCTGTTGGCATATCCAAACAATATGTAGTATTATATTTTGTAATGTTTCGAGTAAAACTGTTGCAAAGTCTCTTATCTGGGTGATAATTTATTACAATGTTCGCGGAATATATTATATGCTGATATCACTATTGCTGCTCATCTCATTATCATATTCTAGAGGAGTATGAATAAAAAGATCGGAGACGGGAAGTTTGAAGTTAAATATTTCTCAACATCTATGTACTCGTACTTTATCCTAAGCCTGTCAAAATTTTCCAATAAAGTAGAGTTTGAAACTGTTGTATACTTAACGTATGTACTTGTCATTTTATTTTTGCTATAATAAGTACGACTAGGTACTATGTCAGCGACTTCCTTTATATTAGTTATTTAATGTACTATGTTTGCTTCTTTTCACAATTAACCTGTTCACCAAAATACGATGTTTAATGAACATCACAGATACGTTCTTCGCTCAAAATACTCGCAATTCACATACCCGCTCTAAGTATTCAATAATAAGTCTCATTAAATGTTGTATCTGCTTGATCAGAGTTCGATGAAACAAAACAAGGGTCGTGGTATTTCAACAGCTAGGATTTCAAACTAGCAAGCAAGATGGTCGAGATTTCGATCTTCAACTCTTGCACTGATGCATATCAGTTGAGAGATTTGTAGTGTACTCCTATGTGATGTGCAACCCACTTAATAAGTTATCTTTGTATTTAAGATAAAACAAGACAAATGAAATAAAATACTTTATCTTCAGAATCACTCTATTCGCTAATTTGAAAATAATTTCTAGGTTTTGATAGGATCGACAATCTTCTTCAACTAAATTCTTAACCATCATAATTATGCATATTGATTAGTTATTTTTGTATGCATTTATAATTATTTTGACCATGTTTTTATGACTTATAAGAGCAGTATAAAAAAGAAAATACCAATGATCTTTACCTACGTAGTTAAGTTAAAACCCTACATAATTAGCCTATGTAAAGAAAATCAGGCTTAAAACAATATAGCCATATGCATACTCATTAGCGGATTCTTTATTCAAAATCATTTCAAATTTGAATTTAGAATCCACTAATCAGTCATGAATCTCAGCAAATGGTTAGACTGTTATTTTTTTTAAATAGGGCTGTATATATTATCTTATACTTAGTTGAGCATATCCCCTCTCTAAGAATGTCTTAGACGACTCAACGTCTGCGCAGGTTATCTTAAACATTTTAAGCTGTAATCGTGGATCGTGGAATGTTGAGCACTTTACTATTAGGATATTTTGGCTGTTAGAGTCGGGGTCGCATAGAGGCGAGAGCTAAAGATTTATACATTAAGTCTTAGAACAATATAACTTGTTCAGTGTGGAGATATTGTTGTGGTTTTGCTTGTTTCAATAGAGAAGATAAGCCATTGGAAGTCTTTACTCTTTTATGAGATGAGCGTTTCGTATGTAGTATTGGATTTAAAATATGCTTTAGTTAGCAACTCCTCTCTAGTAATAACAAGAAACTTTGGTTACCGGTTTCCTAAACGAGGAAATTCTTACAATTTTCCTTTGGAAAATCATCTCAAAAATATTTTGGATTACAGTGGGGTTGGATTGATCACATTGGTGATACTTGATAATTTATTTTACATCACTAGAATCAGTATACCTACTTCCTGACAATTATAATACATTAATTAAATTTAACGCCAATGTTCCACAATTTCCCTAACTGCTTAGTTACTAACTGCTACTTATCACGGAAACGTCACTCAAACTCTGGGCTCCTTGAAAACTTTTCAAACTGTTAGCACTTAAATTAATTCTTGACAAGCAAAAGCAAGTAACTCCGACATTTTTAACTGAAGGGTTAAAACCACTTAAAACCGTTTTCTGATAAAACGATTTCGTTTAACAGAAAGAAAAGCGGCAGTCGGGGATAAAACAGCTTCACCATTGTTTTTCTTGGAGAAAATGCAGTTTGAGTAAACGATTGGTTGGTTGGTTTTTGTTCTCTCGCTAGAATAGGGTATTTCACTTTAAAAATCTAATTAGTCCGTCTGATAGATTTACAAAAAATATTGGACACTTATTTTTTCTTCTTTCACGTAAACAAAAAATGAAGACAGAGAGATACAGTGCGTTGAAAACTCACGTGACGTCACGTCGCTGGTAAAAATTGTAGCAACGTAATGACGTCACGTGAGTTTTCATTTTTTGTTTTTTGTTTCTTGAAAAAAGAAAAAATAGGTGTCCGATATTTTTTGTAAATCTATCAGACGGACTAATTAGATTTTTACAGTAAAATAAGTACCCTATTGTACGTTCTAATCAGCTTTTTTTGGACGTTTCTTAATACAAATGAAAAAAGATTTGATCAATCAAATCGTGTTCTTGTCTGATCTATCCATTTTTATAATTATGGAAGATTAGCAGCGCTCCGTGGTTTCACCAGCGTAGTTCCCGTTTCCGTGGGAATATGGGTTTAAAATACAGCCTATATCACTCGGGGGTAGTGTAGCTTCCCAACAGTAAAAGAATTTTTCAAATTGTTTCAGCAGTTTCCGAGCCTATTCAATACAAACAAACATTAAAATCTTCAACTTCTCTCAACTGTCTTAATAACTTCTAAAATTGATTTTTTTTTTACACCTTTTTAGATAGTAAATAAAAGCAAATGTTTATCATTATTTCGCCATAATCCCGATGTATTTGGGTTTTTAAGTACTACAAATAAGAACCGTGAATGACTATACGCTCTCTTGGTATATAAAATCAATATAAATAATGAGATTCCTCCGTGCCTCGGTAAGCACGTTAAGCCGTTGGTCTCGGCTGTCATTTTTAGATCTTTGGCATTCGTTACGTATTGAGAAAAGCTATAAACGTAACACCAGTCTTGCAAAGAAGTACCGTGTTACTCAGTTAATGGGTTATGGAGTCCTGGTAGGTAAACGCTTCACGTAAAATACTAGTACTTATTCAACAGAATTGTTTGACTGGAAGCCGACCCCAATATAGTTGGGAAAAGGCTAGGTAGATGATTTTAGGTATTATCCGTGACTCATGTGTTTTCTTAATACTGTAGTTATGGTAAAGGTGTGCTCGAGAAAATGAAAGAACTCTTACAGACACACAATTATCAAACCAATCATATTTGCCTGCCAGCCAGAAAGATCTTGATGACCGTCCCAAACGTTTGACTTATCTCAATGTTCATTCATCCGATGTACCCCGTTCCTTTTGTGGCATTGTTCAACGGACCCAACAAAAGAAATATAATATACTTCATAAAATTCACTTACATTCCATTATCTGAGGTCGTCAACCCTACCATTGCCGGCGAAAGATTTTTTAAATCAATTTCCACGGCAATCGGGATATAAGAAATGTGAGTACCTGTGTATGTTTTTGTCGAATTGAATATTTTCAGGTTATCTTGACACGTTCTGAAACCTTTTACTGCTTAGTAATGCCGTGAATGATGGGTCCTTTCATAAAGATTGAAAAGGAAACAATGAAATGGAGGAAAACAATATTGTGTTTTTTTATTGCTGGATTCTTTGGGTTTATAGTTGAAATACTTTATTTAAAAGCTTACAAATCTTACACGTTCCTTACCTCGCTACGTATTTTACAAGTGGGAGATATTATAATTAGGATTACGAAATAGTAGGCAACTTGCTTACTATTTCCTTTACAAAGCTGCCCCTAGCTCCCAGATTCGATAGGAAATTTATTCTCATATTAGCTGAACCTTCGTCTGTGTCATATTATTCATGACTGCTCCGCTCCTATTGATCTTAGCGTGATAATATATAGCGTCCTTCGATAAATGGGTTATCTAAAACTGAAATGATTTTTCAAATCAGACCAGTAAGTTCTTGAGATTAGCGCGTTCAAGCAAATAAATAAACAAACCAACTCTTTTTCTTCAGCTTTATATATTCGTATAGAGCGTAATTATGTTTGATGACAAAATTTATTTTGTTTTTATAGGCGTTTGTACGTCGTTATTTCACGAATTTATTGGTCTAGTTGTTTATTAACATTTAGAACGTACTTTAAGTAAACTTTACGTAATATGTTGTGAAAACTTATGTAAATAATAAATTACCTATCCCGCCAAACCGTCCGCCCTTAATTTCCATTACGAGACACCGATAACACGAACCTGAATAAAAACTAGAAGAACATGTCGATAGAAAATATTCATCGATATTAATAAAACCCTTAAGAATTCACCTTTATCCTAACCCTTATCGTAAGACATGAAAAGAGACGGTCCAGCTGCTGACCTACTCATCTGTCATTCATTCTGACAAATAAATTTCAGGGCTTCCCGATGACTGTATCATAAAGGTAAATTTACACGGATAACTTTTGGCAACTATTTCCTGTGGCCGTTTTACGAAGTGCCAATGCCATCATGATTTGTGTGAGGGAAAGAGATAGTGCTATTAGTCTTGTGTAACTCCATCTCTCTCTGACACAGAAAACATGATGGATTTAAGACGTCATAATAGGGCTGCTGGTTACTGGGAGGTACTACAGTCATTAGGGAACAATACAATATTAGCTTATTAAAAGTCTCTTGGACTTTTTTGGTAAATTGCTTCTTAAATTCAATTCAAGTTTTTTCCCGGGGATCACTCTTTTTGCCCATCAATGTTTTCAAAGATTACCTCTAACAACCGAATAAATAATTTTCCTCTTTATTCTTAGTTTAGTAGTTCAGATTAGAATGTTAGTTTGTTAAGGCACTTCATATAGTGGGAATTTTTTTTTGGTGGGTAGTCGTCGAATGACTTCTCCCGTTCTATGCGGAGCGGAAGGGAGTGTCAGACTCTTACTGACTAAAACCCACCCGTGTTCCTTTTAGTGCCCTTTGCGTTCTAGGGCCGCGGTGATACCCGGACATGTCTTCCCGCTGGATCCGACACAGGTACCTCCCGAAACAGCCGTGTTCGGTGAGCACCTGCGTCAGGTGGCAAGGAGGCTCGCCACCTCGCCGGAGACCGTGCGCTATCCCCGGATCAACCGGATGGCCATGACCCTCTGGGCCGATACCAAGAGCCGCGCTGGCAGTCGCTTTAGCGACAGCGCCCACACTGGAGCCGCGTGAAGGACCATGGACCACACGATCCCCGTGTTCATAACGCGGGCCTGCGGACGCGAGCGATGGTTGGCTCACCGTGTTGTGTTCCACGCGCGCCTCAAAAAGATGTCAGCATAGAAGATGGGGCCCGCTAGGGCCAATGTCTGCCAGGGTTGTGGAATTTGTTCGGAAGAGCCACCGCGGCCCTGGAACGCAAAGGGCATTAGAAGAACGCGGTTGGGTTTTAGTCAGTAACTCATAAGAGTCTGACACTCCCTTTCACTTCACTCAAAGCGGAAGAAGTAATTTGATGATTTCCCATCCATAAAAAAGGCATTTCATATAGATCAATATGGCGTGGCAGACAACAAGTAGAAAATGTTTGCTTTTTATTTGTCCGTAAGTGATTGTGCGATATTGTACAATTTTTGTAATATATTTTGTCTTGGTCTTATTAAGATGTGTATAATAAAAAACTAAGTAATAATAAAGAATGGCCAGAATTTGCGAATTAAAGTTGCCCGTGTAGCGTTTACCTTAACTGGAAAAGATGGTTGGAATACGTTTCAATGGAACTCCAATAGTTTTCCCTGAGGTGACCGCTCTTGAGTGCTTTTGCGATCGTCGTCCTTTTTCTGTCGCCGACAATTTTCAAGGATACTGGTCGATAATAGTGACCCACGTTTATACGATTAGTGGTCAGCTGAATCTTTTATAGCTGACTAGCTTCATCCAGCGGCTTCGCCTCGTGAAAGTCAGAAATATAATTGTTTCTTATTTTTTTTTACGGATTATTCTGTGAACATCGCAACCCTCCTCACCATATAGAGGTATTGTACACTTCCAAAGAAATGTTCATTGTTCCAATTTCTAATGCAAATACCAAAAAGCCAGGACGTTACCACTGAGCTTCAAAGAAATACTAAGATTGTAATAGATTGTTGAATTGTTTATTTTTACCACTTTATCGACGTAAAGTTTTACTAAATAACTCCGGCCATTACAGCCAAAAGTCGTTCACTGGTCTTAGATTACGACTCTGCAAACAATTTTGATATTATAAATATAACAGAACATATGAAAAAACAAGGAAATCCATAAATAGAAAACAAACAAATTCGATTTTCATCCTGTGACTTTTTCATTCATTCATATTCAAATTCACTCCGCCTCTCGAATTATATCCCGAAAAAAATAACCTTTTACAGTGAAGCTCAATAATCAATTTATAGGAAATCCTGTTACTGGATGGAACTGAGTAGTCCAATTAATCCATTAGACTTCCTTAATAAAAGAAGGTCTGTCTACGGCGCGTCTTGCAAATTAGTCTGTTAGTTTCTTGTATTTTGTGAATGATTTTCAGCGTTGCTAGGACTTAGTTTTGGACTTTTGTATGTTTTGCAAGTATTTAATTAATAGGTAATATATTATATGAATATAATATAATACATAGAAATCTTATTATGATGTAAATTCATGTGTATGTTTATTGAAATAATTTTCTTTAATTCTTTTCGCATCATCATCTTCTGCCTAGCATTTTTCCCAACTAAATTGGGGTCTGCTCCCAGTCAAACCAGATTCAGCTGAATACCAGTATTTTACGTGGAAGTCATGACATATTTAATAAAATGAAATAAGTATTTCAGCAACAAGTATTCACTCAAAACGAATAAGAAAATGACAAGGAATTACAAGATGTTTCTCCATTTCCCGAATCGATAGCAATTGGCAAACCAAACCTAAACAAACAGATACAATACAAATATTGAAGCGAGATCAAAAGAGTTTTAAAAGGGTGCTCAGTGCCAATGCTACTCTTGGGTCTTTATTAATTTGAGGTTATGATTCTTCCAGTGCTTTATCTACGTATTTTAATAAAATTCAGTACATAAACATCAATATTTAGTTTAAGTATATATTTTACTAGCTGCTGCCCGCGACTTCGTCCCCGTGGAATCCCCGATTTTAAAACATTCTTTATCGCTGCTGCGCTCCTATTGGCTTAAGCGTGATGATATATAAGCCTTCCTCGATAAATGGTCTATTCAACCCAAAAAGAATTTTTCAATTCGAACCAGTAGTTCCTGAGATTAGCGCGTTCAAACAAACAAACTCTTCAGCTTTATAATATTAGTATAGATTTACCCTCGTCCGTGCGTCACTGCGGGGTGCCAACTGAAAACCAGCGCTGGGTGTCTGACGCCCAGCAAATGCTGAGGTGGTAACCTTTTCGGTTCGGACACGCTCGGCGCATTCTGTACTTTTCTTCTCCTGTAATTTGTGTTTGTAACCGTTGTGCTGTGTCTGTCCTGAATAAAAGTTTTTCTATTATATTCTTCTATTCAAGTCGATAATTTTCGATGCATGAATACCTTCGCTGTGATCGTATTTTCTCTAGGTGTTCCACAATAAAATTCTATGGCACCACTCAACGATAGAAGCATCGTTCTATTAGAGAAAAAAACATCTGTAATCGGATCAGTATATATTCTTGGAGATATCCCTCTACAAACAAACAATTCTACCTCTTTATTACATTATTTTAAATTAATAACAGCCTGATTCCGACCACTTGAAAAAGAAAAATCTTAAAGGGGCCCAAAATAATGTACCATGCGGGATCAGTGCGGGTTGGCTGAAGCCGCATTTACTAAAGTGCTTTGTTCTAGGTCCCACAAATTTCTTTGTTAAGCCGCCACCGATTCTTTTTCCAAGTTTTCTCCTTGCTACAAAAAATATAATCATCAACGCTATTTTGATTTTATGTTTTCTTAAGCATAATCTTCCTGCCCTTATTAAATGTTTCTTAGGGTAGGTGCATCGCGATTTCTTATACCATTCTTTGCTGTCAACCGTCATTTTTTTATTTTAATGAAACGTTGCCCCACACTACGAATTACTCCTGTGTCGTGGGTGCGTTTACAAAGATCAGATCCGGAACAACTATCTGTAGGCCGTACAAATATTTATTTAGTGCGGGAATCGAAGCCACAATACGTAGCGCAGCAGCCAATCGCTCAACCACTGCGCCAACCGTGTCGTCATCATTTTATCACTGCTTCCCTTCACGTCCATATTACTACACACACTATCCATTCATCATAATTTATTTATAAACACTCTTTAAAAGCCCATCCTGAACCGTGACATACAGAACTACGTCACAATCAAACAACTAGAAAAGAAAACCAACAAGCACACGCCTATATTTCCCTTCTCCTAGACGTCTAGTACACCTATAGCAAATACTCGTTCTACGTGAAGTTACAGTGGAGTACTTACGGTTATCGAGGCCATGCTAACTATTTCGTCATGCTGACGTTTTCTTGTTGACTTAAAACTCGGGACTTCCTGAATTTATAATACTTGGCTTCGAGTCGGTACAGCATCCGAAGATATTAAGTAGCTCGTGTTTGAAGCAATGAATTCTGGGTATTTGTCTAAAATAATAATAGTTGTTTAATGAGATATAATGTTACTCAGCTACTGGGTTGTGAAGGTGCAGGTATCGCTGACATCTGTGACTCCGTCTCTCTCTGGCACAGGAATCATGATGGATTTAAGACGTCATGGTAGGGCTGCTGGTTAGACTATAAGCTGACCCAAACATAGGCCCAGGAATAGGATAGGTATATGGCAACAAGCCTACACACCCGATCTCATTTGTTTGAAACATCTACTACTGGCTAAAGGTTTATTTTTTTGACCTTCGTGGTAGATGCTCATGTATATAGGAAAAAAAACATATCAAAATAATAGTTATGTATAATAATTATAAAAAAATAATCAGTTTCATTATAAACACCCGTTAGTGCGGTCATATAAGTTTATTGTTATACTCCACACGACAGTTAATTATTGTTGTAAATGTTATTTAAACACGACTGACTGTTTGTTTGTCGTCACACTCGTGATATCGACTAAGTCTGTTTTGTTATTATTGTTGTTTTACACTTAGAAGACCTTTCTTTGAAAAGATTTTTAGATCAACTACATAATACGGCCAGAAAATTTCCAAAAAAAGAATAGGCCAAGTGTGCGTCAAGATGTCTGTCTTGACCTGTGGTCATGCAGTTTGCTCCAGCTGTTTTTAAAACATCGTCGTTTTCCAGTGGGACCAAGTCTCTTCGTTGTTTGCAATGTCCTTCTCCAAAATGTTATTTGTAGTTATAGCGGCAATATTTTTCACTTTGTTTAAATGCCAATTCTCTACCTACATACAGCCTGAGACACAGCATGCAGACAGAAATACTGACTGGATGGCGGAGGCTTAGCAATACGGTTCCCGGGTTTCGGATTACTAACACTAAAAAAGAAACCATCTCGTCTATACTAATATTAAAAAGAGGTAGGTAACGTTTGTGAGTTTGTGACGTTGTAAGGGGTAATCTCTGGATCTACTGATTTTCAAAATTATTTCACCAGTAGAAAGCTACGTTATTGTGGAGTGTCATAGGTTATAATTTATCTCCGTATTGCCACGATAACGGGAACAACGCGGGTGAAACCGCGGGGCGCTTCTAGTTTGTTATAAGTCGTTTTTCTGTAGAAAGTCAAAGTAATTACTAATACCTATCATGCTTCAATATTTTCACATACGAGTAAGTCTACCAATAAATGTATCCCATTAAACTTTGGCAATCAAACATTTTCAAATAACTATTCTGAACTTTAGAAATATAACATTCAAAAATAAGCAAAGTTCATGTACTTAGTTTGAATTTACTGAATTTCATAGTAAAGTCCACTGCAGACGAAAGGTGTCAGAAAGCATTAATCTTTGACGAAAGAAAATGGAATAGAAATACTTTCAGTTTGTTTAAATAGCAGGAGAAAGACCTCTGAGACTTCAAAGTCTAAATAGTTTGAATACATTTTCGAAAACTTTTTAGACTTTATTTTTGCAAGCTTATTTTCTTTAGTAGTCAGTGTTAATGTTAACAAACTTTTTACCTCAAAGATACTTAGATCTATTGTCCGTACATACCTATACAAAATGAGAATATGTTATTTATTTAGTATTAGGTAAAAATTTCGGAAGTCGGTGTTTTTGGTTGTTTCTTCGTTTTTTGAACACCTACTTCCGAAATTAAAGTTATTTTATACGTTAGTATTTTTTTTGTTTAGAAGTCGGTTGTATTTTTTTTTTATAAAAAAAAGTTTTTTATTCTCCGTTTTTCGTCAGATCTTCACCAAACTAAAATGGGACCACATTGAAATACTAAAATAAGATCTTCTAAAACATCGTATATAGATTTTTTTTTTCATTTTACATCTACAACTGACAATGAAAACATCATCAATGTAGTCCAAGCCACGTATTATTGGGGATAATTCAAATACTAGTCGTCAGATCTCACTCAAACTTGGGACCACATGACAAGCTAGTGCTTGTTACTTTTTTGATGATCATTTTTATATTCGAAAGCTAGTGCTTTCGAATATAAAAATGATCATCAAAAAAGTAATGAGGTAACACACAAAAAAAAATAGTCGCCTGGAGTCTTTCTTGGAAGTCTGTTACAAAAAGCCCCATCGTTAAGGTTTCAAAGTAAACATATACATACATAATTATGTATATTTTTGGGAACTATCTTTCTTTGAAACCTCAACATTAAATCAATACTCGGTTGTGCCGAGTATTGATTTAATGTACTACAATGACGGATACTGAGTACTGTCACCTGTATTATCGCACCGCTGGGCTAAACCTTTCCCTATGCTTACAGATGTTTCAATCCAGAGCCAGAGTGATAAATCGAATTATTTCTGTCGAACAAAAAAACTTTGCAAAATAAAATCCAACTTTCAACGAAAATTTGTGCCACCATTCAACAGGTAGTAGGTAGGGGGCATTAGTTCTAATACATTGTGTATGATAAGCGGTCTCATCATTCGTTATCACAGCGATAAATAAAGATAAGAGGGTACAGAGCACTTAGCCGAGTTATCTCACCCGGGTCACACTAGTCTTAAAATAGTTGGGCAATTTGTGACGCACGGACAGAGGATGCATTACTTACATGTTTTATTTTGGAACTGTTGAATTATGGGGCTTATATATTAGCTTTTTTTTGTCTGCCGACTATCTGGATATACAGCCAAAGGCTTTTGACGATTGGCATATATAGCGTCAATAGCTAATCAACTTCTTGGATAAGTCTGTTGGCAAAACATCAGCAAAGCACAGTTGAAAGAATCGAGTATCATGAACGTGAACCATACTACGTTATTATTGAATAAACTGACGATTAATGTTAAAGTTGATTAATTCCCGACATCCAAGATTGATTCCCGACATCGAATAAAATCAGTAATTTTGCTGCTCGCAGTGTTGTCGATGCACAGTTACAACATCGAATCTAAGATCGATCGGAGAAAAGTTGTGGGAATTATCACGTTACTTTACGCTGGCTAGATCAATAGAATTACGTGAAATTGGATTGATCTGACGTTAGTGGGAATATGAAAGAGAATTGCTTGTTGAACTTGTGGTGGCTAACGCTACCGCGTAGCTTAGATTACTGTGATATATTATGATTACGATAAAGTGTTATTCGATTTTTCCGTCTGGAATTTCCCTGTAGCAGCCCGAAGTCTGGTGTTGTACCCGGTTAATTATGAAATTATGTGGTTGTGCTATAGGTAACTCGCCTCTGCCCGGGACGTTTCGTATAACCTCCGGGAAAACCCGGGCGTAATTTTATGTTAGGAATAGAAGAATAGAATGGAGAAGAAAATCATCGACAAAACAGATCAGATCAGCAGTCACCTCTATTTTCAACTGCTAGAACTAGAGTTTCGTTTAGATAAACTGGTATTATGATTAATGTATTTTTTATCTTGAGAGCCCTAATGTTGGTGTTGTGATGACGCGCGGTCTGTAATGGCTGCTGTGCCTCAAGGACTTATTGGTATCGTATTTTTGACGTTCTTTAATTTTTATCGCTTATATATATATATTTGAGAGCTGTTTCATTGTCGACTTGATAAGTTTTTCTTTTTCTTTTTTTTTTTTTTTGTGGATGAGAAATTGTCAAATGAGTTCTCCCACTCTGGACGAGCGTGAGGGAGTGACTGGCTGAAATCCGGCCGTTTTCCTTCAATTGCCCTTTTGCGTTCCAGGTCCACGGTAATCCGCGGTAGGTAGTTTCTGGGAAGTTTGTAGCGCTACTTCTTCTTCCCAGCTAAATCACTAAGAGGTGGTGACGGGCGGACTTATGTAAAACTGGCCTTCAGAAAGTGGGCATGGGTGGCTGGCATCATCATCAGCATAATTTAAATAAATAACTTTTGGTTGAGTCCGACTGTTTCGAACAATTCCGTAACTACCTTGATTACTGTTGCCTTGATGAGTTAAAATGTCCAACACATCAGTAATCACTTTGACAGTTCTTTTGTATTTTATATTAATGCTTTTTTGATCTAGGGGCACACCCCGTATTTTAAAGGGTCACTAGCATTTGCAATCTGTCAAAACAGCGCTTATTTCCCAATATTTTGTTTGTCAAGTTTTTGACATTGACTGCCAATGAGATAATATTGAACGCGCCTTGAAATGCAACGCTAATAAGTCCGAGGATGAGGCTTCTTATACTTGTGTACAGTTTATGAACTAAACTAAAGTCTTCTGGTCTGTGGATGGGTGACCATCTTATCATATCGAGATTCCTCCGTGCCTCGGAAAACCTGTTTAAACCGTTAGACCCGGCTGTCAGTTGTAGATATTTGGCAGTCATTACAGATTGTCCGAAGCCAGTAAATCTGACTCCAGTCTTGCCAAGAAATACCGTGTTACCCAGTTAATGGGCTGCGGTGGTCTGGTAGCCTAGGTGTACACCTATAACCGGTACGACTAGACATATATAGGTAGTTGGGCTAACTAGATAAATGATGAGAATAATTTTTATGAGATATGAGGATTTTTAATACTGCCTCCCATAAACAGTAATCAATCTACTAATATACATAATGTGATATATGTATGAGAGCAGTGATGGCCGAGTGGTAACGGCCCCGACTTACGACTTAATTCAAACCCGGCCAGCCTTTGTGTAATTAATTTCATCACCACTGCTCTCAAAATGGTGAAGGAAAACATCGTGAGGAAACTGGCATGTTTTAGAACCAAAAATTCGAAGACATGTGACATTCAACAACCCGTACTGGGCCCGCGTGGTGGATTACGGCATTTCCTCTCCTAGATAGGAGGCCTGAGTCCCAGCAGTGGGAACATTAAAAGGCTGATTTTTCTATGCATGTAAAGCTGAAGAGTTTTTTGTTTGATTATTTGCTTGAACGCGCTTATCTCAAGAACTATTGGTCTGATTTCAAAAAAATATTTCAGTGTTAGATAGTCCATTTATCAAGGAAGGCTATAGGTTATATATCCTCACGCTACGACCAATAGGAGCGGAGCCTACCACCAACCAATGTTTGTTACTAAACAAATCTTCATTTTACTTCAACTGTAGAGATGGAGAAATTGTAGTAAAAGATATACGCAGTGAATGTCGTGTAAACGTAAGGAATTTGATCGAGTTAGGGAACACAATATATTCTGAATTCCATACATATTGAATGAGATTGAGATATTTCTGTCTTTGTACTTACATGTCCATATGTCTATCTTGGATTCTAGAATTGAAATGTTTTGTAGAAACGCATTGTTCTGGTTGCCTTAATTTTTTTTAACCTAAAACTTTTTTTGTTTTATTTATTTTTTATACAATGAATTAGACATTCTATTTTTGAGTGTCCTTAATCTTTGTACATTTATATGGTTCTGCTGTAATTGTTTCACTGAAGTCTTCCTAAATGGACTGCTGGAATGATTTAGATGATTAATGTTTTGTATGTGTTTTGTGTGTTGGACTGACCCTAGATAGTTTAGTTAGGACAAACCAACGTTCGGGGGCGCTAGTCATTAATGTAACAAACCGTTACTTAATAAAAATCTTAATGAGGTTAAGTAGATACGATAGCCTCGAAATTATGATAACGTAAAAGTACTGTTAGGACCTCGTATTTTTTTTTATTTATTTATCTTCTGTAAGTTTCCATTAAATATTATTATGTCTGAAACGATTAATCCTGAATCTTTGATGTTTGACAAATAATCAGATTGTATTCACCAATGAAGTAAAACTAACCGGTTTTATGTTTACTTATTTTCCTGCTTTTCCAGCGGCTTCGTCCGCTTGATGAATGTTTTATTGTTTTTAGGAAACTACCGGTAAGTCCAATGATTTTTAAAATCCTATGTCGGAATCCAGGTCAAGAGCAATCATCGTGTCAAGCTTCATTCAGATACATTCATTCGTTGAGGATCAACAAATATCTATGCATCATCTATACTAATATTATAAAGCTGAAGAGTTTGTTTGTTTGTTTGTTTGTTTGTTTGAACGCGCTAATCTCAGGAACTACAGGTTCGAATTGAAAAATTCTTTTTGGCTTGAATAGACCATTTATCGAGGAAGGCTTTAGGCTATATATCATCACGCTTAAGCCAATAGGAGCGGAGCAGCGATAAATAATGTTTTAAAATTGGGGATTCCACGGGGACGAAGTCGCGGGCAGCAGCTAGTTTATTATATGAATATAGAAAGAAATAAAAATGATTATTTGGTACTCGCACTAGACAAACATATTATAAGCAAACAATTGTATAGAAACTTACATTCACTCCTGTTTGCATCACCACACTCTTTAGTCCGTGACGTAGCCAGCAGTGTTGCCATAACAACAATCTAAACAAAGCCAAGCATCTCATCGACCTGTTGTAGTGACGACATCCGTATTTCGTATGGCGGATCTAAAATACACTACTGACGGCGGTCTGACGTCATCTTATAAATAACTTGTGCTGTTGAGTTCGTCAGACGTTCGATGCAATTGAACGAGAAAATTACATTTAAACTAGCTGCCCCAATAAACGTTGTTTTGCCATATAAAATAAAAAAAAAACAACATTGTTGTATAGGGTTATGGTAGACGGGTGAAAATTTTGGGTTGTATTTATTTTTGTATGCTGTATCATAAAAAAAAATTAAAAAACAATTTTGAGGTGGACCACCCTTAACATTTAGGGGGATGAAAAATAGATGTTGGCCGATTCTCAGACCTACTGAATATGCATATAAAATTTATAAAAATCGGTCAAGCCGTTTCGGAGGAGTACCTATGGTAACTAGCATTGTGACACGAGAATTTTATATATAAGATGAAGAATCGATTTTAGTTTCAAGTAAATAAATAAACAGATAAAACAATAATTTGGTACAACAAGAATAGTAAACACAAAAGCACTGTTACTTAATAATAGTTAATAATTACTGTTACTTCCTACTAGCTTACTATACATACTGTTAACTTACTAATAGCACTGTTACTTAATAATATAATTAATACTCATATGACCAGAATAAAGAAAAACTAAAGACTAGAAAATACGTGAATGAAAATTACCCATAACAATTAGACATAGATATTGGTTGCCATTTAGAATCTATCTTATTTGCGAATGCGTATTGTGTTTAGAATGATAGTAATAAGTATGTTGAATCTAAAATACTGTTTCTTTATTCCTGTCTTCTAAATTACTTTCATATAAACATCTGTGTTACTCTATAAATGTAACGTGTGCCAGTCTGTTTGTATGTGAAATAGACGGCGGGAAACATTATTGGGATTGTATGACTGAACATTTTTATCTGTTTTGAAGTACATGAACTATTTCATCGGTGCTCATTCACTGTCACTGTTCATTAGTTGTATCATGAAATATATCAATAGAGACAGAATTGAAATTGACGTGATATTAGAAAAGTTTTATGGGGAAAAGTGGGAACTCCCGAAATTTTATTTGAACTGTACGTACTTCATCGTGTAACAGAATGAAAGAACGAGAAATCAATTGCCCCATACATTTACATATGTGTGCAAAACACGAAACAATGTACTGAACAGCTGATTTTTCGTCATGATTTCGGGGTGTCCTTTATAAGAAATTTGTAATAATGATAAGTACAATTACACCTTTTTTGTTTTGCGACGTTATGTAGGTACTTAGTATGTAGGTACTTATTAGTAAATCGGGCTGGTTTCCTCAACTCCGCGACTAAGCGCGTATTTTGCATGCAGTCGGGATAAATGTGTCATTCGATCCATCCCAGCTCTTCAAGGAAGGCCAGCAACGCCTTGGTGCTGCTAACTATCTCACAGAGGGTATCTGGGTTTCCGAAGTACTTTGCCCTGTAATCCGCGACTACTGAGTAGCTTAAGCTCATCTGCTGTCTCATCCTCCTCCATACAGGCTCTGCAAAGCAGGCTGACTCTTATGATATAGAGGTGTTTATTAACATTTATTCAAATAGTTGTATAGGTACCAACGCCACGGTTTTATTGTTGCAGATATTAAAATTTTATATAAACTACAAAAGCGCAGTATTCTGATACCAATGCGAACTATTCCTTATCAGAACTTTTGATAGCTTTGTGATCGTCAAATGTTCTGCCACCGCGTTTTCGATCGACCCCAATTTATTTGATTTGCACTGTGTATCGCGTTGATAACATGGTCTGCAGTTGAATGCTCTCGCAGATTGCCTCATGTGTTAAATATAAATTGGTGTACGTCAGTCACAATCGATCTGTGAATCGAACGCTTTTGGGCGCCATGTCTGAATCGAATATTGGTGGAACATGATATGTTGTCAGGCATAAGTGCTTTTTTTATTAGCTGAATTTGTATCAAAGCCATATTGACTGTTTGAAACGCAATATTGACTGTTTGAGGCAGGCAATTTCAGTCGAAAATTCTGCAACAAGATTTTTCGCACAACTCATATTTGCTGTTAATTTGTATAACGGTGCTTTCCCAAAAATATGCAAAAATGTTAAGCCTTTTTCAGGAACACAAATTCATGGATTATTTCGAAATATGTATCTATTCTAATTTATTTACTGACTTTTAGAGTGATGTATGTCTAAACCATTCCTACACCAAACTTTATGTGTATAGCGCATACAGGATGTTTAATTAATATTTTTTGCACAACTTGTTTTTTCAAATACCTCGATATGAATGGAACCTCAATCTCTACTATAAAGTCTAAGCACGTAAACAAGCAGACAGTTACATTCGTCATATTGTAATTAACTTTCGACTGAACGTGTGACCGGCATTAATTGATCGGTGGTGACCAACCGCAGGTGTCTTTAGGAACAATTAGAATGTGTCTATCTGTCTGAGTGATTGACGTCATATTGTGAATGAAGTGGCTATCAGAGCGTTTCATCCATTGGCTGTGAAAGGAATATTAAAGAGACTGACGAGAAACGTCCAGCCTTATATGTATGTATTTGAGAAACTTATCTTGCTATATGACCTAATTATTTCGGCTATTTTTATGTGGATGAGTTAGTTGCTAAGTAATAACATTTGTCGAGGTCGGTCCGTCAATGATTGACCGTCAATTTCACACCGATACTCATCCGTGCCGCGGAAAACATGATAAAGGATGATTCACGCTACACCGTAGCTCGACCGGGCCGTGCCCCAGCCGTGGCACGGTCAAACATTATGGTATAATTGTTGTATGAAGTGATTCATGCCTGACCGTGGCTCGACCGTGCGCCGCCGGGACTCGGCCGGGGCACGGTGGACGGTGCTCAGAATACTGGTACTCAGCTACATTATGTCGGACTGGAGGCTGATCCAGATATAGTTTTGAAATGTCTAGGCAGATTGTTTATGAGATAAGTGATTATGTAGACACAGCTAGCAAAAGTGGACATGAAATAACAACTATGCCCGCAGCGAGTTTGTCTCTTACTTCTCAACATGGCAAAGATGTATCGTAAACTACTAAAAGATGGGATTTACCGCATTTACAATTATTTGTTTTCAATATATGGAGAGCTTATAATCTAATCAAGATACATATATGTATTACAATCTTACTGTGTTTGCATTAATCCGGCGCCACATACAAAATCAAAACCTCAATCGAATTGGTCTGCTTATTCTAAAACATATATTTATATATGATCATGTCTGCTGTTTGTCTCTCAGTCAGTTTATCCCAGTACAACATTTCATAAGATAAAATTAATATTATTCTCCAGTTGTACACGCCAGATATTTCCTCTAGTTCTCTTGCTCCATCAGTGTACAGTTCCGTTGCATCGCGTCAACGCGAACCACATGAGTAAAGAAACGGAACAGAGACCAAGCTTCCTAAGAACGTGCAAAATTGTTACCTATTTTGGTAGGGTTGTCACAATGGGTTGTGACAAATTAAACAAAACATTTTGTTAAATAGTTTTATTATTCAGTATGATAGAATACTTTATATTACTCGAATGTTTTTCTTTTTATAATTTTAGTTTTTGAATAATTTATTGTTTCTTTTAATGGTGTGGTAAATAATATAACATGCTACTAACCGTTAAAGAGTTCCCTCGTAAGGAGACAATTCTGGCTGCAACAGCAGTTCATGATAAAAATCGTTCTAAACTATCAAAATTAACACATATAATTCCTACCTACCTACTACATACCAACCCACTCACATACCTACAAATGTTTAATAAAAGCTTGTAATAACAATAAAAAGGTAAAACACACCGTGTAGTACTACTCTCTTCTTATTAAAAATGATCATACAATAAGATACATGATGAAATAATAGTCAAAGTACTTACCTATTGTGAAAGTTAGAGAAAGTTAAAGTATGATATATTTTTATTTTTTCTAGTATTATTGTACAAACAGTACAATAAACAACCATTATTAATAATGAAATACCACGTTTTTACATTAAAATATTCAAACTTGCAACTAACAAAACATACAAAGTGCGTCGCGCTGACCCTTAGATTGTCCTCTGGCTGTGCCAGCGTAAACTGGTTTTTTCTAGTCTCGCTGTGTACGCGACAAGCGGCCAGTGGACACGCACACATGCCCCGCGTACTTGTAGAAGTGCAACCGATTCGCGCGGTTGTTCGAAGCTTTATCTCTGTTCCGTTTATCTACTCATGTGACGCGAACACCCCTTATCTTGTGTGTACACTCGCGCACATCAGCGTCCGTATTGTGTTGTATTAAATATTTCACTGCACTGATTCTTCTATAGGAATCGTTTTTATTGCGATATTGGTTAAAAGCCTTCTTTTTTATTATTTACCTGTTGGATGTATTCTGATGAATGAAATATGGTGTTAAATTGCAGCTTTCTGAATTAATATTTGATGTGGTGTAATCGTCAAACTATACTTTAATATTAGAGTCTGATAAAGTTCTATAACTACTTTGAATTCTTTGATTCAGAAACCGGGGTTAAGACAGTTTATAAATATTAATTAGTCAATTCAAATCACTTTTTAGGGTTCCGTACCTCTGTATGGAAAAATGGAACTCTTTCTAAAACTATCTATAATTTTCTTGAAATCTAATAGACCAATTCAGTTGAAATTTGGTACACATTTAACCGTAAAAATGGGGTACGCATTTTGAAAAAAAAAAGTTCTTCCAACGTACCGTGTGACATATCTAATCAAAGGGCTCATTGTAAGCGTCTTAAGAAGTATTACTTTGTTTTGTAATTTTTAAATATTTCATTCCGAAGTTATTAAAGGAAATCAATGTAAATTGCCCCTTATTTTCGAAACTACTGGACCTCAAATTTTGATAAAAATACAAATAATAATATCTTTACCTGTAGATTACAGGAAAACCTATATTTAAAGATGTCAATGATTTTAAAGTAACATGTTATAAAAATATTATTCGTTTGGAACCCTTTGCACGCGAGTCCAATTCGCACTTGGCCGGTATTTTTTCATCACACACATCATCATCATCTGCCTAGCATTTTCCCAACTATATTGGGGTCGGCTCCCAGACAAGCCAAATTCAGCTGAATACCAGTATTTTACGTGAAGCGCCGCCTACCAGACCTCCACAACCCATTAACTGGGAAATACGGTACTTCTTGGTAAGACTGGTGTCCGGTTTTTTAGCTTTTGAAAATCCGTAACGACTGCCAACGATCTCCAAATGACAGCCGGGACCAACGGCTTAACGCGCTTTCCGAGGTACGGAGAAGTCTTCTTCATTAGTTCATCACACACATACTGAAACATAAAACCTGCAATTCTCTTGACACCAAAACCATACCTAAATAAAATAAATAAAAAAATAAAAAAAATCGTTTATTTGCAAAACAGGTTATGGTAGTTACAAAATGTGATTGAAGCCTCCTTTTAAGCAAGAATCAATCACAATTCATTGAAGAAAACAATCACATTTTGTAACTACCATAACCTGTTTTGCAAAAATACCTAAATATATGTTAATGTACAATCAAAGACATATTTAGCTCGAAGCTCTAATTTAAATTCTGACCATCAAGTACTCCCAGTAGCAACCGTGTGGTCATAACAAACATTATAATGAACCTCCATTAAAGTAATTAATAATTCTGAAGTAACCTTTGTCAGCCATGACAGCGGGTTCAAATCGCCATTTTGTAGAACTAACTCAAACAAATCTAGTTGAATTTTCCTCTTTGTTTAACTAATTTACGGGCGATTTTAGCGTGACTTGTTTGTGAAAAATCGGTGGTCAGTTTTCCCCGTGGGTGTATGAGTGGTACCAACTAGACTGAAATGGTCTGGGAATGGTGTTTGTGTTTTTGTCACTCACATTATTTGGGGTTTCCTTGTTCTGAAAACTAATTAACAACATAATAATTGAATTGCTACATTTTCACCTGCCCAATCCTTGCATGATAGTCAAGTAATTTATAAATGTAGCCGTTGCCAGTGATTTTGCCCGCATTATAGTCGGAAACCATCTTAAGGGAACACACTTCGGGCAAAAATACTATCTTCTTATCCAAGTCTATCTAGGTGCCAAGTTTCATCAAAATTCGTTCCGTCGTTAAGACGCAAGGATTTCAGACATACAGACAAAGATACTACCGATTGCGTCCCAAGGGGGATTGACATTCTCAACTTACACGTAACATTTCGAAAAACATATATATGCAAACCATATACCCTACAAAAGCAAAATACGGTGACTAAAGTTACAACAAACCCACAAATCGATTTCCAAGTGTAACATGTTAGGGGCGACTTCGTACACCACATTTTTTTGCTCAAACTTTTGCTATGGAAATGCTCGATTTTTTCTTTTTATTTTTCATCCTATGATGTCCGAAATGTATTTCGCTGAAACTCAGACATTCAGAGTTTTATTTGGATCAGCTGTCGAAATAGTTTTCAAAATGAGAATTTTATTTTCGTCGAGTTTACAAATTTTTAATTACTTACTCGTCTTTTTCTAAGAGCTGAAGTTAAAACATTTTCCTAATTGGACATTCATTTTACAACTTGACTTTTTCGTTACGTGAAAGTTGGAGTAGTTAGGTTGTGACCGTTTTAGATAAAAATATCCTCCGGAGATCCGAGTCTATAAGCATAATACTCTTGTCATTATATCAGTTTAATGGGATCGGCGCAATTCGTAATTGATACTCTCTTGTACCCTACATCTCTATTTGCCGTCATCTCAGCTATTATTTCTTTTATCGCCATATCATTTTTCAAGCTTGCTAAAAGTTTGTAATCTGCTAAACGTCTGTGTCCTTTCTAACGCAATAGGGTAAGACAAACCTGTAATGATAGTTTAGTGGTTTAAATAAAAAAATAAAAAAATCATAATGGTCGATCATTGGTCAGTCAATGGTCTAGTAATATTTTTTGATAACAGAGCTATTAAAAGCAATGACTGCATAATGACGTTCTTATGGTAGGTCACTGTTCAAAGGAACTGTCAAAATTTTAGCAGATTACCGCGTACGTCTATCATTCATTTGTCATTCCGTACGAGATTACCATTCTATGTCATTTCTTCCAATGGAGTGTCAGTGGTTGACCATTGGAAAGTTCTAATGTCGCTTTTATATTAGTAGATTACCAATCTTGTCAAAATCAACAATTATGAAATAAAATAATGATAGACCATTCTGACACTATTGTAATAGCAGACTTGAGTCACACATGGTCATAATTGATTTTATGTCAGTCTTTTTTTGTGTTTATTTGAGGTTATAGAACAATTAAACTTCTATCAACGTTAGTGATTGTCTAAATACCAAAATGTTTGCGTTTGACCACGTGACGTTTTGGCAGCGCATGTCAATCTCATACATTTTTGACATTTTGACTGCTGTCAGTTTGTCTAGAGACTGATAGATTGTTGTCTCTGAAGAAATGACTAGCCTTGCGTATTCCTGTCATAAGACTATTACTTCATCCAGGTTATCTTAACTGTTGACACACAGACAAAGTCCTTAGTGTAATTACTTTGAGGTAGATAAACGTTTAAATGCCTTTTGCGAACCTATTTTACTTATTCGAAAGGGATTAATTTTGACTGTGTAACTCGATTGGGCACTCATTTGAGAAATTATTTTAGTTGTAATTGTAACTAAAATGTTCAATGGAATTCTATACCTACTTCTGTTTTAGATTTGATTTAATTATTTTCAAGCCGGGTTTTATTATGTGTCGTTATATTTGTCTGTATGATGAGAGGACTGATATTTGGGGAAATAATGTGCCTCTTTTTTGATTTAATGAAATTGGGAACTTTTTGTTTTGCTCGTATCGAAACAAGAAGTTAGAAATGACTCAAATGTACTTATTTAAGAAGTTTTGCGTAATATTTTATGTTGTAGTGCGAGTACGGTAAAAAGGTACTTTTTTCCACCGCGTTTAAGCCTCTTTTTTTCCGGATGGGAAATCATCAAATGACTTCTCCTGCTCTGGGTGGAGTGGAAGGGAGTGTAAGATTCTTAATGACTAAAACCCACCTGTGACCCTACTAGCACCCTTTGCGTTCCAGGGCCGCGGTGACTCTTTTGAACAAATTCCGCAACCCTAGCAGGCACTGACTCTATATCCTTGCTGACAATCCTTTGAGGCGCGCCTGGAACACGACGCATCGACCCAAGCCTAGTTGCTATCGGACGGCGTGCCATCCATAGCTAGGCCCGTGCCTACGGTGGCCGGGAATCGCCCTGCGTGTCCCGACGCCCGGGGCATCTTCTTCTGTTGCGGCGGCTGGAGCGCGAGGTCTCTGTCTTCCACACGCGGTCCACCTCCTCCTTCGCTAGCATCACTGCTTCGCAGAAGGAGGTGACCGCTTCTCATTGCGTCCTCGCTCCGGACCATGGATTAAACCAGGGCCGGAACCGCGATGAAGCCTCAAAGTTGACTTTTAAAAGTTGAGCATTAATTTTCGAACCCCCCAACAAAACAACGTAATCTAAAGTACATCCAAAAACAGAACAAGCCCCAAAATAACCTCAATGAACCATCCGCCTCACCTTAATGCCATATAATTATATATCAGCTGAAACCTTCTTCTTAGCGATGTTCTCACTAAAACGAATTATTTTCAAATAATGGCCTCAAGGGAAAATGAAGTAAAGAAGATGTACCTACCTGTACCCCTTGTTCTTGTGGTAACAAATGCTCTAGAGCTGCCCCGATGTTAATAGAGGTGTGCTGACTCGAGCTAATGAAATTGTCTGGTCAATCGAGATGTATTGTCGATCGAGTGGATGTCTTAATTGCTTGCATTTGATAGTGTTTGGTGAATCGATTTTGTGGATCGTTTCGATTAGTGTTAAAATACGTTCTAAAATGTATACCATAATGCTTTCGTTTGCATATTCCGTAATTTTCAGACGGCTTATTGCCTTCTAACTTTTGTCACTTTCCAATGAATAGGAGAAAATAACGAAATACTAAATACAAATAAAGCAAGGAAATTAATACGAGCGTGTGGATCAACCTTTAGTTGTGGCACTAGGTGCCCTTTACCTAGTGCCAACTAAATGTTGATCTAAACACATCCGGGTCGTACACGGGACGTTGCCGGGCCTTAGTCCGTCCGTTGCTCATAAAACTATCAGTGCGTACGTTTTTACGGTCCTTATATGTAGATCAACCTTAAATCTCTGATTCATTTTGAGCGAACTTATTTTTACCAAATATTATTGCCATAAATCAGTGCAAAAACTATATAACCTCTCTTTTATCAAGAGGAAATCCGTATAGGTTTGTGGCCAGTCTTATTGCTGGCTATAAATTATAACGATAGTCGCAGTAAACGATCCACTCCCCACTAATTGGCCACTAGTTACTGCGCAGTTTTAATTCGTTGTAAATCACGCCCGTCAGTTCTGCAGGATTAAGTGCTTGAAATTAAGGTACTTACCTCGGATTTTACAGGGGCCTTTCTATACAACGTGTAACCGAATAAACGCAATACTTACCTCTAAAGGGGTCATTGTACTCATAATTATAGAACAACTTTTACTATGGGACCAACCCCGAAATCACGAAAATAAAACTCAGTTGTTCAGAACTCACTTTGTCGAGTTAAGCGCTCATAAAATGTTTTGGCGTCATTTTTTTTGGCGAAATCTATTTTGGTCCCATAGTAAAAGTTGTTCGTAATGATGAGTACAATGAATCCTTAAGAGGTATTTCGTTTATTATATTACACGTTGTATATGTTTTAATTACAGCGTGAAATATCAGCATTCTTAAGTATATTATTAAGATTTAGTCAGAGTTCATGACACTCTTCGAGCTATGGGTGGCTCGCCGTCCGATATCAACCACCAACCCGGGTCGACGACGGCGCGTCGTGTTCCACGCGCGCCTCAGAGATGTCAGCAAAGAAGACGGGGCCCCATAACCATAGGGTCAGTGCCTGCTATGGTTGCGGAATTTGGCCGAAAGAATCACCGCGGCTCTGGAACGGAAAGGGCACAAGAATGATCACGGGTGGGTTTTAGTCAGTAAGAGTTTGACACTCCCTTCCGCTTCGCCCAGAGTGGGAGAAGTCATTTGATGATCCCTTCCAAAAAAAAGGGCCATAATACTCTTAAAACCATCATGATTACGGTGTGGGAGGGAGATAGACCTGTACAAGATTTATGGCGTTATCTCTTTTTCACAACGGAATCACGAAGGCATTGTCACGTCGTAGTTGGGGTGCAAGACATCAGTCCACCTTGTTCCAGGCGTCTTCGTCTTCGGTACGAAGTCGCTACCTTTCAATGGTCGAATTTCAATAAATGATTTTATTATGACTGACGTTTCCGCCTCATTGGCCATGCGAGAAGTATGGAATCGGTCGAAATAGCGGCATTCGGGGTAGCTCTATGTCGTCTTGGAGATATCTTTTGGCCGAAGAAGAGATAGGGTTGTAGTGTCTATATTATAAACCCCATAAGATTACATTTAAAGTCTGAATACATAACTCTAAAATATTTTGTTTGGTTGCTACTTTGGCGTTTCACTACGTTTTGTAGGTATAAATCGGGTTATTGAATTAATTTTAGCACTAGCATTCTTGCTATGAAGCTCAAAAAGCGTCCCAAGAAGCACTTGACCGATTTTCATTATTGCCTGTGTAGGTTTCAACCCGTTCCGGATAAAACGGAAAATCACCGCAAATTAAAAAAAAAATTGGCTCTGCAAAGTAAAAATTACTGCAGTAAAACTGCACGAATAACTAACACGAGTTCAACGGTACCTAAGTCCACATGCAGTATATTTTGCTAACTACCTGAGCACACACGGGTGTATTCCTAGTTAATAAACTGTCCTGGGCGGCAAATAGATGTTCTAGAACAAATATATCGGTCTGCGTCAACACAGACAGGCTGCGACGTTCTCTGTATTGACGAAAGGAATCTATCTTGTGCTGGATTCTTTTTGTTTAATGTTTATCTTTATAATAGAGGGTAAAGATGTTTTGTGAGAAGAATGTTAGGGGTAATTAAATTACCTACTTAAAACTATAAGTAGATAGTCACAGGAGTCAACAGGAGGTCACGGTTGTGGAATTTTTTCGAAAGAGTCACCGCGGCCCTAGAACGCAAAGGGCACTAGAAAGAGTCTGACACTCTCTTCCGCTCTGCCCAGAGCGGGAGAAGTCATATGATGTGTGTGTGTGTGTGTTTTAAGTATATTCTGTGTACATAAATAAATAAATAATAAATAAATGATTTCACATCCAGAAAAAGCCTAGTTTTCGATGCCAAAAATACGAAGGACCTTAACCGAGAAGAATCTTTAAGATACCTTCACCAAAGTGTAAGGATACCTCGGTGAAAGTTTCTTGGAATGATTAGAATAGAATAGAATAGAAAAACGTTTTACTACAGATGGGTTCGTCCATGTGAAACCTGTTGCTATCTGAAGATAATGTTATACCGGAACATTGATATTTTCAATGTACTGGAATAAAATTATTTGAAAAAATGTAACTATCCTAATATGTTCTAAACCATTCCTGATCTACCTCGTGTGCAATTTCATCAAATTTTGTTCAGGTGTTGCAGTGTGATTGATTAAAAGACTTCCAAGCTCCTATAAATATGATTTACAATTCAATGTATACATTAACGCTATTTCATTAGTTCATAAAACTATTGCATCCAAAATGATTATGAATGAATCTTCAGTATTTTGAATATTGGTTTTCAACTAGCATCAAGATTCAAAGTAAAAGCGAATATCATTTGCATTGCAATAGCATTTGCTGAGAGAATTACACGATATTGTCAATATTTCAAATCTGTGCAAGTATTTCTACCGTTAATAATAACAGTGAACTGTGATATTGCAGATAAAGTAAACCTTGGCTTTCTGTTTGTGAATCACAAATTTTGATTTATTGGTGCACAGTTATACATACTTTTGTGACCGCTTTTTGTACAGTTACAATTGTTTTACAAGTGATTATATTTTACTGCCCAAACCACGGGCCCGCGGTTTCACCCGCATAGTTCCCGTTCCAGTGGGAATATGGAGATGAAATATAGTCTATGTCACCTGGGGATAGTGTAGCTTCCCAAAAGTAAAAGAATTTTTTAAATCGCTTCAGTAGTTTCGGAGCCTATTCAATGCAAATAAACAATTAAATCTTTCCTCTTTATAATATTAGTATACGTAACAGTCCCCTGTCTAGTGTCTGCCGGAAATATTAGTTAAATACCGTGGTAAAGTTATATTAAGTTATTCGCTGTGTTAGTATTTTATACCATACATGAATATAATAAAATCTAAGTTAGGTATCTCCTCTACACGTGTTTTATTAATTGGTCATATTAGTTCACTCAGAAAATATTGAAATTGTTTCAAAATGATGATCGTATTAAAGCTTACTGTAGTGAAATAAATTAAATTTTCTTTGAAGAGTTTGGGATTTATTCAAAAGATTGTTATCCAAGGTCACAGACGTAAAAGGAACGTGGAGTTCAGGATTACAAGGATAAATATGATTAACTAGCTGCTGTCCGCGATTTAGTTTATATTTAATGTTTATAAACTTAAGTATTTTTAGGCCATCTCAAAGGTCCAATCTATATCGATACCAACATTGTATAGTTTGTAGTTTGGGTAAAGTAACATAACAAACGTTCGAACAGACAAAAATTGGCATTTCTTGAAACCATAGTCTAACAATAAGCTTAACTTTGAATTTCATTTGGTTATTCACATATTCGGGTAAATCCGATAAAATTCTGTTTTTAATTTCAACATTTTTGTTTTTACGAAAAGATATTCCATCAACCTCCAGGTAACAGCTACTTACATAAAATAATACAAGGGCGCGGATCAATTTCAATTTTCTCAGTGAAACTAAAATTCGTGTAGGTAGCACTGAGATGAAAAATACAGGGATTACGAGATGAGAGAGGATGACGTTCTCAGCTAGCACTTGACCCAGTTCTGATGAAAATGATAAATATTCGCTGCTGGAGAATATGCCGCCGGTATTTTTATTTTATTTTATAGAATAAGCCCGAGGTGTTGGCAGATGGACGGCCTGAAATGTTTTGTTGAGGTAATTTTAACGTTATGTTTCGTTTATATTGTGTGCTGTATGAATGGAAGCTTTTGTAAAATAACGTAGTTACTTTCATAATATTGTATACGATATCGTATTTTCTGGTTTTGTGTACAATTTCACCACTACATAGTATAAAACAAAGTCGCTTCCTGCTGTCTGTCTCTCCCTAAGTATGCTTAGATCTTTAAAACTACGCAACTGATTTTGATGCGGTTTTTTTTAATAGATAGAGTGATTCAAGAGGATGGTTTATATGTATATAACATACATAAAATAGTAGTGATTTTTTATCAGCATTGCACCCGTACGAAGCCGGGGCGGGCAGATAGTTAAACTTAAAGTAAAAGGATATAATGACTTCCTTAATGCATTATAGGATGTCAATTTCCATTAAATGTATTTTCCTATGGGAATCTTAATTAGCGCCATGACTTTAAAGATACAATTAAAGTCTGCTGAGCCAACTAAGGCTCGCGTTTAATCATTATCTCACTTGATGTTAAGCGATGAATTTGTTGAGTTATTCATTTTTTATTTAAAGATACGCTCGTTGTAGCTGGACCCTGTAACACAGCCCAACAATGGTAGGGAATTCCACACCTTAACTGTATTCACAATGGAAGGTTTCACAAAACGTTTTGTGCGTATGGGTGGGATTCCAACCATGTTCTGGTGGTGCATCGCCATATTTCTTGTAGTCAGGTGATGGTAAGGGCATGAATTAAATTGAATTGTACAACCCGACAAACACTTCCCGAAATATAACTAAATATTGTCGGAAGGGAATCTATTTCCGACATTTCTGTTACCAATAGTTTATGAGAATTAAACTGCTGTATAGCTTAGTATCTCATTTAGTCATCTTGTTTTACAAGAATGGGAATAATTAGACGTGTGATTTAAACAAATGTTAGAAATATATACCTAGGTAGGTGCATCATCTCTCTGTCTGCAAAATACATAAGTAAATTCGTGCTTCGCCATAATATCTACGTTGCACGTTGCGACACAGCGCAAAAATAAAAACAAAACTCTATGTTTATACTCTCTAAATTCCTTTCATCTCCTTTGACTGAAATGACGTTGATATTTTGTAAAGATAGGAGCACAATTTTGGTTAAACTCATTCAATTAAAATAATGTCAGAGGTAAAGGTTGAGACATGAGTCACGACCGTCCTAACGAAATTCATCCAATTATGAATCTCAAGAGAACATTTTCCCGGAATAAAAAGTATCTCTAATCTTCACTATTTAGGATATGGTCTACCCGTGTGCCGAGTTTCATCCAAATCCGCCCAGCCGTTAAGACGTGAAGAGGTAACAAACAGATAAATTTACTTTCGCATGCTAGCCTATTAATAAATACTAGACATATTCGACAGCGGAATAAATGACAAAAAAGGATGTCAGGCCGGTGATAAAACGACGCTAGGCAGCCAATTAAACGGCTGATTAAGCAGTTGGTGACATGACATGGATGGTTTTCGTATAGCCTGTGTAACATCTATTACACTATCTGTACACTATGTGTATTTACAACAAAAGTGCTAACTAGACACTAAATGGACGAGTAAATCGTAAGCTGTGAATATCAAGCAACTGGTGAATAAAATTACTCGATAGTAGAAACAAAAATGGTTCATCCTATAAAGATACCTTTCACATGTCGAGTTAGAATTCGCGCGAGACGTGTCGAAGTACAATGGCGTCTAGACACGTCACCGCGGCGAAGTCGACGCGGTTTATTGTGGAGGCGGAAACATGCCACGCGGTGGAAAGGATCCCGTGAGAAATGGATGGACTAGTATATACATATAGTGTGTAAGTATGCCTTACACTTTTTATTTTTGTTCCGATTTTGCGTCCATGTGAACCTTTAGTATTAAGTAGCCAATACGTGCTTAAATGTCACACAGTAGTACCTACCTGCGAGAACTCTGTCGATGAATGGTTCAGCAGTTTGGCAGAAGATATGAGTATTATTTTCTTTGTAAGTTTTGGTAAGTAAATAAAAAAAAAAATGCTGAATTATGTTAGGTATTGTGGTTTTTGTTCCATGTTACTTTCAAACATAACACATACATGATAACCTACATATCAAGCGTTACGAGTACTTCTACGTCAAATTATGTCACCTACATAGGTCCTACTCCACAGATCTATTTGATAGAAAACATGTTTATTTGGCACATTGTGTGCCTCACAGCTACGCCAAAAACACGAGTCCAGTTCAGCACACACACTCATTGCCTTCTTTCTTCTTTTTTTCATTATTTGACACGTTACAGAACACCGCCACGTTTATTTTGTTGCCACTCTATATCGGTTGAAAGATGCATGCGATATGCAGACAGCTAGATACAAAGGCAGATGTACGACGAAAGCTAAACAATACATTCTGTTGACATTTCCCGGGTACGGGAGCGGCACCTTAGAGGTTTCTAAACATTACTGTCGACCCCATACGACCCTGTATTAGGTACAAGTGCGAACATGGAATGTAACACACCATGTTACAATCTATGCAACGTGTCGACGTGCCGCGGTACAAAAGGGACCCTGTCGACGCGCCATGCTTTGTACGTAAAAGGTAACTTGTACTAGCTGACACAACGAAATGTTGTTTTTATTTTACTTATAACAAAAGTAACCTTACCTTAACTCAAAGCGCGTAACCTTAGGGAGGTGGGGGGACTGGATAATTCTTGTATTTTGAAGGGACGTTCGCATTCGCATCGCAGTTGTAAAACACCTCTATTTTCCCTAAATTTGACAGCATTGATTGTCACCGAAATGATATCGTGACTTGGGTTTTTGTCTTTGAATGATTTGAGAATTGGACCTGTTGTCTAAAGTTGAGAATTCATTACAATTTTTAAATAATACAGGTATAAATATGAAAAAACTTCAATTTCGGAAGTCGGTGTTTTTGGTTGTTTCTTCGTTTTTTGAATACCGACTTCCAAAATTAAAGTTATTTTATACTTTTTGAGCTTTTTGTTTACAAGTCGGTTGTATTTTTTTTGTAAAAAAGTTTCTTTTATTTTTTACTTTTATACACAAGTGTGATTGATTTCAAAATGTTCCCATTTATTGACAAGCATTCGTCTGTACAATTTTATTTTAGTTCTGTGCTCCTAAAAAGCGGTACAAAACCTGCACATTCTATCGATCGTCCCTATAACGATACACCTACTAACTGTATTCTCTCTAAGTACAATATAAACACTTAATTAGTGCAATTACTTGAAACTATTAGCTCAGCCCGGTACACATAACTGTCGGAATCACCTTTGATATAATGTGTGCAAGGCTACGCTGCAGTATCGATTACATAATTAAAACGGGAAAGTACTTATAATGAAGTAGCGTATTTCTCTATTATTATAGGTAACTTCTACTGTGTAGGTTTCGGTGGGAAAAATGGCTTTGTTTGTCATTTAATGATAAATTCATAAGTATAAATCTGACCCTAGTCTTGCCAAGAAGTACCGTGTTACCCAGTTAATGGGTTGTGGAGGTCTGGTAGGCGGCCGTTCCATGTTAAATATTGGTATCAGTGGCGAAGCGTGGTCATAAGCCGATTCCCACCGGCTTCCCTTCAGAAGTTTGGAACACAACTACTTCAGAAGTTTGGAACACAACTAATTGAAAAATTGCACAATCATTACTATTAAAAGTAGAGAAACATCACAAAACGCATACACAGATGAATGTTCAATTCCGACAAAATTTGCTCTTCAACAACATTATTTAACTCGCAGGCGCTATCGGCTTATTAACAGTTCAATTCATAAGGCAAAATAGTCGTCATGACGTCACGTGTCCAGCCCGCGATTATATGCCGCGAAGTAAGCCGGTACCCGCCGAGTTACTATAGAGACAGTAATACAAAATGCGTGCGCGTGAGCGAGATAGAGGATTATCCTTATTGTATTTCGTGCATTCGTTCGTTCGGACATCGTTCAATTTTGATTGACATTTGACATTGACGTAATTGCATTTTGACCATTGCAATTTGCATAGTATTATTTATTTGATGTTGAATATTTATTGTAATAAACACATCAAAAGTGTCTAGGGATCAAGCATTTTTATGCGGATTTCTTGAGATTGAGATGTGGCTTTGTAATAAATTTATGATTTTATAAATTTATATGGATCCTTTTTGGTGCATTTCATAATTTGAATCAGGAACTCTCAATCAAATTCGAGTAAAAGATGAAAATAAGCTGTCAATATTTTCCCTATAAAAACATACAACGCATTGAAGACATTATTAGTGCTACTGTTTCCCTACTACTGATTAAAACCAACGTTATTATGGAGCGGCGACGTCATTTAAGCAGGGAAGAAATGCTCAGAGCCGTGGGAATGATAGAAGCTGGTTCCCGGCAACGTACTGTGGCTTTAGCTCTGAATACAAGTCAGAGTGTTATCAGTCGACTTTGGACACGTTACCGAAGCACTGGTACCTTGGCTGAGCGCCATGGAGGACGGTATCGCTGCACCACACGGAGACAAGACCGATACATTCAAATCTTAACTCGAAGAGCTCCAACAATAACCGCCATGATGTTAGCCGTGAGGCTTCATCACTCTTCAGGGAACTTAATTAGCGACCAAACAGTCAGAAACCGCTTGCATGAAGTGAACCTTCATTCCCGAAGACCGCTACGGGTACCACCTATAGCAATGCACAATCGTAGGATTCGATATCAATGGGCTCTTGAACACAGAAATTGGGCAGAAGAACAATGGCGTTTCGTGTGCTTTTCTGATGAGTCTCGTTTTGGTATGAGACCGGATACAAGACGTATACGACACTGGAGAACCCCTGGACGCCAACAGCGATTAAAATCCTGCCAGGAAGTCCATCCTTATAGTGGTGGAACCATCATAGTATGGGCGGGTATTTGGATCGGCGGAAGAACTGAGTTGATTTGGATCAGAGGCAACCTCAACGCTCAAATTTATGCTGAGACGATTGTATCAGACGTCATCGTTCCTCTACAAGTGCAAATCGGTCCCTTATTTCAGTTAATGCATGATAATGCACGACCGCACACCGCAAGAGTTGTAAGACAGACTCTCGCCGCAGCTAACATCAATGTCCTGCCCTGGCCTGCTCAGTCGCCAGACTTGAACCCGATTGAGCATGCATGGGATATGCTACAGAGAAGAGCTCTGCCGAATATGGAGGGTATCCAGTCGCAAGAAGACCTTTTTTTGTTGTTGCAACGAACATGGGCGGCCATTCCACAGCGTGATTTGGATGAACTCATTTTGAGTATGCCAAACCGATGTTCTTGTGTTGTTAGTGTTCGCGGTAGAAACACGGATTATTAATTGTTTAAGTTACCCAATAAAATTTTAAAGAAAACTGTTATTTCAGTCTTTTTTTCGAACTTTAATGTTAGTGGTTCAAATGTCAAAAATCCCTTTATTAGGAAAATGGCAAATTTCTTTATTAATGCAAAGGTGACTTGGTTTATCGTTACTGTGACAAACGAAAACACTTTATTTGATGAATCCTTAAAGAAAATTTTAATTAATATCAATCAGGAGAAAAGTTATTGCAAAAATATATGTTGATCCCTAGATACTTTTGATGTGTTTAGTTTCACCTATTAGAATCTATTTCTTGGTGCAAAAAAGTGATTGGTTGTGTAGTGAAAGTAATTTACGCTGACCGTGTACGTTGTAGTAGTTTGTAGGTTTTTGCGGTAAGTCTATATTTATTGAAATTAGTGACTAAGAATAAGTAGATTTGCAAAGTAATTAGTAGAATCAATGAGATGGCGGCATTAAATAGGGTTAGATTGTTGTTTGACAGATTATTTACTCTCTGAGGAAACATGCTTTTCAAGGTTATGTTTTGAAAATAAAAAAAAACATGTAATTCAGTTAGGCCGTGCTCGTCCAGATATGATTATAAATTACAAAAGACGTGATGGTTTTTTTTGAAACATTTTAGTGTTTCACTTTATTATAAATATCAATGGTTAACGGGCTTTGAAATTGCTGGCCATGACTACTATTCTCAGATGGGAATAGTTTATCGAATAAAGGGGGTTACACCGACATTAATAATCTAACGAATTCATCTAGGAAACATGTTCAGACCGAAAAGCATATAATATACGTAGTTGTTTAGCATTACATGAGTTTGGGACTAGTAGGAGTAGTAAGTTTGAATTATTTTTCGAAAATTCGCATGACGCCCATTACAGAAAAAAGTAAATCGTAATAGGGAATTGCCGCGCCCGGCCTGGAAGTAAGCATATAATAACGTTTTTTTTTTTTGCTACGGCTTACCTTTCTCAACATATCACCCTTCGCCACTGATTGGTATTCCAGCTGAATTTGTTATAACTGGAAGCCGACCCCAATATGGTTGGGAAAAGGTTAGGCAGATGATGATGACATATTTGATACATCAGAAAGTATTTTTTTTATCCCGCCATTCTCCTTTGGAAGGGAGTGTCAGACTTACTGACTGAAATCCACCCGTGTTCCTCCTAATACCCTTTGCGTTCCTGGGCTGTGGTGAATCTTTCGAACAATTTCGGCAACCCTAGCAGGCACTGACCTTATGGGGAGCCGTTTTATTGGAAGGCGAGCCACCCATAGTTCGCCATCCGCAGGCTAACGCCTACGGTGGCCGGGAATCGCCCTGCGGCTCCCGATACCCAGGACGTCTTCTTTTGTTAAGGGTCTCCGCACTGGCACTGCGTTGGAGAATGCCCCATTTGGCCAGATTACTTTTGTATCAGCCAGCCTGAGTCCGCAGTCGGTTAAGAGATCTCTAGGTGGGCTGAAGTTCGCGTCCAGGTTGTAGATGTTCTGCTGGGAGAATGAAGTGTGGAGTGTAAGATACTAAGATGTTTGTCCGGCCTTTGTATCCCGGGATTACATTCCCTTGTGATAATTTCTGACTATCACGTGGGCGAAGCCGCTGGCAGAAGCTAGATATTTTTTTTATTTCAATACCAGTAGTAAGGTCAAGGACAGGAATAATAACAGGCTTAAAACTGTATCTCTAGCACCATGAAGACGAAAACATAATTCTCCATCCAAATTCGAAGAAACATTACTTATTTAATAGACTGACAAAGAGGGAGGTCATTGCATTGACTCCATTCTAATTGCTACTCGTCGTAGCAGTTAATACAACATGTAATAGAATAAACGCAATGCCTGAAAAGGGGCCATTGTACTCATAATTATGAACAACTTTTACTATAGGACCAACCCCGAAATCGCGTAAAAAAAAACAGCTGTTCAGTACATTTTGTCGAATAACGCGCAAAGACCTAAATGTATGGGGCAGACGACTTTTTTTTTCGATCCTGTTATTGGTACCTTGGTAAAAGTTGGTAATAACGATGAGTACAATGACCCCTTTTCAAGTAAAACGCTTATTCTATTCCACGTTGTAGAGAGAGATCTCAGAATTAACGTTTTGGCGTTATACGTTGGTACAGCACCTGTATAACTGGATATAATTATGTACCATCCATGTGCACTATTGTATATAGTTGATATTTCCCCGGTACGGAACCTTAGAGGTTTCTAAACATTTCTTTCGACCCCATATGACCCTGTAGTAATAGTGTGAACATAGTGCACTATATGCGTATAGTCGTGGCTCTATAACTTCATTATTAACCTCACGGACTCCACGCGACAGTCATTAGCATAGACAAGACACGGACTTTCATAAATTCAACTGAAAATAAACGTAACGGAGTTTAGCGCGATGTGTACACAAGGTAATTTGTCAACCGTTTATATGCGACGGGAACGCATTTAGAACTACTGAATATAATTTTTCTTTAGAAAACGTTTCAGTTTATTTTTTTTTTGTTTGGGTGATTTTACTGAGGAATTGAGGACTCTAATTCCGGTTGCTACTAGAAAGTAAAACTTGTATGAATATATTAAGATCATATTTTCAAACTAATTTTATTTGCTTGCATAAAATCTGAGTCATATAGCTAATTGGTGACAAATTAAATTTTGCATACGACTGAAAACTTGGCACTGGTCTCAATAAATACGACATCATCCCACAACCACAAATTAGCGATATAACTAACTCAAACGTCCGTCACATTTTATTAATTTTTACACGAATTCAGTCCGTCATAATTATTTTAACATTTTTTACGAGATTTAAGCCAAGGACACATATTTGTAACAGAACATAGATAAGTTCATTAGAATATAAAAGTAAGTTGAATTCTGTCGTGTGGATTTCAGCTAATAATAGATTTAGGGAAAAGAGGTAATGTTTTTAGAGTTCGACAACATACTGTCTCGTGTGGAGTCTTTTGACTGATGCGGTAATTAGTACAATATTTCAGTTAGCTCAGATTTGTTTTTAGTTGGACAAATAATAACAAATCTACGTTAACTTACGAAATAATAACAGCGCAGTAGATACATATATCATAATTTTATAAGACAAGGCTGAATACTTGGAGTTACTAGTGACGCCCACGTTCAGGATGTCTTGTGACCTGATTATATCGTTAGCCTTCTTAGCATCTTACCGTCACATAAAAATGCATGCTTATAAAACCGCGTTGTCGTTACACGTAAATGTGTTTCCACCTTTTCTCATTAATAATAAAACGTGTAGAAACGCGACAGGTCGTCGACAACTCACAGCTTTTCTATATTAACATTTTATTTTATGTCTGTTGGTTCGTCTAATGATTTCACTGTAACGACCAGTTCAGCGTTTGATGATTCTTTTGATATGAAATAATTCACCAACCAGACTCTGCTCGTGGATTGAGCTGCCGTGTAAGTGATTGATATTATCTTTAATGGTTGAGTTCTTAAAATATAATGTTAAGGCCCTTGTTTTCTAAGACCTTTCCTCCACTGGGCTCAAATTGTTATTTATGGACATTAATCCATTGTCATGGTGAATAAGCTCATTGGAGTGGTTTACGAATCCTTCAAAAGGGCTTACAGTATCCAATATAGGTCTACCTGTAAGCTAAGTTGCATCTGAATCTGTTGAGGCGTGATTGACTGATTACCAGACATCAAGACTCTCAATTCAATAGGTAAGTACGAGTAGCTTTGTTTCCAAGGTATAATACGTTAATATACATTACGCAAGAAAAAGTAGACAAAATTCAAGAATTTTGTCTACTTTTTCGTATAGATTTGTCAAGACAAATCTATACTAATATATATAAAGCTGAAGAGTTTGTCTGTTTGTTTGTTTGAATGCGCTAATCTCAGGACCTACCTACTGGTCCGATTTGAAAAAAACATTTCAGTGTTAAATAGCCCATTTGTACATATATATGCTAAGACCAATAGGAGCGGAGCACCAATTCAATTCAAGAACATACTTCATGTTTCAAAATCGGGATATATCCACGGGGGACTATTCCGTGCGGACGAAGTCGCGGGCATGAGCTAGTAAATAAATAACAAACTCCCTTCCACATTTATAATGTTAGTAGGATTTGATGCAATGTTATTAGGTATATATTTCTACATTACACAACGATTTCATGAAAATAGAATATTTCACGGAAACTGTTATTCGCGTGAAATGTAGCTGAATTCCTGAGTTAGGGGAAGTGTATATCTGTCAACAAATAATGTAGCGCTTACGTATCCGTTTATAGGAGTTATTACGGTCATGCATTCAGTAATAGTGCTGGGATATTTATGTTTGATTGGGATATTTTGGTGGCCAATGCTTTGGGTTGATGTTTTCTCCTAAAAGCAAATCTGTATAAAGGTACAATTCCGATCTTCGACCTCTCTCGATCTCTCTCTTCGTATCTCTTGCGACCAGCGACAGGCGACAATGACGTGTGACTGGCGTCAATGACGTGCGACCGCGACCCACTGCTTTGTATGAATTATTACTTGAATGAGACGCGCGATCAATGAGCGTGGCCTGCGGGCGACATGGCGACCGCAACGCTGTTGAGCCGGGAACAGTGACGTCACGCGACGCAACCGAAAAGCACCCCACCTTTGTACCACCTGATGCAAGAGTCCAATCAGACATCGTGAGAGTGGCTTCATAAAAAAGGTCAATAGCCTGGCGACTGACAACCACCTGATCGACTGGTCGCGGTCGGACGTCACAGTCGCCAAGATATGAAAACGTCTTGATGCATCGTTGTCGCATTGTCGTCGTGTTGCGCCTGTCTGCAATATTAGATAAAATATCCTCAATGTTATAATAATCTGAGGTACAGTTGCGACTTCCATGTAAAAAAAAAATGCGTTCTAACCAGTAAACGGGTTGTGAAGGTTAGACAGGCAGTCGCTCCCTGTAAAATATTGGTATGAAGGAGCATCCGGTTTGACTGGAATCTGAACATAGTTGAGAAAAGCCTGAGTAGATTGGTTTTGACCCGCATTTTGACGCATATCGCTGATCGAATTGCTGATAGTCAAGTATTTCATTTCATTTCATTTATTAATTTTGTGAACACAGCGTAAAATGATCTTATACATAATGCTTGGTCCAACCTATGTTACATTGGCATACAAAATAGTGACTCTATGGTCTAAATTAAGTTATTTGTAAAAAAATCTCATATTAAAAAAAAAATGTCAGCAATTATAAAAATTGACAAAACTTAGAAATATAATGTCAGAAATATTATAGTCGTTGAAATTAATTTAATTGAAATAATCTAAATGTCAAGAAAAAAAAAAGTCAAGTAGGTAAACATTATTTTTCTCCATGGACATGTTAATGTATCTCTCAAAAGAAATGGCTCCCCATCAAATTGTAAGTCAGCGACAGGTTTATAAGCCACGTGGGCGGTCACCACTCTATCTCGCGATTGACAGCTACAATAACAAACTCCGCTCTTTTACAGCCAACATAAAACTTTAATTACGAATCACCATCACAAATGTAACGCAAAGAAACTGAATTTACTGCCAATAAAATTGTGCAAAGAAAAATATCGCGTATTAATTTAGTCTTAGTGTGTGCGCAGACGAGCGACTGTTCTGTCCGAAACTAATCATTTTATTGAGCTGATTACAGACGTATGTTCAAAAAAGTCGTATGCACGACCGCCATTTTGGAAAAACTAAAATTAATTAGTATCTAGAAAAAAATAAGAAATGGGTGGAAATACGTTTGAATACGCTGGTTACGTAGGAAATCAAATCATTTAAGCAATGTTTAGGATTCCGTACGACCAACGTAATTATTTCAAAGATATTTAAGAAAATAAATTAAGATGACCGATCTACGCCGGTTCCACAAAAAAAAAATCTCAGAGAGGGAGATAAAAAAACAGAAGATTTACAATTACGAGTAGATTACAAGGAGGTTTTGGTTTTAGAATAACGTAACAAAAAAAATTGATTGAGTCAGGCGTTACTTTGCGGAAATCCATTTTAAATTTGAAAATGAAAATAATATATCTAGTTTTAATTCCGCGAATATTAATGGGTTGCAGGTATGCACCTCCCTCCCGCCCGCTATATTATGCACATGCAAGATTACAAGGCAAATGCAAGGATTTTATGCACATGCAGGAAGGCAAAGCAAAACCCAACACCAATACCGACACGTGTTTCGCCTCTCCACGAGGCATCCTCAGGGGACGTGTTGACTCGCTGACCGAACCGCACTTTACCGTTTTTTTTTTCAGTAAAAAGCTCCTACTTTTTGATCATTTTGATTATGATACAAATGGCTACTAGTATTTTATTAATGCTCATTGTTCATCAACGATAGTCTGACTTAAGACAGACTGGACTAATGTCTAAAGTAGCCTAAATTCCATGAACCAGATGATTCTCGTTGTTTTAATTATATTATCTTATGAGAAGCACTGACGTTAATGGTTGAAGAAATTAACTCTTTTTCTTAAAAACTGGTATGTTTAGATAAATTCAGAAGCGTGTTATTATGATAGGGAATGGAGCTTGCGTCATTGTATAGATTTAAATGGGTATCGAACATATGGTTTCGCACAGTTTTTGCACAACGATAACAAAACATTGCTAATTATACGATGAGGTATGCGACTATACTAATATATACTAATATTATAAAGATGAAATAGTTTTTTTTGTTTGTACCAAATAAACTCCGAAACTACTGGACCGATTTTAACCATTTTTTCACCAATGGGAAGCCACATTATCGCGCGTAACATACGCTAATCCCCGTATTTCCACTCGAACTACGCGGTTGAAACCGTGGGTGCTTGTAAATTATAGACGTATTTTGGAAGAGTTTCGATATAAAAAAATATACATATAAAATATCATTGAATATGTCACAAATATTTTGTTTCGGTGAAGACTTTTGGCTCAAAATTAGGCAAAGGTTTCTTTCATATTCTTCTAGGTATTCTTTGCAGAGGAGATATGATGTGGAGACATGACGCGAACGATAAATTATAACGTTACTGTTCCATACATAATGGATCAACTTGTTAGTAATCTAAATTCCTCAAACATTCAGAATTCTAGCTTGAAATCCTTGCAGTTGTGGTTTACTCGTACTATATACTCGTATTTTACTTACTCGTGAATACGAGTAAGTAAAATACGAGTACCAAAGCAGAATTGCTTTGATAGGATTCTGCCAATCCTGGTAGTGTAGATTTCGTAGAAGCGAAGCCATTGTTAATACCTCGACTTTAATAGCGAGAATTTAGAAATATTCTTCTTCGTAAATCAAAAATATTGATTTCTGTACGTACCTATGTAATTTTCTTCTTTTTCTAGTACATATCTGATTGAAGAAAAAGTTTCATTTGATACGATTCCGTATCATAATGCATTTATTGAGAGAGACTATAGCTCGAATGGTTTATCTTTGTGAACATAAAATAAAGATATTTCGGTTTTTTTGTTAATTTGTAAAAGTAGTGTAAAGCATGTTGTTGCTAGTTGTTTGAAAACACTAGTTTTGCACTATATAATTTTATATGTAGTAAAAAAACTACTCCATAAATAAAAATAAAAACTTCTCGTTAAAATACAAATACGTAATATCCTACCTACCTATATTTTACCCGCCACTTTGTACGTGCATATCTTGTTTTTTCCCGTTCCCGCAGGAATTTCGGGAAATTCGTCTCCATCAATCTAACTGCTCCCCTAGACTCCTTAAAGAAGCTACATGCTACATTTATTAGGGTTGCGGAATTTGTTCGAAAGAGTCACCGCGGCCCTGGAACGCAAAGGGCACAAGAAGGAACACGGGTGGGTTTTAGTCAGTAAGAGTCTGACACTCCCTTCCGCTCCACCCAGAGCGGGAGAAGTCATTTGATGATTTCCCATCAAGAAACAAAAAACAGCTACATGCCAATCAGCTCGCCATGACCAGTAGTTCCGGCCGTGTGTTGTCTGTCAGTGACTCACTCGGTAACTGAAGAGTTTTATATACAGTATGTTAACTAAAAGAGGGCGTTCCCGTTAACCCGCAATAGTATAGCATCCATATATGATAAAAAAAAATATCATTCGAAAACAATTTTTTTATTTAATATTAAAATATTCACTAAAAATGTTAAATTGATACGTTAAGGAAACACTGTACTTGCCGGTTTGGGCATTGCTACTACGAGTACTATTCTGACAGGATGTTTCGAATTGATTGTCAATTAATTATTTTTTTGAATTCAGATTATTTTATGCTTATTTTTCTATGCTGATATTTATATTTTAATATATTAATGATATAGATTAACGAGTTTAAGGGAATGCCCTCTGTTATTTAACATACTGTATAATGATTCCAAGTGTCAAAATCACTCCTATGGGCAGGATGTAGTCAGCTAATAAATTTAACTAAGTGTCAACGAGGTAGTATTAAAAGGCAAGGAACCTTATTACCAAAACACATTTAAGTTTACGTGCTTAGAATTTAATATCATTGCATATATCCTGACTACATCAATTTGGAATAATTAATTAAATGCATTGTTTTATTACCCCTGATAAATGGTCGGATAGGACGTGTCGCAGACTTAATTAATAGGAGTTATTATTATTTTATTATAATTGATTAGGTATCTACAATGTATGCCACATAAAGTCATACTTTGTTGTAGTTAGATAAAAAAAGCAGGTTTTATAAAAACATTGACAAAATGTTTCTTACTTGTAATAATGTATAAGGTACATCCTTAAGACTAAGACCACATGAGTAAAGAAACGGAACAGAGACCAAGCTTCCTAAGAACGTGCAAAATTGTTACCTATTTTGGTAGGGTTGTCACAATGGGTTGTGACAAATTAAACAAAACATGGTGTGGTAAATAATATAACATGCTACTAACCGTTAAAGAGTTCCCTCGTAAGGAGACAATTCTGGCTGCAACAGCAGTTCATGATAAAAATCGTTCTAAACTATCAAAATTAACACACATAATTCCTACCTACCTACTACATACCAACCCACTCACATACCTACAAATGTTTAATAAAAGCTTGTAATAACAATAAAAAGGTAAAACACACAGTGTAGTACTACTCTCTTCTTATTAAAAATGATCATACAATAAGATACTTGAAAAAATAATACTCAAATTTGTACTTACCTATTATGAAAGTTAGAGAAAGTTAAAGTATGATAATTTTTTTTTGTTCTAGTATTATTGTACAAACAGTACAATAAACAACCGTTATTAATAATTAAATACCACGTTTTTACATTAAAATATTCAAACTTGCAACTAACAAAACAAACAAAGTGCGTCGCGCTGACCCTTAGATTGTCCTCTGGCTGTGCCAGCGTAAACTGGTTTTTCCCAGTCTCGCTGTGTACGCGACAAGCAGCCAGTGGACACGCACACATGCCCCGCGTACTTGTAGAAGTGCAACCGATTCGCGCGGTTGTTCGAAGCTTTATCTCTGTTCCGTTTATCTACTCATGTGCTAAGACGCTGCAAATAAATGTTGTCTAGTTTCACACAAAAATCTTGCAGACGTCAATTCTTCGGTTTTTCTTTTTTAATAGCCAAAAAGCAAAGGCAAAGGCCTCCTCCATAATCTTCTAGACATTCAGCGCCTGCGCCGCTCCGAATCAGCCGTCGTGGTGCGCGTCCAGGTCATCTCGTCACCGTTTTCTGGGCTGACCTCGGCGATGCTGTCCATCCTCTGGCACCCATTACATCAAGATTCTTCGAATTAGAGATATTAAACTTTCGTAAAACCAGACGTTAATAACTCAAGCATTTGCAAAATCATCATTTAGGAACATATTCAATAAGCTACATATGTTGCAGTCTATTGCTGAATAAAATTATGTAGGTCTCTATAGTTTTCATCATTCGGGTCTAGGTTTAGGCATAACACAATTCAGCCTAAAATCTTGAAATTATAATCTTCAAAGAAAGACTAACGCTACCATACAACTATTCAAATACAAACAGTAAGTAAGTACTGCACTACAAAAATAAAACCGTTTCCGTGTCGCTCTTGTCTCTACATATCAGGGGTCATTACTCGACCTATAAACAATAGCCCGGTGCCCCCGTGCCCCGCACTATTCAGATATTCACATCACTATACGATTATTTTGACCGTCAACTGCGTCTTATTGCGATAAAACATACTCTTGTGATTATTTTGATCTTGACTTTAACGTTTTGGTGTAAATATTCGTTTTAGGATGTCATAATATTTGTTATTGCTTTTTTTTGCAGCATACTTTTTATCAAATATTTGCTCGTCGGTATGTGCTTTTGTACTTAGCATTGAAAGGCATAAGATATTACAAAGGAAGGCGAGCTTTGTCATTTTCAACTTGGAATAGGGGATTGAAGGGATCTTGAGTGCCCACAGCGTAAGATACAGCGATACGAGGTATCCAATAAGATATACCGATAAATTAGTGAAGGTCGTTAAGTCGTCCGCTGGCGATACCCACAGGACTGGTAGACACAGCGACACTTGCGGGAAACCTATGTCCAGTAGTGTACATCTTTTGGCAGCAACGATGTTTTTTTTAATGTTGCCCCACACTAGGTATTTCTCCTGTGTCGTACTCTACCCGGAACAACTATCTGTAGGCCATACAAATATTTGTTCCGTGCGGGAATCGAACCCACGACACGTAGCGCAGCAGCCAATCGCTCAACCACTGTGCCAAGCCAACCGTGTCGTCAAACGATGATGATGATGGGATCAATAGCAAAAATAAAGCATACTTTGCAAAAGTTCCATTCAATACTCATTTGTAGTTCAGCGTAAGATTGCCAAAACGCAAATTATTTCCTCGGCACGTGAACACATTCGGCGCTTTCTCCACACAATCACGAACATCTCACGTCGATCAGATAAATAAATTATTCGACAACTTTGCATTCAGCGTCTCCACCTGAAAGCCGTTCATCATTCAAAATAACTCACGAGATACTTCTTCAGAATAAGATATGAGAACAATTGTGCAAGATACACTTAACTTTGTCGGGACCTTGGCACGTGGGCCTCTGCCCTTACACGTGGTGTTTACAGGAATATACTACGCATTTTAATGGGGTATTATACTTAGTGTGGACTTGGCTTTAGAATTATGATCAGCTGATTTTCGACATTGTATACAGTTTTGATCGGTATTTTAATTTTGGTTTAGAGATGTATAGCTGCCGCTTGTTCTGAAGTAATGACACCTGCACACCAGTTCAGAATTAAAAGGTTATTTGAGCTATCTTTGTACTTTATGGTGGAATTATTGTCTTAGACAATTTAATTTAAAAAAAAAAAAAAAACTGTCATAGGCTACTTTGAAGTTCAGACTTACCTATACTGTAGTAAAACACTCCTAAATCTACGTTTTGTTTTAAATTTTTCGAGGGTCTCCGTGTAAGTCGTGTAACCAGTATATTAATATTGATAAAGACTGCCAGGTTTCACACACACACACACACACACACACATCGAAAAGGTTCAACAGTTTCAGTGAACAGAAAAGCCCATTCCTGATTACCTACTGACGTCATGAAAACAATGAGTCCTGTTTATACTTTCCAAAAATAATTCCTTATTAACCTTTTAAAGTCTATTTGTGGCACGGATCACACGAGATCGACCGTTCCGTACCAAACATATTGAATTTTCGTTAATATTTATAAACTTCAAACGGGACTGTAATTGTAACTCTTCACAAAAGGTTGGCTGAATAAATCACCAAAGGGTTCTGCGGCTAAAATACCATTTTGTTTTGCAAAATTTTTGAACTTAAAAAGTAAGTAATGATCGCTAGTTTTACCATCTCGATGCATCTGTGTTTTATTTAATTTACTGAAAAATTTAACTTACTTAATATTTAGATGTCTTGCTACAGAAATATGGTAGGTAATAATAACACCCGTAGAATTGTCTATTCACAAGGCATCGTGTAATTTAATATTGAACTACCATTAACAACACATTTACTATATTTTGTTAATACACACCGAAATTCTGATAACCTCACGATCACGAGACACGCTTCGGTCGTTCGTAAGATTAGTTCACACATGAAAACATTTTGATATAATCACGTCTAATAAAATATATTTCATTCAAAATCAACCGTAAATAAATTAAGCAACAGTCACAAAAACGTTTGATCTAAACAATAACAAAAACAAAAGAAAACTTCGCGGTAACGCTGTAAAAAAGATGGCGGCTGGCGGGAAAATTAATTATTAGCTGTCAAAAAACCGACATTTTAAATATAACTAGCATACAAATTGATTTAAAGCATTCGTACGAAGATATAATGTGTTAAAATGTGTGAAAAATGTTAAAATTCCTCGGTTACCGTGTCACATTGTTTTTATAATCATGATAGATGGTTTCGGTCACATTATTGAGTTTTAAAGTAAGTAATTGGTGTGGCCAATGCTCTAATTTGACAGGCGTGACGTGAAACGAGGTCCTTGACATACTGTTGTGTTATCTCGCGGAGAGGTTCACTTATGTATTGTGATAATGTGCGTTGGGGAGTTTTTGTATTTTTATTATAATAAATTCGGGCTTATACGTGACCCTTGCATTGTTTTAAAGCTCATCGTTATTTATTTAAGATTAGTTTCAATAGGTATGCATTATATTACCAAGTAAGGCGATGCCAGTTATTCGTAATAAGTACATACTTGTAAAATGTTTTCTTTTCTTTCAAAGAATAACCAATTTGTCCTGGACAAAGTGGTAATTTTATTGTAAGTGATAGCAACTCACGCAATTATAATTAAATTATAATTAAAAAACCTAAATTTTTCTAAACTTCTATACTCGACTCAGTTACCATGACAAAGTAAAACGGGTGTACTAAGTATTACAGTCAATTAATTACAGTGAACTCATGTAGTATGTATAAATTACTTAAAATATATGAAATATCTGGTTTCAACGTGAAACCAACTAATCTAAATGCTAACCTAATTTAAAAGTGTGGTAAGGGCAAAAAAAAAATGTGCAGAATTATTTTAATCAAGTACTCAAATCATTCGGCGGACCATAGACAAGCGCCCCAGTCCCGTGCGACACTCGTGTCAGGAGTGACGCGTGACATAGGTACCATAATGAGCTCTCCAGTAACGCGGAGCATTAACCTGCTTGTGAATATTAAGTACGACCTTCTGAGTGTGTTTGGGATAAGATCCATGCTACGAGTTTCGCACGTGTTTTCATAAAGTCAATTTTTGTAGTTGTCTTAGTTATATTGGGCATAAATGTAGAGGAAGACCAAAAAAAAAAATGGAATGTGAGAAGGATGAAAAGTCTACAAAGGGTGACAATTATAATGACGAGTTATAGAGAATTATGGTAGAATTAATCATGTAACCGTCTCCAAATTATTTGGGTTAAGTTTAGAAAGCTGTTATATTGGATAATAAGTCTTCTTAGGTTTTAATTAAGGACACGATTTATGTGTGGGCCAGTATCATCAATCCGATTAGCAGTTTATGCGTTTTAAGGTACAAACAACTTCACATTTTATTCCAATTATAGACGTATTGATGTGATAATATCAGTAGTATAGCTAATATGAAATTAGCCCTTATTGATTCGATTTAGCAACATAGGATGTCCTGGCATCAATACTTAGAAGGCTTTTTTTGTAGAAGTTTTCAATTTCTTAAACTTTACTGTCACATTGTAAATATCAATTTTATAAATGGAAGAAGATCGGTTATCTTAATATACCATTATAAACACAGCACCTGTGACTCGAGAGCTCAATTTAAAAAGCTGTCTCAGTTCACTGAATTTCATAATGTTTTGAGAGCATTAAATTAGGCATTTTGCTCGTACATTATTTTGTTCACAGTTTTTTAATTATATAGGCAATCAAACAGTATTTGTTTGGTTGTTTCTGAATGTAATGGTTTTATGTTAAGTACGGAAAATAATACATAACTGTAGTCGTGTAGAGAACTAGTATCTAATGACTATAGAATGATGAAACTCGCAATTTCAAGAAGCTACTGCAGACAATTTGGTCAATAGTCACCGGTAGTGAAGTATTAACGGTGCCCAAAAACTTACAGATTTCCACTAACTCAATATAAATTAGTATTGTAACTATAAGTCTTGCCAAGAAGTACCTTGTTACTCAGTTAATGGGTTGTAGAGGTCTGGTAGGCAGCCGCTCTACGTAAAATACTGGTATTCAGCGGAATCCCGGTTAACTGGGACCGGACCCTAATATAGTTGGGAAAAGGCTAGGCAGATCATGAGTATATTTCACATACAGAACCAAGTATATTGCAGTGCATTCTGTATATGACCACAAGAACATTGCGAGTTTCACTAAAGTCCTTCGTTCTAAAAGAAGAAATGTCCATTAAATCATTAACTTCTTTAGATAAGTCAATTAACATCTTCCAGATTATTTTAAAAGCGTTACTTCTGTAATATATCGTAATACTCTACGTCCATTAACATTGCTACACAGACAAATGGACAGATTACACTTCTATTTAGATAACGGAGTAAACAGCTAAAAAAAAGAGGAATAATACTTCGGTATATTTTATTTTGTCTGTTCTATGAGCTCTTAGGGTCAGCTCACACGTTGTTTTTTTTTCTAAACTAATCGAAAGAGCCACCGCGGCCCTGGAACGCAAAGGGCACAAGAAGGATCACGGGTGGGTTTTAGTCAGTAGGAGTCTGACACTCCTTTCCGCTCCGCCCAGAGCGGGAGAAGTCATTTGATGATTTCCAATCCAGAAAAAAAATGGTCAGCTCACACCGAGACGCGACGTAAAATTGAACTTTATTCACCAGCTTTTCGTTGACTAGTTGTGCTCGTGGCTTCGCCCGCGTTCAAGTATCCCATAACTGTCTTCAGGGATCTTTTGCTGTGCTCAAATTTCATAAAATGGATTCGGAGACTTAGAGAGAGAAGATCGAAAGCGTAACAAACAATCTCATTCTCATGCAATAGTAGTTGCAATTAGTTGGAATATAAAAAAGGTTAATTCTGCAGTAAGAGAATTTCAACACAAATAAGCGACTCCACTTGACGAAGAGATGCATTGCCCATGCTGTGCTACACATCCAGAACTCGAATACACCTAGCGGCTTTCGTGGCGCTTTGACAACGACTGTACGATACAACTGCTCTCTTCAAGCATCGTTGCGACACGACGAGTCTCAGTGTGTACAGACCCTTAGAGCCCAGTTCATTTACCGTATAAGCCTCAGATAGTTATTATAACAAATATATGATGTCGCTCACACTTGTATGTGGGTAGACCTTTTAGGCGATATAAAGCTTGAGACACAATAGTAATGTATTGTCGCTATCAGCCCCAGGAATCCTAGAGCGAATGTCATTATAGTGTTGGTGGATTTTCGGCAACTTTTGTTCACGTATTTATTTATGCGCCCTTATAAAGTAATCATTATTAATTTGATAGAATAGTAGATAGTGATTTTAATTTTCTAATTTCGTTTTTAGCTGCGAAAAAAAACTACTGGCAGCCTCTTTGGTACAGTAGCGCTTGCACCTAGCAAGCGCTACTGATGATGTCCTAGCTTCGATCCTCGCCCAGATTCTTCATTAGTACCTCGTTGATAGCAATGAGCTCGCCCCTGCTATGCTGCTATACAAAACTGTCAGGGTGGTGTTGTTCTTTCAATCATAAGCATAAAATGTTTTTCTTGATATACATAATACCGTTTTTCACACACACACACAGTAAACGCTGTCCAGTAAAAAAAAAACAGTCTAAAAAATATATCATATTAACGTACTACTGTTATTACTGATTATTATTTCTGGAAATTGAACTGTGTCCTGAATACAGGTACGGCCTAGCTCAGGCGCAGTTGCCTATTTTTATTATTGTACAAATAACTATATTTCAATTATAATAATGTTCGAGTAGTAACCAATTACAAAGAAATAAATTTGTGATTGATCTTCAAAAAAATAAAATACAAAACTGTCTTAATACTGAACCTTTTTTTGTGGAAGGGAAATCATCAAACGACTTCTTCTTCAGCTCTGGCGGAGCGGAAAGGAGTGTCATACTCTTACTAACTAAAACCCATCCATGTTCCTCCTGAAGCTCTTTTGCGTTCCAGGACCGCAGTACCCCTTTCTAACAAATTCCGCATCCAGTCGATACTGAAACCTTACACCTATCGTTTGAAACTAAGTGATATTTGCCATATAGTATGTATTTCACTCTAGACTGAAATTCCTAGGACATGCAATATTGAATCAGCGACTGGCGACTGATTCAGTTTGCATAGGTTTGAATACAGGGTTTGGACATCGACCGGTCTAGTTCTGCTATAGTGATGGTCATACTCGTATCGATAGTTCTGTATATTTTATCAAAGGGACGTTTCTATTTATAGCTACCGTTGTTATATTGTAAAATTTCTAGTGCAATTTTCGGATGGACACTGATTATAAAGGCATTTATTTGGCTTGCAGTTTATATTTAACTATTCCTTATTATTTTAGATGGAATTTACCATCGGTGAAAATGATAAACGACCAAACAAGTTTGTTACGCATCGTACTTATCATCTTATGAGGATGAGTTTCTAGAGTTCCTTTCTAAGTACTTAGGCCTTTCGTTAAATAAATGTAAGATTTTAAACTAGATAGATTTTCAGATAGAGATTTCATTGTAATGTAAAAAGATCAAGTTTCTAAGAATATACTGATACATAAACTATGTCATATCCTATCTCATAATATACGGGGGCATGGCAGTTCCCAGCCAAGACGAACCATATACTATACACATGCTTTTTATTTCTAAAATACACTATCCTGATCTACTTAAATATAATTAAGCACATTCTAATGGCAGTAATTAATCATACTTATCTTTAAACCTCTGTTCAGTGGCCATTGTTCCTCACCTGGTTTATTCGATGTCACAGCACTCAACATTATTGTTTTAGATCATTATTAGATTATTCTACCTTCGACATTATTTTGTTTCTGACAATTTTCTTCAGACGAAAAGTTTTGAAAACTTCTAAAATGACTTGGATGGTTTTAATCTGATTTTGAGGAGACTAGTGGGCGAAAAACTTGTTCGAGTTTTTGTTTTTAGGGTTCTGATCATCCGTATGAAAAAACGAAACCTTTACTACTAGAGCAAAAATAGAAAATTAAAAAAATATATATATAAAACTGTGCTGTGTCGATCAAATCATAGGTTCCTATTCTGAGGGTCTCACATATACTTTTTGCGTAATTTTATAATAATTGGTGTTTAAAAAAAAAACAAAGTTATTACCGAACGAAAATTTAAGCTTTTGAAAATAATACAGAAAATAGCTCTTTACTTTAATAACTCTATCATTAAATGTAATATAACAATTAATAAAAAAATGGCTTGGATCTCTATTCTCATGAGCACGATACGAACTTGGCCGGTATTTTTAAATTTTCCGAAGTTCCTATTCATTCATCACACAGGTCATTAGATATTTAGGCCCTCAATGATTGTTCTTTTATTTTGAGTTTATATTAATTAGAAAATATTTTGGCTACAATGTTAAAGTTCTGAAGGATGTAGAGTCTGGCCTTTGATAAAAAGTTAAAGGTTATCGACACCAATATTGTGACGTGGGTGATTTTGTCTTTCAATGAAATACACTTTAATGAACACATTATACCTATAGATATAGTTTCCTACGTCACTAGATAGCCTAAGGAAACAATGGATCGATTGTTTGGAAAATTATACGATGTCTACATTTCATTCACAGTAAAGGTGCTTACAAAAGACTATCAATTAAATCGCGCACAAGACACGTCAAGATCATATAACCACTGTAGGGTTTGCAAACACAAAGCGCATATCATTTTGCTCTTTATCCGGCGATAAAATGCAAAATTCTTTTGTGCAGCTTGGGGTGGCTATTAAGCAGATAATTCGCTGGACAGACGTACCCGCGAGCTTGCCTGTGTACCTTACTCTAAATCAATTTATGTTCGATATGATGGATAAAATAAACAGTTAACAGGTCTATAGTATTTGGTTTGGCACTCATTGGAATTCTGACTATCCGATTTCCCGCTTATACCTAGTCTAGAAAACCACGATAACGCATAGAACTCTGCGATGGATACGCTCAGTGTGTCTCTTCCCTTACAAGATTTTACAGACGCAAGCGCATCATGTTAGCTCTTTTCTATACAATGACTGTTGCTTCCTGTATCAAGCGGTACAATGTTGCAGAACATAATCATATCTGTTTGAAAAATCGTTGTTTTTCACATCACGAGGGGGGACCTTTGACCTTCACTCTCTCATGGCCCTTAAGGGTAACGACTGGCTTGGAAAGGCAGACATTTGTTTTTTTGCTCAAATAATAGCGAAAGATCTACGCGGTAATTGGGTAGGCTTAATGTAAAAATAGATTGCTAAATAGATAAAGTAGGCTCCAATTAAATTTGCAATAACGGTCACTGACCCACCTACATATATTGAAATTCTTAGTTTCAAAAACGAAAACAAAGACATAAAGCTGAAACGACATCTATCGTGATCCTCTATATTTTCAAGTAATAAAAAACGAATCATAATTTGTTTCTATATTTTGCTCTCTCGTGCATTGAAAGGTCAATGTACGAGAGAGCAAAATATAGAACAGAATAGAATACTCTTTATGAGGTATAGGGAGCGTGGGGTATTGGGAGCGGTCGGGAAATAGGAGCTATCGTGATTGAACGGGATGTAGACATATTCCACCAACCTTCCAAAAACTTCGCCTGACCTGTACGAGCCGTTAGTGCCACTTTTCAATCAGGATGCATAAAACAATGTGAAAGAAAGCAAACGCACAGACAACGAATCCTTGGAATCTCTATAGCTAATGAATACAATATAAAGACAAAATCAATGACGTTTATACAGCACCAAATCATAACATAACTACGTAACCACTAATTCATGCAAATACTATTCACACCCTCCTATACCATTGGAGATAACTCTCCAAAGGGATGTTGAGGAAATGACAGTCTCTATTAGCATACCGACGGCAAAGGCAGCTAATTAACTATACGTCTAGTATGGCATTTGACGGTATACAAAGATCCTGTGATATCGACTGAGATTCAATTATCTACAGAGCTAATTTAGATCAATACTGAGTAATGTTATTGCAAGAACGTAGATATTATAAGCATACGACCAAAGAGTTGGCTTTCACTTTGGACAGGGGCTACTTTCTTGGGTACATTACCCACTGACAGCATTGAGGATGCATTTGTTTATACTATATTTTAGTTTCTTGTTAGTTTATTAAAATGTATTGATTAATTTTAGGATTAAGTAAATAGTTAAAGTATGAAAATAATATGTATACACATTATTTTTACAAGAATTAGGATCGTTTGATCAACAGCAACCACATGTGGGTTGGACCCTACTAATTTGTATGAAAAAAAAAAGTTTAATTTACACGGACCAATGCAGCAAGAAAAAATAATAGTTATGATTTTTTTTAAACTATTAGCATCACTTATATCGTTACTAGCTTCTGCCCGCGACTTCGTCCGCGTGGAATAACTATTCCACGCGGAAATTTAATCGGGGGTAAAGTAACTACTTTACCCTTATTTACTATACTATACTATACTTTACCCTTAATTAATCAAAATCCTTTCTTAGCGGATGCCTACGTCATAACATCTACCTGCATGCTAAATTTCAGCCCGATCCGTACAGTGGTTTGGGCTGTGCATTGATGGATAACTATGTCAGTCAGTCAGTCCCTTTTGAGTTATATATATTTAGATTAAGCATCGTAAAGAGTGACCATGATTACTTTTGGTTTTTTGTTCGTTTCCCATGAAACATGAAAAGAAAAGAAAAACGTGTCTAATTATTTTAAACTAGCAACATCCCGCGGTTTCACCCGCGTAGTTCCCATTACCGTATTCCCTATGGGGCATGACATACCTATAGTCTATGTAGCTTGTTGATAATTACCAAGTGAAAGCTATTCCTTAGTACCATATCAGTACCACAACGCAACTGCATGAATTTGCAGCGACACTATTCACAAGTAACCGTATGCTTGACCTCTTTTTGGCGCTGCGATGTAGTGTGGTTGTTAATTGTCTTACTCAGTCCCAGAAAATCTATTATATCTTCTTAAAAAATCTCTGTTTAGAATATTTTATTAGAATAATTTTTGAATGGCAGCGTTTTAGTTATACTTGCGACTCAAAATACCAACAACGGCTCATGATACTTTTCACAGAGAAACACCTTGACAAAATCAATGGACTTAATAACATAAATTGAAAAGTTCCAAAGGCAGAAGTTATGTGAATTTGCGTAGCCAGTTTCCGGAATTGAAAATTCAACAAATAATTAGCAAGGGGCGGAAATATTTCAGCGATGTGGTTAATTAAAAGTAGCTGATCATGAAACTCGAACAATTTTGGACGCACATTTTTAACAAGGCCACCAAAGGTATCACCTTTGTACCTACTTTTCTGTTTCCTTCTTATTATCTGTTTATGAAATGTACATAAAATATACATAATTTTTTAAATAAATAAAAAGGTTTTCCATTAAAAAAAAACTTTTAGTTGCAGTGGAAAAAAGCAGCAGGTCAATTCTACCAATTTATAAACTACGTTCGCAATAGCGTCGCAATGGCATGTGTCAAAAACATAGGGCAATAGAGGTTTTTGACAGATCGCGACAGAAATGAGAATGCGATCGATGTTTGAAAATTAGTAGACTTGGTCTCTGGTCGATTCTGTACACATCTCACTGTGAAAACTAAGGTGGCAACCCACTTCATGTTCACTACACCTACATTTTCAAAGTGACATGCTTACAGAATCGCATTGCAAGACACGTGGTAAATCATACACATCTTTAGCGTTTAGTCAAGCCTCTGTTAAATGTTTCAAGAAAATTATATAAGAAGATTAAACGTATATTTATATCAGCTTGCATTTTCTTCTACGGCTAGGTACACATTTGCGTAGGTAGCTAATATGCGCACATAAAAGCACCCACGACACAATGACTCTCCTGCGACTAAACATTATTATTACAGTATTTTCTGAGCGTAACAAACCTGCGTCCGCCTCAATTGTATTTTCACAGTCTCGTCAGTTATGATGCCAACTTCAATCAAGAAGAATACACGTGTATTTTTGATCGAAAGATGCCAAGGTTCCAGTGAGTTCACTGAATATGTTGTTTCTTATAAACAGTGTCCAGAGTAACGAGGTCTTGTTTATAAAAAGCTGAGGCAAGAATGAATTTTAGCGTCAAGGAATATTTACTACGGTGAGGTGAGGAAAATTGTTGGGATTATAAATATTAAATAGGTACTATCTTAAGTAGTACGTACGTACAGCGAGATTATTTAAGGTATTTTTTCATTACATTGAGAAAAGTTTATGGCTATGAGGCGAAATTGGCTCAGCTTTGGAACAACATAAGCTAACAACAAATACAGATATTTGAATAGTATTTTACAATTCTTAACGAAGCCAAAATCAGACTACGGAATTAGAAATAAAACGGCGGCTTTAGGGTGTTAGGTCACGTTTCCATCTATAACTAGCTCTCTTGCAAGTTGCATTACAATTTAGCCGGCATGATACGATCCATCGCTCGATCGTGCCCTGCACTGTACTGAAATTTGCATGCAAGTTGCTTGCAGGTGATAACGTGGCCTTAGAATAAGTCATAAGTCAAGAATGAAGAAACAGACTATGACAATAGGGATGTTTCTTGAATAAAAAATACGAGTATGATTCTAAGTAGTCCGTCAGTTAGATTATCGAAAAATATTGGACACGTATTTTTTGCTTTAGCAATTATATAAAACATGGCGAAGATAAAAAGTGTCAAAGATCAGGAGTGGGGGTTTGTGACGTCACGCCGTGGTTAAGATAGTAGCACGTAGTGACGTCACACGAGCATTCAATGCACTGTATAGTCTTTGTTTTTTGTTTACGTGAAAAAAGAAAGATTTTTTGGAAATCTATCTGACGGACTAATTGAATTCTTTTAGTCAACTATCCTATTCATGATGTCTAGACATGTATCATTATGCGTATGTAGATGTACTATGACAGCAAGTAAGCCAAAAAATAGACGAGAAAAACCCTCCAATAACTTTACTATTATAGTAGCAAGAAAACCTCATCTTTGTAACAGAGTATATGTGTGGACCTAATGGCAGTGAGAAGCCCCCACCGAATGTGTCTCCACGTTGTCGTCGTGGTGGGGCTTGAGCATCCCAATGATCTTGCGAGCTTTCCCGGTAGAGCCACTCATGCCGGAAGGTCGCAAGTGAGGGATCAGACCAAGAGAGACACACGCACGCTTGCTCGCTGCTCTCTGGTACGCGTCTGATCATCAGACGTGACTGAGAGAGCAGCGAGCAGGTGGAGAGGTGAGGTTGGGAGAGAGGGCCCTGAGAAGGGGCGGAGCGAAAAGGGACCACACCCTTAAAAGGAAAACCCAATGGAAAAAGACGCTTGCAAAATGAGTCCCCAGGTGGGTCCCGACTGCTCAGCGGTCGGGGAATCCCACCCCGCTTCGGCGGGCTGCCCTCCGTACTCTGGGGTGGGCACCAAACGTCTTCCGCTTGCCAGTGGCAACAAGAGCCGAGGAGGCTCCAATTCGTCGTCGTCATCCGGATCCGCCTCCTTTAAGGAGCTGATGGCGCACGAATTTGCAGAGGAGGGTTCGCCTGAGCGCCGGGGTGGTGCGGAGTCGGATTCCGGCTCCGCGCCAGACCTAGTAACGGTCAGCTCGGCGGGCTCTGGAGAGGAAGGAGGGGGGGCTGCTGCGGAGAACGTGAAGTTCTTCCGCAAGCGGCCCAGACGGGAGGATACCGGGGGGTCGTCCTCCGAGGGCGAATTTGCCTCCGCCCGCAAAATCCCCACCGCTAGGCGGGGCAGGGGCTGTGAGGCAGGGAGGGGGCTGGCTCCCTCTACCCGGGAGGTGGAGAGTCGGGCCGGGAGGCTGGTGGAGGAGGGGCGTCGCCCTGGAGGGAGCGGTCGTAGGGCTCCCTCTATTCTTCCGCCTACTCTCGACTCCGACGACTCGGAGCCCCCGGGAGAGGTGCGTCCCACGGTTGAGGAGAAGAGGGCCAAGCTGGAGGAGGTCGTGGAGGCCGCGATCCGCGCTGTGGCCTTCAAAAGGAAGCAGTCTTACAAGCGGGAGGCCATTAGCGCGGCCAAAGCCTCCATAATGGCGGCGGCGGCGGCCAACGTCGGCGGGTCCGGAGAGGCGACAGAGTTGCGGGCGGAGGTCGCCCGCCTCGCGGCCGTAACGGAGCGACTCATCGCGGAGAATGAGTCGCTCCGGAGGGACCTGGCTGGCATGGCCAGAGCGGCCTCGGAGGAGCCGCAGGGGGGGCCGAGTCCGGCGGCGCTGGAGGGGAGCCAAGTGCTGAGCCAGGTGCGGAGCCTGGTGCGGCAGGAGCTGGCTCCCTTCCGGAGGCAGGTGTCCGTCTTGGAGGACATGATCCGGCGTCCCCCGTTGGCGGCGGCACAGAGGCCCCCGGGACAGCAGAGGGCGGCTTCGTACGCAGCCGCGGTGGCTGCTGGCCCGGGAACGTCCGGCCGGGCGAAAGCCAAGGCGGGAGCCGCGCCAGCGCCTGTGACGCCGGCGCCTGCGACGCCGGCGACTACCAAGACGGCCCCGGCGAAGAGGGGAAGGAGGAAGGCTAGAGGGGGAGCGGCTGAGGCTGCTGCGCCAGTGGCACCGCAGCCGCCCCCACCCCCAACCTCGGACCCTCCTGCGGCCGAGGCCGAGTGGCAGGTTGCTGGCCAGAAACGACGGGCCGCGAAAGCGGCCAAAAACAAGGCGAGGAGGCAGCGGCGGAAAGCCAACGCCATTGCGGCGAGGCTTCGCGCCCCGAAATCCGCGGCTGTAGTTCTCACACTGCAGCCGGAAGCGGAACAGAGGGGCGTGACGTATCTCGCCGTACTGAAGCGGGCGAAGGAGGCGGTGAGCCTCCAAGAGCTGGGCATCAGCGGGGGCATCGGGGTCAGGAGGACCTTGACCGGTGCCCGGAAGCTCGAGCTCGCCGGAGCGGAGAGTGGCCCGTTCGCGGACGCCCTGGCTGAAAGGCTGAGGGCGGTTTTACCCGCGGACGAGGTCCGGGTGTCCAGGCCGACTAAGCGCATCGACATGCGCATAGTGGGCCTGGATGACTCCGTGACGGAGGAGGAAGTTGTGGCCGCCGTCGCCAGGACTGGGGGGTGCTCTGCCGAGCTCGTCAAGGCGGGCACCCTCCGGCCTGACAACACGGGCATGCAAACCCTTGTGGTGAGCTGCCCCGTGACGGCGGCCAGAACTGTGTCGGAGGGCCGAAGGCTCTTGGTGGGATGGGTGTCTGCGCGGGTAAAACTGCTGGAACCCAGACCTCTGAGGTGCTACCGCTGTCATGTGGGTAACCACACGGGAGCTATGTGCCCCTCGGAGGTCGACCGCAGCGGACTCTGTTTCCGCTGTGGTCAGCCCGGTCATAAGGCGGGCTCGTGCGAGGCCACGCCGCACTGCAGTGCATGTGCGGCTGCTGGCAAGCCGGCCGAGCACTGGGCTGGGGGAAGGGCCTGCGCGCCATCCGCCCCGACCAGGGGCAAGAGGTCCGCCGCCACCGCCGCCTCTGCCGCCGCCGCGGCTTCTGTCGCCGCCACTGCCGCTTCTGCTGCGGGTGCTGCGGCTCCCAACGCTCGGGAGGGTGCTGAGATGGAGTGCCAGTAATGGTCCCATTTCGGCCCCCTCCAGAGACAAGTCGGCCGCTGTGCTATCGCGCAGTGGCTGATGCCTGGGGACGGTGAGCGTGGGTGGCTCGCCGTCCGATACCAGGTTGAGTCGACGACGCGTTGTGTTCCACGCGCGCCTCAAGGAGCCGTCAGCACCGAGGACGGGGCCCCATAGGGTCGGTGCCTGCTAGGGTTGCGGAATTTGTTCGAAAGAGTTACCGCGGCCCTGGAACGCATAGGGCACAAGAAGGATCACGGGTGGGTTTTAGTCAGTAAAAGTCTGACACTCCCTACCGCTCCACCCAGGGCGGGAGGGGTCATTTGATGATTTCCCATCCAGAAAAAAAAAAAAAAAAAAAAAAAAAATGGCAGTGAGAAGCACCGCATATTGTTCACATTTGTATGCCTGTTTATTGCTTCTCGCGGCTTTATGCTCTATCAACATAATTTGCATCGGCTCATTACTTCGCCTACACATCTTATTCATAGTTAATTATAGCTCTGCTCGTTCCGTGTTGGAAAACAAAAGACGTATTTGATGTTCGAAGTATCGAATATTCATTTGCTTTTCTTGTTATTCAGTGATTCGAAATTTTGAAACAGTGCTATTTAGTGGTAAGTACTTTTGAGTTGGAGTGTCTTATCGAAAATGCGATTAGTGACTATGAGGCTTGGGTTAACATTTCTAGTTCGGGCAAAGAGGTATTGGATTTTTTTGTCTGCAATTTCATCGTTTTAGTCCGGATTTTGGAACTATGCTCGCCTGACGGTAATAGCCACTCTCCATCATGGGACTAAACAAAACTGACAATATCAGGCTGTAAGTAATAATTCTGTCAGGTTTGTGGAATTCGTTCGAAAGGAACCGCAGCCCTGGAACGAAAAGGGCTTTTGGAGGAACATGGATGGGTTTTATTCAGCAAGTCTGACAATCCCTTCCGCTCCGCCCAAAGCGGAAGAAGTGATATAATTATGTTTGATGATATAAGTAAGTAGGTAGGTAATACCTCTTCCTCATTGGGAAATATAGCCTTGATGTTATGTTAGCTAGCCGAATGAATCATTGCCTCGGCCTTTCCTGGTTTTCGCTAATGTTAATTTTGTATCGCAGTGGTTAGGAATCGTGTGGCGGGCCTATCCCAAAACCAAATTCATTCTTAATTTAAAATCAAAACCGTAAGAGTTCTGACAATGCTTTCAAATATCGAATATTTGTTTCAAATGTTTTCTTGCCGTTTTACAGTGCGTTTGCGCATCAAACCGTGCGTCTTTTGTTTTCCTTTGTGATCGTGTTTTACGATTTGTTATTGTCTGCACTTCTGACACAAAACAGTTTCAAAACACGTTTATGGGAACGTTTGTCATACAGACTTATTTTGGAAGTGTACACTCGTATGTCACTGTTTATTGTGAGGAAACCCTGGAAAACAATATACCCTTGCTTACCTTTAGGCTGTGGAACAATTGTAATGTTGTTCTTAACTATCTTTTGAGAGCTTGATAGTTTCAAAAACATGTTTTAGAAAAAAAAAAAAACTAATCTCCAACTTTTAGTCTTTTAACCTTTTCAAAGATACAATATTGTTAACCAAAATAATGTCGGTAAAATTATTGAAATTTATCTTTCATTGCCATTCAACGTGGCAATACCGCTAGTCTCTTGGGCACATTACCAGCTGACAGCGTTGAGGACTATTTTTCTGGTGCTATATTTTATAATTTTTTTTTGCAGGTAAGTTTAGTTTATTTAATTTATATTGTTAACATGGTTTTAAAAAATAAATACATTTTTGGTCATTTCTGAATGCGAAGTCTTTTTATTATTATTTTCTATAACGCATTTTAGAGTAATTCCATAAAATGCTTAATTCTTGTTTTTGGTACCTACTCAATCTGTGATCTATCTTATACTGTTCTAGAGGTTTAGAGACTTAGTATTTATTCATAAACAAGTTTATTTCGATACTTTACAAGAATTATGAAGAACTAGCAGCGCCCCGCGGTTTCACCCGCGTTGTTCCCGTTCCCGCAGCGAGGCAATGCGGGGATAAAATATAGCATATGACACTCCACAATAACGTAGCTTTCTATTGGTGAAATAATTTTGAAAATGGGTTCAGTAGATTACCCCTTACAACGTCACAAACTCACAACCTCACAAACTCACAAAAGTTACCTCTTTATAATCTTAGTATAGATGAACATGATTCCAATGTGCAGGATTTCTCATCCCCAAGAAAAAATAATCCTTTAATATTGAAATCGTAACATTTCTTCAGTTTCGGTACCCCAGATATAAAAATAGCGTGGAAGAGCGAAGGTTTCGGGTTGTAAGTGATCGATCACCGTCTCTGCCTGCCTGAGATAATACGCTGGATTGATGACACCTTCTCAAGAACGGAGCTTCATTAATACTATACTATATTATTTACTACGGTTTCCGTTGACACTACTCAGTTTTACATGCTTGTAAAATTAATTTTGATTTATAAATCGAAATGTAAATAAATTGTTGAAGTAATTAATTAAATTCGGGTCTTTTGAATATAATTTATGTATAATTTTATTTACTTTTATGGTACTTCAACGACTTACTCACTAAAACATACAAAAATAAAACAGTTTTAGGCATAGTGAGATCGTCACTTACAGAAGTACACAGCACTCTCAGAATAATAAAGGGTCAAGTAAGATAGCATTCCAGAATTAAATTCATACAAATTAAATTAAAAATGATAACTAAAATTATTAAAAAAATAATTAAATTAACGTATTTAATTATTTTTTTTAATAATTTTAGTTAGTTTAGTTTAGTAATTTTAGTTAGTAATATTAAAAATTGAAACAGCAAAGAGAAAATGGAAGTGGATGCAATTGATATAATGTTGTATTTTTTTATATATTATGATCTTGGCGGTGTGGTAGTCGTGTTTTATTTGGACATATGGCAGTTCAAATAATGCCAGGAATTTAGGAAAAAAATTATAGATACTTCCGATCTCAAAAATCTTACAATATTAAAATGAATCAATCACTCCCTACATCTACTTTATCATGCCACATCCAGCAGCCTAAATCCACGTCATAACGATACATTACACGATGCTCGGGAAAACCAAGTTGATATCCCACAACAAAATTGTACTCTATAACTTTGACATGAAGGTTGATATTTGGTTATTGTGTTGCTATTGACATTGTGATGTTGTGGTTACCGGTAGACAAACTCGTCCTAATCTCAGATTATCTGACGGTGGCAGGCAAACATGCTAGGAGTACTACACGAAACTAGGTTATTAGGCCTTTCTTTAGTTGGTACAGTTGGCAGAACAGACCTCTTTTATTTGTTCTGTGGTACAATTGGCAGCTCAAATTTCTCATAAGAAATCTAAACTTATATTCTATATAATTAAAAATTGGGTTTATTTGTAATATCCAAAAATGTTTCACTATAGTATAGAATGCTACACTAATGAAACCTACATGTTTTTTTGTTCTCATTATATAGTTCCTGTGCAATACTATAAAATCTAGACTTAAGTAAATGAAAACTTTGATCTCAAAAGTCGTTCACTGTGTGATCCTAAGATCACTCTTTTGTTGAAAGCATGGACTAGTGAAGCTGTTATCTATTTTCATTCATTTGATTGACATAACGAATACCAATAATTTCATTTGTCATGACATTCGACAAAATATTTCGCTGAAAATTGTTTTAAAAAGTAAAATGATTTGATGATTTAAGTTTTTCGTCCGAGTCGCTTTTTAAATGCCTTCTTGATAATTTTATCGAGTACCTACTTCTGTATATAAATAAACATACCGGTCAAAATTATAACCCTCCTTTTGGTTCACCATAGTCGGGCAAAACAAAATGTCTTATTTGCTGACCTTATAAATTAGAGCTTCATAATTTATTGCTCCACTTTTTACTGTTTGTCGGAAACTAGTATTTCAGAGCGGAGAAAAATTTAATTGCTGTAATTTTCTCTTTTTATTTTCAGTTGCATTCGAAGAAATACATATTTCAGATTTTCACAGTTGTAGTTTTATAGGTTCCACAAACCCGTACGTCTTAGTTTTTTTTTTCTAATTGAATCACGACCTTCTGTCTCAATTTAACTAACAGGTAAGGGATAGAGGGTGTATGAATAAGAAGAGGGGTGTTAAAATTCCAATTTTAACCACAATAGAAGTCTAAAAATGTTTTCTTTAAAACTTTTTTACCTTGCGAAATTGTTTCCAAAAATAAAACAATCGTTACGCATTCTTTGAATTCCGTTGACGTCACATCGCGACTTTTTTTAGCAACAAAATGTTCCCTTGTCGTCGATTGTGACATTTGTGTTGCTGGTAACTTGTGAACGTAGTAGACATTGACGTCTTTAGTCTTAGTCTCTGAGTGGGTGTCAGTTGACCCCCAGGGAACGTTAACGTTATTTTGGACGAAAATCTGTTGTTGGGCTGTGACTGCAATCTTTAGAGATTTGTTGTTAAAGACGTTCTTAATGTACGGAAATGTATTATTGCTAAGTGATGTTGTAAGTTTTTTTTTGTGGGGGTCTGGTAGGCAGCCGCTCCCCGTAAAAAACTGGTATTTAGCTGAATCCAGTTTGTCTGGGAGCCGACCGATATAGTTGGGAAAAGTTTAGGCAGATGATGAAGAAAAATCTAAAGTTTGACATCAAAAAAAAGTCAAGCTCATCCTACGTTTCCTATGACGAAGAGATAATAATTAAATGTATTTATTCTAAGAAGAACCGTAATACATGTAATTAATATCTCCTCTTCAACAACCTAAACTGAAACACACTGCTACTATAGTTATGTATAACAGTAGCAGCGTGTCTCACTTGCACAGTGACAGCACTATCGCACGACTGTGGCCTGACACGAGTCAGTTCGACGGCGAAGTTTCCTACTCTGCGGCAGAGTATTAAGTATGTTACACGGACTTGGCGGTCTATTTAGCTGGGCTGTGGTTCGGGGGAAAAGTTTTAACATGTAAATAGATAATGAACGCTACTACAGCGTGAATAATAAATTCAGGTACCGGGATATGTCAGTACGAAATGTATGTACCTAGGTACTGGGATGTCTATAATCAGAAATGTTCATACTTAGGATTTTTTTAATTATGCAGACGATATTTAGGCCTGATGACGGCCGCGGTGACCCGCTGGATAAGAGACGCACAGGACCAGAGCCCCGAGTCTGCTATTTTCATAAATTTGTCATTCCAACACGATCCCATTGTCATTTTACTAAAAGTTCGTAATCTGCTAAATTCATAATGGTCCATCATTGGTCGGTCAATCGTCTCGTAATACTTTTTGATAACCAATCTATTAAAAGCAATGACTGCACAATGACGTTCTAATGGTAGGTTACTGATCAAAGGAACTGTCAAAATTTTAGCAGATTACCGCATACGTCTGTCATTCATTTGTCATTATGCACGAGATTACTATTCTATGCCATTTCTTTCAATGGAGTGTCAGTGTTTGACCACTGGAAAGTCAAAGTGACGCTTTTATATTAGTAGATTACCGAACTTGTAAAAATCAACCATTATGGAATCAATGATAGACCATTCTGACACTATTGTGACTTGAGGCCCAGTCGACGTGGCGACACGAGGAGAAACGACTGACACACACTGTCAGATATAACCTCCCGTATATATCGGACAGCGGTCGTCTTTTAGTTTAAATGATGATGCTGATGGTGTCTTTTTTCAGAATGTTTTACGGAAATAATAACATTTTACCATGAAAATTAAACAAAAATCTTATCCCTCTATAATTACGAATTTATCGGGCCGAATATTAAGAAACGATTTCCTTACAATCGACCTTTTTAGAAAAACCTTGTTCGTCTCATCGCACATTTTTAATGGATGCGTCCAAAACAATCGGAGTAAAGGTTTTTAAATATTCCATTATTTGCGCACTATTAATGCCTCCTTTAATATCAAAATTGTATAAAAATAACGCGACTTAAAATAGGTCAGTCGGAATGTATATAAAGTTTGATATACATTCTCTGTTATTCATAACAAACAATGAATTATGTCGTAGAAACTACGCAATGGACTGCAAAACAATAGCAACTGTGATTACTTTGGCACACGATCAAGGGGTTTAACAAAGAAAACATTTGGTGCCTACCTATTACATGATAATTAAGTCCAGTTTTCTGTAAAAAAGGCCAGTAGTTTAAAAAGATTGAAACATTTGTATGGGAAAAGAAATGGGGTATGGCTGCTTCATAGACACGGCCGTGTGTTATACGTGAATACGTGTACGTAAGGTCTTATATTTTCATAATTTCAACTACCCCAGCTGCAGATGTACTGACACCGTCGTTTACCCGCTCGACCGCATTCATTCTTTTATGTTCATTCATGGCACTGCTTCACTCATATGGTGTATTATTGTTATCATTTAATTGGTCTTGAGAAGCTCTTTCCAATTTTATACGATCTCTACATTTCCATTTGGCTTTTTTACGCGCATACTACTACTCTCGTTAAAATCTATCGTAATACCTATGGCCGACATTACGATAGATTTTGACCGCCAATTTTGTTATCATTAGTTTTTTGAACTGCTTCTCACTATGGAAGCAATTTTAAACTAGTGTTCACTTCAAAAATCTAGGGTCTGGTCAGAAGGCTTTGACATTTTGACCTATCTACGGTTGCGGATGTCGATACGTGAAAATGAAATGAATTGACCACGTGACATAAAGAGGATCCGTTGCGTTTCTTGCACATTATTTTCAGCATACATCCACGCCCATGATCCACGCTTTAGAACGTGCCATTATATAGCTTCATCTTTGACTGATCGACCTTAGCAATATTAAAGTACTTCTGTAAATGGTTTATTTGAAAGAAATGCTGGTTTTATTTGATTTGCTAATAAAATTTCACTTTGTTTAGATTCGTTCTTGGTTATATGACCCTGTGTGTTTCAGATCATGCTCTGAAGTAGGTGCGAGCCCGGGCGGCCCAAGGACCGGTAGGCCTTGACCTGATACTTAATGGACAGGTCTTCATACGCTCGGTGTAAATAATACCTACATATCTAATTAAAATTTCATTTTTAATGTACAAAATACAACCGACTTTCAAATAAAACACTGCTGAGTGTTTTTGGTTTTGTTCTTCCTAAATTTCAGAAAAGAAAGAAAGTTTACATATTATGATAATTTATTTAGGAGGATTATGATAATTTATTTAGAAAAAAAAAAACAATTAAAATGTTGTTATTAATTTTAAACTGCGCGAGGCCAAAAAGGCCAGAAAATAAAAGAATTATGAAAATCGGTTCACAGTTGGTCGAGAAATAGGTGAGCCGACATTTAAAAAACAAAATACATTCAAAAGTGGAACACATAAGCGCCTTGCACACGTAAAGTTCGGAACGCGGGAAACAGCACGCGCCGTCCATCCCTCGCTCCGAAACGTTGAAACGTTTTTAGTTGTTATTGTGTAGGGTTGTTGGTTGTTGTGTAGGCTGTGTTGAGCAGAGTTGTGTAGTTTCGCAAAGAATTGAAAAAAGTGACGGACACACAAAACAAAAGTGAGAGCTTGCAGAATGATTTCTATAAAAACTAAAAGAATTGATAACTTTCCACGCGCCAGTCCAAACTACGGTCGAATCCCTTGAAAATCAATGTAAACACAGTTCGGAAGTTTTGCCAAAATACGTAATATCAACCGGCGTTCCAAACCGTGGACAAATTTTTAACGTAATTTAGCACAACAGTTCCGCGGATTGGAACGCAGTCCCAGATGCGCGGTGCAAACTTTGCGTGTGGAGGGCGTTATATGTATACAGTTTATAAATTGGATTAATACATACATACGAGAACACTTTTTATTCCGACCGAATAAAGTCCACTCAGACGAAGGTTGCGGGCAGAAGCTAGTACCTAGATAATTTTAGAAAATAATGGACGTCATCACAAATGTACAACATATCAAAAAAATCCTTTAAAACCCTTTAACCTCTCCTGAATAATTATAGAAAAACAGAGCAACAAATTAGTGTTAAGTTTATTGCTTATTGTAATATGTAGTCAATAAACGTCTAAATTTATGTAGGTTATAAACCTACTGTGTGCAGCTCATAAATTAAATACGAGAATTCCGCGAAAAGACGGGAATACATGCCACATATATGCACTCGTATGTGTTTTGGATCCCAAAATAATAGCACTGCTCTCGACCACAGAACCTTGAGACGCGAGGCGGCCACTATTAAAAACGGCATCATCAGACCCTCTTGGTCTATCAGTAAGTGTCTCCATAAAAATTGATGGCCAGTGACAGTGAGAAGATTCTTTGATAAAAAAATGTACGTCAGTTAGATTATCAAAAATATTGAACTCGTATTTTTTGCTTTAAATATATTGCTTTGAATATATGACATTTTTTGTTAAAAAATTTGTTAAGTGTATATATAGTTAGCATTGGTGCTATATAATAAAAATAAGTATAATTATATCGTATTTCACATATCACTATGCCATTCTTTTCGAGGCATTGTTATTTCAGTTAAATATGCGATTTATCATTCCCATCATTCGAGACGAGTTGGTTGTACTACTCGTATAAAATATACCTTGTACAGGGCATTAACTTAGGCATTAATTAGGAGCTTATGGTTAAATAATATTAGCCGCACGGGTCGATCACTAAGGTTAAGCATCGCTTGCCAAGGCCGGTCTGTGGATGGGTGTATCATGCCGAGACACTCACGTGTCTCAGAAAACACTTTAGCCTTTGGTCCCGGCTTTCATTTGTAGATCTTTGGCAGTCGTTACGGATTGTCAGAAGCCAGGAAATCTGACTCCACCCTTGCCAAGGAATACCGTTTTATCCAGTTAATGGGTTGTGGAGGTCTGGTAGGCAGCCCCTCCACGTAAAATATTGGTATTCAGCTGAATACAATTTGACTGGAGGCCGACTTCAATATAGTTGGCAAATGTTAAAAGGCTAGGCAGATGATGCCAAGACAAGACTTATAAATAGTCAAAGCCACTGGATTATAACTATTGATCGGAAATGGGTGAGCTAAAATACCAAAGTTAAAAAAGAACAGAGACAAAGTGGAGACGCCTTACGACAACATTTTTGTCGGGACTAATGTTTCCGAACATTCTTTAAGTAAAACTAAAATTAATGTAATTATTAATGTAATAACTATCGAAGTCGTTTCCTGATTCGGTTTACAAAAAAAAAAGAGTGTGCTCGATTTTAATATTAATAAAAAAATAAATGTAATCTTATTATCATCATTTGTACGATGTAAGTAAGCGCGGAAGCTAATGTAATCTAAATACCAGCTTTAATATTAATAACTAACAGGAAAAGTTAAAAAAAAATATTTTTATAGCTTTTCATACCATTTATTCATAATGTACAATTATTAGAATTAAATATAAATAGAAAAAAAGGAAAATGAATTCAATTAGGTTACTTGTTGTTAGGTTATTAGGTTACTTAAGTGATGTCTCGAAACTCGGAACAAAATTTAGTCGTAGGGAAGTTTTCACCTCTTTTGTCTCTGTTCTTTGAACTTTAGGTATATTAGCTCTTCCTATTCCGAACACAATATCTCACAGATTGCAGACAGCTTTGGTATCAAGCTAAGCCAAGCGGGGTCGAGTTTCGCTTTGATAGGTCACACCAATCACTGCAGATGCGGTCCGTCCATCCGTCTTGCGTCGTGCGCTTTGCCAACGGTCCGGACACGGTAAACCGAGCCGTGCGATATTAATTACTATCACTGATTACCTGGGATATTCCGAAGTGGACTGTATTTTAATTTGAGTTAAAATTGGTAATTAAAACGCACTAAGTTATTTCAGGTCTTTTTCTTCGCTTATTTTGTCCCTTCTACTGGAAAATTGAAGCCCCATATTTATGCCGCTCTATTGATCGTTTTCCATGTCTCAATTCAATTAACTACGAATCTTGGGTTTAAAGAGTTTTTAATTACAATAATCGTGTACCCGATGCGACTATCCTTTTTAATTCAGCTATGGGGCGAATTTTCTAAAAAACCTTAATTACTGTTAATTTTCATCATAAAATTGATTGAGTCAGGCGTTACTTTGCGGAAATCCATTTTAAATTTGAAAATGAAAACAATATATCTAGTTTTAATTTCCGCGAATATTAGTGGGTTGCAGGTATGCACCTCCCTCCCGCCCGCTATATTATGCACATGCAAGATTACTGGGCAAATGCAAGGATTTTAAGCACATGCAGGAAGGCAATGCAAAACCCAACACCACCACCGACACGTGTTTCGCCCCTCCACGAGGCATCCTCAGGGGACGTGTTGACTCGCTGACCGTTGAGTTGCGACAACTCAACGGTCAGCGAGTCAACACGTGTCACACAACACACGGGCGGGAGGGAGGTGCATACCTGCAACCCACTAATATTCGCGGAAATTAAAACTAGATATATTGTTTTCATTTTCAAATTTTCATCATATTTGAAACTCAACACAAGCTTCTAGATTTAGTTGTTGAGCTCTCATTTTATGGCGTGTTCCACGCCCACCTCAAAGAGCTGTCAGCAAAGAAGACGGGGCCTCATAGGGTCAGTGTCTGCTGGGGTTGCGGAATTTGTTTGAAAGAGTCACCTCAGCCTTGGAACTCAAAGGGCCTCCTAGTGACCACGGGTGGGCTTTAATCAGTAAGAGTCTTGATGCTTCCACTCATTGTAGTAGTTATTTGATGATATTCCATCCAGATGGAAAATACTGATATTAAGAGTTAGGATGTTCATTTTAGAAAACAATTTTATATTCAGAAACGTTGACATATAAATGATTCAGACCTTAAATAAGACGCCAAAATATCCAGTTTCCGAGTCTAAACTGCTCTGACACCAAATATCAATACGTATCAATGTAGAAACGTAGCTATTGCCTACATCAAAGAGGACATTCTCAATCGAAACTTGAGAAATTGGTTCAAGCAAACATGCCTATGTGTAATGCCTGGAGGCAATACGGCTGATATACAGGATGTTTCCGAAGTGCGTCTGTATCTTATATTGTTACAGTAAAGAAACAATGGCAAAACAAAAACAAAACTTTTATCAAAAAACCCCGACTGCAAAACCTACAAAAAAAAAACATCCCAAGAAAATAACTTTTCTGCAATTGTTTGTGATTGAACTAAAATAAATGTCACGTATTTTTCAAGCAGTCTAATGCTCCTGATGAAAAATACGTTTTTTGCCACTTTTTATTCGTTTTTCTACAGTCAGGATTTTTGATGAAAGCATTTTTTGTGTTGCGTCGTCATTGTTTTTTTTTTAAGTTTATCAGAAACAAGACATCATCATCTTCCCCATGTTACTTGGGATCGGCGCAACACGTTTTTTTCTTTCATTCTGTCACCTCTAATGTACTCATTTCTCACTTTATCCATCCTCATTCTTCCACATATCCATCTCAACATTCTCATCTCCGCTCCATCATCCATACAGTACGACATATCAGAAACAAGACACATCACCCTTAAAATTATGACCACGTCTCCTGAATCACCCTGTATATACCCGTATGTTTGATAGAAAGGTCCTGTCTGCACCAAACTTGGGACGTACTGTGTCTAAGACATTTCTGAATGGAAAGTTCTAGACTTCGTGATGGAAGGACGCGCTATTGTTAACATTACGTATGACCTACATTCAGATAAGAAAATGAATATATGTGCATCTATGGATGAAGTCACGTTCCAGAAACTAACATTTTGCATGTAAATAATATTAAGGGTTCGATTTCTCTTATAATGTTTTATTTTATTTATGGCGGCAGAGTATGACTAATCACAGGACGTCATGAATAAGTAATGAATATCAGTGTTATGGATTCAGTGTAGTTGTTGGACAAGTTTAAAAAGAGCATGGCAGAATTCTAACCAGTGGTAATTTACATTGATGTCAGTTACCTTTTTTTTTTGGATGGGAAATCATCAAATGATTTCTCCCACTCTGGGCGGAGTGGAAGGGAGTGTCAGACTCTTAGGCTAAAACCCATCCGTGATCCTTCTTGTTTCCTTTGCGTTCCAGAGCCACGGTGACCCTTTCGAACAAATTCCGCAACCCTATGGGGCCCCGTCTACGTTGCTGACGGCTCTTTGAGACGCGCGTGGAACACGACGCGCCGTCGAATCGAGCCTGGTTGCTATCGGACGGCGACCCACCCATAGCTCGCCATCCGCAGGCCCGCGCCTACGGTGACCGGAAATCGCCCTGCGTTTCCTGACGTCTGGGGCGTCTTTTTCTGTTTTTTTATAGCCTCCTCTCCCCATCCTTAATTTTACCACACACTTAAGATCTAAATTCATGGTTGCCAGCTAGACTGTTTTAGTTTTAACCCTACCTAGCTTCGGAGAGAGTAGGTTTTCTGTTGCCCGTTCACACAGAGATGTGACTAAAGAAGAAGGGCGCAAAGCCGAGTGGAGGGAGCTCGAACTTTGCCTCAGATTTGCTAGCTTTTCTTTTTACTACATTCTGCTTGTCTAATTTTATTTATTTTTGCATGTTTTCGGATGTATTATTGAAAGCCTGGGAGGTGCAAGTGCATCCCCTTGCACCTCCATCCCGGCGCTCAAATCTAAATTGTTTTTAGGTACCAAATACCAACTAAGGTTGAACAAATTTTATCAACAACTAACCTTAATAGGTAGGTACAGAACAGATAATAGGTATAACTAGATTTTACTTGTTGTTACCAAATACTAACTTAGGCTCTCATAAGTATATTATAAGATAACGTTTATCTAGGTATGTATACAATAAATTTATGGCATTAAAAAAAAAACTTTTTGCAAAAAAAATACAACCGACATCTTCACAAAAAAAAACCAAAAAGTACAAAATAACTTTAATTTCGGAACTCAGTATTTTTGGGTTGCCTTTTCGTTTTTTGGACATTTTCTTTTTTCATTTTTTGGTGGTACCTTTTTTGGTGGCACCTAAACGTACCAATCACATAGTGTAAATAATAAACAAACATGTGATTTCAGCAATCCCGAAAGATTTGTTATAATTTATTGAAGAGTTCCATTGTTTGTCTCCGAAACCTATCATCAAATCTATATTAAATTTAAATGGGACCGGACGGAGTTGCCCAAACATACATAAAAAACAATACAAACATCCGAATTGAGAACCTCCTCCTTATTTGGAAGTCGGTTAAAAAAAACCGAATTCTTTAAGCGCTCTGTAAACCGATGTCAAGACTATTAATTTACATCACCAAAATGACTTGTAAACATAACTTCATAAAACTGACATCCATTGCTAATTCACCACGTACATCTAATTCGCAACACACCATACACAGCCACGTATACGTATCACTGTTACCATCACAAAAGATTTAAAGACTACAAAGAATACAAAACTCCACCATACACCAATATACATATTTGCATATTACTTACCTTGCCTTCCTACAAACCTTCATTTTGCCACCATCCATTCCTCATGCATTACATATGCAAACACTGGCTGAAACTGAAAAATGTTCCATCAGACACAATGTTTGCTGAATAATAAATATGCTGGAACATGGACAGCGAATAAATCTCTTCGACAGTCCGACTGTCTTATTTTTAAACTGGCAACACCTTTGTTAGTCAACCATTTGAAATATCGTATGCAGTTACTGCATCGCTAATGCTGTTTGTTCAAATGACTGACAGAAGATTGACAGTTCTACATCAATAGAAGAAACGAAACTATTAAAGAGTAGTTTCAATTAGCACTTGACTAGTTCAGTCTGAATAGAAAGACCGTTTACGTCCGAGCAGCCATTTAAAAATAACGTAATACAGAACAAAAGTAAAATTTCAAATAACGAACTACCCACGCGTTATTAGCTGTAACTAACAATTGTATTAGAACGTTCGTTTTACTACAAGACATTAAAACACAAAGAGAATTAACAAGTTTTATGGTCAGCTAACAAAACGTGGGAAGATTCGTGGAAATTTGGAACAACTGTATCTTACACGTAGAAGTATTTTAGCGCCGCTCCCAATGCATGAACATCGATGTATGTGGCAATAACACATCTTTAACGTATTCAGCTGTCTCATAAATTCTGGGAAGGAGCCACTTCGGAACGAAATACGAACGCCTGACCAAATATTCGTTCTTTGGGTTTGGACGGCCGCCAAATATCAACAGGTGTAACTTAGGGTGGGGGTTTCCTTTACTACCCACCCCTAAGACTACCCGTACCCCCTATGGTCTTGGGATCAGGCGGGATTTGGGGTCAGCTATCAACAATTATGTTTACATGTCCACATGATTAAGTATTTTTCCGGTCCTCCTTGCCTCGGCTTTTCCTAGCTTTTTCAGGGCTGACTGATCGAAGGGAGGTTGTTGACATTCGAGTTTATTTTGGGCCTACCTTAATATTTGATGCGTTGAAACGAATTATTTATATTTTAGGGAAACACCAACGAAAACTTAAAAAAAAAACTAATATGTAAACAAATTTAGCTGACGGTGATAACAAGACAAGGAAAATGACAATTATATAAGTGTTTTACCTTTTTATTGAAAACAAAACAATGAAACATTTTTATAAAAAAGTGACTGAATCCTCTTTGTTAAATAATATCCTTTGTTGCTGTTCATTTATTTTAGCCACAACCTGACCACAAACTGTGCCGATTGTTTTTAAAAACAGCTGGTGGCAAACTGATTTCTAAGTAAAATTGATTGAGTCAGGCGTTACTTTGCGGAAATCCATTTTAATTTTGAAAATGAAAATAATATATTTAGTTTTAATTTCCGCGAATATTAGTGGGTTGCAGGTATGCACCTCCCTCCCGCCCGCTTTATTATGCACATGCAAGATTACAAGGCAAATGCAAGGATTTTAAGCACATGCAGGAAGGCAAAGCAAAACCCAACACCATTACCGACACGTGTTTCGCCTCTCCACGAGGCATCCTCAGGGGACGTGTTGACTCGCTGACCGTTGAGTTGCGACTGAGCATTTAGTACAAGGCACCCCCCTTTTATACACTGCCACCGTTGGTTATTTGTGTACAACTACCCACAAACATTCGCAGTAAAGGGGAAGAAACCAAATTCGTCTGGTCATTCAACAGTGCAAAATTATTATTATTACTATGTTTAAAAATCTCTAATTGTTCTAAAACACACAGCCGGAAACCCTTATCACAAATATGTAGTATATTAAAACTATTGTTGTCGCGCAAAGAATGGCCGGTATCAATTAGATGTTTCGCGAAATTCGATTTGTCCGAATGGCCATTTCTATACGCGGCAACATGTTCCCCATACCTTATGTCAAAGTTTCGGCCCGTCTGACCTACATACACCCCGTTGCATTCATCACAGACCAGCCTATACACCCCTGACTTTTTACTGTTTTCTAAAATATCTTTTCCGTTACAAATACGGCGTATATTCTGGTCCGTTCTGAACGCTACATAAACGTTGTTTTTTCTAAGTAAATTACTAATTCTATCTGAAATGGGGCCCATATAGGTCAGACTGGCCACATATCTATTAATATTAGTACGCGGACATGCATATAATAGTGAACGAACCCTTTCTTTCTGCTTTCTACTAATTAAACTGTCTACCATTGACTTTGAGTAACCGTTAGAAATTGCGATCTGGTAAATAATATTAAGTTCTTTTACATAATTTTCTGCTGAAAGGGGGAGGGCAAATAATCTATGAATATAGCTGCGGAAGGCGGCTAATTTATGTTGAAGAGGGTGACAAGAAGAGGCTGGTATTGTCGTGTCAGTGTGTGTGGGCTTTCGATAAACTTGGAAATCTAAGTCACTATTGTGTTTTGTGATAGTTAAATCCAAAAAGTTAAGGGAGTTTTGGGACTCTAATTCTAATTTATATTTAATTTTTGGGTGAGTTTTATTTAGTTTTTTAACAAAAAGGTCTATTTGTCGAACGGTACCATTCCAGCAGATAATTATGTCATCTACATATCTATAATAAAACAGAATATTAGGTTCGTTCACTATATGTTTACATTCAAAGTTATCCATAAAAACCTCCGCCATTAGTGGACTTAAAGGCGACCCCATAGCCAACCCTTCCTTTTGAATATAATATTGGTTATTAAATCTAAAATAATTTTGTTTCATGCAAATACTAGTGAGGTTAAGTAAATCCGCAATTTCCCCAGGATGTAACCGTTGCTTCTCAAATTGGATACCCAGAACGACATCATCCTGGGGGAGGATTTCGAACGTCTTGGTGCGGATCCTACAAGGAAGTTTGCCCTCGAGATAAAGGATGCCATTAAAAACACGTCATACATATCAAAAGACCAATTAAAAAACCTTGTTCCTATGAATCCGAGGGCTCCTTTGTTGTATGGTCTACCCAAGACCCATAAAGATAACATGCCTGTACGACCAGTTGTTTCTTACATTGGTGCCCCAGCGTACAATTTAGCTAAACGTCTCAACACTTTGTTGAGAAGTAGAACTTCATTTAATCCCAAATATAGTTTGAAGAACAGCTTAGATTTAATTGAAAAAGTAAAAAATATCCAAATTCCTTCCAATGCAAAGTTGTTATCCTTAGACGTTGACAGCTTATTCACGAATGTTCCAATCGATGATTGTCTACGTATTCTGGGTATCCAATTTGAGAAGCAACGGTTACATCCTGGGGAAATTGCGGATTTACTTAACCTCACTAGTATTTGCATGAAACAAAATTATTTTAGATTTAATAACCAATATTATATTCAAAAGGAAGGGTTGGCTATGGGGTCGCCTTTAAGTCCACTAATGGCGGAGGTTTTTATGGATAACTTTGAATGTAAACATATAGTGAACGAACCTAATATTCTGTTTTATTATAGATATGTAGATGACATAATTATCTGCTGGAATGGTACCGTTCGACAAATAGACCTTTTTGTTAAAAAACTAAATAAAACTCACCCAAAAATTAAATTTAAATTAGAATTAGAGTCCCAAAACTCCCTTAACTTTTTGGATTTAACTATCACAAAACACAATAGTGACTTAGATTTCCAAGTTTATCGAAAGCCCACACACACTGACACGACAATACCAGCCTCTTCTTGTCACCCTCTTCAACATAAATTAGCCGCCTTCCGCAGCTATATTCATAGATTATTTGCCCTCCCCCTTTCAGCAGAAAATTATGTAAAAGAACTTAATATTATTTACCAGATCGCAATTTCTAACGGTTACTCAAAGTCAATGGTAGACAGTTTAATTAGTAGAAAGCAGAAAGAAAGGGTTCGTTCACTATTATATGCATGTCCGCGTACTAATATTAATAGATATGTGGCCAGTCTGACCTATATGGGCCCCATTTCAGATAGAATTAGTAATTTACTTAGAAAAAACAACGTTTATGTAGCGTTCAGAACGGACCAGAATATACGCCGTATTTGTAACGGAAAAGATATTTTAGAAAACAGTAAAAAGTCAGGGGTGTATAGGCTGGTCTGTGATGAATGCAACGGGGTGTATGTAGGTCAGACGGGCCGAAACTTTGACATAAGGTATGGGGAACATGTTGCCGCGTATAGAAATGGCCATTCGGACAAATCGAATTTCGCGAAACATCTAATTGATACCGGCCATTCTTTGCGCGACAACAATAGTTTTAATATACTACATATTTGTGATAAGGGTTTCCGGCTGTGTGTTTTAGAACAATTAGAGATTTTTAAACATAGTAATAATAATAATTTTGCACTGTTGAATGACCAGACGAATTTGGTTTCTTCCCCTTTACTGCGAATGTTTGTGGGTAGTTGTACACAAATAACCAACGGTGGCAGTGTATAAAAGGGGGGTGCCTTGTACTAAATGCTCAGTCGCAACTCAACGGTCAGCGAGTCAACACGTCCCCTGAGGATGCCTCGTGGAGAGGCGAAACACGTGTCGGTAATGGTGTTGGGTTTTGCTTTGCCTTCCTGCATGTGCTTAAAATCCTTGCATTTGCCTTGTAATCTTGCATGTGCATAATAAAGCGGGCGGGAGGGAGGTGCATACCTGCAACCCACTAATATTCGCGGAAATTAAAACTAAATATATTATTTTCATTTTCAAAATTGATTTCTAAGTACTTATTTTTTGTAATAGGTATACTTCTAATAGTATATAACTAAGTCTGTGCCTTTGATCAAGGAAAAATAATTAAAAACGCGAATCTTTTGTCGTACTATTTAAATTAATTATTAAAAGTGAAAAGTGTGTGGAAAATTTTGTCATTCATTATTAATGGTAAGTCCTCTTGGTTGTTAGACCAATAAAAATATCAATTGAATGACACAAGGAAGTTACTGCTAATCTTCTATTTATTATCAAACAGTCGGACTTCCTAATTTATTTTTATTTTTATCTATTACATATAATAAAATCACAGACGAGCCGTGTCTGTACATTGAATGTTTTTGCATTAAAATAACTACTAAACCTTACCAAGTTTAGAAGACCAATGAATGCACAAAAATAACACCAGTACATATTTTGGAACTTACTTGTGGACATTTTAATACGTAGCAAGAGAAATTGAATATTTTAGTATTTATGAATGTATGTATGTATGTGGGCTTCTTCGTCCAAACGAACATTTTGACAGTTCAACTACATTGTCAATAGATGGCGTTGTCCGCAAAAGAAGGATTTACATTTCCTTTATCCACAAGGTTGAGGTGAAGAAAATTATTTTTAGATTACGAGATAATACAAATCAAATTATAAACATTATTAGTGTTGAGTTGTGTTATTAATCATATTAATAATTCGTTGCCATATACCTCAGCATATTGTCAAAATGTCACGCTTAGAGTTTTAATCCAATCTGTCATGCAGGGCTACTGTTTAGATATGGTTTTCTAAATAATAAATTCATAGAGGAAGTAGAATTCATAGATCGATTTCAGACGAAAAGTAGTCAGTAAAAAAATGAAACTAAATTTGCACGTTCCAAAGCAAAGAAATGTACAGAGAAGAACGTGCAAAAAGTTCCGAAAACTCTTTTAATATATAAAAATTGTTTCAACGAGACCTATCTCTTGTGCTACAACCCTACCCCACATGCCCAGTTCCCCAGTGCTCTGGACACCTCTTTGTTACCGCCGCCATGACACCTACATTCAATTAAAAACACAATACCTTTAATTTCTTCTAAACAATCATATCTCATTTCTTTGTTTTTCCCAATCTCGCTAGACGGAGGAATTGTGTGACGTCATAGAAAAGGGTACCGTCAGATGTACATATTTGAAAGGGTTTCGCTATAATATATAGAACGTTAGTAAGAGGTCAGGAGTACCTATGTTTGTGTAAATGAAAGAGTTATATTTTATTATCAGTGAATTCACTATATTGGTTGTATTTGTTGATAAAATAGATTATAACGTCTATTTATATATAGTAAAAAAATCAAAAAAGTGCAAAATAACTTTAATTTCGGAACTCGGTGTTTGTGGTTGCTTTTTCGTTTTTTGAACACCGACTTCCGAAATTAAAGTTATTTTGCACTTTTTTGATTTTTTGTGTAAAAGTCAGTTGTATTTTTTTGTTAAAAAGTTTTTTATTTTTCACTTTTTAGTGGTTCTTACACCCCCTCCCCTCCCCCACCTAAACGAACCAATCACATTGGTGTAAAAAAAAGCACTGCTCCTTTGCAGAGTACACTAAGAGGTCGTCAATGTAGACAATGTAGATATTTTTTTTAGATTTTTCGAAAACCGGTTGGTTGATTTCGATAAAATTTTCATGGGACCATTTGGGAAGTATAACCTTTCCAACAAAAAAAGAATTTTTCAAATCGGTTCACAAGCGACGGAGTTATGCGCGAACAAACAATAAAAAAAATAAAAAAACATACAAACATCCGAATTGAGAACCTCCTCCTTTTTTAGAAGTCGGTTAAAAAGAATTACATTAGTACTATGCGAAATTGCTTTTGAACAACAATAAGAAAATAATTAAGCTAAATTAATAACGTTTTTTTGAGCCATGAGGCTTGCCAAGGACATTCAACTTTGAAAAGAACATTCACAAAATTAGTAACACCAACAGAACAGATCTCTAAAAATTAAACCAACACTTTTACTACAGCATAAAAATTAAAGGACACATTTAAAAGCGTAGCGTCGTTCGTAGTTCGAAACACTGCCATTTATCATTCCTCACAATTTATCAACGGAACCCATTAGCTAATTAGATCGGCCATCCCTGTACAGTATGAATATTTTAAAATAATCTTTTAGTTCCTGCCTCCGTATTGTTTTCCTGAATCCCGAGTAAAATGAAAGGAACTTTTTTTCTGAATGGGAAATCATCAAATGACTGCCAAAGCTGCAAGGAGTGCCAGAGTCTTACTGACTAAAACCCACCCGTGTTCCTCCTAGGGCCCTTTGCGTTCCAAGGCCGCGGTGACTCTTTCGAACAAATTCCGTAACCCTAGCGGGCACTGACTCTATGGGGCCCCGTCTTTTGTGCTGACATCTCTTTGAGGTGTGCGTGGATCACAATGCGCCGTCGACCCGGGCCTGGTTGTCACGGCGAGTCACCCATAGCTCGCTATCCGCGGGCCCGCGCTCACGGTGGTCGGAAGCCTTTCAGCTCTTGCAACGTTATCAGTTTGGTGTACTTACGAGTATATATATTAGGTAAAGTCAACGATTGTGTTTGTTTTTTGACGATAATTTACATGATTTTGGCTTAGGTTTCAACCACAGTATTACAATATTTCCTACAGTACGGCGACGAATGTACTTGCGCAGAGCAACGGAGGGGAACTCGCGGGGTGTCGGGCGGCGCGGGCCGCGTACCGCAAACACGCTTAGTTTGCGGTACCGAGCGCGAAGGGCAGACGCGGGCGTGTTTTTTGTGTAATAATTTTATTATACTTACATTCTATAATGGTACGCACAAACTGTTCTGTTAGGTTTTTCATTTGTGTACCATAGACTTATGGAATACTAGCTGCTGCCCGCGACTTCGTCCCCGTGGAATCCCCGATTTTAAAACATTCTTTATCGCTGCTCCGCTCCTATTGGCTTAAGCGTGATGATATATAGCCTAAAGCCTTCCTCGATAAATGGTCTATTCAACCCAAAAAGAATTTTTCAATTCGAACAAGTAGTTCCTGAGATTAGCGCGTTCAATCAAACAAACTCTTCAGCTTTATAATATTAGTATAGATAACAGACGCCCCGCCGCCGCCGCTAAGACAAAACTGACTTGTGCACACAATTTTGGCTACTTTTCCTTATAATTTTATGTCTGATAATTATAATTGTAAAGGTATGTGTTTGTTTATTGAATTTATAGGTACCTACTTACTTTCCAGGCGCGAGTTATGGATAGAAGCTTGTCAAAGACGGTAATTGAAAAGTAAAACAGTTGTACAATAAGGTAGTTGACTAAAAAAATCTGATAACTCCGTCGGATAGATTTCCATAAAATATTGGACACGTATTTTTTTCTTTTTTCATATAATAAGAAAAGAACGAAGACGATACAGTGCGTTGAAAACTCGTGTGACGTCACTACTCGTTACAATTTTTACCTAGCCGTGACGCAACAAGCCCCCACTCCTGATCTTTGATGCTTTTTATCTTCGTCAGTTTTTATAGATTTAATAAAGGAAAAAATACGTGAACAAAATTTTTCTATAATCTTACTGACGGACTAAACATAATCAGATATTTTTTACTCAGGAAACAGCCTTATTATCTATATAACATGTAGGTACGTATGTGGTTTACACTTTTAATAAATAATTATATTAAATTTGATAATCACAATTATTTTGAATGTAAACATGAATAAATGATTACATCATCATAGTAATAATCACAATTGTTTTATTTCCCATTTGGTGACAACCCTTCCATACTTGCATGTGGCAGCGTAAGTACCTACGCTGGCGGCGGCATCGCGCGACATCAAAGGCGTTTCCCTACTGTAATATTGTAATACTGTGTTTCAACATAAAAGTAAGTTCTAGAGAGTAGTGTCTATTTGAGTACTATGTTAAGTTAAAAACGTGATTTACCTATCATATAATATTTATCCTTGCTGACTAAAACCCACCCGTGATCCTCCTAATGTCCCTTGTGTTCCAGGTTCCAGGGCCGCCTAGATGTAAGACTTTGGCAATACGAAATGTGCCTCGAACAGAGTTTCGAACTAAAAACCTCGACAAAACTATCAAAAACCTATATTCAATACAATTTATTTTTAAAATACTCAACTGCTGCTGAGTAAATGTATGTATACCTACTTAAAACAAAAACTACGTAAAACTTAAAATGTGGCGTCGAAATTCCTCCACATTTCTGTCGATTGAAAATGTGTACTGGCGGCACTGCAAGTTGCAACGTTGAATGGCTATTTACATTACAGGATACAAGCCAGCCTTCCAAAATCATTGCTGAAATACATGCCTGCATGTGATGTGGACAGTGTGTGAACACCATTGCATTTTTGTAAACTTCAACCTTTGTTTGTCCGGAAAAAAAACACGTATTATTCCGATTTATTTCTACAAGTCCTTTCTAATTAATAAGTAGGTACAATAACCATTTATTTCATGCAAAATGGTGTCATGGCCGACAGAGAAAATACTTAAACACACCTACATAGGTACATACATATTTTGTCTATGAGGTCCTTATTTAATTTGGCAGTTCCTATGTGTTTTTAGTTTTGGGTTGATATTAATATATTTCAAGTGGGTACATCAATTGAAAAAAAACCTAGTCATTCCTTTGTCTTTTCTCACTGTCAAAAAGAAAATATTAGTCTGGCTTTTCTATATGAAATTTATTTTCGACTATTCAGCCGAATTAGAGCAGCGAGCTGAATCTTTTATTAAAAGAACACTGTTACGCTTGCTTGTAACGATTTTTTGAGGAAAAACCTCCCCCAAGACAAAATAAACTGTGTTAGAAATACTCTCGGAGGATCTAATTGCCGCATTATAATAATATAAATATGTTGGGTTCCGTAGTCAGCCATTTTGAAACTGCATTCTTTAACAACCCCAGTGGAACTCTAACTACTGGTAGTTTAGCTCCATTGCAATTCCAAACTACGAAATGCATACGCAGTTTTATTTAAAAAATCTCTTTAAAATAAGAATGTACAAGAAAGTCTATTTATTTTTATTAACTCTGCTTAATTTTGTATACTAAGCATATTCTCCGGGGACAACTCTTGGTTTAATGAGAGTAATTTAACTAAAACAAAGCCCGATGAAAGTAGTGGAAATAACTTTAAAAACAAAATAGCTAGTTTAAAATAAAAAGAAAAGAAAAATTCACAAGCAAATTCTAAACTACATCTTTTCGGTGGAAGCAAGAAACTGCATAACATTACCATTCGCAGTAACAATACAAGAGATGCTACAATATTGCATTTCAGTTTGTTCCATCCCGTTCACTTCAAGCCCACAGAATAGTAAATGTACAGAAGGTTGGTATCGAGCTACGAGTGAAAATGGGCGCACGCACACATAGACACAAATATGCAAGGTGATCCAACCAAGGTACACGCTGTACGCGTATCGTTGCAGATTTATAATTCAAAAGTTCTAACAAAAAACCTGATTCCTACTTAAAATATCCTGTGATTGGAAACGTAAGTGCGCACGATTTTAGTTTTAATTATGTAGATTTTATTATTTCAATTTTGTAAGAACAACTTAAGTGGCTTGCGTTAAAAGACAAACAAAAGGGTTTTTAAAAGTACTTAAAGGGTATCAGTTTTTTGAGTATTTGATTGTATTTTATAATATAGATATTACCTAATATGTGCAATTATAATTTAAAGATTTAAGAATTCACAAACAAGTTTGTGTTTTTTTTTTAAGCTTGGGTATATTTAGTTTTGTAGTTGTCACTACAAATTATAATTATATTTACGAAAGTACTTACTAATTCTATGTTATGATAATTTCTGTCGTCTGATAAATTTCTAACCAAAGCGTCTATATGTGTGCGTGCATTTTCACTTGTTGTACAGCGCCGATCTTCTGTATCTGTCTATTCTGTGACAAAAGCTCCTCAGAAATCTAATCCTAGATAGCGAACCATGAAATTTGATCTTCAATACTCTTTTATGTCTCACCTATGATTTTCTCTGGTTGAGAAAATCTCAATTCTTTTAGTTTTGCTGGCGTACTTTATAAGGACGAGTCTTTTATTCAGTTTTGGCTGACTTGGAGTTTCATACTTGGCTTTTCATGGTTTTGGATGATTGAATATTTTTTTAGATTAAATAATACTGACAAAGTAAATTAGTGTTACAAAATCTGAATTCGTTAAAAAGTTAGTGAGCTTAGTTGATAATGTTTTATAGAGCAGCTAATATTTTACTCTTAGGATTTTGAGATTATTAAACGACTGCCTTAAAAAAGGAGTGTTATTAGGTTTCAGGGTTCATGTATGTACGTTTGTGAGTTTCTTTATTCCACCACAACTTCTAAACGGCTTAACTGATATCAATGAATACGTATGATATCGTTAGAAGCGGTGAGTTATCCCGGGTAACATAGGCTAGTGAACATTAAAAAAAAAAAAGGAGGAGCGATGGTTCAAAAATAAAAAAAAAAACAAAATATTTTGTTTTCATGAAAGTTAGACTAAATTTAGGTCCTGTCATCGACTAAAACTTGCAACAAATTATTTAAAAAGTTTTTTGAGGTTTTAGAGGAAAAGTTTGCTTTTAATAATAAATTGTCATTAGGAAAATGGGTGTGAATGGATTTTTTTATTTAATGTCTTTTTCTTTGTCTACAGGTAAGTGTGGTGTCCAATCAAGAATTCGCTCTAGCAATACAAGTACCTATGTACGTAGTTAAAAAGGTAATTCAACAGATTGTCTTGTAAGTGAGAAGGTCAAACCGTACGAAAAGGTAAGACAATATTCTCATAGAAATAAGCTAAGATATTACAGAAACATTTACACAAACACGAAAATATGATTTATTTCATTACATTTTCTCAGAAAAGGAGACAAAAACACCCGAGAATTTAATAACATAACATGTCTTTTAGTTAATAAATGTATTTCGCTCAGTCTGTGTTAAACCACGATATAGATAGGTATTACAGAAGGTCGGTGACATATACAGAACGAAATCGCACGCACACATAGACATACTTCACATAAAAAGAGTGCAAGCGCACTCGCGATCGTCATTTGGGTGAGATCGCCACACGAACGAACACGCGCGCACACATAGACACGCTTCACATAATGCGTGCAAGCACACTTGCGACCGGCGTTTATTTGAGATCGCCACACATTATGCGTCCATAAATGCGTGCGACTGTTTTCACTCGTAATATGGAGTTAACCTTTTGTACATCCCTGTCGTTTGACCACAGCCAGCAACAGGTCAATTAGGGAGAGGTCGCGAGGTCACTACTAAGTGAAATGTATTGAATTTGTGCCCTAACTTAGACCATTAAGCTGCGATGTTTATCGACTGAGTACTAAATATCACTTTATTCGTCAAAAATTGACATTATAAATTGAATTCAAATTAAGTTATTAAGTCAATGAATTGTAAACTGACTATCGTTTACGCAAATTAAATTTATCTGTTTGTTAATTTGTCAACAATATCAACATGTCATAAATGAAATGGGTGTTTAACTAATGGGAATATGTAATTTGTATGCGACTCTAACATTTTATTATTACACTATTAGTGTAATGGAAGAAAGATGTTTGTCATAGAAAAAATGAGTTTAATTTGCCTAAATCATGTCATTCCACAATTTTCACGTACAAAAAACTGTCAGTTTTGAATAATTGTGCACGGAACCATCAAACATACAATATCTACGTGTTACCTAAGTATATTATAATTACTGGGAAGATGTCACATTGTTATAGTTGTAAAACTATCATCAAAACAGCTGCCAAGTTGATGACAAGCGGACGGAGTGACACGTCAACAACTCAACCATAGAGTCTTGGCAGCTTGTAATAGACACGTTATTGTGTCCAAACCTTCAACACAAGTCAAATGTTCAGGTTTTCTAGCAGTTTAAGTTTTTTTTTATAGACCTGTTTAGCCATATTTGAGTATCGTTAGAAATTCATATCCATGAGGCTAGTATTGCGTTTGTAATGCCTCCGCATAGCAGAACTAAAAGCAGGGTAGGCTTACCCGAGCACCGCCTGCAGGCGGTTGTACGTAGGGATCGTGCGGTCGGTGGCCCTATACGGGGCCCCGATTTGGGCGGCTGACCTGAAGGCCAGTACCATCACTGTTCTGCGGAGGCTGCAGAGGGTGATGTCGTCAGAGTCATCAGGGGTTATCGCACGATCTCCTACGAGGCGGCTTGCGCACTGGCCGGATCTCCGCCATGGGACCTGGAGGCAAAAGTCCTCGCGTCACTGTATCGGTGGTGTGAGGATGCGCGGGCGTGCGGCGAGTGACTGATGCAGCGACACATCCCGCTGCGTCGGTCGCAGCTGCGCGAGGTCCTGGTGGCGGAATGGCGGGACAGGCTATCACGCCCTTCCGTCGGCCTCATCACTGTCGAGGCCATCCGGCCAGTGCTCGACCTTTGGCTCGGGAGAAGGCATGGCTCCCTGTCGCATAGCGCGATACAGGTCCTCTCGGAGCATTGCTGCTTCGGGAGGTTCCTGTGTCACATAGGCTGGGAGCTGGACGCTCAGTGTCACCACTGCCGGGAGTCGACTGTCGGGAGGACACGGCGCGGCATACGCTGGCAGAGTGTGCCGCTTGGGAGGAGCCGCGCCGTGCCCTCATCTCTGTGGTAGGCAGTGACCTCTCGCTACCGGCCGTAGTCCAATCTATGGTCGGCGGCGAGGAGTCCTGGGACGCGGTGGTCTTCTTCTGCGAAACAGTTATCTCGCAGAAGGAGGCTGCGGAAATGGAAAGGGAGATCTCGACCTCTCTCCCTGCCCGCAGCAGGCGCACCGGGCGTCGGAGGAAGGCGTACGCTGCCCTTTTCCGGCCCCCCTCACTGGGTCCAGGGAATGGGGTGGCTGGGTGTATGGAGGGCGGCAGACGTCCCCAAGTCCGCTGCCCCCCATCCATCCGGATCCGTGGTGGGTATCCTATGTGGTATTCTAGACTATGATCTATATCTGTGCCAAATTTCATCACGATCCAATCAGTAGTTTTTGCGTGAAAGAGTAACTAACACCCATACTTACAAACTTTCGCATTTATAATATTACTAAGATTATGACTGTACATACATACGTAATAGGTTGGGGAAAAAGTTTCTTCGCATTTTTTAAGAAAATTCTTATCATTCTTTAATATAGTTTATTTACATTTAACTAAAGTATGTACGTACCATTTTGTTCGATAACTTTTTTTCATCTTGTAGGTAGGAACATGATCCCATTGCTATAGAAAATTTGGGACTTCTGATCAAGATACCGCGGTATAAGTGGTTTTGGCAGACCTCTCGTGATGTTAACCTGACACTGCCTAAAGAATTCTGAAGAGACCGAAACAGGTGGAAATCTGAAGGTGCAAGGTCAGGACTATACGGCGGATACATGAACACCTCCCAAGCCAAACTCTCTTAATTTTTGCTGAGTGGCTAAAGATGTGTGAGGTCTAGCGTTATCATGATGAAAAACCACACCCCTTCTGTTGATTAATTCCGGCCGTTTTCTCTCAACTTCTTGCTTTTATCTCATCAGTTGTTCGTAGTAGAGTTCAGAATCGATGGTCCTGCCTGGTGGTAACAGCTCATAATGAATAATACCCTTCCAAGCCCACCGCATACACAGCATCACCTTGTTGCTCGCTAACTCGGGTTTCGCCACAGTCTGTGAAGCCTGACCGGCCTTTGACCACGACCTTTTTCGCACGTTCTTGTCGTACGTGATCCACTTTTCATCACTAGTTATCAGCTTCTTCAAAAATGGTTCGGTTTCATTACGTCGTAATAAAGAATCACAAATGAGTACACGGTTCATTGGGTTTCTTTCAGTAAGCTCGTGAGGTACCCGAATATCGAGCTTTTTTGTGTACGCAGTTTTTTTCAAATGCGCCAAAACTGTTTTGTGGTTAATTCCCAGTTCTTCAGCTACGTCGTAACTACTGATATGCCGATCTTGCTCCAGTTTTTGAAAAATGGCATCCATTTTATCCGTAATAGGGCGACCAGAGCGACGTGCATCTTTGACATCAAAATTTCCGGATTGAAAACGCTTAAACCAAATCTGTGCTACTCTCACAGGCATTGTACTAGGTCCATAAACATCGCAAATTAATTCGCGGCTTGCGTTGCATATTTACCTTTTTTGTAGTAAAATTTTAAAATATCAAATTTCTTCATTAGATTCACTCATCTTGATGGTACAAAAAACAAATGAAAATCACACATTTTCCTTATTTGAATTTGGAATTATGTTCTTTAAAATTTAAACTTTCAATGATACCAAAACCAGCCAGATAAAAATAGTATAGCCAAAGAGATTTTATTACAAGTTCATACATACTATGTAATGGTATAATGTTAATTATGTTTATAATGCGAAAAGACTTTTTCCCCAACGTAATAGGTACCTACTTAATATCGTGCGCTCTGGTCCGTCTTTCTTAGAAATGAACCCTGATGTTTTATTTTTCTAAAGTAGAAGTTCTTAACCTTAATAAAAGGAAACGTGAGGAAAGTAAATTTTGTTATTATGTTGGAAATATTTTACACGTGTCATATCCGACACTAGAGTTCGCCGAGGTATAGCCCGTATTTGTGAGTGATTCGACGGTTATTTTAAAGGCAATTTCCATATTATTATGATAGTGGCAAGCCATTATCTATACTAGAATAATATGAATTAAAGTACGAATCTTCATACTAACACTTTTGTGCTTTGTCAGGTCACGTTCTCATCAGATATGTACCTATATGATAGGCATATATTTCACATAGTTCCCATTCTCGCACAGTATTCCATCTCAGTCAAAATTACTATTAGAGGCAGGCAGAGAAAAACAGGCAACGATTAGCCGCGAACCATGGTATGTTCCTCTATTTGTCGGATCCAAAATTAGAGCTAGTGAATCGGAAACATTCGATCGGATCCTTGGTACGCGACACGACTTCCAGTCGGCTGTACCGATAAGAGAATAATCATTCTGCCTATCGTTTACTCAACGATGTTGGAATCGGCTTCCGGTCTCACCGCAATTGTTTACCAGATTTGCACATTTACACAACCTAGTAACTGGGTAACACCGAGTAACACGTTACCCCTTGACAAGTCTTGACCAGGACAAAATCTACCAATGATCTCTGACGGAAATGGGCTTGCAGAACTAGGATTTTTTACACTAAATCGTGAGGAAAAATTTGTTAGTTAGCCTAATAATAAAAAATACCATAACAAAAGAATACGTGGGTCAATTTCAACAAGAGATTTTTATATGTCATTTCGGTGGGATATTTTTATTTCAATGCTATCTACATATTTTTAGTGACAAATAAAACTTTAGCCTATTTTATAACATTGTGCGTGAGTGGACATCAAATTTCATCAAAACTTACATAAATATTTAAGGATGAATTTTTAAGAGTCCACTGAAATGAAAAGTGTCTACTGAAATGATAAAAATGACCACCGAAATGATAAACTGTGCACCGGAATGAAATAAATCCACCGAAATGATACAGCTAAGAAACAACCGTGCCGGGCAGCCAGGGTTCCGTACTTTGTTAGGTTTGATTTCCACAAATCTATACTAATATTATAAAGCTGAAGAGTTTGTTTGTTTGTTGGTTTGTTTGAACGCGCTAATCTCAGGAACTACTGGTTCGAATTGAAAAATTCTTTTTGGGTTGAATAGACCATTTATCGAGGAAGGCTTTAGGCTATATATCATCACGCGTAAGCCAATAGGAGCGGAGCAGCGATAAATAATGTTTTAAAATCGAGGATTCCACGGGGACGATGTCGCGAGCAGCAGCTAGTTTTAGATAAACACTGAGACAGGACAGTAGACAGTTATTTTAATATCATCATTAATATATAGATATTACAGTTAGTATTACGTATATATCATTCTTTGAGGATACAATAACCTCAAAGAATGATATTATTGTAATATTTATTAATATTAATTTTTCTGGTTGTTGTTGTGTGAAAATGTTGGAAAACTTTATCGTAAATGCTGGTAACCATAAATAAATATTTTTGTTTGTTTATGAACTAATATCTACTAATTTACTTGATATATTTTCAAAAGAGTGAACGAAGCGCGATAAGAAAGCTTAAAGTTTCTGATTAATATGATGGCTGCATTTGTAAGTTATGCCATTAATGGTACTCCATTTCTTCTCATAAAATTGTTTGTCCGAAAATCATTATCCATAACACGTTTGCTATAAACTGCAGTAACCATAATGTTCAAAACCCCGAACAGCAGCTTGACCGACTCACACTTATCTAGGCAACCGTACACACAAAACACTCAAAGATATACTTCCTTCACGACAACGCTCGCCCGCACATAGCCAAAGTCGTTCGCAGAAGCTATTGGATTTTGAATGGGAGCTACTGCCACATCCACCTTACTCTCCCGATCTAGCGCCAACCGATTTGTTTCGCTCTGTCAGTAATTATATACAGGACAAAAAATTTGATGATAGAGCACAGTTAACAGATTTCCTCGAAAGCTTTTTTGCCTCACGGCTCCCAAGTTTTTACGCTGAGGGTATCCATGCTTTACCTAATCGCTGGAAATGGGTTATAGATAACAACGGTGCCTACTATAAAGACAAGTAATTGTAAATTAAAAATATAATTAAAAATTGTTTTGTTTATTTGCAACGCTCATTACTTTCCAACCAACCCAATATATACATGTACTAGCTACATAGAAATATGTGTATATTATATATCTTAAACACAAATATTACACAACAAATACACCCGAATAATCTAATCTACACTTACATCACAAAACTATAATTTTGTATTTGATACTAGGATCTCTAAAACTTTATGGTTTTATTATTTCGGAGATACATTTCATTCCGGTGGACTGTAATTGGTATAACAGTCCACCGAATCCACTGAAATGATAACACTGAGATGATAAAATAGAGGTTAGTTCTACATTTAACTCCGAAATAAAATTATTAAAAAAATATTAACACTACTCAAACAAAACAGTACTTACGGCGAATTTAATACACAATATTGAAACAAATTAAACGAATCTAGCACGAGTTATAACAGTCACCGAAATGAAACTATTTTTGTCCCCATGTTACTGAAATGATAAACTTACTTTTTTGGCGGAAAAACCGCAAGCTTTGGGACCGGTGCGTTCGCGCCGAGAGCTTGAGCCGGGCTGATCCGAAGTGAGGAAAGGTGAGAGGGGCGTAACAACGCAATATTGACATGGCTATTCTACTAAAACTTACTGTCCTCTGAAATGATAACTTTTTTCCAGACAAAAGTTGACTGCCTGTCAAATCTATGAGAAAGAAGATAAACAAACAAAAATAGTTTTATTTGATCGAATATATTATAATTTAATGATTAGAAAATCGATTTAAATCCATATTATGAATGTATTGGCAGGGGAAGGTATTTTATGAGCGGAATTGGGTTCAGGACAGGCCACCGTGATGATAAAATAACACTTTGTAATTTTTTTTTTTGGTATATTAGTGGGTAGAAATCAATGATTTTTTTTGCCAAGGTAGAGAAGTACTTACGTTGTTGAGAAAAAATATATAAAATAAAAAACCTTTAACCAATAATTCACCCACGTATATAGAAACGTATTTTGATTATAATAACGTGTACTACTTATAATAATTTTGTAAACTTTATAAAACTGGATCTAGCAAGTAAAATATCATAACTGTTCCAATGAAATTATAACACTGTTATGACATAACTTGCTCAAACAATTGAACGAACATTCCATTGATGTAAAACAACAGAGCTTCGAGGAACATGCACGTGTCCCTACCCCTACCCATATAATATTTACCTATACCAATGTTGGCATTGGGTACTACAAATTGATATAATCCGATATATACACGCGGCAGTGTGTCCAACCAAGATCAATGAAAAAGGAACTCGCGATGCAGAAACCGTATTACACCATTTCGACATACTTTTGAAACCTTCACAAGTCCAAACCTACTTAACCTGCATACATGAAAAGCAGATTTATTAAAACCCCTTAAGTAGCTTGTTTTCAGCAAGTATCATCCAAATATCATCTTAATCCGAATTTTGAGCCTTAAAATGTATCATAATGTCGGGATTATCGACAGAAATTGGCACCCATTTCAATCTCAATTCTTTTGTCGCTGAAATTGACAATCACACATATTACCTATTGATATTGAACTTTACTCCCATTTTCACATTTACATATTATTATGTATGTTTGGTATTCGTTTTCCTCTATAATCTTTACAATTACGAAACGATATAAGCTCATATTTTATATTGTTTTTTGTCGAAAATACTATTCCAAAGTGATTGTGATTTTATTGATTCGTAGTTAACAGAACCTAAGAAAAAAATGTGATATTTTTTTATTTTTATTTGATAATTAGTCTAGCTGAATAATGATGATCTACGGATCAAAACCTCACCCTTAGCAATCATAGTTTTCTTATTGGTTACATCCAGATTATTTTCTTTAAATACTTTGAACATAATCATACTAATATTATAAAGTGGTTAAGTTTGTGAGGTTGTACGGAGTAATATCTGGACCAACTGAACCGCTTTTGAAAATTCTTTTAACAATAGAAAGGCACATTATGTATTTAATAGACATTTAAAGATATTTTTATTGATGATTGTAAGTCTAATAAGTCTATTTTAAATAGTTCAAAATGACTTATTTAATGAAATATTTCCGGGCGTCATCATCTGCCTAGCCTTTTCCCAACTATATTGGGGTCGGCTTCCAGTCATACCGGATTTAACACACAATCCATTAACTGGGCAACACGGTACTTCTTGGCATGACTGGAGACAGATTTACTGGCTTCTGACAATCCGTAACGACTGTCAAAGATCTACAAATGACAGCCGGAACCTACGGCTTAACGTGCTTTTCGAGGCACGGAGGAAACTCGGTATGTTAAGATGGTCACTCATCCATAGACCAACCTTGGCAAGCGTTGCTTAACATTGAAGATCGACCCTTTTTTTTTTGGATGGGAAATCATCAAATGACCCCTCCCCGCCCTGGGTGGAGCGGTAGGGAGTGTTAGACTCTTACTGACTAAAACCCACCCGTGTTTCTCTTGTGCCCTTTGCGTTCTAGGGCCGCGGTAACTCTTTCGAACAAATTCCGCAAAAGATCGACCCTTGCGGCTGTTATTCTTTAGCCACGAACTCCTCCATAATATTCCAATATTTACAGGCATATTCTGCTTAAAATGTAGTATAGGATTTGCTTATCGCGTTACCCAGTGCCAAAACCACGCATGACAATTCAATTATTCCTTGTTCGAGTCCTGTCAGGTATTTGCCAATGTTATAGAGCTATAAAACGTAGTAACAACAACTTGGAGTTTCCTTGAACTTGGTTTATTGCGGCGAGTGGTCCAAGTTGAAGTTTAGTTTGTTAACTATTGATTTAAACTAAAATTAGGAACGAAGAAATTTGGGAGAGAATTAAAATACGATTCGCCTCCTCGCCTGCTGTGGTGTAAACTCGGACTTCCTGATTGTAAACTATTGAAAAGGTCTAAGGTTATAAATTGGCATAATTGTCGTGATTTGAAAAACAACAGTTGAGTAAGTTATTTGGTAAATTGTAATTACCTAGCTTTGTCTACATCTATACTCTATACTAATATTATAAAGAGGAAAGATTTGATTCTTTGTTTGTATTGAATAGGCTCCGAAACCGCTGAACCGATTTGAAAAATACTTTGACTGTTGGAAAGCTACACTATCCTCGGGTGACGTAGGCTATATTTTATCCCCGTATTCACACAAGAACGGAAACTATGCGGGTGAAACCGCGGGGCGGTGCTAGTTAGTATTATGAAGAGAAAAGGTTTATGTTTCTGAATGTTTGTAACAAATAAACTCAAAAACTAGTGAAAATTCTTTCACCATTTAATGCTAGATTTTCCTTAATTAACTTAGGCTATATTAAATAAATGCTCACCCGTGCGAAGCCGGGACGGACAACTAGCCATAAATAAACTTAGTGACACATACTTAGTTGAATTGAATTTGCTGGTAGCCGTCATGATTTTCCTGCAGCCCAAGCCATTTGGGGTCAGCACAGAACATGTTCTACCATGATGTTTTGTCATACGTCACAGCATCGTTTACATATATCTTCTTTAGTCTTCTTCTTCTTCTCAATCCGTTTAACAGATACAATCCAATTTACCGTTTGGTGCCTTGGAGTAGAAAAAAAATGTATGTACCTAGTAAGTATTTTTTCCAAACTGCGAGGGATTTCTAATAGGTACAACGTTTCGTTCAATTTGCTTTTTCTTAAAACCAGTATCTTTAATTATTTTTTAAATATCTTTAAAACTCCAGTCTCCTATCACTTAGACCACCCCTCACCACAGACAAGCTTGTTATAGTTGTCCAACTCTACAGGGATTATTGTTTATAGGTCCCTCTAGAACATTGTTCGGTTCCATAAATTGGCAAACTACTGAGTGATACGAGTGGCTTATCAAGCATCTTCAATTAGAACTCTGATAGGGATTTGGTTCTGTTGTTTTGATTTGTAGTTTTTAAAGTTAATTAGTGGCTTTGAACACATCGGACAATGGTTTTGAAAATAGTTTTGCCTTGTAATCTTGCATGTGCATAATATAGCGGGCGGGAGGGAGGTGCATACCTGCAACCCACTAATATTCGCGGAAATTAAAACTAGATATATTATTTTCATTTTCATATTTATTGACTTTATCTAGTTGAATTAAGAAAAATGGTGAACCAAGGAAAATATTTTTGTTTCCCTTGCATTCGCTTATGGGAGCCAGAATCTGTGTTTCCTGATACCTACAACCTGGTGCTCTTCTGACTATAAGGGGGTTTGGTTTCCACACTTAGTCTTTATGTTGAATCTGTATGTGATCTGCATGGGCCATGGCGGCCGTCATTCCAACTACTCGCGTTAACTGTTATACATATTTTTCTACCTTAACTGGATTATACTAGTTTTCTTTCTGGATATGGTATGCCAAAAGGCAGAAATCAAACAAACTCATTTAGTTAATCTCGATACGGGATTTCTTGAAAGATATGATTCTTAATCAAAATTTTACCACTTTCATATAGTCATCTATTTTATTTTCATCAGTTTAGAAGGGAGAAAGAAAGCTCGTTTATTCCGCCAGAAATGACGCAAACTTAAAAGAAAACAACTTATCAACTGAAACTAAAAACTGTGTCAGGACCGAACATCAACTACCACGAGCCACACCACAACAAAACAGAACACAGTTGAGCTTTAGTTGCGTTTTGTTGTTTTGTTGCGTGACATTCGGCACCGAGGCACCGACAGACAGTGACAACATAATAAAAAAATAAACAATGCAATTAAAAGTAGACTGTTTACTTACTGTCTACTTGAAAATATGTATAAATCTAGTTTGTGCGTCGCATCCTTGCAAGAATCGGTCGTTTCTCAGCATATGTCGCGATTCTAGACAAGACCAATCAACGGCGCTGATTTTCAGCAGTTTACTTCTGAATCTTCTTGTCAAACTTTCGTAAGGCGTTCATAAAGTAAAGTTAAGTAAAGTTGTTTAGTTAGTTAGTAGCATACTCAAAATAGATGGACAGCCTGACAGCAGAATTTCCTGAAACTGTAGCTGAAACTAAAATAATCGTGAACTGGCTTAATTCAGCTTTCAGTGCCTGGTAATCAAGTAATTATAAATGTATTGGCCTAGCTCTGCTTTTGTTGTTTAATTAACTGGAATTCGATTATTGGGACACAAGCAGATTTCAGGGAAAAAAGTGATTAGGGTCGTTAAAAATTAACGTTACGTTTAATTTTTAAAGTGATTTAATCGCTTGGACCAGTCGAGACCTTTGCCTTGGTCTGCCAGCATGTGGCCTGGCGTCTAAGGAACCCAATTTGGTGATTCTTTTGCGGAAGACAAAACAAGGGGCTTTTAGAACGTCCATCGTTCTTGTAATTCTTAAATACTCATCCTAGCCTTTTCCCAACTATATCGGCGTCAACTTCCATTCAATCACGATTCAGTTGAATACATTGCCCATAGACCCCCCAAACTAGTATTTTATGTGAAGTGGATACCTACCAGACCTCCACAAAAAATCAAAAATGATAAATGATATTTATATTGTAAGTAGGTTGTAAAAAACACTTTTACACTTCAATCTTTTTTTACCGTTATAAACTAGATGAGGCCGATGTTTCCTAGCTGACTACCCTGAGAAGAAACACCGAAACAAACTCAGAGGTCAGAGGTCTCATTAACTGGGTGACACGGTACTTTTTGGTAAGACTGGAGTCAGGTTATCTGGCTTTTGACAATCTGTAACGACTGTCAAAGATCTACAAATGACAGCCGAGACAAACGGCTTTACGTGCTTTCGGAGGCACGGAGGAGTCTAGGTATGTTAAGATGGTCACTCATCCACAGACCGACCGCAGCTTAACCTTGGAGGACCACCCGTGTGTCTGTACAAAGATTGCTTGCAAAAGGTCACATTCTACCTAAAGACGACTTCAGCTGGATAGGGGTCCTTTGAGCGACGCCACTTCAAACGGTCTTGTGACTCTCGCGTCAATCCACCTCTCCAAATATCGGAAATCCGGAAATAATCTGCTAATAGAAGCAAGTAGAAATTTTTGTTTCGTCTATTATGACATACATATGTACATGTAACAAAAATTTGTACTCACTAGCTACAGCTGATATCGTAAAAAATATAGAGACTTCAGTGTATGTTTTCTTATGAGTGGAAGTCAACAGCGGGAAATGGATTAATATTGTGTTTGCTGACGATAGCTTACTACTGTATCGCTAGACACACAGCGGTAATATTTATTTTCAAGACAAGTAGTTTTTTACTACAGTAGGTATTTTTTCTCGGTTTGACTACTATGCTACTACTATGTTTTGTTGCTGAAAAAATAACGAAACATTTTTAGATTTTTTACGCTTGTTATTTGTTTATTTACGGTTGAAATTGCGTATTAAGCCATATCAATAACACGATAAAACAAACTGTCGAAATATACAATCATAAGTAATATTTTTCCCGTTACGACGAATTAGTTTGAACACTGAAATCAATCAAGCGGCACACGAATTCAATATTTTGTGTACCCTATTTTTGTGAACTTTGAGAGTTCGTAATAAATATCTGGACAAACAGACGGTCTGAGCGAAATTACTAGGGTTTCGTTTCTGTTATTTGACTCTAGAACCCCAAAAATTGAAACGTTTGCAAAAACTTATTTTCGACTAAAAATGGTTAGGACTACATACATATAATCGTTTTTACTATACACTGTCCTAAAAGAAGAGTTGTGTAGCGAAAACGGAACTCTAATTAACTATACTTACTTTTAGTTTGCTTGAATTATCACAACTAGCTACGAAGAAGTGACACAACCGCTTTAGTTGTTGATTGTATCAACAACCAAAGCGGTTGCCAAAAATAAATAAAAACATTGACATAATATAACGCAAAACACTCTTCAAATTGTTATTCCACGTTAATATTTATTTCGTTCACCTCGCCTGTTCAATTTCCTTTGTGAAAAGGGGACTAAATTATCTTCCCTTGGGGAATGATAAAAATGTCGAAATAGGCGAAAATTACCGAAATATTGGCGTGAATCTTTCAACACGTAGGTGTCGCGGTTCGACGGTTTAAGGGAGGTTGTTGACCTTGAGGATGCTCTCGACAGTAAAATCCATTCCATTCCTGTCAAGTTTGTAAGTGTATAGTGTGTTGTGATAGCATAGACGGCTTGATAGCATAGAAGTTATAATAGATTTTTTGTGGTCTGCACCCCATTTCTTAGAGTTCCTCTGTATAGAAAACGGAAACCTTATAGGATTACTCGGTTGTTTGTCTGTCTGTCACAGCCGATTTTCTCTGAATATACTAGACCGATGTTTTTTTTTTGATTCTGTGACTCAAACACGGACGCGTAACGGAAAACGGGGTCACTTTTTGGAGAGAAGATTAAAAAATAAAGGTTTCCAACTGGACCATGTGATATATCAAATTAAAGGACTCATCGTATGAGTGTAAAAAGTTTTTTTAGTTTTTTTCTGTAATATAGGATGCATCAATCAAAAATCATCAATGCTCCCACTCTCCGAAACTCTGAGCCTAAAATTAATAAAAAAGCAGGTGATTGGTCTTTACCAATAGATGACAAAATAGCTTATGAGAATTCTATGATTCTAAAGTAATATGCTTAAAAAAATATGATTCGTTACTTTTTTCTTCGTAAACGCTGATACCGCAATCCGAAGAATATTGTAGGAAATTCGTTATTAAAAGGTTCGTCTATTAAAAGGTTATTAAGACTTTAAACTTTTAAGAAGGAATTGTTGGTTCGAACAACTGTTTGTACGATACGCAACTATACCGCGGATCATTTTCCTTATCCTGTCTAATAGAATAGTTTTAAACAATAAAACCTACATACATTCATTCGCTAAATGAATGTACCTTCTATAAGTACTATCCGAGCTCTCGCTTCCAGTCAATACCCATTAACCATTCTTCAGGCTGCTCTCAAGTTTAAACCGAAATCAATGTCCCTGATTGGCAATAACTGTCAATTTAAGTAATTAATCAAATTAAATCCTCCTTTGATGATAAAGCCACTTTTGTAGACAGGACGTAAACAAAAGTGGCTTGCGAAAGTGAATTAATAAATTTAATTGTTTGGGACCGAATCAATTCGTGACTTTTAATATTATAATAGTCGCAGGGGTCTATTTCGGTACGGTGAAGCATACGGTAGAGGTCTGCCCTGCTTGCGATCGGTGGCAGCGACCTCTCGCGTCCGGCCCTGGTTCAATCCATGGTCCGGAACGAAGAGGCATGAGACGCGGTCGCCTCCTTCTGTGAAGCAATGATGCTGGCAAAGGAGGAAGCAGAACGCGTGCGGGACAGGGAAACCTCACGCTCCAGCTGCCGCAACAATAGAAGACGCCCCGGGCGCGGGCGTCGGGAAACGCAGGGCGATTCCCGGCCACCGTAGGTGCAGGCCTGCGGACGGCGAGCTATGGGTGGCTTATCGTCCGATAGCAACCATGTCCGGGTCGAAGGCGTATCGTGTTCCATGCGCGCCTCAAAGAGCTGTCAGCAACGAAGACGGGGCCCCATAGGGTCGCGCCTGCTAGGGTTGCGGAATTTGTTCGAAAGAGTCACCACGGCCCTGGAACGTAAAGGGCATTAGAAGGATCACGGGTGAGTTTGAGTCAGTAAAAGTCTGACACTCCCTACCGCTCCGCCCAGAGCGGGAGAAGTCATTAAATAATTTTCCACCCAGAAAAAAAAGAAAGGTTCTATGTTAAAGGTTAAGCAACCTTGCCAAGGCCTTGGAAATGTCGAAAAGCCGCTGGTCGTGGCTATCATTTGTAGATAGCTGATAGTCATAACTGGTAGTCTGAAGCCAGCAAAGACGGACACCAGTTTTGCCAAAGGACCATCGTGTTACACAGTTACTGGGTTGTGGATATCAGATAGGCAGATAGCAGTATGTAAAGTGTTGGTACTCTTTTGCATTGATTAAACAGGAAGCCACAATTGAGAAAAGGCAGCACACCTTTATGAGTTCAGAAAACTAAAGTGGCTTGCGTAAATGAATTAATAAATTGCATTGTTTGGGACCGAATGAATAAATTGAAAGGCAGCCTTTTTATTATGACGTGGTGTGACGTCATATGGACAAAGGGTAGATTTAAAATAGGTGAAGGGTTCTTGGCAGCGTCGCGGACGTCGCGTCGGAGTGCGTGCTGATATCAAGTGTTTTGCGGTGGATGAATAAATTAAAAGTGGGGAGTTTTTTTATATATATGTCGCAGAACCAACACAAATGCACATTTATTGGAATCGTTATGGATTATTTTCAATTTAGAATAACGCCATCTATTATCTTTTGTCAAAAACGTCAATCATTGTGATTGGGTAAGGTCACTTGGCAGCTGTCAGTTGTCATTATTTTGACATTAGACGCATTTGACTTGACAGGACAGACTTTGGATAAATGCGAACACAAGAGGTCGTGCTGCCCACCTGTATTGAACTTACTGCGTTTCCGTACCTTCATACAATTCCATCACCATTGCTCTCGAAACGGTGAAGGAAAACATCGTGAGGAAACCCGGCATGTCTGAACCAAAAATTCGAAGACATGTGACATTCGCCAACCCGCACTGGGCCCGCGTGGTGGATTATGGCCCATTCCCTCTACTAGAGAGGAGGCCTGTGTCCCAGCAGTAGGAACGTTAAAAGGCTGATTATGCAGTAATTCAACTCCCACACGGGTAACGAGTCCCATTGAAAAGTTAAAAGGGGAAGGGAAACTTGCCCGGCAACGTGTCTACAGTGGCTCCCAAATAAAACCATCAGTAATTGATTTCACAAACGGAACTGAACGAAGGGGCGCTCACATTTCCAATATTACGTAAATACGTGTAGCTAATTGGCAAGTGAGGACGCTCCTCAAATTACTACGCGAGGATACCATGACGACCACTTAGCTGCGTACCTACGTTTATGGATATACTGAACAATTTTCAGGAAGGTCAATGACCTTTTCTTATGAATTGTAAATTATCAAGTGTCCTTTATTGCGGGCTATGGAAAGGGCTATGCTCGGTGTGTCTCTGAGGGATCGCATCAGACATGGGGTGATCCGTCAGAGAAGCAAGGTCATCGATATAGCCCACTGGATTAGTAAGCTCAAGTGGCAGTGGGCTGGCCATATTAGTCGTAGAACCGACAACCGTTGGGGTAAACGAGTTCTAGAGTGGAGACCACGTCTCGGCAAACGTAGTGTAGGAAGTCTTCAGGCACGGTGGAGTGACGATTTGCGCAGGACGGCTGGCAGAAACCGGATGCAAGAAGCCGAAAATAGAACTAAGTGGCGTGCTATTGGAGAGGCTATGTCCAGCAGTGGACTGCAACAGACTGTTGATGAAATGTCTTTTTCTGGGTTAAATACAATCAAATGACATCTCCCGCTCTGGGTGGAGCAGAAGGGAGTGTCAGACTTTTACTGACTAAAACCCACCAGTGTTCCACCTAATGCCCTTGGCGTTGCATGGCTTCGGTGACTCTTTCTAACAAATTCCGCAACCCTGTCAGATAGTGATGTCAATAAACTTAAGCTCTACACAGAGTGTCAATCTACCAGCGAAAATGATTATCAAAAGTCAAACACTGGGCAACATAAAAAGATCTCTTCAGTAACTTGGACCACTGTTGTTAGCAGATAGAATGTGACTTTTGATTTAATGGATGTTTATTACAAATTCTCATTACATGTAAACTTAAACGCGGGTGGCAGCTAGTGTGTGTGTGTTCTGGGGCCGCCCCTGTGGAACATCGGCTACGACTGGGTGCTGCGCGCCGACCTCCCTCGCGGCGTCAGCGTAGTCTGCTACGCTGACGACACGCTGGTTTTAGCGCAAGGGGGGTCGCACCAGGCGGCGGCTGAGTTGATGACACGCGGGGTTGCGATAGTCGTTGACAGAATTCGGCAACTGGGTCTCGAGGTGGCCCTACACAAGTCCGAGGCCATGTGTTTTCATGGCCCTCGGAACCGGCCACCACCGGGAACCCAGGTAACGGTAGGAGGGGTTCACATCGGCGTCGGGTCAACGATGAGGTACCTGGGCCTCGTCCTCGATAGCCGGTGGAACTTCGCGGAGCATTTCCGACGTTTGGCACCCAAACTGGGGCGGGCTGGGGCTGCCTTCAAGCGGCTCTTGCCCAATCTGGGGGGACCAAACGCCTCCTGCCGGAGGCTGTACGCGGGGATCGTGCGGTCCATGGCCCTTTACGGGGCCCCAGTGTGGGCGCTGTCGCTAAGGCGACTGCCAGCGCGCCACCTGGTCTCGGCCCAGAGGGTCATGGCCACTCGGCTTGTCCGTGGATACCGCACGGTCTCTGGCGAGGCGGCGAATCTCCTTGCCGGATTACTGCCGTGGGATCTGGAGGCGAGAGCCCTCGCGCACGTTTACGCGTTGCGCGTGGAGGCGCTAAGCCGGGGTGAAATGCTGCTGCCGCGGCAAATTGCTGCGCAGCGGACGGAGCTCCGGCGGGATCTCACGGAGGTTTGGAGACAGCGACTATCGCAACCCAGTGCTGGGCACGCCACTATTGTGGCGATAAGTCCCCTCTTTGAGGCGTGGCTGGAGAGACGTCACGGCGTTCTCACCTTCCGCCTGACGCAGGTGCTCACCGGACACGGTTGTTTCGGGAGGTACCTGTGTCGGATCCAGCGGGAGGACACGTCCGGGTGTCATCACTGTGTGGATCGCCCGGAGGACACGGTGGAGCATACGGTGGAGGTCTGCCCTGCTTGGGCGGAGCACCGCCGTGTCCTCGTCGAGGCGATCGGCGGCGGCGACCTCTCGCGTCCGGCCCTGGTTCGGGCCATGGTCCGGAGCGAGGAGGCATGGGAAGCGGTCGCCTCCTTCTGCGAAGCAGTAATGCTAGCGAAGGAGGAGGCGGAGCGCGTGCGAGAGAGGGATGCCCCTCGCTCCAGCCGCCGCAACAGAAGAAGACGCCCCGGGCGTCGGGAAACGCAGGGCGATTCCCGGCCACCGTAGGCGCGGGCCTGCGGATGGCGAGCTATGGGTGGCTCGCCGTCCGATAGCAACCAGGCCCGAGTCGACGGCGCGTCGTGTTCCACGCGCGCCTCAAAGAGCCGTCAGCAAATTAGACGGGGCCCCATAGGGTCAGTGCCTGCTAGGGTTGCGGAATTTGTTCGAAAGAGTCACCGCGGCCCTGGAACGCAAAGGGCACAAGAAGGATCACGGGTGGGTTTTAGTCAGTAAGAGTCTGACACTCCCTTCCGCTCCGCCCAGAGCGGGAGAAGTCATTTGATGATTTCCCATCCAGAAAAAAAAAAAAAAAAAAAGCTAGTGTACAATATTAGTGTAATCTATACTTATAATAAATCTGTAGAGAGGTCAATTCTGTACAAGGAATATATTTTCAAAATAACTATCAGGGGGTGATTAGTGATCGATACTGGTGCCAAAAATGCAATCAGTAAAATTTTTGTCTGTCTGTCTGTCTTTCTGTCTGTCTGTCTGTCTGTATGTTCTTTATAGAAACAAAAACTACTCGACCGATTTTAACGAAACTTGGTGCAATTATTCTTCATACTCCTGGGCAGGTTATAGTATACTTTTCATCACGCTACAATCAATAGGAGCAGAGCAGTGAAGGAAAATGTTGGGAAAACGGGAGAAGTTACTCCATTTTTTAAGCTTCCGATACTTTTATTAATTAGTAGTTATTTTATTAATTAGTTATACGTAGTTATAGGTATAGTATATAATAAGTTGTACATATTTCACACACACATAGTGATCTATCAATGCACAGCACAAACCACTGAACGTATCGGGCTGAAATTTGGCATGCAGGTAGATGTTATGACGTAGGCATCCACTAAGAAATGATTTTAATTAATTCTACGAAAAAGGGGATAAAATAGGGGATCAACGTTTGTATGAAACTTTGTCAATTTTAAACCGATCGGGCTGAGAGTTTCAAAATCGGGGGTAAAGTAACTATTCCACGCGGACGAAGTCGCTGGCAGAAGCTAGTCTAAAAATATATTTGAAATAATCTCTTTTTTTACCTTTTACCTACCGTCACCTCATAAAATAACTTTCAACGCGCAACTTTCTACGAGCCAACTCCTTATTATTCTACCAGCGTACTCCATATCTAGACTAGACTAAGAAATATGACATTGTCAATAATAAACAAGATTTTCTATGATCCTGCGCTCCGGAGTGCATCGCAATGCGCCGTGTGTTATATTCGCGTCACGAACAGAACTGTACGTGACCGGAGTTGAAGACTGAACGCATGATTTCTCTTTCTATTTCTGCGATGAAATTGAACTTTGACGTCTCTGATATTAAAAAGTGCAATAGATAGATGGCAAAGAAAATGTTCAATATCGAAGATTGTTGTTCTGGGGAGTAAGGAGCTTTCAGTCAAAATTAACATTAAAAAATGATTGAGATTCAATTTAGCAGAATGCCAGGGCTTAGAATTCCTGAACAGTGATTGCATTTTCTTTAACTTAGAACACTGCTATTAAAGTTGCGAAGTCATATTTTTTTGTCAATATTAAACCGTATTTTAAATTAACTTGAGTGTAGCAAATGACAAAGAAAGACCGCAAATACAATGGATATGTCTTGATTTTGCAGTTTTGCCTCGCAAGAGAGAAGGTTGTTTACATATATAATTTTAGCTAATCTAAGACGACTACCTTTTGGAAGGGTGTAGTAATGCGTATTTTACATGCATTTTTAAGTTGACTGTCGTGATTTGAACGATCTTAACTATATATTTAAGATATTTCTCAATAACTTATCGTATAAAATTGCTGCAGAAACAAAGTCATAGTTAATTAACATGCCGAAAGTTGAAATAATTTCGTCAAAATCTTGTCTAGCAGAGTGGTTAAAATCGGTGCAGTAGTTTTGGAGCTTATTCGGTGCAAATAAACAATATTATCAAAAAATATTAGTACAGATAGACGATCTTAAATTGAAACTGCATTGCATACTGCGCTGTTCAGTAATAGCTTTTTCAGTCAACAAAGTTGAATCGGCACAACTACAAACTTTTGTATGTCACCGCCTGTCAAAATACAAAGGCAAACTGTTGACATAAATCACAAAGTTACTGAAAAGCAATGAGGCATTTGTTGCGTGGCAGTAATCTTTTTACTCAGCTCTAATGTCATTAATTCATTTAATGCCTTCTAAATGAGAAACTGGAAACAAAAGTGTCATTTAAATTAAATTTAAACAATGATTGATTAATTCCGTAAAGTGCGACTTGATATGAATGATTTAAAGAGACACCTATCAACACTAACTAACGGAATTCTATTAATAAACCTGCTGTCCGTCCGTTTGTTTATCAACGGGCCCATGGGCCCAAGAACGCAATAGATGGACACTGTGGACAGTAAAATTTTCACCGAGTTCGTATTTTTGTGGCCGATATAACATCAATAAAATAATATTTAAAAAGGAAAGGGAAGAAACGTGATTTATTCTGTTTATGGTACGGGACCCTTTGTTTGCAGGTCTGCGTTTTTTTTTGCCATAATAATATTTAGTCATTTTAGTAAAACAGTCAATCTATATTCTAGAATAGGGATGTTCCCAAATGATTTTATTTAGTCCGTCGGTTAGATTATCGAAAAATATTGGACCCATATTTTTTGCTTTTTCAAATCTATAAAAATTAACGAAGATAAAAAGCATCAAAGTGGGAGCTTATGTCGTCACGGCGTGCTTCAATTTGGAGCACGTAGTGAAGTCACACGAGTTTTCAACACACTGTATCGTCTTCGTTTTTTGTTTACGTGAAAAAAGTAAAAAAAATATGTCCAATATTTTTTGGAAATCTGTCTGACGGACTAATTAGACCTTTTTAGTCAACTACCCTATTATCCAAATAAGTTAGTTATCATTTTAGAATGTTATTCAGTTAAATACTCAGTTTCATCAAGTTAATTTAAATCTATACTAATATTATAAAGCTGAAGAGTTTGTTTGTTTGTTTGAACGCGCTAATCGCGGGAACTATACTGGTTCGAATTGAAAAAATATTTTTGGGTTGAATAGACCATTTATCGAGGAAGGCTTTAGGCTATATATCATCACGCTTAAGCCAATAGGAGCGGAGCAGCGATAAATAATGTTTTAAAATCGGGGATTCCACGGGGACGAAGTCGCGGGCAGCAGCTAGTGTTCTAATATATCTAGGTATCGATCCTAACGAAGCCAGTGATACTCGACGCCTTGGGTATGTACTTGCAAAAGAATTTCGTCTAAAAAAAGAGTATATACTTGGCAGGCTTCATTAAATTCCATCTCCTTCATATTTTACGCCAGCGATATTTTCAATTAAATTACTCGTTGCCTTACAGAGTCGACCTCCGATCGACTATTCGTTTTCATAACACTCGGATACATGGCTTAATGGACGCCCTTTTATAATGATTGCTTTTGTCACCTCATTATATAAGTAACTAGCTGCTGCCCGCGACTTCGTCCCCGTGGAATCCCCGATTTTAAAACATTCTTTATCGCTGCTCCGCTCCTATTGGCTTAAGCGTGATGATATATAGCCTAAAGCCTTCCTCGATAAATGGTCTATTCAACCCAAAAAGAATTTTTCAATTCGAACCAGTAGTTCCTGAGATTAGCGCGTTCAAACAAACAAACAAACACAAACAAACAAACAAACAAACTCTTCAGCTTTATAATATTAGTATAGATATAGGTACCTAGTGAAAGCTTTTAAATCATTTTAATTAATGGATGGAATATGAAAGCTTTTGTGTAAAATGTGCTGTTGCGGCTGAGTTGGTGTGCCTTTAATTTAATTAACCCCGTGCTATTGTAACACGTAGGTTACATAATATCATAGCCAAATAGTAGAATTTTTCGAGTTACACCGCGGCTAACCGTTTTGTATTACAGCGGATCAACGTTCAACCGGACTTTATTACTGCAGAACAAACTGCCGTCGCGAAAATACGATACTATTATAATTGATCCACTTTCAGCACTTCATATTTCTTCTGTTTTGTTATTGTTATGGTTAGCCAAATAACTTGTTGTTTTCAACTGTGGTAAACTACTTATTTACTAAGTATTTATTAACACATACGAAACACATATAAAAAAAATATTCTATTCTATTGAATTCTATTCTATTCTAACACGTTACACGTACACAAGCACATCATACGAATTTTATAATCTCTTCCTAACTTTGTTTTTATTTTTAGTATAATTTCATGTTCAATTGTATTGTAGGTATTTGTTTACTCTATTATAGCATTAACTTTATTTCGATGAAATATATTTATATATGTTTTCTTTTATATGGATTCAAACGAACCGCCATTCGTACTTTGAAAGTGTCATTAGAAAACCAGCGTCAGGTAGCATCAGTCTGCCTGGCATATCGCTGAAATGGACCTTTTTAGTGCAGCCGTGAGACACATTTTTAGTTTTTGTCATACCTATAATAATTTATTTCGTTATTTGCATGTGCCGTGTACCGTGCGTGTTTTATGTATGTGCCAAATAAATATTATTCTTTCTTTTTCTTAACCTCCAATTGACTAACTGTTGCATTACACAGCATGTAAGGAACCGCCGCTTTGTAAATGATTGACTTAAAGCTTTGGTAACTGTGGAACATAAACTCACTCCGAAACTACAGAATGCCACCTGCTACGATCCTTACATACAAATCCTAATATAAATGTTTCGTCTACTTTAATGAATCTGGTCATAAACGTACACCGGTTGTGAATACTATGTGCCTGACCTCTCTGAAGAATATCTTCAACAAGTTCTGTGTGTGTCCTTCTAAAGTGGTTCCCCTCATGGTTTTTTCCACTCTATCTGTCTTGTAAGCTTTTTCAGTCACCTTTTTTTTCTGCATGGGAAATCATCAAATGACTTCTCCCGCTCTGGGCGGAGCGGAAGCGAGTGCCAGACTCTTACTGACTAAACCCCACCCGTGACTCTTTCGAACAAATTCCGCAACCCTAGCAGGCACTGACCCTATGGGGCCCTGTCTACGTTGCTGACGGCTCTTTGAGGCGCGCGTGGAACACGACGCGCCGTCGACTCGGGCCTGGTTGCTATCGGACGCGGCGAGCCACCCATAGCTCGCCATCCGCAGGCCCGTTTTTCAGTCGCTTTAAATTCACTGTTTGTTCTGTGTAACGATCTATAGTCAAACTAGTGAAGCCAAATGTAATAAGTTCCGAGAAAAATACTCTCCTTTACTTTATAACAAAGCATTATACATACCTTCTGCTTCGCAAGAGGCCCCCCATTATACATTTCGGTATTGCAAATTACCCAGGAGGGTTGGTAATCAACCATTTGACATGTTGGGAGAGGGGAAGAAAGCATAGGGTTCTTTTGAAAGTAAAGTGCCGTTCCATCTGCCAGAATTAGGGTAAAAATCTAACCCCTGTATTGCAAGGAGTAGAATTTGAGGACATGCCTTCAACTCCTCGAGTAATGAAATTGGCATTTATATCTTGATCATTACTGACATTAATCGGGGCATTTTCCATTACAATGGTGACCGAGACGAGTCGAGGTCTTTCAAACTGCCTTGGAATATAGATCCTTACTAATATTAAAAAGTTTGTATGTATGGATGTTTGTTATTCAATCACAATAGAACGGCTGAACATATCTTAGTGAAATTTGGCACAGAGGTAGAAGATAGTGAAAATAGTCTAAAATAAATCATAAAGGATACTTTTTACCCCGGAAGTATGTTCTTTTGGGATTTCTTGGTAATTTTCGTGTAAGCAGTGGTGGCCGACTGTTCTCAAAACGGTGAAGGAAAACATCGTGAGGAAACCGGCATGTCCTAGAACTAAAAATTCGAAGACATGTGACATTCACCAAACCGCACTGGGCCCGCGTGGTGGATTACGGCCCATTCCCTCTCCTAGAGAGGAGGCCTGTGTCCCAGCAGTGGGAACATTCAAAAGCTGATTATGCTTATGCTTTCGTCATTCACGCGGGTGGAGCTGTGCAACTAGTAGAATATATTTTTGTTACTGCTAGGTGTAGGCCTTTCTCATGTGGGCCTGCGGATGGCGAGCTATGGGTGGCTTGCCGTCCGATAGCAACCATGCCCGAGTCGACAGCGCGTAGTGTTCCACGCGCGCCTCAAAGAGCCGTCAGCAACGTAGACGGGGCCCCATAGGGTCAGTGCCTTAGCAGGCACTGACCCTATGGGGCCCCGTTTTTGTTGTGGGGAATTTGTTCGAAAGAGTGACCGCGGCCTTGGAACGCAAAGGTCACAAGAAGGATCACGGGTGGGTTTTAGTCAGTAAGAGTCTGGCACTCCCTTCCGCTCCGCCCAGAGCGGGAGAAGTCATTTGATGATTTCTCATCCAGGAAAAAAAAGGCCTCTCTCATCTAAATCATCCCGCCAAGTTGCCCGTGGTTGTACATACATATATGGCCTTAACGTTTGAAGAACCAACGATCTAAAGTAATCTCAATTTACAAAGAGTTAAAATTGTTTGTTAATACGCTTCAAGGCAGCTCTAAAAGAACAAAACCGATCACTGATATGAACCACGGTAGCGCGGCTGTTCGAAATCCATAAAAAATAAAATTTATTCTTATAACATTTTAATGTTCATTTATGCTTCTATCTATACTTAAAATTATGAAGAGGAAAGATTTGTATTTTTGTATGTAACGAATAAACTCACTACTGTGGCCGTATTACGAAGTGCCAATGCCATCATGATTCGTGTAAGAGAAAGAGATAGTGCTATTCGTCTTGTCCGCAACTCCGTCTCTCTCTGACACAGAAATCCTGGATGAATAGGGGAATTCGAATGGCAATGCGACGTAGGGACCGCGCGTTTCGGAAATTTAAAAAGGATCGTACTGAGGATAATTGGACGTTCTTCAAGACTGCCAGGAATCGGTGTAACCAGATGATACGCAACGCTAAACGCCGCCACATTTTTAGTAATATCACTTCTTCTTCTTCTGCCGATATCTGGAAATTCCTTGGAACTCTAGGTATCGGCAAATCGCGCTATTCAGACCTTCCTAAATCAATTGACTTGGATGACCTAAATCGCCATTTCTCCACTGTCCCTATGTTAGATAGTCCAACCGAACGTCAAACTATTGACTATATCGCTGGTCTGACGCGTCCCAATAATGACCCTTTCATTTTCACCCCAGTAGATCCGGGAAAGATAAAAAAGATTATCCTATCTATTAAATCCAAAGCCGTGGGCTGCGATAACATCAGTCGTCATATGATCGTTTCGGCTTTGGATCAACTTCTTCCTGCCATATCCAACATAGTAAACTTTTCCCTTTACTCAGGTACATTTCCTTCCCAGTGGCGAAAAGCCCATGTCCGGCCCCTTCCTAAGATTCCCAATCCCACTTTTTCCAGTCACTTTCGTCCAATTTCCATCCTTCCGTTTCTGTCCAAAGTGCTCGAGGCTTGTGTTCATAAACAGTTTTCCAAATATATTTACAGCAACTTCCTCATCAGCCCATTTCAATCCGGTTTCAGGCCCGGGCACACCGTAACGGCTCTTCTTAAAGTGACTGACGATATAAGGCGCGGAATGGAAGACACTAAAGTTACGATTTTAGTGTTAATCGACTTCTCCAACGCATTTAATACTGTCAGTCACGAAGTTCTCTTGTCTATCCTTTCTTATCTTATGGTCTCTTCCGAGGTACTGGAATGGTTTTCCTCTTATCTTCGAGGGCGTCAGCAATCAGTTCATGCTGGAGACTCTTTGTCCGGCTGGTGTGACCTTGCAGCTGGCGTCCCTCAAGGCGGTATTTTATCTCCTCTTTTATTCTCTATTTTTATTAATCTCCTAACTACTGTACTTCAGTGTGCGTATCATCTCTATGTCGACGATCTACAGCTTTATTGTCAGACAGGTGTTGACAACGTATCGTATGCAATCGAGGAGCTCAACCGGGATTTGAGAGCTATCAAGAACTGGTCGGACCGATTCGGGGTGGCAGTCAACCCTTTAAAGTGTCAGGCTATCATTGTTGGGAGTCCCCATAGCCTGAGAAAGCTTAATGGCTTAACTGTACCACCCTTAATCTTTGACAACACCATCATTCCGTTTGGCTCCGAGGTTAAGGATCTTGGTCTGCATGTCGACACCTGTCTTGACTGGCAAAAGCAAGTCACGAGTGTCAGTCGAAAAGTTACCGGAACGTTGCGGTCACTGTATCGACTGAAAAATCTTCTCCCCGCTCACATAAAGGCAATGCTTGTACAGTCCCTCATTTTCCCCATAATTGACTATGGTGATGTGTGCTATTACGACCTGAATGCAGATCTCCTCAATAAACTTGACGCCTTCTAAATAACTGCATCCGATTCACCTTCAACCTCCGCAAGTATGATCACGTATCCGCGCATCGATCTCTATTAAAATGGTTACCCATTCGTCAACGCAGAGCGCTGAGGGCCTTGACTAGTCTGTTTTCTTTTCTTAATAATCCTTCTTCTCCTTATATAACTTCACAAATTCAATTTCTTTGCGCTGCCCATAGTAAAACTCTTCGTTCTACCAATAACCGTCTTTTACGATGTCCCTCACACCGTTCTGGGTTTATTCACTCCTCTTTCTTTGTCCAGGCAATCTTCCTTTGGAATGCGCTCCCTCTGAACATCAGGACGGCAACTAGTCGGTGGTCCTTTAAGGTGAAAGCACGTGAGCACATTCGCAAGAAGTTGGTAGAATCATCACAGCGTTAATTCGTAGGATTCATTTTTCTCAATGCCGTTGTTAATTTTATTTGTATGTATGTATATATGATTGTATTTTTCCCTCTCTGTTTGTCTTTATTTTATGTTGCACCTGCCATGTTGTCTCTGCACTACCCTAAGGTCGACTGGTAGAAAATGCCTATGGCATTAAGTCCGCCTTTGTACAGTTTTTTTTTTACTAGTGCATAAAGTTTTAATAAATAAATCATGATGGATTTAAGACGTCATAATAGGTCGCCTGGACCGATTTAAAAAATTCTTTCACTATTAGAAAGCTACATTCACCTTGAGTAACATAAGCTATATTTTATCCCCATATGCCCACGGGAACGGGAAGTACGTGAGTAAAATTATGGGGCGCTGCTAGTAGCTTATAAAACACAAAAAAGCTGTACAAGTTAAGCCTATTACGCTTTAAAAATAATTGTCGCGTCCCGTACAATAAATGACAAATTACACAGAGTTGCTACACAAAGAAAATTTTTTACGAAACATACTTCAGGAGATCATGAAAAATCTTTTCCTTGTTCTTGGGTTGTAAATAAATGTCGGGAAATCCAGTGAAGGATGATACTTCTCTCATATTTAGGCGGGTATGAATGTAGTACAGTCGTAAAGACAAGCTTTTACTGTGGACTGTGGGAGAAATAATTTTAGATAAGTACGAGCTGTGTTTTATTATACTGAAGTTTTGCCATCGTTATGAAAGTTTTGTTCTATGACCGTTGATCTCTGTTTCTTTGCTGGAAAAACTGTTGCTTGAATATAATAATTTTAAATCTATCTCAATTTCAGACATACACAAGATTGTTTAATGCCAACTTTATCCAGTGACCTGTCTCCGCCCTCTACGAACATTTGCAATACCGAGGACTTGTGTCCTGTTAGTATCATTTTTAAATACCCTTTTCAATTTCTGTTTGAAAATTGCCCAATATTAAACAAAATTATATACTCAGAGAAGGGTACTAAAGTATAACTGCTGATTTTAAAAGAAATTTCGTAGACACAGTTTGTAAAGGGTCGGAGACGGAAACTTCAGATCGTCCTTGGTAAATTTATTAAAACAACAGTACTATTATACACGAATGGTGTTTGCATTTACCCGTGCTATAAAACAAACTGCAACAGTCACACAAACAAATATATACATACACATACATATCTACATACAAGATGTTTAAAGATTGTCTTTTTAACACTTACCGCATACAAATCTACGGATGCGGCGGAAATTAACTTTAAGTATTTTTTATTTATTACCAGCTTTTCCCATTACGATAACCATGAATTCTTATTTTCAAACATTAGGTATATTTCGTTTGACAGTACCAAGTCTACGTCTCGTTTGAACTCCGCTAGCATTGGCACTTTGCCTTATAACTAAAAACCATGTTACGGTGGGGGTATACCATTGATATATTATATTTTTATTTGCAGCATTTGGGGGGCAGTAACCCTATGCATTACGCCAGCAATTTATCACTTGTTTTTTGTTTGAAAGAATACGTACAAACATGAGAAAAAAAAAACAGTAAAGTTCAAATCATGCCAGTCATTTTGGTTGAGCATGGATGCTCAGTCGAATCAGCCCTGCCCGGGATTGTCCGAGCAGGGCTGGTTCACCTTATTTGAGATGTTATCGTTCAAATATTTGGCTTAGCTTTGGTTAGGTACAGCAGCTGAAACAGGTACAAAGTAGGATGTTACGGAACTATATTCATGTGAGATTTGAGTCTGTCCGTCCCGACTCGGGTTGAGACGTATCAAAGTCTGGGGAAGCGTATCTTTCAATATAGTATATAAAATAACCAAAGGGTAATATTGGAGGGGTTCAAAAATTGTGTTAGTGTACTTGGAAGCAGACGCATAAGCAGTTTTTAATTAATCTGAATATATTAGGCACATAGGAGTTTTACCGTTAGTGAATCGATGGAAATGGTTCCATCCATGTGATCCATGTAATGAGCCTAAAATATTATTTTTAAACCAGTATTCAACACTGGAAAAATCAGTCTGAGATTCCAGTATCCATATCCTAATTGCGTCCAAGAAATATCTTACATTTATACATTTTCTACAGCTACTTCCATCGACACTTGTTTTTAGAATTTTACGGGGTATTTGTCCACCTTTTAAGTATAAGAGGTTAAAGGTTTTCTACAAATGGGACGGCGTCATCTTGACAATTTTAAGTTACACCTGTGTGAAAGATAATTAGCCGATAGTGTAGTGTACTATAGTTTTTATAACTTCACATTAGATTTATGGTCGTGAAGTCGTTTGGAATGCCATACAATAGATTTCTGCTAAACGATTTTAGTGGAATTTATTTTTGCCAATATAACAAACGTTAAATGACAGCAAATCTTGTACGCACATATTTTCATTTTGCCGAATAGCCCATTTTTCCCAGCAGGAATTCAATAAGTATGCAACTGAGCAGTCATAGCAATCTCCCCCACAGCTTTCCTTCTTCCCGGGCATGCCTTCTCCCATAGGTTAGGCTGGTCTAGAAGTACGTACCTACATAGGCTCTAACTGTTCTAAAATAAAATAACTCCAGGTAAGTTATCTTTCATAAAGTTACATGAAACTTAACAAAAATGTGTCATATCTTTGGAAAATGAGCAAAGTGGGAACAGCGTACTCTTATTGGCATCACACCACGCATTTGGCATTTGGCGCAATATCCTATCCCGTCTTTCTTTGGAGGATTCAATCTCACCCTTACCCTTATTTCACCACATGTTGGAGATGTACATTTTCGTTTTCGGTGACATTCGAGCCGCATACTTGCCATTTTCTAAATACGAGTATCTGTAGTTTTACCATAACCATACTCCCAAATGTTTAAAATATTTTAAAATACAAGACCAAAACGTTTATAATAGGGGTGTTTCCTGAGTAAAAAATATATGATTATGTTTAGTCCGTCAGTTAGATTATAGAAAAATATTGGACACGTATTTTTTCCTTTATCAAATCTATAAAAACTGACGAAGATACAAAGCATCAAAGATCAGGAGTGGGGGCTTGTGACGTTACGGCTCGGTAAAAATTGTAGCGAATAGTGACGTCACACGAGTTTTCAACGCTCTGTATCGGCTTCATTTTTTGTATACGTGAAAAAAGAAAAAATACGTGTCCAATATTTTTTGGAAATCTATCTGACGGACTAATTAGATTTTTTTAGTCAACTACCCTATTATAAGTATGCAAATTCTGTGTTTTTGTACACTCCTAATTTTTTCACACAGTACTTTTCACTAGCTTGCACTTCGAAATTACCATGAAGTTAGCCGCTTATGGTAAACAACTTCATGGCTATTGCGTACTCTTATCGGATGCGTGTTCTTAGACCAGCATACCCTTAACGCCCCGGCAGACTTCTTTTGGCGACGACGTCATTATACTGTCTTCCACTGCGTGATAACTCTGGGCCATCTTTAACAATGCTAGGCCCGCCGAGAATCTTCTTTCCTTACATTTAAAACAGAATTGAGGGCAATTTTAACCGGTAATCAAACCGGGTAAAATTGCCCTCAATTGTGTTGTAATGTTTACAACCATATTCAATTCACATTTATTTACTAAAACCACATTATTTCCTACCCTTGTTACATTCCGTCAACATGAAACATATTTTAATTAGACTCTAGCTTTTTCGACACAACCGCTGGAAGGGAGAAATTATTTAATTTTATGTTCCCTGAAAATTAAACTGTTTTCTCTTAAGGGCACTACCCTTAAGAGAAAACAGTTTAATTTTCATGAAAATGATACTTAGTTGATTTGATTGTTAAACCCTTAACTAATCAAGCTAACATGTAACTTCTTGTTATTTTGAGGCCTAGTATTTACTGTTTAAAACATTTCAAGCGAAATAACGCAAGCTTTGCGTTATTTCTAAACATCTTTGTTACCTACATATAGTGAATATCTGTTTAATGTGGATCTCCAAGGTTAAGCAACGCTTGCCAAGGTTGTTCTGTGGATGGGTGACCATCTCAACATACCGATATGTCGTTAAAATACCATCGTGATACTGTTTAAACGAATTTTAAATATTCTTTCACCAATGGAAAGCTACATTACCTGTTTCCGTGGAAATACGGAGAATATGCGGGTGAAACCGCGGGGTGCTGCTAGTAATGTTATAAATGCGAAAATTTGGAAGTTTAGATTGAATGGATGTTTGTTAATCAATCACCTCAGAACGGCTGAACGGATCTTGATGAAATTTGGCACAAAGATAGATTCTAGAATAACACAAAGAGTACTTTTTATCCCGCAGGCTTACTCCCGGGAAAGTAAACAATGTTGAAGATATTCCCTTGGGATAAAGTAGGTGAAGCCGCTGACAGTATTTAGTAGTTAATAAAGATTCTCAACAGAATCTACTTCTTAATACATTTTCCTTCCCAATGGGGAAGTGACATAAAAATAAGTACAGCAAAATAAAAATATCAACAATATAATATTCATAATCCCATAGGGCTTACATGTTCGCCGTTCCGCATAACCATTAAGGATGGCCGCCCATGGCTTCCCCGATCTCCGGCCAACCATGTAAATACAAATTTCGTGCCAGGTGTAAAAGGAAAATAAATTGTTGTTTGTACAGGGCACCGAATTAAGTTCGTAATTAAATAAAATACAAGTAAGTCTTGCTTTCTGTTCTGGTTACTGTAGATACAGGAAACGTGTTCCTTTAATACCTTTTCCTCAATTATTCTTATATTATCGTCCATTCGCAGATATACATAATTATATCTAGCATGGGCGTACCCAGCTTCTGCCCTATGGGCAAGTTAGATTATTTTAGGTCAGATCGTCCGCGCCTGTTTTGTCATACACACTACACAAAGACCTACATGAAATATTAGTTTAGTGTGTGGGACAAATGATCTTGCTTTATAGATAGTTAATACATAATAAATAAAAAAATAGTAATCTTTGTCCACCATCCTTGCCGCGGGGTTGGTTGGCGACTGTAGCGATTGCTCCCAGCGTGTTTTTTTTTTATCGCAATAGTTAACTAAAAAAATCTAATTAGACCGTCGGATAGATTTTCAAAAAATATTGGACACGTATTTTTTCTTTTTTCACGTAAACAAAAAATGAAGACGATACAGTGCGTTGAAAACTCGTGTGTGTGACGTCACAAGCCCCCACTCCTGATCTTTGATCCTTTGTATCTTCGTCAGTTTTTATAGATTTGATAAAGGAAAAAATACGTGTCCAATATTTTTCTATAATCTAACTGACGGACTAAACATAATCATAATTTTTTTACTCAGGAAACATCCCTATTGCACCGTGCATTTTGCCAGTGTCTATAACGCGGTTTATTCAAAAGTTAGCACATAAGGCCCCGTTTACACTTTGAATAGTGATGAGGCGAGTTTATACATTTTCTGAGAGATTTCCAGAAGGGGACAACTGCCCTCCCCTGACTGGTTACGCCCATCCATGTCAGATTGAAGGACTTCCAATCGACTCAGTCGCTATGTGAACAGAGAAAAAATCCTTGATTGATTCAGTCGCGTCGAGAATATCATTACGGAATTTGGGATTTATCTAGCCGGAATAATAATTTTCTTAACAACATCCATGTTTGGCACCCTTCCTCCGATGATGAATAAACAATCTGGTGGGATTGGTACAATTGCGGGTACGTAAATATACGTAAACCTCCTTCCCTTGCCTCTGACTCAAGGTACACAACCGCCACCATGATATTTTGCTGGAGTCTGAGACTCTGAGATAACACATTTCCGGGTAGAAGGATCTATGAGAATACCTATCCCTAGCTCACACCAAAGCACAAACGAAAATGAAGTGTGCTCCAGTTCAGAAACTCAATATGCTCTTGAAGAACTTCCAAGTGCAACAGATAATTTATAAAATTAAACAGACGAACAAACCATCGCAGCGAATAATCACAGTACTAATAACATTTATGTCACAATTTCTCGTAGGAAATCAAGATATGAAGCCAGTGTCCCATTAAAAAGATTTTCCAACGTTATATTTATTTTATATACAGACCGCTTTAAAGGAATCCGTAGCTCATTGCCTAAGGGTAGGTTTTCCCAGAAAAGCGGTCAGTTTCAACAGGCCCCGGGCGATATTACGTAACCTTACAAATAAAATTGTTACGTCAATTACCTACGTAAAAGATTTTCATATTTCTTTGTAATGTTTTGGCCCTATTATGATGTTTTATTTCATTAAAGCTTTGCGACGAAATGTTGTAAACGAAGTTAGGGAATAATTTTGTGAATAATCGTTACAAAAATTATTTCGTGTTAGCATTTCCGGGTCGTTTTATTTTATCCACTTAGGACACAGGAAAGCGGAATGAATCCTACTATGTAAAATGATTAATGTAAAAGTCTGTATGTTCAGACGTTCGATACGCTTCAACTGCTGATTGAATATGAATAAAACTTGACAAACAGGTTGGGCATAAAACGCTTTATTCCCGGTAGTTGTTATGAATAAATATTATGTTTCGCACGACCGAAGCTGCGTGCAAAAGATTTGATCCAAATCACACTAAAATTAGGATCACACAGAATTTTCCTAGATTATAATCAGTTTTATCAACAAAAAAATAACTATCCTAAGAAGTTGTAGGTACCTACACAGTGTACTTCTTCATTAAATTGTTGCCAAGGAGATAGATAAGCTCCTAAATAGAGCATTGCTAAGACCTCAGAAGCCGTGTCCCGACATGTTCCTTCTAAATGGGGTCTTAGATCTTTCATTAGAGACGCACAAAGGCTTTGGTAGGTCCAAAAGAGTTTACGTTGAAAATTGAACACAAAATATTCTGAGCATTTGCATAGGAATTGGTAATAGTTTACTTATCCCATGTAAGTAGTTAGAGGTGTAGGCTGGAGATTTTTTTTTATGGGTTGGTATGAGAAACTACTGAAGAATAAAACGCATTTCTTTAAAAGAGTGATGAATTTGAATGCAAATGCCGATGAGCGGCGAGGGAGAGGACAGCTAATGAAAAATTAGATGGATTGGTTTAGGAATTTCTTACAAGAAAAGTGATTGAATGGTAGCGTAACAGTTGAAAGAAGATAATGAACGAACGCCAAACCCAAGTGAAATGGGACAAGGACAAGACTTTCAAAAAAAATCACAATTCCATTTTTCTTTCTGTAATTTAAACATCTTTGACAGTTGTTACGGGTAGTAAGAAGGCAGAAAATCTAATCTCGCAAAGGGGTATGCATTACCCCGTTACTGGTTTGTGCAGGTCTGATAGGCATTCGCTCCTCGTAAAATACTGGTACTCAGCAACATCCGATTAGACTGGAGGCGTTTTGGGGGGCTGTCTTTATGTAAAATTTGACTTTCAAAAAGTGCTGTCACTCAGCCTAGTTTGAATAAATGACTTTTGATTTTGATTTTCGTTTTGAGAAGGTTATGTGGATTGATTGATTTGTCATTTTGTGACACAAATCGAAACCCTTTGTCGTTATTGATAAACAAACCAATTTTAACAATGAACGACAGAGATAAGAACACAAAAGTTATAATTAAAAAACTTACCGCAACTTACGGTAAGTAGGTAGCCGTAAGCTGGAAATTATTGAGACTCTCTGCAACTGATACAAAGACAAGCTTTGGCCATTATGTTTTATAGGAAAAGTTTCTTTTGACTTTATTTCTCCACGACGAACATTATAAGGGTTTCTGAGGATGAAAGATATTTATTACTTTTCGTCGTTGTTTAAGTGTAAAGATTCGGATCGTATGTAACGTTTCATATAAATATATTTTCCAGAGTCGCCAGCGAAATAATTATGTCGCCAATACATAATTTTAATGCTCAATGCAATATTCATTCGAATAAGTATTTTCATATGTAGGTATTACAATTTTCTTCAAGCTCATGTTTAGTTTCAGAATCTATCAAATACATACTCAGGTCCGGAATAAGCTTATGAATTACCGAGCTTCCTGTGGCCGTACTACGAAGTGTCAATGCTATCATGATTCAGTGTGCGGGACAGGGATAGTGCTATTCGTCTTATGTAACTCCGTCTCTCTCTGACACGGGAATCATGATGGATTTAAGACGTCATGGTAGGGCTGTTGGTCATCGAAAAATGTTGACGAAGCCCGAAAATTCACGCAAACCTCCATAAAGAAAATATGTTATGGGTGATTAAAAACAAGAGCTCGTGACTCGTGAACTTCAAGGTTAAGCAATGCTTGCTTAGGTCGGTCTGTGGATGGGTTACATTAGTTACAAAGTAGAATCCTCCTGTCTTGGAAAGTACGTTGGTCTCTGTTGGTCCCAACTGTCATTTGACAGTCGTTCCGAATTATCAGCAGCCAGAATATCTGAGACCAACGAATAAGGAAGAGGTCATATAAGCAGTGGCTCCATGTCAAGTAGGTACATGACGTATGGTATTCAGCTGCAACAAGTTTATCTGGGAGCTGAACCCAATGTATTTCTAATTAGGCTAGGCAGATTGATTACAATAATTATCAGCTACCAGCGTTGAATATAGGCTTCTCAAATTGCAGAACTTTTCACTCTATCCTGTCCATCACCCATATCCAGACACCCTATAAGCTTGAACGGACACATACTTACAATACCTATCTCCTTGTTTCAGATCAAACAATGCTATCAAAGTTCAGTGTGAGTGTCAGTGCCAAAGTGTAGTGCCAACATGGGTTGCACCCCAAGCATGTTGCTCGACCACAAGAGCCGTCGCCGCGACAGCACCGGGTCTCAGGAGGCGGCCCTGGCCAAAGTGGCCCCCACTCCGGTCTGTAACAAGGCCGTCCAGGCAGCCAAGGCCCCCAGGGCCTCACTGGAATCTGACGGCTTCAGCATCCAACTGTCCAGCAAGAAAGACAGTTATGTGTCGCAAATGGGAAATAATTTTGCGACACAGCTGCATATTAAGAGGATATCTGGTGAGTTGTTTTCATCTAAAGTAACCTTTTTAATCGTAAACCTTGTTTTCTCTCCTTTTTGAAATAAGATCGTTGGACTTGTACGATTACTCTTTAAAAATTAAATGCAATTTCGAAAATCATGAAATCTTCGAATCCTTGTAGAGATTCGGCAGTTCTAAGTCCTAAGTTCCAACTTGAAGAATTTAAGGTAGTCAACCCCCTGTAGCCTATCTGTTTACTGAGCCTGTGTTTCCTAACAGAGGCTCATCTATTTAAAATTGGCAAGAAAGATTGATGTGATAAAGTGCTAATTTTAGTCAACTTACAAAAAAAAAACCAGTTTTTAATTTCAATGCAATCGAACAAACGAGTTGCAGCGTGTTTGTTCGAAAGAGTCACCGCGGCCCTGGAACGCAAAGGGCACAAGAAGGAACACGGGTGGGCTTTAGTCAGTATGAGTCTGACACTCTCTTCCGATCCGCCCAGAGCGGGAGAAGTCATTTGATGTGAAGTGGATTTTACAGACCAATAAACTTACAAAATAAATACCATTTATTTAGCTTTAATTTTGACTTTTAAGCAATGTTTTCGCTGATAGAATGTAAGTCTGTAGGTAGAGCTTCACAGGCTCTGGTCATAGTGTAGCGTGACTCAAAGGTTTTACTGAATCCCAGTAATATTCTATTCATACTCCCTCGTGCACCACTATAGTTTAAAAGTTGGTGCAGAAAATGTCAGAGGTTTTAATAACCTGAAAATGTTTGCTAGTTCAATTTCCAGCGAATTTTGCTTTTTAAAAGTGTTCGAAACTAATCAAATCGGTTCGTTTTTTAACAAATATTATTACTACACTGTTCTTGTGATACCAATTTAAAATCTATACTATTATATTAGCTGCTACTGATATGGGCGCGTTGATCAATCGATTTATACTACTGTGAAAAAATAGTTACGGCGCTAGATTCTTCTTTTGTGTTTTTTTTTTACGTGCTTTTTATTGTTAGCTTTAAAAATTAAGGATGGGGATAGGAGGCTATAAAAAACAGGAGACGCCTCGGGCGTCGGGAAACGCAGGGCGATTTCCAGCCACCGTAGGCGCGGGCCTGTAGATTGGGAGCTATGGGTGGCTCGCCGTCCGATAGCAATCACGCCCGGGTCGACGGCGCGTCGTGTCCACGCGCACCTCAAAGAGCTGTCGGTGTGAACGGGGCCCCATAGGGTCGCGCCTAGTCACTACGACCCTGGAACGTAGAGGGCACAGGAAGGATCACGGGTGGGTCAGTAAGAGTCTGACACTCCCTTCCGCTCCGCCGAGAGCGGGAGAATTCATTTGATGATCTCATCCAAAAAAGAAAAGGCTATAAAAGGTTGTAGTTTATTGTTTTTTAATAAAAAAAAGTTATCCATTCATTTTATTCTGAGGAGGTTTAAATACCAGCCGTTCTTTTTTATTATTATTCGTTTCTTTGAGGGACCGAAGTGCTTCTTTTACATTATTATATAGTTCTAGATTCTTCTTGATTATAGCGGAGAGCATACTTTCTTCCGTGTGTCTCAGCCTAGTACTATCGTAATTTCCTCTTCGTGCATTTGTGAAACATATCAATTCGAATACACAAAGTAGAAGCAGCTGTAAATCAAAGTTGTAGACGTGATTATTGCACAATTGTAACTTTTATAATATTAACAACGAAGATAGGTAAATAAGATTGATATTAATATCTGTTCAGCACTTACAAAGCGGGTAAAAAAGTGAAGCTACTGGCTTTAAAAGTTTTGCAAAACCTATTTATGCATAACTTACAAAGCCTTCTTCTACTTCGAGTTTTAACCAACTTCCAGAGAAGGAGGAGGTTCCCAAGTCGATTGTATTTTTTTTGTGTGCTACCTCATAACTTTGTACTGGGTGTCCCGATTTTGATGATTCTTTTTATATTAGAAAGCTGGTGCTTGTCGTGCGGTCCTATTTAAATTTGATTGAGATCTGACGACTATTATTTGAGTTATCCCTAATAATGCGTGACTTCGACTATATTGATGATGTTCTTATTCACTCTTGTCGATGTAAAATGAAATAATTAAATAGTTTACGATGGTTTGGAAGATCATCTTAGTATTTCAAGGTGGTCCCTTTCTAGTTTGGTGAAGATCTGATGAAGAACAGAGATAGGAAACAGAACTCTATAATAAATGATAGCAAATCCTTTAGGATTATTGAAATTGCATGTTTGTTTATACCAAATAACACCCCTTACGCTGCTATGGGCGCGTTTAAAAATATAACATTTTTTCCAAAAAAAAAGACAACCGATTCTACACAGACAGTATAAAATAACTTTAATTTCCAAAATTAAAGTTATTTTATACTTTTTGTGTTTTTTTTTTTTTTTGTTTAGAAGTCGGTAGTTTTTGTAAAAAGTTTAAACATGTACTCCAAATAAACACGGCCAGTTTTCAAAAACGTAAACTATAATTCAATTCTAACTCCAATTTCATCGGAGCATCTAACTGTCAATAAAGCTTATCATCAATAGAAAGTTTTAGCTGAGCAAACGCGTTTACACATTTGCTTACTCATATCTCAAGCACGAAAACTTCAATTTGACAAGCTTTTATTGACGTTTTGTGCTTATGTTGGTGTTGGAGTTCGAGTACAGTTCGAATTTACGTTTTGGAATATGAGCCTAAGTTTAAACATTAGCAAACAAACCCGAGGCTACTAAAATTGGGAAAACATAAAATAAAATCCATTCCATTTTTAACGTCAATTATACGAGCTCTCATTGACGTTTTGTGGAGTCTGAGTTCGAGTTGATTGGAGTTTACGTTTTGGAATATGGGCCTAAAGCACTGAACTGCCTACTAATCATGAAAAGCCACTCACATAGCATTCCCATTTTTTCATTATTAAATTAAAAATATAAACGGCTATTAAAAATATGAACACTTCACAGACTTTTTTAATAGTAACTGCTTAGATCAATTATTGAATTAACGTGTAATTTCAAATCATATTTAATTTTCTCTGATTTAATCAATTGGATGCGACGAATCGCATTATAATTACAGTAATTATATTTATTGAAAGGCTAATGTATTTTGTAGTAATTTATGGTCAACAGTATCTTGAAAAATATTTTAATGAGCCGTGGAAATACCGAAAATAATAATAATGATAATAAACACTTCAGCCTTTAATTTCCCTACTGCGTCCTGGCCCGGAATGGCCATGGGCAAATCGGGCAAAGCTTCTTGAAACAATTCCGAAAATATTTTTGAAATGTTTCTGAAACCAGCCCAGGTTACGTGCCCACTGTCAGATTTCCAAAAAAGCTCACTTTTAACGAAGTCTTCAAAGCCGTTCAGTTTCGTTTGATCGGGCGCAAAAAAACTTAGGGGCTAATCTGAGAAATTTTGGGCTTTCCGCAAATCTGATATTTTCCAAAACGTCAGATATGAATAAATTCATTACATGATACATTATTGCGTAGAATAAATTTTATTCGTACTGAACCACGAAATCAGCTCTTCACAATATTTTTCGAGTTTGCACACGTAAGTGTATGGAGCAGTCGATTTTTTTTTTGTTTATTTTATTTGTGGTCAAAAATAATAAAATTAATGTGTTTATGGATTCCCACTACCCAAGATTTTTATCTAATAATTGTATATTAATTCCCAGTTAATTATCTAAATATGAAACTAATTGGGCAATAATGTTTATGATTTTTAGGATGAGATATTGAATGAACAAAAACACATGCTTGTTAAGTATATTTCTATATTTAAAAAAATACAGGTATATGCTTGTTAAATGGTGAAGTATCAGAGTTTAAATAATTCTGAATGAAATAATGACATCTAACAGGAACAGCTCTTTCACCTACTTACAATCCACTTAAGTCGATATTGTGACACCAGGAAACCTCGCTCCTAGTGTTACTTAGTATTATAATGAATAAAACATGGATTTAGATTTGACTTCATACTTATTTACGGCATATTATGCCTTATTACCATATAAAAACAAAGCATATTATTCGTATTCATAATTCAAAATACTCTTTATTCTTTTGCCAGGCACTTCCAAAGTTCTATCGACAAACTTGTCTGCCAGTTACTTGCAGCCAAGGAGGCTACTATCGTCACAATAAAATAACAAATATTTTCCTTGAAAAAACATACAATGGCAGATGTCTTTGACTACTGGGTGTTTGGTCAGAATTACTCATTCTCTTTTATTTTACATTGTGCAAATAAAGCCTTAGTCATAATTAATATTTGACCTACTAATTTGAGCAGTGGTGGCCGAGTGGTAATGGCCTCGACTTACGAGTTGGAGGCAACGGGTTCAAACCCAGACAGGCGCATTACTTTGAGTAATTAAATTCATCACCACTGCTCTCAAAACAATGAAGGTCAAAAATTCGAAGACATGTGTCATTCACCAACCCGCACTGGGCCAGCGTGGTGGATTACGGCCCATTTCCTCTTTCCTAGAGAGGAGTCCTGAGTTCATAGCAGTGGGAACGTTAAAATGCTGATTATGCTAGTAATTTCGCATTAAAATTTCCAACAAATTAACATCTTGTAGGACAAAATAATAATATTTTATTTTTGTCACTTACAATAACGAAGTCACACCAAAAGGGTTCCCTTTTACTACTTATTCACAGGATTCCTTCTTTAAATTCCTTTTTAGGATTTCATACCTCAAAAACGTTATACGAGTAAAACGTCGTAGGACCACTTAATTGTCTGTCTGTCGCGACCCTTTTTCTCAGGAACGCATGGAGGTATCATGTTGAAATTAATATCAAATAGTAATGGCCCCCCTTGGAGCTCAGAAAAAAAATCTAAGGCAGTATAGGTATGTACATATGTATCTATTTATGCATAATTTTTGCGACATATTTTTATATTGGCAAGTAAATTAAAACCTATAGGGTGCTTCCGGTTGACCTAGAATCATGAAAGGCAAAAGAAAAATGTATAGTTTATAATAAATAAAAAAACACTTTTTAATATTACAAACTTATATTTGCAGTTGAAAATTTGTACCATGACCTAAATTACTATGTATGGGGTACCTACATTTGTATCAACTGAAAACTTCCTACCTTCTTATATTTTTGGCAAGGTAATGAGAGTGCTCTGGTGCCCTTCATAACCATCTACATGTGTACAAACGAGTTTGTACGGAGCCCTCGGAACGCGAGTCAGTGTCAACTTGTGGAATATAATAAAACATCACAGAATATTGGCTACGCATAAATGCTTTGCTAAAACAAAAAAAAAAACATGCCTGACATAAAAAAGAAACTAAAAACAAGATAGATAATAGTCTTTTCGTTGCAGTTGGGGGACCTGTAAAGAACTATTCAAAGGAACCATCCCCCGAAAGCAATGAAAAGATTATTATCTATCTTATCTTTTTTTTTTAAATTTTTCTTAGATCACTTTTTGACATGGCAGGCATGTTTTTTAATTATTTGTTTTTTATTTCATACTTTTTTTGCAAGCTTTAGACGATGACAGTATATGTAGTCTCATCAATCATCAACAGCCTGTTGCAGTCCACTGCTGGACATAGGCCTCTCCAATTGCACGCCACTTAGATCTATTTTCGGCTTCTCGCATCCAGTTTCTGCCAGCCGTCCTGCGCAAATCGTCACTCCACCGTGCCTGAGGACGTCCTACACTACGTTTGCCGAGACGCGGTCTCCACTCTAGAACTCGTTTACCCCAACGGTTGTCGGTTCTACGACTAATATGGCCAGCCCACTGCCACTTCAGCTTACTAATCCGGTGGGCTATATCAATTACCTTGCTTCTCTGACGGATCACCTCATTTCTGATGCGATCCCTCAGAGACACACCGAGCATAGCCCTTTCCGTAGCCCGCTCAGCGACTTTGAGCTTATGGACCATACGAGCCGTCAGTGTCCACGTTTCGGCTCCGTATGCCATGACGGGTAGGACGCACTGATTGAAGACTTTCGTCTTTAGGCACTGTGGGATCGATATGTAGTCTAATTTTCATGAAAACAAAATACTTTGTTTTTTTTTTTATTTGTGAACCATGGCTCCTCCTTTTGTTTTTATTAAATGTTCACTAGCCTATGTTGCCCGGGATAACTCAACGCTTGTAACGATACCACATACATTGATATCGGTTACGAATTTATGGTGGAATAAAGAAACCCACAAACATTACATTAACCCTGAAAACATAACACTCCTTTTCTTTGGGCAGTCGTGTAAAAAATTAACCACAAGCCAACTTTACTCCAATCCAAACTAAAGAACAAATGGTTAAACTGACATTTATTACAAAAACAAAAACAAAAAAAAAACTTTATTTACTCCTAGGGACGCTTTTTAAAGAAAGGAGGTCTGAATAGCAGCAATTCCCTGGAATCTTTTGAATCAGGTACCTTCTCGTCTGAGTCTTTTCGCTCGACTAGTGAGGAACTACTCCTTGACCGCAGACCTGTTGGTTGAATAGCTTGATTTTCTAGAAGATTCCTGATTATTTCCGAGACGATTTCGTCTTCTGAGCGATACCGTCCGATGTTTGAACTTCTGTCGTCTTCTCGTCTCCGTGCTGTCGCGAAACTTGTCAACTCTAATACGCAAAGCAGGAGAAGCTGTAAATAGAAGATAAGATGCGATTTAATAAATGTACATGTACACATTCAATGTATTTATAAATATTTACACATGGTGCAAAGTGAAGTTATACTGAATAATAATGTTTGATGGAGACTTATTTATCTTAAAATAGTTTTTGCTATCATCCGTCGCGCAATAGTTTAATTTTTAGCCGAGTTAAAAAAGGTGGTTCTCAATGGTATATTGAGAATGGTATCCGTGGACCCCAATTTAATCACATATTACGCACAGAAAAAAAAACTTACGTATTTCCATTTCTTCATGATTTTAATTCGCGAAAGTTCGAACTTTAAAAAGGAAAAAAAAAATATCCAACCTTTAAATAGGCTCCGCTTATCTCAATTTGTCGTATGTAAGTACGTACATAGTTATTTTCTGTCATATTATAATTTTCTCTTAATCAATTCGATACGGTGAAACTCATTTACAGAACATAATTTTATACTCAAGAACAGTACCTAATTTTAATAATTGAAAAGGCTTATTTTTAACCACTTTTTAGTGCAAGCCGGGGAAATATCTAAAATACTCCCTTTGTGATGTGTGATGATTATATTTTAATCTACATGTTTCTCATATGATTTGACCAGTACAATTGTATGTGCTTCAAAACAGACTTTGACCGCTGAGTTTGCTTCGGTGTTTCTTCTCAGGGTATTCAGCTAGGAAACACCGGCCTCATCTAGCTTATAACGACCAAAAATAATGACGTGTAAAAGTATTATTTACAACCTATTTACAACGAAGTGAAGATTTGTCCATGTACATAAATAAGAAATGAATATTATCTAAGTATACTTAATATTATAAAGCTGAAGAGTTTGTTTGTTTGAACGCGCTAATCTCAGGAACTACTGGTCCGATTTGAAAAAATCTTTCAGTGTTAGATAGCCCATTTATCGAGGAAGGCTATAGGCTATATAACATCACGCTAAGACCAATAGGAGCGGAGCAGTCATGAAAAATGTGACACAAACGAAGTTATGCGGACAGCTAGTTTAATAATAAGGGATCATTAATATACCTGCTTGAGCAATCGTAGTGGTCAACTGACTGAAACAAACTAACACTGCGAAATATAATGTTTCCACTTTTGCGCAACGCTAGTTTAATAAAAGAAGAAGAAAATAAGTTTATTTGGCCCACAAATACACAAAATGTTGATACAAATAAAAGACAACTTAATTTTAAAACAATCATATTGTAATAATAATAGGCCTTTAACTATGTAACTGGAGATCTTATAAACAGCATTTTCAGATTTAATTATCTCTGGTTTGGCGCGCAATGCGAAATTCAAATAAACCTTATTCGAAACCGTGTTATTTTAATTTCAATTTCAGTCATTTGTTATTATTTTAGATGGTGTTTGGTTTTTGGCGCCATAGATAAAATGAAAACTTGATGTTTTTTTTTTTCGAAAATGATTTCCTACATGGATATATACTACTGCACAAACAACACGAAACATTAACGACGTGTATGTAAAGCCCATACACCGCTTGCATAAAGACGGTTCATTATTGGTTCAATCGTTTTGAATCTGGAAATTTTGCGAACGACGAAGAACGAGCCTGACGGTCAGCCGGTAACTATTGTCGACAACGATGAATTGAAGGCGATAGTGGAAGCGGATCCAATTCAATCTACGGCTGAGCAAAATAACATTGAAACATTTGCGTCATATCGGAAAGATAAAAAGCTAATAAGTGAATACCACACGAATTAAGCAACCAACAGCGAAACTTACGCGAAGCATGTATAACACTACTGAATCGGCATACAATCGAGCGAATTCTAAATCGATTTGTTACCTGCGATGAAAACTGGATCCTGTACGACAACCATAAGCATTCGTCTCAGTGGCTGGACCCGGGTATAGCACCTAATCAGTGCACTAAAAAAGATAACTCATATAAAAGTGATGTTGACTGTCTGGTGGACCAGACTTGTATATCACAAATTCTTACCGAATGGTACAAAAGTGAAAAAAAAAGAAAAAAAAAGAAGAAAGAAAGAAGAAAAAAAAGAAAAAGAAGAAGAATTGCAAAAAATGATGGAGAAGCTTTTTATTCAAGTACCAAGACTGGTCAATCGCTCTTCCCCATTGCTTCTCCACGACAGCGCGCGAGCTCACGCTTCACGACAGACTATCGCAAAGCTACAATAGTTACAGCTTGAAGCTCTCCAGCACCCACCGTACTTACCGGGCCTTACAGATTTCTACTTTTTTTAAACTTTTAGGTGAGAAAAATTCAACACCCAAGGTGAAGTACAAAACGCTTTAGCTGCCTTCATCGCCTCCCCTGCAGCAGCCTACAGTAAAGAGATAAGCAAATTGCCATTCAGATGGCAACTTTTTTTTTATATATAATTTATTTTCTCTATTCTATAGATAATTTCGGCCAGTAGTTTGATAACGTAATTTTTTTTATATATTATTATAAATTTCTTACTAATCTCCAATATTATAGGTACCTAATATATTGTGTAGGTACCTAAACTACAGAACTTACAGTAGATATGTGTGTCCCACTCGCACTATGCTGGTTTTTCATTCGTGAAGGTTATTATCGTCATGTATTGTTTTCTTTATTAACATAATTATTAGGACCTGAATCATTCCTTTGCAAATTATAAGTATACACAAGCCATCTTCATACATTCGCGTTGTATGACTTTGGAGAAACAGGCAGATGCAGACAGCGACTTTTGTTTATACTCGAGATCCCAGTAGTTACTGTACCTACATATTACGCTACTCTTTGAGCAGTTATTCCGGAGTGTTCACAGTAACTGATCTTCGTAATTGCCTGCAGTTTTTATCAGGCGCTAATTGCTGGCTAGACTCAATAATTAGTTTAGCGTCTACTGTTTAATCTGCCTTGATGGTAAATTACTAAGATGAAATAGAAAAGAATTTCAGTGGACATGGAATAATGGTCTTTGATGTAATACAGTTCCTGATGCAATAAAGATATCTAACAAACTTGCTTAAAACGCTTCAATATTTAAATGAGAATATCGTTACCAGTTAAAACATGGTGCACATAGTAACATGTATATAGAACTGCCAAGTAAGCCATTTATATTAAATGAAGCATTATATCATTGTAGTTTGTTTCGTCTCGGTATACTTAGTCCATCGATATTTTTCAAGCAACTAAGTAGGTACAAATCCGGTCTCGAGGCTGCTAGAGTTGTAACTAATAAACTCACTAAAATAGTATCAAAAGTGAGACCCTATAATATGATTTTAGTGTTAATAACAAGCAAATCCCTTGTTTTCTTCTAAAAAAATAAGATTGCCAACAATTTTCTTCCGCTTTTTTCCAAGATAGCCGAATTTATAAAACCTTTTAACAAATTTATATCTTTCATAAACTAAATTATAAATTAAATTAATATTGAAGCGGTTCGGCCTAATTTCGTAGAAAATATAATATATGAGAGTTTAACGCTAATATTTTTGATAACACTACGCTTTTGAAATAAGCACTCTCCTGAGATTTCCATTTTATTGTTTGTACAATCCGTTTGATCCTAAAGGATTGTCTTACTAAGGCAAAGTTGTTATTTATTGTTTACCCTTAGGACAGGGAATGGGATTTATCATGTGTGTATGAACCTCCCATATTTTGTAACTCAATTTTGTTTGCAGCAAAGATAAGATTTCAAACCGATTGAGTAATATTTACCTACTTTTATTACCTTCTTTGGAAGTCTTGTGGAATTACCCAGTTACTGGGTTGTGGAAAACAGATAGACAGAGCTGTGTAGGTACATGTAAAAATAGTAGCTTTATTTAAAAATATTAAACTTAGCCGCATTCGGTTAGAATGAACCGTTATAGATAAACAGTAGAAATGTTTCATAGTGTGTTTTTCTATAGCCTTATACGTTCTTCTATGTAAATACGAACACAATAAAAATATTTACAATGAACTGTATGTATCCTACAAGGTAATGTGATACTTTCGATGGAAAATGATATTTATTTTGTAAGTGGGTTAAACATAACACACGTCAAGTATTTCTGGTCATTTCAAGCTAGATGAGGCCGGTGTTTCCTAGCCAACTACCCTGAGAAGAAACACATGGTACAGAACCCTTTGCATGCGAGTCCGCCTCACACTTGACCGGTTTTTTTAATCATTCTGCCCCATGTTAAGACTATGAATAAAGTCAGAGAGAGTGACCGAATCAATTCAATTTTATATTGAATGTGCCGACTGTTGCAGCGTCAATTGTATGCCCCCTGGCGTACGCGTGGCGTAACATGGAGCGATATGCACCGCCTCGGGAGAGACGATATTCACTTTATTTGAGTAAAAAGCTACTGAATGCTATTTTAATTGAAACGTTAACTGAAACGAGACGGGCCAAAGTTGATTCAATCATTCATTAATCTGTAAAAAGTAATTTGCAGGCCATATTCTTTCATACTATTTTTTATTATGATTTCCCGTAAAACGATTCGTTCTGCTACAAAGATTATGAAAGTTCAGTTTACACAAAGCAATCTCCAGAGCACTTTGCCCAGCAGTGAGACAATAAAGATAAATTTAAAAAATAGCAGCTGTTCTGGGTGGCGATACAGACCTTGTCTGTTCCCTACTACGTTGGGGATTTGGTTACCAAGACTGGCAATCAAATCCAGCTTCAGTTGAATACCAGTATTTTACTGACGATTACGAACTATCGACCGCCGAAGTCGATAGTCTAGGTGGTTCTAGGACAGGTGTGACTAGGTAGGTGAGGAAACCGGCATGTCCTAGAGCCCAAAATTCGAAGACATGTGACATTCACCAACCCGCACTGGGCCCGCGTGGTGGATTACGGCCCATTCCCTCTCCTGGAGAGTAGGTCTGTGTCCCAGCAGTGGGAACATTACAAGGCTAATTATGTATACTTATGCTATGACCTCCGAAGACCAGTATCCGAGTAATACGACACCTCTTAGTAAGACTGGTGCTCGCACTTTCGGAATTCTGACAGCTACTACCAAAGATCTATAAATGATAGCTACAACCAACAGCTTGAGAAGATGAGCCTTAGTGGTCACCCGTCCATTGGCCGACCTAGACAAACGTTGCTTGCCTAATAGAATATTTTAAATTGAAAAATCTAATATCTATTTTAGATAGATACCAGAATTTTCAATTTTGACTGATAAGACTGAATACGTCATTCAAGTTAAATGCAACTTGTACCATTTCTCTCGAATAACTTGCTACAGACAAGAAAATAGCTCTAGAGTTTCTGCCAAGTTTAGAAACAGACAGACAGACAAGGCTAATAACAACGCACACCATATTCCACTACATGAATAACTTAGCAACTACAAGCAACTTAGGTGAGCTACCAGCGACCAAGTTGTACCCAAGTTGGGTTCAAACACTTTAAGTTGCTTGCGAGACACCTATTAGTATGAAGACTCTACATAAGACCGTTATACTTGTATTTTAGTTTGATGTTAAATATAAACATGCAAAGTTTTTAAAAGTTACTCGGTTGAATGGAATATTCGATTAAAGATAAAGTAAACAAGCTGTCTTGTGTAGCATAAAAGTAATTTGGAACAACCTTCTTACTACCTACTTTTAAGTGCAGAATGGACTAGCGATCCGCCCTGGCTTCGCACGGGTGCAATTCTGATAATAAATATCTACTATATTATGCATGTATTATACATATAATCCTTCCTCTTAAATGAGTCTATCTATTAAAAAGCCCGCATCAAAATCCGTTGCGTAGTTTTAAAGATCTAAGCATACATAGAGACAGACAGACAGCGGGAAGCGACTTTGTTTTATTATATGTGGTGATATATTAAGTGACGACACCGTTTATCAGTCCCATACATTCTTGACGTTTTGACTATCGCCTTCGCCACTGACAAAATGTCACTTATCTAGAGTCTCTGGTAAGGGTCACTGGCTCTTTTTTATGAATGGGAAATCATCAAATGACTTCACCACTCTGGGCGGAGCGGAAGAGAGTGTCAAACTCATACTGACTAAAATCCACCCGTGCCTACGGTGGCCGGGAATCGCCCTGCGTTTCCCGACGCCCGGAGTGTCTTCTTCTGTTGCGGCGGCTGGAGCGAGAGGTTTCCCTTTCTCGTACGCGGTCCACCTCCTCCTTCGCTAGCATTACTGCTTCGCAGAAGGAGGTGACCGCTTCCCATGCCCCCTCGCTCCGGACCATAGATTGAACCAGGACCGGGAGCGAGAGGTCGCCACCGCCGATAGCCTAAACGAGAACAGGGCGTCGCTCCGCTCAAGCAGGGCATGCAGCACTGACGTGTATGGGAAATCTTTCACCATTAGAAAGCTACATTTACCCTGAGTAACATAGGCTATATTTTATCCCCATTTTCTCATGGGAACGGGAACTACGTGGGTAAAACCGCGGGGCGCTGCCAGTGTTTTATATAGTACTTATACTTTAAAATAATAGAATAGTTTTTTTTTTAATTACCGTAGGTACAGAATTAGGAAAATCCACACCGTTCGTAATTAACATTACTAAAATACCATCTGCCCGCTTAATTATTCCGGAAATAAATCCAACAACACAACAACGAGTAAAACAACAGTAATGTGTTTGTAACGGAACAAAAGTTTACATAGTTAATTTATAGTGAGAATTGCAATTGTTTGAGTGGCGTGCCGGTTGCGTGCCACTGTGGAACTACTCTACTTTACAAAGTGCCACTCTAGTGCCCCTGAGCACTGCACGATACTTATGACGTCATTATTGGTTGGACATGGACTTTGAATACCTAAGAGACAGCGCACATCTTATATGCGACTGATACCTATGCGGTTTATGCATCCTGAGAAACTATTCGATGGAATCTATTCATAACAGCTAACAAGTATGATTCGGTATATGTATTTGTTTTTTGGACAAACCCACCACTCCATTCCCAATGCAATTCCTGCAAGCTAGAAACATCAGTAGCAACTACGTGTACTATTCTGTGGTCGGTGCCAAAATCCTTTTATAAGATAAGTTGTTTATAAGAATCTCTCTGCTAAAACTTATCTCAGTGTTGTCTTGTCGAGCAAACGTCAGTCGTCGCTGTTAAAAGTATCGTATGTGTCTGACGTCACCACAGTCAGTCTGGTGACGTAGATACTGCACGTAAACGGTTAGACACTTCTTTGAAACACGTACGACTCGCTAGCAAATACGTATGAGACGCTGAGAGGTTTGACTGTATTTCTCATTCGAAACTTATCAACTATTTGATACGGTTTAGCCATTCTTTTGGTCTGTCACGATTAGTCATGTAAGTAATTGTTTCTGCTTATTGATAGGCTTGCGTTAGACCTCAAACTCTTCTGATGGAAAGCGATGGTGTGGTTGATGATGGAGCAACTTTTTTTTTTCTGGATGGAAATCATCAAATGTTGGTCGGGAATCGCCCTGCGTTTCCCGACGCCCTGGTCGTCTTCTTCTGTTGCGGCGGCTGGGGCGTGAGGTTTCCCTCTCCCACACGTTCTGCCTCCTCCTTTGCCAGCATCATTGTTTCGCAGAAGGAGGTGACCGCGTCCCATGCGTCTTCGCTCCATGATGGAGCACCTTTGCCTAGAAGAAACCTATTAAATACCCATGTTGAAGCTATCGGAAAACAGACTCCGGCCGGCGGTCCGGAATTCAACTAACTACTAATTTAACTTCTAGTTTGTGATTCTAGGAAGACTTTCTTGGGATACAATTAATCTATATTAAGAAGATACCTATAAACGACGTCAAAAATAATCTGGTACTTATCAATTTTGAAGAAAAAAACAAAAGAGCTTTTCTCCATCTTTTAGTCTTTACAGAAAATCCATATGGCAGGTGTGGTCGGCTTTGGACTTCCATGTACACAACGTTATCGTTTCATCCAAGCACATACAAAACTATATCATGTATAACCAAGTCGCGTGGCAAAAATGTTAAAACTGCTCTTTTTTTTGGTCTGTTCACAAAAGAGTAAATTTCTCGACTTCACGTAAGTTTTCATATCCATTTCTTTGCCGTGTCCTATAGCCTAAACGCCTAGATAGATTTTTCTAAATAAATCATTAATGTTTTTTTAAGTGACATTGGTTCTTTTTTTATTCAGCTATGAAAATGCGGAAAGCGCAATAATCGGGGGTAATATTCATCGTGCATATCAGCCTTATCTATCTTTCATAAAATAAAACCCTAGGGATTTTGAATACTTGGCAGACTGGCTATTACGGTGAGTAATTCCAGTGTTGAAGGCTGGAATTCTGATGAGAATACTTTGAGAGATGAACGCGATTCCACCTACCACGTTGAGTGCTGAATTAAAAGTACGATTGGAAGTTTCTCACTCGATAATTCTTTTGTGCGACTTAAAGCTTTTTAAATAAGAGTTTATACATAGATCTCGAAGTCTTTAAGATGGTCAACATAGGTAATTTTAGTATTTTTTTCTCAACACTACCATTTTATTTTCTCACTGGTAGCGCCCCGTGGTTTTACCCGCGTAGTTCCCGTTCCCGTGGGAATGAAGGAATAAAATATAGCCTATGTCATGAATGAATGTGAGCTTTCTAATGGTGAAATTTTTGAAATCGGTCCAGTAGTTTTTGAGTTTATTCGTTACATACAAAAATACAAACCTTTCCTGTTTTAATATTAGTATATGTATGTAAATAATACAATTTTCTCCAACTTAGTATACATCTTTCGAGGAGCTCGTGGTTACAGAATAACAGCCACACGGGCCAATATTCAAGGTTAAGCAACGCTTGCCAAGGTTGGTCTGTGGATGGGTGATCATCTTAACATACCGAGTTTTCTCCGTGCTTCGGAAAGCACGTTAAGCCATTGGCCCCGGCTGTCATTTGTAGATCTTTGACAGTCGTTACGGATCGTCAGAAGCCAGTAAATCTGACTTCAGTCTTGCCAAGAAGTACCGTATTACCCAGGTAATGGGTTGTGGAGGTCTGGTAGGGCAGCCGAATGTGAAAAATTCAGCTGAATACGGTTTGACTGGAAGCCGACCCCAATATAGTTGGGAAAAAGCTAGGCATGTGATGTAGTATACATCTTTCAAGTCAAGATTTTTTCATAACTCCTTCGTTACATGCATATCCTAAGATAGATCACAAAATTTTAACTTTCTCTTTCAAAATTCTAATATTCTAAGACATTTCACAGATTCTCGTAACTTTTTGACTTGTATTGTTTGCATATAGAATTTATTGCTGTCTGAAACACAGATGATTAAAACAGCGCTCAACTTTGCTCTTCACATATTGCGTACCGTTTTAACAATATGGGTACCTATGTATGTATATTATATACGTTAGAAGGAATTATTTTAACAGCCCCACTTGTATGAAATCCCCTTTGAAAGAGCTACAGAGTGGCCTCGAGTGAGGATATAAAGAGATCCAACTACTCGTAGATTCATTTTATGTTCAGTAAGTAAGTATAAAATTATTTACTGCTTTACGAGTATATTCTCTAGATATATTATGAACTTTCAATCTTATATCCTTAAGGTTGTTTTCAGTACCAACAATCTCGAATAGTGCATTATTTTCCATAATGTAGTAGGTAAATATGATTTGTAATTTATATAAGAGTTATGTAGGTATTTGACACCCTAATTCCAATATGTTGGCATTAAAAATGAGCCAGGTAGGTACTGCATCATTGTCATATTGGACTACAACAGAGCTTGAATATAAAAAAATAGCTTATAATAACTACTGTTTTGAAATAATTTAATCGTTTTATTTAGAATAGACGAACATGTTTTAGAATTTTCGAGTCCAAAGACAGAAAAGAAGTTAAAATATAATAATATCTATAGTTTGTGGAATAATCTGTGTTGCTGCTGTAAGACGATTAACTTGGTTTCTCGTAGAATTTTCATTAATCTTCATCGGTTTTATTATAACTCAATTTGTTATTAGTCTGTTCCCCAGTAACGCCTTGATCATATTAAATATAATTATAGAAAAGTCTTTGCTTGTCTTTTACTATATTTTTTGCTTTAATTTACCTACTAAGTTGGCTATTTGAATATATTTTGTAAAAATTACTGTTGTAATACTTATTTGTGGAGAGTTTGTAATATCACCTGATTAGACGTTGCCGGAAGAAGTATTCTTTTTTTTTAAAGAATTTATGGCAGTACTGGCCATAGCGACTAAAAACTTCGCTAATTCCGATATCACTCTATTTTTTTATACTTTAATTTGGTTTTTCTTGTCTTTGTTTAGTTTTAATTTTCTTATCCACATATGTAGCTGTAATTTTAGTTCTGTCGATAGATATAACATAATGATAAACTTCAACATGTGTTTTTATTTATAAATACATGAATAACCTTTGCTTCAAAACCATTTTCAATGAAAAACAAGAAAGAAAGGCTATAAGCTTGTCTGCGAGAGCCTTAAGTCATATCGTTTACCAAAATAATAAAAATAACGATTAGAATCCTGTACACATAATATTTGCATTAAAACATTAATATTTTGGTTGCCAACAAAAATATTCATGTCCATTCGGATAGGAGATGCGTTGACGCAATTCGCGGGCTATTTACTCAGTGACGTTAATGCCTCATTAGATCGTAGCGTGATAGACACTGCAGTTTATCACTTGTATCAAGATCTTCAAATTAATTGGTTGAATCTAAACTCAATCGTAACTTACTGTCATCACTTATCATGTTACAGGGTACAATAGAAATAACGCAAAAACTGAAAAACTTTTTATCAATCTTTATTCATCATTATGGTAATATCATGGAACCAAATTTCCGCGACTTCAGGTTTGGTCCTATAGTAAAAGTTGCTTATAATAATGAGTACAATGACCTCCTTTCAGGAGTTTTGTTACACCTGAAAATGGTGACATTATAACTTGGGCACTAGACAGATTGCAATACAATGAATGATATCGATTGTCAATTATCCCAAATGATTGGTATTGATATATTGTAAATTTACAAATAATTAATTTTAAGTTACCTACAGTGAACAATGTGTAATTGCTATTGACTTGCCTACAAGAAATCATCATCGATCATTACGTAATGAGTTCAATAACACAGCAAATATGTACTTTTTTCTCGTTACCCTATACACTGTAAAACTTATTGTGCATCTACTAAGTACTAGTTTATTTAATTACCTACTTTTTCGTATTTAATAATAACTTATATATCTCCTAAAAGTGCATGGTATTCTTTTTGAGAAATAAATGTCTTAAAGTGTAAATCATATTAATTTTGGACTTTTTGACAATAATTAGCTAAGTTAGAATTTTATGCCTTCTAAACCAACTTGAAGTTTTACAACGTGTACCTAAATGATATTCCAATTGAGTACATTAAATACTACACATATTGTGGTGTTTAGATTTCGTGTGAATGTAATCTAATATGAATAAACAAAATTAAAATTAGCTATGAATGAAGTCTTCAATGTTGGCATGGATGGATCGATCGATTGCATGCCAAATTGTGAATATACATATATGTTTCTATACTTTACTTTAAGTGCTGGTAAACTGCTATCTAGAATATTAAATGTGGCAATGGTAAGATTTTGATCTATCTGAGCTGCTACAATTCATCTATCTAAATTGCTTTAAGTAGCATATAGAAAGCATGTACAGCTGGGAATCCGGGTTCATGCCCAGTTCATGGAAAAAGGTTTTCCTCTTAAAGCCAAATGTATACATGCATTTCCAGTTCTAACTGGTTTACGTCACTATATGGCTGACACTATGCAAGTTATTTGCATGCTTTGCAAGTTAGAGGCATGTATGTTACTGCCTCGGACTTGAAACATTATGTAAGTGGCGAAATATGATGTATGTACTACCTACTTACTACCTATAGGTAAATATACCTCACCCTTCAGGAAATACAGTCGTTATTTTTTTTGGGTTCTGTACCTGATGGAACCCTATTACTAAGGCTTCGTTGTGCGTCCGTCCGTCTGTCAGCGGGCTTCTTGTCATTCCAAGAATCGTAACAGTACGACAGTTGAAATTTTGTGTATTTCTATTGGCAGAAAATAAAAAATTGAAGGTGCTCCCATACAAGTAACTTTTTTTTCGGTTTACTGTACGGAACCCTGAGTATCTGACTCGCTCTTGTCCTTATATTTGTTAAGAAACCAGTGCCTAGTCAATTTCCTTCCTTATTTGCTTTACCACAATAAACCTTCAAAATTTGTCAGGCAAAATTGATGACAGAGTGTTGAACAAAATGAGGCCTACAGTAAATAGGTACATGTAAATTAGTTACCATGGCTGTCACCCGTGCGTCATAACAGTGATAACGATAACGGCTGATAAGGTGATTTGAAGGATCGAGGAACCAACGCACTTCGAAATTAAACTTTATCGCTTGTATGTTAGAGTTGAGAGTGCAATGGAGAACTTTAACAAAGTTTTTTTGGAAAAAGATACGAGTTAACAAAAGTAACTTTTAGATGTGTTTGTAATCAAATGTATCAATTAGTTGTTATTTATTTAGTTTTGTTTATCAAACTATTTATCTATATAGGCTATCTAATTTTGATACACTTTATTTATAGAACGACAAAGGTTAAGTCAATGGCATGATTTGGTCCCGAATAATTCAGAATTTCACGAATACATTGCCCCTCCGAATTTATTTTTAAGTTTCTACGTTTCTCTACTAATATTACCAACTAGCTGCTGCCCGCGACTTCGTCCCCGCGGAATCCCCGATTTTAAAACATTCTTTATCGCTGCTCCGCTGCTATTGGCTTAAGCGTGATTATATATAGCCTAAAGCCTTCCTCGATAAATGGTCTATTCAACCCAAAAAGAATTTTTCAATTCGAACCAGTAGTTCCTGAGATTAGCGCGTTCAAACAAACAAACAAACAAACAAACTCTTCAGCTTTATAATATTAGTATAGATTTCATATTACCAATTTCAACAGTCTGTATACTATGGTGTTCAGCCTCCTACATACAGTGCCATCATGATTTCGTTATGAGGGAGGGATGAAGCTAGACAGGACCTATAAGACTCTCCTTTTTTCACAACGGATTAGTAGGTAGGGCTGAAGTTTGTCAACCAATCACGACCCAACGTTTGAACAGATTTGAACGAAATATAGGACTCGAGTGTGAGTTATGACTTTCGAGAGATCATGAGAAAAATGCAAACTATTCCAATAGCGTACGTTCGTCGTAAAACGCTGACTAAAGCTAGTAATCATAATTTTCTGAAGTTATATAATAAAGTGATGCTTGAGTAAAAAATATATGATTATGTTTAGTCGATCAGTTAGATCATAGAAAAATATTGGACACGTATTTTTTCTTTTATATATATACTAGCAGCGCCTCGCGGTTTCACCCGCGTAGTTCCCGTTCCCGTGGGAATATGGGGATAAAATATAGCCTATAGCCTTCCTCGATAAATGGGCTATCTAACACTGAAAGATTTTTTCAAATCGGACCAGTAGTTCCTGAGATTAGCGCGTTCAAACAAACAAACAAACTCTTCAGCTTTATAATATTAAGTATAGATATAGATAAAAAGCATCAAAGATAAGGAGTGGGAGCGTGTGACGTCACGGCTAGGTAAAAATTGTACCGAGTAGTGACATCACACGAGTTTTCAATGCACTGTATCGTCTTCATTTTTGTTTACGTGAAAAAAGAAAAAATACTCGTACAATATTTTTTGGAAATGATAGTTTACCTAAAAATATTGGACATTTTTTAGACGGATTAATCAGGTTTTTTTAGTCCACTACCCTATTATGAACATAAACATCAACCAACAAGTGCCTTTAATGAGTTTTTACAAAGCCTTCAATTATACGTCTTTACAGTACCTACACACAACGACCAATTCTGTTTTCATTTCATTCAACCTGACCTCGCCACATTTTCCATAATTCCCGGATCTGTATGGAGACTCAAAAATCAAAAGTCATTTATTCAAACTAGGCTGAGAGATAGTACTTTTTGAACGTCAAATTTTACATAAAAGTCCCCCAAAACGCCCACCCGTCACCACTTCCTAGTGTTTTAGCTGGGAAGAAGTGGCGTAACAAACTCCCCAGCAACACATCTGTCTATTGCGTTTTAAGAACTTGCATTTATACAATAGTATGCAAAGTCATTAATACATGACAAAGGTAGAAAAAAAAATCCAACATGGAAATCATAATCAATTCGCTATAAAAGACTAGATTGAGTCAATAAAGTAAAAACAGATTGACCTAAATAGTCATTACAAAAAAAAAACAATATTATATGAACTCATATAACCTGTGGCTCGTGTTCATAACCATTTTTCTGGGAACCCGGCTGCAAGCAGGTTTATTTTCAACGACCATCGTTATTTGTGGGAGCGTGCGTGAAATTGTAAGCACACGAATAAGCTGGATTAGTGAGCTTTGGAAAACAAACTGCTGAAGCTTTGGTATGGGATTTATAAAATAAGTAGCTTTAGTCCTAAGCTTCGCTCCATTCAATTCAATTCAAAAAAGTCCAGAAGGGTTTCCACGGTCGCATCTGTGTACCAAAATGTATTTGAAAATTAATGAAAAAAATAAATAAAATCAACTCAGCGATTTGCTGAACGAATTTTTTTTCTAGTCTACTTCACGAAAAACTTTTTCCGTGATGCGTTACAAGCAATCAAACAAAGTCACTTCTACATTAGTTTCGATTAGGATGTTCAAAATATTATTTTTTTAAATCTGCCTCCAAGTATCCAGAATATGAATTTAAGGAGGTCATCATCTGCCTAGCCTTTTCCTAACTACATTGGGGTCGGCTCCCAGTCAAGCCGGATTCAGCTGAATGCCAGTATTTTACGTGAAGCGGCTGCCTACCATGAATTTAAGGAGGTAAGAGAAGGAAATCTCTTTTCTTCCTAAGGCCCACTTGTGCATCAGTGAGAGTCAGCTTATTAACTGAGAGTTCATTGCTAAAACCGGCCTATTATGGAATAAATTATCCTAAGGGAGAATACACCCGGGATAAAAAGTAGCATATTTGCTATTCCCGGCTATAGTCTGTCGCAGTGCGAAAGTTTGCAAGGATACAATGTTACCCTATTGGCGACTGTTGCTAACGAATAGCATCGAGACACCAAAATAGTCTGTTGTGTCAGTACTTCAACAGGAGCCGTACCACGAATTGCCAATCTGTGTGAAAAAAGGATAGTGCTATTCGTCTTGTATAACTCCGTCTCTCTCTGACACAGGAAGCATGATGGATTTAAGACATCATGGTAGGGCTACAGGAGTTGATTTTATTTTAGTTGTGTTTGTAATAGTTTTAATAGTGTTTCAAGGGGCTTTAGGGTTATCCTTTGCTTTCTCAAATTCGTATATTTCATCTGAAAAAATCTTATCCTGCACACACTTTACATACATTACAGTCCATGTAAGCGACGCACCACTTGTTGCTGAAAAGGTCAGCGTGTGGAGATGCCCTAAACATGTTGGCGTCACCCAAAATCACGATTAGTATAAGCCGGGATTAAAAAAGCAACAGTATTTTGGTACTGAGAAGTTGCTACTCGTAGTGCCAATTTAATATCGAAAGTATGCCTTTGATTGCACGACATAGCGACAACTCAGGGGTGTTTTTATCGAAAGTAAATATAATAGGTCTCTTTATATTTAGCTGCAATTTTTTTTGTGCTACTTGTACCGCGGCTGGAAACGCAAATGACACTAGAAGGATTAGGGGTGGGTTTTAGTCAGTAAGAGTCTGACACTCCCTTCCGCGCCGCCCAGTGCGGAAAGAGAAGTCATTTCATCATTTCCCATCCAGGAAAAATGGGCTCACAAAATCTGTATAGAAACCTCTGCCGCGTAGTTAGCTTCTTGATAATCAGTGTATTGTAATGTATGTTTTCTGTGACAATAAACTGTTTATAAACAATATAAAGAAGCGATCTGAGGCTCCAGACAGACTTACTTCCTTTTATGGTTCATGAGATACATCCTGCTGACAGATTTACATTTATGTTAACTGTCACGAGTAAAAGAGTGCGTGGGTAGCTCTACAGCCAGAATTAAAAGCCGATAAAATATAATGAAAAACTAGCTTCTGCTCGCGACTTCGTCCGCGTGGAATAGTTACTTTACCCCCGAATTTGAAACTCTCAGCCCGATCGGTTTAAAATTGACAAAGTTTCATACAAACGTTCATCCCCTATTTAATCCCCTTGGGGATAGAAATAATCAAAATCCTTTCTTAGCGGATGCCTACGTCATAACATCTACCTGCATGCCAAATTTCAGCCCGATCCGTTCAGTGGTTTGGGCTGTGCATTGATAGATCACTATGTCAGTCAGTCCCCTTTGAGTTTTATATATTTAGATAAAATAAAAACACCGCTCATCAAAACTATACAACAAGCTTATAGATCACAAGTGTAATGAAAATTCGCTCATTATTCGTGAGATGGGAAGTCCTCGCATAAAATTTATGACCATCGATTACCGCCCGTTTAATAAAAAGCCTGTGTTGGATGTGTGTAATACATTATAGTCGCTGTATCATACATTATAGTCGCTGTATCTAATCGGCTTTGACGGTTTAACGCGTAAACAGAGTGGCTTTTGCTCTTTCATACGAAGTCTTTGATCGGAAAATCCCATTTGCTGAAGTGTCCCAAATCTCCATTCACTTGCACCTTTTTTTGTAAGGATGGGAAATCATCAAATGAAAGAAGTCAAGAAGTCCGCTCTAGATGAAGTAGAAGGCAGACTCTCAATGACTAAAACCTAACCGTGTTCATTCAAATGACCTTTGCGTTCCGGCCGTGGTGACCCTTTCGAACGAATTCCGTAACAAATACACTTGCACCCCTTATTGATTTCAAATCAAATCAAATACGTTCATTTGTGTACACACGTTCGTTTTCCCTATAAAAGTAAATAAATAAATTATATACATACATGTGTGTGCTTCAAGGAAAAAAGCTTGCAGTTAAATACAATTCCAAATGGCAATATTCACCTCAGCATCATATTTTAATTTATAATAATAAAACATTACAACTACGTTGAGACTTCAGATAACATACGAGCGAGTACTAACTTTAAAACAAAAATTTCCGGCATTGCTGGCTACGTCAATTATTTTAATTTATTTATTTGATTTTTACTAAGTGAATTACTACTTATATCTCTGAGATAAATCATAATTATCAGCCTCATAATCCGACTGAAATTCATTGACATAACACCTACAAATTTGAAAACGCCTCTGAGGCTGCAATAAACGTCGCCACATATTGAGCAGAAAACAGTTTAATTTGATGAACCGTTGACGTTATAAGAAGAAGATCTGGAAATCAAAAATAAAAAGCAAAATTGAAAATTTTGAAAAAACCCACGACGGTAAAAACATAATTGAAAAAGAATTAAATAATTAATAAAAACCCCCGACTTACAAAATTAATGTAACCTAAGAATATCCGTCAGGGCTGACATTCAATGAGCTAGTTTGCAGATAGTGATGACAGCCCCCGTCGGATATTCTTAGGTTACATTAATTTTGTAAGTCGGGGGTTTTTATTAATTATTTAATTCTTTTTCAATTATGTTTTTACCGTCGTGGGTTTTTTCAAAATTTTCAATTTTGCCTTTTATTTCAAACTTTTTAGAGAGAATTTTATTATGAACCAGCAACGCCCCCTGGTGAGTTGTCACCGTAACACCTATCCAAGAACATGCACCAATCAAACCTGAACACATCACTGAAAACTACATCAAAATAGGAGAAGTTTTGTTTTTTTTGCAAAAACATATGTTTACTGCAGCGCCCCCTGGTGAGTTGTCACCGCAACACCTATCTAAGAACATGCACCAACCAAACCCCAACCCATCATTGAAAACTGCATCAAAATCGGAGTAGTTTTGTTTTTTTTTTTTTGCAAAAACATGTTTACTTCAGCGCCCCCTGGTGAGTTGTCACCGTAACACATATCTAAGAACATGCACCAATCAAACCTTAACCCACCACTGAAAACTGCATCAAAATTGGAATAGCAGTTTTGAAGATAAATGGCAACATTGGTTTGCCCAAATATCCCTGACTGCAGCGCCCCCTGTTGAGTTGTCACCGTAACACCTATCTAAGAACATGCACCAATCAAATCCGAACCCATCACTGAAAACCGCATGAAAATCGGACTAGTAGAACTGGAGGTAAATGGGAACATTGGTTTGCACAAACAAACAAACAAACAAACAAACATCCTCTCACCCCAAACGCATACACTGTCTCCGTTCCGTCGTGGGAAAAATCAATCCGCCTAGCATTTAATTAGGTACGGAGGAGTCACAATAGGCTAGTTGACTAAAAAAATTGAATTAATCCGTCAGATAGATTTCCAATAAATGTTGGACACGTATTTATGCTTTATTCACATAAAAAAAAAGTGATCAAACGCGTGCCTATCAATGCTAAAAAAAGCCAACAACATTTATCTACACGAGTGCATGCAAAAGTTTTTCGTACGTCAGGTTTATGACGTTATTACTAGTGCATTACATTCAAGTAGTAGTAAAGGTGCCTACTCACTACTACACAGGCCCTTTTTTTCTGGATGGGAAATCATCAAATGACTTCTCCCGCTCTGGGAGGGAGACTAAAACCCACGCGTGATCACCTTAGGTTCCAGGGCCGCGATGACTCTTTCGAACAAATTCCGCAACCCTTGCAGGCTCTGACCCTTTGGGGCCACGCCTTCTTACTACACACACCCTTAGAATGAAAGTCTACCTCTAAACCCGTGTAGCTTCTTATTTTACTGTAAACAGATTTTAAAAAGCCCACTCTAAAAGTCTGTGATGAAAATGAGCCTGAATTATGAGTACGAAAAACAGACTAAATATCGCTCACTACACGCAAACCCATTCTAAACTTTCTTCTTAATTTCCTGTAGTTTACATTTTTTAAAGATAAGCCTATGTAGGACCTTATAGATTTTTAATGACTTCTAAAAACTAGCCTTTGCATTTGTAAGTTATGTCTAAAAAATTCATATGTCCACTTTAAATTTTATCTTATATTTATTATGCTACGTTGAAATGAATATATTATATAGGTAAAACCAACCAAATTATATATATTTAGAAAAGGACGTAGAATAGACTCCCATTGATAAAAGAGTAAAAATAAACTTATTATAATATAATAATTTATCCCTAATAATTATGTTCATACAAGCAAGCCACATTTCCGACACGTGAAACGGTGTTTTTGCGCCAATTAGCGAAATCCTTGTCACATTATTAATGTCCAATCTGCCGGGTGAACCGCGCAGTGAGGTCGTACCTTTATAAAAACGTTACGTTTTGAAGATTATTAATTGAGGAGCAATTGTTCCGTCACCTTGATTATTATCCGCCAAGATTGTCACGTTATTAATTACAATTAGCGGGCAAGTTTGGTATCGTAAATGTTTTTTTTTTTAACTATTCGTAAATAATTTAAAGATAACTTAATTGACTGAGAAGTCAGGGAGTTCATGTTATTTTAATACGTGTTAAACTGTTGATTGCGTAGCAAAAGTTTTGACCCATTTTCTCCGAGGTACCGAATATAGCACCAAAAGACGTAACTAACAAACATTTTTCGTCAGTAAAAGTGCCTTGACGTCACATGACGCAACGTAATCTACGTTTACCTGAACTTCTTCAAACAATAGAGCAAATGGTTAATCTTAGAGAGGCGATTACGATAATCGCTCGATAAGGCTAATTGGTAATCGATGTCAGAGGCGGTCTCGTCGACCTTCGCTCACGTGGACCGTGCAAATACATATGCCAATACTTATACGTTTTTATCCCCTCGCTAACTCGACTCTAACACGATGCTGTAACATTAAAAATGGTTTGTAGACACGCAGAATATCTTGTAGTTCATGACTGTGTGCCGCGGGCTGCGCCGGCGCTTATCAGTCGACCTCCAGTTACGTGCAACGACGCTCTATTAATAAGATAAAAATTAAATTAAATAGTCTATCGTAACTTTATATTTGTGAACACTCAGGCCTACTGTGTTAAATATCGTAACGCAAACCACGTGGGAACGTGACGGTGTTCGTGACAAACGTGCGATTTTACTTAAAATGATTTTATGTTGTGGTTTAATTAGCAATTGTAATAAGCATGGCGCAGAACCAACCTATGATAGTCAGTGGTATTGAAATCAAAGTAAATGGAGAGTTCAATATCGAGCGTTGTAGGATGCGGTTAAGAATAGCGCAGAAGGATGTTAATGTTATTAAAAATGCTGCGTTCCAAAATAAAAATAACGTGTTACAGAAAATTTGTGTTTTCTAGTGCGCAGGCGTTTAATGAGCACAAACTGCGGCTTTGTTTACGGCCATGTATCGTGTTACTGTAGACGATAACGTGTTGCCTAGTCAGTGATATTCAACGCGTTCGACGCTCGATAAATTGCTCTATGTAGCTACTACAGTGTGCGACTTCCCTGCGGCGAAATATTTGTATAAAAAATTATATCGATATACCGAGTGCACGTCACTAGAGCTGGGATTTGTGTCTCTTGACTTGACTTAAGCCTTTGACGCGGCGAACGTCTTGAAATAAATGTGGTTGATTTATTAACTTTTAGTTTCACGAAAAATGTGACAAAATGATGGACTTTCAGTGAAAAACATTATGTGTTTGTGCTAGTTATGATTGAACAGGATTTTGACACTATGGATGTGGAAACCGAGGAAAACACAGGTGAAGTTTTCATTTACTATTTTTGAAGTAATATTAACTGAGGAAAAATCTTTATAATTTTGTCACGCATAGAATCGAAGTCCGTGATTTGACCTCTCTGTTAGTTATATTGGCTAAGTATTCAGAAATAGGATTGTAATCAGTTGAATATCTATAATAAATAATATTATAGTTCATTTTAATATTATTTTAAATAAACGATAGTTCATATATAAATTAGATAGGTATCTGGATATCTGTGCTGTGTGTCGTATACGTAGTACTTAGATATGTACTTATATGTACTTAAATAGTTATTTTTAGTATAAAATGGTTTCTCAGCGGGTAGGCACGTACACACGGACATATAGTCACAGAGACTATATTAGTAAGTCATTAATAGAAGGAAAAGTGAATAAGCTATTATATTATTCTTTCACACTAGACAATAATTATTATTTAGAAGCTGCTAACATTGTTGCAAGTTGCGAAGTTTATGATCGGCCACTCTGTTTTTGTAAATGCCTTGGTTACGGTTTTCCGCATTTTTATTTGCGAGTACATTATTTTTGATTTATACTTTTCGTACTATAGTCGTACATGGGCGCACTTTATGCAACAAGGCATTCTCTACCGGTCAACCTTTGGGCTAAAAAGACTGAACTGTGGTAGATGTACAACTAATAAATAAAATTTAAAATAAAATTTGTTTTTGGAACATATAGAGGATTAGTTGAGTCAAAGATTAAAAGCATTTATTTCAAACTAGCTTCTGCCAGCGACTTCGTCCGCGTGGAATAGTTACTTTACCCCCGATTTTGAAACTCTCAGCCCGATCGGTTTAAAATTGACAAAAGATAGACATGCTGTTTCGGGATATTTTTTAGATAATTTTATGTGGAACATTTCCGTTATACATGATTTCTATGTAACTTTAACCATTAAGGCTACACACGCGACGGAAGCTTAAAAAATGGAGTAACTTCTTCCGTTTTCCCAACATTTTCCTTCACTGCTCTGCTCCTATTGATTATAGCGTGATGAAAAGTATACTATAACCTGCCCAGGAGTATGAAGAATAATTGCACCAAGTTTCGTTAAAATCGGTCGAGTAGTTTTTGTTTCTATAAAGAACATACAGACAGACAGACAGACAGACAGACAGACAGACAGACAGACAGACAAAAATTTTACTGATTGCATTTTTGGCACCAGTATCGATCACTAATCACCCCCTGATAGTTATTTTGAAAATATATTCCTTGTACAGAATTGACCTCTCTACAGATTTATTATAAGTAGGTATAGATATACCATTTACAGACAGTTTTGAATTGTCAAGGTCGGTCAGTCAAAAACATGAAGCTATTTGAATCTCGAGAGTTTGGGAGAACTTTCGAATACAATTATCGAAATTAGTGAAATAATCTTGACGTCTTGACATTATCTTGAGAAAAGCCCAAAACAGAATGCTGGCTTTTAAAACTGCAAATCTTGGCCTTACATTGAAATTTTAAGTTATATATATATATATCCGATTTGACCACCTATACGAATAAAACACGAAAGTTTTTATTTGTCTACTTTGAATATTAAATTTGTTCTATCTTTACAAACTTGTTTATAAGAGTACCGATATATGTAAATATAATTTTCGTGCAGGCATCACCACTAAATTAATGGGTGTTGCTATAATCGATGTGCAGGTATCACTAAATTAATGGGTGTTGCTACTAGTATAATCGTTTTTTTTTAACTTTCCGCGTGAAAACAGGCGAAGAGTTTGCGTTGTACTCGGGGAATTTGATTCAAACACGCCTTTTGAACTATCCGAATTTTGTCGCATTAATTCAAATGCGTTGGTGCCAAATATTTTCCGCTAAAACAGCATATGCAACGTTGGCGAACGTCTTGAACATGCAATATATCAGAGGGCCATATTCTACATATCAGAGGGCCATATTCTACATATCAGAGGGACAAATACTACATAGTCCAAAAGTAAAAAAAATAGTTGTTTTTATCAGATTGCGAGTGAGATGCGAATGCTCACCTTATTTAAAAAAATAGATTAATTGGCTTACTAAACATAAATTATATTGTACTTAAAAAGCGTTCAAATTCAATATGCAATATAATGTCTAATGTCAAAATATATGGATTTTGACAGCTTCTGACGGCGCTCCTTAATAATGCGTCAATTACCCCAGGACTATGTTCGAAAGAGTGAACACGGCCCTAGAATGCAAACGGCACTAAAAGGATCACGGGTGGGTTTTAGTCAGTAAGAGTCTGACACTCCCTTCCGCTCCGCCCAGAGCGGGAGCAGTTTTTTTTTGGTACGCAAAAGGCATTTGGAGGAAGACGAATGGGTTTTAGACAGTAAGAGTTTAACACTCCCTTCAGTCATTTGCTGATTTACTATAAAAAAAAGACAGAAAATGTAGGTGTATTTTGAAACTGACAAAATGAAAGGTATTGCTATTGATCGTGTGTTGGTCTCATGTTTCAACAAAGCAGTTTAGCACTCGCTGTCTGTGCACTCGGTGGCTATCTGAAATATGAACATAATGACGGTAATATCAAAACTTTTCCATGACAGAAGTGGTGTCTTCATTACATATCCACCTGACACCGGCCTGCTTGCTGAAATAATGGTACATCACGTAGAATAACGAACGAAATACGAAACTTAATTAAATTCTTGTTAGTGTGGTGAGCAGTCAACTTAGGTATAATTTTATTTGAGCAAAGTGTGACCACGTGGAAATTCCTTTGAGGGACTAATGGAAACGTTGTTTGAAGATAAGTTTATTAGCTCTGTTTTATATAACCACGAAAAATTAAACTGAAATAATGAAACACGTTACAATATTCAAGTAGGTGTCTAGTTAAGAAAATCTTAAGCTACTGTCCCTTGGATTATTGAGAATCCGTACTTCCATATATAATGTTTATTATACTTAATGTAAATTTTTTCGTGCTAAAGTAACATTACTGTCACTATATATTGTACTGTGCACCCACTTCACGAATTAACCACTGAACAGATTCAGTTGAAACATGACACATGTGTTGACCATGTACTGGAACATGCCATACTTTTTATTCCGGATTCCCTTGGGATAATTTCTGACTTTTAAACGAACGAAGCCGTTTGCAGAATTCGTAAGGTTGATTCATAATGTCAGTGATTCATAAGGTTGATTTACTCCCCTAATTTTTATGTATTATATATAGGTATCGGGATATAGGTATGGAGGAGCTCGTGCCTAAATTATAACAGCCGCACGGGTCGATCTTGTAGGTTAAGCAACGCTTGTCGAGGTTGGTCTGTGGATGGGTGACCATCTTAAATAACGAGACTTCTCCGTGCCTCGGAAAGCACGTTAAGCCGTTGGTCCCGGCTGTCATTTGGAGATCTTTGGCAGTCGTTACGGATTGTCATTGAATCCGGCTTGACTGGGAGCCGACCCTAATGTAGTTGGAAAAAGGCTAGGCAGATGATGATGATATAGGTAGTAGTAGTACACACAATCTATTATGGGAAATTCATACAATAATTAACCTTGTTGAAACGTACCACATCACAAAAACTGCAACTGAAATCACATCCAATTCCAATCAACCATATAAAACAAACTTTTAGACAAACAAACCAACAAGGTACGATTGAATTTCACAAGTTGAGGAAATCGTTCATTTCCCAATATTCCCTCAATTGAAATGGCTCGGGGCTATTATTTAACCGGACGGGGTACGGTTAAAAAAGAGTGCGACGTAAAAATTGTCGTAGCTAAATACCTAGTAACAGCCTCACGGGTTGAACTTTCAGGTTAAGCTACATTGGCCGAGGTTGGTTCGCGGGTGGGTGACCACTATTTCATACCAAGTGCCTGGAGACCTCGGATGCACGTTAAACTAATGGCCCGGCTGTGGTACAAACATCTTTGATAGACGTTGCGTAGTCAGATGCCAGAAAGTCAGACACCAGACTTGCCAACGGATCCTGCTAGGGTTCCGGAATTTGTTCGAAAGAGTTACCGCGGCCCTGGAACGCAAAGGGCACAAGAAGGATCACGGGTGAGTTTTAGTCAGTAAGAGTCTGACACTGCCTCACGCTCCGCCCAGAGCGGGAGAAGTCATTTGATGATTTCTCATCAAAAAAAAAAATCGACTTGCCAGCGGGTATCGTATTTCCCATTTAATGGGTTATGAAGATCAGCCACACTAGCCAAGTTACATCCGTTTCGTATCAAATTCCGTTCTTCAATCTGTAACGCTTTGGTGTCAGCAGCTGTAGAAAACGATAAGTTGGTAGCCATGTTGACGCGCCTGAGTGGGCCGCTCGTTTTACAAATATCTTTAGAAAAATGATCTATTCTTTAATCTATGGCGAGCGTTACTACAAATGTCAAACAAGTTAAAATTTAAACTCTGTTTAAATTCTTTAACCATTAAGTTTAAATATTTTAACAAAAATATGTAGCGTTGAACATTGTAGAAACGATAACAATTCATTATGTCATTTTGAACGATATGAACTTGGCTACGAATTTTCTATTTGTTTGTTCTAACCACGTGACTTAACGTTGAGATGTTTTCATTCCCATACATTTGATTCCTTTTCGACTAGCGTTTAAGATTGCACATTATTAACTTGGCTAGGGGGGGGGGGCAGATAGGCATTCGGTCCAAGTAAAATACTAGTATTGAACTGCATCAGGTTAGACTGAAACTGATCCCAACAGATTATGTAGTTAGGCAAAGGCTAGGCAGATGATGACATCATCTGCCTAGCCTTTTCCCAACTATATTGGGGTCGGCTCCCAGACAAGCCGGATTCAGCTGAGTACCAGTATTTTGCAATATTTGGCAAGACTGGTGTCTGATTTTCTGGCTTCTGACAATCCGTAACGACTGCCAACGATCTCCAAATGACAGCCGGGACCAACGGCTTAACGTGTTTTCGGAGGCACGGGGGAGTCTCGTTATGTTAAGATGGTCACCCATCCACAGACCAACCTCGGCAACCGTTGCTTAACCTTGAAGATTGACCCGTGCGGCTGTTATAATTTAGCCACGAGCTCCTCTAGGCAGATGACGTATGACGGGAAAACTCTGTGACCGAACCAACATGGCCGAATATTAGCCAAACTTCCGCAAACAAGATATTTATTGATTTTCTTGCTTTATTATTCTGTAAACAATTTTTTTCGATACCTCGGTCTGTCAGCTGTAAAATGTTTTGCGTCAATATTTTTTTCACGTCCATCGGCTGTTGAGGAAAACGAGTCTTGAGTGGTTACACATGACGTCAATGGTGAAAAGTGTACTTCGGGACAAATATCATTACGAAATGATCGTTACATTATTGTAGTGTTTGTACCGAATTGTATATTATATAATGGTCATATTGTATGTTACCTTGTTTTCTGTGTTTTCTCGTATTATATATTTTATATATATGCATATATTTTATAATTTTACATTAGTACTGTAACTAATATGAAGTAACATTTATTAATTTACGACAATATAGACTTTTATTTTAATAGGATTCGTATAACGATGCCTTAGGTGTATATCCTATAAAGTTATGCATGTTATGTAAATAAATAAATTTGTTTTTCCGCATATATTAGATAGGGGATTATCAATCAATCCCTTGCCACTTGCCCTTGAAACAGAGACCAAAATTCTGTAGAAAAAAAGATACAGAAAACAGAACTTACAGTTTACAGGAAAACTTAATATAAGAAGTCAATGGTTTTAAAAAAATGGGTTGAAAAACCCTTTGTCCGTGAGTCCTCTCACTTCTTTGTTATTCTTTTCTCTTCCGTTACTCTTGGTTCTTGCCAATACCTACCTGTGGTCCCCCAACTACTACTCCTTGAGGTACCACGATCAAAAATGTTTAAAGATATTTGCTCACGGCACCCCAAGGGGAACTAGACTTGGGGACAACGGGCAAGTACCCGTTCTAGCTGCGTGATGTCTATGTTGAGCTGAGTTGCTCTTTTATTTATGTCTGAAGTAAATACAAAGAGCATGTCAATGAGAGAATCCTCGTCAATCGACTCTGTGCTGTACTAAGCTCGAATGAATATATTTCTTTGTTCCTCAATCATTTCAAGCAGTATTATTGCATGTGTGCCATTGATAATGTGGACACCTGTTAGTCTGTATCGCAGGCGACACCTGGACCTTGAACTTGTTGCATCTAACACGTGTATCAGATGAGATAAGATAACTGCACACAAGGTTTAAATCGTGAACTTCACCCTTTAGGTTACTATTAAGATCTTGATCAAAACCTGAAAGAAGAGCCCTTTTTTTCTGAATGGGAAATCATGAAAATGACTTCTTCCGCTCTTGGCGGAGCGGAAGGGAGTATCAGACTCTTACTGACTAAAACCCATCCGTATTCCTTCAAATGCCCTTTGCGTTCCATGGCCGCGGCATTAGCGAAGGAGCTAACAGTTATGTTGAATAATACGGACATAAACATAGCATAAAACATAAAGAAGAAAAGCTTTTTTATCCTAAACATAATATTTTGTTCAAAGAACAATTCACTTCGCGACTAAAAATCATCTTCATATAATGTTTCGACAATATAAATTTGATATACGTACATACATACGTTGATTCGTTTTGGCCACATGTATGTTAAGGAGAGTTCCCTTTATCAGTGTTTTGCCCAACGCATTATGGGTAAAAATCAATAATACATGTTTACCCGAATACGTACAGATAACGGTATAGGATAACCTATACCGTTAAAATAACCCACGCATATTACAGTCTGGTATATAGGTACCAGACTGTAATATGCGTGTTATTTTATGTATATCTGTATGTTGTATATAACAGCTCCCACATGGCGTTATCTTTACATAATGAAACTATGCGACGGACTTTGGACTGTAATAGGGGACTAGGAATCAGATATAGGATTACGTCACTGCAATAAGCAACGGTGCCCTCTTGTGTACTAAAAACGAAAGATTTTCGATACCTACGACTTTCAAAATAATAATAAAAGCGGTCGGATTTCCAAAAAGAAGGAGTATATGTTCAGTCATGTGTATTATTCTTCAGATATAGACTGTTAAATTAATATGGACTGTAGTATGTCGGGGAGCCATCAGTACTAAAGTCATATTATTTTGTAAAAAGTTGTATTTTTGTATTACGCAATTAGACTGCAGTTATGTGCAGGGAACGTACTACCCGGCCTGGCCATATTCTATGGGCCACCTAATTGTAATAACATTTTAGATAAACAGATTTTGTGAAGTCACTCTCGTCGCATTCGATTCATATTTATTATACATGTTGACCAAGATGATCATGATGTCCATAATTATAGATAAGTTCTGAAACGCTATTATAGTGGTCGTAAGGAAAATCACCAATTAATCTTAATGGGTACGCTCAGCTTGCCGGCTTGATTGATAAAAAGCGAACTAATTTTCATGTTTATAACATCTATACTTAATATTATAAAGCTGAAGAGTTTGTTTGTTTGTTTGTTTGAACGCGCTAATCTCAGGAACTACGGGTCCGAATTGAAAAAATATTTTTGGATTGAATAGACCATTTATCGAGGAAGGCTTCAGGCTATATATCATCACGCTTAAGCCAATAGGAGCGGAGCAGCGATAAATAATGTTTTAAAATCGGGGATTCCACGGGGACGAAGTCGCGGGCAGCAGCTAGTTAGTAATATAAGGAAGGCTTCGTCGGGATTCTTTATTACAATCATAGTGTTTTTCATCGGCATTTGCCCTACATGTTGATAAAGTAAATAAAATTGCGGCAGTTTTATTATCTTTATCAACATATAGGTACCATGGACCCATGTTAAACATTTAAGGGGATATTGTCTTGTCGTTTTCCTCTTAGCGTATTCTAGAGTTTGGAATGGATCCAATTTCTGCGTATTCAGATGTAATGTTGAAAAGAAAAAAAGGAAATTAATCTATGGTAGTCAACATTCTTCTATTATGTAGCTACCTCATTGGTGCATCCGATTCGTCGAACATCGAGTTTCATTTGAGGTTTTCCGACTTTTCTTTGTATCCTTTTGAGAGCTGTGCACATACAAGAACCGTTGTTTCAATCAGCCCATTTAGCCCATGCCCGTTTAACTTTCAGCTGACCCTATATCTTGTAGAGCCACAAGATGTTCTCGTAGGTCAACAGTAGCTGTAGCTACATCTCAGTCTTAATATATTTAGGCAAAACAGTTTCTACAATTGAAATTACTCCTGCAACGTAAAATTATACTTTTTATTAGCATAACGTTGAAACTTTTCCAGATCCATTTCGTCTACCCAATTTGCAACAACATAGTATTTTGCAAAGCGGCATAAGTTTCTGGCAATCCGTGACAACTCTGGCAAATAAACTTTCCAATATTAACGTCACATTTTGCCGCTTAACCGCAACTAGCAGACGTCGTCGGCTGGAATCTGCCAACTAATTGCCAGTTGAGTGGCAACTACTGGCAAGACAGCTGTTGACGATCACACTTTGTTTTTACACTTTACAACAATTTATGCTACTGAGACTTTCATGCGAATGGAAAATGTAAATACGAACGGACGGCTATAAAAGCGTTTTCATAGCGGTTCAATAAATAAACTTGATTACGATTTCCGAAATTAAAAATTACAACATACAGACGCAACAAAATATTATTATATATTAAACTATATGTTTGTATTAAGTATTATGTAAGTATTATTAAATTATATTTAGAGTATCTAAAACACGTCGGTATAAGTTTAGTAATTTTCGAGATCAGGACAAATATGCAGACTGGCAAACATAAATACGTTTTGTAGACATAGTGATAACAGTGATTGTTGGAAAATACAGCGTTTGGGAGGTCGTTTGTTTAAACGAACGTCAATGTAAACATTTTACTTTTTTGTTTCACGTGAAAAAATTAAGGAGATGAATATGCAGAAATTAAGTGGTATTAGCAAATATTTTTTGGAAGGTCTAGCAATAGACCATAGTAGACCGAGTAGTAAATAACATTATACATGTTAGACAAACACAAACATAACATAACATAATCAACCATTTTAATGTTCCCACTGCTGGGACACAGGCCTCCTCTCTATCTAGGAGAGGGAATGGGTCGTACTCCACCACGCGGGCCCAGTGCGGTTTGGTGAATGTCACATGTCTTCGAATTTTTGGTTCTAGGACATGCCGTTTACCACGATTATTTGTTTTGAGAGCTGCAGTGGTGATAAATTAATTACACAAAGTAATGCGCCTGACTGGGTTAGAAAAACACTCCCGTCATATTCGATCGATAGTTATTATTCATGTGGACTATTATGGATAAGTTCTTATAAGCTATTAAAATAGTCGTAATGAAAATCGCGATTATGTAAAAAAAAACACGTCTGTCATGCCAAAATGTCTACTAAAAAATCAAAAACAAGATAGATGATACATCTTAACAAAATATTTTGTTTTTTTTATTTATTTATAAACCATGGCTGCCACTTTTTATTATATAATATTTTCTTTAAATATGTTACGCTTCTAACGATACCACATACGTTGATATCGGTTAAGCCGTTAAGAAGTTATGGTGGAATAAAGAAGCTCACGAACATACATACATGAACCCTGAAAACATAACACTCCTTTTTTGGGCAGTCGTGTAAAAATACGAGAGCACTATTACAAACGCCCTGAACGATGGCAATATTTATGGTAGTGATTATTTGATGCCATAAAAAAATCTGGGGTACAGTTTTAACATCAGCCTTTTCAAAGCAGGCTTAAAAAGCTTGCAAAAGGGCGACACCCTTTTATGTCAGGAGAAGTTTCCATCCACACTCACTTCGACCCAAAAGTTTTGATGGCAATTTAGACCTTTATTGAGGACTGGCCATTAATAAGTTTTAGTTTATGAATTAGCATATAACTACTTCACCCTTGAATATTTAAGGCAATAATATGTTGATGTCACTGAAAAATTGTAGACTCCGCAAGATCGTAATAAATCTTTTTTAGATAGTAATTTCTCGATATCTATACTAATATTATAAAGCTGAAGAGTTTGTTTGTTTGTTTGAACGCGCTAATCTCAGGAACTACTGGTTCGAATTGAAAAATTCTTTTTGGGTTGAATAGACCATTTATCGAGGAAGGCTTTAGGCTATATAACATCACGCTACAAGTAATAGGAGCGAAGAAAAAATGGCAAATGTGGAAAAAACGGGGATAATTATTTGTCAAATTTTAAACCGATCGGGCTAAGAGTTTCAAAATCGGGGTTAAAGTAACTATTCCACGCGGACGAAGTCGCGGACAGAAGCTAGTATTCTATAAAATCCCTTTGACTACAATAAATCCCATCCAAATTCAATAGTTTCCAACATACCTTTATGTTATTAATTAAATAATATAGTTAGCAATTTCACGCGATATTTTACAATCTTACAGAGTTTGCAATTTTCCATTAATGTGACACTGACAATCGATAAACTGCAAATGTATTGAAAATATCACGAGATTTGTGAATACAACTGCACACCAATTTTTTTTCATGCATTGAATCTATACTAATATATATAAAGCTGAAGAGTTTGTTTGTTTGCTTGAACGCGTTTATCTCAGGAACTACTGATGAACGACTGATTTGAATATTTTTTGTTCAGTGTTTGATAGCCCATTTATGGAAGAAGGCTATATATGTATAATCACGTTAAGATCAATAAGAGCGGAGCAGTCATGTAAATTTGACACAAACAAAGTTGCGCGGGTCAGCTAGTTAGACTATAAAGAGACACTTTTGAAAAATATAATAAAGTGACTCTAGTGTCCATTTGGAAAGTTTTCAATCCAGCCAGCCAGGCAGCTTTTGAGCTCAATCTTACCTGGTGGGAATGGTATGTCGGTTTACTCCTTGCATGGATTGCAATGGTATATCGGTTATAGGGAAACTATGATGGTCAGTGTTAGCGAAGTACCAGTTAATATTGCTGCACTATTTGAGAGAGTCTCGAGCTGGTATCATGATGAGTACTGAACTGGTTGTAAGTGAAACCAACAGAGATGGTACGTTTTCAAAGAGCTCATTTGCAAGAAAATCTTCGATCACACACGAAACCGTCGGTAAAACCGCCACCATTCAGCCAGAAAAACAAATAGAACAGATATAAAAGCAACTGATAACGACCCACAATAAAATATCCGCGATACTGGAATGCCTGATAGAAATAGAGACGTTACGTCGGCGACATGATGAACGCGAGCCAAATGTCACACGACAATACAACTGGTAGGGTTGTACGTTCTTATATTGTGGATTTAGATTATGCAGCGTTTATTTTTTATTTTTTTGCAAGGATTTCTGCTGATATCTCGATCCTGTGATGAAATCAATGTCTGAAGTCAAATCAAATGACACTGTTCAGTGATGTCTGATGATGTGTCATTGCAATATTTTTCAGATTTCTGTTTTGACATGTGTCAGAGTTCAGACTGAATTTCGGTCAGGACAAGGGAGATATTAATTATTACAATTAATTATAATATTATATTCACCAATTCTGGTGCAATATATGTTTCCTCACACTCCTAAAAAGGCAAAAAATAATAAAATTACACAAAAAATATTGGAAAGAACACGATGCTGCCATGTGAGAATGTTTGATAAAAATATTTAAATCAGTGCTCCTAAATGATGTGTTAGCAACAGTTGTATAATTAAACAAAATTACGTTATCTTAATCCTTTTGTCATCAGAAGAGACAATACTAGTAAATGAGACGTGAAAATATTTAAAACTTTATAAACTGCTCGTGTCTGCGAGCGGCTTCGACCGCGTGAATGTGTAAAATTATCTAAGGGAACATACTCCCGAGATAAAACGAAGCCTCTATACTATTCCAGAATAGTCTATCTCTGTGCCAAATTTTATCTAAATCCTAATAATAAATAGAAGATCCGAAGAATAAATTCAGCCGTTCTAGCGTGATAGAGTAACAAATATCCATCCAAACATTCGCATTTATAAAAGTTCATCATCAAATGACTTCTTCCGCTCTTGGCGGAACGGAAGGGAATGTCAGACTCTCACTGGCTAAAACCCATCCGTGTTCCCCCTAATGCCCTTTGCGTTGCAGGGCCGCATTGACTCTTTCGAAAAAAATCCGCAACAGACAATAGAAAGATTCATAGGCTTAATGCAGAAACCGTGATAAGCCAAAGAAAATGAGTAAAAAGGCTGGAAAATAAAAAATATGCCAGCAAAACTAAATCAAAATGAGAGCTTAAGGTATTTCTAATATTCTTTCACGAGGTGGTATTTTCGAATAAGTCTGCCTTTGTGGTATGCCCACAAATTCAGTATTAAGTGCGAGTACTTATTTATATCTAGATTTTTCAGCAGCTCACGGCTTTCTCTTTGAATTCATTTGCACATTCAATGAGATTTTATTTCGAGAAAGAATATATATAGAGTTAGGTAGGTGTCTAGACAGAAACAGAGTTTAGCTTATAATAAATCAAAGTTCGTTGACTGGCTGAATGAATTGGATGGGCGTAGGTTTTCAAAGTATTCAGAGAACAATAGGTACTATGGTAGGCGCCAGATACATTTGCAATAGAGTACAATGACCTTTCCCTGATATCTCCTCGTAGGTCCCTGGAGACAAATTAAGTATGATTCGTTTTTCGTTACTACAAATCAGGAATCTCAATAAATGTTAGTGGGCCAATAACCGCTATTGCAAATTTATTTGGCGCCTGCCATAGGTATCGGACGAATCAAATCGGGGCGATGATGATAATAGTAAAAACGATTGTCATGTCAATGATCACATTATATTTTACCGGTTAAAGCTACATTTTTTTTAGTTTTTTGGCTTTATTTGAACATAACAATGTCACATTGACCCCTTTTTTTCTGGATGGGTAATCATCAAATGACTTCTCCCGCTCTGGGAGGAGAAGGGAGTGCCAGACTCTTACTGACTAAAACCAACCCGTGATCCTTCTAGTGCCCTTTCCGTTCCAGGGCCACGGTGACTCTTTCGGACAAATTCCACAACCCCAGCTGGCACTGACTGTATGGGGCCCCATCTTCTTTGTTGACAGCTCTTTGAGGCGCGCGTGGAAAACGACACGTCGTCCTCCCGGGCCTGGTTGCTATCGGACGGTGAGCCAGTCTCACGGAATCCTAACATTACAGCTTATATTACTAGCAACCCGCCTCGGTACAGTTAGTAGAGCATTAATAAGCTTCAGATTTCGTCATACTTCAGTCAATTTACATTTCCCTGACCTGCTTCATGAATTACTCCGTCCATTGGTGAAAACCGAATGAAAATCCGTCCGGTGGTTTTTCAGTTAATCGTTGGCATACAGACAGACGTGGTGGGAGGGAGTTTTTCTTATAAAATACTCGCTTTTGCCCGCGACTTCGAACTCACTTATCCCGTTTTCTTTCTGTTCCCGTAGGAAATTCGGGAAATCTTCTCTTAGTGCTCGCCTACACTCTAAAAGTTCAGCTTTATACGACCAGTGGTTTCGGCTGTGCGTTGTCAGTCACTCAGTGACGAAAGCGTTTTATATATAATATATTGATGATAATAAATACATGTATTGATTGAAAATTTTAAAAATAAAAGAAGTGACAACCCTAGCCACAGTGCAGCATGTTATTTGTTGTCGACAGGTACGTCACGGTCGCATTAATATTAAATCGGAGATGCTAAGTATTCGCCTGTGGCTTGATTTGGACTGACTCTAAACGTTCGTATATCAGAAGTATATAATGATAACGTTTAGTAGATATGTTACTGCGATGACTATTAAAAATATTGTTGTAGACTAATTCTGTTAATTATCGAAATACTGTTTTGTAAATATAGGAAATAAAAATAATGTTTGGATGTAATACTATAGGTACATTACTGAGCATAAATAAGATTAAATAAGTGGATAATTTCACATGTAATAGTTCCTAATTAATTTTGATACACATAATTTGTTGATACGACTCAAATATCATTTACTGTATAATCGCAATACAATTAAACTATTCCCAGCGTGTTTCAATTTATTACATATCGTTTTGTTTAATTCACATGGAACCACATTTTCCGGTAAATATCTATTGAATTTAATACAGGTAGGTATGTCAATGTTATATCAAATAATTTGCAATTTAGTCATGTACATCGGATTATGGTTTCTTGCAAAATGTAACTATCTGCAATTTTTTGGTTTTATTTGCCTAAGAACTTGTACGATCACATATTTTGGGCACCGTTTAATGATGCCTCTAAAATCTTTGATATTGATCTAAAGATAGGCGTTGTTAGCTGCGCTACAGTTTATACTTTTGCAGCTATTCATCGTTTTACTTTCGTACTCAGTCTTGTGACTATTGTTCCGAAATAAAGTATTATTACTATTGAGTATTTGACTAACGGGACAGGGTTTTGTAAAAATCTATATATATTTGAAATTGATATATATACATATATATATTTAAAAAAAAACTTATTATTTCAAGGTGTTTCAATGAGCGCTATGTACGCCTTAACTGTCATGTGCATTCGTTTTTTTTTGTGTCATTAAGTTTGTTTAAATGTGTGCAATGTATATGATGTGGCTGTACTCAATTTAAATAAATAAAAAATCTCAGCAACTAATTAGTAGATACAAAGGACACAGTACAAACATAATAGTTCCGCTAATGATTGTAGAGTAGGAAAAGAAGTAATAAAATATACTATCACTATCTCTCTATCGGGTGGCTAGCATATTTTTTGCCCGAAGAAGTTTGTTAGGCGTTCTTCACAAAAACTCATTCACGAAGTATTCATAATTAGTTATGTTAACTGAATTCTAACTTTGGAGTCCAACAATTCAGAGTTCCAATCAAACAATTCAGAGTTTTGATACAAACAAATCTCAAAACTTTAAACTTTTTTTTTTACAAGTTTATGTTTTAATTTGTACCAATTGTGTATGTACTTACACTTTTAAAAATTACCTCGTCGGGTCTTATATTTTGATACCTGACATGACCAAGTCACAAAACTACGACGGTGCTTTATCCACCATTTAGTTTTAGTTTTTCAAAATCCTTATCGTCCGTGTCACTCAATGTGTTAAAGCGAATATAATGATTCCCCGTTGTTTTAAATCCATCAAGTCGTCTAAGCTGCAAGGCTTGGCAAAGAACGCCTTCCTAGAAACTTCTATTAACAAAAAAATCATGTTACCCACCAGAAAGAATATTGGTGATGGTATATTATTTCAATACTTTTTTTGCTCTAAAACACTCATGTTATAGTGTCTAGTGTGTGGTCTAATTTGTAGGTCCCATTAATCGGCTCAGTTTAGGAAATTAAAAGTCTAAATTAGTCATACAATATCTAAACCTCAGTAAGACAGCTTACTACTACTTAGTAATTCGGGGTATTTTGAATGTATGTAGGTACGGACGGCGTACCTACATACATTCAAAATACCCCGAGTTTAAACCAAGTCCAAACACGATAGCAGTACCTACCACCTCATATCAAAAGGTAACCCCCCTTTATTACTCACCACTCTAAACTTTAGAGAGCTTTCTACACTCTCACAAAGATAGGTACTCTTAAGTTCTGCAAAACAAAACTTCGCATCGAAACTTCAAAAATGCACAGCAACTCGTTTAAAAGTAAACTTCGCATGTAGTGTTGCCAGACTTCACAACATTCACTTACGAGCGGCACTGAGTAAATTTGAAATGTTGCCAGCTTCAAAAATTGCATTTGCATGCGAAGTTGGCTAGAGGAATATTCTATCCCATATGAATGAAGTTGACGCAATATACGGGGTGTTAACTTTATCAAATACTGATGTTTTATTACAAATTCTTTTTACAGACTTTGGTACTCAACTTAATATATTATAAGTTAATTTAATTAAGTATACTAATAAATATAAATCAGATGTTAGGTACTTCAACTTTGTAGATACATCTACCAATCAACAATTAGTATCTTGTCTCGTTTCATGCCAAATTCATTGTAATTAATAAGACGTCATTTATATTATTGATAACGGTGCTTTATTATAGGTTTTTGGAATGATGCTGATTCAATATTAAATGGAATATTTAATTGTACATCGAAAATAGTTACTCCTTTAGACAAATTTAATAGGGTAGTTGACTAAAAAAATCTAATTAGTCCGTCAGATAGATTTCCAAAAAATATTGGACACGTATTTTTTCTTTTTTCACGTAAACAAAAAATGAAGACGTTACAGAGCGTTGAAAACTCGTGTGACGTCACTACTCGCTACAATTTTTACCGAGCCGTAACGTCACAAGCCCCCACTCCTGATCTTTGATGCTTTGTATCTTCGTCAGTTTTTATAGATTTGATAAAGGAAAAAATACGTGTCCAATATTTTTCTATAATCTAACTGACGGACTAAACATAATCATATATTTTTTACTCAGGAAACATCCCTATTGTCAGAGACGCTGACGGTCTTATCGCTGACAGCGATATCTACCAGACCACCTTTGTGTATGCGAGGCTTCTCATAGAAGAAGTATTAATCATGCCACAATGAGAGTATATAACAAAAAAATAGTTTACAATACATCCAACCACGCTAATGGACGGTAATTATTAAAACATTCACTTTGACAGCTCACATTTGAAGCGGTTTTACAAGCTTTTATTTAACTTGCAATGTATGTATGTTTGTTCAGGTGAAATCATGCAACTCAATTTTGAAGCAGATATCTTTAACCAATTGAGCTGAAATGTTACAAGTTCAATTTGGGTAATAATGCATGATTAACTTTGTGACGTCATTCTAAAACCAACAGGGCGGCATATTTATGATGACGGACTAGTTATACAATATGGGTAAAATATATGCCGACTTTAGCTTTGTGTGTATTACGAATTGAAAACTTGACACCACACAAATTTACAAAGGATAACATGGTACTTGTTGGTAGGACACCAACAAGTACCATGTTATCCTTTGTAAATTTCTGGGATTCGGCTTACTCTAATTTGACTGGAAGCCGACCCCAGAATAGTCAAGAAAAGGCTAGGCTGATGATACTATATTTTGAGTTGATATTCAAGCCACGATTTTCATCAAAAATACCCTAAAAAGCAAGGTTTGTAGTGGAATTAAATGGAACAAAGTTATCTAAAACTTCATAGTCTGATCTGGAATTCTGAATACTTATATACCTTCTATAACCTAAATAAAAATTAATAACATTTTCCTCACAGCCTGTACCTTCGCTACTCCGTTGAACTATGCCACGGCAGAGATCGCAAACATTTTCAAGTGCCACCCCGACGATCGCACACATGAGATTCTATTCAATTTGCCGTGACTACGAACTACACAAACTTTTTCCTCAACTCCGGAATACTACACATCAGGGATGTTAAGGAACTTAGTAGCAGTAATCGACACTATCGGATATCCGAAATAAATATTCATCCTTAACCGTAACTGGCTGGAGGCATGCCAAATAAACGCTTGCGTGATGACTTAGATACGTTCCTGTCGGATTGGCTTGATATGGCAAAACATAAAGTGCGTTGGAAATTGGAAATTGGAGACCGTTGTCACGCAGTGGGATAATATAGGTTAGAGAAAAACAAACCTTAACCGAATTCGAAACTTTTGGTGACAGGTTTTTCTGCCTGGCTGTGCCGACAGACAGTCACCAATATCCGTAATCGAAACTACGGATAAAGCGAAATAATATAAAATCGGTAACCATATCCGAAATGGGTTTAACATTATTTCTTTATCTGTATCCGTATCCAAATCAGAATCCAAAATTTCAAATCTATAACATCACTGGCTCCATATTCCGTGGTGGAAGTGAAAGAGCAACTAAATATGTTCAGGTTTCATGTTGGAGTCAGTTGTAATGGCAGTTTTAGTGGGTAGTAAATGGAAATGAGTAGAATCCGGAGCGATGCGAATCGATAACGTTCGTATCGATAAAGTCTCGGTGCTCAATTGGTTTCATAATAAACTCGAGGACAACGTGGTTGGGCTATTCTTTTTTTAAATAGGAACAACTTTGTAACCGTATTAAATTATACAATAGGTTTCATATCTTTCTAAAGAATACTTAAAAGAGCAATTTTAAATTTCTATTGAAAGTACGCTGTCTCTCTTAGCTCTTATTGAAAAACTTTTGAAAAACTTCTCTAATTACTGTTTGGAGCTAAGTATCGTGTGCGTTACGATAAAATCTGTTCATTCATTTTCATGAAAAAGGCTCATTCATTTCCATCTTAATGTTTTCATAAAAACATTAAAATAATACTGTGACTTTCATATAGACACAGGTTTCGCCATCGAAAAGTAGAATGGCCCTGTTGATATCAGTATTCAGAAATGTTGAGTGCGAATCAATTCACTTGCTAATGGCACAGGCCTAAGAACGCGTGATTGCATCGGAATATCCGCAAAAAGTTACTGGACTTAGTGCACGTGCCACTGCTATAACAACCTGACGCAAATCTTAATTAAAGTAACTTAAAAATACTTAAAATATGCTAAAGTAAACTTTCTCTTTTTACAAGCTTTTATTCATTTTTATGCTTACACACCATCACGTGGAATCAATTCTAATTTGTTGCGACATTTGCTACATAGATAAATCGGACCCTGTAGATGATTGTAAGCTACTACTTTGCTAATTTCTATATACTATATGTATAAACACAAGCGAAGACGCACACTAAAGTAAACGCATTACCAAGCGTTTCTTCGACACTGCTGTCAACCATCGAAACCCCCTTGTTGTATCGGCCGCCCGATACAATCCCTCCCGCATATCCAAAGTCCGCCGACCGCGGCACATCCTTGTTACTCCGGATGACTCCACAACCCTCCTCCAGGAGAGTCGTAGAGAGACCAGCACTTTGCGCAAAGCACGACCGCCGTCCTTCCGCGCTCGCCGCCGAGGCCTGCCGCGATTTCCACATCAATGTCCACCCCGTTCCTCGCTCGAGCCAGCCCGTGCCGCTGAGCCTGTAGTTTTAAATACGCTCCTAAATAATAATCCTTGTTCGATCCAGCCCGTCCTTAGCTGCTCCCCCCCACGGGGGGGATCCCACGGGGGGTACCCTTAGCGCGCAGTCACTGATAACATCTAATGCTACTGGGCGTGGAGGAAGGTACCGGCATTTGTCATACAGGGTAATCCTAGTACGAAAACGATTAACCGTTGTCAAAGCACTCCTTGGACATGACACATTTTTAGTGTACATTTAAAGCTAAGTTAAAAACATGTAAGGAGATAACCTGTAAAAGTATTTCTCGTAATAAAGAGTTTTATTATTATTTATTATTAAATTATAGTCACTTAGATTGTAAGTTTTTATAAGCCCTGGCTTTAATCTATACTAATATTATAAAGCTGAAGAGTTTGTTTCTTTGTTTGTTTGTTTGTTTGTTTGAACGCGCTAATCTCAGGAACTACTGGTCCGATTTGAAAAATCTTTCAGTGTTCGATAGCCCATTTATCGAGGAAGGTTATAGGCTATATTTTATCCCCATATTCCCACGGGAACGGGAACTACGCGGGTGAAACCGCGAGGCGCTGCTAGTATTCATATAAAAGCCACCACAGGCAAGCTCGGTTAAGCAGTCGACAACCCTAGGTTGAACTGCAAGAAGCCACACATAAAAAAAAAGCACGCTAAAGCTAGTTTGAAATAAAAATAAATTGCATTCGTACAATCAACAGCAAAAGTATGAACGCTAAATAAACATTTCTTCTTTTTCTTCCAAGACTGATACGTATTTACTTTAAAACATGACTGTTTACAAATAAACAGTAGGTATTTTATTTTTCTGCAGGATTTAACATAGAATGACACGGTTTTTTACTCTTACCTGAATTAAAAATATACAGTTTTGATGTAAAAACAAGGTAAAAATAAGCATTCACTGATCATAATGGATTTTTTTAGACTTAGCTATTTTGGGGAAAATGGAAAACAAACAAAACGTAAAAAGGTTTTGGACGTCAGCGCGAGGCCCAAAATAAAATAAAATGTTATTTATTTAGCGAGATTTCCTTCCGAGTATACCGTCACTGGAAAATGGCAACACTTCTTAAGATTATAAAATATCTTGAGAGATTCTAAACTTTCGATAAATTGTCCACTGTGCATTTGGAACACTTTTTTACGCATCAAAAATTTTGATAGCTATTATTGATCGAAGGATAGTCTATAATCTCTCGAAGGAATCTGCGAAAAGCCAAATTTATGTTCTAATGTTTTCATTGGCTGAAATAAATAACGACTTCCATTCGAGTTAAGCGATAAACAAAAAGGTAGTAAGATTATTTTTATTACTGACTTTGGCAGCTCTAATTTATACATTCAGGTATAGCACTACAGTTCATACAATTATTATTGGTTTAAAAACTCAAAAAAATACGAATTATTTGAATAAGTTCACGTATTCAAATAATTCAAAAAACCTACCTGTACAACATTATCATCCTTTTTTTGGATTGGAGTTTTACCGCTCTGGGCGGAGGGTAAGGGAGTGTCAGACTTACTGACCAAAACCCACCATGTTCCTCCTAATGCCTTTTGTGTTCCAGGCTAGCATCTATAATCACCTACACAATTCTTCAAGCGCTGATCTCTAAATAATCACATACATCATTCCTTATTCTACTCGTTTACCTATACAGTACAAAGGATTAATTTAGTACCATCACATCAAGGTTGTTTGCTATTCTTGAACGCAGAAAATAAACACAGGAGCGTTTCCTGCAAGCCATTTGTGATGTAAATGTGGCTCATCGTCTACAATTTGAACGGCCGTGATGGTCGCCCTGATTTGAATATTAAATCCTTTAGAAATTTTCTTTGCTTTAAACGTGTCGTCATTCAAAGGCTGTTTGAAGGAATTTAAATTGTTTGTAGTTAAATACGCAGAACTGTAAAGAACGAGACAGGATTGTATAATGATGAAGTTTGCTGCAGTATTTTTCTTAGTAGCCTGTAAAGAATATTCCTGAAAGGAAGTACCTACTGAAAAGGCTTTGAGCACAATTTTTATATGATTATAAAAAATACGTATGAAATTGGTTCTTATTCTCTTTCGAAAATCTATCTGGATCTAAGAATAGAAAACTATTTTGATAAGGTTCGCTCTGATGTTACGAAAAAGTTTACCAAACCTCAGGCCTTCCTGGCCTGAGGTTTGGTAAACTTTTTCGTTAGAAAAATTAAAAAGCGTAAGGTTAGAAAAATTAAAAAGCCTCTTTTTAAATCATTTGTTTCAAGATCTGGTTTCTTGACAATGATAAAACATTTGAGCCCAATAGATGTCTTTTTATTCTAGCTTTGAAGACTGACGGGTAATAGATAGTAGGGAACATAGACCCTTGAACGAAACTAAAAACTTTATCTGTGTGCATGAAAAATGTCGGAGAGAATTGTTTGGTACCTAACATATCTAGTTGGTTTCTTAATTGTCAGGTCAGCTTATACATGTGACAGCTTTATATAGGTACCATAATGCGTTCAAAACGATGTGAACTATTAACATCACAAATTGCCATGTAAACATGTCCAGGCGAATCAACAACAACATTAACATGAAAACCAAACCTATGTATCTGACATGTGTGATCCATTTACAAATCCGCAGATTATCAGCATGTCGCGCATATCCATGTGTTTATTTGTCTTCATGCACTGAAACCACGAAATAGATAAGTATCAGAAGGTTGGTTTCAAACATTGATAGAAAACGCACGAACTCATGGTCAGCGAGTGCACACGCACTTACGACCGGCCTTTGGTTGAGATCACCGTCCGTACAAACACGCGCTCACACATAAACGACATCATGGACAGCGAGTGCACGCGCACTCGCAACCGGCGTTTGTTTGAGATGGCCGCACGTACATGTCTATTTGTACGTTGCATCTTTTTCCGCTCATTGAATAGATCCGACCTTCTGTTTTTGTATTCTATCTACATAATGCTAATAATCTGACTGTTGGCGACCTGCCATGCTTCCATTCACCTCCCACTGAAATAATATTGCTCTAAATAATTGAACGCATGTTACACTTCTGTTCATGATTGTATTTTATTGAGTGAATCATTGCATCAAAATATAAACATGTTAACGCAGATTTCGATTGGTATTTACAAGATTAATGAATATCGTGTTTGTTTTTCAGTACCTATCTACGAACTAATAAATCTAGCAAGTGAAGTTTCGAGATTTCAAACCAATTTATTTGGTAAACATAAGATGCATGGTAAAGGAGAACAAGTTGGATAAAAACATGTTTTATTTAATGCATGTACCGTAGTTGTAATGAATTTCGATGCAGTCATTCATTGCAACTTCGGCCAACTGCCAAAAGCCAACTGTTAAACTAGTCGAGTTAACAATACTTATTTTTACCATCGACTTCTATCCAGTTCAGTCTTTTTTCTTTTATAATTTCTTGGGGTCTGATAAAAAACGATATGCAATATAATTTTTTTTGTAGAGTTTCTGCTTTCTGAAATAGTACCTGTCACAAAAATGTATGTAAATGTGTTTTTGACAAACATGTAGCATTGTTAGTTCTATCATTCTCCTAGCGCTTCAAATTTTCATTTTTTTTTTCCATTCCATCCTTGGCTTGACAATCCAAATAAAGGTTGGCCAAAACCCCAAGTATACATCTAAAGAATACGCTTTTTTTATTAAGTAAGCAAAATTTGCTAAATATTTGGTACATTTTGTACCTATCCATAAAGACTTTGTGATTTTCATCAAATTTTTACATTTTATTTTTAGGTTGCCCACTAATAATACAACAGGTATTCTGCTATTAGTGTTTAAAATACTACGACAACATGTTCCATTAGATAAGTCCATAGAAAAACATTGGGTACAGTAATAGCAAATTCAACAAAGCACACCTCTTCCCTCCCTAGTCGTAGCGTTTGCTACTATTCCAGAATCCTCCAAGAAACCACTGACATAAAAAAGTACCGGTCGATAAATCATACCAACCATCGGAAAATTTAATCATTTTATTAGACCATCAAATTACTTTTATAGCAACACCTAATAAATCATAACAGAACATCCAAGAAAATCAATTTCCTTTCTACGTTTTTGCTATAATTACATTTATTACGTGTTCTGATAATGTAGTGATGTGAAGCGGATGGCGTCGCCCACGTGTGGGACGCGTTAGCTACAAGGTTGCTATAAAATCTAAGTAAGATGGCTATTTCAGACCGTTGCAGCTGTTTTATACTTCCTTGTTGACTAGGTGCAAGTTGGAAAAGTAGGATTTTGAATATATTATGCAGTTATAACACTATTCGTCTTCACACAATTTGAAACGACATAATAATATTGTGGCAATAGTAGCCTCCTTGCGGGTCACTGGCAAACAAGTTTGTCTATAGAACTTTGGAAGCGTCTGGCAAAAGAATAAAGAGTATTTTGAATTATGAATACGGAAAATATGCTTTTTTTTATATGACAAGTTATGTTGTAGCGCTTTTATAAGGCAGATGCCGTAACATTAATTATAATAATAAGTTATGCTAGAGGCGAGGTTCCCTGGTGTTACAGTATAAATGTAGACACCTTGTCGGAGCACACTCGAGCATATGGTGGAGGTCTGCCCAGCTTGGGCGGAGCAACACCGTGTCCTCGTTGAGGCGATCGGCAGCGGCGATCTCTCGTTCCCAGTCCTGACTCAATCTATTGGTCGGACCGAAGGAGCATGCGAAGCGGTCACCTTCTTCCGCGAAGCAGAAATGCATGGTATGAAAGAAGGAGGTGGACCATGTGAGGGAGAGGCAATCCCCACGCTCCAGCCGCCGCAACAGAAGAAGACGCCCCGGGCGTCGGCAGTCGCAGGGTGATTCCCAGCCACCATAGGCGCAGATCTGCGGACGGCAAGCGTTGGGTGGCTCGCCGTCCGATAACAACCAGGCCTGGATCGACGGTGCGTTGTGATCCACGCGCGCCTCAAAGGGAGGTCTGTATAGAAGACGGAGCCCGCTAGACCGATTGTCTGCCAGAGTTACAGAATTTGTTCAAAAGATTCACTGCCTCCCTAGACCGCAACGTATACGAGGAACATGAATGGATTTTAGTCAGCAAGAGTCTGACACTCCCTTTCGCTCCGCCCAGACTGAAAGAAGTCATTTGATGATTTTCCATTTCTAAAAAAGGTCTCTTGACATCTTGCTGCGACCTTGATGATTATGGCTAGAACCTATGTACCGAAATGGTGACTGAAGCAGATATAAAACTTCATAAACATCTAAATAACATTGGGATTTAAGCAAAAGAATAATGATGATGCAAATCTACCGGTAAAGTTTCTTCACGCTCAGAAATAGCTTCCAGTCTGTTAACCTTCTTTCATGCATGAATACAGGCCTCCTGCATTTAGAACTTGGATGACTAGCACCACGCCGCCGCGCCACCAGCTACCACATCACGTAGTTCGGGCTACAATGTACCTACTTTGGAACACATACTAACATTTCGCCTACGTTTTTCGATATTATATTTCCCCTATCTGCTACGCTGATATGCGCACTGTGATAACACGTCACACGCGCTATTTATTCATCTTTCTATTTTTAGTAATGAATAAAAACGAAAATGATAGTGATTCTTTTTGTCTACCCAGAAGGACTACTAGAAACTTATTTGAGAAAAAAAAATTAGAACTTAGAATGTCACTTTGCGTGAACCAAGGACTGGATTTTAATTCGGACAGAGGATAAGCATTGCCATAAAACGTGGCAATGCCGCCAGTCCAGCCCGTATGAATTTTTGGAAGACATATTCTAGTTACAAAGATTTCAGTTAATTTCAGTTTTTTTCTGGATACCTAAACGCGAACATTCAGAAATAATGTTCGCGTTTAGGTATCCAGAAACAAAAGTGAATGCCCCCGCAAACAGCCTCGGCGCGACATACGGGACACATATTAGAAAAATATTTCAATGATGACTGTGTAGAATTTTTTTATCTTTAATCAACAAAACAAAGATTTTTCAATTATAATAATGCTACATTGATTGATACTGTATTTATCCAATGACAGAATCCTTAGTCATTAAATCCAATTAAAAGCAACAAGTTGTGCATCAGCAATCATCCATCATTATTGTTTACTTAATTGCAGTTATTTCAAAGGCAATCAAAATAATAGCAATTAATTACAACAATCTTGGTATTTACATTTAAATATCTTAACAGTACCTGCAAAATAATTTATTGTTTATTTATCTTTATCGACTAAGAATAATCGAACTGGTTTTTTCTAATAGAAAATAGGTGCCTCGACCTTTAGAATAAATATTAAATTTTCATTTCTAAAAATAGAAGTATTAAAAAATAAAATATTTCAAATACTAACAGCCATATTCAAAAGAAAAAATTAATAAGCAGATTCTTTATTCAAAATTTTCTTTGCAGAATGTGAAATTAGAGTCTCTCAAACATTATTTTAACAAAGTAATCTTTAAAAAGTTTTTATGAATGAGCCTGTAATTCGTTAAATGTTTATAAAATATCGAACGGTCACAAATTAAATGCAAGTCAAATGGTACAACTGGCTAATGAAGAATGCTCATTCCACCAATCACAGATAGATAACGAGAATTTTACAATTTGTTCCAATAATTTTGTGATAATTTTTGTTCGAGAAACCGAGCCTCAGAGTGACCAAAACACCTTACTAGAAAAGTCAAGTGGAAATAAATTGTCATGTAAAATCAATTATCTTTTAATCATGACAACCTGTCAGATTGGTACGTTAATTCTTCGTAATAGTTTACGACATTACGACAGAGTTAATAGGTTTACCTTACCTCCTAAAGTAACATCAAGACATTTGATTGCATAGATGCTATAAAATCCAAAAATACGCGCCTAATTTGTACCCAAAGCTAATCTTAGACGCACGCAAACATAATAAATGACAAAATAAAAATTCCTTACATTTTACTATTGCGAAACAGCTCAGTTTTAAACAGAAATGAAAGCATCGAATTGTTTTGTTATAGATTTAAAAACAACACCGACATGGAAGATATTTCAAACGCAACACATTGGTAACTTGGCAGCAAGTCCGATCGTAGTGACAAACCTCTGATTTGGAGTTTTTTGTGAAGTTGAGTATTTTTCAAACTCTAGCTAAAAATCTACGAAATAGTAGTGTGACTCGTCCAAAAACAAGTACTACAAATGCTCAGCTCGGAAACCTGCACGAAGAAAAACAACTTAACATTTAAAAAGAATCAATCAGTTTAGTGTAGTTCTTTAATCTAAGGGTAATCCGTTAAAAATATGCAAAAATAAGCTGGTAGAAAAATAAGTTAATATCACAATAATTTACTTTATTTCACACGATAGCATTGTACTGCAAAGAAAATGCAAAGTACTCATGACGTTTAATCATTTAAACCCTGCGCCCGCGCCGGCGCGTCACTCATTTACACACAGCCAACAATCATTGACAACTGTGATAATTGAGGCGTCCTGTACGTTATCAACTGTTTACGTCAGGTCGCATGATAAGACTCTTCAAGAACACCACGAAGATGTTTTTTGTTAGTTTTTGTATTGTGCCGAGACAATCGTGGCGGGTTTCTGCTTAACCGTGAGAAATGAGACCGTGACGTCGCTTTGTAAGGCCATCATGCACAAGTATAACAAGGTTTGGAAGGGTGAGTGGCTTGTACATTATTTATTATTAATCATAATATATGCATATTTTTAAGCCACAAGATATGTGGTATTATTTTCCGCAACGCGCGGTCTTATGAAAGCGGAATTAGAATAGTATCTTTATTTTCTAGTTGTTCCTATGTTTTTTTTAGTTGCATTTTTTCTCATCCAAAGTATTGTTTTTATTATGCTTGATCGAATCTTCTCTCCTTCTAATCTCTGTGAAAATTACGGTCAAGTATTAAAATAGATTAATCTAAAAGTTAATTTGCGGTTTTGCGCGAGTTTCCACTTGATTTTTTCTCATTTCCACCATCAAAAAGGTACCACAGGTCAAAATAAAACTCCTTGCACCGTCCTCGGCGCTCATTTCCAACAAAGTTAACTTTAATTACACCAATATATTCCACACTCATGCGACACACGTAGACACACTATTTCGCAGATTTATACTCCAGAGTGGAGTGAACTGGCTCGTAAATCCCTTTAACAGTTGGCCTACAAACGACGCAGTAAAAATATTCATTAAATTGTGGGTTTCAACGAGGGCATTAGTTAGTGCTCGTGGTTTATGTTGGTCTATGTGTGCGGTCTGTGGTATTGGTTGTAACTTTGTAAGTAGTTGTTACAAGAGTAGCTAACAGAAGATTTCTCGAATTTGGCTTAAGAAATCAAAATCAAAAGTCATTTATTCAAACTAGGCTGAGAGACAGCACTTTTTGAACGTCAAATTTTACATAAAGACAGTCCCCCAAAACGCCCACCCGTCACCACTTTCTAGTGTTTTAGCTGGGAAGAAGAAGTGGAGCAACAAACTCTCCAGCAACACATCTGTCTATTGCGTTTTAAGAACTTGAATTTATACAATAGTATGCAAAGTCATTAATGCATGACAAAGGTAGAAAAAAGTAATAATTATCCAACATGGAAATCATAAATCAATTCACTATAAAACATTGTAAAGAGTAGATTGAGTCAATAAAGTAACAGATTGACCTACATAGTCATCAAAAATAAAAAAATACAATATTATATGAACTCATATAACCCGTGATGAATGAATTATTTCTCTGACTTAAAAATCGATGTTATTAAATCATGTTCCTATATTTTACAAAATCAATGAACGCGTTGAAAAGAATTGGCATATTTCTACTAGGTATACACGTAACCAGGGGCGGCCTTTACTGTTGCGAGGCCCCGGACGGCAGATCTTTGCGAGGCCCTTGTTCTTTTTTAAATTGATTATCAATCAAAAGTAGGTGTTATTATTCGTTTGCGGTTTTTCCTAAGATTTGATCTATACTGTCAGTAGTGAAAAATAATTTTACTGTTCGTTAGTCTCCGTAAAACTCATAAACAACACGATCAGTTTTGTTTGTTATTTACGTTACCAGGATGAGGTTTATATGAATGAATATCATGAAAAAAAAAACCTGTGTGAAGCCTGGTGGTTAGCTAGTTTTAAACAACAAAAAATATAAAGCTGAAACAATCCAACGTCACCAATGTCCTCAAATACGAAAAATTGTAATTTGATTTGAAATAACTATATTTTATTACTAAATATATAATAATACTTTTCAAATGTAAGGTGTCTGAACTCGGGACGCGCGAGGCCCCTGCCAGCGTGAGGCCCTGGGCGGTTGCCCTTCTCGCCACCCCCTAAAGCCGCCACTGCACGTAACTGTCTGTAATTTTTGTTTCGTGTATATTTAGAGAAGAGTGACGATTGAATATGATGTATGAATAAATTCTATAATACGCGAATAAGCCTCTGATTTTCTCCGGTTCTCCATTTCCCAATAATTTCCTGTTGGTAATGCTTAATTTGTCGGCTTGACTATGTTGTTCTGTCACAATTTTCGAGAGCTTCAAATTACTTTTTCGTACTTTCGAACAGTAGATTATTGGATGCCAGTATCTTATCAACCACGCGTTAGCAATTACGCGCTTACAATGACTGGATCTTTTTCTTTCTGCATCGCTAAACTCAAAATTTTGCCGGTCAAAACATTCTATCGATACCGTGCGTCGACTAACATTATTATAAAGATTAAAAACAAGTAAACAATATGATTAACTACTTTGTTGTGAAACAAAGTATTATAAACAACGCGTATTTTCTGATACTTTTAAATGTTTACTCTGTTAACAACTTTTCCTTTGTATAAAGTGAAAGTGAGTCAGCTGTTTGCTACGTTGTCAGTTTTTCTTGGCACATTATTTTTAATTGTTTTGCTTGAATATCATCTAAATTATTTAGGACCAGAGGGCTAGCATTTTTTTTTGGTCAACGAATCAGTATTGCCATTCAACGTGGCAATGCGGCCAGTATTTAAGCCACTAATTTTCTTATTGACAGCAATGCGGACGAATTTTCCCCCCTTCCCCCCTTTTCTATACGCTTGTACATTTATATATATTTTATAGTTTTTTAGAGCAATTAGTAAAAAAAATAAGATACACACTCATAAAATACACAAAACATATTAGGAAAGATCTTAATTACTGTCAGACATTAGTCTACGTGCATTAATTAGCACACAACATTTTGACATTGACAAATCATTTTTAATATATTATTCGGGCTGCTTCGTTTTACTTTTCTTTCTCAAAAATACCAAAAATAAAATCATCATCACAAAAATCAAATCTAACTCTAAATTAGCCTCTCTGTCCCTTTTCCACTAATAATTAACCCAATTTTAAATAAAGACTTCAATTAGTACTAAACAAACTGAAAACAAATTTGACGCGCCATATGCAGAACACAAATCTTCCAAAGTATGAAACATACAGTTTCCTTTTGATTAAGCAAGAACTAAGAATAAACCCGCGGTTGGAGTATGCTCAAGCTTGAAACTCGGAGAAACTTATGTATAAAATCGAATTACTTACGGCATACGCCTCACTTTGAAGGAAGTTTAAAGTCTCTCCATACATTGTCTTCACTGTGTTATTCTTTACGGCTCCCCACGGTGAATCCGCGGGCATAGGGAATAGAACGTTTAGGTAGGGTTGGCATATTTAGAAAAAACTGGTCTTGAAAAAAAAACTGTAAACTCACACCGGAAATACAGAAAAAGAAACAACAGTTAACATTTAGTAACAGAATTAATGCAAAATCTGAAAAGGGATCATTGTACTAATAATCTTTATGAACAACTTATTCATTTAGTAAAACTTTTTTATTATCTTCAGTTTATTTATTACATACATAACTGGATGAATATTATTTGTTTTGTTTTTATAAATGCTTGTTATTGTTCCTTTAACACATCACTGTTCACATCTCTGGAATCTGGAACTCTGTCGTTTCCTTCTTGGAGATGGGCTTTAATAGCTGCGACACAGTTTTATAACTACTGTAGCTATTTATGTAAGCAATTAATTTGTAAAATATGTTTCTGTTCCAATAAAGATTATGATTATTTATTAACTTTTACAACATAGAATGCATGCAGTAAGTATACCTACTAGTTATCGACTGCTTTATTTATTTTTAATGATGGTAAAATATTCTCAACTTGTATCAGAATAATCTGACAACATTGCAATAAACTTTCTCGTAAATAACATCACTTTGACTAATACAACGATAAGACCAAACAAAGTAATTTTTGTGCGACTACGATATGACAACCCTATTGAAATGTCTCAATCTGATACTGAAATATGGCTTCGTCTTGAACATAAAATGCATTTAAATGCAATACAAAGTAAAGCCCGTCATCTCCATAGCAGGGTGTAATCATATTGTGTTATATTTATTGTATGCAGAAAAGTATACGGATACCTAAACGTTATGTATTTTTAACCAACTTCCAAATAAGGAGGTTCTCAAGTCGTCTATATTTTTTTTGTGTAGGTTTTTACTGGGTGTACCGACGGATGAGGATGATCATTTTTATATTCAAAAACTGCATACGATGGTTTGGAAGAGCATCTTAGTATTTCGAGGTAGTTAGTCCCTTTCTAGTTTGGTGAAAATCTAATGAAGAACTGAGATAGGAAACGGAACTCTTCCGGGATTGCTGACATCGCATGTTTGTTTATTGTTTACACCAGTTTATAACACGTATGCTGTGTATGTGCGTAAAGTTATCGGAAGTTTTAAACTGTGTATTGAAGCGGCTATGTCTGAAATATTTTTGTTTGAAGTGTAGGGATAGATAGAATAGCATACTTATGTTGGTATAATATATTTATGATTAAGTTTTTTTTTTATATATATAATAATGGACGACGATGCTAATCTTGTAGAGATGCTTCGGCAGCAGCAGTGTTCATTCAAAACATTAAAGAACTCGAAAGTTCTATCTCTAGTTCTCAAAGTTTATTTCCTCCACATGAAAAATAATGAGCCAGGAAAATGGCAGCGTATGTGTGTCGTGTGCTCTTTACCGTTATAAACTTATAAGTGTGTTCCATAATAAGTTTTGGTGTACGTCACAATTTTACAGATCATAAACATAAATACATTTTTATTCGCCTCGTAAAAGTGATTCAGTAGCCGTAAAAAGACTTTCTGCGGTTCAAAAAGTTTATACGTTGCTTTAAAAACCCCTATTCTTACCTTCATAAACATGTATGTATTTTTAAAGATTATTTTGAGTTCTTTCAGTTAAGTCTATTCTAACCTTATACAGTGCTTATCCTGAGTAACAGTCATTGACTGTACGACATGATTTGTGTGTTCGAGATTTTGTTTCAAAAACTTTAAATAAATAAGACTTATTTTGGAAAAACAACTTTAAATCCCACACATAAAGTTTAAATTAAGTATAAGATAGAACTACTTAAATATTACATCTTTATCAATGTTAGGTACTTAGTCATTCTGAAACTAACTTATTGTACAGGTTTTAAAGTTAGAATAACATCAACTGGTAACTAGAGAGAGAGCCTAATGCGTGTTTTTAAACTTACTAAATCGCGTTAACATAAATGGTTGGTTTTGTCAAATCATATAATAATAATTACGTTAATACAAACAGACATAATTATATGAAAACGGGATCGAGTACATTCAAAAACTCGTACTAAGGCCACAGAATTTGAATAGACTACAATTGCGGCGTCTGCGCAAGCCAGTTGCGTCGATATGGACACGACCAGCTCATTAACCTGAGACGTCTGACCGACGGCTGCCCTAAATACACCCCGATCACTATGATTAATATTTCTAGAAACGACACAGAAGAAAATAGAACTGTCATTTATCTTACTCTAACCTCTCACAACGAGTGTGAAGGACGGAACGATTAAAAGTAATTTACAATGTGTTTATGCTATTTAAGTACCTACAAAGTCAGATAGTATCTAAGTGATAAGTTATAAATATAATGCATGTTTTCTTTGAACTGTAGTCTATTTATGGGTGTTTCTAATAGGACTTTTGACGTCATGTAATAATGTCTAGCAAAATGTGATTTTTTCAATCCACTTTCGAAGTTTATTCCATCTTATTGTGCTTCTGGCAGCGGCTACAACAAATTATCGTTTTAGAATTAAAAGTACTTATACTTATCCCTATTATATCCTAATATAGGTGTGCCTTTTGTCCGAATACGTTTAGCCATTTTTTCTTTTTTTTTTATGTGTTGCCCCACACTAGGAATTTATACCACATCGCGAGTACGTTTACAAACATATAAATAGCCAGACCCGGAACAACTACAGGGTAATCAACTAAAACAAATGTAACAAAAAAAAATCAGCTGTTCCTTACATTTATGTTCGTACCTATAGCTGATTTTTTTACACGATTTCGTGTTTGGTACCATAGTAAAAGTTGTTCATAATGATGAGTACAATGACCTCCTAAGAGGTTGTTGGTGTTTTACAAATAACCCTGTATATGTAGGCTATACAAATATTTATTCGGTGCGGGAATGCAACACTGCGGCTACCTAAACTCGACCTATGAAACTCAAAACGTTTATTTCAATTAGGCCATTAACGGCACTTTTGAACGTCATCAATAAAAATTATCATAAATTAAGTGACTATGTACTCGTATGTACACCTACTTAGTACGAGAAGAGGCCTTTTACCAGAAAGACAGTCATTTAGATATAAATTCAAATCCCGTTTTATCAGTAAGTCTGTATAACAGAAGTTAATCAAAGTTGTACTTGAACTAATTCAACGTGTCTGCTAACTTTAATACTTTTGATATTAGTTGCAATCGATTTTATTTGCGGCGGAAAACTTCGCCTGCTTTCTGTCGTGTTACCGAGATCTCGGGTCACGTGAAAACGGATAAACAAACGGATTAATTGACTTGTATGGAAATTCTTTTTCACAAATTGAGCAGTTGAATTTCAAAGAGAAACTTGGAACTTGACTGGGCAAGTTTCATATAATTTTGCTCAGTAGTAGAATCGCATTGCTTAAGGGAAGGTTTATTTGCTATATCAATGTATTTATTTATTCTCAGGCAAGAGTTTCATGACTTTAGGTTATAAAATGACATTCTATCAGTGGTATCAATTGAGAATAACTTTATAACTAATAAAAAATCTTCCACAGACGAAAAATCTTTAAAAATAATAAAACAATACATGTCATGAGCTAAATCTAAACAGTTACATTTTGATTGAATTTACTAAGTTACCTAAGCAATTTCGTTTGCTTGGATGGTATATTTTTCCACTTATTTTAAACCAAATGATTTAAATACCAAACCACTGTGCCGATTTCGATGAAATTTTAATCGAGTAATCGGTAAGTATATCATAATCATCATCTGCCTAGCCTTTTCACAACTATATTGGGGTCGGCTTCCAGTCATACTGGATTCAGCTGAATACCAGTATTTAAAGTGGAGCGGCTGCCTACCAGACCTCCACAACCTATTAACAGGGTAACGCGGTACTTCTTGGAGAGACGACTGGAGTCACATTTACTGGCTTCTAACAATCTGTAACGACTGCTAAAGCCACGAGCTCCTTATTTTATCCTTTCACATAAAATACGAATTTTTAAATCGAATAATAAATGACAGAGTTATGACTTATGAGTAACAAACATTAAAAAACATACAACCAAATTGAGAACATTCTCCTTATTTTGAAGTCGGTTAAATGATAAATGATATTTATTATGAAGTATGTTATAAATAACACATTTATCTTTTTTGCCCGTTGTAAACTACTTAGATGAGACCGGTGTTTCCTAGCTGACCATATACATAAATACCACCTAGTCGATGTCAAACATCACTTTCAAGCAGTAATCCCCATTGCTGAATAGAATATAACTTTTTTTAGACATAGACAAAGCTTGATTACGTCAGTTTTTTATACCATTCCATTTTCAAACAAAAACGACCAGTTAAAACTGAGTAAAAACATCGTCACATGCACTCATACGAGTATGTAACTCGTTTATCAACTGTTCACATACATTCTGATTGAATGTACTACCTAATGACCTAAGGAACCTAGAGTTATCTACAATAATTATATGTCTGACAGTCCATTGCTAATCTCGCTGAGACTTACACGCGTTCTGTGTCAATAATATTATCAGTAAAAGCTTGTTTTCAATGTTTTTTTTTTCGTGGGACATGTGAACTCCGTAAACATGCTCCATGGATCGAAAGGAGGTTTTATTTGTGAGAACTGTGAAAAGTGATTGTGTGACAGAATGAAATGGTGTTGTGGATCAGCTTTTAAGAAACATGTCAACGTTTTAGACTCGGAATTTGGTGAAGTTCTTATTTTTATATATTGGATACTACAGACTTATGATTAAACTTTATGTACAGGCGTGGTATATGGGCGGTCTTAATGCAAAAAGGTATTCTCTAAAAGCCAATCTTTGGGTCTAAAATACTTAAAAAACACCTGAGTCGAAACCACATCTTACAGGCCACCAACATTACGAAGTGGTCTAAACCGCGCAAAAAAATTAGATTTTTTTAACAGATTGTGACTGATATTACGCGAAATTTCCGTACAATTACGACAATAGACCCTCTGGTTACAAAAAGTCTTTCATAATTTTATGTGAAGGCGCACAATTCGAAAGCAAATTTAATTTTTTAATTTCAATAACTCCTCGGGGATTCCTCGAAACCAATCTTATCGAAGTGACATCTTTAAAATTATGCTTAAGCCGGGAACAAACTGAACTTGACGTTCAGCTGTCATTCCGCGATACTGGGGAGTGGCAGTTTTAGTAAACAAAGATTTCACTGTTAGAATTTTAATAAAATAGCACTCACTTGATCCATTAATCTGCCTAGCCTTATCTTGATTATACTGGTGTCGGCTTCCATTCTAACAGACGCAGCTGAATACCAGTATTCTTTATATTTAGCGACGGGTTTCTGACTACCCAAAAATCAATTATTTTTATAAATAAGACAGTAAGGTAGGTGTTAACTTTTACTGATCATTAGTTGTGTAAGAAACTTAAAGTACTTTTAACTCTCGGTAGTTAAAATTGATACTACCTAGAGTTAAAAGTCAATCTTTAATAGGTTTTAAATATGAATATTTCGACCCTCCGGTGCAACTGCACTGACACTTTTGCAAAAACGCACTTTTTCAGGAGAAACATTTAAAGATTTGGTGTCGCTAATTATACCCTACAAACCGTAACGACACTCCCTCACGTTGACACTATCAATAATATATCAGTGACATCATTGCAATCAATTAACAAGTGCAGAAGTACCTACTTCAGCCCACTTATGTTATACTAGCAGCGCCTCGCGGTTTCACCCGCGTAGTTCCCGTTCCCGTGGGAATATGGGGATAAAATATAGCCTATAGCCTTCCTCGATAAATGGGCTATCTAACACTGAAAGATTTTTTCAAATCGGACCAGTAGTTCCTGAGATTAGCGCGTTCAAACAAAAAAATAAACAAACAAACAAACAAACTCTTCAGCTTTATAATATTAGTATAGATTTAGTTTTGTTATTCAAAATATTGCTAAACGGTCAGTGTTGCGCCGGAGATGCGACATGCAAGCTACCAAAATCGTAACTCTAAAGTAACCTAAACTTAAATAATTAATCTAAGTTTTGTGTATACATCTGAGACGTTAAACATTTGAAGTACCTTTATAATATTTCTATTAGATACACCCCTGCAAACATCAAGTTTTTTTTATTCATGAAAAGTTATTTTAAGTACAACAACTAAAAATTATAAGGTTTAAGAGAGCCTTTTTAATATTAAAATACTTAAAAAGTCTAAGCCAAGGATTTGCTAAACCTCACAAGTTTTAAGATGCCTTTTAGATAAAAATACCTGCTCACATAAAATCTAAGTTAACATTTGCATGAAAAGTTACTTTATTTTATGCTACTTAAGTTTATGAAAAATTCAAGCACTGTTAAGTTGCAACTTAACAATGTCCATTGAACGAATAATGCATAGTTTATTGTACCTATATATATATGGTTAAAGTGTTATAAAATTCCATTCAATTGTTATTAAATAATTGTTTTTACTAAGTAATCGTTATTTATTTGACTATTGTTCAAGCTTAATATCGATCTAAAAAAGCACGTACCCATAATTTATAACGATAGGTTAATAATTATAGGCACCTAAATCTCGTTAATGTGCATTACTCGATCTTTATTAAGCTATTTTTTTAGTATTAGTTAATGGTTAATTAGTCGAAAAACGCATGTTAACGTACCCATAATTTTCAACCATTGGTTAACTGGGTCGTTCGTCTATTTTACCGACAATGGTCGGTCTCTCATCTCACTTTGTGTTGTATTAGAGTATGAATGATTGTTTTTATTGTTTGAATTTACATCCTCATCGCTTTATACATTTTAATACTAAGTAATCTTTACCTTTCTCTAGCCAATATTTTATTTTCGTGTGTTAATTTTTCATTAAATATCGTGACACGAGTAGTAATTCATAATGATGTCCTACTCAAAAAGGACCACTCTGTCACTTTGTTTTTTCGACAATTACCATAAAATAAACAACATTATGGGCATGAAAACAAAGATTAAAATAATCCAAATGAAAATTAAATGCACCTGAAAAAAAAATCTAACACTGAAATCAAAATATTGTCACTTGAAAAACTCGAAAAACTGAGAAACACAAATTCATTGTCGATAAAAAAGAAGAACGACCCAGGTACGGATAAAAAAAAACTCGCCAAAGTTAATAAATACGAGTGTACCGAACTAAGTTGGCGCGTGCAAACAACGCCGCACGGCAGGCCATGCGGCTGGGCGAAGAGTTAGTAGTGTGAATAATGGCGAGATTAACTCTTTAGCCAGTCCCCACAGTTTATTTCTTTTTATGGTGTTTTACAAGCTTCATAAAGTATAGTGTTAACGCGTGTTCGGCTATGAAGCGGAGATTAATGGGACGAAGTTAGGCGAGAAAAATGTCACCACATGTAATATTTCGCGTACACTTTCGGACTAAAGGTCTTGGGAATACTTTCACTGTGCGAAGAGTGGAATGCCCTGACGAAGTTTGTGTTTCCTGATAGCTACACCGGGGGGGGAGGGGGGGGTTAAGGATGAAGTCAAATAGTATACTTTAAAGAATGCGTTATTCATTGTCGCTTAAATCAAATAAAACTGTGGTCTTTCGCGAGCCTATCAATAAAAATAAAATTAGTGGTAGACTTTATTTGTGTGTGATTTTTGTGTTCAATTGAAAGGGGTAGGTACCTACCTAATCATCGTTTGATACTTTACTACAAAAATTAAGTATAATTAGGTAAATTAATTTTGCCCACATTTCCAGCATAAGAGTATGAAGTTCCCATAGCTGGGACACAGGCCTATTTTCTGTGGAATCGAGTGGACCGTACAGCTGTTATGTGTACATGCTTAAGACAAGTGTATATCACAGTAGGTGGCGCGCCAATCACGCCCTTATTGAAGTTTCAGGCTTCAAAAATGCATATGCACGGCCGTAGGCAAAATTCTTGTTAAAACTGCAGGGTAACTCAGAAATAGTTTCCTTCTGGGTATAAAATAACATTCCGAGAAATTATTTAAATGCAAGTAACGAAACTTTAAGTATTACAATTTCAACATTCTAACCTGGACGACCGACGGAGGCACGCTGCGCGGGGTTTATTACTGTCTGCAGGGTTTAAATAAACCTAACATGAATAAACATAACATGGCTTACTGGGAGTTAAGTTCGCTCTCTTACTCTAGCTCACGTCTTACCATTCAAACCTAACCTATCCGTCTCGGAGAGCCCTAAGCTCCCTGTGCCCTAGGTATGCTCCTCTACTTGGCTACATACATAACATACATAATCAGCCTTTTAACGTTCCCACTGCTGGGACACAGGCCTCCTCTCCAGGAGAGGGAATGGGCCGTAATCCACCACGCGGGCCCAGTGCGGGGTGGTGAATGTCACATGTCTTCGAATTTTTGGTTCTAGGACATGCCGGTTTCCTCACGATGTTTTCCTACACCGTTTTGAGGGCAGTGGAGAAGAAATTAATTACACAAAGTAATGCGCCTGGCTGGGTTTGAACCCGCGACCTACAATTCGTAAGTCGGAGCCGTTACCACTCGGCCACCACTGCTCTCCTACTTGGCTAGGCCAGAAAAACAAATATATTGTAGAACCGTACACTGATCGGTCGCCAACATTTCGTCAGTTTATGTTGGTTCACAACTCAGAATGATTTCGAGAGATTATAGACTGTCAAATTATGATGCGTAAAAAATATTCCAAATGTTCAGTTGACAATCTATCGAGGTTTTACAATCGCAAGATATTTTATAATCTTACAGAGTTTGCAATTACGCGGTGACATCTATGTGTTAGTAGCGGTAAATGTGTCTTTTCTGATAAAAATAACAAAATCATGAAACATTCTACATTTGTACTATTTGATGTAGCATTGTAGCACATACCTACATCAAATAGTACTTACAAATATACAATATTTCATGATTTTATTATTTATCGTGCTACACACGTGATAATTTAAATATTAATTTAACATCAAACTAACACGTGATAAGTCGTGCCAACAGATCTCGAATGACGAAAAAAAGTACGAATAAATTAAGAAATCTGTAGGATTCACCATATTTATTGAGCTTAACTTATATATAAGACTTTTAGTGCGACTAGGAACCAAATGTATCTAAGAATAATATTGTAAAGTAGCAATCTAGGTGTAAAGATCAAAACGAGATAGTTTATGATCTTGAATAATTAAAGTTTTGTGATGATTTAGCAACTACTTTTTTGATACATTCATAACAACTTCACAGATTTGCACTGACTTTTCGATGATCCATTGTTTAGGGTTCCGTACCCTAAGTCCCAGAGGGTAAAACGGGACCCTATTACTAAGATTCCGTTGTCAGTCCGTTCGTCTGTAACCAGGCCGTATCTCATGAACCGTGATTGTTAGACAGTTGAAATTTTCACAGATGATGTATTTCTGTTGCCGCTAGAACAACAAATACTAAGGAACTGAATAAATTAAATATTTAAGAACGCTCCCATACAACAAACATGATTTTATTTTCTAGTTTTTGCTCTATATTGATAAAGGCAACAGGGAGACTCTTGAAATATATCGAATATTGGTTTATATTATTCACTTTAAAAATAAATAATTAAATTAAAATAAAATATTTAAGACCCCCTTAAATATTTATTTTATATTAATTTAAAAATTATTTACGAGTATTCCCACACAAGAAACGTGTATTTTGCCGTTTTTATACGAAACCCTTCGTGCACGAGTCCCACTCGCACTTGGCCGGATTTTTTTAAATATTATCTATGCACTACTAGTGTTGTAACAAGGCATACCTATAACGTTCCCAATGCTGGGACACACTTGTCCCAGCATTGGGAACCTCTTCACTGTGTGAGATGCCCAAAATCAAGCATAGCTTGATATTCTCATCTTTATAAAAAACTAACACTCTTAATTTGGAGTACTTACAGTTAACTTAAAAAGTATTGCCGTACCTACTTAATAACAAAATAAGTGTGTGAATAAAATTCTCAAAATACTTATTCAAAATCCCAAAAAACCATTCTACTTCAAATCCCATTAGTTTTATGAAGAAAGGGAAGACGCCTGGCTGTTTTGTTTAAAATTTTCCGTTAGTTACCACTCATTTTAGGCCGGTGTGTAATTTTGTCGTGAGGCGCACCTATTAGGACCTTAGCTAGAATTAACCAGCCAAGTGTGATGTGATAACTTATAGCTAACTTTTTTTTTAATCTGAGAAACTAAAATAATATTGACGTCAACTGAAACTTGACATTTATAGCGAGCAAAAATGCAATGAGTCTTTGTTTACAATGGACACGGAACATTACCACGTTACTGAAACAATCATTTCCTTTTCCTTCCTAGCCTTTTCCTAGTTCAGCTCTCCATATCTCAAAAGAACCCTTTAGTTTCGTCATACCACGTCACCATATCATAAGAATCCTACATGGTCTTCATATTGACTCAAAATGCCGTTCTCATGAGCGGCATGCTATTCTATCTGTCTCATGATATCTCCAGAGTTCTGGACCACCTAAATCTTCTTTCCGGTTATTTGTCCTGTTTCTGGGTTACGCAAAAAGTACCACGGATATAGGTGTTTTTTGCAGAACCTGTCTATTCCACTTCTCCGTATTTGGTTAAAATATGTACAGATTTAAATCTGAGAAAATGTTTTACATCAGTATCGTATCATTTCGACTTGTACTTTTCTTGGCATTTATTTCTTTATATAAATTGCATGAGATTCTAGTCTCAGGTAGTTCAAAATTCATGAATAAGCAAGTATAGTCATCGGACATCTGAAGGGCAATTCCCGTATTTTATCAGCGTTCCCATACTTATCGCAGTCGAAAACCATCACAAACACCTCTATAACCTAATTTTTTTTTATTTGACAATGAAGGTCGCTGTTTTAACCCTTTTTAAGTTGGCACGAAAATTGACCTTCTAGTGTGAACACGGCCTTACAGTCTTCCGTTTGTGGTCACAAAACAACTAAGTCACTAGTCAGCTGTCTGACCACAATGGCGGTCGCAAATGGATACCTACGAGTAGAGAGTGTTAGTCGCTACTTCCGCACATTGACAATGTTGCGGTTGCTATCAGTTGCTCATAGGGGTTAAAGGTTCTCCGCAATTAGAAATAGGATCAATGATTGAAATATAAACATTCAAGAAACTCTTAGCACTTGTATCTAACACCCATATTCCAGTAAACAAAGAGATCATTACTTCGTTCATTGTTTTTGCCAGTGGTTTCATTACGATAAAAAGTACCTATTTCATCTAACTTTTTTAAAGATGGCTTTATAAAACGACTTCTTCAGTTCTGGGTGGAGCGGAAGGGAATGCCAGATTCGTACGGTTTGAAACCAGTTACCACGACCACGTTACCACGGCCCTAGAACGCAATGGGCATTCCAATTGCGTTTCAGGGCCACGGTGACTCTTTCGAACAAATTCCGCAACTCTGGCGTTTTGGTCTACCTGGGAAACAAATTTTATCCCGAAACTTTCAGCCATTGAATCGTCACAACATAGAATATACTTACTATTTTTAACACTGAACTGTAGTTGTGTATAAAATGTTGAATAAACTATGTATATATGTATAGTTTATTCAACATTTTTGACTCAATCCTTTCGGAGATAAGGTGGGAAACTGATATTTTTTTTACAGAATTGAATATTTTAAAATGATTAAGCCTTATATGTAGCCTAATACTATAATCAACTGAAATCCATCATAAAACTAACCATAAAGCAGGATTAACAAAAATGAAACAGTACTTAGTTATTACGAAAAAGTTAATTGATTTCGGCGCAAAACCTGCTCCAACTTACTGCAATTTAGAATTAAATTATCTTGCTAATCAAGGTTTATTAATCTCAATATGTTACGACCTGAGCAGCAAAAACACACAAAAACATATTACAAAATTACTAAACATAGTTTTCAAGATTAATCAATTTTGATTAGCAACATAACTTGTTGACATTTTACATGTAATTCGAACCAATCAGTATCGTTTTCTGCAATATTCCAGATCTGTCAAAACCACTAACTAGCCAACTAGATGGTTGATTAAATTATTAGCTCTAGTTTATTTGCTTGGCTACCTTAAATTATCAAGTTTAACCTACGTAATAGTGGATGGTTACGTCATTATTACCGACGCAAAAGTAGATAATTCTCTCACAATCAGTGATATTAAATTCAATACGAAATATTTTCGCATCATACCTACGTTTTGCTCTAGGAAATTCGTTATTACTTTAGGTAATGATTTTTGGTACCTACTATATAAATGATATAAACGTACATATACATATATAGGTAGTATACACGTAGGTACTAATATGTAAATTGCAGGTAGCCTGCAATAAATAGACTTTGCTTTGGTTAGCTAAAGTGTTAAATTTAAATATGGTATCTGCTAACTAGTAGTTTATAGAATTCACAGAGAAACAATAGTTTATGAGATGCCACAGTATGGTGAAAAAGAGTAGGTATTCAGCATCAGAGACTCAGAGTACAATAATTGTAGTAGAATTCCAAAAAGGTGGCAAATATGAAGAAATTTGGTACCTTTCTATTATGTTACCTTACTTTCTATTATTTTCACCGGCCAGCACCAAACAATTCGAATTTATATTTGAATTCACAACACCTTTACAGATTCCATTTTCAAAAACCTGGCAACCACAGACTAAAATATGTACAAGCTCTTCTTAGTAAAGTAAATCCTCTTTACTTTGTACACGTGGTTGTTAGTCGGTACACAGACTACAGACTACGGCATAAATCATTTCGTAAGTGGAGCCGAGAGGCAAGCGTGTGCTTTGATAATAGTGCCGTGATTAATTGAGCCCACCTGGCCGCCAGTCGCCATTAAGCCTTATTTGAGACTAGATATACCTCTGGTACTCGATATCTGATAGCTTGAACTATTATTGCGCGACCTGGCTTAATTGTGTATTGTGTACCGTTGATATTTGATCTTTTGTTGTTTAATAATATTGATGCTGGTAAATGTAAGACCGGTTTAAGAACTAATAACGGGTACAATTTTGGTATAAACATTTATTAAATCCTTAATTCTATACTTCTAACGCTACCTACCTATCACAATGTATTGAAGATAATGAATCAAAATCAAAAGTCATTTATTCAAACTAGGCTGAGAGACAGCACTTTTTGAACATCAAAATGCCCACCCGTCACCACTTCCTAGTGTTTTATTTAGCTGGGAAGAAGAAGTGGCGCAACAAACTCCCCAGCAACTAATAATAATAATTAAGCATCTACTAGGCACCTTTTTTTTATGGCCATCATGTTACCTCTCCCGCGCTTTGCTGAGCTCGATAGAGTGTCAGACTGTTACTGACTTAACCCGTGTTCTTTCATACTCTGTCAGGCATCTGTATCCTTGGCACGACAGTAGACCACCTAGGCACCTAGTTACAACCTAGAGAAGGTACTACGTACAGGTATCTACAACGTCCTCGTGCACTTGATACGGCTGGCCGATAAGATACCCCGGTACCATGACGTCATCAAGTGTGTACAAAGATATTACGAGACACATTAAAAACTATAGCATACTCACTGACACACTTTTATTTACGCATCACGGGGGCGCCACTTGATAAGGCAAGATGTCAAAAATCTGTCAAACCAATACGTTTTATATTAGTTCCCTTTTTCGCCACACGCATTTATAAAACTTTTAAATTATATCAGATTGTACGTCATTTACTGTATTTGTTTTACTGTTGAATTTAGAACTCGTTATTTGTTTCGTACTTACGTGAGATTTTTCCATATAACATTGTAGCATCTTTGGTTTGGAAGTAAGTGTTTATACTTAAAATGATTGTTTTGCTCCGAGCGGTAAACATTTATTCAGTCCCTTCCGGAATCGTGCCACGCTTATATTATGAATGTTACAAATTATTTCTTGAATAAACATTTTAGATCAGACTTAAACTGCATTGATAGACTGCAGAATTTGAACGGTACGGTTTACTCTGTGGTTAAACTTAAAATACTTAAGCCTTAAAATGTACAAGCGGAGTAAAAAGGAGAAAAGACTCATAGGGCATCGAAAAATTCGTCCACATCGCTGTCAACGGGAAAAGTGCCCAGAACACTGGCCGCATTGCCACGTTGAATGGCAAGCCTTAAAATAATTAAATCCTCTTTTGTACAGATTTTTATCACTGCATAAAATTTAAATAAATAAATGAATAGCAGGATTAATATTTTTTTTAACAACAGAATAGAAAAGTCATTATTAGAACTCGCTTTACGGACCTCAAATCACTAAATTAATTCAGATTAGAATGCATTTAATCATTTGTGGTGTAAGCTTCTTAAAGCTAAACATTACCCCATTTATTAGGTACTTTCACATGACACATGCATGACCCACAGATTAAAATAAAAAACAGCATAAACAAGAAACCAGTTCCATTTTCAAACCGAACCTCTCGTGATCGTCCATATTGTTTTCCATATCGAACAATCGCTCTCGTGATACAGGCATTAGGAGTCGGCGGTATCTATAGGTACGTCGTTGATAAGTGACAGCCTTGTGCTAATTTTGCTTATTATTACCTATTACGTTAGTACTGTGAACGATTTGCATATTATTGAGTACGTTACGTTTATGTAATAGAGGCGACTGAGATCTTTGATCTGTGAATGAAAAATTGTACGTGTGGATTGACGGGAGGTGGACATACCTACCTAAGAAAATATGGATGGACTGTGTGCAGGATAATCAGGTCAGGTAAGTGTACTTAGATACCTACTAGTACTGATTAGCAGCTCCTAAATTTAATTTGAAATTGGCTCATTGAATGTCTTATTGGTAACTTTTTTTTTTTTTTCTGAACTGTGCAAGTTTTTGGGTTGACAGACCCAATTCTCACATGCATACGAGTAAACTCCAAGAACTCAATTAATCTTGTTTTTGATCGTCATTCTTCAAATTAGTAAGAGTTTATTTAAGACGAAGAATTTACTGTATTCGTTAAAAAAATTAAAGTAAAACTCATAAAATTTTTGGTAATTACAAATTTCGCAAATGGCGCCGGTTCAAAAGATGATAGTCTGACATTTAGATGCGTTTAAAGAATAATGAGAAGAATTATTATTATTGTATTTAATGAACAAAAACCGTCTGACAGTCTGTCTGTTTGTAACAGGGTTCATGATAAAGTAGGTATGTATCAAGATTACGCCTGACATTTGCGTCCAAGACAGTAAAACGTCAAAAACCTTTTTGTAAGAAAATCTTATTAAGTGGCTTTTAAAAGAAAGTTGGATAAACATGTTTTGAATGCGTATAACTTTTAAACCATTGTTTCAAATCTTATTGAAAATAATCGACTAAAAATAACACTACAATGTGAAAACTAAGTTTAGTATCGGAAGACGGTAGGTAGGTTTTTGTCTTTAATTTTATCGATACCTACCTACCAGAAGTATCAATTAACGTAAGGGACATATAACCAAAAAGCCGAAATGTACCTTATGACTGTTAGCATAGGGCACATTTATTTTAAATGCCGATATGTCCCTTAAGTTAATTGAAATTTCCGGTATCGTTATAACATTTTGTTGCCATCGGACTCCAAAATTATTATTTTTTTCACTTTGCAGTGATATTTTCAACATAGATACAGATGCCCCTAGTTTAGGTAGGTACTACCTATTACTTTCATCCACACCGACAAAATAAAGGTCAGGTATAATCGGAACCGGCGCACACCATTTTTGTTTTTTATGGATGAGAAATCATCAAATGACTTCTTCCACTCCGGAAGCGGAAGTGTCAGACTCTTATTGACTTAAGCCCATCCGTGTTCCTCCTAGTACCCTTTTCGTGACTGCCGCGATGACTCTCTACCCTAGCAGATACCTCTAGGACCTACTTGATGGAAATAATCCAAAATATAGGTACGTATGGGGCCACCAATATAATGCCTGGAAGGCGGGTGCGTCATCGTTCCTTGCAAAACGTATTTTCCTTAAGAAAATTAATAATACCTATTTTATTACCCACGACGGAACGGAGACAGTGTATGCGTTTGGGGTGAGAGGATGTTTGTTTGTTTTTTAATAACTTTGTAAATGATGTCTTCTTTTTTCAAAACAAACGAAGTTTTTTCATCATAATATTAATTTTGCAGATACTGTATTGCCAGTGCCACGAGGTTTAAATACTTAAAATAATATACATATTTACCGTCGCCAGCTACGGAACATTATTATGATTTACGGGCTCATGTGGTTTTCTCGACAGTGTTCGGTAGAACGTGAAGATAGGATATTTCATTAAATTAAATTTCTTATGTAAACAAACTTAGTTGACTTAGGATGTAGCTATACTTAATTTATGGGATAGTTTTATAGATAGCTTTTATAGGTAGGTACGCTCAATATATAAGTTATAGTAGTAGTTATACCTATATGTAGTTATAATAGTTGAAACCGACTTTAATTTAATTAGGTACTATATTTTTCTTGTCTAAATAAGTCAGTTAAACTAATTAAATTTTAAATTCCACGCTGTTTTTCATGGGAAGGAAAATCTCACATGCAATTTTTGTCAGGAAATTCTCAGATATAGAATCATGGCTGTCTTAACTCTATCATAACGAACTCTGCATTATATTTATGGCTGAAAACTTATTTTGCGTAGAGGTTTACTTGCTATTAGCTTGAAATTGCTCTTGAATGAGCGTCTTCACATGTATGTTTCTTAGACTCATAGCTCACGAATAATACAGAAAGTTAACTTCACGATGCCGTTTGAGATACGTCCCACAAACGGTAATGTTTTCGGGAACATTATTCCTAAATGGTTTTTTTACAGTCGACCGCTCGTTGTTGATAACAAACCCAGTGCAAGCAGGTCCTGTATGATATATTGAAACTTCTTCTAATAAGTCAGATTCAGGGGTATTTTATGACGTCTTAAAACCATATTGATTCCGGTGTGGGAGGGAGACGGAGATATACAAGACGCATAGCTTTATCTCTTTTCCACAACGGATTTTTATGTTAGGTACCGCTGACGAGTCTGTCGTCACCTTTAATTTTTTTTTTTTGCGTTGGTAAATCATTTTGTGCTTAACCTACAAGTACTGCGGACAGAAAAACTCAATAAAAAATTATCTTTCCTTATTTCAAATTCATCAAAACTTATACCCAATACATGTCCATAAAACAACTCGTAAAGTCTATTTAAATCTCTAAAAGTAATCAACTGAAGTGAAGGTAAAGTTAGCGATATCTTACGAGAATTTCAAAGCTGCAACTTAATTTAACTTAGAGCAAGTACAAATTCAAGAAACAGAACCTAGCACCGGTCTACTTGTGAAATTATCTCCATTTCACTGTGAAATTAACTTACTGAGATGCTAGGTGCTGTGTGCTCAGGGTCTCTTAATTAAGCCCCAGGTGGATGTTCCGTTAATTAGCTGTCTTCTAACGATGCCTGGCCCGTATGCACTACGCGAGAACTACGATGTACTACGATGTACTCCGATGTATAACTTTGCTTGTAGCACCTCTCTATTGCGAGGCAACAATGATCCGGTGACGTCTGGAAAACAAAGCAAGTAGACTCGTGATAAAGATGGCGGCTGTAGTGATAGTGACATATTTCCTTTTTCTCGTCGTTGTGAGAAAATGATGTGTTTAATATTACAGGTGTTATTATGAACCATCCTTTGTTATTTAAGTTAAAACAAAGAGATGTTTTTTTAATAATAATTACCGCTTCTTCATGATCCTAACTAATATTATAAAAGACAAAGTGATTTTGTTTATTCGTTTGTTACGCTTTCACACCAAAATAGCTTTACTGTTTTTTATGAATTTCGGTACAGAGAAAGATTTGAAAAGGATAGTTTATATATGGGTAGTACATTCCTGTGGGATAACGACTTTCACTCGAGCGAAGCCGTTGGTGAACGCTAAAGAAGGTTAATAAATATAGATAATTTTACATTATGAATCATTCCTCTAAAAAGTTATAGTTATTTGTGAAAAATAAAGAACTCGATAGAGTTGATTGACACTGGATTGAGTCTCAATGTAATGTCAAACAGTGATATTTGTGTCAATCATGACAATAGCGTGTCACGAAATTACGACAGTATTGAATGCATGCTCAATGCATCACTTGTGTAGCTAAAATCGTGAAATAACTGTTTTTGTACTCACATAGAGGTCGGAAATAGGTAGAGTTATTTATGCATTTGCATTGAAATGGCATTAATAAGGATCTTCCCGCGATTTCTAATAGACAACCCCGTGTGGCCAACAATATTACAAATAAATAATAATAAAAAACAAACAAGGATATTAACATACTTAAGCAAATTTTTATTCTTACTACGCCTTTTTTATAAATACGAAAATACTTTTGCTTCTAGCCTAGACTCGTGAGGTTTTTTTTATAGAAATGGGCCAATGGACATTACTGTATAACTTTTGTCGTTGATGTAAATTTGGCAACGTCGCGCGTGCAGTGCTTTAAATTGTGTAAAATTAAATAACTTTTTATTTAAAGAATCACGGGAATTTTCTGCTCTTTATAATTAATCTCGGGATATGAGGCATATCCACATTTCGCCGTATGAAATCAGTGTATGTACACTAATTCCGACTTCTGCATGTAACTCACATTGTCGTAATTATGAGGACCTGTGCTAAGTGCTATTACTAATCCAATCAGAAATTCACATCCTTACGTGAATATGAGTCACGACACATCCTTAATAAACTAAGGCGCACGAACAAGCGTTTAAAAAAATGCATGAAAGGGCTCGGCAGTCAACACAGAACTGATGTTCAAATTTTCATTATCTCTTACTGGGTTTTTTATGTCTTCGTTAAAGGTGAAAACCAACAAATTTTTTTTTTATTCTTATCAAATAACATAAAAAGCCCAATATGCATCAAGATTATTTTACTGGACTCGGCAGTCCTCCTACTTAAATAAGGTCAGGGCCACCAAATTAAATTTTGAGGTGGAAACGACGTAGGTTAAACGTTATAATAATAATAAGCCTGTTTATTCTGAATTTTACAATATTTTATGACTTAATGTTAAAGAAGAAGTTCAAAATAGGTCCCGAAGCTCAGTGTGCCTCTTGGCATAGGCCTCCTCCAACATTTTCCACTGAGTCCTATCGCGAGCTACCCTCCTCCAATGATGTCCAGCCGTAAGTTTGAGGTCGTCCTCGCATCTTGTTTGTTGGCGTCCCCTTTTTTTTTGGATGGTAAATCATCAAATGACTTCTCCCGCTCTGGGCGGAGCGGAAGAGAGTGTCAGACTCTTACTGACTAAAACCCACCTGTGTTCTTACTTGTGCCCTTTACGTTCCAGGGCCGCGGTGACTCTTTCGAATAAATTCCGCAACCCTAGCAGGCACTGACCCTATGGGGCCCCGTCTTCTTTGCTGACGGCTCTTTGAGCCGCACGTGGAACACGACACGCCGTCGACTCGGGCCTGATTGCTATCGGACGGCGAGCCACCCATAACTCGCCATCCGCAGGCCCGCGTGTTTGCGTCCCCTGCTTCTCTTGCCATATCTGGGATACCAGTCAGTGACAATTTAGCACCATTTCTCTTGGGGATCACGTATCATATGACCCGTCCATCGCCTATTAATAAACGTTGCTGTCTTGTAAAGCTAAATAGTTACTGTGAATTCATTTACATGGATCCGGTAATAGAGGCTTTAATAAAAAATAACGCACAACTTGAAAAGGAACAACGTTTACGAAGCTGTTTAGTATATTTTGTCGAGTTTTAAAAATGTAAATGTTTTGGGCGGTCGGATTTTTTCTACGGGCTTGCGTTCTCTCTAAATTCATTTCTAAACATTTCCCAACTAAGTTTTTGTTTAATTAAAATCTGTTTATTCATTTCCAAGAAATAAAGACTTGTTGTTGTTGTTATGAAATACTTTGAGGCTTTAAAACATCAAAACACCGACAAAAATCATCCAATCGAATAATAATAATGATAAATGACATGATCAACTAAAGATAGATGTAATTTCATCACGAATGCAGTAGCGGAGTCATCGATCAAGCGGCCTGATTTCGAACTGCGAACCGGTCGGAACAATAGGCGACTAGCCGACTAGTTGCACTAAATGGAATGATAAACGCAACTCCATATGGAGTTAGTGCTGTTATGGAGTTAGTGACGCTGGATGAGACGGTACTTTCTAATTTTTAATCGACTTCCATAAAAGGAGGAGATTCTCATTTCAATTTCGGAAGTCGGTGTTCAAAAAACGAAGAAACGACCAAAAACACCGACTTCCGAAATTAAAGTTACTTTATACTTTTTGTGTTTGTTGTTTGTTTAGAAGACGGTTGTTTTTTTTTTGTAAAAAGTTTTTTTTTTATACTTTTGGGATCTGTCGTTTAGACTATGTGTGTTATTAGTGATGTTTCTAAAAGTATTTTTTTTTAATGTATTTATAAATAAAATACACCGTATAGGCAAACTTGTGCCCTAGGCACTCTACCAGAAGACTAGAGACAACATCATGGCAAGTGTGACATAACAAAAATTCAAAATTTACTATAGTAAATACCTACATAATTAAGCTACCTATCCATTAAACAATGGCCACGTGCTTAATTTAAATACTAATTAGTGTTTGAGAAATTGAATTTAAAATCAGATGATACCTATTAAAATTAATCATAATAATATGTTTTGTAAAAAGTCTGAGTATGTTTGAGTCTCGTCCTAAAATTTTGACAAAATCATAAATATTTTATTTTTTTAGCATGGCAGTATTGGCCTTTTCCTAATATCTTTTCGAATGAACCCGAACAAAAAAAAAATATTATGATAGCGTCGATTCAGGGTGGTTCAATCTCTTTATTTCCGTTTTTGCATTCGTTATTCTTAATATCTTGGCATTTAGGTCATTACCACTATCTTCTTGTGAAATCGGTAGGTATATAAACAAGCTGCCACTCTAAGATAATAATTATTTAATCCACGCGTAGGACATCGCCCGTAGAAACTAGAGTCTGTTTAATTTGATCTCCGAGCCATCTAACTTTTTACAATAATCACTTGGTCAAAGTTCAACAGATACCGACTGTAAACGTTACGTAAGTATATGTTTTGGAAAACCCCGTATTATTGTTACAACAATCTCTTTAATCCAAACATATCAAAAACTGACTTTTTCCCGCGGTTCCACTCTCTTTGTCTATTCCTCAGGAACAGTGAGTTTCTTTTGAGATCAGATATAAAAAGTGCACTATCAGGGCTGTTACAAAGAAAAAAACATTTCCTTTAAAATATTAGTCCGTATTAAAAGTGCATAGAAAATTTCTTGAAAATAGATCCCTCCCCCTTTTTCCATATTCCAGGAGCTTACGTTCTGGACATGAATAAAAGATGTATTAGCTTCGTTGAATTAACTTGCAAAATGGCTGTACCACCTGCATACAACGTACACGCTTTAGACCTCGTAATTTTCTCTTGACAGCCAACTTGGCGGGAAAGCTATTCCCGCTTTTCGTGGTTCCCGCGCTTCGTTGACGCATTCGGAATTTTACCAAAAGGTTACTCCACTAAGGTGTGTTCTGATTAGTGTTTGTAGTTTCAAAGGGTGAATCTATGAATTAATGAGTTTCAATACGTCTTTGATGTGGAAATGTAGGATTTTGGCATGAATGAATTTGTGTAGATCTTGGGTTGTTAATTTAGTTTCTGACTAGGAGAGACGGTAATCTGGATGATATTTACTAAGATAATGGGAAGTCGGACTACCGCAGTAAGTTAGTGTACCAATCTTACTCGTGAGAAAATACAACAATGTCTACAATTTTGTATCTTAGAATGATGCTGCTACACAGTTTCTTTTTTTTTTTTTGCTGCAATGTAATGGAATGATTTGCTCCTGTGTTTACTTTTTTCCCCATGGAGGTAGACAGAAACTACATCATTATTAGTCAGAACCGAAAGGATCCGTATCATTAAGTTATGTTTTACCTGTAATCAGACACGTGAGATCAGCAAGGACCGTTAAACCGTGTTTTGTACAGGATATAACAGATTTAACGCAACACATAACAAAAAGGAGTCATTGCCTGATTTTCACAAACGACTTTTACTCCAACCCTGAAACAAAGAAAAAATCAAACAAACTGGAGTGGAACTCTCTGCCTGCGTCTGTGTTTCCGAACGCAATAAACCCTGATCTCTTCAAAATTGGAGTGAACAGGCTTCTTCTGGGTAAGCTCATTCCATCGCCGACTTTGTCACCTGCGACCTACACTAGAGTCAAGAGCATATCCATCTGACATTAGAAATAAAAAAAAACTACTCGTACTTTTTATAACTTTAGTACAGTGTCCGCTTTTCAAATTTTGTGTATTATCGATCGCAACTTCTATGAAAGCCTCTTGGCTAATATATTAAGATCACTACCTCGGTTTACTATGGTTTTACTACATAAATTTAATGTCTAATCTCAATCTAACTTCGAATTTAAACAGATTTGCCTAAATTTAATGCATTGAACAGATCATAAATTGGCCTAGCCCAGCTTACATCTCTTGTAAATATTTGGCAACTTGTAGGAATGTGACTCTCAGCATCTAGCGGCCATGTGATTAACTAGTGTGAAAGTTGTTTGGACTGACTCGACTTAGGCGAAACGTAATAATCGCCATTGGACCTCCCACTCATAAATAACTAAACACAGTCGTTTTTGCGCAATTAATGGCTGTGGATAATTTTGAAACGAGTCTTTCCATGGTTAAATAAGTATTTGAAAAAGATTTTCATTTTGTTTGACCTTCTCTAGGGGCTGAATTTTCAACAGTGAGATAACATTTACCTTTTTTTTCTGGATGGTAAATCAACAAATGACTTCTCGCGCTCGGGGCGGAGCGGAAGGGAGTGTCAGACTCTTACTGACTAAAACCCACCCATGGTCATTCTAGTGCCCTTTGCGTTCCAGGGCTGCGGTGACTCTTTCGAACCAATTCCGCAACCCTAGCAGTCACTGACTCTATGGGGCTCCGTCTTCTTTGCTGACAGCTTTTTGAGGCACGCGTGGAACACGACGCGCCGTCGGCTCGGGCCTGTTTGCTATTGACGGTGAGCCACCCATAAGCTCGCCATCCGCAGACCCACGCCTAAGGTGGCCGGAGAGCGCCCTGCGTTTCCCAACGCCCGGGGCGTCTTCTTCTGTTGCGGCGGATCGGGCGTGAGGTTTCCCTCTCCCGCACGCATTCTGCCTCCTCCTTTGCTAGCATAACTGCCTCGCAGAAGGAGGTGACCGCTTTTCCCATTCCTCCTCGTGAGGTATTAATTAATTTACACTGACCGCCTGTCTCTGTCTGAAGAAGATTCTCCACTTTCTACAACCGCGGAACTGATGATGATACGTTTTTTACTAATCTCAAAGAGACTGATAAACGAGGAAGGTTTGTGTTTATAATTTTCGTCTGTGCAAAGCCGGGGCGGAACGATAGTGTACAAAAACACGCCTGCCATGTCAAAAAGTGAACTAAAAAATTAAAAACAAGATAGATAATAATCTTTTCACTGCAGTCGGTTCTTTTGTTGAACAGTTCTTTACAGGTCCAGGGTAGATGTGTTTTTTATATTTTTTATTTGTGTGTTTTTTATTTGATACCTTTTTTGCTATGTACAAAGCAAGCTATAGCTGATGACAATATACGTAGTCTAATTTTCTTGAAAACAAAATATTTTAGTTTTTATTTACGAACCATGGCTCTCCCTTTTTATTTGTCAAAATTTTCACTAGCCTAGATTACCAGAGATAACTCAACGCTTCTACCAATACACACATACATCGATATCGAATAAGCTGTTTGGAAGTTATGGTGGATTAAAGAAACTCGCAAACATACCTACATATGTACATACATATGTACATACATATGTACATACATATGTACATACATATGTACATACATATGTACATACATATGTACATACATGACCCATTTTTTGGGCAGGCATGTAATAAATACCTACCCGTGAATCTCGATTTGCTAAAAACGTAGGTTTCACAATTAATATAATTTAAAAAAATGTTGAAACTTTACCTCACTCAATAATTAAACTTACTAACTGTTAAATAATACCTACACTATTAAGTACCTAAAAATGTATTCGTAATAAACGTAGTTACAGATATAAGTTTACAAGCAAACTTAATGATTTATTTATAACGGTCTAGTTGAATGCTATATAAACTTTATTCAGAGGCTCCCATGACATTTAAAGTTCGAAACTGTACCACATTCCGCCCGTAAATATGTAAGCAATTTGACCCAAAGGTAAAGAGCGGCCACCACAATTTGTCAACAAGTACCACTGGTAGTAGGTACATCACGAGACCTATCAACAGGCTGTCAGTATCCCTTCCAGTGGGTTAATGTATGCTCAGACCACACTCGTCCTACATTCACCCCCCTTCTTCGATCAACTGTCTCGGCTTGACGGCCATTACCTAACCGACCGCTTGCGCGCTCTACAAACTCCACACCACAACACCAAAATAAAGAGACACTTAAAAAACCATCAAAGTCTCTTATCACAGCGTAATATGGTTGAGAATTTAATCAGAATCATTTCCAGCGAGTGCGGTATTAGTTTGGCTTCATCTACTCTACTCGCTGTTTACACTCGCCCGTCGACGTTCGTCATTTAATTAATTCGATATTTGAACGCGGCAAAGTGCTGTCATTTCTTTTGGCCAGTGTTTGTTTTTGCGTTGTTTTTGGTGTAGGTAACCAACCTTTGTGGTGATAAATAATTTTAAAAAAAAGTTACGATAAAAGAAACTATAGATAATTTAAAAAAATCTTGTGTTTATTGAAATTATTAGAAAGGAGTGAAGTTATCTAATATGTGTGATGTTAAGAATGCTGTGATTTAATAGTTATGTGAATGATAATGTTGGCTGGTCAGGAAGCCAGCATCGAATTGGTGCAAAGGTGGCTTCAGAGACGAGGCAGTGATGACACTGATACAGGTTAATAAAAACTATTGATTTTATACAGAAACTTAAACATCAATATTTATTGTTACAATATTATTGCGCTGTAGATTGATTATTATTTAATTATTAATGGGTATCTGTTAATTTTATTTTAATAGCTAAACTACACTTTAACGTATTATTCAAGAAAATAATTTTCAAATAAGTTCTAATGTTCGAAATCCAAACAAGTTAAGATTAATAAATAATAATATGCCAAATACGTAGTGCAAAACCGGTATTAGTAATAAATTCGCCCACAACTTAAATATAGACCGAACCAGACTTGTTTTTTAAGGAAAAGGCTAAAAATATACAGTTTTCCTAATAATATGGTCAAAAACGTTATTCACGCGACACGATGCTTTTTGATAGTTCACAAGTACCAAATGATGTAGAGAAAAAATACTTTTTTTCCTCCTACTGGGCTCAAACAATCTTAAGAGTTAACCATCGACTATAAAAGAAGGAGATGGCGGTTGATCGAATTTGGCAAAGTTTCTTAACTTCTCACAACTGCTAGATACGTTACAGCTACATTTCTATTTCAATTCGTAATTCGTAAATTCAATTATTATATTAACTTAATTTCTGGTCAAAAAATTTGAAGCCGGAGTTTAGTCATTTTTTGAGTTTGACCTTTACCTGTTGAGATCTTTTACACAAGAATCAACAGGAAAATTATTACCTACAGTACGAAAACATTTTAACATGATAAAAATATTATGGCTGATAAATGAATAACGGTTGCCATTAAACAAGCCTTTCCTTTCATTCTTCTTTCATCTATCAAATAAAAAAAAATGAATACAATAGGATTCCAATCCGCGTGCTTTAATGCTTCATATGTAGTATTCACCGAACATCTGCGGTCGTATTCCAGCAGAAAATTTCTAAATTCTAATCAATATCTCAGTTCAAGGTAGAAAACTATAACGACGCAGAGAATGTTCCAGTTATTAAGTCTCGTAAAACTTAACAATATACATAGGCAGACAGGTATCAACGCCAAATACTTACAACAGTACTTATAATAAATACAAATAGCAGTGAAATGATCTGGGCCCTAAGTCTGCTATTTTTATAAATTTGTCATTCCAACACGATGCCATTGTCATTTTGCTAAAAGTTCGTAATCTGCTAAATTCATAATGGTCGATCATTGATCGATCAATGGTCTCGTGATACTTTTTGATAACCGAGCTATTTAAAGCAATGACTGCACAATAAGGTTATAATCGTAGGTCACTGATCAAGGGAACAGTCAACTTTTTAGCAGATTACCGCATACGTCAGTCATTCATTTGTCATTGTGTACGAGATTACCATTCTATGCCATTTCTTTCAATGGAGTGTCAGTGGTTGACCACTGGAAAGTCATAGTGACGCTTTTATATTAGTAGATTACCAAACTTGTAAAAATTATGAAATCATGATAGACCATTCTGACACTATTGTAATAGCAGACTTGAGGGCCTGGTTTCTGGTTGTTAGGACTATTTTTTTTTCGATTTTTTTACGAGTACAAAGTTTAATAAAGCTTTGCAGCAGTAAGTATGCATACACAAGTGTCCACACCACATGCTTCCAAGAAAAATCGCAAGGTATTGTGTAGGATCCTAAAGAACCGAATTTGTTCGAAAGAGTTGCCACGGCCCTGGAACGCAAAGGGAGAAACACGGATAGGTTTTAGTCAGTAAGAGTCTGACACTCCCATCCGCTCCGCCCAGAGCGGGAGAAGTCATTTAATGATTTCCCACCCGTAAAAAAGAAAAGGCTAAGGTACAGAAACGATTCCGGTATCACCGAGTGCCAACCTACCTCTGTCGCGTGGTCGAGGACTACCTGACGGATAGAGCCGTCATCTACCCCGGTCACCGGGGAGAGTGGAATCGGCGAAAGATGTCGTGCGGTGTTCCACAGGGTTCGGTTCTGGGGCCGCTCCTGTGGGACATCGGTTACGACTTCGTGCTGCGCGGCGACCTCCCTTGCGGCGTCAGTGTTGTTTGCTACGCTGACGACACGCTGGTTCTGGCGCGGGGGGGGTCGCACCAGGCGGCGGTCGACCTGATGACACGCGGGGTCGCAGCAGTCGTTGGGAGGATCCGGCAACTGGGTCTCGAGGTGGCCCTACACAAGTCCGAGGCTATGTGTTTTCACGGCCCTCGGAACCGGCCACCATCGGGATCCCAGATAACGGTGGGAGGGGTTTGCATCGGCGTCGGGTCGACGATGAGCTACTTGGGTCTCGTCCTCGACAGCCGGTGGAACTTCGCGGAGCACTTCCGCCGTTTGGCTCCCAAACTGGGGCGGGCCGGGGCTGCCCTCAAGCGGCTCTTGCCCAACCTAGGGGGACCAAACGCCTCCTGCCGGAGGCTGTACGCGGGGATCGTGCGGTCCATGGCCCTTTACGGGGCCCCGGTGTGGGCGCTGTCGCTGAGGCGACTGCCGGCGCGCCACCTGGTCTCGGCCCAGAGGGTCATGGCCATCCGGCTGATCCGGGGATACCGCACGGTCTCCGGCGAGGCGGCGAACCTCCTTGCCGGATTGCTGCCGTGGGATCTAGAAGCGAGAGCCCTCGCGCACGTCTACGCGTTGCGCGTGGAGGCGCTAAGCCGGGGTGAAACTCTGCTGCCGCGGCAAATTGCTGCGCAGCGGACGGAGCTCCGGCGGGATCTCACGGAGGTGTGGAGACAGCGACTGCTGCAACCCAGCGCTGGGCACGCCGCCATTGCGGCGGTAAGTCCCCTCTTTGAGGAGTGGCTGGAGAGACGCCACGGCGTCCTCACCTTCCGCCTGACGCAGGTGCTCACCGGACACGGCTGTTTCGGGAGGTACCTGTGTCGGATCCAGCGGGAGGACACGTCCGGGTGTCATCACTGTGTGGATCGCCCGGAGGACACGGTGGAGCATACGGTGGAGGTCTGCCCTGCTTGGGCGGAGCAACGCCGTGTCCTCGTGGAGGCGATCGGCGGCGGCGACCTCTCGCGGCCGGCCCTGGTTCAAGCCATGGTCCGGAGCGAGGAGGCATGGGAAGCGGTCGCCTCCTTCTGCGAAGCAGTAATGCTAGCGAAGGAGGAGGCGGAGCGCGTGCGAGAGATGGAAGCCCCTCGCTCCAGCCGCCGCAACAGGAGAAGACGCCCCGGGCGTCGGGAAACGCAAGGCGATTCCCGGCCACCGTAGGCGCGGGCCTGCGGATGGCGAGCTATGGGTGGCTCGCCGTCCGATAGCAACCAGGCCCGAGTCGACGGCGCGTCGTGTTCCACGCGCGCCTCAAAGAGCCGTCAGCAAAGAAGACGGGGCCCCTTAGGGTCAGTGCCTGCTAGGGTTGCGGAATTTGTTCGAAAGAGTCACCGCGGCCCTGGAACGCAAAGGGCACAAGCAGGAACACGGGTGGGTTTTAGTCAGTAAGAGTCTGACACTCCCTTCCGCTCCGCCCAGAGCGGGAGAAGTCATTTGATGATTTCCCATCCAAAAAAAAAAAAAAAAAAAAAAAAAGGTACAGAAACGATTATTGGCGTGATGATTATGGCAGTATTGCTTGATGATGATGATGATTACGGCAGAAACAATGATTATGACCCTGACCGCTATCAGAAAACTCGATCTCATGGTCAACCATTGCGTGATGAAAATGATGCATTAAAATAACTGTTTATGTTTTGCGAAATTTATTTAAAAAAAAAAAAAACTCGATGTAGACCCTTACCACTGACCAATGCGATCTTAATTCCTTTATAAGAGGGAGAAAGATGAATGGACTAGACGATTAGGACTATCCCTCTTTGACAACGGATTTATTTTCGCAGTGAAACGTATACAGTATTTATTAATCTATGGTGAAACGCGGTTAATGGTTGGGGGGACTGATAACTATGACTACAAACAAACCTAAAAGTTTCGCCAGATAGATAGTCGTGACAAGACTTTGTAACGCGACGTTTTGACTTTTATATCATCCATCGTCTGTTGCATTCATTTACATACTTTGAATCTTAAATAAGTTACATTTTGACAGCAGTAGCGTGGCGAAGGCGATAATTAATCCTCAAAAATGTACGGCATTGACAAAAGCTATCGAAATATCACGTGATCCCTTATACTTCGGCATCCTTCGCTAATAGAATGATATTTTGTCTACACCCTGAACTGCAAATGTTCAGCTTATTTTTTTTTTTTTTTCTTATTTCGAAGGTATCATAATAATGTGGTTATTTCTGTTGTCGCAGGCAGCTCAAGCGGATCCCCGGGGGCTCGCGCCGGCCGGCGGTCCTCGCTGGCGCTCACGCCGGAGGACGAGCCCCTAGTTGACGTCGCCGTAAGTTGCTCTTCACTTAATAGTACCTATATTTTGTCAAACAAACGGATACATCGACATACTTGCACGAACATAATCTGCCTAGCCTTTTTCCCAACTATATTGGGGTCGGCTTCCAGTCATACCGGATTTAGCTGAATACCAGTATTTAACGTGGAACGGCTGCCTACCAGACCTCCACAACCCAATAACTGGGGAACACGGTACTTCTTGGCAAGACTGGTGTCAGATTTTCTGGCTTCTGACAATCCGTAACGACTGCTACAAGTGACAACCGGCACGAACATGAACACAATTTTAAAGGCCCTCAACTTGTGAAACGTCACACCAAAATATAAAATAAAATTAGATTCATCACATCACTCCACGCAACACTTTACATTCCATTTCATTATGTCACATCACATTGCGACACAAACACACTCCTTAGATAACGCAACACATCAATGTGACTTCAAAAGCAGTCACTATAATATACTTTAGGTAAAAATCACTACATCTCTCTTTAATCGATTTTATTTGGATTCTATGCTTTTTGTTTCATAATTATCATTGTATATATGTATTTATCTATTATGTATTTATTGTATATATACAATTAGTACACCTAAGCCTACCTACAGTACTATATTTCCTTTTCTCTTTAAAATCCATCCAAAGGTTGTCTTGAAAAGATCGTTCTTAGCGATAAGGCCGCCCATTGTGTCTCTATGTAATGTTTTTCATCTATATTTTTTATAACTTATATGGTGTTTATAATAAAGAATATTCTATTCTATTCTCCTGAAGTAAAATTAACCCTTAAACTGCACCCATTAGTCAGGTTTGAACTTCAAGGCTCTTGTAATAATTTACTCCATAAATTACCTGAACAACACATAAAGTCTCGCTTTTGTCCCATGGGACAAAAAACTACAGAATACTACCTAATAGTTCCATACGCTCTTACTCCTTTTGTTTTCGTATACTTGCATAAACCTTACTTAAGTAACTTTACGACAAAATTATGCCGTCGAAGTTCCTAATTAGATAATTGATTATTTTAGTGGTCTCAATTCACTTACAAATACGGAAGTTACACGTCAATTAAAAAGTAACATAGTTTGACAGTCAAGCCTTTGAACAGACAGACAAACTCTTTCGCTTTCATACATGTATGTATGTATGTTCACGCATACAGCCGTTATAAATATGAAGAAGTTCCTAATTAGATAATTAATTATTTTAGTGGTCTCGATTCACTTACAAATACGGAAGTTACATGTCAGTTAAAAGTAACATGTTTGACAGTCAAGCCGTTGAACCAGACAAACACTTTGGCTTTCATAACTGTCTATCATCCGATACATGACGAGTCTATAAGAGCGTTCATGCCTAGCGCGGAGCGTCAGGTTTAGGTAAATAGTTCGCAAATTTCACTCACACAGAAGCGTGGGTAACTGTGTGCGTAGACTAGCCGCGTGCGCTCTCTTTGTACTTCGACTAACCAACTTTGATCCGTTAGCTTTAGAGCAATAATAATGTATTGTTATAGAAAAATTAAACTGGAAGTTAAATACAAATTATTGTTATTCTTATGATTTGTAGATTTATGATTAATAAATAATTATATTTGAAATATTATTTGCCTTTATACCTTTTCATATCTGAAATCCTCTACAGACGAAATCTAGTTATTTTGGAGAAAAATAATATTAATAATTGTACCTACTTAAGTGTTGGTAATTAGTTCTAGTGGATTGTTGATAGCTTTTTTCATTTTATGGTTAGGATGAGTAGGTGGGTAATTAAATAAAGATTTATCATGTTATATTTAGTACCTAAATCATTTATGATAAAAAAGCTGTATAAATCATAAAATAGTTTCCCTCAATTGCATTGATCGGCTATTTCTGGGATCAACGAGGAATCATTTTTTCTTTACAAAATTGAAATTCTTTACAAAACTTTGTAAATTTTTACAACTTTTATTGGAAATTCAGGACTAGTGTACACCGCAAAAAGACACACATTTTTGTTTGAAATATTTAATTGGCCCTGAACTTGGTAATACCAGTCATGTTTAACATTGAAAATTACGTTATCGCCATGAAATAAAAATAATATCCATATAAAATAGATTTAACGAGTAGTGCTGAATTCAAATTTGGGCGTTGTTTACAAATTTTGGCAAAATTGGAAGCAGTTAAAATACTTCTTCTCAGCTCGAGTCACAAGGCACTCACAGCCTGAAGAACTGTATCCCTTTCAATGAAATGCCGTTTTAAGGTCAGTGTTTTTAAATTTTCAAGGAAAACTACATGTGCCTGCTTGAAATTGTCTGGGTTCATGACAGGCGTTTGACATGAATTTGCGTAATTGACTTTGTTCACGAGCCCTGTGCTAAAGTTTATTTTTCGGCGAGGTATTTTGCGTTTCAGATTTTGATTTATAGAAAAACGGTTTTACTCTAAATGTTTCAGGGATTGACCTGGACTTTTCTGGTAGGCACATTTATAAAGGGTAGTTTGAGGTTTATCTGTGTTTAATTAAACTAACCAAGCGGCATGACAACGGACGGAATATGAATATTTTAGGGAATTATGCGTTTCCCACCTACAGTCATTGCTACTATGGTGTTGAACTGCTCTGCACGGTTTTTGGTAAAATCGTGGGGCAGACTTCATAAGCCAGCTGCCAGATATTGCGTTGCAGTTTTAACATCAATGTTTTGGCTTCGAGAGTTTGGTTTGTTTCTTTTTTCTCTCTTTGGTGCAGTAGCACAAGTCACATTCACTCTGATCTTCAAAGATGTGTTTGGCGCTGTTCAGAATATCTCTCAGTATTTTTATATTCTTTTCTGATTCGGTTAAAGTTTGTGTTTGCCAGTACCGTACCGAAAATCTTACTGCTGTTCTCAGCCGAATCAATAGTTCAGAAGTCAACAATTTACGCTCCGACAGAGGGATAAATGTATAAGTTTTAAGCAATATTTTTTTTCCGTTGCAATTGCGGAGGAGATGGTTGGTACATTAAATTTTTTGAATTAGAACGCCGGGATATGCTGTCATCACCATCAGCAATCAATGTATTATATTTAATTTCCGAGTTTCTACGGAGGACTTAAATCCTTTTTATTTGCAGGCTGTTGTTCCTTTTTATTTGCGCGGGCACAAATTCCAGAATACTTATTCCGGACACCAATGTAGAGAACTTTTCCTGTGTGATGTCCTATAATAGCTGCAACACACGGACAATGCATTATACTGGTTTTTATATGAGCGTTTGCTCCATCAACTGTCTGCTTCCACTGGTATCATCGGAATGTCACGAGTGTCACCTTGTAATCGAGCAGCAGCTGTTTCCTCCTGAGCTGATGCAAACATACTTTCTTCAGCGGAATTTTTCCACATTTCAGCAACTTTATCATGACATTTACTATAAGTGAATAATGACATAACAGTAAGTCCATCGATGTAACAACTTCATTCAAATTTGTTAGGCCAATTCCTGAAATTATGGCTCCTGACACGGCGCCTTCATTGACATTTACCTAGTTTATTTTTTGTGTTTCATCGTGACTACTCAGTTCGAATTTAGAATTGCACATATTACATTGAAAGAATTGTATTTTTTTAAATAAATAATAATAGTGGAAAATTATACCTAAAGATCGCATTCATTTGTCACATTTATTATTTCTGATTGCGATTCCAGTATTTCCAATTCATTATCAACTCTTGTGGTAGCTGTGATTCTTCGGTATCATTCTCTTGTGACATACCCGCATTGACTTGCAGTTTTTGTATGGTTTAGAAAGAATAATAGAATAAGAAGAAATAATTAATTTCACAAAACTAGTTTCAGTACAGCGCAACTTGTTTCGTATAATAATTAGTGTCGTGAAATCTACAGTATCACCGAATTAATGGCCCCGTCAGCATCAAAGCTTTATTTTGCAATCTCCAGTAATATTATAAAGAGGAAACATTTGTATGTTTGTAACAAATATATATTTTTTATTAATGTCCTAATATTGAAGAATGTGACCTTCTATTTTCTATCGGTTATTAAAATCCCCGCGTAAGAAAAATGCGAATTGGCTATAACCAGCTACGACATTAAAAGTGGTTCCTCGGTAACGTACTTTTAGCTTCATTAGCCTTGGCCAAATTTCCGTAACTTTTCCTTTTTGCCCCGTATAGCGCCTATTTCTACCCACAATTATTGGAAAAAAATGAAATCATACATAAAAAGAGTTATCTTCTTTCATGATTTGAACTCCATTACTTTAAAATATGTAATCATCAAAGTTTTGTTTCGTTAAAAAAATAAAATAAACAAAAAGTATCAATTCATCCTAGTCGCTCTAAAAACTCGACAAACTATAATACAATTTTACGCAGCACGCGGCAACGGGAGCGACACACGTCCAACCTCTGAAAGGCCTCGGCCGGCACTGAGCGCTGGTGCGATTCCGCGTCGATTATATAGTAGTACTAAATAATTTATAGTAAAATTAATATAGAAGTTATTTAAAAAAAAATGTACCATGTTTTAGAACGTAAATGTCTTCATTTACTAGGTCTAAAAAACAACAAAAATACCTTTGATTTCATCCTAAAATAACACGTTTAAAAACTCGAAAAGTGGCTAAAAATGACACTTTTGAGTATACTTTTCTTGTATAAAAACTTACAATAATTACGTTTTTTTTTCAGCCAAGCACTAGTAAATGTTATTGTTTTTTTAATAGTAATATTTCTATAAGTTTTTCGTTAATGGTTTTACTATTATCTAGCATTTGCGTAGACCATCGACCGCTAGTTTTAAAAAGGGATTGAGTAAAAACTGTTCTAATGAGAAAACTTTACGATAATTTGAAAATATTTTTCAGCCAAGCCCTAGATTATGAAATCCTCAATAATTTGACGTCAATATCTTATCTACGAATTAAATAGATTATCGTTTTATTGTCCGTCGGAAATCATCAATTTTGACTCCAGCGTAGTTTTTACGGATGAACGCTCTAGACGGATACTATATCTAAATATCTAATAATAAGTATTTGCATGTGTTGTAGTTTTCACGACTTTTCAAGATTCGTTAGGGAATGGATATTGCCGTATGAATCACAAGCTCAGACAGATAAGATGCTACAATGCGACGTCTGCCGTCGTTAAAATTGCTATATGGGTAGGTAATATATCTGTAGAACAATCTCTATACAAAAGAGTTGTCGCATCTATGTTAAACCATCGTGTCGCTGTTGTCTGTGCCGCCGAGAAAATAAGAACAAATTAAGTTGTGTCGAAGTCGAACCCAACATATTATGTAGCTGAAAAAGTTGATTGTGTAAGGTAGTAATATATTTATATAATTGATTTTGTAAAATAATATAATTAATTATATTATTAAAATAATTTATAATTATATTATTAAAATAATTTATAATTATATTATTAAAATAATTTATAATTATATTATTAAAATAATATTTATAATTATATTATTGAAATAATGTATAATTATATTATTTTACTAGCTTATGCCCGCAACTTCGTTCGCGTGGAGTTCCATACAAAATGTTAACCCCTTTTTCACCCCCTTAGGGGACGAATTTTCGAAAATCCTTTCTTAGCGTATGCCTACGTCATAATATCTACCTGCATGCCAAATTTCAGCCCGATCCGTGCAATGGTTTGGGCTGTGCGTTGATAGATCACTATGTCAGTCAGTCAGTCCCTTTTGAGTTATATATATTTAGATTCAGGACAAAATCCTATTTATCTTATATCTTTAGACCGTAATATTATTTATAACGGAAAAAGTACCTACGTGGTACTTTTGCATTATTAAATGAACAAAATCTGCCAAAGACGTTACGTCACTTCTAGATAACAAGTGGTACATTTTTAGGGTTCCAAACATTCGCAGAACACGGAATCGGATTATAGGATCACTTCTGTGTCTGTCTATCTGTTCGTCTATCACAGGCAATTTTCTGCTTTAATGGACGGACCAAATCTTTTTTTTTTTTGGAATCTGCCCTATTACAACCCACACACAAATGTACTGTTACTAGCCCGTATTATCATAAATATTAACTGCACAGAAACAATGAAAACATTGTTCAGTGAGTTATGCAAATGCTCTTAAGGTTCAACTAATTTTATATCGTTAACACCTAACCTCTTCATCGTTTGTTATTCGAGACGTGAAGAAAATTAATACCTGCTGAGCAACTTTGACCTTTCGTGGTACAAAGTATTTATACTAGTTCGTACTAATATAAATTTTTCGTTCCGTGTTCAATTATAAATATTTTTGCTGTAGTTTTACTAGTAGCTGTAATCTTATTTGTTAGTGCGGAGCATGTGTTTGGTATTTTGGTTTTATGAAATAATTTATGTATGTAAAATTGAGTAGCCTATAATGCCCCTCTACTAGATTAACAAGGCTACTTCCCGTTATGTCACATTCCCGATTCGACAACATGTCCAAAGTTTTAAAAACAACTGAACACAAGTGGCGTTTGGTCAAGATTTTGATCTTCATACATCCATTCTCGTTTTGTCACCCTTTTTTAAATTAGTTCTTTGTACGGTATAATCAACTACAAAAGTTACCAAGTCCTTTTTGACGCTCTTCAACCTCCTTATCTTACTTGCGCGACCAGGTCATCTCAAAACCGCTTTCAAAACACGTAATATGGTTTAATATTTATCAACGAGAGCATATCAGTCATTATTGATGATCGTTCAAATTGATTCTATCGGGCGCCCTGCAGTATTTGGAACTAAGTTAATCAATGTATTTATTTATTTATATACGCAATCAGATGTACAGAGGCGGATTTAATGTCTGCCATAGGCAATATTAACGCAAAGGCATTAGAAGGAACGCGGATGGGTTTTAGTCAGTAAGAGTCTAATACTCCCTTCCGCTCCGCCCAGAGCGGGAGAACTCATTTTTGATGATTTCCTATCCTTAAATTAAAAAGGTACAATATGAAAACAAAACAACGCGATTAACATTAAGTTAATACAGTGATAAATATATATTACTATACATACAATACCATAGTAATATACTCGTACCTATGTATGTATACTCGTTAATTCGTTTATAATGTAAAACTTTTGCCAACTCTATGTTGTATTAGTAAGATTACAGTAAATCATCCAAAAACATTTAATGTATACATCTGAGACTATTTTTACCTCATGAATAGGTATTAAATACGTATAAATTAAAATACTTTGACCCTTAAACCCGGAAACCAAACAAAATAATATTTAAAGACACAACGAAACTTCCTACAAGTACTCAAAAACGCAATACAATAAAATAACCCATTAAATGTCTCAGCCCAATTTCTCTTTCTTATTAACGAACCTCTTAATTCGCAATAACGTATTCAAAAGACTAAATTGTTGATTGAATTCTGGCGCCGAACCAATCAGAAGGGTCAAGGTTCGAATCCGCGTGAGGCAAAACGCCTCACTTAAGAATTTAAGATGGCGTGCGCAAGATTCAGTCCATTTGTTGTGATTGATGATGATATGATCAGTTTTTATGAGTCGTTGATTGGTGCAAAAAGGCTTCTTAATTTAAAGGAATGAAGGAGCTATGCGGGTCAACTTGTCCTTATGTTAAATTGTTATGGTGAGTTGGGCTTTCTTTAGTAAGGCAAATTCCGAGGCGTTTTCTTACAAAAGTTTCGTTTTCAACCAAAAAATGGCACTTTAAGAATAGTTGCCAAACACTCGTCGACTCGAGGATATCTTGAGCAATCTTCGGCACAAAAACTGCTAATTCATGTAACTAACCACACACAAAGCACTTCAGAAAACGACACTATGGTTGTGTGTGAACATTGTTTGTATAAGAAGCTAGGTAAGTACCTATAGATTCATCTCCGATGAAGACAAGAAGACGAATACAGCCGATGTCACACTCAATATTCTTGAATAAGTAACTAATGTACTAGAAAACAAACACTGAAGTAATTACAGCAGATAACATCTTACAACACATAACATCTATATACTCTATATCTACCTCCGTAACCCCAAGATTCTAATGAAGATAAACAAGCGACACAACATCTTGAATAAACTACGTGTTACGATCATTAGTTAATTACGTACATTCGCATCCAATCAAGCTTCATTTATGAAGAACAGCCCTTATAATTACATACCTACTTATAGCTGTGATGTTATGTAATCAGCTGAGCATTTCCTGGTTCAATAAACAAAAATAGCCACACAAATGCAAAACAGCATTTTTCATAGATTTTATTGTGTTAGTTTATGAGGCTCAGTTGAGCCTGATCGGCGGCAGCGACCTCTCGCGTCCGGCCCTGGTTCATTCAAGCCATGGTCCGGAGCGAGGAGGCATGGGAAGCAGTCGCCTCCTTCTGCAAAGCAGTAATGCGACGGAGGAGGCGGAACGCGTGCGAGAGAGGGAAACCTCTCGCTCCAGCCGCCGCAACAGAAGAAGACGCCCCGGGCATCGGGAAACACAGGGCGATTCCCGGCCACCGTAGGCGCGGGCCTGCGGATGGCGAGCTATGGGTGGCTCGCCGTCAGCAAAGAAGACGAGGCCACATAGGGTCAGTGCCAGCTAGAGTTTCGGAATTTGTTCGAAAGAGTCACCGCGGCCCTGGAACGCAAAGGGCACAAGAAGGATCATCATCACTCTCCCTCTCAGACTCTTACTGACTAAAACCCACCCGGTTTTAGTCAGTAAGAGTCTGACACTCTCTCCCGCTCCGCCCAGAGCGGAAGAAGTCATTCGATGTTTTCCCATCCAAAAAAAAGGCTCAGTTAGCCTGTTAAGGGCAATCAAGGTGATCTCGTATTAGACCCTTTAACTGCTAGGTATAGGTAATCTTTCTTCGTATTCAATTCTGCTTGTCCTGCCAATACCGACTGTTTCAAACCACGTCTGGATATTCCGGCTATCACGAATATATTCTGAGTGGTAAAATAACTTTCCCAATAGGTACATAAGATCTATATTTTTAAGCCAAGCCCGCTTAAAAATATAGATCTTAGACGTGTACGTATAATATATTTATTTATTTAAACTTTATGTACAATAGTGGTACATGGGCGGACTTAATGCAACAAGGCATTAAGCACAGTTTAGCATATTGACAGTTGGCAACTGCGATCTGAATGTGAACGCTCCTTAACAATACGAGAATTGGCTCATAAATTCAGTGAATACCTGCTATGTTTGTGCTCGTGATGAATATAATCATGCAATATAATGTCATTTCACTATCTCCGTAATAAGCAGGTTGTCAATTAAGAATTTCAATATAATGACGGAATTTACAGAAATATTATTTGATGAGTGCGCAATTCCAATTTGTAAACTGATAGTGTTTGATTTGCAATAATATTGTCTGATAGGAATTTAAATGACTAACAATGCTGAACACACGATTTGCTTAAAATGAAATAATTTGCTACATTTTCAATCATTCAATTAGCTGGTAATTCAGTTGTAATAATATTTCTGTCGCTACTTTATTTTAATCCAAAGCTTAAAGTATTAAAATCAATGTTGTATTATCATTGCCCAGTTCATTATTGAAACAATGCTATAATTATTTAATCTACATTTTCAAATAACTTATAAAACGTAATCAGTGCGACTCAAATCGATAAGTGTTATCATATTGAATACAATAATTCTTAATGTTTTAGTTTGATATAAAACGCCGTGGGTGTAAGTCACGGGGGATTTAACAATCGAAGTTAAGACACGTGCGAAATAATTAGTGATGCAACTGTGAAGATATTTGGTGTTTTAAGTGATACTTTTCATGATGTTACGCAAGTGAAAAAGTGGTAATGGTCTTAATAAGTGGACACGACTGTTGAATTGTCGAAGATAATCAAGGTACGAACGCAACCGTTGCCAACACTGCTTGAAGAGCATTTTAATGTCGATGACTCGATAAAATACATTGAGTAACTGTTTTTACTTCAAGTCGATCAACATGTAACGATTTCGAAATCAACTATTAATAATATATCATCATTATCAAGCAACAGGAACTACTCACTATCTACATAATCGGTAATGTTTAGATTGGCATTGATTTCAACTGGAAGAGATTTACTCACGTATACATAGTAACGTCACTATGTGAACTGTTATCGTGGAATGGAAATCATTTCCCTCTGTTTATTGAAGAGATGAATCAGTAAACATTAAAAATGGATAAGAATAACGTTCAAGTCGTGGATAGTCAACCAGTGGCGTTAAAAAAGAATTTGGGTTGTTGGGCTCGCTTCAAGAGCTTGTTCAACGACAGAGGCTTCGATTTAGAATTTGAATATGGACCACAAACACCAAGGCCGATCAGTTTACTTGGCGAGAATCAAGACGTGGAAGGGTATAGAAGGATATCTGAAAGAAAAAAATCTCTCTCTAGGGTCAGTAACAAAAAGGTACAGGAGAATAGTACCCCTAAAGACACTAACGCAGATAGTGATACGAATCGTGTGATTAATTTTTATGAACAGTTCACTACTTTAAATGATGAGGAAACGAAAGAGGAACCTGATCTGTGGAGGAAGTCGGTCCGGCACCGAGTGTCTATGAGACCCAGTGCCATTCTCACTAACATTATGGAAGAACCTGATGATGAAATTGAAGTGGTAAGCGAAAACTAAATTTTAAAACAAACTAATAGTGCCCACTAAAATTAACTCCTTTTTCATTTGTTTTTTTTCTTCGAATTTCTTTTTGTGTCCATGTTTGGGTTTACAGAAAATTGTATGTGAACAACTTTTCAGCTGAATCTTCGAAGATTCGGAGAAAATCCGTTTGGCAGACGGACAGACAGACAACCAGACAACCAACTAACTGGATTCCGTTTTTCCATACAGAGATTCGGAACCCTAAAAATGTATAAAATGAAGATAAACAACCTCAATATAATAAAAAATTTTCTGATTATGTTTTCAGTTGAAATCATGCATGACGGAAATCCGATCTTGGAATCCTAATCTAATCAAAGAAAAAAAATAGTATCAAATTAAGTACTAAAAATTGCGACTCAATTGCTTTCCTGTTTATGATTTATCATGATAGTGTTTAATTTAAAAAAGGTAGCCATTTTTTATCACAAACTTGCATTAAAAGTGTGATCACTGACTTTAAAAGTGAAACTTGGAACTAGTTTATTGTATTAATGAGAGAGAAAAAAACTGGTTTTGGATTTATTATCTGTGTGCTGGTGACAGATTAACCTGTCATTGCAAGCATGGATAGATTGGAATTAATCTGATAGCTTGGTAAACGCCCCTGGCAACACAGACGATCGTCGAAACATGACTTTCACTATAATTGGATTGCAATCTGATACTGCAGGATGTAGAGCAATTAAGCAGTTCATTGTATGCTGGATTATCATTTAGATATCAAGGAAGTCTTTGATATAATGTTTCCCTTGCTTCCGTACTTTTGGAATAAACGTGGAGATGTTATGCTCTCGTTCCTGTAAATCAAAATTGATATACGTTGTAAGTCTATCTGCGACATTCTTTTGTTTTTGGTACAAGAAAATGAATCTGTCAAAAACAAAAGAATGGCGCCGATATAGATTGAATATAATCGATACACATAAAACATGATATTTTTATAAATATCCACTATAGTTTTCATGTTAAAGATTGAGCAGTTCTTATTTAAATCAGTTGTGATTTTTAATTACAAACTAAAAAAAAAAGCCCCCGACACAAAAACCTAACTCCCTTTAAATAATAAAAAAAAAACTCAATCTTAAAGTACCTAAGTATGTATTAATAATTCTAAAAAAGTATGTCGCGTTGGGAGACCGCTAGGTACATACATACAACTATCCCATGCCTACCTATTTAATCTTGTTTTTTTTTTGGAATGTAAATGTTTAGATAGAGGTGGTTGGAAAAGGTCTTCTTCTGTCACTAGCATTGGTACATATGTCTACCTTTTATTAGTTAAAGATCTGTTGTGCACTATCCTCCGCTGATTATAACTTGTAACTATACAAACAAATACAAAAAATTACTGCTATCTCAATCACGTGATTCCCATTCTTGAAAAACCTCTGTTGATTGACCTAAAATAACTGAACACTCATCATCAATCTTGAAGTAGAACTATTTAAAGAGGCAGTGATTGTCGAGTGGTGATAAATATGTCTACTACCTAATTTAGAACATGAGTATCCGAGTCAAGAATAGGTACCTACTGATAGTAAACGTATCTAATGGTCTTGAGGCATATCTAAAATTGGTTTGTTATTGATCACGTTAATCTTACCTAATTATAGATTGTATTATTGAAATGTTGTTTTCTTTTTTTTATAATTTTACTAACAGCGCCCCGTGGTTTCCTGCGCATAAGTTTCGATCTCGTGGGAACGTCGGGGTAAAAATTATTATTTATGTTAATTCTGGTTATAAACCATCTGTGTGCCAAATTTCATCCAAATCTGTTCTATACTTTTTGCGTAAAAGAGTAACAAACATCCATCCATACTTACAAACTTTCGCATTTATAACATTAGTAGGATACTCGTAGTAGGATTTCTGGAAGACTAGTACTGATCTAATTTCGAATTCTTTCAATTATAGAAAGCTACTGTATCAATGAAAACCATAGATTACTTTTTTCACGAATTACTTTCTTGTAGCATAGACCAAGGAAATGAAGCTTGGTTTTAATAAGGCTCTCATCAAGAATTATACTTTATTAAATAAGCATGACACTCAACATGGAAGGTAGTAACCAAAACTGAATTCATCTTTGGTCCTACCCTTATGGAAATAAGGGCCTCCCCTTTTAAGCAATGTAGATTCAGGCATTAGGCCCGAAGTATCCTTAAATCGTCGAGTCCTGGAGTTTTCATCTACATTATGAAAGTAATACTATAGCACCCCGACTCCACGTGGATCAGAAAACCCGTAAAGTCGATATTAATTCTTTTTTTACGGATGGGAATCAACAAGTGACTTCATCGCTTCGTCGTTCTGGACAGAGCGAAAGAGAATGTCAGACTCTTACTAACTAAAACCCATACGTGTTCCTCCTAGTGCGCTTTGCGTTCCAAGTATTCCATGAATTGAACCAGGGCCGGAAGCGAGAGGTTGCTGCCGCCAATCGATCATCAGCTGAGCACGGTGGGACACACAGTCTACCATGTGCCCCACCGTGCTCACCGTGTCCTCTGAGTGATCCACAGAGTGTTGACATCCGGCCCTGTCCACCCGCCGAATTCGAAACCGGTACCTCCCGAAACATCCGTGTCCGGTGAGTACCTGCATCAGGCAGAAGGAGATGATGCCGTGGCGCCTCTCCGACCACTCCTCAAAGAGGGGACTTATCGCCACACACAGATCCTGCACCGGATTTCTCTCAGGTAGTGTCAGATGGCCGTTACATCGGACTACAAGAGTTGGTAAAGGAACAAAGAAAGTGCGTGTGTTAGCGCACACATTTATACACTATAGTATTTCCTGAGCACTTGGCTATTCTCCGTTGAGATTTACCACCGTACCCGAAGCCCGGAGTTTTCGATCGTGACGAATATAGTCTACCTAATCTATACTACACTTGAGAGCAATAAAATCGCACCCCTTGTAATTTGCTTTATTACTGATTTTTTTCTTAAATCTAAAGATATTGAGTACAAATCAGTAGGCAAAATTAAAGAATACAAGCTTAGCTTACAAAATTAAAATCATTGGGCCTTCACGTAACTTACAGAAACCAGCCGTATACCAAATTAGCTAAATTCACCCGTTAGCAAGTTTTACCAGGGTTTTAAGAAATGTTAGCTTTCGCATCGCAGTCACAAGCTGTTAAAACGCCTCGAATTTCTCTGAACTTGACATTTTTTTTTAAATTAATTTTCCCTTAGACATTATTATGTCGATTTAATAAACCAATTGTTTTTACACTTCTATGTTTTTTTCTTACACTCATATGATTAGACGATTTTGCGACTTGAAATATAACGCTTTTTAAGTTCTATCGGCATTAAGCACTGAAAAGTTTATTTTTATTAAAATTTGGTATACCTTCAAATGGGGCTTTCTTCACTTATCCGAAATGCAGTACCAGTGTGCCTATTCACAGGACATGTTTTATTGACCAATGATAAAACTAAACAGGGTGCTCCAGAAGTGCGTAGTCATATTTAACGATAATTTTGCCCAAAGTTGCCCTATTGTTTCCATTCATCTATGTCTACTCAACTGCTACCTTTTTTAATCGACTAGTCATGATCGAGTCCGCATTTTACTTACTTAATTAAATACATAGATCGTGAAATAGCTCTAATATGTAAACCAAATCGGCTTCTACATCTATGATTGTCAGTAATTTGCCTGCCCGTTCGTTCGAAAGCGAATATTCGATTACAGTCGTTACAATAGGCTCGAACAATACTGGCCTTGGTCGCCACACAATGGTGGATTATGGTCGACAATAGCATCTGTGGGGATGCCCATTCACATCACGTTCCTGATTTGACGGGTTGTCGATCGTGGAGCCAATTGTGTGGGGAAAGTGTAGTTTTTGATTAAGTTCTGCCCACACGTATCTCTAATGAGAAGTTCTATAAGGTCATACTCAGGTTATTAGATTATTATTATTATAGCTAGCCTGAAATGTCTCACTGCTGGGCAAAGGCCTCCCTCCACTCCTTCCACTTTTCCCGATCCTGTCCCACATCCTGCCAATTCCCAAGGAAGACATCCAAGTCGTCCCGCCATCTCCTTCGTGGTCTGCCGCGGCCCCGGCTCGTTATTTGTTTTTTTTTTTTATTCTTTTTATACCGATAGTAATACAGAGAAAATGTCTAAATAAATTTTAAAAAATAACCACATTATTCTGCTGCTTTTTAATGAAATGAGATTTTTTTCAATTGCCTATTTAAAAAAAAGCACCATATTTCAACCCTGAATAATGTAGTGTGTTATTTTTTTACATTTTCTCTGGCTTACTACTACTTGAGTCATACTTGACCGTTATATAATATAATCTGGTCAAATGGTCATTCACTTATCCCGAATGAAGTACCAGTGTGCCTCTTCACAGAATATGCTTTGTTGACCAATTTTATATAACTATACAGAGAAGTGCGTGGTCATATTTAAGGATGATGCTGGGTAGCTGATATACATTAATGAAAAAATAGTAAGACAAAAAAGAAACTTCTTTGATGTCACTAACTTCGTCAGACTACTTGAAGAATCATTTCTCCGGAACTTTTAAATCGTATTTTATGGTCATACAATTTCTTAATTTTTGTGTTGCCCAGTTAATGGGTTGTGGAAGTCTGGTAGGCAGCCGCTCCATGTTATATAAGGGTATTCAGCTGAATCCGGTATGACTGGAAGCCGACCCCAATATAGTTGGGAAAAGGCTAGGTAGATGACAATTTCTTAAAGAACAATGCCCACATATTAGAACAACCTTGGCCTACAGTGAACACTGATAAATAGTTTATGGAATTATAGTTTAAGTTATTATGAACACCTTCTAGTACATACCAGTTAAGAAAATAAGTCGCCATTTGGAAATAAAACAGTTTTTATTTTTTCAAAACATTCATTTTTTCACAGTCACAAACTCGTTCTACACACTTTCAACCACTTTCGAATGGAAAGTATATCATTTGAACACAATAATTATTAATTTCAACGTTATTAACTCATTTTAACCTTATGAATAATAGGAATCTTCTTTAAGTGTAAACTGCTATAGCTCCTTTTATACTTGTTTGACACTTTGACAGGCTGGGAGCAAGCTTGAGTAAGTAGTTTAATGTCAAATCTATCATTTGTCAAAGGCTAATATTAATATTTAAAAAGAAATATCGATTAGTTGCATCGGATATTGGTCTTTATCAATTTAATTTATATCTAACTACGGCAAAGCCAAACAGTGGTTTTATCATTATAAAGTATAATATCTCTTGTCTGAGGTATTTATGAACATAATTGGTCTAAAAGTCGAGTGGGTTTCATTAAAAAAAACTAAAATGGCTGCCAGTTTTCTCAGATTAAAAAACTGAAACTTGACTAACGTTTAGTTTTTCCGTAATCGATTAGATTTATTAAATAATATATGAATTTAAATTAAATTGACCATAAAATGGCAACCCCAAACTTAACGTGAAAATAAAAGTTGCGTAATAGTAAGTAAAATGACTTATTTATTTGTTATGATCACGGCGTCTTAGTTTGAGATAAAGCTTTGATGGATAATTCCTATTTAAAATACTTATATTTTTGTGTTATCTTTCTAAACGTGTCTGAGGTGGGCCATATCTGGGCATCCTTCTTTTGATATTTAATTCCTCAATGTATCTAAGATATCTAACATCAACTTTGAACATGGCCATGCACTTCTGGAACACCCCGTGCAAGTGGCTAAATACTGGTCGGAAAAAAAAATCGAGTCAAACGACACGAAAAGACTAGTATATTACGACGAGATCATTTCGAATACCACGCGGGCAAAACCGTTGCCATAAGTTAATTGATTATAAATCTTAGTTAATAATTTTGCTGTTTTTTCCAATACTCATGGCCAACGATCCATGTCCCGAAATAGCCATATAAAGCTGTTATTGTATAAACAGCTTAATCATCCATGATCACAATAAAGCAATTTGAATATGAAAAACAAATTATGCCAATTGACACAAGGTCTTCTATTAAAGAAACTGTGATCATCATCATCATACGTCAACCTTTAATATTGCGATTTTATTTGTCACACTCTGATCACCATTCATAAAATTGGGTCTGTAAGTATGTTAATTTGGAAATTATTCCAAAATAACGTACTATTAGCATAAAAGTCTCGTATGGTCTACTCCAGCATGTTTTTTTTACAATTCCATTCCAAAGAGAAACTTACCCTTCGAAATGTAATAGAATAGAGAATACTATACTTATTAAACTACAAAATGAAAATTAATTAAAATAGAAAATATGTTTTACATCGCGTATACTTTTATTTAGCAAGAACATTTCCCCTTAATAAACCTTACAAAAACAACCATTCGTGATTTCAAAGATCGAATCACACTAAAAAAACTGCCCCTTTTGTTTCAAATCGAATCTTAATCGTAATATAATAAGACACATCGAGCTTCAAATTTGAAATACCTAGCCACCTAGTTTCACCGGGGCCTGGAACGCAAAAGGGCATTAGAAGGATCACGGATGGCTCGATTTCCCATTATTAAAAAACACGTACCTGATCTAATCTTAATATATGTAATTATCCACCTAAAAAACATGTGGTCTACTGACATTGAAAAGTACTTCACTTTTAAATGTCGGAACATGTTTTTAAGCTACCGAGCCTAATTAACGGTATCTTGATGTAATTACGTATCGAATAAATTTACTAATCTGTCAGCTGTTACCTAATTACTGTAACCGTCGGCTTCTCAAACGACAAATAAGGTTTCGATTGAGATTTTTTTAATCGTTTAGGGCGTTGTTACATTAATTTAATCGGATCAGCATGAAGCTTCGGCGTCAATTGCTCTAATAAAAGCTATCTCCGCGTAATTTGAATCTTAAAAAATCGAAAAAGTTTTGAACACGACCATCGAGTGTGTGTGAAGCGCGTACTTCAGGGCAGATTTCTGAATTGAGTATTTTGTGTTTGGTAGTTTCAAACTCTGATTTATATGACAAATAACATTGCCAGGCTACAGATCAAGTGCTGCCTTAAATGAACAAATAGTGCGTTTTGTTCCTCAGGTCAATTGTAGTTAATCTTTAAATCGAAGCTCTTCAAATTCTGTCCAAGGAGTCTAGAAGTCCAAAAAATGTTTTGTTGTGAATTATTTTGTGGCATAAAATGAATTTAGTATAATATAGCGTACTACTAAGTATAAATAAATTTAATATAAATAAATTGATATTTATTTATACTAAATTCATTTTGTGCGCGGGCTTGTATCAACAAGCACTATTAAATAATATTGACAGTGTAAATGCTTTAATCATTGATATATAAATGATAAATATGAAGATATAATTATGATAGAGCCATTCTTTATTACACATATTAATTGTACTTTTTATGTGATAACTGTAAAAATAATAATAATTTACCAACCCTTTTTACTAAATATTATGTCTAGGGCGACGAGCCAGACTAAGACAGATGCAATCAGAACTAAAAGAGTCCCGATCTCCCGGAACAAGTCTAGTTATCCATATCTGGCTTTATCGACAAGTTGGAATGAACACCGACAAGGATCAGAGCTCTCACCGCTGTCTTGATTTGATTGTAGGTACGGTATTTATGTAGTTACGATAGATGATATTATTAAACCCAGGAGGAGGACGTAGAATCCGGTAAGGTACTGTTAGATGTCTTGACCGTACTTTCGTGATTGTCCTGATAGCCTCTCAATTCTCCTCAACCACCTCAGGATTGGCATTTGACATCCTGCTAGTTGCGGAATTTGTTCGAAAGAGTTACCGCGGCCCTGGAACGCAAAGGGCACTATGTCTTCTGTTCCACAGGTGGGTTTTAGTTAGTAAGAGTCTGACAATCCCTTCCGCTCCGCCCAGAGTGGGAGAAGACTTTTGATTGAATGATTTCCCACCAGAAAAAAAAGGATTGGCATCGAATTTTTGACAGGCATTCAGGCTGAAGTAGAATTTGAGAAATAATCAACATCAAATTCTTAATTCTCAACTCGGGTATGACTTGACGGCGACTTTAAATTGAGTATCATTTGAGAACTTGACTGTAAGTAATTTACAGATCACAAAGATATGATAGCAAACAAGTAGACATTAACTGTGTCGATTAGATTATCTTATCTCTCGCACTTATTATTTTATATCTTGACTATTTTGCTTACAGTGTGGCTGTTGTTTAGTAATATGTAGTTTGGTTTCTAGATCTGGTTTGTGTGAGTTTGTTTTTCAAACATTCTTCTAAATTACTCCAAGGTATGGTTCATGGTCTGAACAGGAGCACCCCACCCACATTGGCTATCCCATAGGTCTGTAATAAATGCATTTTTCAGCACATCGGTACGAGTATTTTACCGCGGCCCTGGAACGCAAAGGGCACTAGGAGGAACATGGGTGGATTTTAGTCAGTAAGTCTGACAATCACTTCCACCCAGAGCGCGGGAAATCAATTGATGATTTCCCATCCAGAAACAAAAAAAGGGAATGGCGTATTTTGAGTTAAGACCGTTGCGAAACCTTTCTTTGATGCCAACTCAAAATGCTTCAACTTCAGTCAAAAATTGTGGATCAAACGTATAATCTCCATCTCACATTGGTCACATAATTATACATTTCCATAAATATGATAATTTGAGAACACACCCACCTGCATTATTGTTTGCGAAATTCATCAATATTATCATTTTCGATTTATCAATGAAGCTCATTCATGCGGAATTGTACACCTCATTAATGAATCCTCCGCAATTGATTCTCGACCTAAACATTTACGAAATAAGGTGAATAATTCTAAAGCTTACTGAATTTCGAGGGTTATTTCCCGTGCATAATGAACATAGACGGAACATAATCCTCTTTGTAAAAGTATCATGGAATAGATAGGTGCAGAGGGTCAACTTTTACTAGTGAACACGCACGCACACATAGACACGCTACACGTAACGCACTCGCAACCAGCGTTTGTTTGAGTTCTCCATGCATTTTACAATGTGATGACGGAAAAAATTGGTTATATACCATATTTGCATCGAATTTGAATTAGCATTAAGTCTGCCTCTCTTAATGTACACGATTCAAAATTAATGACGTTTGTAAAGTTCGTTTTCGCTGCGTATTCACGCCCCTTTTGTTATACAACTTTGCTACTGCGCAGCGAGTTGTGAAGTATTGCAAGCCTCCATTAGATTTTATTTTATCTTTACTACTACTTGTACATAACGTTTAAATAAATAAATATCTAAAAAGTTACCTCATTCATACTCTTAATAGTTTCTTATGACTTTTCTTTTTAGGGTTCCGTACCCAAAGGGTAAAAACGGGACCCTATTAAGACTGAAGAACTAAGACTTCGCTATCTGTCCCCCCATCTGTCCGTCCTTCTGTCTGTCACCAGGCTGTACCTCAAGAACCGCGATAGCTAAACAGTTAAAATTTTCACAAGTTATGTATTTCTGTTACCGCTATAACAACAAATACTAAAAAAAATGTAAGGGGGGCTCCCATACAACAAACGCGATTTTTTTGCCTATTTTTATATTTCCTAGTCAATTCTACGGAACCCTTCGAGCGCAAGTCCAACTCGCACTTTACCGATTTTTGACTTTGATAAATTTCAGAATGCGCTTCGATGCACGGTCGCGGTCGATGTAAACCTGCTACTAATCCTACTACTAATGTGTGCGCGTGCCTGATTCTACCCGTGTTACGGGGCCTGGCCTTCTGTATCCATCTGTTCTCTAGTGGAAGTTGTGCCACTGACGGGTCCTAATAGGCTGGGCGATGGAGTGCCATAGTCTAGTCCTTACGACGGCTGACGTTGATCCCTCGCTGGAAGGTAATTGATCCAGCGTAATAGCCTCCCGGGATTTACCGGGTTTTCGGAGTGACGGCTTGCTGTCTTTTGCAGTTATTAGATCTTGTACGACACCTTTTTCTTTCGTTTTGACTTTATCAAGCTTATTAGCAGTGTGAAATTAGTTGGGACTTCCCGTAATCAATAAGTGGGTAAGACAATAATAACTCATACCTAATTAGGTAAATTAGGTATAATTAGGTAGAAAGGGAGGGGTCCCTTTCTCGGCTTATGAATTTGAAGCAGAGCGTTTGTTTAAATTCCACTTTTATTTGAAAACCTAGGGTTTGACACTTTCAGAACTCCAAATACTCTACTCAGAATCCGTTCCACATACATAGATACGTTCATACATGTAGGTACATACTTACGTCACAGTCTGATAGGTATTCGCTGACTTATATTTTGTAGTATACTAGGATCTGCCAGCGACATTCAAACTGGCTGTAGACTGTCTATCTGTGTCTTCTCTGTATCTTTGCCGAACTTCGTCTAGATCTGTTCAGCCTTTCTGGCGTGATTGAGTAACAAACGTTTCCATCCATCCATACAAACTTTTGCATAAATAATAGTAGTAAGATAGGTAATCCTTCGCACCTGCCGATAAATAATTAGCCTTTCTGATGACCATTTATTCGTAGTACTAAACTTACCCAATTTCAGTTCAACTATCGAATCCATATATCTTCTCAGTATGAGCAACCATTGTGTTACCTACGGCCAAGCAGTAAATTATTTTCATACGATTGTCGAAATTGTTTTCCTGAATGTACACAGATTGCTGTAATTTCCCAATGTTACATTTATTCCGTGCTTGAATCTGAATACAAACAAAAATTGTGTTGACCAATGTTGTTAGTGTGAAAATTGTGTTCATTTTATTCATGTTTTGTTTTCCTTTGTATTGTATCCAAACGCTGCTAAAACCATTACTTTTACGTTCCTGATAAAACATAAGTTTGTAGTTCTACACGATTTTAGAGATCAAACCAGTTACAAAGATAAATAATAGATAACTTATAACGCTCGTAATGGCGTTGTAATATTTCTTTAAAAAGAAACATAAATCGAAAGCCAACTTTTCCTCAAACTGACTTAATACGAGTATCTCAAACTTTTTGTTTTCTTTACTCATTACCGTCTCAATTTTTAATGGATTTGAGAGCTGTTAAAGTTTTGCCAGATATTTTCTTATTAACACACGCGTTGAGCATTAACTCCGAAACTACGAAGTACTTAACCTACTTGTACATTACAGGTAAAATCTACAATGATTTTAAATAATTGTAGATTTTTACGTGTAAAATAAAAAGTAAAGTCTTACAAAATTAAGTTTCGTTCGGAACCCTTTCAGTCTGACTCGCACTTGACCGGTGTTTCCATTAACAAAATTGTACCTAAAACAATCCTTCTCCCACAAAAAATCACTACCTCTCTCTTTAATCGTTTTTTTTTTTTGGATTCTACGCTTTATGTTTCATAATTTTATTTCATTTAATTATTGTATATATTTATTTATTTATTATGTATTTATTGTATATATAATTAGTACACCTAAGACTCCTTCCTTTTCTCTTTCAAATCCATCCAAAGGTTGTCTTGAAAAAATCGCTCTTAGCGATAAGGCCGCCCATTGTGTCATTCTATGTAATGTTTTCTTCATCTATATTTTCTGTTACTTGTATGCTGTACATAATAAAGAGTATTCTATTCTGTTCTATTCTTCTTTTAAATGCAGTTAAAGCCTCTTGTACTACTCAAGTGCGAGGTAATCCTTTGTTATTTGATATTTCGTACTACAAAGAAAAGCCGGTAAAAATTTAATATAGTATGAAGCTGAGATCTCAACCTAAGCTATAGGTAGATGTCTTGTTTGCTGAAAGAGCCGACATAGGAAATTTATTTTTTCTCGAACTAACTCTTCATTCTTAGTATTCTTAGAAGGCTTGTTGCTCCTTGAAGCCGTTAGTCTATTTTTCACATTTCTGAGAAGTAAATTGAAAAACAAGGCTAAAGTGTCTTGCTAATTAATGTTTTTTTTTATATAAAACATAGTTTATTTATTACATTTTATTTGGTACATGGACGGACTTAATGCAACAATGCATTCTCTACCAGTGAACCTTTGGGATAAATAGAATACATACTACTTTTCTACCGAAAATCGTGATAAAACGATGGTTTTCATCAGTCGCTAGTCGGTTTGACGTTTTTTTGAAAGGTATTTCGGAGTTACAGCTAATTCTGTTCCTGAACATTTTATTTACAACTAAATCATTTAAGGTTCAGTAATCTCGAAGATTATGCTGATTTAGAAGATTATAATTAGATAAATTATTTAATAGGAGGGACCTAGTTCAAGAGATTACCCAAACCAAATACGACACAACTAAATACGTTTAAACAAATGACAATATCCGCGCTCTTTTTTTAGAGTATAAATGCAAGCATACGTAATTGGGTCGTTCTTCTTTTTTGCGACAATGAATTGGTGTTTCTCAGTTTTTCGAGTTTTTCAAATGATAATATTTTGATTTCAGTGTTAGATATTTCTTTTCGTATGCATATAGTTTTCATTTGGATCATTGAATCTTTGTTTTCATGCCCATAATGTTGTTTATTTTATGGTGATTGTCGTGAAAACACTGTGACAGAGTGGTCCTTTTTGGGTAGGACATAACTGTGAATTACTACTCTGTCACGGTATTTAATTAAAAATTAACACACGCAAAAAAAAATTGGTTACAGAAAGGCAAAGATTACTTAGTATAAAAAGGTATAAAGCGATGAGGATGTAAATTCACACAATAAAAACATAATAATTCATACTCAAATGTAACACAAAATGAGGTGAGAGACTGACCATTGTCGCAAAAAAAAAGAAGAACGACCCAATTACGTATGCCTAAAAGCAACTTACATTATTTACACACAGACATAAAAGAGATATTGATAAAACTTAAAAGGTACTTATATCTATTTATTTCTGTGACCTGTGTGTTGACATTTTGATGTCTAGGGGCCAGAGCAACGCGACGGCGCATTCTGCCCAGTTGAGCAATATATCATCGGTTGGACGTGCATCCGCGATTTATCACGCATCGCTTCGGAATAATCAATAAATCTGCGGCACTTGTTTACTGAATAATTATTTCAATTAATAATTAAATACGCCCATCATTAAGTAATTGTGCATCATCACTACATAATACTTATAAAACAAAGTCGCTTCCCGCTGTCTGTATGTCCCTATTTATAATCTTTAAAACTACACAACGGATTTTTTAATAGGTACAGTGATTCAACAGAAATGTTTATATGCATGCAAAATATAGTAGAGAAACACTGATCATTTTTGAGGGGTCTAATGTGCTATCGTAAATAAACACATTTTTTTGCGCTTACATTGCAAACGCTGGCTGAACCTCAAAAGTTCTACAAAAAGGTCCGCGATGGTATATGTATGTCTATCTCCTAAGGATAACCCACAATAACCATTTTTTATCCTTTACTTACGATCAGCACTGCACCCGTGTGAAGCCGGGGCGGGTCACTAGTACATACTTCATAATTTCCAAGTTAAAATCGATTGCAGATCATAGACCGAGCAGTAATTTAAGGCTCCTCAGACAGATGCGACGCGTCAAAGCAACAACGCATTTTCATAATTACTGTTCTGTTCAACTTGTACAGCATTATAGTGATAATTATATGAAGTCGTTAGACCCAAAAGTAATTTAAGGCTTCCACAGACAAGCGCGTCGCGACAACATGACAACGAATTTTCATAAGAGCTGTTCTATACGTAGACCCGTAGAGTATAATTTAAATATTCTATGAGATTGCGTTGTCGTAGTGTCTCGACATATCTGCCAGTCGAAAAATTAAACTTTTATATGTACTTTGACCACTGAAACGGATACTGTCTCAAACAAACAAATCAATTCAGAAATGGTCCACAAATAATGCTTGAAAGTACTGAGCATACTAGTATTCATTATTCTAATAGAACACTCTATAGGTTCTGACAATAGGGTAGTTGCCTAAAAAATCTAATTAGTCCGTAAGATAGATTTCCCAAAAATATTGGACACGTATTTCTTATTTTTTCACGTAAACAAAAAACGGAGATGTTATAGTGCGTTGAAAACTCGTGTGACGTCATTTCGGCGACGATTTTTACCACGCCGTGATGTCACAAGCTCCCACTCATGATCTTTGAAGCTTTTTATCTTCGTCAATTTTTCGAGATTTCATAAAGCAAAAAATACGTGTCTAATATTTTTCGATAATCTAACTGACGGACTAAATAGGATCATATTTTTATTCCTCAGGAAACATCCCTATTAGTTGGTTACCTAACCTAGATTAAGCTTTAAGAAAAATGATAATGTGACTGCAAACAAAAAATCTGATAAAACAATTAATTTATTGTGAAGCTGGAATTGTTTGTTTGTAGGAGATAATTCTCTGTAGGTACTGATCCGATTCCAACAATTCTTTTAATCCATACTAATCCTATAAATGCGAAAATAATTCTTTCCGTTTGTTATTTCTTCTGGCTTTAATGGCCTAAGGGTTTTAAATATAACTTTCACACAGGTACACACTGTCCCGGAATAAAACATAGGATATCGACTTTTTATCTGAAGGCAGAGGCTAAAGATGTATCTCGGATCTGTTTATTTATTTATTTAACATTTTATGTACCCACATTTAATAAAAAGATAAGAAGAAGGAAACAGAAAAATAGGTACAAAGGTGATGCTCATTTCATAGAAATCTCTACCAGCATACCTACCTGCGAAAGGAGAGTCAAGTAAAAAGAGATGTAAACATTGTGTGTACAAACAATACAGTTTAAATATAACATACAATCCATAATTATTATACGAATACATACTAAATAATAAAGATAAATAATAATAGGTACATACTTATACGCAACTAAGATTTGAATGAAAGATAGTGTTCCTTCACTCTTCTTTTAAAACTGGAAGGGTTTGGCAGTCCCTAATGTCAGGCGGTAGCGAATTCCACAACCGAACCGCATGCACAGTAAAAGAGTAGGAGCAAAAATCGGTAGAGAGAGGAGGGGACGAGTTAATACTTAAAAAATGAGATAGAAATGCCTTTGTTTCGTTTGGTGAAAAGTGTCGATACGGATCATTTGGAAGGACAGTTATCGTTCAAACATGTCATGATAGTCCTGAAACATAAATAAATAAAACCCTTATTTCCCAAAGTAACAATATCAAACAATATACATACATTTTTCCGTTTAGTTTTTTCATGCACATTACAATACCAATTCATATTAAATCATAATTACATTCTACGAGTATATTCGATTAATTATCAGACTTTTATACTAAAGTTACATTAAATATTAGTCGTGAAACATACTGGTCTTTTTTATGGATCGGAAATCATCGAATGACATCTTCTCTGGCCGGAGCGGAAGAGAGTGTGAGACTCTTACTAACTAAATCCCTCCCGTGTTCCTCCTAATGCCCTTTGCGGCCTAGGAACCTCTGTGTTTTCTTTTAATTTCATAGTATTATTTAGTACTGTAGTGTTGCTTATTGACTCTCTCTCCTGTACTAAATACATCCGAGTACCGTACTTTTACCCGAAGAAACAGGCACAATTATTTTTTTTATAATTTTCATAAATGTACACTTTTCGCTCACATGCTCTCAGCATGCGAATGAAAAGTGTACATTTATGAAAATACAGACAATATGATCATGTCTGAGAAGTTTCAACTTAATAAAAAAAAACTGAAATCATTGATGACTTCACTACAATTTACGTAGTAAGATTGCTATAATTAAATATTATAGCGCCATTGCCTGTTTCTCGACTGAAAAAACGTACTACACACATATTACCTTCAAAAGATTAAAATCTCAAACTATAATCTTGGTCATAATGAGTATTTTATCTGGTAGGAAATCAGCTAATTCGTTTCACGCCATTTTTGTTCTGACAAATAATATCCATGTCTGACGAGGGCATTTTGTACTTATCTGTACTTGATATCTTTAATCAGAAAATTACGTTCTTGTTTTGACGACGCTGCAGGTATGTATGACAAGATTCTGTTTGACATTGACGGATCAAAATTTTAAATATGTTTTTTTTTTCTGAGCCTCGGAAAGCACGTTCAACAGTTGGTTCCGTAGTTTGTAGATCATTGGCAGTCGTTGCGGGTTCCCAGAAGCCAGGTAACCTGACCTGATGGGGTGTTACCCAGTACAAGTAACTGGGTAGCACGATATCCCTTGGCATGGGTTCTGTCACATTTCGTATCGTGGAGTTCAGATAGGCAACTCAACAACCTCTACACAACTTCTTCTCGGTATTCAGATGCATTTGGGAATACTAAGGAAGCTATAAGATTGACTTTGTTAGTAAGTATGAATCTTCTTGGCAACGTAATTTGAAGTGCTCTTCTCAACTATCTATAAGTGACTAGGATGTCACTTCACGTATTTTTTTTTATAGTTCAATTATATTATTTTGAATCGGCGCGACGTATCATCTTCTTCTCCATTAAGTGTCATCGCAATATCAATTGTATGTATAATAAAAACATTCCCACAACAACAAAAGTAATATAAAACACATAAATGCTAGTCTGCAAATAAAATAAAGCTGCCGTAATTCCAATATTAGTTGTTTGATATTCGAGCATTGAAAGATTTACACCGTGACATTAATCTTGCTCGGCGCCCCGCCACCTTTGTGCGTACGTGTACCAGAGACTTAGGTACTGGCTGTTGAGTAAATGTACAACTTTCTTAGATTTTATTTGTACTGTTTATTCTCATTAATAATTCGGTTGATTTTTATCTGTGATATAAGACTATTCATGCAACAATAATTGAGTATAGCTTGTGCCTATTACTATAACTTAAGTACTCTCAGATACGCAATGGTCCCATATAAAAGACTAGTATTTAACTGCATCCAGTTAGACTGGAAACCAACCTGAACATATTTAGTTGAGAAAATGGCTAGACAGATTGATTGATTGACGTTTCTTCAAGTCACTTCTTTGGATGACACTTAGAAAATCACAAGCGATAACTATAAACCTTACAAAGTTTAATTATTATTTAAAACAACCCGAAAAACAGAGCAATCTAATCTTTGAAACGATCCTAAACAGTATACCGCACGGAGTTTTTTTGTAAACAAATCGCTGGAGTGTTCGCAAATAGTTGCAAATTGATATTTATTCGTTACGGAACGATGTGACTGCGGCCCACACGTTGCGCGTCGCCAGACTGATTTATACCGACGTGAATTAGTTAACAGCTTTTTTGTTGCCTGTACTCTATTGACGGTGCGGAGGATATTACAAATTCCGAAAGCGTCATACAATGCTTTTTTTCATTTTCAACGCTTGGCTAAGCACCGACAGTCGTAAATCCAAAAGAGCATTATGTGTCCTTTATGACATTTAACATTTTTCACCATCGGTATGGCCGTTTCTGCTTCGTTCCGTGATTGTGAGCATAAGTGTATATAGTATTTAAAGGAAGATAAAGTTAACTGTTTTGTTTGATGTTTGACCTACTTTACATTTTTTATGTTTGGTACATTTTGGGCCAGTCTTTTGATTGAAGAAAATGCATATTAAAGTAAAACCATTTACTTCTCTCGGCGCGACGTCGTTTCATACGAGAAGGGAAGGAGAGCAATGTTTGCAAGAAAGAGGAAACTAAAGAAAACTTCTCAACTAACTTTTTAGACCTGTATGTATCTCGCTTTACAAGCTTCACTGAAATCGGTTAATTCGTTTCCAAGAAAAAGGAGTATTGTTCAAATAACATGAAGAGTATACGCTCTCAAGCCGGTCTCTGCGTTTGTGTTCAAAAAGCGTTATAATAAACTAGGTTATGCCCGCGACTTCATCTTTTCGCGTTCCCGTAGGAATTTTGAAATCCTCTCGTAGTTCTCCACTGGAATCCCCAAGGAGCCTACATGCCAATCTGCGACCATTAGTTTCATCTGTGCGTTGTCTGTCAGTCACTCAGTAACGGTTTTATGTATGTATATGTTGGAATGTTGGACTTTAATTCTTCTATTGGGACAAACAGTCCTGATACCAGCGAAGCAATTCATCTGCTGCTTTTCATCCTGAAATTAGGCAGAAACCAAAGCTTTTGCTGTCCGAGTTTCATACGTAGGAAACTCGAATAGTGAAAGTTTTGGGAGTCTACATTTTCCTACATAAATAGATAAGCCTACCTAGGTTACCTATTTATCTAGGAAAATGCAGAGCTTTTGCGGAACACACCACGGAAACTAAGCTGTGGAAAAAGCTTGCCTACAACATGTTTACTAATTTAACTTTAAAATAAATTTATATTAATAAATAAAATAAAAATGTTTATTGCTTCTTATTCTAGTTAAAATGGGGAGCATCCTTTTAAGCAAATAGTTTGCTTGTGTAAGGAGGCCCCGCCTTTCCCCATGTTATATAATATCTATTAAGTTTATGAGCCTGTTCGAGATATATTATACAAGAAAAAAAAAATAGCATAGTATTTTTATGACGTTCAAAAACTTGGATGTGTGTGTGTATGTGTGTAGGTGTATGTGTACTGAGTGTGTGTAAGGGTGTGTAAGGGTGTTAATGAGTGTTGTACCTACACAATTTATAAGGTGGAGACTGATTATCCTTTGTGATTTCAGTTAAAATGCACATCATTTTTAAAATAGAGTGTATATTTGTACCTAGAAAACACTTTTGTTTTCGTCACAACATACAAATCACGTTGAGCGATAATCATAACATTGTCCACATTTATAAAAATACCATATCTGAACACTATAGAAACAGTTATTATCGAATATCAACGACGATGACGTCACAGATAGCAGATCAACAGTAAAAGATTATGACGCCGAAGTCTTATAATGATGGCACAAAAATGATCCTTATCTCTTAAGAATAAACCTATACTTACATGGTGACGTCAGAATTTTTATCTAAAAATCATTGGAAAATTGAATTCCTACGTCGACGCGTTGGCTCTTATCGTACGCAAAAATGACGCATCGATGATTTTTACAAAATATTTTTAATTGCTATGCGCACTTAGCAGTAGTTTTGCTTGTACATAATTTACTTGCCTGAACTTATTTTCTCTCTCTAGGGTCGGTCCCTCATGTGGTCAGCATCAGGGTTAGGTACATTTTTAGTGAATATACTGGCTCCACCGGTTTCTGTCCAGTGTGTCTCTGAATTTGAAAGCCGTTCATTTGATTGTCCTGACTTTCAATGAATATGTAATCAAGATCATATCGTAAGCGACATTTTTTCAAAATTGCGTTCTACATTTTAAAACACAGCACTTTTAGTTAGTAATGGATATATCATCTGAAAATATGCACTCCCTTAGTAATGATTTGCCATCGAGGTATCATTTTTAACAGCAAGAAAAATGTTTCTGTTTTTACAATTTTCTACAAGAAGAAAGAAGGAATAAAAATACCAAAAGATTTTATCTTGGTATAACGCAAACCTTTAAAAAAAAAACAAATTACTCGTAATAACTTAACTAGTTTGCGAAACTATGCGACACAGTTGCGCAGACGGCCATCGCTCAGCATAATGCTGCAGCGCTAGTTTTCAGCGAGGGCCGGCAAAATAATAAAAAAATCTACACCTACTCAAATTATAAATCTGAAGAGCTTGTTTGTGTAGTTGACCGCACTAAGTTCATGAACTGTTAGTTCGAACTGAAAAATATTTTAGTGTTGGGTAGCCCATTTATGGAAGAAGGTTATAACATCAGGCGACGAATAAAATTAGCGGTGCATCAATTTACAATGTTGCAAAAACGGGATTAATTTTTCTGTCTCTTATGAAGCCCAGACGAAGTTTCGCGGATCAACTAGTAATATATATATATGTTTATAATTAACTTTAGGTACATTTTGGTAAACCAATTCAATACAGTAAAACTTCTTATACCTAACACTAACAAGTCATATAAAATAGTATCTAAATAAAGTCACAATCAGAGTTTTGAAGAGAAAGGTACTGCATATTTAATCATGACAATGAAAATCGCTTGCCGAGAAAAGTTACTAAAATATTCACAAATCCTTTTAGTTTTTTTCTGATGGCGAGAAAATGCGAAAAATGTAAAGGATTTATTTATAGCCTCTTTTCTGTTTTCTTCACGTAAAGTGTGAAAATATGTTAATTTATTAATGCAATTTGCATCAACTTAAGTCAGGATGAAGTGTGACTTTTCTCCCCCGTCCATGTTGTCGGCTTGTGCAGAGAACCAATGATGTGTGTAATTATTTATTGCCAGTCCGTTTTAAATTGATAAACGACTAAACACACGTCATAGCTGTATCGCGACACGTGTGTATGTGGCTTATCTAAAATTTTAACAGACAGACGTAATGTGACAATATGACAACGATTTTTCAGTTAAATGTTTCTAATCTGTACCACAATTTTATGAAAACGCGTTGTCGTACTGTCACGTCCATAGATATAATAAACTGTATTTTATATAATTTTTTATAATTATATATTTTTTTTAATTATATAAAATTTTGTATAATTTTATATAATAAACTGCATTTTATATTTCTATGGTCACGTCGCTTTTATCTGTCGGAATACACGGAATCTTCATTTGTGATATCTTTCTAGTTAGAAATCTTAAATTTTCTGCTTGAGTACTCGTACTTCACTTTTATTCTTGCTTTAGTCTTTGGTTATTGGAAATAAAATAAAACCCAACTTATAGTCTAGTAACTTTAATGTCTAAAGGTTTACCATGATATCGGTGAACTTTTCTAAAACAGGACGAAAGATAGGCGGTATTGTTTTCTGATTTCCACGCAAGCAGAACCACAGGTTCAGTTAGTTCTCAAAACAAAATAGAAAAACCAAGTTTTACGTAAACAACAAAGAATAAGAATAGGAGTGTTTTTTTTCTCGGGATTTCATTAACATCTTATTTGGAAGTAAATAAACTGCGTTCGTTTGTATGCAGCTTCGAATTTCTTTAAGAAAGCTTTGGGTAATATGCAATTTGAATATTCAGCTGTTGAACTTTTCATGTTATTAAGGTACTCTTGGTTTTATTAAACTAGATAAAGCTGAAATCTTAATAATCTCATTTGAATACAAACTACAGGCATATCTAACAAAATAAATAACAAAACCAAGCCAAACCTGGTAGGTATATTAGCAATGCCCGAAAACAATTGATCCCATTATTTAACCAGAAAAAACTCATTAAAATCGATTTTTTATAAATATAAGTATCGATTTTCATAGACTATTTTTAATCGTCATTTTAAGAATCAATCATGTTCTCAAGTGTTCTCTTGCGATAATATTGAACTCCCCACAGGGGCGAAGCCGATATCAAAGCTAGTATAAACAAAACAGAAATATGAAATATTCCAGAAATGCGACTTTTCATTAAAATACTTTTCTTTGAATGCAACAAAAGGCAGATGTTTGAGCCATGTCGTTTGCATGCAAATATAAAAGCGCATTTTGTTGGCACATTCACTTTGTAGTGCTATTTAGCTCAGAAAGTCTTCCAGCTTAATGCGTTTTCTTATTTATTTAGGTTTTTCTTATTTTTATCTGAGTAAATTTAATTAAAGGAAACTTCATTTTATATTATCATCTTACCGTGTTGCTTGTATCTGAACTTAAAAACGAAGAGGTCTATAAAAAAGGTGTAACAAATTATACGCAAAACCTGAGAAGAGTTATTGCGCTAATTATTATGAATCATTTTTTTTCACTAGAGACACCGCCGTCTTTCAAACCGCAAAAAAAAATACAGCTGATCAGTATATTTTTTCGAGGTATGAAAAAGTTTGTTCGTTTTTTTTATGACACCTTTCTTGGGTTTCAAATTATTAGGAACCAACTGATACGAAGGAACTGGCATTGTCTTACTTTCCGAGTTTATGCAAAAATTCCTTCCTTTTCAGGAATCTTTTTAATATTAGTTTTTTTTTATGTATATCTGTACTAAAGTTAGACCAAAGAAGGTAAATACGGGAAAAAAATACGACCATTTTTAAACAAAATTAGCTTTAAACCGGTCATTTCGCTCTATATAATACTATAAATACTTACTAAAACACACAAACGCCTTATTTAGGTAGATAAATATTTACTGAAAAGTTCCATTGCCTAAATCAACAATTGGGGACATCCCTAAAAGGTGCTCATTTACGACCGGCCATTACTATTCGATCGCATAATTATTTCAGGGTTCGCTCATCACATTACTTACTGCTGGGAAAGGGGAAATTCATAATTACAGTTGAATAATGATAATGAACGTTGTTCACTGAATTAATTTCTTAAGACTGTTTGGTTTGAAAGCAATTTGGTATATGGTATTTGGTATGGAAACAACTATTATTGGATATTAAATTGCAGTCTGATAGTTTAATAAAATCTATATATATAAAACAAAGACGGGTTTGTTACAACACTTATAACTCGAGATCTGCTGGACCAATTTTCTTGGTTTTTGATTCGTTGGATTTATCTTCGCCCCGAATAGCAGAATACATCTATAAAAACAATGAAAACTCGACGAATACATAATAGGGTATTTTACTGTAAAAATCTAATTAGTCCGTCTGATAGATTTACAAAAAATATTGGACACGTATTTTTTCTTTTTTCACGTAAACAAAAAATGAAGACGATACAGTGCGTTGAAAACTCACGTGACGTCACGTCGCTGGTATAAATTGTAGCAACGTAGTGACGTCACGTGAGTTTTCAACGCACTATATCGTCTTCATTTTTTGTTTACGTGAAAAAAGAAAAAATACGTGTCCAATATTTTTTGTAAATCTATCAGACGGACTAATTAGATTTTTACAGTAAAATACCCTATTATGAAAGATGAATCAAATATCCCCAAATATTCCTTTGTTAGCACCTGTCAAACATTTGTAAGTAAGGATTCACGTGTCAACATCATTCATACCACCCCTAAATATTGTTTTTATTTTATATGGCAAAACAACGTTTGCTGAGTCAGCTAGTATTTCATACAAAGGACTATCCAACTGTCCTTTGCATAGACATCAATATGGCAAAATGGCTCTCGGGAAGAGTACAAGCTTTGTAGAACGGGTAATTAATTTAAATATATGATGACCTGTCCCGCAATAGTATAGCATCCATCTATACTAATATTATAAAGCTGAAGAGTTTGTTTGTTTGTTTGAACGCGCTAATCTCAGGAACTACTGGTCCGATTTGAAAAAATCTTTCAGTGTTAGATAGCCCATTTATCGAGAAAGGCTATAGGCTATATATCATCACGCTAAAACCAATAGGAGTGGAGCAGTCATGAAAAATGTGACACAAACGAAGTTGTGCGGACAGCTAGTATATGATAAAAAAATATTACCATTCGAAAACAAAATGTTTTTTTTTTAATATTACAATATTCAGTAAAAATGGTAAATTCATACGTTAAAGAAACACTTTGTACACGCGTGCTTGCCAGTTTGGGCATTGCTACTACGAGTACTATTCCGCGCTACTATTTTGATTTTAAACAGAATGTTTCGAATTTATTGAATTAATTATTTTTTAAATTCGGATAATTTTATGCTTATTTATCTATGCTGATATTTTTATTTTAATCTATGTATACTAATATTATAAAGCTGAAGAGTTTGTTTGTTTGTTTGTTTATTTGTTTGTTTGTTTGAACGCGCTAATCTCAGGAACTACTGGTTCGAATTGAAAAATTCTTTTTGGGTTGAATAGACCATTTATCGGGGAAGGCTTTAGGCTATATATCATCACGCTTAAGCCAATAGGAGCGGAGCAGCGATCAAGAATGTTTTAAAATCGGGGATTCCACGGGGACGAAGTCGCGGGCAGCAGCTAGTTAATGATATAGATTAACGAGTTTAAGGGAACGCCCTCTGTTATTTAACATACTGTATATTTAAATTGTAAAGAGGCCGTCTCGGGACATTTGCTTTTACAATTCATTTTGACGTTTCGTGCACATGACCGCTCTCGAACACAGCCGACCGCGTAGTGATTTGACTTCGGTCTTGTCAGGCCAAGTTATGACTGAATAATGCGCGGTCTTTACTATAAAAGTGCATGTTGAGCTTAGTTCAGGCACCAGTCTCCAACAATGATAAAGTTTTATATTAACACTAGCGACCCGCCCCGGCTTCGCACGGATGCGATGTAGATACTAATGTTTCCTCTACTATAATATGCATGTATTATACATATAAACCTTCCTCTTCAATCACTCTATCTATTAAAAAAAACCGCATCAAAATCCGTTGCGTAGTTTTAAAGATTTAAGCATACATAGGGACAGACAGCGGGAAACGACTTTGTTTTATACTATGTAGTGATTGTATTTGATGTATTGTTAAAATATTGTGGTGAAAGAAAATAAAACATATTACTATAATTATAGTAGGCAGTAATTTTGGGTCAGAGCCCATTCGTCCCCTAAAATTCGTCCCCCAGCATAAAAGTTGTAGATTCGGCCCCTATATAGGTGCCCATTGGTCTCCTGGTAGGGGACGAATCAATATTTTGATAAAAAATATTATTTTTAAGGTACCCATTCGTCCCCTCTAATATATATACAGTATAAGTTAAAGATTCGGCACCTATTCAGGTGCCTATTGGTCCCCTGAGATAAAATTAGCTATATTTTACATAAGAAACGGTTAACATAGTACAGTTGTGAACAGTTTATTAACGGAATTAATTTAATAAATCATAACAGATCATTAAAAAAAACTTTTCACAAAAAATAAAACCGACTTCTAAACAAAAAAACCAAAAAGTATTAAATAACTTTAATTTCGGAACTCGGTGTTTTTGGTTGCTTTTTTGTTGTTGAACACACCGATTTCCGAAATAAAAGTTATTTAATACTTTTTGTTTTTTTTTGTTTAGAAGTCGGTTTTATTTTTTGTAAAAAGTTTTTTTATTTCTCACTTTTTAGTGGTTCAGTCCCAGCTAAACATACCCATCACAGCGTACGTGGTATAAATTGGTGTAAACAATAAACAAACATGCGATTTCAGCTATCCCGACAGATTTGCTATCATTTATTGAAATTAACAAAAAAACCGCTTGTTCGATTTCGATAAAATTTCAAAATCATGGGACCATTTGGGAAGTACACCCTTTCCAACAAAAAAAGAATTTTTCAAATCGGTTGGCAAGCGACGGAGTTATGCGCGAACAAACATTAAAAAAAAAACATACAAACATCCGAATTGAGAACCTCCTCCTTTTTTAGAAGTCGGTTAAAAAAGAGCTATGATGAATGATAATCCGTCATGATAATAATATAACCTGTCGATAGGCTTACGATGTAAAATTGTCTCACTACGAATGGCTTGTTAAAAAAACGGGTTACAAATAATAGATAAGGTGTTTAAAATTGGTAAGTACTCTCCAGATGTGCGGGGGGTGTGGAATGCCGAAGCGGGAGGGGTAATTATTTTTGCGGGGGGGATTTTGCATGTATGTAGTTGGTAAATATACAAAAAAATAAGAAGTGATTATTTACTGTTGATATGTGTTCTATTTTTTTTGCATATTTTATATTTAATGTTGATTTATATGATGGTCAATCGAGGCTGATTTTTGTAAAAAAGTTGTATTTTGTTAGTTTCTAGGACATTGTGATTTTGTATGTGTTAATCTTGATTGAGTCAGGCGTTACTTTGCGGAAATCCATTTTAAATTTGAAAATGAAAATAATATATCTAGTTGACCGTTGAGTTGACGGTCAGCGAGTCAACACGTCCCCTGAGGATGCCTCGTGGAGAGGCGAAACACGTGTCGGTAATGGTGTTGGGTTTTGCTTTGCCTTCCTGCATGTGCTTAAAATCCTTGCATTTGCCTAGTAATCTTGCATGTGCATAATATAGCGGGCGGGAGGTGCATACCTGCAACCCACTAATATTCGCGGAAATTAAAACTAGATATATTATTTTCATTTTCAAATTGTGTTAATCTTATTTGAAATAAACATGATATCTACCGAATTACTATATTTATTTTTTTAGCCTTTTCTGCGCGACTGTACCAGGACTACCAAGCTGCAGTATACACATATACATGTACTTATATTAGAAGAATGAATAAAAATAAATATTCTTCAGGGGACGAATGGGCCCCTCAAAAGTTCCAGGGGACGAGTGGGCACAGGGTGCGAATCTTAGGGGACGAATGGGCTCTGACCCGTAATTTTCAATACCACTAAAGATACGTTAAAATAATTAATTAACTTTCTATTATAATTAAAACACATGATTAATTGCATGTATGCAGTAATTAATGTATTCAGCGTACATTACATATAATTAATATTGGTTAAAGCAATTGAATCGACTCTGAAATAATATAATTGAAGTTTAATCTTATTATTGCAAATATTAATTTACTCTGAGTTTAAATCCATACATGTATATGTATAATTTGTGTCTATAATATAGAAAGTAGAGAACGCAACGGAAGTTATTTAATGGCGATTTCTTTTATTTAGGCATTTTATTTATTGGATAATTGAAATGTTAATTAATCTAACTTAGATATTTAATGAGCCTTCTGAGCTAAATGAAAGTATTAATTAATTACTAGAAATCATAACGATGTCAGTTTAAAAGACAAACTTTATTTATATTTTGTGTAAAAATAGCAGTGTTATTGCTATTTATAAATAAAAGAGAGATCGAGTTCAGCTATACCTAGGTAGGTACTGAGATGTCAAATAATAGTAAACTCAAATAAAATTAACCTAAACTAGCAGCGCCCCGAGGTTTCACCCGCGCAGTTCCCGTTCCCGTGGGAATATGGTGATAAAATATAGCCTAGGAAACTCTCAAATAAATAATGTGGCACTCTATTGGTAAAAGAATTTTCAAAATTGGTTCAGTAGATGCAGAGACTACTCCCTACAACCTCACAGGCACACAAACTTTACTTCTCTATAATATTAAGTATACATAACATCTTATTAGACAGGTAATCTGCCCTGCCTTTTCCTAACGCCATCCATTCAAAAATTTCTAAACACAAAAAAAAAACTCGAAACGCAAATGTTATTAGTTCCTAAAAAAATTTGGCGACAATCATCATCTGCCTAGCCTTTTCCCAACTATATTGGGATCAGCTTCCAGTCATGCCGGATTCAGCTGAATACCAGTATTATACTTTTTTAACTTAGGATCACAGTACTTCTTGGCAAGACTGGTGTCAGATTTTCTGGCTTCTGACAATCCGTAACGACAGCCAAAGATCTCCAAATGACAGCCGGGATCAACGGCTTAACGTGCTTTCCGAGGCACGGAGAAGTCTCGTTATGTTAAGATGGTCACCCATCCACAGACCAACCTCGGCAAGCGTTACTTAACCTCGAAGATCGACCCGTGCGGCTGTTAAAATTTAGCCACGAGCTCTTCAATTTGGCGACAATACTGCCAATTAAATCGAATACAGATCAGGCGGTAAGTTTATCTATTCATAATCGAAAACAAAGGCTTATTGAGTGTCAATTATGGACAATTTGTAACCATTGTTCGCGTGACTTAGATTGAAACTGCTCAAATGTACGCCACGTTTAATATAAGGGGTGTAACGCTTCGAGAATGTAACAGTTTACCTAAAGGCGAAATCTAAACTGGGGGTCATTGTACCCATTTTTTTCGATTTGAAGGTTGGTCCTTAATAAAAATTGTTAATTTTATTATTACTATTAAATGTTTCTTTTATTAATTCATATTTTCATCACGATTTTAGGTGGTCACATACTAAAAGTTGTTCATAGTGGTAGGTAAGTACAATGACTTCTTTTCAGGAATTAGCTAAAAACACAACATATAATAATGGCAAATAAGTATTACTAATACTGAACAATTGTTCTATAGCTGGTATATTATTTTACAGATTTTGTTTACTACTGCAGTTCTCTTCTCGAAAAGAACGGTCAGCGGTACTTATTAGGATCCCCTAATTCCAATAGGGTATTTTACTGTAAAAATCTAATTAGTCCGTCTGATAGATTTACAAAAAATATTGGACACGTATTTTTTCTTTTTTCACGTAAAAAAAAATGAAGACGATACAGTGCGTTGAAAACTCACGTGACGTCACTACGTTGCTACAATTTTTACCAGCGACGTGATTTTTACAGTAAAATACCCTATTATTTAAATATCGTATCACACTATAAAATTTCATTTTAAAAATCCTCGCTCTAATTTCTAAATAGCTCCTCACAGCTCCGGAACATAAGCCATAATCTTATCACCGAGGCACTCACGCGCCCCCGCAGACATCCCCCCGGGATATCCCGGACTCTCCCCCGGGAACACTAACCCGGGATCCAGTAATACGCCCTCATTCTCGCAACCGCTTCAGATTACCCCGGGGCTTTCTTAAGGGCAGATGCGGAGTTTATGACTGTTCTAAATAATTTTATAGACTCCGATAAGGCGACAAACTCTCTGTGTTGATGATAAAGACCGTATAAATATACAGGAAATTATCCAATCTGTACTTAAAATTCCATCCGATAAAAGATGAAATTTGGCTCAGAGTGCCAATTCCCGAATTTTTATTTAGGGATCTATTCATAGCAGCAATCTGTCGAAACTATGTATACATTTTCCCACATTTTGCATATTAAGCCGATCTTTGGCAGTCATTACGGATTGTCAGAAGCTAATTAATCTGACTCCAGTCTTGCTAAAGACTGCCGTGTTACCCAGTTAATGGGTTGTGGAGGTTATTATTTTCTAAACTCAACCAAATTTAATGAAAACGTTGTAACATTTTGTGCTCAGTTTCCTGTCTTACGGGATACAGCTAAATACCTATCTGACCTCCACAGCCCAGTTACTAAGTAGTAAATACGGTATCCCTTGGTTTAAGACTGGTCGTCAGACTTTCGGGCTTCTAACCAAGAAGACTGCCATAAATCTACAAATGATAGGCGTAACGTAATTAGTGATACACGCTGGTGTCTAAATACGTAATTGTATGGGTGACCGTACCATCCATCCACAAACCAATGTCGGAAAGTATGGCTTTGGGAACATTCAATCGACCAGTGTGATAAAACTAATTAAATTAGCTAAATCTCGGTCTTAAAAAGAAGTATCTCAATACCAACTTATACTAGTCACATTTGTATCACTCGACCTATTTACCCTGTAATTCAGCATGTTCAGGCAATTTGATTGATCGAATCGAAGCGAATCAAATGACGCAGATAAAAAGTCCGTCTTAACCCCCACACCTACGCAGAATATTAACCCTAAGATGTATACGTATCTTGTATAAAACTTGAGTTGACCTTGATCCTGAGAGTTAAGTATGAAAGGGTGGTTTGTAAGGTCACAATGTTTTAGATTATCGTAAGTGCATGAAATACGGCGTAGAAAAGTTTGTGTAGTGCAGAATATTTATGATATCATGAATTCTATGTTTAATCCACAAATCATGCTCAGTTTTGTAAGGATTTGCCGTTAAGACTGTTTCCATCTGAATTCCTGACTGAATTTTGTGCAAACTTGCATGGTCAAGATACTGAGGTATAAAAACCTAGTTTAGGAATTGTTCGGAAAAGAGCTTAGAAAGATGGTGAGGGCAATGTTAAGTTCCCTATAGAACATAAAAAATACGGTATCTTTCTATCTAAACTCTTGGTGAACAACTGGGCAAACCCTTGGCATGATTTGTCGCTTCCCGCTATCCGAAACGACTATCAAACAACTACAAATGTCATCCGGGACCAAAAGCTTAACGTACTCCTAGGCAAGGTGGAATCTGGCAAAGAAGACGGGGCCCCATAGGGTCAGTGCCTGCTAGGGTTGCGGAATTTGTTCGAAAGAGTCACCGCGGCCCTGAAACGCAAAGGACACAAGAAGGATCACGGGTGGATTTTAGTCAGTAAGAGTCTGACACTCCCTTCCGCTCCGGCCAGAGCGGGAGAAGTCATTTGATGATATCCCATCCAGAAAAAAAAAGGCAAGGTGGAATCTCTTTATGTAACGGATGGTCACCCATCCATAGATCGACCTCGAAAAGCGTCACTAAATCTAGATCATCAAAGATCGACCCGTTCGGCTGTTACTAATTAGCCACAAGCTCTTCGTGAACTATACAGACGACATAAATATATATTTATCACATCACATGTTTCCATTGCCATTACAGTTACAATCTAATGCAACAAAGTAACTACCTAAATATAATTTATAATACACGTGGAAGAGGTGTCGCTGCACCACTGTCGGTGTCACATAATGTCTCCAGGAACTTGGAAATACACGACACCTCTCCACCGTGAGAAAATTAATATTATGGCGCGCTGTATATAAAATAATGACGTTAGTACTGCGCCTCGAGGAATGAAAGCATTTCGTAATAATAAACTTATTAAACGCCAACACACTTTTTTCTTTCAATAAAGCTATTAAGAAAATGTGCAAAACAAAAAGTATGTAGGTAGGTACCTAAGCGGAATTTGTTCGAAAGAGTCACCGCGGCCCTGGACGCAAAGGGCACAAGAAGGATCACGGGTGGGTTTTAGTCAGTAAGAGTCTGACACTCCCTTCCGCTCCACTCTGAGCGGGAGAAGTCATTTGATGATTTCCCATCCAAAAAAAAAAGGTACTTAGGCAGCGCACAGACTTTCGCTATCTCTCTATGAAATACTTGATTCAGCTGGTCAAGTTCCAGTCTAACATGATTAGACTGGAAGTCCACCCCAACATATTTGAAAAAGGCTAGACAGAATTTTTCCCCTAGGGATTCGGAAAATCTTAACAAGCAAAACTCTACCCTTCATATGACTTGTTATTCTTTCAAATTACTACTGTAACTATAAATGAATAGGGTAGTTGACTAAAAAAATATAATCAGTCCGTCAGACAGATTTCTAAAAAAATATTGGACACGTATTTTTTCATATAAACAAAAAAAATGAAGACGATACAGTGCGTTGAAAACTCGTGTGACGTCACTACTTGCTATATATTTTAACAGAGCGTGACGTCAAAAGCCCCCACTCCTGATCTTTGATGATTTATAACTTCGTCAACTTTTATAGATTTGAAAAAGCAAAAAATACTTGCCCAATGTTTTTCGAATATCCAACCGACGGATTAAATAGAATCATATTTTTTTACTCAGGAAACATCCTTATTGTAATATGCATTCATTTGGGATCCATATCAGTGTATACCTACAAGCAACTTAAAGAAAACTAATAAATATTATACCTACCAGAAAATGTATATTGTATACCCAGTCCCCACGTACTTCTTGTTTCATTTCTAACAAAGAATTCCCCAAACATTTTATAGAACATGTATTAAATTATGTTGACCGGGAGCATTATTGAATAACTTCGAGAAGTTTCTTATTAGATGGTTTTCTAAGGCTTCTGTTGATTTACGAAGTTGAAAACTGGGCAATACTTATATAAACACTACGAACATATTATGTACATATACAAAGTAGAAGAGGTATGCAAATTAATGTACTAAGCTACCTGAAAACTTTACACAATACTGTATTGTGTGCAAGTTGTGAAGTAAAATGTTAAGCAAGACGTACACCGTAGAAAACATTTAGCAAGATGTTTTTTCAACTCTATCCAGTTAAAAAAACATCTTGCTTGAGACTACAGGGTTGAAGTGATTGAAACAAAATTTGACAGTTTTTTAGTGTTTGTTGATCTGATATTTATCCCATATAATTTCTCTACTGTTCTACTCTATAGTGATATCGTAGATATCTATAATAATCTATAAATAAATGTGAGCAGTGGTTGCCGAGTGGTAACGGCCCCGACTTACTAATTTTAGGTCGCGGGTTTAAACCCAGCCAGGCGCATTACTTTGTGTAATTAACTTCATCACCAATGCTCTCAAAACGGTGAAGAAAATCATCGTGAGGAAACCAGCATGTCCTAGAATAAAAAATTCGAAGACATGTGACATTCACCAACCCGCACTGGGCCCGCGTGGTGGATTACGGCCCATTCTCTCTCCTAGAGAGGAGTCCAGTATCCCAGCAGTGGGAAAATTGAAAGGCTGATTATATGCTATAATAATCCCAAATCATCATTATTACAATGCATCATCTGATTGATTATTATTATTCATTCGTTCAGCTTTTGACAGCAGAGATGGCTAGAGTTGGGTTTTTTCTCCATAGAGAGCTTTCAGTAGTTGTGTTTACTGTCATATAGTGTTAAGTGATTTCTATGTTAATGTATATTACACAGAAGTATCTCTTTGCAGAACAGGTCGCCGCCGCCCGCGCACATCCCCAATGCTATGCTGTACTCGCCGCCCGAGCCGTTAGAGGTGAGACAACCATTTTTTTGTGATACTTCTCATGATATTCTGTAAAAGTCCCACAGTGGAAAATAACTTACCACACCCACCAGATAAGAGGAGTGGTTCTGTACATTGTTAAACTTATTTTCACGTTGAGCTTTTTACAGAATATCACTACCTAACTATTGTTTGTTTATCACGGAATTAAAAAGATTAATCTTGGACTTACACTGGTTATAAGTCACCAAGTCGAACTGAACAAGCGGGATGATAAAATATGGCTGGTACTCTGTATCGAAAGATGCCATTATTCCGAAAAAGGCACAGTTTTAGGCGTATTTTCAATCAGGTGCGTCCTTAGTCCATAATAAATAAAGTGAAGCCATTCTAGGAATCCTTGTTCCTCATGTAGGCACACTCTCGAGAAGAACAGCACGTCATGTAGAACACAACTAGTGTTTAAACACTTTATCAGGAGCCGGTCGGTAAGATTTGAAGTCGGGCTGATTGCCCTAGATATGTCGGACCCGACACGTACTTATTGAGTAACTAGAAATTTAAAACAATATATCTAGTTTTAATTTCCGCGAATATTAGTGGGTTGCAGGTATGCACCTCCCTCCCACCCGCTATATTATGCACATGCAAGATTACAAGGCAAATGCAAGGATTTTATGCACATGCAAGAAGGCAAAGCAATACCCAACACCATTACCGACACGTGTTTCGCCTCTCCACGAGGCATCCTCAGGGGACGTGTTGACTCGCTGACCGTTGAGTTGCGACCAACGCAACTCAACGGTCAGCGAGTCAACACGTGTAATCTTGCATGTGCATAATATAGCGGGCGGGAGGGAGGTGCATACCTGCAACCCACTAATATTCGCGGAAATTAAAACTAGATATATTGTTTTCAATTTCAAATTAAAATGGATTTCCGCAAAGTAACGCCTGACTCAATCATTTTTTTTTTTTTGAGTAACTAGAGGCAAAATGATCTTTTGGATTCACCCATAGACTTTGTTTCACATTAGTAATTTAGTTTAAAACTAACGTTTGTGTAAGAGAGTCGCTGTGAATTCCTATTAATATTATAAATATAAAAGTTTGTAAGTATGGATGGATGGATGTTAGTTACTCTTTCACGGAAAAACTACTGAACAGAGTATAATGAAATTTGGCACAGAGGTAGATTCAAGTCTGGAATAACACATAGGATACTTTTTATCCCGGGAGTATGTAGCCTTGGGGTAATATTCGGCATACACACGGGCGAAGCCGCGGGCGGCAGCAACTAGCTGCCGCCCGCGGCGGTGTTAAATATAGAACGGACTATATCATGACCAAACTTTTTTCTGTTAAAACAAAGTTAATAGCTCGAAGCATACAGATGATCAACTATTCGAATCTTCTTGACGAAGCATTGCAGTAATAAAGTATCCGAGCATTAACAGAACCTAGGTACTGCAGTTTCTAAGTGTTAAAATGTAAAACAAGACAGTTTCTCAATAGAATATCCAATAACATTCTCCAAGATAACTCTGCAATAACCAGTAACGGCTCGATTAGAAGTTAACAAAACGACCAACTTGATTAAAACGTCTCGTCGTCGGTAAGGGCCGGTACACATTTACTCGGGCATTAATCGACACAGCCGGTCGACAATATCAAATATGTGTAGATGAATGATCGGGAAAAAGGAGGGAGCTCATGGCTAAATAATAACAGCCACACGGTTCGATCTTCCAGGTCAAGGAACGCTTTCCGAGGTCAGTCTGTGGATGGGTGACCATCTTAACATACCGAGAGTGCTCTGTGCTATGGCAAGCACCTTAAGCCGTTGGTCCCGGTTGTCATTTTCAGATATTTGGCAGTCGTTAAAAATTTACATCAGTATTACCAGAAAATACCGTTTACCCAGGCTCTGGTAAGCAGCCGCTCCACGGAAAATACTGTGTATTCAGCTGAAACTTGTTTGACTGGTGTCCGACCACAATATGGTTACATAAAAGCTAGGCAGATATATAATGTTCGGGAAAAAGGCCGCCTGGGTATGTCAGTCGGCCTTCAATATTAGTTCCGTTGTTATTTTTATGGACTACCCGATCGCCACAAGCCGAATAAAATACCTACAACATCCGTAGTAATTGAACTCGGTTGACTTTTTGCTTATGTGTGTAGCGCCCCTAACCGTCTTATGTAAAAAGCATAAATTAATATTCATGTTTCAATTAAAAATAATTGGTATAACACTTCACTTACGTTGTTGTTCGACACTGGCGGATAACACATGTAATGGCGGTCGATAGTTTGAATTCGATTAATGGAATTTATAATAAGGAAGGGTGGGTTTTATAGAAAAGCGGAAGGCCATCAGACGACGTATATTTTTGACAGACAAGTGGCACATATATATGTATGTAGGTAATATAATGAAGTGAGACTCCGCTTCATACTTTGCATGACAACATCTCCTCTCTTTTTTCTAACAATCCTAAAAATTTGCATATAGCCCATATTAATGCTCAGAGTGTTCCTGGTCACTACTCTGATCTCCTGGCATCCTTCAGTAGTACTCATCTTGATGCACTTCTCATTTCAGAAACTTTTCTTAAGCCTTCTCTCCTTTCTACGCACTATGCACTTCCTGGCTATGTTCTGGTTAGGAATGACAGGATTGGTAAGGGTGGTGGTGGTGTTGCCATGTACATACGTGCTGATATACCACATAAAATTGTTAGTACGTCTCCATCTCAATACTCTGGGTCGGCTGAATTCTTGTTTCTAGAGATCATATTAAATCATTCCAAAGTTCTACTTGCGGTATTCTATTCCCCTAATCTACATATTAACTACTAGCTGCTGCCCGCGACTTCGTCCCCGTGGAATCCCCGATTTTAAAACATTCTTGATCGCTGCTCCGCTCCTATTGGCTTAAGCGTGATGATATATAGCCTAAAGCCTTCCTCGATAAATGGTCTATTCAACCCAAAAAGAATTTTTCAATTCGAACCAGTAGTTCCTGAGATTAGCGCGTTCAAACAAACAAACAAACAAACAAACTCTTCAGCTTTATAATATTAGTATAGATTTCGACACCTTGAAATCTTCTATAAATAGTCTCTGCCCATCGTACGAGCATGTTATTATAATGGGTGATTTTAATACTTGTTTACTTAAAGATGACACTCGCTCTCACAAGCTCCGTTCTCTCTTATCTTCTTTTAATCTTGAAATTCTTCCTCTTTCTGCGACCCACAACTTTCCTAACTGCACACCTTCTCTTTTGGACCTAATGATTGTATCTTCACTCACAAAGTTGCTGAGTTTGGTCAGCTTACTGCAACCTTTTCTTATCATGACCTCATCTATTTATCCTATCGTATCCGATCTCCTAAACGTAAACCTCGCTACTGTCTTCTTCGTAATTTTAATGGATTAGATCTGGTTGCGTTGACGCGTGATGCAGGTATGATTGACTGGACTTCGGTTACCGAAAGCACCTGTATCAACGTAAAAGTGAATTGCTTTAATTCCCTGCTGTTGAGTCTATATGACAAACATGCTCTGCGTCGAAGAGTTAAAATCAAGCATAATCCTGCTCCGTGGATGACGTCCGAAATAAAAAATGCGATTGCTCGCAAGGACAAGGCTAAGAGCAGGTACAGGCGTAGACCCACTGAGCAGAATCTTGCTCAATTCAAAGCTCTGCGTAACAGCTGCAATCGTCTGTGTCGAGATGCTAAGAGACGCTATTTCCACGAATCTCTTGTAGATCGCAAGTCCTCTGATGTTTGGAAGTTTCTAAAGTCAGTTGGTATCGGCAAGTCTCCTATTAACACTTGTACAGATATCGACTTGTCTGCTCTCAATAAACACTTTTCTCTTCCTCCTGTCTCTCTGGATCCTATTGTCAAAACTTCTACTTTGCTTAAGCTCTCCAATTTGCCACTACCGAATTGTTCATCTTTTAATCTTAGTTCTGTCTCTGAAGACGATGTTAAAAAATACCTTCTCGCTATCTCGTCTTCCGCAGTAGGCCATGACAATCTGTGTTCGAGAATGATAATCCCTATTCTCCCACAACTGCTTCCCATTCTCACCCACATTTTTAATTTTTCTTTATTCTCTGGCACATTTCCTGCATCCTGGAAACAGGCACACATTATTCCACTCCCCAAAACTAGCAATCCATCGTCTTTATCTCACTTTAGACCCATCTCCATTCTTCCTTTCCTCTCTAAAGTTCTCGAGCATATTGTTCATGGTCAAATTTCTAGATACCTATCATCAAACTCTCTTATCTCTCCTTTCCAATCTGGCTTCCGTGCTGGTCACAACACTGTTACTGCACTCCTAAAAGTCACTGATGACATCCGCTGGGCTATGGACAATAAATCTCTCACTGTATTAGTCTTACTCGATTTCAGCTGTGCGTTCAACTCAGTGGATTTCGATATACTTCTTGGAGTCCTTAATTCTATTAACTTTTCTACTTCTGCACTATCCTGGTTTGACTCCTATCTTCGGGGGCGCTCTCAGTGTGTTCGCCTCGAAGAGATTTTCTCTGACTGGTGTGACCTCACTGCAGGTGTTCCTCAAGGTGGAGTTCTCTCTCCTCTTCTTTTCACTATCTTCATAAATACAGTTACTAAGGTTATTTCCTCCAACTTCCATCTTTACGCAGATGATTTGCAGCTCTATCGACACTTCTTGCTGGCCGACGCGGACGCAGCGATTAATGCCATGAATTGTGACCTGGAGAGGATTAATCAGTGGGCGAAATCTTATGGCCTACAGATTAATCCATCTAAGTCCCAGGCTATGATCATAGGCAGTCGTTATTATCGCAGTGCGCTTGACACTTCCACATTGACGCCTTTATCCCTTAACGGATCGATCATTGCGTACACGGACACGGCAAAGAATCTCGGTGTCTTAATTGACAGCAATCTTTCCTGGCGAGTGCAAGTGAATGAGGTTAGTCGTAAGGTGCACTTTTCCTTCCACTCTTTAAAAACTCTTCAAACCTTTTTGCCCTTTAAATCTAAAATTTATTTAGCTCAAACATTGATTCAGCCAATCATTGACTATGCTGATGCCTGCTACTTGGATGCCACTGAGGAGCTTTTAAACAAGCTTGAGCGCTTGCAAAACCTGTGCATCCGTTTTGTTTTTGGCCTGAGGAAATACGACCATATCTCTCAGTTCCGCAAGGATCTCAAGTGGCTCCCTATTCGTCTTCGAAGGAACACTCGAATATTATGCCTCCTTTATAATATCCTTTTTAATCCTGCATATCCTGGCTACCTGCGTGATCGTTTCTCGTTTACTCACCCTGCAGATGCGCTGTGTAGGTCCCACCTTAAACATCACCTAAACTTTCCATCTCATAATACTCCTTCGTATTCTCACTCCTTCTCTTTTCATGCAGTGCGTTTATGGAACTCACTCCCACCTAAAATAAGAGACTGCAAAAATATTTCTCTCTTTAAAAAAGAAGTGAAAGAGCATTATCTGTCCACTATACTGTGATTCTGTATATTTTATTACGTATGTATTATTTTATATAGAAGTATGTATTTAGATATATTTATTTGTGTATATTTGTTTGTATGTTTATTTTAATTTGATTTGTATGTATAAATAGTTGTTAATATGCCTTAGTTAAGTTAGTATAGTATATTTTAAGTTTCCTTCTCTGTCTCTTTACACACTGTGTCTACATTTCTTATCCCACTCTTCTGTCGCAGGTCTGCTGGAAGAAATTTCTATTGAAATAAGCAGTACCTTTGTGCTCTCGATTTTGTACAAAATTGTCTTTTTTAAGTATCGCGTGTGTACATAAATAAATAAATAAATAATTCTTTAACAAAGCTCATCTGAAATACTTTTGAAAATAAAATAAAACAAAAACGCTCCGGTGAATTTTTATAAGCTCGTTGTCACGATATTATCTTTATGTAGAGTTCACTGTAAAAGCTGTGTTACCAACTACCATTAGCAATTAAACTGCACTGGCAACACCGTTAATTAAAATATTTTAACACAATCTGTGGTAACGCGGGATGCGGTGCTTTTTAATTGGACTAAAAGTACAGAACGGCCGCCATTGCCAGTATTCTGCGTTTATTTTTGTGTTTTGTTTTGGAATTGCGAAAACCACACTCGGAAACGTAAAAGTTCAGGTGTATTTTTTGTCATACACGTGTTTTTTTTTTGCGTGAAGTGCATATTATGCCATTTTATTTACTCATGTACACTGAAATCAATACAGAAATAACAATATACATATTCCCAATAAACATGACCTTTTCGGTTTAAGGTACCACCTATGTACCCTACATGTGCAAGTCTGACTAGTAGTAGAATACCAGCGCTGTGGTATTTACTAATATTTTTTTAAATATAGCAGCATAATGCTGAGATAGGGACCTGTCTTGGCCTCGCAAAGTTTAAAATTAATGATACATAGGTGTGAGAAAGTTTCTTAGGGTTATTTTTTTTGGCTATGGAATGAGTTCGGCACGTTATCAGGTGGTAAAATAAAATATATAATGTAAAAAAGCACAAACAGTAAAATAACTGAACTTAGCGTCTCACGGAAAAGTTGTTAGCTTTTCGCGGTCACAAGTCCACTTAAGTTTTTGGCGGGAATCCCTGGCGGAGATATAAATTCTCGCCAGGCGCATCGCCGCGCATTAAGGCACGCTCGAGTATGGAGTAAACCATACTACGTATGCTTTTTTTTGTTGTTTTGTCTTGTGCGAGTCTTACTAATAATTGACTTTATGGCAATGATATCTTTATACTGGCATACTTATTAAAGCGGTACTACGACATATGTACTTATGCGTCCAGCATAATGTCGTTAGTCATTTTCCGAGCTTTGCAAAATATGAAAACATAAAATCTAGGGGTGAGAGGTAAAGGTTTGCCATAGACGGCCATAACAATCTAGAGTAAATTTATTCTTTATCGTCGACATCTTTTGAAAATTACAGCTCTATTCAAAGTCCGCTTATTTCCTATTCATTCATCCATGTCCCTTTTTTTATTAGAGGTTTTGAATAGCAGAGAATCCCGTTAAATATTGCCAGATCTGATTTTTTTTGTCCAGTGTTCTTTGCGCCTTGATTCATTTGACAAGCTGTTGAATTCTATTTAAATACTGGTCTATGACAGCCTTACAGAATTTTTCACAAAAATAATAATTCGTTACTCTATTAAAACTTCTATAGAGTATTTGAATTTAAATCAACAAATCACTATTTTTCGAAATCATATGATTCGTTTTTTTTTTATGAATAAGCCTTTAAGAAGGTACCTGTTTCATTAGTTTGTATTGGACATTGGATAACTTTTTTTTTCTGACCCACTTCTGTTGGCAAAATCAATTTAGTCCCACAGTTTGTCCGGCCAAGCCGCAGACATTTCCTACCCACCAGTTGTACAGATTTAAAACAAAAACTTTTTTGTGGGGAACAAAATATAGCATATTATAACCTCATAAAAGCATCATTATACCGCCGTAGTAAGGAGACGGAGGTATATAAGACGCATAACACTAACCTTTTTCACTCAAGTTTTTTATAAGCCTTGGCAGGAGACTTTGATATTGATATTAAGGCCACCACAGGAAAGTCTTATTAAGCATTCGACAACCTCCTAGGTTCAACTGCGAGATACCACTCATTAAAAAAAAAAACCTTTTTCACTACGGTGTAATAATGGCATTGTCATGGCACGTAGAGCCCTATGTCACTAAACCACATTTAAGTCTCCTCGGCCTTAAAATAATATAATTATGAGTATTTTAAAATTTATTAATTTAATCACCATCTCAAGAGTTGCCAACACTGTCTAATTATTCACAGGGCCATGTCAGTTCCCTCCCAAATCGCTTGCCTTTCGTTCGGACCTTTCTAATTGATTTACGTCACTCTAATTACTTTTCCACTTAAATTTTGGACCCCAGCATTAATCAATACCACCGTCATAGGACTTAATTGCTGAATGCAATATAAATTAATAAACATATTACGTTGTTATAGCTTATTACAAAGGCTCCCGCAGACAGGCGCGACACGGCAAAGCGACGATAGTACCTACTACAGTTCTCGTTTTTTGAATTTCGAAAACCAATTTTATCTGAAAACTCGGTTTACGGCGTTGTCGCGTTACGCCTTTCGTTTAGAATCCACAAACCGACAGACAAACAAACCAAAACAGTTGTACCTACATAGATCCGTTTATGTAGTTGTACATCACAACACATTGTTATCATCACTAACAATTGACAGCTCCAGTCTACTCTAACTATCCGAATACATTGCTATGAATGTAGAAACCGTTCATTGAATGAACCCAGAACTGTTTGTGAGTGAATGAGAATGGAATCAAAACAAAGACTGCCGTGAGCTTCGTTTGGCAAAGTGAAACAATGAACTGAAAGAAAGAGAAGCCTGTTAGGGAGTTTTATGAAGTTCAAAGGATGTTGCTATGAAATTGATTCTATACAATGTAACATCGTATCTTTTGAAACGAACTTAAAATTAAGAAGACTTAAATGACTTCATAATAAAATTGACGATCGTTGTTCTCAATTTGTATGTATTGAACGTACGTTTTGAGAGACTGCGTTATATAATTTGTGACATTAAATAAGTGCTTACTTCCAACCTAGTTGGAATAGAGAATTAAGATGTCTTACTGAAGAGTTATTAAAGTCACTACTACTTTTTACGTTACTTACTGTTAAACGATCAACCTGAGCTCTCATACGAGTCTTAAATGCTCATTAAGTTCAATAATCTCATTAAAATCAATTAAACATCGACCTTGAAGTGTCTAAAGCCGTCTTTTAACGGGTTAAACTTCTTCAAAAAACACGACTAGCCATCACAATGATTTATGTCTGCATAACACGAGCAAAAATTTCACATTGTACTATTTTTCGGCAGTTACTATGCGTGTTCCCGGAGCGCCAATCGCGCGTTTGCGCGGCGGCTTGCGGAGCGGTCGCACGGGTGGGTGGCGAGGCGCGCTCGGTGCGAAGCGCTCGTGACGCGCTGGACGCGTTGCGACGCGACTCTGACGCGAAGCAGCCGCATGTCATCGTCGTAGACGCGCGACAGCCGCAGACGCTCGACGCGTCTTTATTAGCCAGGTTAGTATTAAAACTTGTTTTATTCTGGAAATAGAAATGTAGTGTGATATTTCCCTTGTACAGTATACTAGGTTATTCGTCGCTTTCTTTTCTATAGTTGAATTTTATAAAGGAAAATTAAAGTCTATGGATAACCAACCTAAGTTTTATCTAAGACTTATTTAATACTAGCAGCGTCCCGCGGTTTCACCTGCATAAGTTTCGATCCCGTAGAAATATTGAGGTGAAAATAAGTTATCATTTATGTTAATCCTGGTTATAAACCATCTGTGTGCCAACATTTCATCCAAATCCGTTTAGTAATTTTTGCGTGAAAGAGTAACAAACATCCATCCATACTTTCACGTTTATAATATTAGTAGGATACAAAATTGATAATATTAACAAAGAAAAAAATTATCAACTAAAAAATACAAAAGTTTAAAACTAATAAAAACAGTTGCAACAAAAACCGCACCAACGTCCAATGGAGAGTCGCCAACAAAAGTTAATACCGTCCACAGTCAATCTCCATTACGATCATGAGAGCAAGTTGTGTGCATTGCCGTACGGAACACAATTTGCGTCCCGTCGGCGGCCATGTTAAATTGGACATGCCCTGACGGCGGCCACGCACAGACAAATTGAAGTGCGCGCCTTCCCTGCCCTGTGCTATGTACAGTGGCATATAATTCAGTTTAGCTTTTACCGTCTAAAATTTACTTAGGTACAAACTGGATGGGCATTTGGGTGCTCTGCTTTCGGAGCCCAATTTGTGTGTGTAGTTTGTCAAACAGGTTCATCTGATTCAGGTCCGCAGCCTTTGTGAATAACTGTGACGCTCGTTACTACCTAATTTCCCTCAAATAAAGAATATTGCATCGTGATTTTATAAAAACTAGCGCAGACAGACGCAGTGCGTCAATTCATCAACGGTAGGACAACGCAATTTTTTTTAAACATGTTGAGAATGGTCGCGTCGCATCTGTCTAGGGGAGCCGAAAGACAGGAAAAATACGGTGGTACTTATGACAAGAACGGACAAACCTTTTACCAACCAGTTTTATTAAAAGCTCTGTTCCAAAAAAATCTAAGAACACTTACTGGCGTCAAATCTCCGATACAAATATAAATACTTACATAGCGATAAGTACTCCTCACAGCGTCGCAAATCTAGCACAAAGTTTGCTCTCCCAATATTTTCATTCGTCATATTGATGTTTACTCAAACATAAAGTGTTGACAACCGCACCCGTATATTTTAAGTTACAGATCCGTGATTCGTTCAAATATTTTCGTTTTGCATATTGTTTACTTTGGATGACATCGATCAGTGTTGGCTGTGGTATTTTGGTCAGTTACGATAAGGGGGATTAAGTTCAGAATTTTACTGTTTTAACGGGAGCTTTTTGCTTTTCAAACAACCCATGGCTTTGTTCCTCTAGGTCTCCAATCACACTAAATTACTACTTTGTTCCTCTAGGTCTCCAATCTCACTAAACTACTACTTTGTTCCTCTAGGTCTCCAATCACACTAAACTACTACTTTGTTCCTCTAGGTCTCCAATCACACTAAACTACTACTTTGTTCCTCTAGGTCTCCAATCTCACTAAACTACTACTTTGTTCCTCTAGGTCTCCAATCACACTAAACTACTACTTTGTTCCTCTAGGTCTCCAATCACACTAAACTACTACTTTGTTCCTCTAGGTCTCCAATCTCACTAAACTACTACTTTGTTCCTCTAGGTCTCCAATCACACTAAACTACTACTTTGTTCCTCTAGGTCTCCAATCACACTAAACTACTACTTTGTTCCTCTAGGTCTCCAATCTCACTAAACTACTACTTTGTTCCTCTAGGTCTCCAATCACACTAAACTACTACTTTGTTCCTCTAGGTCTCCAATCACACTAAACTACTACTTTGTTCCTCTAGGTCTCCAATCACACTAAACTACTACTTTGTTCCTCTAGGTCTCCAATCACACTAAACTACTGCTTTGTTCATCTAGGTCTCCAATCACACTGAACTACTAAACTACATCTTACTGGGTTGAAGAGGTTAGATACTCGTAGACAGTTGCTCTATATAAAAAACTGGTACTGAACTGTATACAGTTAGACTGGTAGCCAAACCCAACATGTTTTAGGAAAAGCTAGGATTTCATAGAAATTGAACTCATAAAAGTTAATGTAACAATCTCGAAATCTGAAGGACTAGTAGTTAGTTAAGTGCTAATAGCATTGAGGTTAAGGTAGAAAGTAAAACGAATTCTTGGCACAGTTTCAAAACCCACCTTACTTTTAATAACGTGTACAATTAAAACTTTGGCTTGTTAGAACTACATCAACTCACTATCAACTGCCTAACCACAAACGACGGAAGCTTCACCACTGCAGACTAGTCACAGGAGATGTCGATTTGGACTATCATAAAATTGTAACTCTAGCCAAGCTCTGTTCCGTCAGTGAAGATCCGTTTCCCTCATTTTAATCCGATTTAACCGATATGTTGCGTTACAAATGGCTAAAAAAAAATTGTTCTTCAGTACATTTTGGCGAGTTATGCAAAACATATGGGGTACATGACTTTTTTCTTTTGCGATTTCATTTTTGCCCTTTTTGTTAAAGTAGTTCACAAAAACGAATACAATGATCCCTTCAGGATTAATTTAACCTATTGAACCCTGTATAACTATTTTGTTTAGGCCTAATTTTGAAAAGCTGGACTGATGATAAATCAAATACCGAGGGGTACTTAAATAATTCCAGTAAATTAAACAAATCTCAATAGTTATAATATGGAGCAAGTGGAGCATTTGTACCTTGTATCAAAAAAGCTACGTGTATAAAACCGTGTATTTCCACTACTTTTTCAATTCCACTAAAGTACTTCCAATGTTGGGAGACCTCTTGAAGATTTAACGTAATTGGTCCAGATTGATTCAGACTCGTCCAATATCGGCGGTACATCCGAGTAGCTCGCTAAATCTGATTTAATCTCTGTCACCTTTTCATCATTAGCATCCTCTCCGACAGCTATCTCCATTACTTTGTTAATAAATATGAGGAATTTGAATAAGTACCAGGAATGAGGAATTTGAGTAAGTAATATATTCAACGAGGCCTTTTTAGTGTTTGAATTTGAAAAACAATTCTTTCTTGGATTTTTTATTTGATGGTTCCAGAATTACGCGTAACGTTATTAAGATTGAGTGTTATCTTTCTTATTAAGTCATGATTTTTCAAAGCCAATGAGCTTGCTCAAATAGGAGCACGCAATATATATAATTATATATACCTATACATATTAAAAAAAAAAAAAACTTTTAGTCCTTTTACATATTTGCAAGCTCCATTTTCAGGACTTGCTTTGACTGAAAAGAGGTTTTTATTCGTTCACGTTAAACTTAGTTCTTTTCAAATTTCCATTGGTATTGCATCGCAGTGTGTTAACCCTAACTAAAGAGCCTTAAAAATTTTGGACTTTTGACAAAATGTCATTTTTTAAGCGATAACCATTGAAAAAAAATCAAAAATTTCGATAGGTCATATCCTATTTTTTTTTTTTTAAGTAATGGAAATCATCCAGTGATTTCTTCTGTTCTGGGCGGCGCGGAAGGGAGTGTCAGACTCTTACTGACTAAAACCAATCCGTGTTCCTCCAAATGCCCTTTGCGTTCCAGGGCCGCGGTGACTCTTTCGAAAAAATTCTGCAGCCCTGACAGAATGTCAATCCCTGGACTAGAAGAAGGAATGTTCAATCAATCAAAATCAGAGATATAGACAGATGGCAGCGTTGGTATAACCTGGCTCACATAGAAGCATGGGAATTAGCACAGGAAAAGAGAGTCCTATGCCAACATTTAGCGAAGTTGAACTGTGGATGATAATATTACTTACTTTACCTTTACTTCAAAAAAAACCTTGCCCCACACTAGGAATTTCTCCTGTGTGGTAGGTGCGTTTACACACATACAAACTCACATACACAAACACAGCCAGACCCAAAACTGTAAGCTTTACCTACAAATATTTGTTCCAATCGTTTTTACTTATAGAACATCAAATTGATTGAGTCAGGCGTTACTTTGCGGAAATCCATTTTAATTTTGAAAATGAAAATAATATATTTAGTTTTAATTTCCGCGAATATTAGTGGGTTGCAGGTATGCACCTCCCTCCCGCCCGCTTTATTATGCACATGCAAGATTACAAGGCAAATGCAAGGATTTTAAGCACATGCAGGAAGGCAAAGCAAAACCCAACACCATTACCGACACGTGTTTCGCCTCTCCACGAGGCATCCTCAGGGGACGTGTTGACTCGCTGACCGTTGAGTTGCGACTGAGCATTTAGTACAAGGCACCCCCCTTTTATACACTGCCACCGTTGGTTATTTGTGTACAACTACCCACAAACATTCGCAGTAAAGGGGAAGAAACCAAATTCGTCTGGTCATTCAACAGTGCAAAATTATTATTATTACTATGTTTAAAAATCTCTAATTGTTCTAAAACACACAGCCGGAAACCCTTATCACAAATATGTAGTATATTAAAACTATTGTTGTCGCGCAAAGAATGGCCGGTATCAATTAGATGTTTCGCGAAATTCGATTTGTCCGAATGGCCATTTCTATACGCGGCAACATGTTCCCCATACCTTATGTCAAAGTTTCGGCCCGTCTGACCTACATACACCCCGTTGCATTCATCACAGACCAGCCTATACACCCCAGACTTTTTACTATTTTCTAAAATATCTTTTCCGTTACAAATACGGCGTATATTCTGGTCCGTTCTGAACGCTACATAAACGTTGTTTTTTCTAAGTAAATTACTAATTCTATCTGAAATGGGGCCCATATAGGTCAGACTGGCCACATATCTATTAATATTAGTACGCGGACATGCATATAATAGTGAACGAACCCTTTCTTTCTGCTTTCTACTAATTAAACTGTCTACCATTGACTTTGAGTAACCGTTAGAAATTGCGATCTGGTAAATAATATTAAGTTCTTTTACATAATTTTCTGCTGAAAGGGGGAGGGCAAATAATCTATGAATATAGCTGCGGAAGGCGGCTAATTTATGTTGAAGAGGGTGACAAGAAGAGGCTGGTATTGTCGTGTCAGTGTGTGTGGGCTTTCGATAAACTTGGAAATCTAAGTCACTATTGTGTTTTGTGATAGTTAAATCCAAAAAGTTAAGGGAGTTTTGGGACTCTAATTCTAATTTAAATTTAATTTTTGGGTGAGTTTTATTTAGTTTTTTAACAAAAAGGTCTGGTTTAAACAACGTTTATGTAGCGTTCAGAACGGACCAGAATATACGCCGTATTTGTAACGGAAAAGATATTTTAGAAAATAGTAAAAAGTCTGGGGTGTATAGGCTGGTCTGTGATGAATGCAACGGGGTGTATGTAGGTCAGACGGGCCGAAACTTTGACATAAGGTATGGGGAACATGTTGCCGCGTATAGAAATGGCCATTCGGACAAATCGAATTTCGCGAAACATCTAATTGATACCGGCCATTCTTTGCGCGACAACAATAGTTTTAATATACTACATATTTGTGATAAGGGTTTCCGGCTGTGTGTTTTAGAACAATTAGAGATTTTTAAACATAGTAATAATAATAATTTTGCACTGTTGAATGACCAGACGAATTTGGTTTCTTCCCCTTTACTGCGAATGTTTGTGGGTAGTTGTACACAAATAACCAACGGTGGCAGTGTATAAAAGGGGGGTGCCTTGTACTAAATGCTCAGTCGCAACTCAACGGTCAGCGAGTCAACACGTCCCCTGAGGATGCCTCGTGGAGAGGCGAAACACGTGTCGGTAATGGTGTTGGGTTTTGCTTTGCCTTCCTGCATGTGCTTAAAATCCTTGCATTTGCCTTGTAATCTTGCATGTGCATAATAAAGCGGGCGGGAGGGAGGTGCATACCTGCAACCCACTAATATTCGCGGAAATTAAAACTAAATATATTATTTTCATTTTCAAAATTATAGAACATTACTTTGTCTAGCCCCTGTAAGCACATTTAACTCTTCTACAACAGTATTTCTAAGACGATCCGTCACCGTTCCGTTTACGTCATTACGTACGATTCCAAAATCGTCCAGGACTAGTCTATTGATTATTGTTTATTGCCTCTTAGTTGGTCTAATTCGGGACGATTGCCCCTGATAGGTTAATGAGCGTGTTGTCTGTACTCGGACGAATACAACCTTGATACGTTTGTCGGAGTCCCTTTTAAAACGTATACAGATATCGACGTTGAAATGTATGAATATTGTTTTGCTTTTATTTAAGAAAGCAAAAAATAGGGTAGTTGACTAAAAAAATCTAATTAGTCCGTCTGATAGATTTCCAAAAAATAAAGGACACGTATTTTTTCTTTTTTCACGTAAACAAAAAATGAAGACGATACAGTGCGTTGAAAACTCGTGTGACGTCACTACTCGCTACAATTTTTACTGAGCCGTGACATCACAAGCCCCCACTCCTGATCTTTGTTGCTTTGTATCTTCGTCAGTTTTTATAGATTTAATAAAGGAAATAATACGTGTCCAATATTTTTCTATAATCAAACTGACTGACTAAACATAATCATATATTTTTTACTCAGGAAACATCCCTATTAAAGTAATTAGCATAATCAGCCTTTTACTGTTCCCACTGCTGGAACACAGGCCTCCTCTCTAGGAGAGGGAATGAGGGATGAAATTGATTACACAAAGTAATGCACCTGGCTGGGTTTGAACCTTTTTTTTGCATGGGAAATCATCAAATGACTTCTCCCGCTCTGGGCGGAGCGGAAGGGAGTGTCAGACTCTTACTGACTAAAGCCCACCCGTGATCCTTCTTGTGCCCTTTGCGTTCCAGGGCCGCGGTGACTCTTTCGAACATATTCCCCAACAGCTGGATTTGAACCTGCGACCTGCAATTCATAATTTGGGGCCGTTTGGACGGTAAAAAGTCGACAGACAGGGAAAATGCTGATTCCGTCCCCGTTAACGACCATCGCTCAGCATAACGCTGTTAATTATGATACAGAAGAATTCTACAGGAATATGAGCTTCAGTAGCTCATATTCCTGTAGAATTTTCTCATAAAATGTTGATACCAATTTATTACTATGAAATATAAGTTACTACATTCTACATATTCGTCAATCTCATGTAGAATATTCCTATCCATATGTTGAAATAAAAGAGCTTTTATAAGAGTGTTCATCTTGTCCTCCCGAATATTTTGTATTCCCCACACTTCTTCACACAAGATTTCCATTACTGTCGCCAGTGTATTATCCCTTTCACGAACTTGTATCCGAGGGTCCGGAACTCAATTCGCGTTGAGGATAACTTTGTTAAGTCCCACCCTGTTGAGATTAGTGGTATTTTCTTACAAAAAAAAGTTTTAAGAATATGTTTCTGGTAAACGAAACATTACTTCTTATTGTTCATCCTTGAAAATTCTCTCTAAGCTATCATCATGATCATTTCAGCCGAAAGACGTCCACTGCTGGACATATACTTACCCCAAGCCAGGCCCAAGTCGCCGTAACGGCCGGTCCTATGCATTGAATTTTTTGGCCATATAAAAGCCATTAAGCTTTTGCCCGCGACTTCATCTCCTCTCTTTTTTCATATCCTGTTGTTTCCCTATCAAGTAGGGATTTAGAAAAATCTTTTATTAGTTCTCCCCTACACTACCCAGGAAATCTACATGCCAAAATTCAGTTTACTACAACGAGTCGTTCCAGCTGTGTGTTGTCTGTTAGTCATTCTGTCACTCAGTAACAGAAGATTGATACATGTATGTATAAATATGATGTCACCGGATAAAGTAAAATGCGTAAGATTATACAATACCTTGAGAGATTGTAAACTCTCGATAAATTGTCAACTGAACAATTAGAATACAATAAAGTTTCGAAGTCATTCCGGGTTCGATCCCCGCACGGAACAAATGTTTGTATTGTTTGTGGTTTGTTTGTTTGTAGTTGTATGTGAGTTTTCATGTTTGTGAACGCCCCCACGATACAGGAGTAAATCCTAGTGTGGGGCAAAGTTCTTAAAAAAAAAAATTGAGAACCTACATAAACTGACATGATGGCGACCTATCAGTATACACTGACCATACGGTATTACAATTTATCGGCATAGCCAAGTAGGAACTTAAGCCTCCCCGACACGGATATATTAGGTTATTTCGTTTTTTATTACTACCTCTCTTTTCATCTCGGTTTTCAATCAAACCATTTCAACTTCTATAGTAATCTCTATAACCGAAACATGAAATATTCATCAATCTTTGAAATAAACTCAGATACTCTCACGTCAGATGAAGGCATTACATCCAATAAAATATTCCCTAACTCCACGGCGAAAAAGCGTCGCCATTTTGGACGGAAAATACATTATGAGCCGGTTGTTATTTGAAACATTTCATTTCCCTACATTTTTGTGGAGGCGCACATTGCTAGGAAATCGACGATGACAGTAAATGTTTTTCGCACGGAGGGCACGGAGATTCGATCAAGGCAGGAAATGTTGACAGCTTATGACGTAGACTTGTTTATGGGTTTGTAGCCAATACGTACCTGTTATAGTCTTATTTATAAGGTATTTACTCTGAGACTATGGATAAGTGAGATTCTAACAGCCATCAATTATTGGATTGAGGAACGTCATTTGATCAATTCCTTCAATTTTGACAGTCGCTAGCTATACTTTGTCTAAAGACTCTGGAATAAACAACGTTTTTCGTCATCAGTACGAGTGTACAAGAGTCGAATCGAAATCAGCTAGCCCCACATCGATATATTTTGTGTTTCTTATGGCGAAGAAACAAAAAGTAAACAATAATTCAAACTCATAAAATTTCAGGCAACACTACTAAGCGGCCGTTGACCCCATGCTCTGTACTCAACTGAAAATTACTTGAAAATAAGAGTTTAGTTTTGATTGTCATTTACTTAGACTTGCAGCAAACAAGCTATCTTATTAACTCCGAGATATTTGATAATACGGGTTCATTATGGACCAAAAAAAGTTATTCATCCTCTTGTTAGTCGAGAATGGAGTGAACTTTCCCATAAGAAGCCTGTGCACTCTAACTTTGAAGAAATTATTAAGTTTGAGGAGCACTAGTGGCGAAAAGGATGGTGTCATCTGCGTAGCGTAGCAATTCTGTAGCCACCAACCGTATGTCCAGTTCTCGAGAGTTATGGGCGTTATGAGCTCAGAAAAGGAGTGGTGATGAGATTGTATTGAGAAGATCATTAATATTAAAGGAAATAGCTAAATTAGAAAGCCATTTTACCCACAAAATATTGCAAATTGTTTACATAATCGTACATATTTGCTTATATATTCATCACATAAAATAAAGTCCAAAGAGATGATTGTGTGGGAGTCGCAACATTTAAGAGGGAAATAGTAGAGTACATTTTTTGTTCTAAGTCTATTCTTGAAGTTATAACATGAAAATTTGAATAACACTTATCGAGCATAAATAAAAAATGACGCCTTGTAGATTTATTTATTTATTTAACAATTTATGTACACACATTTAATAAAAAGATAAGAAGAAGGAAACAGAAAAATAAGTACAAAGGTGGTGCTTATTTCTATAGAAATCTCTTCCAGCATACAACTCTAGAAATCTATATACTATAGTATATAGATTTCTTGGAAATGCACATTTTACTGGGTGCAACGGGTTGTGAAATTTTGGAGAGCTATAAAGCTGGGACGGGATACTAGTTTTGTATAAGAGCCGTGTTACAAATTTGGTGTATAATTTTATAATCTGCAAGTAAGCCAATCACAACGGTTGGCTGGCTTCTGATTCACCGTTGGACTCCAAACGGATCATTATTTTCAGAACGAATTTACTGAAAATTTGCACAAAGCCAGAAGAAAAGATAAAACCTTTCAGAATAGCTGTTGATATGAAAAATTAATGCCAGCAGTTAGTGACACTTTTCAGAAAACTTTTTAAATATTAACGCGCATTGCGAATAGCTGAAACGTCGTCATAAGTGGATTGTGAGATTTTTCGTCCTCCATTTACTTGACATTTTTTTCCTTGTCTAAGATTGTTTTATAATTTATGCTGTTTGTTCCATGAAATTATGCCCCATAAAATTGGAGAATACTTTAATCTTATTTTGGACCACTTCGCAAGGGCGATAAATTGTCCTTTAAAAGTATGAAACTTATACAGTACTATTGGAAATCTATTAATCTATTTGGAAAAGATACACTACTTACTTGCTAGTATAATATTTTGATACTTTTTTAACGTGGTGCTTATACAGAATTACAAGCAATAACTGCAGAGCTCTGGAAAACCCGAAACTAACCGCGTTTGGCCGTGCACCAAGTTTTTTTTCGTTCAATTATTATGAAAAGCCGCACGCAATCAACTTGGCGAGCCATTCGAATGCATGCGACCGCATCGCGGCATGCAAGCGTGTGGCACCTACGGGTCTGGCCACAGAACAAATAAGCGTCAGGCGGCCATTGCTAGATATTATTGATTCAACATAATTATAATTTATGTAGGGTTTGACAAGTTCGAGAGCAGTGGTGGCCGAGTGGTAACGGCCCCGATTTACGAATTGTAAGTCACGGGTTCAAACCCTGCCAGGCACATTGCTTTGTGTAATTTAGTTCATCACCACTGCCCTCAAAACGGTGAAGGAAAACATCGTGAAGAAACCGGCATGTCCTAGAACCAAAAATTCGAAGACATGTGTCATTCACCAACCCGCACTGGGCCCGCGTGGTGGATTACGGCCTGTTCCCTCTCCTAGAGAGGAGGCCTGTGTCCCAGCAGTGGGAACATTAAAAGGCTGATTATGTTTGTTTATGTATAATTATAATTATAAGCCCGTAGTGTCTTACTGCAGGGCAAAGGCCATTGATAAAGATGGCATTCTGAAAACTTTCAACACTGAGTATCACCCGAAATAAGATCCAGTTCATGCCGTGCTGCCTTCCAAAAATGTCGATGCCGCATCCCACAAGTGTGAGAGTGTCCCAAAAGTGTGGTGAGTTTTGTTTACTCTAGCAGTTTGGCCAGGAGGGAGATGCCGTCAAGTCAAATACAGTTAACAGACGATAGCCTCACAGGTTATCCTAAAAAAGACTTCTCAATTTAAAAAAAAAGTGTCGTCACCACAGAACAGATAAAAGAGGTGGACTTCTTTTATCTGTTCTGTGGTCGTCACCACTTACCTACTCATAACTATCGGACCGTGACAATTCTGACCATGGATATGACAGTCAATATTTATGCTCAGCACGATTGGATGATCACAAGTATTATACATGGAAATTTACTCCCGGTGCAGTGTTCCTTGCTCTATGGGCCTGGCCATAATGCTTGTGATTAGGGCTAGAGTATTACAAGTGTTAATTGTTATTTTTCTTATAGTTTGTTGTCAGATAAACGATATGGAGGAGCTTCTCTTTATAGTTTTCAGTAAAATTCGCCAGTCAATATCTTGCATTTATACTCTACTAAGTATCCGAGTATTTATAATATTTTTTATAGAAATTCTATTTCGGCAACTATTAATTTAGTGGCAATTAACACAACTGCCAAAAAGCGAAAAAACCGGACGAGAACGAGCATTGCACATATCGTGAAAGAGATACCTAAGCCAGTCAGTTACTAACATTGGTAGCAGTAAATTATGCGATGTTTGATCATTCGTACTAAATTATCGCCAACCTTTACATTTATTTTTTTCAACCAAAGTGCATAATTAAAACGAATTAACAGTATTCATTCTAACACGCTATGCTAATTACTGAGCTCCATTAATACATCCTATTAAATTTATTCAAGCTCTATTCGTGTATTTCAAACTGCCTCGTTGCTCTAGTGGTTGCAAGCACCGCTGCGGAACACGAAGCCCTGGGTACGATGCCCAGGTTGGGCAAAGTGATAATGGGTCTCGTAATCGACTCGCACCCTATTATAGAGAACTTAAATATAAACGATGATATTTGGGGCACTATTAGATCGCCTCTGCCAATCCCTTCGGGGAAATCTAGCGTGATGTTACGTTCAAATAGGATAAAAAAAAAACACAACCGACTTCTACACAAAAAAAAGTACAAAATAACTTTAACTTTCAATAACTTAAACAGAACTCGGTGTTTCAGCAAACAAACATGCGATTTCAGCAATCCCTAACGATTTGCTATCATTTATTGAAGAGTTCAGTTTCCCATCATCTCTGCTCTTCATCAAATCTTCACCAAACTAGAAAGGGACCACTGAAATACTAAGATGCTCTTCCAAAAATCCAAACCAAAGTACACAATTTTTTTTTTTTCATTTTACATCGACAAGGGGGTATGAGAACGCAACGAAATCAAATACTCGTCGTCAAATCTCAATCAAAATGGAACCACACGACAAGCACTAGCTTTCGAATATAGCATAATCAGCCTTTTAACGTTCCCACTGCTGGGACACAGGCCTCCTCTCTAGGAGAGGGAATGGGCCGTAATCCACCACGCGGGCCCAGTGCGGGTTGGTGAATGTCACATGTCTTCGAATTTTTGGTTCTAGGACATGCCGGTTTCCTCACGATGTTTTCCTTCACCGTTTTGAGAGCAGTGGTGATTAAATTAATTACACAAAGTAATGCACCTGTCTGGGTTCGAACCCGCAAACTACAATTCGTAAGTCGGGGCCGTTACCACTCGGCCACCACTGCTCACTCGGCCACTACTGCTCTGCTTTCGAATATAAAAGGAATCATCAAAATCGGTACACTCAATACAAAGTCATGAGGTAACAAACATAAAAAAAAATACAGTCGATTTGAGAAACTCATCCTTTTTTGAAAGTCGGTTGAAAAACATTTCAGTTTCTATATCAATTGTCAAGACCGGGCAGTCTGAAGCACGTTCCAAAGCGTAGACCTCTATGGTGAAGAACGTGTAAGAAACTCCACGAAGACACTTTTAAATCAGTATATCTATACTAATATTATAAAGCTGAAGAGTTTGTTTGTTTGTTTGTTTGAACGCGCTAATCTCGGGAACTACTGGTTCGAATTGAAAAATTATTTTTGGGTTGAATAGATCATTTATCGAGGAAGGCTTTAGGCTATATATCATCACGCGTAATCCAATAGGAGTGGAGCAGCGATAAATAATGTTTTAAAATCGGGGATTCCACGGGGACGAAGTCGCGGGCAGCAGCTAGTTTATAATAAGTAGGTGCTTGCATAATATGTAATCTATACTTATAATAAATCTGTAGAGAGGTCAATTCTGTACAAGGAATATATTTTCAAAATAACTATCAGGGGGTGATTAGTGATCGATACTGATGCCAAAAATGCAATCAGTAAAATTTTTGTCTGTCTGTCTGTCTGTCCGTCTGTCTGTCTGTCTGTCTGTCTGTCTGTCTGTATGTTCTTTATAGAAACAAAAACTACTCGACCGATTTTAACGAAACTTGGTGCAATTATTCTTCATACTCCTGGGCAGGTTATAGTATACTTTTCATCACGCTTCAATCAAAAGGAGCAGAGCAGTGAAGGAAAATGTTAGGAAAACGGGAGAAGTTACTCCATTTTTTAAGCTTCCGTCGCGTGTGTAGCCTTAATGGTTAAAGTTACATAGAAATCATGTATTACGGAAATGTTTTACATAAAATTATCTAAAAATTATCCCGAAACAGCATATGTCTATCTTTTATGGTTGACTCACAATAACACGTGTAACTCCCGATAGCTTAGCAGTTCGGAGCTTTCTGATTATATTTGTTTACTCTTACGTTTATAATACTCTCACTCATCCCTAATTAAAAAAAGTTAACATTATTACCTATTCAATAAAAAAGAATCATAGAAATCGGTATAGAAACACCAAACTTATACATGAATACAATAATAAGCCATTGCGCCGTCGCGCTTTAATACTGAATCATGCTGTAAGATGTTATTGTGATTATTTTTGTGTAAATTTTGTTGCTATTTTATAAAATAGGTACTTATTAGTTATTTTGGTAATGATTAAATATTCGTTCAAATTACAAATTATTAATAGTTTCAATTTTATTTCTTTTTATGTAGGTGAAAGAGTAGTAGAAGTAGGAGCATAGATTTTTAGATACCGATAGGTTAGTTTTGGCTAATTTATGTTCTGTTTTTTTAGTATCAAGTAGGTAAAAACGTAGATACTTTTATTAATTAGTAGTTATTTTATTAATTAGTTATACGTAGTTATAGGTATTTATTTTTAGTGAAGTAGGTATAGTTATTATAATATAACTAGCTGCTGCCCGCGACTTCGTCCCCGTGGAATCCCCGATTTTAAAACATTCTTTATCGCTGCTCCACTCCTATTGGCTTAAGCGTGATGGTATATAGCCTAAAGCCTTCCTCGATAAATGGTCTATTCAACCCAAAAAGAATTTTTGAATTCGAACCAGTAGTTCCTGAGATTAGCGCGTTCAAACAAACAAACAAACAAACAAACAAACAAACAAACAAACAAACTCTTCAGCTTTATAATATTAGTATAGATTTTGCACAGGCATTTCAGCCTTACTTTCATTTCTTTTTTTGTTGTAAGTTGTACATATTTCACACACACATAGTGATCTATCAATGCACAGCCCAAACCACTGAACGGATCGGGCTGAAATTTGGCATGCAGGTAGATGTTATGATGTTATGTTATGTTAGTTGCCGCGGCCCTGGAACGCAAAGGGCACATGGAGGAGCACGGGTGGGTTTTAGTCAGTAAAAGTCTGACACTCCCTACCGCTCCACCCAGGGCGGGAGGGGTCATTTGATGATTTCCCATCCAAAAAAAAAAAAAAAGGTAGATGTTATGACGTAGGCATCCGCTAAGAAAGGATTTTGATTAATTCTACCCCCAAGGGGATAAAATAGGGGATGAACGTTTGTATGAAACTTTGTCAATTTTAAACCGATCGGGCTGAGAGTTTCAAAATCAGGGGTAAAGTAACTATTCCACGCGGACGAAGTCGCTGGCAGAAGCTAGTATTAAATAAATCGAAAATAATTAGGTATCTACTCTTGAACATTTATTAACATTTTATTTTTATTTATTTTTTATTTAATTAAAACAACACAACAATTTAATTTCGCTTGTGATCTTATCACAAGCGAAATTAAATTCCAAAATAAAATCCACAGCATTCTGGAATTTATTCAGAATGCTATTAATTTCAATAAACTTGTATCCATATTTTACAATACCAATAAATATGGCTGACATTTCATACTCGGCTTAAATTGTATTCAGATGATATGCGGTTTTATTTTTAAATCGAGCTTATAAATCTGTCATACGTATTTCACACTGAGGTTTTAATCACTGGGAAATGTATTTATGTATGTATGTACATATTTATGAATCGACCACTGATTTGACAACATCATAAACTTGGAAAAAGTAGTGTACAACTTTTATTCTTCAATCATGCGAAAGTTGTATCAGCAATGCTATTCTGTAAGAACTCACTCCAGTGCTCACTTCTGATTCTGCGGTGAAAACTGTATTTGGTATTCTGTAACTTGATGAAAACTAGGCTAGCGCCACTATGTGAGAACATAGGTGAAGCGAACTACTTTTAATTGAAAAGTTATTTAACTTGACAGTCAGAATACCAAAAACTTTTCACTTCAGGTGAGTTACGAAGTGTAATCGAAAATGAGATATGAATCGTATTCGCACGTGAGTTCTTAGGGCGCTTTCAATTTAGACGTTTCGTGTCGGACCGCTGCCGCACGTTTACCGTGCCGCTGGTTATATCCCGCTGCCGGGCCGCTGCAGTACGGTAGCGGTCCGGCACCAAACGCCTAAATTGAAAGCGTATTTGACTGCCGTGCGTTTGTATCCTAGTGATGTGACATCAGTCAAGCCATGGACTCTATTCTGTATTTGGATTTGTATTAATTACTACAAAAAAAAAGTTATGGATATTTTCTTATTATTATTGCATTACAGATGATATTTCTGCATAATATTATATTATTTTAAATTATTATGTAGAAATATCATCTGTAAAAAGATCGCTATATATGGAAGCATCAGAATCTCCACTTAAATTAGAGGCGGATGAGATTGCTCTAAGTTCATCCGATGCGGACTGAACCTGACTGTTTGTCAATGTCTGTGTCTGAGATCCTGGAGATTGATTTGAACTTTATAATAATAATAAATTATTAAATGAAAATTTTATGGAATTAGCTCTGACGTCTATTCATCGCACTATTCAACACTGAAATGAACACGTGATGTTTGCGCGGTTGCCGTCCTGTTGTCGAGCGTACGCGGCACCGGTGCCGCACTGTTGCCGCACCGCGCGTTTTGTATGGAAAAATACGATCGTCCGTGCGCTGTACGACTAACGCACCGCTTCGGCACCGCAGCAGGCCGTTAAGAAACGCATAAATTGAAAGCGCCCTTACAGAATAGCACTGCTGTTATTAATCAATCAAGGGTTTCCAATAGTTGGCTAAAGACACGTTCCCAACTACAACCTGAGGCTCTTGAAATAGGTTGCAGATTTAGTTCGAAAGAGTCACCGCGGCCTTGGAACACAAAGGGCATTAAGAGGAACACGGATGGGTTTTAGTCAGTAAGAGTCTCAATTCTATAATTTTTGTATTCATGCACCCTTAATGATTAGTCTTGTTAAGCGATGACACAGGTTTTATAAACCTAGCTCAGGAAAGTCGCGAATTATACATAATTGTAGGTTTTGAAAATGAAAATAATATATGTATCTAGTTTTAATTTCCGCGAATATTAGTGGGTTGCAGGTATGCACCTCCCTCCCGCCCGCTATATTATGCACATGCAAGATTACAAGGCAAATGCAAGGATTTTATGCACATGCAGGAAGGCTAAGCAAAACCCAACACCAATACCGACACGTGTTTCGCCTCTTCACGAGGCATACTCAGGGGACGTGTTGACTCGCTGACCGTTGAGTTGCGACTGAGAATTCAAAATTAGAATGGATTTCCGCAAAGTAACGCCTGACTCAATCAATTTTATAATTGTAGGTTTAAAATATTTTTTTTAAGTCCTGAAATATTATTAATTTAGATATAACATATTTATTTGTTGGATACTACCATGATTATTTATTTAAGATTACTTGTGGCTATTCATACATATGTAACTATATTGTGTAAAAAGATTTATTTAATTAATAAAGAAAAAGTCTGACACCCTTCCGCTCCGCCCAGAGCGGGAGAAGTCATTTGCTGATTTACCACCCAGGAAAAAAAGACTCTCTCTTGTCTAGAACCTCAGCTCGCATGGAAGTCGCATTACATAGCGGGCTGCAGAGGAATATTTTGATCAATCGCTCGATCGTGCCCCGCATTGTAACATTAAACTTGCACGCGAGTTGCGAGAAGTCGACAACAAGTGAACAGTTTATTAAATTTTGAAAGTTGTGTGACAACGTAATAATGACTAATGGGTCAGTAGGTACAATAAGCTAGATAATTTAATCTAATATGCATTGAATAGCAATCTAAGAGTGAGTTTCTGAATTGAGTTAGAAACTTGTCAGCATAATAAGCAAAATCAGCCTTTTAACGTTCCCACTGCTGGGACACAGGCCTCCTCTCTAGGAGAGAGAATGGGCCGTAATCCAGCACGCGGGCCCAGTGCAAGTTGGTGAATGTCACATGTCTTCGAATTATTGTTTCTAGGACATTGCTGGTTTCCTCACGATGTTTTCCTTCACCGTTTTGAGAGCAGTGATGATGAAATTAATTACACAAAGTAATGCGCCTGGCTGGGTTTGCAACCACGTCCTACAATTCGTAAGTCGGGGCCGCTACCACTTGGCCACCACTGCTCTCGAACTTTTCAAACCCTACATAGATGCCATATTTTATAGGTTATGAGACTTATGAGGCTAAAGTGAGAAATACTGAACGTTAAATACTAAATTCAGAAACCCACTCAAGTTTTTGACTCTTGTTCTGGCTACAATATGTCACATGCTCGAATACACATTCACAGTTTCCCCACTAACTTGTACAAAAGCGATTTTAAAACTGACATCCATTTTCAATTCAAGTTTAATAGCCATCAATAGTTGGTAATTGATGACCCCGTCATATTCCTTAACGGGCTTATAACTGCAATTTAATTGCTCCAAAGCAATTTGCGTCTTAGTCACTGGAATTTAGATTGAATTTCTAACGACAAGCAATTGGTCATAACATTTTATAGGGATTCATTTTCATTTTGCAAGGTAATACATTTGCTGGACGTCGTAAGTTTGCAGAATTTGATTTTGAAACTTTATTGCGCTAGTTTGTAATAGGATTCAAGATTGATGTTCAGGTTCAGGTGGAGTCTTATTTCCAATTGTTTTTGGTGCGAAATTAATGAAAATAGAATCTAGGTACCTACCTACTTACCAAAGTGAAGGTACATATTGTGAGTGAAATAAACTCTATAGAGTTTATTTGCAGATTTTGAAAGCCCTCCGCTACCTACCTAGTTTTAGAGATGTAGGCTCATATTCCAGTTCAGATTCAGGAACTCAGTCTGCATCAGAAAAATCCTATATTAATTTCAACTTAAAGCAAGTGTAATGATTCGTGCTAGACTGGAGTAAAAGAAAATCATGTGTTTTGGAATATCGGGTTCACTTCTGAACTGTGATTATACATAAGTTCAGTTAGGAATACTTGTACATTTCTGTCCTCAATTGGAGCAGAAAAACAATTTACTGAAACCCTCTAGTATCAAAAATATTTCAATTAATTCCACATGGCCGTTCAATTTACACATTAGTCCAATATAAACACACTACGAGCCGCTTGGTCGGATCGCAGGAATTCGACCCGCTGACAGTTGAAGACGCGAGCGCATTCCTGAGCTAAGCACTTTCGGTACACACTCGTAAAACTAAATGAAACGCCACGGATTCTTTAGGTATTAGTTTATATTAATTTAGGAAAGCAGCCGAAACGTTTTTATTATGAAAAGTATGTAGAATCAAATTTTCTCATGATTCAAATTGCCACAGTAATATACATCTTTCATCGCGCCACGTCAAAGAAGTGCAATTCCAGACTCTGAGTTGTTGCGGACAGGATTAGTAGCCTTTTTTTAACGTGCGGAAATCCTCATGGACTGTCCCCCGTCTGGGGAAGACGGGGGGGTGTGCCGGACTCTTACCGGGTAAAACCACCACGGTGTTCCGTCACTTGACCGTAGGCCGGGTTCGCGGGATTCACAAAAGCATCCTGCCTTTTTTACCCACATACAACCTTCACAAATATTCGAAAACATATAGTAATGTATTTACAAGTTTAAACAAAAATAAATTAAAAAGCTGGTTCACCGATCATTAGTCTTTTTAAATCAAATCAATTAACATAAAAGACTTCAAAATTCGTACAAAAGCAATGGCACCGACACTTTGACTTTGTAGTCGAATAATAACAAAGTTATTTCAATTATTGCCTCCTAATTGAATCGACTGAACTCGCAAGGCGTGAACAGATGCTTAGTGTCTTAAAACAGAGTTTAAAAAGTAGGTCCTTAGAATTTTGATCGCGTTTTTTTTTTTTCAATTCAGAATAGTTGGTAAGGTAAATTTTAGTTAAAGCGACGTTTGTTTTGAAAAATGCAATCGTTTATTCGAATTGAGATAGATTTCAAAACAATCACATACCAACACTAATCAACACCTAATCAGAAATTGGGGTAAGAAGGTTTTTTAGCCGGAAAAACCGTGTCCATTTTTCTGGGAAACTTCATGCGTCTCGCATCCAGCGGGTCACCGCGGCCTTCACCTACCTTTCCTACGTTTTCCTGAATTTCATTCATTTAAAACCTCCTAATATATAAAACAACTTTGAAGTATGGAGCCAATTTCTATGTTCAAAAAGAAACTTCATAGGGGCAAAATTGCCAAGAATCACGTTTATAATAATTAATTGACTTTTTTCTGCAATATAGGCGCGGCTTCCCCTGCTTAAAAACCTTTTTACCCAATTTGAATGTACTCAAACAAACCCCTGCGTGAAAGTACGGGTATGAAACATCCACCAGCCTTACCCGGAAATTACTGCAGTCCAAACAAAACTCCAATAGCTAGAAATTACCCTTTAGCGTTGACTGCGGCGTAAACACAGGGCTGCCCCGTTCCATTAGTTACCTGTCAAGGGGTTAACCCTGACGATGCTGATGTGCCACAGAATAGGTAGTAACAAAAGGTCGGCTCCATAAACAGCGTCACGCATATATAGGCGTATAGTACGTGCGGTGATGGCAAACAAACTTCGGTCGCGAATACGCTTGCACTCGCTCTACATGAAATGTGTCTGTGTATGTGTGCGTTTTCAGTCGTTGTATGAGGCTGACCTTCTGCAACTATCTATTTTGTGGTCCAACCTAATAAGTACCTGAGGTTCCTTCAGCACGGGTCATTAAATGCATTGTATCGTGACGCTGACTTGATTGTTCGACAGGGATTTGTTAATTAAAGTTGTTTGGAATTAGATTGTGCGGAAATCCAAGTGCAAACTCTCTAAACTCAAGCCATCCAGCACTCGCCATCCGATAACAATCAGGCCCGGGTCGAGGGCGCGTTGTCTTCCAAGCGTGCCTCAAAAAGATGTCAGCTTACAACACAGCGTTTATACGCACAGTGTCGGTCGACATGGCGACACTTAAGTCTTTTGGCTGATGTTATCAGTACTAATCTCAGACTAAGGAAATACTAATACTATAAAGAGAAAAGATTTGTTTGTTTGCATTGAATAGGCTCCGAAACTACTGAACCGATTTGAAAGATTATTTCACTGTTGGAAGGCTCACTATCCCCGGGTGACGTAGGCTATATTTTATCGCCGTGTTCCCACGGGAACGTGAAGTATGCTTCTCTAGGTCCACCTATAAATACGAATTTAATTTTCAAACCCTTCTATTTATGTGTAAACAACATTTTACTGTAGGTAACTTTCAACAAAACGTTATTTACACAGCCAGCCGCCCACTAGCAAACTTTTCTACAAACCATGGCACTTCAGCGTCAACAGTTTTCAACAAGCCCGCAGAACATGAAAGTGCTAACAAAACTGGCAGCTGACAGCCAACTATTTCACAAAACGGCCGACTTTCCATACCTACTAGTAGGTAAATAAGGTGTATTAATTAGGAGCGGGTATTTTACTTGGTTAATTTACTTTGTAGTACTAATTTAACTGCTCGTCCGTTCCAGGAATCCTAAACGCGGTTCTTAAGTGTTGGGCCCTGCCTGGGTACAATATTGTTAGTTAGGTAAATTGTTATTACACGACTGCCCAAAAAAGGAGTGTATGTTTTCAGGGTTCATGTATGTATGTATGTTTGTGTGAGTTTCTTTATTCCACCATAACTTCTTAACGGCCTAACCGATATCAATGTATGTGGTATCGTTAGAAGCGTTGAGTTATCCCGGGTAATATAGGATAGAGACAATTTAAATAAATAAAAAGGGGGAGCCATGGTTCATTCATTTTTGTCCTGTCGTGTCCTTTACCGTTAGAACGTCACTGTATCTGTTAGTCAATTACTGTGTTTTTAAGTTATTCCTATGTTCTGCCACTGCTAGAAAAAGCCTCGGGCCGTACCACGAAGTGCCAATGCTATCATTATTCAGTGTGAAAAAGGGATAGTGCTATTCGTCTTGTATAACTCCATCTCTCTCTGACACAGGAAGCATGATGGATTTAAGACGTCATAGTAGGGCTACTGTTCTATTTTTTCTCCAACCCTCATTATGTGTTCCTACACCCGTCTCTGACCAACTAAATATTTTTATTTTTTAAATTCGCGGTTGAGCTAGTTTAAACAAAATATCAAGCTACGCTTCTCATCTTTCAAATAACTGAAACTTAATTAATATTGTAGAGCCTTAAAGCCTGCGGTGTGGAGACCTCAGGGAGGTAATTATGAAATTCCGGGCGGAAACAATGTGACGCACACATGTGGGGGAAATAGTTATTTGTGTTTATTATGATGTCAGTTGAGACAAATTGTTTATTCCTTAATTTTGGATAGTCACCTGTATAATGAGGTTTCAGTGGCTAAATAAGAACAGTTGCGTGGGTCGATCGTTACAACTTCGTTTCCTGCCGAAGTCAATCCGTGGATGAGAGCCATATAAAGATACCTCCATGTTTCGGGAACCACTTTAAGCCATTAGTCCTGGTTGTCATTTGAACATCTTTGACCGTAGTTACAGCCAAAAAATCGGGTTAAACTGAAAGCCGACCCTAATATAATAGAGTATAATACTTAAAAATTCTAATTATTCCGCCAGATAGATTTTGAAAAAAATATTAGTCGCTTATTTTATTTTTCACGTAAAAAACGAAGACGATACAGTACATTGCATACTCGTGTGACGTCACTGCGTGCTACAATTTTTACTACGCCGTGAGGTCACAAGCCGTGGGGGCTTGTGACTTAGTACTGGATCCCATCGGATGACGGAAACTGATCTGTGATGCTTTTTATCTCCGTCAATTTGTATGGATATGAAAAAGAAAAAAAATATGTGCATACATTTTTTCTATAATCTAACTAACGGACCCATTATTGCTAAGCATGTAGGGATAATGTAAGTACGAATATTACGCGTCAGCAGTTTGTAGTATGAAAGAGAAGTATGGATGGACGATCGCCAGTTACTGCGCGTTGGCCGCTCGGTGTGCTCCTAATCGCGCTTGGGATTTCGGAAATAAATGAGTATTTTACAAAAAACGAATCAACGCTTTTATTTCATACATCGAGTGTCGTAGTAACTCACGTGGCATATTCAGTAGGGTAGGAAGGTACCTACAATCATATTGATTGACATGGAATTATGAGGTTGTGAATACCAGGACTATTTTGTGAACGTGATCTCGTTGCCTCGTTGGTCTAGTGGTTGCGAGCGCTACTACTGAGCATTTATTAATGATGTGTAATCATGGAGGAGCTCGTGGCTAAATTATCACAGCCGCACGGGTCGATCTTCTAGGTTAAGCAACGCTTGCCGAGGTTGGTCTGTGGATGGGTGACCATCTTAACATAACGAGACTTCTCCGTGCCTCGGAAAGCAAGTTACGCCGTTGGTCCCGGCTGTCATTTGGAGATCTTTGGCAGTCGTTACGGATTGTCAGAAGCCAGAAAATCTGACACCAGTCTTGCCAAGAAGTACCGTGTTCCCCAGTTAATGGGTTGTGGAGGTCTGGTAGGCAGCCGCTTCACGTAAAATACTGGTATTCAGCTGAATCCGGCTTGACTGGGAGCCGACCCCAATGTAGTTGGGAAAAGGCTAGGCAGATGAATCATCTCTTCTTCCGCTCTGGACGGAGCCATGTATCAGACTCTTATTGACTAAAACCTATCAGTGTTCCTCTAAACGCCTTTTGCCTTTCATGGCCAACGTGACTCTTTCGAACAAATTCCGCAATGCTGAGCATTACACTTAGATTCTACGGTTGGACAAAATGTTATTGGAGTTTAACATCTGGTATTACTCAGTAGCAGCACGGAGTTTAGAGTTGTTCTTTGTTGATAGAAAAAAGCCCGCCGCCGCTATCCACAGCCCGACTTCCCCCATTGCTACACGTAGGCTTCTTTTCCGCATCCAGGATGAATGAACTAAGCTATTAATATCGGGGTAATGTAGTGTGGCCCCTCTGTCTGTCTATCTACTTATCAATCGAGGAATTCAGGTTTGTGGTGTCATGTTTATTCTGTTTCAAAAGAACAATTAAACTAAATTACCGCTTCAGCTTCTCTTGATACTCGTAGCGTAAAATATAATATCCAAGAAGACATTGAACACCACATCATTTATGTGTAAATACGATACTGCGAGCCTCGCTGTTCCGAACTTATAATTATGTGTAGGTACTTATCGTGACGCTTATTGTTGCTTTCTTGTTTCTTGGGGGATGCAAGATCCGGTGTTTCATTCTTTCGGGTAAAAACTGAAATCTTCGCTTATGAATGCTCCTACTAATGTAGGAGCATTAGCAACAGTAATTTTATCAGTCTAGGAATTATCCTAGGCTGATAAAATTTTGTCATCATTCAGGATAAATATGATGCAAACCACGTTCTGGTATGGGACTTTCTATACGTATTATCACGGAGTATGATCCCTTGATATCATATCTCCTATTTATTTCCTTTTTTAAAGTTTATTTAACAATGTCTGGCAGTTTGAGTACTTTTGCGGCGAACCCAAATGCCCCTTCTATGGTATTGTTCGCTAGCTACACGACTACTGACAAAGGCTTGCACTGAATGGACAGGCCCACTTAAATCTGTGTGGTTCTTTCCTCAAAAGAACATTGCAGGCACAGATCGACATGGTTCTCATATAGCATTTATTGTGAATGTTAGGACTATGTAGATCGCCATATTAGGGTCTTATTTCAGTTAGTCTGGCAGTTTGAGTTATTTAATCGTTGAGCTCTAAGTTTGAGCTACACGGTAACTGAAAAATGACTGCACTGTCTGGACAAGTCCACTCAAATCTGTGTAGCACTTTCCTCAAAGTGCCACCTCAGACATTAACCTACATGGTTCTCATATGATTTGACCAGTACGGATTGTATGGACTTTAAAAGAGACTGACCTCTGAGTTTGTTTCGGTGTTTCTTCTCAGAGTAGTCGGCTAGGAAACACCGGCGTCATCTAGGTTAAAAAACCAATGACGTTGGACGTGTAAAAGTTAATAAATATCATTTTATCATTAATTTATCATTTAGGTATCCGAATTGCAAGCGGGCGGAGCCGAAGGCCAGTTTTATATGTAAATCGGGCTTGTTTCCGCAAGTCCACGACTAAGCGCGTATTTTGCCAGCACGTGTTATTCGATCCACCGCAGCTCCCCAAGGAAGGCCAGCAACGCCTTAGTATTCAATTGATAACTACATCACAGAGGGTACCCGGGTACCCGAAATACTTAGCCTTGTAATCCGCGACTACCGGGTGACTTAGGAGCAGATATGCTGCTGTCTAATCCTCCTCCATGCAGGCTCTATAAAGCGGGCTCCCATGATAAAAGTCCCGTGGCCAGTTGCGACGGCTGTGACTGTAGATTACTATTGTTTAGTCAGTGTTAGGGCTTGTTTCATGAAACGCCATCAATAGCATCTCTTTGGCCTGCCAAAGCTAGTAGTATTACAAGAAGCAAAGTAGTAGTACCCTGATTACCTAAAACCTAGTAATAATCTAGTGTCAAGTTAATTAAGACCACCTAAGCATTATCACCTGCAACAAATACCGTTAGTATCAGCACGCACTGAATACGAGTGGGGGGGGGGGGAAACGTAAACCTTATTTAATTACGTAAACGCCAAACGCGGTCCACGGCCCATGACCTGATTACCAGGATTATAGTGAGCACCTGAAATTTATGAACACTTTATTTTCTAATTAGATTTCGTTTTGTTGGGTCTGAAGTATGATTATTCAGAGTTCTATACAGATTATCCGATATCTAAAAATAGACCACCATTTTATGTGTTAAATATGCAAAGCTCTGATTTTCAGTGAGTCTTTACTTTAGTTGAAGGATTAAATGCGCTGCAGAGAAGTTACCATAATTTCAATCGGCATACAATTATCGTTCTTTTCATCTGGGAAAATGGAAAACTTTCCTTACAGATGAGGCCACAATTATGTAAGCTACTTGCTTCGATTTTAATCAGTCATAATTTTCTACTCCCTAAAACATAAATGAAGTCGAGTTTGGTTATGTGCTAATACGTATATGACCAATCCAGAAATAGCTTCGACTTCTGTAAACATTAATAAATGTAGTAACTTATTTGTTAATTTGGAATTTTTCAGTAGCAATTCTGATCCTGGGATTTGTTCCCAGTTACAAAGATATAGGGTAGATAGCAATAGGCTTGCTTTCTATTACTTTGGACTATACATAACTGGTGACTACACATAAATCTTCTTATCGCGTCGATTATAACAGCCGCACGGGTCGATCTTCGAGGTTAAGCAACGCTTGCCGAGGTTGGTCTATGGATGGGTGTCCATCTTAACATAACGAGACTTCTCTGTGCCTCGGAAAGCACGTTAAACCGTTGGTCCCGGCTGTCATTTGGAGATCTTTGGCAGTCGTTACGGATTGTCAGAAGCCAGAAAATCTGTTACCAGTCTTGCCAAGAAGTACCGTGTTCCCCAGTTAATGGGTTGTGGAGGTCTGGTAGGCAGCTGCTCCGCGTAAAATACTGGTATTCAGCTGAATCCGGCTTGTATGAGAGCCGACCCCAATATAGTTGGGAAAAGGCTAGGCAGATGATGAGTTCACCATATTATACCATTTCGGCCAAGTTGGTGGCCACGATATTGCTTCGCTGGAGGTGTAGTGCAAGTTTAAGTCATCTAGGGTACCTACAGGTGAACGGACATTTGGGTCACTGCAGAAAATGAGAAATAGTTGAACCGTACCGCACTCGCACTGGATGTTTGATAGATCGTTAATGTGTACATACACATTATTATCAATGTCCAAGTCAAACCAATGAATTAGACCATTACACGGCACTTTTGAATGTCATAATTTACATTTAAAGCGACTCTAGTGTCCATTCGCAAAGGTACATTCTTTTGAAGAAGAACGGACAAGAAACTCCATAGTTACTCTTTTCAAAAAATGTTTTACAATATTTGGTATAAGTACAATATATACGTACCTATATACATATACATACATATGTATGTGAGGTCGATGCACATAGAGTACACTTGTTATGAAACCAAGTATTACCAGCAGAAGTAAACTTATTCATTTTTGGTACTCACATATTTAGAAATATTGAAACTGTATGAGATAACAGGAAAAAAAATAAAAAACACAAAAAAGAAACAATACATTCATAGAGTTAAACATATGTACCTACATAAATCAACCAGTTTGATTTTGTCTACACCCTTGATTGCCCTATGAAGCAAGACCAGCATGTTTCCTATCATTCTTATGCTAAATGTAATCTTTTAATTTGGAATTTGCCACATCATTAATGTTAGTCTGATCTGAAATGTATCTTGATAAACTAAAAACAACTCATCATCTGCCTAGCCTTTTCCCAACTATATTGAAAGAAAGAAAAATGTTTATTTGGGACTCGCGCAAGACAAACAAAAGAGAAAACAAAACAGAAAAATAAATTCTCAAAAGCTCTCGATACAAGTTGTGCGAGGCCAAAAAGGTTCCTATCTCAGCACATGCTACTATATTAAAAAAGAAACAACGCTATTGGGGTCTGCTCCCAGTCAAGTCAGATTCAGCTGAATACCAGTATTTTACGTAAAGCGGCTGCCTACCAGACCTCCACAACCCATTAACTGGGGAACACGGTACTACTTAGCAAGACTGGTGTCAGATTTTCTGGCTTCTGACATCCCATAACGACTGCCAAAGGTCTCCAAATGACAGCCGGGACCAACGGCTTAACGTGCTTTCCGAGGAACGTTACCTTCCGTATATACCGTATTAACTAAAAACAACTATAATCATAAAATACTTATATAAAAAAATATGACAAAACTGATATTAATAACTACAGATCCATTTTGGTAAAAAAAAAAAACAAGGGATTCAGAAAAAGAAAGTCCATAAATATCCAAACAATAGAAAGAAATGTACCTTAGCCTCGAATACTGGCGTAATATATTTTTGCCAATTAGCTACTAATACCTACAATAAGTATAATACAAACAACCCTTACCTATACCCAACTCAATTTGATTATATTTTGCGAAACAAGACAAGTGTTGTCACGTTACCGTATCTCTGAGCGAACAATGTCGATTTATAAGCTCCTTTGCGATATAATACTATATCAGAGTCACCTTTCTGGGAAATAACATCACATGGGACATAAATAAGGACTTTTCTCTTTGTGGAACTTGGTTCATTTTAATGATTAAAGGAGTATTTTGGTTTGCCATATAACAATTGTATCTAACAATTGTTATAAAATAAGTCAAACAATATTTTTTGCGTTCTATTAATAGTAATCCTTACCTAAATTTAATTTTTAGTCCACATATTAGGAAAATGGAAGTTGAATATTTTTACTAGAAATAAAATTTCGGGGTTGCTGAACTAATCGTTGATAAACAAAAAAAAAAGGGGGGGGGCTCACGGAGTATATTTTATCACGGGAATTTTAACAAAAAAGTGCATTCCATATTAGCCAACATCTTAAAATTAGTCCAACGTGGATCCGATTATCCGATCTCTACTTATATTTATATTGAAATGCGCTACCGTAAGTAATGGCACGTCCCTATAAAAAATGGATTTGGGCGATCGTTATCGCTAATAGAACGTCACTTAGTCTAGCGCCCATGGGGTTTGAAAAGACGAGTAAACTTATTTGGGTTCCGTTTTCCATACGGACGTTCAGAACCCTCAAAAATTGTTATTCTTTGACGAAAAACACAAGCCACACAACAGTGTGACAACATATATTTATACTTCACAAACCTTTTTTTTTTCTGGATAGGAAATCATCAAATGACTATTCTTCCGCTCTGGGCGGAGCGGAAGAAAGTGTCAGAACTCGGACTAAAACCCACCCGTGATCCTTCTTTAGCCCTTTGCGTTCCAGGACCGCGGTGACTGTTTCGAACAAATTCCGCAACCATACTTCACAAACCTGCATCTACGTTTAATATTGACGTATAATTGTGTACATGTATAGAGCAGTAACAAAGCGAATTACATTCGCAACATCGGGTCCGCAGCCGTCCCACGTTCGAGAGTGATTTTGCCTACTGGGGTACCCGGGTACCCGACATGTTGTCTACTTACCCGGTTACATTTCCGTGTGATTGGTCTCGGCATTAGTGTAAGCAGGAACTGAATTCCTAAGTGGTACTAGAGTGCTTGAAATAAAATGAACAGAACGCTCAGCGTACTGGGTACGATATACGGTGCCTGTTTTGTAATTGGGTATTTGACTTCTATTAAAACTTCGTGGAATTTGGGTTTGGACTTCACATTGGTGTTGGTGTTGACCGTGACGTCATACGCAATTAGTGCTGTCGTTGTTTATCATAGATTTCTAAATACTCCCAGCTCCGTCATTTCATGAGATTTTCAAACATATTTTCTTTGTTGCATCTTGTCTTTTGTCAAGATTTTCAGAAATCTATTAAAACAATACAGTTGAATTGCTCAGTTCAAATAATTTCGATATCTTTCCTTTTGGATTAGTGTGGTAGAAATAATTTTCCCTGTTTTTTTTTTATTATCAGACATAATAATTCACGCCATTCGTCATCACGACGACATAGTAAGACGTATCACCATTGAACTATAAGCGATTGTATTTAAATAAATAATCACAACTTACATGCAGTGTATCTTATTATTTTTAAATCATTACCCCTTCGGAATCATGGTGACAATTGGGAAAGGATTTAGGTAGTGAACGAAGTCGATTCAAATTTAATTGTAAACTACATACATAGCTTTTGAAAACTTGTGCTCAGAGCACAACCAATTTTATACCATGTTTATAACACGTCAAGATATAAAATGTATCATCGCCAATAGTGTAGTTGACTAAAAAAATCTAATTAGCCCGTCAGATAGATTTCCAAAAAATATTGGACACGTATTTTTTCTTTTTTCACGTAAACAAAAAATGAAGCCGATACAGAGCGTTGAAAACTCGTGTGACGTCACTACTCGCTACAATTTTTAGCGAGCCGTAACGTCACAAGCCCCCACTCCTGATCTTTGATGCTTTGTATTTTCGTCAGTTTTTATAGATTTGATAAAGGAAAAAATACGTGTTCAATATTTTTCTATAGTCTAACTGACGGACTAAACATAATCATATATTTTTTACTCAGGAAACATCCCTATTCCATCTCTAAAACATATCAAAATCCACACAATAAAATAACATTTTCATTGTTCCAGAGCGATTCGGGGAACTAAGAACACTCAGCACATCATTCTCATCGCTGTCGTCAAGAAAAGGTATGTTTTTTTCTAATTTACAAAGAAATGTTATACATTAAGCTTGTTACAATCATACTTACAATTTCTTTTATGAGATTTTTTTTTGCTGTAAAAGCAGAAATATTTTAAGCCCGTTTTTCAGAGATACATGAAACATGATTTTGTTCAAAATACTTTCTGATTTCTTTATGAAAATTTTGTTTTTATCATTTCGTGGATCAAATACGTATTCAATCAAATAATCAAGTCACAAAAAAACGACCACATCTAGTTTAAAATGACCAACAAATATTGACGCGCACCTAATTTGTTAAATATAACCTATTTACAAAATAAATATAATTTATATGATTTAACGAAAGCACAAAATAAAACTCAATAACTTCAGCTTTCAAAATGGATGCCATGTCAAGGTCGACCATGAAAATAAATATATTTGCATCGAAGATATGTGGCGTCGCATTGAGCGCTGTAAAATGTACGAAGTGACATTTATTGAGATAGCTCTCGACCTTCGCAAGTAGTCAGGTGTGTAAGGACGGGATAAATTTGATCCGTTTTCTCCACATCAAAGGTATTTGAAATATTCCTATGCATTGATAACACGAACACAACAAAAAGAAAATGATGATAAATTCGTAATCAATGGAATTTATTAGCAGTGGTGGCCAAGTGGTAACGGCCTCGACTTACGAATTGAAGGTCGCGGGTCCAAACCCAGCCAGGCGCATTACTTTGTGTAATTAATTTCATCACCAATGCTCTCAAAACGGTGAAGGGAAACATCGTGAGGAAACCGGCATGTCCCAGAACCAAAAATTCGAAGACATGTGACATTCACCAACCCGCACTGGGCCCGCGTGGTGGATTACGGCCCATTCCCTCTCATGGAGAGGAGGCCTGTGTCCCAGCAGTGGGAACGTTAAAAGGCTGATTATGCTATTATGCTTATGCAATGGAATTTCTACCAATCAATGCATCTTTCTCGGCCGTAATCATGAATTCACGATAGCCACAGAAACATACTACTAATGCAGTCCAATCAGCAATCTTTGTAATTGCTCATTTCCCCTTATGATTGTTCATTATAGTCTATGGTAGATCTACAGACTGATGTTATGAATACGAAGGAACGAAATGAGGTGTGTACTCTAAAGTAATATTATAAAGAGGAAATATTTGTTTATTTATTTGTACCGAATAAGCTTCGAAACTACTGTACCGAGCGAGTAACATAGGCTATATTTATCCCCATATTCCCACGGGAACGGGAACTACGAGGGAGAAACCGCGGGGCTCTGCTAGTAATAAAACGTATAACAGAATAAACGCAATACCTACCTCTTAAAGGGTCATTGTAATCATCACTGATGAGATGAGTAGAATGATCCCTTAAGAGGTATTTCGTTTATTCTGTTATACTCGTACATTGTATATAATCATGAGTATAGAACGTGTGTGCGTAGCCAGAAAGATGGTTCTATTTATTCTGAATGGGAAATCATCAAATGACTTCTCCCGCTCTGGCCGAAGCGGAAGGGAGTGTCAGACTCTTACAGACTAAACCCCACCCGTGATCCTCCGAATGCCCTTTGCGTTCCAGGGCCGTGGTGACTCTTTCGAACGAATTTGATTTTTCCCTACTAAGTTTTGGTGGTTACGTTCAAATAATGATGTAATGTTATCTCAGTGCGGAACTGTACTATGTTCAGAAGCATTGCTGCGCTTATCTCTTTATTTACAGAACTATAGTAATATTTTGTTATTGATGTCGAAAGCAATCAGCTTTCAAATAAATTATTTACACATGAAATATTTTCTTACACTAAAACATTTTCATGAAATTCCACATGCGAATAATTTCGAACAGTAACTGCAATATTCACATGTATGAATTGAAATTAATTACAACATATATTATGCGTTCATTATCATTGTTAAAATCAGGTATTACCGCCCTTTTGTTTACACATCAAAAGTTTTCTCATAAATACTCCGACAACCAGCCATTTATAACGCAAAATAGTTTCGAAATTACTGAAATATTTCTCTCTAACGCCATACTTAATACAACATCAAACCCTGAACTTTATATAATACATGTCTACATAGGTATCTTAAAATTAATAAGCTGGATATTACGTCAGAAAATAAGAAAGATTAATATTATACTTATTTTGTCAAAATTTCTTTTTTGGGTACTTTCTACAAGATGGACCGTCCGACCCTAGCGCCCGGTCATCCTTGGAGGTATAAGTTGGGGTGTCCGTTATATTGTTATTATTGGCCGCAAAACGGGCTTACTTACTTTCGCTGGCTAGAAAATCAACTACCGACTCGGTCTTCTTATTTTCGTATCGATTGACTCCTTCGCAATTTTTACCAGTATGTGGCCCATAGATATAATAAACAAGCTTCTCCCGCTTTGAGCGGAGCGGAAGGTAGTATCAGACTCTTACTGACTACACCCCTCCTTGTTCCTCCTAATTTCCTTTGCGTTCTAGGGCTGCGGTGACTCTTTCGAACAAATTCCACAAGCGTAGCAGGCACTAAATCTGTGTAAGACATTGACTCTTTAAAGACCCCATGAAATACGCCGCGCCATCGACCGGGGCCTGATTGTTATCTGACAGCGAGCCACCTATAGCTCGCTATCCGCAGGTCCGCGCCTAAGGTGACCGGGATTCGCCCTGCGTTTCCCGACGCCCGGAGCGTCTTCTTCTGTTGCGGCGGCTGGAGTGTGAGGTTTCCCTCTCCCGCACGAGTTCTGCCGCCTCCACTGCATCGCAAAAGGAGATGTCCGAATCTCATGCCTTCTCGCTCTGGACCATGGATTAAACCAGGGACGGACGCGAGAGGTTGCCGCAGCCGATAAGCCTCGATGATGACCCGGCGTTGCTCCGCCCCAACAGGGCAGACCTCCACCACATGCTCCCTCGCATCCTCCTTGCAAGGCTGCTGTGCTATTTTTATTATTTGGCCACGATCTACTCCATATAATCTTAATTCACAGGACACCAAACACATTCTTCATACCTTTTAAACGAAGTTTGAATGTACTTAAAAACTTTCTATACTCGTGTAACAGATACATCGCAAATTCGTTGACTTTAAAAGTTTTGTTGGAAAAGCCAGTTTCACAGCGCGAATCGATATGAGCTTTGAAAGCCGTCATCTCAAATGCTTTAATTAAATAACTTTTTAAACTTTATTTATTGACTATTCGTCGAGATGCTGATGGCCTTATTATTAGCTACTTTGAATTTGATATTGTTCGTCGACTTTGTAGAGATTCTTTGAAATTCATAAGATGATTTGTGTAGTAATAATGCTTCTTTATATTAGCTATATGTCTTCGATAACTATTATGTTTTAAAGGTTTTTTATACCCTAATGCTATGTTCATTTCAACTGCTAAAAAGTTCGAACATACCTTTTCAATACTAGTGTTACCCCATTAAGAGCGTTGCAGATAGAAATCAGAAACTAAGGGCAAATCCACCACTAATATCACTTAGCAAACAAACATCCTCTCACTCCAAACGCATACACTATCTCCGTTCCGTCGTGGGTAAAAAACACACACACATTAGGTTATATTATATTAATTAATTAACAGTATCTACGCAACACTTTCTTCTCTGTCATATAATATTAACGACTTTCTTCACTTAGGAAACAAAAGTTGCTACGTTACGTGGCGAAAGTCGTATCTGAGCACACTTCCTTTTTCAGGAGTTATCCAAGTCTGTTTCGAGTGTACTTATTTATTTTGTATGATAATTTTCAGAATATTTCAGCATGTTTTATGCATATGATATATTCATAACAAAGATTGTTCGCATAAGGGTGATGAGATTTTACAGGAAGTTTATTCAGACGTACCTATAAAATCAATTCGAGGTTTATTTTGGGTCCTTAATTGTCACTTTATTAGCTCAAAAGTGTTTTAAGATTAAATGATAAATGATTTATTTTTGTAAGTAGGTTGTAAAAAAAAAAAAAAAAAAGTACACAGTACTTCAGGGGTTGTGAATTGTTCGAAAGAGTTACCGCTGTCCTGACACGCAAAAGGCATTTGGAAGAACAAGGGTTTATCGGTAAGAGTCAGACGTTCCCTTCCTCTACGCCCAAAGAAAATCATTTGATGATTTCCAATCCAAAAAAGAAAATACTATACTAAGATATAATGATGCAGAAGTATGGTAGTTAATTTCATAAATTATCACATTACATAAAAGCAACGCCTTCCAAAAAATATGTAAAATACACAAAAATTCAAATCATATTCCTTACCTAAAAAAAATATTTTAGCATACAACATGTAAGGGCCCTTCCCAGTTGTGGACCGTCTGTTTAAACGGAAGATGTCGAGATCCGCGGGGACCACGAGGTAGAACGGATGTTGGTTCCGTGTCGACAGCGGATTCGTCTAAAACCCAGATATGCTCTTTTTCTACACTAATATTATAAAGAGGAAAGATTTGGCTGTCTTTTTGGTTGTTTGTTTGCTTTGAATAGGCTCCGAAACTACTTGACCGATTTGAAAAATTCTTTCACTGTTGGGAAGTTATACTATTCCCGGATGACATAGGCTATATTTTATCCCCATATTCCCACGGGAATGGGAACTACGCGGGCGAAACCGCGAGGTGCTGCTAATCTCTGAAAAGTGAGAACAGTGTCATATAAATTGAACTGGCATATCTCTCGCTTTATACGGACTGAGGAAAAAGACGGTGCGGCTAAGTGGGAATGGGCAACAACTGATCAGCTCAGATCTTTGTAAAATTAGTTGTGCAACGAAGGTAAAAAGTTCCAATTTCACTATAACTTCAACGTCCGTGGATGTTGAACAAACTTCTATAAAAAAAGTACTAAGATACTTTACCTGTAAGATTTCAGTGCAGTAACCTACATAAATATCTCACAATATTGTCCCACTGGACAATGATCTCCTACATAGCCTTCCACTCTTCCCAGTGACATGCCTTCTCCGAACCATCCAATCGTATCGTAACGTAATCGTAAACGCCTCGTATAACCATTAAAAATATAACTACATTCGACTTGGATACAATTACTATGATATTTAATTTCGTAAATTATCACATTATATTATAGCAACGCCTCTTTCGTACTTAAGTATCCAACATTAAATCCAAGTAAACAAACCCAAACCACGTAACTGGCCAGCCATTTCCTCAGAAATCAATCTTTGTGCACAACTAAGGTATCAAGTTCCAATTTCACTATAACTTCGACTTCTGCGGACGCTGAACAAACTTCTCTATTACAAGTACTAACGTAGTTCACCTGTAAGACTTCAGTACTGTCACCTGCATAAATATGTCATCTATATTATCCTACTGCTGTACAAAGATCTTAGACTTCCACTCTTCCAGCCTTCTCCAGACCAATTCATAAACGTAAATAATAAAAAATCTCAATTTCTCTTAAACAAACTCTTGAAACTATAGTTAAAGGAGCATTGTTTAGAAAATGCTATGCTTGTAACACCATAAAATTTCCATCAATACTGAAGGAGAACATCGCTTTTGTATTCTGTATCTTTCACATATTTATGCTTGTGTCTGTACACGGCCATATTAACTTATCACCACCCAGTGAGCACGTTACCGACAAAACTTGTGTTTTACGAGCACCCTAAACTAAAGTTTTGGTGCAACGTCCCTCCTTCGAGGTAGCTTTAAATGGCCTTATTTCAGACTTTTAGGTTACCTGTCCATTGCAGCGGACAGAAGTTGAAAGGTGTTGTTATAGCTAAATTCAGCCAATAGAATTTCAGTGAATTATATAATACTTTCCTCGTCAGTGGCTAATGCCATATATTTAAATCTATATTAATATTATAAAGCTGAAGAGTTTGTTTGTTTGTTTGAACGCGCTAATCTCAGGAACTGCTGGTCCGATTTGAAAAAATCTTTCAGTGTTAGATAGCCCATTTATCGAGGAAGGCTATAGGCTATATATCATCACGCTAAGACCAATAGGAGCGGAGCAGTCATGAAAAATGTGACACAAACGAAGTTGTGCGGACAGCTAGTACTAAATATAGGACCCTCCGAACTCTCAACTCCACGTAAAATACTGGTATTCAGCTGAATCCGACCTGACTGGAAAGCCGACCCCAATATAGTTATATATATAGGGAAAAGACTAGGCAGATGATTAAGACCCTCAGAACGTTTGCATCATACTAGAAACAGGCATTCTTTATGACTCGTGCACACGATCCTTTACCGAAGATAGTCTGGTATGACCTATGTATGACTAAGTTGTGGTTTCAAACTACTACATAACTAATAGACAGTATTTTTAATAGCGGAGCGGAGAATAGCTACATTTCAACCACGACCTTAATTCGGAGCTGTGGCCTCTTATTTTAAAAAAGCTTATCCCTCTCAGAAGACGAGAGTCACTTTGCTTGCTCTCCTCTAAACTGCTCCCTTGGTACTCACCGCTTACCACTCATCATCACCATACACCCAACGACTTTACTGACTGCTAGTATGTCGTGCTCGCTCAAATGTCTCGCTGATGGTGGCGCGTGTGTCGGATCATTCGGTTCCCTTCAAAATGGTTGAGCTAAATGGTGCCGATGCCGATACACGCGTCATGTTCGTGAACGGGCGCCGTCTGTTGAGACTGGTCACCTCTTAACTGCCACTGACTTATTTTAATCTTTATACTTTGAATTGTTTTATAGTTTCCTTTTTTTTCTTTACATTGTCTTCACATATAGAAGCACCAAGCATGTAACCAAAGTTATGTAATACAGAACATGATTTAAAAGAGTGTCCGTGGAGTTTCTTGCACGTTCTTCTCCATAGAGATCTACGCTTTGGAACGTGCTTCACTTCTTTCGACTTGACAATTCAGAAGTCCCTGTAAAGGGTTTATTTGAAATAAATGCTTTGACTATTGACTATTGGCTCATAAGAGATAACTTGTTCATGCACTCTTCTCCACTTAGTAAAACGTTATGCCACAATGGGTAGGCAGCCTAAAGTGAAAGTTTCATCAGCGCGTAGGTTTTATTGTCCTTCTCAAATGTGTACATCGCTCTAAAACATTTTATTGTGAGTTTCAAAGGAATCGCTGAGTCGAACATTCTCAGTTTGTAATAAACGAGAATTCTTCTGGATTCAAGAGATCGTTTGTTTTGAGTATTGTGTTATTGCTTATTATTTTCGTTTTTTATTTTTTTTATTTACTATTTACCATAGAAATATGATTTTTTGTGTGTGAGTACTGACTCACACACAAAAATCCATCGATAGCGTGTCGGTTGACAAAATAGAAGAGACGGAAAATACGTGTCTCGACAACCCCAAGTAACATGAATCAAAGGTAGGAAAAAAAACAACCGACTTCTAAACAAAAAAAAAGTATAAAATAACCTTAATTTCGGAAGTCGGTGTTCAAAAAACGAAGAAACAACCATAAACACCGAGTTCCGAAATAATGGTTGTATTTTTCACTTTTTATTGGTACCTCCCCTCGTCCCCAGACCTAAACGTACCCATCACACGTACGGTATATTTTGTTATAAACAATAAACAAACATGCCATTTCAGCAATCCCGAAAGATTATTGAAGAGTTCCAGAGAGAATTCTCAAAGATTTGAGAACCTCCTCCTTTTTTGGAAGTCGATTAAAAATGACGTTAATCATGCTAATGTGAATGAGCATTACCTGTTAGCCACCACTTCGACACTAACAGCTCATGTAAAATTGTAAATACAATCGTATAATATCCAAAAGTGTAACTCCCTGCCAAATTCTGTGTTTCCTAATAGCTACAACCAGGTGTATTTAAGTCAAGAGTAAGCAAGTTACTTCTAGACAAGCATTCTCCATCGTCAACCACATAGTCACCTTCCATCAGCTGAGATTAACGCGCCGATCAATATGAAAAGGTGTGCCTTTGTCACACAATATTTTTGTTTAGTTTTCCTCTTGTCAGACAGGTAACTTTTAGCATTTACTTAAGGTATCCTAATTAATTATTTTATTTACTAACAGCTCCGTCATAAATGAAAATTAGTCACTAAACAAACAGCAACAACTACAAAACATACATGACTCAACCAACAGCAACCCTAAAAGAGAAGCTCAAATACGGGTACTTACACATCAGCTATTTCGAGAATCTAAAACCGCGACCGGACAAATAAACAGAACCACAGGGTTGATTCTAAAAGCGGTATGCCCGTCCATCAGAGAACGCCACCAAAAAGTCCATTTGCGAGTTGATGGCACCGGCCCAATATACACCAGTGAAACGAATATTTACAGGTTAGGTTAGGTTAGACCACTAGTGTGGTCTGGCATTTTTAGTGAAGAAGTTCTATTTAGAACATGCAACAGGGAGGCAGAAAATATATATCTAGACGTTTTTTTAAAGTGTGTCTTGTTTTATTTTTGTTAAAATAATACTATGTATTTTGTTTTTGTTAGAGTGAAGTTCTTTTTTGTTTTCATTTGTATTAATTAACATTATGTAGGGACTAGGATCAGTGTACCTAAAAAAGTTTGTTTCTGACCAAGAAATCTGGTGGATATACTTAAGCCTTTGCCCAATCGACTGGACCGGATGGAATTACTCTTTTCGGTTCCGAACTACTGTAAGGAACCCGGTCTACTTGTCTGTCCGTCTGTCACAGCCAACTATCTCCGAATCTAGTAGACCAACTCATTGTAAATTTGGTACACGTAATATGTGTACGAAATTATAAACAGAATGTTATATTATAACGTCCTGTTACCTAAATACGGACACGTAACGAAAATAAATAAATTTAAAAAATGGGGCCTTTTGCAAGGAAAATCTATACTAATATTATAAAGCTGAAGAGTTTGTTTGTTTGAACGCGCTAATCTCAGGAACTACTGGTTCGAATTGAAAAATTATTTTTGGGTTGAATAGACCATTTATCGAGGAAGGCTTTATATATCATCACGCTTAAGCCAATAGGAGCGGAGCAGCGATAAAGAATGTTTTAAAATCGGGGATTCCACGGGGACGAAGTCGCGGGCAGCAGCTAGTAAGACAATAAAAAAAATATAACTGTATCATGTGACATATCAAATTAAAGGGCTTATCGTAAGAAATACAGAGACTAGGTCGTATTTACTTATAGCCTTTGGTATATCTTACAGGATAACCTATAAGATGTCTACGATTTTTAAGTAACATGTTTAAAAAGTATTAAGGAAACCTTTGCACACGAGTCCATCTCGCACTTGGCTGGTTTTTTCTTTAATATCGGCACACAACTCAGGCAAATCGAAGAGATTTTGCCCGAAATGAATAACACGAACGATATTTAGTTAATTAAAGCGGCGGAAGGTAGACAAAGGACTTCCGGGATGTAATGCTAGACTAACGATGATGTGTCGCTATGTAAATATATGTATATGTGACGGATATAGCCACAAAACAGTTATATCGGGCTCTGGGCCACGTTGTGCTTAGAGGGTGCCTTCTTTAAAATAAAATATTTAAATAATAATACATATGTAATTTCTAAAGTTGAAAAACAGCCGGGACAGTGGAATTTTACCACAAAACTTGTCTAAAACACAATAGGAATTTTTCGGAATTGAAAAAACAAATACGTTGAAGTAAGAAAGGAAAACAACGCAACAGAATTCCTTGAACTATTTGAATTGGGGAAGAATGTTTAATTAGGATTTTAGTTTTCCTTAATTCTGTCGTATCGCGAAGTACCTAAGAAGACTAAAATATACAACGTGTATAAAAAGACGCAATACCTTAAAACGGGTCATTGTACTCATCAACAACGTTCACTATGGGAACAAACCCGAAAACCTGAAAAAAATTGAGCTGTTCAGCGTTCTGTTCGATTTCGGGGAAACCAGCTGAACAGAACGAAACAAAGATAATTGATATTGAAAACAGTCGAGATACTTCCGACTTTTCTTTTTCGCAAGGGACTCTCTGAAGACGGAGAGATGAATTCTGAAACAACTAAGCGCTTTGAAAGTTCCTTTTCCGCTGTTTCTTGACATTAAATTTAATAACAGGCAATGGGGATGTTTCCTGAATAAACAAATATTATTCTATTTAGTCCGTCAGTTAGATAATCAAAAAATACTGGACACGTATTTTTTGCTATATCAAATATATAAAAACTGACGAAGATAAAAAGCATTAAAGATCCTGATCTTTAATGCTTTGCTTTTGCTTTTGTTGCTTTTTTTAGTGGCGGCTTGTGACGTCAGGTCGTCGTACAAATTGTAGCGAGTAGTGATGTCACATGAGTAGTCAACGCGCTGTATCGTCATCGTTTTATATTTACGTGAAAAAAGAAAAAATACATGTCCAATATTTTTTAAATCTATCTGACAGACTTCATACATTTTTTTTAGTCAACTACCCTATTAAATTGTGTAATATTTGACGGTATTGTCATTGTGTGCATACAAATAATAATTAATACTAAGTTTAAGAATGAAATATCCGGTAAAGAGCGAGTCGGACGACCATCAAAAGATTCCGTTCCATATACAAAAAAAAATCAATAGCATGTATTGTTCACTTAAATTATTGGTTTTATTTATTACTAACAGCGGCAACTGAAATAAATACTCTTTAAAAAAATTCTGTGTACCTATTACGATACATGAGATACAGACGGAAGGATAGACATCGGAAACTTAGAAATAGGAACCCTAAAAACTAAACGTATCAGATATTGGAAAGAAAAGTATCGCAAAACAAAACGCGAGTTGACAGCTGCTGTCATTTATCAAATGTATTTTCAAAAGCCAACTACCCCACTTAACTTACATTTAATGATGCAACAATAACTTATTTGTACTTACATAAAGCCCGGGTTTGAGCATTTATCTTTGCTTTAATATAACCTAGTCTATGGAAACACAAAATTTTAGGTGTACAAAAATAACTTACAGGTTATTTTCCTCAAAGTATTAAAAAGTTTCGTAGATTTCAAAGCAACATTTAACACAGTTATCTTAAAGCAATTCCAAAGCGGTAAAGACCTAAGTTAGCTTAAAGCGAGTTCAGTTTGTATTCACTTTTGGCTATTAAAGTTTCACACAAGTCTGTATAGAAGTTTCTGCCTGGTACTGTGACTTGTGCTGGGTACGGCACTTAGTATTATTTTAACCATTTAGTATTTTGTATAGAATTTGTACTAGGGCAATTAGGTTTGTGGTTTTATGAAAAGATTAGACAGTATTTAAGACTAGACAGTTTTTTGTTTTGTTAGTACTGGGGCAGATTTTACCAGGGGTGCAAAAAACCTTGCGCAGAGTCCTAAGTAGCGCACTGCAGCCATTCATCTGTATAGGTTTGGTCTACCTCTAATGCAACACGGGCAATGTTGTTATACACTAGTAGAATCTGTGGATAGAAAGTAAAGTAACGACGGAAGAGACGGCGACCTATTATGACGTCTTAAATCCATCATGATTTCTGTGTCAGAGAGAGACGGAGTTACACAAGACGAATAGCACTATCTCTTTCCCTCACACGAATCATGATAGCATTGGCACTTCGTAATACGGCCACTGGAAGCCCTAGTCTCACGTTCAGGTCAACTACGACGGTTTCCGACCCAGTGTTAACGCTTAGTCGCCTGTCAACTCAGTTTGTAGCCGAAAGCGACCAAGTTCCCCAATTATCGACACGTAATGTGAAGTTTGAGTAAGCAACACTTCGACAGAGCCGACCCAGGGCCAACCCTAACTATTCTACTACTATTATTAATCCGAAAGTTTAGATGAGTGGATGTATGTTTGCTACTCAATCGCAGCAGAGCTGCTGAACGGATATACATAGATGAAAGGAGATGGGGAGAAACCAGTCCAAGTGACTCCGATGAATAAGACCTGTTTTCTGAAAGCCTATTAAAAAAGTATCATTTTGCAATAGAGCCAAAAAAATCATCCATGGTAAAAAATCAATCGATCAACAAAAAATTAAAATGTTTCGATTTTCACGGATGTTCGGAACCATATAAAAACAGATTCAATGAACATCAACAAGCAGTATTATTACTCATTAAAAACAAAACAGAAATCTGTCATTCAAAAAGAAACACAAATAAAATATCGTTAGGTTTTCATGTCAAAGATATGTTCGGTAACGATATAACTCGATAAAGTTGCCGAAATAATGGTCCAAACAGACGCTCGCAACATTTGGGCAAAAGGAAACACCTATAGGAGATATAAAGAAGTCATCATTACGATCGGAAGTTCGTGACTGGTGCGGGAGCCAGGGCTGTCCTAAACTGGAACCAAAATATTTTAGTACACAGCGTTCCATAAAAAGGTTAAAAGTATTATTTGTCTTTGCTTCTGGTAGTGGTTTAAATAACGACTATATCGTCAGAGTGTCGGAGAAAGCAAAACAGTTTATTTATTTATCAATTATTGCAGTTTAAACTTCTTTAGCCGCGTTGGACTCTTCTTGGTGGGGGAAATCTTATGGATTCGCGTCACCGACATCATGCTCGTGACTCATGCGTATAAGTAAAATTGAATAGATTTACTGAAAAGTTCAATTGTGTATACACTGTGCATTGTTGAAATAGTGTTTTTGTTTGATTATTATTTTAATTCAAACATTATGAAATTTCAAATTTTAATACTAAATGTTCTAAGTTTTCACTTGTATCGGCAGTCCTTATAACTGCCTTTTTTTAGTGTGCAATCACCTTCGTCTGCTTTTTTTTCGGCTGCCTGCTTGGTAATTCAAAAGTAACTGTAAATATTTTTATTGAAATCAACTATTACATTTGATTTAATCTTGTAACTGAATCAAACTACCCAATATTTTTTGTGTAGTAGATTATTTCAAAAAATAAGTTAGAACATACCAAAAAGTCACTGTTGCTCTTTATTACAAGTTTCCTAATATGATCTAAAACAGAAATTCGATTAAATATTTGCCAGCCCTACCATCAAAGGCAGAAGTGACGAATAAATGGAGCACAATTTAGGTGACTAATAAGTTTTTGTTGTTGTAGCCTCATTATGGCTATCTTAATATTTTGTACGCATTATGCCGTAATACGTTATACAGATCAACTTATTACGGCATAACGCGTGTCATTCATTCATGTAAGTAACAAAACTAGACTAAACTAAACCCAGTACTAAACCCAAACCTTATTGACGATATATGTGACAATGACATAATAGTTCGGTCATTAGAAAGGGATATTTCTATTCGTCCTGTATAACTGCGTCTCTCTCTCACTGGATTTAGTAGGGACTCAAGTATGTAGTAGTAAGTACTCCGTTGTATGATCAGAGTGGTAATTGTACTAATTTTCAAGCAACGTTTGCATTCACATGTCAGTCGCAATCTGCCAAAATGTATTAAAATTAATCCCTTTTTTTGGACCACAGATGTGTGAACGCAAAGGAAGGAATAAAAAAGTAAAAAAGGTCACACACCACATGCTATAATCCTTCGAAGCGATAGTGTATGGTTCGTAGGTCTAAGAACCCATCTAAACTAGAAACCCGTAACATTGACTAAGTGACGGTTGTAGCCTGGTTCCGTACGTGTTGAAGACACATTATGGCACATTTTTATCAAGATTTCTGATAAAAACGGTTGAAGTTTAGCCTCATTTTCACATGCGACGAAGTAAGGGGCGAAATATAAGGGGTTGGATGACATGTAAGTTGCGTTAGATTAAAATATATTTTTTTTAACTTTGATTTTGTAATGTTATGTTATGTATGTATATAGTTATGTATGTAGATTAAGAGTAGGCTACTCCTAATCTACATACATAACTTGATGGAGAACAATGATTATTATCTACATGTTCTAGCTCATAATTATTCATTTATTTTTATTTGAACGTCTTGAACTTGATAATTCTAATTTGTTCGAAGTATAAGTAAGTTTTGATGAATTTGATATAAATTAGACCTTGTAGAAGGATACTTTTATCCCAACGGATATTAAAATACTTTTCAATAGGGGGAAGCCTCTGGCAGAAGGTAGTAAGTACTCGTGTAACTTGAAAGCATTAATTAAATTTGGGTTTGATGGATTGAAGTCATCATCAAATTTACATATAAATTTCTAAATTGTTCCTCAAGACAACCTATACCTTCCTCCTCACATAATGACATAGCAAAGTATTCAGTAGGTATGCTCGTATGTATGGAGCTGTATAGCGTACAGTGACGCTTTTAGCCCAGTTCCGTAAGTGTCGGGAATGTGCTTCAGGTACATTGTGGCGCTTTTCGCATTAAAACGGCTTTTTTGTAATTTCGATTTTTTGAATTGCGAAACGATTAGGTTATGGGATTTTTGGTGTCCTGATCGTTAAAGGTTCTGCCAAAGAGGCTTAATTAGAAGTTTTGAAGGCTGTATTTCAGCGGGACAACATGATTGTCTTCCTTAGGAATTGACAGGAATATAGAACCAGAACATTGAAGGCGTGGAGGGAGCCTTTGATAAGCAGTGGACAGTTCAGACTAGATATTACATTTAATAATAATACTCTGGTTGCTAAATGATAAATTATATCTATTTTGTAAGTAAGTTAAACATAAAACTTACACGTCCAATAATTTTTGGTCATTTTAAGCTAGATGTAGGGTTACCAGATGGAAAAATCAAAAGTCCGGAGAAAAGGCCTAATTTCCACGGAAAAATCCTGAGATATTTTACAGTTTGAGAATTTTCTGTCAAACGTACGTATTTCGCGATTATCAGAGTTAGAAATACGCATTGTCATTGTAGATATATTTGCAATTATACATTTTTTCTAACTAACAGTGTCTTCAGTTCGAGCGGGCATTTTATAAACCAATAATTACAGAAACCACCTTACTTAAAAAGATATCTTTAAATATTATTAATAAGTATTAACTTTAACTGCTGTTATTAAAAATGTAATTATTACCAAAGGAAGATTATTTTTATTTTGTTTAAATTTTTACTAAGAGATCTTTAAAACTTAAGCTGTAATTTATTGAAAATCCTAAAAATCCTGAGATTTCATTAGATGTGCAAAATCCAGCCGCAATTCTTTGAAGAGTCTAAAAAGCCTGAAATCTCAGGAGAAATCCTGAGATATGGTAACCCTAGCTAGATGAGGCCCTTATTACCCGTTTTCTGTAAGTCATATATTTAAACATTCAATGGTGTATTGGATTTTCAACTCACAGCGCTGATTCAAGCTTTACCTAGTACCTATTAGTGAAGACACTACGACGAAAAAAGTGCAACAATTTTATTGCTAAAGAATATTTTTTCTCTGCTCGTGAAAATAAAGACTTCATTATCTGGCCCCGTTTAAACCTTTACCCCATTTCTTAAAAATACAACAGCTTCAAGAAAACTCTTCCAACTATTTTCAAATTTTAATCCAATCCTCAAAATCCGAGGTTTTAGCTTCTTAGAACCGAGTCGGCTTGTATATCAGTCTCAAAGGAGCCTGCAACGCGAGATAAGTAGTCTGCAACCCAAGACGAAATATACCGAGCCTCGGGCCAATTAGTGGAAGCTAAAAATATACCGCGGGCTTGCCACAAGTGTCTGTGAAAATTGTTGGCTAGCCGCAGACATTTTTGAGTTAGAAAGTCTTAATGTTTGTCTTTGTGAATGAAGTAAGAATAAGAATAATTTTTATTGTTTAGGAAATTATATCATTGCTTTGTTTCCTGAAACTCACACTAGGATTCCCTGTGTCGTGAGTTCTAAGCTCCTTCGTGCCGTTTATACATATATGGTGCCTATATCCGTTGCAATATTTATCAAACTAATCTACAAATAATCTAAAAAAAAATAGTAGGTTACCTATGATATGTAATGTCATGTGTGTGAAGTAACTGAGTGTTTATTACTTGAGTGGGCTGCAGAAGTTGAATGTCGTATTATTCTTCTAGATAGAGAGTCTAGGCAAAGTGGAATTCTATTAGCGTTAACGATTGTTGAAAAGTTTAAATGGAAGGGACCACGTGACGCTGGGGTTGCGGAATTTGATCGAAAGAGTCACCACACAGGGTCACTAGGAGGAACAAGGGTGGGTTTTGGTCAGTAAGAGTCTGACACTCCCTTCTGCTCCGCCCAGAGCGGGAGAAGTCATTTGATGATTTCCCCATCCAGAAAAAACAGGACCACGTGACATATCGGCAGCGCTTTTCAATCCATTTAGTACTTGGTGACAATCGTTATCGATTACACTCATTTTAGAGCAAGTTGGCCAAAAAGGAAATATCCTATTACGAAGATTTTATTTTATAAAAAAAAATGAATTCGTATTTGCGTTTCACAAGTTTAATATAAATAGGCTTACCGCCAAATGAAACATCGCTTCCAAGTCACAGCTTCTCAACTCCTTTCTTACTGTAAATACTTTATCATCTTCATCGCTGTCGCAGACGGGTAAGACGTGACAATATGACAACGGTGCCACAAAGTTGGGTCTAAAATTGCTTTTCACTCAATCATCGAGCCTGAGATTTTCGCGGATATTTATTTGTGAACTAGAATTCTGTTAGAATGCTAATAAAGACTTTCTAGATTCAATTGCCTTGTTTATGTATGCGGAAGAATTTTAATTATTCGCGTTGTAGCCCCACTCTTACCAGAGCTTTGTTATTTGACCTGTACCTACCGGCTAACCTAAATGAGATTTCCGAGTCGGAAATCTCATTTAGGTTAGCCGGTAGGTACAGATTTTTTTTTTTATTTCCAACAAGCAAATTAAAACGATTAATTTATTAAAAGTCAAAACATATCCGTGTATTTGAAAGTCGGTATGAAGTTCTCGGAAATTCCGAGAACTTCGTTCGTTCGTTCCTTCGATCGTTTTAATTTGCTTGTTGGAAATAAAAAAAAAAATATTTATTATGTTGGTCCGAATAGTATTTTTTTTTAAATATGCTTTGTCACCCTAAGAATGTCACTGGCTCGTCATAAAATGATAACGTCTAGAGATTTGTCTATGTAACAGTTAATGAAGTTTGAACCTAACATAACTTATTATAAATGCCTTTTTACAATGAGGGTAGGCAGAAACCGCATAATGACACTTTGTTATGCTCCTTTTGCTTCGTTTACGTTCATAAATCTGGACATACACCCATGTCAGCATTTCGGACTTGCCCTTCTAAAGAAAAGTTTAAATTTAATGGGAACTTAAGTTGTAAAAGTTTTTGATTTCTGTTCCATACCCAATCATTGTAATTCATTTCTGTTTTTGAGTTACTATTTCAGGCACACAGCGGATTATTCAAACGTGACTGGCCATAAATGCATGCATAAATATGTAACGAATTCTACGAAGGCTGGAAATAAAACCTTTTTGAATGACAACAATTACAATCGAAATTGTGAGTTTTCTCTATGTTACGTCTATATACCTTCTTCTCTTTTAATACACATTGTTCATAAACTATAAAAGTAAAATACAGGTAAGATTGAATGACAAAATTAACTTCGTTGCGATCCTATAAGGGTTCCGTTTTTTCTTACCTCAAGTACAGCACCCTAAAAATACCAACGACGCAAATAATTACCAATTCGCCTCTAATTGTCAAAATTTAATCGACTAAAACTAAAAAGCCATTAGTCTAAAAGGCTCATTTCACATCAACCACGATATCAAATGCTAAACCACTTACTAAATTGGATGATTAACTATGCACTGAACTCTAGGCAAATACGTTAAACATTTAGTATTTAACTTGAACCGTTTCGAAACAGTTTCAACTGGACGGTAGCGGCGGGTTGCCAGTAACTGTTCCAACCCAATTTGCCCCGGAGTTAATTACGTAGAAAAATCTGGTTTCGCGTGGCCATCGGGAAATTTAATCGTTTACCAGGCCACTGGTGTGTTTATAGTGTAAATTATTTTATGCATAGTTACGTCGGAATTTTAAACTTGAGTGAAGTGTTTATCTGTTTATCCTGATAAATGCTACTTCGTAAGTTTTAATGACAATTTGCCAACCGTTTATATGACTGGAACTGTTCCTTGGGTGTACCTTCTGGTATGGAGGCCAAAGAAAAGAAGGATAGACTTTTAACAGACTTCCAAAAAAGGAGCTGGTATTCAGTTCATCTGTATTTTTTTCTTTTACCGATTTTGATGATTCTTTTTATTTTCGAAAGCTGGTGTTTGTCTTGTGGTCCCATTTAAATTTGAATGAAATCTGACGACTAGTATTATACAAAAAAAAAACAAAAAGTATAAAATAACTTTAATTTCGGAAATCAATGTTCAAAAGACGAAAAAACAACCAAAAACACCGACTTCCGAAATTAAAATTATTTTATACGAGTAATATTTGTGTTTTTTTGTTTAGAAGTCGAGTGTATTTTTTTTAAGGAGTGACATAAAGGAAACGGGAGTACCTCGTGGGTAAACAATAATAACCGCACGGGTTGATCTCCAAGGTTAAAGTCAAGGTTGGTCAGCGGATGGGTGACTATCTTAACATACCGAGTTTCCTCCGTGCCTGGGAAAGCACGTTAAGCCATTGGCAACCGTTGTCATTTGTAGATCTTTAGCAGTCGTTACGAATTGTCAGACGCCAGTAAATCTGCCCCCAGTCTTACCATGCAAATGATGATGTGAAGGAAAAGGGATTCAGTGATAGAGTGTCGGTTGACAGGACAGAATGGAGGAAGAAACACGTGTTGCGCCGACCGAGTGAGTCGACCGGCTGAGGGCTATGGGCAAGAAGATGATGTAGTGTGGGTAACCCTATGAAACATGCATTACTATGGCAAATGTTTGTCGCACTGTCGCACCTTTGTGCAGGAGCTGTGTAATAATATATATTTAGATGAAAAAATAGCAAAGACTTTATAAAAGCAGAAAAGGTCCATGAGTATTTTGAATACCACCTTTTTTTAGAGACCTCACAAAACCAGCAGATGTTTCATGTGCATCTATTCTTAAATGAACTCAGCAAAATTTCACATTACAAGCGTTGATACTAAAATAATTCAATTACATTATAGCTTTTCTCGTAAAAAGTCCGACTAAAAGTTGTTTTATTAACTACATAGTCAAACATACTATCGAAATCTCCGCAATATAGCCCTTATTGGGTAACGATCATGATTTTTAATGCCACATAAAGATGTTACAGCAAAAAGTTATTATTTATCGCGTAAAAGCTCTGACGCAAAACAAGTAACGCTTTCGGTTTTTCACGAGGACTCATAAAAACAGCTTTTTATGATAAACGGTTCAGAAGCTGATTTGTGTTTGATTGCATGGAATATCGTGCCATACCTACTCAATATCATTCGTACACAGAAAATCAATCGGCAGAACAATATTTTAGTTCATTAAAACACCAATTTATGGGGTCGATACGTGTAACGAAAATAATCTTTTTTATTTGCGACACGCATAGGCAAAACTATGTGTGTATAAACTAAGAATACTAAGTAATTATAATCTAAGATCGTATTTTTGAAGTTATAAAACACATATATTTTTATATATCTTGTACTGTTGCTCTATAAGCGTGGCTTGGCCAAATCTCTATGAAATATCGAGTATTTGTTTCAATATGAAGCATATATGTATATTTACTTACTAAAAAATACATAACTTTTCCAAATAGTCAAACAACGTGATCTAAAATAAACATCCAATAAAAAAAAAACATTGAAACTAGTAAGTATACGTTTTCAATACGAACCAATAAAAAAATGAATGGAAAATGTTACCAACTTTTATTTGTCTATGATTATTATGAAACAAATTCCAATACAAACATCGCTCGATAAACTAGTAAGAATAATTTGCATACCTTAAAACTTTTGATGTTTTTTTTATTAATGTTACTCAATTCTACGTACTCGACTGAGTGTTCATTTGAGAACAGCTAAGACGTACCTACCATAGTCAGCCTAGGTGAACGTACCTACTCCTAGGAAAAGGCCTCTTTTATGAAATTAACATTTATATTTCTAAGATATAAACACTCATTTTAATCTAGTTATTATGTAGGTATATGACACGTTGGTAAAATTTAAGACATTTGCCGATATATTTTTTCCATTGAGATATTTTTTTTGCGTATAATTATTAGTGCGAATCTGTCAAGAACTCACCGTGTTAACTTAGGTGAAGTGAGATGTCAATCCAAGCCAACAAGATGAATTTACAGTTCACTTCATGCTCAATCAACCTTTTTTTTCTGGATGGGAAATCACCAAATGACTTCTTCCGCCCCGTGCAGAGTGGAAGAGAGTGTCAGACTCTTACTGACTGAAACCCATCCGTGATCTTCCTAGTGCCCTTTGCATTCCAGGACAGACTTTGACAGACTGACAGTTTGTAGGGGAAAAGAAAAGTGTGGTTATTGCCATATGTTTCTTCATAAGAACCTTCATCGGACACCAACGAATATTTGAAATCGAAAATACACCAAAATAAAAAGATTTTACATTGAGAACCCAGATTTACAGTAAATCCTACATTCAAATTCAAACATTAAATTAATAGAAGAAGTAAGTAAACATTTGAATCTAAATCACATTTGACCCTCAGTTTCCCGATTCTCGAGTATACATAATTCAAGTTTACATACTAGGAACCCACAGAGCGTGGAAATGCCTAGTAGTACTTACAAGTCAAGCGTATATGTAAGTGAGAGTGACCCATAGCACAAGTTTTACTTAGTATGGGCTCCTGTCTCCCAACTCAACGGTCAGCGAGTCAACACGTCCCCTGAGGATGCCTCGTGGAGAGGCGAAACACGTGTCGGTAATGGTGTTGGGTTTTGCTTTGCCTTCCTGCATGTGCTTAAAATCCTTACATTTGCCTTGTAATCTTGCATGTGCATAATAAAGCGGGCGGGAGGGAGGTGCATACCTGCAACCCACTAATATTCGCGGAAATTAAAACTAGATATATTATTTTCATTTTCAAATTTAAAATGGATTTCCACAAAGTAACGCCTGACTCAATCAATTTTTTTTTTGATATACAATAAACAAATCCACACATTTAAAAGTATTCTGTTTCAATTAAACCACTTAAAGGCACTATTGAATGATCAAGATCGGTCAGTCAAAATAGATGATGCTATCTGCACGTTGGAACGTGCAGATAGCACATTTGAGATTTACGCTTTGGAAAGCGTAAATCTCAAATGTCCAACGTGCAACCTCATTCATGTGGAAACTGCTTGTGTTCAGGCGTGATTTCATGATCACGAATATTTGCAAAATTTTAACTTCTTCAGGTCCTGTGCTAAATCTATGGCCAATTCCATTAAGATTAGTTTAGCAGCAAAGCCTTGAAAACGTAAACAGACGATGTCGCAAGTAACTTCGTCTGTTTACGTTTTCAAGGCTTTAGAAAAAAAAAATAGAATGCGTCGCTAGCTGCCGACGCGCGACGCGGTGATTCTATGTTCTGTGTGGCCCCCAAGTAACGAATATAATTCTACATCTAGTTTTAAAGCTGGTCCCTTCCTTATTTAACAGTTGCCATTGCTCTCAGTTTTAGTGGTTCAGCCTTTCAACATAATAAAATAACCCACCGGGCAGTGCCTTTGATCTAAATCACAGTATTGTAATTATAATTAAGGAAAGGTTTATCAGGATTCCATGATAAACCTTTTCATTTTGAGATTATTCAGGAGGTATATAAATATAAAATAGCTGGAGACATAGAAATACGAATATCACGGAAATAAACACATCAAAAGTATCTAGGGATCAACATATATTTTTGCAATAACTTTTCTCCTGATTGATATTAATTAAAATTTTCTTTAAGGATTCATCAAATAAAGTGTTTTCGTTTGTCACAGTAACGATAAACCAAGTCACCTTTGCATTAATAAAGAAATTTGCCATTTTCCTAATAAAGGGATTTTTGACATTTGAACCACTAACATTAAAGTTCGAAAAAAAGACTGAAATAACAGTTTTCTTTAAAATTTTATTGGGTAACTTAAACAATTAATAATCCGTGTTTCTACCGCGAACACTAACAACACAAGAACATCGGTTTGGCATACTCAAAATGAGTTCATCCAAATCACGCTGTGGAATGGCCGCCCATGTTCGTTGCAACAACAAAAAAAGGTCTTCTTGCGACTGGATACCCTCCATATTCGGCAGAGCTCTTCGCTTACCTTGGCTGAGCGCCATGGAGGACGGTATCGCTGCACCACACGGAGACAAGACCGATACATTCAAATCTTAACTCGAAGAGCTCCAACAATAACCGCCATGATGTTAGCCGTGAGGCTTCATCACTCTTCAGGGAACTTAATTAGCGACCAAACAGTCAGAAACCGCTTGCATGAAGTGAACCTTCATTCCCGAAGACCGCTACGGGTACCACCTATAGCAATGCACAATCGTAGGATTCGATATCAATGGGCTCTTGAACACAGAAATTGGGCAGAAGAACAATGGCGTTTCGTGTGCTTTTCTGATGAGTCTCGTTTTGGTATGAGACCGGATACAAGACGTATACGACACTGGAGAACCCCTGGACGCCAACAGCGATTAAAATCCTGCCAGGAAGTCCATCCTTATAGTGGTGGAACCATCATAGTATGGGCGGGTATTTGGATCGGCGGAAGAACTGAGTTGATTTGGATCAGAGGCAACCTCAACGCTCAAATTTATGCTGAGACGATTGTATCAGACGTCATCGTTCCTCTACAAGTGCAAATCGGTCCCTTATTTCAGTTAATGCATGATAATGCACGACCGCACACCGCAAGAGTTGTAAGACAGACTCTCGCCGCAGCTAACATCAATGTCCTGCCCTGGCCTGCTCAGTCGCCAGACTTGAACCCGATTGAGCATGCATGGGATATGCTACAGAGAAGAGCTCTGCCGAATATGGAGGGTATCCAGTCGCAAGAAGACCTTTTTTTGTTGTTGCAACGAACATGGGCGGCCATTCCACAGCGTGATTTGGATGGACTCATTTTGAGTATGCCAAACCGATGTTCTTGTGTTGTTAGTGTTCGCGGTAGAAACACGGATTATTAATTGTTTAAGTTACCCAATAAAATTTTAAAGAAAACTGTTATTTCAGTCTTTTTTTCGAACTTTAATGTTAGTGGTTCAAATGTCAAAAATCCCTTTATTAGGAAAATGGCAAATTTCTTTATTAATGCAAAGGTGACTTGGTTTATCGTTACTGTGACAAACGAAAACACTTTATTTGATGAATCCTTAAAGAAAATTTTAATTAATATCAATCAGGAGAAAAGTTATTGCAAAAATATATGTTGATCCCTAGATACTTTTGATGTGTTTAGTATCAGACTATAGAAACACTGGAATAAAATCCATTAATTAAATTATAAAAAAGCTTTTATACCTTTTTTGCACTACTCGATCTCAACCTGCTTATTGGCTTTTTTTATATGGATGGTAAATGATCAAATGACTTCTTTCGCTTTGGGCGGAGCGGAAGCGAGTATCAGACACTTAATGGCCATCTCATAAAACCCATCCGTGTTCCTTCAAATGCCCTTTGCGTTCCAGGGCCGCCGTAACTCTTTCGAAAAAATTCTGCAATCCTGGTAGTGTTTATTGGCAGCTGCAAGCTCCTTGAAACCAAATATTATTATGTAGGCAGTTTCATATTAAAAACCTTTAGTTCACTAACTTTTGCCAGTGACTTCGCTCACGTTACTACTGTAACGTGAGCGAAGTCACTGGCAAAATTATATGACTCGAAAGAGGAAATTGATATGACTCTAGGAAGGCATGAACTCAAACTCAAACTCAAAACGTTTATTTCAATTAGGCCATTAACGGCACTTTTGAACGTCATCAATAAAAATTATCTTAAATTAATTGACTCTAGCGTCCTTTCGCAAAGGTAGATTCTTATGGAGAAGAACGGACAAGAAACTCCATAGTTACTCTTTTCAAATCAATGTTTTACAATATTTGGTAATACAAAAATACTTCATATATGTGAGGACAATGCACCAAGTATACTAGTTATAGAACGAAGTATTTACCAGCAGAGGTAAACTTCTAAATATCTCATGCCCATGGTACTCACATATTTACAAATATTGGACACATGAATGCGTTACAAAGAAATAAACTCACTTTTTCACTTATAAAATTTTTAGGAATCTTAAATATAGTGGCATTTTAATGTAGTTTAACTATCTAATTGTTCTATTCTGATCTATTTCTGTTTGTTATATATAGATTTTGATTAAAGCTGAAAACACAAGACTTTTAAATTCACTGTTTACTAAAGCAGGTATGAATATAATTGACAACGTTTAGATATTAAATTTTGTTATCAGAATAATATTTAGACAAGATAAATCTGCTTTCATCTTAATAATATTACAGATAAATTAATATTAACTCAAAGCTTTAAATCATACCAACAGCTGCACAGAACGATATTATTTCAACTTGTAATTACAAAGCAGTGTTTTATTTAGTGTATAACTAAATAAAACACTGCTTTGCAAGCAGCTGATCGTTCACAGAAACACAATATCGAAATACATATTATGTTACAAATCATTTCCATGTTTATTTCCGCTGTACAGTTACGAGCATAAATATGTGCCAATCACGCAAAGTTTAAAAGCAAATTCTCCTAAAGCATTGATTAAAATTGTGTGCTGTTAGGAAAACAGTATGCATAAAATTCAATTATTAAGAAATTGGTATTTTGCTGAAAGTTGTGAAGGCTTATTCTCTAAAAAAAATCTTTTAAGTATCGCGTAAGCATTTTATATTTTACATAAATTATTCTCGAAATATCACAAAGCTCTCCTACACTTTTTCTTGCACTGGACAAGACATTCAATCATTCAGTCTTGTCTTAATTATTCATCGCCAAGAAAGTATATTTTAATTAAACTTTTTTGCAGAGGCAGTCTCAGGCATAATGGAATTAAATTATTCAGAAAATTAAGACTTTAACAGCATGAAAATTAAACTGAAAAAAGGGATTTATTTTTCTCCATGTTTTTCGAAAACTGCCTGCTATGAATTCACTATCTTTGCGTCCATTTTTTTAAGGATCTCTTTAGTTAGGCTGCAAAATCATAAAAATCTTTTTTTTACGATTACTTCCAGTATTTAAATCAGAAATATCATCTTCTTGACATAAATCAGCTTGACTTAAATAAATTTCAAGCATTTTTGCAAGAGACCTGTTGAAATTGATTATTTGACCATACACTAAAACATAAGAAAAACTTGTTTACAAAAAAATACAACACACTGTTTTTGGATGTTTCTTCATGTTTTGAACACCGACTTCCGAAATTAAAGTTATTTTATACTTTATGTGTTTTATTTTTTTGTTTAGAAGTATTCAGAAGATCTTCAGCAAACTAGTAAGGGACCTCGAACTACTAAAATGCTCTTCCAAACCATCGTGTACAGTTTTTTTAAATCGACAATGAGAGAATGAGAACGTCACTAACGTAGTCGAAGCCACGCATTATTAGGGATAACTCAAATATTAGTCGTCGGTTACCAAAACAAAGTCCATAATATGAATAATAACAAAAGTAAGAGTAAAAGGCTAAACTTCATGTTTGCTCTTAAAAATACCACCTAAACTTGTTAATAAAACTGCACTCTTCATAAAATAAAATCTATCCAAGGTAACTTTTACACGGCATCCTGCATTAGAGCTTATTAAGAAAATGTCCACCATTTTGTTCAATATTTTCTCTCAAAAAAAAATCATAAAAGTTACAGCGACGATGTAATTTCACGATATTATTAAACTCTGGAAAGTTTTCTTTGTAAAAGATTAGTTTGCACAAAATTGATGAGGAAGCATTTTGTTTTGTTACTTGGTTTCACTTTTATTCTGTTTGTTGGTTTAAGTTTTTAACAAAAAACAAAAGAACGCTATTTTTCAGTATTGTTCTGAAAGTAGCGTGAGAGATAAACGACCACTGAATGATTTGCAATGTTTTTTGCAGTCTATATCTATACTAATATTATAAAGCTGAAGAGTTTGTTTGTTTGTTTGTTTGTTTGTTTGTTTGAACGCGCTAATCTCAGGAACTACTGGTTCGAATTGAAAAATTCTTTTTGGGTTGAAAAGACCATTTATCGAGGAAGGCTTTAGGCTATATATCATCACGCTTAAGCCAATAGGAGCGGAGCGGCGATAAAGAATGTTTTAAAATCGGGGATTCCACGGGGACGAAGTCGCGGGCAGCAGCTAGTAATATATATGTGCTCTAGACAAGGTGCATTCTATCAATAGAAGTCACTGTCAAAAGTCCAAAATTCTGGAATTAACCACGTGACATATTTGTTATGAATGTCAATCTCATAGATTTTTGACAATCGTTATGACTAGTGGAATGTCAGTTGGTCAAGAGGCTCTAGACAAGTGAAAATCTGACAGCGGTACCGTGGCGAACACGTTTTCGAAAATGTACGGAATTGTCAAACGCTGTCGAAATGTCACATGATCGTTCCCGCATATTTTGATAATCGCCACCGCTACTAGTTTGCCACTATATCTAGAGCCCCGGTCCTTAGTAAAATCAGAGGAACTGCCAGTTGCGATTACATTTTTTTAAAATAAAGACACAATATTTAGCACATGAAACGCGCACGTAGCATAGACGTAATAATAATAAGATTATGCAATAACAAAAGTGTGGGCCTCACGACTGCGTTAAAAAGGGCCATCACAGCGCTATGTCAGACAAATGAGCTGATGGACGCTGTTGTTCTAATAAACATTTCAAAAGGACGACTAGCCTTGTATCTATCAATTTTCTATATAAAATCACAACATGCCTGTGTCAGAACTCTTCATCTGGCAATTTAGGGCAAAACAGTGCAACAGTGGCCCACATAATTATGAGCAACGCGTAGTTCCTATTATAGCGAAACCTTGTGATAACTCCAACACGACAATATTTCTTCATTTCATTTTTCATCCATAAAGCTACATTTATTTTATTTATTCACCTGTATTATTGTGGATACGACACGTCTATTGTCTTCTACCGAGAACCGTTCTGGCATAATCCATTAGTCTCCTTTGTCAACTCCTAGCAGATGACACATTCATTAAAGAGTTCTGCTCTATGACTTCCCTTTGTCTTCTAGGTACGTCTTATACGTCGAGATAGAGACAATAGATGGTACTATCAAAGACAGACCGCTTTCTTGAAACCATAATCAAAGCCTTTTGCCATATTGTTATGGTTCGTAAAAAAAAGATACCTGCTCAGATTGTGTTTAGGATGATATTTTAAGTTGCCCATGTTTATTCTAGCTTTCAGGAACTGCAGTGGTGCGGAATTTTGTATTGTACACCACAGTGATGTTAAAGTCCTGTGTAATAGGGCCTAGTCAATTAACATCAACGAGGCTAGTCAAGCCACTGGTTGCTACTGGAAGTTGAAGCCGACAACACTGACCGAGCCGGGAATTAAACTCAGGACCATATGCTTCAGCCACTAGACCGCTGTGATAAAAATATGATTTGATTTTGTACACCTCTCTAGTGGGTAATTCCGTACACATGTTTCGGCAATTTATATTTTTTAATCTCGTTCAAGTAATAATTGTCAACCCGTGCTACGCTTGCTACGCGCGCTACGCCGTAGCACGAGTATTTGATTTGTCGTTGTTTTTTTTTACATACATTTAGATGGTTTATTGTTTCGATTTTTACTGTTGGATTCTAAACTTTGAAATGTTGCGTCCAAATATTTTGTTTTTGTTGCGCAGTCGCAACAAAAACAAAATAGAGCTTTTAATTTGCACAGAAAACAATTTTTATTCGAAACATGTTTCATCTAGGTTTTGAAAAAGTCTTGAAGTTTTCTATTTGAAATAAAAGCGTATTTTTTCTTCAAATATTTATTGAATTGAAACTTCAACACTGTTAGTCTTTAGAGGCTTGTTATCATTTCCAGTGTTTTTCTTTAATTTTTTCGACCAAACACGGTACTAAAAGACTTTTAAAATTTAAGGAAACTTGGCCTATTATATCTCAGGTCCGAGTACAATCTGGAACCAACAAATTAAACATCGGGCCCATAAAAAGAAAAAAATGCGCTGCAATATTCCGTACCGATCCATCCCTCCAATGAAGCAATCCGTTTTACAGGCCATAAAGAGCGCGTTGACCCAACGAGCGACCTCAAATGTTGTGCAATGTCCTCCCCTGTCAATGTAGCTTGCTTTAAAATATTCTGCAACTAACTAAAGCCAGCGTCTTTGCTTGCATATAATTTTTTTTAAATATCTTCTGGGATAAACAATAACCCATGTTGTAATACTGGCGACGGTTTACCCGTATTCCGGCTATTACTCAATATCGATCAATCGCTAGTAAAGCGAAATTTTAAAACCTAACTTTCACTGAATAGTCCTAGTAACAATAGATTCGTTCATTTGTTTGTTTTTTTAACATTTAGGAAACGTAATTAAATGGTGTAGCGAATTACGTACCAGTAAAGGAACTAACACTTTACCTATTCGCCGCCAAACAGCGTTGCTTTGTTCCGAATATAAGAATGAACTGTATACCGGTAAAATTCCGAACGCGTTACTTTAGTTAGATAATCAAATGAATTGCAATATCTTTCAATTAAAACTTCCAGAAAATACTAAATGATTTTTTACTATAGATTTACAGAAAAATGAGACGTTTTTCAGAAGCCAGTCATAACACCTGAAATTATTACCCATAAACGATAGACCCGCAGAAAAAGAAACCTATTTTAATTAAATGTAAGCCAAAACAAACTGCTACTCACCAAAACTTCAAATAAAAACTTAATTTTACACCTATTATAGTAAACGTCAGTCTAAATGCTATGCACGACACGAACAGACAAACACAAACTACCACGTTAACTTGGCGTCGACGCTGCGTTAACGCAACGTCAACGCGGTGTTAACGCAACGTCAAAGCAGCATCAACGTCAAACCCGTTAACATCCCAGTTAGTTGCTGTTGGCAGCGCGCGAGGATCAAAGCATGATCAAACATACCTAAACATAGTTTTCTTTTGTGGAGCGTGTTGTTCATAATTAAAGTGTGCGCTTTTGACGGTAAAACTTTGAGGGACTGCCGCGTCACGTGACCATGCGTGTGAAGGTGCTTTTATCTTTGTTTTCGTTGTTTTTTAGCTGTACAGTTTTGTACTGGTTTTCAGTTGAGAGTTTAATTTTTGATAGTTTCGACTTTGGAATTAAACGCTGAATTGATGTGTTGCTGTCTCTTTTATGTTTAGATGATTAGGTATCTACTAAAAACTAAAAAGCATTTTGAAATTCGAAACAAAATAATGTTTATATTTACTGACACAAAATAAAGAACTCAAAACATATTCAATATAACATATTCAATATAACATATTCATATGAAAACAAAAATCAAAAGAGACTTAAACTCTGTTTACTTTTTAAAGGATAAAAATGAGTTAATTTAGAAAAGCTTTTACACAAAGCTGTATTAATTTTGCTAGATAAGCTCACTGCATTAAGCTTATATCATCATTATATCAGCTTATATCCAAGCTTTTACTCGATAATGCTCCTTTGTATTTTAAAAATATGTATACTTGAAAAGAGAAACGCACTTCATATTTTGTTAAGTGAAGCTTGTGATAAAATCATTCATTTCATGCATGTGAATATATATTTTGTTTTATTCATTTATAAATGCTCCATGATAAAATCTCAAATTACCATCCCAAGTACGTAAGCGTAACATGTCGTTTAGGTCTACCTTTTTGTTCGTCGTTATCTCAATAGTTACTCCCTTTCCAAACACGGGGCACTCAGTCCATCCATCGTTTCTTCAGCCTTCCCCTAACACTACTGCCTACTTTCCTCATGACGACATTATTTAATGAATTAATTATTTTAAAAAACATCTGAAATGAAAAAAGAACACAGGCCTGCGGATGACGAGCAATGCGTGGTTCACCATCCAATAAAAAACAGGCCCGGGTCGACGGCGCGTCGTGTTCTACGCGCGCCTCAAAGATATGTCAGCATAAAGCAGCCGGCTAGGGCAGGTGCCTGCCAGGGTTGCAGATTTTGTTCGAAAGATTCACAGCAGCCCTGGAACCACCTGGAACGCAAAGGGCATTTGGAACAATAAGGATGGGTTACACTCACATCATTTGCAAAAAATGGTACATATTTTTAGCAACGCTCAATATAATTCCAAACTATAATATAACTCCCTAATGCCTTCTTAAGTTCGTGTCCCAAATAATATTGTATCACATACGCTAATCCCAAGGTTCCTAAATATAAGGAATTCCTCGTATTCCAATCACATAATCCCGGGGAAATATTACGCAGAAAGGAAATTACGAGGCAATTTCATCTCGATACATTGAATACCGTATAACAGTTCTGACGTCAATCTTGTACTTATAAATAGTTATTTACTGATGGCTTTATGCCTTTTAGTCTTTTACCGTGAAATTGGAAATAACAAACCTACTGTTACCCTTTATTGTGTTTTATCGATATTTGGGAAAACTGCAATTGGTCTTACTGTAGTCAAAGCGTTAGATTTTATAGCTTAAGACTTTTTTTGTTCAAATATTACCTAAAAAAAACAAAAATTATATATTGATACAAACAACAAACAAATATGATATATTGACTAAAGTTTGTAAAACAAAGAGGTTATACACAACGACTATAAAATGAGCACTTTACAAAATATGTATGTATATCATTCGATAATGCATCTGTTTTCAGAATATCTTTCTCATATTTCTTCTATCTTAATATCACGTTTCGAATACGTTTTGTTAGTAAAACCAGTATAATTACTGTTTTGTGCTTGTAAATTTTACATATTATTGTTGTTCATGAATTTAAAAAAATCTAGCTTTCCTTTTGTAACCAGAATTGAGGTACATAACATTTTATAGAATTTATAACGAAAAATACAACTAACGGCTGAATTATTAAAGAACTGAGTTTATGAGAATGTCTGAGAACATTTAATAATTTGAAGAAGTTACGCCAAAGCTCTCGTAGAAAGACACAACGCAACATTGCGACTTTGATGCGAAATCATGTTTCATAGAAATAGATCTACAGTAGAGACGATGCGATAACTATATTTTATAGCAATTGATAGAAAATAGGCTATCGCAGCATTGCCATACAGCGTGGCAATGGTGCCAGCCTTAGCTACATTACCAGTGGCCAGCGATGCCAAAGAATTTATCAACCATCTTTTGACTATTTTTATTTTTAGTTAGTTAATAGCTTTTTTTTTAGTTTAAGTATAATATATAGCAATACTTATAACAAAAGTTGTCTGTATAAATATAAATAAGTTAGACCTTCCTATCTTGCTAAAGACTATCACAATACACAGCAAATGCCATCACAGTGCAGGGAGCAGTGGTGACCGAGTGGTAAGGGCCCCGACTTACGACGAATTTTAGGTCGCTGGTTCAAACCCAGTCAGGCGCATTACTTTGTGGAATTAATTTCATCACCACTGCTCTCAAAACGGTGAAGGAGAACATCCTGAGGAAACAAAACAAAAAAATCGAAGACAAGTGACATTTACCAACCCGCACTAGGTCCGCGTGGTGGATTACGGCCCATTCCCTCTCCTACAGAGGAGACCTGAGTCCCAGCAGTGGGAACATTAAAAAGGCTGATTATGCTATCCATCATATAACAAAATGAAGCGTCAAAGATCTATGGAAGCGGCTAACCACAGTGAAAAGAATCTTTGACTGGAATTTTGCTGAGCCCCACGGTTTGCAAGCCACTGGGCTGGAAAAGCTTCTCACGTCCACTTTCGACCTCGTAAATCCCACTACACATTTTTTTTTCTTGAAACATGTTATTGGCGGATTAACTAAAAAGAAAATGTATTGTTAATACAGCCGTAATTCTTTGGTCGGCTCTCTTGGGTAAGGTAAAGAAAATAAGTGGAAAAATTATAGCCATAATGTGTCCAACACTTGTGAATATAGGTTACATTTTAATATCATCATCTGCTAGCCTAGCTAGACCTCGAATATCCGTGGCATATTAAGAATGGTAAAACTGTTGTTGAGAATGAATAAAACGCGATATTTTACAATCTTACGGTGTTTGCAATTTTCCGGTGGTTTTCCGTATTTTTTATATTAAATAACACCACAAAGCCACCACATCAACCTACAAAAAATCGATTGAAATCAATCTATTTTTACTTAAATATGAACGTGTTACCTACAAATTAAATCAACAACTCGACACACAATAAAACTCTCAGGACGTTATTTAAATCGTCTGTAACAATCACAAAAGACTTTAGTATCATCATGTCGTAAATTCACATCACAATCATGTTGTTGTGTCGTATAAGGCATTTCCACAGTCACTGTCATCCCAGTGCAGTGCATCCAAACACATTCACATTCACCCAAAAGAAAAACTAATTCAAGAAACTTCATAAACCAACACTATCATTTTACATACATCACGATCGTGTATCAAGCTCGTCATACATATCCAAGCAAACATATAAACGTTGGTTTTCACTCAACATTTCGTGTTTTTTCCTAGCAAAAAAAAAGTAATTACTGGATTGGGGAGCACAGTCGATACTTTTTGTGTTGTGCCACTTTACCTTGAGCCTTCAATGGGTAATCAATGGAAGCTTTGGCCCTTCAAATATACGTAGGTACTCAAACTGAAAACAGGCTTTTGTTCATTGGGTGCACGACCTATAGCGCGTAAGAAAGCCATGCTTTATATTTTAAGATCGAAACTAATATTAAAAAGATGTAAAATTGTTTGCTTGTTCATGGATGGTAATATCTAGAAGTATTGATACGATTTAAAAAGTTATTTCACTGATAAAATGCTACCGTTTCGCTACGTTTCAACGGTTACTTTTGTCGCGTTTCTGAGGAATAGGCCATCGGAGCGAAGCCGGGGACGAGCTAGTATAGAATATTTGAAAAGTGTTATGACAAGCTTATTTTTATTGAACTTTCCAAATTAGATGCGCTACAGCTTCTTACAGTAATTAGCCTAATAATTACCGTAAATACCACATGAAAAATCACTTGGACTTGTATCTGTGTCAAAATCTGAAGTAAATAATAATATGAAACATCTTTAATCTTTCATAAGATGCTTTCACCATAATTCAGGGCATTCTTTCGTTTCGTTTCCAGATTTGAGTAACAACCCTGCCTTTGAAACATCAAGAAAAATAAATTCTCGTTTTATTTACAAGCTAAAGAAGAATATAAAGTATCCAACTCGTGACACGAAGTAGGTAATATTTAAAAAGGTAAACAAACTTGAAGATGTATCATCAATCATAGAGTAATACCAGAAAATAACTACTTAACAATGGGCTAAATAGTGTATTCAGGACCGTACCACGAAGTGCCAATGCTATCATTATATCTGTGTGAAAAAGGGATAGTGCTATTCGTCTTGTGTAACTCCGTCTCTCTCTGACACAGGAAGCATAATGGATTTAAGACGTCATGGTAGGGCTACTGGTGTTAATCAAAGTGATTCACAACTCTTTAGTTACCAGTTACAGAAACGAGTTTCATCATATTATTTGCTCAGAAACCTTACACAATATTATTTTTCTGTTACCATGGCAACGTAACGAAGCACTCACGACTCCCCTCGTTGCCCTCCTTAATCAAGGATGAACGAATGTACAGAATATTTCAAAAAAACATTTTCTGCTAAAATTATAATTCTTATACTAACATTAGCTTACGAGGCGTTTATCAACGCGAACCGTGTTTGGTCGTAAAATCAGACGAGATATTTACTTTTATATCACCTAAGTAATATATTGGAAAAAGCGCCAGAGGATGATGATCTCTCTTTCTTTCAAGTGAAAGACACTGCAATATTAAACGAAAGCAATTTTATAAAGACCTATAAATGTGTGCAAAATAGAGAAAATAAATTCTCAGAATTCTAAACAGTAACTTAGTAGCTTTTTCCGCGGCCTCGCTCACGTGTATGAATATTAAAAGCTTTCAATTTACTGATGTAAAAAATAGGCTCTACTCAGCGAAAGTATGGCTTTCTGTCAGTTAATTAATTAAAGTTAAAAACTTGTTTAGTTACCTCAAATAACAAGAATAACTCTACATAGTATCAAAAATGAAGACCTTGTGTTAAAAAGCCTCACAGTCTTAATTACGGTTACCATGACAACAAATTCAAACCCTATATACCTAGTAGCTTTCGTGAAACAGGCGGACTGAAGTTGTAATATATTACAACATTTTAAACCTTCACACAAAACTTGAAAACAAAAGCATTAAACAAAACCAAATCCTACATTACCAGAACGATCTAAGCTTCTAACTATAAAACACAGCTTTCTCTCATATCAAGATTAATTGTTATATGCAAATAATTAAGCCAACACACAGTTTAATTCATTATTCACGAAGGACAAGCGAGTAAAGCCGTGATCGCAAATCCTAGCAATTTATTTTGATAAAGTAAAGTGACAGTGACGAAAGCTGGGGCTGCGGCCATCATTGTGGGCGGTGTGACGCGATTGGTACCAACGGTACCAAAGATCTATAGAGAATGGAGAATGGAGAATGGACAGAGTAAAAACCTCATTTTTTTTCGTTCAGATTTCAGTCGCAATATCATCCCAGCGACAACCAATTTCAAAAACTTGTCAAAATGAATGAAAATAAGGAGAAGTGTTTTTGGCAGTTTGCCACTTCATTTAACATTTATCACGCTAGTGCAAATGATCTTTAAAATAGGATAGAGACTACTCAGTCCCTTCTCTAAGTGTAGGCGTTGTATCGGTTGGTAGAAACAATTTATTGTACCTCTGAGATCAAGTTTATCCTAGACTATGAGAGACGGTTGTATAAGTTCAAAGGCTTCGTGCAATACATACTGTGGTTTCACAACAAACAATGCTGTGTATAATCCATCTCAGCACAGCATTCATGTCATCCATCAGTTTTTAAGTTTTAGGACTAGATAGATCGCCATATGATAGACTAGATAGGTACCCAAGTCTGAAAAACGTTAACTCCAGAACACTAATGAAATGATATACATAGTAAAGAAGTAATGAATAATTATTCAGAAAGCGGTACTTCTGGACATGACTCGTATTGTTAGGACGTTCCACTTTCTGGAGCCCTGACCGCTGGTAACTTGGACCCTATTCCTGATACCGGTAATTATGAAAAAAAATATATAAATAGGAACTTATATAAATATTTAAAATTTGAAATATTTAAAAATATATATAATTACTAGCTGTCCGCACAACTTCGTTTGTGTCACATTTTTCATGACTGCTCCGCTCCTATTGATCTTAGCGTGATGCTAAATAGCCTATAGCCTTCCTCAATAAATGGGCTATCTAACACTGAAAGATTTTTTTCAAATCGGACCAGTAGTTCCTGAGATTAGCGCGTTCAAACAAACAAACAAACTCTTCAGCTTTATAATATTAGTATAGATATATAGGTGCAGTATGTGACTAAATGAAAAAACGAAAGTAAACAATAAAATTTATTCAGTACATATGTACCTATATGAAACACGAACGGTACATAAAAATAACCAAAAAAGCCATTAACTTATAATATGTTTTCTTCAATTCTAAAAAGCGTAGCTGCTCTCCGTATTTGCGTTGTTCTTTTCAGGTTACCTGTACAGATCTAACTTATCTACAAATTACAACCGAACGTTCTAGACGGGGCAGCTTTCATGCTCAAGGTCGATTCCAATCTAGCCTTCGGGCACCATCGTCTGTAGCCGGTCCCAGATCCGATTTCGGACGCAATTGTATAGAGACACAATGTTGCCAGATAATATTGTTGGAAACTTGCCGCTCGACCATTGAGAAGCATCCTCTGTCTGATGGATTGATGAATGGACTCCAGTCCTCGAATAAACGTTTACACGCGGCGGGGATTAGTGCGAATTAATTTATGACTACCCTCTGCGTAGCCTTGACACGGTTGTTAGCCTGTAATGGTTTGTTTTCCTACGAGTATAAGCTGTTTTTACTGACTTTACAGGTTTTTGTTTTCAGGTTTTTTTTTTTTGCTGTCCTGCGTTTAGTTTTGCAAGTGGCTCGTGACGACTAATGATGTCGTTTTATGTGTGGTCAGATAAATTTTAACTGAAGAATAAAAACGGCAGTTTGATAGGCTTTGTATAGAAAATATGTTAAATAGTCATAGTTATTCTTCAGTAAAAAAAAATCTGACTACTGACTAGTTAGTAAGTAAACTGGCCAAAATAGTATAAATTATAATGATAAATGATTTTTATTTTGTAAGTAGGTTGGAAAAAACACTTTTACACGTCAATAGTTTTTGGCTGTTATAAACTAGATGAGGCCGGTGTTTCCTAGCTGACAACCCTGAGAAGAAACACCGAAACAAACTCAGAGGTCAAGGTCTCTTTTGAAGTCCATACAATTGTACTGGTCAAATCATATGAGAACCATGTAAGTTGATATCTGAAGTGATATAGTACGATATGTACGGTCAAATATCCTGCAAAACCATTTTGTATACAATTTCATCAAATAACAATTAATCAAAATTAATTTACAGATTGCCCGAATACCCACAAAGTAACACAACAAACAATGAAACGAAGCCCTTGAAAGAGTTCTTGTTCAGCAAACATTCCCCTGAATACAAAAACTTTCCGTAGCGCTCATTAGGTCCCCGGATCCTTTCAGCGTGTTCGTAAATCTCTTGGTGTCTAAAGATATATTATTTCCACATGAACTGCTAAAAGCCAAACGCGTTACTCATTATATAAACATGACATTTTCCAGTAACCTTTCAGGCGTGGAAACAATGTAAAATGACTTACCTACCCACTGTATTTGCGAGAAACTGTCACCATTCAAAAGGATTTTTTTCTCGAATGTGAAGAAATTTTCCGAAGAAATTGGTTCTGGAGATTTAGAAATCTGTGAAATAGTTATTATATATGTATAAAAGTAAAAACATTTTCCTTGTACTTACAAGGTCTAAAAATATCCACACGTGTAAATTGATATTACTTATTACTTAATATATAAAGCTGAAGAGTTTGTTTTTTGAACGTACTAATCTTCGAAACTATTGGTCCGATTTGAAAAATTATTTCAGATTTAGATAGCCCATTTATCTAGGAAGACTTTAAGATATATCTTCACGCTAAGACTAATACGAGCGGAGCAGTCATGAAAAATGTGATACAAACAGTCAGTTAGTACCTACTAGATACAACGCCCAGATGACATATACTTAGTTTAAATAAGATATTGAAGCTTCTGAAAGATACTACTTATGCCTACTGCAAAAATGAAAATGACTAATACTAATACCTACAACCTAAGTGTTTTATTTAAAAATGAAAAGAAAATAAACACGATATCCTCAAGCTCTTAAAAATAATTATTTATTCATCACAAAAGCGATGTTTACATCCCACTAAATAGAGTACTCCCAACGTTCATATAAATAACTCTGTTGAAACGTTGAATCACTCGGAAGTTTTTCATAGTGAATCGGAAAACAACTCGAGTTTCATGAAACTACCGAGTAATAACTATCTAAAGCATTCAGTTAAAATCAGCTAAATGCTGTACCGTCGCGGTAAAAGCTACTCTGCAGCAAACTACACAGAAATACTCCGATGTTATTTAATATTTTAATAACTGGAAACAGAGTTCCTGTTGCAGACTGTACGGGGGAAATTAAAGTGTTATATTTCTAAGAGCGCTTTTAGATGTTATGATTTTATTTATGAAGAGCAGAGGAATATTACGTCATCGTTTTTGTGATAAATTAATTCAGGAAAGTGTACTTTAAAGGACCAACTACTTAGTGAATTTATAAAAATCATCTTCTGCTATATAAGCCGTAACTTCGTAGTTATAAGGAGAAACAATTAGCACAACAAATTATGTCAATCGTAATACTACTAAAAATAACTTTTGACTCAGGAATAAAAAGGCGGTTTGACAGTTTTGCTACAGAAAATATGTCAAACACACTTCAACCTGAAAACCTGTAAACATTTCAGACACATTTTTAACTGAAAATTCTATACGAAATGAGCGAAGCTCTTCGAATTCTGATTGATTATTTCTTTTGTTACAGCGTCTACCTGAAGGACGACTTCGCAGTGCTTCCGTACCTGGATGCTGGATTCAACCGGGTGAGTTTTCTGTACGGACTCTAGCATTGAATGGGAACTGAAACATGAAAGCTTTCAACGTTAGGGAACTTTATACCGGCTCGGACTGAGCTTTACTGTGAGATGAGCTACTTATAAATGGAGTGCAAGAACATTTTGCAATATATGCAGTATATGCAATTTTGCAGTATAATAAAAACCATAAGATTTTTTTCAATACTTTCATCAGCGATGAAGTTTAAAGCTTTATAAGTAATAAAGCTTTAAATTTGGTCATTAGAAAGAGAAGTTCTACCTGGCTTTTGACGTTAAAAGCCGTGACGCCCATACAGCGCCATAGGAAAGGGTGTTTTTGAGAAAGGGATACATACATACATACATTAGTATTAAATTTTTATACGTGCTTCGTTTTTTATTATCAAGATTAATTCTGTTTTTACTATTACTATTATATTTTGGTTTATTTTTTATTCCCTATTGCGCCTGGCCGTTGCAGTTTGGCAGCAAGCGACTGTAGGTACTTAGTAACTGATTGCTAGCTTATTTTGCTCTTTTAGCATAGATATTCGCCTGGAAATGGCTTCGAAATTATCGCTGTATGGTTCACTACTGACGTCGGTAATGATGTCTCATTCTTGCATAGCCTTCAAACCGACCACCAGTAAAACTCTAATCTGCGTCTGAAAGAAACACTAAAAGTGAGAAACAGTAAAGTATAAACCTAAGCATACCTACAATATTGCACCTGAATCTTTGGTTTTACTGCTGCAGACGTAGCTAGGAGTTATTGGAAGCAAGTTTGTACGAACTGAGTCGGTTTTACGTTACGGCTAACAACTCGACTGGATACTGGATAGTCTGCATCTGGCTAGTGATCCGTTTAATAACCATAGCAGTTAAACTACGTGGGTCGCAGTGTAATGCCAGGAACGCTTTGTACGCCGGTCTCACTACAAGTTAAAAGCAGTAAAAAGAACAATCTCATGTATTTACAATCTTGCAACAGTTTGTTACAACACTTACCTACAACTACATTGCCTTGCAACATGTCTTAAAATCTTACGAAATAGCTACTTTCATTTTGTGTTTTCAGTTACAAAAATAAGCTATATTTAGAGGCCATCTATATTGTTTACAATATCCTCAGAAACGTTAAAAGCTCAGTATAACAAACAACACAAAACACTACGTCTGATATTTAAAAAAAACGGCTGACGACTTCAATTTTTCCATTAGAACAGAAAATCTTATTTATAATTTGTAGAACTGCGTAGTGCAAGGAAAACTTTGTAGAAGGAAAAGTCGAGAGAAGAGTTTTGCATACCTATATAGTAGCCTGGGTAAATAATAATCTTCATTCTGAAACGTACTATTATTAGTACCAACAGAAATACCGTTTTTACTGAAAATGAAACTGTAGCTAATTTTCAAATGAAATATTCGCTAAATTGTTGTTCTATTTATATTAATAACCCTAATTGAATATTACATTAAGTATTATTAACTTCACAGTAATTCTACTTTGCGTTTTAATTTCCTTCCTAATAGTAGGTATGATAGTGCTTCATTGTGATATATTTCTGCGAATTTCTATTTTCCCCTTAGATTTTGTTATCCTCGCTTTTCTTAAAATCTAAACACAAAAGCTCATTAATGCTATTCTGTAATGAAGAGCTTATTTCAAAGAGGATAAATACCTGTGATTATAAATATATGTTTTGTTTAATGTCTTCTGACCTCGCAAATGTTTACACTCAAGCCATTGTAACCCATGCAAAAAGACTTTGAAAACAACCAGTAGGTATTATTAAAATCCTTCACTAAATAGCCACAATAAACACAACAAATTACGAACAACACCCAGCATTAAAAGCCGTATTTACCCTTGTAAACATAACAATATTATTATCATAACACTGGTAAATTTACCCTCGATACATATTTTACCTAGTTACCAGTTTACCAGTCAATGAGAGGAGACGACGGCCAAGCTGAACGTGGCTTACAATGATTTCAGTGAATAGCTATGAGTTTATGTAAATGTGAGCCACTTAACTGAAGCGCCCGGTTTAAACTGACCTAGTAATACACGTAATAAAACGACGCTGTGACTGGAGTGGGTTGCCAGTACTTGCTAGTTTGTCGTCTTTAATTTCCCTGTAGTGAGTTTGAATGGCGGCCATTTTAGATCTTTGTTTACACGGCTAGCCTGCGTCCATTTCACTAGCCTTTTAGTTTACGCTCCGGTATTGGAGGCAGGAAAACGCTCTTGTACAACTATTATTTCATGTCTCTAATTCAATTATAATTAAAAATATTAAATTTCAAATGGGTACTTTAAAAACCTCACGTTCCAATTATTCGTTTCTAATAGAAAAGAACCGGCAAGAAGCTTCATAAAAAACACTCTTTCAAAATTCAATTATAGTTCCATATTACCGTAGGTACCTACTACCTTGTGCCCGCAGCGTAAATCGAACTATGTACCAAATTTCATCAAAATTAGTTTACCGATTTGGACGTAAAAGCGTAACTCAAACACAACAATCAAATATTTCGTTCGCATTTATAATGTTGGTTGTTGGTATGTGAGAACAGTGTACACCAGTCAACGTAGTAGTTTACATGCTAAGGATTAAGTTACGAAAGTTTGAAACTTTAAAACATACGAGGAATTTTCGAAGTCAATATCTTTCCCCGAATTAACTTAGCTAAATGTCTAGACATATTCCCGCAACTCTTCGAGGATTTTTGATGGAATAGTCTAACAACAAAAGACGGTTGTCTCAACAACACGACAGCATAATGGCTTCGTCTGAAGTTTGCTCCCTCAGCGTTATTCGAGTAATGAGCTTCAAACCACAGACTGCAGATTATGTAGACGAAAGGCAGCCAGAAACGGCATAGTTAAAACTTTCGATAGAAACCAAGGGGATCAGTGAGTGTCATTGTTTAATCATGGGAATATTTCCTGGATAGAATCCAACAACGATATTATAATTTCAAAAAATAATGACTCTTATTTTTTGCAAACCCCTTTGTGACGATATTTTGTAAAATATGTACTAAGGTGTGACGTCACGCAAAATTTCAAAGCACTGTATCATCTTCATTTTTTGTTTACTTACGTGACAAAAGAAAATATAGGTACGTGTCCCATATTTTTGGTAAACATACTGACGGACCACATGGATCTTTCGGGAAAATAACCTATTCGACTTAAGTATAATCCGTCACCTTTTTTTCTGGATGGGAAATTATCAAATGACTTCTCCCGCTCTGAGCAGAACAGAAGGGAGTAGTGCCCTTTGCGTTCCAGGGCTGCGGTGACTCTTTCGAACAAATTCCGCATTCTTAACCCGTCATCTTGTGCTCGTGTTTTGCGCTGATTGCGTTGTTTGCGTGGATGAGTAACGGCGTCTCTAATCCCTCCTCCCTATCAAAACGTGTCTCATATGACATCTTATAATTAGAATCTAGAATGCCAAGTAATAATAATAACAAACGCTTGAGCATAACTTAGTAACAATGTTACGAACTAAAAAAAAACAGAAAATGTTTTTCAATAGTATCGGAATTTAGAGACACAAAATAATAAGTATCGTCGCAAATTATCCCAATGAAACATATTACGAGTATCATTACGATAAGAAGTATCATAATAATGTCACGGACGTCGTTTCATTAAATCCGTTCAAAAAGGTAGCAAGTAACAGACATAAAATTTATTTTTGCATTTATAATATAGCATTAATACCGATTTACAAACAAACAAATACATTTTAGAACATTGTAGACACCCCAAAACTATCTAAAGTTGACCAAATCATAAAGTAGCGTAGTAAACGTTTCATCATAAAGACATTCAAATATTGAACTTTTCAAATAAAGCGAGTGTTTCATACAAGTTTCTATGTTCGCAGTTAATAAACGCTGAAACTAGTTCAATTCGTTTTGAAAAGAACTGAGGCGCCAAATAATCACTGTGACATTTATTAGTCATGTAATCGACTTATTTTATTTTAATAATAGCAGCGCCCCGCGGTTCCATCCGCGGTGTTCCCGTTCCCGTGGGAATACGGGGTTAAAATAATGCGACTTTATATTGGTAAAAGAATTTTTTAAATCGCTAATACGGCTTCAGCGACTTTAAAGAACAAAAACTTTCATACAAATTTCCCCCTCCTGTTTCCCCCAGTTAAATATGAAATTTCCAGTAATGCGTTTTTATTAGATTAACAAATATTCAAAATTTCAGCTATCTAGTCACAGATGATTTGGCTGTGCGTTTATAAAAAAAAATCTTGACCATGTCATTGAATCCCAAAAGTAAAAATTAATAATATTTACAAAGTAGACAAAGTTTAAAAAAAAACGTGTTTATTATAATTATGGTGAACATGTATAATATAGGCTAACGTTCGGACAACCTTATCTTTACTATTTAAATCTATAGCTCCTACTTGGCATACACCGTATTTTCGCGTTAAAAAGAAAAGTCGGAGCACAAATAAAAAAAAAGTTTTTTTTTAAATATGGAACGAAATTCTCGCATTAAAAGTCCGCCAAATCTTCTAATGAGAAAAAAATGTCTAGCGTTTTGTTCACTTTTACCCGTGCTTCGAAAACTTCCCAGTGCACATTTCCGCAGTTTTCAATTTGCATTCATTATGTAATTCTAGCTCAGAAGTAAAATTGCAGAGAGATTTTCAGTGCACAGGAAATATAAGATCTCTTTGACGCGTTCTCCCTTCCTATAATTTTATCTTTTAGAAATGTAATAGCATTAATAGGCGTCGTGTTTCTGTATATCCATGGGTCTGATAATATATAAATGGAACTAATTAGCTGCCTTTCAAAGATGTACAGTCACAGTACATATTGATGAACATCGCACTACCCAAGCCTAGGTATCTTTTAAAAAAAAAAAGTAGGTATCTTTAACTATAGACATTCAAAAATTGCACATTTTTTTTTATATTAATATATTTTAATTCTAGATACGTGTAGGTATAAACACAGCGGGTTCGACTGCCAGCGAACGGTTAGCGTAACTAAATCTCACGTCATATAATTATTTTTTTACTAGCGAGTCAAAATCTGTGTGTGGACGTTACTTTTTCACATCGTTTGCGAGATGCTGTTGCACGATCAAAATATCTGGGAAAAAAAAAATGTAATAAAAAGTTTTATCAGTTGAAACACCACTTAACTAAATTCCCAATCTCTCTTATCCTCAACAGGTGATGGTGGAAACTCTGAGCGTGACAGCATGGTGCGCCGAAGTGCTGCAGTCGCGCGCCGCGGGCGCATCGGTGCGCGCGCACGTGGCCGCAGTGGCCGCGCTCGCCGCCGCCGCCGACCGCTGCCGCGACCTGATCGCCGTCACCGACGACCAGCAGAAGATACTCGTAAGTTGAAATAGACAGACTCTAAATTTTACACCATATAAATGAAGAACACCAAAAAAAGTAGTAAGAGGGGGCGAGAGAGAAAGGAGGTAAGGGGTAACTTTCGTATTTTTAAGAAACGTCTCTATCGATCTTTTGACATTGATTATCGTATTAAATTTGAACGCTTTTAATGTTCAAGATTTGACCATCTGATCTGGCAATGCTATTGGCGGAGTAGTGGATGGCCTAAATGTCGGTGGCCTATGGAGAGCTACACCAAAGGAGGGTAGAAGTAAAAAATGCCTTAGTGAACTAATTTTTCCGTTGCGGAATTTGTTCGAAAGAGGCATCGACCCTGGAACGCAAAGGGCATTTGGAGAAACACGGACGGGTTTTAGTCAGTGAGAGTCTGACACTCGCTGCCGCTCCACTCCACCCAGAGCGGCATCCACGACTTCAGAAACCATAGTGTCGAGCAAGTCTTGTATATTTTTCGCAGACACCTTCTTGTGTCCTGAAATAGATTTCCATCCGTGAAGCTCACAATGTTCATTCCAATAAGCATGGTAACATACCGTCATTACAGCGTCAAGCAGTGCATTGACAATGTATTATTTAATTTTATCATGTTCTTTCTCTATAAGTTAGCTTATGACAGGTTATATGATTTCATATAATATTGTTTTTTATTAAATTTTTAATGACCATGTAAGTCAATCTGTTTTTACTTTATTGATTCAATCTACTCTTTACAATGTTTTATAGTGAATTGATTTATGATTTCCATGTTGGACACTAGGAAGTGGTGACGGGTGGGCGTTTTGGAGGACTGTCTTTATGTAAAATAATTTGATGTTCAAAAAAGTGCTGTCTCTCAGCCTAGTTTGAATAAATGTTTTTTTTTTGCATTACCTTCTCATTTCCTGTACGTGAGTTATCTAGCTGTGAGAGCTACATTGTTCAGAAACATACGCTCGTTACAACGTGAAGTAGTGCTGTATCGCAGTGCAAGCGCAGCGCACGTGTGCTGGCGCCCTTTTGTTGTGACATTTTGGCGCGAAACTTTTGTTTTTAAACGTTACAATCAAACTTACTCTTGTTGAACAGCTGGCAAACAAGTCCTGGTGCAAGGTGCTGGGCTGGCGCGTGGACGAGGGCCCGAGGCTGCTGACTGAGACAGCTGGGGGCGAAGCCTTGCGCCTGGCAAACTCTGGGGCACGTGATTGGGAAGCGCCCATCACTCTACGTCGCCGCGCTGCTCCCGACCCCATCCTGCTGCCTTGCCGAGGAGCTTCTATTGGACTCACCAAGTAACTTGCTTATTTTTATCATTGATAAATTCACTTTTAATTACTTTTTAACCCGATGTCTTTTGGACGATGATGCAGAACATCAGTTGAAATCCGAACACTCAGTTTGTTGAATAGTTACTATAACTCTAAACGATAACTCCAGAAAATAAAAAGATTACGTTCATATACACGGATAAATATTGCCAAGACCGCTAGTGGTTGGTGGTTTCATTAATTCAGGACCTATAAAATAAAACAAACCCGAATAGAAGTAGAACTTATCAACTAGGTTGAACCTGCAATCTACAACTCCGTTACTGAACGTGACGTCAACATTTTAATTAGGTACACAATTAAAATTGAAAACTGTTACAATTTATCGGTATTGACCTTGCACGCGATAAATTACCTTGTTTGTTCACTGAAAATGCTTATACTTAATTGTTCATAACAAAACAAAAAGCATGGGCAAAAATACATTTATAATAAGTATCCTCAAAGTGACGTAGTGATAAAATTAACGGACAAATATGAATTATACGTCAATAAGTAAATTTGTATAACGATTATAAACTAAACAGGAACATTTTTCAAAAAATCAATAATATTGTAGTAGCAACATAATGCGCAGTTCACATTCCTGTGGTCACAAGTACTGACCACAGCTGCCGCGATCATAAGCCGAGATCAGGACATACTCGACCATTGCAGTATGATCTTCCGGATATATAGTTTCCCTTACTGTGGAGTTGCGAACTCAGGTATTAATTTTATATAGTCACGGTAAATGTATCAGTACAGACGGGCCTTGATAGCGTATCTAACCTTTGGCTTTACCTATGTGTAGAGAAGCTTACGATCATACACTTATTCTGAGGAGGACATTGTTGCAAATTTAAGTGCAAAGAATTTTGCAACTGAGTTCCAATTGCAAAATTTTCTTCCTTGAATTGATAGACAGCAAGAGGACACACTTTTCGACGCTTTCAGCAGACCATTATATAAAACAATCTTGTGTATTTCCCCTAGGAGCACTTCACACATTGTATTCGTGTGCGAGCCGACCCACGCGCTAGAGAACGAGCGTGGTCGGGGCTCCCTGCACTCCATCCGGCGAGGCTCCCTGGATGTGCGCTCAGTCGCGTCCGATGGCTTGCGACGAACTTCTCTTGCAAAGCTGCAAGGGTTGCCGCTTGAAGCTCCCATTACAAAGGTACATATGACTCTATAGGAAGAATTTAGGCTAGTGCGATTTACTTAATGTATGTTGGTTACCCGCGTTGTAGCGTTTTCAGTCTTGCGGCATTACTATGTATCTTGTGTTGCTGAAGCTTTCATTGTATGTAATAAAGTTTTTAAGATTTAAATTTCAGCTCAAGTTTTGGTATCCGATGCAATTTCCTTAAATAGGTTACTGAAAAAATCGAATTAGTCCGTCAGATTAAAAAAAAAAATTGAATACGTAGTTTTTCTTTTTTCACGTAAATAAATTATGAAGACGATAGAGTTCGTTGAAAACTCACGTGACGTCACTGCGATAGTACAATTTTTACTAGCGGGATGACGTCACCAGCCCCCTCTCTTGAACTTTGATGCGCTTTATCTTTATCGATTTAAAATGACAAAAAATAACAGTCTTATATGTTTTGAAAATTTAACAACTGGACTAAATAGAACTATAATTTTTGTATCTAGTAAAATACCCAATTATGAAAAGCTAATCTCTTGTAATTTTATAGAAGTCCTGTTCAACAAGATCCTAACATCAATTATTATTTAGCACACAGAACCTTGTGAAGCAATAAACCATGAAGGCTTCAACACTATTTTATGAGAAATGTTTACAGCTAATACTTAAGTTAAATAATACGATAGAGCATGTGCCAATGTATGTATACAAAAGAAAATATATTTTTATGCGACACACGTGGGCCACTATATTTTATTACATATTACATCAAAGCACATTTCATACGAGATATGAGTCGCTTTATGTCCACGTATTAATATTATAGCTTTTGTTTCATATGGTCCGCTGCAAGTATCTACATTATTATTACTAACTTTCGGCTACCTTGATAAAGTTTGAGAGCAATAACTTTTCATATCCACCGATAGTCGTAATGAAAAGATAGTGGTTTCATACTGAACTTACTCCGTATAAATACTTGGAATACTCTCTGGCTTTCCTTATCTTACCGTTTTCATAAAATATCCTTTCCAGACCTCACCTTTCTGATTCACGCCATCCCTTTGTTATCTTATTTTACTACAGAGTTGGTCGTAGAATGATATCATTAAAATAACTATAGTTGCAACATATTTTGTTGGCAAACAGTGATTCAGTTTATATTAATACATCCCTTTATGTGATATAGAAAATTCAATAGTGAAGTGTCGTCCAATACAAAAGCTGTGATTAAACTGACTTTTACTTTATAACATACAATAGTTACAGTAATGAAGGGCACATATAAGATTCGTTTGGGGCTACAATAATATGAATAACTCTCAATAATGCTTCGTAAATAGTGAGGAGTGATACAGAAATTACAATTTTATTTTCTTAGGTGATATCTTTGTTGTCTGCGGCAACGGAGGGTGCACCTCCATCCACAGTGGCGTGCATCGATAGGGCAGTAGACATGCTGAGGACGTCCGAGCTGTACTCTCCTCAAATGAGGGGAGGAGACGACCCCCGCATGCGCGGCGTTGAAGACCCCATCGCCACTGACCTCATCGGAGCCTTACTGTCGGTGAGTTGCATTTCTCTTTTAAAAGACCTTGAAGAAGCTTTCCACCACGTCTCAATATGTACACAATTTCGTGTATAATTCACAATGTGTTATCGTTCTTACACGTAATACTACACCACACAAGTATTATTATTAGTATTATAAAATAATAATAAAATCGATGTTGTCTATTCAAATAACGATATTTATAACAAATTCTGATATTACGTCTATATAGATGATATCTTCAAAAACACGGTGTTTTAATATTGTTCTTATGTTTATCTTTATTTTTTATACTATTGTAGATACCTATTGGTTATTTAAAGTAATATATGCATGTGATGTTTATGTATGTACTAACAGTGGTATTTATTTGTTTACGATCCTGTTCGCCTGGGGAAGAGAGAGCAAGTGAACACTAGCCTATTCTTTATGGTAGGAGGTTTGGAATTACAAGTCTATCTATGTCTATACCTTCAAACATATAGACTATTTAGATACCTAGTACATAGATCTTTATGATTCATGCTTCGTTTCTTATTACACAGGGCTCATTTTTAAATACTTTCAACATTTTATTTTTATCTAAATTATGTATTGTATGTATTATTATTGTTTTCATATATATATTTTTTTATAAAATCGTTTTGCTTTTAGAATAGCAACTAACACGCAAATTCCGTAACAATATTCGCACACTCAAGTACTGATATATGTATTATTAAATTGAACTAATATTTAGATAGTTTCTAAATTACAGATTGATTTTATATTAAATAGGATTTAATTATAGCATTAAAATGAACCCTGGGTAAAACATTTCCGTTTCGGTCTCAGTTCTATCCAGTCCTTCGGAATGTATCACTATTAATATTGTGTTTAGCACAATTTTCAAATCTTTCTAACAGTTTCATGTAATATTTTACAAAATAAGCTAACTATTTTACTTAACCAATCATTTATTTATTTACTAACATTGAAACTAAATGCAAACTGACTAATTATGTAAATAGTGTAGTAAGTAAATTTGCATTCATCGAAAGAATAATAATTGTTAACCCGAAAAAGAGGGAAAAATAAAGCATGCTTTCTTAAAAAAAAATCTTTAACATCAAAATATTTACTATTATAACTTTAGAGCATGCTTCGAATATTGTAGAACCTACCAACACGCTGTAAACAAAAATTAAAATGAACTGCTCAACAAGTAGAAATTGTTGCTAATCAAAAATGTTATGAAATTTCAGCAAGGGCCGACCAACACGTTGTCGTCTCGACGAAGCAGCAATGATTCTACCGTCGTCAGATCGCAGACCAACAGGACCAATATCAAGCACAAGGTTAGTCAACCAATCAGATTTTCCTTTAATTTCAAAACCTACTTTTCTAATATTGATTCTAACTTTAGAACTTGGGTACTCCGATTGGATTGCCGAGGTTCGTCATTAATTATTTGGATTTTTCTGTACCTAATTGAATACAGCCACGAGTATGTTATTCTATATTTTCGACACACATTCTATCCTTTAAGTCTAGGTTATAATTATTATAAGAATTAGAGTATTTACTCTAATTGGAGTGCAGAGGTTCTAGAGAGGTCTGAAAGTCGTTGCATAGTCAACCCAAGTAAAAATAAGCTTAGAATCATTGACCTGAAAATTGAACAAATATAAGCGAGCGCTTATAAAAGTAGAATAAAATAGAATAGAAATACTCTTTTATGTACACCATAACAAATTACAATAGGAGCTTAAAAATAGTAGAGTGTAACAATGGGTGGTCTTATCACTAAAAGCGATTACTTCTATGAATGGTGAAAAAAAAAACAAGTGTTAAGTATCTACCTTCGCCTTTATCTTACCACGCAATTTATACAATTTTCATTTTTATCTCGTAAGAAGCTTACACCTCAACGGTTTTCTTCTCCCACGACACCTTCATGCTTTGTTACACACTTCCTTCAGAAAGTTATATTTAAAAAGCAAGAAAGCGTTCTTACATAATCGTTAAGAAGTTATTTATTCATAATGCTTTCTTGCCTAACATGTCTCTGCATCAACCCACACAGTTCATGTGGGTTTTAACATCTCTTGGTTTTACATAATAAGGTTGATGTCAGTTCCAGTACTGCCAACTAAAATTATTTTATGTAATGGTTTTCGTTTGCTATTTATTTTAATTCCAAACATGAAAGCGTATCCAATATAGCATAATCATATAATATAGCATAATCGTTCACGTGATAATGAAAATTGTATTCTCTGCCGCATACGTAGAATCGGTATTGCCTGTATTATACAGAATTATCTATCTAAGTCTAAATGGAGATTAATTTATATCCATTTAAAGACCACAGGCCAGCTTCGCGAGCTCCTAGATACAGCTCTAAGCTGGGACTTCGAGATCTTCAAACTGGAAGACCTGACTCGCGGCCGGCCGCTGGCACACCTCGGCCTGGCCCTCATGGGGGGGCGCTTTGACGTGTGTGCGGCGCTGGAGTGCGATGAGAGGACCCTGCTGCACTGGCTGACCATCGTGGAGACCAACTACCATGCTGTCAATACGTATCATAACTCCACGCATGCTGCTGATGTGCTTCAGGTATTGTTTATATGTACACTAATATTATAAAGAGGAAAGATTTGATTGCTTTTTGTTTGTTTGTTTGCATTGAATAGGCTCCGAAACTACTTGACCGATTTGAAAAATTATTTCACTGTTGGGAAGCTACACTATCTCCGTTAAACATAGGCTATATTATGTCCCCATATTCCCACGGGAATGGGAACTACGCGGGTGAAACCGCGGGGCGTTATGAATACAATACACAAATTCTGTGAAAGACATGAATTAAATAAAAATATTCATCAAAACTTGACGAACTTGAAGGCAAGTTTTGTCCCAACAATAACAAGGGGTCCCTCTGGGCAAATTCTCAGTCCGTATTGGAATTCGTTGTATATATTCAACCATTTTGTTTGAGTCCTTTTCACCTCGTCTAATTGATTTTTTCTTACTTACCAGGCCGTAGCATTCTTCCTGGAGAAGGACCGGCTCAAGTCAGTACTGGAGCCTCTCGAAGCCGCCGCAGCTCTGATCGCAGCCGCCGCCCACGACGTGGACCACCCGGGAACATCGTCGGCGTTCCTGTGCAACGCTCGCCATCCTCTAGCTGTGCTGTACAATGACGTCAGCGTACTTGAGTCGCACCACGCTGCCTTGACCTTCAAGCTGACGCTGAGTAAGTATTATTAGGCATATTTGATCTTCATAGGAATTGCAGGACGTAATTGGAGAAAACCATTGTGCTGCAGTGGAATACAGAAGGCAGGAATAGTTGTCTGTATACCTTTTATGTGTTCTAATACAACCTAGAAAAATTACCTACATATGTATCGAATTCCGAGAATTGAGACATTATACCATCGACCTAATGGCATCACAGCATGACTAGTTTGGTCCAAGCTACGTTATGCTAAAAACAATATTACTCCTTATCAAGAAAAACCTGTGTTAAAACCCTCATTAGGAAACAAGGAAACTGAAATGGTATCTTGAAATTAAAATTACACATACGCATGAAATTGGCAGAAAGAATAATCACAGCGTTAATTTGTTGGATTCATTTTTATTTCTTTCCTTTAAGTCGCACTTGCCAGGTTCATCTTGTTTAACCATCCCCTTGTATCCCGGCAGACGACGACCGCGTGAACATCTTCAAGAACTTGGACCGCGACACGTACAAGCAGGTGCGCCACAACGTCATCGACATGATCCTCGCCACCGAGATGACCAAGCACTTCGAGCACCTCGCCAAGTTCGTCAACGTCTTCTACGCCAAGTCTAGTGGCAGCAAGGAGGACAATATGCATACTGATGTGAGTATCTTTGTTAGTGACTTTGCTAAAGACTATCGGACTTGCGATGTAATCTTCATTTGAGCTGACTGCAAGAATAAAAAAGATTAAAATACAGAAAAAAAAATCCGATCATCTTACGACCATCTTATTCACTTAGCCGGTATTAAATGAATGATCACTCTACCATATTACATGGAGACTAACTCTACTATTATTATAATCTATTGAGTCTCAAAATATTCAAATTTACGGTTGCGGAATTTCATCGAAAGAATCACCGTGGTCCTGAAACGTAAAGGGCCTTAGGGTTAGGAGTAACATGGATAGGTGTGTTTGCCAGTAACGGTCTAACACTATTTTTCATTCATCTTTTATAAGTATTTCATTTAATCATTTGATGATTCTTATACCTATTTACCTACTTATTTATTTTATTTTCCAATGACTTCTTCTGGCGTTTCTTAGGTGTATATGTAACGAATAGCATTACACTTACACAGTCACCAATTACATAACCTGCATCCATAGAAAGTAAAGAGAACAATAATAGAAGAACAGTCGTTTTTAAAAATAAATTTACAAATACTAATTAGTTGATATCATTTTTATAACAAGCAGCCATCAGCCAGTAGACACTTGCCCCATTTGCAAATAATTTGACTGATTCGATCTAACATGAACTTCGATACTTGGAAACCTGTAACTGAACAGCCGCCTTGTGATCTCCATGAACCCCATACAATCAGTTCGTGTTGCCTGGTTGCAGCAGGAGCCGCTGGCGCTGGACACGACGGCGCTGTCGTCGCCCGACAACGTGGTGCTGGTGAAGCGCATGATGATCAAGTGCGCCGACGTCTCCAACGCGTCGCGCCCGCAGAAGTTCGCCTTCGAATGGGCCAGGAGGTGACTCTCGTTACATTCTTTTTCACCAAATACTTCGGATCTCAGTCACAACTTTTTCAGCGGGCCTAGTGCGAAAAACACAGCAGATTTTCCCTACGAAACTCTAGCTGACATTTTTTCTGAACTACTCAACCTCTTACTTGTGTTTACAATTAATCAAACTACTAGAATGATGACTCTTCCTTTGGGGACATTGGACATTGAAAGATATCTAAGTAATTCAGTTTTCTTCGATACTTAACATGAAAGTCCTGGTGAAGGCCGCGGGAATCCGCCGGATGCAAGACGCACAGGACCGATCAATGTGGTGTCCTGTGCGCCGAGGGAGGCCTGTGCCCAGCAGTAAACGGTTTTCGGTTGAAAAGATGATGAATAAGAAACCACATCGCATGCCTGAATATTCTTATAACGGGCTACTAAACCTTCTGCATTCTAGGATCGCAGAAGAGTATTTCTTACAAACGGACGAGGAGAAAGCTAAAGAGTTGCCGGTGGTGATGCCCATGTTCGACCGCGCCACCTGCTCCATCCCGCGCTCGCAGATCGGCTTCATTGATTATATCATCATCGACATGATGGAAGCCTGGGCTGGTGAGTACTAACATTTCTAAAAGGAGATTGGCTGTAGTAGGTAAGATCTTTGTGAAGCATTTCGGGCATGGATAGGATGATTAGGTAATCCCACTAAGCCTACTTCTGTTGCCATGCAGCGCTGTTTGAGGATATGGGTGCTGGTGTAATTACAGGAACAGGCCACATTTCAGGATTTAGTCTCTGGTATTTCCTATCGAGTGTATTCCTATTGAAACGACAAAGACTCCAAACGATGAAATTAAATTCGATCATCAATGCCCTAACCCTAAAGCATATGTTCCAGCATTCATCGACATGCCGGAGCTGGTGAGCCACGCGCGCACGAACCACGCGCGCTGGCGCGAGCTGGACGAGGCGGGCGTCACCACGCTGGCCGACGTGCGCCGCGCGCAGGCTCGCCCGCACGCCACGCCCGAGGAGTAGGCCGCCCGCGCTCGGCGCCGCTCGGACGCGCTCGGCCGCGCTCGGCGCCGCTCGGACGCGCTCGGCCGCGCTCGGCGCCGCTCGGCCGCGCTCGGCAGTGTTCGTGCGCCCGCGCCCGGACAGGTACGGATGTCAACGTTATAAGTCTGAAACGGATCATAGGCAGAAGCCTGACGGATGTGTCCGATAATACGCTTATTTTATACTTATATATCCGTGTTAGTGTGGATATCACTAATTATAACTGTTGATATCTACTTTTTTAAGTAGTCGTATTTATTAGGTAATATTTGAATGCAAAATATTTACTGCATCGATGTATCATTGGATTTTTTCATTAACTGTCCACAGATGGCATGATTTTGTCTGGCTTTGTGTGTACTTAAATGTTTTAACTCGTGTGATAGAATATGTTTACTAGTGATGTGCTGAACTATAAATATTGGCCTTATCGTAGCCCTGAACGAATCGTATTGAATATGTCGAGTCGGGAATCTTTATGTAAGCTTATATTGTCCTATTAATCAAAGCAACTTATGACACGATAACAAAGATATAAAATAAAAATAAATGGCATACAATATAATACGCTATGTTTATCCAAATATTGTCTGTATTGTTATGTCGTCTGTGGAATCACTAGACAATCGGCATAATCCACTATTGTTGTATTCAAGTTGCCATATACACGGGTAGGTATCTTAGTTACATAATATGTAATGTTATCATGTTTTACAATGTCCGTGATATAAGTGCCATATTATCGATTGGCCATGTTTCATTCATTTAGCGGTGATACGATCACTTCTCACTGCATCCCATGACAGTACCTTTATCACCATACCTTACCATTTATTTACGGATATCATATTGTGATTCGTGTATAGTGAGGGTGTCTGTGTAGTCCCTTAACTTTTCAGCCGAACTAAAATCGACATAGGAAAACTTACTTTGTGTGACAATTTATCATACAATTCAATGGGGTCTGGTGTTCCTCGTCTAAGGACGCGCCCTCACTTTAAAGATCGCACCAAACTTGAAAAGTATTTCTCTACTCCTTATATTGTTATACTATTGAACAATTGGTCCATTTATACACTTGAGCTTTCAAAGAATTCCTATTTTTATAATAAAAAAAAAAACTTTTTGTAGTGCACACTTTCGGCCTCAATCATATCAAAATTCCAAATTTTTTGAATGATTTTGATAAAAAAAAGAACTGTTGAACAACAAATCTACCTACTTAAACTCTTTTGTTTCATTCCTGGGGAATTTTATATAACATTTTATACTTAACAATTATAAATGTTAACGTTATTTATTAATAGATATATTAGAACACTTGAATATTTCTTTAATAAAATAATTTATTGTATTCGAATAAGGTCTAACATGTATGTAATAGCGATTATTGAATTATGTATTCGTCTATATGACGCTGGTATTTAAGAGTTGTACTTTACCTAGTTGATACAATGTAATGAGATCATAAAATACGCTTCCTCGTGCTCAATGTCAATACATAGCGGTCTAATGTTAATGTTATACATACCCTTTTCAATATTCGTCAACTTTATACATATTACGTAGTTCAATTTGCTACTCCAATATTGTACCGTATCAATTATGTCGCGGTGATCAATCTCATGTTAAATATTAATTTAATTCATATATTATGCACGTACCAAAACGTACTTTTTCGCCAACTAACAAGTTCTAATGATCAAATTAGTTATTTTTTTGTTATAGTTAGCTCAATTTAATTAGATTTTAATGAGTATAAAATCTTGATCTGGGATTGTCTTATGGTGTAACAATTGCGTTATTTCCCAGTGTTTACTAAGTCTCATTCAGTGGTTTGTACATGTTTGTGTTATAGTAACAGATCGAGACCTAATCCAACTGGTTTCTATTTATATTGAGTTTAATGTAAGTTGGTCATGTTTGAAAAATTATAACTATTTAAGATACCGGGGGCTGGTCCCCATATTTAAATGTGAAGAATAGATAAAATTACATTGTTGTGAATTTTATATGCGGAGACGTGTGCTATGCATAACTTGTGTAAGTACCAATTAATTAATGTTAATGTAAATGAATAAAGATTCAAAACACTTCACAAAGAAGTGACGAAACATGCCTGTTTTATTTGTCTCTCTCTCACTCAGGAACCCTCTGCATTCGCGAGATTACGCGCCACTTATTTATTTATTTGGATGTTATCCAACAAAGGATACAGTAATAACATCAGTCACAGTGATACAAGTGGTTACTTTACGTGTGCTGCTTCAGTTATAGGAGACCACAGCATGCACATATAACTAGGGTTACATAATAACATAATAATACACACAAACAAATTAGAAATAGATAAAATCATTCCATTACATTGAATAAGGTTAAATTATTCAAAAAAATTAAATTAAAATTATTCCATTAAATTAAAAATTACATTGATCCACTAAATTAAAATTTCGCATTTTTAAATTAAAAAATACTTCAATCGAGTAAAAGTATGAAAAAGAAAAGAAACCAACTGAAGAAAAGAAAATGCTTCTCGAGCGTACGCGAGGATGCGCGAGAGCGTTGATTAACGTTTGCTTTGTTGAAGTTCCATTGTTTACCTAGTACCTAATCGAATTCGATAGCGTCTGTCATGCATGACGGGTGGCGACGAGTGGCGGGAGGTGAGAGATCTGTGTGCCGTTGCAATTAGGTACCTTGTCGTACTGAACGACTTCGCATTACATAACATTTACATGAAAATAAATTAAAATCTCCTAATATGACTACCTTATTTTTATATATTACACATATTTTCTCTGAAATGTCAAACATTACCGAGTACTCATGTTCATCTGTCTGTGGGGGAATATATAAAACACAGCAAGTAAATAAAAATCGGTTTTGGCCGAAATAACCTGTAGCACAAATCAACTCAATTTTTCAATCATCAATGTTAATGCCATCAAGAATCATTGTTAGTGGCAACTTAGTATCGAAGGCCCAGCAGAGTGACACTACTAGATTTTAAAATAAATTTGTAGCACCTTTTTTAAATAATCTGCGGATCCAATTCTGAAGTTCACACGAAATCGCGGGGAGAAGCTAGTGATGAATAAAATAAAAGATATTCCATAAAACATTTTATTATAAACAATAATTATTAAAAAATCATACTTCATATAACTTAATACAATTGCAACATTGCGGTATTATAAATGCAATTTCTTTACTCTCCCGCTTACATTTTTAACTTTTAACGTGAGTAATGTTTACCGCTAACCTTTTTACTACTTACAAAAAAAGTTACCAGTTAAAACATTACTTAACAGCAAATAATATATTACTTTGAGACATAAAAGTGAAATTCTGTACAATAGTATGTTTATCCTATTTTATACAAAATCAGATATTCGATAAAAAGCTGGAATGGAAGTCTGTTTCGTACAAGTAAAGAAACATTAATAAAAAAATATAATAACAGTAAAACGTAAGTATTACTATCATTATTAGTTTATGTTCACAATAAATAGTTTTGACCAAACAAAGGATCTAGAAATGTTAACTAAAAATAATAATATTATAATACAATTCTAAATGTCAATTCCCCAATCATTTATTGATTCTATTACAATCAAAATTAATTTCTTCTGTCACATTTACGAAGGCAAATTCTTCTAGATATCATTTGGTCAAAAACCGAAGTAACATAGTTGATATAATATTAAGAACTACATTTATTTAGTCCCACCCTGTACATGAAATGGATTTGAGGCCGTGGACTCGAGAGAAAGCTCAAGCGAACCCAGGAACCACGCCACGTGTATAGGATATTTGTAAAATTAAGAGACGAATTATACGAGTTTCGGCGTTCGTAGTATGCCTTCCCCGAGCCCACAGCCCAGAAAGTGCTAAAGTACGTGTTTTCTTTCGCGAACCTATCTAACTGAACACATGAGACTATCACCGTCCTTGAATATTACCCTTTTCTTCACAAACAATAAGACCTTCTCTCATATAAGTACTAATTAAATCTCTCCGCTTGCTATTCATTTTTTAAATAATTAGTATAATATTGTTCAGCCATAAAGTTGGATTCGGCGTGACAGTCTACGTCAGGTACTTGGCACGCGCCATGAAAAGAAATTTCGCCATTTAGAGATTCCACTTTACAATGAAATAGTTTTTAAAGAGTCCAATACATTTAGAGCTACAATATCCACCCAACACTTATTTACAAAAGGCATTTTTCGACATAGTTTCAGCCGAGTCCCTAGTAGAATCAGTACGTAAATTCAAGAACAGAGACTGACCATATAATGTTAGAAAACTTTTCCCATGGTCTATTATAACAACGCTTGTACACTATCGATGCAGTCGAAGTAGTATGTCTCTCATATTTTTCACAATAAAGCTTTTAATACAAACAACACTTATTTAGATGTGTACAGCCTTACCAATACCGTGTTATTTAAAACTCGAAGAAAATATATTAAATCAAAGTTTTTGCAGTCAAAAGTGCTTTAGAAATATTACTTTTTCACAACATCGCTTTTAAAGAATTGTATCACCTCTTAACGAGTATAATTTTTATTCTATAGAATTACACAGCATATTTTTTTTTATTGTAACACTCAACAACATACATTTTATTTTACAGCTTGTTATACAATCCTTTACAGATTAAACTACAATTTACAAGGTTTTAAGAAATTTGCTTTAATAACTAAAGTATTCATCTGAATTATTTTAAAGAAATTAACCATTTTTATATTTATGATAAAAAATCAGCCAAACCAAATTAAAAATAACATAAAATATTTTGATCATACAATATACTAATAGTTATGACACCGGTCTATCCAGTGTGATTAAATATTTATGAAACAAATATGTCTACAAACAAGTACAGCTAGATATTTAGCGCGTAACAGGCGGACAAGTTTGCTCTCTCTCCCCCCCTCTCTCTCTCTCTAGCGCCTAACCAACGTATATCGTCATCCCGAAAATAAATAGATTCGTAACAAAAAAAATCCAAATTCGCGTCCTCAAAATCTGTCCGATTATGCCCGGGTCTATTTCCAAACGAAAATGTTCCAGCAGTTTAGTGTAAAAATCAGACTCGGGCACCGAGATCGCGAAGAAAATACCATTGATGGTAGTACAATGAAACAAGAATGCTTAATATCACCCTGAATAAAACCTTTAACATTACATAACACCTATTTAACGTCTAATAGCACTACATTTCGGGAATTCTCAGTTCACATAGGAGAGTGTGTCTCTTTCTCACCAACGAGAACAGAAAATGACAGCTTTATTTTTTTCTGAGAAATATATTCGACGATCGAAATGTAGTGCGGGTCCGGGTTTTAAAACGTTTCATCACCTGGTGGGTGGTGCGGACACGCGCGACACGCGCGACACGCGCGACAGGCGCGCGGCGCTAGATGGCGATGGGCTTGTCGCGGCACTGCTCGACCACGTAGTTGGTGAAGCGCTTGAGGAACTTGGGGTACTCGCGCTTGTACACCGCGCGCAGCACGCCGGCCGGCGCCCAGCCGCCCGGGTTCACTGCGGCACACGGAATAATGTCACTTTTAACATTTACTGGGACCAAGTTAGGGCTCGCCGCTAAGTAATACCAGCAGCACGGTTCAAAGGTTGCCGAAGTCTGTCAGTGAATGGATCGTCATCAATTTCAAAGAGACCCGAGACACATCCTAAGTATTTTTTTTAATAAGTATTGTTCAGTAACCATCAGATCGAAATGTTAGTCCCATCTTATCTAACAAACGGGCTTACTAGGGGATATCGAGTTATCCAGCGACTGGCTTAAAATAGTAAGAAAGGTCGTTCTCTATTTAAAATACGTTCGTATTGTAAGTCCGTCAGATATGTAGATTTCCAAAAAATATTGGAAAACTTATTTTTTTCTTTTTATGCGTAAACAAAAAATTAAAGGCAAGTGCGTTCAAAACTCGTGTGACGTTTGAGTACACTTTTTACCTGAATGTGATTTTCATAAATTTTCATTGATTTGATAAAATTATGAAATACGTGTCCAATATTTTTCGTTAATTTACCTGACGGACTAAACAGTTCTAGTCAGTGGTTCTTCTAATATTTGTGTATCTACAAAGTAGATATAACCTCGCTGAAGAAATACGTGCGCCCGCACTAGTTCATCATGTGATAGTGAGCCAGTGACTAACACATGTAAGAGGATACTACGATCCTAATAGCTCAAAGCTGTTTCTAGTGTATTTCCTCTATGCTCACACTCGTCTATTCGCATCCCTTGACAATAAAAAAAATACCTTACGATTTTCGAAATAAGGTATTTTGTATTGCACCAGTGAGGTGCATATTAAAATAAAATAGTGTTTATTTTATATAAATATGTATGTTAGTCTGTAAGGAATATATGTTATGGGTCTTTGTTACCCGAAATAAAACTTATATTATTGTTATTATATATTTAAGTAATACTAAGAACAAGCGCGGTACCTGTGCTGCAGTAGGCGATGTCGGTGGTGATGTTGTCGCGCGAGGGCCGCTGGCCGGCCGGCACGCTGCTGCGGCACGCCAGGCACACCGTCACGAACAGCCGGATGCACGCGCCGGTGTTCGCCTGGAACGAAAACAAACCTTATAAATAAGCCTCTTCAACGAGGGTCTTCACACTACCAGGCTAGCGTAACATAGGCGAGAAGCTCCTTACTCTGAAAGTGTGACTACGTTGATGTCAATTTAACTATTGCCGGAAAACTTAATCCGACAATATTTAAATTAATATCAACAAAGTCACGATGACTGGACAGGTGTGCAAACTAACCAACAGCGCAATGAAGAGAAAACTTCTTTAACCGCGTTAGACACTTCTTGGTAGGGGAAAATCTTATGAATTCGCGTCACCGATATGCTCATAAATCATGCGTATAAGTGAAATTGAATGGATTTAATGAAAAGTTCAATGTGCATTGTTGAAATAGTGTTTTTGTTCGATTATTATTTTAATTCAAACATGATGCAACTACGAATTGTAATACTAAATGTTCTAAGTTTTTATTTCTATCGGCAGTTCCTATAACTGCCAATTTTTGATGTAACTCGACTCATGTGACTGATGTGACACCACTGTCATTAGATTGCACGCGTACAAGAGTTGAGATAGCAAGATATTGCCAACAAGCTTCTCGTACCAATATTTAAAATGGTAATTTGAATAACAAACAGTTTTGATGCTGTTTTTAGGAAAAAAAAATCTTAGGGTTGTATTATATAGGGAACGTACAGAAACTATAGGTGGCAGCACAGACCCGTCAATTTCAAGTATATTTTACCTATAAGTTTCAAATTTGCAACGCTAGATGGCACAGCCTACTTCGTGAACGTTCCCTTAAACGGACCCTCCGTTTAAGGGAGGTAGGAAATATAGGTGTGGGCACAGGTCAAATATTTACAACGTAAAAGTTTCAGATGTGTAACACTAGATGGCATAGTGTAGGCCGTGCACGTTCGCTGTAGAGGCGTGCAGTGTGACTGATACTGACCGGATAGTCCGCATTGGTGGTGGAATGGTTGGTGACGGCGTAGGTGTCGGCGGAGGCGCGGCGCACGTGCGACCAGAACAGCGCGTCCCGCTGCGACGCCGGCCAGATGCGCTTGAACGTCTGGTGGCACACCTGTGACTGATACTGACCGGATAGTCCGCATTGGTGGTGGAATGGTTGGTGACGGCGTAGGTGTCGGCGGAGGCGCGGCGCACGTGCGACCAGAACAGCGCGTCCCGCTGCGACGCCGGCCAGATGCGCTTGAACGTCTGGTGGCACACCTGTGACTGATACTGACCGGATAGTCCGCATTGGTGGTGGAATGGTTGGTGACGGCGTAGGTGTCGGCGGAGGCGCGGCGCACGTGCGACCAGAACAGCGCGTCCCGCTGCGACGCCGGCCAGATGCGCTTGAACGTCTGGTGGCACACCTGTGACTGATACTGACCGGATAGTCCGCATTGGTGGTGGAATGGTTGGTGACGGCGTAGGTGTCGGCGGAGGCGCGGCGCACGTGCGACCAGAACAGCGCGTCCCGCTGCGACGCCGGCCAGATGCGCTTGAACGTCTGGTGGCACACCTGTGACTGATACTGACCGGATAGTCCGCATTGGTGGTGGAATGGTTGGTGACGGCGTAGGTGTCGGCGGAGGCGCGGCGCACGTGCGACCAGAACAGCGCGTCCCGCTGCGACGCCGGCCAGATGCGCTTGAACGTCTGGTGGCACACCAGCGCGTCCGCAGAGATCTCCTCCACCATCGTCATCGTCTCTAGGGTGGCTGGAACACCAAACAGCTCATCACAACAAAAAGAACACCAAATAACAAAACACCCATCCACTGCCCGACCCAGTTGTTGGCTACAGGTACGGCCTATAGAGGATGTTCCAAAAGTGTGTGGTCATATTTAAGGGTGCTGTTGGGTAGCTAAGTAAACAGTAGCATAACTTTTTAATTTTTTAATGTTTGCAAAATCCAACCGAAAATTCCGACTAAACGTCACTCACTTTTTGTTTTGCTATTTTTTCCTTAATGCATGTCAACTAGCCAACATCACCCTAAAATATGACCACGCACTTCTGGAACACGCTGTAGATAAGACGCTGAGAATATACTTTATAAACGTCAAAAACAGTTACACAACTGACAGGTCATGTTGAGGCAGATAGTCGGAATTGAAGAACACCAGTCTTGACACTGCACTTACCATGTCAATATTATAATTTCTGACGGTCACTGGAGAGATTGAAAGGTGACAACTTTACAAGTCAATGCAGAGTTACTCAACACTCCAATTTGACATGATTTATCGTCGTAGAACTTCTTTAAAACGTAAAACTCGTTTAAACTACAAAGGTGACACCCTGACAAGCCTACGAACATTTATCACGAATTTAATCTCTAGTTATTTATTTTCCTTTCAGAGAATTACAAAGTATTTAGATTTAAATATTTGGTCCAAGGCACATAAACATCGGTAATTGGAAGGACCATAAGTCATTGCTAACATGGTATAAGCATAATTTAACCACATAAAATATGCAATATTTATATATTTCTACAAAAAACAAATCGTAGTTGTCAAGACAATCTGACTCGAAACTCTGCCCATGTTTTTATTAATATTATTATGAGCCTGTGTCTCGCTATCCATGTTTTATTGCAAATGATAAATGTAAAATCCTAAGTATTTTAATAATTCATTAATTATGCGTGCCAAACAATACTGCACGAATTTGGTCGCGGCTCGCGGTTTCGTCAATTGAGATCAATGAAAGTCTGACAATTGAGATATTTGGTATAATATATCAGCACTCTCTTCTTCGCGAATGAAAAATTACATCTAACGTGTTTTAAAGTCAGCTTACATATTGTTTCCTATGGGGTTTACAGAAACTACAGATCGTCACCTGCTACGATCCTTTTGTGTCGTGGTCTTAAACACAGGCCGATTGCGTATCTTAGTAGATTATTTAACTTATATTAATTTATACACTTTAAGGCATCATTTTCCTGCTAAGAAGACGATTTGAACAAACACGGGTGGGTTTTCGTCAGCAAGAGTCTGACACTCTTTCTCGCTCGGCCCAGAGCGAGCGAAGTAATTATCTAATTAGTTCGCTCGCTCTAAGCCGAGCGGGAAAGAGTGGAAATCATCAGTGGGAAATCATCTGATTTCCCGAAAAAAAAGGCAACATTTTACCTGGCAATGTGCAGAGCAATGCAAGCTTTGACTACCTATCAAATATCACCATTGAGAGCGTAGATATTGTAAGGTCGAAAATCATTTAATCTCTAAGAGGATTAAAGCCCACAGAGGCCAAGGTCCAGGTTGTCGCCCGTTTTACACCGATGTTGCAATCAATCAAACATGTTACTTGTCATAAATTCATATAAAACTATAATATAATAAATGCGATAGTCTCTCCGTCTGCTTGTTTGTTAGGTTGTCATGTCTAACGGCTGAAAGGATTTGCATGAAATTTGGAATACGGGTAGACCATGTCCTAGATGAAGGCATAGGATACAATTTATTCCAGGAACATGATCCCTTAGGAAAATGTCCGGGGCAAAGCCTCCAGCAGTACCTAAAATTACAATACAGTGTTTGAACTCATACTCACTTTCCCACTCGTACCGGTAGCGCGGGTTGAAGAAATAGTGACACATCTCGCGCGCCGTCACTCCGCGCACCTTGTGCATCGCCTTCAGGGGGTCCGTGACCATGCCGTCCACTTCCATCTCCCTGAGGAAGTACACCAATTGAGCATCCTGGAGCACGTGGGACTTGGAGACTTACGGTGGGGTCAATATACCGTGTAAGGTGTGCATGCAAAACTTGTGCCCTGTGATATCAGTACTCTTATGTGTAAGTAATTAACAACATCACCCAAAAATACAAACCCAATTAAATCCCATACAAACTACTGTTACAAACTACCATCCCAAACAACCATCACATCATATTTACCAATTCCAGAAAAACATCCCGCATGTCAAGTTATACCAAACTAAATATTTAACACTACAAACTAGCCCAAATCTCTTAAGCAATACTGTAGCTAAATACTACTGCGTTACATTATATAGAAAAGCTACATTTTTACCCTCTTATTCATACAATCAAGACATTGGTAACACATCGCATAGTTCGCGTCACACAAGTTTTCCACTCTGAAGTTGGCTACAAATTACAGCGCAATACAAAATATCTGATTTAACAGGAGCGCGCCATGTCATGCGCATAGGAAAGCCTAGTTTCAGGGCGGAAAACTTACACAACACGTACTGGGCACGAAATTGTAATCTTCATGGTTATTTATAATATTAGAGCAATGAGCCATTCTTGTTTATGTGTGGTATATTCAAACTGAAACGTAAAAGGGCCTTTTTGGCTCAACCGTATAAACTCTCTGAGTCCCACAATATGCTTTCACAAACAAACAGCAAGCTTGAGACAAAAACCAGATAACTAAAAACCTGGAGAGCCCAAATCCATCACCGTGTGGACATTCTCTTACAGTGTTTACTAATAAGGGGGTAAAACATATGTAAGCAAAAGTAGTACAAGAATGAAGTCCACATACCCACTTCTACAAACATTTTGCACGTACCTCCTGTACATCCGCATGTCACCCTCCTCCGCGAACAGCTGCCATCCTATCTCGCCGCCGACGCCTTCGAACGCCGCCTGGATCTGCTCGGTCGATATCCTGTCGATCTGGAAACATTACGTCAAGAAATCACACTTGTATTCTTCAATTCTTCTTCACTTCAACAAGCACTGGAAAAGCATTTACAAAAATTAAATGAAAATTTACAATGAGCGATCTTATCGCACAAGGCAGACAACCTTTGGATGGACTGAACGAATCGAGATACATTGAGGCCTGCCAAAATATGGTCAGGCCTAAATGTATATCGTGTCGTCGGAGCTGTTGTTTGTATTTGTTATAGTAAGGAGTGAATAAGGAGTGTATAACATGTCATGGTGATATTTACAGAAAAAAACGCGGGGACTAAAGCGACAACTGTAGCATCAATCACCCCCAACGTCACGGACCTCCAAGATATACAAGTCCTTCCATCTGCCTAGCCTTTTCCCAACTATATTGGGGTCGGCTCCCAGACAAGCCGGATTCAGTTGATTACCAGTATTTTACGTAGAGCGGCTGCCTACCAGACCTCAGATATACAAGTAATCATAATAAAACCAACCTTCTGTGTTAACCATAGTTGATGACGAAGACAGCATCACCGGATCTCCTCCCAACATAAAATAGCTGGATAATTCAGTGGCATCTAACATAACCTTCAGTCTAAGAAACTAGGTTGACTAGCCAAAGGTATAACCGACTACAGTCGCATCAAACAACATCAAAAAGATGGTGTCTAGCGCTAAATTAACGCCAATAAAATACGCATTCATAAATGAGTGGTGTCGTTAACAGTATCTCTATGCTAACATCTATTATGTCATAAGATCTACTACGAAAAAATATTTTCCTTATCGAACCATTAACCCAGAATATGAATACCGCGGTATTTTCATCAACTCACCTGGCCTGTGGTAATATGGATGGCATTAAATTTTGGGGCCATGGCGAAGTGGGACAGAGTTAGTTGAAAGGCTTGATCCAAATAATCCGTATACAATAATCCCGACTTAAGTACTAGTAATCCAGGGTGTCGGGGGATTTCAAAGGTTTAGCGTTAACAATAAAGTTGACTTTCTATATACATACCAAAAGCACATTCAGCAAGCATAGAAAAAACACCACCATAATAAGGAAAGGTTGAGGTGACTTCTAGGAAAAACCAGGTAGGTAAGTCACGGAACAACTGGCTAGAACAGAAAGAAGTTCCCATCCCGGAGAGAGACTAGAGGCAGATTTTACGCTAATTGAATGATATGGTCTAGAGTCCAGACAGTGACATTCAATCAGGGAAAAATGTATGAGATTGAAATACGCTACCAAAATGTCACTTGGTCAATCCCAAACATTTTGCCATTTTGACAATCGTTGACGCTTATAGAATATATTGTTGTCCAGTGCCTAAGAAGACAAAGATGTGTCATTGTCGAACGCATCATCGTGAGCTAGAGAAACATGATCGCCTTACCTCAGGCCACAAAGTGTGCACGGTGAGGCGGTTATCGATGGCCGGCGGTGGCAGTTCCACCTGGTCGCGTGTGTGGACGCTAGGTGGCACCACACGCGCACACCGCTCTTCCTCCATTTTGTCGAAGCCTGTCTCCACTGCATCATAGAACTCGTCATCTGGCAGTGTGGAGTGAGGACCCTCCTATGGACAAAGGAAAAATATATTAGAAATTATTTATGACAATATTAAATAGTCATCATAGGGCTACAATAGCCGTTGTCAACATCCGCTGTGCGATGCGCACAGGGCCGGTCTATGAACGACACTTGGGGAAGGTCTACGTCCAGCAGAGGACGTCTTTCGGCTGAAATGATGATGATGAAGATCTGCATATGATTCGTGATTTGATTCAGTCAACTTGAACACCAACATTAAGGAAAACTGGGAGAGGTGTTTGCAGCTAAAACGGAAATTGATGTCTCAAACTTTACTTTTGAATCTGCATACACTCCAATTGTGTTCAGATATTAATGTTTCAACGGATAGAACTATTGGGTTCTGGGACATGTACCCAAAGAATAACACCCACTTGGCTTTTGACTTATAATATGTTCCATTTTGAAAGTGGAAAACAACATTTCTGAAAATTACCGTTCAAATCGTCGACTTATATAGCTGCCCATTACCCAATTAGTTCCCAGCCGTAACTCTGCAGAATTAAATTAGTCAAACGAACTGTGCCCAGCCAGGCCAATGCATACATTAGTGCATTTTCTAATTAGTGAGAGTTGAAACTGTTTTTGAAATAGATTTTACATTTTATTTCATTTAGTTCTGATATTTAAAAGTTTCGTCATGCTTATGGTCTGCGCAAGCTGGTCTTTTGGTATTTAACAATTTTCCTATTAGAATAGTTGCGTTGCGACGACGGTTAGGGAAAATCAAAAAGTATTTTTTTTTATGTTTCCGAAGACTAAAACTCGATAGATTGCAACCCCGCAGTCAATTTTCATACACCGTAAAGACGGTACTCATCACAAAAGCACCTAACAAAGGTAAAAAAAATACAATGAAATACAAACAAATAGTAGATAAATATCCATAGGCTCAAGATAATATTATTCCGCGTCGTTCCGACCTACATACGAGTACGTAGGTCGGTAGGTACGACAAAGCCATGAGGACACGTTAGTAAATGAAATTTGGTTGATTGCGCGATCCACGTGATGGCCTGCCTCGCATAATTATTAGTTACGGCTTGATAGCCGACTGTCAAGCCCAAGGGCGCGGGATTTACGAAACAGGGAAAATAACTTCTGCTTCATCTTGTTTACTAATGAAGAAGTGCTATATGATAAGAATAACACTGTACTTGTTTATGGTTAAAATGGTGATTTTCTATTCATATAATCTCAGCACCATTTTGTCGAAATAAAGCTCAAGAGCATATACACCTACATACCTACAGCCTAGCCTACCAATTGTAAATACGACAACGTAGCCGGATCAGAAAACAGATGATGGAATGAGCTGGACGCAATAGGGGTGTTTCCTGAGTAAAAAATATATGATTATATTTAGTCCGTCAGTTAGATTATAGAAAAATATTGGACACGTATTTTTTCCTTTATCAAATCTATAAAAACTGACGAAGATACAAAGCATCAAAGATCGGGAGTGGGGGCTTGTGACGTTACGGCTCGGTAAAAATTGTAGCGAGTAGTGACGTCACACGAGTTTTCAACGCTCTGTATCGGCTTCATTTTTTGTTTACGTGAAAAAAGAAAAAATACGTGTCCAATATTTTTTGGAAATCTATCTGACGGACTAATTAGATTTTTTTAGTCAACTACCCTATTGTTTCAAGATGATGAGAAATGAGAGAAGAAAGAATGAAGTTTGAATGAAGAAGGAAGGCTTTTGAAGGCCACAGAAGACAGCATATTTATAAGCCCTACATATCTCGTTGGTTAAACAAGCTTGCCAACAGAACCAAGCTAATGTTGAAAAATCGATGATCGGGACGCTAAGGCCAACGCTTTACAATGTCCATTTACAGGCAGGCGAACCAAAGTGTATGTAACTTTACATTAATCGTTCCAGACATCGTTAATAGAAGACTACATTATTAACAATGAGATTGGTCTCAGCATCTCGCCTGGATGAAAGCAACATCATCATTATCCCCTTTGCTCTTATCCCAATTGATTCGGTGTGACAAATTGTCTTTTTACATACATCACAATTCTCTCTAATATTATTATGATTTCTAATATTTGGAACAGGCTTTCCTGGATCCGTAGGTACCTAATGAGCAAAGGAACGCAATTTTAAAGGTACGAAATATAAATATAATACTTGATTCCAAAGCTTGCAGATACAACACCACAGTAAAAATACCACGAAACTAGAAGCAATAACAGCACAATCCATGAACACAAAATAACGAAATATAAAGGTTTTCGACTCTAGTTGTAATAGTTTTTCATTATAGTTTATTTACCAACAATGACGTTTACAGTTTTCATAGTGACAAGCCGAAATTATCTATGATAAAAATCATTGATGATCTCTGAAATGATGATTACATTTTAATACAAAAAAAAAATATATTAGGATGCTCTAAAAAGTGTTGCAGGACTGTCGAAAGAGTCGATCGTAAATATCATTCAAGCGTCGATAGATATTCCATGACTAAATTTAACTTTACCAGCCCATCAAGAGCACACGAAGCGTCCAGGGGCCGTATTATGACCTCTTAAAACCATCATGTTTTCGGTGTGAAAAAGAGACGGAGCTATACAGGACGAATAGCACTATCCTTTTCTCACACAGAAAACATGATGGTTTTAAGATGTCATAATACGGTATGACATCTTAAAACCATCATGTTGCTACCACCGGAAGCTACGTATATATATATTTTTTAAATCAACCGTTTCGATTCCTGGCTAGGAATACCTATTTTTCAATAAATCCAACGATGATGTTTTGTTTTTATCAAAATCAGGCTCGAGACTCCTTTGGGTATATTTCGCTATTGCTTATAGTTTATGATTTCACCCACGGACACTTGAAAAATTCTCCCTAAGATATACTATGTGGCCCAACAAAATTAGTTACTATGCCTACATAAATTTAACCAGCGGCCAATCTATCCATCAGTTCAGTCAGCTGCCTATACTAGCCTTGATTGTGTGTTTAGATCGAGTTTCCTTTGCCAATATTTTAGAAGCAAATCATGGGTATTTTGTGTACACTATGTATCAACCATTAATTCAATCCGTGACCAGCAGAGCGGCTAAACAATGAACCGAGTGCTCAAATCGAGAAATGATGCATGAAGGTCATATGTGACTGTGGTTTTCGATATCGCGCATACAATGTTTTTGATCAAAAATGTTTTAACTAGATAATAATGTAGACTTAAAACTAATAAAATTTGCGATTATTTTCACGTTTATAGGACGTAATATCTGAAAATATTGTACAGATGACGAATGTTTACGATTATAGAATAATAGACTAAAGCAGTATTAGAGGCTAAATTTTCATCGCTGAAAAATGCACACCTTTTGTGGGATAGGCCACGGAAACAAAGCCAAATAAAATAAGAAAAAAAACCTACTTTAACGAGGTTTCTGTTGCCAATGACGAAGTCACATAATAATATAGAACATACAATTTTTTTTTTTTTCAAATTAATGCAAAAATACTTCGATGTAACCTGAAGAATGTGTGTTCTGACTCTACAAGACGAAACCACAGAATGGGGCAACTATGTCGAGTCAGGGCAGATATAAATACTATTTCAACCGGTGAGTGGTTAATACCAGAACAAGGGCTTAAAATACCATCAAGTAAACATTCTCGCATACATCTGCAGCAGTGAAATCGCTTGATAATGTATCTGAATCATATTTTTTTAAGAACACGTTGTTCGATAGAGTGGTAGAAGCTAAGTTCAGAATAAATTCAAGAGAATTATTTTACTATAGAACAAAAAATATGAAGCCCTGACTCCAGAGCTAGGTTAGAATACCTAGGGTAAAACCGGGATAGATGCCACACATTTTGAAATCATTTTATATGTCCCAGTGCAAAAATCAAAATATTTTAATTGTAAAACTGGTTAGTATTTTAGGATTTTATCTACAAATTTATGAAAAGTAAAAAACATCATCTTTGATATTTCCAGAGTATTAGTGATTTTTGGGACATCTGTCCCATATATGGGATAGTTGCCTAGTCCATATGAATTACAATGAGGATAGACGACTCGCTGAAAAACAGAGCATCTATCCCGAAAAAACTTTGATCGCGCTTTGCCTTCCCATGCAACCGCACAGAGACATGAGACACAGTCCACTTAGTGATAGTTGGAAAGTCTCCCGATACATAAATAAAATAGCATGCGATTCATCCACTAAACTTGAGTAATTACAATCGGGGCATCTATACTACTGGGGCATCTATCCCGGTTTTACCCTACAGGTATTTCTTTCAGGAGCCAGTATGGAACTTGAAATTAAGTTTTAAATAACAACATCCTCGGATGTCTTAGATTTTCCATGCTCACAGTTAACGCACGTACCTAAAACATAACAATTCTTACGAAGTTAAAACTTAAAATGTTATTTTACAAAGTGAATATTACCCAGGTCATCCCCAAAACTCTCACGAGGACAAAACAACCACCTGCTGTCCAAGCATATTTTATATTTACGAGGCAAAGCTTTTAAAGTAAAATTATTCATAAATCGTTAGGTCGGGATGGAACATTTTACCACCTGTTACAACAATCCCCTAGCACTGTATGTAGGTTAGATTTGCTTTACGCCCTAAATTGGAACAATGGCTGTCTGGGGGTACCTTTTGTGACCTCGATTGGTGGTGTCAGGGTTAACTAAGGGTAATTAGTTGGCTAGTGTCTATTCAGCTATTATTTTTGTTATTAGCGTAAAAGGGGTTAAAGTAGGCGCCATTTTTATCATGGTGCTAGGCAATATTTAGTAAGTCAATTCAATATTTATTGTGAAATGACACTTCGGAATTATAGCTGAAGACGACTATGCCTGAAATTTCTCATTAAACTTAATGTAACATAAAGGGCTGTGACGTCACGTCGTGGTAAGAATTGTAGCGAGAAGTTACGTCACACGAGTATTCAATGCACTGTATCGTCTTCGTTTTTCATTTACGTGAAAAAAGCAAAAAGTCGTGTCCAATAAGTTTTGGAATCTATTCGATTATCTTTGGTCAAATACCCTATTGTAAAAAAATATTCTTTACTTTGCTATTATAACGTCTTGTGGACTTTTATTAGTAGTTGGTACTACTTTAATGGTTTTCGATTATGTTCCATGCGAAAAGATGCCTGTAATATAAATAAGTGTAAATATACTTCTTTACATGACGAGGTGGTAATTATCTTTCTGACAAATACACGTGTTTTATAGTTCAAATAATGTCTTACAATAAACACTTTACAAACGCCTCAGTCTGACGACAGTAATTGTTTTAAAACCCAGTGATTTCTAAGGAGTTTATCTTTATTTCTATTTGTTAAATGTCAGTACATAATATTATTTATTTACTGAAGAACAAATCTAATAATGAGATATGTAAATGACAACATTTACATTATGGTGTTCGGATAACTGGTACGATAACACGACCGGTATTGGTAGAATGATGAAAGATCTTATTTCAAGGACTTAAGATTTGAATTTCAGTACTCTAGATAGATTTCCCATTACTTCAAAGTCAAACACCTGAGCAACATCCAACACAAAATTAAACATAGTAACTTAACCGCCTCAAATAACTCATTCATTACGAGTTTCAAGAAGCGATTAATTTGAAACAAACTAGTTTTCCTAGCTCAATTAAGCTAATTTGACTAACGTATTTCATCGCGTGTTTGTTTTAGTATTACTCTAAATTAAATGCCATACAATTCGAGCATTCGTATGGTATATGGGATGTTTGTAATTCCCGTAATACCCGCAACCCCGCAGTCCCGCAGTCCAGCTGAAGGGTATACCCGGCACACCCCGTTGTAGCGAGCGAGCCAAATGACGTCACACTGGCACTCCCCCAGTCCCCATAGAAACGACATGCTATACATAAATAGATAGTCCCTTGCCGACTCGTAACCGTAATGATGTCTATTTTCGGTCACGATTCCGGCAATAGTGATATAATATTTTCAGAGGAAATAAAGTGTTGTTTATAAATTTCAATGGTGTGAACTCAACTGCAAAAATATTTTGCCAAGACAATACCAGATTTGCCGTCAAATAACAATTTATTTTGTTTAACAAAGGTAAGTAAGGCTCTAATAAAGGGAGTATGAAAAAAAGCTGTCTGAAGTTATTACAACAACTCACACAACGATGAACAATAGGGTAGTTGACTAAAAAAATCTAATTAGTCCATCAGATAGATTTCCAAAAAATATTTTACACGTATTTTTTCTTTTTTCACGTAAACAAAAAACAAAGACGATACAGTGCGTTGAATACTCGTGCGACGCCACTACGTGCTACAATTTTAACCAAGATGTAACGTCACAAGCCCCCACTCCAGATCTTTGATACTTTTTATCTTCGTATTTTTTATATATTTGCTAAATCAAAAAATACGTGTCCAATGTTTTTCGATAAACTAATTGACGGACTAATTAGAATCATATTTTTTTACTCTGGAAACATCCCTACTCACTATTTACCCAACGCCTCGATTATGTCAATGTTGGTCACTCAACCAATCAGGCTACAAATTCAACGGTTTAAACAAGTTTTTCGCTTTCCTGGCCTATTACTTTTTCAGGATACAAGTAGCCTAGCTTTCTATGACATAAGCAATAATATTCTTAATCGGATCAGGACGTTTCAATTCAGAGATAACCGATTTTTCCTCTATATATGCTATTTTTAGATTTTTTGAACAAATACTTATACTTGATAAGTACTTGTACAAAAAATCTTCGGCGGACTTCTTAATTAAATATTTAGCGTCAAGAACGAATCAAATCCTACTTTAATGCTAAGTTTTTTCAAGTGCCTAAAGCTCAAATTCTAGATTCAGATGTCGGGGGTTGGCAAGGCAAAATATGATTGTAAAAGTATAAACCTCTTCACCGTTCTTTCTAATATTCCAGACAAAAAAATAATAACAATGTTATTTACGTTGTCGTTTCTCATATTTCACGGTAGTATCTAATTTAAATGTTGAGCAGCGCTTTTTCATAGCATTGAGAATCCGTGATTCAGAGCATTTATTACTTTTCAAGCTAAACGTTTATTTTACGGTTGTCACGCAAAGCCCGAATTTAATTCGCATATTTCTGTATGACCAATGGCATCAGTTGAATTTCTCAAAGAAAGTTTTTTGACTCTCCCAAGTTTGTCATTTTTGAAAGTTTGTAATTGAACCCACTATAGGTACAATGCAGATGATTGTTGTGACAAATCCATTGCTGGTTCTTCCCAACCCATCCGTTCAGAGGAGCCTTGAAAAATATTATCCTGTTAACATATGGTACATCACATACCTACTCGGCATGACTTAAACATTCATGACCTTCGTCATCTAAACAGCAAAAACAAACATTTCCCCGTTCACAGATTCGGGTAAACCAAACAAATCTACTGAAAAAAGGTTAAACATTATCGAGGTCTTATCACTCACACACACATATGAATCACTCATCCAGTCATCCGAATAACATCGCTACCACATACAGCCCAAGGTTGCTATTACACCAACTGTGAGACCGGTGTACCCACAATAGTTCTTTGTTCTGGGATATAGTGAGGGAATTAGCACATCAAAGGAGTTCCTGACGTACAATATGGTTGGTCGTTAGCAGTGTACTAAACTTGATGTTTTGATAACAGATCGTAAATTACGGTTTTTGTTTTGCTGATTTGTAGATCGTTTATATGAGAGAACTGCAAATAGTGGAATAATTTGCATTCTTATCTCGTATGTGCACAGTTGCCGCAACAAATAAATGTAACTAGGATTTTGTTATTACTTGTAAAAAGTGTCTAAGGACTTGCAGGGTATTTTCCATAAAGACCTCCGTTTTGGAACGCACAAACGCTTCAATATTTTTGATTAAAGTTCAAAAGTGCCTTTAAATGCTATGCGTTTGAATTGAAATTGGCTAAACTGTGAGCCAAAAAACTGCACGAGAATTAGCGATGTCTGCACTTGTGACTATTGCCTTCCAAATCATGCCTGCAAAAGAGCCTATCATTTGATTAATTGACAATCAACAATCACTTCTAGAAAAATAAAAGACTATTCTACAAGTAGGTATGTCTGCGAACTAAATATGTATGTGCTTTTAAATGTGTGAAACACCATATGGCTCAAAGTGTTACTGCGGGTAAAGAAACAATTGCTTTACCAATGTCAGCCATTGATGACAGCACCGTTCTTCTCCAATTAAATTGTCGTTTACAAATTGCAGAGCAAGGAAAGAGAACATAGTATTTTTCAGTAATAATTACCAGTAATCATTTTATACTTACTAGCCGTAAAACGGGGTGGATAGAAAACGCATGGGTGAATAAAAACTAAACTGATTGGAATTCTCACGTTATATAAATATTTTTTGAGCAATTAACTGTTTTTTTAAATGGATTCTTTGTGTGCAATATGAAAATCCCAGGAAAAGCTTCGATGTTATCCACCCCTGAATTTTGTTAACACCCCGTTTTACCGTCACACTTTTTAATTAATTGTAATCATCATGATGGTTCTCATAGACATGATTATTTCAAATATCATATTCGTAAAACATTTCCGTAGTAAGTACACTCCAATTACAGTGTAGGACGTGGTGTCTCATTAGTAAATAAAACTACATAGTAGCACCGTAATGATAGAATCGTCAATAACTTTTGTGAAAGCTCTGTCTAATATTATCACGCGCCATCCGAATATACAATTCTGTATAGAGGAGTCACTTTACAAATTCCTAGCTTCTAAACCAGAACAAAAAAAGACCACAACAACAAAAACTATCATCTTACGTGATACAAAAAATGTTTCTCATCACTACAATATAAACAGTCAACCGTCTAGATGTCACATCCACCTCACTGAATTACATCATAACAAACCCCAGGTTGCGCCATCAGAACCGCTTGTTACGGGAATATGGGATTGTGACGTCACCACCGCAGACGTCATGCTGAGGGGAACTGAATGTTCTTTTTTATTGGCGACGCGGTATTTGAGAGACCTTACCAATGATGTCATAGTATTGAGTCTAAGGTCAGTAGATACAAATGAAATGGTTCTACGACGTATTGTTACAAAATGGGATGATTAACATGAATTAAAATGTGATATGGAAGAGTGAGGAAATTGTCGCGATGAAGGTTTTAAATATGATGTACGTTGACGTCGCTATTCATGGAGAATATTAAAGATAACAAAAAAAAAACTAGGCATAAAGCACTATCTACTGGCATTACGACTTATAGAGACCTATAGAAGAAAACATTTTGCGCCGATACCAAGTTAATTGGAATAAGGACAATAAAATGTTGATGACGGTATCATGAATAAAAAAAAACAGATGTATTTCATATTGATTTTGTTTGGGTCATCAGTAATAAATACATTAGCAATAGCTAAACCACATGACTTCAACGACGATAAGAGAACAATTTATGGAGCATTTGATGAATTAACTACGTTGATTCATTACAATGCTGTCAACAATGAATACTTAATAGGTAATAAACATGTTAAACCTAAATGAATGTCGTCAGGAATGTTTTCAAGTATGCATAAAAGCTTTAAAGTAAAGGAAGATGAGGAAACGATGGATGGATGGACTTTGCGAAAGATGATATGTCTAGAAAGGGGTTGACTTATACTAAGATGAAGTATTTGGTATTTCCCAAATAAATTGGTATAAAAACAAGAGAATTATGATGACCCAAACAATATACATATATTTATGCTAATAGAAACAAACATTTAGAACATTACCGACTCAGGAAGGAAATGTTATAACAAATTAATGGCAGAGCATAATTACGGAAGAACAATAACCAACGAACTAAGTGCACTAACCTTCGACAATAATTGCCACCTCATGGGCTGCTATTAAAACTTTCTTTTGATTTGATCGTTGACAGACACAGTTTAAGACCAATCAAAATAAGTATACACCCCATAACGACTATAGACACGTTTGAAAAGGTCGTAAGTACCCAATGCCGTACAATACTCCCCTCTGTTCCTAGTAATAAGAGTGGCATAGAAACTATGGAAAACGAAATGGTACAACAACTTTCCACGGAATCGAAGCCTTTCAAAAGCGTATTGGACGTCAATTAATTATACTTCAGCACACGAATGAAAGTGGTCTCATCAATTATACTCGACTGTGGCAGACTTTGATTGGATGTTTTTATACTACCTACCTACGCACTAAAATATAATGCCTATGACGTCAGACCAAAATTAATTGAAGGGCAGTAACGACCACCGAAAATGATTGAAACTCAAAAGTCAAGTTTTGTTCCGATATTTCTGAACAACACTGCTTAGCTGATGCTACCAAGCACTAGAGAAAACTAAATTTCAAGTTCCAGACACTAAACTACATGCGATAAATATGCAGTCTTATAATGTAATGAAAACAATTGAATAAAATAGAGCACAAAATTTTAACTCGTTTGACCTACAAACTTGCAATTTTCATAACAGCAAGTATTCGTTCATATAATAACAAAACAGTTGAAAGTTTACCCAGCACAATCAGTGCAATTAGATAAATATTTCACTTATATCTGAAAAATTTATGCAAAAGGGAAAATGGCACAGTGTGGAGACATTAATACAACAATATGATTATAGTGAAGCTGGGATGTTAAGAGAGTTGGTATTTTCAGTAGACTAACCGCTACTAAGCATAGACAGAATTAGATGAGGTTCCGTACAAGATCGGAAATCGAACACCACTGATCAAAGAACTAGTACTGTTAGCTTTCACTTTTTGAAGGATGGCTGAAAATCACACAGACAAATAATTTATACAATACGTCTATGATTTATACTAACTCTAAAACCTTCACTATGCTTCATAGTTAATACTATTTTTCCTGTCCAGAACTGAAAGAGTCGTGTGGGACTGACCGTGGCCTTAAACCACTACTCTCTAAATACAAACCAAAAGACTATCAAACATAAACAAAAACAAATCCATGGACGTCCACTGACTAAAATGCCAGCGCATCAGTAAATGTTTTGACAGGCAACGCGTTATAAATAAAGTTTACCACGAAACAGGGTTACAAAATCGATAGGCTTTGTGTTCGTTAACCTTCGACTAATCGGTTTACATTCAATCGAAAACGATTTTACAGGATATTAGTGGGTGAAACAACGATGGAAATTAGTGATTTTCGATCATTAATTTCCATCGTTGTTTGTGGCAGTGGTCAGGTCATGGTGAGAACAGGATGAATTGTTTCGTTGCATGAGTTTAAGACACTCATGATCACGTTCAATCCTAGCCTTTGCCCATCTATGTTGGGGTCGGCTTCTAGTCCAATCAGGTGTGGCTGAGCACCAGTATTTCAATTGGAGGACAGCCTATCCGCAACCCAGTAACTGGATAATACGATACCGCTTGGTAAGACCGGTGAAGGGTTTGCTGGTCTCTTATCCGAAACGACTGTCAAAGATGTTCAAATGACAGTCGGGTCGAACGGTTTAATGTGCTATCCGAGGCACAGAGGAGTCGAGACTCCTCTGTGCCTCGACTCCTCTGTCGATCTATGGATGCGTGACTGTCTTAACATACCGAGGTATGTTAAGACAGTCACGCATCCATAGATCGATCTCGGCAAGCGTTGCTTAATCTTGAAGATCGACCCGTGCAGCTCTTATTATTTAGAGCAATCAAGTCAATGACTGATAGACACGGAGTGTAGGCGAGCACTAAGGGAGGATTTCCCGAAATAATTATGGGAACGGGAAAACGGCATACGCGCGTACAAAGTTGCAGGCAATACGCTGGTAATAGATATGAGTAGATATGAGTGTAGCCCTCGTATCTGTCTTTCTTTCAAAGCTCAACAAAAGAAAGTCTTCAGAAGGACTTTGTATTTTCTGTCTGGATTTTAAGTGAAGTTATAACCAGTCTTCAAAGTTAAAACTTGTATCTAAATCCATTTTTATATACCTATTATAAAAAGCACTTTAAAGATCGAACCTAGCAGCCACAATCATCAATGGAAATAAATTATCTAAACAGAAGCAATGTTATGGTGCTGGATGAACTCTCATTTCTTAGCATGAGTTAACATTTATACAATCATGATCACGACCGTTCGCTGAAATTGTATTTAGTGGAAAGTCATGATTAATGGGTATACGAGTATGTTTTTCCTAAAGCTGTGTCGAAATATTAATCAAGATTCCGAACTATCATTCTTAAGGTACGACCGGTTGGAAAAAAGATCTGATGATATAGTTAGTACTAGCAAGTCATTAAACATTGAGATGCGTAAACACTATATTCGGGCAACCTACAGAAATCGTATGACAATTCTATCTTTAGGAATGTAAAACATGTATATATAACTGTAGGAAGCATTTCCATTGAAATCTTCCAACGGAGATCAATCGTGTCAACAGGATTATTAGTCACTATTCCATGTACTTTTCTATGAGTAACTTTTTATAGGACAACATCAGACATCAACATATTTATTTTTTAAGACACATTGTATTGTTTAGTACACCTGTATGAGTCACTAGAAGTGGTAGCCAAGTTTTAATATTGTTTAATGCGATTAGAATGCCGGCCGGTCATCGTCTTATAATCACATAATATGCATGATGGAAAGTCATCGCGTGTTGGAGCCGCCTCACATATGCTTAGGCGGGAATAGAACATTAAATATAGTTTATTTATAATAGGGTAGTTAACTAAAAAAATCTAATTAGTCCGTCGGATAGATTTCCAAAAAATATTGGACACGTATTTTTTCTTTTTTCACGTAAACAAAAAATGAAGACGATACAGTGCGTTGAAAACTCGTGAGACGTCACTACTCGCTACAATTTTTACCGAGCCGTGACGTCACAAGCCCCCACTCCTTATCTTTGATGCTTTGTATCTTCGTCAGTTTTTATAGATTTGATAAAGGAAAAAATACGGGTCCAATATGTTTCTATAATCTAACTGACGGACTAAACATAATCATATATTTTTTACTCAGGAAACATCCCTATTATGTGACAGTTCAAGCGTTGGATCATTATTATAAAGTGCAAGGCGAGCTAGTTTTCACATGAGAACTAAACAGATGGTGTTATGACGCAGCGAGGATCGCGGGCAGATGAAACAGGTTTAGAGAACATGGCATACTGATTTGATTGTAACAATCTGAAGGCTTAGTGCGAGTTTTTTAACGTACACGGTCGCGTTAACGTAAACGTTCGCTTTTGTCAAATTATACAAAAAACAAAATTCAATCATACTCTGGTAAATTTTCGGCGCATATTCAGTTTCAATACAAATGAACGTTTACGCTAACGCGATCGAGAACGTTAAAAACTCAGAGTAAGCCCCAGACTGAGGCACTTGTCCACATAGGAGAGATGAAAGACGATTGTAGGGATGAGCGTTGAATCAACGAACTAGTTGAATCAACCGTTAATCTCCGTCAACGTATTAAACGTTAACCGTTTATGAATCAACTAGTTGAATTCGTCAACGACGTTTATAAATTTAACTCGTGCGTCTCGTTCAATAATTATTGTTAACCCATACGCAACTAACTAAGCAAATTAAAAAACTAAAGTTGAAAATAACGTTATAGATTGCGAGCGACGGACATTTCATCCAATTTGAACTTTAAATATCGTGTTGCAGAGTTGATTTTAGAAATACTTATTTTAAGGACCGTTTAACGAATGAACGGTTTACGTTGCAAGTTGACATTTGTAGTATGTTAACTCGTTGACGAATTTAACTAGTTGATTAACCAGTTGACAAACGCAAATCAACGTTAACGTTTCGTTAACGGAAAAACCGTCAACGACCCATCACTAGACGATTGTATCCTTTACTTAGAATCGACTAACGTCAGAAGGAACGAAGCTTTTATTATAAATGAAAGGTTTGAGAAATAGTTCTCAAGCTAAGTGCTTTAAAACATTGTCTACACAAATGCGAACTACTTCTCACGCGTGACTGCATGGCACATGTTTTATTAATGTTAAATCCTTCCTGACCTCAATAATAACCTCTATCCAATTATTAATAATATGCAACATTTAAATCAACCAAGACATTTGTTTCTCCTTTGAAATCTAAATATATTAAAAAATAACAACGAAAGGTTTTCTTTCGGTTTTCGTTTAGTTTACCGACCTTTACAAAGTATGGTATTTCAAGTATTTAAAGCCATACATATTTAATTACTAAGCTATTATAGGACCACCATATTTCTTTACAATTTACGATCGCATGCAGTGATCGAGGTTAAACGTCCTTTATCAACTAGAGTGTGTATGGCTTTAAATCAAAGGCGCCTATTATGATTAATTGGATGAGTGTTGTGGCCATTCATTTGTCGATACAAGCAATCAGAAGCTTCAGTTTAATAACCAGCTTTTGGTGTATTAACTTTGCCTCTGGACATGCCTGTAGGCCATGTTCTTTGATTATTCGAAAGAGTTAGTTACCGCTGCCCGGGAATGCAAAAGGCACTAGGAACACGGGTGGGTTTTAGTCAGTAAGAGTCTGACATTCCCTCTCGCTCCGCCCAGAGTGGGAGGAGTCATTTGATAACTTTCCAGCCTTAGAAAAGCCAGACAGGTCTCATGGATGATCAATGTGTGGCCGTAGCATAGACAGACCTACAATAGCGAGGTCTAGTAGATAGGGTCTGAAAGTGAATTCCCCGGCTTACTGAGATATCCCATTAAGGGCAACTTAAACGTCGAGTTAGGTTAACGAAGTCCGACAGCAATCAGGCCGCGTTACATTTCGAATTGCACCAATTAGGAAATGTTACTTGACTGGAGGCTGCAATTTTGTATGGTTAACAACAAGGCAGCCGCCTCTGACTTATTTAGGTAATCATTATTAATATAGCTTGCCTGAAATGTCCCACAGCTGGGCAAAGGCCTCTCTCCACTCCTTCCACTTTTCCCGATCCTGTGCCACATTCTGCCAATTACCAATTATTTACGTAAAATACGAAATTTTTATTCTCATCGCAAGTAATATAAAATAAAATGTTGGGTTATCTCTGGAAGTGCTGATCCGATGTTTTTTTTGTTTTTTATTGATAGGCTCGCGCTAGGCTACAATCTCACCTGATGGAATGCGATGAAGTGGTTGACGATGGAGCAAGTGGATGGAGTGAAAATACCAATTCTTAAAGGAAACATCCAAGTCGTCCCGCCTCGTCTGATGCGGCCTGGACCTCAAGTCAGTCAGCTAGACTCGCCGTTACCGTGTGTGTGTGTGTGTGGGTGGAGTCGCAAAACGACATTTGTTTTAAAGACCCACGCAAAAAGCTAGTTGTTTTTATCAATAATAATGACCTACTAATTCTTGCAAGCACATGCAAATGAAATAACTCGCCGTATGACTCAAGCATGCGTTAGTTACAGTCTAGCTAGCGACTACCTTTACCGCAATAATAACATAAGTGTCGCCCGATCAATGACAAGTAGAAGGTCAATGAACCCAACCCCGGTTCATGCACCGAACTTAATAACCTTTGTAGTATTTAACGTAAACTAATCAATTCAAATGTTGTCATATTGATCTATAGTACATGCAAGACAATCGAGGATAAATGATTCCTAGTATGCATGTCGTAGCAGCCAGATCATCGAATTGGCCACTTCATGAAATGCCCACCTCAACCCTAAACTAACTCCGGCCACATCATGAAATGGCTAATTATACGATATGGCTACGAAACGCATAAATCAATACAGAAACCTTGTTATTTTAGTTGACATTGTCATATTTAAATATTTATCGTACAAGTTGCTGAATTAGTTTGAAAGAGTCACCGCGGCTCTGGAACGCAAAGGGCATTAGTTAGGACGTACACGGATGGGTTTCAGTCAGTAAGAGTTTGACACTTTTCCGCTCCGACCAGAGCGGAAGCAGTAATTTGATGACTTCCCATACTTAAAAAAAAGTTTACAAGATAATTTATTTTACTACAAACTATTATCATTCTAGTTGTAGAATGATAATAGTTTGTAGTAAAATAAATATATTCACACCGCATCCACCGTTGGAAAAACAATTCACGCCATTATTTGCAGACCTGTTTTTATAGGTGTAGACACATACAAAATAAAAGATGGATCGATGGTGTGAAAGATAAGTCGAAAAGGTGGTACCAATAACTGTTGAGATGGCGGCAATGGGATAAGCATGGAAGAAGAAAACATACTGCGTCAAATACATCGGAGGAAGACAAAAACATGATGGTGGTCTCAATTGAATACTTGCTAGATTAAACGGACAAGCTTTTTCTTTCTTTTGCCGACTGTACTTTTATTTGTTTATGATACTAAGAGTACGAAATAATCTTAGCTACGAGACAAACGCAACATACTGTCACCAAATAATTTCATTCGTATCGAATCCCTACTAAATAAATGTGAATGTAAATTTGTTTGTTACGCTTTCACGCGAAAACTAGGTACTCAACCGATTTCAAACATTCTTTCACCACTAGAAAGCTACATTCACCCTGAGTAACATAGGCTATATTTTATCCCCGTATTCCCACGGGAACGGGAACTACGCGGGTGAAACCGCGGGGCGCTGCTAGTAATGCAATAAAGTTGCCTTTCATTCATGACATAGCAACACAAGAAGATTACATTAAACTATACTTAATTGAACAGTTCAGTATAAGCACAATCTGCCTATATTGTTCCCACAACTGGGACACAGATTTCCTCTCTGCGAGAGTCACTCAAGTGGGCCTCAATCCAGCACACATTTGAGGGATGGTTTTAAGCAAAATTCAAAGACAAGTGACATCTACATCCACACGGGGCTTTGATGTAGCTGACGCACATATTTTCAAAGACATGCCAGTTCCAATACCATGTTTTCCTTTACCGTCTCCCATCAACTGTTCATTGAATAGAAGAAAAATACGCACTTACACATACATATTTTATCCCAGTTGCATATAAAACAGATGAGTGTAATATAAGTGCATTTGGCAAGTTGTCAATGATCCATTGTCCTATAACCAGTTAGTGGAGCCATGCGGCATGTTGACCTAGGCGCCGTGCCAGGTGGCTTGGCACTAGGGCTGGCACTCTTAAGTTATTCTCATATTATATTGGAGACGTAGAAGACATTTCAAGCGTTACCGATAAATGTTAGTTGTGTAATTAGTTGCTGTTGTTGTTGTTTATAACAAACACTTTTCACGTAAATAATAATAAGAAAAAATTAGATGCAGTTAGTGTTTCCTATCCGGAAAGGAACACCAAAACAAAACCAAATTACGAGTTTGTTAGTCAAGTCATATTTGTATCATGCAGATTAGTGTCCTACGTGGCCTTTTGCGACAGATAAAGACGATGCTAAATAACTTTTAGTACTACTCGTAAAAAATAACATGTTGTATGTTTATCGCAACTGTAGTGTGTTCTAACATACATTCTAAAAACACTACAGCTACCTACACCAATAAATAAAGAAAACCAATAGAAAAAAAAACCATAGAAAAAAGTTGCATCACACATGGAGTCATACAATTCAATTTTCATCTTTCTTTTACGCTTCAAAAATGTCTTATATAATAACATTACAAAATGAATAACTTTTCAAGTTGACCCAATAGGAAGCTTAAAATCTTGTTAACCCTAGTGAATCTATAAGCATTACGAACTAGGCTAACTTAAGATATAAGCATACACGAGCTCTCGAGATTGGCAGGCGGATTAGACGGGTTGAGTAGCGATAATCTGGCATATGGCATGCCAGAACGAATCTGTCAACATTCCAGGCTGGCTAGGTTGACTCAATGACAGATGATACACCATTACACATAATTATGAGTAATATGACATGTAAGAAGAGCGCTGGTTCGAGGTAGCGTAAGAAAAGAGTACCTTCCTGAAGGAATATGGAGAGACCGTTGTACCTACAAGATTGATAAGGCAAAGGTTAACAAAACAGAAGTCAGAATAGGACGACCTCTGAAAAAGGCTTTAGCTCGCTTTCAGTTTCGTGTTTTTCAAATCTGTAGCTAAACTACAAACAATGACGATACAATACCGACCTACTTTTTGAAAACCATTCGTTCCTTATCTGCGCCGTTAATAGTCTCCTTATCACATTGCAGAAATTCCGAGACGAGATCACATGTTCTTAGTCAAACACCTGAAGACTATACGTAGACGTAGCGTTATCTTCACGCGAATTACGAATCTGTTAAGCGTTCTGATTGCTCTCATTCGGATCAGCAATCACTATATTGCTGATCTGGAACAAGTAAATGAATTCACTCTCCTCGGTTTGTCTATAGATACCCACATAAATTGGAAATCCCATATACAGAAAATAAGAGCAAAACTATCAAAATTTTCATATGCCCTACGCGAAATTAAAAAAACTACCAACCTGCAAACTGCACTTGCCACTTACTATGCATACGCCCAGGCATGGCTCAGCTATGGGGTCATGCTGTGGGGTAATAGTACAGATGCACAAACAATATTTATTCTACAAAAGAAGTTAATACGAATAATAACAAACATAGAACAAACTGATAGCTGCAGACCACACTTCCGAAAACACCAAATACTCACTCTTCCCTGTTTGTACATTTTAGAATTATGTAAATTTGTTAGAAAACACCCAAATTTTTACAAAACTTGCGACGAACTACAAACAAAATACACTTTTCGACACAACAAAAACAAAATAAATATACCTCCATCCCGACTCAAAATGCACTCGACCAGTCCTTTAGTAATGTCCATAAAAATGTATAATAAACTGCCAAATTATATTAGAGAAGTAAACAAAACAAATATATTTAATAGTAAATTAAAACAATTTCTGGAAACCAAGGCATACTACTCAGTAACGGAGTTTTTAGACGACCAATCGATTGCTAAATAAAATGATTCTCTTTCAGCACCAAATATTATGAAATATTTATTTAAAATACAATATAATTAGAAAATGAAATATAAATATGAATACATAAATTAATAAATACACAACACAATTTACAAAACATAAACATTTACCAACATAATTTAATAAAAAAGAAAATCCTGCAAAGAATTTCATAATAATTACCTACACTATTCTTAAGCAATACATGAAATAAAAATAATAAATAAACTATACTTACCTATTTACACAGACCTAACAATAAATGTATTTACATTACATACAATTAAACATTTCTAATAATTTTTAAGTAGAAAATAGTAATTAGAATTTCTTAAATTGCTAGCCCTCTTCCTCTCTCCTTATGTTGCTGTGCCCGACAGGGTCCATATTGATATTTTACCTTATTATACCATCTATTTAATACATATGGAATGCAATAAAGTATTGAGTATTGAGTATTGAGTATTGATCCGAATGATAGCAATCATAAGGAACTTGTTACTTCTGCACTTTTATTAGCGCGCATGTGTGCAGACCTTTAGAGAAACATATCAGATTATGTGTGCTCCGACCGCAGACCAATCACGTTTTACGTAAGGACAGTTCTCTGCGTTAGTGTCGTAGCGTCCTATACTTATTTAGCGATCAAAGGCGTTGTCGCCCTACAACGTGTTTATCGAAGAAGTCAACTCGCTTTGCAGTTTGCAGCATATTTTCTTTAGAGATAAAATATATTAGCTTTTCACGATTAAACGATAAAAGGTAGATGTAAGAAATATGTTATTGCTGTTATTTAAAAACATGTTGTGAACAATAATTTCAGTGAAGAGTAAGTACACAATACTATTAGACTTTGTAATTTGTACAATAAATTTTCTGTCATTGTCAAGGTATTGTCTCCTAGATCTCGGGACATAACTTATTTCAGTGCTTTTTTCCTTTGCCTTAGCCCTATCGAATATCGGGTCGGCCGGAGGACACGGTGGAGCATACGATATAGTGCCCTGCTTAGGCGGAGCAACGCCGTGTCCTCGTCGAGGCGATCGGCAGCGGTGACCTTTCACTTCCGGCCTTGGTTAAATCCATGGTCCGGAGGGAGGAGGCATGGAAAACGGTCCTTCTACGAAGCAATAATGCTAGCGCAGGGGAGAGGGAAACTTCACGAACCAGCCGCCGCAACAGAAGACACCCCGGGCGTCGGGAAACGCAGGGCGATTCCCGGCTACCGTTAGGCGCGGGCCTGCGGATGGCGAGCTATGGTTGACTCGCCGTCCGACACCAACAGGCCCAAGCCGACGTGTTCCACGCGCACCATAGTTTCAGTGCCTCCTAGGGTTGCGGAATTTATTCGAAAGTCACCGCGGCCCTGGGACGCAAAGGGCACTAGGAGGAACACGGGCGGGTTTTAGTCACTAAGAGTCTGACACTCCCTTCCGCTCCGAACAGAGCGAGAGAAGTCATTTGAAGATTTCCCATCCAGAAAAAAAAGGCCCTATCCTAGAGGACCCGCGATTTTTTACGAAACAAATAGTCTATAACATTCAGCGACTTTTCGTTTCGCGAAAAAGTCATGATCAGCTCAGTACTTACGTAAATCACATCCTATAAAAGTACAAACATGGTTTCCCTCTTTTATTAAAATTAGTTAAGTTTGAAGATATCATAGTAACGAAAGAAGAGACAACAAAACATACCCTACGAAAAGGAATTTCACAGCTGGCAACATTACCCGAGCAAAACACAGCTCCTTCATCTCTCTTCTTTTGTCGTCTAAGATAACAAATCAATCATGTCCACAAAGGAAGCCGCACTATTGTTTACCAACACGTCTCGATGTAAATAGTTCTTCAATTGCTCTAGCTGACAAGTTACATGGTCAAAAACTTTCCAACAATATTTTCCTATTCCAATTATATTTTTTACCGATGAAATAATGCCAAGTAACGATGCAAAAAGGTCAATTATCTTAAGAATGCCAAAAAAAACCTAATAATTTATTTAAACTTGGAATAATGAAACAAATTGTCAAATTGCGGCTCAGTGCACTCTTTTTGGCACGACATTGTTGCTGAATTACATAATTGTGACTATCAGGTGTATTATTAACTTACTTAAACCACCACGAGTTAAGCGTGCACCAACTATCGTAAAAAGCAGTCTTGGTACAGTCAGTGACAAAATACAATGAACCTCTAAAAGCCCCAACAAAAGTCATCTCATCAACACAAGAAAACATTAAAAGTCATTTATTCACAGACTTGATGATTTCTGGTTTTTATGACTGCCACATTATAAAAAGAACGAACTAAGAAGGAACTTTTGCCATAATATACGGTGAACAGATCAAGGTAACCTATGTACGAGTATATCGGTGATCGCGTACGAAAACGAGAATACTGAACACGCCAATGTACAGCTTTTGTCACTGACAGTACAACATGAGCGATATCAGATGATTCGCAAAAGAAGTTACATAACTTCGACGTAAGTGGTAATGAGCGAAAAATATGATGCGTACTCGTAGGAAGTAAACGTAACAAAACTGCATAATCCTTTCACTTTCTTTTATTATTTCTTTACGTTTTTAAAGTGAATTGCTGTTAATATAATTAGCAGGCAAGGATTGATTAGTAGTCTACTCAGTAATGGTCACAAGGACTTGGAAATGGGACGCAATGGTTTCAACATTAATCGCTGAACAATCGAAGGTACTATGTAAGTATGCGCTAATCAATATAAAGTAGGAAGGGACATGAAGTCCGATTTATCCGAAATTAGGAACGGCGATTTATCCGCAGTAGGTATGTTTCATTCTTGGGAACAACCCTTTTTGTCCATTACAGCCACATCACAGAATCAGTCACGTTAGTATTTGACACCAAATAAATAGCTCACTTTGACATGTTATGACGACTACGTGACTATCAGGATCCTTTTTTAAGGAAATGAAAAAATCATAAAATGACTTCTTACGCCCTGGGCGGAGCGGAACAGAGTGTCAGACTCTTACTGACTAAAACTCATCCGTTTTCCTCGTAATGCCTTTTGCGTTCCTGAGCCGCGGTAACTCTTTCGAAAAAATTCCGCAACATCAGTGTCCTAATTTTGAACCTTTGACAGCTGACTGTTTTAACGATAAACAATACGAATTTGCACAACTTTCAAGCAATTGGGCTAACGAACAATGGGTATCAACAATGATTAAGTACTAATGTCACAGCGTGATTGATTTGGTTTATTGTAAAGTAAAACAAAACAAAAATCTGTCTCCATCTTTGGTAAAATTTATAAAATAATCAATGATAGTGGGAGCGATACCAGTATTGTTTGTAGGTCAGTGTACAAACTAGATGCGACGGTACTGGAACCGGCTGCTGGCCGTATCACGCGCGTGCCTTTGCCATGGCGTAAAACCGTACTATGCAGGCTGTACAATAGTCAGCCCTTGCCTGCTTCCTCTTATTAATTAAAAAAAAAGTGAATGATGTTAAGTTAGTCGGCAAAGTTGCCAGCCCTTAATCCACAGTAAGGACCAACAATTGTGCCGTTGCGTGCTTCGGAGAGAAAAATGAACAAGATGCCAACTTTATCTAAACAGATAACAGCTTTAAGTTTTTATCAAAATGAGAACACTCGACTGTTATAATCGTTTTAAAGTTGAGATGCTTGTGATCATATCACACATACATATTTGGGTAATCTGTCATATTTAACTGATTAAATCAAACTGCTGCAAAAATACCGAAGAACAACTATGCGAATTCTGACAAGCAAGGCTACTCTTTTACAGCAATGAAAGAAATTAGGTTCGAATTGCTTTCTTTTATAGAAAAAACTAGTATTACAAGAAAGTCTGCCCTTGGTTTGTTCGTGTCGTTAATTTGGTAATAACATTTTGCCTTGCACCAAATACCACAAAGGGGCATACAACAAGTCGCCAGGAGAGGTCACCAAAACTATGGTCGTGGCGAATATTTGGAAGGAATTTAAACCATTTTGAAACAGTTTGATGCTGAACTTACAGACTGATGTTTTAAATTTTAAAATAAAGGTGATATTTAAAAACCATGATGTGTTTTCGTTCCACCAATACTGATAACGTTCTAGGAATTAATAATGAAACACTTGCTCAAACAATCCACGTAATCTTACAGAAACTGCACAGTTAAAGCCATCCAAAGTAACCCAACATAAAACACGCCTATTTATACCTAATGAACCATGCAATCTATCATGTAAACATTCTCCTAATCGAACTGTAACATCGCTGACTCAACATACCTGACGCAAAATCTTCTTGAAAATCTTAAACTTCATATTATCGGCGAAATTAACTCACTTTAACACAATACAAACATCACAGAACTTAATAGTAACTAATTTTATATCAAGGCTAGAGATAAAAGCACAGAAATAGCGGCAAAGTCAAAGGAACGCGAAAGTAAATAAATAAAAAGGAAATATGCGCGAACGGACGTCCGTTGCGTTTGGCGTTCAAGCCCGAAGTGACGCTCGCACGTTCGTGTAGAAAATAATTCTGTACACGATACTCCAATAAAACATTGTATAGTATGCAGCAGCGTGGATATATCGCTAAGTAATTTTCACTTCCATAAAAACTTTGAAAGTTGTCTTGTAGACTGTTAACATAGATAGCTATCAGTGATATTATCGATGCTCTATTAGATCTTATTTTGTTCGATTATAAGGTACGCTGCATCTGCATATCGAATGCATAATTTGCAGTTTATCTGATACTGTCCGTGTATTTCTGGTGCTGTTTACAAATTCAATGCTGGTAAAGTATGAAAGTCAAAACGGGTCAGGTAGGTATGGGAAGTGTTTCGGTCAAGTCAACAATGGACTATCAGTCTATCAAAATATTATAAAACTCCGAACTGATGCAGTGCAGTGGTTTTAATTCCTTACTTTAGAAAATTGTTTAATTTTATTTTGTGTGGGAGGAGGATCTATAATTACAGCAAACTACAATGTATGGTTAACCTTTATCAAAACTAATCAGACCAAAGTTTTAACTAACAATGTTATCGTAACTAAATGATGAGTAATTAATAATCATCTAACAGACTGTACGGTTAATTGATTAGTGGAAACGTTATGCAACATGGTCTGGTATGGTTTTAAGAAATTGAAGTATCGCCAACAGAACTCAAGAAATATACTCCAGAATTATCCTCATTTGGGCAATATGAGGCGCCGCAAGCTACATGGATGAAATAGGATGGAAGCAGTGTCACATGTCCAGGGTAGACTGTTATTGCAGTTATTCCCAAATATAGAATAATGACACAGCCACTCTTGAGTAATATGATTTCCTATTTATAAAATCGGGTTCAGTGTGGCGAATGACGAATACTGATATGACAATCGGGTGATGTCGTTATGAGTCATAACGGCTTAAGCAATATTTTGAAGAAAAACACCTAATGCTGCCCCGACCCTAAATAAATCGTGACACGGGGGAGGGTAATCGATGAGCTGGCGAACGGTAAACGATATGCACCGCGGAAAAATAATATCGGCTAATATACATCACGCATTTTCCTCCTCTTCGTCGTCTGATGTTTCCAAATTAAATTTGATCGGAATTTTATTTAGCTATGTCTACAGCTTTAGCATTTGCCATGTAAATGCAGGTGTAAGTGCACATAGAGCACAACAAGAGATCAACATTTTTCGGGACGTATTTGCGCAAACGCATTGTGGCTCACCCAATGCGTTTGCAGAAATACGTCCCTCCCTACGAACCCCCATCTGACTACGTCTTGCCTGCAACAGCTCACTTGGCTTCGAAGTAGGTTTAGAGATTTCCAGAGAGGCTATGGTAGTTGGTGGCCCGCAGGAAACATTCCTGCAGGTTCAACATAGTCAGTCTAAGTAGCTATAGTATTTTCCATGCTTCACTTGAGCTGTTAATATTTCGGATACGCAGCTTTGTCAACGTTAAAAAAATCGACTACACCTTGAGGGGGAATCCTTTACACAGCAATAATACACTACAGGTTGACAATACAAAATGCTTTAATCGGTACTTTTCAAAACGCGCATACTCGAAGTCATTCCTTTAAACGTGACCGTGAGCTTGAAAGCCAAACGTATCCAAATGCAAGTGAACGACCAAATGTAATTGCCCCATTACAAAACTTGACATTACAAAGTTCAAGATCACATCTATCCTAATATTATAAAGCTGAAGAGTTTGTTTGTTTGGTTGTTTGTTTGTTTGTTTGTTTGTTTGTTTGAACGCGCTAATCTCAGGAACTACTGGTTCGAATTGAAAAATTCTTTTTGGGTTGAATAGACCATTTATCGAGGAAGGCTTTAGGCTATATATCATCACGCTTAAGCCAATAGGAGCGGAACAGCGATAAAGAATGTTTTAAAATCGGGGATTCCACGGGGACGAAGTCGCGGGCAGCAGCTAGTCTATAGATATAATCATTTGCGCTGAATGTCGGAAAACACTTGCTTGCCTGATGATTGTTTTTAAAAGATTTTACGGACATTAAACCAATTTTTAGAACCGCTTATTTCAGACATTATCTGGGTTTAAAAAAGATTAGAACAATACTATCAGTTATTTCAGGTTTAACATGAAAACCGTGGGTGTATCATGTTTCCTGGCATAGAATGGGCGACATAGTGTTATCACTAGTCTATGATTATGTCTTTCAACCGCTTCGGTTATGCAATATATCGAATTATTTGACGTTCATTAGCTATAATCGGTCTCAAAATCATAATATGCCTGGAAAAGTACGCGGAGACTAGCTACCGTCGATTGACGATGTCAGCTATATGACTTTGTGTCATAAAATGTGATCATAAAATCATTATTCCTATAGCGTACTAAGTTGTACAATATTATATAGACTAGCTAGTAGGCAGCAGCTGCGAATTAATGAGAAACCTCTTTTAGTTCAATGTGTATTCAATAAATCAATCATTTGTAATTTCCGGTAACACTAACAATGAAATAGTTGATTGTTTTAATGAGTACTGTAATTAGTTATTTGGCCAGCTTACAACTTCAGCGTGAGCTCAATTCGATAAAAATTGTAAAATAAAATTAAGGGCCTATTTATAAAATGCCATTACAATAACAATACAAATTATATTATTATAAGCCTGTTATGTCCAACTGCATGGCAAAGGCCCTGTTCCTTCTTCCGATGTTTGTCTATCTTGGGCAATTTGAACCCAATCCTTCAGATAGGAATCCAGCTCGACATCTCCTTTTGAGTATACCGTGGCACCGATTCCTGATATGATTGTCCTTTTGGGACCCAATCTATGGCTACTTTCGCCCAGTTCTGTTGTTGAAGCAATGACCTACCCGGTTCAGGTTAGGAGAGTAAAAATAATATACTTAGCATATAATACATAGAGAACACCTGTATAGTATAGGCTAATATTGATTGATAAAATGAATATATACATAAATAAAATAATATATAATTAATAAATGTATTTTTATATTTTTAAATGTCGGTTTTTTTTAAGAAATATTTAAAAATACAAATTTGTATGTATAGCTAAATAAATAAAGAGAGAAATAGATATTATAATGAGTCAAACAGCACCCAATAAATTGTGGTAGCTACAAAAGCAGAGTGCTTACTACATCATATTTTTTTTATACAATTAAACATTATAAATACATACATACAAATAGAATGTCCAATAAATTGGATACCTTTCCTAGAAAGTTTAAAATTGTAACTTTAATACGTGAAGCAAAAACTTACTCCATTCCACAAAAAAATACGCGGTCGGATGAGTATGAAATTTAGTTCAGTTAAAGTTTATATGGAAGAGTGCAGAAAGCTGTTCTTTTTTATTTATAATAATGCTTAAAAAATACATTGTATTAATAAAAAATAGGGTCGAATTTCGACCACCAGGCGACCACTAGTACCTATATATAAATCCACATTTTGCTGTGCAAATGGCGAGCCGATTGACGTCACAAAAACCAATATAAATTCATCGATATCAGTGTATTGTTTTTAAATTTTATAACCCGATCACGCCATACATACTAACGCACTAAAACTAAACAATACTAACATTGTTTAACGAAATACCTACTTAACATTGTACAATCATTTTTTGTAATATCCTAAGTATTCTTAGAAAATAAATAAATAATAATACAACCCAAACTTAGCAGAGAGTCTGTCTGACCATCGCAAATAAGCGGCTGTAAAAATATACTTCTTGCTTTACAAAGTTATGAACGAAGTGGGCAAGTTAGGGGGAGCATAAGCATAGCATAATCAGCCTTTTAATGTTCCCACTGCTGCGACACAGGCCTCCTCTCTAGAAGAGGGAATGGGCCGCAATCCACCACGCGGGCCCAGTGCGGGTTGGTGAATGTCACACGTCTTCGAATTTTTGGTTCTAGGACATGCCGGTTTCATCACGATGTTTTCCTTTACCGTTTTCAGAGCTAGTAGAGTTACAGTAGCAGAGTAGGAGTTACGACCTTAACCTAATTTATATATGTACTTGGTATTTTTTTACATGCTACCTCCTTATACACATATTTTAAAGAAGAGAATTTTTGTGTTGTGTGTACTGAATAAACTCCGAAACTACTAGCCTGTGGAAAGCTACATTATCGGCGAGTAACATAGGCTATATTTTACCGTAACGGGAACGCGGGTGAAACCGCGGGGCGCTGCTATTCAGGAATATAAAAACTACTGAGTAAGAACTAACTATTCAGTCCGGTTGAGCAGTCACCAGCCTTAGTGTGGTGAACACCAAAAAAAATCTATTCTATCTTCATACTAGTCTAAATCTTCATCTATTCAACTTGTCGAGAGTATCGCAACAATCACTCATTTAGGTGATTCCCTAAAATACTTCTTGGGAGTATAATAATGCTGTGACGAGACATGTTTATCTTAAACTTTTAAAAGAAAAGTCTCCAAAGTGCCTAGAAAATTGTTAAACTTTTCGCAAATAATAAACTAGTATAATATTGACAACAAACCTCATGATCTGGTCCCGGTTTCGATGCCAACCTGGCTTCAGTCAGCTGATTCTTCAAAGCCCTATGGAAGAACAACAAATTATAAAGCTTGTCAATACCTACTGGATTTAACATTATTCAACATTTACGTAGCGCCATCTAGTAACCTCGTCGTGTACCAATTTAAATTACACACCGTGTGTAAGATAAAAAGACTGCGGGCGTACCATGAGGTGTTAAAACGTGAGTCTTCCGAGCGAGAAACAGTGATAGAGTTAACACCCTATATAGCTCCATCCCTTTTTCTCGCTCGCAAGACTCACGTTTTAAGACGTCATGGTACGCCCGCTGATCTCTTCATCTTATAAACGGTTTCACTGGAACAAAAAAAAACCTAAAGCAAAAATAGACCACTAGTTATAATGCGAAATTGTCAACTCGGGCCATCGTCTCAGCATGGCATGTCGCTCGGGAGGATACACTGCTTACGCACTCTACATAACCGTACGTTTATAACTCACATGTAAAGCTCCTCCCCTTGCTGGCTTGCTTCTCGCGGCGCCGCAGCAGTTCAGCAGTGTTGCAGAGCTAGTGGCGCCACATGTCGCTCAGAAGGAGGCACTAATTACTAACTAACTATACACTATAAATCACTGTATTTATAACTCACATGTAAAGCTCTTCGGCCTTGCTGGCTTGCTTCTCGCGGCGCCGCAGCAGTTCGGCGCAGTGCTGCAGAGTGGCGATGGTGGCGCCACATGTCGCCCGGAAAGATGCGCTGGTTGCCCGGACTTCGCCCACGTGCAAGCTCAAGTCGTTTCCTGGTAAATAAATGTTAGATTAGACCGGAAACCAGAAACCTACTCCGAGGTAATTTTAATTGGATGAGTTTTATTAAGTTCAGTTTCACGTGCTTTCCGTGCCACGGGGGATCAAACAACTAACTTCCCAACTCCGTGCTAAGAAATTCCTAATGCATAAATTCAAAACCACATTTCCTGACCTGGGAATCGAACCCAAGACTCCAAGGTCAGCAGTCGTATTTGCGACCGAGAGACCAATGATGCAATTAAGATAAGGATTGACCAACTGCTAAAACCAAACCTTTCAGGGAGGAGATTTGTTGGACCCGGGAATAACGGTAAGCTATGAGAACCGGAATTAACAGAGATTTCGAGAATCGCGGGAATTCCCACAGCAATCTCATAATGCGAATTGGGGTCAAGGAATCCCATAAAGTAGGTAGCGATTAAACGTTCCCTTTAATTTGTGTATATTTACAGTCAATTCGCTTGTTTATTTAACTAGTAATTCATAAACGCAAAGCCCTAACTAGTGATTCTCTACACTACACGAGGTTAATAATGTAATTGGTGTTTTCAGGCTATTTTCATTGCCTATCCATGAATAAACAATTTTTATTACGGATTTGGTGAAAAATATCCATTTAAGACTGCCTATTGGAGCCGAACGAAGCGTAACGGAAAAACGCAGTTTTTAAAAAATTGTTGTTTTGTTAACTCTAAACTTATCCGCTTCAATGCACAGGCAACCTTAGCCACAGTCAATCTATTAGTCAGTATCTTGACAACTAATGAACCATCAGACATCACAATCTAATTTGAAAGCCATTCATTCAATCACAGCAATTAACATTGTTGTGCACAGCAATTGAATATGATGTCATAATAGTAATTTTGAAGTTCATTAATTTAACGGACTGCAATTGTGATAACAACGAATGGGCAGGAAATATTTTGAATTTTACAGTAGTTTCCATATCAACTGTACGTGCCATATATGCATTCGATTGCGGAAACATAGTTTTTGGAGTTTACGATAAATATTAAACGCTAAATATTAAATGCCGGATGTTAGCTTAGTGCAAAAAACATTGATATCAGAGCAGAAAGAATTAAGTTTTAAACAGTTCCACTGCATGTGCATTGTGCAGTGTGGCTATAGATTAAAAAGGTTTTCAGCAGATCTGCAATGACAGCAACAATCTCAAATTGACTGTGATCTCATTTGACACTGCATGCTAACTAATTAGACTAACAATGCAATTAGATGTGTAACAAGGTATTGATTATGTCAAAATCAATCGGTAGTTGGGGATTCCCCCAATCACAGGAAAATGTCGTGAAAACATAAGTGGGAGTTAACTGTTAACCTTAATGGGATGGATTGACAGCATTTTTTACAGAATAGCACTACTGATCTTGAAAATTATAGGTACATAATTTGTCAAGTTGTATTCACTTCCTGTCTGCCGGATATATTTTACTCCGAAAGTTTGCTTGCATTTTTTTGTGTGACTGCTCCACCTACTTGATGGATTGGAAAATTCATCAAAAATAGCCAAATAGAACAAACCATCAGCCAGTTTGACAGCATCGATAGCTTCTGTGGTCTCATCGCTGATCTGAGGGTACGCCGCGATGCACTTCTCGAAGTACTGCTGCAGCTGCACCGCCTGCTTTGACAGCAGCTCGTTGTATGTGTCCAGCTCTGCGATCTTCTCGGCCAGGCGTCGGGCGGTGCGGCCTGGGGACAATGGAAGATAAGCTTCTAAACAAAACAAGGAAAAAACTTTTATTTGACAACAGTTCATGCAGCACACGCACTTCTTTAGAAATAAGCAGTTCCTTTGTACTCATATTTATAATTTATCTATTACTGTTTCTGCATGTGTAGGAACATAAATTATGGGCACGCCACCATTGTGCCAATAAGTCTCTTCTTTGAGGAGTTGGAGAGGCGCCACGACGTCCTCACCTTCCGCCTGACGGCCGGTACTCACCGGACACGGAAGTTTCGGGAGGTACCTGTTTCTGATTTGGCAGGAGGATACTTCCGGATGTCAACATTTTGTGGATCGCTTGGAGAACACGAGGGAACATACGGTGGTCTGCCCTGCTTGGATGGAACATCGCCGAGTCCTCGTTGAGGCGATCGGCGGCGGCGACCTCTCGCTTTCGGCCCTAGTTCAATCTAAGGTCCGAAGGGAGGAGGCTTGGGAAGCGGTCACCTCCTTCTGCGAAGCCATAATGCTAGCGAAGGAGGAGCCGGACCGCATGAGGAAAAGGGCAACCTCACGCCCCAACCACCGCAACAGAAGAAGACATTCACATATGTGCGCATCGGCAGTCAGTTGCATCAATCATATCCTACTAGCGTTATCCAGCATGATAATGCAGTAAAGTTTTAGTTTCGTTAATGTTTGGATCTCTGTTAATCGACCACGCCTGATGAATGAATCACAGAGTATGATATGGTCCGGTATATGCTCTGGATTAAGACATTTCATACTTTTTGCCAAGTAGTAGGTACATTCCCGTGAAACAAATTTCGACTTTCACGGAGGCGTGAATTGAAATATTTTAGAAAATGATTTGCGGAGTCTCATAAAATCGCATAATCTTTCACAATGGAGGGGATTTCCAGATCCATAACATAATATGTTTTAAAATGATATGCTCGATATCGTAAATCACGGAATGAATACGTTGCAATGTAGAAATGAAACCAAATGAGACCAAATTTTGGTATTACGCAATTAGGCTGCAGTTGATAACACTATCCGTACATTGCTACTAAGATATGTATAAAAATCATAAAACTCTTCACTGAAACAGACGGTAAAAAAACTAAATGGAATTGAGACAATTTAACCCACATTTTCAATGAGGAAGGAAGAATTACTGATTGAAAAAGTTGATTAATTCTACCTACTTTCCACGGGCACAAAATAAACACGTTAATACCTAGTTGTACCGATATTCGCTGTCCACTACGATCCCGATACCATTTTTAACCGACTGTTCCAGAACGATGGCAAGTATTGTCGAGAGTCTGGATGCATGTATGTTTGTATGGCTATTTCTTTGGCGCAGGCTAGGCGCGCCAAATAGCCATACGAACATCGGTTGGATAGATTTAGGAAATGAGTTATCATTAAATTCATCGATTTGTTGCAATCACATTAATTATTCAAATGAATTTTCCTCATTAATACATACCTACACACCTTGTTTCTGTTTAGTTTTAGAGGAAAATAAAAAGTTTCAGCTTCAATGCTTAAAATAATAGGGATGTTTCCTGAGTAAAAAATATATGATTATGTTTAGTCCGTCAGTTAGATTATTGAAAAATATTGGACACGTATTTTTTCCTTTATCAAATCTATATAAACTGACGAATATACAAAGCATCAAAGATCAGGAGTGGGGGCTTGTGACGTCACGGCTCGGTAAAATTTTAGCGAGTAGTGACGTCACACGAGTTTTCAACGCACTGTATCGTCTTCATTTTTTGTTTACGTGAAAAAAGAAAAAATACGTGTCCAATATTTTTTGGAAATCTATCCGACGGACTAATTAGATATTTTTAGTCAACTAGCCTATTCTACAATATATTGATTAATAGCAGCGCCTCGCGGTTTCACCCGCTTAGTTACCGTTCCCGAGAGAATACGGGGATAAAATAGCCTTAACTCGCTGATAATGTAGCTTTTCATTGGTTCGGGGCTTATTCGGTACAAACAAAAAATCTCTCCTTAGCTGCTAAAAATTTTAACCATTGTTTCACAAGGCTACATTATTAGCAAGTAACATAGGCTATATTAATGTATCCCCGTAGTCCCACGGGAACGGTAAGTGCGCGGGTAAACCACGGAGCGCTGCTAGACAATAATATAAGTAAAAAAAACTAATCGATAGTAGTAAAACCCGATCAACAACCACGCAAATATTACCAAGATTACATTAAATACAACCACATCTTCTACTCATAATAACATACATATCTATCACTCAATGCTAGATAAATTACAAGATACAGACACGCAACTCGACACGGTACATTAATAATTATATGCGAACTGCGCCTTATCTGTGGATTATGAGGATAAAAAAGAAATGCTCATACATCCATATAATACTTATTTATTTATTTATTTAAACTTTATGTACAATAGTGGTACATGGGCGGACTTAATGCAACTAGGCATTCTCTACCAGTCAACCTTTGGGTTAAAAAGACAGCACTGTGGTAGGTGTAATATTAGTCCAGTAGCCAGAAGTCTATGCCCTTCGATAATTCTAAAGTTTTTAATTTTCGCTGAGTGGATAAGTTTCGTAAATTCATTGCTATTTACAAAAATGCTAACAGTTTAGAGTGATGCAATAGGTATTAAGTAGGTATTTCTTATTATTTCGTGTTATACAAATATTAGAAAATTTAAATTAAAACAGTATACGGGTTCTTTGTAAGTACTATCTAAAGGATATATTAGTGAAAATGCTAACAGATAGGTACTATGGAACAATAGAAATCCAAAAATGTCCCGTAACTCATTCAAAAAAATATTTAAGTTTTTCAAATCATTTCTTATATACTTAAAGAGATTAGTTATACCTTACAACAAAAGTTCTAACAACTAAGTATATGGCTGCACGAGTAATTGTATTTTTTCTTTATGATAAGCGACATATTGAATTTAAGTTTATAAATTTGCACTTGTATATTCGTAATAATAAACTCTGCTACCACACAAAAGTTTCAACAAATGCATACTATGGCTTTTGTTTAAATTGCGAAGAACTATTTTCGATAACGAGCCGCGTAAGTAGGTACGGCGCGTGCGATCGCTGCTGAGTAGCAACAACTCGCCCGCCCGCTCCGATCGGGGATGTCTCTATCGCCGCATACTGACCGCTTTTAATTGCCAAAGTACCTACATGTTCGGTACGTAACGCTTCAGAGCAGTAGATACTAACAACAGAGTGATGGCCACCATACTAGCAAGTGTAATTGTAAATTAGTCACTAATGCACCCAAAGGAGCTGTGCTTTTTTCATTTACAAATAAGATTAGACATTTAAAGCAAAATCGTGATTATAATACCAATTATTTACTGCAGCTGCCATTTGTCATGCCACCAACGTAATAGAAGTCAAAATCGGTTGAACGGACTGTAAAAAAGATTTATTTCAATGTCTAATCTTATTGTGAATAGGGTATCGTGTGCGATATTTCACGCGCTTTTTTGTTTTATTGGATTTAACCGACGATTTATAAGAAGAATTATGTACATTATTCAACTGGTTGTTTTTTAATTCGATAGATTTTCGTTTAAGTGTACTGTTGAGTAAGATTAGGACACTCTAGCTCAGGTTTTTTATTTTTTGTTTTTATTGGAATTAGTCTACTCGGGTAATTCTGAATTATAAACCATTCGGTTTTGCCCAAATATTTATTTTACAAAGAAATAAGTCGGTAGTTCTCAATTTTTGCTCCCAATTGAAATTGTAAAAAAAAAACTTTTCATTGTGCACTAACGTGTTCTAAACTGTAAATTGTAATTTTATTTAACTGTTTTTTTTTAATCAACAAAAACAAGGAGTACGTTTGACCTAACTATTGCAACAAAAACAAGGAGTACGTTTGACCTAACTATTGCGTAGTAAATCGATTGGCGATGCAATTAAAACAATGGAAAAATGTTGGTTTGGCTTTTCAAGAATAAAAGTGGTATATTACTAAAATAAACTTCTTTGAATCTACAGGCGTCATTTTTGTATTTAAGTGTTATTGATAAAACACGATATTTACAAAAAATACACATTAATGAAATGATTTCGCGTCTCATTCAATAATTTACCATATTCACAACATAAGTACCTATTATAGCTACTTGTTATAGTGATAGAGGAACAGACAGAAAGTAGAGATTCCGTTACAACATTTTTTTCTGGAACAAGTAGTTGTCCCGGGTTTTAGGTCATCCCTTAAGTAGGTACAAAAATAATTATATCAAAGCAATAAAATAATTGGATTCAATAAGTAGCGTGCATTCGGGTGGTTACGAAAGGATTTGTGATCCGTTCGGAGGCATGTTTATATTTTAACCAACACTCATAATTGAACTAATACTGCAAATTTATGTCGCTTTCTTTACTTGAATATACTACTTGAAGTTCTATTGCAAAGACTTTCATGAATTTCCTTGATAATTTTAGATAAAAATGTTTAAAAATCTTAATAATTTTACTTTGTTCACGTCAAATTCTGAAGCATTGTTGATAATTCTGAATGACAGTTGAAAGTGGGTATATTTCGTTTGAGCATACTCGTAAAAAAAACATATTTCTTTTTACTTTTATTTCTTCAAACATTGTTCAGTTTTACCCAAAAAATAAATATTTCTCGAATTTGACCTCTCAGTAGCTTACATAATTATGTGATATTTGTTTTTCGGAATTACCCCACAAATTGTCTAAGGTAGCCATACTTTTAAAAGTAAATGCAGCATTGGTACATTTATAAGATGTATACAATGAAAGATAATACTTTATATGATATTTCGCTTTGAATAAATATTTGCTTTCGCTAAGTTTTTTTTTTGTAAAATATCATGTTTTATCAATAACACTCAGATACAAAAATGACGCCTGTAGATTCCAATAAGAACTTAGTTTTATTATATAGCAATTTTAGTAAAATAGCACTGATTTTCTTGGCAAGCCAAACAAAATTTAAAAAAAAATTAAAAAATACAGTGATATCCATAGCATAAGTACAACAACCACCATTATGTTGATCCTAAAACCAGGTTCAAAAAATAAGTGGTTCGTTTCGATGCCAATGTATACATTTTTATAATAAACTTCCTAGCCTCATTCAAGAACTTAGCAGAAATAAATTCCAATTATTTGTAAAACGTAAGCTGTGCCAGACAGCTTTTTATACAGTTAAAGATTATCTTGTGGACAAGTAGGCTTGGGATTGAGCTGCTTTAGTTTTGTACACCGCCCAATGTTTTAATGTTTTTATTTCTCTCTTTTGTCTGTTTTTTGTTGATATTTATCCAATTTGACATTGGTTTTTATATTTTCATTTTCATTTACTTTTGACTTGAATGTTTACTTTTAAAGTATGGCTACCTTAGACAACTTGTAGGGTAATTCCGAAAAACAAATATCAAATAATTATGTAAGCTACTGAGAGGTCAAATTCGAGAAATATTTATTTTTAGGGTAAAACTGAACAATGTTTGAAGAAATAAAAGTAAAAAGAAATATGTTTTTTTTACGAGTATGCTCAAACGAAATATACCCACTTTCAACTGTCATTCAGAATTATCAACAATGCTTCAGAATTTGACGTGAACAAAGTAAAATTATTAAGATTTTTAAACATTTTTATCTAAAATTATCAAGGAAATTCATGAAAGTCTTTGCAATAGAACTTCAAGTAGTATATTCAAGTAAAGAAAGCGACATAAATTTGCAGTATTAGTTCAATTATGAGTGTTGGTTAAAATATAAACATGCCTCCGAACGGATCACAAATCCTTTCGTAACCACCCGAATGCACGCTACTTATTGAATCCAATTATTTTATTGCTTTGATATAATTATTTTTGTACCTACTTAAGGGATGACCTAAAACCCGGGACAACTACTTGTTCCAGAAAAAAATGTTGTAACGGAATCTCTACTTTCTGTCTGTTCCTCTATCACTATAACAAGTAGCTATAATAGGTACTTATGTTGTGAATATGGTAAATTATTGAATGAGACGCGAAATCATTTCATTAATGTGTATTTTTTGTAAATATCGTGTTTTATCAATAACACTTAAATACAAAAATGACGCCTGTAGATTCAAAGAAGTTTATTTTAGTAATATACCACTTTTATTCTTGAAAAGCCAAACCAACATTTTTCCATTGTTTTAATTGCATCGCCAATCGATTTACTACGCAATAGTTAGGTCAAACGTACTCCTTGTTTTTGTTGCAATAGTTAGGTCAAACGTACTCCTTGTTTTTGTTGATTAAAAAAAAACAGTTAAATAAAATTACAATTTACAGTTTAGAACACGTTAGTGCACAATGAAAAGTTTTTTTTTTACAATTTCAATTGGGAGCAAAAATTGAGAACTACCGACTTATTTCTTTGTAAAATAAATATTTGGGCAAAACCGAATGGTTTATAATTCAGAATTACCCGAGTAGACTAATTCCAATAAAAACAAAAAATAAAAAACCTGAGCTAGAGTGTCCTAATCTTACTCAACAGTACACTTAAACGAAAATCTATCGAATTAAAAAACAACCAGTTGAATAATGTACATAATTCTTCTTATAAATCGTCGGTTAAATCCAATAAAACAAAAAAGCGCGTGAAATATCGCACACGATACCCTATTCACAATAAGATTAGACATTGAAATAAATCTTTTTTACAGTCCGTTCAACCGATTTTGACTTCTATTACGTTGGTGGCATGACAAATGGCAGCTGCAGTAAATAATTGGTATTATAATCACGATTTTGCTTTAAATGTCTAATCTTATTTGTAAATGAAAAAAGCACAGCTCCTTTGGGTGCATTAGTGACTAATTTACAATTACACTTGCTAGTATGGTGGCCATCACTCTGTTGTTAGTATCTACTGCTCTGAAGCGTTACGTACCGAACATGTAGGTACTTTGGCAATTAAAAGCGGTCAGTATGCGGCGATAGAGACATCCCCGATCGGAGCGGGCGGGCGAGTTGTTGCTACTCAGCAGCGATCGCACGCGCCGTACCTACTTACGCGGCTCGTTATCAAAAATAGTTCTTCGCAATTTAAACAAAAGCCATAGTATGCATTTGTTGAAACTTTTGTGTGGTAGCAGAGTTTATTATTACGAATATACAAGTGCAAATTTATAAACTTAAATTCAATATGTCGCTTATCATAAAGAAAAAATACAATTACTCGTGCAGCCATATACTTAGTTGTTAGAACTTTTGTTGTAAGGTATAACTAATCTCTTTAAGTATATAAGAAATGATTTGAAAAACTTAAATATTTTTTTGAATGAGTTACGGGACATTTTTGGATTTCTATTGTTCCATAGTACCTATCTGTTAGCATTTTCACTAATATATCCTTTAGATAGTACTTACAAAGAACCCGTATACTGTTTTAATTTAAATTTTCTAATATTTGTATAACACGAAATAATAAGAAATACCTACTTAATACCTATTGCATCACTCTAAACTGTTAGCATTTTTGTAAATAGCAATGAATTTACGAAACTTATCCACTCAGCGAAAATTAAAAACTTTAGAGTTATCGAAGGTTTTATGTGAAAAATATTGTATCCCTACTGGACTATATATAAAAATATATTGAGTGGGAAAGAAATGACTAAATAATATATATATATATATATATATATATATATATATATATATATATATATATAATACTAATAAAATACATAATTATGCTAAAATAATAAACTAATAAATATGATATTTTATAATATGGTTTTATGTATAAGAGAACTTATAATAATTATGACGAAGACCAAACTAAGAATGACAGGCTTTTAAGTAGTGTTTACGGATTTTACGCTTAAAGGAAAATTTAGACTCTGTCTTCTTGATGTCAAGGGGAAGCATATTCCAGAGTTTAATGGTAGAAATAGCGTAGGAATTAGACATAAACCCGGTGCGATGAGAAGGCATATAAAGAAGAAAGTTTTTGGAAGCTCGAAGGTTAAGACTGTGAGAACTGCCCAACAATTTGAAATATTTTTTTAAATAACCAGGAGCACACGAATCGTTCAGTATAGTGAAGAGCATGCAGAGAGATCTGAGGGATCTCCTTTGACGGATAGGCAACCATTTAAGCTGAGAACGGAAGGAAGAAATGTGATCATATTTACGAAGGCCAAAAATGAAGCGAATACAGTTGTTAAGAAGTCGATCCAGTTTGTTAAGAAGTTCTTGGGATAGATCAGAGTAGCAAACATCAGCATAATCAATAATAGGGAGCATAAGTGATTGGACCAAAGTGGTTTTAGTGCTTGAAGGAAGAAAATGCTTGAATCTATAGAGAGACCGCAGTGTGAAAGTTACTCTCTGGCTAACTTGGGCAATCTGCTTATTCCAACTTAACTTGTCATCAATGTATAGGCCTAAGTCTTTAACGTGTGGCGAGAGAGGGATGACGGTATTGTTAAAAGTAAGTGGTAGTAGTTTGCTGGTGTCCAAGTTACGTAGAAAATATGTACTACCAATAAGGATAGCCTGACATTTACTGACATTGACAGTAACCCCAAATCTGCTTGACCAGTCACTAATAGCTAGAAGGTCAGCATTCAGTAATGAGATACAGTTGTCCAGGCTGTCAATGTCAGTTTTTTAATACTGTACCTACTTACAAATCCATTTGACGTTAAACTGAGGATAGTAGTCAAACGGAGTCAGACCTACTAAGGTAGACAGTTCATTGCCCTTTTTATAGAAAAAATCATAAAACGCAGAACTCTGACCACAATAGTCCTGACTATTGTGGTCGGATCTCTAGGATAACATGAGATTCGAAACAAAAACTTGGAATCAATTCATCGATTTTAACGGAATTTGAAGCGCAAACCAATGAAACAAACGTCGATCTAGACATTGGTATTTCGTAAACTTTTTCGAAAAAAGTTTAGAGACCAAGACTGCGATTTTAAGTTGGAAGCATATTATGATAGCAGTTGACGCCAGAAAGACTCTCATGAATATTTAGGTACTTGCTATTACCATACTTACCGTGCAATTACAGTGATGTCTACCTAAAGGTCGTTCATTGTTTTATCATTCGACTACGTTCAGTCGATAGCTTGGAGTGTATATTTTGTTTCAGTTCCACGTGATTTTATGAAGTGGTCGCAAATTGCGCCGTAATATTTACATGATAGGAGGCTACTTTAAATGATATGGACGTACGATAAACGTTAATGAAAGACAAATAAAAGATGTATGTATGTTTTGGCCGACAAGTACCTACATATTATTCCGTTATATGTAGTATCGCGAAATCGGATGTATCTCTCTCTTGTGATGGTTATATCTGATACGGGCTTATAGTCAGACCAGTAGATTATAGGTACCGAAATGCTCGTGAAAGAGGAGGCGGACCGCGTGAGGGAGAGGTAAACCTCAGGCCCCAACCGCCACAACAAAAGGAGACGCCCCGAGAGTAGGGAATCGCAGGACCACTCCCAGCCACAGTTCGCGCGGGCCAGCGGTCGGTGAGCGGCTCGCCGTCCGATAAGAACCAGGCGACCTATTATGACGTCTTAAATGATGATTTCTGTGTCAGAGAGAGACGGAGTTACACAAGACGAATAGCACTATCTCTTTCCCTCACACGAATCATGATAGCATTGGCACTTCGTAATACGGCCACAGGCCCGGATAGACGGCGCGTTGTTTTCCACGCGCGCCTCAATGAGATGTCAGCATAGTAGTCGGGGTCCGATAGGGACAGAGCCTGCCAGGATTGCGAATTTTTTTACGAAAGAGCCACCGTGACCCAGGTACGCAAAAGGCATTAGGAGAAACACGGATGGATTTTAGTCAGTAAGAGTCTGACACTCCCTTCTGCTCCGCCCAGAGCGGAAGAAGTCATTTGCTGATACACCAAAAAGGTAGGTACCAAAATACAGCTAGGGTTGTAAAATGTCTACGACTACTTGGAATTATACCTTTACATGGCTTGTAGCCCTTGTAGGCCACCTAACTGAACTGAAATATTGTATATTAATATAAATTTGCCGTGGGGAAGGCAGATACTACTGAACGTGTGTTTGTATTTTATAAATAGCAGCGCCCCGCGGTTACACTCGCGTAGTTCCCGTTCCCGTGGGAATACAGGGATCAAATATAGCCTATGTTACTCGCCGGTAAATGAAAAAAAAAATGTTAAAATCGGTCCAGTAGTAGAGCTTATTCAGTAGAGACAAAAATCTTTCCTCTCTATAATATTAGTACAAGTAAAATATATACCTTATAAAATTAGAAATAAGGTTAATTTTGTATTGCAAAAGTGAAGCGTATATTTGGCTAATTACGCCAAGGGAAGTGCCAGCATTAAACAAAGTGATCATCACTCTACTATGTGATCGTGCGTTCATTATTTGCCGTACAAAAACCCAATCGCACCGTCGCGTCGAATTCCCGTACGTCCCCCTCGATGGGCAAAGTTGAAGGGACGAACGGGAATACACGGATAAAGGGCGCTTTCCGCCTTTTCCGAACAAATGAACGAAAAACGTTTTATATTAGGACGATGGACGCCTTAGTTACTTATATCGTTTACTACAAATATAATACGAAAACTGTACCATGAGAGCCAGTTGACTGCAATGAAGTAGTTGAGCCATGTCTCCGCAGACCACCGGCATTGGAACTGCTGTCTGAACTGGTCCCATAGCCTGATTCCACCTGAGAATTAAATTCACATAAGTATTAACATCTTAAAAATCAAAATGTTCATCATAAAATTTATTAACATTTTCTATTGCAATAAGCAGTACCTTTGTGCTCTTTTTTCTGTATAAAATTATCTTTTTAAGTACTTATATTGTGTGTAAATAAATAAATTACAATAATGAGGCAAAAACTTTTTTTAATTATAAGTTTTTTATGATAATAGCTATGTAAAAAATGTCATTTAATTTTGATTAAAAATAAACAGACCCGCCCATTGTTATCATAATACTGGCTACATATAAATAATATAAGTACAGAACCCAGCCAAAAAAAGTTTGACTCAGATGGTCATTGTCTAAAACTTGTTGAGTCATATTAACAGCCAAGAATTTAATTTGTATTATTATTTTTCAGAGTGTAATTTCTAAAGGTGAAGCGATGATTCATAATATTCTAATAGAAAAAGTCAACACCAATACAAATAATCTTATCACAAAAATCTGTCAATTCTATTTTTAGAACTATTGAATACTGAATAGTTTTAATAAATGACATAGAGAATATTATCAGTCCTTATCAGTTACTCACTAGGCTGATAATGAATTATACTATAAAACTGGCCACATTTATTTGTAAGATAGCCTAATAATGATTCATAGGAAGCCAATAGATTAACAAACTATTGTAAAAACATAATTCATGTCCTGTAAAAGAAAATGTGTGTGTAGAGAGTAGTGGTGGCTGAGTGGTAACAGCCCCGACTTTTAAGTCGGCGATTATTTCTAAGTCGCGGGTTCAAACCCAGCCAGGCGCATTACTTTGTGTAATTAATTTCATCACTACTGCTCTCAAAACAGTGAAGGAAAACATCGTGAGGAAACATGTCCTAGAACCAAAAATTTGAAGACACGTGACATTCACCAACCCACACTGGGCCAGTATGGTGGATTATGGCCTCCTAGAGAGGAGACCTGAGTCCTAGCAGTGGGAACATTAAAAGGCTGACTATGCTTATGCCTAAAAGAAAATGAGAGCATTTCGCCATATTTGCACACAGAGGTGCAAAATCCATGACTGTTTCACAAAAGCATTGTGGTAGAAACTAGCTGGCCACTGCAACTTCATCTGCATCATATAATAGAGAGAGAAAGAATAACCCCGTTTTTGCAACATTCCTCATTGGTGCTCTGCTCCTATTGGTTGTAGCGTGATGATATATAGCCTATAGCCTTCTTCGATAAATGGGCTATTTAACACTAAAAAATATTGCAAATCGGACACAGTTCCTGAGATTAACGCATTCAAGCAAACAAACTCTTCAGCTTTATAGATTAGTATAGATAAGGAGTTATCTAAACTGTTATAAAGTGTAACTGTCAAGGTCACAACTATTTACTTCATTATTTTGACAATTATTCAAAAAAATATAGTAACAATAATATACAAGAAGAACATTGTAACAACAATGTGAGTAATAATAAATAATGGATGTTCATGAGTAATATGATACTTCAGTGTTTGATAACAAGACATCTACACTAACATGCTAAGTACCTCTGACAGAACACTTAATTATAGGTAGTGATAATATGTCATAAAAATATCACAGGCAGGATAATATTAAAATGTTTTGTTTTATTCAGTTATGAGTTTATAACTAAATTATGAACTTCATCTGAATTTATTTAAATGGCGCTCAAGGTGATCATCTCAATTTAGATAATGAAAATGAACATTGACAGAATAATTTGAACAGAGTTGATGAAACATTGTTTTAGTTAAACACAACTTACTTTTCGCTATACCAACAAAAACTGGTTATGAAATGGGGTAAACAAACATTTTCAGGTTAACAAATCATTATAAACACTCAAAACAAGTGGTTGCTGTTGACATACATACATGTCTTTATACGTAGAAGAGTGTAGGATATGCCATAAGTGTAAACCTAGATACTTATAGGTATCCCGTTAAAGCCAATAATTTTAACATGTTATGTCAATTTTTTTTATATCTTACTTACTTTAAAAGACTCCAAAACATCAATCCATTGCTGCTTCTCCTCAGGACTCGTCGCTCTCAAGTACCAAACACAGTCATTTACTGATACATCAAATCTGCAGTCATCAAATTCATGAGGCTGAAATAAAACATCCAAAGTCGAATATCTGAATATTAGATCACATGCTAAGTCTGTTTATTCTCAAGCAGAAACCGTCGCGACAAAAAAAGTCAAGACGCAACAAGGACAAATTAATCTTTTTATTGGACTTCGCCGATAAAACAACTATGCATAGTCACCTTGACTTTGGCTTTTTTCAAACATAAGGCACCACGGCATCCAAGATTACTCTCCAGCTCACTCTTGTAGTACGATAAAGTAGAATCCTTCAAAACAATAAACCTATCCTGCCAACCGTGAATGTAATTTGTCCATTTACTCAAGTATCCGCGAAGTTCAGGATTTCCGCCATCCTCTAAATCAGAGTTGTCACTCACTGTTATATTTTCTTCAATCATGATGCAAATGTTAAGAATTAATATTTACATTAAATTATACACAAAACAAACTAAACGAAAAATAATAATTAGCAAAAACTCGTTACATGGGAAGATACACAACGAAAATTGTTTCTGTTTTTTGACGTTTGACTTCACCCACAGACAACATTCAGCAGATACCACAGAGTACTTTTAGCCTCGGACCAAGAATCCCAATCTTGGTCCGAGCTTTTAGCAGATACTTAGAGTAAGGTCTTTGAGCAGATAGCATTTCCAACCAATCATTCATAGACAACAAGGTTTGGTTTTTGTAATAGACTTTTTTTACTACAACAACTCTTCGTCACCATTGTTATTATATCTCTTTTTTTTAGTTCGTTTTCTTTTTTTATATTCAAAAACAAAATAATCTTATTCTTCTCCTATATTCCTATTTCTATTTTAACTGGTAGTCAATAGTTCTTTTTTATACCAATTAGAAGCTAGCACCGGCAACAAGAGAGACGTGACAAACGGAAACAAAAAAATCCTAGCAGATTAAGCTAATTGGCCTAATTAAAATGCTAATGATTATTGGAATGGGAATTACCTAATAAACAAAGAACTAAACACATCAAAAGTATCTAGGGATCAACATATATTTTTGCAATAACTTTTCTCCTGATTGATATTAATTAAAATTTTCTTTAAGGATTCATCAAATAAAGTGTTTTCGTTTGTCACAGTAACGATAAACCAAGTCACCTTTGCATTAATAAAGAAATTTGCCATTTTCCTAATAAAGGGATTTTTGACATTTGAACCACTAACATTAAAGTTCGAAAAAAAGACTGAAATAACAGTTTTCTTTAAAATTTTATTGGGTAACTTAAACAATTAATAATCCGTGTTTCTACCGCGAACACTAACAACACAAGAACATCGGTTTGGCATACTCAAAATGAGTTCATCCAAATCACGCTGTGGAATGGCCGCCCATGTTCGTTGCAACAACAAAAAAAGGTCTTCTTGCGACTGGATACCCTCCATATTCGGCAGAGCTCTTCGCTTACCTTGGCTGAGCGCCATGGAGGACGGTATCGCTGCACCACACGGAGACAAGACCGATACATTCAAATCTTAACTCGAAGAGCTCCAACAATAACCGCCATGATGTTAGCCGTGAGGCTTCATCACTCTTCAGGGAACTTAATTAGCGACCAAACAGTCAGAAACCGCTTGCATGAAGTGAACCTTCATTCCCGAAGACCGCTACGGGTACCACCTATAGCAATGCACAATCGTAGGATTCGATATCAATGGGCTCTTGAACACAGAAATTGGGCAGAAGAACAATGGCGTTTCGTGTGCTTTTCTGATGAGTCTCGTTTTGGTATGAGACCGGATACAAGACGTATACGACACTGGAGAACCCCTGGACGCCAACAGCGATTAAAATCCTGCCAGGAAGTCCATCCTTATAGTGGTGGAACCATCATAGTATGGGCGGGTATTTGGATCGGCGGAAGAACTGAGTTGATTTGGATCAGAGGCAACCTCAACGCTCAAATTTATGCTGAGACGATTGTATCAGACGTCATCGTTCCTCTACAAGTGCAAATCGGTCCCTTATTTCAGTTAATGCATGATAATGCACGACCGCACACCGCAAGAGTTGTAAGACAGACTCTCGCCGCAGCTAACATCAATGTCCTGCCCTGGCCTGCTCAGTCGCCAGACTTGAACCCGATTGAGCATGCATGGGATATGCTACAGAGAAGAGCTCTGCCGAATATGGAGGGTATCCAGTCGCAAGAAGACCTTTTTTTGTTGTTGCAACGAACATGGGCGGCCATTCCACAGCGTGATTTGGATGAACTCATTTTGAGTATGCCAAACCGATGTTCTTGTGTTGTTAGTGTTCGCGGTAGAAACACGGATTATTAATTGTTTAAGTTACCCAATAAAATTTTAAAGAAAACTGTTATTTCAGTCTTTTTTTCGAACTTTAATGTTAGTGGTTCAAATGTCAAAAATCCCTTTATTAGGAAAATGGCAAATTTCTTTATTAATGCAAAGGTGACTTGGTTTATCGTTACTGTGACAAACGAAAACACTTTATTTGATGAATCCTTAAAGAAAATTTTAATTAATATCAATCAGGAGAAAAGTTATTGCAAAAATATATGTTGATCCCTAGATACTTTTGATGTGTTTATTTAATCTATAAGGAGTAGAAAAAAAAACAAAGGCCGATTCTTTATGCATTCAACAAACGTGCAAAGCTATAATTAACTCTGTCTTATCTGATCTGACAATTTCAGCAAACTGTGTCACGTATGGCTTTGTGATTTACGAAATAACAACAAAATTTCTCGTAAAATTATTATTATTTCTTTCTTTAGAATAGTGATGATTGATGGAGTCGTTTTCAATATAATTTGGTTTTTGAACACATCCTGTTTGACATTTCAACGAGTGCCACTGCCATACTGCCAGTCTGCACCACTATTTCCGGTACCAGTGTTCTTTTGCGTATTGATTTTGGTCGTCTTGTAATTTCATTGGTCGATATACGTTAACCGCCAAAACTACACGATACCGGCCAATAGCACAACGCCATTCTACAAATAACTCACCATATCCGTTCAAGATGGCCGACAAAACTATGCCTATTTTTGTTCCATCAGAAAAACCTTTGAAAGTAGTTAAGTGGAAAGTAAAACAAGGTGTTTTTGTGTCGCAAGGTCAAATATTATTTTTATACAACGATTCATCAGGCACAGGTTCTGAACTAAAGAAATATAAAGCAGTACGCGCTGGTACTATCTCATCGATCAAGGTGAAGGAAGGAGACATTGCAGAGCCTGGGTAAGTGACGTCACACTGTAAATGCGCTATAAAATAATATTAATAATTTATAATCCTATATAACCTTATCAAACAAACAATATTTCCATTAACTTGCATATCTTAGGTTACTCTTTATTTTAAGGTGCAGTTGCATTGTTTGCGCGGCAAATACAACTGCAGCAAAAGCTTCCCGCCTAAAATGTAACCTAAAACAAACATTGCTGTGTTTTGATTATATTCTATCTTGCTTTATTTATTTTTATGATCATAGCACTTTAATTTAAACTTTTTCCTGAAATCCCTGACATACTTAAGTTTAATTCACAATCAAATTATTAAGAAACAATACAAGAAAACAAAAAAGTGACAGCAACAGCTTTTTGTCGAAGTCGCAGAAGATCCGCCTCCTCAATCAATTCCTATATCGCATAAGTTTGACGTTGAAGTTATGAAAGTTAAGCGATAATTCATGGAATCATTTACGTTTTCAGTGTGCCTATAGCAGAGCTTGAAGAATGCCGTCATCCGACAGTAATGAAGGAGATGTGTGCGGAGTGCGGCGCCGACCTGCGCACAGACGAGGTCACAAACAGAGATGTTGCTGTAGTGCCTATGGTACACTCTGTACCTGAATTGAAGGTGAGATTTTTTTTAGACTAACTGTTCAATTTTTATCACAAGATTGGCCATACTTTGTTTTGTAGGTACTTTGTAATTGATCACAAGCAAGTACTAAAATAAGCAACCACTAAATAGTACTATAATTATTATAATAGGTATACAAAATGGATTTGGATACAAGTTTTAACTTTGAAGACTGGTTATAACTTCACTTAAAATCCTGACAAAAAATACAAAGTCCTTTTGAAGACTTTCTTTTGTTGAGCTTTTAAAGAAAGACAGATACGAGGGCTACACTCATATAATATTACTAGCGTTTTCCCGCGACTTCGCACGTGCGTGTGCCGTTTTCCCGTTCCCGCAATTATTTCAGAAAATCCTCCCTTAGTGCTCCCCTACACTCCCAATGAACCCACATGCTAAATTTTAGCTTACTATGACCAGCACCTAGTTTGGCTGTAACACACAGCCAAACTAAGTGCTGGTCATAGAAAGCTATCATTTAGTGAGCTGTCTAGCAGTTACTGACTAAGGAGTTTGTGGCTAAATAATAACAGCTGCATGGTGTAATCATCAAGATTAAGCAACATTTGCCGAGGTCGGTCTGTGGATGGCTGATCTTAACATACAGTAAATTCATAAGTACCTTCATTTTTGCATTTCAAAAATCAACACAGCGGCAGTGATTTATTGTTTTTGCATGGGTGCAAAGTACAAAAATGCTTAATATTTCTTTGAACATGTAATTTGTAACCTATTCCAATAAGTCTAGAATATATAGTAGAACTTTTGGTTTTACCTTTTCAGGTGTCTGAAGAGCTGGCAAGGAAGTTGGGTCGAGAGGATGCTGACCGTCTTCTAAAGGATAGGAAACTAGTATTACTAGTGGATCTAGATCAAACATTGGTTCACACCACTAATGATAATATACCACCTAACTTAAAGGTAAATATTGCAATTCAAATTTAAGTAAGGGTAAATTGATCTAAAGTTGTTAGTATCGATAGACAGTAAAATTGAGCTTGGGCTCAATCCTCTATTTGCTATGTATGTATATTATATAAGTGTTATTTAGAATACAATTTTCGAATTGGAATTACACTCGGTTATATCAACTAACTCAAAAGTACCTGTTTCCAACAGTTGGCAATGAAATAAATTTCTAATTTATAGGGAGTCCTTCACTTCTTCCTGCGTGGTCCAGGATGTCCCGGTCGCTGGTGTCACACACGCCTTCGACCAAGAACAAAGGAGTTCCTCGAATCGGCCTCCAAAAACTATGAACTCCATGTATGCACCTTTGGTGCTCGTCAGTACGCACACGCCGTTGCTGACTTACTGGATCCAGAGAAGAAGTATTTTTCTCATAGGATCCTGTCTAGGGACGAATGCTTTGATGCTAGAACAAAAGCGGCTAATTTGAAGTAAGTTATCCTTTCATTCATATTTGTTTCATGTCATTTAAAGTTGGATGAATCAAAGAAGCTGAAGATTCTTGTAATCTTAGCTATGACATAGCAGTTTATATATAATCACATCTTACTCGAATTCTAATTGTTATCATGTGTTATTATTTTTTGCAGAGCATTATTTCCTTGTGGCGACAACATGGTGTGTATAATAGACGATCGCGAAGATGTATGGCGACACGCGACCAATCTGATACACGTCAGGCCTTACTCATTCTTCCAGTCCACAGGTGATATAAATGCACCACCTCCACCAGGTAAAAACTAAACACTACTATTTATTTAATATTAACTGTTTTCTGCACTATGAAAGGGATTAGTGCTCTAAAGTTTGTCATTATCATCTTACAGAAAACGAAAAACCTAATGAAAAACTAACAAGCGGAAAAAACGGTGCCCAAGTCAACCAAATGCCTACCCTAGACGCCGAACCTGAACAAAAAGACGCGTCAAAAAACAAAGAGAACAAGGAAGAGGGTAGTAATGGTAAAATAGTTTCTAAAGATAAAGAAGTAAAGAGTTCTAATTCAGAGGAGAAGGAAAGTGAGGAGGCTGACCAGGAGGGCGACGAAAGGATAGCGCAGGAGGCTGAGCCACGCTGGGTGGAGACTTGTGATGGGCAGATAGAAGTGGAGGATCCAGATGACTACTTAATTTACTTGGATGATATACTTAAGAGAATACATAAGTAAGTACAAATGAACATTTTTGCTTAAAAGCATGCAAAATTAATACAGTCAATACAGCAACCATCACTAATTTCAGAAACCAAATTGTGTCTATAATATTATACTTATCACAAACTCTGTGATACATATTGTATTAGTTTCTGTAGAAAATTCTTCCCATCTGATTTGATTATTTTCAATATACACGAGTCTGAGTAACATCTTTCCATATCATTCAGAAAATAATAAAACTTGTCAAATCAGTCATTTGGGATTGATATTTTCCTTATATTTATTGCTAGCAGACCACTTACTCATCAACTTATTTTCCTTTCCAGGCACTTCTACGATAACTATGATAAAATGGGCAAGAATCAAATTCCGGACTTAAAGTCCATAATCCCAGAGGTGAAATGCGAAGTATTAGCAGGTGCTAGTTTAGTCTTCAGTGGTTTAGTGCCGACGCATCAGCGGTTGGAGACCTCAAGGGCGTATCAAGTGGCCAGGAGTCTTGGCGCCGAAGTCACGCAGGATTATTCTGATAAGACTACTCATTTGGTGGCAGTAAGAGCAGGTAAATATATTGTATTTTGTGCCTGGAACACACATACAATATAGCAGCGCAATAGCATACTAATTCAAACAGATGCTACCACAAGTGTATGCTTATTTTACATACTACTTTCTAATGAATTAGTATTTTAGTCTATAAGTTCCATTATTTACTAGAATGCCAAATGTGAATTGGCTGTGCTATAATGTTAGCTGGTTTTACAGGTACAGCAAAAGTAAATGCTAGCAGGCGAATGGGCGAGGGCAAATCGAACAATTTACATGTAGTGACGCCGGATTGGCTGTGGACGTGTGCCGAGAGATGGGAGCGAGTCGATGAGAGACTGTACCCTTTGCAAAGAGGGGGACAGGTACAGTAACTTAACAATATTATCAAATCTTTGTCTTCATCTTAGACCTCACAGGCAACATGTAATGAGAAAACATGAAATTAGAATTAATGATAGTCTAAAATCATCAATTGGCCTTGAGGATTTGTGGTGGTCAATGCTCATACCTACCCATTAGCAAAGGCTTGCCATGCAATGGGACAATCATAGGTTTTTAGTATCAGATATAATGTAGAATTACTAATTAATCACAGAAAATATGAAGAGGGTTATGCATAGTCTAGCCTAGTCAATTTGTTGACTAGACTAGACTCATCGCAAGTCTAGTCAACAAATTGATAAGACGGCTAAATTATAATCTATACTAATATTATAAAGCTGAAGAGTTTGTTTGTTTGTTTGTTTTATCCCCATATTCCCACGGGAACGGGAACTACGCGGGTGAAACCGCGAGGCGCTGCTAGTGATTAAAATACTGTAAGCATTAAATGAGATGAGTGCATGACCAAGCAAGCTCCATGTCCACAGAGCAGCTCCCGGCGCCCGCCCGCGCACTGCAGCAGCCCGCCGCCCGCGCCGGCGCCCGTGGCCGCGCTGCGCAAGCGCACGCCCTCGGGACGGTTCATGGACACCATCAACCCACTGCTGTCCTTCTCCAGCGATGATATCGCCGATATGGATAGAGAAGTAAATGCCTCTTGAATATTCTGTGTATGAGAATCTATAAAAGATTCTCACACACTTCTCAAATGAAATGTTTGAAGTTCAGACTAGCAACCATACAACAAGGGACAACCATAACTCATAGAAGCTATTCTACAAATATAACTTCAGAATGGTTTTATGGAATGTGGTCGTCGCCATGTCGCGTCAGTTAGTGTCCCACAGACACTTGCCATAAATTGTCTTTTCTTATTCATAAGAAGTTATTATAAAAACCCACAGACACTCGCCATAAATTGTCTTTTCTTATTCATAAGAAGTTATTATAAAAACATACACCAACATCAAAATGTCGTAATTAACAACTTAACTTGTAATTTACAGGTGGAGGACATTTTCAATGAATCAGATGAAAGTTCTTCAGATGAAGAAAAACCAGGTGATGATGACCTGGATGATGAAGAAAATCCTCCTGAGGATAGGCTGATATCAGTCAGCGCAGAAAATAGCATGCAGGACAGCTTACAAGACAGGTATGGATCATGTTTTAAAATTTTTACAACTAAACAAAAGTAAATACCTTTTGGGTTTGGTGATGTTAATCACTCATAATGATATAAAACTAAATTCTATGTATTTATTTTCCAGAATAATACAAGATTCGCAAGAAGCAACAAATGACTCTGAAATGGGTTAGTATTTGCAGTTTTTTCCATTCCCCATTTATCATTCTGTGCAACACATTTACTATGATGAATTAGAACCCCACAATAACTAGATTTTCCTTTGTTCCTAGACGACGAAACCCGACCGCGCAAGAGACCACGAAGATCGTCACCACCATCCGATGAGGAGCCTCCTGATGACGACGATAGCTCTTGGAACCTCATGGGCGCGGCGTTAGAAAAAGAACTCCTGGCACAGGACTGATGCCACCAATACAATACAAGCAATCTTTACAAATTATGAGCCCTATGGCTAAAAATAAAATTAAATGCCCCTTTCTTTAGAATCTTTGGTTACCTACTTATTTTATCAAAATCCCCAGTAGACTAAATGAATACACATGCAGTATCGTTAACATATCCTTCCTAATATTTTATCTCTAAAATGTCCAGTTTCTGAATTAACAATTCCATCATTATTCTTAACTAGCTTCTGTCCGCGACTTCGTCCGCGTGGAATAGTTACTTTAACCCCGATTTTGAAACTCTCAGTCCGATCGGTTTAAAATTGACAAAGTTTAATACAAACTTTCATCCCTTTCGACCAAATTTGTTTATATAAACGGTTCTAGTGAGTGAATCTTAAAAAAGATAGACATATACCGTCGCGGACATTTTTTTAGATCATTTTAAGAGGAATAATTCTTTCCTACATATTTTTTTGGTATCTTGATCCGTTTTCGCAGCTCACGCAACGGAAGCCCTCAAAAATGAATAATTTTCCCCGCTTTAACCACATTTTCAATTTTTTCTTCGCTCCTATTACTCGCAGCGTGATGTTATATCGCCTAAAGCCTTCCTCGATCAATGGTCTATTCAACCCAAAAAGAATTTTTCAATTCGAACCAGTAGTTCCTGAGATTAGCACGTTCAAACAAACTCTTCAGCTTTATGATATTAGTATAGATTCAGAATGTATAGGCTAAAGTAGGATACCTAATCATTACGGCTATTTATTTGTATAAAGTGGCCTTTACATAGATAGTGTAATTACACTAGTCAACAAGAATTGTGATTACTAATTTTGGATTACCTACTGACCCTCATTACAAAATCATAGGTATTTATTTTGTTTTGATACTGTCTTCTTTTTGTGTTACAATTACAACTACCAGGAATACAATTTTCCCTATACCTACCTCGTTAGTTCAGATAATTTTTTGTAGCTTTTTTTCGGATTACTACGTTTTTTCTTATATAATGATATGATATGATATAATGTGGGAAAACTATTCAATTGATTCTGACAAGTTTCTTTACATTTATGGTGAAGGTATTTTTAACAAAACTAACATCTGTTTACAAAAAATAATGTGAGCTTTATTTTGGCATGTTTTAATATAAAAGGATACTCGAGTATCCTGATGTGCCATCTGGTACACAACCAATCCTTAAAAATGAAAATGCACCTGTACTAGAACCATCTGAAATCTTGTTTGAGCTTCAAATCTCCACTTATAATCAAATTCATACTACAGGAAAATTGCGTGTCTAAATAATTCTAATTTCAGTTCTATGACACTTAACATGTTCTTAACATAATTTGCTAAACGTTTTCTTGTTACACACAAGTGTTTTTTTATTGACTAGTGTTATTATCAGTCTGAAAAATTACCATTCCAAACTACTTTTAACCATCAAAGTCAGATTGAATGGGGGGGTGTTAACCATAAAGATGGTATCAATATTATATATTTTAAATAATATGCCTAATGATTTTCGATCAAATAAACATTATACCCAAAAACTTTATATGAAAAGTTTTAGAGTGTAATTTTATTACGTTATATCTAAAGAAAATATATCAACAGTTGACTTAACTCACATTTACTACATATACCTTGTGAATGTTATTGAAATTAAAACGTACCAAATAACTTTATATGATATGAGACACACCAAGATATCACAGCAGGTCTAGGCATCCAGTTAAAATAACTTCACAGCTGATACGCCATCCACTGTGTCACCATATGTTAGGATTTCTAACTTATAGATGTACATTCAATGAGTATTCAGTAACAAGGCAATCTAAACTGTTCATAGTAGAGAGTGGTAACAACAATGAAAGTTTATTTAACTAACTAAATACTTTATTGCTAATTACACTATACAACACTAGCTAACTTAAATGGCATAGGGATCATTCTCATCGAACACATGGAACTTTGTGTATGTGGGCTTTGATGTAAAATCTCTCTTTCCATCTTGCCAACCTCTTTCGGGAGCTTTATTATAATCAAATGTAGAGTCTAGTTTTCCATACAGCTCTGCTTGTCTGTCCATGTCTTCTCTGTACTGTTCTTTGGCAACCTTTTTGCCAGTGATAGGGTCAGTAATATCACCGAATGGATACACAACTTCCTTTACTTCATGGGTTATTAACTTCGTCAGTTTTTGAGGAAGAGACTGTATGAGAACGATGTCGCCAGTCTTGCAGACCTTTTTGGGATCGTGGCAGTAGTAAAATTCGTCCTTTCGGAAGTACTGATATAGGAAAAAAAGCAAATCATTAGTGATAGTAAATCATATTGAATTAGATTAGTAATAATTTAAAAAATAATACAAACCATCAGTAAATTTTCGTCCAATTCTAACCTCTTCACTCTAATTTTGGCAGCATTTTGTTTAACAGTAGGAACACATTGACCTAGTAGTAAAAATTTTCTTGCGGTCTCGGCTACATTACGAGCCATTTTTAATTACAAATTCAGCAAGTTTCACAAAGAAAGACTGAGGTTAAAAAAATAAATACAAATTCGACCAACTCGGTTTTTTGACAATGACAATATTGACAATGACACTAGACTTTTTTTTTGGCTTTGCACGGTTTGTGCAATTTACATTGAGGTAGGAACAAAGACCTTACAATAATATGGACCAGAAATACCTACAAAATACGCGTGCATACCTACTATAAACCTGGTCCAAAAGATGGCGGCCATTGCTAGGGAAGCACATAAGTAATCAAAACCAAAAAGTATCGATATCGATACCAGAGTTACTAACATTTCTTCTGGTACATTTAATTTTGTTACTTATCAATACTATTAAACTTTGGATGATTAGATTACAAGGGGTGAGAAGCTACATTTTATGAGCGACTGACTGACTTCGAATTTTGTTTTTGCGAGTGACTTTAAGGACAACTGAGGTTTTTTGCGATTTCAGGTTCTGTTCTACATTTAAAGTTGTTCATAAAGATTACTCTGACCCTCAGTATCGCTATTTCAACTTTAAAGGTGTGCATGTGTAGAGTCGATGGAAAACTTAATATTTGTTACTTAGCAAAAAGGGGCCGCAACGGAGCGCTTTTGTAAGGGACCGCGCGGGCGACCGTTTTACGTAGGCTCGGCCCATAGAGTATAAATATTGTAGAAAAATACTAACACTGAGGTATTAAAAGGATTAAAACAACAAAGTAATATGAAAAATGTACCTTTATTCACTATAATATATCACCAGGTCAAAGTAAATGCCTAATGTTAGTGAGATATTTATTAGGCACTTTTGAAAGTCCCAACCATTACCAATTATTGTGAACTATCCATTGAAATCTGAGTTTAATTTTATAGAAACTAAAAGTGGCCTTCTAAATCACATTACGAACTAAATCATGTATAACAATTAACATATAACTACTTCTTAAATAACTTCTGGCAACTTGTGACCTATAATTACCGTTCATTCGTTCAAGTAGGAGAAGAAAAACCATAATTCTGACCGAAAAGACACATTTATATAAATAAATGTAATGTAACTGTTATTATATCCGAAAACGTACCCCTTCGTTTGTTTCAGAAAAAAAAAACTTGACCATCGATATTAGTCAATGTTAATTTAATAAAATAGTTTCTTAGGGATAGCTTTTCACAAGCCACTTTTGGCATAGTACTTCATTTTTAGGGAACCTGTGTAAATAAAAAACATGCAAATTTATTTCAGTTTGATGCAGTTAGTGGTACAAATCAGAGTGAACTAAATAACCACCACCTACTGCATGACGAATTGATATTGTCGTTTTAGTACTATCACTATTTTTATTTTTATTCTGTTAGTTTTATTTTCAAAAACGTCTCTTCAAGCCCTTCATTTTGATACCCTACTCTACAATATATAATACAAACTAAAAAAAAATAACTTTCTTATCGATAGCTTATTTAATAAAAGACATCACTATTTTGAATTGTCATTTCTATTGTAAACAAAACATGATATAAATTTAGCAAATAGAGGTAAATATCAGAAATAATTTGTATGTACATGTGGGAACTTTGATTCTATAAATAAAACAAGGATAGTTATAAAAAAAAAATAGCAGTATGATAAAGTTTTTCTTAAAATACGGCTACTAACCTGTGCATGTTTAATTAGGCACGATTGGGGTTTTTCCTTGCACCACACTGAATTATTGCACACGTAGGCATATTCAATTTGCTCCACTAGACACTCACAGCACAATACAATTTAGTTTGGAGCGTTTTTATCCCTAAAAATCGTAATTTAAACCCAATGTTGTTGTTCACTTGACAGCTGACGTACTTCAAAACCACGGGCCCAAACCATTGAGGTAGGAATAATAAGGAGACGCTGCGTTATTCTATACATACATTTGCTTATACAAATATGAGTGAAATATGATTCAGAACTTGAAATATCGTTATGTCTCATTCTTTCTTGTGAGATAATCCTATTTGATAAAAGAGACAACTATATTTAAGTTGTTGCTAATTATGGCAACATTTTGTCGTGATGTAGAGACAGTTGTAGGTAAGTGCCGTTGCAGCCATATTATGTTCCAAATTCATGGTAGTTACGCTGTCAAATGGTTGTTTACTTTTTTTATTATTGTGATTTGCGAGAAAACTACGAGTAATTTTACTTTTAAAACTGAATGTAAATGTTGGAAAACATAAATCCAACATGCCTGTGTGTTGTGTTGTGAAGTGTGGTGCAAGAAACAGTCAAAATCAACCTCAATTGTGTTTGCACAGGTTAGTAGTCGGTTTTCATGCATTATTACACACAATAATACACATTCGGTGATACTATTGTAACGCAATCATGAATTTATGGCTAAAGTATTGATATTTGGATTCATTTCCACATAACAGGCCTTTTTATTATATTTGTTTATTCATTCGTTTGTTTACATAATGAAATAGTGTTGTACCGTTGCCGACTTGCGGTAATACGAAACTAGTTCCTCCACTGGAACGATATCGGTATATTCTGTGATGTTAACATAAATAATCCTGCGTCTTATTCGGTCCGAGTGACCTAGCTAGGTCCGGCCTGTGATTCACACTTCACACCAAAATCAAAATATTTTACGTAAATCTGAAGAAAACATTGAAAAAGCTAATTATCTCTAAAAGAGTAATCATGGAGTTTCTTGCCGGCACTTCTCCATAGGAAACAGCTAATTGGAACCGTGCACCTAGCTTATAATGTTTTATGTTTGTTTTAGTTACATATTAGCATCTCTAACCAAAATTATTTAACAATACTTTAATTTTTATAGGTTTCCTAAAAATGAAGGCTTACAGAAAAAATGGTTAGAGGCTAAGGGTCGTGGGGTGATGTTAAATAGCCTATAGCCAACCTGGCTACCAAAAGCAAAAATAATTTTAATGCTTCATTTTTTGGGCGGTACCCTAATTATTTCTCTAAAATAAAAGTAGCCTTAGTTACTCCTTGTAACATATCTGCCTGTAAAAATCCCGTCAATATTTGTACAGCTATTTCAGAGATTAGCCGGGACAAACACTTCAATTTCATTTATTTGTATAGATAGCAGAAGGTAAGATAACCTACTCATCTTTTTCTGTTACTATTACAACGGATTTTAATTAAGTAAATAATATCAGGTATGATCCAAACGTGATAAATTAGTGGAACTCGTAACTAGTATCGATACTCGTTGTAGTAACACCTTGATTGACTCAACCCTAGCAATGGCAGCCATTTTATGTTCTGTAGGTATGCACCCTTTTTTCGTAGGTATTTCCCGTCCATACTTTTATAGGTCAATGGCAATTTAGCACTTATTACACGATCCAATTTTTAGGAAACATAAATCGGATACAATTTAGGAATTCGAACTAAATCGGTCTCTAACTTCAATTCCACTATCCTGTGTCCTAAATTGGCTTCCTAAAAATTGTATAGTGTAATAAGTGCTTTAGCTAATGTCACGTTCGAAGAAAGTAAAGGTAAAAACATCCCACCAAAAACAATATGTAAAAAAATTAGCCAAGTCTCGATGGAGCTGCTTGTTTATCGAATGACTAAACTGACGAAGCTGACTAAAAAAATGAAGTTATTCTATAGTAAATTAGATTTGAAGTGAGTGAGATGTGAGAGTGAGAGATCTCTCTCTTCTCACTCACTTCTCTTTTCTCACAAATCTTCATCTAATATTATAAAGCTGAAGAGTTTGTTTGTTTGTTTGAACGCGCTAATCTCAGGAACTACTGGTTCGAATTGGAAAATTCTTTTTGCGTTGAATAGACCATTTATCGAGGAAGGCTTTAGGCTATAAATATCATCACGCTTAAGCCAATAGGAGCGGAGCAGCGATAAAGAATGTTTTAAAATCGGGGATTCCACGGGGACGAAGTCGCGTGCAGCAGCTAGTTAGGTACACATTTTAACAATGTAAGACTCTAATGTAAAACATTACATTAGGCGGTTGTCCTGCCGCCTGGGGCCTCGCGCAACCCGACTCGCCACTGTTTGAAGACTACTGACAGTTTGACAAAAAAAAAATAAACAAGCACCTAGTATGCGCACTGTATCTATACCTCATTCGCAATAAGATTAGACATTGAAATAAATCTATTTTACAGTCCGTTCAACCGATTTTGACTTCTATTGCGTTTGTGGCATGACACATGGCAGCTGCAGTTAACAGTTGGTATTATAATCACGTTTTTGCTGTGAATGCCATCCTTATGCGTACTGAATATAAGTAAAATCGGCTGAACACAGTTTTGTTTAAAATGTCTAATCTTATTGTGAATGAAGTATAGTCCCTTCCAAACTATTATAGTTTTTTTTTTTAATGACACAGTCCCAGTACCAAGAACCAGCTGTTTTAGAACTGGCCAGCCAGATTAGAGTGTACCAAAACGACAGGTCTGCCTACCCCTTTATTGGATACAAATGAACATGGCATTGTCATATTTATGTAAAATTAAATAAAACCACCAGATATGATTACTTTCTGTATTGTGTAAAATATATACCTAATGACTAAATTACAGATAAACATTATTTAACTTTGCGTAATAAATAATCATATCATAACTAATATAAAATGTATTACCAGTTTACACACAGCTACAATGTATTACACAAGGAGTTACAATGCACATTAAAATAGGTACTGATTAGTTTGATACAAACTCAAGGTACAAAGTCGAAAATTCACATCTTTGTTAACTAATTCATACAACATCATAAGAAGTTTTCCCCACTTCAATACTTATGATATAAGGCTGACTTCCTTGGGAATAAAAATATTTCTGGCACTTTTACTTACCAACAAAATCATTAAATTTTGTTAAATACTAATTCAAACAAAATATTATCACAATTTAGATTACTTAGCCCAGCACCATTCTAAACATTTCATTCAGATAGAACTATGTTCAAGCAGGAACCAATTTAGTTATTGGCTTAACAACAGTCACTAATGCAGCCAATGAAGACACTGCTCCTAGGACACCTACAGTGCTAGGACTTAATTTAGTAAAGCCTAATGCAGTCAGCGGAATGAATATGTCACAAGAGTTCTTCAAAGTATCAATGAACACATCTTTGTGACAAGTCATTAGCATATACATATACTTCATCGCACCATTCCAGTCATAGTTTGTGATTGTACTATTTAACAGTTCTGATGGCTTCAAGAATGTTGATTTATGCAAATCCATGAGATGAACTATTTCATAGAAGTCTCTAGCTAAGTTTGCAATGATTGAAAGAAGCCAAAATTTATTTGCTGTTCTGTTCCATTTTTCTGAGTCTGTTTTTAGGAATCCACTTTTGGTAAGCCACACTACATGGTCGGAGTAGAGGAATAATGCATGTGCCAGTTTGCTGATGGTTAATGTGACTCTTAGGATAGGATCTTCAATGTGCATGCTATTTAAGGCAGTGTAACAGATGTCTATGCATCTTCCAAGTCGTAATACTAAAAAAAAATAGATTAAAATTATTAGAGGAGAATGTTTTCGCCTAGAAGAAACAGAGTTTATTTGCATCAGTCATTATAAATACCATAAATCTTTCACAAATCGTTTCATTTGCCTTTTGATTTTATATTTTTAGTTTTTTTAGATTCTACTGTTAGACGTTTTTTTTTTTTGTATTTTATACTTACTTTTTCTGAAAGAGCTAAAAGTGAGTTCCAGATTTTTTATCCTGTCAATAGAGTATTTGTTTGCATTTCTTATTTCTAGTTGATGCCAGACCAGCCGACTTGTGTACTGAATAAGTCTGGAAAGATAATAAAAGATTAAAATTGCACAATATTTTAACTGAGTTCATGTTAATTAATGTCGAAATCTAATGATAAACAGCTAGATAGTTTAATAATGCTAAAGTTTACTCAAGCCGGTAAGTATCATGGCTAACAAAAAGTATTCAGAAATAAAAAAGTATTGTGTACTGACCTAGCAAGTTTATCTCTTCCATTAGACTGGTTATTTACTTTTATAATAACGTCCATCCTTGCTCCGTTGTGGTCTTGAATGATAACAAGCTGCAAATCTTCAGCAATAAAAATGTGGTTTATCTGAAGAATTATGTCATTATCAGTAAGATACCAATCATTGTTTTTACATGGATATTAGACATTTTATTTGTTCGCCCTATGTTTACGTTAACGCCGATGCGAACCTTGAACTGTGCATGAATACAATAAGTTTAGAACTTACTTATTTTTATTTTACATTACTCATCTACTCAATCTTCACCACGCATTCGCCTTGACCTGACTGTAGTAGAAGAACCGAAACTATAAACTCAGATTATGAAATCTTTTAAGTATTAAGGTATTTTTTATGATGTTAATAATTATTTAAATCAACAATAACTTTTTTTTTTTTTTTTTTTTTTTTTTGGCAACTGAGCCGGTTCCGACTATTCTGCCAGTGTCACGTGATGACGGCAGCACAGAGAGGCAGGCCGTCGAACTTTGTACTTCGTGGTAGGTGTTAGTGTAGCTGGAAGGACAAACACATGGGTTAGTAAAAAACAAAAAATCTAATTTACAGGGACGCTACAATACCTAAACCAATTTATACTATATACAAATTATATACACACAAAATACGCACCATTTAAAATTTTAAATCATTCTCATTTAGGAATGTGGCCAAAATATTTATTAATTTGGGGGAGAAGTGGGAAAGTAGGATATGAAAATTGGTTGGGAGAGGAATGTTAAGTTTGGGAATTTTTGAATATAGGTCAAAGGATTTATTATTTAGGGGGCAGGAAAAGAAAATATGGTCTAAAGTACCATCCGCAAGACCACACTCGCACAGGGAATTATCCCGGACGTGGATCTTTTTCAGGAACACTGGGCTACAACAATGTCCGAGTCTAAGTCTACACAGTGAGGAAACAGTTCTCTTCGACAATTTGGGGCATTTCGAGAACCAAGGCCTACGCTGAACCTCAGGCTGTATGGCAGCGTAGTAGAGGCCCTTGGTTTTCGAGGTCGTCTTCCATGTTTCAGACCACGAGTTAAATAACTTGGGTTTGGCACCATTCCGCAAATCGTAATTATGTGCTACGTAGTGCTTTTGATCAACCGGATTCGATGTGGCATACTTTGCTAACGAGTCAGCGCACTCATTGCCAACAATACCCGAGTGACCGGGGATCCAGGCTATCTCAACGTCCAAGCCGTTCTGGGAGCAATCAAATAACAAGGACTTTATATCCATAATGATTTTACTATTAATTTTGCTGTGAAGTTGATTTTGTTTAAGGGCCTGAATGCTACTACGGGAATCTGAAAAAATTACTGACCTTGTTATCTGATGCGATTTAATAAATTGTATGGCTTCTAAAATCCCCACACACTCCCCTGTAAAGACTGATGCTTCTGGTGGACATTGAAAAAGTAAGGCTATTTTAGAATTTTGAAAATAAACTGCCACACCAGTACATTCAGTTTCAGAAAATTTTGAAGCATCAGCGTAAAAGAAGTTCCATCCTTCCCAATAACGCTTGACAGCTGACTCGAAGTCATCTCCAGCGTCCTGGGAATTCCTTAATATACCTAAGCCCAGAACGACTTTTGGTTCAAAATGAATCGCCTCGTATGCAGCGGAAAAGACCGGAAGAGAAGGGTATTGACAAATAGGCGCAGAGAGCCGTTTAAGCTCTCTATACCTATCTATCAATAGGGGAACTGTTTTATGGTTCCAATAGGAAGAATTATGAAAAGAAAGGTCAATTTGTTCTAAAATTGGGAGCAAGGGATGGGATGAGAGGAAAAATACTTTAGTTAGGAATCGATCTGCCAAGTACTGTCTCCTAAGTTGTAGGGGTGGGTCTGCGCATTCCACTTGAAGCGCATTTATGGGGGATGATTTCATAGCCCCAACGACAATTCTAAGGCATTTGGACTGAATGCTGTCTAGTTGTTTTAGCGCTTCTTTGTTACAAGGCTCAAGCAGGTAGCTACAGTAATCTATAGCGCTCCTGGTCAGCGCGTTATAGACCAGTTTAAGGGTGTAGGGGTGAGCTCCCCACCATACCCCAGCCAGAGCCTTAAGGACCGACACAGAACGTTCGCATTTTTTGACCGTGTTGCTGATGTGTTCGACCCCAGACAATTTTGAGTCCAAAGTTACTCCCAGAAACCTAGCCTTATCTTCGACTGGAATGCTTTGACCATTGATATTTATATCTATTGGAGGAACGGAACGCTTGCGTGTAAAAATGACAGCTTTACTCTTTGGTGCACTTAAGGACAAACCATTGTCAAGTAGCCATTGGTTTAATGAGGCCAGAGAAACATTCATTGAAAGAGCGGCATCCTGAATGGAATTGCCACATACCATTAGTGCAATATCGTCAGCATACTGAAGGATCTTACAGTCGAAATTAAGGGAAGAGGGCAAGTTAGCTGTATATATGTTGTATAATGGGGGACTAAGAACTGATCCTTGGGGTAGTCCTCTCCAGACCGATCTTTGTTCAGAGTCACCCCCTGGTATTCTCAGTTGAATGGTGCGATTGGTAAAAATGCTACCGATGATGCGACAAATCCTAGCCGGGACTCTCAGCTCGTGCAGCTTTTGCCTGAGATTAGGGAGGAGAACCGAATCATAGGCAGCTGATATATCCAGGAAGACCGCAACCACAGACTCATTCCTGCTAAGGGCCAGCCGGACCTCTGACGTGAGGATACCCACACTATCAGCTGTGCCCAGACCTTTCCTGAAGCCGAATTGAGTCGTTGGGAGCAGCCTCCTGTTTTCCACCAACCACACTAATCGGTTTTTGACTAGGTGTTCTAAAAGTTTGATGAGTATGGACGATAATGCAATAGGTCTATATGAGTTATGATCACTAGGATCTTTGCCTGGTTTAAGGATCGGGATGACGACTTGAACCTTCCACTCTGTGGGAATGTAGCCTGAAGAAAAACAGAAATTAGCCAGGTCCAGGTAATATTTGTGGGTTTTTGGACCAGCTTTAGAAATAAAGGAGTACGGGAATCCATCCACTCCCGGCGCGGAATCCTTAACGTGGGATAGCACAGTTTTTAGCTCTTCCAAGCTGAATGGCATGTTCATTGGTTCGTCAATGTTGTCTGCATCATAAATGCCAACACTGATTTCCTCAACACCTGGAACATAAGCTGGAGCGATTCCCGAGAAAAACCGGCATCCCAGTTCCTCCGTGAGGTTGTTAGAGGAGGAGGCAGGTGCCAAACTACTCCTAAAACGTTTTAGCTTTCGCCAGACCACCGAAACTGGAGTGGAGGGACTCAGCGAACTACAATATTTTGTCCAACCTTCGCGTTTTTTCCTTTTGAGGAATTTCCTGGACTTGGCTAGTACCCGCTTGAAGGCAATGAGGTTATCCAGGTTCATATTGTCATTGAATGTCTTTTCAGCCTCATTCCTGGCCCTGACCATGTCAGTGCATTCCCTATCCCACCATGGCGGAGAAGGGAGTTTACCAGAATGGGGTTTTTTGGACGGGAAGCAATCATCAGCAGTGGAGGCAATGGTGGAGGAGAAGGACAAGAAACAATCATGGGCGTTGTCATTGTTAACTTCTGGAAGGGAGGATATTCGCAGGTCTAGAATTTTAGAAAATAAATCCCAGTCTGCTGAATTTAATTGGTATTTTAAAAGAGGAGGGGAAATTTTTAAAGGAATATTTTTGGAAGGAAATTCAATTATGATGGGGTAGTGATCACTTCCATAGGTCATATCCAAGCGACGCCAACAGAGGAGACTAGCTATATTGGATGAACAGAATGTTAAGTCAATACAGCTACTATTCTGACCAGGTGCAGTTCTACGCGTAGCACTGCCATCGTTGATAATGCAAAGATTCAGTTCATCCAATATATCCAGCAAGCCAATGCCAAAGTTATCACAAGTGTCTGATCCCCAACGATAGTGGTGACAATTGAAATCACCCATGACGAGTATCGGACCACTAACAGTGCATAACAAATTCCTAATAAGTAATAGATATTCGAGTTGTGGGTGCGCAATATAAAAAGAAAAAATATTTATACCCTCAGCCTTCACAGCAACAACATTTATGTCGTCGCCAACCAAGGTTAGAGGAATCTGAGAGAATGATACCTTGCTATTGATGAGCAAGGCACATCCTCCGTATCCATCAGATCTATCATTACGTACACTGGCAAAACACGGCAGCCTGAAATTGCTTCCAGGCAAAAGCCATGTCTCAGCAATGCCGCAGACTGATGGTTTAAATTTATTAATTAAAAAAGAAAGATCAGGCTTTCTGGGAGTAATACTCCTCACGTTCCATTGGAGAAATGTCAGGGGATGGAATGTTGTGGATATAATTTAGTATGGAGGTCAATTTGGATGCAACGTGGTCAGGTATGGAGTGAGACGGGCTAGCAAGTGCAGACATTAGCATGTCTGTAATTAAATTTAAAATATTGTTTGAGTCATCCTGCTGTCTGTGTAGGATTGGCTCCGGAGCTTCCATTGGAAGGGCGCAGCCATTTTTGGATGGGGAAAAGGAGTAATTACGAGTGAGGTTCAGGTGAGTCTGTCTATCATAGCCAGGTGAAAGGGGAACATGGGTTTTGGGTTTCAAAAATACCGTTTTACGGTATGAATTTCGGGTTGCTGGGATGGGACTTGAGGACTGGGGTTGTGTTTTATTCACAGTAACTTTGTTACGTGGGAAAGATTTGGAGACGTCAGCATATGATCTGGAAACAGGTGGGAATACCCGACTTGCCTCTGCATACGAAATCGATTTCTCCGCCATCAGAGCTTTTATGCTCTTCTGTCGGCCCAATTCAGGACAAGTACTGTCATTTGCGAAATGGTTGCCAGTACACGAAACACAGAAACTCAGTTCACAGGTGACTTCACATCCATCACCAGGATGATCTCCACCACACTTAAAACACCTAGGTTTCGATCTGCAAAGGGTGCGGGTATGGCCAAAGCGACAACAATGATAACATTGAACTGTTGGGTATGTGTAACGCTCAACTGGGAGGGCCGAATAGAAGCTGTACACACGCTTAGGTAGGACTTGTCCGTCAAAAGTTAACACAACAGTCTGTGTGGGTCTCCATTCGGTCACCCCAGCAGAGGGCACCTTCCTGTTCATCCTTCTGGCCTTGATAACTGATCCACATCCCTCAGGGACCTGGATGTTTTTAATGATTTCGTCTTCTGACCATTCAACTGGTATATCCCTCACAATACCCATTCTTGTGATGTTGTATTGTGGAATGGCAGCCGTGTAGTTGTGCTGGGATAAAATTTTATTGTTTAGAAAACTGTTCGCATCCTGATGTGACTTGAACTCAACTGACACACGATTTCTGCCTATACGTTTGATCCCATCGAGACGTACGTTATTCACGTTATTTATCGTCAAAAACATACCAAACTTGATAGGTTGTAGGACAGTGCCTGAAGTTTGTTCGTCTTTCAACGAAACATTCACAACATATGGGGGATTATCTCTAGCTGTGTAAGAAAGCCTGCCTAATATACTTTTCGGAATCTTTGGTCTAATACTAGAAGAAACCGGGGGCGAACTAGCGGCCCTCTTACGACTAAGAGTATCCGTATCCATAATAGGGTCTTGTGGGGTTATATCGGTGTCATGTGGGAGGGTAATCGTTAGTCCGGGGGAGAGATCAAATAATTCATCCGGGGGGTCAGGATCAGGGGGCTTTTTAGAGTTCATCTTGAACTATGGTAAAAAGGGCAGTTACAACAAATAAAAAACAAACCTTACACCAAAATCACAAACACAAGGAACACTTTCGATTGAGTTTCACACCAAAAAAGTTCACTAAAATCGAAAATATTCGTAGCACTGACAAAAGCACGTGTAAAGCCTTTACCACTACCAACGAAAGTGCAACAATAACTTGAAACTTGGTTTTCTTTTGACATTGACATTTAATTTTTTTCAAGTATTGTTGTGGTGTTGCTAGATAGCGGATTTACACAATATTCAGTTTTCCAGTTTTTCAATTTATGCGCTATATCGGAAAAATGCTATTTTCATCCTAGTTCTAGTTGAGTGTGGCAGCTATATCGTGAACGTTGTGGAAAAGCTGTCAGCAATGAAGACGAGGTCCCATCAGTCCTGGATTTATAAATAGGCCATATAGGCCGCGGCCTAGGGGCGGCAGCGTCCTAGGGGCGGCAGATTTCAGAGGACGGTCACTCGATTTCAGACGATAAAAGGCAAACACGTTCACTGGTTTTATAATGGTTTTTTATACTTTAAATAAATACCTATAGAAGAAACTCATTCCTATCGAAACTCATTCCTAGTGAGTGATAAATGAGAGCAGTGCGGCGGGCGGCGAGCGGACAGCAGTGGCTCAACGTGAACGTAACAAACCCCGCTTCCCGCCCGCACTCCGAACCGTCAAGCAAAATGCCCGCGCCCGCACCAGTGTTTTGATGCAAGCACCGATCGCATACGCACTCTCGTCGTCTTGTCTTTATAAACCTACTTTACTTACCAAAACAAAATACGTAACGACTAGGTACTGAATAAAAAATCACAGTGATATCACTGATATCTACTCAATATTCTTTGTTGTTAAGCTTCAGTTTTTATTGACATAGGTAAGTGGTAGGTACACAATAGTGTGCAATACTCTAAACTCTAATATACCTACCTATTTAATCATTAAAGAAGGACCATTTTCATTTTCATATAATGAGTGTTAACACGATACTTTTACATTGGTGGTTTATTGATGTGTTTCTACATTTTAATATTATTTTGAGTCCGACGACCGACGTTTCGGTTGCCTTTCAACCGACTTTCAAAAAATGAGGAGGTTTTCAATTCGAAAATTTTTTTGTGTTACATCTTTGTACCGGGTGTACCGATTTTTAACCGACTTCTAAAAAAGGAGGAGGTTCTCAATTCGGATGTTTGTATTTTTTTTTTATGTTTGTTCGCGCATTACTCCGTCGCTTGTCAACCGATTTGAAAAAATCTTTTTTTGTTGGAAAGGGTATACTTCCCAAATGGTCCCATGAATTTTATCGAAATCAACCAAGCGGTTTTCGAAAAATCTAAAAAAAATATGTACTTTGTATACTTTGACGACCTCTTAGTTTACTCTGCTAAGGAGCTGTAAGTTTTTTTTACACCAATGTGATTGGTTCGTTTAGGTGGGGGAGAGGAGGGGGTGTAGGTACCACTAAAAAGTGAAAAATAAAAAACTTTTTACAAAAAAATACTACCGACTTTTACACAAAAAATCAAAAAAGTGCAAAATAACTTTAATTTCGGAAGTCGGTGTTCAGAAAACGAAAAAGCAACCACAAACACCGAGTTCCGAAATTAAAACGTAAACCCCGTACCTCCGTATTTAAACGTAAGACCTGAAAGTAGTTTACTCGGAATCGTTTACTAAATCCATTTCCGTTTTTATAGGTGTACAATGTGGATCTGGACTTACGACATTAAATTAAAACGAGCACAGTACTAGTCCATTGAAACATTTTAAAACACGAAAATTAGTAGTTAATGGAAAATTTAACAATTGCAATTTCCAAACAAAATAAATATCAAAATCAACTGCATAAAAAGTAAACACGCTTTATCTACGAAAAGTCACTGATCTATTACGCGGCGCGGTGCGGGGTGCAGCGGGCAGTTGCGGTGCGGGACGTAGGTAGGTTCTTTAGTCGGAGAACAACAAATCACCAAGTTGCGCGTTCGCAACAAATCGTACCTATCGTACCTACCGTTTTGCACAGGTCCTTGACCTTACAATGTTTACCTATTATTACGGACTCAGATCTACAGCATGTTGAAAAATAATTTCCTGTAGCTAAAGTATTCGTTGGATTTCATTGATTTTTTGTATACGGGTAAAGAACATGATACTCTTTAGGTGGCTTAAAGGAATGTCAATCGTCCTGCTCCACTTTGTATATTTACACCGGAAAAACCATCTAGCTCTTCTCTACATAGAAGCAGAGATAATGAATATCATAAATTATGATGATATTATAGATGATTTTGCTATTAAAAAGTCCCGTAAAAAATTGTATTCTTGTTTCTTTTTGACACTCTTTTTTAATGACTAATTCATTCGTTTATTTAACTTTAAATATCTATAAGGCATTCTAAATGTAGTAAAGTACAAATGGAAAAATATTATTTTAGAAAGGTGAACATGGGGCGGCGGAAAAAAGTGGCCTACACTCATAAAAAATATAAATCCGGCACTGGGTCCCATAGGGTCAGTGCCTGCTAGGGTTGCGGAATTTGTTCGAAAGAGTCATCGCGGCCTGGAACGCAAACGGCACAAGAAGGATCACGGGTGGGTTTTAGTCAGTAAGAGTCTGACACTCCCTTCCGCTCCGCCAAGATCGGAAGAAGTCATTTGATGATTTCCTATCCGAAAAAGAAGGAAGAAAAAGTTTCATCACTTTGTCTATGTTAACTGAAGTGGGCGGGGTTTGTCTAACAGATTGGAAAAGAACGAACGAATTATGAATGAACGAAACGGATGTTGCAAGTTTGCAACTTGTAGACTCAACAATTACGAAATGAACGTTCATTCAATGAAGTGGGGCGTCGTCACATCAAGTCGCGGCGGCGAAGCTTGTCAGCCATATTGAATTAGATATTTGTTGCGCGATGCGTGTGTAAAACGGCCGTCGAAGTTTCTATTTGTTTTACGTTTCGTGATCATCCAAATCTCGTGATCGTCAACTATATTTTGTGCAGAGTGGAGGTGTTCAGTGATCTAAGTGACTCGAAGTCGCTAATTTCGTTGTGGTAAGACTAAAACACTATTGTGCGTTGCGGTGATTTATCTTCTGGAACAAAGCGACATTTTGAAGTGACGTGTAATGTTGTGCATTTCAGATAGTGGTTCGTCGTACTGAGCTTTCATGATTGGATTACCGCGTAGCGATAGAGATAGAGATCGAATAACGGTGAAAATTCGTAACATGAAGAGGAGTTCGTCAAGGGATAGTATGCCGCGATCGAAAAGGACGCGCAGTAGTATAGGCAGGTATGACGACAGCTCCGATGAGCGTGTCACTCCCGAGCGGGTGCGCCGACGGGTGCGTTCGCCAAGCCCCCGTGGGCGATACGTGTCGCCGCATCGCGAGGACTATGTGAGATCCCGTGACGTCAGAGAAGACTCGGTTCGTCCGTTTTACAAAGTGCTGTGCGTTAGTGCACTGCATCCAAAAGCTTCTGATGAAATCGTCAAGGATACCCTGTACAGAGAATACAAAAAGTTTGGTGACTTCAGCATCAAGATTTCTCATGAATTAGATGAGAGAGTTGCTTATGTTTGCTTCCGTAGTGCTGAAGACGCGAGAGACGCTAAACATGCTAAGCCCAGGATAATATTGTATGATAAAGTAGCTATTGTTGACCCTGTCTATGAGCCAGTTCGAGCTGAATACAGAAGCAGGCCAAGAAGCATCACACCCCCTGATTATGAACGCCCTTATTCATATGCTTGGTCCCCAGTACCCGAGAGACGTAGACCACCTCCTGATGATAGGGCTTATGGTATTCCTCCAACAGTGCCTCCCCATCACAGAGATTTTCGCCCTCCTATGCATGAATACCCTATGGCTGGGCCTCACGGGCCCCCTATGCATCACAGGCCACCTATGCATCATCCACCCCACCCCCATTACATGCCACGTCCATACATGCCCCGCCCCCACCATCCTCCATTTGAGAAAATTGAAAACAAAAAAGATAAATTCCCTAACTATTTACATCATGTTCAGCCAGAAGATGATCCCCTGGCTACAAGGACTCTCTTTGCTGGTAATTTGGAGATTAACATTTCAGATGAAGAACTCCGTCGCATCTTTGGCCGCTATGGCATTGTAGAGGATATTGACATTAAACGCCCTCCACCAGGCACTGGAAATGCTTTTGCATTTGTTCGCTATCAAACTTTGGACATGGCTCATAGAGCTAAAGTAGAACTTTCTGGCCAGTATATTGGCAAATTCCAATGTAAAATAGGATATGGTAAAGCTACACCCACTACTCGAGTCTGGGTGGGCGGTCTAGGTCCCTGGACATCTGTTGCCCAGTTGGAAAGGGAATTTGATAGGTTTGGAGCCATTAAAAAGATTGAATATGCTAAAGGGGAACCTCATGCTTATATTTTGTATGACTCCATTGATGCAGCTCAAGCTGCAGTTAAAGAGATGAGAGGTTTTCCTCTAGGTGGTCCAGAGAGGCGTCTACGAATCGATTTCGCCGATGTTGGCACTGGGGGTCCGTACAGGCCAAAGCCTTATGCACCTCCTGCTGGCGAAGATGGTAGACCTGTAGAAGGATATGAAGGCTATGAGGCGGGTTGGGAGGAGGGGGCGGCGGCGGCGGCGGCTTATCCAGCCTATGGGACGCCTGGTTACAGAGGAAGAGGTGGTCGCGGCCGAGGCCGTGGGATGTATAGAGGCGTGTATCACGGCACGGGAGATTATCGTGACGAAGAGTGGAGGCGTGCTCCAGCGGATCCTGAATACGAAGGACGAGTGCGACGCTCCGGCTCTCGGGAACCGGGCGTAGACCGGTCCCGCTCACGAACACCGCGACGACGTTCACCCGACAGTGACTCGGACGGGTCACCTCGACGTGGCGGTGGCATGCTGGCATCCGCGCGGACATTGCCAGAAGTTGTACGCAAAGCTACCACTATATGGAATGGTGCCCTTATCTTGAAGAACTCCCTATTTCCAACTAAGTTTCACCTGACTGATGGTGATTCTGAAATTATTGATTGTCTGATGAAAGATGAAGATGGTAAGAATCAGCTGAGGATCACACAGAGACTGCGTTTAGATCAACCAAAACTAGATGATGTTCAGAAGCGCATTGCTACATCCAGTTCACATGCCATTTTCTTGGGAGTAGCGGGGTCTACAGCTTCCATCACAAATGAAGATGCAAGTATCCAGACCAGACCAATGAGGAACTTGGTGTCTTACCTAAAACAAAAAGAAGCAGCAGGTGTAATTTCTCTCCTGAACAAAGAGACGGAAGCTACAGGTGTACTATACTCCTTCCCACCTTGTGAATTTTCCACTGAGCTTCTTAAGAGGACATGTCATAACCTAACGGAGGAGAGTTTGAAGGAGGACCATTTGGTAATAGTGGTGGTCAGGGGTGGGTCAGCCTAGTATGAACTTCTGAGCTCCCAAACTGAACAGGTCACAGTCTGACCCTAAGTTTGCAGTGAGATCAGTAACAGTGGTGGTGACGGGCGGTTCTGCCTAGACCGAACTAATTTATTAGATTTACACATTTTCAGTTTACATTACTAGCCTAAGTTCTGATAAAAATTTCCTTGTCTTCAGTAATATGATAGCATAAAATAACATGTATGCTTGTGATGTGTAGTGATGTGGGGTGTTATAGATTTAAGTTTGTGAAAGTTTCACATTTTGTGCAAGTGCTGTGTTAGCCTTGTAGTGACAGCAATAATCATGATTATTGCAAATATGTATATGAAAGATAGTTTTGCTAGAATTGCAGCAAATATTTTTTTTTGAAACTTTTTTAAAGTGTATATTTATTATGATAAAAGTTATAGTGTATACTTATTCAGTGTATGTTAGGTGATGTGTAGTGTAAGTGTGTGAAGTTGCAAATAGAATATTTCATCTTATGATGTAGTTTTTTTAAACCTTGTGAGTTGTGATCAGGCAAGTGCATTTGTTGACATAGTGACTAGTTTGTGTTGTTCAATTGTGCTCTCAGTGATGAATAATCACTTGAGTGATAATCCCAATGACTCACTGCTCAGTAATCAAGTGAAAATGTTTCAACCCTAAAATGATTCAGTGAAGTCTTGTGTTGTGTTGTGGTCCTTAAAGACTTAAATATGACAATAACAAAGTGTAGGTAGATAATTATAGTGATTACTCAGAAGGCTGTGTTGAAAATTTTAGTGATATAGTTAGGTATGAAACAATCAGTTTAGTTCCACCAGTTGGTAAGTGTTTTGTGGGTATGGACGCATCCCCCGCTTTTGAAGCTTTGACCCCCCCCCCATTACGTTTAAATCTAGTTCTAGTCAACTCTAATCCTCGCATAATTTAATTTGACTTAGTAACAATACAAAGCCAAATCAAATTACCTGGGGACACTTCACAAAATAAAAAAACTCCCTATTTCAGGAGCCATTGACTCTGTTATCAGTTGGAAATGCTTGGTAGTCTGTTTTGAAAACGCAAATTGTCATTTTTAGATATTGGGTATCCGTCACATTTTGTGAAGTTTCAACAGTTTTAATTTAATTTGACCTTGCATCATAAAACTATAGGAAATAAAATACTAAAAAGAACATATTTATAGTAAAACTCAGTCAGAGTACAAGAACATTGTGTCCATATTATGTTGCAAGCCATTGCATAAGATAGTAGGTTTTGATTTATTATCGAGCATACCATTTTAGTTTTGTATTTGGGTAGGACATTAAGGTCTCAAAAATATCTCTCTAATTTCTGAGAGCACTGATGGGGATTTGAGGGACCATGTTTTTAACCTCGGGTTACTGCTACATTTTTTTTCTTTTAAATTTGCAGTTTTTCACAATCAAAAAAAGATCGCAACAACATTTTTTAAAACTATCATATATTCCACCACTGTGAGAGACCTGTATATCATTCACAGGTCTCTCAGGAGTGGTGGAATATAGTAGCAGTAGTACAAATACAGCCTGTTAGTACCTAGCACAATAAACAACAACATACTTCCTTTATACAAACAACAATACACAACTTTACGTACATAGGTACTTTTTTCAGCACGATTTCTAGGTAGGTATTCATATTCGAATGTCTTTGAATCGACTGGGGCGAGTAAATGGACAAAAATTGAATTAGGTACATTATTTTTATCATTTGAATTTTTGTACTTCGCCAGAATCAACAGAATAGTAGGTTCATAGGATCCCGCATTGTGTTAACTCGCTCAACCTAATCGTTGAAAACGCATCATTAGATTTTCTTTTGAACTACCTACAGTAGATAGGTAATTAGATAAATATAATCTGCAATTTTGCAATTCTTCAGCCAACATAATGTACCTCCGGCACTGGACAAAAACCTGGAACGAGTCTTTCGTGAGTATATGTATGTATTTGTGACAGCGGTAAGCAATTAGTTCCAATCTACGTAGGTACGTTATAATTTAATCTGGATAAATCTATCTGATTACTGGTATCGTAGATCTCAAGTAAGCGATACAAGCATAAAGTGTGACTAGTCTGAACAACATTAGTTGCCATACTTGCCTCCAACAGAAAGCATTTTAGCTTTTACTACAAGTGCCCCTAATACAGCATACCTACATTTTAATAATAATTGTGCTGTATTCTAGCCATCAATGAAGACTTGACTAATTGGAAAACCTATCAATGGCTATCTTAATTCTCGCACGAAGAGTTTTCCTACCTGTTGCAAGCATTCGGCGTGTTTTAGTCCAGCACGTTATTGATTTTTGCATTTCATAATCTAAACTAATACCTACAGCTTATAGGATAATCTAGTCGAAGCACTAAATCTTCAGTCCTGCAGTGTGTTTAATATTCAGAGCGTATGTTCGAGGTTACCGCTTTGATTCTTTATTTATAGGTCCAAAGGTTGACAACCCGAAGACAAAAGTACGCCAACAAGACTAATAATGAGGTCATCATAACGGTGTTATTTTACTTGTGATTTCCTTGTAGCTGTGGTTTAACAATAAACGTTTCTTTGATACATGGTGTGTATTATTTCTTGGTCCTGAATGAATTTACCACACCTTTACACAACGAGACAAGAATCTACTCAGACTCGAGTAGGTACCTACTTACACACCTAAAACGGGGTGGATAGATTGAAATCCAGGGGTGAATAAAAACGAAACTTTTATGGCGTATATTATTAGTTACACATAGCAACAGTACCTAATAATTAAACGAGAATATTCTCCGCATGAACCTTACCGCGGAGTCGAGACAAACATCGGAAGGGTAAATAATTATTTCACATAATTTATGTAGTTTTAACCTGTAAATGGAAATGAGCGTCTCACGAGAATGCCCTTTTTTTGCTACGCTTCTCGGATTGGTGATCGTGAGTTCGTGACTGGCCCAGACCTTGTAGGTCTCCTAAAAAGGCTAACATCAAGATGTGTGATAAGAGTAAGACAGCAAGGGCGTATCCGGGCGACATAGCTGCTGCAACCAGTCGCAAACAAATTGGTCGATCTAGGAGAGGCCCATAAATCCAGCAGTATACCTACCAACCTAGATATAAATCCAGGTTGAAATGCGGCAATTGCTGCAGGTACTTACAGAAAACCTCAAATGGCATAAGTATAACGACCTTATTCGGAACTGTGTTTAGATTAATTAAAACACTACGGCTTTGACAGGAAAAAAATAAAGTATTGGGAAGAAAAAGTATTTTTCAGCATTACCATTTCAAACTGTGTTGTTCAAAGACGTCATTATGAAGTTCACCTCGTTCAGTACCTTATTATTTGGTACATTAATCATTTTCTCGTTTTTACGTTTTGTTACCTTGCAGGATTTAATAAATTGTTCATCATTATCCATATGCCTGTTTCGTTTTACGCATCACAGTAAAAATTATAAATAAAGTATTTTCCCAAGGATACGTTTTTATAAAGTATGGTTGGCAACCCTAAGTCCGTTTGATCAATGTTTTCTTGATATCGGTCAGCATGTAGTCTACTATAGGTATTGTGCCTTTTTAGGCATAAAAATTAAGATTGCCGTGGACCGTGCTGTTGCTAGTGTTTTGATAATTTTATCAAAACACTATTTATAAAATAAGTTACGCAGGTACTTGCTAATTCCATGTGATGAACATAATCCTGTGACATCCTGTCATTCTATCAAGATTGCCATTTGAAATTAATTTTAAAGTTGTGGAAAATGAGGAAATTGATATTAAAATAAATGCATTAAAATAAAATCAACCCCATCTCGGATAGGTTTTTGATTTTTCATATCATTCATACATAATACATCTAGTAGTATCTAACTTCTTTACTGATGCAGGAATGCTGAAGAACATAGTGTAGAATGCAACATTTTGCACTTCATCTCGGAAAGCTTTGATTTTCTTTAATAAGTATTCGGTAAGAGCCGGGGCCAAGGCTATGCGGGCTCTTACTCTACAACCGAGTAGACTAGACTAGGGCCTGCGTAGGTTAGGGCCCGGCTGGCAAACACCGCCTCCAGAGTATGGCCAGGTCGATCCTGGTACGGTAAAGGTTTTCCTTTACATTTACAATTACAACTGCACCTTCCTGCAGTTCTACGATGCGACGCGATTGATGATGTTTTCAAAATTAGTTTTATCCGTCTCTTTTCACTGCTCAACTGAGCGTAGCCGTCAATACTTAATGTATGTAAAACTTACCGAAAGATCGATATTACAATAAAATTATAAGCAGAAGAAATGCGCAGACTTGGAAATACGCTTTCATTTCCGTGTAAGTAGCTCTTCAGATTTTTTTATAACATGAAATCACGAAGTAAATTTAATAGTATGAAATGCTTTGTTATATTCATTGATTTTTAATAAGCGCCCTTTCGATAGACGCCCGGGCCGGCCCTACTCGCCTGACCTGGGGCCCTACTTGCCTAGATACGCCCGTCTCCCGGTTATTGTGCCGTGCGGTAGCATAGTACTCTATCTGCGGTAGAATGTCAGCCTCATTTGTTAGTAGGTCATAGATAAAAATTACCAACATTTTCTTTAAAACTCAGTTCAGTCGCTTAGGTGTGATATAATTTTTACTTGAATAGTAGGTACGGACGTTTTAATTATGCAGGAAAAAGATTTATCATCAGTTCAAAATGTGGAGAAGAACAAAGAGAAATCTTCGGAAAGTACGTATCAGTAGGTATTCATAATTCCAATACACTTGAAACGTGGCTCTCATTCATCGTAGCGCTTTTAGACTCGTTATGAAGTCTATATATCGCACTCGTACGGAAAGGTGCGACGTTCAGACCCTACCACAATTTATTATTTTAAAATATCCGGCTAAACTTATGGTAGTTAGCCTGCCCAGGTCACCTGCTCCCACAAAAAACAAACACAAACACCATGATACAAAAATCCGTGAGCCATTTCTCGTAAACAATCTGCAGCATTATCAAATTCGCAGTCTGTGAAAAATGTCGTTAGATATGTACTTCTTGAACATAGGTAAATTTGCCTATTTGCATCAGACTAAGTAGTATCTATAGGTACTTAAAATTATAAAGAAGAAAGATTTATTTTGTTTGTACCGAATAAGCTCCAAAACTACTGGACCGATTTAAAAAAAACCCAATGTAGGGCTACATTATCAACGAGTAACAAGATATTCCATCCCTGTATTCTCACGGGTACGTGAACTACGCGGGTGAAACCAAGGGGCACATGGCAGCTATTACCTACATTTTAATCTCGCCTATCTACCCATGTATGTTAACATTAATTTTCTTGGCATTTTCACTTTAGGTTTAAATTCTGGAAAGACCAAGTTGAGTGATCGTCTATCTCTTCCAAATAGAATATCTGAAACAAATTATGATGAATACCTGATGGCAATGAAGCGGATCCAGCACCAACACTCTGCTTTCAACGAGACACCGCGTGAGATAGAAACTCCAAGAGCACGCCGAAGAAAACAGAGCTCTCTGAAGCAAGCTAGGTGGATATTAAACTATTACCTACAGATAATATTATGGTTGTGTACCTACACGCACTCGCTGCAAGTGCCTGATCAGAGGTACATACACGTAACTTTGTGTACTTATGATCTCGTCTATTACCAGTGGATACCGATGGTGGCATATGGAAAAAAATCCCAACTAATGCCATTGGAGACATATAAAATTGATGGTCAATTTTATATGTCCCCAATTTCGGTTGTGGTGTTACTACAGGATATAATTATTCCTATTCACAAAGAGGTACCTAGGAATAATATTTATATAATAGGAATAACTGCATTTGGTTAAAATAAAAGCCGACACAAATATATTTGGGAACCTAGTCAGGTGATGCTGATGATCCCACGTACTCGTATATTATGTCAACGAATACATAATTGTAAAATCCGTACGATTATAAAATATCTTGAGAAATTGCAAATTCTCGATAAATTGTGAACTGAACATTTGGAATACTTTTTTCATCATCATCATCATCATCAGCAGCCTGTTGCAGCCCACTGCTGGACATAGGCCTCTCCAATTGCACGCCACTTAGATCTATTTTCGGCTTCTCGCATCCAGTTTCTGCCAGCCGCAATACTTTTAGCAATACTTTTTTACGCATCAGAATTTCAGACGACTGACGACACTGTTGGCGCTGCTACGCTACGTGTCGTGGGTTCGATTCCCGCACGAAACAAATATTTGCATGGCCTACAGATACTTAGTTGTTTCAGGTCTGGCTGTTGTGTATGTGAGTTTGTATGATTGTAAACGCACCCACGAAACAGGAGAAATTACTAGTGTGTGGCAACATTTATACTAAAAGAAAAAACATAGTCTATACTTACATCTATACTTACTAATCTATACTAATATTATAAAGCTGAAGAGTTTGGTTGTTTGTTTGTTTGTTTGTTTGTTTGTTTGAACGCGCTAATCTCAGGAACTACTGGTTCGAATTGAAAAATTCTTTTTGGGTTGAATAGACCATTTATCGAGGAAGGCTTTAGGCTATATATCATCACGCTTAAGCCAATAGGAGCGGAGCAGCGATAAAGAATGTTTTAAAATCGGGGATTCCACGGGGACGAAGTCGCGGGCAGCAGCTAGTATATACCTAAATGTGAATGTAAGTTTGTTTGTTACGCTTTCACGCAAAAACTACTCAACCGATCATCATGAATCTTTGTACACATATTCTTGGAGGTATTAGAAGTAACATAGGATACTTTTTATCCCGGGATTATGTTCCCTTGGGATAATTTCCGACATTCACGCGGGCCAAGCTGCGGGCAGCAGCTAGTATACATATAATCTCTCGAAGTAATTCCCAGAAATTGTGAATATACTGACGACATGTTGGTGAACAATCAGTGTACGATTCAACAATTTATCGAACTTTCTGACCTAGCCAAGTAGCGGAACAAAGGGCACAGGGAACTTAGGGCTCCCCGTCACGGATAAGTTCGGTTCGAATGGTGTGATGGTAGCTAGAACTTAGCTCCCGTCATGTCATAGTTATTTTTTTAAACCCTGCAGACAAAAATTGTAATACTTAACGTTTCGTTACTTGCTATTCTACCTCTCTTGCTAGTCCATAATCTTTCGGAATCTCGGAAAAACTTCGAGACATTATAGACTAACAAATTTTGATGCATAAAAAATGTTCCAAATGTTCGGTTGAAAGTTTATCGAAAATTTACAATCTCTCGAGATATTTCATAATCTTACGAAGTTTGCCATTTTCTGGTGACATAATTAGGCATTACTACACACAATGGCAAATGGATTACTATATGTTAGTATAATTATGAGTTTGTGTCACAGACGTTGTGTTATGTAGCAGCAGGACGCAGTCTAGGATACGTCAACACCAACACCAGATATCTAAGTAGGTATATCTAAAAATTCTGACAGTCACAATAAGGTATTTTACTGTAAAAATCTAATTAATCCGTCTGTTAGATTCACAAAAAATATTGGACACGTATTTTTTTCTTTTTTCACGTAAACAAAAAATGAAGACGATACAGTGCGTTGAAAACTCACGTGACGTCACGTTGCTGGTAAAAATTGTAGCAACGTAGTGACGTCACGTGAGGTGCCGAATCAACCGATTTTGATGATTCTTTTTACATTCGAAAGCTGGTGCTTGTCGGGAAATCTGACTTCGAGTATTGAGTTATCATCCCTAATAATGTGTGGCTTCAACTACATTGATGATGTCTTCATTCTCTAATTGTCGATGTAAAATGAAAAAAAAAAAGAACTGAATACGATGGTTTGGAAGAGCATCTTAGTATTTCGAGGTAGTCGGTTTCTAGTTTGTTGAAGATCTGATGAAGAACCGAGATAGGAAACGGAACTCTTCTATAAAACGATAGCAAATTTTCCGAACACGTACCTAAGTACGCGGTGACGGGTACATACAACCTGTACCTACTTACCCATCACAGCGTACACCTACATGTTACCATTAAAAAGTGAAAAAAAAACAACCGAATTCTAAACAAAAAAACTCGGCGTATTTGGTTGTTTCTTCGTTTGTTGAACACCGACTTCCGAAATTAAAGTTATTTTATACGTGTTGTGTTTTTTTTTTTAGAAGTCGGTTGTTTTTTTTTATACAAGTCTTTTTTTAAATTAAATTTGGCATACATGTATAGGAAAGTGATTAAGGAAGGAGTATTCCGATGTTTTCAAATGTAATATAAAATTTATTTTCGCGCAAACTTTGAGCAATTATTGAGAAATATTCCGATTTATTCATTTAATTCCAACTTAAAAAACTAGTTGGCGTGCCGGCCGACACCGCATAACGGCATCAAGCGGAAAAGATATTATTTATTAGTACCTACTTAGCTTTCTAAAATATTTTTGGTAAGAAGGTTCATAGGTAGCTCATATATAATTACATCATACATCAAATAAGATTTCTTTTGACGCGAATGTTCATTGATACCAAAAACTGGTAAAAAATCCGAATATAGTAGGTAAGTATTCGGAAGTTATAACCATCTGTCACCTGTACCATTCGCTGACGCAGCCATAATAAGGTGAGGACCGTATCGCAGACGTCGGTTCGTTTAATAAGGTCAGTGGCAGCGACGACTGCGACCTTAAAACATAAAACAGTACCTATTAGCATAGAAATTATTAGTCTACTTGCCATCGACACGCTAAGAAGAAGACCGATCTAAGGTCAATTCTGACGTCGCGGGCAAAAGCTGGTAAATAAATAATGTTCCGCAGGTTGAACAGCAAAGACTCGTACTCGCTGACCGATGCGGCTCGCATGGGCATCATAGCATCTATGGTTCCCGACGAGATCATCTACAAGCATTGCGACTACTCCATAAGGAGCTACGAGACAGCGCTGATGTTTTGTGACGTTTCTGGTGGGTATTTTACCAAGTCAAATCAGAGCATTTAAATAATTTCCAGGTATTTTTGAGATATCGATCAGCCAAAGAGATGAAGCTATTTGTTAAACCTTGTGACCTTCACTGGTTCGGTCGGGACTTCATTTCAGCCGAAAGATACTGCTGGATATAAGCCCCCTCAACGGCCTCCTATGTCTATTTTGTCATGGCCTATTATTTTTTAGCTGACAAACTTTAGGTTATAAGCCTTTATGGGCTATTATTATAAGCAAACCCAAGAAGTTGGTGGTCGCAATAAGGCTGCCAAACTAGGAACCTATTTATATAGGCAGTCGCTATTTCGCACTCAAACTCAACTGACTCGTTGCTCCACCTCATAATTACTAGCGGTCGCAAGCGCAACAGTGGTGCACCGATTTTCTATATTCGATACCCGGGTCGGGAAAAGTGTTATTGGATTAGTATCCCAAAGTTCCCGTCCTGGTTTTAGAAATCTTGACAATAAAATAACAGAAACTTAAAAAAAATCATGTACTGCTTGAAGGTTTTACCAACCTCTGTGAAAAATACACCACGTTTGGCCGCGGGGGACCTTCAAGGCTTACGAAAGTGCTCAACTCCTACATCGGAGCCATGGTCCAGGAGATACTGACTCACAACGGTGACGTGCTGAAGTTTTCTGGAGACGCCTTCCTGTCCATGTGGAAAAAGACTGGCAAGTTGAGCATGCAAGATGTGGTGCATAACGCGATTGACTGCGGTCTCATTATACAGAAGAACTATGGGACCTTCACCACCGACGTTGGGGTGGTTCTTAAGGGTTGGTTACTTGATTTTTTCATGGATCTAAACACAGTACTGGCAATAGACTTTTATCTATTTAGATAATCCGGTATGAGAGGTGCTTGATTATGCGATTCTCGAATTCAATCGATCTTTCCGGTTTGTATAAGTTTTTTTATGTGAGAATCAGAGTTTTTATCTGAAATTGATTATGGAATATATTAATAATAATAAATACTTTTATTTTAGACCTCGATGTCAATTGTTAGTAACAATTAATGATAATAATAATCTTATTACCTATGGGGGACATTGACAAGTACTACTTAACTATTGTAAAAACACTGTCGAAATTTTGTCGAATGGTGCAATGACACATAATATACCTATCCCCAAGTGACTTATTTCGCCCACGTATTGCGACTTCCACTCCTTTCTCCCATTCCCAGCCCTTACAAATCTAAACCTAATCATATTTCTCTCTAAATAGTAAAAGTGGCGATCTCAGCCGGCATGAGCCACTTCTCGATCATTGGTGACGAGAAGTCCAGTTCCTCGAGCTTCGTGATTATTGGCCAGCCCGTGTGGGACGTGAAGATGGCGCAGTACATGTCCAAGTCAGGAGATGTGCTCACGGCAGCCAGTGCCTGGATGTATGTTAATGAAGCTGAGTATTGGACGCAGCCGTGTGGTGATGGAAGGCATACTAGGGTACGAAAGAATTAAAAGTACTTACAAAGTTAACAATAAATTTAGCTTAAATCGTGTTGCGTTATATGTGTCTGAATATTTGTTTCTTACGTTTTTCCAACTGGAAGCACGGCCCAGTCACATGTCACGCCACGACGAAATTGGTATGGGACACTTGAACCGACATAAATTGTCAGTATCAATCCAAAATTATTAATTTGTGCGCGAAGAGTGTAGAGTGTAGAATGAAACTATAGGTAAGGTTGTTTTTAACTGGGGGATTTGTTTTATTCTCACTAGGTTCTAGGAGTTGGTGCCTCGTGGAAGAGGGTGGAAAAATTCCGAGAGTACTTAGCAGATAAAAAAAGTGAGTGACGTTTTTAAAGGTCTTAAGACAGTTTTAAAAATCTATGAATTTATTTATTTGGATCAAATATGGTAGAAAAAATACGGGCTGTTTTATTATGACATTTATTAGGAACCCAGTACTCCCAGTAGGTTATCTTCTAATTTCGGGCAAGTCATTGTTGCATAAGCCCCCTCTTTGAGGAGTGGTTGCGGAATTTGTTCGAAAGAATCACCGCGGCCCTGGAACGCAAAGGGCACAAAAAGGATCACGGGTGGATTTTAGTCAGTGAGAGCCAGACTCTCCCTTCTGCTCCGCCCAGAGCGGAAGAAGTCATTTGATAATTTTCCATTCAAAGCAAAAAGGAATCTAATAATTTGATCTAATTCTATTTTCAGTTTCTGATGCAGGATTATCGCCAAAACCTGGCTCGAGCGCAAATTCAGATCTTGATATTTTGCATAAAGAATTTTCTCGTGAGTACCTACATGTTTTTGGATATTTGCACTCGGTTTATACGTTTATGGATACATGAAAGATTTGAATGTAGGTTGTCCATTACACTGAAAGCCACTGTGCCATTTGTCTAGTCGGTAAGGACATACTTCAAGCAAAAGACCGTTGTTAACAATCAGAAAGTATCCTATCGATTTTCAGTTCGCCCAGCCGTGATCGCAGCAGTTCAAACCTCATGGATTCCCGGGCTCCGTCGATTCATGGCAACGCCGGTCCTACGCGCGGTGGACAACGAAGAGCCTATGGACTTTTTGACTGAAGTCCGTAGGGTCGTGGTTGTGTTCCTAAATATTATCACGCAAACGGTCACTGACGACGCACTAATTGAGCTTGTTGATGCTGTTTACAAACTTGTATCAAGGTAACTTCCTATGACCTATGTATGTTATTTAAAACGTGTAACAGAATAAACATATAGCATACCTAATCAGCCTCTTAACGTTCCCATTGCTGGGACACAGGCCTCCTCTCTAGGAGAGGGAATGGGCCGTAATCCACCACGCGGGCACGTGCGGGTTGGTACCATTGTTCATCAGGATTAGTAGGTACATGGGAAAGGAGCTTACAGATAGGTATGAATATGCCATGCTATGCTGCAGATGTGCAAGTTATGAGCTCGTTATCTGGTAACTGTTCAACCTCGAATTTGTCGATCAAACGTTCAAAAATTATCTCCAGAACCACATAACAGACACGAGGTAGCAAAGCATGACCTTAGCAAAGCTTAAAATATCGCCATTGACTTCGTAGAACACATTTTATTCATTTAACGTGATTTATCGTCTTTGTCTTTCCTCGCGTTTCTAAGATAGTCGGTCTGGCAAAGAAACCGTATCTATGGATAATCCTTGGTCATCTTTACAGTGTGACATTAGAAGCAGATGGGTTAGTGAACAAAGTGTCAATGTTCGACAAAGACATGATGATTCTCATCGTGTTTGGGTTGCGAGGTCTCAGCCATGAGGATGAGGCCCAACACGCGTTGCTCTGCGCTTTCACGCTGAAAGACAAGATTGTTGATGAGAATATTATTAGCGTTTCTATTGGCGTTACTTCTGGTAAGATTTGAAAATTATCTGTTATGGTTCCGTGGTGTTTGGTATCTTCCCGAGCAAATATCGGGAACAGCGTCCAATCTCAATAGAAGCTAGCCAAGCACGCAGGACATTACTATAGTGCGCAAGACGTGTGTGCGCAAATCCAGGCACCACAAACGCTGGCAACGGCAATCAGACAAAACCGGAGAGACAAGGCTTTATCGGTCTCATCTAATTGAAAACGATTAAAAAGGTTCACGTCATCACGTGTAAAACTGTTATTTACAACCTACTTGCAAAATAAGTATCGTTGAGCATTTTACGTAATTGTACCCTAGCTATAAGCCAGTTGAAAGACCTTCACACATTATGGAATGCATATAAAGATATTAATTGAATACGAGCTTACCGAGGCACGGGGATGTCACAACACAGAACAAAATTTCCAAATGGAAAGCTAAAAACACTTTACTCGAGACACGCTTCTGGCTTAGTAGCTGAAAAGGTTATAATGTCAAGACACGAGAATACGAGTTTCCTATTTGAAAAAAATAGTTATGATAATGATAAATGATATTTATTTTGTAAGTAGGTTAAACATAACACTTTTACACGTCCAATATTTCTTGTCATTTTAAGCTAAATGAAGCCGGTGTTTCCTAGCCGACTACCCTGAGAAGAAACACTGAAACAAACTCAGAGGTCAAAGTCTCTTTTAAAGTCCATATAATCCGCACTGGTCAAATAATATGAGAACCATACATGGTTCTCATATTATTTGACCAGTGCGGACCTCAGACATTAACCTACAGGTTAATGTCTGTGCCACACAGATTTGAGTGGACCTGTCCAGACAGTGCAAGCATTTGTCAGATACCGTGTAGCTCAAACTTAGAACTTTAAGGAGCTCAACGATTTGACGAACAATACCAAAGTAAGAACATTTGAGTAGGCCGCAAGAATTACTCAAACTGCCGGACAAACTGAAATAAGACCCTAATATGGCAATCTACATAGTCCTCCCATTCACAATATGTTATATGAGAACCATGCAGATCTGTGTCTGAAATGGTCTTTTGAGGAAAGAACCACACAGATTTAAGTGGACCTGTCCATTCAGTGCAAGCCTTTGTCAGTAATCGAGTAGCTCAACGTAGAAACAATAGGAGCTCAACGACCCGACGAACAATACCAAAGAAGGGACGTTTGGGTTGGCATACATACCTATAAAATGCTGTGGTGTTCGTGTGTGATGTTCCATCGCTGATTCGTATTTGGTAGCCTCATCGCGGAAATGCCTTCTTTATTATCCTTTTTTTTTGTGTTCAGGAACGACTTACTGCGGTGTTGTCGGCCACGTTCTGCGAAGAGAATACACCGTTATTGGACCTGCAGTAAATAAGGTAGGTAGCTTAAAGTTTGTACATTATTTGGTCTTCATAATACTAGAGGCTCATGGCCTCTATTTCTAGTAAACATATTTATGTTTGACAAACTATGTGTTCATTGATATCTCACCGAAGCCCATTATGTGATAAATGTTCTAAATTTTTCCTCAGCGCTCATCTATGTTTTATAAGATATCCTTGAGCTGCTTTTAGACCCAGCCGTTGAGGCTGTGTCGTCAGCATGGGATTTTTTTTAAGCATATAAATTTTCGTTCACGTTTCCATCATGAGTCACAGTCACAGATGAGTCAGGCGCTGGCTTGATGATTTAGACTCATTCCTGAAAAATATAGGGAGGTCTTTGCCCAGCAGTGCAGCAACATCTAAACATACCTATAATGAAATCTTAGACTCGCCGTGTCTGTACATTGAATATTTTTTCATAAAAATAACCGAGAATCGTTAGAAAAAAAGACAGAACATTAATTCGTGTCTGTATCTATGTTTGTGGAAGCATCGCGCAAGGACCCTATTATTTATACAAAACTTTTTACAAAAAAAATACAACAGACTACCAGAATTAAAGTTATTTTGTACTTTTAGGTTTTTTTTAGAAGCATTTTATCCATTCCTACATTCACGCGTACGAAATCGAGGGCACAGCAGTACACTAATTTTAAAAAATGTTGATTCTGGAAACGGGTAGTCTCGCGCACGCGTGCGATATGGTTGTATTGTTCTTGATTTTTTTTCTTACATTCTTATAGGCAGCAAGACTGATGATGACTTATGAGAACAAAGTAACGTGTGACAAAGAGACTTTCCTAAGGAGTAAACTTGAACAGGAGTATTTCAGACAACTCGAGTCGAAACCTATGAAGGGTATAGCTAAGCCTGGGCCAGTGTACGAGTTTGATTATTACGGGTCAGTACACCTTATTAACTGCTGCGGTACCTTATTAAGTGAGAAGCTACAAAACTACGCCTTATAGGGAACAGGAAGATCTGTTCTCTAAATAGTATAAATAAACCAAAGTCTGTCTGCTTCTGTCTGTTTCTCCGCCACGCAAAGGACTTTGATACGAATTTGATTTTATTTTAAAGCGTTACAAGAGGTATTGTGTGTATAAATTGCATCCGTGCTAATCGGAGACCGAAGAAACTCTTTCTTTACTGACTTAGTGACAAATAACGCACAGCCGAAACTAAGAAAGCTGAAATTTGCCATGTAGTTTTTAAAGTGTAGGGAGCACTAAGCGAAGATTTTCTGAAATTCCTACGGGAACAGGGAGGAACAAAACCTACTAAAGAATAAAATGGAAATTTTGGCTGATCATAGAACTTTATCATAAGTAGCATGCTATAGCAGGCATATTGGAAGTAGATGTTCCAGATTTTACAGATTTCATTCATTGTAAATAGGTGGCCCGAAAGGCCTCCCGGCAGTCGCCACCCAATATTGGGCCGAAGCGAAGAATTACGTAAATTCAAGAATGCCTTCCGAAACGCAATGGAACAGCAGGCTAAAAAGTTCACTCGTTACCGGGACCATGTGTTTGGAATAGCTTTCACGGTTCGTACTTTAATACATGATGATTTAAGCGCCATCTTCACAAGTTGATCGCTGCGAGTTGACGTTTTGCTCTTCAATATCACTATACTTACCCCATTCACGATAAGATTAGACATTAAAATACATCTTTTTACAGTCCGTTCAACCGATTTTGACTTCTATTGCGTTGGTGGCATGACACATGGTAGCTGCAGTAAACAGTTGGTATTATTATCACGTTTTTGCTTTTAATGCCATCCTTATGCCTACGGAATATAAGTAAAATCGGTTGAACGGACTGTAAACAATTTTGTTCCAATGTCTAATCTTATTGTGAATGGAGTATAGTTGAATTACCGCGATGATATCGCTCTGTGGTGTGTGTTCCTGGAGTTCTTATCGAATGAAGTGGCAGGACGATCATTTCGCCGCGAGACACTCGCTCGTGGAAGTGGCATCTTAGGAAATTATGATACGGCGGAGAATTTCCTATATCAATAAGACTCCATTGGCCCATTTAATCACAAATGTTCACCACCACTTAAGGAAATCTGCAATACACACAAACAAAGACAAAGTTAAACCTTAAAAAAATCAAGATTTTAAGAACATCAAGACGCTGCTCGGGGACAGAAGCATCGAATTCAGAAATGAAATATATGTACGTCTCTCATAGAACTGGTCGAGATTGGAACCATCATTCTGGATCCAAAAGTCAAAGTCCATTCCTATCGTACTGAAGGCTATATTAACTCTTGTTTAACTTTAGGGTTCAAAGAGTGTTGGAAAGACGCGTTTAGCGGAAGAATGTCTGTATGTCACTCCCGATTTCATACGCAAGGAAAAAATCATTCTGACAGAAAAAGATAAGGTTAGTGGCATCTGTAAGAACGGAGCAAATTACTAAGGTGTGTATAAAAAAAGGGGGGTTACTAGTTTCTGCTGTTCTGCATGCGACTTCACCCTCACGTTTTTAAGCATAAAAATATGCGATGGGAAACTGAAGTAAAATATCCTGAACTTTTCCCTCCATTTGCAAAGTTTCATCAAAATTCGTCCAGCCGTTGAGGCGTAATTGATTGACAAAAATCCAAATATCTACAGACTTTCTCAAACATAAGTAACAATTATAGGATTATACCTATCACGAATTAAGGAAACTTAAGTAAATGACTAATAGGTACTTATCCTTTCTTTATTTCTCCATTTTTTATAGAAGCCATATCATCTTTTTCGGAAAATCATGGTGAGGCACTTCAAGCGAGGAAACTCAAGGAGTATAAGAGAAAACAGAGAAAATAAAATTAGACAAACGTATGTTTTCCGTTGTATGTTATGCTTTCGTTGTGATGTCTGAATCACTAGTTAGAATTTTGCATCTTGGTACCTTCATAAACTTGAGTGATCGAATAATGAATGCAATGAATTTCCAACGGGAGTAATGTCGTATGTACATATCTCTACTACTATTAACTACTTGGGTACGAGTATGTTGCTGAATTGGCAGAAGAAGTCAAATTGATTATGTATTAAAAAAAAAATCCCGAACCACACGCATCGTTCTCCTGTAATCTATACTTATATTATAAAGCTGAAGAGTTTGTTTGTTTGTTTATTTGAACGCGCTAATCTCAGGAACTACTGGTTCGAATTGAAAAATTCTTTTTGGGTTGAATAGACCATTTATCGAGGAAGGCTTTAGGCTATATATCATCACGCTTAAGCCAATAGGAGCGGAGCAGCGATAAAGAATGTTTTAAAATCGGGGATTCCACGGGGACGAAGTCGCGGACAGAAGCTAGTGTTTTCAGAAATCTAAAGGTGGATAAAAAGCCATCAATCTGCCTACGCCTAGCCTTTTCCCAAATTAGTTAGGGCTGGCTTTTAGCCTGAGTGCAGCTGATTACCAGTATTTAACATGGAGTGACTGCCTACCTTGCGTCCACAACCCAGTAACTGAGTAACACGATACCCTTCGATTGGTGTCTGGTATTCTAGCTTCTGGCTTCACATTACGACTGTCAAAGATGTACCTACGGCTAAGCGAGCTTTCCGAGACATCGAGGAAACTCGTACATATATACCTACGTATGTATGTATGTAAGGGACGGTCGCTAATTTAGATTGTAGTGATTGTTGTTCATCTCAGCAGATGTTGCTTTACTGTTATTATTTATCTCGCTTATTCCTTCTTTTCACGTTAGCATCGCAATGGAATACCTGTCTCCGCTTCAGATCCATGGCATCAACGTAATTTTCGACTGCCGCTTTCCGTTGCCAGAAAAATTTGACTACAAAGGCGATGTACTATCAGAATTCACAGTGAAGATGATCTTACGGGAAATTTGTATGAAGGTAACAGCACCTATATATAAACTCAACATGATTGAATTGCGTTATCGATAATAGTGTGTCCACAGGGTCTATTTTCTAATCCAATCTAGGTTTGATTTAGTCTAATCAGTAATCCAAAAGGTCCTGAAACAATGGGACGGATGGAGGCATTCTTGAACATTTGACTCTCGAGTCTAATGATATATAGGTAATGTGACTGTGAACACGCACAACACATTGTATATCTGACGCATGCCACAAAAATATCTGGGCAAAAGTAGCTACATATTGAGTCCAGAACATCAGTAACCGGCATCGCAGTAGACGCAAAAGGAAATGGAGAGAAGAGTTAGGCTTCTACGTAAAGAATAAGGCGCAAAATAGAAATAATTAATTCTTTCATTCTTTGCTCTGCAGTGTAAAATTAGGTGTTTCCTTAATTTAAATCATAAACCAATGTTCAAGGTCCTGAATGATCTTTCGTTGATGGTGATTGACGATGCCCACAACATGGATAACGAGTCGTGGCGCCTTTTGCTGATCCTGCTAGAAATTAAGAGGCAGTTCTTCGTCCTACCTGTCACTGATGTTGACAGTATGTCGGGTAAAAACATGCTGTATTGTTTTCAGTTTATTAGTAACTGATAGGAGTGGATGATACCCGACTGAAATGGTATCGACGGTGCAGGCTCTTTTGCGAGTTATTTTCAGCTATGCGCAGGAGTGCATAGTCATTTCCTGGCTAGAATTATTATAATGATGATATAGATAAAGGCTCTTTTGGACGTGAATTAAAAGTTTCGGGCATTTAGTTTCAACTGATACGGTTCATCATCTGCCTAGCCTTTTCCCAACTATATTGGGGTCGGCTTCCAGTCATACCGGATTCAGCTGAAAACTAGTATTTAACGTGGAGCGGCTGCCTACCAGACCTCCACAACCCAATAACTGGAGAACACGGTACTTCTTGGCAAGACTGGTGTCAGATTTTCTGGCTTCTGACAATCCGTAACTACTGCCAAAGATCTACAAATGACAGCCGGGACCAACGGCTTAACATGCTTTCCGTGGCACGGAGGAAACTCGATATGTTAAGATGGTCACCCATCCACAAACCAACCTTGGTAAGCGTTGCTTAACCTTGAAGATCGACCTGTGCGGCTGTTATTCTTTAGCCACGAGCTCCTCTCAATTGATCCAATTGATACGGTTGTTAAACAAAAAAATTCATCTCATCTTTCAGATGTGGCTAGAAAGTGTCTGGAGAACAACATGATAATGAAGGTCCAACTGTCCGGCATCGACCGCACGTTCCATGCGGCTCTGGCTTGCCAACTCCTCGACGTGCAAGGCATTCCAGCTGATCTGGAGAAGTAAGCAGTTTTTCTGCTTAACCAGGTCTATTCGACCGTCATTATGGGTGTGAAATTTCCTGTTCCAAGGAAACATAGCTAGAAAATGAGGATGGGAATGAAAGGAATGAATGAACTGAATCACTGTTCATGGAAAACTCCACGAAATTACTCGGATTGCTACGAATATATGGGAGTATCTTCTTCTTAGCCTACAGAGGGCGAGTTTTTCAACGTACTCGATCGCGATAAAAAGATCCTGTACTTTAGGAGATTTAATAAATTCTACCGATGCTGCAATTAACATAGCCACCGTAACTGGGCTCAAACAATCTAAGCAGTAGTTAAAGAGAGAGACGCGAAAAGTAGAAGTTCTTGTTACGTGTAGGCATCAGGATACACATTACACATCTTACTTCTATTATAAATGCGAAAGTTTCGAGTGATGGATGTACGGGTGGATATTTTTTTACTCAAACACGCCAGAACGGCTGAACAGGTCTGATTGAAATTTGGCACAGAGATATATTATAGTCTGGAATAGCGTATAATTTCCGACATTCAGGTGGGCGAACCGCTGGCAGAATCTGGTGACTGATATAACATGTCCCATCGTCTGACAGGAGGGACTTGTTTCTGTTCTCTCTGCAGTCATTAATTGCATACGATTTTTCCCTATTTTTTTCAGGGTTATCGAAAGCGCAAGTAGTGGCATGCCGGGTTGGATCCAAAACTTTCTAATAGCTTTAGTGCAGAGGGGGGCATTGACCATAGTCACGCTAACTCGCAGTGAAGCCTCAAAGAAGCCAGGAATAGTCATGCCTGCCCCGACCATGTTACAAAAAACATTTGAGGTTGAAGACCACGTACCACCGAAACATAGTGTCCAGGTGCTGAAATATCTTATATGTTTATAATACAGTAGGTAAACCTATCACGTAGTTAGTCAACGGGCATGGCGGAGCAGCAAAAACGTATCACCAACTAGGACTAGGTTAGCTTGATAAATATGATCCACTCCCTCTCACAAATAGTAGAACTCAGAAAAAGAAGTGGTACTTTTAATCTGGCAGCCTGCGGCACTTATGAAATAAACTATTTAAAAAAAGAGATGTTATTTAGGGCTTCTAATACGTAATGCCGTGAATTGGCAGTCTCAATCGAATATAATTGATTGAGTCAGGCGTTACTTTGCGGAAATCCATTTTAAATTTGAAAATGAAAACAATATATCTAGTTTTAATTTCCGCGAATATTAGTGGGTTGCAGGTATGCACCTCCCTCCCGCCCGCTATATTATGCACATGCAAGATTACAAGGCAAATGCAAGGATTTTATGCACATGCAGGAAGGCAAAGCAAAACCCAACACCATTACCGACACGTGTTTCGCCTCTCCACGAGGCATCCTCAGGGGACGTGTTGACTCGCTGACCGTTGAGTCGCAACTCAACGGTCAGCGAGTCTACTAATATTCGCGGGAATTTAAACTAGATATATTGTTTTCATTTTCAAATTCAATCGAATATGGTACGAAAGGTGTCTGGTCCCTCAGTATTATTACAAGAACCGAACCACGCTGTGTCCAACTTGTCTTACAGGCACAAGCAGCTGGTCACATGTAAACAATGTATTTCAGAGTCTCTACAGTGACATGTTGAGTGCAAATGCATTAGGCAAACGTGAGAGTATGGTCGCCGAACAAGATGCCGAAGGAATTCAGATCGCAGTGATGGCAGAGTCCTACTCATTTGAGGATATGAAAGTCGACATGGCTATGGATGGTAAATTATTGCTAAGAACGTATGTGGGTATTTAGTTATTTGTATCTGAGACTTTTTCTATGTACCCTCGGAATTTATCTAGATAAAAGAACCCTTTGCTCTACCATTTCGTTAGAGAATATCAATAAGCCATTTGAACTTTGCTCGGTGAAACGCATATTGACACAAGCAAGACGCATTCCACAGATCCGACATTATAATATTGTTTTAATACGTGTTAATTCAATAAATAATTTTCTAGCTATAATCCTGAAAACATACGATTCTTTGACACCGTTTGAGAAGATGTTGTTAAAGTGCGGCTCAGTGCTCGGAGATATATTCTCCAGACGAATGCTTTTGAATTTACTCCAGAGTGATTCTACCAGGAAAGTTGCTGAAGGTAAAGACTAGTCAAATTTCAAAATTAAATTCCATGGGATGGGTGTTTATATGCAAACTCCCTAGTGGTCTTATAGTCACAAAGGCTACTACTGGGCATAAGGTCCTGAGTTCGATCCCGGGCTTGGGGAGAGTTATTGGGTTTTTCCTTATGGAATTTCTCAGTAGCCCGGAGTTTGGATTTTTGCCCGATTACTGGCAATTTCCTCGCCCCAATTGTATAAGACTTAAATATAAAACGCTGAAAGTGTGTATTATATTCAAGTACCTACTCGACTCACTTTCGCTAATATGGTGCCAGATAAAAAAAATAACTTATTATCCGACATTTAATTACGTTTTGATTGCTCGCTCGTCCAGAGTTCGGCACTCCGAACTCCAATCAAAATAACCTAGTAGCGCATATCACATAAGAAACAATGATCTTTTCTCCCTTTATTCCAGCGGTAGCAAAACTGTTTTCCATCAGGGTGCTGGAGTGTGAGGGGGGGGACTTCACTCACGACACGTCACTAGTGTTGGTACACCCGGCACCCTCGCAGTCCAATCCTAAGCCACCGTACTGTGCCTGCTTGGGGACCAGGAAAGCACGTAAGTCACTGAATTTGCTCAGCAATACACTTTGTATTTGTGTCAGGAGAGGATAATTACTATGCCAGCAATTATAAAATCATCATAGTTGTTTTTGTGGCAATTGGCAGCATCTACGCATCTGGTATTGTTACTACAAAATCGGACTGACGTCGCACAAATATTACATATATTACACACACGGATAATCATAAAGTTATCCGTGTGCCCGATATCAACCATCGGGCAGCCCACCAGACACAACAACCGTTTTATCGGAATACTTACCAGTTTCAATGAAGAATGAGGAACTATCCGCCCTGTTCCTCATTACATAATTAAATAAATTATTATAACATTTATTCTCCTTTCTTATGTATTCTTGTAGCGAACTGCCGAGACCTACCAATGTACGCATTCTGTGGCTACATGAAGTTTCGCCACTCTTTATTCAGAACTACCACTTACGACTTATTGACTGAGACTCAGAAGGTAAGAAATGGGATTTCTATTTCTTAAACCGATCACGTACACTGATATGATGGATGGCAGACTAAAAGGAATAGAAAAACAGGCTCAAAGATATATATAAACAAGTAGGTATGTCATATATCAAGATCTGAAATAAATCAAAATTAGAGAAGCTTGCGGAAGATTTATAAGTGACACGGGACCAAAGTCGGAAAAAATAAACGCGCGCACAGAAAAAAGCGATATTACACTTTTAGTAATAAGTGAAGACAACATGATATGTATTCGAGGTTAGACAAGAATAATAATTGATCTAAGCAACGAACATAACTGACAGTTATCATTTCCCTAACAGCTCGAAATGCATGCCCGTGCATTACTATACCTGGAGCGCTACACAAGACGATGCAGTAGTTGCGGTGCCGGCTGTTTTGTCAAGCTCCTTGGACTACGGTGTGATGACGTATGTATTACCTAGCTAATATAGATGAGTACTGAGAAGACATCGAACTTTAGAATGGCTTGCCACTCCGTAACATAATTACATACATATGTAAGAATGACACAGAATGCAGTCTACAAGCTCACACTCTTTCTAGAACTCGATGTTCCCTACAGCAGGCTTAATCTTCAACGGCATCATTCTTTAAACTTGGCATTTAAAGCATCAGAATGAAGATCTAAACCACGAAAAAGCCTGTCTTCGTGACGTTTTCCAATTTATTCCCCGTTAAAGAACATTTCTACGGTATACGCATAGGTACCGATACAGCAGAATCCTCATATGTATAACTAGAATCACCTAGCTAGCTTCACGTCTGAATGCACACTCGAAGTATATTTAATGTACGTTTTGAAAATTAATTTGTTTTTCATATTTCTAGGGTCTTATCGAAGAAACTGAGGAACTAAAGAAAACGCGTCTCCAAATATGTGCTCTAAGTGCTGAAGCCAGGATGTCTGGTGATGAGAATTCTAACTTGTACTCCAACGAATTTCGTCCCGACGACTTAACGGTACATTATAATGATTGTTAAAACTTTTAGAGTGGTTACCGGAAAACTACCGGCGACATCACAGCAGCCAGACATCGCATCGGCCTTTATTGCCACTGGTCGAAAAGAAAAAAGATATTGGTTGGATAGAAAAAGGGAAGCTTTTGCACTGCAGTGGAACAGAACAGGCTGAAGAGAAGAAATGTGAATTAAAGCCTGTTTGTACACTTTACTGCAAAGTTGAGTCCTTGTGGAGTTTATAGCCCTGGCTCAGACAAGACCAGCTAAACAAATGAATAATCAGATAAATAAAACCTGTTTAACAATATTTCTGCAGCATTAAGCTTATTTTCAGACACTCCTAAACTTTTTTTTTTAAGGTCATGCCAGCAGATCTAGCTAGCTATGACATGGTAGAAACCGAGGGACATTTAATGAACCGAATACTAGGTAAATATTTTTTTTTAATCCCTACTTGGATTTGGTAATAGGTGACGGTTAGTGTTCCCCAAAATCGGTCTTGGTCTTGTTGTTACAATTTCGCAAGACAAAGACCGACTTTAGTCAGTAAGAGTCTGACACTCCCTTCCGCTCCGCCCAAAGCGGGAGAAAAAAAAAGACCAAAACCGACTTATTTTAGCAAGAACAAGAGTTAACAAGAATAAGCCTGCGAGACTCCTGCGTTTCGCATTAAGTCAAACTGAGATTTGGGCGTTATTAAGTCGGTATTTGGTCAATTCCGTTTTTGAAAGACGTTCTCCGGTGTCGAGAGCGTATCGTCATAAAAAAATTAAAATTGTCAGCGAGTCGAGTAGGTCTAGTAACAGTTTTTTACGCCAGCCAATGTTATGGTACAGACGCCAGCACATTAATCCACTACAATCTGTCAAATATCTTTAACAGATTTTCAACTTTATCGTTAAAGCAAGGTTGATTGGGAAAATTTGACGTTTCGCATGTACCTACTTTTTTGATAATTTACCGACAAAGACTCCGCGGTTTATCAGAAACTGTGCAACAAGTGTATCACAGCATTTAACACTGTTTGAGCGCCGCATTCGCCGCCACAGAGTACGACAGACGCATAAACTGTTTCTTACCTATTTTGGTAGGCTTGGCACAAGATAAAGTTAAATGACCTTAAAGATGTATCAGCTGTAGGTTGGTATAAAAAAATCCTAGTTACTAATTACGCTTAGGTACTAAATTGCGGCGTGTATTGTCGCAAGACCAAGACTGAGGTAAGTCTCGTCTTGGTCTTGCATTTGGACAACACTAATGACGGTACAAGCTAGGCAAAAACAACATAACAAGTGATCCATATACATATTCGTTCTGGTAGCAACTTAGTCAAGGGGATGGAAAAATCTTTGCATTAGTGGTATTACTCGTTCATACGTACAACCCGTTACTATCTATGCCCTGTTGTTTTGTGATCGAAATCGACTCGGCCCTTCGCTTCGTGCTCTAAGGAATCTTTTCATTTGTCCTGCCTACAGCAAGTCGCATTTGGCGACCATCAAAAGAGGTATATTCGAAGAACAAGCGTGTTCGTTCCTTCTCTTCTTTGGAACTGGAAAACTGTGAATGTTTGGCGATCCTCATGTGCTTTTACTCTCAGGTCATTGACCATTGTCGTGGAGCTGGTGAGGACATTGTTTTTTCTTTCTTATCTATTATAGAATTGTTTTACTGGCTTTCTCACATAGACAGACAATCTATACTTATAACATTTTTAGTTCTGACTGACTATCAACGCAGAGCCAAAACTTCTAAGTGTAAAAAGCTAAAATTTGGAATATAATTTAAGGCTTTTTGGAATTTTCAACTTTAAGGGAGGAAATAGTACGGGGAACTTTCTATGAAAGTCTGTTCTTTGAAGCCGACATATACGCGAGCGAATTTGCGGGCATCGGCTAGTAGGCACATAACTGTATATATACTGGTACTCCATCCCATCCACCTGTCTTTGAACTCTTTCCATTTAATTTGAGTATGTATTATCAAGTCCTTCAAGATCTGACGTTATACTGATAAAATGTTTGCAGGTGAATTTCAGAAACTGTACGAGGCTTATTTGGAGTACACAGATCTGTGTATTAACATCAACAGTAACATACCACAGGCTGTTCGACTGCTGATAGAAGTTGAGGAATTCGTTCAGGTAAAACTTGTTACTAGACTGATAAACTTAGAGTTCTGGGCGCTCCTTGTGATTGATTCCCAGGTTGGACAAGTTATTGAGCTTCTCCATCAGTAGTTTTACAGTAGCAACCTTGAGTCTCGATGTGTACCCGGTTTTGGAAATTATTGCAGTCACGTACGTAACATAAATCGAAATATAGGTAGCTGACTTTGGAGGTTTTGCAAACCATTGCCTATAACTCGTTCGGAATACAGGTGTGTGCGTGTGTTATGCTTATGTACATGTTTGTTTTTAGAATGAGAATTTCTACCCCAACAATATGAATAAGAAATGGGTGAAAGACTTTAGCATGGCGAGCGTATATTCATTGCGCGGGATATGTATGCTGGAGTCCGGAGATCATAGTGAAGCTAGGAAACAATTGCTTCATGCTATGCAACTGTATAATCATCCTTTTCCTTCTTCCAAGTAAGTAAAGTTATGGGAACACTTTCATCATGCGTACAGCTGAAGAGTAGAACCAGCGGTTGGGATGTCGGGAGCTAGTAAGCGAGCAAAGCAAGCGAACTTATCTTCCATCATACCATTTATTCTAGGTTTTTTTAAACCGTGAAGATAGAAATAGGAGCCCCGTAGCGCGGGGTTCCGTTGGCATACTTAGATTTGAGAACATACTTAGTCGCAATGTGGTTGCATCAGTTAGGGCTCTGACCGCGTCATTTCATTTCTTCATTTCCAAATGATCATTCCGCGTATGGCCGTTTTTTTTAAATGGCACGATGCAAAATTCGCTTTGTGGCCGTTAACGAAGCCAGAACGCGTAGTGAGCAGTTTTTTCGGTCAATTAGCGTTTTTGGTCTATGAGCGTAACATACACAAGAAAATGTTTACCGATTTCAAACTGATTTCAGGCACATGAGGAGATTCTGTAATCTGGGTGCGTCATTCCATCAAACGATGGCTCTTTACATTGCCCCGAACCTCTACATAGAGAGAGACAATGGTATCATTGGCAACTTCTACGAGGACATTGCTATAACGTTGTTTAGATTGTATAGACTATTTACGGTAAGTAGTTAACTATGTTTCCGATAGATGTATTCAAGAAGCATTTTAACGCTTCCGCTGTTGATTCAACAATTTGTAACAGGGTAACTTTGCCAGTTAACATTATTGTAGATGTAATCATTGTGTAATGGATATTTTCAACTAAATTCGATCTGGCGATTTATACGCTAAGTTATAATATCAAAGGTTCGCCTTTTATGAAATTCGGAAAGCAGGATTAGATTTTCTTAGGAAAGTTTTGAGACCAATCTAAAAATCGTCGTCGGCGCAAAGGCATTCTTATTGAAAGCGGTTTATGTTATGTTTCTCAGGAAGAAAAGGAGACAGCAAACGCTACCTTAGCGGCTAAGTGGTGTTTGCACTATGCTTTGCGAACCAACTCCAACTTTCGACTTCTGTGCGTCAGCTACGGGAACATGATTTCGGATTATGGACGAAGACAACAGGTAAAATCTTTATCAGTCACGCGGTAAGGGTTTCTTTATACCCTTTTGGAACCGAACTGTTTGTCTGTCTATCACAGGCACAGCTGCTTATTTCAACAAGTCGGACTTGCTCTTAGCAGGTTCTGTTTTGTTTTGAGTAGTTAATCGATCCAGATTTTTTTTTATCTTGAAAATTACTGTAAGCATGTTAAGTACCGTATTTGGTGCAGTCTCCTTCTGGCTATCTCCAGATTTCGTTTGCTAAGATGGACACGGGCTTAATCAAAATACTACTAGTTACTACCGAAATGCCTATCAATACCCTACCTATTTAATTATTTCTTTTTTCCGACTGTTTTCTGCTAAAATCAACGCCAACCACCATACAATCTAACCTCCGTTTATGTTTCGTGTAGTTCTCAAAATGCCAAAAGTTGGAAACCCGTGCGATGGAGGTGTGTCGCCGTAAACGAGGGCAGCTGGACGTCACTGAGGTGCCGGCTGTGTGTTACCTATACAACAGTATATTCCTTTTCTAGTTAGTACTGTATTTATGTACCTTCTCAAGTTTAGAGCCTATAGACCAAGATAAGTATTTACTCAGCCAAGTAGGTAAGCTGTGTTTCGATTTTATATGTACGCTTATCTCCGTACACCGCGTCTACTTATAAATTTTGATTGTCGTTGAAGTTGCGGTTTCCACACGGAGGTAACCGCAAGTACTTAAATTCATTTTGTATTTAACACTTCTACAGTCACAAACATTTTTCTTTCGCTTATTATGTAAGAAGAAGATTCTTGCTGTGTGATTGATATTCACAGATCAAACTATACATTGCAGCGTGGACAACGGCAAAAAGATTGAAAGCCTAGAGTTCGGGCTATCAGTGATGCACATGGTAACAAGCCGCACCGAGATGAACACGCGAGAATCCTTAGTGCTATGTATGCTGAAGCTTCTGCTGGACGACCTCAAGATACATGACATGGTCACCATAATGAGGGAGTTCTTCTATCTGACCGATTATTACGACTTGTGCTGTAAGTAGGATATAAAGAGGTAGTAACCTCCCGGTGTTATCTCCTAAGGCCGGGCACAATTTGTAGGTTTCTTCAAACAGAAAAGGATAAAGGCTAATGCTAGATGATACTGAACCATGAAACAGAATAGAAGAATGTACAGCTTATAAAAGATAGATGAAGAAAACATTACATAGGGTGACACAACGAGCGGCCTTATCGCTAAAAGCGTTAAATCTATATCTTGAGCGAGCCATAGCACCAAGTAGAGTTCATAACCTACCGTAGCTTAAACTTATGTAGGCACCAACTACTGTCTGTTCACATATTGTGTGTTTTCTCCAACTAGTCTATTCATAATCAATGGGTGTGATTGATTACTCGACTAGTTGTGGAAGTGCCCAATCTTGTTGCTTTTTTCCAGCCGAAACCTGGTATTATTACTATGCAATAGTGATCCTCCTTGACACTGGATACTGTGTGGAGTCCTATTCAGCTTGTGAGACATTTTACATGAAGAAGGGGGATGCCTTACTGAGGTCTAAAACACCGGATGCAGCTTGGAATTTCTTCGTTTGCATGTGGCTGGTGTAAGCAACACACATTTTCTTATACTGATGGTTTCCCAGTCCTTTGATTGTGTATAACTTTTTTCTTATGAAGAAGAGTAGCGAAGACTATTTCTTATAGTTAGTTTCTCGGCTAACAAGTCCAGCGACAGCGAAATGACTGTTGAATGTGGTAATGCCTAATCAAAAAGCTAAGTATTCGGAAGAGTTTTATTAAATTGACCGACGATATTGATTTACAATATTATCAATCAATCTATATACATATATGCATATATATAAAGCTCCTCCATTACTGAGGGACTGACAACAACGCACAGCCGATACTACTAATCGTAGAATGCTCAAATTTGGCACGTAGGTTCCTTGGGGGAGTGTAGGGGAGCACTAAATTAGGGCACGCCGCAATAGCGGCGGTAAGGCCCGTGATGGAGGAGTGGCTGGAGAGGCGTCATGGCGCCCTCAGTTTCCGGCTGACGCAGGTACTCTCGGGACATGGGTGTTTCGGGAAGTACCTGTGTCGCATAGGCCGGGAGCAAACGCCCGGTTGTCACCACTGCGTTTGCCCCGAGGACACGGCCCTGCACACTTTGCTGGCGTGTCCTGCGTGGGCGACGCAGCGCCGCGAGCTAGTCGCGGCAGTCGGTGGTGACCTCTCGCTTCCGGCCGTGGTTCTGTCCATGGTCAGGAGCGAGACTGCGTGGGAAGCCGTCGCCTCCTTCTGCGAGGAGGTGATGGCGACCAAAGAGGGAGCGGAGAGGGAGAGAGGGGCAGCTGCCACTCTCCCTTCCCGCGCCAGACGCACCGGGCGCCGGAGGCCGCGCGACGACCTCCAGCCACCCTAGTGTGTGGCCTGCGGGCGCTGGGTTGGGGGACCCACCGCCCGATCAGTAACAGGCCCGAGTAGGCGACGCGACGTGTTCCACGCGTGCCACTCAGAAGGACGTGGGGCTAGGCCCCACAGAAGAGAGGTCCGCCAGGGGCTGGCGGACCGAGACCTGCCGGGGTTGCGGTGCATGCTTTTGCGAATCCCGCGACCCCGGCCTACGGTCAAGTGACGGAACACCGTGGTGGTTTTAGCCGGTAAGAGTCCGGCACACCCCCCCGTCTTCCCCAGGCGGGGGATAGTCCATGAGGATTTCCCCACGATAAAAAAAAAAGGGGGAGCACTAAATTGCGGAACTTGTTCGAAGGATTCACCGCGACCTGGAACGCAAAGGGCAATAGGGAAAACCATAGAAATATATGGGGAAAACACATATGGGTTTTGTCAGTAAAAGTCCGACACTGCCTTTAGGTCATTTGATGATTTGTGGCATATGTGCGTACAAAGTCGTGTGCAAAAGTCAGTTAATTTATAGTATCAGGCTAGTTGTAAAATTTTAGAAAAATATTGATAATTTGCCTGCCTATCCCCCAAAGTACGTTTTTTAACTTATTACATTTCTTTGGTAGATTCATTTATTAAGTATTAGCAGCGTCCCGAGGTTTCGCCCGATCTTTCCGTTCATGGGAAATACGGGGATAAAATATGGACATGTTAATCGCTGATAATGTAATATTGGTGAAAAAATGTTTTTTTCTTTTTTTAATTTAGTAAATGGCACAAAAGCCATGAACAATATAACAGCTTGAGTTCCTTTCACTTATCCTTACTTTTCAGAACCATCAGAGTAGGTGCCTGGGAGAGATCCATTTTATGGGAGGAGAAGATCAAACAGCTGATGGCAGTAAAGATGAACAAACACGAGTTCAACATGATGATAGTCATAAGACTGGTTGAGGGTCTTCTTATAACGCTCGTGAGAGAGGTGAGTCAATACAATTAGCCACCTTTTTACTGAATTAGTTATTTACAGCGACTTCGCCCGTTGGAATGTCGGAAATTATCCCAAAGAAATAAACAAGTGGATAAAAAGTACCTACCTTGCGACCTATTATGACGTCTTAAATCCATCATGATTTCTGTGTCAGAGAGAGACGGAGTTACACAAGACGAATAGCACTATCTTTTTCCCTCACACGAATCATGATAGCATTGGCACTTCGTAATACGGCCACTTATATCCTTTTCCAAGAACCAATATTCAAAAATCATCAAAATTGGGTTAGAGAATTAAGCGTGAAAACGTACAAAAAAGTAGTTAGCGCATTTATAATGTTAGTATGGATACGGATTTCTTACGGCTGACCGCGGTGAGCGCAACCTCGCAGCTTCCTTTCTTTTGTCAATAAAACTCAGCCTTGACTTCAGCTAATTACCTACACCTTTTCGGATCAGGAAATTGAACCAATTTTTATTACGTTTCATTCAGATTTTTAATATTTCCGTTATATAAAACTTCCGTCTGAATTCATGGAAAGGTCGAATTTTAGTAGTGTTTTCCGAAACACTTGATTTCTTTTGGCAGAACATCATTATTTTGCGATTCATTTGAGGTCGGCTCAAGATATCTTTGTCTTTATCAAACTCTGTTAATCACCATCTTTTTAAACAAAATATACATTTCTTCTGGCAGATAGAAAACCGGAACATAAAGAAAATCTTGGTGCTAGAGAAACATCTCACATCACTGTTCCACGATATGGCCAAAGCATGTAATAGGACTCCAATGCATCGATCTAGGTAATTATCATGGCTAGATGAACATATTCTAACTAAAGGGTTGACGAAGGCCCTTGCCCTATTACTCCCCTTTCGGATCAGCTCGGAACACAACTTCAAATTCTGTCCACTTTTGAATACAGTAGAACGCCGATTATCCGAATTAATTGGGACAGGGATCGATTCGGATAATCGGACATAGACTGGTAATAAAGAAAAACGAACTGTCACACATAGAATAAACTTTAATAAATAAATATTACTTTTATAAATAAATTAAGTGTTAAAAAATTACTAGGTGATATTTTTTTATTTAAGTATATAGGACCGATTCGGATAATTGGCGATTCGGTTAATCGGTGTTCGGATAATCGGCGTTCTACTGTATTTCTAAGGACAGAATAAATATTTATTATTTCTCAGACATAGACAGTCTGCGACATTCCATAAAATTACGTTTTTCAATTCCATAGAATTGCCTTCAGGTATAAAAATGTCAAATCAGGGGTGTTGAAAAACAGGCCCATCGACTTATACCATTTTCAGATATTGCCTTATGTACGCGTATTACAACTACATAAACGGAAAGAAGCATAAGGCGTATAATTACCTGAACAAGGCTCGGGAGCTTGCCAAGGAATACTCTCATCTGGTTCTGGTGTTCTGGGTTGAGCATACTCGTGATGTGAGTATGTTACTGGAATTCCTCATCTTCTCCATTGCTTTATTGCTCTTTTCCCCAAATTCAGGAAAGAAGACCGCAGCTCCGTTGAGTTTTTAATCCTTGCTTTATACTTATATAATAGTTTCCACCGTCATTTTTTTTGCGTTTTATCGACTTGCTAGTTATGGTCTGAAAAATGAAATGACTTATCAATTAGTTATCATTCATAAATCATTAAATTATATTTTAGCAATACAAATGCGTCTTTAAGTTTTTGTTAGTTAGTTTTAATTGGCTCGTTTTAGAATTCTAGTTAATTTGACACAATGAGTAATGATTAACTTTCTTATGAGGTAAATTACTTACCCATTGTCTCGGGAGCCTTGAGAACTGAGATGAATGTAGGTAGATGGGTGCCCTCGTAATTTTTACCGACTCGAACGTGATTCACATATTAAGCCGAGCCAAATTACCGACTTGATTCTCTTTGTGTCGTGATAAATTCGGCAAATTAGGTTGGAGCAATTTATTCAATTTGAAGCACTGCATAGGTCGCAGAATCTGACTTCATCATTTCAATGATGGTTCTAAGACACCGTCATTAGTCACCTAGATACCAGACGGCTTAGTGCGAGTTTCTTTAACAGACTTCAAAAAAGGAGGAGGTTCTCAATTCGACAGGGGGTCTAAAGAATCCAATATTACCTTTTTTTTTTTTTTTTTTTTCCTGGATGGGAAATCATCAAATGACCCCTCCCGCCCTGGGTGGAGCGGTAGGGAGTGTCAGACTTTTACTGACTAAAACCCACCCGTGATCCTTCTTGTGCCCTATGCGTTCCAGGGCCGCGGTAACTCTTTCGAACAAATTCCGCAACATCCAATATTACCTACATAGATATATTGGAATGTTTGATGCATGTTTTTTTTTTTTAAACTTTTCCCCACACTAGGAATTACTCCTGTGTCGTGGGTGCGTTTACAAACATACAATCTCACATACACAAACAACCAGACCCGGAAAAACTATCTGTACGCTATACAAATATTTGTCCCGTGCGGGAATCGCACCCACGACTCGTAGCGCAGCAGCCAATCACTCAATCACTGCGCGAACCGTGTCATCATAGTAAAAAGTTATACATATGAAACTTACTGGAATTTATAACAGTCAGTGCTTCAGTGAACGAAAAGAAACTGTAATAAACGAGTTTAAAGGGATTCTCCCCATAAAAAAATAACTTTATCTAAATCTGTACTATTATTATATAGAGGTAAAGTTTGTGAAGTTGTGGGGGATAATCTCCGGATCTACTGAACCGATTTTGAAAATTATTTTTCTAATAGAAAGGCATGTTATTTTTGAGTGTCATAGACTATATTATATCCCCACGGGAACGGGAACTACGCAATGTATTCGACTGACATATTACGGGTTAAAGTTAATCCGAAGTTCTTGTTTTCAGCACTGGAAAGGGACTTTAAACCCCAAGTATGTGGATTACTGGTGTGACCATGTCGAACTTAACAATTTGTTGGACTACAGAGATTTTGACTCGGAGAGTGGTACAATAGTACCCTATACTCTACCACTACCTACAGATTTAGACAAATAAATGTTATATTTTCTTTTTCTTTTTTCAGCAGTTATTTTTAAGTGCACTTCTATACTTCAATTCATAATTCGAGATAATTTCAATCCATATAACAACTTAAGGGGCAAATTTGAGTTTTTATGTATTTTAAGTTGATTTTTAAGTGTCCATCTTGTATTAAAAAGACCCCAAAAAGTATGGCTTTCAATGGAATTTGTACTTTGTCATGTGTGACATAGAGTTTATTGTTTTGAAAATTCATAATTACCTCGAATTTTGAATCCTAAAATATTAAAAAAAAACTTTAGTTTTAAAGAAGCATAATTTTTAGTTAGCTAAAGTGTAATGGAATAAACATATGAAAGTGTATAATGAGAGTTTCAATTAAAATCCAATAAGTGATAGCAAATAATTTTATTGGATAATAAAATTTGACAGCTGCCAGTTTAATAGAGCCGATGCAGACGAGGTCTTGAAAGACGAAGTCTGATTTTGGCATATTATACTGTAGGTATTACATTACCTAGGTTACAGTTATTTCAGTATTTTCCTGTCGGTTTCGATTATTTTTATATGGGTTACGTATGTTTACAAGTATTTCGATATGTGGCCGATGGATGCCTGCCAACAGCCCTTACACATGCGAGAATTCCCGGCCAACTACTTCCCAATCTTAAACTAAGGGTGTAAGGGCGAAAAGCCCTTGTGCCAAAACCTGATCTGCGCGTGCTGTTTCCGCATTAAATTATCTTTTCAAGCGCATCACCCTAATGTATCGTTACTGTGCTGTCGACTTTCAGTCTTCTTTCGTGTTTCGTTCATATGAATGAAAAATAATTACAAAACCACCTCTAAAAAATTCTACAAAATTAAAGTGTGGCTGTTTGATTGCCTTTTGGCACATTAATTACTCTCTTCTATACCGGCTCGTACTTCAAATTCAGCTCGCAAAAATAATAATTATATAGCCACATATATTTATAAAACATCAATGAAATTAATGTAACATGAAACAAATTTACATACTACTAACTTACAATGGAATGAAAATAAAAATATATATCACAACAAAAATATGTAATTTTATAGTAAAAATATTAAGGAAACATGTCGCGGATTATGTTACTGTTGTGCAAACCCGATTTTTGGATGAACTATTAAGACATAGCATAGAGCATTTGGACTAGGAAAAACCAGATCCCAAGAACTTTTGAGTGATGCATACCTTTTTAGTTTTTACGAGAGAAAAATGATCTGGGACCGACAATCTCGTTTCTTTTAAAACCCCTTTTTCAAAGGTTCGGTTTGTACCTACCTAGGCTTAAGCTAATCTAGCCAAGCTAGCGTTTCCATAGTGGCGGTCACAGAACAGAAAAAACCTGTTTTATCTGTTCTGTGGTGGCGGTGATAGTGTAGCAGAGGTAGAGTACCTAATCGACCAATCATATAGGTACTCTTCTGTCGATCAGTCGATTGATCGACTGATTGGTCGATTTCTGGATGGGCTTAGTGGAAACAAACCTAAAGTCTATGTATGTAGATACTTTTGACATAATAGTTTACTGCAAAAATCGGACTTGGCCTGAATGAAATATTGTTGCGCTTTATTTTAAATCCATTGTTGTCATTTTATTAGTCACTAGCGAGCCGCCCCGGCTTCGCACGGGTGCAATGTAGATACTAATGTTTCCTCTACTATAATATGCATGTATTATACATATAAATCTTCCTTAAGAATCAGTCTATCTATTAAAAAAAAAACCGCATCAAAATCCGTTGCGTAGTTTTAAAGATCTAAGCATACATAGGGACAGACGGCGGATAGCGACTTTGTTTTAATACTAGGTATGTAGTGATTAGAGCAGAGGGTAATTTCGATTTGTAAAGGTTTCAACCGAAATAATGAAAACCGAACATTTTCGTTGTATTATGTAAACTTAACCACATAAAACATATATACATAAAAAATACTTATGCCCTTGGCTTTAAAATAAGACTGTACCTGTAGCTTGAACAGTTATTTTTTTATTGTATAATGCCAAGGCAATACATATTGTTATTGTGTCTTAAAGGTTACTAGGTTATGCATGGAGTATTCAACATTAGGATCTAGCTTAATTCAGTTACTTCAGTGATTTGCTTAAGTAGACTACTGCAGATCGAAATTATTTGAACCAGTGATTTGCTTCCATTTATTGCTGTACAGTTGTTAAAAATGTAAAACAACCAACACTACTGAATAAAGCATAACTCAAGACTAACATTATTTTAATTGATAAAAAAAAAACTTAACACATTCCAGCATTTAAACTATTCACAACTTTTCAATAAAAGAAATCATTATAATGAAATATACTAAAATTACATTTAAATAAATAGTGATGACTTGCTCAAACTGTACAAATTACATTTGCACAAGATACAAATCACTGGTATCTACATACAATTTTGTTTTTATAATACCTATGGTCATAATATGCACATTCATCCGATTATTACGAAACATATTCTCATTCAGTCACCAACTTAGATAACATTCTCACAAATAAACTTAACCTTCATCCATTTACAATTTTTTGGGTGACATTATAATGTGATGATCATGCTCTAGTATTCATTGATGGTACACAAGTAATACTAATCCTTCTGTCTCTTTTTGTCACTTAATTTCCAGATACTGTTATCTCACTCCGTTGTTATAAAACAGACTCCAAGGGCCAACACTAAACCATGGACCTGCACTGTTCTTATAATTGGCCTGTATTTGGGTTTATTCTGATTCTGAGAATCTCAATGATAAATATTTACGAAATAAATGGTATTCATTCATATATATGTTGTGAATTTACTTGTCCTCAATGTTTTAATACCAAGTTTTAGATCAACCATATTTACATTCATTAATTAAACATTGGATTTAAACTTCAGGAACCATTCAGTATACAAACTCTATAAATACAATATCATAGTCAATCTACTTGTGTATAGGTTCTAGTTTTATAGAAGAATTCAATACAGCTTCAGATAAAGAGATTGAATTTTTACAGTTATTTTTTACCCATTTACATCAAACTCCTACTTTTACCTTTCTGACTCTCAAAGTAATACTTCTTTTGTCATAAGAAATGTTATTAGTTTCTGCAAAGCTCATCTCTGCCAATTTCCAAATTGATGGTAATTTTCACACATTTCTAAGTCTAATATTAAAAATTTATAAAAAAACAAAATAGCTAAATATCACCCAGTCATTGTTTTTCAAAGAATAGTTGTTTAACAGCCTTATTGTCAATTGTTTAACACTTTGCTTTAAGCTCAACTCTATGTAAGTAAAAAGTCTTTTAAACACTTAGGCAACGGTAATGCCTTAATCGAGCCATTATTCACATATTGTAGAATTGCATCCCGGCAAACAAACTGTAGTGTTTTCACTGAAATAAATAAGATAAGTTTTGTTATTGAATATAAAACAAATCAATACTTTTACAGAGAATGTAATTTCACCAAGTCATGAGAAAATGATGAGAATGTAAGTTGCAATAAAAATTATTTAAATTATTTTTGAGTAAATAAAACAAAGCATAAATTTAAACAATCATTAAGTAGTTTTAATAACAATGGTTGACTCACCTCCATACAACTGGACTATTTTCACCTGTTTGGTAGTGCCATATACATCAACAACTGCATGTAGTGGCCCCCTAGTGTATGGGATCGCCTTTGTGCAGGGCCCCTGGTCCTCACCATTTATTATGAAATGCATCTCTGCTGAATCTGGCTCATCTTTGCTCACTTTGGCACAAGGAACAAACATAACACCTATGCGACTGCCAGCATCCATTGGTAATATGCCTTGTGGGGTGCCATTCTGTGATAGTGTTTGTGGTTTGAGGGCCATTTTCGACACGAACCCGCGCGGAGTCTTCACGACGTGCCCGTCACCCAGCACAGACACGCGCGGCTCATTCTCCCTCCGCCCACTAGCTACTTGATTCACAAGTTCTACAAGCACATTGTTTTGTGATTTTGAAATAGGAAATATCCATGACATACCAGTATTTGCAAGATCAGGCAGCGCATATTGTGGCAATCCTTTATCACCCAATGCAGCCGTCTGAGGATCGAGCAGTGTCAGCCCAAGTCGCATATGACCGCTCCAACCTCGTTCAGTTTTCTCAATTTCCACAAGAAATATCTCCCCGGGTAGCAGGGGCTTCTCGCTGAAGGTTAAGCCATGGGCAAAACTCGCTTTTCTATACGCAACAGTATTTTCTTCTAGTAAGATAATATTTGATCCGTGATAATGGTGAAATCTCGACAACATATTCACAAACACATTTGCACTTTTATGAAGGATGAAAACACTGCTTACCACTATTATTTTTAATGCACTTACGTGCGATTTGCCTTTGCTGTATTAAACATCAGAACAAATTTTAAATAAACAGTGAATAAACAAAAATCTTTCCCGACGTCTATCCGTCGTCGTACAATGGAGCATAGATAATATACTGCTATGCTGCTATGCTAATAAAATAGAATATCTAACGATGGAGGATGGAGGTGAAATTTGTTGACACTTTACGATTTGACAAATGATGACAGCACTCAGCAGTCATGACAATGACAGTAAATGAAATGAGAAACATGGAATTCTCAGGTACTTTTACCAGCGATTTCATCTGAGATTATTCCAAAGGAACATGCCAATTGGACAAAAATAGTGTACATCTTAAAGCCTTAGTTTATCTGATTGCCACCTGCCAGTTTGATGTTTGTGGTCAACTGTTGTCCACCTTACTCTAATGTGGCCTAAGCATGAAAACTGATCAATATATTTCAATCAAAGTTACGAAACATGCAAAGTACAAATCGGATTTGTACACCGAAGTTTCGGTGTGCAAATGCGATTCACTCTGCGTATTTCACCCACTGAGCTTGCTTGCAGCTGAGCCGAATTTGAGATCATTTGGATATCATCATCATCTTCCTGCCCTTATCCCATGTTATTTGGGGTCGGCGCAACACGTTTTTTTCTTCCATTCTGTCCTGTCAGATGATTTGCATTGTATCGATACACATTTGCAACGCGCTACTAACGCGCTACTGCATCGCGATTGTATCGATACAAACGCGCGACCGCGTCGGACGTGACAAATGTTGCCTCAATGGAGTCCATCTTGCAACTATACTGATTCAAGGTTATTTTTGTGTCGTAACTGCATCCCGACCGAATCGCGTTTGTATCGCGACCGAATCGCGTTAGTATCGCGACTGAATCGCGTTTGTATCGCGACCGATTCGCGTTTGCATCGCGACCGAATCTGGTCCCGTGGGCGAGGGCACACAGCTAGAGACAGCTTTGCGTCTGTATCGATGCCTACGCGCGACAGCATCGCGACTGCATCGCTACAAAAAGTCGCCGTGGGCGAGGGGCCTAAAGTGAAGTGCATCTGCGATTTTTTCATAATCAACCCTCAAAAGTGTTGCTAATCCACAGGGTCAGCAGCAAAAATGGCTGGCTAATTAACTATTATAGATTGTTTCGATTTATTTTCAAAAACTACTCTATAAAGTCTATATATCCCTTATTGAGGCATTGAAAATGTTGGAGTACTTTCTAAATCCATGCAGACGAAATCGCTGGGGAAATGCTATAAATCTGTAGAGAGGTCAATTCTGTACAAGGAATATATTTTCAAAATAACTATCAGGGGGTGATTAGTGATCGATACTGGTGCCAAAAATGCAATCAGTAAAATTTTTGTCTGTCTGTCTGTCTGTCTGTCTGTCTGTCTGTCTGTCTGTCTGTCTGTCTGTCTGTATGTTCTTTATAGAAACAAAAACTACTCGACCGATTTTAACGAAACTTGGTGCAATTATTCTTCATACTCCTGGGCAGGTTATAGTATACTTTTCATCACGCTACAATCAATAGGAGCAGAGCAGCGAAGGAAAATGTTGGGAAAACGGGATCACATAGTGATCTATCAATGCACAGCCCAAACCACTGAACGGATCGAGCTGAAATTTGGCATGCAGGTAGATGTTATGACGTAGGCATCCGCTAAGATACCAGTAATGGTCCCATTTCGGCCTCCTCCAGAGGCAAATCGGCCGCTGTGTTATTGCGCAGTGGCTGATGCCTGTGGACGGTGAGCGTGGGTGGCTCGCCGTCCGATACCAGGCTGAGTCGACGACGCGTTGTGCTTCACGCGCGCCTCAAGGAGCCGTCAGCACCAGGGAAGGAGCCCCATAGGGTCGGTGCCTGCTAGGGTTGCGGAATTTGTTCGAAAGAGTTACCGCGGCCCTGGAACGCAAAGGGCACAAAGAGGAGCACGGGTGGGTTTTAGTCAGTAAAAGTCTGACACTCCCTACCGCTCCACCCAGGGCGGGAGGGGTCATTTGATGATTTCCCATCCAAAAAAAAAAAAAAAAAAAAAAAAAAAAAAAAAAAAAAAAAAAAAAAAAAGGCATCCGCTAAGAAAGGATTTTGATTAATTCTACCCCCAAGGGGATAAAATAATGAACGTTTAAGATGAACGTTTGTATGAAACTTTGTCAATTTTAAACCGATCGGGCTGAGAGTTTCAAAATCGGGGGTAAAGTAACTATTCCACGCGGACGAAGTCGCTGGCAGAAGCTAGTGATTGATAAAGTACGACACAGCTTCTAGACAGACAATTCTTACAAAAGTGTTAGACGAAATAATTATTTTCTAACTTTGAGAAATAAAGCCGCATAATCTATGTGAGCCATCCATCGACAGTGTGCTCATGGAACAGAAGGTACACAGTACTCGTTATGTTCTGTGCCGAAAAGAATCAACCAACGCAAAAAAAAGCTAAAATGTCACTCTCCGGAAAAGTGGTCACGCGGGTTTTTCAATTGAATTTACGGAGAAATGTTTTAAATATTAGGCAAAGAACATGTTCAGTTATTTTGAAACCAACGAAACATCAGTATAATACTTTATTTAAACAGAGTTTGTTTGAAACTAAACAATACCTGAGTGCTGCTTTTTGTACCACGATGTCAACAAATACGGCAGAGCGGTAAGGCGTTTAGTTTTTGCTGTTTGTAACAAAAAAGAAAAGCAATAATAATCCAAGCAATAATATTTCTCAAAACTTTAAAATTTGAGCGAGTTGTATATATTATATGAACAACAGAACGATTATTTTTTAGCTGTACTTAGAAAATATGGTTAGTATTATTAACTATTTATAGGTATGTTTGAATTGAACTTGTTGGAATGAAGTTATGAAACGTCGATGTAAATATAAAAGTGCCGCGTCAAGTAGGCAGCAAGAAACTGAAAATAATATTATTCCAGTTTTATTGAAACTACGCGCACAGTATTATATTTACTATTGAGCTACATCCATTGAGCATCTTTACTCTTCTATACGGGTTAAAAGGTACGTTTTTATAATTTAAAGAAAACCTAACCTTTGATGAATTTACAGTTCAATAAACTTATCATAAATCAAAGATAACAGTTGTAATGTACTCTCTGTAAACAGTAGGAAACTCGTGATTTCTAGAGTTTATCTACTATTTAATATTTGTCTGTACATGAAATTTAACAAGAAATGTTTTAGACATAAGTTTCCTTACTTTATGAACCCTAAAAACTGAAATTTGCAGATTGATAGAATCTAGAGACCAATCAGAGGATCATCTAATACTATAAAATTTCATATTCATTTGTACACTGCAAGTGCATTATTTTGGCAACCGCTTAAACACTTTTCTATATCTACTTTATTTAGTTAATATTTTTTTATATGTGGGAAATCATCAAATGACTTCTTTCGTGCTGGACAGAGCGGAAGGGAGTGTCAGAATCTTACTGACTAAACTCACTTGTGTTCCTCCTAATGCTCTTTACACCAGGGCGTTAGTGACTCTTTCGAACAATACCAGAATACTGATAAATACCTGATCTCTGTAAAATATCTGCCCATTAGCAACATAGCACCAATATTTTTTTGTAGTTTCAGTAAGAGAGATAAGAATAAACTATCTCCTAGAAGTATTGTGTTAGTTGTTGCCTGATTATTTTTTATTAATTAAAAATATTTAATTATAAGCCAACTAAAGGTAAAATTATGTCAATTTTAGGTAAATAGGTTAAAAATGATTAAAACTTGAATGAAACTTTGTGATACTGTTGTGTTTGATAGTTTTATACTTCTTCCTTGTGAGGTTGCCAAATATAGAATAGCCTTTGCTTACCAGAAGGTGGACTGTAGAATCTTCTTGTTTGAGTGCCATCTTCTATTAAAGGTTGGCGACCATCATGGCAATTTGGACCCTCGACACAGCAGCTCTAAATAGGGAACGTGTGTTTTTGTTGTACTATTGGCGCAGATTTTTAAGCCAAGATGTTCTTCTCCTTCCTGGACTTCTTTTCCCCTGTATCTTCCCCTGTGACCGTAGAATGGAGCATGCATAAAACCTAAAAAAAACTTGGTCATCAGCCTAGTGGAGGTTGTGGAAATCTTCTCTAGTTTTCTTCTCTTGGTCTATCCCCAATAGTGGATGCCTTTAGTTGAATGATGTTTAAAAACACTAAAATGTATAAAATAACTTTAATTTCGGAAGTTGGTGTTTTGATTGATTTTAAATTTTATGACACTGCCAAAATTAAAGTTATTCTATACTTTTGTGTTTTTTTATTTGGAAGTCAGTTGTATTTTTTATGTTTATATTTTACTTTTTAGTGGCGATGATACCCCCACTACTTAATTGACAGTATTCCCATAGTGGCTGGTTTGCCGATAAGGTGTTACTTTGTGTGCCTTCGCATTCCTAGTCCAGACCATCATCATCATCATATCAGCCGAAAGACGTCCACTGCTGGACATATTCCTCCCCCAATTGTCGCCATGACAACCAGTCCTGTGTATCTCGCATCTATTTTAAGTAGAGGAAATCACTGGTTTATCATTGAATTTCGAAGGTCTAAATATAATATTGCTATAACTAAACACAACGCAAAACTTCTGCTCGTGTGCTAAGTTTTAACCAAATTTATTCAGATGTTAAGAAGCAAAGAAATTACAAACAGACAGAGTTTCCCATTTAGAAATTATCGTTTCAATTCTGCTCTATCAACTTCAACATATTATCTTCTTTCACTCTATTTAATGCCAGTGTGCGAACAGCCTAAGGGTCAGCTCACACCGGAAAGCATCGCAGCGCGCTTTTTAAAATGTAGATTACCATATTGTATGAAATAAAATTATAATACGACACAAAATTTTATATTCTGTAAGATAATTCGGATACACTCTATAATAAGACTGTGTTGCTCCTCGTGAACTCGAATACACCCCGCAGCTTAGCAATACGCTGTGCAACGTGAAACATGGGGCCACTTCTTTCAAGCATCATTTCGTCAAATCACGTCTCAGTGTGAGCTGACCCTAGGAATAAAACTGGCAAACAATAAAGCAGAATAAACAGCAAATTTCGATTTAAAGTGACACAAAAATATTGTCAATGTCAAAAACGAAACTGAATGTCGTTTAATATAGAGCTGTCGAGTGCTATTTAGGCAAAAGTAGTAATAAATAATATCATAACATTATTTAAAAACGTTGACTGATGAGGAGGTACATTCACCAAGGTTGAGTTGCGCAGTCCTACTAAGATCCTATGCGTAAGCTTAAATTGCGAAGCGTGCATTAAAATGCTCTTAACGCAAAGTGGCCGACTAAAGCAACTGGGCTTGAGCACAAAGATTGTGAACGTGAATCTCTTCCAACCAAATAAATCAGTTCATGACGCTTATGTGTAGATCCAATTACTAAATGTGAGAAAAATCTACCAATAACGACACCCTATCACCAGGGTTGAGCTGTGAAGACTACGAATACGAAAGCAAAGGGCATCTTACAAAAAAGCCCAGTAAATTGGAGCACGAATCAACAACACTGAGCTTGAGTTTCAAAGCGCTTCCTCCAAAAATGTCGACGAATGAAGGGTCCCAAGTTGTATATTTGTGTTAAGTTCCAAAGCTCTTTCTCCAGAAACATCGGCTAAAAAGGAGATCCAACCTCCAGGCTCTAGCTGCAAAGACTGCGAATGCAATGAGCTTGGCAAAAATAAATCCACGAATGAGCAATTGCATTTATTATCACTGAGCCTGAGTAACGAAGTGCGTCCCATCAAAATAATGTCTGATGGGAGCCAACCGCAAATCTGCGATACTTGTGTTGCTTGTGAAGAGCCTGCCACAAAAATGCCAACCGATGAGGAGATCCATGCACGAAGCGAAATGTATAGCAAAACACTTTTCACAAATATATCAACTGAAAGTTCCCAAAATACGTGTTGCGGAGAACGTGCATCTGTCGGAACAGAATCGGGTACAATTAGTCCAAATTCGTATGTATTTCTTACTTTTATGTCATGTTATTCCGACGTAAATTTAAGTACCTAATCGATATCCCGCGCTGTAAGGCATCGCGCTTCGTGTTCGGAACTCCTTAGGGAAGGTTCATATCTGACGGAACATGCGTCGCGTATTATCGGTCGCGTAACGCCAGAATGTATAGAAAAGCAAATGAGCGTTCACACTCAACCGATGATACGTTAGTGCGTCGAGTGTGAACGGTCAAGTGTTTTTCACATTTGTTGCGCGACCGATAATACGCGACGCATGTTCCGTCAGATATGAACCCTCCCTTATTCGCTAAAGAGCGCAGACGCTTGGTAGACTACATACCGGATAAATCCTAATTAACATGAAATGAATGTCGCTTACCAATATTTGATATTGTGTACAGAACAAGTTCATTCAAAAAAGGAATGCCCTTAAAGGTTCCGATTAGGACATTGATATTAAAATGTTTAGGTACCTTTGATTTGTTTGTGGTTATTTATTCATAAGTCCGAGACTTCATATCGGATGAAATTACGAACTTCCATAAAAACTTTCATTCCTTATGTAATTCGTTTTCTTAGTGCACCTTCGATAATGTAAATAACGAACGCTCGTTGTAAAATGTTATGCTTCATTCAAGCTAACACCAGCTGTTTAGTTTAGGCTGTGCGTTTTCTATCAGTGAATTAATTTATGTAAGACTTTTATTGTCTTCCAAATATTAATACAGACTCTACTACACAGGCTCTTCCAGTACTGAGATTCTATAAAATTATGTCAGTCGCATACACTACCTACGTTTCGATCCCTATGTACGAAGCCTAACTTTCTAATCTTTTCAATCTAGTTACCGCTAAGGAGACTATTGGTCATTCTGTGTAACAATCGCGTTAGGAACACCGTGCCGTGTGGACGTGTCTGACAATGGCCGATAAAATATGTATTTTACTACCATGTTTCGTTATTGTTCTGTGTTCTAGTCAAATCAGAGCCATGGGTCCCTTGAGTCCTCTCGATCCGTCTTCGTATTCGCGGCCTGGTAAGTTTCTGAACTTTTTATTTTAAGCTCGTTCAGTTGATGCAAAAGTTGTCTTGGCTCGTAGATTACGCTATTAGCGATAAGATCACCATTGAGCTCATTTTTATTTTGGTATACCTACGATAATGCGAATTCTATCGATTTTTTCGTAGGTAAGTTATGTATCAACAAAATGGAGATAGGTCGACATTGGAAATAATCGGCTTATTATCTTCAATAAAGGTCTCACATTGATGAGATAACCCCCTTCTTTTGATCCCCAATAAACAATTTACTTTGCTGGACATTGAGTGGTCTTTACTTCTATTAATCATAAACATAAATGGCATTCTTATAAAGTAGATGAAAAAAACGCATTATCTACCCACAGAAATAAATTAACTAGTTTTTTTTTCATTATAATGCTTGATGAATGCTTAGATGTGTTTGTCTCGTTGCAGAACTGGCGATTATAAAACACATTTCTTTGAATTTAAACGTCGATTTTTCAAAGCATGTTCTGAGTGGACAGGCTAAGATAGACTTCGATGTTTTAAACGATATCAACGATTTGGTAAGTTGAAAGTTATTTTTTTAATCGCAGCTTATTTTGGGGATTGCAGTAACAGAGATAGTGTAAATGTAGTAGCATTTTTTTCGTATCGAAGACCATTCTTTCAAAGTAATTGCCGCTACCAAACTGTGCAGGTTGATATACCGAAACAAAGCTTATCTAGCGGTAGGAGTCTGAGAAGTTATGGTAGGTGGATGACCATGGGTGGTCGACACCAAGCCGAAATGGTTCGGTTCCGTTTATCGCTGTAGATCCGAGCATTCGGTTCATCGCTCTTTTCGAGCACTGGATGACTAGTTATTAAAAATTGAACTATTGTTAAAATCAATGGTATAAATAATCCCACCGACGGTTAGCATATTCTCTGAGAAAATAGTGATATCGGTTTAGACAATAGTTATCAGACAGAAGAATCGATATGTCAATCATTTCTTAATGGTAGGGGAGCCCACGATGCTAAATGGGGATTTACTCGAGCGTCGTAGAGACCTATTGGGTTGCAAAGCTTAGGTGATAAGAAGAAAAAAATGTTATATGATAATACCTTTTCATCGGTGGGGGAAGCAGCTATAGATTTTTAAATATGTAAAAAAAAACTGTTGCATGGACATCCTCGAGCGCGTCAGATATTGATAGCATCAATGCCCTACGTATTTTTAATAATGTACGTATGTTAATCTGATCGTTTGCATGATGAGGGTGGTTGTATGTAAGGGTTGAAAATGAAAAAAAATAAAAAATAATCGAGCGCGTCAGATTTTCTAAGGGAGTGCTAAGTGCACTAAAAAAAAGCTCTCATTCACTAATCTGACGATTTCGATGGGACGCAAACTCACGGCCATTTTCAAAATGTGCAAAAAAAAATCGCCATTTTGAAATACTCAAGCGCGTCAGATTAAGATATATATGGTTCATCTTTATGTTCTAAACGTACTATCTCATAATCTGACGATTATCTAGAGGGATTCGCCTGATCTGACAAAAAAATTTAGAAAAACGGTTCACCCTAAAGGCCATCCCTGCAACTTCTCGCTAATTCCATTGCTTAAAATTGTACTTATGACATTTTTGAGCTCAAAATATAATTTATGTGATATTTTGAGCTCGCTGAGTTCAAAGAAATAATATTTCTATGCATTTGAGCTCTCCCAGCTCGAAAGTCTGATAGAAGTTTCATAGAACACTATTTTTGGAATTTTCAAACCGTAATAACTTTTGAATGGAACAAGCAATTTTCACCCGTTGGCGGCATTCGATGCAGTTTTATGATCCTCATAAGTAATTTTCTAGTTTTAATTGATCGAACCAAAAATTTCGGAGTAATCCCGAAAAAACACTTTTTCGGGTTTCTTTCGTTCAAGATATCTCTCGAACGAATCAATCGATTTGGACCAGCATGGTGGCGATCGACGTGGTTTTTCAAGCTCAAGAGCGGATTAGTTTTAGTAGTTGATCGATAAAGCCGTTTAAAAGTTATTCAAAAAAAAAAACCTTTTAAATTTTATTTTCTTTGAGATTTTTCAATATTTCTCAAAATCGATCACTCCAAATCGGTTCAAATTCACAAGAAATCTAATTTTGAGGGAACTCTTTAGAACGCCGTTTAGTAGATTCCGATCGGTTTATTTGTTTAAAAGTTATAAGCGAGTCACATAGTCACACACATACATACAGACATAGTGACAACATCGCGGGGGTAGTCAGGGAAGCTTCCTATGACCTTAAAACGTCGAGATCTGATGAAAACTAGATTTTTGCAAAACGGGGTGAAAACAATAACTTCCCGATTTTTGAAAATCTTCGATTTTCTTAGCGGGAAGTTATTTTTTTTAGTTTTTTTTTAACATCATTGATCTTAATTAATTGAAAAGCTCAGGAAGAGAAAGAGTGAGAGAGGAATAGAAACGTGGAGAAGGAAATGTAGGCATCACGCAGCGGCACGCATTTAACTTTATCGACGAATTTTTGTTATTTCGGCTTGCGGAAATCGTCAGATTATATATTTTTCATTATTCTTGAATTATTTCCTTCAAAATAAAAAAAAAATTAGCTACGCTCGAGAATGTCGAGATGACGTTTTTTTTTTACAACTTGTCTGCCCTCCCCTTTCTTTACGTCACTCTCAAATTGTCAGATTAGTGGAATATACACTTTTTAGGATGTAATTAACTCGCCCTACCTTAATCTGACGCGCTCGAGAATTTCTGATGGTCAATTTTTTTTTACTAATCTGATCCTGTATCCTTCACGGGCGGCCTTATATATGGGCCTCATGTTTGGTGGAGGTACTTAACCGGGTACAAGGTATCCCCCTGTATATTAATCTGCCGCGCTTTTGAAAATCCCGAAATCCCCGCTTGGGCTCCCCTACTATAAGTAGCGATCTTCAATGATAGGCACCTTCTTTTTGACACATTATTCAGCATTAGCTATTATATTTATTTGTTTAATTCAGACAACAGTGCTCCATTTTTGTTGGTAAACTTAAAAATTATGTTAAGTTAGCAACTGAACTGGGTACAAATACACACCATGATACAAGTCATCAAAGATATTAAGTTTGATAAATTCACTAGTAGGCTAGTAATTTAAAACATTTTAGGTCGCAATAAATTGCACTGTCCGGATTTTTTCGGAATTTATTGGGATATTATGCCATTAGTCTACACACACTTTTTCGATTTCTGCTGAGCGATGTGCTAAACGCGTGGTGCTCCATATACTACACTAGCTGCTGCCCGCGACTTCGTCCCCGTGGAATCCCCGATTTTAAAACATTCTTTATCGCTGCTCCGCTCCTATTGGCTTAAGCGTGATGATATATAGCCTAAAGCCTTCCTCGATAAATGGTCTATTCAACCCAAAAATAATTTTTCAATTCAGACCAGTAGTTCCTGAGATTAGCGCGTTCAAACAAACTCTTCAGCTTTATAATATTAGTATAGATACCTGTAATTTATAACATTTTGATTTATAAATTGTAAACGGTGAATTCTACAATAAAGTCAATCCGTAGATAATTCAAACTTGAGCCATTTTACCAAAAACTAAATTGAAGCCTAGAAAATTGAAAATCAGTGTGACTATCAGTTGACAATGGTTCTTAGTATGTAAAATTAATCGAGTACAATGAATGAAATCGTATAAAGAACAACGGACAGAATGGGTATAACGTTGTAGCAATTTCTTACCTATCTTAAAATGAAGATCCGCATAATCTCAACATTTTATTCTATGGCAGCATTACTCTAATCTATACTTAATATTATAAAGCTGAAGAGTTTGTTTGTTTGTTTGTTTGTTTGTTTGTTTGTTTGTTTGTTTGTTTGAACGCGCTAATCTCAGGAACTACTGGTTCGAATTGAAAAATTCTTTTTGTGTTGAATAGACCATTTATCGAGGAAGGCTTTAGGCTATATATCATCACGCTTAAGCCAATAGGAGCGGAGCAGCGATAAAGAATGTTTTAAAATCGGGGATTCCACGGGGACGAAGTCGCGGGCAGCAGCTAGTGAAACAATAAAAAAGCCACAGCGGTTTAAAAAGTCCAATAGTTTCCGTTACAAATGATCGGCCACCACTGCTCCCTTTTAATAACTGACAATTTTTTTCTTGTAGTAAAATTGTTATAATCAAAGAATAGCAAAAAAATGGTAATCCAACTATGGGGAGATATCCCAATACTCAATAGCCATTAGGTCTACCTACATATGCATACTGTTTGAAAGGGACTTTGCTACTAACACAGCTATTCTACTCATTTAGTACGCCCCTACGGAGTGTAGGGAATCTACGTATGCCAAATATCAGTTTTCTACGACCATTAGTTTCGAACTGTGTGTCCTGGATTTTTTTTATAAATGACAAAATAATAATTTAAAAATCCAGTCATGCCAAGAAGTACCGTGTTACCCAGTTAATGGGTTGTGGAGGTCTGGTAGGCAGCCGCTCCACGTTAAACACTGGTATTCAGCTGAATCCGGTATGACTGGAAGCCGACCCCAATATAGTTGGGAAAAGGCTAGGCAGATGATGATGATAGGTAAAATATGCTATTACAATGTACTAGCAGCGCCCCGCGGTTTCACCCGCGTAGTTCTCGTTCCCGTGGGAATGCGGGGATAAAATAGTATATATAGCGTATGTTACTCATGGTGAATGTAGCTTTCTAATGGTGAAAGAATTGTTGAAATCGGTCCAGTAGTTTTTGAGTTTATTCGTTACATACAAAAATATAAAAATACAAATCTTTCCTCTTTATAATATTAGTATAGATTAAAAACATTGATGAGTACATCCCTGATAGACACATTTTTAGCTTTCGAATGGTGAAAGAATTTTTTAAATCGGTCCAGTAGTTTTTGAGCCTTTTCATTACAACCAAACAAACAAAGTTTTCCTCTTTATAATATTAGTATAGATAAATAATAACACCTTTTTCAGGTATTAGATGCTAGCGGTCTAAGCATCGAGTCGATAGAAGCCGAAGATGGCTCGCAACTACAGTACAAAATGGGGGACCATTTACCCAACATGGGCTCAAAGCTGACCATATTACTGCCGAAGCAGCTTACTGCAGGAGAAAAGTAAGTTCATTTCAAATATAGGCGATTTTAGACACGTAAGTACATATTATGTACCAAATGAATTATTTCTTCTTCACGAAAAGTGTTATTTATGGTCTGACTTTCTTCATTTCCAATGCCAAAACGCGTTGTGTTGAGAATATTGTGAATGCGATCAACACGAATTTTGATGATCTTTTTGCCACAACACGGAATGGCCGTGCCATGACGCAAAATTCGCGATGTGGCTGTTTGAATGACGCCGCAACGCGTTGTGAGCTTTTTTCGATCCTCGAGAGTTTACGGCATAATAGCCGCATATGTATATCTAACAGGTAGGTAGGTTGTTGGACATGCTATAACAGCATTATGTATTACAGTTTAGTGCAATAAATCACCTTGACATAGATTTAAAATAAAACATTTTCGTTACGCAATCAATATCGATCGCACAAATCGAAAATATTTTCTAATGTGTAGCACGTATTATATTATGTTTGTGCCTGCAAATGGAGGTCGCAGTTTGATGAAAAAAGAATGACAACTAACTTCTGTATTTATTTGTATTCGGTTGCCTTGTGATACCGTTTTCACTGTTTAGCTATTTTGCTTGTTTCATCTCTAGCTCGATTATGACCGTTTCTGGAACGAAATTAATGCTGCGTAAAAAATTAAACGCATGTCAAGTGATGCGGATGGCTTATTGATACATTATTATATCCAACCAATCACAACAGTTTAGGCGCCCTTGACAATTTGTATAATACATTTCTCGATAGTCGATAAACTCGCGCAGACGAAAAGGCGCAACAAAGTTTGTAAATCCCGAAAGTTAGGGCCAACGGACGAAACCGCTCATTCACTAAAAAGGTTCTATAAGTGGTTATTGAAAAGGTTCTATAAGTGGTTATTGAAAAGGTCCATGAGCGTGGAGAATTGATATTAGTAATGCCAGGGCAGAATCAAAGATTCACTCCAAAAAATACATAGCATGGCGACTCCTATCCTTACAACATAATGCCAACATTTCTATCGAGATAAAAAAGACGCGCGCGTTCGGTTAAACGCAAATGACTTTTTTATCTCAAGTAGGTACAAGCAGCTTAGTTCGCAAGCAAAACTCTTCTTAAACTTACCCTTTTTCTCTAAAAAGACAATGCATGACATCCAACAAGGCAAGTGAAGAGGCGGATGTGTCGAGCAAGCCGTGCCCGAATGAGAACAAAACCGCCAGCGACGATTTCACAGCACCCCAAGACGCTATACCATTAGCGTTCAACGGATTTATGTACAAACCGAAAGTGGATAGTATTAAAGACGGGCAAACAATCTCAAAAATGAGCTTTTCAACTTCTGCGGATAGGTGCTGTGATACAGCAGGAGCATCCGCTCCTGAGGAGTATGATGGACATAGGTTAGCAGCAAGGAGTCGGTAAAGGCTGGAGGATTAAGCCGTTGTTAAGCCTCGTCCGTCTAAGTTCGTGCTTTAGGCTAGCAGCGTACTCCTGCGCAGAAAATGAAACGGCCATTATGTCAGAGAAATCACTTAATTAATGACTGTGCATTTCGTTCTCACCTATAATACAACATATGTTAGAATATAACAGAAATTCGTATCCAATAAGTAGCTGGTATTATTTGCTTTGTTTGACACTAGCTGGTCATGAAACTTCGCAATACTGACAAACCTCAGGAATACATAGAAAAATGATATGTGAACGGACGAGGCTTTACCTCGTATATTTCATGCCTCGTATCGTCTTTTAAAATTGAGGAGGTACGAGAATGTCGAGGCCACGACTTGGGACTCCAGCCTGTATTTATAAGTAACTGTAGTTGTGTAGTTCAGAAATGTTTTATTAGGTGCAATGTTTCATTGTAGACCGTAGATACAAATAGTTGAGGCAAAGATGCATTAGAACCGTTTAACGTTCTACAATTTTCTGTTTAGTACGAAAATATACATAATGCAAAACCTCATTAGCTAGAATTCGAACATTTGAATAGCGACTAGCCATCGACTCTATACCTATTCCAATATTAACCTTCCTTTTTCTCTTTCTAGGTTAACAGTTAAGATAAAATACAGTACCGACCCTCAGGCTTCTGCTTTGCAATGGCTGGATCCAGAGCAAACGTCGGGGAAGAAACATCCTTACATGTTCAGTCAATGTCAGGTAACTGTTCTTTTTGATTAATTCGTAGTAAGTATTGTAACGACGGTGGGCGAGGTAGCAATAAATAATAAGCTTATTTGCGAGCACAAATAGAAGAGATATATTCTATTAATTCAATTCCATTTTATACATTGACGGTTATCCTACCTCTTTCTGATATAACGGATGAACGATTTTGATGAAATTTAAAGAAAGATTTGGATTGGGTCAAATTTTTAACCTGGTAGTTCATTTCTGGGAAATAATGATACAACTTTTTCGTAGACGAAGTCATCAGTAAAAGCTAGTTTATATCGGAATTCTGGGGGATAAACCTTATCTCATCTGTATTGGTGTCGGTTTCCACTTGCCACGATTAAATAATGAAATAGCACATACCAACTAAGATCTGGCCTCGTAAGTACCTACATATTTATGAATCAGAGAAATAAATATCAAATGTTGGAACAACAAACTCTATGCTATAATAGAGAAAGTTTAAATTTAAATACATAATAGTGATGCCGATATTTGAGTCGGTGGCGATGGATTGAATTATAAATTTTATTCTACCTACCTTGGTATTTTCATTTCATAGATACAGTACAACGTAACAAATCAGATATTCTCATATTTCAAACAATGAGCGTAACAATCGCTAGTAATAAATAACAGCAATAATACATGAAAACAATTGATTGATGACATAGTAAAAATATAATAGAATTTGTTTATAGTGAAACAGTACATTTAGTTTTGTAATTGACCAATCACTTGTATCTAAAGTACAAAATAGATGATCATACACCGCAAATGACAGAAAGCATGAACATTATTGGGCATGAGCGTGGTTTTAGAATAGCTTCCTTTTTAAATTCATATGCACGCTGACACAAATGTTGTGTCGTAATTAAATCACAGACTTGATCAGTAATAAAAAAAAGACATGGAATGCAAAAAATTGCACTGTGTTGAATTTTTGGGGTGTTGTTAGGATAGATATCAAAAGTGTAAAACCAACTTTGACAGAACTATGCTTACAGCGTGCTGCTTTTTCAGATTTGGACTTCTAAACGGTTGTCCTTCAAAAAAGTCACCCAGTGTCAGTAATTATAAAGTAGACAAATTTTTCTATAGTTACATTTTAAGTTCAACCGCAATTAGCTCAGGTCGTCCGAAACTGAATACTTGGTGTTACACTATTGGTATCCATTCTAAAGACATCCCGAAAATTAGTACACAGTGCAATTTGTTATGCGACCTAAAGCGCTTGATCTGACAAGTAACTGATGGGATATTTACATTTCAATGTTTTAAAAGTCTGTCAAAGAACTACAAAACCGAAAACAAAATGGTTTTAGCACCAGTATAAGGGAAAGCACCAGTTCATTGTACATTAAAGACCGACCGAAGGTTCGGTTTCGGTTTCAGCCAGTTTCGGCCTAAAAGTCGTGTTTCGGCCACAGTTTCGGTTTCGGCTAAAATTTGACCGAATCTTCGTCCTCGCCGAAACTCAGTGTTCGTTGCCTGTGATCGCTAGTTAGTAAACTACCTAGATTTTTTAATATAATTATATTATATATATTTAATATATTTTCAAAAATTATATTATTCATAGGAACATTAAAATATTTAGACTAAGAGGCTCTAGTTTAGGTAATATCAATTTCTGACAAAGATAGAGTAAGTTATCAACACATTATTTTAATTCTTGTTCTTTTTTAAATAACATAAATATTATTTTTTGTTACTTACCAATTTAACTGTCATATTATGTATAAAATATAACCAACTAAATTAACATCTACTTATAGCATGTTAAATAAAAAAGTGCTATGTCAGGTTTCGGCTGAAACTAAGATCAGAAACGAAGGTTCGGTTTCGGCAGAAAATCCTGTTTCCGTCGGACAATATTGCGCATACCTACATACATATGTATCATTTACAATTTCTTCATCAGCCAATCCACGCGCGCTCCATTCTACCATGCCAAGACACACCCGCTGTGAAGTTCACATACGACGCAGAAGTGACGGCACCTGAGGAGTTCACAGTCCTCATGAGTGCCTTGAGGGGTGAAGCGAAGAGTAACAAGACTACTTTCAGGCAGCCAATGCCTCTGCCTTCGTACCTCGTGGCCTTAGCTGTAGGAGTTCTAGAGTCCAGGACGCTTGGACCTAGGTGAGTAATTTAAAATCTATACTAATATTATAAAGCTGAAGAGTTTGTTTGTTTGTTTGAACGCGCTAATCTCAAGATTCAAGATTCAAGATTCAAAGCATTTATTTCAAATAAACCCTTTACAGGCACTTTTGAATTGTCAAGTCGAAAGAGGTGAAGCTATCTGCACGTTCCAAAGCGTAGATCTCTATGGAGAAGAACGTGCAAGAAACTCCACGGACACTCTTTTAAATCATGTTCTGTATTACATAACTTTGGTTACATCCTTGGTGCTTCTATGTGTGAGGACAATGCAGAGAAAAAAAAAAGGAAACTATAAAACAATTCAAAGTATAAAGATTAAAACAAGTCAGTGGCAGTTAAGAGGTGACCAGTCTCAACCGACGGCGCCCGTTCACGAACATGACGCGTGTATCGGCACCATTTAGCTCAACCATTTTGAAGGGAACCGAATGATCCGACACACGCGCCACCATCAGCGAGACATTTGAGCGAGCATGACATACTCTCAACTGCCATTTTAGTTCAAGTCACAAAATAAACTATAACCTGTAAATGGCTCCATGGTACTCACATTTACAATATTTGAAAATAAACTGCTTCTACATTATACAAAACTATGGTTCACAATGACCAAGCAAATACAAGTAAAAAAGAGAAATTATTTATTCTCAAAATAAAATTATAAAAAAAAAGAATAAATAAATGAGACAAAAAAAAAGGGCGAGCATCTCTTCCAAATAAAAAATCCTAACTTGTTTACCCAAGTGGTTGAGGCTGTGGAGCAGGACCGGCATTTAGCCAAGCATTTTTATCAAGGATATAATCTTCCAGTTTATAATATGCTTGCCTACATAGTGTGCGTTTTATGCATGTTTTAAATTTTCTCTCATTTAATTGAAGGATATCGACTGGTATTTTGTTATAAAATTTTACGCAATACCCCATAAAAGAAGTGTGTACTTTAGCCAATCTAAACCTAGGTTGATCTAATTTGTTTCTATTTCTAGTATTAACATTATGCCTGTCGCTGATCTTATTAAAAATATGAAGATTTTTCCGAACATATATAATGTTTTCATATATGTATTGACAAGGTACCGTCATGATGTTAATTTCCTTAAACAGTTCCCTTAGAGAATCGCGCCAGCGGAGATTGTAAATGGCTCTAACTGCTCTTTTCTGCAGAATAAAAATAGACTCTATGTCTGCAGCCCGTCCCCATAGCAAAATACCGTAAGACATGACACTATGAAAGTAACTAAAATAGACCAGTCTCGCGGTATCTACATTAGTAAGTTGACGGATTTTTCTGACAGCATATTATTTATTATTATATTTACATGTATGCACACTCATGCAACGCACGCGCACGTTGACTGTCTAAATTTGTGATGTAATGGGGGGCCTGGAGCTCTAAAATACAGGCTTTCGCTTAGTTTGGACTCCAGATTCTCCCACAAATTACCTTATGTCTCTTCTCGAAATACCTGTAAATACCTGTATATGCTGCTGAACTTAGCCGTCCTGCAAGTGATGCTAAATGAGGTCCCCATTATAGCCTTGAGTCGAGCGTTATCCCCAGGAAAACTGTGCTTTCGACGAATTCTAGTTTCTCTTTATTCAATACTATTTCCTCAATACTACTTTTAACATTCGGTAAAACAAATCTAATACATTTGGTTTTTTTCTCATTTAATACTAAATTATTAGCAGTAAACCAATTTTGGACCTGCTGTAGGGAGTCAGGAACTACTGGTTCGAATTGAAAAATTCTATTTGGTTTGAATAGACCATTTATCGAGGAAGGCTTTAGGCTATATATCATCACGCTTAAGCCAATAGGAGCGGAGCAGCAATAAAGAATGTTTTAAAATCGGGGATTCCACGGGGACGAAGTCGCGGGCAGCAGCTAGTATAAAGAAGTACAATATTGTTTATGTTTTCTTCAATGTTTGTAAAGCTTGGGGTTCATGACAACAAAAACAGGCGATTAAATAACCATAATTAGACACGTTAATTCAAAAGCCCTAATTCCAATTTTAAACACTAATTATAAAACACAATCTCACTTTAATACGCAGTTGAAGTTCGCTATCGAAGTTAGCCGTTGTATCGCAAATCCAATACTGACTCGATTGTGGACTATACAGGCCTTATATAGTCAGTTAATTCCAGAACCTACAAATGTAGAAAGATCTATAAAGTTCGCGTATAGGTATTTCAGTCGCGACTGACTAGGTGTCGAGAATTTTAGAATGTTCTCGCATAGAAAAGTCTCGAAAGTTCTTGACTTTTTCAGCTATTCGACACTAGATGGTGTTAGTGGTAAAACTGCCGCTATCTTCGTTGCTTTAATTGTGGCGTGGCACGCAACAGCAATACAGGTTATGTCTATGCTCTTAGACGTGAAGTTGCGGACATCAGCCCGAAAGGCTTTTTTAGTAACAGAAAAATACATGCTACCTGAGGGCTATTCGTGAGTGGAGGTGCGGATAACGCTAGTAAAATAATATGGGTATTCATACGAAGCGGATCCTCTGGTTCGCTTAAAGAAAAAAAATACTTTATTTACACCAGAATCATCTGCCTAGCCTTTTATTGGGGTCGGCTCCCAGTCAAGCCGGATTCAGCTGAATACAGCAGGTAGCCGCTTTACATAAAATACTGATTTTACGTGAAGCGGCTGCCTACCAGACCTCCACAATCCATTAACTGAGGAACACGGTACTTCTTGGCAAGACTGGTGTCAGATTCTTGTTAGTGAAAAATTAACATTTACCAAGTTTAAATCAAACTATGTCGTAGAAAATAGCTGCCTCAGAGTCTTTTTTTATTTATGTTATTATGTGGCGGTAATACTGTATTTTTTAATTATAAAATAACCGGCTTTTGTCATCTCTCCAGATCAAAAGTATGGTCGGAAAAGGAGGAGATCGAGCGCAGTGCGTGGGAGTTCGCGGAGACTGAGAAGTACCTGCAAGCCGCGGAGAAGCTGTGCGGCCCCTACGAGTGGACGCAGTACGACCTCCTGGTGCTGCCGCCCTCCTTCCCCTATGGCGGGATGGAGAACCCTTGCCTGACCTTCGTGACACCCACTCTCCTGGTAAGTTCATAAAGACATAAATCATACATAACACTATACTGAGTGGACGCAATACGCCCTGCTGGTGCTGTCGCCCTCTGTCCACTATGGGGGATTCAGAACCGCTGCCTCACCTTCGTTCGTTACACCTACGCTTTTGGTCCGTTTTTCTTTTTCAAATAAAAAAATTGTGAGTTATTTTTCGGAACGTGTCAACGTCAACGTCGTATACAGGGTTATTTGTAAAACACTAACAAGCTCTTAAGAGGTCATTGTACTCATCATTATGAACAACTTTTACTAAGGGGCCAAACCTGAAATCGCGAAAAAAAAACCAGCTGTTCCTTACATTTATGTTCGTATAACTAATCAAAATGTAGGGAACAGCTGTTTTTTTTCGCAATTTGGAATTTGAAAAAAAAAAAATGCATTTGCATATAAGTTAGACTTTTATAGAAAGTCCTTTCTGGCAACAAATGCGAATGCTGAGTATATTAGATATGATCTCCAGGTTGAAAAGCGATTGAGTTTAACCCATACGAAATTATTATTTGTTCCATAACGAAAAAAACTTCAGACACCTATTGCTACGCATGGCGAACTGAACGAGAGTTTGAATACATGAAATGGACTCCACACTACTTATACGTCTGCCTATCCTTTAGGAAATACAGACAGGATGTTATAACGCAATGGATAACATAGCAATATGAGAGTTCAAATCGATTGATATTGTTAGGAGCTTGGCGTTCGTGACAGTAAAATAGCCAAAATAAACACTTTCAATTTTAAATGTTAGTTTATTAAATGCAATTGCACTACTGATCACTTTAATTCGCATTTGAAGATCGCTTTCGAAGTAATATCCGCCCGTAATCCAATACCGGCCCGGTCAGGGTATATGCAGGTCTTATATAAGGCGTCAGTTAGTTCCAGAACCATGGAAATATAAAATACAGGAGAAGTAGCAAGGGGGCGTGTCGGTGTCTGCGCGACATGGTTTGACCGACCATATCATACGCAAATCGAATCCGCGAACTAATGCGCTTCCAGCCGTGAGCGTGACAAGATATAATAATGCTGTGTTGTTCAGTGGTTTCTTGTAAAAACCGAAGCCTAAACCAAAACTTTGTTAATCATGGGATCACTTACCTTATCAAAGTACAAGTATTTTACTATATTTCTTTAAGATTAAATGTTATTTATTGTCTTTATAATAATGAAAAACAACAAAATCGTAAAATATTTCTAGCTTCTACTACGTTATTTTTGTTTTCAAAAGTCCCAGTGAAAATAACATTTTTAAAATAAATACATTGCTCCTTAACCGCTTTCTAAGTTTGTCGCTGGATAAGCAATGTAAAAATCACAAAACGATACTTTACTAAGGGGATGTACCGCGTAGTACGGCCGCTGCTTCTTGCGACAAGTTAGTGATGTACTTGTGAAGATATACTAAGTAGGATATCGACAACAATGTCGATTGACGAATGAAATAAACAAAGCCAACTTTTGTATAGTTGATTAAATTTATATAATCGGTGAAGTGTTTTTGACTTTGAATTAGCGTATATTATGCCTTATCCTCGTGCTACTTCCTTACTGGTTTATGGCAATCGTATTTTACTTCCGATAAAGCTTTGAATGCATTGTAGTGACTTGCTTAAAATAAGTCAACATATTCATGCTATTTATTTGTTACCCATGGGCATTACACATACCCATATGTGTAATAAATGCAAGAAACGATAAATTTCCGATTTAGTCAATCACTAGCGTGTGTGTAAAATAAATTGCTTTTGCATAAAACAACAATAGCGACCGTTGTTTTTGTGTAAGCTGTACGGTATATGGTAAATATACACTATGTTTATTAGGATAAGGTTTATAATTGATTGTGTAGTACAGTATGAAAATGAAAATAATATATCTAGTTTTAATTTCCGCGATTATTTGTGGGTTGCAGTTATGCACCTCCCTCCCGCCCGCTATATTATGCACATGCAAGATTAGGTACCTACAAGGCAAATGCAAGGATTTTATGCACGTGCAGGAAGGCAAAGCAAAACCCAACACCATTACCGACACGTGTTTCGCCTCTCCACGAGGCATCCTCAGGGGACGTGTTGACTCGCCGACCGTTGAGTTGCGACTGAGAATTTAGTACTTTTTTTTTTTTTGAATGGACCACTCGCAGTTCAGCACACTAAGGCTGGTTACTGCTCAGCCGGACAATGAATTTAGTACAAGGCACCCCCCCTTTTTATACACTACCACCGTTGGTTATTTGTGTACAACTACCCACAAATGTTCGCAGTAAAGGGGAATTTCTGTAGTTTAAGAATTGCGGGTGTGTGACTGCGTACCTATTGCTTTTACTGAACTGCATCCGTTGTAGTTGCCGTGTGGTAGGGCAGAACAGGAGACATAAGTTTCCGACACATTTTCGGCTACGGGGCATATCTCCTTGTTCATTATATCTATGTCAAGAATCTTCCAGTTTGTGGTTGGTGTGGAAAGGTATAGAAAGTTTGCGTGCATACATACCGGTCCACGGCGGTCCCGCGTTCTAGGCGGAGCGGTCATAATCCCCTAGATTCTTATTGGGCTATTATATCTTATTGGAAATGGTGCAGAGCTTTAATAAAAGTTGTTTTACAATTAGAAAAGTATTTATTTAATGAAAATACGAAGTTATTTTTACAAAATACAGCCCAGAATCGTCTAAAATATTAAATAAAAATGTAATAAAATTGTCCCCCGTTTTGAAATGCTTTTTACTATTATAGTGTAAGCTTTTCATATTGGGATGTATACTCTAGATTGTGTAAATGAATTTCACAGTCGTTATTGTATTTAAAAAAAGTAAACATGATAATTATGTACAATATTTACATGCAAAAATTCTCACGTTTTTTCATTTTGAATTTCCTTAGGTATAATAAATAGCTTACAAAACAAATAACATTAAAATTATCCTACACCATTATTATACTCTTATATTAAATACTACCTTTACTCTAACTATACTTCTAATAAATCTAGGACTTCTTTCCTTAATAAGCCTTTTTTCTTTCTGGGGAGTTTCCGAAGACCAGTGATGAAGGGGTCTGAACATAACAAGAGTCTATTAAGTAAGTCGGTATTAGTGATTTCTCGTGTGAATTTTCGCGTATGATCTCGCCTAAAAGTTTTTAGATTTTTATTGTTTGATTCCGCTGCCTCCTCGGAAAGCTCCCCGATAGATAATAAGGCGTGTCCTGAAATATCAGACCCGTGGACAAGTATCTTGCTGATCAGAAGTATCGAGCAATGCATTCACAGTGGAAGAATCGACATTGGATAATTCGGCCAATCGTCTACGTTTCGATCGCTTGCTAAGCTCAGAAAAATCTTTTTTAGGACGGCCGCTGCTTATGCCGCCGCCGTGAGATGGCCCCGGCAGATTTTCCGTCACCTGAACGCACTGTGCAACACTTCTTTTTAACTCTATACATTCAATTATATCTAACCAATCAGAGTGCTTATTTAAAAAGACAGATTTTGTACATTTTGTCTTTTTCCAGAATTTATCAAGACTCTTACACAAATTGACCAGTCGATGAGATAAAGGCGTAATATCTATATTTTCAATGTCCTTTAGATAGCCTGTAAAGGTTTCTAAGGCACGTTTCTTCCTGTCTGAAGACTTTTCAGAAACCCAAATCTCAAAATAATGCCTTCTTGAAAAGGAACATTTCACAAAAGTACCTAAAAAGAAAAAAACAAACTTAATAGAACAGTTCGTAGTATCGCTACCATTGCGACTACGAAGGCGTAGCAGATATCTAGGGGGTGCATAGGGTAAGCTTGGACAAAATTTCAACATGTATTTGATAAAAGACAGATATACCTTCATTTTTAAATAAGTAAGAACAGGTGCAATTGGGTGCAATTTTTTAAAATACTAGCTAAAGTCAAACTACGAGTAATATTATTTTTTTAAATCTGTCAACGTAGCATCTCGATTATATAAAAACTGCGATAAATACATGCAAAAATTATAATGAAAATAAAAAAACTTACCAGTTTCTTGGATATCCATCACACAAACAGTTTAACAAACAAACAATTTCCGAGATATCACTAATGACAAATACCGTGCGGATGAGTCACCGTTAACAGCGATTGCAACAATTGCGATGCTTTCACTTTCGAGGTCAAACAGGTAGTGGTAATTGAAGTAAATGGGTCACATATTTATACCCCCAGGTAGCTTGTTTATTAGTCATTGATAATGTGTCGGTTAACTAGCGATTTTCTAACTTGAGGTTCAGGGGGTTTTGGCCTATGGCGGGACCACCGTGCGGTCGCGGCTGACCAGATGTCGAAAACTCTCGAATGTTCTAACATAGAAAAATCTAGAAGAATCTTGACTCTACTAGTTCTGCTACTCGATACTGGATGGCGCTAGTGATAACTAATACCGCTGCGTAACCTGCATCAAATGTGACGCGTAACAATATGATTAAGTACGATGCATGTGTCTTGTAGTAATTTGTTAAGTTGATCGATTCGATCTCACTGTGTCAGTCCTAATTAACACAGCGTATATCAATGCTTTATGCTCTGATTAGATTTTGACTCGATAAGATAGAAAAACTAGATTGTAATGCAATTTTCGTTTTTGATGCATCATCGATTGTCTTAATAGGAGATTAAGACAATCGATGATACATTAGTGAGACTAGTTTTCATTTCTTGATAAGGATATCAAGAAATGAAAACTAGTCTCACTAATGTGTACTAATTTCCGTAGTAAATAAGGTGATTTTTAACTTATTTCAACAGGTTTTGACGGTTTTTTTATCTTGTTTGTGATTTTGAGAATATCTGTACCTATATATTATGCTTCCATAAAATCTTTCATTTAAAGGAGTAATTTGTTTTTTATATCAACCGAATATTTTTAATACAATACAAAACGTAATAACACGTAAACTAAATAATTGTAACAAAATAGAGATCACATAACGATGGTAAAAAAAAATGGGTGTCTCCCATACCGAAAGCCGTCTTACTCAAACATTTGATACTATTATCCAACAGGCAGGCGACCGTAGCCAAGCTGACGTCATAGTCCACGAAATCATGCACAGCTGGACCGGCAACCTGGTGACCAACAGGAACTTCGAGCACTTCTGGCTCAACGAGGGCTTCACCGTGTTCTTGGAGAGGAAGGTCGGCGCCTCCCTCATCAACGACTCCGTGGAGGCCAAGAAGAGCCGCGACTTCCATAGCTTGTTGGGGCTGCAAGAGCTGAATGAGGCGGTAGGTGTAAATGTTACAGATAGTTTTACGTTATTTAGCTTGCCTTTTTATTTTTGTTTTATTAGGATCTCCAACTAAGAATACACCTTACATGCTGTTTTATAAAGGACAAGAACAAATTTCCATGTGCTCCCTCAATTATAGGAGACCACATCATGCAAATATAAAATTTAAAAAAAATATAGTATTATTAAAGTTGATGATAAGAAACATAGTAGAAAGATATTTAAATATATATAATCTGTCTCTCTATACTTACAGACAGATAAAAATAGCAAACAATACATTACTAGGCAGGTAGTTAAACACTTACATTTACATGTCATTTAATTTTGTAAGAATTAGTGACTTATATTTGCCCAGAGTATATTGCCTTATAAGAGTTATAAGGATCATCAGCTCACAGATTCACAACTTTATGCGATGCAACACGACGATGCATGAAAAGGCCAGTTTCACTTGAATTCTCTCACTGTAATGTACACCTTTTTGTGTAGCAAATAAAGCTGTATATAGTGTTGCTCGCACCGTGGAACGTTGTGAGTGAGCTGTACTTACATTTTCAAAAAATGTGTCATTAATGGTGGTTCGATGAAAGTTATTTTTTAAACACCTATACAACTATTCAGGATATTGATGGAGGATGTATTTTAACGTGTCCTACACCTTTTAACGCTATGTTAACATGGTGTAGGTAGTTTTTCCTTTCTGCACTGCCTTATGTGTTCTGAATGACACTAAAATATTTGTTTATTCATTAATGTTATCTGGGTGGATCTCTTTACTAATTTAGTAACTTTCTGTTTCTAATATATTTCTCATGATATAACCATTTTCAGTGTTGACTGCTCTATAAAATTTTTACACAACGGTTAGCACACCGACGCATCTTACGGCCGAACCCAATAACCGATCTATCACATACTGGAGATAGAAAAACAAATGAAACAACAGAAAACCTATATAATTTTTCTGTTGTTTCATTTGTTTTTCTATCTCCAGTATGTGATAGATCGGTTATTGGTTTCGGCCGTTAGTGAGCTACAAAAAGTTGCGATGCGAAAGCCATAGAAACTAACCAAAATGCATCGCAACAGTCGATCACCGCAGTCCGTTGCGTCGATGTGCTGCTGGCTTTACAAAATGACTAAAAGCCCTAAATTGCAGATCGAAGTGTTCGGCAAGACTAGCCCTCTAACGAATCTCGTGGTAGACCTAGATGGGATCCACCCCGACGACGCCTTCTCCCGCGTGCCCTACGAGAAGGGATCCCTGTTCCTCCGCTATCTCGAAGACCAAGTGGGAGGCCCCGGTGAGTGTTCAAGTGCCCTCTGTTTGTAGATCAACGATGTGTTGGGTCCGAAGAATCCGTTGACGCAGCTCGTCGTAGATTTGGATGGAGTACACCCTGACGATGCGTTTTCGACTGTTCCTTATGAGAAGGGATCTTTGTTCTTGAGGTATTTGGAGAACTTGTTCGGGGGACCTGGTGAGTTTAAAAAGACCTACCAAATAAGCTACCAAATCATCAATGACTTAATGAAGGTTAATTAAACATTTCATCTAGAGAATGTATGTATATTTAATTGTACCCATATAAGATTCATGCCATTGCATCTTCGGTGCCAGTAGCAAAGAATTACATTATGGTCGTGACTACTAAAAAGGAATGAAAAAAATGTCAATTTACCACGCTTTTCACGATTCTAGAAGTATCAAGTAATTTTTTTAGCTCTACTAGGAACGTCATTTTATTTCATCCTAATTCCCATGTCAAAAACATTTCGCTACAGAATCAAAAGGTAAATAAAAAAGTATCCACCACATCTTCAATAACCGCTAACACATGCCCCTGTTGTCTGTTTACAGAAGTGTTTGACGACTTCCTCCGGGCATACCTGACAAAGTTCAGGAAGAAGTCTTTAGACACGGATCAGTTCAAGAGGTTCCTACTAGACTACTTTAAAGATAACGCGGCGTTGAAGGAAGTTGACTGGGACACATGGCTGTACAAGAGTGGTATGCCGCCGATCATACCTGCGTGAGTTTGGGTTTTGTTAAATATTTTTTACAAAAATAATAATTCGTAGTTCCCGCATGCGGTTTGATGCCAAGAAGAGAGAGAGAGAGGTAAAAGAAGTTTGCCCCTCTGGAGTAGATTCAAAATGTAATGTTCTCTAGTAATGAGCAGTCTCTATTATCAATCTCATATTTAAAAAGAAAATACCTACCAGTATGCCGGAATCGGACAACGGAGTATCGGAAAACTTTGTTAAACGTCACGCGAACTGATGATGATACTTATTTTGATTCTATGAATATTTTATTTTTATTAAATAAAAATAAAATATTCATAGAATCAAAATCGGCAACCTAAAAAATAAATCGAGTTTTTCTGCAAGACACAACCTTCTGGCTGGTAACGAATTCAAATAACTAACTAAGAAACACGACAGTCAGACACAACTTTCAAAGTGGTGAGTAGAAAACCCACCACCTTGAAAGTTTTTCAATGCATTTAACTTATTTTTATATATACCTATTTACATTATCAAAAAACAATTCACCATTACCTACACTTCTATTCAATATTTTGATTTTCACAGCTACGACACAACAATGACAAAGGCGATCTCAGCGCTCATCGTGAAAATCAACGACCCGAACACGGCCATATCCAGCGAAGACGTGAAGAGCTTCACCCCGCACCAGATGATACACCTGCTGCAGCGGCTCATCGACCAGCCCGCCTTGCCGCTCGACAGGCTCACCGCGCTCGGCGCAGAGTACAATGTCAATGGAAACAAGAATAGTGAGATTCTGTACAGGTGTGTAGTTTGAAAGTTAATTTTTAATGTTGTGCCTTTGGATTTTCTTCTGAGGCTCAACCACTGCGTCAAATGTGTCGTCCATGTCGTAAAACGATACAAAATTTTCAATAATTTTCATCTACATATTACTTAACGAGTTCCAGATGGCTCCTCAATTCATATGTTTGGATTGAGGAGCCACTTTTGCATTGATATAACTTTTGATATGTATTTTACTGCTAAATCCAGAATTTGCGCTATAAAATCCAGAATTTGCGCTACAAAATCAGTTATTTTCCTAAATAAGGGTGTTAGTCTGTTACACTTTAAAATCTCATGTGGCTCATTAATCCATATGGGCACAATTATATTCGTGACAATCTAAGAAGTCAGATTTGACAGCAAGATACAAGATTGCTAAAGCATGAAAGAGATATGGAATAAATCTGTTCCACACTTAGTGGTAATGCGATCTTCTATCCCTCTCTACTCAGCTGTCAAAACCGATTTCTTATATTGTCATGAATATAACAAGTAATTATTACCTATTTCTTTTTTTAAGATGGTTAAGACTGTGCCTCAGAAGCAGAGACCAAACCAAGATCGGCGAAGTATTCAACTTCGTAAACAGCCAGGGCCGCATGAAGTACGTCCGTCCTCTGTACAGGGATCTCTATGCCTGGGAAGATGTCAGAGAGCAGGCCATAGACAACTTCCTTAAGAACGAGAAATACATGATGCATGTTTCAGCTTACACCCTGAGAAAGGACCTGCACCTCGCTGAAGCAACAACAGAATAATATTTTTACACGTTTATATTGTAAGATAGTGTAACTATAATTTTATGCCATACTGATATACACTTTGAATAAAATTATTATTTTATGATGGTTTATGTTAGTTTTGTTTCACCACTCCTGAGTGGTGCACATAATTATGTGTCTTAATACACATATTTGCTGGGTCAAAATATACAAAGACATCTGGAGTCTTGATAAGACCCTTCAAAGAATCATATAATCCAGTCATAGAGAATATTAGTCTCTTGTCGAACGATCGTGATCGAAACCCTCAGCTGTTATTTCCTCTTATGGACAGATTTCAGCCTAGAAGATAGTTTATGGCAACATGGCATGGTTCTTGATACGACCCATGCAAATGTTACGTGCTAATCTAGCAGTTGACTGTTTTTGCAACTCCCGAGAGACGCGAGTCAAGTTACACCGTTACGGAATATTTTTGATCTGCTTGTCTCCATCACAAAAAAGGCGTGACATACACGTTTGTTGCAAAGGAAAACTCAAATGGGGCTTATTTTTTATAATGCGTTCTACAATCGACTTTAAAAAGACGTATTCCTATCTTAATACGTCTTTTTAAAGTCGATAGATCTTTATTTGTAAAAGTCCCTAGGGCGCTCTCAGTTTGAGTATGCCGTAGGTACGTTTACGAGTCAATGCTACAAAAAATATGTTGAAGTGATTGAGCATGTTCAAGTACGAGCTTGCTTTGTTGGTTTGTCTATCATGTTATTGGCATTGGCAGATTGTTTTCAATGGGCTCTTGCAATTCCATTACTGGCTTTGCCTGTTCGTAGAATGGTCGATTCCTGTAATTGAACTTTTGAACAAATAGACCTTTTTACATGCACGTTGAGTGTTCAGCTGCTGCGCTACGTATCGCGGGTTCAATTCCCGCACGGAACAAATGTTTACTTGTATGGCCTACAGATAATTGTTCCGGGTCTGGGTGTCTTGTGCATGTGAGTTTACATGTTTGTGAACTTTTTAGTACCTATTTGTTATCGTAACTAACAGTAAAACAGCTGACCCGACAGGTGTTGTCCTGACATTCAATTCAATATTCAATTCGAACTGGAAAAAAAATCATTTTCCGAACTTTTCTTTACGTAACATGGCGGACACATTCATTGTGCGTACAGCTAAGGATTGAAATTCCCTGCCAGAGTCTGTGTTTCCTGATAACTACAACCTGGGAGTCTATTGGTTACTTCGAGGCAAGTGTGCTCCATCTTCGACCACATCATCGTTTAGTTACCATCAGGTGAGATGAGATAGTGGTCAAACACATACTTATCAATAGTAAAGCCATACAAAATAATAGAAAACTTAAAGACTTAAAAAGAGATGAATTAATTAAATCGGTAAAGGCGTGACTAATGGAAATTGAGGATTCATTTGATATAATATCTGTCATCCTAGTGATATTTTCTATGTATCCTCCCACTTATCTGTTTACAGCATTGTGGGCTACTGATATTATGATATGTTTTGTGTAAGTTCGTTTTAATTAGATTATAGCTGTTTATTGTTTTAAAAATAAAAAATAAAGTTACCGAACGAAATCAAAAGTGTCAATTGAAAGTTTGACGTTGACAGTGAGTGACAAAATAAATATAACCTATAAGTTATGATAGTTTTTGCATTGCAGTCTTTACGAATTAAAAATACAATTTGTCATCTTTTTAGAAACAGAAGTGCAGTGTTACCGTCATGTCTGCTGCTAAAAGAGTTCAGGTAACATTACTTAAACATCATTTATGTTAACTTTGACGAAAAATGAAGTGCTGAGCAACAATCCCCGAAGATAACTACATATAACCTAACAATACATTATTATTTTCAGCAATGGGCTACTTTTGCTCGTACTTGGCACATATTTGACTGCAAATGGCAAGACCCTTACGAGTCTGCTAATGTCATAAAGAAATATCTGATGGGATTACATAAACCTATCTATCACCCTATGAACGATTGTGGGGATGTTGTCGTGTGTATCAATAGCCGGGACATTGCGTTGAGAGGCGACGAGTGGCGCAAAAGAGCCTATTTCCACCACACTGGATACCCTGGAGGAGCTTCATGGACATTAGCATGGGAAGTTCATAATAAGGATCCCACCATGGTAAGCAAAAATAACTTTCAATACAATTTTACTTAATATAGAAAAGAATAGAAACAAACTTGGTTTACTAAGCAACCTTTACATACATCTCACTATCCTATCCTACTATATTTAGGATATTTCTCTATCTATCTATTGGGATTTGGTTTGCACACTTTGCTCCTGCAGTGTTGAGAGCAGTGGTGGCCGAGTGATAACGGCCCCGACTTACGAATTGTAGGTCGCGGGTTCAAACCCAGCCAGGCTTATTACTTTTTGTAATTAATTTCACCACCACCTCTCTCAAAACGGTGAAGGAAAACATTGTGAGGAAACCAGCATGTCCTAGAACCAGAAATTTGAAGACATGTGACATTCATCAACCCACACTGGGCCCCTATGCTATACTTTACTGGACCATTATGTCTGAGCCATGGCCAAAGTCATTCCTACCAGCTAACCTACCTCCGGAAGCATATCAGTCCTCCCAGTGTGTTCAGAATTTCTGTTGTATTGGGGCTAATGCCCCATTCTTACCTAGTATGCGTTTACATTGCCTCATGCATATACTGGCTTTTGTGATGGTGTATTCAGTGTGCTTCGTCCAAATCAGCTGCTTGTCCAAATACATGCCCAGGTATTTGTTGTAAAATGTTTTCAACGAACTTTTTAGACCTATGTATCCTGCTTATGTGTGTAAAGTTTCATTAAAATCGGTTCCGTCATTTCGGAAAATAAGGACTTGAAAATTTGTATGAAATGTCTGATTTGCTGAAAGTTTTGGGTAAATTTCAATTTGTATTGAAACTGAATAAGCGCCGTCTGCTGACGATAACGGAATACCTTTTTTACCATACCGTTTGACATAAGCGCGTTAACGCGATTGAGTACGTTAAAAAACTAGCACTATGGCCACGCCACTAAGTTTAGGGTGAACGTCGATTTGTATTCACACTGAATAGGCGCCGTCTGGTGACGATAACGGAATTCCTTTTTTTTACCATACAGTTTGACATACGCGCGTTAACGCGATTGAGTAGGGTAAATATGCCATACGTCGGCCCCCCCCCAAACTTCGGCCGTCTCCATATTTTCAGCTTGCGTTCATTGAAAAGGTAATTACGTGACAATTGTGCTACTTAAATTGCAACCTTAGTTCATACTCTATACGTACAAACCGAAACTATCCGATTAACTCCCTCATTCTTCGCACACTGAGCGTAAGCAACGATGGCACCGTTGAAGCGTCAAGTTCGTAGTTAAAGTAGCTAACTTGTTGTAAATACCCACACTACGGGGATTGATATTACAACGGTAAGACATTTCTTTTTATTGTTTTAAGCTTTGTTATCACTAAAAAGTTATTTTTACTATATTTTGAGATAGCTTTTTACACGTTTTGATTAATGGTTTAAGGGAAAAATAGGGGGCCGGCATTACAATACCAGTTTTGTCTAAAATCCGGATACTCGGCCGTGGCCGACTTTAAAGCTAATTCAGTCTGTTTTATATATTCCAATTCTACCAAATCCATTGACTTAATAGGAGAATTTGTAAAGCTTATGGGCAAATATATCTATTTTTCGTTTAACCGCCAAATACCGGCCGGAGTGATGTCAATTGAATCTCGAGAAATAAGTTACATGAATCAGGGGCCGACTTTAGAAATAGTAAAGATCGTAAAGTCGGACAGCTTCGAATTCGAGCGCCACTATACAGGCTGATTTTGATTCTTTTCTTTGTGTGTGTGGGAGTAATTTTTAATTTATATATCAAACTTATTTTCTCGAAATTGAGTACCTACGTATTATTATATTTTTTTAATATTATAAAGGGGTTAAGTTTGGATGGAGGAGTTGACAATATTGAAAACATATTTATGATAGCTAAATATGGTTCGGAAATTCGGAATACAAATATAAATTACTCTTTTGAACTTGCTATACATTAAACACATGTTAATTAGCTTAAAAAATATAAAGGGTTGGGTATGGATCTTTAGCTGATTTATTAACCTGCGTCCAGTTTTGAAACTGAAAAGAAAGATTTTTGAAAAGAAACATTGGTTCAATGGCTGATATCGCTTGCCAAGTGCAGTTTTCCGAGAAAGATCTGCGAGAAGAAGATGTTCGTTTTTAAATATCAATGATAATTTTTATTGAATTTTATTGTAATTTTTAACTTTGTTATAAATTATAATAACATTGTTAAAGTAGAACAAATATGAATGTAATCTTAGTGTGATATTATACTCCTGCCAAAATAATATTTTTTACTGTCTTAATTTAAAACATCCTATACCCGGCCGACATTTGGGAAAAACGCGACCGACTATGGGCCGTGAACGGCCGACTTTAGGGTTTTTTCGTTCTCGACACATTTGAACCTTATTACTTTTTTATTTTAGTAAAAAGCCAACTTTGTGCTTATAATCATGAAATAGATTAATCAACTTGTCTCAAAACCACATCAGTACCCATTCGTTGCAAACTAATGGAGCCAGAGCAATGAAGTTAGAAAATCCGTAAGGGGGCCGACATTTGGCGTATTTACCCTACGTTAAAAAACTCTCACTTAGCCCTCTGAAGTCTGAAGTTAATAATGACGCACGACAATTCACGGATACTTTTACGAATTAAGTTTTTTGGCCGAAACTGGAACCGAACCGAAATAGAAAGAAGGAAATACTTCAAAATGTTACAGAGATGTCATTTTAATTATTTACTTTCAAAAACAACTCGTGGATAGGTAAGGTTAACCAACGCTTGCCGGAGGTCGGTCTGTGGATGGGTGACCATCTTAACATACAGAGATTCATCTGTGCATTGGCTCGTTAAGCTGTTGGTACTGTAAGTCTTTGCGGATTGTCAGAAGCCAGAACATCTAACCAGTCTTGCCATGAAATGCCGTGCTAATGGGTTGTGGAAGTTTGGTAGGTAGCCGCTCCACGTAAAATGCTGGTTTTCAGCTGAAACTGGTTTGACTGGAAGCCGACCCAAATAAAGTTGGGAAAAGGCAGGCAGATGATGACTTTCAAAAACAGAGATACCCTGATCTTACAGTAACCGGCATGAGTCGTGAGCACAAACTGACACCTGCGCAGTAGTTAATATTCCGGTCTCTTTGGCGGAATGAAGAAGGCAGGGGGCGCCGAGGCTGCACGCGATTGGTTCTACTATTCTATTGGTACTAAATAAATTTGGCCGAAAGTGTACATGTGCGAGCTTGCCCCCGCTACTGCCCATCTGTGCTCACGACTCGTGCCGGTCATTATACTAAGTTGATGTGTGCACATGTTGGCAGTCCATTTATCAAAAATCACCAAGGACTCAATGGAGGGTAGGAAGCAAAACGCTTTAAAAGTTTATAAATTCTTTTCTTTCCAGATTATTAAAAAAGCAGTATACAGAGCAATGAAAGGAAACCTCCAAAGACGTCACACCATGCAGCGACTCTTCATATATCCTGGTGAAAATGTGCCTGAAGATGTCTTGCAGAATGTCTCCAATCAGATCCGTCAGATACGCCTTGTTCCTACCAGGCTTGACGAAATACCTGAAGAAGTTACTAAAACCTATCCTAAAGTTATGGATTATCCTGAAGACTATGTACTGAAATAAATTGATTTAGATGTTATGTAAATATAAGTAGATAAGATTAGATTGTTAATAAATAATGTTTTTCTTTTAAAAATTTGCCAAATCTTTCGCGCAATATATGTGTAATGTGAGAAGATGATGATTTTCCAGTTAGAAGTCCTATTTAATAAAAAGGAGGCGAGCATATTGCGAATTCGTTATCCAACCTCTCTGTTTTTGACATAGTTAATTTCCTTATAACTATGATGATTATTCATTGGTAAGTTTAATATTATGTGCTTTGGATTTTTGTTTTTTGTCTACTTCTATTAATTTGCATATGGACATTAGACCATATACGACGAATTGAACAAATTTTCTTAATTTTCAAACTATGTGTTGCAAAATACAACCTGCTGTTACAAGAGAGATGTACTTTGAAGTTCTTTTAGGGCAATATTATTTTATTGTTTACAAAGATTAATAATGCTCTTAAAAAAAAAATATTGTAACTGCGGATGTACTACCTATCTGTTAGCAATCAGTGCCGTATGCTATCAATTTTGTTTTCAATTCATCAGGTTTTTCCATATGATTAATTTAATTCTAATTACTAGGTATTGTATTAATTAACCGCTTATCTTATCAAACAGTGGTAAATCAGTGGTATTTCCATTTCTTGAATGTTAAACAAGTTGCCCATATCATAGGTAAGTAAGAGGGAAAACCCCGGGGGTAAGGGTCCTCTTGAAGGAAGTTGAATGATGGTGTAACTGAACAACCTGTTCACTTGGTTTTCTAACGAATGGTTTTGTCTCTGTATTCACTGACATCCACTCCCTTTAAGCTCACCACCATCAGTTATATCAGTTACATAAGCCAGATGAATGAATCACGGGAATACAAATAACTTGTGTATCGTTTGGAATTTTATTTCAAAAATCTGATAAATTATAAATTCATTGTAAATGTTTAAACTTTTATTTGTGAGATTGTGATACAGACAAATGAAGATTGAGAAAATGAATAGAAAATGCGATGGTTTACAGTTATTTTAACATTTGACGCAACATGGGGTTTTCGTAGATCTTGCCGGGGTATCTGGGATAGTCGTTTTCGGCGACAGGTGCGACCTCGACGACCTTCACGGCTGATAACTCCTCAACATCACCAGCGGCGGCTTCGATGTTTTCGGCGTTGTCGACGAAGTGTACAGCCTCGGGAAGAATCTCCTCTGCGTTCATTTGCATCTCAGCGTCTTCGTTGTACTCCATGTTCTCAGCGACATCAACGAAGTTGACAGCGTCAGCGGGAATCTCTTCTGCAGCGGCGACAACGGCCTCCTCTTCAGCGAAATGATCAGCGTCATTTTCATACACAACGTAATCTACGACGTCAACAACGTCCTCAACAGCGGGGGCGACTTCGCTTTCAATGTTCTCGGCAACCTCCACGAAGTTGACAGCATCAGCGGGAATTTCCTCTACAGCGGGGGCGGCGACTTCCTCTTGTGCGACTTCGCTCTCAATGTTCTCAGCGACATCTACGAAGTGGACAGCATCGGCGGGAATCTCCTCAACTCCAGCGAGGGCAACGTCCTCCATTGCAGCGATGGGATCAGCATCATTTTCGTACACAACGTTTTCCACGACGTGAACGACGTCGGCCTCGCCGGCCTGCTCCATAGCCTCAAAAACTGCTTCGGCGTCAGCAGGTACCTGCTCTTCTGCTAGTTTCAGGGCAGCAATAATTTCCTGGGGGACGAACAGAGGCTTGATGGCCACAGGCTCGAACATAGGCACGTACGGCATGTCTTCCAACTCGGGCAGAGGAGCCTCGGGCATGACGACAGACTGGACCAATGGGGAGGCCAATGCCACGGAGGCGAGTGCTAGTACGATGAAGAGCTTCATATTTGCTGTAAATATAAAGTAAATTATGATGAATTTCGTGTACAAAGTCTAGCTTATGAAACGGCTTAATTTAGGTATCGTAAGTTCTCGAAACTGAACAGTCTTATCTATTGGCAAATAGGACTGTCAAATGGGAAGTGTTTTATGATTAATTGAATTCGATACCAAAGGTAACTAGATTTTGAAACCACTTTAATGATAACTCTCTAAAAGTTACTTTGAAAAGTTCAACAAATAAATATAATAAAGACAAAATGTTTAGAAGTAGGGGCAGCAGAAGAAAGAAATTGCGTAATCACCAAGATGTCTACTCATTCTTATAGACAATAGGCTGGCGCTGATTTAACTGGTAAATAAAATTGGCAGATTGCTTATAGTGGAATCGGAAAACAATGCCTAGCTACGTAAATAAATATTTTTTCACGAATATATATAAATATGTTGGAGTAGTGTACTCACCTGTGCGTTTTATTGTCCAACAAATAAACTGTTTTTAATTACGATTACTTTTTAATATATAGGTGTCATGCTGGGCTTATCCTAATCTTACGATAAGTCTATCGGGTGATCTGATTTGTCCACGTAGATATTTGATGATCTTTGAATTAATGCCTTATTGATACCTACATGGTGACTAAACCAAGCTACTATTAATTGGTCAGACAGGTAATTTATCTTTACAAAACAAAACAGTAGGTATCATTATCGTGCCATCATCTTGGAGAAATAACTGTATGTAGCATGTGCAGGGCAAATTGCTGGCAGAACACATGTTTAATGGGATAAAAATAATCTGGAGTGATGACCGTATAGGTACTGGACAATTCAGCGCTCGATGGCCTCCTTCAAGGCGGATTGATGGTCTGATGAAGGCAACGCGAATCGTTTCCAGATCAGAATCGCAACGCAGGAGCAGATTACCATGTTGAATTGGAAGTGGGCCGGCCATGTCTGTAGACGGATAGATGGTCAACGGAGCAGACAGGTTACAGTGGAGGCCGCGTATGGGCAAACGTAGTGTTGAACGCCTTGCGGCATGGCGGCACGATGGATCAATGATTTGAAAAAGTTCGCTGGCAACGGATGGATGCGGTCTGCTCAAGACCGGGATGCTTGGCGCCCTTTGAGGGGAGGTTTACGTTCAGCATTGGACGGCAATTGGTTGATGTATGTATTTATTGTATACTAGCAGCGCCCCGCGGCTTTACCAGCGTAGTTCCCGGTCCCGTGGGAATATGGCGATAAAATATAGCCTATGTTACTCAGGGTGAATGTAGCTTACTAATGGTGAAAGAATTTCACGCGTAGCGGAAACTTGAATTTCTCCGAAGTTTAAGCATGCACTAGTTTTATTCATACATACACAATTACACACAAATACACACTCATTTTTGGACACATCTCTTTTCTTCTAAAGTCTATGGATTAAAAAAAGTTCCGCCAGGACAACGTTCGCCCAGCGGAATCAGTTTTTGGTGAATTTCTCCACAATGGTTGCGTGCACAAATTTTTTTTACCATACACAATTATACGACGTCATACACTAAATATCTGCATAATTAAAATCTTTAAATTCAACAACATTCCGCTGCGCGTACGCACACACATATTACTACCGACAGTACTGTATTTCATTTTCTTTTTACAATGATACCTATTACTTATATTCTATAGCTTTAGCAGAGGCTTCTTCAGCGTGGAGCTCAACATGAGAGCTGAAAGAAAGAAAACCGCTTTGGGTAAATTTATAGCGCCACGAAATTTATTTACAAACATCATTATCTTTCTACTCTTGTCCCATATCAGTTGGGACCAGAGTTTTCCTTCGATTCTCTTCATCAGACACGTTATTATAAAAAAAAATACTAATATTAACATAGGCCTTCCGTTGTTTTACCTTCATCGGCAACATCTTATAATCATCAATCTTGTCAAGTATGTTACATCCCGCTTCATTCTAAGAAAAACGATTCCTTTTTTACTTTTCTTCACACATAAATAAAAAAAATATGTTAATAGCAATCAGCTTAGCCTCGACTGATTAATCACTACTTTTGTCTTCGAGATTATACTTACAACAATAAAAATCACGCTGTTAATAGATTACGGGGTTCAATATCTGACTTAATTAGCGCCTTGATAAATACCGCGACCGTTACTCATTGAATACTAAACGGTTTTCGGTAATGTAATCTATTAATAAACTGTTTTTTTTTATGAGTGACTTCTCGCAGTTCAACCTAGGATTGATTAATAAACTATATAATTGGGGAACATAAAAAAACACTTTTATTTTTGGAGAGACCCATACAGTCATCTTTTTATTAGGTATTGATTAGCTTCTGCCCGCGACTTCGTCCGCGTGGAATAGTTACTAGCTCCCCGATTTTGAACCATTCTTCATTGGTGCTCCGCTCCTATTGGTCTTAACGTGATTATATGTATTATATATAAACATATGTATAGCCTTCCTCGATAAATGGACTGCTGCTATCTAACACTGAAAGAATTTTTCAAATCGGACTAGTAGTTGCTGAGGTGAGCGCGTTCAAAAAAACACAGCTAGCTGTAGCTTTATCACTACATAGTATAAAACAAAGTCGCTTCCCGCTGTCTGTCCCTATGTATGCTTAAATCTTTAAAACTACGCAACGCATTTTGATGCGGTTTTTTTAATAGATAGGGTAATTGAAGAGGAAGGTTTATATGTATAATAGATGCATATTATAGTAGAGGAAACATTAGTATCTACATTGCACCCGTGCGAAGCCGGGGCGGGTCGCTAGTAATATTAATAATAGTAGACAGATGAGATTGTAGTCAGGCGCGATTATGTGGATGATGATGGAGTACTTTTGCCTAGAAGTAAGCTATTCACTCTTGTACTTATAGACCTGTTATGCGGAACAAGGTGTAGAGTCCCACAAATCTCCATTGAGTAGGGAGGATCCTCCCAGACGGTTGTGTCTGGCGGGCAACTGTCCCATAGTTGATATTCGGGCTGTTGTTTATGTTCAAATCGCACGGGGAACTGACACCGCGATGCAGGATTTCGTTCAGGATATCGTCGCTGGTAAGATAGATGGCGCTGCGTTTCTTTTCGTTGTGGTACAAACTTTAGTTCGTTCGTTTTTTTTTGAGGCGGTATTGCTGCCGCTACCTGCTATTATTATTGTGTCAATTAATAACTGATAACTATTTTCCTCTTAGCGTTTTAGGATTTTTTCCTGAAAAAATCAGGGAAAAATAAGTGGCATATAGATATTATTACTAGAATATCTTTTGCATATTGAGGTCCCGAAATAATAATAAGATTTTATTTTCTTGCCACAATATAAGTTACATTGTCATGGTACTTGTATGAAGAAGAATACATAACAACTACAGTTTAATAATTATATTGTGAGAGATTCGTGCCTAAGCTAGACGTAAGGCCTGTATTTCAGGACACCAGAAATTTTGTAGTTTCAGTAACAGTGTAATTATTGCATGTTACAAATGGTTAAAGAAAATAATACAACAGAATTGAAATTGAAACCAACATTATATACTTTATTCATAATTATTCATCTCTTCCATTACACCAAATTACCACTAAAATATATTTGGCAATATAAAAAATAAGGAATACATTAGACTCGATTTTTTTTTCAATCATACTACCTAATATTCATATCTAAGGTAAAATTTGTGTTACGGTCAGAGTAATCAATTCGGATAGATGGAATTTTACAAATTACGTTTATAAAACTACAACATAGCTATATCGTAATAATAATACCAACAAACGTCGGTGTTACATAACAAAACAATTTGGAAAAATTCTAATCGTACAATTAACTATAAAAATCTCCAATTTAATACTTTGACTGTAACATTCGCATAACCATTCTTTTGGAATACAATTCTAATATGCAATATCTAGTCTTATATTTAAGATAAAAAAACAAATGACTATATAAAAATATACATGAGTGATAATAACAAATTCTTAAGAATAGTGTTACGCGAAACTAAAATGAAGTGATGAGCGTGCTTGCGATGAAACTATATTGACCATAGACCATCCATCCATGCATAGACCATAAAGTCTAGAACTATAACTTTATTTGGAGGAGAGAACTTTATAAGATAATAACCTTATTATCTTTTGTATGTCACACAATAATGGATGTGTGTGGGCTCGAGACATTCAATGACGGAAAAATACAAAAACATTATCTTAATATTCTTAACGTTATTTATCATAAAAATAGCAATAAAATACCAGAAGAGAGAGGTAGTTTGAAAGTGCCACATGCAGTGTGACATGAAAGATAATAAGTTTGAAAATTCCCCATAATGTTTTACAATATATAGTTCATCGCAAGTTATAATAGCAAACATCTAAATTATAATTTAGTACACAAACTAACGTTTCCTTAAAGGTAATGTCGACAAAGAACAGTAAGGAATACATCACATTTTTATCTATATCGTAATATAAATAAATTGAAGCCCGACTGAACGTACACTACGCAAAAAAAATGTTGTTCATTAGTTTGATATAAATTATTATGTTTATAGCAAAAAGATAAATTGTGCTGTTTATTGATATTAACGCAGTTATATTCAGTGAGGGTTTTTGGGAAGATTCACGCCACTAGATGGCGCCAGTAAGGCGAGAGGTCCTCTACGATAAAAAAGGTAACGTGAAGCAAACATGACGTCAATTTATATTATGTAGGAAAACTTGCGTATTTGCCAGTCGGATTCAGGAAGCTCTCATTGGTCGACCAAGCTAAGCAATCAGACCATGAAATGAGCTTTAACAAGTTCACTGCCCGCACAGCAGATAGAATATTTATTTAATCAGCAATAACCTAATGTGGCTTATAGGAGCTAGTTAGCAAAAAAAGAAGTTTGAGTCGCGGCAGCCTATCAATGTTATTGAATACAATTAACCGCTACGTCCATGTTAGGCAGAAAGTACAGAGCAGGGAGCAATAACGAAACATTCATTTGTAAAATCATAAATTGGTCTATCTACGAGTTTAAAACATTTGCGCCCCGCGCAAGCAACACTAAAAAGGTACAGACTGTTTTACTGCATACTAAGTCGACCCTGATTTATGCGTACTATCTATAACCATACACTCTATGGTCAAAGTCTAAAGCATAGAGTTTTACAAAACAAAGAGATGTGAGATGATATTAGTGGTGTAGGTAAAACAAAAAATGCTAGTGAAGTTAAGTCTCTAAGACCTACAGGAACATATTCGAGACAATTATTATAATGTCCCAGTCCAGGCTTCAATTTCCACTACACAATGTAAATGTATAAATTTTACTTTTATTCATATAAAAACGTAGAGATCAATTTGATGAACGAACGCTTTATTTGGACCTTTGAGAAGTATCGTTTCTAGCGCGGACTGAGGCGTGCAATCTAAATTGAACTGCAATGAATCTGAAATAAGTCTTACTTTTGTTTATATATGGTTTAGGATTACATAGGCATTTGATACTTCAAACAATGGAATTTTATTATGTTATTAGTATCAAATGACCATGTAAAATTAAATAACGTGAGTAAATGAATTAAAATGCCCATATGATAAAAAAAATATAGAAACAAAATTTGGAATGTGAAATTTATATTTGGCATTAAAATTTTTGCTTACTTTAATCAGAAGTTTCTTATTTATCTATCAGATGACAATATTCATGATTTATATTAATTTATATCGACTTTCGATAATCGTGAAAATTTCACTTCACTTCAAAATTATAACATGATACAAAATACAATTAAAACATAAAATCAATTCAACTTTTAGGATTTAATGTAACCTATACATAAGTAGCTATTTTTATAATCTATAAAATTATTAAAAAAAAATTAAAACCTCTGAAGCTAGAAATTAGAAAAAAAAATTTTTTTCCGCTATATTATTTAAAAGGATAATATTCACAAAAAGAAAAATAAATGATACTGTTGAAACAAAGAACATAATTTCTACAAGAATAACTTGACTGTGCTCATGGAAATAACAGTCTCTAGAATCAGACAATGTCTGTCTGTGCGTTTGATCTCGAAAACCACTGAGCAAACTTCGATACAGTTTTATTCACAAATCGGACTATAGAGTGAAACTATTGGTGTGTTACTATTGCAAAGCTGTTAGCTTACTTATTTTAAACATAAGATTTATTTTACACTCTGGAAGTAACATAGTATTTGTGGCTAAATAAACAGAGTGCTTCTAGACTTATTCCTAAATCAAACTTATTTTAAAAGTTCTTCCTTTTTCACCATATTGTAAGGCCTAGTATTTTACCAAAAATATACATACTTATCTTGCGGATATCATATAAGCACTATGTTCATCTGCCACTATATATTTAAAATCATCAATATACCCCATATTCAGAAAAAGAAAAAAAAAAACTGCTCAACTGCCTCCTCCGACGTAGTTTTTGGGAAAAGGCTAGGCAGATAAATGAAAAGGAAAAAAAGTTGCACAACACTGTTTCACCAACATGTTTTTTGTTTTACAAGAACATGTTGCTAGCAACACTGTATAATTTTATAATATGGTAGTCCTGTCGATAAAAACCTCTGGTTTAGCATCATAGTGATCTTTATTCTCGTAGATATAAGGGTTTTTTTTATTGATAGGCTCGCATTTGACATTTTGCACAATCACAGCTGATGCAAAGCGATGGTATGGTCGACGATAGAGCATGCTTGCTTAGAAGTAACCCATTCAGTGTTGACCTAGACTCCCAGGTTGTAACTATCAGGAAAATAGCAATAAATGGACAACAGTTTATCCGGAATGAAGGTTTCCATGAAAATTTAAGCCACCAGTTGGCGCCACAGAGGCGAGAGGTCCCCTTTTCTAGAAAAAGTGACTTTGACATGAACAAGATGTTGATGTCAATTTAACAAATGTCAAAAACAGTATTTTGACAGGTGCCTGACGCTTCAGTGCTGCCACTTGGTGCGGCAGGAAACCCTCATTAACACGTTTTGGTAAGTAATAATGTTGTGCGACTTTTATTGACAATGAACACGGGGCATGACTCACTGTACAGAAGGTTATTCAATTCATTTACTAACGTTGTCGGTGTCCGCGGAGCGCGAGGCGGCCGCCCTCACTCCGCCTCTCATTTGATCGCTCGCGCTTCAGGGAGGAACGCGTCCCAGTAGCGGATTGCCTGTAAAAATATACATGTTTTATTGTGTGTTCAAACAGAAACGACAAGTCAATCAGTAGTTACAAAATAAGCGCAGATTTCGCGCCGACATCGACAAAAACTTTATTAAATTTCGATTTGTTACTTAAATTCAAACATGATGATTGATCAATGTTGCAGGGGTAATTGAATCCGGAGTTAAGTTTTGCAGCCAGTTTAGTAAAAAAATTGGATGATCAATGGCTTCGAGACTGTAATGTAGGTAGATTGATAATAACCTGTTCATCAGGTAGATTAGGCACCGGCCACTGCCGGCAGTCCGCAATAAACGATTTAGCGAATGCTTGTGTTTCATTGCGTCTCCCAATACATACAGATATCACAGAGACAGAATGCATTTGAAAATAGTACATTGACTAAATTCATGCACGCTGCAGTCAGCCTCACTGCTGATCGACTAACACGATACGACGAGCTACACTTTTTTGGTTATGGTAGGCGCTTACCTGGAGGACCTTCACTATAGACTTGAAAACCCTCCAGGTTGCAGCTAACAGAAAGTAGACTCCAGCGGAGAATCCCACTCCTTGGCCGTACGCACATTTGTATGTTTTGCAAATACTGCTGGTATGATAGAGTACCTTTGTTGTTTCAAGTGATACGGACATACCTGTGCCTGATGCTTCATGTGCTCGTCGAGATAGCGCAGCAGCGCGGCGCGCAGCTCCGTGAGGCGCAGCTCGTCCCACCGCTCTAACTCCTTCTTGATGACGCGCGATATTGTGTCGAATTCCTGTTGACCGCGCTCCACCTTCGCCTCCCACTGTGGACAGTGACTATGTTAACTCTTGATAGGAAGGAGGAGCCAGTAAGCTGGACAGTCCCCTCAAGGTCGTTGTCTTATCGTTTTTTTTTGGAATATTGGTCCTTATGAACATTTATGAACAGCATTAGAGACCAGAATGTGAGTTTAAAATTTTAGTTACATGTTTGACAGGGCTACTCTGAAGTGTACCTGCTAGGAGTGCTAGGTGTAGATATATATGTACATACATATTTATTAGTATGTGAATTCTGTTTTCTGACCGCGCTACGTGAACTGCTGAAAAAGCTTGAATTTTCATCTATGTATGAAAATTCAAGCTTTCTATCAAAGACTACCAGGAACAATGTAAAACTGCAAACGATAAGGCAGTAAAGTAACATCTCTTCCTACAGATATTTTAAATATGTATATCTAGACTGTAGTTTTTATTTAATTTACAGTAATTCAACATTCAGTAATGAATTTCGAGGTCGTCAGGGGTAATCCGTTTTGTTTTATTTACGTTACAAAAAATAAATTGTTGCAAGTAGTACCTCAATGATCTCATTGGCGGCTTGTTCGATCTTCTCGGGGCGGTTGGCGAGCTCGGCCTTGGCTTTGTTCTCTCTCCGCTTCGTCAGCTGCATCTGAGCGTGCTGCCAGTTCTGGAACACCTGGGGACACAGACGAGTTAACTGTGTTAGTAGTCTATCTATCTATTAGGGTTCCGCACTTAGTCCTAGTATTGGACCATTGTGCGTGAGCCATGGCGGCCGACCTCCCTCCAGAAGCAGATCAGTCCACTCAGTGTGTTCAGCATTTCCGTAAGTGAATTCAGTGTCCCTATTGTTTGCCTCCATATTTCGGCTACACCTGTGCACTCATGGAGCACGTGCGGAACCGTTTCCTCCTCCTCCATGCATGCTCTGCATAGACCATGCATGGAGTAGTGTACTATGCTGTGTTAGTAGTAGCAAGCAAACAAATCTAGACTACAACTCTATTATAGCGATAAGAACAGCAAGAATGTTTTGTATAGCTTTAACGATTGCGACGCTAATTGTTATGAATCGATATTTAACTCAGTTTTGTGAAAAAATTACGAGACGATTTATATCCATAGAAAAAAATATATCTTTGTTACCTTGACCCTCTCATGGAACACGTCCTTGATAGCGCCGATGAGTCCGAGGTAGTCCTTGACGTGTTCAGCGAGCACATAGAAATCTGTATTCGACTGCTCTAGTCGCAAATGTTCTATCTGTGAAAAAACATATTAACAAATAAAAGTAGAGATAAAGTAACTTGTAGTAATACAGTTCAGATGTTGCTTGTGTAAGGAAGACGCTTTTTGAGCAATTCGCAATAAACACAGTCCAGTTAAACTGTCATGTTACGGAATAGTTTGCCAGTATACTATTGTAGTATTTGTTATGGAATAACCATTCATCCAGAATAGCGTAGTTTTAGTTTTTATAGAATACATAGATTTCCTAAAAAATATTGGAGAAGTAGTGGCCAGGCTGTTCATATTGGTAGCAGTAGACGGAGAGCGTCAGATGATATGGGGTAAATGTTACCTTCTCATGTAAGTCGGCGGTGTGCGAGAGCGCGCGGGACAGCGGCGCGTGCGGGTCGGCGCCGGACAGCGCGGCGCACGCGCGCGCCGCGTCGTGCGTGCGCACGCTCAGCTCGCGCCGCTCGCCCGCCAGCGCCTCGCACGCGCCGTACGTGCGCCGCAGGCACGCTTCTAGCGCTTCGATGCGGGTTGAGCGCTCCTCGAACCACTGGGGGTGTCAATAACAACATTACAGCCGTATTTATACAAAATATGTGACCATGACTGGCAGATTTTTAATTCAAATTGACTAAAATTAAGAACAAACTTTCTAATGCGCACGTTTACACATATACGTACGTAGATGATTTGAAACAAATACTAGTCGTGAATGCGCTTGCACTGGCTGCAAGTGAAGCGAGTATACAGCGTGATATTTTAAATAGACGTGATTGGCCGGAACTAGGAGGAATAGTGAAAAAAAGCCTCGAAAATTTTAAACCCTATTTTGATGAGACCTAAAACTACATCGTTAGATTTTTGAAAAATCAGCTTTACGGCCAAGCACCCAGCTGGTTTTGAAAAACAACCACACCTGTATGATAACACTATCCGAAAGTGCCGCTAAAGTGTAATCAAATTATGTGAAGAAAAATTAATAAATAACAGTTTATATTTAAATATCACACTATATCCAATTACGTAAGTAAACCTTAACTGGAAGAGTATAACACATCCATGAAATGGGTACATTACCGGGTCCGACTCGTCCATCCTGTAGGTGATCTTGTTGACGGTCTCGCCGACCTTATTGAACAAACGCAGCACGCCCGCGCCGCTCAGAGCTGATGTGCTCGTCGCTTTTGGCAGCTCTGTTTCTGTGGACAACAATGTAGTGTCACATACTGATCGACTGTAAAGGCCTTACTTTACAGTTGCGCTATGCGGAACAATATGCGATCACCTTACGAGGCGGGTGTTGCGTCTGATGGGCAATAGGGTAGTTGACTAAAAAAATCTAATTAGTCCGTCAGATAGATTTACAAAAAATATTGGACACGTATTTTTTCTTTTATCACGTAAACAAAAAATGAGGACGATACAGTGCGTTGAAAACTCGTGTGACGTCACTACTCGCTACAATTTTTACTGAGCCGTGACATCACAAGCCCCCACTCCTGATCTTTGATGCTTTGTATCTTCGTCAGTTTTTATAGATTTGATAAAGGAAAAAATACGTGTCCAATATTTTTCTATAATCTAACTGACGGACTAAACATAATCATATATTTTTTACTCAGGAAACATCCCTATTGTCCGCTCGTTTTTGGGGGCTGAACAAAAAAAAAATCTATTTCATGAAGTAGTCAACCAATTCCCATAATGGTTGGCTTCTTCATGAAATGTCCACCTCTGGCCTAAACTACTACTGATCTAACTCTAGGAACTCCCTGAAGTCAGGGTCGATGCAGAGCACGGGGTGCTGCGCCACGCGGTTCAGGAAGCGCTCCAGCGCTGCACGGCGTCGCTCTACGAACTGTTCAGGAGTTCCTACTGACCTGACTCTAGGAACTCCCTGAAGTCAGGGTCGATGCAGAGCACGGGGTGCTGCGCCACGCGGTTCAGGAAGCGCTCCAGCGCTGCACGGCGTCGCTCTACGAACTGTTCAGGAGTTACTATTGACCTGACTCTAGGAACTCCCTGAAGTCAGGTCGATGCAGAGCACGGGGTGCTGCGCCACGCGGTTCAGGAAGCGCTCCAGCGCTGCACGGCGTCGCTCTACGAACTGTTCAGGAGTTCCTACTGACCTGACTCTAGGAACTCCCTGAAGTCAGGGTCGATGCAGAGCACGGGGTGCTGCGCCACGCGGTTCAGGAAGCGCTCCAGCGCTGCACGGCGTCGCTCTACGAACTGTTCAGGAGTTACTACTGACCTGACTCTAGGAACTCCCTGAAGTCAGGGTCGATGCAGAGCACGGGGTGCTGCGCCACGCGGTTCAGGAAGCGCTCCAGCGCTGCACGGCGTCGCTCTACTAACTGTTCAGGAGGTACTACTGACCTGACTCTAGGAACTCCCTGAAGTCAGGGTCGATGCAGAGCACGGGGTGCTGCGCCACGCGGTTCAGGAAGCGCTCCAGCGCTGCACGGCGTCGCTCTACGAACTGTTCAGGAGGTACTACTGACCTGACTCTAGGAACTCCCTGAAGTCAGGGTCGATGCAGAGCACGGGGTGCTGCGCCACGCGGTTCAGGAAGCGCTCCAGCGCTGCACGGCGTCGCTCTACGAACTGTTCAGGAGGTACTACTGACCTGACTCTAGGAACTCCCTGAAGTCAGGGTCGATGCAGAGCACGGGGTGCTGCGCCACGCGGTTCAGGAAGCGCTCCAGCGCTGCACGGCGTCGCTCTACGAACTGTTCAGGAGGTACTACTGACCTGACTCTAGGAACTCCCTGAAGTCAGGGTCGATGCAGAGCACGGGGTGCTGCGCCACGCGGTTCAGGAAGCGCTCCAGCGCTGCACGGCGTCGCTCTACGAACTGTTCAGGAGGTACTACTGACCTGACTCTAGGAACTCCCTGAAGTCAGGGTCGATGCAGAGCACGGGGTGCTGCGCCACGCGGTTCAGGAAGCGCTCCAGCGCTGCACGGCGTCGCTCTACGAACTGTTCAGGAGTTACTACTGACCTGACTCTAGGAACTCCCTGAAGTCAGGGTCGATGCAGAGCACGGGGTGCTGCGCCACGCGGTTCAGGAAGCGCTCCAGCGCTGCACGGCGTCGCTCTACTAACTGTTCAGGAGGTACTACTGACCTGACTCTAGGAACTCCCTGAAGTCAGGGTCGATGCAGAGCACGGGGTGCTGCGCCACGCGGTTCAGGAAGCGCTCCAGCGCTGCACGGCGTCGCTCTACGAACTGTTCAGGAGGTACTACTGACCTGACTCTAGGAACTCCCTGAAGTCAGGGTCGATGCAGAGCACGGGGTGCTGCGCCACGCGGTTCAGGAAGCGCTCCAGCGCTGCACGGCGTCGCTCTACGAACTGTTCAGGAGGTACTACTGACCTGACTCTAGGAACTCCCTGAAGTCAGGGTCGATGCAGAGCACGGGGTGCTGCGCCACGCGGTTCAGGAAGCGCTCCAGCGCTGCACGGCGTCGCTCTACGAACTGCGACTGCATGCTTCCAGCCACTGCGCTGCCGTTTGCGCTTTCGGTTGACGGTGTGGATGTCATCTTTAGTTTTGTTGTGCCTGAGGAAAATTAAGTCAAAGTATACTGTACACATGGAATTAACGAAACTGTGATCGTCGAATGTATGTGTTCTATACTAAAATTATAAAGAGGATATTTTTTTTATGTTAGTAACGAATAAGCTCCGAAACTACTGGACCGATTTTAACCATTTTTTCACAAATGGAAAGCTTTATTATCGAGTAACATAGGTTATATTTAACCCCATATTCCCACGGGAACTACGCGAGTGAAACCCCGGAAACTGCGGGCTGCTGCCTTTTATAAGGGTTTCTTTAAGAAAATAGAGAGACATATGTCAATGTTCTACCAAACAGGTTTTTTATAATAATCTAATCTAGTCATCAATCACACATTACCCAAAAGTATTTTTACGCCAATTGGATAACTCTCCTATGTCAGACATTTTTGTATATTCCTGATGAGTCCGCTCTTGGCCATCATCATCAACATTACGTTCTTGGACGACAAATGAACACTAAATGTACGCCAACCCAACACAGACTTTTTCACAAAAATAAGGTAATAAGTCTACGCACCAACTATACTCTTCTCCGGCGCTGGCGGTATAATCCTCCCGGATCTCAAATACTTTTCGGTCAGCTTCTCATGCAAGCCCAGGAAATCACTGAACCTCCTCAGTACAGCGAAGTCGTGCTTGCTGAAGATAGGCATGTTGGTCTTCGTGAGGACCCTATAGGCCACGTACGAGCTCATGCCTTCGCCGATCTTCTGTGGTTCTGTTATTGTGATAATTATGTTGTTCGCGCGCTCTGTGGCTATCTGTGGATGATAAAAATAGGTAAATTGTGTATAGGACAGTGTTATCTATGCGTGACGTCATGTTCCAGTTTGAATCTGGTTTTGAAGATAGATTATTTTTTTTCTTTTTATTATAACCAGTGGTCGGAATAGGTAGATTGTTTTAATGTACTTGTACCACGAACTGTCATAGAAATCATAATATGGATAAGCCTTTTTCCCGGGATTTCATTTCAGTGTTACGGGATTTAATAAATATTTTTGACTGTATGGATTTTTAAACCACTACATATTCGTATGAAATGAATTTATTTTTTAGAAAGCTAATAAACCTTTTATTAATATGGCGAGAATAACTATAACTCTAGTTTTTAGAAATGCAGGCGGGCATAGCCGCCTGAAATAGCGAGTGCTGATATGTCATCATCCTACATATTCCACATGTTCTTAACTTAAAGGTTATTAACCCCAAATTAATATACCTATTCCGACCACTGATTATAACTGTCTCATTGTTCTAGTGGCAAAAATGTTATTAGATAGTATGTGCTTTGTTTCAAAGGATGCATTGGAACACTCGAGATTACGAAACTCGGCCAGGAGCCCGAATCTCTTAATAGCATACCTGCTCTGTCTATCTGCTTCTTCTGAACCATGCTACGGTTTTCACTATTAGATAGAACAATAAGCCAGAAAAAATTGCACATTTTACGAAAGGATTTATTTCTGATCCTTTGGTCAATGGACCTGGATGGACTAGATTACTGGTAGCCATGACCTGATACGTGTGACATTTGTGATCATTACTCAGACACTATAAACTAGAATGCAACCTTCGCCGCCTGAAAAACGCAATGCTGTTGCACGAAAGTGTTCAACTGTGACAGAAATAGGACATGGCCATATGGAATTCTATGTTTCTTTTACACCGTATTCCTTGTCAGCATCAGCTTGTAGTAAATAAACATTGCAGTGGCATAGAAGATTTACTTAATGTGTATTTTTAACGACGATGATGCGTGTAATTAACGTTTCGGCATTAATATGACCTTCATCATGATTACTGTGAACTTTTAGAATGCTCCTTGTTTGAACTGCTATAAACTGGAAGTTATTTGGCTTGCTTTTGGAAAATCTCAGCCTCAGAATTTTCCTAATTGATAGTAGGCTTGCAGTTCTTACATTTCATTGGACTTAACATTACAGTCGAATTTCGGGTGCTCTGCCTATCCTTCAGAGATTACTGGCTTTGTTTTATGTAATTCTCACGTTTAATTAATCTGTCAACTTTACAATGTAATTATTAAAATGATTTTACACTATAATTACTTTTCAATATGCAACCTACTTGGCTAGCTATTACAAGACAATCTATCGGTCGCGCATGGCTTGTTTTCCTTCGCCTGATCTGATGTCTCGCCGCGGATTTAAAATTAGCTATTTATTAGGCGAGTACTTCAATCGGTGACCTTGTACCTACGTTGGTGAGGCTTACTGACTTACAGATTGATTTGGCACGATTGAAGCCATAGTGGAGAGTTAATTATGGTACTTTTGTAAGGAATACTTGGCATTATAGGTAGTTGTTTATTTATACAATATTTAGGTATTCATGTTCAATCGTCTGGTAGCAGAGATGTATTGTTGATAGGTTTAGTTATGCTTGATGTCGGAAAACGACTGGGTTTCTCAAACTTTCTAATACGTATATTTTTCTTTTTCAACAAACATAGTGTTAATGGAGGTTGAAGACACTTCAACTCATGCCCTTATAATTGTTATTATGAGCTAAACCTAACTAATCGTTAACATGGTATTGGCCTTTGGTTTCATATGTGTAGAATTTTACATAGTTCCAAATATTCGAGCTATGGATAACTTGAAACTAAGTTATTATTGCCTGCACAGTCTCACTATGGGGCAAAGCCGAAGCGCACCTCCAAATATTACAGGTGCTTTTTTCGGGCTGATCTCAATGGCGCCGTCCATTACTCGATTGTATCATAAATAAATATATCATAAATTAATTACCTCTTCCATGATTGGGCTGCTCAGTGACGCCGTGATAGAGGGTGCCGCATCACTGATGCTGACCTTCTCTAGACCTTCGCGGGCTCCATTCACCTCTGGGTCTAGACTCACTTCCTGTAACATACAACAAATTGTTTAACTTCAATTTGTAACAATAGCAATCTGTTCAAGGGACAATTTATTTGGGTTGAGGGGTTTAGCTATAGTTGAGGTGTTCTGTAAAAATCCTTCTTTTGGATAGTTTAGAATGTTATTTAAAATCCTTCTTTTGGATAGTTTAGAATGTTATTTAAAACTAGCGTTTGACGGCGATAACGTTTGCGTCAAACACGTAAAACCAAATGACAGTTTTGATGGGTTTTATGTATTTAATTGGAACCCAAATGCGCTTAACATTCATATTCATTAAGTAAAATGCTGTTATTTTGTGATAAGAAACTTTCCAAGAGTTCTTTGAACAAATAAATGATACATTTAAACTTCCCAATCTCAACTTGACGGTGGTCATATATGTCCAGCAGTGGACGTCTTTCGGCTGAAATGATGATGATGATGAATTGGATTCATCATCAGTTCTAAACTATGATTCAAAAAGCTTCGATTACCGAAGTACTTATAAAATATGTGCATTTCAAATAAAATTTTAATTTAAGTAATCCTATAAATTCAGACTTAAATTTGCTATAGATACAAGTAGATCATTGAATAAGCAGATGTTTTATTATTTTACCAAAAAATTGAGTTCTTGTTTCCAAATATGAACTATGTTAAGTTGAATTAAGGTGCAAAATGATTTGTGAAAGCAGATAACAGGTGTTAATTTGTTGTGTTAATAAAATATTATAAATATCTACAGTGCATGCTGCACGATACAAATATATCTTATTGGATAAGGTATAGATAGATTTAAACTGAATGGCGTCTTAGAACACGAGAAGAGCATACACTTGCGACAGCAGGGGTGAAGACAGATAGGTAAGTATATACAGTACAGCACCATGAAATTTACCTAGAAAAGGCGAAATATAGACAGCTGAAAGAATTATGTTATACTCAGATGTTTTACAGCATTCCAATCTTAAGATAAATAACTAAAAATATTGTTCTTTAAACCTATAAGGGTGACTGGTATGATTGTATTAAATAACTTCGACAAACAAAATTCCGACGAACGCTATCTCGACAGATTATTTTGCCGAGCGACGTGCAGTATACCGACAGGACAGCCGATAGTGTTTGCCTCGACTTAACAAGTACAAAAAGCTTTACAGTATTTAGTCTGCTTACCACTATGATTGAGCCATATTCATAAAAATCATAAATCGCAAAAACCTCTAAACTGCAGCATCATCTGCCTAGCCTTTTCCAACTGTATTGGGGTCGGCTGAATACCAGTATTTTAAATGGAGCGGCTGCTTGCCATTTCTCCACGCAACCAACACGTAACACGCTACTACTGTGCAAGACTGAAATAAGATTTGCTGGCTTGGCTGATAATCCATAACAACATAACAAAGATCTACAAGTGAGAGCCGGGACCAATGGCTCCACGTGTTTTCTGAGGCACTCCCAGGAACTTGGTATGTTAAGATGGTGACCCATTAACCTTGAATTTCGTTCTGTCCGGCTGTTATTCTTTAGTCACGAGCTCGTCTAAACTTAACCAGCCTTATCCATAAAGAAATTACTAAACGGATGATTAGTTTAAACTGATTAGCAGATTCTTTATTAAAATTTTCTTTGAAGATTTTGAATTAGGTTCTACTTATCAGTATTTAAAAAAACCATGGAGTTAGAATTTCCTCATGGATAAGTTTTAATAAACAGACATTAAAACATTTATCCAGTCATATTTTACGTATTTGTGTTGCAGTAAACTGGGTAGGCTTAGTGCCTTATCTACTTTAATAAAGGCACAACATGTTTCAGTCTTATAATCTAATCTAACACAGGCTGGTGAAATACAACATTTATTAATTTGCTAGGAAAGATATGTTTCCATATATTATAAAAATAGCCTGAACAAGTAGATAATCTTAAATTAACTTGGGTAAGCTTTGGCTATCATTTTGCTGGTGGCCAAATATTTTTGTCACAGTATAAACCCTTGGCAGCATAAAGACGGCAGTAGTTAATAAATTTGTCGTCTTCACTTTCTTTATGTCATTGACGTTAAACATATCCATGTTCCATGGCATGGATAATTCACATATTAGTTTGTGCTTGTACATTAAAAGATGATCCATATATACACAAATTATTCACACTGTAATTTTATTTCTGCTATTACTTGGTATTTTTGCTGAAATATATTATTTATATTTATATTATTCCCTACCGTTGATTGAAAATTACTCGCACTACTATACTACACAACCTAAAAACCAGAATGATGGCGTTATCATATATCTTAAAAATGTCGACAACTACTCCGTCGCAGAGCCTGATTTTAGGGATGCAAGTTGCCTTGTGCTGACAATCGGTACAGAAAAGGCCATTATATGTATTTACCGCTCACCCTCAATCCTAGATATAACTGGTTTTTTGCTGTCACTGAACTCTCTTCTAACTAATCTCTCATCTTATAAAAACATAGTTATTCTTGGAGATATAAACCTTGATATCAGCTGTAACTCAACTTCTAATCATATTTCTGACTACCTTAATTTGTTAGCTTTTCATGGACTTCTTCCTGCACATACTTACCCTACGCGCGAGTCTGCTTGTCTAGATCATGTCATGCTCAAGACCAATTTATTAGCACTTACAATAGTGATTGAATCTTCTGTGACCGACCATAACTCTGTCTTGCTTTGTCTGACACGAAGTAAACAGGTAAATACTGGTGTCAAAACTGTCTCAAAGGTCAATTACGGCTCTCTGGACCCTGTAATGAACAGGGTGAATTTCCATCCGATTTATGGACTTTCTGCTGCTAATGAAGCTACTTCTTATTTTATCAACACAATTGCCAGTATTTTGCGCTCTCACACATCTACAATCAGGCTCCCAAATCACAAACGTCTACTTAAACCTTGGATGACTAAAGGCATGCTTCGCTGCTTGCGTAACAGAGATGCAATGCATAAAAAACTAAAGGTATCTCCAGATAATGCCATACTAAAGCTAACATACAGAAGATATAGGAACTACTGCACTAAAATCGTTAAAAAACTTAGGAGGGACTACGATAAGCTGGAGTTGAGCAAGGCTGGTAACGACAATAAAAAGGTTTGGCAAATTATAAAAAGAGTGACGAACACCGCAGCCCCAAAGAATCCAACTGCGGATCTGCTTGTTTCTTCAGCTTCTCCGCACCGGTCAGTTAACTCTATTAATGAGTTCTTCGTTGACGTTGGCAGAAACCTGGCAAAGGCTTTTACCCACCAACTTATTATCGGACCACCACGTGAAACTGATAACACAGCTGCACCGCTACACTCATTTCTTATGGTCGACACTGATGAGGATGAGGTTGATGCGCTGCTCTTATCACTCAAAACCGAAGCTGCCATTGGATGGGATGGCATATCTGCCGGGTTTCTTAAACGCTATAAGCATGTGCTGGTCCCACCACTAACATATCTGTTAAACCTCTGCCTCAATACTGGTATATTCCCCACCTATTTGAAAAAAGCCATACTACATCCCATACACAAGGCAGGGGATGGAAACTGTGTCAACAACTACAGACCTATTGCTGTCCTACCTTCAATATCTAAAATCTTAGAACGCATCATAAACAAGAGGCTGATTAGATACCTTGAGGAAAAAAAGCTTTTATCTCCCAATCAATTTGGCTTCCGACGTAACAAGTCGACAAATGATGCTGTTCTGGAGCTGACGTCTCACATTATCAAGCAAATTGATGCAAAAAAGAAGGTAGTGTCAGTTTTCTTAGACCTAAAAAAAGCCTTCGACACGGTTTCCATTCCCAACCTAGTGATAAAACTGGAAGAACTGGGAATACGAGGCCTTCCCCTAAAACTATTAACTGACTACCTCAATGAAAGGACTCAGTGTGTAAGAATTAACAATTACCTGAGTGGGGAGCTCCCTGTCACTTTTGGCGTTCCTCAGGGAAGTGTGATTGGACCCACACTTTTCTTGGTCTACGTTAACCAGCTCTGTAATCTTCTTCTCCAAAATGGAAAAATCACGGCCTTTGCTGACGACACTGTGCTCACCTTTACTGGCGATACTTGGGACGAAGCATTTAATGCGGCGCAAAGGGGACTAGATCAGGTTTTAAACTGGCTTAATAATAATCATCTTACCCTTAACCCGGATAAAACAAAGATGATCTGCTTTACCTTACGGCAATCTGCACAACCTCCGAATTCATATTCCCTAATAGCTCACACAGTCAAATGTCCAAACGACGGTGCCTGCTCTTGCCCCAATCTTGCACGTACCTCAACAATAAAATACCTCGGGGTTACTCTTGATGACAATCTGAACTTCTCAGCCCATATAGATCTATTAACAGCAAGAATAAGAAAATTGATATTCGTATTCAAGAGTCTCCGACACGTAGCAGAAACACAGATTGTCAAAAAGGTCTATCTCGCCCTTTGCCAATCACTCTTGTCATATTGTGTCTCGGTCTGGGGTGGTGCGCCTAAGACCACATTGTTAAAATTGGAAAGAGCTCAGAGAGCCGTGCTGAAGGTGAGTACTTTTCGTCCCATTCTCTTTCCAACGGAGGAACTATATAAGTGTTGTAGGGTGCTCTCTGTCAGACAACTCTATATTCTTAGCACAGTCCTATTGCAACACAAAAATACCCCCTACACGGAAATCACCAAAAGACGTAAGGATCAAACTTGTCAGAGCTACAGATGTAAGTATTCATTTACCAAAAGATTTTTTTGCTTCAAAGGTCCTCTATTGTATAACAAGCTAAATAGGAAATTGAAATTTTACTCTCTTTCAACCTCGTCTCTTAAAAAGTCTCTAACAAACTTCTTACATACCCAGAACTATTACGATACTGAACGTCTACTAATTTCTGATATTAACCCCCCATAAAACTTCCACTGACACTTAACACAATTCATATCACACACCACTTTCATTACACACACCAATAATAAATAAATAATCAAACTTATAAAATAAATATTAATATTAATTTCTAAATTCTAAAATAAGATATCTTGCAAACATGGCTTCTGTTAACTTAGCTTTAACAAACACAAATGCTCTACCTGCAATTCATCATGTAACAATATTCTGTATGGGCTAGTACCACTACCCTTAATACAAGTTATTTACTTAACTTAGCAAGGGTGCTGGTTGCAACACCTACCTGCTTTTGTTATTTTAATTGAATTGTTTAAAGTAGTATTCTATGGTTTGTCATACAATTGTAATTTTTTTTTAATAAATCAAATTATTATTATTATTATTTATCCTTTTCTTTATCGCAGCTCCTGGCTGGTTTTGACCACATTTACGGGCCAAGCCAAGTAAATGCAGCATGTGGTGTATTTACTGGGTTGTATGATGAGGTCCTACATTGTCTTCTATCTGCATGAATTTTCTTACAATCCTACATGTATTCAGGATCGCAGCCTTTTGCAGCACTATGTAAAGGTCGCAGCCTTTTGCAGCACTATGTAAAGGTTATTATTATTATTATTATTATTATTATTGATAAGACACTTACGCAAAACGGAATGATTGTAAGATATTTTTACATAGAGAGTACCTACAGTATACATTAGATCTTAAGCTACACTGTTTGTCTTTTCTTTGGCAACTGAGCTGATGACAACTATTCTGCCAGTGTTATGTGGTGACGGCAGTGCTGTGTGATGAGTCGTTGAAATTTGCACTTTGTGGTAGATCTACAATATATTTTGTTAGTTGACACAGAATGCTATTTTTTGTAGCTCTGTCTTGCTGTCTTATCACAAAGAAACCAAGTCTATTACCAGTGTAAAAATAAGCCAGTCTTCAAGTGACAAACAAGTATTTCAATGAAGTGTTTCTCAGACTATTACTTTCAGAGACTATAATTTACAAAATATTATAAAGCTCAAGAGTTTTTCTGTTAGATTTCATGCGCTTCACACAAATTATTAGGACATATTGATCCTAAGGATAAAAGTTGTAAACATAATGTACAGGAAATGATCAATTACATGTATTTAAAATAGCAGTGAAGTAATGACTAACACAAATACTTTACTTAATATGAATGTAAAAGCAACAGATAGATACAGAGTTTTATTACACTTGTGGCTTCCTATTACAATGATGCTGTTGAAGGTAGAGAATAAGAAATTATTCTTCAAAACATTGTTTTACTCAAATACCTGCACAAATGTAAAGACAGGATTAAATTCAAAAGCCATTACAGTTACTGAACTTTCACTATCTTCCAATGACAAAGTGCTATTAAAAGATATAAATTAATAAAGAAAACAAATGTATGAACAAACAGCTATCAGAAAGGTGACTAATTCTAGATAATACACTGACTTCTTATACTCAGGCCACTGGTTCAGTAATTAAATTAACTTTCAAGGATGTTTCCAAGAGAAATCAAATTCTATAAAAGTCTGTATCATGTGAAAAATGTTATTTCCGATTCTCATGCAAATTTTGGTTGAACGATGGTAATAAGCGGTAATTAACAGTAATAAAAGCAGCATCAGCAAACAAGAAGTATTTGGAATGTTGGAAAATACGTTTATTTGCGATCATGCACAGGGGCGTCAACGATCTGCCGAGCGCCGGGGGGCGGACGCGGACACAACAAGTTATTAAAACAGGATTCCAATAAGATACCTGGACCGCAGACGCGAAAAGATCTTCGTCATCCCTGTTATCATTGTTGATATCCACTGTACTAAAGGGCGGCGTATCAGGCTCTTCCGACATGGTTAATTTTCCCTAAAAGTAGACACCACCGCAAATAAATGAACGAACAATGTTAGCGTTTAATCAATTTTTCCCGAAAACAGCGAGATACTTTCCGATACCAAGGTTTGCTTGACAGAAATGATCAACCCCCAAAGTCTGTATTTATGCCTTTAATTTTAATGCTAGTTTTAACATGATTAAAATGAAATTCATAGTAAATCTGTGAGGTGTGAAAGAGAAAAGATAAATTTTATGTTTAAAATATTGGCGATATTACGACTAAGCTGCTGTAATTTGTCAATTTTTTAGTGACGTATTCAATTCTGTTTACGGATCCAGTGTCGCTCAAAAAAACAATTTATTAAATTGAATTTAATGGGTATCCCCCAAAGAGGGCCAACCATCCGGGTAATTGAATTAATTCGTGTTTAATAAAATTATCAAGATTATTGGAACTTTTTCGCTTAAGTATTCAACAGGTAATCGATGACATTTCATCGAATTCTTAGAAAATAAACAGAATTGCATGTCTTTGTAAACGAGCAAGAAAAGAAACGCAACTCTTTTCTGTCAATTTGTGTCTTCATGTCTTGCTTTATCAGCTGTCAAATAGTAAATATCCACGAAATTGTTTTGTTGTGAAGGTAAAAAACATGTTTTTTCGCATTTATACAAGTTCTTATTTACATGTATAGAAGGGGATTAAAACGATCTTTTATTCTTTTCTTTGGACTCATTGAAAATATATGTTTAATGTGGCTTTATAAAGTTATTTTTGTGATTGTTAGTAAAAGGTGCTAGAGATAGAAAATGAGTGGGTTGGATAAGAAGCCGAAGATTCCGCAGCCGCCGGCGCCTGTTGCTGGTACCGGCAATCTCCTGTCGAGTGTGGCACCACCGTCGCAGCTGCCTAACTTCGTGACTGCTAGCCCAGTAATCCCAGCTGTTGAGGTAGGTATTTTACGTTTGTTTACGTTTAAGTTTTTGATTTGAAAATTCTGTACTAAGTGTTGCATTATCTTAAACCAAGTTTCATAATTGTATTGTGATTGCAGATACCCCAACCTGCTGTAGGCCAGCCACTACCAGTACCTGTTCCGGTCCAACCAATCATAGTCCAGGCCAGAGACGAACTACCACCACAACCAGACAATTCTGAGAAATTCAGGTACTTATATATAGTTTTTATGAAATTGTTTCACATACTTGCATAATATGATGGCCATAATTTATACTTGTGATTCTTAGGACAAAAATACCAGATACAGAATGTCTGGGAGTCAAAACTTCTGTGTACAAAATGTGTTCAAGTGTTTAGGGGGATGTGCTTGCGTCCATAGGATTTACCACATGTGTCCTCTGGCTGGTTCTGGTGAAACCCTAGAAGTAAATGGCTATCTGTTAGCCCACCTTCTATGGGATTGAAGAAGAGTCCAGCTCAAAACTCACAGAGCCTCATCAACACTTTCAATAGATACAATGAACTTCCAGTTGAGATTTGTGCCTGATGAACCCACTGAGCCAAAAGAAAGTCAAACTCAATCCAAGAAAGTCTGCAAACCATCATCGATGACCCTTTATGGAACATCTAAAGTGATAGAGTTCCTGATTAGTGTCCCGGGTTCAATCCCATACAGAACAAATGTTTGTATGGCCTACAGATAATTGTTCCGGGTCTGGGTGTCTTGCGTATGTGAGTTTTCATGTTTGTGAACGTACCCACGATACAGGAGTAAATCTTAGTCTGGAGAAATGTTTAAAAAAAAGGTCAAATTACTGTACCTACAAAACTTCATGATCACCTCGATAAGATTGAAAAATGCAAGTGCTGCCAATTCAATCTACATTACCTTCAGTCTCAGAAGAGGAGACTGCCCACTGAAACTTGGGAATGGCATTCTACCATAAAAAAGTGTTGTAAAGTACCCACTGATTCACATCACTAGAAGACTTATCTGGCGAGAACATATATTAGACCAGGTGAACTGAAACTTCAAAGAAATTCCCTGGCTTTAGGCAGACATTCATCACTTAGTTTGGGAAATAAACTCGCTTATCTATAAATCCATCCTGAAAACTATCTGGGCGTATCTGATAGAGCTCTGGAGAACAATAAACCATTATAATATTCTAAATATTGCAACATTTTGAAAATAAAGCACTGAAAATCCTAATTATAAATAGTAATATCTTGGTTCATGAGGAACACTGAAGTAGGTACATGAGTGCCTACAAATACCAACAATTAAAGAGGTTATAGAAAAGTCATACAAGAATTGTAAAGAAAACCTCTAGCTTGCTTTGCTCGGCTCCTAAGGGTTGAAGCATAATTTTTATTTCATACAAATCTTGTTCTAACAATAACGAACAGAACAAAAACCGGCCAAGTGCGTGTTGGACCACGCATAGCGAAGGGTTCCGTAGTTCACTGTTAAATCTAATATCTCTAAAAGTATATAAGCTGTGATGTCAAACCAATTTTCGTTGGGAGTGTCTGTGAAGTTCTATTTGCTCAATTTTTTTTAGAATTCTAAATTCATAGTTTAAAAGTTCCCCCTCTAACTTTTAAACTATGAAGTTGGGGACACATTTTTTACGAATTCGGAAGCACATATCTCAAAAACTTAAACAATTCATTTTAGAAACCTCTATTTCATTTTGAAAGAGCTATTCAATGATACCCCACACGATTATGTTTGTTGGAATTTATTTTTTCATCTCTCAGTTAAATGTATGGTGTGTCACCCCTAAAATATTTTCTTTCCATAATATTACAGTATTATTGAATAGCGGTTAACAGGTTGTACCTACCTACCAATGTATTTAATAGTCTCCGAGTAAAACGGCTGTGACATACGGACGGACAGACAGACAGGCATGACGAATCCATAAGGGTTCCGTTTTTTGCCATTTGGCTACGGAACCCTAAAAAGAATTATCCAGCTTAGTACAGACATTCTGAAGTTATGCGCGTACATACATTTTGGTGATTCTTTTTTATTTCAAATATTATTAGGTACACCTTTGTTCAATGTGCACTTCAAAACATTATCATAATAGGTGCTCCAACATTTCCAACAAAGTCATAACATAATCCAAGTAACTGTAGATATGTTTATGCAGAATTTGCAATGCTTTCCTTGACAAATTGTTTTAAAATATTTACATAGTAAGTAACTATTGATTGATGACACGGATGGCGCAGTGAGTTCAGCGATTGACTGTCGCGCTGCGTCTCTGGTTCAATTCCCGCAAGGGAAAATATTTGTATGGCCTACAGATAGTTGTTCCAGGTTTGGCTGTTTGTGTAAATAGCCAAAACTTGTGTGATTTTGAATGTTTGTAAACGCACTCACGATACAGGAGAAATTCCTAGTGTGGGGCAGCGCTTTTTTTGTTTAAAGAGAATATATTTAGGTACTTACCTTTTTATTTGAAAGTACCTACCAAATGTAATGTATTACTATTACTGTATGTAATAGTACATAATGTGTTCTGCATTTTTATAAAATACTGCATCATTTTTGATTTGCAGATTGTGTTAAAAAGGTACTAAACAAATGCTTATGTAATAATAACAGTTGCAATGGTAACGCATGCCAATGTCTGTCCACCAATTATTGTTTGTCAAAAAGTTAATAATATATTATACTAACTTTATCTATTATTAGGTTTTACCTACGACTTTGCTTGCATTTCTTGGGATACAAGTTAAAAGTCCTTTCGTAAAGTGATCAACAGGTACCTACTTCCTTAAAGCCAAAATAAATAATTTTACTCTATGGTTAGATTTTTACAAGTGGGTCCCACTGCTGGGCACAATCATCGAGTATAATGTTATTGTTATCCTTGGTTCTAGCCCAGCTATTCCTCTGAGCAAGGGAGAACCTCTGATGTCCATCAGGTCCCCTGAAGACTCACAGGCCACACAGTCTCCAGAATCATTGCCAGACACCACACCAGATATCGATAAACTTGGTATGTTTTGGAAAGCATTTCTTTAAATATTATATTTAAATAACCAAGACAACCATTGTTCAATTGGTTTTGAGGTTGTTAGATTATACTACATAGGTACATCCATATTATTTTACTAACCATCAGCAACCAGGCATCGGAATAGATAGTTTATTTAAGTAAACATGAGCAAAGGAAGTAACATACAGATCACATTGATCTCTTCCGTTTTCATGGAATAATGATCGTGACGGAAACAAAACGTCAGTTTTAAATCCTAGAATCGGAATCGGATTCCGGGATTCAAAACTTAACTTTTTTTTTAAACTTTGAATTAATACATTGGTAACTCATTTTCATTTTGGAGTTTAAAATTATGTTTTTTGGGTTTCCTGTTCGAATAAAAAATTCAAATGTGTTGTCTTACGTAATTTTATATTTCGAAAGTTACCTGTCACGAATTATTATCATACCAGGTGACATAATGCCGGGCAGCGGCATTTTCACATGGATGAAGGGTGCAGTCTCCACTGGCGGCATACTGCAGCGAGTGGCGGAGAAGGCAAAGAGTTCTGTAGACTCCATGATCACAACACTTGATCCGCAGATGAAGGAGTACCTGAGTAAGTTCGTATATCTTCATCGACATCATCAACAGCAGCTTGTTTATACATATAAAGAGGCCAGTTTCTGTTATATGATATTATAGACTGCTATTAAAAAAATGTTGCAAAGTCACTGTCTCTGGGCTATGACGTACCGTAGACTTAAAATAACAGAATACGAGATTTGTAAAAAGTATTTGTTTGAATGTTCCGAAATTAGGGCGTCGTTCGCAGGACTTTTTTTTCCGAATAAAACGTTGTTTCGCCATCTATGATTTTAAATACTGGACAAGACAAAAAACCTTTCGTATATGATGGGGTTTGCCGTACAAATTAACGCGTATTCGGCGAAGTAGTATTATTTAGAAAGAAACGTGGTGTTTCAATACGTAATATTATTTCAGGAAGCGGGGGAGACCTGTTGGTTGTTGTTGCATCGGACAATGATGTTAAAATCTCCCCTGTGAGAGAAGCATTTCAAACTGTCTTTGGGAAAGCTAATGTTGTGTGAGTATTATTTACAAGATTTTCATGTGTCTTGCTTGTAACTCTGCCCAACAAATAGCACTAGTGTTTCTGCTAAAGTTAAACTGTTCCTATTTGGCCTAAGTTATGACTCCACAAAACGGACTCCTCTTTTTCTAAACATTGTAAATGCTGCCTCAATCCTAGTACAACAGCAGGCAGTGTTACCAGAAAATAAATCACCTGATGTCAATACGATTTTCCAGTGGCTACCCAGCTCAAAGTGACGTCACAGCGGATCAGCCAGTCGGCTATGCGGCCGCATACGCAGCAGCCAAACAACGCATTGCTCACATACGATCAGTTCACGGAGAACTAAATAACAACGTGCCCGTGGTCGCCGTAGAGGGGTTTCTGCATGAATCTGTCACCGACAGGTGAGTGTCGAGGAGTATACATACATAAATATGTCTTCGCTATAGAATTTGGTCATTTCATGATGTGGCTGGCTGGTTTATAACATGGCCACCTTTGATGACAGATCCCGCTGAGCGGGCATTCTATTTCTGTCAGTACAGTGGGTTAAGGGAATCTAGCTCATCCGTTTCGGGGTACACGGAGTTCCTTCACCACATATTGAAATGACCAATTCTACGCATGACATATATATCATAGCATCTATTTATGACTCTAAACGTACTATGAGGACTCGAGATGCTATAAAAAATAAAAAGCTATTTGTAAAATGCCCAAACTCACAACTGATATTTCTTGTGCATAAGTAGAGGTCGCCCACGGCGTATTATTCCGTCTATTCAGTACCGAGTTTCGTTAACGTGCCACTGCATCGGTACTTTTGGTCGGTCAGTCGCATTTTCAAAGCACAAAATAAGGGATGTAATCGCAAAGTATCGAATTTGCATCGTTACTAACGCGCTGCCGAATGTAATTGCCGCGGCGGTGGCTGTGTGCACACGCAAGCAGAATAATGGATTGCGATTTGATCGATACTGTATCGTGAATTCGTGATAGTAGCGATGCTCGTAGTGTGGGCGAAGTTATGTATTAAATTCGTGTTGCATTACGTCTGTCTGCCCATTTACTGTACATAATGTTAAGTTAATAAAGCGTAAGAACAACGACGGTATGGCGGATTTTATTGACTGTGATGACAAGCGGCCTAGTTGACTCGAAAAAAAGTCATATACCCATGTGTATATAGATCTGTGGAGTAAAGTCTCCTTTATTACATTCATAATCATAATCAGCCTTTTAACGTTCCCACTGCTGGGACACAGGCCTCCTCTCTAGGAGAGGGAATGGGCCGTAATCCACCACGCGGGCCCAGTGCGGCTTTATTACATTCCCTAACATAATTTTTCTGTTGCAACTCAGATTGTCGGTTGTTCCCACTAGATGGTACGACATGTCGCTGCTGATCCTCTCGCAGCCGTCTCTGGGCATCGAGCTGCAGCTGCAGTCGCAGGGCACGCCGGTGCCGGCCGCCGCGGTGGCCGCCGCCAGCGCCGCCACGCCGCCCGACTATGCGCATGCGCAGACCGGGTACAGCGTCACCATTGGATCTATTATGGGAGCTAGCTTACAGGTAATATCTATGAAGGACATTACTATAGTCGCAGTCAGTAAAAAATCTCCACAAGATATATCAGCCACATCGGTTCTGATATTGGCGCCATCTTATAAGTAAAGTCACTGTTATATGCAGGATGTTTCAGAAGTCCGATATTTGAAGGCGCCATCTTATAAGTAAAGCCACTGTTATGTACAGGAGGTTTCCGAAGTGCGATATTTGATGTCGCCATCTTATAAGTAAGGCCTCTGTTATATACAGAATGTTTCAGTTAATATGATGCCACCAACTACATCAGACAGCTTGAAAAGTGATTTGTTTGGAACTTTTTATCGTGTTTTGCAGTTGGGTTTTTTAATGCAAGTTGTTTTTTTTGTGTTTAACTGTTGGGTTTTTTAATACAAGTTTGTGTTTTACAGTTGGGTTTTTAATAAAAGTTTTTTTCTGAGCTTTGCTTTTGTATCTTTATTTTCTGTTAGATGCAAAACTTCACCCTTGAATACAACTGAAACACCTTGTAGGTATATCCATAAGGCCCCAATACAAACACTGAGTTGTGCCACAACAGGTCAATCTCAACAGAGCACGATATACCGCGATTTCAGTTCTATTGTAAAAGTGTCTGTAATTATGAGTACAAAGGACTCATTTTTACGTTTCACGTTAAATATTTTACACCTTGGTGTAGTTCCATGACCATACTTAACCATCATCACATCACCAGGTACCCCACAACCAATGGCAGGAGGCGTCGACCGGCGTATCGAGGAGAGAACTGCTTCACTTAGCAGCGCGGTCACTCGCTGGCTCCTACAAGAAACTGCTGGCTGTATCCGCGAACGAGACTTAGACTAAAGACTGGATGATTGTGGACGGATTTGAGAATGTATATGTACAGTAAGTTTTCCGAACGATTTATTGTTAAATAGCTTTTTTCCATTAAAGTAGCTTCAAACTGTCTCCGTTCAAAGTTTCATCTATTTCTGTACCAACATTCATCAAAATCGGTTCGGCAATTTAGGCATGAATGCATAACAAACATAACAAATAACTTGAATTTATAATACTAACTGCCGCACGCTTCTCCGGCCGCGTGCATGTCGGTAAATATCCCAAGGGAACATACTCCCGCGTAAAAATCCTATGTTGTTGCAGATGTATGCTTTGTATTATTCCAGACTATAAACTACCTCTGTCCCAAATTTCATGAAGATCCTTTCAGCCGTTCTTCCGTGATTGAGTATCAAACATCCATCCATCCATTCAAACTTTCGCATTTATAATATTAGTATAGGTTTCGCATTTATAAGGTTAGTTAGGATAAGAATTGATTTGCCGACACTACTAACAATGTTTTATTTAAAAGAGGTTAGTTGACTTGAAAAACAAATTAGTCCGTCAGATAGATTTCCAAAAAATTTTGGACATTTTACATTGGTATTTTTTCACGTAAATAAAAAAACGTCATATTTTATAGATTTATAAAGCAAAAAATGTGTCCAATATTTTTCGATAATTAATCTAACTAAAGGACTAAATAGTTTTTTTTTTACTAAGGTGACATCCCTATTTAGAGAAGTCCAAAAACGAAAGCGTACAGTAATTTTAAAATAATTTTACCCGATGATAAACAGTATGGGGTGAAGTAAGTAGGTATTGTATGTACCTACTTATGTTGCGAGATGAACAATATACATACCTACATGTTTGATCATTTCTCAAATTAAGTTTACAGCCCAATAAACTGATTAAGCAGATTAACTTTGAGCATTGACCTATTAACTTATGTAAATAATTCTTATCTCGGAAATTAGGTCCATAATCTGATGATACAATCATCAGATTATGGACCTAATTTCCGAATAAAACTCTTTTGTTTCAGGGACACGAGAAGAATGTAAAGAATCTATAAATATCGTAAATAATTACTAAATATGACTTATTATAATATCTATAGTTAAGTAAGTGTTATAAAATAAAATTTATTTGGGGCCAAATGTGTTTTCATCCTTTTAGGCATTCCAGTTTCCTTTTAAATGCAAATTCAAAACGTAAACAAAGTTGTTCTACTTGAAACCCGGTTTGGGTTTGGGATTCCGAAGAACCTTCTATAAGACTATCAATAAAGTTATCCTTTAAAAATATAATAAATGCGCATATTTGGCGCCGTTTATTGACTGAGTCTGTCGGTCATTGAACCGCGAGCATCCTGGAATGCGGCGGCCATTGACCATCCACGACTTTTTTCTATCAAGTTTACTAATTATTATTTCAACTAGTAGCTAATATCTTTGGGTTCAAAGACCTCGTCACATGTTCATATGTGGACGACCTTAACGGTGCAATTATTAAATATATAAAAACTATTGGAAAATAACTGTAGATAAATGCATTTATACACAGATGTAACTACAAAAAACTTGATTGGGCTGTCAAGTGCAGTCAATAAGATATTAATAGCAGTTTGTGGAACTAATCTTAAATTGAAGAAGGTACAGTCACGAGCAAACATTGTTATAACAAAAAAGTAACATGTAAGTAGGTATTAAATGTTTTATGCAAGCTATTTATTTTCTTGCCCGCTCATTTTATTATTTGCGATCGGCGCGGATTGTCTTCTTTTGTTCTTTATTAGTTTTCTCTCTATTAAACGTCATCTCCGTTGTCACTATAGAAATTTTTCATCTTTCCACGGTTCAATCACCGTTTCTTTGGCCATCCCCTGCTTTTATAGCCATCCACATTCCTACTCAAAAAGCAAACAACTATTAAAACATCAATTGAATCCCAATTAAGATGAATGAATTCCCCAATTAAGATTTCTCAATAGAATTCGACAGTGGCATGATACAAAACACCAGTTTTATTCCGAAATTCCTGTGCAGTAGACTAGATCTGAGCTCGTAGAAAAGGATAATCCCGAACAACGCATCGCAATTAACTACCTATTACGCCACACTGGCTCGCGGAATTTGTTCTCGCTTTTGTGACACATTTTCTCTATGGTATTTTCAATGCCGATCTGTGCTTGATTGTACTTGTACATACGTATTTAATGTGTTTGTTATTTTTCTTGAGTTGGTGTCAGAAAAATAGAAAGAAAAAATATACATATTTGTCCTTTGGTTTGTTTTGAAAATTATTCAGTCATTAATTGCTTACAAGTTTAAAGATTCCTGTTTCTGAGGTCGACTGTGGCAAACAAACAGATTTACATCGAGAACCTGTATTTTGGCCGGCATTAGCTTGTTCCGGGGGTAAAAACCTTTGGTGTTCAAACGACCTCTGTACAAGATGTATCAGAAATAACGTAAAACCTGAAAGGAGGGTCTGTTGACTACTTAGAAGACAAATTGAATATTTAGATGAATGAATACTTAGAATGATACAATGAATACTTAGAAGACAAATTCATTTAGATAGGTATAAATTCAATAAGTACTGTAAGAGTATCTTAAAATAATTGATATTAATCATACTTATACATATTAAAAAAAATGAATTAAGTTTTATTTAATTTGTTAATAAAAATTTGAACATTATATTTGTCCTCCTGGCATAACATAGCGCACTATTTCATCAAAGCTAAGACCCGTATTTATACTTATGACAAAAAAGAATAATAATAATCATTTTTTGTTTTTAAATGTCTAATTAAAGAAATAAAAAAATGTAATGTATATGTAAATGAAAGAATAAATAAACGAAATAAATAATAATATTATGTAGTCTTGACAGATTCATGCATAATTATTATGATGATCATTATGAATAACTTTTACTATGGGACCAACACTGAAATCGCGTCGGTAACACATATTTTATGTAGGTACTTATGTTTGGAAAACTCGATTATTTGTACTCGGTCCTGAACAGCTGATTGTTCGCGATTACAGATTTCGTCTCACAGTAAAAGTTGTTGAATATGATGATTGATGAGGTACAATGACCCCTATACAGGTAAGTTATGAGTTATTTTTGTTATATTCTGTCTGTATAGTATTCTGAGATATCGGAGTGTCGTAGGTACCCTGTCTTGTCTTCTTCTAACACTACGCGAAAGAAAAGGTACGAATAAGTTGGTCTCACGGGCTGCAAAATTAAGTGCCTTATTACACGGGTAGCAGAGGCTATCAAGATTTAAGTAGCGCTTTATCTTCATGTTTATTATGATCCGGGATGAGTAGAATAACGCAGGCGGTAGGAGACTGATTAAATGGGATTTCTACTCATGAGGTTTTAGTCTGTCATCAAGTTAACCATTAAAGGTTATGTCGGGTAGGCTGGTCTATACGAGAAACTGTAGTCTCCGTAGAAATATTAATAATTATGCGTGAAAGGACCACTTCCGTATGCAGACTGATCTAAGTTAGTTTTAGCTCACATAGAATAGAAAATTCTGAATTTCTAATGCAAGTTGGTAAACTTTGTTAGTGCAGCCGAAGGTTTAAACAGAGGAAGTATTTTGAATGCAATGGTTCATACATACATAAACTCACACTTTTTCCAATGGGACTAGTCAAAAATTGCAGAACGTCACCTGCTACGATCCTTACGTACTCCTTTTGCTTCGTCAAAGTTCATTCATCAAGTCATACACGCTCGCCGGTTGTGACTACTACGCATGTCACCGCATGTGGCCTTTCTGAAGCACATCACCAATAAGGTATATGGCTTTCTAAGGTGTCCCCTTCTCTGGGGTGAAACTCTGCTGCCGCGGCAAATTGCTGCGCAGCGGACGGAGCTCAGGCAGGATCTCACGGAGGTATAGAGAAAACGATTGTTGCAACCCAGTGCTGGGCACGCCACTGTTGCGGCGATAAGTCCCATCTTTGAGGAGTGGTTGGAGAGACGCCACGGCGTTCTCTCCTTCCACCTGACGCAGGTGCTCACCGGACACGGCTGTTTCAGGAGGTACCTGTTTCGGATTCAGCAGGAGTACACGTCCGTGTGTCAACCTTATGTGGATCGCCTGGAGGACACCGTGGAGGTCTGCCCTGGTTGAATCCATAGTCCGGAGCGAGGAGGCATGGGAAGCGGTCACCTCCTTCTGCGAAGCAGTGCAGCGAAGGAGGAAGCAGATTGCATGCGGGTCAAGCCCCGCCGCCGCAACGAAAGAAGAGGCCCCGGGCGTCGGGAAAGGCCACCGTAGACGCAGGCCTGCGGATGGCGAGCTATGGGTGGCTCACCGTCCGATGGCAACCAGGCCCGGGTCGACGGCGCGTAGTGTTCCATACGCGCCTCTAAGAGCTATCAGCAAATAAGACGGGGCCTCATAGGGTCAGTGCCTGCTAGGGTTGCGGAATTTGTTCGAAAGAGTCACCGCGGCCCTGGAACGCAAAAGGCACTAGGAGGAACATGGGTGGGTTTTAGTCAGTAAGAGTCTGACACTCCCTTCCGCTCCGCCCAGAGCTGGAGAAATCATTTGATGATTTCTCATCCAGAAAAAAAGGTGTCCCCTTCTAGCAAACATATTATATGATGCATATGCATTAAAAACAATTATCTCATTAAATGAATGCTACTCTTTAAGGTTTGTTTTGCAGAGCGATTAGTATAAGTATACTAATCGCTATACTAATCGCAAGTAAGTAGGTACTTGGCCGACTGGTATCATCAACACAAAAAAGAAAACACCATGATAATTTAAAAAAATACAATCTGTATTAAAACCTTTAATTTAGCAAATTCTCTACAGAGAATAAGGAATCTCCTAATGCAGTATTGAAACTAAACATGACTGTGGTTGATTGTTAATTCAATAATAAGTTAAATTGTATTGTCTTTTTTTAAGAATAAGATTGATTATGTCCCGAATTCTTGCTGTACTTGTCTCTAAAGACCACCATATTATGGCAGTGGGTCGCGACACTAATGTTCAAGACGATTATTTTCCTCAAACGGCCATATACCTACCTTAAAGCAATATACGGTTAGGCCGAGTGTTATTCAATTTTGGACTTTAAAGCCGATCAAATAAGATTTATGTTTGTTTGTATGGTCAAGATATGTGAAGTTTATGGGGGAGACTTAAAATTCATATTGGATGTTGTTCTTCGAATGTGTTTAGTATTGTGCGGGTTGTGTTCGTTGCTGCAAGTACCTATATTGGCATAAGAAAACAGAATCTACATTTTATTTTTGTTAAAACTTAAATTTTATAAGGTGAGTCTTTCAATTATTTATTCAAAGTAGGTTCTGTTCATATTTAAATTAATTTCACCAGGTATTTTATAAAGTCATAAAAATATACACAGGTACCTACTGCATCTATTTATAATTACCTCTTTCAATTATTCACAGAATTAAATGGGTCTTTTAAGATCACCGTCGTATATAATTATTTGTCAATAATATGATACCTTTTGGAATACGGTAGGTACTTATCGTAGCTAAGCTTCGCAAGATTTTCTAAGTAGTAAATTTCCGAGCCAAGATAACTATCTTCAGTCGCGTGTAATTATTTTTGCACTTTCAAGTCATTAACCTCGCGTGATTGGTTACCGATTGGTGTTGTTAAACTCGATTCAAGTTACAATGATTGATGAAATGATGAGACATAATGCTTAAGATAAGTTTGGCACAATATTGATAGAAAGCTCGTAATTCGTATTGCTTATGTGTAGATAGGTAGGTTAGTGCCGGATTAAGCCAGCGCGGGGCCTTGCAGCAAACTTACGACGGGGCCCCCTAAACCTAAAACCTTCGTAAAATAAAAACGAATATATATATATATATATATATATATATATATATATATATATATATATATATATATATATATACTTGGTTGGTTTATAAGGGGAGAGTTCGCACGGTTTTTGAACAACTTTTAATAATAATACTAATCTTTATTTCAAGTAACATGACTCAACTGTGTTAGTACCTAACAATTATTTCTTATCCCTATGTTAGTGTTCTTATTATAATAACTTAACCTAAAACAATGAATATAATATGTATATGAGTCGCTACCACACGCCTACCACCGAGGTGGACAGCTTGCAGCAGCGAGTCACATACATGCAATCGAGTCTGCTCGCCACACAGCGCAGAATAATGTCAAAGCCGAAGGGTATCAACATCTCGATCAGCAAGCCGCACCTGCCATCAAGCGGAGCAGCTGCAATGATCAAATCAATATGAACGACTCTGATGATTACTAAAAAATGGTAGACGTTAGGACTCGTGCGTGAGAAATAGCCATGGTGCTGGTTTCAGCGAAATGTTTTTGTAAGCGCGGGGCCCCCAATGCGCGGGGCCCGTAGCATTTGCTACTCTGGTTACATGGGTAATCCGGTACTGAGGTAGGTACTATCTATTGCTAAGAAAGTTGAGCATATAGACTGACAATCTCGGTACCCGGACTTCGGCCAAATCCAACTTGCAGTGACCCAGTTAGACATTTAAAATTTAAACGGCATGGGACAGCAAGTTTTGTATGTAAGGTTTTATTTAAATATTATGGAAATACATAAAATAGCTCTCTCTCGTAAATAGCTCTCTAGATAACTCCATAATGGTTGAATGCAAATTAAAAAAAAAAAAAAACTGTAAAATACTTAGATATATTAAAATAATCTCTATACTGAATTAGAATTCTGAAAATGCTAAACACCTGCAAAATAAGTACCTAGGCATATATTCTATGGGCACGGAATATTAAGTCGTTACTTTATATTGAGTATTTTTGCTTAAAAATAACTGGGAAACCTTAGCAAAGACGCAATAGAGTACCTACACATAAATGACAATTTTCGTCTGTTTTTTTTAACGTTTCCATTTTTTTATTTACCTACACTTAAAGACTATTGAAATGCTCTTAAGCATGAAAATAAACTTTAAATCTAACTATATACACGTAAAATAAACATTGTTTGTTGGTATATTCTTGAGACACAACTACTTTTTGACTTGTTAGAAAGAACTCTCAGTGATTTTGATGAACTTATTTTAAGCATGCCAAATCGCTGTCACTGTGTGATACGTGTCAAAGGTGGAAGCAAAGATACTTACTATTTTAAAAATTACTAAAAAATATTTGAACATAAAAAAAACCTATATTTTTGGCATTTAAGTAATTAACTACATGGCACTAACGGGTAATTTCCCACAATTTGCTAAACATTTTTTTTTTTTATAACGTATCGAAATAAATTGTTAGCTTAAACATAGGAATGAATGTAAGAAGCCAGTTTGGAAGACTAGGATTGGTTAATATTAATTAGATATTTTTATAACTATTTCAAATGTACTTCATCTCTAAACACTATTGTGTATTTTCGCTAAGATATAATCAAATTACCACTTATTCTATTCCCATGTTTCTCTCCACAGTGAAAATGAAGGTGCTCGCGTTATTTTCCCTCTGCCTAGCAGTGGCCACCAGTTACCCGGTCGTGAAGACCTGGACCCTGTCACAGTTGTCAGATGCCATCGAGAACAAGCTGGCGGACCCCAGCATGATGCCGTATCTAGAAGATGCTCTAAACGAGATCATGTACGCGCTGTTTACTGGCAAAAATGAGGTGCGTATACTTTAGTTTGTTCTAGCCACTAACTGTGGCCGTATTACGAAGTGCCAATGCTATCATGATTCGTGTGAGGGAAAGAGATAGTGCTATTCGTCTTGTGTAACTCCGTCTCTCTCTGACACAGAAATCATGATGGATTTAAGACGTCATAATAGGTCGCCTGGCGTTGCCCACTTGTATGCAAGTGGTCAACGTCGTTTAAAAATTCTTATTGATAACTCTAAACATAAGGTATTTTACTATATCTTGAGCGTTAGCAGAAATATCACAAGCAAAAAGTTGCAGTGCACTTGCAGTGGAAAATATGTTTTTCTACACTAATATTGTAAAGAGGAAAGATTTGTATTTGTGTGTGTGTGTGTGTGTGTGTGGGGGTGTGTGTGTGTATGTTTGTAATCAATAAACTCAAAAATTACTGTGTCGGTTTCAAAAATTCTTACACTATTAGAAAGCTACATTCACCCTGAGTAACATAGGCTATATTTTATCCCCGTATTGCCACGGGATCGGAAACAATGCGGGTGAAACCGAGGGGCGCTGCCATATTTTATAATTTCGGGATGTAAGTTAAACTGGTCGAGCTTCATTGTCTTGGTTCCTTTCTGATGACGATAACCCTCGATTACAGCAGTTCCAGCGGTTGGCGGCCTACCTTATTCCATTTTTTTATCCACTTTTCCTTGCAACTTGAGTTGTTCAGCTAGTCTTGCTCAGATACTTATTCATCATTCCAGCTTAAAGACTGCTCGATAAAGATAAGTTGAAGTATTTTCAATTCCTCTTTTTAGTGTCTTATAGCGTATCTGACGTGTTTTTTTTTTACATTTCTCATGTAACCCAACCCGGAGTAAGATAAGCACAGTTAAAAAAAAGTGTTTAAATAAAATCTATGATAAATAGGAACAGCACTATACACGAATGACGTCACTCGCAAGTCTATCATAGTGAACTTGCACCATTCAGTAGGTACAAATGACGCTTTGTGGAACAATAATAGAAGTTGTATGTTTAATGTTTAAAACCGGGTTATTTCTTAATTTTTTCACCGATTTTCAATAATAATAAGTATTTCAGGTTTCAATAAATTTAGTATTTCAGGTTTCAATAAATTTAGTATTTCAGGTTTCAGTAAAATCATTCAAATATCGTATACATATGTATATGAAATTCTCGTGTCACGGTGTTTGTGGTTGAACTCCTCCGAAACGGCTCGACTGATTTTCGTGAATCTTAGCGTGCATATCGGCTAGGGTGGCGAATCGGACAACATCTATTTTTCATCCCCCTAAATGTTAAGGGTGGTCCACCCCTAACTTTTATTTTTTATTTTATGTAGCAAAACGACGTTTGCCGGGTCAGCTAGTAATTAATATATACAGGGGCCGTATTATGACATCTTAAAACCATCATGTTTTCTGTGTGAGAAAAGGATAGTGCTATTCGTCCTGTATAGCTCCGTCTCTTTTTCACACCGAAAACATGATGGTTTTAAGAGGTTATAATACGGCCCCAGGATGACTTTGAATAGATGCGACAAAATGAAATGGGAGCTTCAGTTACAGTAACATAGTAATTATAAACTGTTTTTTCTACAATCTAAATCGTTAAAAAAAGTTACGTGGTTGGCGTTTTAAAATGATCCATCGATGTTAATATCTTTATTTAAGTACGAATTATCGGTATTCCAGAAAAATAATTAATATGCAAAATAAATAAGAAAAATTAAAGTATCAAAAAATCTCGTCCAACTAATCGCAGTGCTCAATGATCGTTGTGGAGTACTCGCGTTATTAAACGTTGCCATTCATAGCGGTGATAAAAGTTCATTAATTTTACATTTGGTATGTTCTAAATTTTCTTGACAACACGTATTATTGTATATTTAAATATGTCGCATCTATTCAATTTCACCCTGTATAATAATCTTTTATGTATTTGTCACCACATGAAAATAGCAAACGCCATATGATTATAAAATATCTTGAAAATTGTAAACTCTCGATAAATTGTTATTTAATTTGAACATTTGGAATACTTTACGTATCAAAATTTGATACGTAAAGAGAGAGAAATAAACTGAGAATAGAACAGCCTTACTACGCAGACCGCGTGCTAGGTTTTACCTACCCTGGCCGAGTGGCCGCCTACTCCTGCCAGCTGAAATAAAATGGCGATTTACTATGTGTGCCTGAAGGTATCGTAATAGCAAATTGCGTAATCACAATTTGAATATATTCATTGTGCAAGCTGATTGCTAGAATCAGTATATGTCCACGCATAATTTTGCACTTTGCTCCATACTTATTTCGTAACGATATCTTGTGTTTTTTGTGAGTAAGTTATCTATCCAATAAGTAATCATCCCACCTATTGAACCATCCTCATAGATCGCGTTATTTTTGAGGAATGTCTGCGTAGTATTACATAACGATATGTAGATTACGGTAGGTATATGTTGTATTCCTGTTAAGCCCAGTATGTCAATATTTCTTTAAGAAATAAAACTCGTTTTCGTTAACTTCGTACTTTGCGCATACCTAAATGAATTTCGGTCAAGTTCGAGTCATCATTCTTTCAGACCCGTCGTCGACGGTTCCGTACCATACCACTCCAAAGTAGCGTTGCCAGGCGTCCGGATAAAGCCGGACACAGTCAGGCTTTTTGGCTGAGTGTCCGGCCAAATCAGATAGCGTCCAGCGTGTTCGGATATTTGATAGGCTTTTTAAATTAAGGCATTTTTTCCCTCACCTTGTATCGCTTCCTACGTAGTGCGTACTAATACTATTGCAATCTATTGATCGAAGATTGCAATTATTGAAATGAATATTGAATGCATGATTGAATGATTAATAATAATGAAGACTGGCTCACTCAATTTGATTGTTGCTTCATTAGAATTCAAGATGATTGTATGGTCCTAAATGATAAAAAACCTTTGTTGTTTTGGTTATACTAAGACTATAAAATTAAGTGTTCGGCATTTTTGCCCAAATGTCCGGCCAAACTGGCTGGTTTGTCCGGATTTTCAGTTTTAAGATCTGGCAACCCTACTTCAAAATCACAATATTTATTTCAATTTGATCATTAGAACGCAACTTATTTAAAAAAAAATGTATAATACAGTGACTCAATTATCCATTCGCAATGGTAGATTATTATGGAGAGGAACGGAAAATTTCGTATTACATAAGTATAAGTACATCTTTAGCTCATTCATTTTAACATCTACATAGCTATTTAGTCATTATCATCGTCGATCACAGCCCGACTAGACCCAGGCCTTGTTGTTACTGTGCCAAACTTCATGTTCTTGAACTAGTTTTATCCATATCTATGGATAACAGCAATGGTCATTTCACGCTCATGCATCTGCTTCTCCCATTATTTTCCAATACGTAGCCACGGATAATATATAACACTAGCGTACCTATATTAAATAGGCACATATGTATGTGCCTATTTAATATAGGTACGCTAGTGTACGTACACACAGCTAAACCAGCCGGAGAAGGCTAAACACTGAGAAGATGTCAATTTTCTCATCATTGAGGACACTGCTCAGTAGAAGATAAAAAATAAATAAAGAAAATTCAAAAATCTTACTAACGGTTGGACAAAAAATATAGTTATATGTACTGATAATATGGTCCCTAAGAAACGGAACCCCAAAACCAATGTACTAACAATCTACGTAATTCCGTATTTTTTGTCATTTTCTAAAAAAGGTGACAAATATGTATTCGCGTAATGTGAAAATGTGATTTATTGTCCCAGACAAGGCTGTTACGCCACACATAAATATTTGAGTTTATGATTTTTCGCCTTACGTGAGAAAAAAAACTATATATGATAATATGATTAACGTGTTTAGTTACTGGTAATTAAACAGTAGGTAGAAGATTTACCATAACAAGTTATGTAGATAAGTTTAAATTTAATGAAATTACGAAAAAACTTAGGTACCCGTTGTACCGTATTTTTACTAAGAACAAAGGAACAAAATTATGTAAGATAGAAAATATAACGCTTATTTCAATTGATTCACTCTAACGGCGCTAACATAAGGTGGATTGATGACCTCGTAAAAGTTCTTAGAACTTCTTCGATTGCGGGAGTTACGGAACTGGTCATCATGGCGAGGCACGGAACGTCTTTCGGCCATGATGAGAATTTGGTATAAAGGTATAATATAAAGTAATAATGTTCCTTGTGCTTGATCACAATCTAACGAGAAGAAGTAGTGTGTGTAATCCACCACGCAGCACTAGTGCGGGTTGTTAATATTGAGAGTCAAAGGTGAACCAACTAATAAATAGGAATACTTAACCATACCCCAACCAAAACTCTATTAGTTTCTAGTACATATTTTTCAAAGCAGGCTGGTAAATAAGTACGGCATTCTTACATAGGAACATGGTGTTTACAGAAATTCGTCCACGCAGTGGTGCCATCACCCTCCGGAGGGCCAACTTGGACTGTGGAAGAGCTGACGGCGGCGATCACAGACCCTGCGACCAAGCAGGAGTACAGGCCTGCGCTGATACAGGCGCAAAGCTTCGTCCATATGCAGAATGAGACTGGGAATCTACAGGTAAGCAGTTGCTCTGCCTGCTTGTCTATTTTACGTATTACATCCACATCCAATTAAATATTATTAATTGGCGAGAGCCTCATGAAATAGGGTACTCGCTTGTTGCCATCAACTCTCAAATCCAGATTCCAGTCTGAAATTCTTCTTAATGGAAAACTCCAATAACGATGTCCTTCCAGGGAATCGAAGCGGAACCTTCTTACACAGCTGTAGCATTTATGATCAATTGTGACTGTCGGGTGTCTGTCGGTCCTTAAAAAAAACCTGTAGCACAAATGTATCGATCCGTGCGGCAGTTATTATTAACCAGGCCAAGCAGTGTTCATAAAAAATATCTTATTCTTAACAGGAAACTGTGGAGGTAGCAATCCCGGCTCTGGACATCTCGACCTGGACTCAGGCGGATCTGGCGGAGGCTCTCAGGAGTCCTACCACAAAGACGGCTCTCATTCCTTACTTGGAGAAAGCACACAAAGAGCTGAAGGAGGCTCTTGAAAAGGGAGAAACACGGGTAACTAAAACGACCAGTCCATTAGCCTGAATTTATTTGTCACTAAATTATTTACTGTCTTGTTCACTCTATTGTTTCTCATTGTCTCTCTAAATTATTTTCCGAAAATGTTTTAATTAGCTTTTATGTAAAGTAAGGTAAGTACCTACGTACTCAGTACCTATCTTTTATGTAGCGGAATTTGTTCGAAAGAGTCACCTCGACCCTGGAACGTAAAGGGCATTTAGAGGAACACGGATGGATTTAAGTTAGCAAGAGTCTAACCCTCCGTCCAGAGCTGGAGATGTCATTTGATGATAAAACATACAAAAAAAAAATGTTATACTATGATAGTAACTAAAGTGAAAGTTACTAAGTCTAAAAATTTTTGGTCATCTAACAGACGGTCTAAATAGATTACATTAGAAATCTACCCTGTAACGAGTAAAGTATTATTATTTGGTTATTTACAGGAATCTATCCACATAGTGACTCCCGTTGGTCTCATCCCTCCTAAGGGTGACTACGAGTACTTGATCAAGCCTTTGAAGAACCTCATCAAGAAGACGAAGAAAGGGCTATGAATAGGTAATGATCACTAACCATAGCTCTTGCTAATACTTTTCAACACACGAAAAATTTATCTTACCCCAGCATTTTGGTGGGCCTTCCGCTCGATTTTGAATGTACATAGGTCCGTATAACTGTTTGCGCAAACACAGGTGTACTAACTACGCTTAGAAAAAAAAGACCGCGTTCCGTTTCCCGGCCCGACCGCCGAGGCCCATCGCGACGCCCATGACAAATCCCTCTCCGACTTTTGCATAACGAACCAGCCCGCGCCGTTGAGCCATTAGCCTTAGATCCTCCAATTAATAATGTTGATAATATCATTCCCTGCCGAAATGACGCCGCTAAGCCGAGATCCGTACCCTACAGGAGGTACCCTTACCGAACGGTCACTAAGCTTATAAGTCGTTTTTAGCCCTGGCTGGTGCCCTTAAATTCATTTGAGGTTACTATACGGCCACATCGAAAATAATATTGTTTTTTTCTGTTGCATTACGAACCCTCAGGAATTTTGTAGTTCGATGGGTCGGCAATCGGACACGTCCGGGATCAGTCGTAGGGCCAACGACTTACGGCCGAACCCAATAACCGATCTATTACATACTGGAGATAGAAAAACAAATGAAACAACAGAAAAATCAAGAAAAATTATATAGGTTTTCTGTTGTTTCATTTGTTTTTCTATCTCCAGTATGTGATAGATCAGTTATTGGTGGGACCTTACGGGGGTGTCACACCGCCAACTTCCGAAAAATAATTCCAAATTCCGACTACTGACAGATTTCTAATAGAATAAAAACTCAATAAACACTATTTGGCCGGCCCGGGAATGGAACTTGTCCATACTATCATATTAATTCACATTATAATGTGCGAAAGTAGCACCGTCCGTCTGTTTGTTATCACATGTCTTAAAGGCTGAACGGATTCGTAACGAACTTGGCACACGGGTGGACCATAACCTGGATTCGTTCAAACGGGGATAGCTACCTAGATAGGATACCTTTATCCCGGTCTGATCAGGATAATTTAAAACAGTGTACACAGGGGGAGAAGCCGCTGGCACAAGCTGGTTAATGCTCGTAACTAATTATTAATTCGGTCCCTTTTCAAAAACTGGATAGCCTATTATATTATTCGTATGAAATTTACATTATCATTTTTATTTTCAGGTTGATGGTACGCGAAATGTTTTAAGAAATTTGAAGATTATTGTGATATAAGAAAGGTCTATATAAGTAAGGTTCCGAGATCTTGCAAGAGTTGTCCGGTTGAGCAGTAACCAGCCTTAGTGTGCTGAACTGCGAGTGGTCCATTCCAAAAAAAAAAAAAAATCTTGCAAGAGTGTGTTTTTTAATAAATTTGTAAAGAAACATTGAAACTGTTTTATTTACTTAATCTATTTTGTTTTGTATGCGAATCACATGAATTAAGCTGGTGTTCTACTGTTATGTAAAAGAAGCTAAAACCATATATGTATTTTATTTAATAGATAGGTACATATTCTATACATATAGTAAAATTGAAGACTAGCCTTGTTTGTGCATACTGAGAAATGTTAGAAAAAGACAGAACACAAACGTGCAATTTTTGGATTTTTTGTCTGTTTGTCTGTGCGTTTGTGGAAGCATCACGCAATAAACATTAATAGGATTTGAAAGCTAGGACCTTAAAACTATTTAGTGTTATGTCGTGCTTTATTTAGCTTTATTTATTTGAACCCTCTAAATCAAAAGATATTGAATTTTTAAATTTGGTAAGAAATTTTATAGAGCGTTGAGCGTCTCGCTGACCAATTCCTGCAGGCATCACGTAAAAAGTAAACAACGAATATAGATATGTAAGATTAATACATAAGAAAGCGTAAGCATGAGTACAACTTAGTTTTTGTTAAAAATGTATTAACTAAAAAGTGTTCAAGAAGAAATATTTTTTTTTTACGTATAAAAAATTATTTTTATACTTGCAGCGCCATCTATTGAGCAAAGAGAACGAAATAAGAGTGGAGCATCAATGAAAATGTAACAAAAACGGCTTTTTTATGTGACACAGACGAAGTTGCGCGGGTCAGCTAGTTAGTTTAATAAAACTTGACTAAAAAGTGGACAAGATAATGATTTATGTAATATGCTTTTTATTCTTTGCTCAAGATAATAATTTGTTATTTTATTTTTTATTTTATTTTATTTATTTGGTTCACCAACAATTGTATACACTGGTACAAGCAAATGGAACAGAAGCAAGAAATCAGAATATAGTGTAACAATCACTTAAAGGTAAACTCTGCATGCACATAAACGTTGTCGTAACTTACAAAAAATTTATGTATGTATAATATATGAAAATAAAAAGACTATAATAATATCGTCGAAGTTGCACTGAAATAAAATTAATAGTTTAATTGGACTAAATCAAAACAAATTATGTAGGAAATGAAAAGATAAAAAAAAAAAAAAGTGTAACCCACCCTGCGAGATAATGCAGGGCATAGAAGCTCAATGTTCAGGAAGAAACTTATAAAAACTAGCTCTCAATTTGCCTAAACCGTCAAAATGTAGGTCGATCTGGTCACTACAACCGTTCACAACCTTGCAAAACCTCGCGTATGGAGAATTAGCACCCAGCACTGTTCTTCTCTGCGGAGGGCAGAGTGGCGTTATAGGACTGCGAGGAATTCTTGAGGGGGCACGGAAATTAAAATGATGTAATATTTGTGGACAGTCGATCTTATGGGCCATAACTTTGCACACAAACATCGCGTCATGCAGACGTCGACGTTTGTCCAGAGAGGACATATTAAAGTAATTGAGCCTATCGCTATATGAACGGATTTTTTTAGACAAACCGCTAGCATAGGCCAGGTGCACCAGAAAGCGTTTTTGTACCCGCTCGATACGTAAAGAATGAGTAGCATAATGTGGCCGCCAGACCACGCTACAGTATTCTAATATGCTTCGAATCAAACAATTATAAAGTATAATTTTTGTTTTGCAGCTTTTGAATTGTTTCGTGTTTCTGATGACAAATCCTAACATTTTGGAAGACTTTTTCACTATATTATCTATGTGAGGCACAAAAGTTAACTTTCGATCAAATGTAACACCAAGGTCCTTTATTGTGTCCAATTCCTCTATTTTTTCTTTGCCAATATAATAATCCTGGTCAATGAGATGATGTTTCCTGGCAAATTTTATTTTTTTATACCTCTAATACTGCATAAAAAACGTGACATGTTTGTCTAGTCACAAGACACGTGTGTGGTCTTATAGACCAGGGTAGAAGCCTTTAAAAATAATAAAAAGTGAAATAAAATAATAGTAGGATAAAACCCATTAGAAAAGGAGGAGAATATTATAAAAATGAAAGGAAAAATAATTTACGGGCGATCTGAGGTCGGGAAGGGGGGGGGGTGAGGTTTTAAGGGTAAAAAACGGTTTATCTCGATTTCCGGCAAAACTAAAAGTCCTATGGAAAAAAGTCAAATGGCAAAGTTGTAGGTAATAAAAAGATCTAAAACTTTTGTATTTACACTTTTTTCACATAACCTCAAAATTTAGGAGAAAAATTCAAAAAACCAAGTTTTTGGTTTTTTATTTTTATCTTTTACAAAATTATTTTTTTTGTCACGAAATTTGGTGAAAACTTACCTTTTTATGTCCCAAATACGCTGTAATTTATTTGATTAGAAATATTTATTTTTTCGCCTTATTTTGAATTAATATCGAAAAAGCACCCTAATTTTCAATCAAAAATTCACCCGTCAAAATATCAGCTTTTTTCAAAAAGTTGGTATGCTTTCTGTTCGTTGAAATCTCTACTTTCCGATGGTGAAAAAAATATATATGTTACTATAGTAAATCTTCTCAGAAAATGCAAAAATTCGAAAAAACTCGAATCGATTTTTTTTTAATTATTATATACAATTTTGGTCTATTTATTAAAATTTACACTTTAATTACTCGAAAAACGTAAGATTACATGTCACGTTGATAAAAAAAAACTGCAAATCAAAATATACTACTATAATTAACCAAGAAATAAGTTAATAAAATTAATATTTAATAAGACATCTACAATATTTAGAGAAAGTTGTAGAATATTCTTTAAATTATATGCGTAGATGCCTATTTATAACTATTTTAAGATAACTTATATACCTTAATGACCTACGAAAAATTTTAGAAAATTTTAACTGTAAGAGGAAGGCGCAAAGACTACAATTTAATAGGAAGGCGCCTGTGTCTGTAACACAGTTTATACTAGCACAGACACAGGCATCCACTCTGTCTCATAATGCTTAGCGTTGCACTTTATACATTGTCATTTTTTTCCACATAATACTAAATGATTAGCAACGAACCAATTATGTATTTGCAGCACTGGATGTGGAAAGCACAAGAGAAAGAAGAAGACGGTTGGGGGGGGGGGGGTCAATAGCCGTCCAGCTGAGAAAATCCTTCGGCTGACATTATAACTTGTGGGCAGGCACTATAAATGATTTTTATTTTGTAAGTAGGTTGTAAAAAACATTTTTACACGTCAATCTTTTTTGGCCGTTACATAAACTAGATGAGGCCGGTGTTTCCTAGCTGGCAACCCTGAGAAGAAACACCGAAGCAAACTCAGAGGTCAAGGTCTCTTTTCAAGTCCATACAATTGCACTGGTCAAATCATATGAGAACCATGTAGGTTGGTGCCTGAAGTGGTCTAGTTCTAGTTCACTAGTTCAATAGGTGGGTACTGAACCACTGCTGGAATTACATACTGAGTTCTTCTTACAGTAGCTACAAACAACGCGAGAGGTTTACATATTATTTGCAGTGTACAAAGAAAAATCCTTTGATTGGAAATGTTACATAACATAATAAAACTAATCCCATTTATAGTCCACATATGCTCATAATTGCACGTCATCAATGATAATGGAGACTTGTATACTAGCAGTCTTGCCACCTATGAATTATAAGTAGATAAGATTCGGAGATAAGATTCGGCAAACGCTATTTTTCACGGACTTCCAAAAAAGTAGGATAATCTCGTTGACTGTTTTTTTCCATTATAAAGTGAAAAATAAAAAATAAACCTTTTTTACAACACCGACAATACAACCGACTTCTAAACAAAAAACATGAAAAGTAAATAACTTTCGGAAGTCGGTGTTCAAAAAACGAAGAAACAACCAAAAGAAGTCGGTTGTATTATTTTTTGTAAAAAAGTTTAAAAAAATGTTTTATTGATAAATACTCTCTCACCTGAGCTATGATTGGCTGATGCAGCACGCTTGCTTAGGAGTAACCTATTCACTCTCAACTCAAATACACAGTTGGAGTTGTAGCTCCACTCCTTAGGCGTACGAATCAGGAAAGCCTATTGCACACACTCCGTCTCTCCAAATTGTAACCAAATTCGAGAGTTACAATTCGGAGAGACGGAGTGTGTGCAATAGGCTTTCCTACAGCATTAAACATGAACATATTGGCATCGCCTTATTGGCAAATGCTCTCTGAGAAATCGGGTCTGTGTCACAGTGTGGTGGTCTGCATGGTACTGGACCCTGGGAAACCCCAGCTAACGAATTATAAATAGCTATCTAATTGTACTAATTGACCGAACGAGCAACCATCGATAGCCACTTGAATGAACCGATCTTTACAGAAGTCTGAAATCCAATCACACTGTCCAATTGATCTACTCATACCCGAAGGAAGGAAGCTTAAAAATAAGGCTTCGTGGCCGGGACAGGCCCTTTTGAAATTTTTTTAATGTCGAGGGAGTAGTTACCCTCAATTATTAGAAGGGTATCGGTAGACAAATTTTGGTTAAAGTCGTATTTCTGTTGCCAAGCAGCATTGCTGTGTTCTCAATTCTCGATACGGCTGAGCAGTGGTTGAGTGATTGACTGATGCGCTGCGTGTCGCGGGTTCGATTCTCGCACGGAACAAATATTTGTATGGCTTACAGGCTGTGGCCACGATACACGCGAAATTCCTTGTGTGGGCCAACGTTTTTTTATAAATGAAATTAATGACCTCTAGGAATACCCTTGAAGTAGACAAAACAAAAACTATCGGCTTTAAAAACTTAAGTGGTCTTATGTACATCTTCTGAAGCTTTCATAGTATTAACAGTTGGATTATTGATAAACTGACGATCAATGCTGAGTTCCTTTCTTTCTCGTAAATATTATTTAATCATGATTTATTATTCAGATATCTTCGATCGGATGCAATAAACTGCTCAAGATACAGTTTATTGCAGTCTTGATTACAAAACTGTATAAATATTGTAACTCTGAAAACTTTTGCCAAATTACTCAACGGTAGGTAAGTTGATAACCCAATAATAGAATTAGGACAATAGTTTTGAATATTGGCTGATCGTATCGTTGTCTAATTTATTGGAAACGTGACTGATAAGCGCGGAGGCGGTGTTTTTGTTGTTGGATTTTTATAAGGAAATTTTCAGAAGGAATCCATACTCAGGATGCCAAAGTCCCATTCATGGGACTTTAAATGGCAAGTTGTAAGAGTACTAATGCACACATGTGGCCCTTTGGTGAATAAGTACCTACACATCACAAGCATGATACAATTTCATGTTTCTTAGATAGCAATATCTATATGTCTATTGATAAATATTATTATATTATTTTTATTTGTTGGCGTGCCTAACAGTGTCTAACCAGTCAATTTTTTCCAGCAGTAAAAAATCTTAAAAGATGAAATTCTTCGCTGTTCTCGCCGTCCTGGTGGCCGTGGCCGCCGCTTCATCTGACTTCAGCTCCTGGACCCTGAACCAGCTTTCCGATGCACTCCAGAACCCTAACACCGACCCTGCCCACATACCTGCTCTGGAGCAGGCCCTCAATAACCTGATGGAGGCTCTCTTCGCACAGGACCCCGTGGTAAGTTCTCTGCGATTTTTATTTGGTAGGACATGATTAACATCCTCAGAGTCATTTAAAAAAAAAAACACACATCACACAAAAAAATATCTTTTGCAAAGAGATGTTACGGGGCACTTTTTTTGAGCACATACTTATCGTGAAGGTAGTTTAAAGACAGCAACAAAAGTTCCAAACTCTTCCACTTAGCTGTGTCTTGTTTTGGGTGATGAAAAACGAGCGAGGTTTTCACTTACCACGTTAGCCAGTGGCTACAAGTGCGACTGCAGCTGAGTTTTTGGTTTACATTCCAAGAACCAGCAACGTTGAGGTACTTGGTTTTTTCCCTATAGAAGTTTTCAGTAACATCCTGGAGTACTCACGGCAAATTGCTTGCCACTGTAACATGTCACTTCAAGCTTATCTTCCAGGCGAAATATAAAGCAAGCAACAAACAACTCCACCTTTTCGGGGACGACAGGCGTTGTATTTAATTGCGTGTACTCTCATCAGCTAAACTTTTCTGTTCAAGGTGCCCGCCGATGTCTCTGCCCCCGTTGACCTGACCGGCTGGACCCTACACGACCTGTCTATTGCTCTGCAGAACCCTGAGACTGATCCCGCTCTTATCCCCTACCTGGAGCATGCCCTCAACGAAATGATGGAGCTCATCCATGCTGGAATCCCTGTTGTAAGTTCCTAGATTCAGTTTTAGAAGAATAGCTCTTGTGATGTCAGGTTATGAATCATTTTACTGTACGATATGTGGGCGACTGAGGGAAGAACCATATTTTTGATACATTTAACATTGTGGACAGTAGGCAAACAATCAATTCTTAACAGTGTCTGTCTTTGTTAAATGCAAATGTCTCTGGATTTTTTTTCGATTTTTATTGATCCAAATTTCATAAAATAATGAGAAGAATCATGATCTTAATTTTCTTTGAACATTATTTAAAGGATTTTTTATTAACAACCTGTTATCCTGGTCGTTCTGTCCGCATCTGTAAACCATTCATTCATTCAGTTTGCCTGCTAGGGTTGCAGAATTTGTTCGAAAGAGTCACCGCGGCTCTGGCATGCAAAGGGCAAGGGAAGTATCACGGGTGGGTTTTATTCAGTAAGAGTCTGACAGTCCCGCTCCGCCCAGAGCGGGAGAAGTCATTTAATGATATCCCATCCAGAAAACAAAGTATTGCGTCAGTTAACGGCATTGTCGTGACCAAATACTGGGCCAGCAAGAGATTTAATTAGGTACTTATGTAAGAATAAAATATTTTTGTCATTGACATTAATTTGAACCACATTGTTTCCTCATTTTTAGGTCCACTAAGACTTATGTACCTATATCTTTAATTTTAGGAGGCCGTCGGCATCCCCGTCAAGCCCTTGGAGGTATCCCACTGGACTCTGCCTGAGCTGTCCGAAGCTCTCCAGGACCCTGCCACCGACCCTGCTCTGATCCCCTACCTGGAAAACGCTCTCAACGAGATCATGGATGCTCTCTTCGCTGGCAACCATATTGTAAGAACATCATCATTTTATTATCAGAGATGAGATATTATTAAAGACAATACGAGCAGTTTTTTTCAAATTGATTTAAGAGTAAATTATGATATAAAGATTGTCTTCAAAAAATGAATTGGTAGGCCACAGAGATTTATTATATAGACAAATATTTTGGAGATCTGAGCGACTTGTTAAATTGTTATTCTGACCAGGAATTACGATCTTAATTTTCTGAGCATAGGTGGTTTAGTTATGGAACACCATTAATGATTTTAAAGAGTATTCTTAAACTGCTTTGAACGCAATTTAAAAATTTTGCTGTGGAAACAATTCCGTTTCTATTCATTGATATTTACCATCGCTGTACATGATGCATTGCAATAACCGTTGATGTTTGTGTTCGAAAACTCTTTACTTGATTTCATTATCCTTCCAACTTCAACCTAATCTAAACTTCTTTTTTTTTGTTTCCAGGAGTCCATCGCCGTCGTGGCCCCCGCTGGACTCGTCCCCGTCAAGCCCGAGCCCGTCGTGAACCCTGTTCCCGCTCCCCTCCCCATTGTCGACCCCACGCCCGTCGTGACCCCCCCTGCCGCCGCCACCAGCAGCCCCCTTGTCCAGATCATCGTCAACGTCCAGCAACAGGCTTAATTTTGTTGAAGTAATTTGAATAGTTATTTCTACATGATTAAATGCTGATTTATTTTTTAAATATGTGTTTTGATTCGATTAATGAGTTAATTTAAAAAAAGTGTGGTGATTACCAAATACCCAGTTTATGAATTCGCAATTTAGTTCTTTAACAAAACAACCTGTCACTGCCAAGTTTGATATAAGCGCAACTTCAAATTCTTAATTCAGAAACCGCGATCAAGCAAGGAAGTGTTTTTTAACATTAAGATAAAAACAAACGAAACGCGCAACACTCCGTACACATTTTACATAACAGTTGACTGTCGACTTTCGACGGCCCCGGCTTCACTCGGATGTGTTTTTTTATTCAAAATATTCTTTCATAAGAACCTTCTTCTGACACATTAGTGTCTTATTTCGACGCTAGTGTCTTGGTCAGTGCATCAACGGTTAACAACCGTTCACACATGATGCGCTGACCAAGGGAAATAGGGATTATTTTTTATACACATGTACTTATACATGTATAAAGATGAAAGAAAAGCTGGTCTAATATAGGATTTTCCAATAATTTCACACAGTGTAAATTCACATAGATTTAGGTCCTATCACAGGAGTGTGGCGAACGAATATGACGCAATATCGCATCGAATTTCTCGCCTACCTACAGCACAATAGGCTATTCATTAAATGGCGGTGTTCGATAGATTGTCAGAGGTCGGTGTGGTTAGCTGATAACATTGACCTCAAACTATTGAGTTTTGACATTCGGTTAGCTATTGATGACCGCGAAATATACCAATTGAAACGACTTAAATGTTCATAGGAAGCTTTTGCAAATACATTACGGGGATTATTATAAACATACCAGAACGTTAAGCCTGTGTTCTCCCAAGAGTTAGGCAGAGGTGCAGCTATAGGGCTATACCCGCATTTCCTCTGTTTTTTTATTTTAATTCCTATGTATTAGGGTCCTATTGTCATTATAATGTAAGCCTTTATTCAAACACAAATTTTTAACTGTTTAAATCTCAATCTAAAGTCTCTGGTGAGTCAGTGGCAACTCTGTTTGCCAAACTTTGGCAAAGGCCTCCTCCATTTCTTTTCACTCTATTCTATTTTGCGCTATTTTAGCTTATGTTGTCCCTGCTATATTTTGTTGTTACGACTTCTTTAGAACTAGAACAGAATAGAATAGAATACTCTTTATTGTGTATACCATGTAAGTTACAGAAAATATAGATGAAGAAAACATTACATTGGGTGACACAAGGGGCGGCCGTTTAGCTGTTTAGTTGACTTTCTCTTTCGGATATCAGGCGTGGTTTTTATAAGGCTTCTTTATGTGGAGAGATTTTCTGGCCCTGATGACACTCTCTTCCTAAACCTTGGATAGGCGTAGAAGTTTAGATGAAGTTAAGTTATGATAAAATACAAGAAGAAGGAACAGAAAGATAGGTACAAAGGAAAGGAAAACAGAAGAAAAACCTCTTATTTTCTTCTTTTAGCTGGACGATTTAGTCTCAAGATGAGTACAGAGAATATTGTATGTAGTAAGTGAGTACCTAGGCCCTAGGGCCGTACCCATTGTAAGAGAGAGATGGAACTATATTAAGAGTAGCACAGAGCACTATCACTTATTCACTAAGGAATCATGATGGCATTGGCAAGTCGTTGTAGGGCTCCTTTTTTTTGGATGGGAAATCATGAAATGACTTGTCCCGCTCTGGGCGGAGCGGAAGGGAGTGTCAGACTCTTACTGACTAAAACCCACCCGTGATCCTTCTTGTGCCCTTTGCGTTCCAGGGCCGCGGTGACTCTTTCGAACAAATTCCGCAACTCTAGCAGGCACTGACCCTATGGGGCCCCGTCTACGTTGCTGACGGCTCTTTGAGGCGCGCGTGGAACACGACGCGCCGTCGATTCGGGCCTGGTTGCTATCGGACGGCGAGCCACCCATAGCTCGCTATCCGCAGGCCCGCGCCTACGGTGGCCGGGAATCGCCCTGCGTTTTCCGACGCCCGGGGCGTCTTCTTCTGTTGCGGCGGCTGGGGCGTGAGGTTTCCCTCTCACGCACGCGTTCCGCCTCCTCCTTCGCTAGCATTACTGCTTCGCAGAAGGAGGCGACCGCTTCCCATGCCTCCTCGATCCGGACCATGGCTTGAACCAGGGCCGGACGCAAGAGGTCGCCGCCGCCGATCGCCTCGATGAGTTGTAGGGTCCCTGTAGTCGGTTATAGTTTAGGTAGATATCTACTTACCTATATATAAAAGAGAATTAAGAGCGAGATATCATAAACAAAAGAATGGACTAAAGACCTTTCAGTCTACAAGGGCATCAGTACATCAGTAGATATCTAAGATGGGGTATTTATAGACCCTATCCAGCAGACTATGGAAAGTAACATAAACAATTACGCATCATGACACGAGGAGATAAGATAAGACTGATAAGAGATAAGATTGACAGATCGAAATTCTCTAAGATGATATGTCATTATGATTATCATATGTGAGTCCTTTATCATGCAGTTGCAGTGCATGCCTTTATGAGATGTTTCGATGGAATGTCTAACATGGCGTCTGTTTGCACCGCGTGACCACTGGGTCACCTTTGGTACGTATACAACGTGTTGTTTTGCATCCTCGTCAAATTTCAGGAGGTTGTCATAAAATATATAAATAATCAATTGAAAGTACGGTACCGGTCAATAACGAATAAGCGCTGCTTTTTTTGTTATTGAAATTTAACAGTATTTCAGAATAAAATCCTTGATTCAATACGAATACCACAGAATCAGGCGACTACGCACACAGCAACAATGCAGCTGTGTGCGTGAGTGTCGACGTCTTACCTACGAAATGCTAGCGCGTAGGTACGTGTGCGACCGTGCGATGACCTACGGCCACCAGTAGCAATCATTTTACCTAATTTTATTTCGGAAATCATCTACTTTATTGTCATAAATTTCGCTTGATAATTAACTCATTTTTAAGCATCATTGGAATACGGAAATCTTACTAATGACAGTAATACTAGTGCGCCAAAGAAAAGTTCAATGTCCTGTTATCAGATGATTATTAAAATGTTAGTTTTGCTTTATTGCTATCCGTCAACTTAAAGTTTTCGTAATGATTTTGTTTTTATTTGTGGATTAAATTGGTTGATTTGAAATTTTCCTTCTTACTTAACGGGCTTAGGACCGGCAATAATACCTACCTTAGTTGGTATACCGATCTAGGTACCTACTTAGTCAAAAAATGTTTTCTACGTTTGATGGAAATGGAAAGATGTGCTAGTTAAGTGTAATTATGTGGTGATACTTTCGAATCTTAGGTATTATTGATTCACTTAAAAATCTGAAATCGACTTATTTACAGTAGGTAATAAAATTGATTAAGCTAACAACGTATTTACAAAATGAACAAATAAATAAATTACCTACCTACTTATGTTACCCGGAGTTATTGTTCAGTTTCCATCACCACACTCTTGGCACAGTCGACCACAATGTCGCTGGTTTTCTTTCAGCCTACGTAAAACTAACACCTTCGTTTTTAAAGAGTCGAAAGCACTAATTATCCTTCCACGTAATTTTGTTACACTTATCACTTTTTACGTCTAAACTAACTTTTTAACGTCTCCTCACAAAATAAAAGTTAAGAGGCCACAGGTCCTCCGCGACCGATTCAGTAGTCAAGAAACCTTTCACGCTTCAGTAGGCGCCACACTGTGGTGTGGTGCATAGCTCCACTCCAAAGCGGTCACCAGCCTCCCGCGTACTTGCCCGTGGTTCTCGCTGGAAGTATTCCAGGATGTCTTCCTGCAAGGTGACAGGTAGGCCTACGCTGCCGCGTGCTTGAGCATGCCGGGGTACGTCAAACTGCCGATGATCCCGTAGTCTCTGCGTAGCAGCCAGCATGACGCTCTGTGATGGGGGTTCCCGATCGGGAAACATTTCCGTGAACATCCGGATGGCTCCACATAGGCTGTCTCCACTGATGGCATAAAGGCGGACTATCTCTACCAACTCGACATTGGAATAATTGCCCGTCATCTTGCACTTTGTACCTACGTCTCAACGATGTACCGAGAAGCGGAATTCGCAAAACGCATGCACACGGCGGCGACATCAAACACACTGTTGGTTCTGGGGCCGTGCCGCGCGGGGCGGGGGGAGGCGCGGCTAGGCGCGTGCGGCCGTGCGCGGGGGATTAGGTACCTACGAATTTGTCGAATGATCGATGTATTGTTTGCGTTTATTTGTGTGTGTGAACGCGCAGTTATAAGGCTGGGAACAGACATTTAAATACGTCTTGTTCACACGGATTTCCGTAAATAACAAAAATAAATTAAAAATATACCTACTCATTTTATTGTTGATTTGGGTCGAGAATCATTAGCATAATTACGTCCGTGAATTTGACGAGGATGCAAAACAACACGTTGTAGATAGACTAACTTCTGCTAGCGGCTTCGTCCACGTGTAAATATTGGAGTGGGGTAAAAGTATAACCCATTCCAGGATATGATCAACCCGTGTGTAAAGTTTCATCGAAATCCGTTCAGGCGCTAAGCCGAGAAGAGGTAATAAACAGACAAGCAGAGCTACTTTCACTTTTCTAGAATGTGAATGCAGTTTAATTTGCGTAAACGTTGAAAATTATCCCGAGGGAACATTCTCCCAAGATAATAGTAGATTTTTTTTTTTTTTTTTTATAATAAAAACGTTGCCCCACACTAGGAATTTCTCCTGTGTCGTGGGTGCGTTCACAAACATACAATCTCACATACACAAACAGCCAGACCCGGAACAACTATCTGTAGGCCATACAGATATTTGTTCCGTGCGGGGATCGAACCCGCGACACGTAGCGCAGCAGCTGAACGCTCAACCACTGCGCCAACCGTGTCGTCAAAGATTATGCACCGAGGGAAGCTTCTTATGATACCGGCGTTATATTTAATCACGAACGTTTCCCGGTTCCTGTATTCCAGAGAGAGAATACAGCATAAGGCAAAAACATCTGTATTCCAGAGGAGTATAATCTACTAGCAGCGCTCTGCGGTTTTACTCGCGTAGTTCCCGTTCCCGTGGGAATATGGGAATAAAATATAGCCTGTGTTACTCAAGATGAATGTAGCTTTCTAATGGTGAAAGAATTTTTGAAATCGGTCAAGTAGTTTTTGAGTTTATTCGTTACATACGAAAATATACAAATCTTTCCTCTTTATAATATTAGTATAGATTTTTCACACTCAAGGCATGAATAGAGGTGGCACGCGTCCGAAGCTGTGCCCCCAGCCTACTCACAGCTTTAAATAATTGTACTGAATTTCATTATAGCCCATTAATGTGATTTGAATTTGGAGCCTTCACCGGTAGGTAGAGATACTTATCTTCATTCACATTATTATTTAGCCATAAGACGTCTAGACCTCCTCATGTGTGCTTCCTGCATTAGATATGCCAATAAATATAAATTAATTTGGGTGTATTACCGTTTGAACGACCACGGACATAGCTGACACAATTTATCCATTCCTCAGAAATATGAATGGGAACTATGCTCATTCAAAACTGCGGAGTACGAATCATAGATCGTTCATAATTAGGCATTCATGTGTCACAGAAATGCGTGTTCAGTTCCATTCCAAGCCTTTGTTATCATCTCCGCTTTTGTGTTCTTTTATCTTTAAGTCAAACAATCGAACGTCGGCGTCGGTCCTGTTTTCCCAGGAATATCCGTCGGGGGCTGCCATCACTATCTGCAAAACTAGCTCATTTAATGGCAGCCCCGACGGATATTCCTGGGTTACAGTAATTCTGTAAGTCGGGGGTTTTATTAATTGTCAAATTCTTTTTCAATTATGTTTTTACAGTCGTGGGTTTTTTCAAATTTTTCTATATAGGTACGCTGGATCACAAGATCACGTGATTTTGTTGTTTATGCTCTGACATTGAACAACACAGTTAAACAGGGCTAGGAGCCACTTACAACCTAGAAACCTTTCAACATAGGCTCACCTTCAACTTCAACATGAGCACGAAAACGTCGCAGGTAGGTATTTATTTTATTACGAGGTGGTCTGTAGTTCATTAAATGTATATGGTCCATATTCCAAAACGTAAACTCCAAGTCAACTGGAACTCCCACTCTATTGGAGCATCAAACTGTGAATAAAGCTTGTTCTAAATTGAAGTTATCACGAGAGCTCGAGAGATGAGTTTTGGAGAAGCAAGTGCGCTCACGCGTTTGCTTGCTCGTCTCTCGAGCACGAAAACTTCAATTGGAGTTGGAGTTCTAGGCAGTTTACGTTTTGGAATATGGACCATACACTATAGACCAGGGATGTTAGGGAGCTCCGCTATCGTAACCGAAACTATCGGATATCCGATATAAAATAATATACATAATCGTAAACGAATCCGAAATAAAAGTTTCGGCTAATATCGGATAGGGGCGGAGCCTAATTACGACACGTTATGACAGGTTGTTTTGTAGATCGGCCGGGCTGACTGATTTTTGTTCCTAGCAAATAAAACCTATAACTTATCCTTATCCGAAACTAACGGATAATCCGAAATAATTTAATATCCGTATGCTTATGATCCGGTATAATAATCATTTCTATATCCATATCCAATCCGTATCCGAAATTTCATATCCATAACATCCCTACTACAGGCCATCTCGGTTTAAAATAAATACCTACCTGCAGAATATCCACGTCAGTGTAAATCAGCATGAATCATTACGTTAAAGTTAAAATGATGTAACGACACATTTATTGTATCTCTATCGGTATCGGTATCGTTTCTGGTATCGACGTATTTTATGATGTAACTTTCCTCATTTAAACTTTCCCCGTCTTCCGCATGATTGGATGTGATTGAGGTGCACACAACGGCTGGGATTTGTTATACTTATGAGGACAGATTCAAAGATTCTAAAAGTAGTACCTACATCTTCAGGCCCTGAAAGATTTCCAAAAAATTATAAGTCTTCCTGATTTAACATTGTTCTTAAGATTTTTACTTATGTTGATATCGCCCTATAAGTAGCAGTATTAATTACTGCTGGACATGGATTACTATAATAATATAAGTTTGTAAGGTAACAATGTATGGCCCATTGCATCCTGAAAAGTATATATAGCGGACAAGTGGCACATCCCTTCACTGTACTGGGACATTGGATATGGTTACATGGCATAAAGTAATCGTTATTTTCCTTATTGTTTTCAGTAGGTACTAACACTAATTTGCGTGTAAGTATACTAATCAATAAGCAGTCCTCGTCTACGGGATTTTTATTGATTTTTTTTTTCTGTAAACAAGTAGAATAGAAAAGAATGAGAATTATGATTATTGAATGAGAAAATTATTAAATTAGCTATGCTTCTATAAAATATTATGTAACTAATCTTACTAAATGATCATTATAATCCACTGGCGTGTAAACACAATCTTATCAGTTATCATTGTTAATATGTATTTACTTCTCAGACTTTGTATTCGCAAAAAAATAATATGGTACTAATCATCACTTCATCACCCACCTAGTAGGCGAGTGATTGTTCAATTTTCTAAGAAAAAACATGACTCAGTAATTAGATTGATTTATTTCCAAACGGATGATAAGGTATTATTCATGTAATACGTACAAACTTATACGTAATGGATGGAGTCATTTTAAAAATGTAGGAAAATAGATACTTTTTATTATTTGGAGTGTAGCGTTCTCTGTCTATATATATCTGACCCTGAGTGATGATGTGGTCGACGGTAGACCACATTTGCTTCAGAATTTGTAATTATTCATATATTAATTAATCTGTATTTCCTAATCTTTTATTAGATATCTTTTTTCTACCTACGTATTCCATCTGATACTAGTTTTTTTTTGTGGTCGCCTTTTTCTGCTAAGCAATAATGCCAGCGGAGGAGGAGGTGGATCACGTGAGGGACAGGCAAACCTCACGATCCAGCCGTCGCAAAAGAAGAAACACCTTCTCGTCAAGGCGTCGTCTATAGGCACTGTTACGGCCCCGGCATTATCACCGGACGCCCGCGGGACTTTCTGTTGCCGTGTGGGGACTTCATTCGTGCCATGCCAGCCCGAATCCCTGCGCCGCGCTGCCCGAGCGCCCCACCACACGGACCAGTCGTTGCCCCAAAGAGTAAAGTAATATAGAGGGAAGGCGTTGCCCGTGCGCCGGAGCGAAACCACGCACGTCGCACGCGCCAGCAGCGGTCTCACAACACAGCCATTTTGTATACAGAAATTCAGAAATATACGCATAATTGGAAATTCAGAATATTATTTAGACCCACAGAACCAGATCTATAACACAGCGCTAACAGGCACCTAAGTAGACCAAGTGAACAAAGTCAAAGACAAAAGATGAGATGAGAGAATATTCCAAAGGCATGACACCATTCAAGAGTTCTCACAGAAAATGTTATCAGTATCGATATGCACTTTCGCAACGTGCATCAGTATTTCACCAAAATATTCGTTATCTGTGACTTTGAATCATGTTGCGCGAATTTTTTGGCTAGGGCTTGCGAAATGCTTATCAAATGACTGATAGTGTGCGGTATTTTTAGGGTATCGTATGGCAAACGGAAACGGCCATGTTTTATGGTATATTTTTATTTTATTTTAACCTTATTTTTTTCGACGAGCTACGTGACTTTGGGGCAAATGTTTTTCCCCGCAATAATATTTTTATTCATTTCTTAAAATAATTCTACAGTAGCGTTGGTTTTCACATTTAATATGCCTGCATATAAGGGTTTGATAGTTATTAAAAGCAAGATTTCGTAGAAATTGAAAAGTATGAGCGATGAAAGTGGAACCAACAATAAATCAGACTGTATAGTATATATATTCCATTTACTTCCACAAATTTAATTTCAACTGAAATTGGTTATACAGACGATCCGTGAAAGTGGGGCTCAAATGTATTGCTGTTATTTATTTTGTTTTCACGATATTATTAATGGTTCCTTTGTTCAGTCATTTGAGCATACCATTTTAATGATATTCATGAAAAAGTCCCGCACAATATTGACGTGAGTTAAGTATGCGCACTCTGAGCATTCAGATCGGCTCCCAATCTAATGTAAATATATGATTTTTCACTAGTCCACAACATGGTTAATATGAATTCATTTATTGTAAGAGTGTATAGTCATGTAGTAGAATTAGCCATTTCACGAAATGGTCGGTCGTATTATGGGTGCCCACTTCATGAAATGGCCACCTCAAACCTAACTTCAACCACTTCATGAAATTAAGTTAACGATGCCGTTCTGCAAGGTTCAATCAACTCAGACGAAAATTCATCAAAGAGCTTTTAGCGGTTTAGGTGTTAATACGTAACAAAAATAGAGATACAGACTGAGTTAATTTCACATAGGTTAGATACCAAATTATTATAGATGGATGGTTGAACAATAATTATAAGCACAGCAAACAGAGATCCCATTGCTACAATATAAGGTTACGAAACAAGCATGGCGGAGTAATAACCTCCTCAAGATTCTAAATTGGGAATAATTTAATAACCCCTCAGTAGTTTCGTGTTTGTGAAGTTTATGATTACTAATATACTAATAGCTGACACAGTAATAACATGCGCACAGATTCTATTGTTCAATTAAATACACCATCCATTTTGTGTAAGGGATATAGCTGAGTAGATAATGTATGATTTATAACTTAAGTGCTGTCATTATTTTGCCTGTAGGTATACTTCTATTATCAGATACATTTTCGGATTGCGCAGACTAGTTTCGCGTTAAAAATGAATCCGTTTAAAAATAATGGGTAGTTTAAAATGTTACACACATACTTTGCCACTCTTCTATACTATACTTTAATATTATAAAGCTGAAGAGTTTGTTTGTTTGAACGCGCTAATCTCAGGAACTACTGGTTCGAATTGAAAAATTCTTTTTGGGTTGAATATACCATTTATCGAGGAAGGCTTTAGGCTATATATCATCACGCTTAAGCCAATAGGAGCGGAGCAGCGATAAAGAATGTTTTAAAATCGGGGATTCCACGGGGACGAAGTCGCGGGCAGCAGCTAGTTAAGAATATAAAAATGGATTTCCTATCTGTGCATTTCTTGCTCCTAAAGTATCCATTATGCAACATTAAGTAGGTACGAACTTCCATTTATTTTTTATAAACAACAAACCACCAATATCTTTTCTACGGAACCTCATGGGAATAAAGTTACACTCTTGACACACCCATGATAAGTTGACACATCCTACGCCCATATCTCGACACTCATCGACTGTGTGTGATTTATATACTGGAACCACAGCTATCGACGTCAGTACACCTTTAAAGGTCTAAGAATAGAGTTCTAGCCGAAAAAAATCAAGTGAGTACCTAATCATAGACACGCAACTTGTTCTTTGTTTTTCTTCTTTCGAATTCTAAGGCTGGTATCCCTTGACGTCAGAGTCGTTTTTCTTTTTCGTTACGGCCAGTGTTTTTGATATTATCGCGGTAAATAATAATGGTTCACTACCTTTATGTTTATACAGTAATTTATCGTTTCATTTTATAACGGATAATAATAAATAATCTTATCCTTTTAAGTCACCATACATTTGTTTGATTAAAGATATCTAGATATTGGCAAGATTCAGATATTGTTTTCATACGAGTATGTTTTGGCGCGAATTTTTTGTTGGACTTACTCTTCAGTCGATCGTGATAACTAGGTAGTCATTGCCAGTTCCTTTTTCTTAATTTAGCTCAGTATTCTAATTACAATGGATTACATAGTTATATGTTCATTCGTATATAATAATTACGCTTTTTTAATAATTTTAATAGAGTCGGTCTCGAAAATATTGCGAGCTTCATATTTTGAGTAATGTAACGTTTGGTGAAATAGTATTTTGTCCCCAAATTATTTCTTTATTTTATTATAGGTTACTTTTTCATAATATTATTTTTTTTAATATCATAGATATTAGATTCTTTAAAAATACCTAATTCTAAAGTAAAGACATTATTTCGTCATTTTCGTAGTTAGCATCGTGTTTTTTTATCTAAAGTAAATAAAAACATTTTATCAGCGAACGTATTATTGCTGATAAATAGTTAGGTACGTGAGCAGATAATCTAATTAAATAATTATAAACTAATCTAAAAAATAAAAAATTCTAAACTTAATCTTGAATGTACCTAGTTCCATAAAGATTAGTTAGCTAGTTTTTCCCGCCACAACTCTCGGTTCAATGGAAAAAGTCAGTTAGTATTGTTTATTATTAAGTATAACGAAAGCAGAATTTTTAACATTTTTGACGGCTCCCTCCTCCTCGTCAGCAAAAATAAGCCAAGCTCTGCCCCCCCTTGCTTCTGGAACTAATAAATTTATAGTCTAAAGAGAAATCGACTTATTGTAGTTCGCTATTTAAACTGACGGACTAAATAGAAGCATATTTTTATTCCTATTATCTACTTAGGTAGGTAATTTTACATAGTAGCCTAACCGTCGTATTCTTAAAGACGCAGAGTTTATTTTCTAAAACCAAACTTAATATTAATAAGCACGAGAGTTATTCTGTCGGTCCGTTTGTTGCCTCTTTGCGTCCTAACGGCTGAACGGTTTTGGATGAAGATTGTGCTGGAAGAGGACATATTTATACTTTTTACCTTAGGAGTATTTTTAATTCCGATGATTTTAACTGTCTCGCGGGTGGGGCCGTTGGCAGAACTTAGTCTCCAATGAACCGTTGACACCTCCAAAAGTATAATTATTGAACTGTTCAAGTAGCTATTACTGGTTGATAGTTACAGAGGCTCTTTCTTATGCTGTGTTCAAAATATAGGTAATTTAGCAATGGGCTCTTTATAACGACACAGGATTCTGTTTAACGATTCCGTCTCACCGTATATTGTGTTTATAGCAACGATCCAAATCGCTGGTTACCTAGAAGTACTTTATTTTTCCCACATTCGGAGGTAACTGATAAACCTGTTAGTTACTGATAAAAGTCCCGAAAAAACTGATAAGTTTGTTGATTTGTGGTCTGTCCATCGGTAGTGATAAAAAAGCTACGATGCACGGTGTATGTCTATGTACTTAGAAATATTACTTTAAACGATAAGACGGCCCATAATAACACCCTATTACTCTATTACTCTTCAGTTTTAATAGTGATTTATCATTGATCGCATTGTGGTCTATAAAACGTTAACCATATCATTAATTCTTCAACAGACATTAAATCAAAATGGCTCTCCCTACTGTCACAATTCGCGAACTGTCCGACGCTACTCAAGACAACACTCTGTGTCCGAGCACCAAGAAGGTGGTAGAAGGTATGCTCAACGACTACATGGACCTTCAATACGGTAAGGAGACACCGTACACTACTGGAAAGCAAGTAGTGCCATCAGGCGCTGAGCTTTCAGACGTGGAGAAGGCAGCAGCAGATGAAAGCGCTCCTAAGAAGTTCCACGATGTCTTCGCCCAGATCGAGAAGACGGCTAAGAGTGGGGACCTCACCCCTCTCTCTAAAAATGACGGCACTTGGGACCCCAAGTTCACCCCCGTCTTAGTCCTTGTCACCCCTAACCCCTAGATTAAGTGTAGAATCTGTTTTAATATTTATTTTTTATGGTATTTTTATTGTATTTTGTTTAATGATTAAAGATTTGAAATAATGAGAATCTGGTGTGTGTTTATCTAGCCTTGTCCTCCAGTCTTCGCCAGACGTGTTCGTGCTGGGTTGTCAATATATATGTCTATAATGTATATGTCTACCAGGCTAATCATTTTCCCAACTACGTTGGGGTCGGTATCCAGTCAAATCTGATCGTCGAAAATACTGGTAGTCTACTACTACCAGTATTTTACATAGAATGTCTTCCTATCTGACCAACACAATCCAGTTACGGTGCGCGGTGTAACAGTACTCCTTGGTAAAGATGTTCAAAAGACAACCGAGAGCGTAGGATTAAACGGTTTTTTTTAGACATGAAGGAATTGCGGTATATACCATGCATCATATACCGCAACTCTATGTGATTGTGTGTTTTTTTTTTAATTTGAATGTTATATAACTAACCTAATCTTAAGACCTATACTAACCTAAACCTCTGTCAAAATTATTCACGTTGTTATTTAAGCCGTTTATTGTCCATGCGGTGTTAGCCTCTAAGTAATTGTTACACTCTGAAATGTAATTATCGTAAATATTTATGTAATATTTTTTTTGGTGTAAACGATTGTTGGCTAGCCTATAAAAATAAATAAATAATCTCCCCATCATATACCCATCTACAGATTGAACTCGACAAGCGTTGCTTAAGCTATGAAGAGAGTAGAGAGTGAGGGTTTTAGAGAGTGAGGGTTTTCCAGCACCAATAACAAAATGGTTATCGTAACTGACTAACATTCAGATCGTGTAGGCGGTTTAGTAAAAGAGCATTTTATTTTCAAGCGGCATCAAAACAGCATGCAACTGGAAGTCAAAACACGAATTCTATTGGAAAAAGCCTACGCAAATTGGTGCACGCACAGAATATTTACCTATTTAAAGTCACGGCGGAAAAGCTTTCCTGTTAGAAATCAAACAAAGCTCAACAAGTTCCTTTGTTTGGAAGTTTAAAATGTTTTTTCTTCTAATTCTAATCCAAACAACCATTAGAAATAACAAAGTCTAGTTGTTATGCATTCACGCTTAAATTGTTGAATCAATAATTGTGATGAATTTTGTTATAGAAAATTTTCTTTCGCATTTTATAATATTAGTTAAGATATGAGAAACTTATCTATATTTAATACGATATTTTATATGTGTCTAATTTTAGATGTGTATGGTTTGGACCTCCATTTTCCTTGATAACTCATGTGACGACTACAATAGACCGACATTGATATGATTCAATAAGAGAAACTTTTTCTATTTTAGTGGGAAGCACAAAACAGTAATGTCATTCAATATTTTATCATGTCACAAATACAACATTCAAGAAAGCATTTAAATCTATACCCTATGAATACATATACATACATGTCTATGTATATCTGGTAATAAATATATATAGGTAATCCATTACCTATATTTATTATATAGTTTCTGTGTGTAACAATCGTATCAAAATTACAGCTTTTTAATAAATGCTTGCTTATGAAAGTATGAGTAAGTACTTATAAGAAAAACACATTTTTACATGTAGGTAGTCTAATTGTAATTCTAAAGTTTCTATTCTAGTTTTACGTAGTTGTAAAAGCAAGCTGTGGTTTTCTTAATTGAAGTACTAAGCTAGAACTTTATGACTAAAAACTTTATGTGCATAACTTTAGTTGAAGATCTTTAATATATATGTATTATATGTTACCGGAGAGTTGCGGGCTCCGAAACATTGTAATAAATTTTGTATTAGAATATGATTTCTCGATATACCTATTATGAGAAATTCGTATGTAGGTATCTATATTATTATCTTGTAATTAATTTCATTATATTATTTTTGAATTAGTTTTTGTTACACCAAAGACAGCCCCATTCCATGTCCAGACATATGTATACTGTCCATGCCAGGTTGTCTGGAAGAGATCGCGGGTACCTCTTTCTTTTAGATTCAATCCAGTGCCTATAGTGCAGTCCGTACACATGTAGATGGCGTTGAGCTAGCAATCCACATAGTCCATACCTATATCAAATTTCCGTAAATACATAAATACTCGAAAACTTAACTGCTTTTCAGCTAAGTTTTCAAGTAGGTATATTTACGGAATTTTTGTCAAAAGAAAACAAAGAATACGAAAATAAACAAGTGTGGATGGAAAGGACGTGAACTAAACTAGTAGTGCAAGCGGTGATATATAGATGGCGTTAGTTGTCGTAGTGTTAGTTTGAACTAATGGGTTGAACTGTTCAGATGGACAGACTTTTTAGTCAGGAAAATGAAGTTTTCATTCACATGTATTACTTACTATCTTATCAATATTATAGATTGATGAATAAAACAGACAACCTCAAATAAAAACAACTTACTCTTTTACCACCTCTAGATAGTAAGTACTAAATATCAATATATATTTACAATGCATTTAATCATACAGTAATCGATGATGTGCCTATTTAGATACCAATTTATAATATTTAACTGTTTGGGCCAAGCTGCATCGGCATACGGTTTATTACCTCCGTGGAGAACACAAGTAAGTCTTTGATTTTTGACAAAGTTTGACTGACATAATATTTGGCACAATTCGCTAACAATTGCAGTTCAAACTTTACAAAATTATTGCTGTTATTTTCGTATTTGTTTTAGATCGATAAAAATGAAAGCGATATCTTTTACTCTGTTCATCGTGGCGGTGAGTGCCGCCCCTCTGCCCAAGGACAACGATGCAGTGGAGATGATTGTGAATGGAGTGCCTGATGGGGCGGCTTTGGAAGTCGGTCATCTGGTGGATATTAAGCTGAAGGAACACGCTGAGGGTGGAGTTGTTTCTACCGACCTTCTGCATCCGTACACCGCTGTTGGCCTCGCTGAAGCTCAAGCCGCTGCTGCAGCTGCCGCCGCTTCTTCAAATTCACATGAAGTGTCAGTCGTTGACAGTGACAATGCCATTGCACGTTCTCTCACCCAACCTGAGAATCCTCAACCCATTCTCGAAGCAGAACAGCTGCCGGTGGCCGCTCCTCAGTCAAACGGTAAAGTCTACAATGATGGACTCGTCCAGGTTCAGTACAACGGGCCACAGGATCCTGGTATGCTGGCCACCCTCCAGGACTGGTTCAACGTGGTCGTGAACTACTTCAATTCGGCTAACATTCCCGCAGCTCCCGCCGCTCCCGCCGCCGCTCTCCAGCCAAGGCATTAGATGCACAAATGATATGTAAGTGAAGTCCCATTTTGCAAAGAATTAAGGAAGAGATTTGTGACGTTTCGATTTTTAAATTCTGTTTTCTGGATGTGTATTGTGTTGAATTTTAAGGACGAAAGTTGGAATAAATTCTTTATTTTGAGATTGAGTTTATTTGAAATTTGAACTCATTCGTCCCTCCTGGACGCATCGGAAAAATGGTTTGCTTATTTATCCTTAGTGTTTTCCATTCAGATATAGGAATGGCGTACCAACTAAAGTTACGTCAAAGACTCTAATTTCGGTTTGAGTTCATGACAATGGCTGTATCAAAATGGCATGCGTTGTAGTAAACTATTCACGTATAGTGTGAACTGGCTTGGCACGTTTTCGGATAAGTTGTCCGAACTTCACCTACTAAGCACGTTAGAATGAAGTTCGGCAATTCTGCTACAAAATTATCGCCGCTATTATATATATTATAGTTTAGTTTACAATGCTGGGACCTGTGGATATTTTGTGTGAACGTGTCTTACATGTGCAGTTTTAGTGTTGATTCATGAAAACCTTTACTAGTTGAATTTAATTGAGGTGCATAATCGAGCGTTATCCGAGTTTTGCCTGATTTAAAATCAACTAAAGTTATTATGCCTTTGTTTTAGGAAAATGAGTAGCTCAAAACACGATATATAATTTTTCAACCTGGGAATAGCCGGCACTGGCCGCTAGGTGGCATTAAATATAAACAGTACCAATAAAATGTACCACACCAGAGACCCAGTTTAGTATTATAAATATTTTATTCTGTGGCGTAGATTTTCTGCAAAGACAGACATCTTTGCGGCAAATCTCATCGGTAGGACATATAATAACATCGTCGTGTTAGACATGAGGGGTCGCTGGTTGAACTAGTGTTTTCAATGCCAACAGGCCCGAATGACTCCGGCCTTTATGGGTATTATCATAGGGTACTAAATGTTTTCCATAATCAAGAAAGTTTATCTAAGGCCAAGGTTGATCCAGGCAGATGAGCAAATAGCAACAGTATTGGCAAGGTAATAACTTTTTATAATATTACTTTACAACTTTTATTAAATTATAAATATATAATTATTATATTACACAAACTAAATAAATATCTCGCGTATCACAGTTGTCGATAATAATCACAAAATAATAAAGCGTCTGAATGATATACTAATTTGTACGATCATGATGACTCTGACGACTGAGCGAGTGGTATAAATAAAAATTGGAACTGTAAATCGAATCAGAAGTCGTAGGTTACTCAGTAGCTACTCAATAATAACTCGCCTATTGAGCCATGAACCATTCTTCATCATCATCATATCAGCCGAAAGACGTCCACGTTACGGCGATCAAATATGTTCACTCAGCCGAGACCAACAACTTACATTACTTTCCGTGGCACGGATGTAACTCGTATGAAGCCCGTGCCGCGTGCACCTGTGCTACTGTTACAACTTACACTGCTGTACGTGGCACGGATGTAACTCGTATGATGCCCGTGCCGCGTGCACCTGTGCTACTGTTACAACTTACACTGCTGTACGTGGCACGGATGTAACTCGTATGAAGCCCGAGCCGCGTGCACCTGTGCTACTGTTACAACTTACACTGCTGTACGTGGCACGGATGTAACTCGTATGATGCCCGTGCCCCGTGCACCCGCGCTACTGTTACAACTTACACTGCTGTCCGTGGCACGGATGTAACTCGTATGAAGCCCGAGCACCTGTGCTACTGTTACAACTTACACTGCTTTCCGTGGCACGGATGTAACTCGTATGAAGCCCGTGCTGCGTGCACCTGTACTACTGTTACAACTTACACTGTAACTCGTATGAAGCCCGTGCCCCGTGCACCCGCGCTACTGTTACAACTTACACTGCTGTCCGTGGCACGGATGTAACTCGTATGAAGCCCGAGCACCTGTGCTACTGTTACAACTTACACTGCTTTCCATGGCACGGATCTAACTCGTATGAAGCCCGTGCCCCGTGCATCTGTGCTACTGTTACAACTCGTATGAAGCCCATGCCTCGTGCCCCGTGCCCCAGCCACGAGCTCGTCTCATTGACAACTGCGTGCCAGTTAAAACTCATAACTCAACAAAAATCGTTTTCACGAAACATACATACAGTATCCCAGATGGCCGTCGGTCAGCGGTGTGCGGGTTTTAATATGTTTTTTAAGAATCACAAATAAAGTAGAGAGTGTCACGCAGGGCGTCACGCGAGGCCTGCACGCCACGCCGCCGTGCGACTTGCGCGCTGGTCGATTAGCCGCAGTGCCCGGGACCCGAACCTGACACTGGACTTTTTTATAATTTTTCCTGAAATAATTAGAGGAGACGGGTAAAATATTTGAAAGGGATTTTTCGGTTTATTACCCGCTATATACCTGGGGCTTGATGATTCTGAACTTCGCGACTGGGCGATGATATTTAATTTTTAACCGACTTCTTATGTACGATTTTAACACGGATTTGGCGTATTTTCTGCCGCAGTGTCAGGACTTGAACTTGTGACTCTTCGATTCAATATTACGTGCAATAAAATGGTTGGTTAAGGTTGATCCACAGCTATCCGGGCCGTGCCCAGCACGTGGCCGAGCTGGGCCGTGGTCCGTCCGGGCACAAAACAATATCTAATCGGTGTCTATATATTTTATATCAACTTTTATACACACATCTGTGTCCGGGTCTTACCCGAAACGTGTCAAACCACATTGTGGAGAAATATTGTTTTTTTTTTTTAGATTTATTCTGATTATGACTAGGCTCATATACAACTTCATGACCAACTTATTTAAAGGAACTTGATTGAAAATATGTTTTTGAGATTTTCTACTTATGTTCATTTCTAAAATTTTGTTTTTGAGAAAGAAAGACTTTGAAAGTAACTTCAAAGTTAAAAGTAATCATCATTTGAGTAAATTATGTGATTATAAAGTGATATAACCCACCATTAGCTAAAAACACCTTTATCAAGTGTTTGTTTAGTAAATTGTTTGGAACACTAATAATTGTAACTCTGTAAAACCATGCATCATTACGAACAAAATACACACTAAATTTTATTTATAATTCGTCGTGCACTATTCCATTCAAGAATAGAAATTTTCACAGTGTTTATATTTTTATCTTGAGCGCCTGCCGCCGCCGGTATCAAGAGAATCATGATTCTTCGTAGCGCGTCGTAGCGGCTCGTAGCTCTGACGTCGTAGCCGCGTAGCACTCGCCTACGGGGCCTACGACGGCCGCGTAGTAAAGGACGAAGCCAAGCTTTATTTACGTACTATTTCTGTATACGCCTACAGTTATTTATAAAACCAAATTATGCTACAAAACTCGATTAGAATAAAAATATTTTGACGTTATAAATTATTTATGAATTCAAGGAAATGTGCTTTTTTACTAACCATAATAAAACCCACGTCTACTCGTTTGTTTAAAATCATTTTCCTGTTGCTATAGACGTTCATGGCTACGATAATTTGTTAGCATATTTTTTATTAAAGCAATCGTTGAACTTGCCGCTGTTAGTTTGGATATTGTCCGAGTTGATTCATATAATAGTCGTACAAGTCAAAGGATCAATAGTAACTTTTAAATGGACTTTGTGAGTTTGTGACCTAGAAAACGGCTGGATCGCGTTTACAGAAAATTGACCGCATCGTATTCGATCGAGTTAACTTTTTACTTTCACGAAACGTACGCGGTATGAATCGATAGGGCGTACGGCCGGCGCGGCTGCAGGCAGCGGCACGACAATTATTGTGCCGGCGGCCGCGCGGACGCGAATTTAGGGCATCGGCGCGGTGGCGCGGCAGCGCGGCGGCGCGCCGGGCGTGCGGGCGGCGTGCGGCGCGGCGCCGGCCCGGCCAGTCCGCGCCGCGCCCCGCGCCGGCCGCCCGTGTGACCCGGCGAGTCGCCGCGCCGGTAGCTCGCCCCCGTCCTGCGCTCGCCGAGCATGTTGCGAGTGTTGTGATACCGCGCACAGGTGAGCATTGCACTAGTGAAACTTTACGGTTTTTAACGTGAAATCGATTGAACTTTACATCGACGAGATCGATATTTGTTGGTGAGTTGTGTTACTGATACATTATTTATTAAAGGACTTTTAATTTGGTGTTACCCCTAATTATAGATTTGGGACGGCGCGGCGTGAATTTTTATTTTTGGCTATATTTAAAATTTTCTTTAGTGAAAGTTTATGTAGCACGCGTGGGTAGTGCATGATGGTGTGCGGGATGGGTCCCATGCTGGTGTCCTGACCTACTTCAATGTGCAGATCGATGGCATCATTCGACGTAACTCTGGTACTCGGTAGGCTCAGCACTGCTCCTAATAATACAATAAGTGGCGCGACTACGCGCTGCGTTAAAGGTAAAAGGTCAACAAGTCGAAACTAAGTTCGTTACGTCCTGGTACTGCAGATGTTTAAGCAATTAATTATTTAAAGATCTTTATTACAATCTAGACGACAATGAAATAAGAACCTGTATAAATCTTCAATAGATTTTTTACATACAAAATGACGAGAGTTAATTTCTATGTGAGCTAACCTTCATTCATATTAAAATAAGCACGACCACATAAACTAAAGAACCGCACAACGTGCAAACTTATTAAAACACAAAATAGTTGTGTCGTGTTTCGCTCGCCGTACAGTTTGGTCAAAGGAATTCTTACTCGTATACCTTAATACAAGTTCTATACATACATAGATACACGCATACATTGTTCATATAACGTTGAGAGTAGAGAGCATTCTTTCAATTTCCTTGTTTTCGAGAATAGCGCCCGGTCGACCGATGAACGGAGTAGATTCTTTCATTTTTCAAAATGTGATTTCCAATAGTTTTGTTTGGCAGTCGAGATTGGGCACAGAAGCTAACAAAGACTCTGTTTTGAAATAGACTTTTCAAAGGCTCACTGAAGAGAATAACAAAGAGGTTTCTTTTAAATCTGTTGCTATATCTTTGTTGTATTTTTCTAGTAGCCTGTTGATAGAGCCTAGTTTTGTTGGGATTTTATTTAATCGTGTTTAGAGAAACGACTTACTTAACACGTTCGAGGACGCTACCACTTGAGACTGTGTACCAAAATGACACAGTAAATTTCCATACAAATTATACGACGTATGAGTACGTAGCCTCCCATGAAAATATATTGTTTTAAAGACATCATGACACAACCGTTTTATCACGTTATCGTATAAATACGTTATGTCATTAAAACATCAATTTCACAGAGTAAAATTATTAATTCATAGTAAAATAGTATACTGTCTGGCTAAGGAATAATACATAAATCAAATAAACTAAATACTTTCGATGTTTTGTCGCGGCAAATATTACGATACGCCACGAAATGTTTAGCGAACGCGAGCGCACCCCGCAGTGACGCAGCCGCACTGAATGTAGGAGCGCGGTAGGCGCGCGCGACGCATTTACACGTTGTGCGTGTGTGAGTACCGTTCCCGCCCACTGTCAACGGCACTTATTTGAAATAGTTTAAAACTTACTCTACGTGACAGTAAAGCTTCGGGTATTTTAAATGTTGTGACACAAGATACATTCAATAGGATTTTAACTTGAACGTTCATCGGATATGTACGTTCTGTCGTAAAGTAAAAAAAATATTTGGACGTCATTGTACGTTGTGCCATATCAAAATTTCGAACGATGACGTATAATCTCGTTCTGTCCTCGAACGTGTTAATAAACACAGTCTACTTACTCTCTAGCCTTTGATATTCTGCGCCATGCTCACATTGTTACTGAAACCTTTTACCTCTGTATCGGTAATTGGCAAGTAATCTTAAACATTTACATCTTTATCTCGAGTCGATGGATAAGTCCTTAGATAGTTTCAGTCCTGTAGATAGGCTACGTTAATTGCAGCATCAGTAGCATTCCTTAAGTCCCCCAAAGTGCTGGTGTATGGGCACTTGAAGCACTTCAACATACCGATCAGCTAAACCTTAGACTGTCAACTATGCTATCTCCTGATTATACTCTATCTTTGGCTTTCTATTCAAAGTGTACTTCAATAGCATCCTTTGTAAACCTACTTTAAATATTTTAATTACACACTATTCTTACTGAACATCCTACATAATACCCAATAACTTCATTGAAGGAAAACTCCTTGAGTTTATGAAATTCCCTTAAGTACTTAATTAGAAGTTTAGCAAGAAAAACAAAACCTCTGCGATCCGATTTATCCGAACAAGTTTAGGAAGTTCGGAAAAGGCAATACTTTATTGGTTTAGACTTTAATTACTTCTCAAATATTGGGTTTTATAGCACTTCTATTGAATCATTGACTTCTTGAACGAATATATTATTATTATTATAACAAAACAACAAGCCTGAACAGTGCTTTGTTCCACGCGCGCCACAGAGAGTTGTCAGTATAACAGACGGGGCCCGCCAGGCCAGTGCTTTCCAGGGTTGCGGAATTTGTTCGAAGGTCAACGTGGTCCTGAAATGCAAAAGGCATTAGGATAATCACGGTTGGGTTTCAGTCAGTAAGAATCTAACATTCCTTTCCGCTCGGCCCAGAACGGAAGGAGTCATTTGATGTGTTGCTGGGGAGTTTCTTGTGCCACTTGTGTGGGGCGTTTTTGGGGGGATGTCTTTTTTAAACGTCTACGTTCAAAAATTGCTGGCACCCAGCCTAATTTGAATAAATAATAATTTATAATTTATTTCTTTATTTCGAGCAACAAGACTCTTAGGTGTTAGTAACAATGTACTTAAAAAAAAAACTATATTAGTAAAACACAAGGACATGAATAAAAGACAATCAGAAAGTGACATCACTGCTGCCAGGTGACAGGCCCAGCCGAAACCCTGCAGCAGTGGTTCACAAACACACAGTCAAGCCCGCTAGCTATCATAGATAGGATGCTGTTGGCGCTGCCCCGCACCCTACGGACTAACGGTACGGTTTCAATTTGCCATCCTAAAAAAGGGATAGAACACAGATGTACCTATAGTGCCCTCACTTCGCCAGTTATATTTAAGTCCCATGTAATAAGCCCGCGGGCCTCTTGGCATAAACGGGCACAAACACAGGATTTAGCGCTGATTCTGAGTTATTATAGGTGCAAAAGTCCGCTTTTACCTGTCGAGGGAATCTTAACTATGTAGGTGTATAAATCTATACTTAGTATATAAAGCTGAAGAGTTTGTTTGTTTAATTGGTTGAAAGTAGCGCTTTCAACCAACCAAACAAACAAACTTTTCAGCTTCTCTGAAACTACTAGTCGGAATTTTTTTTTCAGTGTTAGATAGACCATTTATTGCGGAAGGCTATAGGTATCATCACGCTAAGACCAATAGGAGCGGAGCACCAATGAAGAATGTTTAAAAATCGGGGGGTCAATAAATATTCCACACGGACGCAGTCGCGGGCAGAAGCTAGTCCCGTATAAACATCACTCATCGTGTCTTTGATAACTGCAATAAAAGGCGGACTGTTGTTTTAATTAACAGCATCGAGGCAAATATGATTATATCTACACAACGAAAACGTAGGCAGATAAATAAATAATACTTAAAGTAATTGTGAATACCTTTTTTTTGGACGTGAAATCATCAAATGACTTCTCCTGCTCTGGGCGGAGCGGAAGGGAGTGTCAGACTCTTACTGACTAAAACCCACCAGTGATCGTTCTTGTGCCCTTTGCGTTCCAGGGAATTGTGAATACCTGAGTTTATGACTTACAGCTTTGTTTTTATTTTTGACTTTGCTCCAAATTTGCAGTTAGTACAACGTGTATTCTTCTTCCATACTTCTCTATCTATGTCTATGTTACTTGTTTCATTAGCCACCGTTTTAAATACACCATTTTTCACACAGCTTATGTATCGTGTCCTTTACTTTTATGGTCTAATAGCAGCGCCCTGCGGTTTCACTCGCGTACTTATTGTTCCCCTGGAAATACGGGGTTAAAATACCATATGTTACTTGCTGATAATATAGTTTTCCAATGGCTAAAAAATATTAAAATCGGTCCAGTAGTTTCGGAGCTTATATGGAAAATATTTCCTCTTAATTGAATATTAGATAGTAAACACTACATTTCCTTATTTGTTAACAGTTAACATATGGTGAACTTCAATTATTTAAATAGAAATGAAAGCTTATACTTATGAATAGAATAATAACATTTCTCCAATAAATCAGGAAGTAGAAAAATTATTCTCCTCTAAAGCTGCAGTACTTTTCTTTCAACTTTCTATATCACGGTCATGTTAAAAATACTTTATGAGGAAAAACGCCATAATTCATTTTAGCATGATAAATTGGAAAACGGTACGTGTCCCCCACGCTTTACACTCTGGCTTCGAAACCGCAAGATCGGTTTTATTACATTATTTTTTAGTTTAATAATGTTGGTAAAAATAGAGAGGAACTTCGGAGGGTTTAACCTTATAATTGACTTGAGACTAGGATGTGGATAAAACTATGAACATATTTTTGTAAGGTTTTGGTATGGATTCCTTGCTCCTTCCCACCTTTGGAGACCCTCCATCTATACTACTATTATAAAGAGGAAAGATTTGTTTGTTTGTTTGTATTGAATAGGCTCCGAAACTACTGAACCGATTTGAAAAACTTTTTCACCATTAGAAAGCTACATTCGCCCCCTGAGTAACATAGGCTATATTTTATTCCAATATTCTCACGGGAACGGGAACTACGCGAGTGAAACCGCGAGGCGCTGCTTGTTAATAATTGCGCACTGCCAATTGACTCCAAAGGGATACTTTTATAGCTTTAGTCATAATATCTTCCGGTTTTAAAACACGTGGAATTCAGGATATTCGCCTGCGAAACGTGGCGATACTGGCAATTTATTGGTATCCCATGATCTTTAATTGTTGCGGCATTTGGGATGACCGTATTCCGCAACCTATGTACATAATATGTTGTGATGGTTTTATTTTTCATTTTCTTTTCCCAACTCTAGTTTGCCGACAATCACTGACGATAGTGTTTTTTGTTAGTAGTGTATTGAATTTCATGTATTTGTTCTTATTTATGACCTTCATTAATTGTGCTGAATAACAAGACTGAATAATTTTCAAGTATATTATTAAATCTTCACATTCTTCACACACCAGCAATTATGCAATAGCCTAATAAAATGTCTACCTTTCAGTACGCCAAAGACGCGCGCGCCCCAATTTGGCGCGTCTAAATAGAGCCAAAAAATCCGTCGACACATGTGTCAAGTAATCTGATTGATATTGGACCTCGGCGGGTCCATCGAGCCGGATACCGTAGCCCCGTATTACCCCCGGATACTGTAGGCTCATCCCCCTGGTAAATCCTTAAGTCTCAGCGTACATAGCTTTTAGGCCCCGAGACAGCCCTATTCGCGAGAGAATTTCGTACACTAGTAGTTAGTTTTGCAATTAATTACAGTTCAATGATTTTAGTGCTTGATGTTCAGTTAATTATATATCAGTGATGTGCGTAATTGACCGAATATTGATTTAATGATGTAGGGACATTAATTCCATAACACGATTAGTATGGGTCGGGTTCTCAAGTCGGGACGTCAGTTTTGACCTATTTCTTTTGCTGAAGAATTTTGTCGTACCTATATTATTTATGGTTTCGATTTGTTTTCCAATATGAGTTTTACATGTATAATCTGGCGAAAAACACTCACAAATTTTATTAGATCTAGGTATACGAGCTAATAGACATAAATTTCGACTTTGTATTACGATTTTAGGAGTAAAATATAACAAGCTCTGCCGACTCCATCAAAGAAAAGCATGAAAATATAATTTCCCGTATACTTCGTACAAAATCGTGTATTCCACATGACTTACGAGGTATCTCGGCGCCGAACTCGCGAACCATAGCCTAATATCAATGAGTAGTAAATTTTACGCTTCTCCTGAGACTCGCGGATTGATTACACAGAAATTGTTAGGCCGTGCATACTTACTTTTATACTGCTGTAAAAATGTATTACTTTGTGATGTGATGGTTTAAATTATTTTAAAGGTATTTATGTACATATGTTGTGTTTCCATTGGTTTCTATTTAACTAATAAAATGTTGTTAGTTTTTTGATATCATATTTCACCAAGCAATTGTTGAGATAAGACTCTTCCGGCATGGCCGCTCGGCGCAATTATTTTTTCTTTGTGGTAGTTGTTGTTGTGTGGAATAAATATTTTCTTAATATTTTATTTTATAGGTACTAACGGAGTCACAATAACGCTTAAATTGTTTTTTTTCGTCGTAACTTCTTCCAAGTTCTGGGTGACGATTAATTGTGATGAAAAACTATGGTATTTCATAGAGTAAAATTGTAATCAATGAAGTATCCCAAAGCACGTTTCAGAATTCATTTAAAATTACGAATCATTCTTTCACGAACAATCCCTTTTTATCCACGTCATTTAAAAACTCAACTTTAAAATGAATTCCTGTACCTATGTAGCTACATTACCTTTTCCAGTAAAAAGGTTCCATTGTGAAAAGGTAACTGTGACGTAGGAAAGGCGGTATTCATGGCTGGAAGAACATAACAGTAGATACAGAAGGTTAGTTTCATACAACGAGTGAAAACAGGCGCACGCACACATAGACGCACACGTACGGTGATCTCAAACAAATGCCGGTCGCGAGAGTGCTTGCACTCAAAGTATGTGAAAAATGTCTATGTGTGCGTGCATTTTCGTACGTACGGCAATCTCAAACAATGGCTGGTCGAATGCGCTTATATCTTCGTGAAATATGTCTATGTGTGCGTGCATTTTGTACCTTGTATGAAACCTTACTTCTAGCCTGCAAATCTGTACAAATCTGCAATTCTGTTTAGCTAAAAAATCGTGTTACCTGGTAAATAATGGGTTGTAAACATGTTTTCCAGTAAATATTGGTATTCAGCTGCAATTGGTTGCCTACCTCAACATTGTTGGTGAAAAAAAGGCTATGAACATTGATTTTTTATGGAGCTAACCTTCTGGATCACTCTCTAGTAGATATACCGCCGTATATCTAAGTTACAATGTCAGCTTATCAGGGATTACTATCCTCCCAAAGTACCGCCTCTTTCTTTATGTACTTGTAATCTGGGTAGGTGACTATACGGACTCTACGGGTGAGAGGATCTCTACGGAATGGGCGCCTTACTTAATGGCACGTGATGGGTTTTTATAAAGTAGAAGTATTATTATAATACCTATTTTCATCCGAGAGTCCTTCGCGTTTCGGAAAGCACGTTAAGCCGTTGGTCCCGGCAGTCAGTTGAACATCTATGACAGTAGTAACGGGCACTCAGAAGACAGAAAAGCTGACTTTTGACTTGTCAGAGAGTATAATGTTACCTCGTTACTGGGTTGTTATCATCATCATCATCAACAGCCTGTTGCAGTCCACTGCTGGACATAGGCCTGAGGATGTCCTACACTACGTTTGCCGAGACGCGGTCTCCACTCTAGAACTCGTTTACCCCAACGGTTGTCGGTTCTTCGACTAATATGGCCAGCCCACTGCCACTTCAGCTTACTAATCCAGTGGGCTATATGGATGACCTGATGTTTGGGTTGTGGAGGTCAGTTATTCAATCGTTCCATCTAAAGTAGTTACTCAGCTGCATCCCATTAGACTGGAAGATGGGATCCCTTCTTTTCGCATAATGTTTTTTGTCCTAATATACTTCGGCATAACGATTTTGGCACAATTTGTTTTGGCATAATAATACTTTGGCATAATTTTTTTAGGCATACATTTTATGTTGGCATAATCATGTTAAAGACTAATTTGTTTTGGCATAAATTTGATTCGCATAACGTTAGTAGGCCTAAAGACTTTTAGCATAACGTTAGTAGGCCTAATGGCTATTAGCATAATATTCTGAGCAAACCAATTAGCTATAGTACCTGTAACAATCAAATTATATTGTTGGTTAAAAAATTAATATGCTGTGCAACAAAAGTTAGTCACAGAACCGAATTGCTGCAAAACCGACTTCACGTAGTCTTGTTTGTCCTACCCCTAGAGTGTTATTTAAAATCGCGTAGGCGCGTAGGGACGAGGCGGCCCGCGGGCTGAGGAGCAGGCGGCTGCGAGCGATCCGCCGCGGCTGAGGCTGGCCGGCGAAGCCGGCCAACAAGCCGAAGCTGCGGTGGTGAGCGAAAGCCGTCTGCGACGATTAGCACGCGTGGGGCCGCCGGAGGGCCGCAGCGCCGGAGCCGTCACAGAAACCCTGCCTGCTGCATGCTGCTTGCTTGCTTGCTTGCATGCTTGCTTGCATGTTGCATGCTTGTTTGCTTGCTTGCATGCTTGCTTGCATGCTGCATGCTTGCTTGCATGCTGCATGCTTGCTTGCATGCTGTATGCTTGCATGCTTGCTTGCATGCTGCATGCTTGCTTGCATGCTGCATGCTTGCTTGCATGCTGCATGCTTGCTTGCATGCTGTATGCTTGCAATGCTTGCTTCCTACAGCGAAAAAATACTCACAAAATTGTTCAATACGTTATAATATATTAATATTTTATTTAGGATATTATGCTTAAAAAAGTTATGCTTTAGAACTTTATGCTTAAAAAAGTTATGCTTTAGAACTTTATGCTTAATAAGGTTATGCTTTAAAATATTATGCCTAATCATTATTATGGTTACAGACATAATGCTTAAAAAAATTATGCATGAGCTGTTATGCGTAATTATATTATGCGAAAAAATAATTATGCCAAACAACATTATGCTAAGTTATATTAGGTCTTAAAATTTTATGCTAATGGATAGGGAACCCTGGAAGATAAACCTGAAGTATTTGGGGAAAGGCTTGGACGATTAATTAATTTATTTTTTATCAGCAAAAGGAACTTAAAAATAAGTGGGAATCGTCATTGATAAAAACAAAATTCTTTAAAAAAAACTTGTCTTCAAAACTCGCAATCGTCAACAAGGTTTGTCTTCAATGTAATGTTTAATTTATTACTAAATTATAAAATGTATACAATATAATATTTAATATATCTGTTCCATTTTAATAATGCAACTCGGAAATAAATTACATGAATTCTTCAGCAATTATTTTACAGAAGCCAAAACAATCAAACATGTATATTGTATTAACTAGCAGCGCCTCGCGGTTTCACCCGCGTAGTTCCCGTTCCCGTGGGAATATGGGGATAAAATATAGCCTATAGCCTTCCTCGATAAATGGGCTATCTAACACTGAAATATTTTTTCAAATCGGACCAGTAGTTCCTGAGATTAGCGCGTTCAAACAAACAAACAAACAAACAAACAAACAAACAAACTCTTCAGCTTTATAATATTAGTATAGATAAGTACACTTATATTTAAAAGCTCATTTAAACTTGAAAATGACGAGTCAAACACAAAGAGACTATCGTTCATCAAAGTTTATTTATAGAGCTACCAACTCGATGCTTCATGGGCAATAAAGTGAATAAAAACCAATAAGTATGGGCCATAAACTGTGTATATTACGTCTAGACCGGTACATAGGGCATCAGGCTTAGAATCATGATAGGTTGGAACAGCGGGTTCTAGATGAGATGATAACGGTTTTCAAAAAGGCCAATATGATTGACATGCACCACCGCAATGTTCAGTGGTTAAACCTTAAAAATTTAGGTTTTCGAAAATAGTTATTGCTAGAACGAGATACTGTGTGTCTACCCATATATTGATTAATACAACAAGTACATACAAAAATACAACAGAAATAAGGTACCTAACAGACAGTCTAGTTTTAAATAGGATGGGATAAATAAGAGATAGCTGAAACCCTTATTCCTACCACAATGATAATCAGTAATTCTCTTCTAAAATCAACATTATTGACACAACACTACTAGGTACATGTAGTTCACGCCTACAGAGATGGCACAGGTGTGACGTCAGAGCGACCACAGATACGCAAGCAATGCTCGCTCTAACGCATACGCCATGCAAATCCAATTTTCCAATAGAGTAGTTGGCTTTGCAACGGAAAACTATTCTTATTTTCACGAGAGAAAAGGATTCTATTTTTGAAAACGTGGAAACAAAGGCCCTATATAGGTATGTTCGGGTTGGTTCGTTTTTTCATGTTTCTGTGCTTTGCTTTTGGTTGAGGTAAAAAGGTGTTGGCAAGTAAGTTGTTAATTCGACATATTTATTTATTAAAACTTACTACTTTACGCAAAAGTAAAAAACTGTAAAAAAAGCGGACTTAATGCCATAGGCATTTTCTACCAGTCGGAAAAAAACAAGGTGAAAAAATATGTAAATAATGATCACACAGTATTTTTATGATTTATATTTATTTTGTAAATGTGTTAAAAGTGGGGCTTAACTGAAATTAAATACAATCCCAATGATTTCACATCGAATCATTTAAATGAGAAGAATTTTTCGATAGCCAACAGCCGTAGTTTTGTCAACATTTCATAGATTTCTCGTCTTTAATTTATTAAGAGGAATCTCTGTTAGAGACAATATTTTGTCGTGTCATTGATTCGCCCTCTCAACCTATTTATTATCCAGTGGAGTAGTCAGAGGAACATATTAGTACGATTAGGAAAGCTATCTTATAAATTGATCTTTTAGAGTTCCGTAAGTAGTCGCTGAGTCGGCAAGTTTCGTGTTTTTGTGAACCTCCTTCCCGGGATTCAGAGTACTTACCTTTGTATAATGACATTTCTTTTCGATATCTATGGGCCTATGTGCAATGATACGCGTAACATTATATGATACAGGATGTAAGTTCTTTTTTAATGTTGTGTTTTGAATGACGTTTAAAAGTTGTTTGTGTGTGACATCGTTGTTCTATGTGCGTCGAATAGGTGAATACGTAAAGCTGTTAGTTCTGCTTCCGATTTCTCCCGTCAGATTGAAAGAAAGAAAGAAAAAGTATTTTATTGCTCCAAAACGACATACACTAATGAATTTTCCATTAAAACCTAAACGATAGTATAAGTAGTACTTAAATTATCTTAGTAAAGACAGATTAAAATTTAATAACAATATAAAGAACAAAAGTGATTGAGTGAGTATACATATAGAGGAAATGCAAGTCTTGGCTGTGGCAAAAAGGCTTCCACTCAGCATAGTGCCGTGCCGTGACGCCCCTTTTGGGACCGTCGGCACGGCGCTGATTTTCAGTGGTCACCTAGGACATGATGTACAGAAACCAAGTGTGCATATGTGAAAACAATAACAAATAGATACAGTAAGATAAAATACATTTCTTTAGACGAGTAATAGAACTGAGGTTGCTTCTATGTTTGTGCACCCACTGGACCACTGTATTATCTCCTGTGTATTTGGCTAATCTTTGTTGTGATTGGCTAGCATGATCGAAACTCGGTCGGAAGGATTCTTATTATTACAAAAGTTCATTTTCCTTGCACAGATAAGCACTCAAATACTAAAAAGGAATCTATAAAATGATGAACAACAAAATACAGAGCAAAACACTTGAAAACTCATAAGCTTATTGCATATTTTCAACTTGGAATCTTGAAATATATTTCCTAGTCAAGTAATACTTGTAGTGCATGTGAAGAAATTGCTACAGCAACGCTTACTGGTTTGCTACACAAATGAGATCGGAATAAGATGCTCCTGTTACACTGGTACAGTTGCGGACAAAATATGATCAAACTTAGTAAAAAAACAACAAAACGAATTTCTTCCAAAGTTATCATCATGTCTGTTGTAACCTACCCCATCATAGTTCTACGAGTACCTATGTTGGGGTAGGTTTTTAGTCTTATTGGATGCAGCTGAACGATTTCTCATAACTAGCATCTTGTCATATTGTAACACCAGGGAACCTTGGGCCTAGTATAGTACTTATTATTGTAATTTATTATTGTATTGTTAACACGGATTATGAATTTAACTTCGTACTTATTTATCTGCCTTATAAGAGCGCTACTACATGACTGTCATATAAAACAAAGCATATTTTCCGTATTCATAATTCAAAATACTCTTTATTCTTTCGCCAGACACTTCCAAAGTTCTATCGACAAACTTGTCTGCCAAAGAGGTTACCATAATCACAATGTAGTGCCTCCGTAATTTTATGATCTGTATTGATAGAAAATTCCCTGCCCGAGTTTGCGTTTTTTGAGAGCTTATCCTGTCAGTAGATGGACAAAGTAGTTTCTCAGTTTCTTTTAGGCTAGCGTCCCCATCGTCCACCACATCATGGCTTCACACACACCAGCTAAATAGTGGCCAAACGCTAGTCTACAATATAAACTTTATGAATTCCTAGGGTATACCTACATATTTTTGCCCTCGACTGTACATGATGTAGGATGCTGCGTGGAAGCTCGAGTTCACTTTGAGATATTCTCAGACCTCTATTGTCTATAGGTTTCCGAGGATCCTCCTGATCCCTCAGCTCGCTTCTCAGGTATACCTATTGTGTAGGATTATGATGGGTCCCAATTATCTAACGTCATATGATATTGTATTGTGCACATTTCTGAATAAGTTGCAATCTATTAAGGAAATAATACTGCAGATTACAAAATAATTGTTTTATTTTTACTAAATTTCATGTTGTTAGCCTTTGAGTTCCAAATAAACATATTTCTTTCTGTCCGCCATAGCCATATTCAGAATTATCAAACCTTCAATTTCCATGAGTAAACAATGACACTGACAAGCAGTGTCTCGGTGCTTTGAGGTTCTTACAATAAGCTGCTGCAGGGTTGCGGAATTTGTTCGAAAGAGTCACCGCAGCCCTGGAACGCAAAGGGCACAAGAAGGATCACGGGTGGGTTTTAGTCAGTAAGAGTCTGACACTCCCTTCCGCTCCGCCCAGAGCGGGAGAAGTCATTTGATGATTTCCCAACCAGAAAAAAAAAGAAAAAAAAAAGGTGCCCGCATACACAGATGCGTTCCTACGGCGACTTAAAACATCATTCTTGTCCAGGGTTGGTAGGTACGTGTAGAAACAGTATAGTAAAAGAACGTCTTGCTGATAGACTTAGTGCTACCAAGACCTACAAGCGTTGGCTGGATATAGCAGCTTAGCTTAGGGGCTCTGTATTCTTTTTTTTTGTGTCTTTTTTTGTATTGATTGTTGTTAGTTAGTTTATTTGTTGTGTGCTTCTTGTGTTGTTTTGTATTATTTTATTGAATGTGAATATGAATCTTGTATGGTCTGCAATAAAGATTTATTATTATTATTATTAAAACAAAGCTCAGTTTCGAGTGCGCTTGCTGTCTGTGGAGCGTGTCTATGCGTTCGTGCGTGTATACTCGTTGTTTGGAGCTGATCTTCTGCACCTATTTTGTATTGTAACGAAATCATTCCTTGATGCCTTACCAGCAGGAGTTTCATGGAGCTTATAAGCACAAATAGGCTGAGAAAACGGTCTTCTTCGTCCAATATAAGTTTTGCATAGCCTACCGTTTGTTTTGTACCTATTGTTGGTTATAATTATCTTAATGTTTGGGTTAGATTTATTAGTGAAGTTTAGTTTGCTTGGGTGCTGAGGGGTTGTGAACTGAGATGAAATCTATTATTGTTTTACTACAGTGGCCTCTAACAGCTCTCTAGAGCAAAGTGATGGTTTACAAAAGTCTAATATATGGTTTTTTAGAGTTCAGTATCTGAACGGTTACCATCGGAACCCTATTACTAAGCCTTAGCTGTCCACCTGTTTGTTTGTCAATTAACTGTACCTCATGAACCGAAATAGGTAGGCAGGTAGGCACAGCGTGTAATTCTATTGCCATTATAACAACAGAATAGTTTTTTTTTTTCACTTTTTAGTGGATACACCCCATAGTTAAACGTACCCATCACCGCGTACGTGTTATAATTTGGTGTAAACAATAAACAAACATGCGATTTCAGCAATCCCGAAAGATTTGCTATCATTTATTGAAGAGTTCCTTTTCCTATCTCCGTTCTTCATCAGATCTTCACCAAACTAAGTGGTCTCTACCTTGAAATACTGAGATGCTCTTCCAAACCATCGTATCCAGTTTACTTTTTTATTTTATATCCACAAGAGAGATTGAGAACATTATCAATGTAGTCGAAGCCACGCATTATTAGGGATAACTCAAATATTAGTAGTCAGACTTCATTCAAATTTAAATGAAACCACATGACAAGCACTAGCTTTTGAATATAAAAAGAAACATCAAAATCGGTACACCCAGTAAAAAGTTATGAGAAAAATACAGTCGACTTGACAACCTTCTCCGATTTTGGAAACCGGTTAAAAAAAAGATAGAATTTTGTTATGCAAGATATCTGTTTTTTTTGGTTTAAGATAAAAACCTTCCCAATTTGCATGTTCGACTCGCTCCTGCCCGGTTATGTTGTACCAAAAAATGAAGGTGTAATGTTTCATCTTTCCATGCTTTTCCTGTAGGTGCTTTTTTAAGAACCTCCTCATTTTTTGAAAGTCGATTAAAAAGAATAAAAGTACAATAATAAAAAGCTCAGAACTGAATTAAAATAAACCCACGAAATAGCACAATAAACGTAAAAATGTTCTAAAATAATGTGTGCAACATAAAAATTCATATTTTTTTGTTTGGACGTCAGAAAAGGGAATAGGTCAACGCTGACGTTTTTGGTTATAAACAGTCTGGTTTACTGGAGAATTCTAAATAAGGATACCTCCGAGTATGTATGAAATCTACTTAATCAAAAGTATAAAAAACCAAGGAATGAAGTATTTTCCTACTTACTTTTCTAATCCGTCTGACTCGCTGCTTGAAAAGAGTACATTTACGTGAGTTTTCTTTTTTAATTTCTTTGTTGTTCTGTTACTTGTGTTTGTTACTGTTATTATTCCCGTGCTGAATAAATTTATTATTTTTTCATTCTAATGTAAAGTATCATAAGTTTCCTCTTGAAGAACGATTTGCTTCTGTGTTTCTGCAGCTAGGAACACCATTCCATCTCCATCTCAGCTGCCTTTGGCCAGTTCTGGCTTATGTGATCAAACAGGCTAACAAAATTATTAACATACAGTTTTTTTGTGATTCCCACTCTATATTCTGAGGTCATCAGATAACTGCATTCCACAACTTTCTTGGGTAAATCTTTTATTTTCCAGACTGCTCGTTTGTGGAAGCATTGCCTGCCCCAGTAAGACGCGTTTAATCGTTACCGTTGTCCAAAAACATTATCTGTGATATCGATGTTTTTCATATAATTATGGCCTATATATGTATCTACTGCTTAGAGGAGCTCCTGGCTAAAGAGTAACAGTTCTACGGGTCTATCTTCAAGGTTAAGCGACGCTTGCTAAGGTTGGTCTGTGGATGGGTGTCCATCTTAACATACTGAGTTTCCTCCGTGCCTCAGGAAGTACGTTAAGCCGTTGGTCCCGGCTGCCATTTGTAGATCTTTGGCAGTCGTTACGGATTGTCAGAAGCCAATCTGACTCCAGTCTTGGCAAAAAGTACCGTGTTACCTGGTATTCAGATGAATCCGGTATGATAAGAAGCCGATAACAAACAGAGGATCTGTGGTCATGTTTACTTAACCCCATGTTTTTTCATTCAATCCCCTGGTAATACTGTTTATTACAATTTTATTCAGGTAAGTGGTCGAACAGATTTGTTATTATTGGGGAAATGGGATCGGTATCCAAAGGCCCCTGTTGGATCAGGGGACCAATAACTTTTGATATTTCGAGTTTGTTTTAAAAGTTCTTTGGTTATGTTTTGTTTCGATATTGTTTTATTATCTCAGGATGGAATCTATTATGTGATACGTTTTTGTATGTTTGTACAATTTGTTTGGTTATTGGGTAGTGATCTCGATTGTCTTTTATTTATAATGGTTTTAAATGAGATAATAATACTTAATCAATTGTATTGTTTGCTAGCCATGTAAGTGTGTGTGTTTTCTCGCCGTTCTTCTTCCAAACCTCTCTTTGAATCAATAAATATCAAAATCCTCTCTGAGTGCTCCTCCATACTCCCCAAGAAACCTATATGCCGAATTCATCTTTCTACGACCAGTAATTTCGGCTGCGCGTTATCTGTCAGTCAAACGGTTCAACTGACTTATCAGTAACGGAAGAATTTGATTGATTTGGCAGACATTCGGGCATTTTGAGTTTAAAATCTAGATAGATAAACATACATACAGATATCTTAATATACTTATTATAATAATTAGCGTAAAATTTTAATATTTTGACGTTCTCAAACGAATTATCGGCTAATTTGTTAGTTATGGATAACTAAACTGATACCTAGTAGGTACCTACATTCATAATAGAATGAACTTTTGACAGAGCTAAAATACATCGCAAACGCAGAGCGTTTCTGTCAATATCTCACAGTATAAGCTTAGCTTAAGAACATGAAATGAGCTGTCAATACGTATAAACAAGATAATGATATAACATACATATGAAGGGTCCACAGCAATAACGATAAAAATGTCCTTGTTACCTCGTTTTGAGATAATTGCGTTTCAATTGTATTAATGGAACAGGAAAGTCGTGTTAAAATAAGGTATTAACATTACTGCTTACAGCACATTTTTATTATTGATATTATATTGTTCCTTTACTCAAGCTTTATTTAAGAAATACAATCTATATCTGTACTAATATTATAAAGAGGAAAGATTTGTATTTTTATATTTTTGTATGTAACGAATAAACTCAAAAGCTCCTAGACTGATTTCAAAAGTTCTTTCACCATTAGAAAGCTACATTCACCTTGAGTAACATGGGCTATATTTTATCCGCATATTCCCCCGGGAACGGGAACTACGCAGGTAAAACTGCGGGGCGCTGCTAGTGTTATTATAAAACTTTATTGCTGTGGTGCCTGAGCTAAGCTGCAAGCCTGTGTTTCAAGATAGAATGACAGTTCACTTCATGCTCTGCTAACCCTTCTTAATTTTACACGGTGAGATGATGACAGAATAAATCGGCTGTAACTGTCCAGCAGCTTCATAATGTTTTATTTGGATTCTATGCTTTATGTTTCATCATTTTATTTTATTTAATTATTGTATATATTTATATATTATGTATTTATTGTATGTATAATTAGTACACCTAAGACTACCTACAGTGCTGTATTTCCTTTTCTCTTTAAAATCCATCCAAAGGTTGTCTTGAAAAGATCGCTTTTAGCGATAAGGCCGCCCATTGTGTCACCCTATGTAATGTTTTCTTCATCTATATTTTCTGTAACTTATATGGTGTACATAATAAAGAGTATTCTATTCTATTCTATTTCGCTCACCACAATATTTTAACAATACATCAAATACAATGTTATTATAAAACTTTATCGCTGTGGTGCCTGAGCTAAGCTGCAAGCCTGTGTTTCAAGATGTAATGACAGTACACTTCATGCTCTGCTCACCCTTCTTAATTTTACACGGTGAGATGGTGACAGAATAAATCGGCTGTAACTGTCCAGCAACTTCATATGTTTTATTTCGCTCACCACAATATTTTAACAATACATCAAATACATATAATATGTTATTAGTTATATTATATTTTATTTATGTATTTTATATTATTATGTCTAATTAGTATTATTTATAACGATTTTACACAGACAGCCCTATATCTATCTCCTTTCGTTCAGTCCATCCAGAGGTTGTCTGTAAGAGATTGCCTTGTGCGATAAGACCGCCCATTGTACACTTATTTTTATAATTTTTTCCTGTTTTTATTACAAGGTGTACAATAAAGTATATCTATACTAATATTATAAAGCTGAAGAGTTTGTTTGTTTGAACGCGCTAATCTCAGGAACTACTGGTTCGAATTGAAAAATTCTTTTTGGGTTGAATAGACCATTTATCGAGGAAGGCTTTAGGCTATATATCATCACGCTTAAGCCAATAGGAGCGGAGCAGCGATAAAGAATGTTTTAAAATCGGGGATTCCACGGGGACGAAGTCGCGGGCAGCAGCTAGTAATAAATAAATACAATGTTATTATAAAATGTTATCGCTGTGGAGCCTGAGCTAGGCTGCAAGCCTGTGTTTCAAGATAGAATGACAGCTCACTTCATGCTTTGCTCACCCTTCTTAATTTTATACGGTGAGATGTTGAAAGAATAATTTATAGGCTGTCACTGTCCAGCAACATTTTAAATAAAAATAAAAACAAAAATTTCGATACGAAAGCGGTGCCATATTTTTAAATCTCTATTTCATGTCAGTTTATTCCAGAATATATTTCCCGACCTGTTGCAATACTTGCTGGAAGCAAAGTTTGCACTAGACTGCACTTGGAACGCTCTTTCGTGAATATTGAGCTAAACTGACCGGACTCGACCCGCTTTAGCGTTTTTGCAACTGTCGATTAACGTTGTGTTAGTATTTCAGAGTTTTTCAGGATTATTTTATAGTTCAGTATTATTTAAAATTGAATTTGAGTTGTTTAAACAGTCTGAAAGGAAAGAAAGGAGTTTTCTAAGTCTTAATACTGTAAATTAAAACTGAACGAAGTTATGTATGTATGTTCATCCATATTCTTGATACGAAAAACTGGTAAATATGTAGTAATTTAAAACGATGTTTTTTCCTGACATCTCCTAGGGAATAGAGACCATTTTTTATGATTTTGTTAAAAAAAAAACATAGTTTCTGTTTCATAAATAGGTTGATAACTTTCAACGTCAGTTTCTATTCAAATATAATTACACTAGCTTCTACCAGCGGCTTTGCTTGCAAGTAAAGAGTTATGCCAAGGAAACATACTACGGCTATGAAAGTATCCTATGCCCTGTTTTACCTGTGTTTGATCTAAATCGGTTCAGCCGTTAAAGTCAAGAAGTAGTATCAGACAGACAGAGTTACTGTGGCATTTATACTCGCCTGCGTCAATATCAAAAATGATCCCAAGAGAACATACTCCAGGGATAAAGAGCATTATATGTGTTACTCCAGACTATAATCTACTCCTTTGCTAAATATCGTCAAGATCTGGTCAGCCGTTATGACGTGTTGAGTAACAAACATCTATCCATCGAAACTTTCGCATTAATTTTGCATTTATACTATATAGAAGTATAGATTAGTGTCGACGTCACCATAAGTCCTTATATTTAAGTTTTCTTGTACAAAACACTACTATAGATATCATCAAAATAGCCAGTATCTCGCCACTGACGTCACATTGTATGCTGACGTACACTGAACAGGAAAATAACAGATAACGTCATAGCGATGACGTAGGAGGAATACTTGAAGGGGTTTATGCATTCCAATGAGATGCATAGGAAAGCGATGGATGGAGAACTTTGATGGAACTTTTGTAAATGATATTTATTTTGCAAATACATAGGTTATTAAATGAATCTTTGAAACGTCAATATTTTTGTTGAATTGAAGCAGATAGTTTCGGTATTCCTTGACTTCCCTGGAGGCAATAACAAAACAAACTCAGACACCGAAGTCTATCTAATCATAAATAGACACTACTTGTGTTATTTATATTCTGTTCTATAAGCATTGTTTAATTCATAATTCCCATATGTAAAAAAAAAAATTGTCACCTGAATTTTAAGTTGACTAAATGTTAAAATTAAAGCATCATCATTCGACCAAAGCAATGACGAAAATTAGCAATTAATTGATTTAAAATATATTCTGAAACTCAAAACATGTTACTATTAATACACAAGCAATCGTATTGCATATATCCAAAATAAACTTCTTAACCAATATATCGTCTCGTTTACCACTTGAAAGTCAAACCAACAGTAAACCACTATTAAAAGTTATGTGGGCACAACTAATTCTTTGTGCCGCAGCCACGCCTGGGGACCGATCATGTAGGCTTGCTCTGCGATAAGTTTTGTACAAACTTGGACACTGAATTTAACTATATTAAAAACTGAGTGTGTTGGCAAGACGGTAAAATTTCAGTAGAATATTTTATGGAACACTTTTATGACAGCTGTGTGACTGTAAAATATGACCGAGATAACAAGGATAAAAAGAATGAAATTGACTAATATTCGCGGAAATTAAAACTAGATATATTATTTTCATTTTCAAATATAAAAAGAATGGCTTGTCCTGCTTTGGATTTTTGTTTCGAGTTTCATCGAAATCCTCTACAGCAGCTGAGCCATTGAGGCGTCTCAATGAGTTTACAGACTTCACAATATTATGAATAGTTAGTATCACACGACAGGTAGGATAGCCATACTCCTTCAGTCAGTGTAAATACCTATAGTAGGCGCCAAATAATTTATATTGGTAGTACATAGTTGCAATAGCGGTCATAGACCCACCCACAATTATTGATAATTACAAAAAAATTATACTAATTACAAAAACGGAAAAATGAAACAAAGCTGTTCCTACTGAATCTATGTCTAGCGTCAACATTTTCTGATGAAGAAAAACGAACCATAATTTGTTTTCCGGGATTGGATTGGGATCGGGGATAATAGATATCAGAGGATTAATGTACTTTATTGCAAACTAGCTGTCCGCACAACTTCGTTTGTGTCACATTTTTCATGACTGCTCCGCTCCTATTGGCTTAAGTGTGATGATATATAGCCTATAGCCTTCCTCGATAAATGGTCTATTCAACCCAAAAAGAATTTTTCAATTCGAACCAGCAGTTCCTGAGATTAGCGCGTTCAAACAAACAAACAAACTCTTCAGCTTTATAATATTAGTATAGATTTATCGGGCGCCTACTGTAGTAGTTTGACGATTTAGTTTGCAGCCAGAGTTGAGAAGGCTTCGTGTCCGCCACACACGGACACATGCAAGTCGAAAGCAGTTGCTTCACGTTGCAGCCAAAGCCAAACTTAATTAGAGTAAATGAGCCGAGATTATTTAATAGATCTGACGAATATTGCCTAGTTTTGTAACGATAGTTTCTGTTATCGCAAGCAAATCAGTGTCTGGTAGTTGGTTGAAATATTTTTATTTATTACAAATAAAAAAAATATTAGGTAGAAAAATTAATTTCCTTAGTCATCATGATCTTGCTCTTATCCTAATTAACATGTAGTTCGCACAAAATATCTTCCACACATCACATATAATCTATTATTCTTTGGTCCTCCTCTACGCGAATAAATTATCCATAAGACAGGCATATTCAAAACTCAGCAACTGACGACATCGGTACCTATAACTGAGTCAATCTTCAAACCGAAGTGTAGGTAAAGTAAGAATAAATAACAATCAAGAATAAAAAGATAATTCGAAGAAGTCCATCCGTGCATTAAATTGAGTAATACGATTTAAAAGATGAATAAATTATAATGGAAAGATGGATGAAAAATTACCAGCCCAAGTAAATTTGAATTTTACCAAGCAGATCTTGATCGAACAGTGTATACTTCTAAAAAGTTTTTTTATAAATACTGCTTGAAACGAAACGAACTTATGAGTGTGCACCACCAAGTATTATTTTACCTGTGGCAACACACATTCTATTTACAAAATCTACCCGCATTTGATTCTATTATTTTGACAGCTTGGCTATGTATCGCTAGTCATTCATTACATCCGGATTTCTGTAGTTCAGTTGATTGTGTGTAGTATGCCGAATTTAGTGGCATTTAGAAGTGTTTCTGTTTTCTATGTATATTTGCTGTTTGCATATCGTAAACGAAGTAATGTCAAGAAATGACGTATGACTCGATGTAAGTGCAAAAGATTTTGTCTCTCAATAGAAAAAAAGATTTCATTCATCTGTGGATATTTCAGTGGCGATAACTTTATTTGAGGTATTTTTTTTTGTTTTTATACATTAATTGAAATTAAAACAGGTACGGGAATGTTGACATACTCGTATTGTTTAAAGAATACAACTTAAGTGTAATCTTTTCGGTATAATTCATGATGTATTGTTGGGCCATTCATCCCATTTGTTACGAATGTTATTATGATACAATGACCCAGCAGATATTTTTCATGGAGAAAAAAACATCATCTTAAATCACTATCATCTACATAATGTTGACAAAAAAGCCAGTAATTTCAAGAAGCTTGAACCGGGCATGTTTTACATAATAAGATGCCACAATTACCACACACAATCCTGTTTGAGTTTATGCCCTGTTGGTGTATTTCGCGAGGCTGAAGACATAATTTGAAAATATGTTCATGTGTTGTGGGCTGTGAGGCTTAAGGAGTTATAAGCGAATGTTTCCCCTACCGATGTATACAGCCCTGGTACTTTATGATCTCGCTGATGGAAATAATATGTACCATACAATAAGGAACGCAATAATGCAGGTGACAGCTGGCTTGCCCATTACATTGTTATAGTACCTGTAAAAGTCAATGGGACTCCTCGTCTTTTACAACTCTCGAGATGACTTGTCGTTTATTAGCTTCTGACGCTATTCCCATTTAGAAATAAAACTGAGTGTTTTAGTTCTATTTAAACAGTAATGGCTTAGTTTACATTGATGACGTTCTCATTCCCTCTTGTCGAAGTAAAATGAAAAAATAAAATTGTGTACGATGGTTGGAAGAGCAACTTAGTATTCTACGTGGTCCCTTTCTAGGTTGGTGAAGATCTGATGAAGAACAGAGATGATAGGAAACGGAACTCTTCAATAAATGATAGCAAATCTTTCGGGATTGCTGAAATCGCATGTTTGATTATTGTTTACAGCAATGTCATTGGTACGTTTAGGTTGCGTACCACTAAAAAGTGAAAAATAAAAAAACTTTATACAAAAAAATACAACCGACTTCTACACAAAAAAATCAAAAAGTACAAAATAACTTTAATTTCGGAAGTCGGTGATCAAAAAACGAAAAAGCAACCAAAAACACCAAGTTCTTACCGAGAAATTAAAGTTATTTTGTACTTTTTTTAATATTTCCATTCTCCAGTCAACAGTTTCAATTCAGCGTTTCCTTGAACAATTCTTGATTAAAATCATGTCGAAGTCTTCCGAAGAGTCGGTTTGCCACAAACTCGTATATTGTACGAGAAACACTAAAAAGAACAACAAATCAAACTTTAACCTCAAGTAGTCTCGGTTTCATTTACCATCCTCAACAATTTCTCCCAAGACTCGGCTATGAAAGTTTGTCGACGACTAACCAATGTACAGTCGCGTTTACAGTTATACTTTTGGGCTCAAAAACGGTTAGCAAGTATTAAAACGCCAAGAATGAAAGCATGATCAACTGAGGAAATGAAAAGACAAGCGAAGTGCAATTAAGCATTAACGAGAAGATAAATGGGCGCTCGTTTAGCGGAATATTTTTTTTACCGACTGTACTTTTTCATCACTTTTTCGGGGCGGACTGAAGCTGAACAGTTTTGAAAATGGCTTATTAAAGTGTCACGGTGATGAAAGGATAATTTACCTGGTCGACTAATTAGTCTAGTTTGATTTTTATTGTCAGAAAGTTCATAAAAATAGGCATTTTCAAGAGTTTCTTACTTCCAATGAAATCTTTAATGGAGATTTTGTTTATGAAATCTTAATGACAAGAAATTCATTTATGAAATACTAGCAGCGCCCCGCGGTTTCACCCCTCGTAGTTCCCGTTCCCGTGGAAATATAGGGATAAAATATATATGTATCCTATGTTCACCGGAGTGTAGTGTACCTTCCCAACATTGAAATAATTTTTCAAATCGGTCAAGTAGTTTCGGAGCCTATTCAATGCAAACAAATAAAAAAAAACAATCAAATCTTTCCTCTTTATAATATTAAGTGTAGATGTACCTAAACAAATCCGGTCACTCAAAATCGTGTACGGACATCAAACCCGGTTTCTCTCAACAACCGGAGACACATTCATGCAAACGACATCAACACCTGTCCTTACCTTAGAAAATTAAGTAAAAATAAATGTGTAAGCCTAAAAAGCTACTGGCACAAAAACAACATTTCCACGTTCAAAGACGTAACTACGGATATAAATACAAGCTAATCGCTTTCCCGATGCCGCATAACGGTGTATAAGAATGTGCCAAAACGGTTTTTCTGTAATAATATTTAGTCTGTGTGTAGCTTGGTAAGGCCGGAAATGACACGAACCGACCCGCCGGTGTAGCTTCGCCCTTACCATTTGTAATTAAGTTTTTGTCGGTGAAACCTACACTTTACGTTTTGTTTACTTTGAATGGAAGTTTTTTGATGATTAATCATACCTAACTTCTTTTATCTAGATTGGAAGTCTTCGCGTGTTTTTGAGATTAAAAATTGGGAAAAGAACGTTCGTATAAAAAAAATGAGTCTATTTTTCCGAAATTGATTTCTGTATCTTCTTCAATTTATTAATGAAACCTGGAAGTTAAAAAAATGCATCTAAAGACGCGTGTAAAGATAACTTTCAGGAACCGTCAGGGAGCGAAAAAATATTACAACAATTGTTTTCAAACACATTTCTTTTCGACTTTTGAAATGTTCTATGGTGCTTACTTTTTCCATATCTTCAGTGTACACGGCAGGAAGGTACGAAAATACCAATTTACGTAAAAGCTAGCCATACTTGGAACCGTTTTAAAACTTCGTGGGTCGCTCCAGTATACCGGGAGCTAGCACAGTAACGGCTGCTGATAGAAAATGAAACAAAAAAGAATAACGTTATTAACTTGGATCGCTATGACGCCTTTTCGTTCAGTTTTCTGCCAAGCGAGCCTTTACTAAATTACCGACACGGCCATTTTGAATATAGTCGTAGTGACGTGACAGTTTGTGAGTACGGGCGTAAAGTTCGGTTGTTAAACGATTTTATTCAGTTTCACATCCGTAGTAGTAATGGTCGAATATTTTAAACGATTATTCGTTGTCAGTTGAGCACAGTTTACGTTCTGATGGTACTAAATGTTTGTGAAATAGCTGATCGGTGATCTCCTACGTCTACTCACGATTTTAAACGAATAGGTTAGTTCTAGACACGTGTGCTCGTCTCGACATAGTTTTCATCTATCATTATCATTATTTATTTCATCGTCCACCTCGTCATAATTAAATAAACGGCTCGACAGCACACAGATAAACCTTGGTAGGTTTTCGTTGTGTGGCAAAAACCATTGTTAAAATATATATAATAAGCATTTTGAAAATAAATAAATAGCTTACAATCTGGTGAGATTTTGGTCGATTCTAGTCTATATAATGATAATAAATGAAATGTGACTTTTCGGGCAGAAAAACTTGGCTTTTTCTTTTGATGAATCTATATGCATTTTGATATTTCTGCTCGAATACTACAAGTATAAGAGTGTGTGTCGTATAGGGTACAAATGCTGTTGATATTACTATAGATAATAATTCCAAATCCCAGTTCATTGTACGGATATCCCAGTCGATATCAAACGTACTAAATAATGTATGTTATGTACTGTCTTATAACGATTAGTTATTTATAGCCGCACCAGCCGGTGGCCATGACCGCTGTAAAGTATTCCAAATACGCCTATATGAAACTAACATTGAATAATTTGACTTTTGATTTCAAAGCATTTATTTCAAAGAAGGTGTATTACTTTTTGGCTTGAGCATGCTCTGGAACTTAAAGGGCACTTGGATGAGCTCGGATGAGTTTTAGTCAGTAAGAGTCAGCCCAGATCAGAAAGAGTCATTTGATGATTTACCAACCTTATAAACAAAGGCAAGCGTCATAGTAGGGCTGCAGGAGTCATAAAGCTATAAAAGACACCTCTGACAGTGCCTTATGACATCAATTCCGTTCATCAAGTTTTCGCTTGAAATAAAAACTCTGAATCTCTTTCACCATTCAATTGATCATTTTGCCTCATTGTTTCTGCAAATTTCCTCAGAGAGAACCACGCTTAACATATGCCCAAGATTAAAACATATTTTATTTGATTATAAATCTTTCAATAGATTCATACGCGGACTACGCGTGCGTCTCAGTAGTGATTACCTGTGGGAGGGCAAACTCATGCATTTTTAATGGCGCCAAACTACTCTAATGTGTTGCCATATAATTGTGGAGAGAACGTACTAAATATAATATATTAAATACTTGGTAAAATTCTTGAAAGGTTTGAAGACTGCTTTTTTGTTGTGGGATTGTTTGAAAGGACGTACATTAGTGTCCTGGAATTAATTATCCTGCTAATTAATCAATATAATAGTAATATATAATTTTTACCGTATATAGGTAGGAAGTAGTGGGGAAATGCCCATCAATAATGAGTAAATAATAATATATGCCAAGGAATGTCGTGTGTTTAGGAACAACATTCTAGTTTTAACTTTTAAATATTTTAGGCACCAAAAACTAAATATTCCCATTTTAACTTAAAATCAAGGGTTACGTTGTACTAAGCCCTTGAAATGAAATACCTAAGCACCTGTTTTAAAACCCTCCCGGTAGATATGTAAATACTAGCTAAACCTGTATATACTTAGTATTTTAGGAACGCTGAGCACTGAGCACTAGCGCTCTAGTGGGAAAGAAAAGAAAACATTTTTTCTCTTAAGGGTCAGGGCAAGTGAGGACAATTTTCCACTGGTTTTACAGGGTGATTTTTTTTTCAAACTAGGAAAACCACTTGTGCTCGGAAGCTTATTGTTACGCACATTGGCGTAGCTATTACGCGAATTAGCCGTGTAACAATTTCATGCAACTGGAAAAATACCCTCGTGGTTTGTATACTTAAGATTTTTTTTATTATTGATGGGCACGCTTTTGACCACTACCTTACCTAATGGTAAGCAATGATGTAGTCGAAGATGAAGCACGCTTGCCTAGAAGTAGTCTATTTACTCCTGATTTAAAGAATCCCAGGTTGTAGTTATCAGGAAAAACAGACTATGGCAGGGAATTCCACTCCTTAGATTACTGAATAATTCGATTCCATCAATGTGCTTTAATTAATATTATTAGACCTTTTATATTTCATTAAATGACTTCTTTCGCTGTGGGTGGAGCGGAATGGAGTGTCAGACTCTTAATGATTGAAACCCACCCGTGATCCTTCCTGTGTCCTTTTCCAGGGCCCGGCCGCGGTGACTCTTTCGAACTAATTCAGCAACCCTAGCAGGCATTGACTCTATGGGGTATCTCTTCCTTGCTGACAGCTCTTTGAGGCGCGCGTGGAACACGACGCGCCGCCGACCCGGGCCTGGTTGCTATCGGACGATAAGCCAACCCATAGCTCGCCGTCCGCGGGCCCACGCCTACGGTGGCCGGGAATCGCCCTGCGTTTCCCGACGCCCGGGGCGTCTTCTTCTGTTGCGGCGGTTGGGGCGTGAGGTTTCCCTCTCCCGCACGTGTTCCGACTCCTCCTTCGCTAGTATTACTGCTTCGCAGATGGAGGTCACTACTTCCCAAGTCTCCTCGCTCTGGACCATGGATTGAACCAGGGCCAGACGCGAGAGGTCGCCGCCGCCATATATGCAGTACCTAAATCAAATAAGTTACAAAAAAGTTTAAAAAAGCCCCAGAGTTGCCTGCAAAAGAGTTATTGACGGGCTCAGTGTGCCAATTCCATATTTATATAGCCTGGGACGATGTAATCGGATTTTCAATACATCATGTAGCCGCTTGATCGGGCATTAATAGCCAGTTATCCCTATGTTATGTTATTTTACCGGTGTACGGTACTGAAATGAAGCGAAAATTTAAATTCATTTAAATTTTATGGCCGTTAAAAGAAGTTTTGAGCGATTTAAATGCTGCTTGTTGAATTTTAGGGACGTGGCAGGTAAAAGACAACTGGAAATTAAATAACAAGTACATATTTTACTGTACCTACACTACAATATTTTGAGCAATTTACGTTGTACAGTTTTTGCGTACTATTGTAACATTAAATTAAAATGCTGACAAAAATTTCGGTATTATTTCAACAAAAAGCTTTTGATTAATTGCTCGCACAGAATTTTGCGAAATAAAATATTGGAAGCCAACAATTATTTGGAAATTTTAACAAATAAAGATTTAATTTCACAAATTTCAGTTCCTAGTATTCTTTTAACAAGGGATCACGTTAAACTTTCCAATAGTGCAGTTAAAAATAAATCCTGGCATCATTTTAATAAGTACGGAAATAAAATTATATTTTGTTTTGTAATTAATACATAGTCATCAAAAATTCATATTTAAAAAAATATCGTTCAATACAACAATACAATATTTATATTTACATATTGCATTATTATTGTACATTTTATTATTGCACAAGCCTTGCGTCCGATGGGATTTAGTTTTTTTAGGGGGTGAATTTCCAAAAAAGGAATGTCTTTTGTGCTCTGTTTCGTAAAATAATGAAAAATACATTTACAAATTTAAAGCTTCGATTTTAATTAAAATATTTAGAGGTACATTTGAATTTTGAAGGCAAGTCTGTCAAATATATGAAGCTAGTTGTAATTTAGAAAATGTAAATATTTAGAAGAAGGAGTCAGAAACTCCACAGGCACTCTTTAAAATCAATAGCTCGATACAATTTTGTTTCCAAAATCTATTCTTAGTAAAAAAACGTACTTCTATATAAGAATTACTAAACACGTAGGTAACCCTATCACCTGATCATCGCGTGTGAGCCACAGTGACGTCACCACACATCATTATCTTCACGGTAACCCGCTAAATGGATAAGTAGATACGTTGATTTATATTGTTTACCCGCAACGCCTCCTCGGGAAAAGTTCGATATTTTCTTGTGTAAACGCCTACGTGCTAAGAAATGTATGAAGCTAGGGATGGAAGTTTATTTTCTTTATGTTTTGGTATTTTATCTACCTATGGTAGCTTCTGGCTTACTGGTAGTAGTAGAGCCTCATTTTTTGTATTAAGTTTTGGGGTGTTAGTATCGGATTAAACTTTTGTAAATAATAGTTGGCATTACATAGTTTGTGTGTTTGCATTACATAATTGTATAAAATTTTAATTATTTCAAAATTGAAATAATTAAAATTGTATTTACATAAATATTATTGTAGTACAAACTAGTCATCTTGATCTGCTAATCCTTTGTCCAACTTAATTAGGCTTGGCTTCCACTAGTAAGGCAGTACTAAGTTATGTACTTTTGATATTGGATATAACTAAATCTTAAAGTGTCTGCGTGTTAGGGGTGTTTTTTAACAAATGCCTCAATAATAAAAATAATAATGTTCTGGTCTGGCTAACGCACAGCCACAACCTTGTAGCCAGGATTATCCATCAGCAACTTGCTCTTATATACAATCTTGTGGAAACAGAAGTACCGTACTATAGGTATGTGCCCGACCCAGTTCTCGAAAATGGCAATTGTACATTGTATTGGGATCGGTCTATCATCACTGACAGGACTATTCTTGCCAATAAGCCTGACATAGTGGTGATAGACCGACTAGAGCGTCGCGCAATGATTGTTGATATAGCAGTCCCGCATGACGAGAACCTCGTGAAGGCTGAGAAAGATAAACAATCGAAGTATCTTGACTTGGCTCGCAAGGTTGTCGACATGTGGAATGTGAACACAGCAGTCATTGTGCCGATAATTGTGACGGCCAATGTCATAATTGCCAAGAGCCTCGACCAACACCTTAAGAGGCTCTCGTTAGGCAGCTGGATCAAGGGCTTGATCCAGAAAGCGGTACTTCTGGACACGGCTCGCATTGTTAGGAGGTTCCTCCCTCTGGGGCCCTGACCGCCGGTAGCTTGGACCCTGTTCCCGATACTGTTGGGCTACTATTTTTTATATTTTTATATCATTGTATTTTAATATTTAAAAATGTAATTTATATGTATTTATGTAATGAATAAAGGAAATAATAAAAATATTTTATTTAGTCCATAGCTTAAAATTTCATAAACACACATAAATACAAACAATCAGAAATAAATATAACAAAGAAGATGGAATATTATTTGTATCCCGGTAGTATATTAACTCGGGATAACTTTCAAGTCAAGAGTCCGAGAAAGTTACTGGCGAAAGCTAGTAAGTATAAAAAAAGAAGTCAAAGCTATTTCCATTTAATTTTATAAAACACAGTTATGGATTTAAAGCACTAGAATATTCTTTACTAGAAAATAGCTTTTATCATCTAGTCTCTTAAGCGTTTCCCGGAGCGTTATTCTGCAATTAATAAAGATTATGAGCTGTCATAATGAACCTTAATTACCCACTCACATTATATAGATAAGCTAGTGAATTCTTTAGCTGGGCTCAACGCGGGGCTTCAATGACAAACTATGTTGGATCGATAAGGATGGGTTCGGGGACAGTATGATTAGTATCTGGGATAATGCCTGCTGGGTTGTTTTTGTTTGAACTGTTTTTGAATAGACTGTTTATTTTATGTGTTGCAAAAGAGTCACATTTAAAAAAAAATAATTGTCTATTAAGTATTTACGAGAAAGAAGATGAGGAATATTTTTGATAAGGTGCTAGCCAGGTTTACATTAATACTTTTTGCTCTTGTAAAACCCAAGATTAGAAAAACCAAAAACGCATTTTTGTGATAAGCTCAACAATCCGATTGCTCAGCCAGCGCACCGTTTTACTAACAAAATTTTGGCAAGATACTAGTCCAATCCAAACAAAAACATGAAAGGTAAAATATTTCGCTGAAGGAATAACTGAATACTAAAACTAGATTTTATTTCAATACTGGCCGAACCAGAACTCTTGTATACCGAGCAATATCGAGCCAACTAGATCAAGGGCACTCCACGAGACCAACAGATTTTGGCACAAAACGAACGGTTATGGACAGAACAGATTACAAAGTAAAAGTTAATAGAAAGTCAGATAAAGTCTCCACCGATTTCGGCTACCGGGGTACGGAAGGTTAAACGTTAAAACGTCGACATGCGCAGTACAGCCCTAGCTCATTAAGTCGACTCGTTAGGAGCAGCCCTATATTTTATAAGTACTCAGTAGTGAGGTTTTATGAGTGCGAGTATACATAGGTAGACGTCGTTTAGTAAATATAGGAGCATTTTATAGAACATTTTAAATGCAAGCTTTTTACGTGAATAGGTTGAGGTTGTATTAACGTGTCTTCTCGAAACATGTTACTTAAAAGGTATGCACTGAATTATGAATAATAAAGTTAATTGCGCCGGGGTAAAATGCTTTTTAAATACATTTGACGCAGATTGAGGTTCAGTTTTATGTGAGGTATTTAAATGAGGTTAGGTCCACATATACACACATAGCTATTGTTACATTTTTGAGCAACTCCAATCCTCCCATCCAATTTAAATCTAAGTTATTTATTCTCTTACCTATAGGGACCGTGCACGGCGTAGACTATGCCATCTAGTGTTCAAATCTGAAACTTATAAGAAAAAAATACTTGACATTGACGCGACTGTGCTGCCACCTATAGTTTCTGCCCGTTCCCTTACTTGCTAGTAATAAATAAAAAATATTTGGTGTCGCCGCGAAATCTTCATAACTACTTTTTATTAATCATTATTTCATCCCCTTTCTGAAAAAAAAATATTATCTTCATTCAGCAGCAAAGGTAATGGCATGTTTAAATTAGGTAAGTACTTAACTACCATGGTCGAAGCGATGTCTCAAAATGAAAAGACTATAAGCAAAAGAAAAACATAAATATTTCTTTGCCGTCTCGCAGTCGACTAAAAACAGACTTTTAAACTGGCTTGCCTTACTTAATAAGATGGATCTCATATTCTCAATACCTGTTAGAATCCTTTGTACTAATTAACTAATGGATACATTCTATATTGCAGAAGCTGTGATGTCATAATGACGCCATCTTTGTTTTGTGCGTCCTCTGTGGGTGTTTTATTTTCACTATTTATGATGAAAGTTTGTCGTGTTTTCTCTACTGCTTATGAGACCTCTAACACTTTCTTTCTTTGGAAGTTATAGAGAACTACTTCTTCTGATTGGTTTTTGTGTTAGTTTTAGAAAATATGTTTTCTATAAGCGAAAAGATTCTAATACCACACGTTACGCACGGTGTTGAAATATTTTCGCTTCTTGTCGGTGCGAGTTCCTTTCATGGTTAACTAGTGTCTTTATTAGAAAATAAGGATGTAAATGTCGTACATTTGGCTGCGTTTTTAGTATGAAGCTGTAAGATCTTGGGCTGAAACCACCAATCCGTTTGCCACTTAGGTAGGTGAAAAACTTATTCTTCTATTAACATATTTGTGAAATTGACAGCTACGCAAAAGGTCATGTTATTCGCAAAAAAAGTAACTCATTTACAAAAATAAAGATAGTAGCAAGTTTGGCGGTAGCGGCACTCGACAGTCCACTGTTACGTATTGCAATACTGGTTAATTTCTTTAGGGTGGTTTATTCGTTTTAATTTTTCAAAATACAATTAAGTTGCCAGGTGACATAACTTCAGGGTAGCGGAAGTTTTTCGAAAGATTGAAACGCAAATTCCTCCTAATGCTCTAGGAGGAACATGGATGGGTTTTAGTCAGTATGAGTCTGACACTCCCTTCCGTTCCACCCAGAGCGGAAGAAAAGGTAAGACGACCCACTGACCAGGTAATGGCATAAATTATTACTAAACTCAAATATCAAAGTTAATGATTATATCATTCTGGCAGTATAAACTTTGAAGTTTACCGGGAACATTGAACAAAGGATCAAGCAATCGGTTCAACCAGCTTACTTGACTTAGAAACAACTTAGTCCGTATTCTCTGGTTTAGTTATTAAAGGGGTGTTTAGACGAGTTTAGTGGCAACAGCTAGCAAAGTCATCTGTTTGTTAGTGATGGAGACAGTTTGGGGTGAGAGAGTATGAAGTAGACGTAGAGCGCTGATATAGAATTTGTGTGCAGTGCCGTCGAGTTTTTGATGTCGACTTGATCAATTATTCAATCTGGTATTTACAGTGAACTTGTATTACAGATAAGTCAGCTTTAAGTTAAGAGAAATAAGTAGTTTTTAAGTCTAGAGCGAATGAGTTACTTCTTGGCAAGTGAGTTCGATCGCCGACCACATCACAACCACGAGCCTATTAAAAGCAATAGAAAAGCTGGAAGTTTACTGTATATTCGGTTAGGATATCCATACTGACACATAGCTTTAGTACGGAAAAGAAATACTTAGTTTAACATAACATTACAATAAATGTTACACTAACTAAAGGAAGACAAATATACATAAATATAGATAAAATGGGGACTCCATTAGGTCTATTCGATTTTCTTTTTTTTTTACAAAAGCCTTCGGGCCGGCTGGACATTATCCACCGCTAGCATTGTTATAAATACATTTTCACCGATGTCAGTGATGAACTTACATATATGAATCGTTGACCTATAGCTTGTATTCGTTGTCTTATTAATACGTAAAGGCCTTAAGGCCCAGTGTACAGTCACAGTGATTAATGAGGCACGTATTGTCATCACGATTGACTGATTCGTTCCGCGTCTTCGCTCTTTGTTTCATAGAGCTCGTTCGTATGTAGAGACACATTTATCATTTTGTGTGTGATTTATCGTGGCCACACGAGTATTGCTGATATTTCGTATATTATTATTAAAGTTATGTTTATTTGTGGATGAGTTATGTGCCTATGTGCAAAGGCAGAGGACTAATTCATAAACAATTACCACTCAGCGGAGCTGGAGTCCTATTTTTCCGTCTTAAAACTCATCATGACTCCGGTGTCAGAGAGAGACGAAGCTATACTGGACGAATAGTATATCCCTTTTTCACTGCGTGTTTATTGGTTCTTTGTATGACCCAGTAAGTTTGTCACACATCTACCTTTTTTCGGTGTCCACGGTGAAATCCAATTTTCTGGTGGCTTATAATGCCTTTGATTCCAGTATTGGCCAGTAAAAATAAAAATGTTCATAAAATGTATTCAAAGCTCTCTGCGATAATGAAACAACGCGTTTTAATATATTGAAAGAGGCAGAGATCAGAGATGAAGAAAAGATGATATGAGTAGGGAATGTTACAAGAAATGTTTTAAGCAATGAAGAGATTTCTGATTCTGTACCTACTTCATAGATCTTGTTCTACGGGTAATAAATGTATTCGTAGAATAGATTCTATAAACGGGATTGCCGCATCGTTGTCGCTCCTCGAGTCGAGTAATAAAAATACAAAATACTACCGACTTCTAAACAAAAAAAAAAAACAAAAAGTACAAAATAACTTTAATTTCGGAAGTCGTTGTTTTCAAAAACAAAAAAGCAACCAAAAACACCGAGTTCCGAACAAAAAGAATCATCAAAATCGAAACACCCAGTACAAAGTTATGAGGTAATATACAAAAAAGAAAATACAGTCTACTTGACGACCTCCTCTTTTTTTGGAAGGCGGTTAAAAACTGGTTCAAACGCATGCAAAAGTGTTTTATATATCGCGGAGAATTCTTTGAAAAACAATAAAAATCGTTACTTATTTCAAACGACACAACTTAAAAGGCAGCCCTCGTACAGAGCGGTGAATTTTTATTTATACCTTTAATAGGCTTACGGTTTCTGGGAATATCCGCTTTTTTATTACACGATGCCACAAATCTTATCAATTTCCTGGAAATTCTTGATTTTTGAACGGACGTGGACTTTCAAGTACAGTAGCTTATTATTCTGTGCGACTTATGTATAACACGTTAATGGGAAAGGATCTTCGTAGAACCTGAAGAACTAATTATGCAGCGTTGGGATTTTTTTGATCATTATAGCGATGTATTTTTTACTGTTTTTAGGGTTTCCAAAATTCTGTATGGAAACACGGAACCAGTATCACTCGATTGTCTGTCTGTCTATCCGTCTGGCTCAGCCGATTTTCTACGAATCTACTGGACGAATTTGAAATTTGGTACAAATATAGTTCGTTGTGATTCATATACGGACGCGTATCGAAAAAAAAAACATTTTGAAACTCGCTTTTGGGGGTCAAATTATAATTTTTTTTAAAAGATTTTCCAACATGTCGTGTGATATCTATACTAATAGGTATATAAAGCTGAAGAGTTGGTTTGTTTAATCTCAGGAACTACTATCCGATTGGAAAAAATATTTCAGTGTTAGATAGCCCATTTATCGAAGAAGGCCCATTTATAGGTTATGAACCATTATGCTGAGACTAATAGGATCGAAGCAGTCACGAAAAATGTGACATAAGCGAAGTTGCGCGGGTCAGCTATCTCATAAAAAGGCCTAATATTTGTTAGGTATTTTTTTTACACAATTTTAAAGTATTTCATTCCGAAGTTATTAAATAAAATAGGTGAAAAGTGTACACTTATCTCCAAAAACACTGAGCCTAAAATTTTCTGAGACAAGTGAACACTGTAGTATCAAGAACGGGTGGAGAGTTGCAACCCGAAGATACCAGTTTTCTCAGGCATCACTTTGGATGCGAAGTTTCATGGTTCTCATATGATTTGACTAGTACAACTGTATGAACTTCAAAAGAGACCTCTGAGTTTGTTTTAGTGTTTCTTCTCAGAGTCGTCAGGTAGAAAACACCGGCCTCATCTAGATTATAACAGCCAAAAAAGATTGACGTGTAAAAGACAAAAGTGTTATGTATAACATACTTACAAAATAAATATATAATTTTGTCTGTCAGCCGGACTTTAGCTCGAAATGTAAGCAATGGCGTAATGGAATCGAGAGTGCAATGAAAATTTCGCACACTTGCATCAAAATGTATCGTTATACACGTGTAGTGTTATGAATATCGACTTAGTTCATTAATACCACACATTGTATTGTCCCAAGACCGTACCCGGGTACCCGGGTAGTGGAGCGTTACAATCACATTATGTCTCCGGTCCTCCTAACGACGTCTGCGGACATAACTAATTTAAGACATTCCTGTATTCTAATTATGAACCTGACTAACCAGTTACTCGAATTTGAGCGTTTAATTGGCAATAAAGCTAATCATTGCTAAAGTTGAAGATTTTATTTAAATTTAGAAAGCACTTACGTACTTGAATCGTAAAAAGTTAGTTGACTCGGTTTAAATTGTTAATTTCTATAGAGAGAAATGGGTAAGAAATTCAGTTCAAGTTTTTTGTTTATTGATTAGATTGATTTCTAATATTATCTTTTTTGACACAAAATACAATAGTCAACTTACTTATTTGGAAAGAAAAAATCTTTTTCAGTTAAACTGTTACTTACTACCCCACTATAATTATGTCGACCTTACCTACTTTAAAGGTACTTTTTATTGAAATTAGTATCATTTATAAAAGCTCCTAAAATGTTTTGTTCTATCAAACAGACTGATCCTAAACTGAAGCATGAAAATGAAAGACTAATAACTTTAATTAAGTAAAAACACTTTCCATTGTTACGCAAATTCCTCTGTTCATTGGTTTTCTTAAAAGATTTATTCAAATTCATTGGCGAGATTAAGAAATTCAACCACGGTCTAGCCAACTTTTGATTTGAAAAAGGAAAAAGTAACTAAAGAGTTTTTATGCAGTATTGTTGAAAAAGACAGCCCTCTGTTAATGGTTTTTTTCTTTACTTACAGCTCGTAACGGCCTGTGATTATAATCGCTGGGTAAGGTCTTAGTTTTGTAAGATGAAAGAATTCAACATTTGTAAGTAGGATGATGACTCGTTTGAGGGTTTCGTATGCGGGCCGACAACGGAAACCTATATACTTAGGCCTCCGCTGTCCGTCTGTCTGTCAGTGGACTGTATCTCATCATCACAGTGTCTTTCTTTTTAAATATTTAACAAAAAACCGGCCAAGTGCGAGTTCGGCTTGCATGCAAAGGGTTCCGTTCCGAATGACACTCATTTTTGTAACGTGTTTCTTTGAAACCATAGACTTCTTATAGGTTTTCCAATAATCACAACGAACAATTATCTGTATTTCTTTTTTCAAAATTTTAGACTCTTCTAGTGGTTTCGGAGATAACGGTAAATACTTGTCAATTGCTTTTAATAACTATTTATTATTATTTATTTCCAAAATACTTAAGTCTATTTTTAACAATGATTTTTGCCACACAACGAAAACCTCTCAGGGTTTATTTGTGTGCTGGCGAGCCGTTTATTTAATTATTATAAATTGATGTTGATACAGAAGAACTTGCATGATAGTAGAATAATTATACATAGACTTTATGTGTAAAGAAATACTTTGACTTACACTTGTAGCTTTTCGAACTCGTTTTGTACAAGGTTTGTAAATCTTCTGGAAGTTTAGTATCTACATTTTTTTTTTATATACATCTTTAGAATGGAAATTTTTAAAATTATGTAAAAATGTACCTTTGGTATGATATGTCACACAATAGAATGGCATTTTTCATCAATTTTGTTGAATAACTACAAACAAAATTATTTCAAAATGATTAAAAAAAAAGTCCATTCAAAACCCTTAGAATTTATAAATATTAAAAAAGGAGCCGGTAGAAGAAACTAGCAAAATTCGTATTCATACATTAAATATCTCAATAGTGTTTTCTCAAACCTTAGGAGTTTGGCTTTCTAGAAACACTGTGACGTTTTACGAGTGTCAAGTGACGCACTACAAAACAAAACTTTTTCTTAAATACGATGTCTGTACCGAAAGTGCCTATACCTTCGTTTTTCCGGATAGACAGTCCAGCATCTGTCGATACTCTACAGGAAAGTATAAGTATTTTTAATGCAGCTGGTAAACCAGTGGGTTTACGAACAAACGTGTCGGGTTAGTCCTCAGGATCCCGTAACCTATCGCGTTTACAATTCACTCTGCTTTTTATTCCCCTAGGTTTACGAAAGGAAAACTCTGTTCCTATTAAAAATGGAGTCTGTCCTATTATTATTTATGAAGGGAATGTCTCTAGAAATCAAGCCTGAGTTTTTTTGTAGAATTTTGGATTTAGGAGATTCGATTTCGAGGTTGAAAAGATCGTTTGTTTAATTTTTGCTATGCTTTTGTTTTAAAAGTGTTTTGAATTACTGAATTTTGAATTTTTTTTTTTAATAACCTAGAGTTCAGCTCTAGGCATATTATACATTAAATTAGTGATAACGATTGCCATAAGTTCGAAATCTTATGGCAATCTTTATCACTAATTTAGGGATTGCCTAAGTGAAACCTAAGTGGCAGACGCGTCAATGTCAAGTATATTTTACCTATAAGTTTCAAATTTAGATAGTAAAGATAGTAAAGTCTGCTTCGTGCACGTTCCCTTAAACGGAGGGTGCAGGAAGTAAAGGTGGCAGCACAGGTCAAATATTTGCAACGTAAAAGTTTCAGATTTGCAACACTAGATGGCATAGTCTACGCCTTGCACATTCCCTATAAAATATCTGTCCCCTTTATATGACGTGGCAATGCCACCATGATTCCGCTGTGAGAGGAACGAAGTTATATAGGACGAATATCACTGTCCCTTTTTCACAAAGGAATCGTGATGGTATACATACAATATTAGATAAAGATGCTTTTATAAACTATTTATTCCGGTTTAAGTCGCAACGAATGGTAAAGTGCTAACAGATTTTAGCTTTAATGCACAAAAGTGATGTAAAAGAGACACAAAGATAAAACAAAAAGCCATAGGTCAAGCAAACTGCAGTGACGTTGACGGCACGAAACAAAAGCTATCGTCTATATATTAAATGCTAAGGGTCAGCTTACACTGATACGAGACGCGACGCCGCGATTCTTGAAGAGGCCAGCCTCGTACGTTTACGTACTTGACCGTGTGTTTCATACAAACTTTGAAGTCCATATTCTTGAATAAATCTCTCAAAATGTGTACCATTTTGTGTAAGAAATAAAGAAATGTATTCAGTTACCATAAAACAGTTACATTGTACTGTTTTAATCTTTTAATTAATTCTTCCAAAATAACATTTTCATTTTCCATATTTTCCAAAATATACTACAATTTTGTACAAATGCTAGCTTATAAGTAGAAAATCATAATATTTTTCATTCTTATCATATTTTTCAATTCAGTTCAGCATAAATGCCAGACAATTAGTCCCAGTCGCTGGTCTTAAACTGAATAAAACTGTTAATTAAGTTCTTAATTGTATCGCTATCTCAAATACTGCGGTGTGAGCTAATCCTAAAGTTGAATCAGAAAAGCATTAGGGTAAAACAAACAGCCGTCATTAAGCACATAGAGGGTGTTTCGGAAAGTAATCATTGCTGCTTTCAATGGCTGGGCTGTATACAGGGCGTGGGTGAAACGAAGCTCATTGACATCCTCAAAGTGGAATGAGTGAGCGAATGTTGGACGACGTTGTAAACTTGCGTATTAGGGCCAGTCAAGCAAGCAAGAATGTATTTTTCATACCACTTGCTCAAAAAAGTGACATTCTATGCCACAAAAAGCGAACATATAACACAATAGTCATTTTTAATCTGTTAAAAACAGGGAAAGAAAATTGTACTGAATTTCATTCATCCTGTAGGGGGAGAATGTGATTTAAATTTGGAATGCTTCCCGAAATTTATATTGAACTACATCTGTGTTTACACAGTTGAGTTTGCAAATGGTACGAAAAGGAGAGTAATTTTCTCGGTGATAAAGCTGTCTTAGTCTTGGGTGAACTTAAATCCCTCGCTACACTCAGGACTCGTCTTAAATCCCTCGCTTCGCTCGTGATTTCAGTTTTTAACACCCTCGCTACCCTCGCGATTTAAATCGTCACCCGCGACAGAAGACACTGCTTTATCCCCTTGGTTAATAATCTACTATTTAAACGACTTCAAAAAAGGGGAGGTTCTCAATTCGCCAGGTATGTTTTTTTTTTCTATGTACATATGTCTATACAGCGATGACGCCGAGATTTCTGATCCGATTGACGTGGTTGAATTTTTATTCGATGAAGAATAGTTGCCATTAGGAGAGGGAATAGGCCGTAATCCACCACGCGGGCCCAGTGCGGGTTGGTGAATTTCACATGTCTTCAAATTTTTAGTTCTAGGACATGCCGGTTTCCTCATGATGTTTTCCTTCACTGTTTTGAGAGAATCCGTCTGGCTGGGTTTGAACCCGCGACCTACAATTCGTAAGTCGGGGCTGTTATCACTTGGCCACCACTGCTCTCTCAATATAGGCGGCGTCATAATAAACAGATTTCACTGAAGTCTATATTCATTCTATGAATATAGGTATGTACCCACCACGTCACTTGTACCTAAATCAAAACTCATGTCAAACAGAGGTACTGTTGCCTCCACGTCATTTATCACTCCTTTTAGTCCAAAAGCCTTTTTCGTTCGAGTAATTTCTCAAGCATTCCGAAAGAAATGGGCCAAACTAAGTCATTGGTAATGGAATGTACGGTCGGCAGCGCAGTGTGGTCCAGTAAGCCTGCCGACCCTACCCGTATTGTTGGGACTAGTGAGGGATTATCCTAACAACTGAACGTAGACGGATCACGTTCTGGACTTACGGGTTTTGCAAGCATAGTCCTTTGTAGGTGACTGACTTTCATAATGTGACGTTTTAATTGTAGGTATAACTCCGAGGCATTCTCCAATAAATGTAACCAATAGAAAACCGACAGCCTGGCAATTCGGCGTCAAAAAGCTTTAACTCGTTAAGTGCATTATTGTCGAACAAAAGTACACTTCTGTATTCTACGTAGCACTCTCACAGCTGTGAAAATGTCTCAATAATATAAAAAAATGAAGGGTTGCGGAAAAAAACAGTAAAAGTATCTTAAATTCCCATTTAAATCAAGCAAAACAAGCACGTTGTCGCAAACACACCCCGGGCCTCTTGTGTCAAACATTACCAAAACGTAAGTACTACAAATTCTAAAAAAAGGTCGTTTCACACGACACGGCCCGGGTTATGGCAGTTATTGTCAATATAACTGCATATTTGGATCAGTGCCCAATGCCCAACTCGACCCAACTCGGAATATTTAGCTCTGGGACGTGTCACGGAGTCGTGCCGAGGAATATCTTGCGGTACAAAGTACCTGTCAAATGTCTATAAGATATAATAATGCGGGGCTACTGGATCGGCTTAGTATTAATGGAGTTTCGACAGCGTGTTTAAATATTTCTTCTTTCTTGTCTTTACTTTAAGATTGCTTTCATTAACTGGTAGTTACCCTTAAACTGGTACCTTATCTAAACATTTCAAGTGGGTTTTCTAAGCTCACATGAAACGTTTAAAACAGGTATTACGCAACGAATTTCCAATGGAAATCTTTATAACCAAATGGATAGATAAAGAATGCCTTGTTGCAGTAAGTCTGCCTTATATAGGCAATCTAAAAATTTAATGTGAGCTTAGAAAACCACTATTTTACATGAAGTTTGTATAAAAATGGGACTTGTACAATGTCTGTCAAAATGTGGTGTCTACAGAATTTTAGGCATTACTAACCAGTGTCGCGTACAATCACGCGGTCCACCTCCTCCTTTGCTAGCATTACTGCTTCGCAGAAGGAGGTGACCGCTTCTACTGTAACCTCACTTTGGGCCATGTCGTCTATCGCCGATCGCCTAGATGAGGACATGACGTTGCTCCATCCAAGCAGGGTAGACCTCGATCGCATGCTCCACCGTGTTTTTCGGGCGATCCACACAGTGTTGACACTCAGGCGTGTCCTCCCACCGAATCCAGGGCAAGTAGCTCCCGAAACACCCGTGTCCGTTTAGTACCTACGTCAGATGGAAGGTGAGGACGCCGCCGCCGTGGTCAACACTCCAATCACTTCTGAAAGAATGGATTTATTGCCACAATAGTGGCGTTCCCGCTGACTATCCCAGCCAGAATAAAGGAGTGATGCCATGTAAGTACGAAGTCAATGCGAAAAGATCTTTTCACGTCACCACGTGAAGTATAAAACTGTGTGTGCTTGTGATATCAAAACACAAAGATTTTTAATCCAACCGTAACGCAGGACACAGAGCCAATTCTTGTTTAGATTGTCCCATATTTGAGGGCTTCATTCAAAAATAATCCCGTATGACAGGTGACCGGTGTAAAGTTGTCAGTTGCCGGATTACTATGTCGAATGGTTGACTAACTGCCGGACGCTGACCGTACGGTTGGCGTACGGGACGAACGGCGAGTTTATGGCGTTTATACCCGTAATTATGGGTATTATTTTACAGAAAGCTTGTTTGTTGGTCAGCGATTTGCAAGTTACATTAAAGTAATCAAAGCTATGTAGTGTGTTATTAACTGACCGAGTATGTTTTAACAAGTATGTTTAATACTAATGACGTAGGCAAATGACGCGAACTTTAATATCTGTAGTGGTTGTTTTGTAATTCTTAGTTTAGAATTTGTATGCATGCCACTTCTGTCACGGTAAATACTAGCATCTATTGAACTTTTCTTGAGACGATAAGAATACAGATGTTTTCCGAGTAAAAAAAAATACAATTCTATTTAGTTTGCTAGTTAAACTATCGAAAAATATAACGCTTTATCAAATCTATAAAAAAATGACGAAGATAAAAAGCATCAAAGATCAGGAATAGGGGTTTATGACGTCACGTCATGGTAAAAATGTCAGTGACACGAGTTTTCAACGCACTGTATCGTCTTCGTTTTTTGTTTACGTGAAAAAAGGAAAAATACCTGTCCAATAATGGACATTCTATATTTCTATGTGTCCAATAGTTTTTGGAACTATTCTTTGGACTCGTTAGATTTTTTTTAGTATTATTACTACATAGTATAAAACAAAGTCGCTCCCCGCTGTCTATCTGTCTCTATGTATGCTTAGATCTTTAAAACTACGCTGACTAACTGATTTTGATGCGGTTTTGTCATGGGTTTTTTTTTTAATAGATGGAGTGATCCAAGAGAAATGATCATATGTATAATACATGCATAATATAGTAGAGATTTAGTATCAGCATTGCATCCGTACGAAACCGGGGCGGGTCGCTAGTTATCTATGTAGTTGAATTTGGGTCGAATCTGACAGATGTCAACTTGACTTAGGCCGAATCTAAAACGTAAACTCCAACTCACCTCCAACTTTAATATGAGCACGAAAACGCCAATTAGATAAGCTTTCATTGACGTTCTTGTGCTCTTGTTTGAGTTGGAGTTCGAGTTCTGTTCGAGTTTACGTTTTAGAATATGGACGTTAGCCCGACCAAGTACTGGGATTTCCCGCCGACGGCTGGAGTGGAGTGTGGTCGATCGATCAAGAAAAAGATATTGATTTGATATATTGTGATAAAACAGTGAGAGTAAGTTTGTGATTATTGCTCGTATCCCACGTACTTATTGGAACGTCGTTTGAGTTATTTTCTATTCATCGGAATCTGAATTAAGTCTTATTTATGTAGACTTTAATTTAAATTTTGTTTTAAAGTTCCTGCCCACGCGATATCGCTTGTCCTTTATACTTTTTCTTTTCATTGAAAAGTCTTGAACACTTGCTCGTCTTTTCGAAGTTGATTTTGCCTACAGAGTAACTTAGAATGTCAAAATATAAAATATTCATAAAAACAACATCCACAGAATCATGAGAATTATATTCATTACATCAGCATAAACATATGGGCTAAACAACATTAAATTCAAGTAACCCTCTGGCAGAATTTTCAACTTGTTTCCCGAACGCGTTCACGAAGTTTTCCGATCTAGAAACTCATTTCAATACGAGCTGCCGATCAAAATCCGGTCAGTACTAGTGAAATCCGGATACATCTCAGTTTTATCAATGAGGACCTAATTTACGTTATATTCTTCACCTTTTTTTTTTTTTTTTTTTTTTTTTTTTTTTGCGTTACACTATTTTGTACTCGTATCTCCGCTGTTCTTTTCTGATTGATTTCGTTGCAGGATCCAAGACAGTTGAATGTTTTGGCGTTTTTCTGGTGGTCGCCACTGGTGATTCTGGTTTTCAGGAGTTGCAGTAGTTGGAAAAACTGTGGAAGACTTTCTTCCAAAAAAAAAATCGCACGCTTAGAACGAAACTGACCTAACTCAGAATCATTAAATTGTGATTTTTCGCTAAACTGACTGTAAAAGCCTACTCTAATACCATTACAAAGAGCCCGAATTACGAGTAGGAAATATATTACATACTTTTTACACAACATTATAGTGGAATACTATCTAGTAGTGTAATTTGGAACTTTTACCTTATTCACGCTTTTGTGCTGTCAATTATAGTTACTACACGCGCCCTATATAGCAAAACTATCTTGCTCACTCCTAAAAATTGCAATTTTTGAGTTATTTTTTCTGTTTCACGGTGCGATGTCGCCAGCTTAAAATATGTTCATAAAGCATTTAGGAGTTTTCGTTGCGATGTACTTAAATAGAAAATTTTATTTCGTTTAATATTTAAACAATTTTGCTCGGCATGTCTGCTGGTCTGGCCTTGAACAGGGCTGGCATACAAAACTTTTTTACTCAGAAGTTAAGACGAACTACCGACCACTGTTTATTATATTTTAGAGTGCCAGTATCTTAAGTAATATTCTTAGAAGTTGTCGACCTGAGAGCATTCAGGAATTTTGAAATTTAAGTCACTTTTATGGGACATTCAACAATTGTTTCAGTTGTTTGATTGGCTTTAAGAATGTTGGTGATAATCTGAATTTTGAAATCTTTTGTTAAAAGCAATGAATCTTTTTTTATTCATCTATCTATCAGATATCCATATTCCAAAAGCTCTACAAAACATTGGAGAATGCTAAACATTTATTCGACAAAGACTCAACAGTCAACACAGTCTTAAAGCGAAAAATAACAATAATACAAAGAAATTACGCTGAGCGTGCTCAAACCTAAACTGTTACCATCTCAGCATTTGCTCGGCGCCAAACACTCAGCGCTGGTTTTCCGTTGCCATCCCGCAGTGACATACGGATGAGCATAAATAAAATAGAAACATACTTTAACAAATTAAAAGCCTTATAATTGTATTACCTAATAGTTTTTTAAAATAAGTAAATATTACACTTTCCGTAGTTGCATATTTTTTAAATCTTTATTTCGTTTCTATAGAGTGTCAACCCTGAATAAAATTCTCTTTCATTTTATAGGCATGACTTGAATGCCTGTTGAGTGTAGCGGAACAAAACCGAGTGTTCATCGCTCTCATCTTCGTGTGTCCTCCATGGGGTTTCAAATTCAATTGTCCCTTCAGGAGCCCTTGATGGGCATTTCCTTTCCTTTCTACAGCCTTATGTTGAAAAATCTCAATAAGTATAAAGTAAGCTATAACCGCTCGAGTAAAAGAAAAGTAAGAATTGATGATTCTGACTCGTTCTTTGTTTTGTTGCAATGATTTTAAAAATAGAGATACTTACAGCAGCTTGGGCAAACTTTGTTTGGTTTAAAATGGGTTAAGTACTTGAAATACTAAAATGTGGTTTGCTTATAACTTTTATGCTTCCGGATGTTTTATTTCTAAAAAGGAAAAATAATGTGATTTTGATAGTCTTTAGTTATTGTTTAGTCACGCAAAACATACATATCTACAAGTTTTTACTTATCGCACCGATGTTTTTTTTCTAGAGAAGTAAAATGAGTCTTAATATAGTCCTATTACTTAAAACATATGTATATATTGACTATTATATTTTTTCAACACCCTAAGTACAAATATCCGAGTATTACAGTCACATGCAAAAGCGATACGAAAAATCACAGCAATATTTTCCATAAATTTTTCGATCGGCTTAAGCGCTGCAGTTTAAAATTTCATTTTTATCGCAGCGGGGTTTGATTAAGCGTCCACGACTTAATCCTATAGAAACAAGACAGTGACGTCATCTTCAGTAGTCAATCTGAAAGTAGGCATTTTTCAGGCTTAGCGGAAGACGCAGTTGGTCTCACTAATTATGCAGATTGCCTTTGTCAAGAGCTTATTCAATTACTCTAAAAATTCTTGCTAATAATTCTTGAATGGTTGTTGTTGGAATTTCAACCTAATTTCGCGGTGTTAAATGTTAATTTACTTTGGTTATAGTGTAGTTTGAAAATGTTTAAGGTCATTCAGAGGTCGTTAGCTGCTATTTTCACAACGATTTCTTTGTTATAGTAGTTATTGTGTCTAGAATTAGAATTGTTTCAATATTTGTAGAGAAAGGAAATGTTGGAAGTTGTTAGATTATATTATTATTTTGTATTTACTGAAAGGAAAAAATAAACCCATCAATGTAAAATAGACAATTATTTTTTATTTAGTTTACAGTAATCAATTTATTTTTTATATTAGTATTCCGCTGTAGTCACAATTTATTCCCTATTAATATTTGTCCGCAGCTTCTATAATCATCTCTAGGCTCTAATTCACTTGACCAAAATTCATCAAAATCGGTTCAGCGATTTAGGCTTGAAAGTGTTGAAACAGACTTCACTTTCGCGTTTGCGATATTAATTATGGTTTCATTGACTTTTATTTATTCCAAGTTTAAAAAGCTATAATACATTTTATTACATAACGTGTATCAGAATCATTGTACTCATAATTACCTATTTATTAACAACTTTTACTATTAGACCAAACAAGAAATCGTGAAATAAAAATTAGCTGTTCAGTATATTTTGTCGGGTTATGCGCACATAATTGTATGGGGGAGTCGTTTTTTTTTCACGATTTCAGTGTTGGTCCCCTGAAGCAGCATTGCGTTTATTCTGTAACACGCTTCATAATGTTTGTATTTTGTTTATATTTTCTATTCTTATCTATACTAATATTATAAAGAGGAAAGATTTGTATTTTTGTATGTAACGAATAAACTCAAAAACAACTGGACCGATTTCAAAAATTCTTTCACCATTGGAAAGCTACATTCACCCTGAGTAACATAGGCTATATTTTATCCCCGTATTCCCACGGGAACGGGAACTACGCAGGTGATACCGCGGGGTGCTGCTAGTGTTTAATAAAAACATTAACAGTGTAAAAAATAAAAGTGCAACACAAAAATTCACAATTTTAATTATAAAGGCGATTAAGTTACATGTAAATCGCCCTTATTATAAGTCCCTAATTAATGTGGCCACATTTATTATCACATTCAAAAGCAATTGATAGCAATGTTAATATTAGCTATAAATAGGTGGGTTTCCCAAGGAGGATTACAAACTCATTTTCATCTCTCAACGTCTTTCAGTAATCCGTGTTGCTATTGTAAATAATTTATTATTACTGCTAATTGGTTTGTTTGATAAATACACTTATTATTCATAGAGGAACATTATTAGTATTTAGGTGGGGATTTGGAAATGGTTGCTGTTAATTGATTTTATTACAATTATGAATATCTTTATATGTATAATAATCAGCCTTTTAATGTTCCCACTGCTGGGAACCTTCTCTAGGAGAGGGAATGGACCTTAATACACCACGCGGGCCCAGTGCGGGTTGTTGAATGTCACATGTCTACGATTTCAGGACATACCGGTTGCCTCACGATGTTTTCCTTCACCGTTTTGAGAGCAGTGGTGATAATAATAATAATAATTATTTATTTCTAAGTACATGGTACATTGATATCTTATACATACATATTAACGCTGTTTCACACATACTACCATAGCTGGTGTAGAAATATTGATGAAATGAATTACACAAAGTAATGCGCCTGGCTGGGTTTGAACCCGCGACCTACAATGCGTAAGTCGGGGCCGTTACCACTCGGCCACCACTGCTCTCTCTCTACATAATATGTATAATAATTATGGAAATTAATATCTGTTTAGTTTAAGATTTGCAGAAGAAAAGATGATGATGGTTAGAAAATCTGTTTAATTTTTTTTAAATTGTTTTTCGCACAGTTTTTTAATATGGTTATTTGGATTTTGAATGCTTTTTTGGTCAAAAACATGCAAATTTATTGATCTCTTGCCGCAGCTACCTCCGACCATACCTACATAGTTAGGTATACACCGGGCGTGTTTCAGATAGCACATAAAACGATTACACGACAGCTATCTAGCTGTTATTGGAAATTGTAATGAATATGACACTTCGTTATGGGTTCTCGGAAATATCATCTCACTGTATAGGGATATCAATAGTGACCATAACTACAGCAGCACTTTTTTGTATGTCTGATACATTGCGAATAAACTGTTGTTTTAAATGACGGTGATAACTAATAGTGCCATACATTTTCGATATTAACTTTACCGTTTTAGTAGTGTAAAAGTGACTACCGTATTTTTGAATTAGGATATTAATTCAACTCCAAAAAACCCGGGAAAAGATCTAGTGACTAATTTTTTTAGTAAATTTCCCTTGGCACCATTTCGGATTTATATTTTGATCCCATACTCGTTTTTACCAAACCCACAAACCATAGACTATGAACCTAGAACTTTTGATACTTTTTCGTCTCGTAGTATAGTAATAATATGTATAAATGTAAGGTCAACCTACTAAAAACCTGTTCAAATAACATAAAATATTCACAACACCTATTACTACTGCTCCATTAGTAATTCCATATTCAAAGGACTAGTTGCATTCCTACGAAACGCCAATATCAAGACTAACGCTGGAAGCTATATGCAAATATCAAGTTGGATTTCAATACCGCGAAGTTATGGCAAACGTCCAATAATCTATGGCCACACGATAGTAAATAGCCTTCTCCCGTACTACTGGGCTTCTCTGAAGATGAATAGCTGTATGGCTCTTGGTTTTTGTTATTGCTAAAATTGTTTGTTTTATTAAAAGTCATAGTATAGTGTGTGTTTTAGTACTGCGTACAACATTTTTTACGGATGGGAAATTAACAAAATTACTTCTCAAGACTCTCTGGTCGGAGCGGAAATGAGTGTCAGACTCTTACAGACTTAAAACCATCCGTGTTCTCCCTTTGGGATCCAGGGCCGCGGTGACTCTTTCGAATAAATTCCGCAACACTGTGTACATCTGCTTTCACTGCAGCTGTGTGCCAGTATCTTATATGTATAGAGCGACTGCCTACCTGACCACCACAATCCACTAAGACTTGGCATGACTGCGATCTGAATTTTTCGCCTCAGACCTCCCATAACGATAGGCACAGAGGTTTTAGTGACAGTCGGGGACCGACGGCTTAACATGCTTTCCGAGACAGTAGAAATTAGAATTTACTCAACCAAAAAGAACCAAAAGCTAAACTTCTACGCCATAATTCGCACCTTTAGAATTAAAGGGACCTAACTCGAAAATTGAATTTTTTGGCAAATGAGCAAGAATAAACAAATATCTCCCGAGATCTATGTATAAACTGCCCCTTTCCCAGTCATATTGCGGAATCTTTTTCATCACTTTTAGAGTATTTTTTTATGTTCTTTATATAGCTAAATTATAAGTAATAGGAATTCTGAGTTAAGCCCCTTTAATTCTGAGAGTGCGTATAACAAACAGCTGTACCTACCTATTGACAGATAACCATGTTATAGCGTCTAATTTGGAATATATCGACCTCCTGATTGACTCGTGAAGTTCAATGTATTCTACGGCGGTAAACGATGCCGGTTGAATCAATACGCTCTTTCACAACTTTATGTACCTAGTTATTCGACTTCTAAACTTTAATCAATTCTTTGTTGTTTGACTTGGATTAGTTAATTTGTGAGCCTTTTTATAAACGTGTCGTTAAGCTAATTGGAAATATTAACTCGTGGTGAAAAAATAGAAAATAGTTAAAGTACTTATAGCCTTTATGTATATAACCTTTGCGATTAGCTTACGATTATTAAGGAACAGTTACATGTGAATTTCTGCCCATTTATACATCCCGTAAGCCACAGTCAAATACTATCGTCTAATGAAATTACAGTGCAATATTTTCCACCCCTGTTTAGGGAGTTTGTAGGTGTTATAGTTTCTGAGATTTCCTAATTAATCAATGAGTGGTATTTCGCTTTTATATACATAGGTATACGTATCCGATACACGATACCGAACACTCAAAAGCACGAGAATTAACGTTAAGGCAGCGATAATTCTCGTGCTTTTGAGTGTTCTCGGATCATCACCTCTACGCGGAGTAAACGATTTAATTCTTAGAATAATAACGCACGTTGACTGGCCGAAATAAATCAGTTTGTCACTTTCTTAACCTATATTTTTCCACAGCTTTGCAAATGTCTCTTCCATAACCTTGTACTTTTCCCAGTGTGCTGCCTTTTCCAATCAATCCGTTTTAAACGCTTATAAGTCGTCACGCCAGCGTTTCCTCGGCCTTCCTCAGTGACCAAGCCTGACTCCCATTACGCAACGACTCTCGCCCTTTTCAATCCTCGTGTTTCTATACTATATTATACTCTATACTAATATTATAAAGAGGAAAGATTTGTATTTTTGTGTGTCACTAATAAACTCAAAAACTACTGGACCGATTTCAAAAATTCTTTCACCACTAGATAGCTACATCCACCCTGAGTAATGTAGGCTATATTTTATCCCCGTATTGCTACGGGAACGGGAACTACGCGGGTGAAACCGCGGGAGCTGCTAGTAATATTATAAAGAGGTAACGTTTGTGAGGTTGTGAGTTTGTGACGTTGTAAGGGGTAATCAGAGAGCAGTGGTGGCCGAGTGGTAACGGCTCCGACTTAAGAATTGTTGGTCGCGGGTTCAAACCTAGCCAGGCGCATTACTTAATTTATTTCTTCACCACTGCTCTCAGAACGGTGAAGGAAAACATCGAGAGGAAACCGGCATGTCCTAAAACCAAAAATTCGAAGACTTGTGACATTCACCAACCCGCACTGGGCCCGTGTGGTGGATTACGGCCCATTCCCTCTCCTGGAGAGGAGGCCTGTGTCCCAGCAGTGGGAACGTTAAAAGGCTGATTATGTTATGTAAGGGGTAATCTCTTGATCTACTGAACCGATTTTCAAAATTATTTCACCAATAGAAAGCTACGTTATTGTGGAGTGTCATAGGCTTTTGGGTATTTTATCCCCGTATTGCCACGGGAACGGGAACAACGCGGGTGAAACCTCGGGGCGCTGCTAGTTCTAAATAAAATGACTTGCCCTATCCAATTTCGTCTATCCGGGTTAAATCTAGACTTACCCAGACATAACGTCAGTTGTACCAACATAAGTAGGTACGACCAAAAATAACCCTTTAAGAGTCAATGAAAACGAAACCGACTCGAACGGGTTGAAAGTCATCGCTCCCCATATTGCCAGCAGGTTTATTGTAGCCATAAATAATTTATAACTTCGCGTTCAATATAGACCATAAGTTACTAAGTGCTTGTTAAATGGCTTCTGCCGTGTTATTTGTATGTAGGGGAGAATTTTGGGAAGCGTAGAAACCCGGGCCGTAGGTAGGGTGAGGGTTAACGCAGGTGGAAACTCGACGGTTTTCGCTATGAGCTTCTATCGCGGTGGTATGAGCTTTACGAGAATAGTCGATGTAAAATATAGCTGGACTGTGCGGATGATAGTACGGATAACTGTGGTCGTATTACGAAGTGCCAATGCTATCATGATTCGTGTGAGGGAAAGAGATAGTGCTATTCGTCTTGTGTAACTCCGTCTCTCTCTGACACAGAAATCATGATGGATTTAAGACGTCATAATAGGGCTGCTGGAGCCTTTTTATGCCATTTGAAAACCATCAAGATTCCGGTGTGGTAGGGAGAAGGAGATATTCAAGAAGCAAAGTATATACTATCCCTTTTTTACAGCAGAATCATGATGGCATTCATAATTTATAGCAGGGGTTTGCCTTTCCTTCTGCGGTGATGAATATTTCCTTCTATTAAATATTTTCGATTATTTCGTAGGTTTATTTCTGTTTTCAGCTAATCATTGCAAACAATTTAGGCATAGGAGTTCTTCAATAATCCCCTATTGGAGAAATCCTCTGCCTAAATGTTCAGCAATTACAGTTCTTCTGCTATTTATACTGAATTATTAATAGCATATGTTGGAAGGTAAAGAATAAATAATTCCAACCGTGGGGCAGTTCGTTGGGGCGAAATCGAAGTTTTATGGCTGACATTTTTACCAATTTCGTCCAATCATGTCAGATGATACACAAATTAGTATTTTGAACTAAAAATAGCAGGTAAACCAGCAACCCTGTTACAGTGATTATAACTGGAGTAAAAAACATGGTGTAGCTTAACGCTGATGAATAAGGCCACGCCCTCGATAGCCAATGTGGCGTTAAATGACAAGCGACAGTCTCCGAGTATCATAATTATTGTGGAGCAGATTTTTCCTGTTAGAAAATAACATAAAAATAACATCACGCCTGTTATCCCTGAACGGGTAAGCAGAATGTATCACTGTGAAAATATTGCAATAATTTATGACTTACTAGCTGCTGCCCGCGGCTTCACCCGCGTGAATGTTGGAAATCATCCCAAGGGAACATAATCCCGGGATAAAAAGTATCCTATGTTACTTCTAGTACCTCCCAAAATATGTGTACAAAGTTTCATGATGATTCGTCAAGTAGTTTTTGCGTGAAAGCGTAACAAACATCCACGCTTTCACATTTATAATATTACTAGCTTCTGCCAGCGACTTCGTCCGCGTGGAATAGTTACTTTACCCCCGATTTTGAAACTCTCAGCCCGATCGGTTTAAAATTGACAAAAGATAGACATGCTGTTTCGGGATATTTTTTAGATAATTTTATGTAGAACATTTCCGTAATACATGATTTCTATGTAACTTTAACCATTAAGGCTACACACGCGACGGAAGCTTAAAAAATGGAGTAACTTCTTCCGTTTTCCCAACATTTTCCTTCACTGCTCTGCTCCTATTGATTGTAGCGTGATGAAAAGTATACTATAACCTGCCCAGGAGTATGAAGAATAATTGCACCTAGTTTCGTTAAAATCGGTCGAGTAGTTTTTGTTTCTATAAAGAACATACAGACAGACAGACAGACAGACAGACAGACAGAAAGACAGACAGACAGACAAAAATTTTACTGATTGCATTTTTGGCACCAGTATCGATCACTAATCACCCCCTGATAGTTATTTTGAAAATATATTCCTTGTACAGAATTGACCTCTCTACAGATTTATTATAAGTATAGATTAGTAAGGATCATTTATAAGTTGCTTTGCATCATCATTTCAGTCGAAATACGTCAGGCGTCCTGCAAGTGTCGCCACAGCGACTAGTCTTAAGTTTTTTTGCCTCGTTTTTTATGTGACCAGCCAGTGATGCAGCCAGGATCTCGGTCCACCTTGTCGGTGGCAATTTAGTTGCCTTTAGTCTTGTGTAAGAAAGAAACCCGCTTTGCTATTTATGAGGTCTGTATCCATACTAACTAACCTTTTGATCGCCATTGTCACATGATAAATGTATATGACAAATGAAAATTTACCCTGTGTGCCTACGTCACAAGTATGAATTTGGAGCCTGGCATGTGTGTTAGGTATGCGTTCAGAAGATTAATTGGAACTGAAAGTGGTCTAATGAGGGACCCGACAGCACATTGCGCAATACGGAACTCCATCTCAATCAGTAACAAATTTAGCAATTGGGTTTGCTGATGCCCCCACAGGCCTAGATCTTTTGTTTATATGACCACTCGCAGTTCAGCACACCAAGTCTGGTTACTGCTTAACCGGGCAATCCCGTGGTGGCCTCAAATGAATTTAAGGCCCCCAGCCAGGGCACTGGCCTAGATCAACGAAGTAGTCCCTTTTATTAAATAGCTTACAAATGCATAATAATATTGTAACCAGAGCACCCTCTACTGCTATGGGAATTCCATAGTTATGTAAGCTATGCCTATTGCAATATTATAATAATCTCGAAGGTCACGTCCGTACGAGGTCATGTAATCGTGTCAATGCATTGCACCCGACATGCAAAACGAGTTCAAAAGACTAACATCCATAAATTTATTGGAACGCTTATAATGTTTATAAACGCCTATGGTTCAGTGATAAAAGAAATAAATTTTATTTTGTTTATTAGGGAAAACAAATATTACATTTTGTAGAAGAAAAAAAAAAACAAAAGAATACGATCAAATGCTTAACCAACAATTGCATGATATTTTTGTGATTGAATTTTTGGATTTTTTATGCAGCATCTATTTTTGTTCGTCTTTAGGCTTCATTATCCTGATGATGCCTTAAGAAAGGTCCGGGCCTTTTCTTTTTTTGTCATTCATCTTGGGCCTCAATTCTGCTATTACAAGTGTCAGACTGGTCTATAATTGATTTCATAATTGTTGATTTTTACAAGTTTGGTGATCTACTAATAGAAACGCGTTCACGTCAACTACTGACACTCCATTGATAGAAATGGCAAAGAATGGTAATCTCGTACATAATTTCAAATGAATGACACACGTATGCAATAATCTGCTAACATTTTGACAGTTTCTTTGATCAGTGACCTACCATTAGAACGACATTGTGCAGTCATTGCTTTTAATAGCTCGGTTATCAAAAAGTAGTACGAGACAATTATTGACCGACCAATGATCAGTGGCGTGCAGTGGTTCGAGTTAGGGTAGGCCAGAGGAAATGTCCAAATAAATTTAAAAAAATAACCACATTATTCAGGGTTGATTTTTAATGAAACGTTTTTTTTTGTTTTTTTAAATAGCCTATTAAAAAAAAAAAACAAAAAAAAATAACACCACATTTCAACCCTGAATAATGTGGTGCGTTTTTTTTTGGACATTTTCTCTGGCCTACCCTAACTCGAACCACTGCACGCCACTGCCAATGATCGACCATTATGAATTTAGCAGATTACGAACTTTTAGCAAAATGAGAATGGAACTGTGTTGGAATGACAAACTTATAAAAATAGCAGACTTGGGGCCCTGGTTCTGTGCAATCCTCGTTTAATTGCAACTTCAAACTCAGGTCAGCAGCAAATACATTCTATCTCTTGTATAATATCCCTACAATTTCACAAAACTAGAATTTAGAGTTCCATAAATGTTTAACACTCTAAACGCGTCTAAATTGCTCGTAGCTTTTACATAGTGGCCACAATTTCGTTGTTAAAGTTAGACGGTACGGTAGTTACACTAGTTCATAAATGAAAAATTCTTGTCGTACCTAAAATATTTTTGCTGCAACACTGTAATATACTAATTATTTTTTTTGGAACGGGAAGGTAGACTGAAACTTTTTTATGAAAATCTATACTAATATTATAAAGCTGAAGAGTTTGTTTGTTTGGTTGTTTGTTTGTTTGTTTGTTTGTTTGAACGCGCTAATCTCAGGAACTACTGGTTCGAATTGAAAAATTCTTTTTGGGTTGAATAGACCATTTATCGAGGAAGGCTTTAGGCTATATATCATCACGCTTAAGCCAATAGGAGCGGAGCAGCGATAAAGAATGTTTTAAAATCGGGGATTCCACGGGGACGAAGTCGCGGGCAGCAGCTAGTATTAGATAAATTTTGTCATGGACGTAGTGAAACAAACGAAAGAGATGTGAACGGAAACTTAACACGTGAAACAATTAGGTAAAGCAGAATTTATAAGACAGTCTTTCTAACGATAATTTTCTTTTGCTAATTAAATGAAAATAGAATTTTCTGAGACGGGACGATGGTAGAAGTTTAATATAAATTAACTAAGAATCATTTAATGAATAAAATTAAGCAGTAGAATACAGTTTCAAAAAGGTTTTCAGAAACTGCTGTTCTACTCATTTTAATACGGCATAGGTACATGTGTTTAAAAGGACTCATTTATTTTATAAGCCTGTAAAATCCTCCCCCATCTTTTTTCTTAAATTACTTTTGTTTTTTTTTTCAATCCAGTTTATCCGCTTAACCCCAAAAATCATGGTCACAGTATAATCGTATATAATTTTTCCGCATGGGCGCGCAGTGTGGCCGCGCGATCGATAGTTCCCACGACATCCGCCGGGTATAATGAGTATGATGACGTCATTATTGTAATTAAGCCACTACCTGTGTGTGTGTGACCACGAATTTGTACACAACGTTCACACCTTTTCGTAAAGGGTTAGGCAGTAATACAAATACTTACGACACGTGATATGTGTTTCAAAACATAGACCATGGCTCAGTCCCTACAAGTTGAAACATAAATTTAAAGGAACAGATATCCATACTGAAGGCTTTGTTTCTTAGTAGCTATAACTGGAGGTCTTTAAGTCGACAGTGAATAGGTAATTTCAAGGCAACAACCGTTGCTCTATCGTTGACAGCATCATTGCTTGCCGTCTGTATTAATGTAACGAATAAACTCAAAAACTACTGGACCGATTTCAAAAATTCTTTCACCATTGGAACGCTACATTCACCCTGAGTAACATAAGCTATGTTTTATTCCCATATTCCTACGCGAACGGGAACTACGCTGGTGAAACCGCGGGGCGCTGCTAGTTACAAAAGTTATAAAAAAGATGTGTTCATACTAACCTATCATTGTAAGGTTGGAGACCTCTCAGCAGGAGTAGGGAAACACAGGATCAGCAGAATAAGTATTTATTATTAAACATAAGAGGCACGATTTTGCACACACTGCTTGAGAGGTCTACGTTCAGCAGTGGACACCAATTATAAACTCAGCACTGACCTGTGCAGATCACAAACACGTTAGTAACTATAACTCTATGATATTTAGAGGATAGGTAATCAGCATAACGTGTCTTAGCAAACAACACCGCTCAAGTCGTTTTTGCCAGTTATTTTACAAAATTTGAACGTGGTGGAAATAGTAACTACTCCTTGTCATCGATTGAACTGATTGATATAAACTGTACTTGCCGATCAAGCAAACCTAGGTGAAACCTAAATAGTTGTCACAGAAGTGCCCCAGTTCATTGGTTACACTAAATTAATCGGGTTTTTCGTTCTAATGTTAAAGTTATTCAAAATGACTTGAGCGGTGTTCTTTGCTAAGGGACGAATTAACTGTATTGATGTTCATCAATCGGAGATCAGGATCGATGTCCCCTGACAGTAAATAACTGCCGATTTGCTTGGAAAAATGGAATACGTTTGAAAATTAGAAACCGAATCTTGAAATTATGACCGGCCAGAACGAATCCGTTTCGTTCAGAACGCACACCGTTACAATCATAGGTAAGCAAATAAGCATATACCATATGTAGGTACAAGTACATACTTCGAACCTACCTAATGTTTTAAAGTAGGTACAAATATGTGTTTATTTAAGACAAAGTTTTAACAACAAAGCCGAAGAATTTTGTCTTAAATTGTGGCCTACGTGGGCAGCATTTGTTTAAATATTTAATGAATTTGGTTTTGTTGCCAAAGAGAATAAAGTTTTGTCGGTGTGAATAGGTTTATTATTTAGTACTGCGTATAGTCTGCGTTTTATGTCGGCGACGGTCAGAATGAAACCTTTTTTAATGTAACTAACTGGAACACAAGTGACTATATCTTATTGAAAATTGTCACCGCATTCTCTACGTACTCGTGAATGATAAATGATATTTATTTTGTAAGTAGGTTAAACATAACACTTTTACACGTCCAATATTTCTTGTCATTTTAAACTAGGGTGTTTCCTAGCCGATTACCCTGAGAAGAAACACCGAAACAAACTCAGAGGTCAAAGTCTCTTTTGAAGTCCATACAATCCGTACTGGTCAAATCATATGAGAACCATGTAGGTTAATGTCTGAGGTAGCCTTTTGAAGAAAGTGCTACACAGATTTGAGTGGACCTGTCCAGACAGTGCAAGCATTTTTCACATACCGTGTAGCTCAAACTTGAAACTTTAAGGAGCTCAACGACCCGACGAACAATACCAAAGATGGGACATTTGGGTAGGCCGCAAAAGTACTTAAACTGCCAGACGTGATAAAGATCTTCAAAAAGTGGAAAAAGGATTGAAGTTCGAAATGCTCGAAATGTGATTTGATTAAACCCATACATGTTGTTCTCTTAATTGTCGCTATGGCATAACTGATTAACTACGTCACCCACTGTACCTAGTCACCTGCATACATTATGACCTAATAGGCTTGTGACAGCAAACAGTGTTACTACAAGTGAAAATTGGGCCAAACAAACAACCGAACTTGAGAGATGATGAGTATTTGTAATTGATAGGTATGCTAGGAAGGAGAACTGATCGAATGTTCAAGAGTCACGAAGTTTTGAAGATATGTTGTCATTCTAAACTTTAGCTAAACAGCAGTTCTACAGCCTGTTTTAGTTTGTACTTTTGACGAGTTTTTTTTTTCAGACAAAAAGCCATTCCAGGCCGTAAACACACACGCCTCATTACTCTTTATGCTCCCAAAATTTGGTTTTAATTTTCAAACATTTCGAATCGTAGAATGTGTGTAATGAAAATAGAAATATGTAACAATTCGTAGTTTCCGTTCTAAAGTTCACTTTTGACCACCAGTTGAAAACATTCCAGGAAAATAATTTACCGTGGAAAGTTAAACATAAGCTTTGTAAACTGTCAGTAGTTTTTATATGTAGTAGGTTTTATAGTAGCTTTCTGAAGCCATATTTGTTCGCTAAAGGTTAACTTTCGTTGATAACTCGGAATCACCTGACTAATTACGAACTCGATTGGAGCTTATCGTCAGCTAGTCAATGTTGAATTTATAGTTCAAATTTTTATTTACATTTTCTGGTAACCTTCAGCAGGTTACCAGAAAATGTAAATAAAAATTTAACAGACAATCTTCAGTCAAAACTGCTGGTAATACGAACAACGAATATTGACGTCCAAATATGATTTCCAAAACAAACCAATGTTAAAGATTGTATGATCTCCCAATATCCTATGGTTCAGAAAATCACTGGAACAAGATAACCAACAAAAGCTATTTCATTTAACGTTTCGAACATGTCAACAGTTATAACCACTTCATCTGAAGTGGGAACCCAAGCTTGAGTTCTTAAGACGGCTCTCGATAAGGTATAGTTGTTGGTGCCCTATTGAGCGCTGAGGCTGCAATACTGCATTATTGAACGGTCACTACTTCTGATCTATTGTGTTCGGAGCTTAGCTCAAGACTACTGGTTTTTTAACGGGCGTTTTTATTGGTTTGGGGCTTTATAGTGAGTCTGTGATGCTTTTGTCGCGTTTCAATCTTATAGTGATTTTATTTTCTTACGTTCTAGGATGTTTTTTTAAATAAATGTCTGAAGTCATTTAAAATGTTTTTCATTTTGTTTGCATGGTTTGTGGGAAGAAATAAATAGTTGCTTGTTAATGTTTTTATCTCTAAAGATCCATTTACATATCTCGTAGAATGCACAGCGGTAAAAACAGGAAGGAGCATACGAACTGGATTATCAGAGAATAAAATAAAATAAACTTCCTATTTTAAAGCCCTCTTAATCCCTAGAGAGACCGTTGGCTACGCTCTGTGTGTGGTTAGGTGAAAAAATGCTTTCCCTACATACATACATGCGGATAGATGTGGCCAGTTATGTATCGATCGTGGCCCTCAGAGGCTCACAGGTGTTGCCACCGAGCTGGCGTCTTACCAAAACCTTCTTTGTTACAATTTTGGCGTTCGCTTTTTAAATGCAGATTTTATTAAAATGTCTTATTGTTTTCGTTGACTGGTACGAATTGAAAATAGTTTTTCTGACGGCTGGGGAAAGTATCTTGTGAATGAATAGCGACTCTTACCTATGCATTGTTCCTTTTCTGTTCTTATGTAGTATCCAGATTGTGATATTCCACGAAAACCACAAAATTCTTTGTATCACGTATTGTAAAGTTCAGTAAAAATACCGAAAATACTTTTCTCTTTCTCTAAAAAATAAAAAAAATATCACATCACAATACTACTTATATCGACTTAACATTTTGATAGCTCGATATTCCACGATTCATCGTACATACGTGCACCATGAAAAATTCATAAACTCATAAAGTAAGTCTATATGTAGCTGAATAGTTTGTTTGCCTTTTCGTTCGACCGCCCTGTCAGTTCTTCTCTAACAGTTTTGATCGAGCGTAAAACTGGTGGGTTAGGGCCCGTTTTCGAGTGTGTTGGAAAAAATAGATTTGCAGAAGATAACCAATTACTTGAGGAAGCTTAACCACTTTTTAAAATCACGTTATGAACTTAAGGATTCCAGACAAATATAAAGAAATAACGCTTAAAGAAAACAAAAGCCTAACGCAGACTAGTGAAACCGGGCGCATCATTATCGTGGCAATAAGCCCCCTCTTTGAGGAGTGGTTGGAGAGGGGCTTTAGTGTTCTCTCTTTCCGCCTGACGCAGGTGGTGATCGCCCAGAGGATACAGTGGAGGTCTGCCCTGCTTAGACGGAACATCGTCGTATTCTTGTTGAGGCGATCAACGGCGCGTTAAGTACCAGGCCGTCCGACAAGAACTAGGTCCAGTACGCCAACTGGACCTAGTTCTTGTCGGACGGCCACCATGAGGTGTTAAAACGTGAGTCTTCCGAGCAAGAAAGAGGGATAGAGTTATACACCCTATATAGCTCCATCCCTTTTTCTCGCTTGGAAGACTCACGTTTTAAGACGTCATGGTACGCCCGCGGATCGACGGCGCGTTGTTCTTCGCGCGCGTCTCAAAGAGATGTCAGCACAGAAGACGGGGCCCGATAGGATCAGTGCCTGCAAAGGTCGCGGAGATATTTCGAAAGTGCCCTGGAACGCAAGCCGCATTTGAAGGAACACGGGTGGGTTTTAGTAAGAGTCTGACACTCCCTTTCGCTCCGCCCGGAGCGGGAGAAGTCATTTGATGATTTTTCAACCTTTAAAAAAAAGGTTAGTGAAACTGCGGCACACAGCTATATAGTACGTTCTAATGTTGCGTGTAAATGTTGTCATAACTATTGACAAAAGATCACGTAAGTAGGAATTATATTTATTTACATAAATATGTACTTTACTGCCATTGAGTGCACGTGCACCTGATTTATGATACAAGTTCTTGGAATCTATTTTATGGGGAGTATAAGGCTATAAATATCGGTTCGGGGAAAGCTTTAATGTGGAAATTATTCAGTGAAACTTTTAAATTGTTAAAGCAGATTTTTATTATGCTAGACTAGCTTCATCCCGCGGCTTTGCTCTCCACATTTTTACTGGTGGCCCTACTATGACATGCCAATGCCATCATGATTTTGTTGTGAAAAAGAGACTAAGTTTATAGATTGTATCCTATTCTGAGGAGAAACTCTTAATCTGACTAGACGACTAAATAAATAACAAATGCAAAATCTGAAACAATATGGAATCTACTAGTTCGTTATTACTCTGCCGTTACCCAAAGCTTTCAGAAGCAATTAAACTGGAACACAAAACCGGTGATCCAATTCTGCAGTCGAAGTTGATTTCTACAACGCAACCGAACGTCAAAAACGTATGGCTAACGAGCTTCGATAAAATCCGGCAGACATCAGGAGGATTTGCAACGTGATCGGTTTCACTGCTGGTTCCGTTCGACTGGTAGTTTTTGTCAGCAATACTGAACCATCAATGAACCTTTTATTGCTTGGGAAAATAAAAAATGCTCGGGTAAATATTTCGGTGATTATATTATTTTGTGCAGGAATACCAAACCAAAAGACCTTACCAAAAGATGTGAATGTTTAATTCAGTATGTTAGAAATTGACTGTAAAATATTGTGAGAAATTTCAGTGAAATTCATCAAATTACTATGGATTTTTGACGGATTGCTTTATAATAAAGGGTCATGTTTTCAGAATGGACAATTCAGAATCCACGAAACAATGGCAAATACTAATCGTATTTCCAATCACTGACCGACTGACTGATACATTCACTCGTAAGTTTCCTACAGCGCACTATCCCAAGTAAAATATTAGTACTTAGTGGTCTGATTAATTCTCAATGTAGAATAATTAAGCCCAATATGGTACCTGTATCCCTGTGGACCTACTTTACTACACTCTTTGGGACCAACCCTCCTCTTTCGGAGATGGATTCTGCAGGGCTCCAGAGGGGCAAGCCAATCAGTCTTACAGTTTTCAACAAACGGATAACCCTACGAGATGGTAGCCTCTAGAGACGATTGTCCACAAAATTTAATTCAATTTATTATGTAAAATGGAGCAATTAATCTTTTTTTAGTCCTCTAACTGTCAAAGCGGAGATTTCTGAAGTTAATTGATGTGTTTAAATTGGCGCCGCTGTTCTGCTTTTCCGCGGAGACTTGTAAATAAAAGTTGGTGAACCAAAAGCTTGTAACTGCAGCTAAATGGGGTAAAATGAAAGTTTGGTGCTGCGATAAATAAATCAGGTTTCGATTTGGCCATCTTCGCTTAGTATAGAGTTACTAAATTTACTGAAAAACTGTGGAAGTTGATCTTATTTTGCAGACTTTGCAATTTGGTCTATCTGCCGATAAAGATGAAGTCAACGACATTAAAATCTGTTCGAGTTTAATAACAAGTTAATCAGTCGGCCTAGCCTATTCACAAATATGGCGCAGTCGGCTCTCAGTCTTACTGGATGCTGCTAAGGACCAGTATTTTACATAGGGCGATTGCCTATCTGACCTTCATACCCCAGTAAGGGGGTTCCAAGATACTCTTTAGCAAGACTTGTGATAGATTATGCTAGTCTACCCGCAACGACTATCAATGATAGCTAAAATTTGGCCCGTAATGTGTCGATAGATCGGTAATGTGCTTCCTCAAAAAACTCAAAACTGAAAACTCATAGCATTTATTTCAATTAAATAGTTTACAGGCACTTTTGAGTTATCAAGGTCGGTCAGTCGAAAGAGGTGAAACTATCTGCACGTTCCAAAGTGTAGATCTCTATGGAGAAGAAGTGCAAGAAACTCCACGGACACTCTTTTAAATCAATAAATTGTTACGAAGTTGAGGATACATTGTTCTTCTTGAAATTATTCCTATAGGTATGTCAGAAAGATGTAGAAAGACGTGTATGATCAGACATCCGGAGTAGGAGGAACAATTCAAAGTACAAATAATTAAAATAAACAAATAAAATAAACCGTATACATAGCTGAGAGTTGACCCGTCCCTGCTGACGGAGCCAAATGATAAATGAAACACATACGCCACCATCAGAGAGACTTTTGAGTGTGACATTCCCAACCGCCAGGGCACATTCCAGTCAGACATACACAAAAATTATAGTTTAAGGTACATAGTACATGTGCCGTTAATGCATGAAGTTATACAATGCTAAAAAGATTGAGTCTATACAATAAAAAAAAATTGCGCGCTAGTTGCTGTGGAAAAGGACCAGCATTTAGTCAAGCTTTTCTGAGGCACGGAGCAATATCGAGATTTTACGTTGTACATTTATTTTTTTATATTTTTTTATTTATTACATCTTTTAGTTTCATCGTTTAGTTGCTTAAACTTACCAATCCTCTATTTCTGCTCCTCAGTTTGGTTACAACTGTGAAATTATTTATTCGTGAGCTTAGAATATTAATGATACACGAGGCAGACTTTAGTCTATGTAGAATACCTACCTAGTAACTACTGTCTCATGTTTGGGTCATATTGAATTTAATAATCACTTTCATTTATGTACTTATAATATCCAACAACATAGCAACACACCACACAAATAACACACAACGTAACACACAAATAAGTAAAATATTTTTACCATTTTTTAACGCTATATAACTACGATCTGGATGAATACAGATAATGCTTCACGCAGACGTAGTCGTGAGCAGAAGCTAGTTTTAAATAAATAAACAATAAATTTATACTAATGCGTTCTGACAGCGGCGTGTGCTTCTGACGGCTGGCTTGTCCACTGCATTTTGCTGATTTAATGACGGATGAAAAAAAAAAAACTAAACATATGAACAAATAATGGAAATGTGTTCTATTACTCATATCTGAACCATCACAACTTTTTTATGCATTGCTTAAAAAGCAATAGCAAAAACATAAATATTAGTTAAGATAATATCTTGTATACTAGATATTATCTTAAATAATATTATAAAAGCGAATGTGGGTTTGTTTGTTACGCTTTCACGCCTAAACTATTGAACCGTTTTTGAAAATTCAAGTACTAATAGAAAGCCGCATTTGTTGTCGTGTTACAGGCTATATTTTATGTATTCCCACGGGAACGGGAACTACCCGGGTGAAACCACGGGGCGCTGTTAGTGTAATATAAAATTCTCCCGTTACTGATGACTGAGTGTATAAATGGATAATTTTTGATTATCAAGTGGGTTTTTCGAGAGTCACACAAGCGGCGGCTCACTGGCAGGAACTAAATAATAAAAAAATGTAATACTTTATCCTATGAATGCTCTTTTATTCCGACTCTATAATATTCACTAGTATAAGCAACCTTCTCTTGGAACCATTCGTTGAAGAACGAGCAAATAAATGGTTTGCGGAAATAGTCGTGCTGGTGTGCTCCTTATTTCCTCTCCGTATGTGTCTCCGTATGTGCTCCCTCTTCCTTATGTATGCTTTCTAGTCATTTGAAGACATACCCTGGCAGAATGGCATCCGATAGGGAATCGGTATTGTGTTCCCATAATTGATAGGTTTTTAATGTGAATATTTTAAAATGCTTAGACGTTTTGAAAACATTGGATTTTCACGTTTTTTTTATCGTCATGTAAGCCAACGTGAACATTTATAAAACTTTACAAACTAGTGCACGGTCCGAATCGGTTGTTTCCTAGGAAGAACCGACAAGAAACTCCACGTTACACTAAAAAAAAACTATTTTTCCATATTACAGAGGAATTGGAACGAGAAAACACAGGCAGTATGCTCTATGAATAGGGTCCTAGTGCACTGAGATATGCCATATGAAAAACCTAACAACACTTTAATCCCTTTGAGGGCTTGAAGCTCGGCTGTAGCTACTGCGGTCATTATATTTACTAGGTAGTTCCAAACACTAAAAAGAAGAGTTAATTAAAGATTTTTTTTTGTTTCTATATAGATTAATCATAAATAGTCAAAAAGAAGGTTGGCGCAGTGGTTTAGCGATTGGCTGCTGCACTGCGTGTCGCGGGCTCGATTCCTGCACGGAACAAATATTTGTATGATCTACATATAGTTGTTCCAGGTCTGGGTGTTTGCGTATGTGAGTTTATACGTTTGTAAACGCACCCACGTAACAGGAAGAGTTCCAAGTGTGGGGCAACGTTTCAAAAAAAATCTAATAAGTTTGGTAGTTTAAAAAGGATGTTGCACTTTGACAACCATAGAGATCAAGTGTGCTCAGTCTCCACTTTATTCCGGTAAAAACTGTACAAAAATGTACCAAAGAGGTTTCCATTTTAACTAAAGTTAATCGAGTGAAAAATGGGAAAAATGTGAGGACGTAGCTTGAAGGTGACTGCTCTGACGGCAAGTAATCTGTCATACTTGAGTTTAGATGCGAGCGTCAAATTGATATCATACTCCAAATCCTCTAGACTCTTTTTCCAAGAGCTTTGTCACGGCTTACCTACTGTATGCTTCAGTGGCGTGCAGTGGTTCGAGTTACGGTAGGCCAGAGAAAATGTCCAAAAAACAAACACACCACATTATTCAGAGTTGAAATGTGGTGTTAATATTTTATTGTTTTTTTTTAATAGGCTATTTAAAAAAACAAAAAATAAAACTCATTTCATTAAAAATCAACCCTGAATAATGTGGTTATTTTTTAAAATTTATTTGGACATTTTCTCTGGCCTACCCTAACTCGAACCACTGCACGCCACTGGTATGCTTTAGTTTGATAAAAGGAATCTGACTATACATGGGCTCTGGACAATTTTTGGCTTTAGGTTAGTCCGTGTTAAGTTATCAGTATTTTTTTAAATATTCTTTCCGTGGCTGTGGTTTCAAGCGGAATAATTTATTTTCTTGATAAAAATTAGGAATGGCAGGAATATGGCTGAATATTTTTTTGACCTTTGATGTCGCGTCGGCGCATGAGATTTGATTCAGGCGCAGGAAAAAGATATAATAGATATAAAATTTCACAATATTATCTGAGAATATTACTGCCACCCGAGTGATATTAGTACTTGCTGCACGCATGATATCTTTATAAATTAATAGCATCGTCCCGCGGTTCCACCCACGTAGTTCCCATTCCCGTGGGAATACGGGGATAAAATATAGCCTATTTTCACTGGAGATAGTGTAGCTTCCCAATAGTGAAATATAGTTACTCAGGGTGAATGGAACTTTCTAATGGTGAAAGAATTTTTGAAATCGGCACAGTAGTTTTTAAGATAGTTCATTACAAACATACACATACAAAAATATAAATCTTTCCTCTTTATAATATTAGCGTAGATTTAAGTATAGGCTACCTAAATTACTGTTAAGTTTCATTAAAATCCGTTCAGTGTAACAAATATCGTATTAATAATAGTTATTATATATTAAGTATTAATAACTTCCGCCACTATATACTGACAAAGTTTTTAACGAGGAACATTTTTTATTAGATAATCATTTCTCGATATTTTATGAAAAAAAAAAAAGGTTTTGGTACTATGAATCTCATCCAAATTCAAAATAATAAGAAAAAAAAAGTTTGCAATTTCACAATCTTACTGCGTTTTCAATTTTTGGGTGACTTATCCAATGAAAATGAAGATCTTTCATCGAGACAAAAAAAGCAATGAAATACGTTGTAATTGACAAAAATGCAAACATAAATGAAGCAAAAACGGATTTTAAAAGTCACTGCGGCCGCGCGGCCCTTGAACGCAAAGCGCACTAGAAGGATCACGGGTGGATTTTAGTCAATAAGAGCCTGACATTCCATTCCACTCCGCATAGAGCGGGAGAAGTCATTTGATGATTTCTCATCCTGAAAAAAAGGAACATAGCAGATGGCGCAATGTAGCTTGAAACACACGAGAAAAGGCATGAGGATATGCCGAAGTAAAAGTTCTTGATTCATATAATATTTTGTAAAACAACTGTCGTCAATATTAGTCTAAAAGTTGACCTTGCTATAAAATTATTCCTAACTAGCAGTTCCCCGCGGTTTCATCCGCGTGGTTCCCGTTCCCGTGGGAATACGGGGATAAAATATAGCCTATTTTCACTGGAGATAGTGTAGCTTCCCAATAGTGAAATAAGTTTTGAATCGGTCCATTAGTTTTTGAGTTTATTCGTTACATACAAAAAAAACTTTTTACAAAAAAATACAACCGACTTTTCCACAAAAAATAAAAAAAAGTACAAAATAACTTTAATTTCGGAACTCGGTGTTTGTGGTTCCTTTTTAATTTTTTGAACACCGACTTCCGAAATTAAAGTTATTTTGTACTTTTTTGATTTTTTGTGGAAAAGTCGGTTGTATTTTTTTGTAAAAAGTTTTTTATTTTTTACTTTTTAGTGGTACCCAAACCTCCTCCCCTCCCCCCACCTAAACGAACCAATTACATTAGTGTAAAAAAAACGCATTATTCCAATGCAGAGTAAAAGGTCGTCAATGTAGACAATGTAGATATTTTTTTTGATTTTCGTTGATTTTTCAAAAACCGCTTGTTCGATTTCGATACAATTTTCATGGGACCATTTGGGAAGAATTTTTCAAATCGGTTGGCCAGCGACGGAGATATGCGCGAACAAACAATAAAAAAAATAAAATAAAAAAAACATACAAACATCCGAATTGAGAACCTCCTCCTTTTTTAGAAGTCGGTTAAAAATACAAAGCTTTCGGGTCGGGTCTAGTATCGTTTGGCAGGAGTTGGGATGTAAAATCGATTGAATCTGGAAGAGCTGGAGTCCCTGATTATAACGCTACCACTCTTATTAAAAGGTAACGCATATTTATCGAGAAATTAACAAAATAAGTTACTAACCTCAAATTGAATAAGTGGAAAACGGAACGTTAAAATGGGTGTTTGACAGCCAGATCTGTCACAATATAGTGTCTGTGGTGTAAATATCGTGCAAAATCGGTAAAACGGAACGTAAAAAAAGACATTTCAATCATGTGTCTATGTCAACATTCCGTTTATGTTCTGTTTCTTCCCAAGTTGCGTGAATGTTCTCTGTTTGTTTTGAAGTATTATTGTGACTTTTTTCAAACTTGGTAGAAAGAAATAAAAGTGATTTTGGATAAAATAAATAACTTTAATTAATGTGATGTGTTTATACCAAATTGTATATGTGCAAAAGACAGTTTACTAGTGTTACAAGGATAATTTAGGATGCAAGAGCGACCGAAGCGAGGTCGGGACATGGGGCACCCCGACTCGGACAGGTTAGGTTAGAAGGAGTGGCGGAGTCTAGTGAGCGAGCGAAGCGAGCGAGCAGACTCCGCCACTCCTTCGTGGTTATTTTTTTTTAAACCCTTGAGCCCCGCGAAGCGGGGCTCCGACACGCTTTTTAAGCCACTTTAAGTGTTTTGAGGTTAGGTTACTAAAATTAGATTTTCTCGGAAGCGGTGCGTTACCTTTTTACGGGAGTGGTGCCATAGGGGAAGGGTCACCCCCCTCTCCCCTCCCCTCCCCCTCTCCCCCCCAAATCCTGCCAAACGATACTAAACCTTTACCAAGCTTTCCTCTATACGATATTAGTATAGATATAGATTGGTCCATTCATAAAAGAAATCCAACAAACTGGAAACATCTCAAGCGATAGCATAAAATACAAAAAGATACTGTTATATCATTTATGTACCTGGCTACAATATTTTTTTCATCATAGAGATTATGAGTTTCTCTTCAAGCGAGTAGTGTCAATTTCGTGGGTAAAAAACCCTTCCATGAGAGATGGCACTTTCAAGTGAAATCACCGTAAATATTTTCTTGTGTTGAATAAAATTATATAGAAAAGGAATACATTAGAAACTATTTAAGGATCTTTTTTTTATTTAGTGTCTTCATATTCTCTTTGTTGATGGAATAATAAAAGGCGATCATTCAAGCGTCGATCATGTTTTAACAAAGTTGTACCCAAAAACGATTATTTACAAAAATCTTACCTTTTAATATAGAAAATAACCCTCTGTACATTACCACAGCAGTACCACACAGTATACGGTTAACCCTCTGGCTGCAACATAGGTTAGGTTTAAAGATATTTATTCTCAAAAAAGACACAAAGTCACTTACATGAGAACAATGTTAACGTTATGGTAAATATCACAGGTAAATATATTACATCCATTCGTCAATAACAAATATTGGGTGTTTCACTCATCCAATTCACTCTCTTACTTTAAATAATTTCTAGTTGAAGGTATTTCGTTATTTTTTATTTATTACATATTGCGAGAGTGTACATTTTTACATGCCTAATACTTCTCCACTTCCAATGTTGCGCATAAGTCAGTGGCAGCGCATAAGTCCCTTTGTTTTTAGGTTTTGGGGCACGGAGGGCAGGAAAGTAGGTAGGGTCAGGTCAGGCCTGGTTCGACTGCGCGTTGTGTTCCAGACGCGCTTCAAAGAAATGTCAGCATAAATGACCAGTGCCTGCCCGGGTAGCGGAATTTGTTCGAAAGAGTTACCGCGGCTATGGAACGCAAAGGGCATTTGGAAACGTCACATTCATAAGTATTCGCAACAATAACAAATTTTTGGATGAATTTCATGAGGCATGTGATGAGTCTACAATATATTATTAAATAACGTTATGTTATCAGTTCGGGTATTGAATAAACTTCTTCAGAAATATTCTATTTGCTTTGTAGATACACGAGACTTAGAGGCGATGACATGCTTAGATGCTGAACGATCGCCGTTTTGCACGAATGTAATGCGTATTTTTCCATGTATCTGTCACGTACTTCTTTTATATGCGTTATAATATAAACTATCCATGTCCACAACAATAAAGGCTATTTCTAGAAATCGCCATACAGCAATATTCTTTTTTAGCTGAGAGTCACATTTGCTTGCTCGACGCTGTAACGTAAAAGCTACACATTCTTCACATCGGTGACGCCAAATTTGTAAGAATTCCTCGCGTTTCGTCTGTGAGCGTCATTGCGAACTATTTCTCTGAGCCGACTCGCATTTTAACCTGAATCTTTGATAAATATTGTGTTCATTTTAAAAGTCTTTTCTTGTATAGCTTGGAAATTTTATGAATTTAGAAAAATTATTTTTGTATAGTTACTAGCTGCTTCCCGCGGTTTCGCTCTCGTGACCTGTCCCGCATTATCGTTTCGGGATTCCGGGACAATAACTACATATTTGTTGAAACGTCAGACACTACACGAAGTTAAGTTTAGCATGGGTAATACCTAATGGAAGTTTTGTAATCGGATCAGCATCTACTCGTACGTCGAGATATAATACCTCTAAAAACATAGAATGTTACATCTTTATAGTCTCATCTCTATATAGTCTTCTTTATAGATCAAGATATCAGAAGTATAAAAAACAAATGAACACGAATACGGGAATACGTTTCGGCAAGATTTTAATTTTCATACATTCATTATATCGGTGCTGAATGTATGAACTTTAACTTCAACTTTTGAGAATGTATGTTTACATTCCTGTTTGGTAAACCTTTTGTTTGGCAAGTACTATCAGGACTAAGAAAATACCACTGTTCATGTTATTTCTACTAACTAGCTCCCGCCCGCAGCGATGCTCGCGTGAAAAGTGTTTTGATTATCACTGTGCAGTTTTCGTGGCCATGTTCTCTAGATCGGTTTTGATTTCGCGGTATCAGAATATTGTTATCCCTGTGAAATCTTATATTTTTTGCGCGTTGTCAGTAAAGAGATTGTAGGTACGACAAAAAATCTAAAATGATATTGCGCGAAAACATCACGATTAAAGAAAACACGATTTCCGTTTTATCAGCGTACAAGAACGTGTTATGAAAACAAATCCACTCTAATTTACTCCAGGGGAGAATATAATACTAATTAATATTATTTGTACGGGTTTTCTTTGCTTTGCTTGTTTATTATTTCCAGGAAACTCTTTAAAATGTTTATATATTTCTAGCTTCTTAGTTCACAATTTCATAACATTATCATTTTCTCAGTTATATATACATACATATGTATATAGGTAGATATTATTTACACAATAGCTTCTTACTCCAACAGAGGCAAATAATAAACATTTAATTCGTGGTTAATTACTTGCTATCTTTACAAAGGAAAGGTGGTATTCACTGAGTAGATTAGAGGAAAAATTAATCAACATTCTTTTGTTTTTAGCTTTCTTGTCCTACTGCTAGACAAAAGACAAATATAGAGGTTTGCAAAATTGAGTGGCAAGGATTATATTCATAGTCAAACATATATAAAAATCAATGTTCTAAAATCTAAATGGTTTTGTACTTACTCGTACTTCCTTTTTACAAACTCCGCATAACCTTCATCATCTTGAGATCAGCCGCTGCTGGACAAAGGTATCTCCAAGTGTCACCACAATATCCGATCCTGTGCTTCTCGCATCCATCTGCTACCCACGACCTTCACCAGTTCATTGGTCCATCTTGTGGGAGGCCACGCCAACGTTAAGTCGTCCTTCCGGTACACCGTCGCCATTCCAGAACTTTGCGGCCCATCGACCATTTGTTCTGCGAGCAATGAATGTACGACATTCGATTTTTGTCGTCAGTCCAAACGTCAAACACGTTTCAGCCAGTGACATTGAGATGGCTGAAATGTAGAACTGTTGGTAAGTACTTATGGTATTCATTCTCCGGACGTCGTGTTCAATTACGTAGCACCCTTTGATGTGACATAATTGCGATTTGACAGTAGATAGAAGTTAGAAGGAGATAAAGTACGACCTAGTTCCATTGTCTAGCGTTTGAATGGAGTTAGATATTACCTGACAGCACGTCAGTGAGAATCTTTGTAGGTAGATTGGCTCGGTAGTATCCAGTCGGATCTTTGGGAATATTTATCATCATACTTGCGCTAGATGCACGTACATCTAGCGCTACAAGTAGCGTAGTAGCGTAGTAGAATGATTATTGATCTTTGTATGACTTCTTCTATGATCGTATGCTGTTGTTGGTGTTTTATATCTTCTTATAGTTGGTTGTTTCTTATAGTTGGTTGTTGGTTGGTTGTTGTTGTTGTTCTTATGTTGTTTTATGATTATGATTATGATAACTTCGTCTGTGATAGTATGCCAAAAGAGGCTCGAAGATGATTCCTACTCATAAAGTTTCTTCATCTGTAGCGTGTAAAATCATGTCTGTTTTATAATTATTTTTATCCATAGGTTCGTAAAGTACCTACGTACTGTAAATGTGTTATGAGAAATACATTCGGTCTTACAACGGATATTTGCCACAAACTTCATTAACAAGCAAATCGAAAACAGTCTATTTTTAGTCAAGGACCTATCTAAATTAACGACCCTCGGAAGAAATTAGCTCTAAACCTCGAAAGTCCAAAATTAAACGTCTTATTTTTTGCATCAGAACCGTTCCCCAATTTTTATGGATCCGCAGAACTTGATTAAAACTCCTGTAATTAAGTGAGTCATTAAAAACAGGTTGTTTTTCAGCGCGAGGGGGCGTGATGACTGCGTGCTATCCCCGGCTTTGTATCGGTAATCGTTCTTTTGTTTCCAGTTCGCAGTTTTCGTGCCCCGCCGGGGTTCGACGTGGCGTATCTGAAACTTCACAATTAGCCCTTTTATAACCTTTGTAGGTCGTCCAGTGAAAAATGGAACAAGTCTATGAGGCCAGTAAATTTTGGTCGATATTACTTTTCAACATTATTTTTAAGAGTGTTAAAATGTTGGTTAAAAATATATAGTAGCACATATTGTTACGAAGATACATACCGCACCTGCGTGCAACACTGACACTTTTGCAATATTTTGAAAAATGAACAAAATATAATATAAATGACCTGAAGTACTTCTTTGCTTGATGCAATAATTTCACTGATATACTCGTAGTACTTATGATTTCAACATGAGAGAGTAAATGTCATTCCGGTTTGTAGGGTGTCATAAGTGACACCAAATCTTTAAATGTTTCTACTGAAAAAGTGCGTTTTTGCAAAATTGTCAGTGTTGCATCGGAGGTGCGATATATAGACACCAAAAGCGCGCACTTGTGAATGATGGAATTTTAGTTCGTTGACAACATTTTACGGTTTGTTGCTTCTAGCGCTGGGACCTTCGTAGCCCGGGGCCCCGTATCATTATTACGGCTGATACCGCTGGTGTAGCTACGCCCCTGCGTTGATTTGAAATATTGTCTCCCGATCCACCACTGTCCAAACCACGTGACCCGATATTTAATTATCGATGTAAAGGTCTAATGATTGAATTATTCCGCCAAAATGGCCAAAGCTTTTGTAGTGATTTACCTGCTGGCATTTCAATTAAACTTCGATATAATTTCCACAGGCTGTGTTCGTGGTAGGTACGGAATTTATTTATGTTTGATGTGCAGGCAATATGAAGTTTCAAAATTGTTTTTTTTTTAAGAGCATTGGCAATGTACATATGTATGTGGGAGACCTCTATACAACTGTTCTTTCACTTACTTTTATATAAAAATAAAAAGATTTGGCCTTCCTGGGTTATATAACGTAGTTGGTATTCGGCTAAGCTGATTGACTGAATATTTCAAACAAAAACGACCGGACAGGTTAAAAATAAAGTTCCATTCATGAAAGCGATATTCGTGAAGTTGAATAAAATAAGATGAGAATATTCGACTGAGTCACGGTTGTATTCCGCTCGCGTACTACGGCCTTAATGTTTTTACAATAGGAAATAATGTGCCGGAAGTAATACACCTCGAATATGATTGGCTGTTTAATATTTTCCTTTTCAGTTCCAAATTATAAGTAATTAAGTGTGTCATAAGTCACAATATAATACATTTATTTTAAAACGATGGACGAAGAAAAGAAAAACGGCATAATTTAGCCAAACGAATATATAACTTATTATAGATTCGTTTCTTTCACTCAGAAATGGCAACATAAAAAGAAGGTAACTATCGCAATCGTATACGTTTTTTTTTTGGAAGTCATTATATGACTTCTCCCGCTCTGGGCGGAGCGGAAGAGAGTGTCAGACTCTTATTGACTTAAACCCACCCGTGATCCTTCTAGTGCCCTTTGCGTTCCAGGGCCGCTGTGACTCTTTCGAACAAATATGTGCTTTCGTAATATTATGTTACCGATTTGTAACGAAAGTGATTGCGCTCTCTTTCAGAGCTGCGATGTTGGCGCATGAAGTGTATTTAATTCGTCAATGGTCCTAGCACCAAAAAATCGAAAACATGAATCTTTAGTTCTACAAATCTGCGTAGGACCTTCTTGTTTTATGTAACACTCAATAATGACATCGTACCCTGCGCAAAATGGCATTCCGAGTTTTGAAAAAAAAAAACCCCGGGATTGTAACGTGTCGTCTTAGGCGCATATTCCAACTTAAACTCCAACTCCCTAGGAACATGAAAGTGTCACTAATGCTCGTCATAAATTGACGTTTTCGTACTCGAGACATGAGCAAGCAATGGGTCAACGCGCTTTCTCGGCTACAACTCATCTCTCGAGCTACTTCAATTTATGACAAGTTTTCACTGACGTTTCGTGCTCATTTTGGAGTTGGAGATCGAGTTGAGTTGAAGTACAACGTTGTGGAATATAGACCTTATTCTCTAGCTCCATATGTCATATTTACAACAAAGAAAGAAGCCGGAAGCTGGGTCTGTGTCCGGCTAACAAAGGCCTAGTCCGTACAAGAACAAAAAGCCATAGGAATCATAAAAACGTTTAGTCATTTTCATACGACAAGACCAATCTATACTAATATTATAAAGCTGAAGAGTTTGTTTGTTTGTTTGTTTGTTTGAACGCGCTAATCTCAGGAACTACTGGTCCGATTTGAAAAAATCTTTGAGTGTTAGATAGCCCATTTATCGAGGAAGGCTATAGGCTATATTTTATCCCCATATTCCCACGGGAACGGGAACTACGCGGGTGAAACCGCGAGGCGCTGCTAGTCTTCTCTATAATAAAACCCTACGTGACAAAAAAGAAAGAAAAACGGAATAGCCATAAGGAAACTATGAAGATATTGTCCAGCGATGACATTAGGCATTGATAGCCGACAAATCGCCAGGGTGTGGGCGGGCTATTATGATACCAGTTATTGCCTGATCAGGCGCTGAGGGATGGCTCGCGCTCAGATTGTTTTTTATCTGTGTTAAAAAGTGGAGGGAAAGGTAAGGAAACGGTAGCCTTTGAATTTTTTGTGAATAAAAAGAAAAACAATCTATATTTTTTGATTCACAAAAAATTCAAAGGTGATTTACGTGCTAAATGTGGGTTATATTGAAGACCAACTCTGCCTTACTCTTCCAACATGTTTGAGATTTATCGAGTGGTTTTTTGGTAACGAATACCTACACACACACTCATACTTTACTCTCTTCTCTTTAATCTTTCTTCTCTATTTTTTCTTTTCTTTCTTTCTTTTTGTTTTCTCTCATACTTTTTGGATTTTTGTAGTGACTTTCCGGTAAAAAAAAATCGATCAATTATGCAAACTACAAATATCAGTTTTATACAATACTATTCGAGTCTTTAGTAGAATTTAATAAAATAAGGGATTTTTCAATAACCCGATAAATCTACCTGAGGAATAGAACTGGCGGGAACAACCATCTTAATTCCTAAGCTAAACATTGAACGTAATAGAAGTACAGACGAGTGATCCTATTAGGGTTCCGTTTTTGCGGATCTGACTATTTAAAATCCTTAAAACGCAATAGACAGATGTGTTGCTGGGGAGTTTGTTGCGCCACTTCTTCTTCCCAGCTAAAACACTAGGAAGTGGTGACGGGTGGGCGTTTTGGGGGACTGTCTTTATGTAAAATTTGACGTTCAAACAGTGCTGTCTATCAGCCTAGTTTGAATAAATGACTTTTGAATTTTTGACTTTTGAATTTTGAATTTAGATGTATGTATATCTACATGACCATCCATTAACGAATCCAAGAGAAACTAGACCAGATGAGCAGCGACGTAGACGCGGCAACTTGTTTATCTTTCCGTATTGGCAAGTGAGCGACGAGTCCACTATTGCTTCCCAATTTAATTTGGGACTTTGTAGTTAAATTGTACCAGTAGAATAAATTAACAGCGGGCGCTAAATAAGACTAGATAAACTATTTTTAGTGGGCTGGTAAAGTAGTAGTCGAATATCTAGAGTATATTTTGGGTTCCTTACCTGAAGGGAACAGATAACGATTACTAAGTCTCTTCTGTCCATCCATCTTTTTGTCTGTCAGCGAGCTATATTTTATGAACCTTAATTGATACGCAGTTGATATTTTCACAGAGTGTGTATTTTGCGAGTCAGACTCTCCCGCGAAGAGTATCGTCACGTAAATCGCTTTAATATGATTATATTTGATTATAAAGCCTATTCATAAATATAAAATAATAACCATAAACATTTGCACATGTTGGTTACAACTTTTGGTGTAGAGAGAAAAAAACTGTGAAATTACAAATGTCGAAATATTACCTACTTAATGAGCTACAGCGTGTCGACGGATACACGGACGGACAGCGGATAGTAATAGGATTTCCATCCTTTCGGCACGGAACCCTAACAAATAACACGAACATCTAGTCTTTACTAGAAACTAGTCCGGAAGACCTGCGGCGTGTTCCCGACAACTTGTTTAGCTTTCCGTATTGACTTGACAAGTTAGCGACGACTCTGTTCTAGTACTTCGCAATTACAAGTATTTTGTGCAGTGGTGTAGTAATTAATTCGTATTATGTGGGGAAATTGACACTACAGTTTCGTTGTTAAATGTAGGAATTCAGACGAGACGAGTTTAAACACGCAAAACGTTAGAAACATCAACACGCAATCGTGAAAAACATTAATTTAGAAGGAATCTGTGGAGGATCACTTTTTATGTAATCGTTCAGGGGTCGGGTTTTAATATAAACAACTGATATGAAATATTTAGTATGAAAAAGGCAGCTGTTTAGCAGATTTATATTTGCATAACTCGACTAAGGGTCCGATAGTTTTTCGCAACTTCAGGGTTGAATATTAGCCCCGGGCGTCGGGAAACGCAGGGCGATTCCCGGCCACCGTAGGCGCGGGCCTGCGGATGGCGAGCTATGGGTGGCTCGCCGTCCGATAGCAACCAGGCCCGAGTCGACGGCGCGTCGTGTTCCACGCGCGCCTCAAAGAGCCGTCAGCAAAGAAGACGGGGCCCCATAGGGTCAGTGCCTGCTAGGGTTGCGGAATTTGTTCGAAAGAGTCACCGCAGCCCTGGAACGCAAAGGGCACAAGAAGGATCACGGGTGGGTTTTAGTCAGTAAGAGTCTGACACTCCCTTCCGCTCCGCCCAGAGCGGGAGAAGTCATTTGATGATTTCCCATCCAGAAAAAAAAAAAAAAGGGTTGAATATTAGAAGTTTTGTATATTTATAAACTTTAGCTATTGTATGCATTGGCAATCTTTTAGTGGATGAAATACTCCCTACAAAATTGCCAGTGAATTATGTAATAAGTCTGTACAATTTTACAAAGAAGTTTCGAGAATTAATGGCGTCATCTAAATATGCAGGAAATATAGGTAGGTACATATGTGATACGAAACTCCTGTAGGCCGAACTAATCAAAATTATTGTGAAGCGACGTGTGGGCCACTGTTTAGCATTTACAAGCCATCGACAAGATATGTAATCTAGAGGATAGCGATAGTTGTACTATTGGTTAGTGACGTAATGGTTTCAGGTCTTGGTTGTAAATTTAGTATAATTATACCTACAATCAATGTACGTAAGTATGTTCATGTATCGGGCCGTAATTATAGCACATCGAGTTTCAGATAACTTTAGGGTTGGTAAAGCAGTCTCTCTAAATGTTTAACGTGTAACAGAATAAAGGCAATACCTATTAAGGGGTCATTGTACTCGTTATTATAAACTACTTTCACGATGGGATCAACACTGAAATTGCGAAAAAAAAATCGACTGTCTCATAAATTTCTGTGTGCGTAACTCGACAAAATGTACGTAACTGATTTAGTATCGATCACTAATCAGTTAATCACCCCCTGATAGTTATTTTGAAAATATAGTCCCTGTACAGAATTGACCTCTCTACAGATTTATTATAAGTAAGTACAGTAGAATCCGTTTATTATGACTCCGCCTATATTGACCAACCGGTTATTATGACGTAATTACACTACGAAGATTGGTTTTCATATAAACATCTTTAGAAAAAATTCGGATATAATGACTTCCCTTACAGTGACATGTCGCTTATTATGACCCATTTTTAATAGATTGTGAGATTATGTCCGGTTATAATGACCGACATGATTCTTTACACCTTCGGTAATGTTCGTTGATTCCCGACGACGTTCGGCACGTGGCTCGTTTTTGTTTTGAATCTCAGTGAGTAATTGACGCATGAAGGTCACGCATTGTTTTTCGTTTGTTACTGTGAAAAAAATGTCATCTCAACGACGTAAAGCATTTACAATTGAGGAGATAGGTGCAATAATATGCAGATTAGAAAATGGAGAATTGAACTCAGTCTCGCAAAGGAATTTGGCGTGAGTCATTCGACAATCTCAATCATTTTTAAAAACAAAAACGATTGCTTAATACGTAAGCAATCGTTCAATTCAAATGTTTTGAAACCGAAGAGGCTTCGAAAATCACAAGAAAATGTTGATCAAGCATTAATTCAGTTGTTTAAAAACTTACAATAAAAATACACTTGTATGTGTTATAATGTGCTGATTACGTGCAATTTTGATTTTGGTTTAAGTATGTATACATATGTACATAATTACTATGTTTCTGTATTAAAATACTTAAGTACATACATATGTACATATTTACATAAAAAAGGTTTTTCATTTCACAAAACGCTTTGTATGACGTCCGCTTATTATGACGTGTTTGTCAATTCCTTTCGATGTCATTATAAACGGACTCTACTGTATAGATAAAATGATGTTGGTAAAGATAAAAATTTAAGTTATCATTCACATACATTCCACATCATATATGGTTATTTTTGTGACTTATCGGGTCTTATGCTTCATCATGTTTTATTGAATATTTCTTGATCTCAGCTCATGTAAGGGCAAGGAAGCTAGGAATGTCCACTCTTTTCTATGACGCGTAGTTTGCCAAATATTGACGCAGATACAATATATCGCATAATATGTCAAGATACGGTATTTATTTGTTATTTTCACTGTTTTTCTGGGCTTGATTGGTGCCTCTCGTTCTGCTCCAGTTCAATGAACTCAAACGACTTTTGTTTATAATAAATACACGAGCAAAAACATCAATATTTTTAATTGTCAAAAAAGGAGCAAATTGCTCTTTGATGTATCGTTAAACGTTGCGTGATGTTTTCAGCATGGCTGCTCATTCCGATGAATTAATTAATGTTCCTTTGTCCTTATTCCAGAATTTCGACGTTCAATTTATGAATTATTATCGTTTTCAATAGCTCCACAAAACCAGAACAATATTTTAACCAGTCAAATGCATATATTGTCGGACTTTATATCAGAGGGAAAATTCAATTGGAATTTATTTTAAAGGGCGTGAAAAGCAGCTAAGCGTGAGTCGGCCACACTTTCTTTGGGGTACGGAACCAATGAATCCGAAACGATTAAGTTTACTTTGTTTTTATCTATACTAATATTATAAAGAGGAAAGATTTATATTTTTGCTGTTTATAATATTAGTATAGATAAAAACAGCAATTTGGAGCAATTTCAAAAATTCTTTCACCATTAGAAAGCTTCATTAACCCTAAGTAACATAGGCTATATTTTATCCTCGTATTCCCACGGGAACGGGAACTACGCGGGTGAAACCGCGGGGTGCTGCTAGTTCAGTATAAAGAACTAAATTATTACCAAGGATGTTACTCAAGTATTTGATTATGGGGGCCAAATAGGCCGCTCCATGTATGGTATTGAGCTGGATACGGCTAACTCTATTGTACTAGTAGACAGCCGCGGTTTCACCCGTGTAGTTCTCGTTCCCGTGGGAATACGGGGATTGATGATAGCCTGTGTCATCCGGGGATAGTGAAGCTTCCCAAAAATGAAATAATTTTTCATATCGGTTCAGTAGTTTCGGAGCCAATTCAATACAAACAAACAAATAAATCTTTCCTCTTTATAATATTAGTAGGTATAGATGGAAACTACCATCATAGTTGGCAAGATCAGGCACATTGATAGAGATGATAGTATAGTACCACATATTCCGGACACACAAACAAACAGCTGACAACAGTATTCCCCAGTAGTCCCATTTCCACCCTAGATTCGAAAGAATTAAACCGCAATACAATTGTAGAATCATGCATTTGTAAGCGCGGGTCTAATTCCAACTAACCTCGCTGGAATGCCAGAGTGTGTGAGGTCGGCGCTATGAAATTAGTGGTCTCACTCTGTATCGAATACTGGTATGCGTGTATTTGCATTGTTCCTCATAAATAGTGGTTTCTATACCGCTCGTTGAAATTCGGCGGAATGTACATGTATGTACCTACCTACTTGTAAATTATATTTGCAAGATAAATTATATTTAATTCATTGTGTAACATAGTTATTATGAATTTAATTTCTGAATTATATTGAAACTAGCAGCGCCCCGTGGTTTTACCCGCGTAGTTCCCGTTCCCGTGGGAATAGTTTACTAGACTTTATACTGTTTTCAAAATTCAAAGCATTTATTTCAAATAAGTAAATAAAGCTTTTCAAGGTCGGACAGTCAAAGACAAAAAGTTATTTGCACGTTCAAAAGTGTAGATCACTATGGAGAAGAACGTGCAGAAAACTCCGCGGGCACTGTGCTGCATACCTACCTCTATACCTACATTGATTTATGCATAACCGTGTAAAGAATATCCACAACTAGCTGACCCACGCAACTTCGTTTGTGTCACATTTTTCATGACTGCTCCGCTCCTATTGGTTTGAGCGTGATGATATATAACTTATAGCCTTCCTCGATAAATGGGCTATCTAACACTGAAAGAATTTTTCAAATCGGACCAGTAGTTCCTGAGATTAGCGCGTTCAAACAAATAAACATACTCTTCAGCTTTATAATATAATTATGTATAGATTCAACAATGTTACTGTTACATACCTAGCACGCAATTTCCCCGCTACAAATTCACGGCGCGATTCAATCCATTTCAAAATAGATTTACAAACTAGAAACACAGATAAATGTTGTGTCTGTGCTAATCACAATCGAATTCAGCAATTTATTTTCTTCACTAATGTATACGTATGTTTTGTGTTTTATTTGACATATTTAGACTCGTCTTGTCTGTCAGACGTTTCGCTTGCTTCTATCAGTTTTTGATTAGTGGATTTCTATTTTACTCATTCATTGTGTTTGTTTATGTCTCATCTGATCCGACTGTTTCTCTTCAACTGATTTGTTTTCGTCTAGCGATGAGACACACTGCTGATTTTTGTATAAATCTAGAATAGTGCTCATGCTAGGCTTGAACATAAAACCGGCGAATACAATGTGTCCAATTGTTTCTTTTTATCATAGGCTCGGTGAGATTATGATCAAACGCAAGCCTATCAATAATAATAATAGATAATAAAAAATACACTTTTTTAATTGAACGAATTCAGCAAATATTTCTTACGCCGTATTTCTTTTTTTTTTGTTCTATGCATAGAACATATTAATAAATGGGTATAAAAGTCTACTAACTAAAATATTAGTCAAATGAGTAGGCCAATCGAAATGTTGAAGTAACATGCTTGACATGCACAGGGTTATTAGTATGTATATCACTAACAACTTTTCAGTGGATGAAAGTTCCCATATAAACAATTTAAACTATGAGACCAACCCTGACATTTCAAAAAATAAGTCATCTGATTCATACAAAATACTATATTGAAAATGTATATGTATATACATCCGATGAAAATGTATGATACAGCTTAGGTTAGTCTCATAGTAACAGTTGTTTATAGTTAAACTTCATTCACAATAAGATACATTGGAACAAAATTGTTTACAGCCCGTTCAACCGATTTTTACTTCTATTCCGTAGGGATAAGGATGGCATTAGAAGCAAAAACGTGATTATAATGAACTGTTTATTGCAGCTACCATGTGTCATGCCACCAACGCAATAGAAGTCAAAATGAGTTGAACGGACTGTAAAAAAGATGTATTGCACTGTCTAATCTTATTGTAAATGGAGTATAGATACACTATAAAAAAATAAATGAACATCAAATATAAAAGCAATGTCTACAAGCGTAGCTTTGATTCAATGGTGGCTTTCAAAGGATATGAATTTAATTCTGTTTACCAGGATAACAAGAGAACGCGGAGTACAAACAATAATATGATCATCCCGCAATGGTGGCTCGCTTTGTGGCTTTAGTTACACTGATCGCGGTTTAGCGAGCTTTCGTGCAACTAAACTTTGTTGCTAAGCTGCGTTTACGCGACGGCAACGTAGCGTAACATTGCTTGGCATATGTGCGTGGTTCTGTTGAATATCGTGAAGTAGAAATAATGTCAAATCCAAAAGCGCAATTAGCAGCTTTTTTATACTATTTTTTGTGGTAATCTTTGAATTAAGAACATGGAATAAATAGAACAGTGGTCGCCGAGTGATACCGGCCCCGACTTACGAATTTTAGTTCGTGGGTTCCAACCCTGCCAGGCTACTTTGTGTAATTTATTTCATCACCACTGCTCTCAAAACGGTGAAGGGAAACATCGTGAGGAAACGGGCATGTCCTAGAACCAAAAAATCGAAAACATGTGACATTCCAATCAACCCGCACTGGGTCCGCGTGATGGATTACGACCCATCAAGCTTGAGTCCCAGCAGTGGGAACATTAAAAGACTGATTTTGCTTAATAAATACAATGGACATGGCTTATCTTATTTCAATTCAATCGGCTCCTTTACTAAACTAATAGCTCATAATTTGTACTCGTAAATTATGGTAATAAACAACTATAAAAAAATATCTAGCCACAGTCTCTCACCATCCACCCTATTGTAAAGGTAAGAAGTGAAGCAATTAATTCCATTAGCATCAAGTTAACGTCCGGGGGCGCCTTAACATTAACGTTTACGTAAACGTTAGCCGCCGCGATAATGTTTCACGTGGATGTGTTTAACGTAACTGTGAGCATATTACTGTGTAGGATTACCGTAAACAGTCATTATTTTAAGCTTTATTGGGAGATTTCACGAGGTAATGAGGCATTTGATATTTTACGGGGATATTGTGTTTTGATTGTGCGAAATTAAATGAGTATTACTTGTAATATAATTCAGTGTGTTAATAAAGGAATGAGACTTTACAAAGAATCTACAATGACGTCTTGAAACTGTCATGATTCCGGTGTGAGAGAGCAATACAATACAACATGCATAACCTTATCTCCTTTTCGCTAAGGAATCATAATTACTTTGCTTTAGCGCGTCATGGCAGGGCCCCAGGTCTTTTATTCTATAGTAATTTTATATTGAGGTAAGACAGCTTAAAGTCGTTAATGATAAAAAAAAATCAACACAATGGTCATTAATAATAATTAATAGCAAAAGTAATCATGAATACCTATTTATATCACTCAGTTACAATACAGGAATATTTTTTATTCAGGGCGCAAACATTGACAAATTAACTTAAACGAGTTTTAATAAACAAGTTCTTCCTTATTTTGATGTTTTAGTCCAAAAAAAAAATCGTTAACGAAAGATTGATTTTATGGCTACTCGCTCGGTGCCTCAGCCGTGCGTATTTAAGTAGGTTGCGATTTTCTTTTACTATTTTTTTTTTTTTAAGTTTAGACCGTGATCTGAAGTTATTTGTATATGTAAATAATGTCATAATACTTTATTTTCTGCATTTTGATGATCCTTGGCTCATAAAAATATGAAGGGTAAATTAGAATTGCTCTCCAAATAACTTTTGAATTATGAAACATTAAAAAAAAATTGGCATTACCTACTCAATGTATTATGCATAGGTATGTACATACTTCTTTATTGAGAGCATGCTTCGAGTCGAGTGGCTATTAAAATACTATATGCCCATAAGAAACTAGGGTTACGGATCCTATGGGCTCGCATTCGAGGTATGCTCTCCATCGCATACATTCTGGGAGCTGCTCGTAAATTTTCACTTCTTAATAAATACACTCGCATCATCCCATAAAACTCGAGGTCACTACAAGGGGCTGGCGCGGGAACGCGATTAGAATCGTCGTAACGACAGGGCGTGTGATGAGCAAACTGTCAGGGGCTCCTTGCCCCCTCGTCTTACCCCCGCTCTAACACCGCCGTTTGTACCGGCCAGCGCGTGCGCCTTTTTTTATGACGAATGTCCATTTTTTGCTGATTTAATCCCGGATAAAAATAAAAACATGAACAAATCAATGTGTTATATGGAACCACCATTATTTGCGCACTACTTAAAAAGTATTAATGTATCTAGGAGTATAAGAGCCTCATTACAAACAAAAATACAAATCTTTTTCTCTTTATAATATTTGAGTAGATAACCTGCTGCCCACTGTAGTACGCAAAATCCAGGAAAAAAAAAAACAAAATGCTCACTCATACTTGGGCAAATATCTCAACAAATATTTCCAAACATTGATATAACAAAATAATATCACACATTCTAAACAATTTTTAGTAAAGAAACATCCTACGCATGTGAAATCTGCGACTCGTAAATGCCACGCGACTTATTCACTTCTGAATCCCTGGTACTTCTACGCATACGGATAATATGAATCTGCCATCAATGTGTTTCACTGGCAAACATTATGCTGCTCTTCGTAAATATTCCTGTCCGACATGAAAATGGAATAGGTGTTACTCTTATTTACGACTTGTATGGATTTCTGCAGATATTTGGGTCAGGTCTTATGTATGTACATATCTATACTCCATTCACGATAAGATTAGACATTGAAATACATCTTTTTTACAGTCTGTTCAACCGATTTTGATTTGATTTCTCTTCTATTGCGTTGGTGGCATGACTCATGGTAGCTGTAGTAAACAGTTGGTATTATAATCACGTTTTTGCTTTTAATGCCATCCTTATGCGTACGGAATAGAAGAAAAAATCGGTTGAACGGACTGTAAACAATTTTGTCCCAATGTCTAATCTTATTGTGAATAGAGTATAGACAGGGAAGAATATAGACTCTGCTGTTGGGCGTCATTTACATACTTCGGTTTTACATACGTAGGTACCTATGTTATAATAGGAGGATCTCTGAGGTTAAGCGACGTTTGCCGAAGTCATTCTATGAGTGCGTGACCATCCATTGCATGCCGAGATCCTCCGTGCCCGAAAGTCCGTTAGGCCCTCGTTCCTGGCTGTCATTTAAAGATCTCTGGCAGTTTTTACGGGTAGTTAGAAACCAGATGATCTGGTATCAGTCTTGCCTAGGGGTATCGTCTTACCCCAGTTACTGCCACTACCCAGCTGCAAGTAGTTAGACGGAATGCCAACCTCAATACAGTCGGGAAAAGGGCAATTTGATTGGTGCCCAAACATTATAGCGTTGATTTGGGGCAATATATATTTAGCCACTGAATAACAACAAAACATCGTCAGTAAAAACTTGAACTATTTTCCAAAAGGAAAGAAAATCCATACAATTTGTGTTGAATTACCCAAAAATAATATAAAAAAACAAGCATAAGAAAGACCAGTCGAATCGAGAACCAATTCAAAGTTGGTTTTAAAGAAAAAGGTTCCTCGTATTTTGCGTACCTATTTGTTCGTTTAAAAAGCTTTATAAATACCGTTCCCTGATCTTGGGTAGCACTGAAACAAAGTGCATTAGATGCTTATTTTCTCCAAGTTGAAAGTCAAATGGAGTGAAATGGGGTAATGGTAATCGAAGGCGATGTCCCGTGGAGGTCGTATTTATGTTGTATTTTGAATCTTATAGCTTATTACTTAAGGAAGTTGAGTTGCTTGGATTTTGTTGTGAGGTTTTCAAGTCGTGTAAACGTGGGCATTTAGTGTTTAGACTACGACAGAGGTTGCTGGATAATTGAGAGCGGATAGAATGCCCTTATTGATTATCTCAAATTAAAAAAAAAACGTAGAGTGGATTAAAAAAAAAACTTAATCGAAAACTGGTAGCAAAAACAGAATCTAAGCCAACGGACTGCCGGGGAATCTACAAAACCAGAAAAATATTGTACTAGGACAACGGATATCGTGAAAACCGTATAATCTACCAACTGTTAGCTTGAGACTGCCAACTCGCTAACAATCTCGACGTATTCAGAAGTGCCGCTTTCTGTTTCAAGCCCTTGTTGCAACTGCATAACGAGAGCATCTTCAAGAGTTGTTCGGGGCTTTTGGCTATTAGTCCCTTGTTACAACAATCGGATATGGTAACGACGTCTGCATTTTTTTGAACTCTCAACTACTAGGTACTTAGAAGATAGATACCTCAACATTTGGCTTCCGGAAGTAACGTACACCTTTTTCACGGATGGGAAATCATCAAATAACTTGTTCTTCTCTGGGCGGAGCGGAAAGGAGTGTCAGACTCTTACTGACTAAAACCTACCCGTGTTCCTCCTAATGCCATTTAGCTTCCAGAGCTTCGGTGACTCTTTCGAATAAATTTCCAACAAGTAACGTACACCTCCAATAGTTAATTTTGTTGTGTCTTAATAATGAGGACGGATAAACACTTGTAAGATCAATACTAATATTATGAAGCTATAGAGTTTGTTTGTTTGGTTGAACGCGCTAATCTCAGGAACTGCTGGTCCAAATTTAAGCAAACATTTGCTTGTCTTGGATAGGCTGTATAACATCACGCTACGACCAATAGGAGCAGAACATTCATTCATTGCGTGGGTCGCTAGTACAGGATAAATATAATAGAAAAGATAAAGGCAATACTGTCTCTTTAGTCTAATGGTTACAAGCTGTGCTACTTGAGGTTCTGGCTTAGATACCTCGGAAATTCCTGGTTAATCGCAATGAGGCCTCCATTATATGGGACTTAAACATAATCAGATAAAATGTGATTGTGTGTTTCCCATAGCCACACCTCTGCCTAACCCTAAATTAATACAAGTGTAAATTTGAAAATGAAAATAATATATCTAGTTTTAATTTCCGCGAATATTAGTGGGTTGCAGGTATGCACCTCCCTCCCGCCCGCTATATTATGCACATGCAAGGTTACAAGGCAAATGCAAGGATTTTATGCACATGCAGGAAGGCAAAGCAAAACCCAACACCATTACCGACACGTGTTTCGCCTCTCCACGAGGCATCCTCAGGGGACGTGTTGACTCGCTGACCCACTAATACCCACCCACCAACCCACAAACCACCCCACCCACCCCAACCCACTAATATTCGCGGAAATTAAAACTAGATATATTATTTTCATTTTCAAATTTAAAATGGATTTCCGCAAAGTAACGCCTTACTCAATCAATTTTAACACAAGCGTGTTGTTATGTCACAAAACGTTACTCTTTAACATCTGCAGAAGATACTTGCAATGGTATTGTAAACTTTTCTCCCATTCAATCCTTTGTAAAAATAACCCTCCCAACAACGTCCAAGTGTCCCCCACATAGACTAGACTACAAAACTATCCCAGGTTTCTACTGGATATCTGGATAAAGTTAGTGTGGCCGAGACTCACGTAAATAAGGAGTAGAAAAGAGCGGCCAGACGTTGGCGGGGTGCAACTCGCGCGGTTATTGTACACTTTTATATTAAAACTGTTCGAGAACTGGGTGGAGGTAAGATGAAAGTCTGTAAAGCACTGTTGCGTTGTTCATTTTGAGCATGGTGAAGATTGAGCATTTCTATTGATAGACTGCTTTGGACAGATCCGTATATAAACATTCTCTTTAAGAAACTCATGCAATTCAAATCGCGCCGCACGGTGGTAGACAATACAAAACTTTTAACAATTACCTTAGATTATTGTTATTAGTTTTATAACTAGCAGTGGCCAGCGGTTTCACCTGCGTAATTCCCGTTTTCGTGGGAATACGGGGATAAAAGTATAGCCTATATTACTCGACGATAATGTAGCTTACCATTGGTGAAAAAATGGCAAAACTCGGTCCAGTAGTTTCGGAGATTATTCGATAAAAACAAACAAACTTTTCCTACCACTTTCGCCTACCATACTGTAATCTTTTAAACTAAAGGTTGACTGGTAGAGAATGCCTTGTTGCATTAAATCCGCCCATGTACCACGATTGTACATAAAGTTTAAATAGGCTTTTTCCCGTTTTCGCACGGAAACGGGAACTAAGCGAGTGAAACCACGGAACGCTGCTTGTTATATTATATAATAATCTGAAGTGATTCTCTTTCTTCCCCGTTTGAAAAGTACTTGTACTTATTAAGCTAAGTGCAACTTCAAACAGTTTAATTAACCATCATCTCTCTTCCTCAAACCACAGTTTACATATTATTCCTAACAGCTTTGAAGAGTTTTCCTCAGACTGAAGGAACCGAAGTTATTTCCTAAACGTCACAAGTTGGCTAACTTGGGCACTTACTTAGATTTACACAAATATGTGAACGGATGGCGACGACCGCAGGCATCTATCTGTGAGGCGCTACCTAACTATTTGAGGGGGACTTGGCTCCAGTTTAACATTGTACCTAAGTAACAGTTACAAATCAGAAGGTATGATTTTTTAAACGAACAATAATCTTGATTGTAATCCCCGACGCAAAAAAGAGGTGCGTGTTTGCCTGTATGTGGCACCGTAGTTCTTTAACGGGAGCACCACCCTGTATGCTCAACTGGGTGCTGGGTAATTATAAATCTATACTTATAATAAATCTGTAGAGAGGTCAATTCTGTACAAGGAATATATTTTCAAAATAACTATCAGGGGGTGATTAGTGATCGATACTGGTGCCAAAAATGCAATCAGTAGAATTTTTGTCTGTCTGTCTGTCTGTCTGTCTGTCTGTCTGTATGTTCTTTATAGAAACAAAAACTACTCGACCGATTTTAACGAAACTTGGTGCAATTATTCTTCATACTCCTGGGCAGGTTATAGTATACTTTTCATCACGCTACAATCAATAGGAGCAGAGCAGTGAAGGAAAATGTTGGGAAAACGGGAGATGTTACTCCATTTTTTAACCACTGAACGGATCGGGCTGAAATTTGGCATGCAGGTAGATGTTATGACGTAGGCATCCGCTAAGAAAGGATTTTGATTAATTCTACCCCCAAGGGGATAAAATAGGGGATGAACGTTTGTATGAAACTTTGTCAATTTTAAACCGATCGGGCTGAGAGATTCAAAATCAGGGGTAAAGTAACTATTCCACGCGGACGAAGTCGCTGGCAGAAGCTAGTGTACAATAAAGCTGATGTGCTTGATCAGTCTTCCAACCACATCTGTATCTCGAGAATCTGAGCTCTGGTCCTATCGAGACCATCAATATAAGGGTTTGAAAATAAGACGGAAAGCTTCGTGAAAAGGCAGGTAGCCCCGTTGCCTTTGGCTAGTCTTGCTCCCAGATAAGTTACATTAGTAGTCTTATTTACAAAAAAAAAAAAAAAGTATTCTACCATAATAAATAACTGACTCTCAAAATTCTCTAACGAAAACATGCAATTAATTATTTTAATAAATGCCGATGCATATTATTAAGGGACCATCTAATTCATACCAGAAAACTAAATGTTTATACCACTTAGTATAAATATTAGACAAATATTTAAGTGATCCCTACCAACAGCGAAGTCTTAGCTAATAAGGTCTGTCTGTACTGTCCGTCACCACTTGAAAACTTAAGCCCCAAAACGCAATTTACAAACGAACGTAACTCCTCTCTCAATTGTAAGCTACAAACAGATACCATTTAAATCCCCGGATACCCTCCAAGTTTCAGCTAATAATTTATTAAAAATGTAATTAAGGCGTCGGCAAACTGCCAACAAAAGGTTCGGCCATGGCAAAGGGCAAAATTTATCTAACACGTCTTAATCAGGCTTAACTGTACTCCTTTCAATTTCTGGCTAATTGTCGGCAATTACGATTGTGGGGGGCCTTTAAATCTGTAGGATTATTTCGAGAGCCTTTCAGATATCGATCGAGGCTCTATCGAATTGATATCGAGTAGCCTCTCGTGGCAGGGATTGCCATCGAGTTTGGGTCAGTGTCTGTTGAGCAAAACATAAAGGATCTTATCTTTTTCCAGGTGACTTGAGGGAGCTAATTCAGTGGCCGTGTTGCCGTAGAGGCAATCAAAGGCTTATATGTATCGTTGTGAGCTATTGTTTTTTTATTGTCTATACATCCCTACTAATATTATAAATGTGGTTGTTAGTCAGCCATTTTTCAACCTCTCAACGGATTTGAATGATATTTTGAACATGTACGCATTAAGTCTGCCCATGTACCAGTATTGTAAAGTTTAAATAAATAAACACGTATATTTTACACGAATTAAGAATAACAATAAAAATACTACATAGCACATCAGCAAGACAGGCTACATAGTAAACTCCTGGTAGCAACTTCCTGTGGATCATTTTCGAGTTTCAGTTGGGCGAACCAGCAGGTAACACAGCGTCCGAGTCTATTGTGAGCCACTTATTGTAAACGTGAAAATAACCAGTAAAACCCGTTATGTTGGAGAAAATATTATTGAACTAACAGCGCCCCGCTGTTTCACCCGCATAAGTTTCGATCCCGTGGGAATATCGGAGTAAAAATTTATCCTATATATTAGTTCTGGTTATAAACCATCAGTGTGCTAAATTTCATCCAAACCCGTTCAGTAGATTTTTTTCGTGAAAGAGTAACAAACATCCATCCATACTTACAAACTTTCGCGTTTATAATGTTAGTAGGATAAATCTTTTCTGCTTTTCCCAAAGCAATTCTTAAAAAAAAACTTTAGGGATATACACATTTCCTTAAAACATGGTGAATTAAATAGAAACGAGCTAACGTGTTAAAGGACTACGCATTCTTCACGCGCTACTTAGGATTGGACTAAGTGTAAGAGCTTTTAGATTTTAGACTCTGAACCTTAGAGTTAGGCTTCAGTTTAGTTTGTGATTTGTTGAATTGTATTAGGGACTGTGAGGGCAAATATTTGAAATCGTTTATCCTATTGGCTAAAAGGATAGAAGAACTGGATTGTCTAGAATTTAGTTCTGTGTTATCTAGCATTGAAGCCATTGTCGACTTTGTTTTGTTCTTTATTAAAAGCGTTTTATTTATTTTCACCGGATTTCAGCTGAAGCTAGGCACGCTTGGTTTTTATGGGAGCTATGGGAAGCGTGAAAAATGGCGCTTCTAGGTCCACCGAGTTCTGCCAATGTTGTGGTATTATTCGAGAGATTTACCGCGGCCTTGCAAGTGAAGGGCGTTTGAAGGAACACGGGTTTGTTTCACTCAGTACGAGTCTTTTAGATGACTTCCCACAAGAAAATCGGCTAAGTGCGAGTCTGACACGCACACCAAGGGCTCCGTATAAACTCGTACGGTCTATGTCGATAGTTCGTTAGTTACGGGAATCAGGTCTAGATTTTTTAGTGTACACTACCTACTGAAGTGTATAAACTAGAAAACGACTCTCATTATTATTATTATTGCTAGTCTGAAATGTCCCACTGCTGGGCAAAGGCCTCCCTCCACTCCTTCCACTTTTCTCGATCCTGTGCCACATCCTGTCTATTCCCAAGGAAGACATCCAAGTCATCCCGCCATCTCCTTCGTGGTCTGCCGCGGCCGCGTCTCGCGGTTTCAGGGCACCAATTTTGTGTTTTATAGGCCCACCGCTCGATAGACATACGGCAGACATGTCCAGCTCAATCCCATTTAAGCTTGGTAGCTTTCTGAGCCACGTCAACCATCTGTTTTTTTGAGCGCAGTATCGTGTTAACTTCAGATGTACGTCACGATCACTTCTTCAGCTGCAAATATGCATAAGCTTGTAATCGTATAAAGTGTTTTTTTGTTCTTTTTTATATGATAAAACTACAAATTAACCATTTTCAGACTTGCTAAATTTCATTATTCTAGGCCTACGGGAAGTACTTATACTATAGGTTTTGATTCCCTTGCGAGCGTCATAACATGCACCATAAACGGAGCATAAACGACCTTATCTTTTAGATTGCATAGATTTAGAATTTTGTTTCTTCACCTTTTTTTTGTATGGGAAATCATCAAATGACTTCTCCCGCTCTGGGCGGAGCGGAAGGGAGTATCAGACTCTTACTGACTAAAACCCACCTGTGATCCTTCTTCTGCCCTTTGCGTTCCAGGGCCGCGGTGACTCGTTCGAACAAATTCCGCAACCCTAGCAGGCACTGACCCTATGGGGCCCCGTCTTCTTTGCTGACGGCTCTTTGAGGCGCGCGTGGAACACCTGCCTGCTGCGGCCTGGTTGCTATCGGACGGCGAGCCACCCATAGCTCGCCATCCGCATGCCCGTGCCTACGGTGGCCGGCAATCGCCCTGCGTTTCCCAACGCCCGGGGCGTCTTCTTCTGTTGCGGAGTATTTGATATTAATTTAAACTTGATTCCTCCATGCGTTATTGAGATAAAGGGTCCTGGCAGAGGAACAGACGGATGACACAGTGAACCTATAACGGTTTTTGCCGACTGATGAGCTACGGAACCCTTAAGTCACCGAGTTCTCCATAGACTGTGGTACCTACTATAAACTCGACTTACATGTCCTGCAGTAGACACGACTGTAGGTAAGTACTTACACGTGCCCATGTTTGTCCTTCACTTGTCCTATTTCCATTATTTTGTAGTTTACCGGGGTGAAATATCTCTGAAACCCACACCAGCTAATCATCATGGCCGCATAGGTATTTATCTCATTTATAACTGTGCGTGACTACAGCCATTGTTGCTCAAAAGTGATTTTATTACCACTTGTCCTCATATAAATTTCGACTTTAAACACTGTGTGTTAGAGTACATTTTGTAACGGGTCGAATGTTAAATGTTGTCATGTTTATGCTGTATAACCCTGAAATTAGGAATGGGCAAACTAATCAAAAGACCATTATTAATTCGTCGTAGCGAAGACTTACTTTTTAAATAAAATTGTTGTTGAGTTATCGAAACGTGACTTGTCTTCGATTGTGACAGCTTTTAAAAGTTCCTAACGACTCTTTTGTGTTTGGAAACTCCTCATTCCAAAAGTAATTATGAAGGCTACCGCAGACAGGCGCAACGCGACCATGCGACGATCCATTTATTATAAAATGGTTCTACCTACGATCGTCGCACCGGTTATAGCATTGTCCAGCCGCACTTGCGTGTCTGTGCTTTAAGTTTATTTAAAATGAGTACTTGAAATGCTATTGATTGAATTAAATGGGCTCCTAAGACCTTATACTTTTCCAGTTAATTTTGCACCTTTAATAGCTTAAAAACCTATTGTCCTAAAATCTTTCCTATTGTAATTCTAATCTAATTCTAGCCAATCCACAAAATTAGTTTCAATCCAAAACTTGGCACCCAAAACAAGATAGTATACAACCCAAAACCGGAATAACAAACTATGAAACTACTTCATAAAACGGTCTAGAAGATTAATGTGACCTTGAGCTGACCTTGAAACTGCTTTGGGCTTGTTAACATACATAATATCAAGCTTAGTAACCTTCACCGACTCGGCAGAGTGGATGCTAGTGCCAAAGTAGTATTTGAACGATTGTTTGGCATAAATGTTGATAAAAAGTTGATCGAATTGCGCTTTTATGGCGGACTGCCAGTTTTTCACATTGTATTAGCTTTTGCTATGGGAAAAATGCACGTAGTTTAATATTCTGTAGCCTTGGTTCGTTTCCTGTGTGATTTCTTTAATAAAATAAACAGACGTAACTAATGATATGCGACACGATTTAAAACTTATAACTTAGGCTTAGGCTAGAGATGGAACACCGGGGTGGTTTTAGTCAGTAAGAGTCTGACAGAGTCCTCCGCCCGCCCCAGTATGGAGGACATCCATGAGGATTTCCCCCCGTAAAAAAAAGGCTAGACTTAGGCTAGGATATATTAATACGCATCTCATATATTTACACGAAAAATAATCGTCATTCATTAGCATTGTATTCGTTATTTAAATATTAGTTCATGCCTGTCGGTTTCTTAAGAGCGTGTACATACGCCGTATGGCATTTCAAACAAATTTTCAAGTCACTATTTTGCGAAATAACAGAACCGATTTTAATGAAACTTCTCACATATAAGCAGGATACATAGGTCTAACAAGTTATTTAAACACATATTCGAAATGTCTTATTTAAAAAAAGGTAACTGTAAATTTATGTTTGTATGGAAAATTTAAAATGGGTCTAATTTAACTGTAACACACTATCTATGTATGAAATTTGTATGAAATGCTGTACGGCGTATACGCTCTTAAACTCAGTTTTCTATTTATTATTTTAAGAAGAATATCTTGTTCCTAATAACCATATATAACTTTTATTTTCTGGATGGCAAATCATCAAATAACTTCTCCCGCTCTGGGCGGAGCGGAAGGCAGTGTCAGACTCTTACTGACTAAAACCCACACGTGTTCCTCCTAGTGCCATTTGCGTTCCAGGGCAGCGGTGATTCTTTCGAACAAATTCCGCAACAATCATAACTTACTTAACATTTCCAAACTAAGGTATTTGTGGGTCGTGAACATTTTCGCTATACCTGCCAGTAACAGCTGAAGCAGTTGCATGGGTGTTCGTTTCCGGAGCGTACGTTCCATAATTTGTAGTAAAACTTCATCTCTGTTACCTATCATGTAACTTTGTAACGATTACCAGGCATATAGAAAAAATACAAAAATTAACACATTAGGTACCAAGTAATAAACTCATAATCAGCTTTTTAACGTTCCCACTGCTGAGACACAGGCCTCCTCTCTAGAAGAGGGAATGGGCCGTAATCCACCACGCGGGCCCAGTGCGGGTTGGTGCTAGGACATGCTGGTTTCCGCACGATGTTTTCCTTCATCGTTTTGAGAGCAGTTGTGATGAAATTAATTACACAAAGCAATGCGCCTGACTGGGTTTGAACCCGTGACCTACAATTCGTAAGTGGGGGCCGTTACCACTTGGCCACCTCTGCTCTCGTAATAGTAATAAACTCACTTATGTTATATTTAAAACTATACAGTATACTATACAGTCAAATAACCAGTCTATTTATAGAACCTTGACATCCATCCACGCTCGATAATGCCTTGCAGGTCATTGTCATTTACTTTTACTGTTGAGTATGACGCGCATACAGGGTGCGTTTTATTTAACTGGAAATCTTTTAGATATTCAAAATATTAGATAGATGTATAAGTATATATATAGATAAATTATTTAATTGGATCACAACAAGATCACAGTACAGTAACAGCTATCTAATCCATCTGTGACATATACCTCAGCTGATACTTAAAATCGAATTTATTTTTGGTTTTGTAAATTACTGTGTGGTTTTCTTGTAAGAGGTTTATCAATAAACGGCCACCAACTATAAGTTATGATTAAACCTTTTCCCTACATGCTCTATCCTAAATGCTAACAAACGAGTATGAGATCCACCTACAAATATCGGTAAAGCCAAGTGACGAGCGACTTATCCCGGACCCGTGTGAGTGCACCTCAAACAACACTCTCTGCCGACGAAATCGACTTCACTTGCAGCTTTTACTCGCGACTTCCACTTGCCTAGAGGATATAATTTATTAGCGACGGCGATGGTCGCATAGTAGGCAAAAGTTTTTTAACGAATTATTTCTTTCCCTGAACGATTAATTTGAAAAAGGTACATATATTAAAAGTCGCCCTGTATAAAAGATATTACTTTTAAATCCTTTTATTATTTTTCATTTCCACAGCATTAGCATTCGCAGTTACTTTAAATGTACCTATTTATGTATTAGTAGAGGGTAAGTTCCTTAATTCATGAAGATATATACAGTTTCTTAGTATTTGTTGCACACAATATGAATGGATGGCCATGTAACTTGAATAGATAATATGCATGTCAGTTTTTTATTTGTTAAATCACTTCTTGTTAGTTCTAGTGAACAAATATGAAGAAAAATATAAAATATCTTCTTCATCAACATTAGAAAGAGAAGTCCGATGTGTAACAACCAAAGCCGTGGTAACGTCACACGTAAGTACACATCTGCCATAAAAAGCGGCGTTTTCTCGAAAGGGAAAAAGATACTTAGGTATTCGTTTAACATTTCGATGTTCTGTTTTCACTGTTAGTATTGTGTTTCGATAAACTGGTTAGAAAATAAATGTCATGCATGAACATTGGATTTTCTGAAGGACATGTCAGATTGGAATGGAAAGCGAAATGTTGTAAATGAAACAACGCAACAAATGATCAACAAAAAATACCACATATGGGGTCAACTTTTCTTATAATAAGAGCTAAACAAATACATTCTCAGCATAAATCAAATTCCATTCATTTGTGTACGAGTTATCCGTCTGAACAGTCCATTTACACTGGAAGCCAAAGTTAATTGTCACAATGACATAACATTTGGGCGAGTCACACTTTGTATTCACTGGCTTACACTGCCGTGCATTATAACAGTGTCGAATGTGATATATATTTTTCTTTTTTGTGAAAGGCTGAAATGGGACTATTTTATTGCAACGAAATAGAATAGGGCTTTTTGGTTATTCGATTGCTGGGAGGGTTATGATTTAGAAGTATGTCTATAGGTGAGTTCATCTGGTCCTTCGTAGCTTTTAAACTGCTTATAGAATTTGTATATGAATTGTCGTTGAATTTTTATGGGTGCTCCGTGAGGAGACCTAAGCTTATGTACTCGTACCTAAGTAAATACGCTTTATAACGTCTCCTTAAAACTTATACATAAAAAGCGAAATAAACACATCAAAAGTATCTAGGGATCAACATATATTTTTGCAATAACTTTTCTCCTGATTGATATTAATTAAAATTTTCTTTAAGGATTCATCAAATAAAGTGTTTTCGTTTGTCACAGTAACGATAAACCAAGTCACCTTTGCATTAATAAAGAAATTTGCCATTTTCCTAATAAAGGGATTTTTGACATTTGAACCACTAACATTAAAGTTCGAAAAAAAGACTGAAATAACAGTTTTCTTTAAAATTTTATTGGGTAACTTAAACAATTAATAATCCGTGTTTCTACCGCGAACACTAACAACACAAGAACATCGGTTTGGCATACTCAAAATGAGTTCATCCAAATCACGCTGTGGAATGGCCGCCCATGTTCGTTGCAACAACAAAAAAAGGTCTTCTTGCGACTGGATACCCTCCATATTCGGCAGAGCTCTTCGCTTACCTTGGCTGAGCGCCATGGAGGACGGTATCGCTGCACCACACGGAGACAAGACCGATACATTCAAATCTTAACTCGAAGAGCTCCAACAATAACCGCCATGATGTTAGCCGTGAGGCTTCATCACTCTTCAGGGAACTTAATTAGCGACCAAACAGTCAGAAACCGCTTGCATGAAGTGAACCTTCATTCCCGAAGACCGCTACGGGTACCACCTATAGCAATGCACAATCGTAGGATTCGATATCAATGGGCTCTTGAACACAGAAATTGGGCAGAAGAACAATGGCGTTTCGTGTGCTTTTCTGATGAGTCTCGTTTTGGTATGAGACCGGATACAAGACGTATACGACACTGGAGAACCCCTGGACGCCAACAGCGATTAAAATCCTGCCAGGAAGTCCATCCTTATAGTGGTGGAACCATCATAGTATGGGCGGGTATTTGGATCGGCGGAAGAACTGAGTTGATTTGGATCAGAGGCAACCTCAACGCTCAAATTTATGCTGAGACGATTGTATCAGACGTCATCGTTCCTCTACAAGTGCAAATCGGTCCCTTATTTCAGTTAATGCATGATAATGCACGACCGCACACCGCAAGAGTTGTAAGACAGACTCTCGCCGCAGCTAACATCAATGTCCTGCCCTGGCCTGCTCAGTCGCCAGACTTGAACCCGATTGAGCATGCATGGGATATGCTACAGAGAAGAGCTCTGCCGAATATGGAGGGTATCCAGTCGCAAGAAGACCTTTTTTTGTTGTTGCAACGAACATGGGCGGCCATTCCACAGCGTGATTTGGATGAACTCATTTTGAGTATGCCAAACCGATGTTCTTGTGTTGTTAGTGTTCGCGGTAGAAACACGGATTATTAATTGTTTAAGTTACCCAATAAAATTTTAAAGAAAACTGTTATTTCAGTCTTTTTTTCGAACTTTAATGTTAGTGGTTCAAATGTCAAAAATCCCTTTATTAGGAAAATGGCAAATTTCTTTATTAATGCAAAGGTGACTTGGTTTATCGTTACTGTGACAAACGAAAACACTTTATTTGATGAATCCTTAAAGAAAATTTTAATTAATATCAATCAGGAGGAAAGTTATTGCAAAAATATATGTTGATCCCTAGATACTTTTGATGTGTTTATTTACATAGGTATGTACATGTGTATGTCGAATTCGTATAAAATTGAAGGTTCTTAAAAATAAATAAAATTAACATAATTTTCTGGCTGGAAACTTGCTGGCTGACTAACTGTTGCCTCGCATTTTACTCATCTGAACCTATTTAGCGCAGCCGTGAGACACATCATGTTATTAAATAAAATTAAGTCTATTTATTTTTTTCCTATATGGTGAATGTTTTCTTTCTTTTCTTTTGTTTGTGGGAAACCTAAACCAATTTAAATTTGGAAAAAACTTTCGGTTAATGTCCAATAAATAACAAGCGATTACTATGAATAGTTTGATGATTCGAGATGGAGATGTTTTGGAACCATGACTTAGTTAATATGCCTCAAACTCAGGCCACAATACTGAGTCGCTGTTGAACCGCTACAAAACGCGTTGTGATATGACGTTGTCGATATTTTCCCCAGAGGGACACCCCCCGACACTGTGTTGTGAACCTAGCTTTAGACGCCGCGCATTCCTACCCTCGACGTCATCCGTAAGTCATGAGAGCCTCCCAAGGAGTGACGAACGCTCTTAGTAAATGACATTAAATATTATAGACATGCCAGCGGGCATGTCTATAATATTTAATGTCATTTACAAACGAGTAGTATTGTGTTAGCGATTATAAATTTGCAATATCGTTTCTCTTCGTTCTACATAATCACTTAATCAACTAGCATCGCCCCGCGGTTTCACCCGCGTAGTTCCCGTTCCCGCGGGAATATGGGGATATAATATAGCCTTTGTTCATCGGAGATAGTGTAGCTTCCCAACAGTGAAAGATTTTTTCAAATCGGTCAAGTAGTTTTGAAGCCTATTCAATGAAAACAAACAAAAAAAAAACAATCAAATCTCCTCCTCCTCTATATAATATTAGTGTAGATAGATTGATGCCTCTAAACAAGTTAAAGATTTTTGTTTAAAGAATTATTTATGAACTTACTTTATTATTTATCTGCTTTTTTTTTGAGAATCTTACATCAAATAAACACTATGACAGAGTTTGGCCAGCCCCTCGTAGCTACCCACTTATTATTCTCCTCTGACGACACTCCAGAGACGTGTCTCGAGATTACAGTATGAAAATAAAATATTCATTTTCAAATCTATTGCATTCTGATCAAACAGCTCCACACAAAATTTACTGTCGCGACAAGATTCAGACTACAGTTCTCAAAAGTTCAAGTAAAGATGACGTCAACGTATTAAAATTCATATAACGTTGAATACTTTCATTTTGTCTCGAAAAATTCTAATATAGAAGGGAATCGAGTTACATTTGCTCGAAGAATATTAATTTGAGCTCGTTTTGTTGAGTTATTTCAATAAGTTATATTAGTTTCACCTGGTCTGCTCATTGATATTGCTTCGTTGGATTTTACGACTGATTTAAATATACAGATATTAGAGAGATATACATATTTTACTCCAGGTCCAAGCACTAACGCTGGGACAGCTCGACTTTATCATCTTTTCATTTCTTAATCAATGGACTCTCCCCCACTTCCCCTTATGCAAAGGTATGCCTAGCGTTAACGAGGTCGCTACTAGCATACTGGGAAATAAATTGTAGATTTTTTTTTGTTTTAAACGCTTCACTTTTTTAGCTTTCTGTGGATGGCTTTGATAGAGCAATGATAAATGTAAAATGATTTTAAATCACGGGTGTTGGTGTTTTATCTATTTATTACACACACATTTTGTAACGGAAATGTGTACGATCGTATTTTGAAAATCTGCCTCTGCTCATTTTAATGAACAACTTTCTTTTTGGAAGTCATACGACTAGTCTACTCGACTTCAAAAAAAAGAATGTATTTGTTTGTAATAATGAAAGGATGTGTAATGTATGGTATAATAACTAATAGTATAATATCACTTGAAATAACGTTCACATGATATAACTTTCATATGCTATAAAAAACAAATACTTATGTATTATATAGATTTAATTTTATAATTCAGTATAACGATCATTTTATAAAACTTTTATTTGACCTAATATTCATATTATAAACTAATTTTCTAAGCTACACCGTTCTTAAGAAAAACAAATTATTATAACCTAACCTCCAAACATTAAAGTTGCTTCTGAACGGTCTGGGCTGCGGGAAATGCAACCCCTTCGTCTTTACGTAACAAGGGATAGGCATCCATTGCTCACCTCTGCAGCTTCAGCTTGTTGGTTGCCACCGGCGCCCAACCTCAGCCACTGCGGCTCGCACGGGAGTCTTTGCTTTGTTACAGCGTGCAGGGGTTGTTCTCCCTCGCAACAAAAGAAGACGCCGCGGGCGTCGAGAAACGCAGGGCGATTCCCGGCCACCGTAGGCGCGGGCCTGTGGATGGCGAGCTATGGGTTCGCCGTCCGATAGCAACCAGGCCCGAGTCGACAGCGCGTCATGTTCTACGCGCGCCTCAAAGCCCGTCAGCAAAGAAGACGGGGCCCCATAGGGTCAGTGCCTGCTAGTGTTGCGGAATTCGTTCGAAGGAGTCACCGCGGCCCTGGAACACAAAGGGCACAAAAAAGAGGGTTGTTCTCCCTTCGCGCTTCCGGATTTTATATACACATTAGGTGTAGCGGCCAAAAGACTACGTGAAGTTGGGTTGCCTCGACCTATTTAATTACAAGTAAAAGTTTCCAAATTATATTAAACGTTACTTATCGATTTTGAATTTTATAGTGACTGAATGGAATATTATTTCAAATATTCATTAAACCATATACATAAGATTTGGTAAAATGAAATTATATCAATTATTAATCATATCATTTGGATATTAAATAAGAAGTATATAAATGTAATAAAGTCATATGATCACTACAACTTCTGTTATTTTTTCAAACGTTAACTGATCATCAGCTGATGGATGGTGACCTAACTATATCTTGGTATTGTTACGAGCTTCGGGTTCGTTACAATTAAAATCAGCCGATTAATTAAACAAAGATGACACTTTAATTTACACCACACTAATTACACTATAAACTCACTAATATCAAAACACAATCGCACTATTAATCACTTGAGTTCGCAGTCGAAGATCGCTCTCGAAGTTATCACTTGTATCGCAATTCCAATACTGACTCGGTCGGCACATGTGCCGGCCTTATATAGGGCACCGAGTAGCACTCCAGAAAGTTCGCGTACATATCGGTCGCGACCGACCAAGGTCCGAGAATTCTAGCATAGAAAAATCTCGAAGGTCCCCGACTTCAATAGTTCTGCTACTCGATACTAGATGGCGCTAGTAGTACCAAATGCAACTATCTTCGTTGTTTAATTCTGGCGCGCAACACTGCCCCCTCCTAAGACATGCTCGTCCCGAGCATTATCAGCGCCATAATAACGCGCCAGTCGATCAACATGAACAATCTTAGGAGCGCTTCTTGTACTTTTTTGTATACGGTAGGTTACGTCATTGATCTTTGTCACAATCCGGTACGGTCCGTCCCATTTAGCTTGAAGCTTAGGAGATTTCCCTTTGCTGCGAACTGGATTGTGCAACCACACTAGTGAACCTTCCTCGAACCCTTTATTGTTCATTTTGCGGTCATAGCGGGTTTTCATCTTTTCAGACATTTGCTGGCCCGATTGTCTGACGTGCTCATGAATGTCGTTCATTTTGTTCCGCAAGTCATTCGCATAATCGGTTATACTGCGTGGTATTCCGGTGATCAGGTCTGCAGGTAGCCGCAATTTTCTTCCAAAGTTTGCGAAAGCTGGTGTCACTGACGTGCTTTCATGAACAGCACTTCGGTATGACAGCAAAAACGGTTGTATGTGCTTGTCCCAATCCCGTTGCCGGTTTTCCACAACTTTGGCCAAATATCTCTCCAATGTCTGATTAAATCGTTCCACCATTCCATCCGATTGTGGGTGGTAAGAAGTTGTCCTCGTTTTATAAGTACCCATCACTCGGCAAGTTTCCTGGAATATTTGGGACTCAAAATTCCTTCCTTGATCGCTGTGAATCTCTAAGGGTACTCCAAAACGACAGAAGACTTCATGAACTAGTTTATCCGCAACTGTTGAAGCTTCTTGGTTTGGAATGGCGAAGACTTCCGGCCACTTAGTGAAATAATCCATAACCACCATGAAATACTTGTTACCACTTTCACTTTCCGGAAACGGTCCCGCAACGTCTAGCGCTATCCTTTCCCATGGTGCACCAACATTGTACAATTTCAATGCACCTCTGCTACGAGTCTGAGGTCCTTTTACAGCCGCACAACTTGTACACTTGCGACACCAGTCCTCGTCATCGTCACGACAGTGGATCCAGTAAAACCGTTCCCGTATCTTCAGTAGAGTTCGTTTAACTCCCATATGGCCTCCTGAACAACCATTATGGTACAGCTGTAGAACATCCGGTACTTTAGCTTTAGGGACAACCATTTGCAAATGACAGTTGTCTCCCCGAGCATTTTCCCATTTACGGCACAGGACTCCATCCTGAATCACTAAGCTGTCCCATTGGGCCCAATAGCTTTTTGTGATTGAACTCATCGCTGAGACATCACTCCACGTAGGCTTCGGAGCACTGGCCTTCATCCACTCCAGGATCGGCTTGATGTCCAGATCATCCTGCTGTGCACGTTCCAAGTTTTCCTTCCACTCGTTACTAAGATCTGTCTTGATCATCCTCACAGGTACGACTTCCTTACCCTCTTGCCGAGTACAATGCTTGCAGTCTTCAGAGCAAGGTCTTCTTGATAATGCATCTGCGTTGCCATGAATTTTCCCACTGCGATGTTCAATCACATAGTCGTATTCTTCCAATCGCTGTCCGCGATTGTCAGCCGCTCTACCTGCTAGAGGTCGGCTATCTGCCCTTTGAGCAGTTCGTTTAGGGCAACTGGGCCTCAAGTGGCCCCTTTCACCACAGCCGTAGCATCTAGGGCTGCGCCTTTTAAAACGGTCGCCAACAGTAGCCGCTGCAACCTCTCTGACGCGATGGGAACGATAATCCTGCCACGCTGCTTCCACCTCTAATGCATGTGCCAAGGCGTCTTTAAGTTTCTCATGATGCCCGAGCCTCACGGCAGCCCTTACTTCAAGGTCGCGGATGCCGTCGATGAATGCCTGCACCAGGTTCCCCTGAATGAGCGCAGGTACAGACTGGTATGCTTTTCTAACAAGCTTCTCCACTTCGAGGGCCCACTGCTGCAGGTTTTCACCGCTGCGTTGCACGCGATCCTTCAGCTGTGCCCGAAACACGTGTTCTAGATGAGCGTCGCCATACCTAGCTTCCAGTGCCTCAACCAGCTGCTCGTAAGTCACCTCGTTACCGAGGGCTTCTAGGATAGTGAGGGCCTGGTCGCGGAGGCCTAGGGTGAGAGCAGTCATGGCCTGATCCTTACTCCACCCGTTCGCCTTCATAACAGCCTCAAATTGCATTTTGTATGCCGACCAGGAAGATGTTCCATCGAACGGCGGCACTTTGAATCCACGTGGCGAAGGAGTAGTTGCTACGGAGGTTGCAATTCCATCTCCTACTTTAAGGTTGTCCAGCGTTTTCCTCACGTCAACTATCACGTTGTCCACTCGATGATTAATTTGGTCGATACGTGATTCAGCTTCCGTCAGGCGGTTCTCGTGCTGAACCACCTTATCTTTGACAATCTTAATTTCTTTGCCGAAAGTGGCATGCAGATCCTTCATGAGGAACATCTGCTCTTCCTGGCGGCGCGCCTGCTCCTCCTTGTCACGTTGGAGCTGTTCTTCCAACCGACGGGCCTGTTCCTCCTGGCGGCGAGCCTGTTCTTCCTGGCGGCGAGCCTGTTCTTCCTGGCGGCGGGCTTGTTCCTCCTTATCACGCTGCAGCTGCTCTTCTAAACGACGGGCCTGTGCCTCTTGTCGGCGGGCCTGTTCCTCCTGGCGGCGGGCCTGCTCCTGCAGCATCAGCATCAGAGCAGCAAAGTCTGGTGCTGATGATGATGCTGGAGCGGCGGTGGACGAGCCGGCCTCTAAGGTCGCCAGCTGTCTCTCCGTAGCCTGCGGCGTTGCACTTCCAAAACGCCTCTGGTCCGTCTCTTGCTGGCGTTGACTACGGGTACGGATACCCTCCGTGTCGTCCTTTGGTAGAATCGGCATCTTTTAAATCCACTCTTCTGACACCAATTGTTACGAGCTTCGGGTTCGTTACAATTAAAATCAGCCGATTAATTAAACAAAGATGACACTTTAATTTACACCACACTAATTACACTATAAACTCACTAATATCAAAACACAATCGCACTATTAATCACTTGAGTTCGCAGTCGAAGATCGCTCTCGAAGTTATCACTTGTATCGCAATTCCAATACTGACTCGGTCGGCACATGTGCCGGCCTTATATAGGGCACCGAGTAGCACTCCAGAAAGTTCGCGTACATATCGGTCGCGACCGACCAAGGTCCGAGAATTCTAGCATAGAAAAATCTCGAAGGTCCCCGACTTCAATAGTTCTGCTACTCGATACTAGATGGCGCTAGTAGTACCAAATGCAACTATCTTCGTTGTTTAATTCTGGCGCGCAACAGTATGAAAACGCTTATACTAATATGATAAAACAGGGAAGCATTACGACACGTAAGTAACTCCATCCGTGTTTAATATGTAGGCGGAAAAAACGAACTTGAGGGATTGAGATTGAGAATAATGTCAATTTCAACATTGTTCTAAATGTCACGTTAATATTTCACGTTTCGTTGCTTGCTATTCTAGAATTTCTTGGAATGACTTCGACAGATTTTTGACTATCACATTCTGATGCGTAAATGATTAGTTGACAATTTATCGAGAGTTTACAATCTCTCAAGATATTTTATAATTTTACGTATTTTACAATTATCCGGTGACATGAACAAAGTATTACCAACACAACAATACGTAGGTTAAATGTAAAATAATACCTTACCAAAAATGGTTCCAGTTTGAGGTAACCCGTAGTTAAAGTAATCCAAAACGCGAGTCCTAAAACCATCTCCCATTATCCATCCTGCAATTGAGGTCACGTTCTATAATCCCCACATGCGGGTGTCCCCTCAGCACGTAGGCCGCACCCCTTGACACGCCACTGTGTAGGGCTCTCCAGTCGGCTCAAGGGTCAACACTCGGGCGCCGACAAATACCCGTGAATTTCTCTTTGTTTGATGTATGATGAACTGAAATGCCCGGCTTTAGGATTGAAGGTTTCTTTTTGAGGCGATTATTTATCTGTGCGCTGTCGTTATTTTGTGGGATTGTAGTCTACCTACTACTATAGCTACATTAGTAGTAGCTAGTTCAGATTTTTTTACATACACATTAATTAAGAGTGAATGAGTCTTTTTCATCTATTTATCCTTTTTCTCACTGGCAAAGGCCTCCCTCTCCTTTTTCCACACTGATCTGTCCGTTCGCTAGTTCGGGCCAGTCTTAGATAAATCTTGTTTTTATTTTTTCAGTTCACTTTTTGATATGACAAGCGTGTTTTTTTTAAATTATTGTATTTCATTCCATACCTTTTTCGCTATGTACTTAGCAAGCTTTAGACGATGATAGTATATGTCATATTATTTTCATGAAAACAAAATATTTTCGTTTTAATTGATGAACCATGGCTCCCCTTTTTAATAAAATATTAAATGTTCAATAGCCAATGTTACCCGGGATAACTCGACGCTTCTATCGATACAAATACATCAATATCAATTAAGCCGTTTAGATGTTATGGTAGAATAAAGAAACTCACAAATATACATACATAAATGAACCCTGAAAATATAAAACTCCTTTTTTGGGCAGTCCTGTAAAAAATACCTTTTATACAAACACACACATGTAAATAAAAACGAAATTTGACTTTAACTTACAAGCCAAAAAGGTATGAAATAAAAAACAAATAATTAAAAGAATAAAAAAACACGCGTGACTAGTCAAAAAGTGAGGTTAGCCGAAGTATATAAAACGACCCGGATATAATGATCTTAACGAAAACTGATAACAAACAATTACGTATAAAATATGTAAATTTTATTCAGAGTCAATCTAGTCGTTAATACAGGGTATTTAATGTAGCCGACTTTCTAAGGGTTTAGATTAGCGAAGTTGGGTTCATAGCATAATCGCTAATTGACTTTTAAATTAATTAAGTAAGGGACTTTGAGAAATTGGTGTAATGTCACTGAAGACTAAGTGAGGTCGTGGGTTTGAATCCAGCCTGTTGCTGTACTGCTACATTACTGGCGCAAGTATAATTAGATAAGACAGTGGCACTGATTACTGAAAAGTGTTGAAATCTTGTGTCTCTGATTCTGATGGTGGTATAAGACCTCTTTTTGTAACCAATCTCAAAGTGGAATACGTTCAACAATATATATATAGGATGTTCGAAGAAGTACGTGGTCATATTTAAGGATGAAGTTTCGTATCTGATATATAGTAAAAAACTAACAAAAACGAGAAAAACTTTTTTTCGAAAATGCCCAAACAAATGGTCTTTTTTTGAAAATGTTCAATTATAGATACGATGCTGCTTCGAATCTATGTTTGAAATAAAATAAATGCCATCTGTGAAAAGTCTTAGAAATCTCATTTACTTGAAAAGTTATTATTTTTGATGATTTTGTCTGTTTTTCTAGTATATACATTTTGCTACTGTTTCTTTATTGTACTTCAGACACAGAGCAGCAACCTTAAATATAGCTTCACACTTGAAACGTTATAATAGTTTAATTGTTTAGGGAATGTTTCAAAAGTGATCTCATTTACACATGGTGTGGATCTCATGGTTAGTTCTGGGGATAAATTTGTATTATTTAGTCTAATTAAATTTGTAAAGTTAGAATTACTTCGTATAATCACAAGATACCTGTAGTGTTTTTTTTTGACGACGCGGTTGGCGCATTAGTCGCAGGTTCGATCCCCGCGCGTTGTGGAATTTGTTGGAAAGAGTCACCGCGGCCCTGGAACGCAAAGGGCACTAGAAGGATCACGGGTGGGTTTTAGTCAGTAGAAGTCTGACACTCCCTTCCGCTCCGCCCAGAGCGGGAGGGGTAATTTGATGATTTCCCATCCAAAAAAAAAGGGTTGGATGCCCGCACGGAACAAATGTTTTTATGGCCTACAGATAATTGTTCCGGGTCTGGGTGTCTTGTGTATGTGAGTTTACATGTTTGTGAACGCACTCACGATACAGGAGTAAATCATAGTGTGGGGCAAGGATTTTTAAAAAGAAAAAGATTTTTAACCAATGGTTAATCAGTAGAGAATGCCTTGTTGTCTTTAGTCTGCCCATGTACCATATCAACTTTAAATAGATAATTATATTCCTTATGTTTTCTAACTACACTATACGATATCTCTAACATATTACATATTTAAAAACAACGACAAGCTTTATACATATCCAGCTAAAAACTATACGAAATAAAGTCCTGCCAGCCTGAACTTTATCCATGGCCACGAAACCAACATTTTCTTTCAACACAACATTCTGTGTCGCCGTAACACAGTGGGGTAACATAGCGCTTCATAACATAGCGTAGCATAATATAGCAAAGCGTAACATAGCGGCTTTAATTTCAGCACATTCGGATGCAGACACTGGAGTAATGAAACCGCATTCAAGTCGCAAACAGTGACAACTCAAATAATAATACTCTTTATACAGAATAATCACCATGTTCTGCAGTTAGCACCACTGGTTTTAGAGTAAAGTATGTTAATACTGTTAAAGAATATGAGCTTTTAAATTAACTCCGAGGATCTAGTCTCATTAAACCAAAGGTTGATTGGGAGAACATGCTTTGTTGCATTTAGTCCAGGACTGGACTGGACTTGGCCTCACCCAGTAGTGGTGGGTGGGTAAACAAAAACTTTATTGAGTGGTATTAATTATTAAGTTTCTATTATTAAGTGGTATTAATTTGTTTAATTATTTTTGACCGCCCGCACAGAGCGAGGAAGTCGTTTGATGATTTCCCATCAGAAAAAAAGTGGATATATAGCACAAAATTCTTAAGGTCGCATTTTTGTCTACTACTAGGCACACATTTTGATGTGTAAAGAGTGTGTTGACAACACAGTACTAAGTATGAATATTAAGTAAAGTGTGGCAATGATGCCCAAGCATTATATTCTACAAGGGTGCTACGCCGTAGCAGCTAGCACGCGAGCTGCGGCCTACGCGGCTACGGTTTCGTAGCACGGTAAATTAAGCATAAGTTATTATTTCATTTATGAAATTGGTTTCTTTTGGTTTTTTAGTGTTTACCAGTCTTACCAAATGGTGTCGTGTTACCCAGCAAGTGGGTTGCAGATTACTAGTAGACAGTCACTAGATGATAAATACTACGTCAACATTTGCGATAAAGCTAGACAAATTATGATGCTACAAGTATTTTTGCCTACATCTAACAGTTTTATTAACGATCAATTGATGCTCACAAATTGACACACATTCAACAAACAATGAATCTATAAAAACGCATAAAAAAAACTTTCACAAACCATAACAAAAAATCTTTCCATACAATACTCATAGAACAAGCCAGACCCTTCAGTCCGAATGAATAACATGTTCAGCTCCTTACAAATTCTCTAAGAAATCACTAAGAACATCCCATTTTCTTGAATCAATGATGCTCGGGGCACTCATTAATCAAAAGTTGGGTATTACGGGCTAAATAGCCGGTTTCATACATAAACAGATGATAGCTAGACACTGATAGCTTTTGATGAATGGCCTGAGACCTTACTGCTTGGCAAACGGGCCATTCTAACCGATTTCGTATATAGATTTAGTTGGAAAGTCGGCTGAAGTGGAGTTGAGGTTGTGGTTATTAATTAAGTGTGGAGATGACACTTAGGACCAAATTTTAATTATTTACCTGAGAAATAAATTTGCGATTTGACAGCTTTTGTATTTCAAACAGTCATGTTTATTCGTAAGTGTAGTGCAGCCGTTAGGGACACACTTAGTTTTTTCATACATTTTTTTTTTGGTATTTACATGTATCTTGCCTGTTTATATATGTGTTAAATAAATATTATTCTATTCTATGTTAAAATAATGGCAAAATACAAGACGTTTATTAACTTGTTTCTACCCACAGTTTCAGTTCATGGCCTATTCCACAGGAACCATAAATTTTTTCCAGTATGAAACGAAGGCCAGAATAATCATCGGTAATGTAACATTTTACCATTTAAAGGATACTTGTGATCGAGTCAGTGCTCCCAAACATTACTTTCCTACTAAAACCAATTTTTAAACCAGAATTTTGGGGACTGGAGTTAGATAATCAGGCCACATATAGGTCATATTTAGACGACACGTGGGCCATATTTAAACAAATTTTCTGGACTTAATCAGTACCTAAAGGATCTCTACAAACTTTAGATAGCTGTGCCTTTAAAACATTATCTTGAGTGCACTAAAATACACAGTACAATATAAAAACCACTTTATCTTCATAAAATCTTTTGTACCAATGAACGTTGATCATTTTCGCGCCAAATGAAACGATAAAATGGCGGCCGATTTCCCCGGAGACGTTTTGATTCTTCTGTTAAAAGTTTTTGTTTGAAGCTTATTCATTTTGATTAATGCTTTGTTCGCTTGAAGTCGACGCAACATTGATTTACTTTGTTAGGGAAGAAAGATAAAATTATTTTGATAGAAGGATGGAGGTTTGTATGTTGTGTTTGGAGATCTACGTCAACTGTTATGTTCAAAGATAGGAAAAAATATGTTTACTGTCATAGAATTGAACAAGAAAGAAACATAACCACAAATTATAGACTTAAATTAAAATTCCTAAGCGATGGTATTAGTAGCACTTAATGTTTGTCAGTAAATCAAATATTAAGATTGACATGTATGTACCTGGAAAAGGTGGGACTAGGCTGATGTACGCCGTGCCTTTGGCAACAAAGCCCCCCCCCCCACTCAGAAAAATATTGTGCCATGAGCTGATCCACAGCATAGAGCTGATTCTCAGTGGTAGCTAAAATATGACTACAGACCATCCATATTTCTTCCTTTCATGCTCGTTCATACATCTGGCGATACCCATACTTCTTTATCTACTTCAATGCTTGCCGTTTGTGAGTGAGTTAACTCATAGTATTTGTAACCAACTGTGAGCAAAAGGAAAACAAAAGACTGTCTCTGTCAGTACTCAGTAGTTCCCTTTTCAAAATAATAATTGGCGTGATCAAAGCGATATTCATGGACCCATTTCTTAACCAACCCCTCCAAAGGCTGTTCTTATTTAAGATAAATACAACCCCAAGTACACAGCACCATCTCATTTTAATATGCTACAGTATTTCTGATTAATCTTGAAAACATTGTTAGTAATTTTGTGGTCCCTGGTTCAATATTAAGCCAAGCTTCGAGACCGCAGACCATCGTTTCGTAGCTAAAACCCCGTCTTATTTGTTGTACATTAAGCGGTTATAATAACAAAACTCTAATAATAAATGTTTAGTCATCTTAAGGGTGCCTTTCCACCAAAGATGAGCGAGGCATCCATTTAGTCCTCTCTCACAATTGATACGTTGCACGATACAGTTAGACAAACTTTTTTGTATTTTTCTCTCAAAAGTGACCCCAAGTTCACAAAATATTTATTAATGTTATATGTCTTTCATTCAGTCACAGATGTTCATATGTTTACCAAATTTCAACTCCATCCATCCAGAAGTTTGGCTGTGACAGATGGATCGAGAGACAGACACATGAACGATTCTATAGGATACCGTGTTTTTATTCGGGCGTACGAAATATCCGTTTCATTTTCCTGGCTTGACTTAGCGCAACTCTGGTGAAACGGATTTCAGTAGAGCGCTACTTGAATAAGATATTTGTATATAGCCAAAAGCGAGATGAGTGCAAGCAAACAATGTGTGCCTCAGCTTCACACTCTTTCACAGCTTCGCTTCGCATCCTCTCACCGCCAGGCTTCCTCGTACATCTCTTATGGAAAAGCACCCTAAAGATCGTAACATGGCGCCCGTTTTATTGTTCGCTGATTCAGCACAAATGGGTATATTGCTGTCCTCCTTTAACAGGCTGAGAGAGAATGAGAGGCAGAGTAGAGCTGTCAATTAGTTTACAGTTTAAACTTTAGCGCGTGATGGAAATCTCGGCTTATCGTTTAACCGGTTTAGTTTACTTTCAGCTTTAGCCCCATCTTGTAAACCCGCCCCTGCTTTGACGCTTCTAAAACGGAGATGACTTTATTATTTGAAGAGCTAGTAGTATTGCCAGTATTGCGTTTATAAAAAAAATCTTCGTTTTTGGAAACCGACTTCCAAATTTAAAGTTATTTTGGTCTATCTAGTTGTTTGTATTTGAAAGTGTCTTGTATTTTTTTTTTGTTAAAAATGTTCCCGTTTTCATTTTTTGTTCTGAATTTCTGATACCCCCCATCATTCCAACCAGTCCATATCAATGTAATTGAATAAAATATAATAATAGAATGATAAAATGATGAATAATAGAATGATCGAAGTTCTTAATCGGATCTTTACGAAATTTATATTTGAGATAAATTTGAAATAAACACCTTCTGAAAAAAAAAAAAACAAAATGCGTCACTGTAAAATCATTCATTTGTTAGGTACAGTTAAAAACACCGACGTCCGCCTTTTTTCTGTATGGGAAATCATCAAACGCCTCTCCAACTCTGAGCGAGGCGGAAGGGAGTGTCAGACTCTTACGGACTAAACCCACCCGTGAACCTTCTAATGCCCTTTGCGTTCCAGGGCCGCGGTGACTCTTTCGAACAAATTCCGCAACACTAGCAGGCACAGATCCTATGGGGCCCCCGGCCCCGTCTTCTTTGCTAACAGCTCTTTGAGGCGCGCGTGGAACACGACGCGCCATCGACCCGGGCCTGGTTGCTATCGGACGGCGAGCCACCCATAGCTCGGCATCTGAAAGCCCGCGCCTACGGTGGCAGAGAGTCGCCCTACGACTCCCTAACAGAAACGAAAAGGAACTTTGTTTTATACTAGTAATCTATAGATATGCATAGATCTTCATTTTAAAAGGTTATTCAAAATCTGACATACATAGCTTCTTATGAGTAGCAGATACTCAGAATGTTCTTTTATTATAATGATATAGCATCACATAATAACTATTCGCAATATCTCTATGTCACAACTTCCGTAGTCCCGCCATACCTAATGATTCGGTAAACATTGGCAATTTTCGGCAAACCCGAAGTATAGTCACGTAGTATCGAATCTTTCGCTATCGGCAAATTGATCGGGACGTGTAGACAGCAAAGAACCGTCGTTTACGATAATATTAACCTTTATGATACTGACTTTCGACTTTTTTTCTACGTATTAAAGTTTAATATTGATTGGATCGAAAATTGCGGCGTTTAACGGCTGTAAAAATATTTTATCGGTCCATTAGTTGTTAAAATATGCTTCGAAAATCAATTTGTCGATTCAAAATGAGGTAAGCATTTTCAGCAAATCTGCGAAAATAAACTTCATTCTGACCAAAACTAATCAATTAAATGGCTGTCTTCTGGATAAAATGAAAGTAACATAGTTATGTAAGTCAAAGTTATTTTCATACATAACTTCCATGAGTTTGACTAAAATATAACCCAGCAGAGGAATTGTTGGTACGGATGAGTAATGATGTCTTCCCTTATTACTTCTTGATTTAACAAACTAGCAAATTACTTTCTAACTTATCCAAACTAATATTATAAAATCAAAGTGAGTTTGTTTGTTATTAACCTCTTCCCATCTAGACCGCGGGTAGATCATTTTTAGATTATAGTCATTGAGTAGGTACTTTATTATCTAGGGAGCATGCTCCCTTCGGATAATATTTACTGCAATATTTTCATCTTGCTTTCATTTCAAAGAATTCCGTGTAAAATAGACCATACAAAAATTAAAAAATTAATACGCTATAATGTATTGCCAAAATTGCGATTATAAACTGACTGTTTTTCTTTTCCCGCGAAAACGAATGATGATGTCACTCCTGTCTGCCAGAGATCATGAACTGTCACGTATTAAAATTTAAGTTCGTCTTTTCGTTGTCATAACACCAGTGACGTCACTAGACGCTGATTGTTTACGTTCCGTTTCACGTTATATTAATTCGTAATAGTTGTTAAAAATCAATATTAACTACGATAAAAACATTGCAGTGGCCCGTCTTTTATGCTATTTTATCATTTCAATAACAAAATGTTCATGAATCCAGTAATTGCATCTTCCCTATTTCTTCTTTCAGCCGTGTGCAGAATCTAGTAACTAGTAGTCACACGTAATTAGCCACTGTTGTTAATACAATCGACCATCAAAACATCTCCCATCGTAATCCAATTTAGCTAACACGGGCAAGGCGTGCAACAGGGCCAGTGCGGGCATTGCGGGCAAAGCTTATCTCAATCCCTTCCGGGGCAAGCTCGGTAAACATTGCCCGCGCCCGCCTGCTCGGGCATTATATGGCAAATTGATTGCCCGATACAATACAGCTACAATAGAGATACTTTTGATTGCTCGTATATGGGAGATGCGATTATTTCTGCTTCATATAAAGTTTATCGAGTGATTCTGTTGTCTATTGGGCTTAGTGACTTTTTGTAGCTGGTTGAGAGGAGGAAGTTTTGTTTCTACGGTTATAGTATAATGTGTTTGGGGTTATTAAGAAACACTCTTGCGTCTTTATCGATGTTATGGTTGGTGGCAGATTTGAGTTCGGTGCAAGATGTTTTTCAATAATAATAGGAATATGAAAACATTTTGGAGTATTCTTAGAAATCTTGAAATTCTACATGATTATGTAAGTTAGTCAGAATTATCTAAGAGCACGTTAGGTATAGATTTCATCGAAGTCTCTGGAAACACCTATTGACTAATTGCGTTCGATTCATGGTTCTTTCGATGGTGAAAGAATATGCGATTCTATCTTTTCTGCCATACTGGATAAAAACCATTTCTAAATGATTTCATTATAATGATGAAACTTTCTTTCTACAGAATTAGCAGCACACAACATATTGTGGTTGACGCAGTTGTTGAGCGATTGGATATTTCGCCACGTGTCGTGGGTTCGCGTCCCGCACGGAACAAATATTTCTATTATGTATGTGAGTTTGTTTGTAAACGCACCCACGATATAGGACAAATTCCTAGTGTTGGGAAAAGTTTATTTTTTTAAATTCACACTCTACAGAAGTCCCCAACAATATAGCTTCCTAAAAAACATAACACAAAAATAAAACCTCATTACTTTTGACTGGCTAACTCCAATGGGCCACACACCCGACATAAATGTTCGCGTAAATTCCACATATTACACCAACGAGATTTACGTGCGTAAAACGCACGTTAATTTGGTGATTCATAGACGAACGCGTCCACAAGGGGAGGCGCGGAATGGATTGCGTTTAGACATCTTGATACATTCTACGACCGGTGGGGAGGTTGAGGATAAAAGGATTTCTTTGAGTGAAAAATTAATACCGATTTGGTTCGGAATGGAGGTTTTTCTTTTGTTTGTGTTAATGGAAATTAGTGCCGCATGGATGTAAATTGGTTTCGGTGAGCAGTCTAGTTCTATTATAGAGAATTTCTCACTAAAGTCCTCACCAAATAAATGTGCAATAATGGTCATTGACCCACCTACAGTTATTGACAACCTTAATTCTTAAAACAGAAATAATGAATTAATGCTATATTGAATCGACATCCATCGTGGTCCTTTATATTTACTAGTAATGGAAAACGATGCATTTTTTTTTGTCCATGTACCTACGAAGAGATATCAAGAAAAGGGCAATGACCTTTATTGCACATTTATCTGGCGTTCGGTATACGAGTTTTCATGTGGCAGTCATTAGTTTGTTTTTAAGGTCCTAAATAATCATTATTTTAGGCTTCTCACCATCTTTCATCATCCTTGTCCCATATTACTTGGGGTGCATGCAACATGTATTCATCTTCACCTGCCAGCTTTTTCCCAACTATATTGAGGTCGGCTTCCGGCTAAAACCAGATTCAGCTAAATATCAGTATTCATTTACATGGAACGGCTGCCTAACGGACCTCCAAAACCATTAAATGGGTATCACAGTACCAGATTTTAGCTCTGACTAGTGTCAGATTTTCTGGCTTTTGACAATTCATCGACTTCGTCGTATCACTGCAATTATCGATTTATGTATGTATGTTTCATTGTTTTTCAATTAAGAATAATTAATACTTAATACAAAAGAAGCATCACAAAAAACCTTTAGAGCGGCAAGCTTCTAGCAAACATCCAAAAAAGGAGCAAACGTCAAGTGTTTCTCTAATCTTAAGTAAAACGATTATGAGATAAAAAATAGGTTATGGGTTCAGAAAAAAAATATTTCCCCTTTGTATCAATATCATAATACCCACATCTTGTGTGTGTGTGTGCTTATTTGAACAAAACAAATTAGCTATCTAATTAATATATACGTTATCATGGATTAATTAGCGGTTTCAATTATCTGTGATCCTCTCTGTCCCACGCACCCATTAATTGTTTCTCTTTACTTCTATAATTAATATGGTAAATGTGAAAATGGTTCTTCCTTCTGGTGAATTTTCGTGTCTAATTATTTTTGAGAAGATAATGAGTTTATTTCGGTAAGAAATTTTATGTTTTGGTTTGAAAAAAAAAATACAACCGACTTCTAAACCAAAAAACACAAAAAGTATGAAATAATTTTAATTTCGGAACCCGGTTTCTTCTATTTTTGAACAGCGACTTCCATAATTAAAATTATTTCGATCGATTTCAGCTATCCCGACAGATTTGCTATCGTTTATTGAAGAGTTCCGTTTCCTATCCATGTTCTTCATCAGATCTTCACCAAACTAGAAAAGGACGACCTCGAAATACTAAGATGCTCTTCCAACCCATCGTACACAATTTTGTTTTTCATTTTAAATCGACCGGAGGGAATGAGAACATCATCAATGTAGTCGAAACCACACATTATTAGGGATAACTCAAATACTAGTCATCAAATCTCAATCAAATTAAAACAAATATAAATGGGACCACAAGACCAGCACCAGCTTTTGAATATAAAAAAAATCATCAAAATCGGTACACCTAAGTGAAACCGCGACGTGCTGCTAGTAATAAATAAACTGCAAGTACTTAATTTTGAAATTTGGTTGTAAATCCGTTCAATATCAATCTACAGGTTTTACTCTTAAAATTCCGAATTGCAGGATCCCATCTTAATATATTTTACTAATTTCTATCATTAATGCTACCTATAGATTCCCATCACAGCACTATAAAGCCGTACCGTCAACAGATAAGACAGCATAAACATAGAGTTTAAAATTTCAGTAGAACGGAACCAAGGCCTTTGGCTGGCATTTTGCCGACAGCCATGATTCAATGGCTGAATAGCCTTTATGTTCAAGTTGCTAACCGTACCGTTTCTGACCTACAAGTTTGGTTAGAACTTTCATTACTAGTAATAACTAGTTTATGAAGTCTTGTTCTATTGTTGGAATTAAAAGGAATGTAATGAGTTTCTGTTTTTTGTAGCTCTCATAGTCCGATCTGCTGAAAACCGAAATGGATTATATCTATAGTAATAATTATATAGAGGAAAGAATTGATTGTTTGTTTGAATTGTATAGGCTCCGAAACTGAACCTATTTGAAAAAAAATGTTTCACGGTTTGGGAAGCTACACTATTCGCGGGTGACAGGCTATAATTATCCCGATATTCTCACGGGAACGGAAACTATGCGGGTGACACCGTGAGGCGCTGCTAGTTTAGAGATACAGGTATGGAAGACAGTTATTTGCGATGAATTTTCCAGATTTATTGCAAAATTCTACTTACTTGTGCGTTCAATATAAAGTTTGTGTAGCTAGCTCATCATCATCATATCAGCTGAAAGACGTCTATTGCTGGACATTGGCCTGTGCGTCTCGCATCCATCGGTTACTGGCTTTAGTTAACTATTAGTTAGCGACGTCAGAAAAAGAACCAAACTTAGCCAATTGTATGGTCCAATTCATTGGTTATTTACGCTTCATTCCTGCAGCTTACGACAAGTTTTTCGCCCGACGAACTTTAGCAATCACCTTTAAAACTTGCTATAAAGAACAGACCGTTCAGCAAAGAAACTCTTTTTAAATTAAAAACATCATTTCCATAAGCAAATGCACTGAGAAAGACGAACTTTTCTCTCTGTGAAAATACTTGGTACAGTAACAGCCACACAATGGCACAAAATGGCACAATGATGATTCGCCGAGCTCTCTCAATAACTGCGCCTTTGTATGTGTGCCATATCATACTGCGGACGTATGATTTGTGCTAGATAGTTTGCTGGTTACCTGCTACGAGTCTATAAGGTCCTAGTACATGACTTGTTGTTTTATTATGATAGTATTTTTGTTTCCGTCGTTTTGAAAAATAAGAAACTATCATAATTCTAGATTCTTTTGTATGTGTACTAACCATATTATAGCTTGGACGTAGATTTGGGCTAGATAGTTGTTTTCGTTTGTATCGTCTTGAAAAATGTGAAACTCATTGGTTCTGTCTAGATTATTTTGTAAGTGTGACATTATCATAGTACGTGGAGGTATGATTAATTTGTACTAGATGATTTGCTGGTTACCTGCTACTGGTCTATGAGTTCCTAGTACATGACTTGTTGTGATATAAGTTTGGTTGTTTTTATGTGACATTGGTTTTGTTTGTGTCGTCTTGTAAATTGAGACGGTTAATTTACAAGATGGCACAAAAAAGTTCTAGATTATTTCGTATAATAGCGCAGACGTATGATTTGTGCTTGATGGTTTACTGGTTACCTACTATGATTCTATAAGTTCCTTGTACATGACTTCTTAAATAAAAATTTTCTTTTCATGAGATGATTTTTTATTGCGTCTTGTAAAATGAGAAATTCCATGGTTCTAGAATATTTGTTTTTAACTGTATATACCTAGCTAGCGAAAGCAGGTTGCAAATGTGCAAAACTAACTGAATGATTTCGCATTTTGTACATAAACTCTATCAATTCATTCTCAATCCCAATTGGAAAGACAGACAGAATTTTGTCCCTGTAGTTTTGAATATAGAACATATATTTACTTGGTGCTCGTAAATACCTTCAATATTCAAAACTACATTTAATCATAAAAGCTTTCCTTTTGCTAATGACACATTTTTAGATCCCGGCAAATATATCTTAGCCATCTCTTGTGATAAATATTTGTACGTTAGGAGCTGCCTCAGCAATTAATGTACGAAAAGCATAGGCACAGGAACCTTCCCGCTAAGGTTTCACTAATGAAATTGCGAAGAGTACTTACCTACCAACCTTACATAGGCACAAACATACCTACAGGATCTCATAGCGAGACAGCCCGAGCTCGTACAATATTCATCCGCTTAAAGCCGCGGGGAGAAGATAAAGTAACTCTTAAAAACACTTTCATAACTTCAATTCATCCGGTGTAGTTCCCGCCTTTGTTCTACATTTTACACTTTTATTTGACTAAGGAAGTACCGCCACAATGCTCAATGAATTTCCGTGCGTCAGCAACGTTTTATTGTAACCAGCTGCTATTGTGGATGAATCACAGAGTTTCTTAAGTTAAATAAATAAATAGAACGACGTTGTTTACTAAACCATGCACCGAGTCAGCTGTTCCGTTAATAGAATGCACAGAAATGTTATTCAATTATAATCAAATTGGTAAACACAACTATTCTCAAAGTCTGTATCAAGCGGAAATACTCCGTTTATTAATCGTCTAGAAAATGTTGTTTACGTAAAATAGTCTTCGCAAATAAACTGATTTATATCAAAGAGCGTTTGGCGCCACGTGCAAATAATAACGTTGCTGAGTGGCCAGCTGATGCACTGTAATAAACTGTTTGTTTTTGTTTCAGGTGGCAGTAACATTAGAGAATGGCGTCATCGGTGCGCAAATAGTGAGTGTGAGTGCGAGTGGGTGCGGGCGATGTGGCGGGCGCGCGCGTAGCCTGCGCGGCATGGAGGAAGACGAGCGGAGGCTCTCGTTCCCGCCGCCGGCGCCGCTCAACTCGCCGGGCGAGGAGATCGACGGCTCGCGGCTGCTGGGCGAGATCGTGCGCACGCTCGAGGCCACCAACCCCGAGGCGGCGGCGCCGCTGGTGGCGTCGCAGTCGCGGGATGCGCTGCACACGGAGGCCGAGAGGCCGCGCCGGGATGAGCTGCGCATCCCGCTCGAGGGCGTCACGTTCGCGCACGAGAGCTGCGCGGGCGCGGCGGAGCGGGACGGGCCGCGCGCCGCCGTCACGCCTTTCACGCGCGAGTCAGCGCGGCGCGCGGGTTCCCGCGGCGCGCAGCTGGTGCGCGAGTTCGGCTTCATGCCGCGGCGCCGGCTCAGCGTGGAGGACGGCGCGCGCCTGCCCCGCAAGTACGAGCCCTTCCCGCCCAAGCTGTACGGCCGGCCGCTCGAGGAGATCGACAACTTCATTTACGATGAGGTACGTCTCTAAAACACATTTCAACCCAACAGCTTTGTGTTTCATAACTTTCTATGACATTGCGACTCCACAGAACATTTAAAATATAGAGACGCGCTTCACTGCAGTTGTTCCATTATGCTGTCAATTCTCTTGACGCATAATAACTCAACAGTTGCTCGTAATCATAAAAGTCTTTGTACGTTTCCTCTTTATGGAAATGCTTTGGAAATGGCTCAGTTTCCGTCGCGATTTCGTTTAAATTCTGCATATCTTTGTGTAGTCTATGCATTTCGCTACCGGTAATAGAGGCAGGTGAGGTCGCCCTTTCCGTCTCATAACGTTTTATATCTCTTCATACACGCACGTCACGTCACACGGCGTCACGTTTTCACTTACGTTTCGGGTATAAAGGAAATCTTTCGGAAAATATATATGTGTTTGTTATAGTCAATTGAATAGATGGTGTGGTGTGGCTTCTTCCGATAAGTGATATCAGTTTTCAATGATAAAACTGGTATTATTTTTCGCGACTGTTTTTATTTCGAACATATTTTATTGTTTCATGAATAGTGATTAGGCATTCTGGTCACATTACTTAGTCAAAACATAGACAAAAAAAGTTAATAAAGCCCCTACATTTTATAGCAACAACTTTTTGTATCCGCAAAAAGAACAAACAAAATAAAACAATCCCTAATGACAAAACAAAGTAACTCGGAAATCCTTCCCGTACACCATCACCATGACAAATGAAGCTCATTAATGTTCAACCAATTTTCGTCACCCTCATCCAGAAACAAGATGAACGTAATACCTTGTATTTACCACCGTTTACCCAAAATAATGTCTTTTCAGACGACTATAACATTCACAAGGGGATACCTACAAATATCTTGCTGCGGTCGACGGCCATTTTACTCTGATCCATTACAGATTCAGTCCCCTATCAAGGTTTTTAAGCACGTAGAGGTCATTTTAGAGTGGTAGTTGACCGTTTGATAGGTTATCTCTTAACAAGTGGTGCTCGGACGACGGATCGTAAAAAATAATGACTCAACGAGCGGACGTGTTCGTGTGATGTTCTCTTAATCCCTAGTTACGGATTTTGAATGGAATATTCAATTTAGATTTTTTTTTAAATATTCTTTTAAGTGTAAGGAGGATTTGCTTTATAATGACGCATTATTTAGCTCCTTGTGTGTAAAGTTATGTGGATTTCGTAATAATGGATTCAACAATCATAAGTCAAATCAAATCAATCAAAATCAAAAGTCATTTATTTGAACTAGGCTGAGAGCCAGCCCTTTTTGAACGTCAAATTTTACATAAAGACAGTCCCCCAAAATGCCCACCCGTCACCATTTCCTAGTGTTTTAGCCGGGAAGAAGTGGCGCAACAAACTCCCCAGCAACACATCTGTTTGTTGCGTTTTAAAAACTTAAATTTATCCAAATCATTAAATAATACATGACAAAGGGAGAAAAAAAATACAACATGGAAATCATAAATCAATCCACTATAAAACATTGTAAAGAGCAGATCGAGTCAATAAAGTAAAACGGATTGACCTACACAGTCATCAGATAAAAAAAAACAATATTATATGAACTCATAGGTATAACCTGTGAAAAAATTAAAAAGTGAAAAAAGTATTACAACAGTGACAGTATTATTAACTTTTAAGAAAATATGCTTTGTACATAATTAAATATTAAGGTAAAACATGCAAAGTGCATACCCATAGAATTTCGATAAAAGCCAAACTCGTTTCTATTATCTGAAGACGGCTTAAATGCACAGAATTTAATTCAATGTCGGAGCACTTTGCTCATGCACTTCGTAATCTAAAATTGTCTGACCTTGCTTGCACTCGTTCAATTATGCCTTACTTGACTCACACTTGAAACATCTGCATGCATATGTATGTAGGTACCCGTCGATGTTAGCACTGACTCACAAGATTGAAAAAAAGAAAAATAGTTTATTCCAGACAGGAAAGTGTCGAGTGGAAGTACAAAAAACAGGTGGCGACTTATCGCGCGTCCCTACCGGCCTGACCTTACCATATCTGATCAGGCCTAACTTGTTGCACTTTGTCTTGTTAAGTTAGGATACTTTGAATGTGTTTAATTTATGAATGAAGGAAAAATGTTATTTGGAAATAAGTAAGGCATGATTTTCTAAGGTTTGAGCGGCATTTTATTTTTTTATTATTGATAAAGATAAAAGATAAAGATAGTTTTATTTGTCAAAACATGCGTATACATGCTAGCATGCAGGATGTGACAGTATTCAGTATTTCGTACGTACAAGTTTCACCCGTAAGGCGTAAAAATTTATATAATTTACAAAAATCAAAATCAAAATAAAAATTACAAGCGCAAGGCAAGCGTTTGACCACTATCTCACCTGATGGTAAGCGATGATGTGGTCGACGATAAACCACGCTAGCCTAGAAGTAAAATATTCACTCTTGACTTAAAGACTTCCAGGTTGTAGTTATTAATGGTGTTGCAGAGGTTCTTTGGCGGTGGTGACCACTTAAAGGCATGCGGGTCTCTTTTTGTTATTATAACTACTGATGGGCTCGCGTTTGACCACGATCTCACCTCATGGAAAGCGATGATGTGGTCGGGGATGGAGAAGGATTGACTCAAAGACTCGGGTGTAACCATCTGGAAACACAGACTCGGGAACTATATCCCTTAAGATATCCGCACAATTAAAGTATGCTCCAAACGTTATGTGCGTGTGGAATGTGGAGTCCACCACGTACCACCACCACGGTGGCGCATCGCCGTACTTCGCATAGACTAATGGAACGGACCAGGTGGTCGCCGATAAGTTAACTGAAAGTAGAACACCTGTAACGCCAACATGATAAAGTTGTCTCACGTGCCAGTCAAATCCACTACACCCTTCATATACCTTTTTATCTATACTAATATTATAAAGAGGTAAATTTAGGAGTTTGTGAGGTTGTATGGGGTTGTCTCTGGATCTACCGAACCGATTTTTAAAATTCTTTTAGTAATACCGCGGGGCGCTGCTAGTAATTTATACATTCATTGAGTCACATAACGTTACGTGTTGTAAAGAGACACTGAAGCAAAATGTTTTAGTTACTGTTCTAGCTCGGTATTACGTTGTAATCTGCTGGTTCAATCAATCCAACTGTTTACACATAAATATCTGCGGGTTAATTGCCGTGTACAGAAATTTCACAAGATTTGTGAAAAATAGAAACAACACTTAACAGCATTTAATATAGTTTCATACCATGCTAAAATGTTCTCATCATGCTCATCATGCTAAAGTGGTAATACTTTGTTCTATAACTAGTATACTTGGTGCATCGTCCTTACATATATGAAGTATTTTTTGTATACCAAATACTGTAAAACATTTATTTGAAAAGAGTAACTATTGAGCTTCTTGTCCGTTCTTCTCCATAAGTATCTACCTTTGCGAATGAACGCTAGAGTCACTTAATTATGATACATTTTATTGATGACGTTCAAAAGTGCCGTTATGGTCTAATTGAAATAAACGTTTTGACTTTTGAAAACAACATCGCACACGACTCAAACAGCGGTTCTATCTCAGTATAAGAAAACATAAAAATCACTCAGGAATTGGAAAGTCCGCTTAGTCCGCAGCGTTTTCGTTTTCTTTCCTTCATCCATTTTCGTAGTGCACTTGGCACGAGTGGTCGGTCCAGGGTTGAGAGTCTTTCAGATACCCTGAAGTGGCTCTTTGGGCTTCCCTAGACCTGGTATTGACACTTGACGGCTTCGACGGGTTGCCAAAGTGATTCGAATAGTGGTATCGAGGTTGAACAATGATTTAGTAGTCTTATTTGTTGTTTAGTGAGTGTTTGGCATAATAATAGTGACTAGAAGTGTCGCTTCGATTATACAATGAAAGTTAGTTGGCTTTAATGGCTTTGACTGTATAATGGTTGTTCAAAAGGCTTTAGCAGAGCAATCAGGATAGACATTAATGTGCTTTATGTGAATTTTATAGTAGGTATCGTTAAATGGGTTTTTTGCGTTCGAAATCTAGAATATGGGAATACAATCAAGTGAACCATAAATGTAGAAAATGTAGTATATTTTTAGAATACAGTACATTTCTTATAAATAGGCTTAAATTGTTATATTCATCACGCGTCAAAACACCAGAAAACAAAATAAGTTTATTTATTAATCTAAGCTGAAAAAAGCCCTATAAATGATATATTGTTTCCGCGACAGCGCGTCCGCCCCGCATAATCCCACGTTTACTATTCCAAGTGCCGTGTCTTCAGGCCATAAATAAGAAAAAAACTCTACAAATCGCCAACTGTCGTAAAAGTAAAATCGCCGGCTTTTCGACGGAAAAGTCGCAATTGGCAGCGTTTAATTTATTCTGGGAAGTCGGGTGTCGCTCAATGGACTGTTGTCCCGACTCAAGTGACTTAAGACCGCTGGAGTTGCCACTAAACAAATTGAAATCAGAAATGTTGCCAGTAAATAAAGTTTTATGGTCTGTCTGTTTTTCCTAACCGAACCTTTTGTTATTTTAACAGTTTTATTATCTTTTTGATATTGTTTTCGTAATAGTGTGTGTCAGAAAATAGCGCTGTTGTAAGAATAGTGTGTAGCTTATGTGTTTATAGCACGTGTTTTGTCTCTCTTGGGAAATTTAGTGCGCCTTCGACAAGCAACGATGTGGATTGGAAGTAACACTGAATGAATTTGTAATACTTCTTTGTTCTTTGCATAACTGTAAATTGTTTGGTTCAATAAATTCGTTTCTTGGTGCCATTGTAGATACAAATAAATAAATGCAACCAATAAATAGGTACAATATATAATTAATTAGTTAAGTATGTTTGTATCTTCACAAACAAAAAAGTTCTGTTTCAATTTCTGAATCAAAAAATTGAAGTTGCATTCTCATTTGTCAATTTATACTTTGGCTTGTAAACCTGTCAAAATGTTAGCTTCAAAGTAATAAAGTAGGGTTTGAAGCATTATAAAAAAAACGGACTCTTGATCTTCAAATAAATATCCACTAACGATCACGGCATAACCATAAACAGAAGCAATCAGAAGTGCCAACATACTACATAACGTTAAAAACTACGCTACAGGAAAAATTTATACACATTGCTAAACTATTCGATACTAGCAGCGTCCCGCGGTTTCACCAGCGTAGTACCCGTTCTCGTCAGAATACGGGGATAAAATATAGTCTATGTTACTCGCCTTTCCATTGGTGAAAAAATGATTAAAATTGGTGCTGTAGTTTCCGAGCTTATTCGGTACAAACAACCAAAAAAATCTTTCCCCTTTATAATATTATAGTAAAATGTGATATACATTTTCCAGTGTGACGTTACAGCAAAAAATATAACTGAAGTATTGAGTACAGATAGACTTTCACTGACCAAATGAAACGAATAACACTTTGGAATAACGCCAAAGTTGCCAGCGAAACCCGTTCTGGAATTTATGTAACCATTTATTATTGTCACTTTTAATGGTGTTACAAGAAGTCATGAATGTGAAACTTATGTATGTGTAATTAACTATATTAATTAGGCGACTGTCGATTTAGCAGGTTTATTTACCACCGCAATTAATTTTTCCAAAAGGTCCTTTTCTACAGTAGGCAAACCCGGGAATGTATTGTTGTAATAATTTGGTCGTCTAGCTTCTTTGCCACGCCATTGTTGATCCTGGGTTTAAAAAGTTGCAGTTGTTGGGAAGAGTGAGACGGCCATATCGACTTTCTCGCCACCCTGTTACGTTGGACTAAGCATAGTCAGTAACTAGCGTAATGTCAGTGTCAATAACACAAATGCCAACATCCTTTAGAAAATGCAGACGTAACGTTCTCTTTATTATTACAAACAGCACTCAAATACTGAAGTCCTGTAACATCTGTGTTTGCCCTCGAAACACAATAGTAAGTTCAAGCCAGACCTCATTATAGATGCAGATCACAAAATTCTTTTGCCTCCTTATCATGGACATCTTAACGTCTACGCAAAATGGCCAAAAGTGTACCTTTTTCTCACGATATTATTTAAAAATTAAGAGTAAAGTTGCCATATTTGTCATTTTTGCATTCAGAAGTCATAAGACCTGTGATAGGACTAGAACATCGCTTTTAAAATGTAGAACGATATTGCCAAAACAGACATTTTTCTAAAAACATTTTGCAGCGCCTTTTCATATTATTTGTAGATGAACGATAACAGTTCTAACATATTTTGTGTCAGCAAAACTACGATCTTTAGGAATACAGTAAAACGACGTGGGTGAATATATCTTTTTATAAAAGTTCGGGGAAACGTGGGTTGAAAATTATTCAGTCTTGCAACCCCAGTGTTTAGTGTTGTAGCCAACGATCTAAGGTGGCGGATATGAGTCAGCAATGAGGACAGAGTAGTACCGGGGTGCGGATATTTGAATCCTTCTGGTTGAATCGTACTATAAGCCTTTAAAGAGGGTATAAAACTGTCATTGTGACACGTAAAATGTTTCCTCTGAATAACATCCTACACTGCGATTGTATGCTTTTGTTTTGTTCTAGAACATTGCAACTTTTATCTTAATTACGTAAGGACTATCTCTCGGGAATTTTCAAAGTCTACATCCACAATTTGCACAGTTTAATACGTTTGGTGTCCTAATTAAATGCTCATTTCAAATTCTACATTTTGACGGTTGCTCTCTGCCTATTAAACATAAGTAATTTGTGGAATCCCGCGTTTTATTACTCCGGGTAAGGCTCAGAACAGACTACAATTCACGTGATTTTACGAGCGCGATTAACATAGTCGAAGGCTGGGCCTCTCGTAAGTGTATCCGCATAAATGTAGGCAATTTTACGATAAAGCTTAGTGGCGGGAATATCGATAGGTTAAGCGCTTAACCCGCTTTTGCCCGATTTCCCCGCGCTGCATTTTACGCCAATATTTTCACGCCTCCATTTCATCTGCCAACAAACATACGGCTTGGCCAGCAAAAACATATCGAAGTGGCTAAAACTTTTCTTTTTATTAATCGCTCGGACTCCGTAGAAGACTTTTAAAAGGGATTAGGGCTGGGACAGTTCCCAATTAAAATTCTGAAACCAAAAAGAATAACCGTTTTAGTTTAATATATTGGAGATCCACTTTATATCAAGTGTTACCTAAAGTTTGCTGGCTTTTACTGAGAAATGGGGGGAAATCTATTAGGTACGTTCTCCCGGCACTCCTGGGTAGATTTATGTTCAGATGTGCTGGAATTTCTCCGTTTTCTGTTACGTGTAAGTTGTAAAGCTAAAATTCTACTGAGATGTTTGATTTTTTTGGTAGTTACTTAAGTAGATTGGAATTATTTGTGATCTCGAAACTAAATTTTATATTGTCGAATTCAAATATTTGATACTTATTCATAAGAAAATTAAGCAGAATGAAAGAAACACTTCACCAGTCCCATTGACTGATGAAACTCTCCAACTTACCCAGTCTATTCCTAAGAAATTCCTTTGCGAAATAAACAACATATTTCTGAATAACACACATCATTAACTCGACCAGAGAGCCTTATTCACTCCGTATCGGTAGGTGTTGCCAGCTGAAATATACGCGGACATACGACGCAATTTGTTCGAGCTGTCACATGCAGAAACCCCTTATGTCGCCTTGTACTGAATGCGGCCACAAAATGGATGCCTGCAGAAGTTTTATTACGACGTATTATGTGAAATAACGAGATTGCCCAAATATTAAAATCTAGGAGGAAAGAAATGCATTGGTAACTCACATTATGCGCAACTGTATCTATTTCATAATAAATCATGATTGTTGCAAATTCCTAAGATCTTAAAACCTTGCTTCTGTACTTAGTTTATCATATACAGAATCACTAGTGAAAGGAACAGTAAAACTAGGTCCTGTTTTTTTTTTGTAATACTTAGCTACTTATTATTACTTTTTTTATTAGAAATTTCCGATTTAAGTTGGTCTCATATTCAACTGTGGGTCAAGCTCTCTGTCTAAAACATGGACCCTTTTAGAGAGACCCAAGGACTCTTACAGCGGTATCATTGAAGCCTTATGACTGGAACAAACTGTTCAACGGTCTACACTGTGTCGAAAAGATGAAGAAGCAATATTTTTTCCTTACAACATTGTGACTACGTGACCCGAATGCAAACTTTATTTGAGGCAAATATGCTGTCTACTTTCGATTCCGTGTCTAAATATTTTGACGACTTTCAACTCCCGCTTCTAAAATGGATATTTTGTTGAAGTTTCTTATTCCGTCTCACCAAGAGTTGGCATTCTGTTCTTCAACCAAGGCTTCTTTTAGAGAGATTTGTATAGTTTTATTCCACGTCTCGCTGGGGATACAATCCGCAACATGGTTTTACACGACACTCGGATCTGTTCGCGAATATCCTCTGTGGACCGCACAGATTTTATATTTCATTATTAGGTACTCACAAGTACAAATCTGTGGCAGTGTGAATAGAATGCAACGCCTCGGGTTCCTGGATCTTATTGGGGATTGCCATTTTTGTGTATTAGCTTAAAAAATAGTCCTTAGTCCTAGATAGTCTCAAAAAAGGAAGTTATTAAGAGTCCTATGCTTTTATTCTAGGTATTCAGAAGTAAGCTAGTAGCTGACGGTGGCATTAAAAATGAATACCTAGCGATTTGTGTAGTGTCAAAAGTGAACATTAGTGTCATTTTTTTTTCTGAATTGAAAATCATTTAATGATTTTTTCCGCCCTGGGCAAAGCGGAAGGGAGTGTCAGTCATGTCACTCTTACTGTCAAAATCCACCTGTGTTCCTTCTAATGCCCTTTTGTGTTGCAGAGCCACGGCGACTCCTTCGAACAAATTCCGCAACCATAGCAGGCAGTGATCCTATGGGGTCCCATCATGGGACAGGACATCTCTTTGAGTCAATCCGGTCGTGATTGTTATCAGACGGAGAGCCATCCACAAGCTCACGCCTACGGTAGCCGGGATTTGCCACGCGACTCCTGACGCCCGGGGCGTGAGGTTTCCCTCTCCTGCGTGCAGTCTACCTCCTCCTTCGCTAGCATTACTGATTCGCAGAAGGAGGTGACCGCTTCCCATGCCTTCTCGCCCCGTACCATGGATTGAATCAGGGCCGGAAGCGAAAGGTTGCCGTCACCGATCGCCTAACATAAGAGTCCTGCATCCTATATTTTCAATTTTGTCTATAGTTCATCAGAAAAATTACTATTATCTATGACTTTTTGAGGTAACGTTTGAGCCGTATTCCCATAGAAAGCTTTTGTCTGCGCTTGACAGCCTAGCTGAAACCACAAAACCAGTACGTGCAACCACGGCCACAAATTCTTTAAAAATATTAACTCTAAAATAAAAACTAATTCGCAATGACAAGACACATAACTTAGCCGAAACTACATAGTGCCACAGCCTATAAAATGTGAAGCAGAAGGACGATAAAATACAGTCTGACTATCGCCAGCTATTTAGTCGTAGACTAAATAATGTCCCAGTGGGCTGTCGTGTCACGGATTTATTTGCTCCACCGATCCGTTCGACGTCGTAAACTGTACTTTAAAGTGGAGTCACAGTGTACAATATTAGACAGGCACCAGGATTTATTCATCTTTGCACGACGTTACATTTGATCTTTATCAAAAACTAGCAGCGCCCCGCGATTTCACCCGCGTAGTTCCCGTTCCCGTGGGAATACGGGGGTACAATATAGCCTACTCAGGGTGAATGTAGCTTTCTAATGGGGAAAGAATTTTTTAAATCGGTCCAGTAGTTTTTGAGTTTATTCGTTACATTCAAAAATATAAAAATACAAATCTTTCCTCTTTATAATATTAGTATAGATACAAAAGTAGGCATTTTATTTTTATACTTCCTTTATATTTCGAATGTTGAAATATAAAAACCTCTCAGTTAATTAAATAACGTGCCAATACATATCGGATAGCGACGATATTGAATACATTATATACATCGACACACAAAATGAACAATTTTATTACAAAAATAAAAGGCTCAATAACAGACTAAGTAAAAAACCAATAGCGGTAAACTGAAAACCGCGTGCGTGAATTACATTTAATATTTATACCTCAATCAAACTATTGCAACTGAATATTTTATTGATAGCGACATCTATTTCTGTAGTTTGTCGTATTTATCTACATATATCAGGTGTACTGTATTTTCTCGTCTGTAGCATAGAGCGTCAAGTCTAGCATTTTTCTTCTAATAATTTTCAGACGCTTCAAGCGAAATTAAATTCGAATATAGAGCAACTGAGTAAGTTACTCAGCTCAAATCGAATTTTGAGCTGCATAAGCTGTTTTCATATTAATGTCTCGGTGATGATTCGTCGCTTTATAACATTTTGAGCGTCATTTTATTTTCTTTTCAGCGTTTTCGCCGCGGTTTTACGATTAAGCGGCTTATAGATCTCCGATATCTCGATTGCTTGTATTGTAATCGTTTTTTTGTTCATTTTACTTTCGTGATTTGTTTGCGAGATATCTTTAAGGGATTTTAGAATATTGCATGTAGCATCTGCCTAAAATATATAGTTTATTAACTGGCATCTCGATTCCAGTCCTTGAATCCGAATTCTGTTCCATCAAGTTTATCGCGAGTGACAATAGCGTCTCCCATCAATTAGGAAAATGTAAATTAAGTTAATTGGATCCATTCATCCCGTCTTCGTAGCATTACATTCTCGTCACGTTCACCGATATTTCTATAATTTCATTTGCAAGTTCCGCGTTGGCAACGCAGCCATTGTTGCCGGTGGTACAGAAAGTAATATTAAAACAAAAGCGTTGCGCGCCACGCCGGAAGGTTGCGGGATCTTGTTCCAGCTTTAATTCATTCCGTGGCAAAGGGAACACTGTGGAATATTAAACAGATACCCCATTCATCTTCGTTCCGCGACCCAGATACCTCTCAAGTCTCTTTAACAAGACAGTAAATATGTTCCATAAGTTGGAAAAAGTGTGGGGTGGCTTTATGATTAACTTCTACGTTATTTTTATTTAAGGATAAGATGAATTGTGAATTAATTTATTGCCATTTCCAAATTGTAATGATGCCTTCGTCTTCCAGTTTAAGGTAAAGTGCAAGAACCGCCGCAGCCCTCGACCCACGATGCGAGGTACCGGTAGTTAACTTATCATCGTCACGGCCTATAGTTTGAATACATCTTTCTGTGTTAAATCGGTGTATGTATCTATAGTGCAGCCATGTAGAGTCCTTACTAGACCTCTTAGGGGCTGGAAAGCTCTGTAAAGTAAGTTAGACTCATAATCACATACTTGTAAGTCATCAGGCTTTTCGTCTACATGTTATCGTATACTATCTACATTAATAGCGAATACAATTTTTCTTATTATGTATATTCCGGTACGTAGCCGTAGATAGCCGTAGTATATATAGTTGGTCGGTCCCAAAACGATATCAGCGCTGTAAAATTTTACTTTGGCAGTTTATGCTGATATTGGAATCTATTTTGTCTCTTTGTAGATTTTATTTATTACTACAACTATGTTTTTATGTAGGTATGTTGTATGTATTTTATTCGTTTATTGTTATTATAATCGTTAGCGTCAAAATTTATAAATGTATAATTTTCTTCTTCTTTCTATTCTATTTGCAGTTACTTGCGCTAAAGCGAAAGTATTCTGCTTGCCTTGTTGTGTTTTAATTGGTCGTAGAAAATCTTTCATCTTATCGAATAATCAATTTAATTACTTATCTAGACAGATTGAACAGCTGAAAGTGATAAAGATTAGATTAATTGCAGGAGGATTAAGACGTCCCGAGACAATTAATACTGCTAGACTGAAAATGGCAGAAAAAATGCAGAATAAAGGCGTTGTACATACCTTGATTGGGACAAGTATCAAGCATTGGCCACCATGATTCGTATTAGTTTGTGTTTTGACTACATGAGGATTTCAGAGAAAAAAAAAATACTTCACGCTTTTAACGCATATGGACATATTAAACTTTAGCTACGTTTGAAAACCGACCAGAGATGGTTGTTAAATGTGGTCAAATTGTAGATTCGGCCATAAGTTGTCTTACCCTTAAACTAAGCTATTATGTTTAAGCTACTTACATAATAACACCCACCCAACAAACTAAAAATACTCTCTAAATTTCAGTCCAACCGTACTTAAACACTATTAAGTAGGTCCCAACATCGAAGGGAAGCGTTGGTGTGAAAGATAGCATCTACCGTCAGTCAGTATCCGGCCAGGCTTATCAGCTGAACTTAATATACCTTGTTAACAAAGAGTACCTTTGTTTAATACGGGCTTGTTGAAACGATAGCCGAGGTAATTGAAACAGCTGTTATCGAGCGTTAGAAGTACCTACTAGGAATGCAGGATTTCATGGGTTTGTGCTTGTCTTTTAAAATGTAGTATTTTTTAGCCAAATGGTAAAACGGGGACCACGTTAAAAAGGCTCCGCTGCACATCCGTCTGTCTATCCGTCTGTCACTAGGGTGTATCTCATGAACCGTGATAGTTGACAGTTGAAATTTTCACAACTGATATATTTCTGTTGCCGCTATATATTAAAAAAAAATACTTAAGTGGCTCCCCATGGCTTGTCGTCCGATAGCAACCAGGCCCGGGTCGACGGCGCATCGTGTTCCACGCGCGCCTCAAAGAGCTGTCAGCAACGAAGACAAGGGTCAGTGCCTGCTGTTGCGGAATTTGTTCGAAAGAGTTACCGCAGCCCTGGAACGCATAGGGCACAAGAAGGATCATGGGTGGGTTTTAGTTAGCAAGTCTGACACTCCCTACCGCTCCACCCAGGGCGGGGCACCTCGGCCTCGGCGACCGTGTCTATAAGCCCGTTTTTAGCAAAGGTACACTTTGATATCTTCCTACTTTTTATACCTCTACAACTATTTTTCTACACTCATCATCGTTATCATCATCATTGCAGCTCAGAATCACCTACTGCTGAGGTATGAATCATCTTTTGTATTTTGTACCACTCTCTGGGAGAACAAATTCCGCAACACTAGCAGGCACTGACCCTTTTTTTTTTGGATGGGAAATCATCAAATGACTTCTCCCGCTCTGGGCGGAGCGGAAGGGAGTGTCAGACTCTTACTGACTAAAACCCACCCGTGATCCTTCTTGTGCCCTTTGCGTTCCAGGGCTGCGGTGACTCTTTCGAACAAAATCCGCAACCCTAGCAGGCACTGACCCTATGCGGCCCCGTCTACGTTGCTGACGGCTCTTTGAGGCGCGCGTGGAACACGACGCGCCGTCGACTCGGGCCTGGTTACTATCGGACGGCGAGCCACCCATAGCTCGCCATCCGCAGGCCCGCGCCTACGGTGGCCGGGAATCGCCCTGCGTTTCCCGACGCCCGGGGCGTCTTCTTCTGTTGCGGCGGCTGGGGCGTGAGGTTTCCCTCTCACGCACGCGTTCCGCCTCCTCCTTTGCTAGCATTACTGCTTCGCAGAAGGAGGCGACCGCTTCCCATGCCTCCTCGCTCCGGACCATGGCTTGAACCAGGGCCGGACGCGAGAGGTTGCCGCCGCCGATCGCCTCGACGAGGACACGGCGGTGCTCCGCCCAAGCAGGGCAGACCTCCACCGTATGCTCCACCGTGTCCTCCGGGCGATCCACACAGTGATGACACCCGGACGCGTCCTCCCGCTGGATCCGACACAGGTACCTCCCGAAACAGCCGTGTCCGGTAAGCACCTGCGTCAGGCGGAAGGTGAGGACGCCGTGACGTCTCTCCAGCCACGCCTCAAAGAGGGGACTTATCGCCGCAATAGTGGCGTGCCCAGCACTGGGTTGCGATAGTCGCTGTCTCCAAACCTCCGTGAGATCCCGCCGGAGCTCCGTCCGCTGCGCAGCAATTTGCCGCGGCAGCAGAGTTTCACCCCGGCTTAGCGCCTCCACGCGCAACGCGTAGACGTGCGCGAGGGCTCTCGCCTCCAGATCCCACGGCAGCAATCCGGCAAGGAGATTCGCCGCCTCGCCAGAGACCGTGCGGTATCCACGGACTAGCCGAATGGCCATGACCCTCTGGGCCGAGACCAGGTGGCGCGCTGGCAGTCGCCTTAGCGACAGCGCCCACACTGGGGCCCCGTAAAGGGCCATGGACCGCACGATCCCCGCGTACAGCCTCCGGCAGGAGGCGTTTGGACCCCCTAGATTGGGCAAGAGCCGCTTGAAGGCAGCCCCGGCCCGCCCCAGTTTGGGGGCCAAACGTCGGAAATGCTCCGCGAAGTTCCACAGGCTATCGAGGACGAGGCCCAGGTACCTCATCGTTGACCCGACGCCGATGTGAACCCCTCCTACCGTTACCTGGGGTCCCGGTGGTGGCCGGTTCCGAGAGCCATGAAAGCACATGGCCTCGGACTTGTGCAGGGCCACCTCGAGACCCAGTTGCCGGATTCTGTCAACGACTACCGCAACCCCGCGTGTCATCAACTCAGCCGCCGCCTGGTGCGACCCCCCTTGCGCCAGAACCAGCGTGTCGTCAGCGTAGCAGACTACGCTGACGCCGCGAGGGAGGTCGGCGCGCAAAACCCAGTCGTAGCCGATGTTCCACAGGGGCGGCCCCAGAACCGAACCCTGTGGAACACCGCACGACATCTCTCGCCGGTTCCACTCTCCCCGGTGACCGGGGTAGATGACGGCTCTGTCCGTCAGGTAGTCCTCAACCACGCGACGGAGGTAGGTTGGCACCCGGTGATACCGGAGTGCCTCCCTGATGCAACTCCAGGGCAGGGAATTAAAGGCGTTGGCGATGTCAAGGGACACCGCCACGACCACCCCACCCCGGGAAATCGCCTCCCCCGTCGTGAGGGCTCTTACGCGCATGATGGCGTCCACCGTCGAGCGCCCTGTGCGGAAACCAAACTGGTTCTCCGCCAGGTCCGGCCCAACTCTCACCAAGTGCTTGACGAGGCGGTTTGCAATTACTCTTTCAAAGAGCTTGCCCACCTCGTCAAGCAGCACGATGGGCCGGTACTTACTGGGTACCCTGGATATTGAAATAGGTAGCCATGCTGTCAAACGGACGTTTGAAATAGGTACTATATACTATATATACTATAGGAGTTTAGGATTAGGAAAGATTTACTGAGCTTGTAAGCATTTTGAAGTGAAAACTTCATTAGCATCGTTGTGATTTGAAAGTTTATGAAACAAAAAAAGCGACAGTAAAAAGAGACAGACACATAAATTCATGTGTCTGTCTCTTTTTAATGTCGCTTCGTCTCATTATCTTGAAGCCAAATTTTTATAAGGTTTCACTTCTACCACGTGTGAATTGCACACATGTATTTTTTTTTGAAAAATACTTAAAATTCCGAAGTGAAATAGAGGCTGAAAAGACAAACAGTTGAAAAGACATATTAATGGTGGGAACATTGATGTCGTAGAATGATAAATTATATGAAATTCAGTAGAAATATAATGCTTGTTAATTAACAAAGCTAACTTTAACAAGGGCTTTGAGGTCATAGCTGCTTTAATTGAAATAGCAAAGTTAACGGGCGATAGAAGTACTAGGAATGCAGGATTACAAGGGCCTGTGGCATAAGAAGTATACTAGCTTTTAGGTTTGGTACATAGATAGGAGTATGTTACATTACGATTAAAAGGTTTTGGATTTTGATGGTTTGTCTTGGATTCAGTTTATTGAAATGCTTTTATGTTTTTGGTAAATAAAGTTTATCAAGATATGGTATTTGATTAAGTATGGTATCATGTAAGTATTTTTATCTTAGGGCGAGATTTTTATGCATGGTTGCCTCAAGCAATGGCTAAAACCGATGGGATTAATTTCGATTAAATGCGTTTTAATCAATTGTTAGTTATTAGTTTTTGATTTTAACTAATAGTTAATTATTTAACCATTAATCAAGCTAAATGTAGATCGCAAAACGTATTTAACAAAATTAACTACCCAAAAATAACGAACGAACTAAACCTTAGCATATCATCTGCCTAGCCTTTTCCCAACTACATTGGGGTTGGCTCCCAGTCAAGCCGGATTCAGCTGAATACCAGTATTTTACGTGAAGCGGCTGCATACCAGACCTCCACAACCCATTAACTGGGGAACACGGTACTTCTTGGCAAGACTGGTGTCAGATTTTCTGGCTTCTGACAATCCGTAACGACTGCCAAAGACCTACAAATGACAGCCGGGACCAACGGCTTAACGTGCTTTCCGAGGCACGGAGAAGTCTCGTTATGTTAAGATGGTCACCCATCCACAGACCAACCTTGGCAAGCGTTGCTTAAACCTTAGCATATCCTTATATAAAAATATAAGTTTATAAATGTGACAAGTGGCAAATTGTACGTAAACCGTTGTGATTGGCTGTTGCAACAGCTATGTATGTTAACTTCGAAAAAGTGGGGGTAGGTCTGTCTTTCTTACAACATAGATTTTCTTATTGGACTTGAAAGAAAACATAAAAACGGCAACACAGGACCACGTCTTGAATAAAATAACCAATAAACACTACAATTTAAATCAATCTACCTTTCCACTTGAATGAACACCACAAAAAATTCCAAATAGAACAAATTATTTATTATTGCGAAATAAACAGACAGCCGGTTAACCTCAATAATTCAATTTCGCGAGTTAAATAATTTGTTGTGTCGCCGCGGCAATTCAGCGAGTGTCGCCGATGTCCGCAGTGTCGCGGGTGTCGCGAGTGTCGCGAGTGTCGGGAGTGTCGGTGACACGGTGACACATAGCGTTCGTGTACACATTTTAGTTGCATGCAAATTATTTCTGGTTTTCACTCTGTTTATGTCTTGCATTGGGAATTATTAAGTGTCGTTGAATGAATGTGATGTGGTTGTAGTTTTTATATAGGTCCTAGTGGTTTACTTTGGTTAATTTGTGATCCATTTATGTACGTGGAAGTAGTTGTTTTTCTTTACTGATTTCTGTAGATACTGTGTAGTCTTGTTCTTATCCGTTTTTTACGTGTCGTAAACCAAATATCGTAGCTACCGTGTTAGAAATAGGTAAGATTTTTTAATGAAATACAAGTGACAATATTCCATATCTACGATTTTAAGTACATGATTTATTAGTGATAGATTGCTGTACATATCGAATAAGACAAAAAAAGAAAGCTACCAGGTACAGCTGTCCAAGGATCTTTTGAAGAGTGGCTAAACCTGTCAATGGTCTGTAACCTGCATTAATAGCAAATAAAAAAGCAATTTAATTTTCATAGGCTATAAACTGATATACTTAAGTTGGTGCGAATGGATTTTTGAAGAATGTTTACCACATGAACATTCATGGAAATTTTATTCAAGCGCGAAAATATTCCTATAGCAGTGTACAGGTGATTGTTGTAGATTCCGGCCTTTTCATGATGTGCTCGGCTCCTATTTCAGGTATCCAGCATGAATAGGATGACTCATGACGGCTAGCTCACATCATCCTATTCGTGCTGGATACCTGAGATGGTGAGTGATCAAAACGAGTGAGCATCGTGATTCCATTCGAACCAAACCTATACACTTCGAGGTGTCCTAAGTTTCCTCAAACCTAACCTAACCTGGGCCACATCATGAAATGTCAAATTCTACGAAATTTAAGAACATAACGTCAAAATACAAAATGACATTTCACGCCTCCCACGAAAATGGGAGATCTAAGAAAATTCTCCAGAAACAAAAATACCTCCCTAATTATTCCAACAGATTCCTGGAAGCATAAAGTTGAATCACAGATTATTAATGCTCGAGAAGATTCGGAGATAGATAAGGAACAGATTTTCACCCTCTGTTCATCCAGCCGAAACGGTTTTTTTTTTCGTAACGATTGATAGGTTTAAGATTTATAGGTTTTAATGAGCAATAACTGCTTTAATAATTAAGTGATTAATAAGTTTGTTTCAAATTTTATAGTTTTGGAGATTTTACAGACTGAGTAAGAATAGTTTGTTTTTATTTTTTAGGGCAGATAAAATCAATTCTCAGAATTAATGGTATGCGCAACTAGCATGACGATAATAAGACAACAAAAACTACTTCAACACTTTCAAATACCCGAAATTATGAATTAAATGCATTAAGAACATTGCCACATTCAAATAAACATTAATAAAGCACTACAGCTGCACTTAACCAGAACAGTATCAATAAATTCCGCTGTCCAGCACGTCCGCTTCGCGTGACAGTCACGAATAAAGTGAGAGTCGCGCGCGGCGCGTTTTTAAAACTGCCCTCAAATGCTCAATTGTTTTTGGCCTACATGAAACCACGATTTTGCAAACAAAAATATTATGTTAAATCGTCTATCCAGAAACTGGGTATTACTTACTTCGTTTATTTTCAGTTTGGCTTCGCTGCTTGTTAGTCGTTATGTAATGGACTGTCCGATAAAGGCAGTGTAATGGCTTGTTTACCATCGAATATGCTAAATAGATTATTGGGAAAAAGCTGATTCACGATTGGGTATTAATACCTTGTATTTTTTGGGGTTTTGTACTTTTAACTGAGTTTGTAGGGTGCACACAGACGTATATTGTTGTAGCCCTACTTAATTTATTCTTTTGATGACCCTTGGTAAATATAGTAAACATACTTAATAATGAGTGTAACCCCAATGACCTTGCTGTAAAAAATAAGGAAAGAAATACTCGCCTGTTGGAGCAACTATGAGTTTCAGTAATATTTCACGACAGCGGGTAGTGATCCCAGGTCGGGCGCCAATTTGTCAGTGCACGCCAGCGCCACCTAGATGAATTAAAATAACTTTTTGTTTGTAAGCCAGAACATTTTTCTGGCTGTTAAGACTCACTCGGATTAATTAGGGCTGTGAAGTGGAGTTTTACTTTTTGTAATTAAGCTTGGCTGTTTGAAAATTAAAAATCACGATAAAATTTGTTTAGTTAAATACTACTTTGATGTCAGATACAGAGCTCCATTTAACTGAACTAAAATGCGATAAAAATAATTCATAAAGGGCTAGGCACTTGTGTTTTAGAAAAAAGATTTAGATAGATAATAGTAGATAGTACCCTAAATTACAGTAAAATAAAGAGGTTCTTTGTAGAAGGTCATCTCTGTCCTTTTTCGATTACAAAAATCTTGCACTGATCAGCAGCAATAGATTCCTTTTTTAAGTTAAAAATAAGCCTCCGTAGCCACACTAGTGAAATAATTTTGCAGGTATGTAAATACGGTTTTATTATTGCAGTAAAAACCAGCCCCAGCCAACGTCTTCAAAAAGATCAATTCTAGAGACAAAAACATCGCTATGCTTTTGCCAATTAACACAGTTGTTTATTCTCTACAGTAAAATATGTTTTGTCACTAAATTAATTTTGTAGAAACTTTTACACAAAATCTTAATAAATTACACACATTAAACATCCTTATGAATCACTTTGGGAAAATTGTATGAAAATCCTTTCGGAAGTTTTTGAGTTTGTCGCGTTCAACAGACAGACAGATGCGGCAAAGGACTTTGTTTTATAACAAAGTTATTTATTTATTATATAGTTATACATATATCATACTAGCACTTCGCACACACACTTCGACTTCAAATTTACTTACTTCACTCGTTTCTAATGATAAGTACCTAGCATCAACTGTCAGATTTAAATCTTCAATAATGACTATATTCCATAATAGTGACAAGTTTGAAGTAAATTCCTAAGGTCCAAGGAATAAGATTTTACATACAAATTTTCACCCCCTATTACACCCTGTTGCAGGGGGAGTTTCCTGAAATCCTTTCTTAGCAGACGTTCTACTAACAAAAACTAGCTCCCTGTCAAATTTCATCTTTTTATGTCAAGCGGTTTTCGATGTTTCGTGATGAGTGACCTTTCGCTTTTATATACTTAGATGAATTAGTTATTGTAGTATATATTTATACCTAAAGTAACACCAGTAGGTGCACTAAAACTGAAACACTAAACACGTGATAACTCGTATTTTAAACCAGATGGCTTCAGCACATAAAAATGGCTATAAAAACGTATGTATATCTATGTACGTATACCAAACAGTCCTACATTATTTACAATTAGTATTTGTGAACAAAAACCCCGATTCAGGTCGGCCATTGTCTATTTTAGCATTGTTCCTCTTTTGTGCCGCTTTTTGTGTGTATTCACAAGCCAGAGTATCTTATTTCTCGTCAAAGTTTTGTTTAGATATCATGTTTTGTTGCCACCTTTGATTTGGCTTGAGTGTTGCTCGGAATTAATTTTATCATAACTTTTACGTATCGCGCCTTACTTGTGTAAACATATGAAACAAAATGAATAGGGTAGTTGACTAAAAAATTCTATTTAGTCCATCACATAAATGTCCAAAAAATATTAGACACGTATTTTTTCTTTTTGCACGTAACCAAAAACCGAAGACGATACAGCGCGTTGGAAACTCGTGTGACGTCACTTTGTGCTATGATTTTTACCACACCATGACGTCACAAGCCCCCACTTATGATCTTTGAAGCTTTTTATCTTCGTCAATTTTTATAGATCTGATAAAGCAAAAAATACGTGTCCACTATTTTTCGATAATCTAACTGACGGACTAAATATAATCATATTTTTATTTCTCAGGAAACTTCCCTATTCTGTATTCTGCACAAATGTACTGGGCGTTAGGTAGAGGGCTAAGTTTTCAATAGGCGTATAACTTTTATTTGCAGAGTGAAAATGATGGTTTGACAGTTAGTATAATGTCACCGGAAACTTTGAGACTCCGTAACATTGTAATTTCTCCATAATTTATTATGAAATAATCCTTTTGTATAGAATAAATCCCATCCAAATTCAAATAGTTTACAATATGTCCGTGTCTTATTAAGAAAAAACAGTTCATAATTGCACGCGACATTTTACAATCTGGCGGGGTTTGCAATTTTCCTGTGACATATAGACAACGTGTCATAAATTCATTCTTCAGTAAAAAATATCTGATACGAGAAAAAATTGTCTTTGAATGTAAATATCATATTCAAGGGCTAATAACTTCTTGCGAGTGGCGAGTGTTGTATTTATAAAAGTTAACACTTTTCCTACGTGACTAACTACATATTAAAAAAACAAAAGCTGCTGCTTCCTAAATGTTGGAGTTAAGAGTCATGCGAGCATAATGTAAGGAGCATTCGATTCCTAACTTGATTATTATGTTTTTCCTGTTGTATGAATATGAATTGAACAAAAATTTATTAAAGCAGTAAAGTAAGATTTTTGGTGTTGTAAATTACTTTTTCTATATTATACTTTACTAGCTTCTGTCTGCGACTTTCACACATATACCGTTTTTTTTCCCGTTCCCATAGGAATTTCGAACAATCCTCTCTTAAAAAATTTCAGCTTCCTAAGATTAATAGAATCTGAGTCTCCTCTGAGTCTGTCAGTCACTCAGTAACGAAAGAGTTTTACATGAATATATTTATTTTCAAATAGAAATGTAGATGTTCTCCCTGTTTATGGATGGGAAATCATCAAATGACTTCTTCCGATCTTAGTGTCAGACTCTTGCTGACTAAAACCACGGAACGCGTATGGTTCCTCCAAATACCCTCGCGTTCCAGGACCGCGGTGACTCTTTCGAAAAAAATCCACAATTAGACACACTATCTAGAAACAGTTTTATTACTCTACTAGCAGCGCGCCGCGGTTTCACCCGCATAAGTTTCGATCCCCTGGGAATATCGAGGTAAAAAATATTCTATATGTTAATCCTGTTTATAAACCATGTGTGTGTCAAATTTAATCCAAATCTGTTCAGTAGTTTTTGCGTGAAAGAGTAACAAACATTTATCCATACTTACAGTAATATATACTAGTGGAATTGTTGCTACGACGTAGCCAATGATGACATCACCGCTACGAGCTTTGCTACGCCATGTACTTGTAGCAGATGTGCTACAAATCTGCGATGGATACATGCTGGGAATATTGTTTCACTAGTCTTTGAAATTTGTAGTTTAACGGACGTTTGTACAATTACTATACAAATTAAAACAATGAAAGCGCTTTTTGTGTACATATCTACGTGCCGCGTTGTTCTTGTAGTCTATGGATTTTAATGCGGTGTTCACCATCATTTAGTACTATTAAACTCGCGTATAATATAAAAAAATCTCAGTGTTTAAAGCGTAGTAGAAAGTTCAATAAGTGTTATTTTGTGATGTGAGGAATACATTTTATTTTTGAAGGAAATTATGATAGTGTTTGATGACAATGTAACCCAAGTAAGTTATTTCTAAATCTGATTAATCAATATCTTGGTACTTGATAGTAAAGTATACGTAATAATTAACATTATCATCAAATTTCAATCAGGCCATCAGGTTAGTGAGAAGTTAAAAAAATCTTCAGAACAATATTTTGAAAAAAAAAGTTGTCTTCGGTGCCAATATTTTTTAAAACAAACAATACAGTATTTATTTACTTAACAAGCTCTAAACAACGATATTATTATCACACTCGTTGGGGTAGGTTTAACCCTCTTTAGCTATATGGGTAGTGCTTAAAACATTTATGAATATTTTTTGCCAATGTGATGCTGAGAAATCATCAAATTACTTCTTCCGCTGAGGGTGGAGTGGAAGGAAGTGACAGATGCAAAACCGGCCTGGATGTTTTCGGACAGCAAGCCACCCGCCACTCGCCGTCCGCAGGCCCGGGCTTATGGTGGCCTGGAATTGCCCTGCGACTCCCGAGGCCCGGGGCTTCTCCTTCTGTTGCGGCGGCTGGGGCTTCAAGTTTGCCTTTCTCCCACGCGGTGTACCTCCTCACCGCGCTTAGCGATTTTACATTTACACTAATAATTAAAGAGGAAAGATTTGTATTTTTGTGCGCGTGTATGTTTGTAATGAATAAACTCAAAAACGACTATGCCGATTTCAAAAATTCTTTCATCATTAGAAAGCTACATTCACCCTGAGTAACATAGGCTTTATTTTATACCCGTATTGCCACGGGAACGGGAACAACGCGAGTGAAACCTCGAGGCGCTGCTATTACTATAAAAGTCAACTTCCTTACGATGTTTAAAACATTATAAATTACTTTTTCTTTCTTTTCCTCAACTCGTAAAACCTTTCTATTACCCACCCTCACTTAATATACACATACGCCTAGGTGTTAAGGTGGGTCATACAGTTGGCGTCTCACAACACATGCGCAGCGGCGACATGCATGTTTTATGCTGCAGTTGGGAAGTAGGCGGGACACGGAGCGAAAGCAACTGGATGCGACACCTGGAAAGGTCAAGGTCGATTTATGATTTTAAAGGTCAGAATGCAGTTAATGGTTACATACTAGTTCATATAAATTTTTCCCAAAAACAGGTTCTAACCATCTCCAGGGTCATATCTACCGTTGTACCGAAATTAATGAAAATTGGTTCAGTGATTTAGGCGCGAAAAACAAACAAACTCACTTTAATTCATTCACTGTTTTCATTAGTTAGGGTGACTGCTAGTTTGTTCTTTCTAAAGAAGAAAAAATACCTGGAGACTTTTTGCCTTTTTAGTTATAGAAGGTTAATTTTGCAAAATCTTGATGTCGTGAATGATAAGAAGGAAAATCAATAACCTCAAATGTTACATACAATTAGCCGTTAAGGTCAGAAAGAACATCGCTTTTAATTAAGACAAGAAACCAGTTCCTACAAAAAATGAAATTATTTGTCACAATTAATGTAATAAATGTAAAAAAAATACACATATTATAATATTAACATTTAAGTTTAGGTACTAGGTATTATTGATTTGTAGTTGAGTAGGTCACCAGTTTACATATCTTTGAAGTTCAACGTCCAATGCAAATTCACTATATTTAACTAAATTCAATGCAAAAAGAATCAATAATAGCGGTTCATAAACGATAAAGTTATGCCCAAAAACATGGTTGACTTATAGACATCTGCGTACCCTTTCACAGCGTACCGGCGTGATATTGTGTTATAAACTGGTGTTAACAATAAAGAGACATACAATTTCAGCAATCCCGGAAGACTTGCTATTATTTATTGGAAAGTTCTATTGCCTATCTTCGAAGTTCTTCATGAGATCTTCACCAAATTTAATTCAAACAAAAAAGTATAATCTACATAAATCGATTGACAAATTGGCGAAATTACACTGTAGAAAGAAACAAAAAAGCATTCAAATTAAGAACTACCTCCTTTTTTGAAGCCGGTTAAAAAACTTGCCAAAATGTAGATATTTTTGAAAGTTTGCGACTATACTGCGAATGGAAAAGTTCATTAAAAATACGAAGATTATTCCTCATGTAGTTTCAAAAGTTATTTGACAAGATGTGGGAGAGGAATGTATTCTGTCGCTTAGTTTAACTGCGTGGGCGTGTACTAAGAATAGAGGACGCGCTTCTTCCCATTTCATGGGTGTCTCAATAATCAAATAATATTCATTAGGGGCAGCGTCTAACTTAACACGACAGAAATTAGAAAATTCAACAAAATCATTTTTTTTTACTTGTAGTACCTATACTCATTTTGTTGAGTTGTGTGAGGCATTTTTTTTTCTTTTTACGAATTAAATTTGAATGGGCACAATATTTAATGAGTGGTAAAAAGTTGGCAGCGTGAAATAACTACTCTATTTCAATAGCCCAAAAAGCGACGGTGTATAACTACGTTTCATTAACCAACATCTTATTTTTTTTTACAAAAACAAAACGAAATATAACAGTAGAAAGTATAAAATAACTTTAATTTTGGAAGTAGGCGAATGTTTTTTGTTGGTTTTTCTTCGTTTTTTGACAACAGGTGTAAACAATAAACAGACATGCGATTTCAGATAGTCCATTTGCTATTATTTACTGGAGAGTTCCATTGTCTATTTCCGGAGTTCTTCATCAGAGCTTCACCAACTTGAAATGGTACCATTCCAAGAAAATAGTCTTCAATAAAATACCCAAATCGCATCGAGTGTACGTATAAAATTTGAGGGTTGTCCTCGATTTCTTCTGGATGCCATCATGAAATCCTGACCATTGTCAGACCATTGGCACCACATGACAAGGAAACTGTTTTAAACAATGGCCATAAACTTTGAAAGTTGCCCTTAATTTTCTTGGGATCCTTTCATCAGATCCTGACTTATACACCTGACTTGACTTGACTTGAATGCCATCATCAGATTCTTAATTAGTGACAATACGACCTCATTAGGTTTATAGGCTTTTGAATTTAAAAAAAATACGGAGATATCCGTGAACATAGAACCCCCTCTTTTTTGAAGTCGGTTAAACATGAGCGCTAAACTCAAATCAATTCTAGTTCACTGCCACTTTTCTTTAGTTACCTACTGTAATTGTTGAATTAAAACAATAATAAATAAATAATAAAAACTTTATTATCAAAAGCCAAATACAATACGCTATGCATTATGAGACAGAGTGAACGTTTGTGTCCGTGCTAATATAAACAGACTGTGTTACAAACACAGGCGCCCTTCTCTTACAGTTCGTAGTCAATTTAAATACAAAAAACGGCTCAAAACAGTAGTTATTACTTCACACCAACCTAAAAAAAGCTTCGCTAAAAAGCCCAGGGGCCGTATTATGACCTCTTAAAACCATCATGTTTTCTGTGTGAGAAAAGGATAGTGCTATTCGTCCTGTATAGCTCCGTCTCTTTTTCACACCGAAAACATGATGGTTTTAAGAGGTCATAATACGGCCCCAGTAAGTACTCGTACAGCTAATAATAAGCCAGCTATTCCACAGAGGTTATAACTGTCACTTCCAGTGTCGGCACTTTATATCGGTGTCCCGTCTTGAGCGCAGTCTCAGAGGGAGCGGCCCAATTCGTGTCTTCAATTTATTTTCACGATTTTATCGGTTAAGTAATGTTTATTTCAACATGTGCTCGGATATTTACTTTGGAAGGAAAGGGTTATTAGAGTATTTTTCTTTGATTTTGTATTTATTTGTGTAAATAGGTAGTTATATTTATATTTACTCTACAAGGGTGATAATGGTGCTTTGATTCAGCTTGTTCGTATGCATGGTCAGTTTGAAGTTATTTTGGTATTATTTTATTTAATTTTATTCGAGGTACACACCGAAGTAGGCAATTTAAAATCTTATTTCTTACTTAGATATTCAAATTTCGGATGAATGGATGTTTGTTACTCAATCACGCCAGAACGGCTGAACGGATCGGATCGGATTTATGCTCAACTTAATACCGGCAGAAGGTATTAAATATACAGTATGTTAAATAACAGAGGGCGTTCCCTTAAACTCGTTAATCTATATCATTAATAGTTTAAAATAAAAATATCAGCATAGAAAAATAAGCATAAAATAATCCGAATTCAAAAAATAATTAATTGACAATAAATTCGAAACATCCCGTTTAAAATCAAAATAGTAGCGCGGGATAGTACTCCTAGTAGCAATGCTCAAACCGGCAAGTATGCGTGTACAGAGTGTTTCTTTAACGTACCTATCAATTTAACATTTTTAGTGAATATTTTAATATTATAAAAAAAAAAACATTTTGGTTTCGAATGGTAATATTTTTTAAATCATATATGGATGCTATACTATTGCGGGTTAACGGAAAAGCCCTCTGTTAGTTAACATACTGTATAATAAATTTAACTTCTGTTCCAACCTATTCTTCTTCACCTAGTATCCAAAACCAACATTATTCTAGAGTTCCTATATTAGTTGTTAAAGGTAGTAATCTAATTAGTTAGTTTAATCCATTTAGATCTAAAAAGCTCCCTAGTTTATACTACGAACCGTACCCGTATAATCTGCGGACTACCGAGGCGGGAATATGTGGAAACTAAACTCTGGCCTCATTTAAGCACTTAAATTAGTATTTATCACGTTTGTCCATTAGAAGGTTCCATGATAGTAATTCCCGATGGAATTAAAAAAGGTTACAGATTCTAGATTCAATTAAAATATCTTGAGTCTGGTGACACTGTTATTTGTAGTCTTAGTTTTTTATTTTCATTTTCTTCTTTAATTTTTATATGCAGGTCTGATTTCTGGGTTGTTAATTTGGAGTTAGGAACGTGTTAAATAGGTTTTCATAAAAGAGTGATCGCGGCCCTGGAACGCATAGGGCACAGGAGGAACACGGATGGGTTTTAGTCAGTAAGAGTCTCACTCCCTTCCGCTTCGCCCGGAGTGGAAGAAGTCATAAAAAAAGCTAGAGTGTACAAAATATTAAGTTTCAAAGCCTTAATTCAGATATCTAGGGCAAGTACGACATTAGTCAATGAAGATAAATATGAGTGTGGAATACATACATGAACGTGAGATACATGATGATGACGTAATCTTTTGGTACATGAAAAATAAAATATCATCAAATATGCTACGTGCAACTTCATATTCTTTAACAGACATAAAATATAAATAAAGGATAAAATAATCAAGCCCCTGAAATATAGGTGGCACTGATGTTAATCAGTGCCACCCATATTTCGAATGAAAGTAAAAATAGAAAAAAAAAACCTCATTGCCGGACGAAAATGAGTCCAAATTGCTGGCAGGAAGTTAAGAAACTTTTTATTTCCTTTACGTACGACTAATGCAATATGAATATACTTATTTCCTCTTCGTACTCGCTCTTCGAAAAGTTAAATTAACATTTTAATAAGCGTAATAAATATGTATATGATATATGTAATCTTCATCATCATTCAAGTAAGGGTCTTTTTGCTCTGGCCCACTTGCCAGAGGAAAAGACTTGAAAAATTGGCTACTTCCCGTTATGTCACATTCCCGATACGACAACATGTCAAAAGTTTTAAAAACAACTGAACGTTAGTAGCGTTTGGTCAAGATTTTGATCTTCATACATTCATTCCCGATTCGTCAACATTTGAAAATGCCTATATTCTTTCCCGTTTGGTCAACCTTTTGTTTGGAAAGTACAATCAGGAGCAAAAAGAAATGCCTCCGTTCATGTTCTATCTACTTACTAGCTTCCGCCCGCGGCTTCGCTCGCGTCAAAAATGTTTTGATTATCACTTTCAGTTTCCTCTAGATCAGTATTGAATTCGTGATACTAGCATATTGTTATCCCAGTGAGCTCTTTGTATTTTGTTAATAAATTAGCTTCTATCTACGACTTCGTCTGCGTGAACTTTAGAACTGGCTTCAGGAAGGCATAACGTCATGAAAGTTAATCCCGTGGTTTCGCAATTCAGTAATTTCGGGTATTTCAGGCTGGAGCGTAATTTCTTCTTTTTGGCTTATTCTTTCTGGTTTTTTCTTCGACTCCTAAGAGTCATAGATTGATGTTAAAAATTTATCCCAGCCCCAAGAAAAAAAAAAGTAAAGTATCCTGGTAGTTTTTGAGTTTTTAACACTCGTACTTCTAGCCGTGGAAATATATCTTCATGATTCTGGTATCCTGGTAGTTTGTGAGTCTTTGCCGCTTACAATTCCAGCCCCGATATACTTTAGGATTTTTACATATGCTAAGAAAGCAATATACCAACCTCGGGGAAAGTAGGGTGATAAAAAGAACGTCAAAAAGAACTTGATAACTTTTGTAGTTGACTGTACCGTACAAATAACTAGTTTAAAAAAGGGTGACAAAACGAGAATGGATGTATGAAGATCAAAATCTTGACCAAACGCCACTAGCGTTCAGTTGTTTTTAAAACTTTTGACATGTTGTCCAATCGGGAATGTGACATAACGGGAAGTAGCCGAAAAATTGTGTATTCAAAAATAAAAGATATATTATTATTATCATTATTGTTTATACGTAGATACAGACTGTAGGTATTTGCTGTTCAGTGGATTTCTTGCTAAATACATTCAATAATTGTTGCAATTATAACTGACGGTAAGCTGTAACGAAGGTATCTAAATTACTGTTGGACTCAGCGCTTTCCGGTGCCGCGTAAAGAGGGGACAAAACAACTAATGAACGAACACACCAAACATGGTTACAGCGAAGGTTACATTTATTGCAAGTGTAACCTTCGTTAATAGTTACCAGTGTATCGTTCATAATTTCTTTTTTAAGGATGAGAAATCATCAAATGACTTCTCTCGCTCTGGTCGGAGCGGAAGCGAGTGTCAGACTCTTACTGACTAAAACCCACCCGTGATCCTAATAATGCTCATTGCGTTCCAGGCCGCGGTGACTCTTTCGAATAAATTCCGCAACCCTAGCTGGACATAAGGTAACTATCGAACTATTCCTTGAAACTCGTAGTGAGTGCATCCTGTAGTAAAATCATTAATATAATTATTCATGAGAGGATATGCATATGAATAAGATGTACGTATTCTTAAGCATACATCGTCGGAAGGTATTCATAATATTTTCATTCACACTTCGTACTCGTAGCTGTGAAACTTCATAATCATACCAAATATTATCATAATAATATTCTTGATTCCGTATAGGTACTTATTGTATTTTAAATTAATAATCGAGTATATGTTTTATGCATGGACCAGTGGTGGCCGAGTGTTAACAGCCCCGACTTACCTCGGGTTCAAACCCAGCCAGGCGCATTCGTTTTTATAATTAATTTCATCACCACTGCTGTCAAAACGGTGAACGAAAACATCGTGAGGAAACCGGCATGTCCTAGAACAAAAAATTCGAAGACATATGCCATTCACCAACCCGCACTGGGCCCAAGTGGTGGATTACGGCACATTCCCTCTCCTAGAGGGAAGGCCTGTGTCCCAGCAGTGGGAACATTAAAAGGCTGATTATGCTTTAAATGCTATATTTGTTTTATAGTATAGCGGCATAACACAAGTGTATTCTACAGATATAAAATGTATAGGTACGTATACGTTTATTTTTAATGAAGACTTCTTTGAGATTGTATTCTTAAAATATGATAAGTTCTTGCCTAACCATGGCACTTAATCCGCGATAGGATTTTATCCTTACGTTAAAGATTTCTTGCGAAAAGTGGAGACTAAAAGGCCGAAATCAGTTTCCAATGTCGCTAAAATCACTAATCCCTTCACCAAAGCAGAATGACCTGTAATTGCAATAAACAAACTTGCACATAAAATAGTTTGCACGGAGTTTATCGACGCAAACTTGCAAGCTTTCAATATATTTAGCTCTGTAACCGGAGGTATACTAGTGCACGTTTAATCCTTCAGTACCCAAGTGCAAATGCATTTGAAATTACAACCTTGTTCGAAACTAAACTCTACCTGCAATACTCGTCAGTATGTACTTAGGTTGAGTATATTATTGTGATTACTCCTGAAATCTTTGAACTTCGTGTGTGATTAATGCATATTGCTTCAGATTTGAATACAAATGTACATGAATAAATTCTAGTAGCTAAATAATAACAGCCACACGTGTCGATCTTTGAGGTTAAACAGCACTTACAAAGTCGGTCACCTGATGGGTGTCCATTCGAATCTTCTCCGTGCTTCGGAAAGCACGTTAAGCTGTTGGTCCCAGCTGTCATTTGTTAACATTTAACAGTCGTTTCGTCGTCGCTATTTTTAAAGACATTAACATTTTATTTTACCCACAATTGCGAAAGTGTGTTTGTTTCGCTTTCTCGTCTAAATCGCTGAACCTATTTAGATGAATTTTGGTATAAAGATAAATTAGACTTTGGAGAAGATTATAGACAACTTTACGAACATTTATATCAACGCATATTATAGCAAACAGTCAAACCAGATTCGGCTTTACATCAATACTAGCTGAACCACGCAACTTCGTCTGCGTCATATTTTTCATGACTGCTTCGCTCCCATTGACCTTAGCGTGATGATAATTAGAACAACGATTTTTCAAATGTATATATTAGTATAGATTTTACGTGGAGCGACTGCCTATCATCCAAAATCCAGTAACTGGGTAACACGGTACTTCTTGGCAGACTAGTGCCAGATTTGCTGGCTTCTGACTATCCGCCGATGACTGATAAAGTAAGCATGACAGCCCACTCAACGTGCTTTTCCACGGACGGAGTAGTCATGACCCATCCACAGACTGACCTCGGCAAGCGTTCACCGGAGCGGCTGTTATTAATAAGGCACGAGCAAAATCTAACTATGGAATACCAAAAAGGGTATTCTTTGATTTCATCTACCCCACAAACCAATGATTGAATCTCATTTAACGAAAGTACCTACACTTTATCTGCTGAAGGCGTCAGAGCAGTATCAGGCATAAATATTATAACAGGCACGAAGGAGATTTGATTTGTACATTTCCGTTGAGCGTCGACCTACTTACAGCGACGACTTTATGTCGTTACGTTAGTTCTCGCCGAGTTAATGTATTTTGTGTAGCTTTTATTAAAGGTAACCGTTTTATCGTTCTTGGTCTTTGTCTGCACCATTTGCATTATTTATCTATAACTACTTATTATTATTAATTTAGCTAATTATCTATTGAAATCATATACGCGTACTTGCAACACTATATTACACTTCACTCATTATTCACTCGAGAAGGATCTTCCATTCGAAATCGATTCCTTCGATTCTCACATTCACTCTTCCCGTTCCATTCATTCGAACAACTCCCGCCCTCATTCTATTCAAAAATCCGCTATCTTACTGGCGACACGTATTCCCGTGCGCTCGCGCTCCCGCCAAAAACGATAAGTGAAAAAATATTGGTGCTGTGTGGTGAATCCCAAAACTCTCCTCTCGTGAAACTTAGTGGAAATATCGCCTGCACCAGCGCGCTGGAGACTGCTATCGAAGGGCCGCATCATTTACATCCTCCTGTAAGTTCCTTTTCCTTCCAGTCTTAAAAAGGTGAGTATTGTTTAAACGATTGACAGATAAGTCATCTCGAAAAAAAAACAAAAGTCATTTTTTCAAACTAGGCTGAGAGCCAGAACTTTTTGAACGTCAAATTTTTCATAAAGACAGTCCACCAAAACGCCCACCCGTCACCACTTCCTAGTGTTTTAGCTGGGAAGAAGTGGCGCAACAAACTCCCCAGCAACACATCTGTCTGTTGCGTTTTAAGAACTTAAAATTATAGAATAGTATACTGTAATTAATACATGACAAAGGGAGAAAAAAATTACCCTGTCTGAATTAAATTTTATTATTATTGCTATATGGTTTGAATTTTAATTGGTAGGCGTAGTAATTTAAAGAACCAATTAGTAAAGAAAGGGACTAGGTGATGGTTTGGATTTTTTTTATTTGGGCGTTTCATCTCATTCAAAGTTATGAACTTAGCTTTAATATGAAGCTTTGGTATTAAAATGTAATTAGAGGTTTTTCTTTACTTCAAATTCTAAATTAAGAAACAATGTAGTTTCTCTTTTACATGTAGATATCCTGGATTAAAATGTATTTGGATTTTCCAGTATTCGAGGATTATACCTTGCTTACAAAATTTTATTAAAAACATTTCCAACCACCACAATTTAAACACTTACGCGTAAATTTAACTATTTGAAAAAAGAAAATGAGCGCTTTTTAGATGGCACGCAAAGTAAAAAAAAATTAAAACAATTAATTATTCCGTTACCATAAACTATTCAATATTGAAAATGGAATCGAACGAAAGTACGATGGGTTGGCAATCCTCGTAAATTGCAATCGGAACTTCAATTTTATTGGTAGCATGTTTACTGCGGGTCAGTGCAGTGTGCTGTTCGTATTAGTTTTATACCTATGTGTTACGTGGCATAGAGTCGTAACAGTGGGCCATATACCTACATAAGTAAATGACATAAAGAGTGCCAACAGAGTACTCATTTTCAAGCAACGTTTACATTCACATAACAGCCGCAATCTGTCAAAACTGAGGGTTTTCTGACAGATTGTCAATGTGTGAAATACGATTGCGAACGTTTAAAAATTTGTAAAATTTATCCTTCTTTTTCCTAGTTGGGAAATCATCATATGACTTCTTCTTCTGGGCGAAAAAGAGTGTCAGACTCTTACTGCTCTCAACCCACCCGTGATCCTTCTAGTGTCCTTTGCATTCCAGGTCTACCGTTTAACCTCAGATAAATAAGCTTTTTTTTTGCCCTCTTCTTCTCTCGTATAAGCACGAAGTAAAAATAACGAGACTCCCGTCCTGGTGCAGTTGAGTAAAAAGAACAGCCCGTGTTGCGATTAAAATATAGTTTTGGGAGGTTCAATTTTACTACAAAAACTGTTACCATACTAATGATATTAAAATGCACATTGACTTACACAGTCAAAATGGGCCACAAAACGTTCTTAATATTGTGATCCTGTACTGTCCTACAGCTGGGCAAAGACACCTTTCCTCGTTACACTTTCCCAGGTCTTCTGCAATTTTGGGCTGGTCATATGAGAAATCCAAACAACCAGCCATCTCTTTCTGTGCGTTGTTGTTTCCTTGCATTTGGGTGAATACGGGCTGAAATTATGAATATACACCACACAGCATTTTGCAATTTATTCGAAGTTTATTTCAGAATTTTGAACTCAAAGATATCGTCTATCCGAAAACGTGGTTCCCCAAGCGAACATAGAATATTTGTGGAGACATTAGCTCTCGTCTGGTCTAGCGGTCAAGTGGGCCAGTAATATGTTCCATTGGTCAGGCTTATTATGCAGTGTCAAGACTCCACCAAAAGCGTCGTGAATAGTATCGACACACGTTGACCGTTTAGTTTCACTTTAACGGCCCATAATTGAAGATGCAGTAAAGGCAAAGAGCTCAACTAAAGAAGGAAGGAGTTTTAGCCATGCTAAATGATGCAGGCTTGCGCACAGCACCAAAACGGTGCACTCAGGTAAATTGATGAGAAAGTGAAAGATTTAAAAAGTACTTTGGCAGGTATTAGCTATCCTCAAGCTCGTTTACATCAGAAATCACTTGAAACAAGCTGAAGCTAAACTAAAAGACTTTAAAACCAATTATTGTATTCTAGCTTCTAACAGAGGTTCCGGCCGAGTGAAAGTCGAAAATTATCCCAAGCGACCTCCCCGAATAAAAGTATTCTTTGTTTTACTTCAGGACATAGCTCTGTTTACCCGTTTGCCAAGTTTTGTCTTCCAAGTTCTATTCAGCCGTTACATATAACGTTAAGAGGTAATAAACAGACAAATAGATACAGTCACGTTCACATTTAATATATTAAGCTACTACTACTAATACCATTGTAAGAATTTTTGTAACCATATCTATCAGCAAATAAATCTTTGACTTTATCATATGAGCAGCGCTCTGAGGTTACACCCGCGTAGTTTCCGTGAGAATACGGGGATAAAATATAGCCTATGTTACTCACTGATAATGTAGCGATAATGTTCTATCTATATCTTATAAAAAAACTTTTTACAAAAAAATACAACCGACTTCCACAAAAAATCAAAAAAGTACAAAATAACTTTAATTCGGAACTCGGTGTTTGTGGTTCCTTTTTCGTTTTTTGAACACCGACTTCCGAATTAAAGTTATTTTGTACTTTTTTGATTTTTTGTGGAAGTCGGTTGTATTTTTTTGTAAAAAGTTTTTTTATTTTTCTCTTTTTAGTGGTACCTACACCCCCTCCCCTCCCCCACCTAAACGAACCAATTACATTGGTGTAAAAAAAATGCACTACTCCAATGCAGAGTAAACTAAAAGGTCGTCAATGTAGGCAATGTAGATATTTTTTTTAGATTTTTGTTGATTTTTCAAAAACCGCTTGTTCGATTTCGATAAAATTTTCATGGGACCATTTGGGAAGTATACCCTTTCCAACAAAAAAAGAATTTTTCAAATCGGTTGGCAAGCGACGGAGTTATGCGCGAACAAACATAAAAAAAAAAAAAAAAAATACAAACATCCGAATTGAGAACCTCCTCCTTTTTTAGAAGTCGGTTAAAAAATGGTAAAAAGGTAAAGATAAAAATGGTTAAAATCCAGTCCTGTAGTTTCGGAGCTTATTCGGTACGCACAAACAAACAAAAATATCTTTCGTCTTTATAATATTAGTATAGGTAGTATAGAAGTATGAATCTGCCAACCATTTGTAATTGGTAGAGATAGAACTATGTTTTAAAAATTGCAATAACAATGTTATTGGTCGAGAAGCGGATTGGGCCATCATGGCACTAGTATAACGTGACAGACGAATCGATGGATTTAAATGGTTGCAACAATATTTTATGTGACTGTCAATGTAGGTTATTGTTCTGATACGTAAATCAATATTTTTTAAAGCTCACGTATTGTAAAAGCAATAATTTACTGTAGTTATTCAAGGATTTAGAGGAAATAAACTTTAAATATAACTATTTAATGTATTTGTTTAAACTTTTGTGTTCATACATCAATATATGTATATAAATAATTAGATAAATAAGCGCGTATATAAAGGAAAAAGAAAACAAATTAATTTATCATAAAAAAAATCCAAAAAAATACAACCGACTTCTATACAAAAAAAAGTACAAAGTAACTTTAATTTCGGAACTCAGTGTTTTTGGTTGCTTTTTCGTTTATCGAACACCGACTTCCGAAATTAAAGTTATTTTGTACTTTTTGGCTTTATCTCGAAATATTTGCTACCATTTATTGAAGAGTTTCGTTTCATATTATCTCTGTTCTTCATTAGATCTTCACCAAATATACTTGGAATTTTACATCGACAAGAGGGAATGAGAACGTCATTAATGTAAACTAAGCCACGCGTAATAAGGATAACTCAAATACTAGTCATCAGATCTCAATCAAATTTTTTTCTCAAAAAGTTTTAGAATATAAAAAGAATCATCAAAATCGGTACACGGGTACACCCAGTACAAAGGTACGAGGTAAAACAAAAAAAAATACAGTTGAATTGAGAACCTCCTCCTTTATTGGAAGTCGGTTGAAAAATCGCCATTGGAAAAAGGATCCCAGATCACTGCCATATAACATTGCCGCGCCAAATGGAAATTCAGATTTTTATCTAAAAATGGCCAGTCCTCTAGTCTGGTAAACAAGATTGTATAAATATGTATGTACAGCTTGTAAAATTGGGAAACATATTGGATGTGATTTTTAGGGTCCGCTTTTAATTAATTTCGGATAACGAACCCACTTAGGAATGGTATCATTGATGAAAATATAAGATGTATTGGGATATTGAAATATAAATATATAGGTTAGGATACTTATCTACCTAATTAGATGATTTTTCGTTTTAACAATCAAGTGTTTTCGGCTTTTCTTGAAATAAATGAAACGCCCTTGGTTAAAAAAATATCTGGGGTTTCTTACTTGAGATTTTCCATATAGCTAGGTATCTAAAGGATGATCTTAAGAATCTAAAGTTATTAAAATTTGTTATTACATACATTTTGTTATTGAAATGATAAAATAGCACAAAAGAAGGGCCACGTCAATGTTTTTATTGTAGTAAATTTTGATTTTTAACAAGCATTACGAATTAATATAACGTGAAACGGAACATCTAACAATTAGAGTCTAGTGAAGTCACTGGTATTATGACACAACCGAAGACGAGCCGGTATGGTCTAAGACCTTAACCTGCCCGAGAAGGGCGAAGGGAAAAAAAAGTATTATGACAGCGAAAAGACGAACTTAAATTTTAATACATGACAGTTCATGATCTCTGGCAGACAGGAGTGACATCAACATTCGCTTTCGCGGGAAAAGTAAAACATTCAGTTTATAATCGCAATTTTGGCAATACATTAAAGCGTATTATTTTTTTAATTTTAGTATGGTATATTTTACACGGAATTCTTTTAAATGAAAGCAAGATGAAAATATTGCATGTTCCCTATTGCTATAACAATAGATGATTATAATAAAACAAACGAAACTTATATCAAACGAAATTATATCGTTCGTTGTTACATTAAAAGTAGTTTATACCTAACATTACCCTATCCATTTAACGGTATTTTTATTTAAGAAAGTGTCGATCCCTACTTTAATGCCGAAAAGTCTTCAGGTTGAAGAAAAATTCAAGGAATACGTAACTTCAAATGCTTAATTCAAGAATCAAAGTTATTGAATTCATGAAAATATTATTTTTGTACTCTTTTCACAGCGTAGTCTTCTTAACCCTAAGGTTGACTGATTTATTACCTCATTCAGGGATGAAATGTGTATATTCGAAAACAGAAGTCCTCATTCCGTTAACCAAATTAGTGAAGTGAGTGCAGGGAAGGATTGCATTATGCAGTGGCACGGGGAGTGCTCCAGGCATACGAAAGTTAAGGCCAGTTAGTTCTCTAGTCTATGTTACGTCACTATTCTATTGGACCCTTAAATTCAGAATAGATCTAAGAAAAATGAAGTAATATTCAATTATTGCCTCATTCAGGGATGTACTGTGTATATTCAAAAACAGAAGTCATTTAAAAAATGATAGGCAAAGTATATATTTAAACTACAACAATAGTGTTACATGGGCGAACTTAATGCAACAAGGCATTCTTTATTGAATATATTTTTCTTAGATCTATCCTGAATTTCAGGGTCCAATAGAATAGTGATGTAACATAGACTAGAGTCCCGACACTACGGCGATGGTCGACCGGCTATCCATACGGCCATACATCACATGTCCACAAAGTGATGTATTGCTGACTCGCTAGCGGACACCGTATTAGCCCCTTACCTTCATTTGCAATTTGATTAGACAATAAGGAATTATAATGAGTATTTGCATGCCTTTGTGATATGCTTATGGATCTACTCTGGTTTGAAGGATACTTAGACCTACTTGTAGGTTAACCTTATTTCCAATAAAGGCAAATTCGTATTTGTTTTCACTTGTCTGAAAGATGTATATAGCTTTTCCCAGAGAAATTCGAAATTTCGCTTTTAACACTAAACGGTCACTGTATAGATAAGTATATGAGATTGCAGCGCAATTCTCGTTAGTTTAAACAATGTACGTATTCGCAAACTGTATTTTTTTTTGTAAAATTAAAGTTGGTTGTGACACATTTAATTATATATACGGAAACCCTCTAATCAATATTTAAAATCGCCGTTAAGTAGTTCAATAAATTTAAAAAATATATATATCAAGAACGGGCTGCACCTTCCAGTAAGCTTGAATAATATATACATATGTATGTACCTAGCACGGTAAGCTAGAAATATACCTCATTAGGAACAATATACATATACCAGTACCTTTTTTTTTTTTTTTGGATGGGAAATACACCAGTACCTACGATCGTTAATTAGATATGTAAAGACGTTTTGATTCCGTTCAAATTTGGTTCACATATGAACTTCTGTAAGACAAACATGAACATAGTAAATACATTTTGTATATCAGGTTGCTTATTCTGTGTAACCCTGTATCTTGGTCTGGTAATTTCTCTCTTCCTCTATCATAGCATGCGTATTGTCTATTGTCTTGGATTCCCCGTTGGTCTCGTAGTCGCAAGGGCTGCTGAGCGTGGGGTCCCGGGTTCGACTCTCCGGACGGACAAATAGTACCACTAGGTTTTTCCATGAGACATTTTTCAATAGTAGCCCGGTGTCACGGTCGTGTGAGATTGCCGCCCCATTATACTATGAGAATTAAGGAACAGAGATTGCACCTAAGTTTGCGCACACACTTGTAACTATAATTTCTCCTGCGTACTCGTACTTGGCTAATCTCTGTTGTGATTGGCCACTGTGCCGAGGCTGAAATTCGGTCCGGAAAGATTTATTTCTTCTTGAACACTTTAAATTAAAATATGTTTTGGTAGAGTGAAGTGATTGCGATGTGTTGAAATTAGAAAATTGAACCCTAGTTTACCGACTCATATTATAATGAGTACATACAGTACAGTAGATACTGACCATAACCTATGTCTATTTTTTTTTGTTTCGTTCAATGTCTGCGATTGATAAAATCACTCTCAAATAAAACTACGTGACCAAAATCAAAACTCTTTAAAAATAACAGGTTATGGGCCCAGCCCACCTTTTTTTGCTTAAAAGTAAAATAGTAAAAGTAAACAGTGCAAAATTTGTTAAATCAAAACAAAAAGAAAGTAGTAAATATTATTATTATTATTATTATTATTATAACCTCAAAACTCGACACGCATTTTCAATATACTTCATACCTAAGCAAAAATGTCGTAAAACAATACGATGGCACTGATTGAAAAGCTGACAGAAAACTATCCTACGTGGAGATTTACAATGTAAACTTACTTCGAATATGAGAAATTATGAAGTTGTGTCACCGCGAAACCCGATGAAGTTTATTCTAAACTTGACACAAAAGCGAAGAAGTCGAAAATTATCTTATTAGTACATCCTATCAATTATGTATATATTCAAGAAGCCAAAACAGCAAAAGAAGTTTGGAATAATTTGGCCAACATTTTCGATGATAAAGGTTGACACGCCGAGTTGGTCTATTGAGAGATCTGATCAACGCTTGAAAATTATCTGAAGATTATGTTAACACGATCATGACCACTGCTCATAAGCTACGGAACATTGGTTTTGAAGTCGATGTTGAGTGGCTTGGGACTTAATTACTTGCCGGTTTACCAGAAATATATCATGCAATGATCATGGCACTTGAAAGCTTCGGAGTGACAATAACAGCTGATTCCGTGAAGACTAAGCTTCCACAAGATGTGAGAAACTCTGAGCCTAGTGCATTGTATTGTTACGAGCTTCGGGTTCGTTGCAATAAAAACAGCCGATTAAATAACCAAAAATGACACTAATTACACAACACTAATTACACTATAAACTCACTAATTATAAAACACAATCGCACTACTAATCACTTTATTTCGCAGTTGAAGATCGCTCTCGATGTTATCACTTGTCTCGCTTATCCAATTATCAAAAAAACCTGATCGGTTTTTTTGATGTGACCACTCGCAGTTCAGCACACTAAGGCTGGTTGACCCGATCGGTACATGTGCCAGCCTTATATAGGGCGCCGGATAATTCCAGAACCTTCCATCGTAGAAAGATCTAGAAAGTTCGCGTACATATCGGTCGCAACTGACTAGGGTTCGAAAATTCTAGAATGTTCTAGCATAGAAAAGTCTCGAAGGTTCTTGACTTTACTAGTTCTGCTACTCAATACTAGATGGCGCTAGTGATACTGAATGCGACTATCTTCCTTGCTTAATTGTGGCGCGCAACAGCATGTTAAAAGCAAGGCGAATACATTTGTCAAACAAGCTCAAAATAAAAATAAAACTGGTAAAGGTCCAAGCTGCTACGTGTGCAATAAATATGGACACATTAATAACAATTGCTGTAATAAGAAAAAGGAACAGAAGTCTAATCAATCAATCAATCAATCAATCAACAGCCTTTTGCAGTCCACTGCTGGACATAGGCCTCTCCAATTGCACGCCACTTAGGTCTATTTTCGGCTTCTCGCATCCAGTTAATAAGTCTAATAAAAATTCTGGTTATGTTGCCGTGCTTTCTGCAACAATAAACGACAATAATTAGTAGGTTCATTGATTCTGGAGCGTCAATGCATATGACAATAAACCGTGATTTGCTCTACGATGAAATTACACCTCTAGTTTCCACAATAGAGTAGCTAATGACAAAAAGCTAAATGTGAAGGCCTATGGGAAAATGAAACTTATTATTAATTTTGGTCAGAGTTTCTTAACTTGGTGGTGTAAAGTCTATATTTTTGGAATAGAGTTGAGATTGTTGTTTATATTCTAAACCTATGTTTTTTTTTCTTTCCCCGTCTATGAATGATATAATCTCTCTCAAATAAAACTACGTTTCCAAAATCAAAACTCTTTATTCTCATTATAAATAACATGATAAAACAAATTTATTCTCTCAGTTACTCACAATTTTAATGTATAAAAGTTTTCTACATTACTTTTATACTTTCTACGTGATGTGTGCACATCTAAACAGACAAACAGACAAAAATTGTTTTTTTTCTTTTCTAAAAATGGGTTCTGTTAGTTAGCCTTTAACTCCCTATTTTTTATGGCAATTTTTGTAATGTATAAAAACGACTCTTCTACAGATTTATTGTGTTATCTATGCATATAATAAATCTGTAGAAGAGTTGCAGACAATCTATAATATAGATTGTCTGCAACTCTTCTACAGATATCTATACTAATATTATAAAGCTGAAGAGTTTGTTTGTTTGTTTGAACGCGCTAATCTCAGAAACTACTGGTCCGATTTGAAAAAATCTTTCAGTGTTAGATAGCCCATTTATTGAGGAAGGCTATAGGCTATATATATATATATATATATCATCACGCTAAGACCATTAGGAGCGGAGCAGTCATGAAAAATGTGACATAAACGAAGTTGTGCGGACAGCTAGTTCTTCTATCTACAAATATACAATAGATAGAGAATAATAGAATAGAATAGAATACTCTCTCTCTCTCTTCTTCTTAGATTGTCTTCAAACATAAAATCAGCATCTCATGCACGAAATCTAACTATAAAGTACAGTAATAAAATATAGCTTAACTTAATAGCCGAAATAGAAATACAGGTATAAACGAAACTCGTCCATTACGCTAAAGTTAAGTGCGAACGGCGAACTTGTTGGTAATTCGATTGTTTTCAACTAAACTGGGACGGGAAATAACATTAGCTTCGACGGTACTAACTAACTAATGTATTTTCTTTATTATTTCGTTTTGTGTAGTCATTCTGATAATATTTTAAATGGGAAAGTATGTTATTTAGCAATCACCTCTCATCGGTTGAATGATTTTAGATGAATTACACTTCAGATCGGCTTAAAAGCATAATTATGTAAATCCAAGTTATAAAATTATATGTGAGCGTCATCGAAATTCGTTCTGCTGTCTCTGCTTGAAAGCGTACCTACCTAACAAACATCCATCTACAAAAACTTTCATTTTATACATACGATTGGCATAGATAGAACATGAAAGGTTTAAAACGCTGGTAGCCCATGGGCCACCTTAGGCCACATGATTTTTTATCTCCGTACTATGTTCTTTTGCAAAAATGTTGGTTTTCACTCGGGCAAAACCACTGTCAGAAGCTCGTCAATAATATCAAGGTGAAGGTGAAAGTATGGTAAATTTGAATGGGAAATCATCAAATGACTTCTCCCGCTCTGGGCGGAGCGGACAGGAATGTCGGACTCTTACCGACTAAAAGTCGCCCGTGTTCCTCCTAGTGCCCTTTGCTTTCCAGGGCCGCGGTTTCTTTTTTTCTTTCGGTGACTCCATGGGGCCCCGACTTCTTTGCTGACATCTCTTTGAGGCGCGCGTGAACACGACGCGCCGTCGACGCGGCCCTGGTTGTTATCGGATGGCAAGAGTATGGCAAATTGCCAAGTACTTTTGGCAGTATAGTTAGGCTATTTTACGGGAATTAACGTACCTGTCTCGTTAGTCTTATTAAAAATCGCATGCTGAATCAAGATCCAGTATGCGATTTTGCAGCATGCGAAAGTCTAGTCTAGACTAAGCTTTTTATTTGCTTTTTGGTGATTCGAGTACACGATACCCTGTTCTTTTACTAGGTTTGTAACTAAAACTTACACAGTACTAACAAAGTATTTGGAAATGACTTTAGTATATAAGGTGCTAAAAAATCAACTGCAAGAATTTCATGTCCCTTCACTATCAAGTATCAATTTAAAAATTATGCGTTACAAATATCTTATTTTCCAACAATATGATATTTGTGACTGATATTCAGTATGGCGTGTGAAAGAGAGACGGAGCTATACTAGTCTCAAATAGGTAGTACTCAAATAGGTAGTGCACTATCTCTTATTCAAGATGGAATCATGATGGTATTGGGTTTGGTTTGGTTTTGGGTTTGATGGTGGTTTCATGGTGGTAAGGCCCTAGAGACCGCAAAACCACTGTAAGCAATGTTCCTCAAATTCAGCCCTTTTTTATCAGTGACCCTGTACAAAACTACAAATCATATATACCTACATTTTTTCTTGTACAACAGAAACACAGGAAAATACGTAATTTACATTGCTTTATCGTTAAAACACAGCTTCGATATTTAATAAGAAAAAATTGGAATGCAAATACATAGACCCTTTTTCAATTTACTTTCCAGCGTAAAGCGCTTTGTGTACCTACGCTGTATAAAGCTGTTGTTTTTAGGGACCTCCCTAATAAGAATAACAGAAGGTTCGACGTTTGCATAGTAAATTATGTACGCAGGTAAATAAGCACAGGTTTGTTACTGTGAGGAAGTTATGTGGATATGTTTAGAGGAACCTGGTTTAAGGATACTTACTGTAGTACCTAAATATGGCCTCTATTAGTGATTCTCACTTGTTCCAGGGCCGAAAATTAGAAATTGGTGCTATCTAAAAAGCGATGGTATTTACTGAGACAATTGACTCCTACACGGGAAGGAGGCAGGGTAGATTTTAAATATACACTAGCTGACTCGTGCAACTTTGCCTGTGACACATAATTATGTGAGAGAAAGATAGCCCCGTTATTGAAAGATTTTTCATTGATGCTCCGCTTCTATTGGTCGTAGCGTGATGTTTTATATATTATAAAGCCATCCTCGATAAATGGGCTAACCAACACTTAAATTTTTTTTTTAAATTCGATCCTACAGTTCCTGGGATTAGCGCGTTCAACTAAACAAACAAACTCTTTAGCTTTATAATATTAGCTTCAATCTCTAAGTAACCTTGACCTTGAGCGAGTAGTTTCATACCGTTGTTTCTCCTCAGAGAAAATATGATAGATAGGGTGTATAATATTTCGACACTGACAGTAGGTCACGTATAGAATAAATAATTTGTAAAATACTTTCCCTGAATATAAGTTTATCTTAAAAAACAACCAAAAAACAAAATTCACTGTGCCCATCCCTAAATCGGTAACTGATAAATTCAGAAAATCGTCTCTATTCGCATTCAATCGTATATTCGCGTCCGGTAAAGCCAGGAACACATAACCGTAAATTTGATACACAACGATAACTCAAAAGCCTCGGCCATTATCTATTTCGCAGTAATTTTTATTTTTCGGACTTCGGATGTTGTACTCATAGCCGTATTTTGCTCGAAAATATTGCCTGATATATTTTTATGTATGGAATTCTACGGTAACGTAATTATTATTTTTTGACGTGCTCTGATTCGGGTCGAGAGGGAAGCTGTAATTTTGTATTTAAGCCTTGTGTGTGAAAGAATAAATAAATGAAAGATGTATTATAAAATAATTTGTTTGTAATTTTTTTTATAAACTTATGTGAAGATGATGCTTGCAATAGAGGCTTCCAGTCTTACAAATACCTTATCTAGATACGAACATATTATTATTATATTATAATCATTATTATAGCTTGCCTGAAATGTCCCACAGTTGGGCAAAGGGCTGCTTCCACTCCTTCCACTTTCCCCGATCCTGAACCACATCCTGCCTTTTCCCAAGAAAACATCCAAGTCGTCCCGCCATCCCCTTCGTGTTTAAACAATTTAGTGTTTTGTAAGGACATCGTTTGCTGGACATACGGCAGACATGTACAGCTTATGAGCCACGTCAGTCTGTGTTTTGGAGGACAGTATAGTTTTTCAAATGCGATCCGTTAATTTAACACCAAGTGTAGTATGCGCTCCATAAAAAAACAAAAAAGACAATCAAACGCAAGTCTTAGCTGCACTAGAACTAAACAATCTACTACCTCCGAATCATCACACACTCAATTCATTTTACACGTCTACATATATGAAAAATGAAATGACCAAATTAACTTGTAGCACAAAATTTGCCAAAACCGTATTTCACACAAACGCCGCTGTACACCAGACAAACAGAATAATCAACAAACCCATTTCAATACATACAAAGCCATTTCATAGCCTAGCTATGTACTGTTCGTACCTATGTGTTACGGCACAATGCAGTTTCGTGCGAGCGTCAATTGGTCACCGGGGCATCTCTGGTCATTTCATACATCCCTGGTCATTTCATACAAACATCTAGGTGGCAATTCTCTACGGGCTCTGGAATACTATGTGCTTACTTGCACACAGCTAGGGTTGTCGAGCGATGTAATATTTTTTATGCTGTTCGATTCCTGAAACGTTCTATGATTAAAATTTGGAGTGAAATCGAATATTTTAAAATTGAAATGTGTTCGAATTGTATAGTGACCTACATCCGAAAAAAAATACATTTTTTTATAGGATAAGTACACAGCTATACAATTGATCAATACTTATGAGTGTACAAGGGTTCTTCCATCCAATAACGACGTTGCTATGTTAAAAACTACTAAATTACACTTATTCTTTGTAATATTAAACTAGACTATAGTAATTATAATTTTGGATACAAAAATAAAGGAATAAAGATAGTTAAAATAAACTGAAATTCGGGAAAAGCGTTTTCCTACGTAGATAATCTCAAAAAAAACCATTTTCATTACTAACACTGTGTCTGTAATACGTTGCTTTAAAAAAGGCAAATACTTTTTACACAAAAACCAAACAATAGTGAACGTGAAAATTTTAGTAAAATCGTGCTTACATTTTTAAATACGACGTACACCGATTTTAAATAATGACTACACAAATCTACGACTTCTGTTGGCACAAAAAAAGTGGAATAAACGAGTACCAACCAACCGAGCAAATTATCATAGCAATAAAGAGCGCAGTATTTTCAGGCCATTTTTCATTTTTATTTGAAAATTCCCACTTAAAAGTATATATAATCAGCGGTTAAAAGAGTAATAATGTGAGGTCAATCAATACGACGAAGCTTTTCACAACTAAGGGTCGGCTTGTCGGTTGCAGCTAAGTAGGTATTAGTATTTAACGTGGAGCGGCTGCCTACCAGACCTCCAAAACCCATTAACTGGGTAGCACGGTACTTCTTGGCATTACTGGAGTCAGATTTACTGGCTTCTAATAATCCGTAACGACTGCCAAAGATCTACAAATGACAGCCGGGACCAACGGCTTAACGTACTTTCCGAGGCACGGAGGAAACTCGGTATGTGAGTTAAGATGGACAACCATCCACAGACCAACCTTGGCAAGGGTTGTTTAACCTTGAAGATCGACTGCGGCTATTATTCTTTCCTTTATGACTTCCATAACTCATTAACTAGCACGATACCCCCTCTAATGTTATATCATTTTCAAAAAAACCCTCCGGTTTGTGGACGTATGTTACCTTTTCCTACTTATTTTCTTCATTCAAATATTGGTGTATAATAAATCCTAATAGTCACAGAAATATATATATATAAAAGAAAATCCATTGATATCTCTATTTTCATTTAAAAAATTGTACATATTTAAAAAAAAAATGAGTTAGTGAACGTATCATTTTATATAGGTATGTTGTGGAATTTGCAATTAAAACGATCGATTGAGTAATCGATTTACATAACTGGGAAAATCGAGTGCCTGTCCGGTAGTATTGCCTAGATGACAAGAGAGATACATATAATTAGGAAATAATAAAAACTACATTTTATTTCACGTCGATTTTTATAAATTTACCAGAGCATATTACCTTCAAAATGGTATTACAAAAGTTGTAAACGTAGTACAGCTGCAAAGCTATTTTTTTTTTCTTACTGAAAGCGTATTTGTTTACAATTCCTAACTGTTGTTGGGTAATAATATGATATTTTATATTCACATAACTATTAGAAACGCTAAAATACATGCAGATTTCCAACATTGGTGACCACAACTGGAAGTGAACCTCGTTAGCCATCATTAAACAAAATCTACCAATGTAAATGATAAAATATCTACTTTATTTGGGCATATTTTGAACAATTGTCGTCCCAGAACAGCGGGCCCGTAAAAGATTAACTCCTTTAATTTAAATAGGCTCAAAAGCTAAATTGTAAAGACTAGGTATTCGGCCCGCTGAAACTATTGAACAAAACTAATACCTAGCTCCACATTCAAATCCATTCAACTGAGCTGTAATGAGTTTGTATGAAGCGGCTTACCATAATACTCTCAAATCCAATATCACATTTAACGCCTATTTCAAACCGCATCAGGTTTCCGAACCACTGGCATTACTTACTCTAAAATTTAATATTTAAAGCCGTAAACTACGGCCCGTAATACACATGCTTATAACTCGCAAAAAAGTATGCAAGTAGCTTGCATTATTCTATAATACATTCTAGACCGGAAATAGAGCTGTGATGATAGATGTAGTAAAGCGGTGACTGAGTAACGTCTGCGGGCTGAAAGAAGTGGGGGTTGTCTGGTGGCGAGATGGGTAGATGACATTGTTTCTATCGTGGCTAAAACCTGGATGAGGCTGGCACAGGAACGTGTGGATCGTCATAAGAAAAGAGAAGCCATCTCTCAGCAGTGGGCGATGTCGGGCTTTGGATGCTGATGAGTTCTGATTGGTGGATGTCACTATGGCATTCAACCAAATTGCATGGTTTTGTACAGCAGTGGCGTAGCTAGCATGAGTGGCACCCGGTGCAGATAAAGTTAAAATTAGATAAAGATTTTTCGGGAAAGTTCTTACGTCTTCGTTATGGACTACCTATTTGTCCGCAAGTGCTGGTTGATGAGAGCATTTATTTATTTATTTTTTATTTTGAATTGAGTTAAGAATAGGCAAGGTAAGCTCTACAAATGTTTTTCACCCGTTTTGATGTCACCTCTAAATGCAGAAAAGTTCAAGAACTCACCTTCTCGGAGAGATGTTATTTTCGTTTAATAATTCATACTTAAAAGTAAATCATTTGATTATACGTTGATTTATACAGAAATGCTCAAGAAGTACCCCAAAACGGGTGTCTCCCGGGGAGGGAGGGGGGCACCCAACCAGCTACGTTACTGAATTAAGACCATAAAACAATGGCCTTAAATGATTTTAGGCCAAAGTGACTAATCTTTTGTAAACGCTTACATAATTTATTTTCCTTTATGTGTTATTCGTGTCCCTTATTATTGTTTGGGGTTAAATATAGGGTGACTGGGTCACTGGATAAACATCTTATCCGTTTTTTAACCCCGGCGCAAATAGGGTTGACATACGTCAAAAGCTTTTGGTTTGGGTTATGTGAGTTTGTCTGTGATGAACATGGAATTATGAAGGTCTTGTAGCTACCATAGGGCCTGCCATTCCTGATCTCTCCGGGGCTCTAATAGATAACTTCTATAAAAGGAAGTTTGTATATTCCATGATTATTATTTCTATAAGTTGAACTACTTTAAGGTCAACTTCTGATTTCTAGAAATGTTTTTCTTTACTTCTTATTTATTCATTTTATTGAACTTTACTACTTATTACTTTCTTTTATGCTTACTGTTCTTGACCTGTTTGTTTTAGCTGTAAGTCTTCTATAATGCTTTAGTAAATAAATCATACAAAATCACCTTATGATAACTTTACACCCAAGTAGGTAAGTTTGTATAGCATACAGGAAGAAAATAAACAAAAAAAAAGCGCTTGTTCGATTTCGATAAAATTTTCATGGGACCATTTGGGAAGTATACCCTTTCCAACAAAAAAATAATTTTTCAAATCGGTTGGCAAGCGACGGAGTTATGCGCGAACAAACATTTAAAAAAAAAACATACAAACATCCGAATTGAGAACCTCCTCCTTTTTTAGAAGTCGGTTAAAAACTATACTGAACCAGTAAGTCTTCCTAAAGAATAGTGTCATATACTTCCGGGTAATGGCAATGGCACGTTACTTAAGAGATACTTAACTACGTTGTGATTGACACAGACTATGCTCATTTGTACAACGAAGTCGATTTTATGCTCGATGTACTACCGTGTTTACTGTACACCCGGGTAGTGAACAACTTTCATTAGGTAACTCACGCTCTCGGCAAAGTGTAACGTACAAAGAGCATATCGTAAAAGTTTTAAGTAGAGCTTTAGAACGCATTTCAACTTTGTATACAAGATACACCTGAAGATATCACTTTCATACTTCGCTACTGAAAAATGTGTGCTTCTTACGTACACATTTTTCAGTAGCGAAGGGTCAATATATCACGCAAACCACAACATCCTTTCTTATCAGAATCGGTTTCACCCGCATAGTTCCCGTTCCCGTGGGAATATGTTGATAAAATATAGCTAACGTCACCCGGGGATAGTGTAGCTTCCCAACAATGAAAGAATTTTTGAAATCGGCACATTAGGTTTTCATTTTTGACACACAAAAATACAAATCTTTCCTCTTTACAATATTAGTGTAGATACATATGTGTTTTTTTTTCCAAACTTTGTTGATACCTAAAAGCATTGTGACTATTTTGATCTAGAGCCACTGGTATTCATTTTATAGAAACCACCTGCTCCGTCTTAGAACCAAGATTTTCACAAATATACACTCTTCGCTCCTCTGGTCCCCTGGGGCCGTATTATGACATCTTAAAACCATCATGTTTTCTGTGTGAGAAAAGGATAGTGCTATTCGTCCTGTATAGCTCCGTCTCTTTTTCACACCGAAAGCATGATGGTTTTAAGAGGTCATAATACGGCCCCAGGTATTCAATAAGCTTTGCACTCAAACCTGTCGCTGGCTGAATAGAAGCCTCTAATTCTCCACAAAATGGAAAAAGGCGATATTGAAAACAGTTTTGATGCTATTCAGAAAATGTAGTTAAAAGTCTTCCGATATTTCTCTATTAAAATTTTGTGAAATATTTGAAACTATGTACTGACGTACCTGTCAAAGTGGCCAGCGGATATCGGGATAATCTGTTATGACTAGTGCAAGACAACCTTATGACCAGCTAGCAAATCTTAATTTATATTTACTCGCTTTTACAGAAGCTCTTCTGTTAAAAGCGAGCAATAATATTTTCATCAGAACACACATAATTTTCCATTAAATCCTCTTACTGTTAAACTTCAAATTGGCTCTGTATCAATAATTTAAGTTCTTGTCTTAGGGAGTAATATATATATGCTTGGGCGCCTACCAGGATAACAGAACATGGCAACAGTACATTGTAGGTAGTAATAAAATTTATCTTTGTCATAATTCGCACAGACTCCACAGCGCGCGTAATGGAATACTCGAACCAACACGTAAATAAATAAAAACAATTTGTGGGCTGAGTTGATGGATGGTCTTTACTCCTTTTGAGGTAAAGTCATTGAATTAAGTCTATTCACTAACAAATAATAAGCAGACAGATTCTATTAGTATTTGGTTGGGATGATCTCAAACTTGGCTAAGCATTACGTCTGAATTAAGTATGTTATTTCCATTTAAATTGTTTAAGTGACACAAAAAATGAACGAGAAACTAAACTTTTGCCATAGTAAGCTTTTCCGCTTTTATTGAAAACAGTATAAGCATCATAAAATTATGGAGAAATTTATGGCATTTAAACGACCATAATTGAAACTTTTGCCAAGCTATTTTGTTGAAAAATAACACTTTTGTTTGTGTTAAGTTGACGTAAGACATGTGGCTATTAAAAAGTCCCCAGTAATAAAATTGATGGAGAAAGTTACCTTTATAAATTATTCAAAAGCAATATGCGTTAGGTTGGCACCACTGTTAGCCATTTGTGCAATTACAGTTGGCCCTTCCGAAACGCCTTGACACGAAAAGATTTCATTTTCCTTTCAAGATCAAGTCGGCAATAATCTCATCGTGATGGCGATTCTCGCCGTTCCTAATGTTATAAAAAACTAAGAGGACCCTGTTTACTATTTCCTTTTTATAGAAAAGCAATTTACGCGGGTTTATGGTAATATTCTTCACGATTATGGTAAGCAGACCGCAACTTTTTTTCATTCGCGACATTGTACTTACTTTGCGTCCGTCTCTCATTTTTTATTGCATTTAGTAATTTGTGAATAAAATATTGCTGAAGTGTGTCCATGGTCTAAAAATGTTTCTTCAATCGTTAAGCTTATCATATCATAACATTTTGAAATGGGTTTTATCTTATTTTTAAGTTAACCAAAACTTAATTACTGTTTGCGTTGAAGTCCCATATTTGAAATATATATTTTAAATTACACGCGACCTCTTTTCTGCGATTAAAAATGTTGCCACTGCCAAACACTGTTTTTTATTTACGTTGTAACATTTTTTATATCGTCGCAGTTTACAGTTTCATCTAGATTCTAGGTAAAATATGCCAGTTTATTTTCAGTCGCGTGTTTTATTAGTTAACGTTTTCAAATACCTACTCGTGTTTGCAACCACCTGTTTTGCACTCTCAATATATTATTTAAAGCTTCAATGAAATTACGTTTTATGTCCTTGAGTTTACTTTGAAGTGCGAGTATAAAAGCGACTGAAAAAAATTTACACTCAGTGATTAGGAACATGTAATACTTGTTTATAAAGAACCTAAATTCAAAATCTAATAATTTTTACTTACTTAGTTTTTCAAAATACCGAACTCATTAAGGACCTACACACCATTTATTTTTTACACTCGACAAACTATGAATAAAGTAGATGTAGGCCGTCAATGTATCCATTTGCCGCCGCGTTCGCCCGGGCGGCAAGCGACACGGCACGGCAACAGCAACACGGCAATGCGACATGGCGAATGACGTCACTTCCTCCCCGCCCGCGCCCCCAAGCGAGGGTAATGAGCCTCCGAGGCACCTGCTCGGCCGCTTTGACCACACACTTGGAAATTATATTCCCACATTGTATGAAATATTTCGTTTAAGTTTGTAAAGGTTGTTTAATTTGGGGTCATAATTTTCGAGATTTCTGCTCGAATGCCGTGTGGAATCAGATAGATTTAAAACTGTGAAAATATTCTCGAAGCAGTACTTCCAGCTTTATTGAGAAGATAAATGTAACATCTAAAAAGAAACAGTATTTAATTAATGTTTACTCCAAACAGCAAACACCTCTATTTTTTTCCATAAACTGAAACTTTTGCTACTGAAAAACCTACCTTCATTCTTTATCTGCGATTGACAACACACCTCTCTATAATTATCAAACTCATAAAGCTAAATAAGATATTTTAATGCCGGACAGTTGGAGGTTTGGCGGAAAAAAAAACAAAACTTACCCTAAAACATCTTATTGTCTTTAAACTCAAAATATGGCTGGTAGAGAACGCATTGCTCATTAAGTCCACCTATAAAATTAAAACAATTAAAGAGTACTTCAACCATGGCTACTTTACATCAAAAATGCATCTCTACAGCTGAAAAAAAAACACAGTTCCATTTATAAACATTTATTTTATTCAAAACTTTTCCTCTACAACGAAACTTGTACTAAAGCAGGTGTGAACAGAACACTTCCAGGTAGTTGGTATCCGCAGCATACTCATGAATGAATCAGGCACCGCGCCGTAAACGCGGCGGTGACGAACGGAGCTGGGGGGCGGGCGGGACTCGGCTGATTGAAACACGCGTAGTGATTTGTAGTCTATTGTAACTGGTGTATCTGTATTGGAGTGCTTAAGAATTGATCTAGAGGTGACTTTTTAAACTATGTTGGTTAGCTTTTACTCTTTTTCAGGTAGTCATTGAATTTTTGTCAGAGGCGGCGTCTTTATTCCAAGGCGATTACCGCACAAATACGTGATCGTCACGTTCAAAAGTACGGCCAATACGATCGCGTTGTGGTTTTGTCGAACAAATCAACCCGACGGTCGTATTCACGCGACGATCGCTTCTTATTTGGATGACACCTAAGATTGGTCACTGTGCAATTAATCTGTCTTATATGTACATACATTTAACAATCTTTCCATAATGTGTAAGTTCTAGTTTATATTATTTCAAACTAGTTGACGTGATGATGAGTTGTTTGATGCTAATGTTTGTATACGACTGTGAAAGAATTTATCTGAACATGTTGTCCACTGAGAGCAATGTGTTGTAGTTTCTTAGTGCTATAGTCCACCATCTGCGTGCAAAACAAAATAGTAAAAATACTACTCATCTATACTAACGCTACAGAGGTGATTTTTTTGTTTGTTTGTACCAAACAAGCTCCGAAAATACTAGACCGATTTAACCATTTTTTTACCTATGGAAAACTATATTATCAGCGAGTAATATAAGGTATATTTTATCTCCGTATTCCCACGGGAACGGGAACTATGCGAGTGAATCCGCTGGACGCTGCTGGTCAAGAATAAAATTAATAAACGCACGTAACAATAAAATAAAGATTTCGGCGTAGACAGGTAAAACAAAAACCCGACAAAACCTGTAATAGCTGAAAAAACGGACCCCCCGAATCTCTACAAATGCCTACATGATAATCAAAAAACTTTATCGCAGGAAAAGGCCGCGGAATCCCGGACAATATAGATTTGTCGAAAGGGCGACCGCCGACGTTGACGGTCCAACGCTGATTGATGATACCACAGGTTATCCTTTCAGTGTTGCCCGGCAATCATTGTAAATGTCCCGCAGTGATGGGTAATGATATATGAAAGTTGTTTAAAATTGTGGAAATCAGTGTCTGTATTTAATTTAAGTACTGGGTTGTGTTGTACTTTATCATCCTCTCTCATTAACGATATAAATCGAATGTATAGATATATAATAGATGGAAAAGTTTTGGATAGGAATTATGGATAAGCTTTGAATACACTAGAGAAAAGAGTCAGTGGAGCAATTGGTTTAAAACGATTGAAATTAAAGTTGTCATCACCATTCTCTGTACATCGTTTTCTGGCTAGACAAATATATCACCATCGTACCACGACATAATCTATTTTTATATCGCTCATTCTGTTGATACAAGACAAGACAAAGTTGTAAGATACTTGATACACAATGTTAGGAGCGTATTTATGCTTTTACCGAAGGTACCTACATATTTTCGCTCCGATGCATCCAACCCACTATCCCCACATAACCTCCCATCCACCCGACGTGCTCGACATCGCTCTCCTCAAAAATGTCAACCTTCGGTTGCATTCTGTGGAGGCGCTCGAAGAGCTTAACTCGGACCATAGGCCAGTGATCCTGGAGCTTGCTCCTAGGTCGGGGCCCATGGACCCCTCCCATCCTCCTCCCACCAAACTGACCACTGACTGGAGACAAGTAAGCGAAAAGCTGAAAGTCACCACGTCAGCTCACCTGGACCAGATCCCAGACAATATCGAGACTGTCGCAGACACGCTGGCCGCGGTCAGCTCACTCACGGATCACGTGCAATCGATCCTGAACGAAAGTTCAAAGGAGTCTCCGGTGACGAGCGATCATCACTGGAAACTCCCGGACGAAGTGCGTGAGCTCGTGACTGAGAAGAACGCGGCAGTTCGTGCCTACAGTGCTTTTCCCTGCGAGGCTAACAAAGTTCACATGCGCTACTTACAACGCAAAGTAAGTAAGAGCATTGCTGAGCTGCGTGAAAGTCGCTGGGATAAAATGCTGGGCGACCTCGAACCCAACCATCAAGCGTTTTGGGAACTCCAAAGGAAATTGCGCTCCTCTGAAGTTGCCTCTATGCCTCCCCTCACCCGCCCCGACAACTCCATCGCTTTTGAAGACGATGAGAAGGCCGAATGCCTGGCCGACAGCCTAGAGGCCCAGTGCTCTCCCAGCTCTCAACCAGTAGACAAAGCACACCTGGACAAGGTGAACGCTGAAGTCGAACGTAGAGCCTCCCTCCCGCCAGTCGAGGACCCCGAGGATCCTCTCCCCCCCGTCACTCCTGACGAGGTGAAGGAGATCATCGGGCGACTCAAACTCAAGAAAGCCCCTGGGTCAGACGGAATCACCAATAAGGTGCTCCGACTCTTCCCGGCAACCCTGATCATGTTGATGACCGCCATTTTCAACGGCGCTCTGTCCAACAACATGTTCCCACAGACGTGGAAAGAGGCTACCGTCATAGGTATCCCCAAACCAGGGAAGCCCAAGTCCTCCCCGTCCAGCTATCGTCCCATTAGTTTGCTCAAAGCTCTCGGCAAGGTCTACGAGAGGCTTATTTATAAGCGACTCAAAGACTACGTTGAAGCTAAGAGCCTCCTCCCCAATGAGCAGTTTGGTTTCCGGTCAAACCACTCTTGCGTCCAACAGGTCTTCCGTATCGTTGAGCACATCAGCGACCGCTATCAGCGCGGCTTAGTTACGGGGGCCCTGTTCTTCGACATAGCGAAAGCGTTTGACAAGGTCTGGCACAACGGACTGATATACAAGTTATATCAACTGGGTGTGCCAGATCGTCTCGTGCTCATCTTGCGAGACTATTTGTCAGACCGCACCTTTCGGTACCGTATCGAAGGTGCGCTTTCGTCTCCCCACCCCATTCATGCCGGAGTACCGCAAGGCGGTGTCCTCTCTCCCTTGATATTCTCGCTGTACACCAGCGACATACCCACCAGTGCTCAGACGCAACTTGCCCTATTTGCCGACGACACGGCCATCTACCGCTCCGGCAGATGTGTAAAGTCAATAGCCAGCCACCTCCAGAGATCCGCCGACGCACTAGGCGCCTGGTTTCGGAAATGGAGAGTGGAAGTCAATCCGTATAAGAGTCAAGCGATCCTGTTTCACAGGCCGCGGGCTCGATTCCCTCCACCAGACCCCAGTCCGATCACCATGTTTGGCAAGCCGATCCCTTGGGTGAAGCAAGCCAAATACTTAGGTGTAATCCTTGACCGAAAGCTTACTTTCGGTGAGCACATAAAGACGGTGCGTAATCGCGCCGCTTTCGCTCTCGGTAGGCTCCACCCCATGCTGAATGCACGCAGCAAGCTTTCCCTTAAATGCAAGTTGCGCATTTATATAACGTGTATACGCCCGATTATGACCTATGCGTGTGCTACTTTTGCGCACACTAAGTCGTACCGGATCCATAGGTTGCAAGTAATCCAAAACCGATTTCTGCGGAAGGCCACGGGTGCCCCGTGGTTCGTTAGAAACGATCGACTCCATGTCGACCTCCGCATTCCAACTATTAAACAATTCATGAAGCGCCTTAACAAGCGTTTCATTGAGTCCGCCGAATCCCATCAGAACCCCCTCATTGTATCGGCCGCCCGGTACACTCCCTCCAAGATTAGTAGGATTCGCCGTCCACGGCACTCCCTAGTCGAACCCGACGACCCCATCACCTTACTACAAGAGAGTAATAGGGAAACCAGTACGATTAGAAAAAACAAAAACAGACCGCGTTCCGTATTCCGGCCTCGCCGACGAGGCCCATCGCGACGCCCCAGTAACATCCCTCCCCGACTTTTGCCTAACGAGCCAGCCCGCGCCGCTGAGCCATTAGCGTTAAATCCCCTAAATAATAATAATTGACCCAGCCTGTCCCTTGCTGCCCCTCTCAATGACCCCGTTAAGCCGAGGCCCGTATCCCACAGGGGATGCCCTTAGCGAAGCGGTCATTTAGCTTTTAGTAGTTTTTAGCCCTGGCTGGGGGCCTTAAATTCATTTGAGGCCACCACAGGATTGTCCGGTTGAGCAGTAACCAGCCTTAGTGTGCTGAACTGCGAGTGGTCCACTCCAAAAAAAAAAAAAAAAAAAAAAAAAAAAACCTACATATTTATGTACCTTGGGTAACTGTAGCTGCTTCAAATTTTAATATAATGTGCTCAAACATTCTACCCATAGAATATAAAAAATAAGATTGTATTTCTTTTAATATCAACTTTTAATATTGGGAATTATGTTACCTACTTTCAGATACGTGGTGTAATATAAAATGTCGGAAAATTAAATGTCGAACGATTCGCGTTTCTTTGGGTTGGTACATAATTTTCTTTTACATTATTTATATTTAGGTTATCATTATGCAATCGGCTCAAAGCCGGTTAACTTTAAAAAAGATAAAACAACCATACTTGCTTAGAAACTTTTTCAACCATGAACCTATAAAGTATTTACTAATCCCATGGTTTCAACATCGTCAAACTTTCATCAAGCAGAATTTATAGGCTATAGTTATAACCTTCTTAATTCATGATACAGTAACTAACTAATTCTCGTAGTTTTTCTTTCCAAAAATATCTCTAGCCGACAATGAGAGACTTATTTTGTAGAGGTAAATGAGAAATGTCCCTTTATTGTACGAGATAACGGTCTCTCAGACTTTCCTCAAGCATAATTTAATCCAAACGCCGCAGAAATGGCCAGAATGCACCACCATAAATAGTTAGAGGTTCCAGGATACCAGCCGACGAAGAAGCCATTAACGTGAGCTTAAGTTAGTAAATTGAAAAATGTATGAGATAGTTTCGTGGGGTTATTGAAATTGCTCGGATAACATTGAGTTGGATTTATGGACGCGTTGAGTGATTGTCGTTTTTTTTTTTTAGTCTCTGCCTCATTAAGGGCTTTTTAAAATCCCGTAGTTATATACCCACTCATTGGTTAAAATATTGTCACGTTAAAATGCGTTTTTCGACCAATTGTTCGTTATTAAGTTTTTGACTAATAGTTATTTATTTGATTTGATATTGTAATGAAACAGTGTTCTGTTTTTAAAATAAGGGAGGATAAAAAGGAAATGAAAACAAAATATCTAGTTTTAATTTCCGCGAATATTAGTGGGTTGCAGGTATGCACCTCCCTCCCGCCCGCTATATTATGCACATGCAAGATTACTAGGCAAATGCAAGGATTTTAAGCACATGCAGGAAGGCAATGCATAACCCAACACCATTACCGACACGTGTTTCGCCTCTCCACGAGGCATCCTCAGGGGACGTGTTGACTCGCTGACCGTTGAGTTTCGACTGAGCATTTAGTACAAGGCACCCCCCTTTTATACACTGCCACCGTTGGTTATTTGTGTACAACTACCCACAAACATTCGCAGTAAAGGGGAAGAAACCAAATTCGTCTGGTCATTCAACAGTGCAAAATTATTATTATTACTATGTTTAAAAATCTCTAATTGTTCCAAAACACACAGCCGGAAACCCTTATCACAAATATATAGTATATTAAAACTATTGTTGTCGCGCAAAGAATGGCCGGTATCAATTAAATGTTTCGCGAAATTCGATTTGTCCGAATGGCCATTTCTATACGCGGCAACATGTTCCCCATACCTTATGTCAAAGTTTCGGCCCGTCTGACCCACATACACCCCGTTGCATTCATCACAGACCAGCCTATACACCCCAGACTTTTTACTATTTTCTAAAATATCTTTTCCGTTACAAATACGGCGTATATTCTGGTCCGTTCTGAACGCTACATAAACGTTGTTTTTTCTAAGTAAATTACTAATTCTATCTGAAATGGGGCCCATATAGGTCAGACTGGTCACATATCTATTAATATTAGTACGCGGACATGCATGTAATAGTGAACGAACCCTTTCTTTCTGCTTTTTACTAATTAAACTGTCTACCATTGACTTTGAGTAACCGTTAGAAATTGCGATCTGGTAAATAATATTAAGTTCTTTTACATAATTTTCTGCTGAAAGGGGGAGGGCAAATAATCTATGAATATAGCTGCGGAAGGCGGCTAATTTATGTTGAAGAGGGTGACAAGAAGAGGCTGGTATTGTCGTGTCAGTGTGTGTCGGCTTTCGATAAATTTGGAATTCTAAGTCACTATTGTGTTTTGTGATAGTCAAATCCAAAAAGTTAAGGGAGTTTTGGGACTCTAATTCTAATTTAAATTTAATTTTTGGGTGAGTTTTATTTAGTTTTTTAACAAAAAGGTCTATTTGTCGAACGGTACCATTCCAGCAGATAATTATGTCATCTACGTATCTATAATAAAACAGAATATTAGGTTCGTTCACTATATGTTTACATTCAAAGTTATCCATAAAAACCTCCGCCATTAGTGGACTTAAAGGCGACCCCATAGCCAACCCTTCCTTTTGAATATAATATTGGTTATTAAATCTAAAATAATTTTGTTTCATGCAAATACTAGTAAGGTTAAGTAAATCCGCAATTTCCCCAGGATGTAACCGTTGCTTCTCAAATTGGATACCCAGAATACGTAGACAATCATCGATTGGAACATTCGTGAATAAGCTGTCAACGTCTAAGGATAACAACTTTGCATTGGAAGGAATTTGGATATTTTTTACTTTTTCAATTAAATCTAAACTGTTCTTCAAACTATATTTGGGATTAAAAGAAGTTCTACTTCTCAACAAAGTGTTGAGACGTTTAGCTTACCAGATCGCAATTTCTAACGGTTACTCAAAGTCAATGGTAGACAGTTTAATTAGTAAAAAGCAGAAAGAAAGGGTTCGTTCACTATTATATGCATGTCCGCGTACTAATATTAATAGATATGTGACCAGTCTGACCTATATGGGCCCCATTTCAGATAGAATTAGTAATTTACTTAGAAAAAACAACGTTTATGTAGCGTTCAGAACGGACCAGAATATACGCCGTATTTGTAACGGAAAAGATATTTTAGAAAATAGTAAAAAGTCTGGGGTGTATAGGCTGGTCTGTGATGAATGCAACGGGGTGTATGTGGGTCAGACGGGCCGAAACTTTGACATAAGGTATGGGGAACATGTTGCCGCGTATAGAAATGGCCATTCGGACAAATCGAATTTCGCGAAACATTTAATTGATACCGGCCATTCTTTGCGCGACAACAATAGTTTTAATATACTACATATTTGTGATAAGGGTTTCCGGCTGTGTGTTTTGGAACAATTAGAGATTTTTAAACATAGTAATAATAATAATTTTGTACTGTTGAATGACCAGACGAATTTGGTTTCTTCCCCTTTACTGCGAATGTTTGTGGGTAGTTGTACACAAATAACCAACGGTGGCAGTGTATAAAAGGGGGGTGCCTTGTACTAAATGCTCAGTCGCAACTCAACGGTCAGCGAGTCAACACGTCCCCTGAGGATGCCTCGTGGAGAGGCGAAACACGTGTCGGTAATGGTGTTGGGTTATGCATTGCCTTCCTGCATGTGCTTAAAATCCTTGCATTTGCCTAGTAATCTTGCATGTGCATAATATAGCGGGCGGGAGGGAGGTGCATACCTGCAACCCACTAATATTCGCGGAAATTAAAACTAGATATTTTGTTTTCATTTTCAAAGTTAAAATGGATTTCCGCAAAGTAACGCCTGACTCAATCAAGGATAAAAAGGAACAGAAATAAGGATGCTATGTTCGCAGACATCTTTTTCAAAGTTTAACAACTATATATTTTTTTAAAGTGCACCTTTTTGTACAGAGGCGGCCTTTATGTATCCTATGTAGGAGACCCGGCAATAAATCTTACCAAAAAGGTTTGAAAGATAATGTCATTCTGTTTGTTACCCCATCACTTTTTAAGCGCCAAACGGATTTGAATGAAACTAAGCACGCTAGTAGGCCAAACTTTTATCCCAGGAGTATGTTTCCTTGGGATAATTTTCATGGTGGCAACTAACAGCTAAAGAATCTATAAAATTGAGTCATTATCAACTCAGTTGTTCGTAGTTTACCTTTTTATGGCTGGAAAATCATCAAATGTCTTCTTCTGCTCTGGGCGGAGCGGAAGGGAGTGTCAGACTCATACTGACTAAAACCCACCCGTGATCGTAATGCCCTTTGCGTTCCAGGGCCGCGGAGACTCTTTCAATCAAATTCCGCAACCCTAGCAGGCACTGACTCTAACGAGCCTCGTCTTTTTGCTTACATCTCTTTAAGGGGTGCGTGGAACACGACGCACTTTGAACTGGGTGTCGTTGTTATCGGACGGCGAGCCACCCATCGATTGCCATCCGCAGGCGCCTACGGTTACCAGGAATCGCACTGCGACTCCGGGCACCCGGGGCGTCTTCTTTTGTTGCAGCGACTGGGGCATGAGGTTTGCCTCTATCTTATGCGGTCCACCTCCTCCTTTGCTAGTATTACTGCTTCACAGAAAGAGACAACCACTTCCCATGCCTCCTCTTGTTCTTCATGTTGTTCTGCTCAGGCAGGACAGAACTCCGCACTGTGTCCTGCGGGCGATCCATACAGTATTGACACCCCGGACGTGTCGTACCGCCGAATCCGAAATCCGTCAGGTGCCTCCCAAAACATCCGTCTCTGGTGATTACTTGCGTCAGGCGGTAGGTGAGGACGCCGTGGAGCCTCTCCAACCCCCTCAAAGAGGGTACTTATCGCCATAATGGAGGCGTGCCCTGTATAAACCACATTTAATGTTACAGAGACTTCGTTAGGCATTAAGAGAAAATGATGTCTTAGTAACTTTTAACAGCTAGTGCTGCCCTGCAGTAGTCCATGACGAAGAGCATATTATGTATATATAAGTAAACCCCATTAGGCTTATTTTCCAGCTTCCTCTACCAGATTAGCAGGCGTTTACAAAAATCGTACGTAATTAACGTTTTCAGTTTCATATCCAATTAAAAACGTTACTTAGTCATGAACAATTTAAATTGCCAATTTATTTTTACACCTTTGACAGCGGGAGCAATAACCCTAAACTAGGCAAATTAACTTGCAGCCGATATGTGAAACTAGAAATAAAATATTGGACAATTGATAAATGATATTTATTTTGTAAGTGGGTTGTAAATAACACTTTTACACGTCAATCTTTTTCGATCGTTTTAAACTAGATAAGGCCGGTGTTTCTTAGCTGACTACCCGGAGAAGAAATACTAATATAAAGACTCTTTGAAATGCATACAATTGTACTGATCTAATCATATGAGAATTATGTAGGTTGTCTAAAATTATATTTTGAGGATAGTACCACACAGATTTGAGTGGACCTGTCCAGACAGTGCAATCATTTATCAGTTATCGTGTATCTTAATTTAGAACTAATAAGGAGGAGCTCAACTACTCGACCTAAAATGAAAATGAAAGGGCATTTGGGTAGGCCACAAATATTCAAACTGCCAAACCAGAAGATAACTTCCACAATAGTCTATTAAAATAAAATAAATAAAAAAAGACATTCACAATAGTGTATTAAAAAAATGCAACACTTTGTAAAGTAAAGTAAAAAACATTCATGGCAAAAAGTAAGCGAAAAAAAAAAACTATAAAGAAAAAATATAAAACAAAAATATAAAACAAAAAAAATTAGTAATTTACTGTGGCTAGTGAGTTTATTATAAAAATGTATAGGTACATAGGCACCGAAACGAAGCACCTATTTTCCTGAACCTGGTTGGAACGACAAAATTGTTGTTGTTTGTTCCTTGTATTTATGCAGTGGGTATCACTGTATTTTTTAAACAGATTTATATTTTTTGTGCATACAAGAGATTCTCATGCATAATGAATATACTGAGACATATTCATTTCTTTAAATATGTGTCTGGGATTTAATTTATAAACCGCGCGAATAGCCCTTTTTTGTAACTGTCTGAATATCGGCGGAATATTCTCACAACAGAATGCCATAATATCATACATCAACACCCAAGATCAACACCATCTTAAAATGTAGCCGTTGGTCCCGACTGTCATTTGTAGATCTTTGACAGTCGATAAAGATAACCAGAAGCTAGAAGTTTTTCTAGTTACCATTTTTCCAACTGGTCCTGAATTACTAGGAGCTCATAATCAGTCGCTTTATGTGGATATTATACTGATATCTGGTTCGGCAGATTATCATGACCTTCAGCAATATTCACTATCACTTTACAATGTGGCTAAAGCACACTGTGGCACATCAGTGTTATTTATTAGAGAAACTACGACTAACATGGTTACTAATTACAGTAATTGCGTTGTTCTCAACGTACGTTACGGATAACACTGTAAATGAATTATACAGATTGGTAGGTAACTGATTTTTTATTTATTTATTAGCCTATCTACAATTGTTACACTGTTTATCTTAATAATACAAGCATAGTGTACAATGTGATGCGATAGACACAGCATGATTTAACATGCAACTTAGCAGAGGGCTTACTGTTCTTGATTTAAATTTATAAAAATAAGATTTTATTTGTCTAATGAAATACAAGCAATTGTGGACATACCAAGCATTTTCGCCATTTCTAAGCCCCAACTTGAAGGGAAAAAATTATGCCTCGCTGCTTTTTCGAAGAAAACTAAACCTGTACTGGTGGCGGTAACACTTTGCCTAGATCTTGCGTAGCGCAATAATAATAATAATAATAAATGTTTATTTCAGGCATTATCACCCATAAAGTTGAAATTAAACTCTACACATAAAAAAAAGATTTGCGACTACACTTATTCATGGTTCAATCATAGCTTTCTTTACGAACTATGCCGTTTTCGTTTTATTCGAATACTTAGGGCCTTTTTTATTAATTACGCGCGTAAATAATGTAATATGCTTCAGTAACTCCCTCATTTAACCAATTAAACTGTGGAAAGTACGTCAAAGCCTCAGAACAGACATAAATCATCAGCACAAGATACAGTGACAGGCGAATTATACCAAACATATATGTATCGATACGGACCCAGGTGTGATAATTGGAAAGCAGCTGGATTTCAATGCGAAACAGTTAATAATTAATTGATCAATACGCGCTCTGTGTTAACAATACAATGGAACCGAGTTCATTGTTAGTATTAAATATTTATTTTCAACACGCTTGTAAAGTGAGCCTTATTACATCGTTCTAAGGGCCATAAACCGAACTATAACACACACATGCATAGTACCTAATATTACAAACTAGTGCATAATAGAATTAGCCTTACAAAATTAAGTTAGTACCTAACTGCTTTGTTTTTGTAACAACAAAGAGGTTTCGTGCCGCTGAAAATCCGTGATGAAAAAATATTTGTTATTATCAAATTATTTATAATTCACAATAATTTGTTATACAATATTTGCATTTAATAATTAAATTATAATTTTGAAGTACCTAGGCTGTATAGATATACTCATTTCATCAACATCAGCTTGTTGCAGTCCACTGCTGGACATAGGCCTCTCCTGGCTATATCCCTTAAATATGGCTCGTGAAAAAAACAAAAAACTTGCGCGCCATTTTCCATCATTTTCACATTTTGTTTGTATCGCATTTGTTGCTGTGTGGTAAATCATGCTTGTTTTTACCTCGCAAGTGTGTTGAAGTGCGTATGAAATTCAGTGAGCGACTTGCTCACTAGACACTCGGCTGAATAACGTCCTCGGCAACGGCTTGGGCTGCAACCCACAGCCTCGTATTTAATGAATGAGTAACTTAGCTCACTTGTATTTGAGGCCACCATGAGGATTGTCCGGTTAAGCAGTAACCAGCCTTAGTGTACTGAACTGCGAGTGGTCACGTCAAAAAAAAAGCTCACTTGTATCATCATAATATACTTACTATTATTATTCCTTTATGTGCCGAATTGGAGAAAATTACTTTAAATGTACCAGGAGGTTATAAAATCACTGCTGGAGCTGTTAACAAAGTGACATTTTATCGACACTAGCAATTGATAAATTGCCGGAATGTTTAAGATTGACAACGCGTCATTTTGGTAACATTGGCCAAACACATGATATATGGTGAATTTTCGAAAATCGTTAAGTAATTACCGATAGAATGACATTCCATAGAGATCGTCGTCTTCGTCGTATATTTTATCATGCCCTAGGAATTAGATATAACATAACTAAGACGCAACTTGCATGCTAGAGAGTGTGAAGCTAATGGCATACTAAAGTAGGTACCTACTTACTACATAAAATATTTCATGTCACACAATATTTTTCATCATAAAAGTTAAGAACAATTTCAGGTTACAATATTTCTACAAACTTTTTCTCACAATGAAAATGTGAAAAGTAATGTTCAAAGGTAATTTAATATGAAGTTAATTGTTTGAAATTGTTCTCCAAGCGTCCAAGCAACGTGTGTGATATTAAAATTAGATTTTATGTGAATACTCTGGACGTAAGTTAATAAAAGAACATAAAAAGCTCGTTTTCATTCATAAGCAAAGATAATAAAAAAAAACACACACACACACACGTGTAACAACGATTCCATCCAATAGGGTATTTTACTGTAAAAATCTAATTAGTCCGTCTGATAGATTTAAAAAAAATAATGGACACGTATTTTTTCTTTTTGAAAAAAGAAAAAATACGTGTCCATTATTTTTTTTACGTGTGACGTCACTACGTTGCTACAATTTTTACCCGCGACGTGACGTCACGTGAGTTTTCAACGCACTGTATCGTCTTCATTTTTTGTTTACGTGAAAAAAGAAAAAATACGTGTCCATTATTTTTTTTAAATCTATCAGACGGACTAATTAGATTTTTACAGTAAAATACCCTATTATATCACTATAAAATTAAGCATTCTTTCAGATACTTTACTAAATAAACACAAGCCTACACTTTTCTTGAATTGTAAATGATTATTAAAATTACAAATTCTGTTTTGTTATTCAGTTTCATTTTGGCTAAAAATATAAGAAAGAAAATCTTTCTTATGTATTATCTTGCCATTCCTGTACACCTGGTACAATGAAATGTTACGCTAAACGAAATGGCGCGTAAAGGAAACATGGCCGTTCAATGGCTCCTATTCATTGGAGAAGCAATCACGGTGGCTTTTGAATTTAGAATCTCCCCGAGTGCGTGTGGGCGTCTTGACCTACTTGCTCGAAGCTATGACCTCCTGGTACTGCGCTCTTTTCGCTGATGATATCTTTTTCATTAACGTTAAAGGTCAAGAATTATTCTTTAGGACGTTTTTTTTAATGTTCATGATTTCTATTGCTGGTTTCTTCTGGCTGTTTGTTAGTATTTAATTTTGTTTTTAGTAGTTCCTTATGTTTTGTCTCCCAGTGTTATTTCATCTTTATGCAGATTGATTTTCCTCAAGGTATGCTATGCTAATCAATCTATGAAATAAGATTTTACCAATCGCAATGTATGTATGTGTATCAATTTTACGTCACACAAGCCGTCAGAAACCATTACATTACCTGTGAAAGTTCTCAGTGTCATTCCCGATATGGTGAACATCCCACGAGTCGTTTTTACTATTCACATCTTTTAGCCAAATTAAAAACTGGTATTATATTCCTATTGTGATCGAATCTGATGACAATGTGCGGTTTTTTATAATGCATTTCTATTGAGTGTAACGCCACGTCAGTGCCAAACTTTAGGTTAATTAGTGCTTTGGCAGTTACTGTAACCTCGCTAATCCCTGATCAGATTTCAATGGTATTGCTCTATCACTTTATTCTATATAGGTACCTTATTCTAGGTCATTTAAGGTTCCGAACGTAGGTCCGTCCGTCCGTCCAAAAAACGGTTCACTTGGTTGACTGTCTGAACGTCTTTCTGTCCGTCTGTCATTTCGAGTTTCATAACCGAATAAGTACACTGTTTTAGTGATAATACGCCCTTCCACCAGTCTAAACGGTGGTGTGTTTTTAAGAGGAAACGTTTTTATGTAGGACAATTTTCGGTCATGGGATGCCTACATGATGTCGGCATACATACATATATTCAAAGTCAAACCCTAACAAAAGATTTGAAAAAAACAAATGTCAACATTTACCAATCCACATTTGGAAATAAAAATAAATTACTTTTTTCACGCATCTTCGCTCTATAGAACTGTTATAACCTGTCACAATTGACAACGCGTGGCCCTCGATAAGGTAACGCAAATACCTTACCGTAACATAAGAGAAAATAATATCGAAAGATTCGCATTCCAATTTACTTTTCCTCACCAATGTTTGTATTTGCCGGGAAACATTTCTTTTTTGTCTTTTATGTGAATAACATTGTACTTTCAGAGTAATTGTTTCTTTTCGTCATACATACATATTATGTAGGTAGGTACTAGGAGCGAATAAACTTACAGAGCTTGTTGAGTTGTTTACTTTTACTTTAGTATCAAAATCAGCAAAGTTAGTTCGAATGCTTAGCCCTAAAAACTGAAGCAAATCCAATTAGATTTTCTATTTAGACTTTTAATATAATTGTAAAATAAACACGTCTGATTAAAATAAAGCACCCCACTAACAACGTAATTGTAATTCCGCTCCCGATACACCATCTTTAAACCAAAACAATCTCACAAGAAATTCAAATACACTGTGGAAATTACAAGAAAACTTTAAGGCATTTAGTAGGTTTGGTATTAATTAACGACGGCCCTGTATTACAGTTTCTGTGTGTTTGTTCAGAACAAGACGGTGGAGTAGACTTTAGGGGACAATATGCGACACATTTCGGGAAATTCAAGATGGTTGACTACTGATGGCGGCGTTCGACAGTTAAATGTGTTTTTTTTTCGTTTTCAACCGAATTCGAAAAAAGGACGAGGTTCTCAATCCGACTGTATTTTTTTTTGTGTTACCTCATAACTTTGTACCTGCTGGGTGTACCGATTTTGATGATTCTTTTTATATTCGAAAGCTGGTGTTTTTCGTGTGGTCCTGTTTAAATTTGACTGAGATCTGAAGACTAGTATTTGAGTTATCCCTAATAATGCGTGGCTTAGTTTACATTGACGATGTTCTCATTCCATCGTTTGGAAGAGCATCTTAGTATTTCAATGGGTCCTTTTCTAGTTTGGTGAAGATCTGATGAAAAACAGAGATGATAGGAAACGGAACTCTTCAATAAATGATAGCAAATCTTTCGGGATTGCTGAAATCGCATGTTTGTTTATTGTTTATACCAATGTGATTGGTACGTTTAGGTGGGCGGTGTTAGGGGTGTACCATTAAAAAGTGAAAAATAAAAAAAAACATTTTACAAAAAAATACAACTGACTTCTACACAAAAAGTACAACATAACTTTAATTTCGAAAGTCGGTGTTCAAAAAACGAAAAAGCACCCAAATACACCGAGTTCCGAAATTAAAGTTTTTTTTTTGTTTCTTAGGGATTGAGAGATCAATTATTCTACTAACATTTTGCCTCTCTTGTAAATTTGTTTATTATTCCTTTTTATTAATTATGTGAGACTTGGACCAACCAATACTACTAATTTTTAAGCTACGTTTGCATTCGCATCTCTAAAGGTAGGGTGTAGGGAAATTAGATATGTTTTGGAAGATAGCGATTGAGACTGGAATGCGAACTTTGCTTTTTTTAGAATTGACCCTCAGATATAATGCTAATATCCAACATACCTACGCATAGGTAAGCCCCTTTTCCCAAGGAAATAGTTCGAAACTACCAAGCTTCAGATAAAAGATAATAAGTAGATAAGTATGTAGGTACTTCACCTCCATACCTTTAGCTTCGACTACGTTTATAGATTATGTCATACTAGTTTGCTCAGCAGATTGTGAGTACTGAGTACTTACCTATACGTACGCACTTTACCTTTGTGATGAACACTGTCTATATCTATGTATATCTTTACTAATATTATAAAGACGAAAGATATGTATTTTTTATGTAATAAATAAACTCAAAAACTACTGGACCGATTTCAAAATTTGTTTCACCATTAGAAAGCAACATTCACCCTGAGTAGCATAGGCTATATTTTATCCCCGTATTCCTACTGGAACGGGAACTACGCGGGTGAAACCGCGGGGCACTGCTAGTATATTATAATGATCTTGATCGGTGTATGAGCTTTATAGGGTGTTTCCCGGGCCTTTTAAAGACGAGATTGTAATGAAAAAAGGTACCTTATTTTATTCAGCAAATACTAAAATACATAAACATAGTACTGATACAGAAAATATTTTTCTAAGATCGATCCTCAAAAACCTACCTTTGTATTGATTTAATCGTTATTTCATTCAAAAACAAAAATTATTGCTTTCAACTTAAAAACAGTTAGGTAATCTAATGTCTTTAAATCAATAAGATTAACAAAGTGATTTGTTAGCAATTGCATCATTCTTTGGACGTTAATTACACCTAAAATTGACGTAGACTCGAGAATCCGCAACGATTTACCTATGTACATAAATGTTCTCGTAAAAATATGACGGTAAATATTTATAGTAGGTAAGTATTATAAAGATTTGCCGGGATCGTGAAATATTTCGCCGAAATGCGTGGGCCTTATTTGGAATGCTGTCGAAACAAAAATTATTACGTAGTAGGTAAATAAAATCAATTTATACGCGCTTCGTTGAGTCAGTGCCTGAAAAATTGTGTGGAAATAGTCTGCTATGTCATGGTTTGACCATCTGATGGGGAGGAGAAACGAGGATCACGTCGTGATGAAAGGGTATGGGTTAAGATGATTATTTTATAAAGAGGACCACTGTAATAACGATGATTGTGTTGTTATGCGTGCGCGAAAGTTGGTTACGCTGGAAAAGCGATGATTTTACGATGACGGGAAAGAGATGTATATGTGAAATCAAGTCATAATTAATAAGGATAAATAGTAGAAAGATTATAATAAAAGGAAATTCCCACAAACGTTTACCAGTCGCAAACTAAATAATGATGACACAAAGATATGAGACAGCATCATTTACACAGCATTAACTTGATACATTTTGTAGAGTTTCTCTTTTAGATAAGTATACTAAATACCCACCGTTACTATGTGTACCGGTGGTATACCTGTGTCTAATAAATAACATAATTTGAAATATTTACCGACTTCAATAACGTGGTAGTACATTTATAACTGATATTAAAAATCCAAAACCTGAAAATCGTTATGGTAAGTACCTGAATAAGCTCATTACAAAGCACACAATAAAATTATTACTAATGAATACATTTTCAAGATAATAACGATAAATGTAGTAGAGATATCATCAATTTCACTAGATGGCAATTTTCAATTATAAACCCAAATTTATTGGTTAACGAAATATATCAATTAATTAAAATACGAACATTTTGTTGTGTGTTGCTTCTTTTTATTGATTTAACAAAAATACATTTTAAAGTGTTGATGCATTTTGGTATACACCCCTAGTTTTTAATTAGTACAAATACTTTAAGGGCTTATTAGAAAAGTTCTTGTTATTATTTAAGAAAAGTCTCAAAAAATTACGTTCATAAACAGCAAAGTTATTAGCGTTTTTATATCCTAAAATGCCACTCAACTTATAAAAATATTGTATATTTATGAATGAATAAATGATGATTAAAATGGAAAAACACTGTGCGTAGTATTTTCTAGTAGCAATTGTTATTAATGTTGATACTATTATGAATTTACCAGTTATTAAAAAACTCCGTCGACAATTTTAAGTTTTTATTTTGTTACTTTTGGCTACACAAATATGATCAGTAACGGTACGGACAGAGCCCTGTTTTTTTTTTTTTGTACTAATTAAAAACTAGGGGTGTACAGACATTTTTCTCCATATAATTCCACAATACCTACTTTTTGGAACTATCTGACCAACTGGCCGACTCTTCAATACTGAATTCATAACTCCCCGTAATTGGTACATGTTTATTAAAAAAAAAAATGTTTGAGTATTCAAAATACTTTTAAATATTCACAAAAATATCGGAAACTGCTGCCTTCAAGTCCGAACCACCAAACGTGACTTGAAATGCATAAACTGCGAGAAGGCAAAAAGAAAAAAAAAGTCCGAACCAGTTTTCTTACTTCATCCATCACAGTTTGCTATTACTGTATCTAATATAATAAGCGGATGTATAAGACAAATGGGCCTGGTGACCCGTAACACAGGTACTTATAAACTATCTCGGGCACCAGTCTCGCACAAATGTTGCGTAGTATTAGATTTATCAGTATTATCATATGCTATGTACCTACTGCATTTGTGATGAGAAAATTATTTGAATTGAATTGAATTGAAAGAAAAATGGAAACAGACACAAAAGGAATAGGCTATAAAACCACTGAGCATGAGCTTCTGCGTTACCTTTGGTTTGATGGTGGCAAACTAAGTAGAAACTTTATTTAGCTAGCTTTAAGACTTCGATCTGAACACTATCCATCGGAAAAGTTTGCGTTCTTGATGAAAATAGTCGAATCACCAAATTGACTTGTAACCAATTGGATGTACAACATTTGCTGATGGAGTGTGTCAAAAATAAGAAAGAGAGAAAATATTGGTAAGAGAGCATTCATTGAACAGATTAGATATAGGTTTAATTCAGACTATTTTGTCACGTTCTAAATCTGATCTAGCGAAACAGCAACAATTAGTATAATTAGTAGTGTAGTGATAGTTTAGTATAGTGTGTAGTAGTATTCTACTTAGTATAGTGAATTATATTTTGTCCTTAGATACAATGGGGTTGACCTATCCTTGTGAATAACAACAATAAACAGTAAAAAAAGAAGTATATACTAGGCAAGAGTGGCAGACCATTTTATAAATAGCTAGCACAGTTTTTCTTTTTTTTTTTCTCCACAATATTCTATTTTAAGTTATTCAAAGCGTTAAGTAGAAGGTTGTAAAACGGTGTAAAGCTCCAAGCTGCTCGCTTTACTTGATGCCTCATAACTTTATGGGACAAAGTTACGTCCCACCTGCGGCTGAATTAAAATAGAAACGCTTGCGAAACTACCCTTCACTTTCTGTTTTACTTACCTAATTCAGGACACACAAAGTGTTTTTGACTGCTTTGGGACGGTTTAGAAACATTTTGATAAAAATATGTATGTATATTCTAGACACTGGCTAGTAATTTTACTGTCCTTAGACTTGGTTACTACGAACCATATACGTATATAAATAACCATAGATATAAAGAAATGTATATTTCTATGCTACGATCATATAATATATATATAGGTATAAATATATACAGGGTTATTTGTAAAACACCAACAACCTCTTAAGAGGTCATTGTACTCATCATTATGAACAACTTTTACTATGTGACCAAACCTGAAATAGCGAAAAAAAAAAACAGCTGTCCCCTAAATTTTGATGAGTTATACGAACATAAGTGTAACCCTGTATATATATATATCTATATCGAAAATGATGAACCTCGTTAGAAATAATATATTACGGCGAGTGATTATTGAAGCGCCAAAGAATACCCGTTTGTTTTTAAATCAAATTTTATTTTAAAAAGAATCAGCCTCTTCATAATTCATTCTATCACCAACAATTGGATGGGGTCCTTTTAAATTCAATCTGCAGTATTTTTGCCAATCTAAGTGCTTACAATTCCCATCTTTATGTTCATCTACAAAAACCTTTTCATGACGCGACAAAAGTTTTCAAAGATATTGAAAGAACAACAAAGACAAAAGATGTTTTTTGTACCTACTTGCTGCAATATTCAAGCGTTTCTATTCTTCGTTTTTTCTGAACCGTGTGAAAAACAGCGGACGAATTTATTCACTCTGTTGTTATCTCTTATTTCATGCAACACTGAGTAAATTATGAGTTATTGGAGTATTTTTCGTGTAAAGGATGTAAGTATGTATTTTTAGGGTACCGTACCCAAAGCGTAAAACGGGACCCTGTTACTATGACTCCGCTGTCCGTTTCTCTGTCTGGCTGTCACCAGGCTGTATCTCATGAGCCGTGATAGTTAGACATTTGAAATTTTCACAGATGATATACGTATTTCTGTTGCCGCTATAACATCAAATACTAAAAAACATAATAAAATAAATATTTAAGGGGGTTCCCATACAGCAAACGTGATTGTTTTGCTCGATATTGATAACGGCAACAGGTAGACGCTTTAAATATTCACAGGATATTAAGTTATACATTTAAAAATAAATAATTAAAATAAAATAAAACAAATGGGATCCAGCTCCCATAAAACAGACATGATTATTTTGCCGTTTTTATAGATAGTACGAAACCCTTCGTTCGCTAGTCCACCTCGCACTTGGCAGGTTTTTTGAGATTAATTTTATAGCAAGTGAAATTAGAAATTCTTGATTATTGGGATTCCGACCTAAGCAGGAAAATGGAACCTACGATTATTTAGTCTGTCAATCATAGATTTTTTTTGAAGTTCTATGCAACGTAGTAAATTGTTTTAAGAATAAATTAATATAAGAATTAAAGGTTACTAGTTATTGAGTGTGTGCTGTGCTAGAACGTTTAATATTCATTAAAAATAAATAAGTCTGATTTCTCTCTGCACTGTACAATGAATTTATTTTTCAATTATCTTTAGTTTTTATGGTTAACAAGAACATCGATATCTGCAATAAAACATATTAAAGACAGACGTTTACTCATGTACAATGTGTGAATGGTAAAACGGTCACAAGTTTCCATTATTATCCGATTTTATGGCTCTTGCGGCCAGGCGGCCCCGGCCGCGGACTTAATGCGGCCCATAAAACTCCCCAGTTCAGCCCTGGACGCTATAAAGACGGCCATGTTTTAACCCGAAACAACGTCGTAAAATTTTTAGGAAAGAGAAATAAATATACTGGTTTTTAGAGATTGCACTCTCAAAACCAGTATATTTAAACTTCCTAGAAACATTTTACATTGCATGCAAATGTTCCTAGTAAGTTTTTGCGAGTTGCTTTATTCTTCCGTGATTTAGTGTAAAAAGCTAAAGGCAGTATATTCTTAAAAACTGTCAGTGACCCTGCATTCAAGTTAAGGCCCCATAGACAGAGGCGGAGGTGGTGAATGTGACGCATACCTTCCCAACTTTTAACGATTATTTTTGTTTTAGTTTTAAGCTTTATTTTTAAATTATTTGGTGTGCGTCATGCTTGGCGCAAATAAACAGTTTTTCTTTCTTTCTTTACAAAGAGACAAGCCTTTTTAGAATCCGGCAGATAGGTATTTTAAACAATTTCTTTGAAACATAGCTGTCGCATCGTCGACACACACACACATCGTCTACGAAAACCATTACCCATGCAGACAACATAGGGTGGAATTTAGTACAAAACCATTTTTTTTTCTAACCAGAAAAGCATAATTTCCATTTGTATAATTGTCATATTTTTCTTATAATCATTGTAGCTAGCAAGATTAGCAAGCATTGTAGCTAATCTCTGCTCCATACTGATATTATAAATAAGAATGTAACTCTGGCTGAAATATAGAATAGAATAGAATAGAATAGAATAGAATACTCTTTATTATGTACAAAAAAAAAAAGAAATAAAAAAAAAATGTGAAATATCCGAAATATCAACAGATATGTTGATATTTCGGAATAAGACGTAGGGTACTTTCATTCTGGGTCAATGTTATTATGCCTATGGGATAGTTTTCGAATCTCACGAGGGCGAAGCCGGTAGCAAAAGCTTGTACTAAATAAAACGTGCAGTGCCTAGTGAGTGAAATATAGTCGAAGAAGTGATTCGCTGTCAGTTAACATTGATTTAATTAATCGCCGTTATACAAAACAAAAAAAGACCGGCCAAATGCGTGTCGGACCACGCATAGTGAAGGGTTCCGTAGTTTACTGTTAAAATCTCATATCTCTAAAAGTATATAAGCTGTGATGTTGAAACCAATTTTAGTTGGAAGTGTCTGTGAAGTTCTATTTGCTCAATATTTTTTTAGAATTTTCAACTTCATTGTTAGAACATTTTTTACGTGTAATTCGGAAGCACATAATTATCTCAAAAACTATTGCCTAGAATAAAAAACTTTTTTAAAAACCTCCGTTTCATTTTGAAAGAGAGAGTATCCAATGATATCCCACACGATTATGTTTGTGGATTTTTTTTCATCCCGCAGTTACATACATGTATGGAGTATCACCCCTAAAATATTTTTTTCCATAATATTACAGCATTCTTGAATAGCGGTTAATAGGTTGCACCTACCTACCAATTTTCATTTATGTAGCTTTAATAATCTCCGAGTAAAACGGCTGTGACAAACGGACGGACAGACAGACATGACGAATCAATAAGGGTTCCGTTTTTTGCCATTTGGCTACGGAACCCTAAAAAGAACAGCACTGTTTCACATCTCGAACGAATCGTAAACGTCTGAAAGGGCCGTATTTATACGACAGTACATTCTTCTATTTCTATAATCTTATACCCAAATAACTTTATCCAAGTCCCCAGTATATGTGCAAAGTAAACATTAGGCATATACTTCCATCCCCCAGGGGGCGCTAGGTCACGTCCTTGTCAAGTACGGAGAACAATCAGTTGTTGTGTCGTCGTGTTAACCTGTGACAACTGGCAGCAACTTTATAGTTTATCGTCCCAAGGGGTGTAAGTGTGTAATTAACTATGGTTAGGTACCTACTCAACTGTCTCAGAACCGTTGTTAATAGAAGACACGTGCTTAGGTTAAGTTAGTGGTGTAAGTACCTACATACTTAGATAAATTACCTGGTCGTTACTGTGACACAGAGACTTTTTGTAAAAATTCAGCTCTGTACACTTTTGGATGGGAATCATCAAATGAGTTCTCCCGCTCTGGGCGGAATGGAAGGGAGTGTCAGACTCTTACTGACTAAAACCCACCCGTGATTACGTAGTAACTATTTAGTAATCTGTGCCCGTGATCCTTCTTGTGCCCTTTGCGTTCCAGGGCCGCGGTGACTCTTTCGAACAAACCGCAACCAGCTCTGTACACTTGAAATCACAATTCGAGATAATTTCAAAACATCGACACCAAATCAAATTTCGACTTTATGTTTATGTATTTTAAGTTAATTTTTAGGTGACAATTTGTATCATGGAAAAGTATGGGTAGAAATGGAGTTGGAACTTTGATTTGCATAACATTGCTTTTGTTGCTACAACATTAGATAATAAAAAAATATCTTTGAATTAAAATATATTGTCTCTTCAGTATGATCTGCCTTATTTTGTTTGTGTTACAACATTTTGGAAAAAAAAAAACATACAAACATCCGAATTGAGAACCTCCTCCTTTTTTAGAAGTCGGTTAAAAAACATGATATTGATGACAACTAGGATACTGTCACACACATATATAAAAGTACTCTGTGGTCACACACGTTACCTGCCGGGCACGAGGTCCTAGGTTTAATTCCTGGGTCGGGTAAAAAGTTATTAGGCTATATCCATCTGGTTTTTCAGTAGGATTCGTACTACGATCGCACTTATTTAAATTTTTCAGGACAAGGCCACCACTCTATCGCTTATATCTGCACCTCCTGTAAATCAGAATAAACTGTATCGCCCTTTATAACAGACGAAATTTGACGGTACTATGGATAAAATTGTACCTGGGCTAGGTATAGTTTTATCCATAGTACCGTCAAATTTCGTCAGTTAAAAAAAAAAAAATCGAGGATGCGTAATCTTTATGCAAAGAAGTATTATTATGTAAAGAAATATTGTCAAGTCGATGATGATTTTACTTTCCAAGAATATAAATAACATCTTGTTGCTCTCTACAACACCTCTGTGTGAAAAAGTAAATAGATAATGATGTATATAGGTGCCTACATATCTTGCACGTCCGGCGCGGATCCAGCCCTCAAAAAAGGTTGTGGTCACATCCACCCGAGAACTGCCCAAGTGTGCACTCCAAAATACCAACATATATATACAAAGGATTTACAAAATATATTTATTTATTTATTTATTTATTTATTTATTTAAATACTATGGAAGACTTACAGCTAAATATAATGGTAATGTACAACAGATTGATAATTTGGTAGCCAATTATAAGTCTTCATGTCCAGAGCCAGAATGGTATAAAAGTACTGTGGAGCACAATATCATTCAAGTACAAAAAAAATTGCCAAAAAAAAATAATAATATAAAAACAGTAACACAATTAAAAACGTGCTGGTAGATCATCAACTAAGATAATATGTTGACACGTTATTCTCATGAAAACCAAGATGTTAAATTTTAAAGAATAAAAACAAAGTACACATAAACAATTCAATCTCCAAAGAAATCCATTGACAAACATTGTTTTGCCTTGGTCACACTAGTTTCAAAAAGATCAAAATCGAACTGTTTGCACACCCTATTAAAGTACCTACTCACACGCACAACGTACGAATTTTGTCTATATTTAGTAGCTGCAAATGGCACTCGTAGTGGTGGATTGAACCGTTTGGACTTGCTTGGAGCGTTGAAGTAGAAAGACGACAAAATTTCTGAACAATTTATGTCGCTTCGAACCGTTTTTAACAAAAAAATACAGTCAGAGATCTCACGACGAGTAGTTAGTGGTAAATATGACTACGATTTTGTACAGTTAATAAGTTCTTCAGTCCTGTGCACAAAACCGTGGGCCGAGCAGTAGTCTATACTTACTAATATTTAGAGGTAACGTTTGTGAGGTTGTGAGTTTGTGACGTTGTAAGGGGTAATCTCTGGAATTCCTGAACCGAATTTCAAAATTATTTGACCAATAGAAAGCTACGTTATTTTGGAGTGTCATAGGCTATATTTTATCCCCGTATTCCCACGGAAACGGTAACTACGCGGGTGAAACCGCGGGGCGCTGCTAGTAAATGAATAAACCTGTAAAACGTCTATTAGGGTTGTGGGTATGTCCATCGTGCCCACAACGGTGGATCCGCGCTTGTTATACCTGGCATTCTGTAGTTTATTGCCCTCATGGGAAGTCGCTGGTGTCTTCGCAATGTGAAATATAAATAAAAATATGTAGATGGGTAATCTATTATTTTGCGATAGTTTAGTAGGTGGCATTTCTGAAGTGAAGAAAATATACGCATCTAAATGCCGTTGGGCCTCGGTCACCTTCGGGTGATGTAATGCGCCATGTCTGAAGTATAATTGTCTTATTACACATAAACTGCTTCAAATCCAGCATTTGGCTTTGATATTTTATGCAAAGCGTATAGGGCGGGGGGATATCTTGTGGTAGTGTATTCTTAGGCAAACTGACGGCAATTTTATGTAAGGTAATGTTAAGGTTAGATCTGGAGTTGATTAATATCTGGACGGACCTTGTAGAAACCAGAACAAATTTCCGTGCATTCAACTGACTTTGCCACAAATATAACTGGAATCAAAAGTAGCTCACAATTTAGGATCCATTAGTATTTAGTGTTGCTATATGTATATATAGTCCATAGTGCATGTGGTCTGAACCCAGTTGTATGTATATGTCCTTTGGTGCCTATTGTCCTAGTTCCATTCTGTCTCGTGCTTGTTAAGGAGGGAAGTGGCAATTATATTTTTTCCTAACCCTCCATTGTATTTTTTCCTGATTAATTTCGTTGCGGGATCCAAGACACTTGAATCGGTTGTTTTTCCGAGACTCGTCGACCGCTTCATTGGCTCAGCTTTTTTTTGGTATACTCACATGGGGGGGACGCCAAAGCGTCTCGCAAGGTGGTTCTGAAAATCAGTATCCGTGACAGTCGGATTTTTCCACCTTCACGGAATATGCTGAGCATCCACCTATTCTGCTCGTATGCGACGCACAATCTTGATGTTAATGTTATAATTATGATATTTATGTATCGCAATTTTCTGTTGATATTTTTTATTTATTTTTTTCGTTTTGTTTATGTAATACAGTCTCGCTGTCAGACAGATGCTGTTACTGCGCTGTCAGAGTGGCACACCAATGCACGCCATAGACAAATTGTATAATTTTATGCTTTGTTTGTAATGGCTGGTTCAGACAGTGGGACTGATTTAGTTATTTGTAAGTTTTTATTTATTTTTAATTTTCTCTCACGTCAAAAACGAGCATGAATAAACGCTTTTTCTTTTTTCTTTCTTTCTTTTGTGGAAATGTGTGTCGGGATTGTCCCAAAAATAAAATAGTTAAAGTTCACGTAACCTCTTATCTACTTTCAATAATTACGTAAGCATTCAAAGAAAAAAATCATACAAGTATAAGCCGGTATAACCGGCCGGACCGGCCGGCCGGTTGTAACTTCCAGCTCCAAAACGTAAAAATTTGTTGCAGCGTACGTTCCTTTTACGAGATGATTTATGACTAGCGCGAGATTTATCTGAATGCCACAGAGACGTAAAACATGAGATATTCAACATTTGACCCGGACGAGTTCATAGGTCATTTTTCAGTTAGAATATACATATGTATGTAGAAAATATCTCGTCAGCCCTTTTTTAAAAAAAAGATTTGTAGTGGGAATATATTTCGAGTTTTTTTTTCCATACAGGTAGACAATATTTGTCATTGCACACAGGCGGAATTGACGTGATCCGAGCCGAGAGCCGTTCTAGACAACGTTTTTCAATACACTTACGAAGTAGCTAATAATAAGAGTTCACTTCAACAGTATATTATGTACAAAAATAATTTATTTTGTGGAAAATAACATTACACATGCATAATTGAGGTAGGATCCATATTCGTGATTCCCGGACTATGATGTGCACTAAAGTATCAACACAAATCTGATCAAAAGTAAGATTTGCAAATACTGCCCTATTTGCCCATCAGGGGCCGGCTTTACGAATTGCCGGTCCGGTGCAAGAATCAAACCGTTTCCGGCAATTTGGATTTACCAGTCAAAAGCTTTGTTGTTTCGGAAGTAAACCGTTCCGATTTGATCAGCCAATTACAGCCAATCTATTTCAGAATACCACATTCGATTGGGGTAGGCTACTGAGAGCTCACTATTAAATCTGTGCATTCAATGAATATCAAACGTTGATTGATACGGGTTCTCTGCTACAGCGCACTGTTATATTGTCTTTGTTTATTTTTCCGCCATTTTGCTTTTTGATTTTGTCTCACCGTTTATACGTTTCATTGCTATTTAATTGAAGAGTTATATCTCTTATGATACTGCCATAATCGAAAGAAATTACTACATACATAATGTGACTGATTTTATTGACTCGAAAATTAAGTTTACCTTCGAACCTTTTGACTTCGAGTAGGTAATTCTTTCTTATAAGCTGCAAAACATATTTTTTTAAATATTGTATGCATATCAGTGGAACATACTACGTGTCTTTTCGTGGGTTCTAAATGACATTGTATTAACAAAAACAACTGTGGCAAAAGTAAAAAAAAAAATGTGATTTATGCTATCAGTATGTCACGGAGTTAATCGCACACATTTTTGCAACAATTTATTCCTAAATGCATTTCTCTTTATGTATTCCTTGAAGAAATTGCTGAAAGGAACCTGACCATTATTTTAAAGCCGCGCATGTAGGGACCGTTTAATCAGTGTTAATATAAAATATTTTCTGTAATGACACCCAAATTAAACTACAATTTAAAACCACAGTTTTCAGCACCATACTGCAGCTAATTACATTCGAAGGTAATTTTCAGGTAAACAGAGCGAAACAATTATTCCGAACGCGTTATTAATTCGAGCTGGCAATTAAAACTGTAGCAGGTCTCCGGTCTTCGCGGCTAATGGCTAACGACCGAGTGGCTGGTGGCTGATGGCAGGTGGCTCGCCAATTAACCACGCTAATTTGCAAGCCTCATAATTGTTGCTCGTGCAAGCTTTTGTTTAGTTGGAGATAATTAGGCAGCGATATTGCTTGAGCCTACATTGCAAGATGAAAGTAACTGGTTGGTGTGTTTCTTTTTTTATTTTGAACTGTTGAGTTATTGCCAGATTCATGGAAAAGTTGCAAAGATACGCTACAATTTTAGTATTAACGTAGTGTGAATCGAAATAGTAATCAAGAAAAAGATGTAAGTATATACTTTAGTCAACATTTTAAATATGCGTAACGTGTCATCGGGACACTAGTAATGCAGTGTACATACGTTTTCATATTAATTGTTCAGTAGATAAGTATACCGTGTTGCTTTCTATCAGCACGCCTGCTGTTTACCTGTCACAGCTGTGAGTATTCGAACATGTCTCCTTACCATGTTTCAGTGTGCCTACCTTCTTCCATTAATATTTTTTCCTTATTAGTATCAAACTTGTCAGATATCAGATTAATTCAGCAGAGCCAATGGAGTTGACTAATAAGGAAAACTATTTTTCACAGGGAAAAGAAACGTGTAATTTATTACAAAGATATACAAGAGCAGTGACAGATATATTGTAGGAAAAAAAATAATTTAAATAGCTGTCAAAAACAGTAATGGCCAGGGTGTCGTAATACGGACACCCTGTATATAGAATAAAATTTACAAATCAACGTTCACTGTACACTTTACACTAAAGCACAACAAGAAAAAACACATCTGTATACATTAACAAGAAAAAAAACAATAAAAAGCTTCCACCAATACATTTAGTACATCTTTGCCATTCACAAAACCACACTTTGGGCTGTTGCACGGAGCCGCCATTCTCGGGCGACTTTTTCGTTAATTCTGCCGAACTAACGATAAAGTCGGCCATTGTGACATAGTATGTAATGTTTTAATTGCCTATCTTCTGTGTAGCATTGTCATACAACATGGTAATGCTGTAGTAATGCTGCCAGCTAGAAGACAGCGATGCGGAGGAACTTTTCGATGCCTTAGCATAATCAGTCTTTCAATGTTCCCACTTCTGGGACACAGGCCTCCTCTCTACGAGAAGGACACATAGGTAGTAGGGAATTTTAAGTTGTTATTGTATAAACAGATCCTACTATGGAACGTAAAATAAAGATTATTTTATAATATTCTAACTTCTATTCTCTTGTTCCAGACATTCTGCGTGGTATCGAAACGCTTTCGCAAGAACTACATCCACCGGTTTACCGCCACGCGCTCTCTGTTCTGGTACTCGCCCTGGTCGCCAGTGCGGCGGGCCTGCGTCTACCTCTCCACCAACCAGTACTTCGACTACTTCGTCATGGCTACCATTCTGCTCAACTGTGTCTTCCTTGCCATGTCGGAGACCATCGAAGAGGCTGAGTGAGTATTTTGTTGTTTTCTATTTTGATATAAGATTGTGTTGGTAAATTGAAACTGTTTTTTTTTTATGATTTTCCTCTGGCAGGTCAGCCTAGGAGGCTATCGTCTGCTAAGCCAAACGTGTCTGTGGCAGCCTTATTAAGTTTAAGCCTCCAGCCAAGACTTAAAACTAAGATCTGAGTTTTTTAGGGGGGAAAGGGGCAGCAAGAGACTGTTAAAACTGTTAGACTGTTTCCAATGGTTTAAACACTTAAGACAGGGTGGATCACATATTTTCTGACGCCACAAATTGGCCCGTAATTAGCCCGACAAGAAGGAAGTCTATGGTCGACAAATGCCGTTTTTTTTTTGTATTGCAATATCTTCACTATTTAAATCTATGACTGTTGAAAGCGAATTCGCGGTTACTTTCTATTAGGATGCGTTCACAAACTTGCGATGCTTGACGATACGACCACAGAGCTCGAATCCGTAAAGCATATATGGACTCGATCGAGATGGTTACTAATACGGAATCACACTCCCTTTGTACGTCGGCCATGCTTGGCTTTCCGTGCATTGACGCTTCTAAACGTTCAGACGTACAGCCGAAAATCATTGAGCTCGTGATAGCATATCTCACCTTCGATAGACCAAGAGCGTGACAAAATTTCGGTGTGAACAAAATCATAAATATGGCGCCTTTAAATTAATTTTGTTAAGAATGTCTGTAATAAGCAAAAGTTAACATCTGTAACGACAAATGTCTACCACGCATGTGACTTAATACACAAAATTAAGCAACATTTGTCGGGCGCAATCCGTGGAACATCATCATCCATCTGGCCTAATCCCAATTTATCTGAGGTCGGCGCAACAAGTTTTCTTCGTCTATGCTTTCCGTCTGCCGTTGTGGAAATAACTTTTTTCAAGGGCCTTATTTATAACAAACCGAATTTAGTGGATTCCTTTTTCAAATTTTGAACATTTCATTTTTTTATAGCTTTTTTATTTTATGGCTAGCAAGCTTGTTAATATACTGCAGGTTTACGGCTGAAGGACATGTATATATGATCATGAATAAATATTTAAAACTAAAATCTGCAGGTTTTGCTAGTGCTCTGTACGGTACAGTTCTCGATTTAAGCTTAACTCTGAAGATGTGCGATGTGAGACTACTCAAACGCTAGCAAAACGAAACAGTAGGCCAAACCATAGCATGTAGTAATTTTATCGAAAACTGTCCATTCATCACGAAATTATAACTTCCATTCATGTAAGTACGTTATACTGAATACAGAGATTTAATTAGTACTGCTACTTACTACCTACTACTATAGGTTATTGCGGGCCATCATTATACTAGAAGAAACGTTATATGGGTGGTGTTGACGTTGCTTCCCTAGATGTTTTCAATAACTCTATTTAGTCTGATGTACCTATTATGCTGCACATATCGTTCGTTTGGATGAACAGAGTATTAAGTCAAAATTTACGATTTTTTACCTAAAAATACAGTCGTACTAAAAATCATGCGATCTTTATAACGAACATGGTTGCATAAAGTTATGACGTCAAATTGACGGGGGTGCGGGGTAATATCTTCCGATTTAAAAACATTTACAATAAATTTAAATACCGCTATAAAAACTTCAAATTGCTCTCCTGGAAAATAGGCTTTTTAACAGAACTTTGGAGTATTTTTTATTAAAAATACGGAAAATATGCTTTGTTTTATATAACAAGTCATATAGTGGCATACTTATAGGGGAGATGCCGTAAATGATTACGAAGTTATATCCCAAACCGTGTTTTATTTATTAGAATATTAAGTAACACTATTGGCGAGTTTCCCTGGTGTTACAATATATATTTATTTATGCTGATATAATTTAGCTGGGCTAGACTTTTATCGATACTATAAATACCTAAACCAACTCACCCCGAAAAATAAAAATCGTAGGATTTCGACCTTATATAAAATGTTTGTTGAACTTCCCTGGGCACACTGCAAACAATCCGATGGGACTGTAAGGCCATAATTATATCATTCTAACATATTGCCCGTTCTGAATTATTAAGTTTATTCCAAATAAATATTGTTTTCTCTGGGGTTAGTAACCAGGCAATATTCTGTTTGTCAAATACTGAAATAGTGGAAAACTTTAGGGATAGCGAGTATCTAAAAAAAAACTTCTAAAATGTTTACTAAATAATATTGATTCTATAATTATTACATCTAATTTGAAGTGTACACAAATGATAGATTAGGTGCCTGCCGTTTTACCGAAAAGATTTTGACAAAATTTCATTACCCAAACAAATTTTAGCAACCTTTTTTATACCATTGCAATATTTCGAATGATTTTAGTACGCATATTTTGATTTGACCAAATCAAAATATGCGTACTAAAATGTTAACTTGGCAAAATATTACGAAGTATAGTACAATGTCATTATGGCATTTGGTCTTTAATCAAATGATTTATTACAGCAAACAATCTCCAGACAATAAACGTTTGGTGAAACCCATCCGTGTTCCTCTTATTGCTCTTAGAGCTCCAACAAATTCGGCAACCCTGGCACTGCATTATCAGTACCTTAGTCTTAACTTTGGATCTTTCATCCACCATATTGGATTATTGGAAAGCTCTACAATTTACAATCTGCTTTTAATTAAGCACCTTCTGTTTCGTACTTAATAACACTTACTTTTAATTAATTTGTCCAAAAATAAACCGTTAAATTTCAATAGGCTTAAGTTACCAAACACTGCCGATTTCAATAATAATGCCGAAACAAACAATTACTTTGCTCACGTTACGAGAATATAGCCGTTATATAAGCCGGTAATATAGTTTACCCTGGTCCGATTACCAGTATTTTAATAAAAGCTTCACGTAGGAGGTTACCTACCAATATCCGGCTATCATGTTCTGTCAAGCACTTGTTGATCGAATTTGACGTCTGAACCGGTTAATTCGAATTATCCGGGTGGCAATTACTGGGACTTCGATATTGGATTAAAACAGACGCTTGACATTCCGATAGTTCGTAGTTTGGGGCGTCCGATAGGGTGGATTGGGTGGTAGGGTTTTCAAATCCTATATTTTGATAATAAGAATTTTATTTTTTTTAAATACAGCTAATTTCTGAGTTCTTCCTCCTTCTGCGGGAATCGGGAAAAAAATTGAAGAGAATTATATTTTACTAAAATAAAAAAGCCTGGACAAGAATACAAATCCTTTTTTAAAGTCGTCTAAAAATAAAAACTCGATGTTGTGTATTTATAACATGTATTTTATCACCAAAACACCGTTTTATTATAAAGCTGCAAATGTTTTTATAAAGACATTACCAACAAGAGTAAAGCACTTTATCCAAGACATTCACTTAAGCTCCACATCCACTCAATTTACCAAACTTGTATCCACCTCTCCAAAAAGCGCTTTAAAGCAACACCCCACTAAACTACTGCCAAAATTATGCGCAAACTCGGCACGAGTATCATCACCAGCAAAATCAGTTTGCATCGGAGACGGCTGAATCAATCATGTTACTCGCTTACTTGCGTTTATGTCAACGTTATAAATGATCTCGTTAGTGTGTGCGATTGTACTAGCGTATGTAGAAAGTAGGGTTGTAACGGAACTTTGCCTCTGTGGAAATTCCACACTTGCCTCCGCAAATGCAGAATTTCCGCAAAGATTCGTATCTCCGCATCCCAAGTAGTTTCCGCAAGCGGCGGATTTATAAGGGAGTGGGAGATACCACATTCGAGCAATTCTTTTAGTTAGTAAATTGGTGACACCGCCGAAAAACTAGCATTTAGAAATTTTTGAAAATCTGTAGTGCTTCCCTACACTCCCCAAGGAACCTACATACATGCCAAATCTCATCTTTCTACGAGCAGTAGTTTCAGCTGTGTGTTATGTATATGCTAGTTACTCAGTAACGGAAGAGTTTTACAAATTCAATGGCGCTCTTACCACTGACAGCTATATCTACCAGCTAACCTTTGAATGGACTGAATGAAGACTTAGGGCTACTCTATGAGTAGGATAGTTTACCCTTGATTACCAGTAAGTTAATTTAACTCACTCGTTTTTTTTTTTTTTCATTTTTTCCACCTCCGCTTCTGCTCAAAAGTAATCTCATCTCTCAATCGTCGATCACACCGCCGCTTTCCATTAGTTGAGATTGTGATCGAACCCGAACCTATCTATTCTATAATAATATTATAAAGCTGAAATTTGTTTGTTTGGTTGAACGCGCTAATCTCAAGAACTACTGCTTCGAATTTAACAATATCTTTTAGTGTTGGATAGCCCATCGATACGACGAATAGGAGCGGAGCATCAATTAAATATGTAACGTAAACAGGTATTTTCTCTCTCTCTCTCTTACATGTTGCAGATGAAGTTACGCTGATCAGCTAGTCTATATATATAAATAAAATTGGAGCGTCTGTTTGTAATATTGAAATAACCGCTTTTTACTACACGCATATATGAATATATACGGTACATAAACCAAAATATATTTTTTACAATTTTTGTCTGTTTGTTCCGACTAATCTCTGAAATGGCTGTACCAATTTTAACGAGAGTTTTATTGGCAGGTAGCTGATGTAATAAGCAGTAACATAATTATGCTACTTTTATTTTAGAAAAATGTATTTATTTTAGAAAAATAAAGTAATGTTGCAATGTCCAAGTACTGTTCAGTACCACGCGCAGCTCACGCGCATGCCACCACTGTTCCGTCACGTCGGGCGCTTCCCACCACTTCTCCTCAAAGAATCGGGGGGTTGGTAGGTAACTAATTCCACGTGGACGAAGAAGACGAAGCTAGTGAATAATAAAAAAAATCAACTTCTCCTCCGCTAAATAGCCTCTACTACATTCTTATTTCGGCGTTAGTAGGTAACTAATTCCACGTGGACGAAGTCGCGGGCGAAGCTAGTAAAAAATAAGAAAAGGCCCTGGTAGAAAGCACATGTCCTGTTTACTACGACCAGTATAATTTGCCGTCGCTCTTGTAATTAATAACTGATGCAATGTTCTAAGTGGTTGCTGGTTGCTGTTTGCATTAAGAGCGTGTACACCGTATGAAATTTCATACAAATTTTCAAGTCACTATTTTGCGAAATGACTGAACCGATTTTAATGAAACTTCACACTAACTTTTTAGACATATGTATCCTGCTTATATAGCAGGATACATATGTCTAAAAAGTTAGTTAAAAACATTTTCGAAATGTCTTATTTAAAAAAAGGTAACTGGGAATTTTTGTTTGTAGTGAACATTTAAATTGGGTCTACTTTAACTATAACACTATTTATCGACTAAATGTTTTTAACTAACTTTTTAGACCTATCTTGCTTATGTGTGTAAAGTTTCATTAAAATCGGTTTAGGCGTTTCGGAAAATAACGACTTGAAAATTTGTATGAAATGCCGTTCGGCGTATGCGCTCTTAATGTTTGATCATTCTCGTATGAAGTAGTTTATTGGCTCAACATTGTTAAAGGTTTATTGGGTAGGTTCTGCTGTTTTATGGCTTGTAATTTAAAAGCGAAAGGTCGTCATTACACAGCAGTAAACGATTTTATATGAATGGTCATCATGCTTCATTGACGTATTCAAGTTATTGAAGTAGTTATTTTAATAGTAGTTAGTTAATACTTCAAACCTTAGTTGATAAATTCATTATGAAATCTATTGCACCTTTACTGATTTCAAACGGTTTCCTGCGAGATTTTATCCAAATGTCTTTTTTTTTAATTTAATATTTTATCCATCTAAATAAAACTAACAAACTAAACTTACAAAAAACTAACATATAGCATCAAAAATTCGTCCTCAACGCTTTCAGCTGGTAATATCCCCAAGAGACTGGTGGCATTGCCACGTTAAATGACAATACTTGGACTCTGGCCAAAGTCAAAGCCAGCTGTTGGGTCACGGGAAGTGTTAACCGGCCGTATCGATATTCATCACCACTGCTCTCAAAACGGTGGAGGAAAACATCGTGAGGAAACCGGCATGTCCTAGAACCAAAAAATCGAAGACATGTGTTATTCACCAACCCGCACTGGACCAGCGTAGTGGTTTACGGCTCATTCCCTCTCCTAGAGAGGAGGCCTGTGTCCCAGCAGTGGGAACTTTAAAAGGCTGATCATTATAAAGGGCCCCACGACCCGTGGTTTTCAACCCCAAACTCCAAAGGTTGACTTTCATAAATCGCTTTAGCAATAAGTCCAACCGTTGTGTCACCCTTTGTAATATTGTATTCATCTATTATTTCTGTAAGTTGTATTGTGGTGTTCATAATAAAGTGTAATTCTATTCTAGGTAAATTATAATTGTGTTCATGTCACAAATTAACTTCTGTAACGCGCAGTGTAGTGTTAAGTAGCTCCGTGCGCGTCGCACGGTTAGCCCGCCGTCGAACGACTACCGCGCATGCGCGCGAGACTGTCGCGCATATGCATCAGCGCTCATACGACACGACATCGTTTATTCCGCGTCTCTCGCTTCCTCCCGCCAAAAGTCTTTTTTATTGGATGTTATAGTGTTACTCCTTACATTTTGTTCACCGTTTTCTTATTGACAAACATAATAATCTATCCTCGTGTCAAAGTAGGTACGTCGTCCAATAAAACCCACGCGGCACCTTTATACTTTTTAATTAAACTTGCCACCTACAACATCTTAAAATTCCCCAAAGGAAATCCCGACATCCGTCCTAAAAACAAACCAATTTAAGTTGTCGGATATTCATGAAGGCGAGACTAAAACCGGATGTCCGGTAACAGGGCCGGTGGTAGTCGCGATGGGCTTCGAATGCTAAACGGATGCACTTTAATACCGGCCCGCGGTGGCGATGGTAGCGTTACAACGTATTGGGGGATATGCACCCTGTGGGGGATGGGGGAAAAGGGGGACTGGGTATGTTGAGTTAAGTTTAGATTTAGTGTAACACACATTTATAGTTGCTTCTTAACTAAGCTCTGAAATTATGGAAATGGAATTATTGGGAAAGTGAATTTTCATGGCTTCAACATTCAGATTTTCATTATATATGGCAGTAAGGTAGAGGTTTTATATAAGAATTTGAGCTATACGCTTATGTCACAAATATGTAATAAACAATACGATGAACTTGTGGCTTAGCGTGTGTAAAAAAGTAAACTCTTTTGTTTGATTCGATAATAGACAATCATAATAATAATAACTACGTAGCAGACATGGACGCAATGATATTTTTTTTTTAATGGTAAATGATCAAATGACTTCTTCCGCACCGGAACGGAAAGAAGTGTTTGACTCTTACTGCCTAAAACCCACCACTCCTTCCAATGCCCTTTGCGTACCAGGGCAGCGGTGTCAATCTCCAACAAATTCCGAAACCCAAGGATATTGTTATTAAACTGAAACTAATCTCATCGTGTATTTCGATGAAACATACCTCAACTAGCAAAATAGTTACATAATATAAGAATTATACAACTAACAGACATGTAAGGGCTATAAAACAGTTTTGCAGCAACTAAATAGTTGTAAAGTAGTATTCAGTTCGACGCATTAGTTATATAAAATATAATTAAAAAACCACTGACTGATTGATTGATTGACTGATTGACATAATTGTTCTCCCACTTCCCGTGCTAGGAGGGGAAAACTTTTTATAGGGTTGTATAGAAGGTGTCGGGGTGAGTATGGGAAAAATCTGAAACTACCCCTTTTCAACCCCCTTCTTTCAACTCCATTGCTTATCTCAGAAACCTGACGTCGAAGACAAAAAGGGGTTTCAGGGTTGTATAGAGGGTGTTTGGATGAGTACAAAACGAAAAAAAAAATTACCCCTTTTCAACCCCCTTTTTACAACCCCTTTGCGTATCTCAGAAACCTGACATTTTAGAGCAAAATGGTTTTCGGGGTTGTATACAAGGTATCTGGATGAGTATATGGCCAATAAAAAATTCAACCCTTTTCAACCCCCTTTTTTCAACCCCTTTGCGTATCTCAGAAACCTGACATTGTAGAGAAAAATGGTCTTCGGGGTTGTATAGAGGGTATCTGGGTGAGTAAAAATACTAAAAAGACAACGCGAGTTGCTCGCAACTCGCGCCCCCAAGCGAAATACTAGTTAGTTATATAAAATTTAAGTCATATTACTGTGTCTGTTAAACGTCATCTCAATATTTTAATATGACGGTCATATAACGTTAAGTCGAGTAAACGTTTCAGTCAGAAAACAGTGATGAATCGCCCTGATTTGTAAATTTAGAACCTTTTATTCAACACTAATATAACAAACTGTGATATAATGATTTTATAGATAACTATTATAAAATCATCATACTAGGTCGTATACTTAGACCTTTAAGTATCTTTTAGTTTAAAACGTTACTCTTATATAACTTACAGAAGTCAATTGGTTATTTAAACGTAAATTAACATCTTTTATAAATAACTTAGTCGCCATTTGTCATTAAGTATTATATATATTATAGATTTCAAAAATAATTAAACGAAGTGGTGGTTTTAGATGAAAAGTAAATATAAATGATCAATTATTATTATTAAATACTGCAACGATGCCTACATTTAATCTGGAAGAAACTGCCCATCCAAGTAAAAAGTGGTAGAAATTAAAGTGGTTCCTTACATTTTTGGACATTTAATGCGGTATATGCTAGATCAAGTCAGGCTAGGTGCTGTACAAAAAATGTCCGCTCATTGTTTCCGCTCATATTCTTTTACCAGAAGGCACACTAGATACAGAAAGTAATTTATTGCATAAAAAGCTCCTTAATCAGATTCATTCGTATACAAAAAGCATTACCCAAAATTTTGTTTTGTTGTTGACGAGTTATTTAATTTATCTGAAGAAGACAACTCCATGGATATGACTGACGAAAGTTCTGAAGAACTTGATAAGGACGATCAACTCCAGCAAGCTTTTAAAAAAATCATAGTGAAATTATACTTTTGTGTGCATGAGATATATTCCTTCAGATAGTATTCGTAGATTATAATTATATTATACTTATAACACAAACATTTGCCAGGTGATTGAAACACTCCTGTTCGGCAATATTTTCAATTGAAGTACGTCCGCGTCGTTTTAAATCTTCTTTCGTTCTTCTTCTGTGTCGCTCATTCTTGCTTTATCTCAGCACTTTCCACTGAACGAATTCCACTTCTTTTGATGACACTTTGAATTGAATGACCAAGATGCCTCGGGATTCGAAAAAGCATTCTTTAAAAATCCTCCACTTTTCCTCTTGGCCAATACAGGATACCATTTTGTTCCCATTTTTCAAGCACCGCTGATTAAATTAACTTTCCTCTTTCTAAAGTTTGTACAATTTAGAAGGTCATATCTAAAACAAATTATTTTATGCTTAAATATTGCTATTTAAACACATACAAAAAAAAAAACAAATTACACTAACAATAAATACTAAACATTCCCATAACTATGCACAAAGATTTTTCCATTTTCCACAGAACTCTAATTGCAACCATCATGGTGGCCGCCATAAATCGTATGAAAACCTGTATAAAACCAATAGTTATATAAACGTCTAAATGCAGTCGCCCAATGTCCATTGGCAATATGGCGGAAACTATTGATGACAATTAATGAATTTTATTTTTATAAACAATATTGAAACACCAATTTTAATATTAACAAAGATGACCATACATTTCATCGAAAATTTAAATTCCCAAGTATAAGTCACCGCTCTTCATGTCATCACAATAAGCTTTCTTTACATTAAATTAATAAATAATAATGATTATTAAAAAAATCATCACAACACAGTAAATTGTCAGATAAATTGTCTGGCTTGCACCACTAACCGACCTCCAGCATAACAAAATGTATACGTCTATAGGATGATATAGTTAATTAAGAGTATTATAAGAAACTATTACAAACCTTACTAGTTAAACATACAACGTCTACGTGATTTTTACTAAACGCAATTGTCGTTGACACGACTGCAAAACGACCCTTACACGATTTAAATGTTATATAATCTGCGCCCAAACCCGCGTTATATTTACGTATAAAAAACTATTATAAAACCATTTTCATATGGCTGAAAGTTAGATAGAAAACGTTATTGTACCATTTATATGACATTATTTTGCTAGATATCTCTTCTTTAATCCATACTAATATTATAAATGTGAAAGTATCACTGTTTGTCTGTTACCTTTTCACATCTTAACGGCTGAAGGGATTTGGATGAAACTTGGCACTCGAGTAGATTATGTCCCGGAATAGGATACTTTACAAAATGTTAAAAATTATACACTGCCACTTCCTTGGTATGATTTTCAACTTTTACGCGGGCAATTCCGTTTTCAGGAGCTTGTCTCTAAATAAAACAAAGCAGTCGGTTACTGACTACCACTATTTGTCCTCTTACTATAAACCATCAGGCAAGAAAGTTTTATACGGTCTTCATTAAAATAAAGAGCTAATCGAGGAAGGTCAGTGTATAAAATTTAGACCATGCTTGTAATTTGCCGTGTGATTGTAAAACTCTAACAACTTAATTACTTACTAATTGACACTAGATATTAAGTCTAGGAAATAAAACATCCTTGCTAACTTCAATGGAACCCAGCCAAACACAGACGACTCTCTAATCTAACACCTCATAGGTATATTATGTAATTCGAGATATAAGTGAAAACAAAGTTTCTGACACTCAATTTAGCCGCACTACCCTTTTTTGGGGGCCAATGGAATTGGGTGATCTCACAGAACACGGAGACACCGCCACGACCTCTGCTAAAGATGTTAATACTGTAGAATAAGATTTCTTTTACACGTACATGTACCACGCACGGTACAAATAATTAACAGTATGCCAAAAACTAAAGATTTACTACAACAGATAAACTAATCGGCTGCGCCAAAAAGGTCACTTTCTGCGATATGATGTTATGTGACGCCGCGCCGGGTATTGTAATATTTTTAGTGTCAACAATTTCCATACAAATAAAGCGTGTAACCGTGTACTGTAAGTGGTACTAGTAAGTGAGAAAAGGAACTATCGGAAAACAATTCTGACTTTACATGTGACCGCCAATTTACGCTCATTGCAATTTCTGCAGGTACGAACAGTAGTAACTCGCTGACCCGACAAACGTTATTCTATCTAAGTTCATATACAAAACCGATACAAGAAAAAAACAGCACTTTAATTTCCGTCCATTTTCCGGGGAAATAACACGATTTTCTTTTCCAAGTAATCTTAATTTGGCTATCACGATCATAAACAGAAGTAACCAAACCGGATCAGCTTTTCTCAAGCGAAACACACACCAACAAACAGCATTTCCTCTCAATTCGGCGCGGAAGAGGTTCCCTGGTATGTGGGTACAGCTGATCAGCTATTCAGGGCGCGTCCCCCAGAAGTGTCGTCACGTGAGCAGACTGCGAAGATACCAAGCTGAAGACAGCTCTTATGATAATGTTTTAGTTAATCTGATTGTGTATTAAGACTGGTAAAGCAGTGATCAGTGTGGGTTTTCCGGGATTTTTCCAGAGTTATGATGAATAAAATAAGGATTTAAGTAGTTCATTTTAGCAATCTAGTTACACTCTTCTTAAAATGGGGGCAGAATAGAATGACCACATTTTTGGCATTCACTCTGTCCGACTAATTTTTAATTGATGACATAGTTTAGAATAGGGATGGTTCCTAAATAAACAAAAATATGATTCTATTTAGTCCGTCAGTTGAATTGTCGAAAAATATTGGACACGTATTTTTTGCTTTATCAAAACTATAAAAAATGACGAAGATAAAAGGCATCAAAGATCAGAAGAGAGGGCTTATGACTTCGTGGTAAAAAATGTAGTGAATAGTGACGTCACACGAGTATTCAACGCACTATATTGTCTTCGCTTTTTATATACGTGAAGAAAGAATAAATCCGTGTCCAATCTTTTTCGATAATCTCACTGACGGACTAATTAGTTTTTTTTTTTTAGTTAACTACCCTATTCATTGAATTATCTGCTACAGGTTGTAGGCATGTGAACTCATTGCGGGATTTGTTCGAAAGAGTCACCGCGGCCATAGAACACAAAGGGCACTAGAAGGATCACGGGTAGGCTTTAGTTAGTAAGAGTCTGACACTCTCTTCCGCTCCGCCCAGAGCGGGCAAATCATTTGATGATTTCCCATCCTGAAAAACAAAAGCCAGTGAACTCAAAATCTGCTCCACTAAAATTAGTTAATGTCAGTTACCGTCATCACAATATGAAAAATAGTGACTAATTCAATACGTACATGAGATTCCACAATACATGACTATTTGCATAGTCATCTCGTAAAACGATACATACACTTTATTGTAAATAACTTCCACGCAGTCCCCACTGTTTCATTGGAAAAGTATGCCGTTCTTTCTTCCCTTATACTAATATCCCATATTTTATTTTCTCTACGTAAATAATCTCAATGTATTATTTATTTACTAGACCCTTAAGACGAACAGAAGTTTGTAATATGCGGTACCTTATACTACATAACATAAAACAATTCATAATCATCTGCCCATTATGGGTTAAAAAGAAAACACTGTGATAGGTATACAAAAAATAAATAAAATACAAAATATTTTTTTTTGGGTAAGGTTACTAGTATTATACATATAATATTAATAAAACACATAAATGCTAAATTTATAAAATAATAAATATGACGTTTTATATGTTTGGGTGAGCTTGAAGACGAATCGAATGCAGATGCTGAATACCAGTTTTGTACATGGAGCGATGTACCAGTTACCCAGGATGTTACCCAAACCCCTTGGTACGACTGGTGATCAGACTTTCAGTCTTCTGACAATCCGTAATGACTGCTAAAGATCTACAAATGACAGCTGACACCAAAGGCTTAACGTGCTTCCGAGACACGGGCAACATAAAACGTATAAAAATACAAAAGGAAAAACCATTTAGGCAAGGTAGTATTTGCTTTCAACAAACAAATTCCTTTCAATGTGAGTGGGCCACAGTTTTATAAATAAAACTTGGCCGGTTTATACCCATTGTAACTCAGCCTTGAGCCCGGTAATTATTTAAATACGTAGGTATACAATTAAACGGACGAAATGAATAAAAATACGAACATCTATTTTCTAGCAATGTGTGTGAAATTGTATGTTTCATTTCAAATGGTTTAGAGCTTGTAATGATTGCGGTCTAAAAACGATTCCTTTTTGTTATTATCTAATGAATCAGATAAATCTACACCAATATTATAAACAGGAAAGGTTTTTATGTATATATGTGTGTGTGTATGTTTGTAATGAATAAACTCAAAAACTACTGCGCCGATTTCAAAAATTCTTTCACCCTTAGAAAGTTACATTCACCTTGACTAACATAGAATATATTTCATTCCCGAATTGCCACGGCAACGGGAACAACGCGGGTGAAACCGCGGGGCGCTGCTAGTAATTAATAATTTTCAACACAGTACGTACATCATTGACAGTACGTCTATATCCATGGGGATATAGACGTACTGTCAATAATAAGGTCCCATATACTAAGGAAACACAATATGTGTTCTTCCTTAAATGTGTACAATGTACATCTCTGACTGTTCCGAAAGGGTAAAATACACGCATTCGTTAAGAAAGTAATATGGGTCCAAAAACGAGTACTAACATAATTACACCACCGCTACGAAGGTTTAAAGCAAACAGCAATTTCTCTTCACCAAAACTGCCGACAAAATGGACTTCACATTTTTGTGCCACGTCATTTTAACCCTCAATCGCCGTACCCAACCTATAAAGGCGGCCTTATCTAGCCGACATTGTGGCACTGCGGTATTCGAGCCTAATACCAGCTAATATTAGTGTGTAGCATGTTTTATCGGCTCGTTTGATCAACAGGTTTATTGATTATTATACGAAACGGTGAATAGACTTGCGCTGGCCGGTTTAGGGTTGACATTGGTGAGTTTTAATCGGCAAGTAGTAAGGTAATACTGGCTGATTTAAACATTGCATTTTTTTCTAAATTACTTTAACATTTATTTCGAATTGGAAACTTTAAACGGCAAACGCTAAAGTTATACGTTCTAAGTTAACACCCTTATTTTATTCGACAGTGAAACCGAAAATTGATATTGATACTAATCAATTGTCAATAATCGAATCGATAGTTAAATTTTATGTTGTTGCAATCACTAATTCCATCTGACCAAAAGTATTGTACCTGTTGGACAGAATTTATTCGAATCTTTAGTTCTAGGACATCCCAATTTTCTCACGATGTTTTCCTTCACTGGACACAAACATTCTCTATATCCTAAGATTACGCATTTCTCTGTGACTCAATGTACCAAAAGTATATTTTATATCCATTTCCAGTGACAACTGCCGACAATAAATTGTATTTTTAACCGACTTCTAAAAAAGGAGGAGGTTCTCAATTCGGATGTTTGTATGTTTTTTTTTTTTTTTTTTTTTTTTTTTTTTATTGTTTGTTCGCGCATATCTCCGTCGCTTGTCAACCGATTTGAAAAATTCTTTTTTTGTTGGAAAGGGTATACTTCCCAAATGGTCCCATGAAAATTTTATCGAAATCAACCAAGCGGTTTTCGAAAAATCTAAAAAAAATATCTACATTGCCTACATTGACGACCTCTTAGCTTACTCCGCAAAGGAGCAGTACGATTTTTTTTACACCAATGTGATTGGTTCGTTTAGGTGGGGGAGGGGAGGGGGTGTAGGTACCACTAAAAAGTGAAAGATAAAAAAACTTTTTACAAAAAATAAAACCGACTTCTAAACAAAAAAACCAAAAAGTATAAAATAACTTTAATTTTGGAAGTCGGTGTGTTCAACAACAAAAAAGCAACCAAAAACATTCCAGACAACATTTCCAGTGACAACTGCCGACAATAAATTGTATTTTTGTACGTCAATTTAGCGTCAAAGCAAGCTCTCATCGAGTTTTCACCAAAATATTGTCCTCTCGACATTATGGTATCAACAAACACTGTTTTATTTGGCGTTCTCAAATATCATTGGCACAGATAATTTGGTTTCTGTCAAACTGACAGCTGTGATAAATTAATGGTTTCATGGTGAAAATTAATCTGATTTTGTAGAGTTAACTTGAAAGCTTGTTTACTTTGACTTTATGAATATGTACTTGGATTTTGAGCTGTAAATTAGCGTAACCTTGGATGTTTTTAAAGGGGAAATTAAGATTACAAAAGTTAATATTTGTATTGAATAAGATTTTTTAACTGCAGTCACTGTAAAAAACAATAGAAATATGTAATAGTACTTCACCCAACAATAATTCCCATATCAATAGCCGTGCGTTAATCTTTCAAAAACTCAAAAATTATTTTCTTATATTGTTACTTCAATAAGTGTTCGTTAAGAAAAAAAGTATTTAAATCATACCAACTAAAGTGACATTAAATTCAGTGGGTTATCTAATTCATAATAAAACTCTTCAAGTTTCACTTTCCCGAAACTCATTCTCTTCAACTCATTCTCGAGCTAAGCAACCGTACCAGTACATGAGTCCCCAACCCAAAGGCGCGAGTATTTTACGCATTGCGCTAACTTATTCCGGTAATATGGAAACCGCAGTTTCACGTTATAAAGTATAAAAGCAACAAGCGAGGCTTATAATATGAATCCACAGCTTCTTCCTATTTTATACCAGTACTTTAGGACGAAATAATCGTTAATCTCGTTTTTGGTACGCTTTTTATTAGGTTTGTGGCTTTTAACCTGTGGAGGAGCTCGTGGCTTAGTAATAAACCCGCACGGGTCGATCTTAAAGGTAAAGTATCACTTGCCCAAGTTGGTCCGTCGTTGAGTTGCCATCTTAACTTACCGATACCTGCCTGAGAAAGCACGTAAAGCTTTTTCTTTCGTTTGGTCCTGGCTGTCAATTGTAGATCTTTGGCAGTTGTTAAGGATAGTCAGAACTCAGAATCACAAGCCAGGTAATCTGGCAGCAGTCTTGCCTTGCTCTCCGTGTACCGGGTTAATCAGTTCATGGGTTGTGGATGTCTGGTAGACCCCAATATAGTTGGGAATGGCTAGGCAGATGACGTGGCTTCTGACTGGTGTAATACTGTTTACTTTACTACTGGGGTTCTTGTGTTTTTGGGAAGAGTTGAAGATAAGATGGGCAATCCTCGTATTTTAAAAGAGTTCACATTCGCTTCATAATCGATTTTCCCTACTTTTGACAAGCTTTTCATACAATTTGAATATTGTTTAAGTACGACTTTTTTATAACTTGTATTTAGAATATTGAAAAATATTTCAATATTATTTAGACTCCCTATTTTATAATTTCAAAATTGCTATGCACCACGCTTTCATAAAAAATAGATAGAAACATATCTCCATATCTGGCTTGTAATCAAAATGTTCTAATATACTTAAGCTAATCAATATCTCCCACAATATCATTATTAGACTGTAGTTGTTATGTATTGTTTTCGATACCATGTTAAACGTAATTTATGTACATTGTGGTGAGAAATAAATCTTATTTCTATACTAATATTATAAAGAGGAAAGATTTATATTTTTATATGTAACGTATAAACTCAAAAACTACAGGACCGATTTAAAAAATTCTTTCACCATTAGAAAGCTACATTCACCCACAGTAACATAGGCTATTTTATCTCCATATTCCCACGGGAACGGTAACTACGCGGGTAAAACCGTGGTGCTCTGCTAGTTATTAATATAAAACATAAAAACAATCTAAGAAAACAAAAACCAAAATCTTTTACCCTTTTTTCCATTGCTATCTCATAACCATTCCCACAAAACACTCGCCTCCATAATAAACGTCGGACAACGATCACAGTTAGAACATGATGTGACAGGGCACTCCAACGTCACTGACGTTGACGTCAGCCACAACATGGCCGCCGCACGATTAGGGAGCTTCTCCACCAGAGATGTGCGAGGTAGCTAAGAGGTCGTGTAGCAACACTGTGAAAATATTTTAATTGATATGTTATTTGAAGCATTTCATAATTACAAAATTTCCATTTCCTACAAAAAAGCAACATCTTCATCTTCGCCTGTGATCTAATACAGCCTATTTTTGATCATCAATACCAAATAATACACAACCACCTAAGAAACCTTTTAGCCTTAAAAACTGTGTTACAAATATATCATTCCATTATAATCCTATAATCATCTCCAAAGAACACTCGGCTCTATAATAAACATCGCACAATGATCACAGATCGTACATGACATGACAGAGCACTCTGACGTCATTGACGTCAGCCGCAACATGGCCGCCGCACGATTAAGGACTTTGTCCACCAGAGATGTGCGAGGTAGCTAGGCCGAGCGAGGATGTGTGACAAATAAAAATAAGTGATTATTACCACCAAAGCTGTGCGAGGATTATGTATTCTTCGCTCTCTTCACATCTCTTGCTTTTTAGGGTTCTGCACGTCATCATTATCTGCCTAGCCTTTTCCCAATTATAATGGGGTCGGCTCCCAGTCAAACCAGATTTAGCTAAATACCAGTATTTTACGTGGAGCGGCTACCTACCAGACCTCCACAACCCAATAACAAACACGGTACTTCTTGGCAAGACTGGAGCCAGATTTACTGGCTTCTGACAATCCGTAACGACTGCCAAAGATCTGCAAAGGACGATTCTGCACGTGCATATGAAACAATTGAACCCTTTTAGGATCGCTCGTGTGTGACTGTCCGTTTGTCACAGCCAATTTGTTCCGAATCTATAGAACCGATTCAGTTGTTTGGCACATATATGAACTTCTGTGACCCAACACGGAAACGTAACGAAAATTAATAAAACTTGAGCCAGTTTTGGGGAATAAATTAGAAAGCTTAAAGAAAGTTATTCATACTATGTCGTGCGACTTATAACTTTAAGACTAGAGGTTTTCATCGCACACCGCCTTTCTAACTAGCACAGCTCTGGTGGAAAAGCACCCTTAGTGACCGCCGGATAAATGTCAGATTATAAACATGGCGCCGATTGGCGGTCACTCAAACTGTTTGTGTTTGAAAGTAATCAGTCGCTCATTTGGGCAGTTTGAATTTTGGTAATCCTTTTTTGATGGATGGGTTTGAAGGCTTTGTTACCCGTCTAGTTTTAGCTTCAACTTAGTCGTTTAAGCGCTTAATTATGATTTTTATGTTTTATTATAATGTAAAATGTGGCGTGTTGTGACAGGGTCTACAATGGTTCTTGGCTTCAAGCCTGTTGTCATCGTATATGTAAATGTATGTTTTTTTTTTCTGATGAGCCGAGTTGTGACCTGTCCTGCCTGATGTTATGCAATAAATGAGTTCTACGATGTAGTGAGCCTAAAATATACACTTCCAGTGTTCACTCTTGTTTTGAAGGCGATATGGCACGCAGACGCTGGCAGTAGAGTCCACATTTCGACAGCTAAAATTTACAATCCCATACCAATATTTTCGAAAGTTATATCTACCTATTTTTTGCGACATACTTACCTGTATTTCAACATTCATAGATCTCAATATCAACGAAACTAAGGTGTATATTGAGAGTCAACAAAAGAATATTGGAATAGACACAGGGACAAAATAATTGACATTGCGTGACTGCTACGTCGTATTCCGTATCTGACGTCACCGCTACGCTTGCTACGCCGTAGCTCGCGCGCTACGAAGTTCTTCAACTCGTTTGTGTTCTATTTGTGGATGCAAGTCTTACTGTACGACACATTTCTGGTCTTGTTATGCTAAAGTGTATGTGATTTCTCAGTATTGTAGTATATTCAGTCAACATATTACTGCCTCTGAACGAATTTCCATCCCATTTTTTTTAATTGTCTTGACTGTGGGGAATATGCTATATTTTTATACCTATTTTTCTTTATTTAAAAACGTAGGGTATTATTGTATGGATCGTTAGGATAGAATGGAACAAGGAACCATTGAACCATTAATGTTAGGCTGTAACTAAAATTAGACACTCTTAGAATAACGAACATATTGAATGGATAGATTAGAATTGAAATTGAATACTAAATGGCAGTACACGAATGTTGAATTCTAACGCTCAGTTTACGTTTCCATACAGTCGTGCCAATAAGCGAGCGATACTGGAATGCTCTTTGTTATTTGTGGTTATTTCGACACATGTTGTTTCTGTTACTGGCCGGCAATGCTTCGACCAATTACTGTTTATTGGAACACAGAGAGATGGAAGTTTGGTTTGAAATGAATGTTGTTGGTATATATGCTAAGTCTATGTGTGTTTTATTTATATTCAAAGCACTTTTTGTCATAGAAAAAAGTAGGTGTTCTTATACTTTTAACTTAGATCAAAAGATTTCTAGTACAAAATCAATTTACCTGACCTTTCCCAATTATATATATATATACAATATATTATATATTGTTTGGGTCTGCTTCCAGTCCAACCGGATGCAGGCTGAGTACCGGTGTTTTACATGGAGTGACTGATTATTTGACCTCGATAACCCAGTAACTGGGTTATACGATAACCCAGTAAGGCCATACGATAACCCTTGGCAGTGTGAGATTTTCAGTCTGACTTTTGACTACCCGTAATGACCGTTAAAGCTCTACAGATGACAACCGGAACCTATGGCTCAACGTATTTTCGGAAGCACGGAGACTTTTCGGTAAGTAATAGAGGGTCCGATATCCATCCGTTACTACTGAAACTTCACCGTCCATAGACCAAGAATCGATCGACTACAGTTGCTTAACCTTGAAGATCTTATCACAAGACTCACATCATGTTTCCTCATGGTCTTACTTTTTTAATTGCAGTAGTTACCCAATAAAACAATCTCCAATACATTTCAGCCAGCACAAATGAAAGAAAACCGCCAATCCAAACTTTATAAACCCTAAAAGTCTTATAAAGTTTGGATTGGCTCAAATGAAGCATCAAAATCAAACAACGATAAATCGTTTCGGAAACGTCAATTTTCCTGTTTTATCACCCGAAATAGAACGTTCGGAAAATCTCAAAGATTCAGATTTCAAATAAAGCTATATCGCACTTCGGATAGAGGGTAGGACCAAATAGTTTTGCGATTACTTTACAAAGGACCGAATGATAACAGCCACGTCCTCAAGCCCGGCTTGTTGACGTTTTATTGCCTCGCCACTGACTTTTGTGAAGGAGTATCGGAAACTTCGTAGATCGGTCATTTAGTGTAGACATGAGTGACATAAATCGATAGAAATGAAGATGAAAATATTATTTTAACTTCTGTCTGTAAGTATTCGTTTTCTGTGCGATATACTTGTAGTTTACTTCCGTGTTTTGAACGTTGACGTTTTCCAAAAGATTTTGTTAGTTAACTGAGCTAAAACGGTTAAATATTTAACACTTATAAAGCGTATTCGTCTGGCTAACTGTCACAGATTTGATTAAAATGACATAAAATACTTCTTTAGCCTCGCATAGCCTTAATGTTTCCTAAAAATGGATTTTTAATCAGACTTGTCACAATGTATGTAGCATTCCATTTATTTTAATTTTAGAACTTCAACAATATACTATTCAACAATATAATTCCAATACTATTATGTTACTGTTTTATTACTTCCGCAAAATAAGCAAATAAAATAACATTCATGAAGGCAGACAGGGTAAACAAAATATCGCACTAAACAACCCTTTGTGCAAACAGAGCTCAGCTCACCCTTAACCCAAAATATAATGTTACACGATTCCGTACTCCACCGTCTAAACTATACTGTTATAAATGGGAGTTTACAATCAACTTTACATAATTTTGTCATCCGCTTGTGTTACTCATTCAAGTATGATGTTTTGATGACAAAACTATGTGTTCAGAAAAGCTATATTGTTTAGGTTATGTTTAAGTGTTATGTTCGTAAACTATGAACCGAAAAAAACTTAGTGCTGCTACTGAAAAGCTAGTGGTAGACCCAGCAAACTTTATGCGAGTTGGAGATGCGGGCTCTAGATAAAGTGAAATTTTATCAGCAATATAGACTGCCAAAAGTCTAAGAATGACCGCTTACCATATTATTAGTAATACTTCTAAATGCATAAGAGTATTAGAGTTTTTGGCAACTGATTTTCCATGTAGTAATGATATTTTGATTTCATACCCAGGAATAGCAGTAATGTGTCAGTTTTAGTTAAATAAATAACAAAAAAACACCTGAATCCTCCCTCCCTTCTAATCTGTCATTACTTTAAAGTTATGTGTTGGTTAGATATCATGAGCAAGCCTTATTTGGTCCGTGTACAAAGAAGAAGGTATTTATAACATGAAAACTTTATTTACACACACAAAAGGTCAAACGTTGGGTCATGTTGGCGCGAATTTATTCATAAGCCGTCAATTTTCCTACATTATCACCAAAATAGTCTTCCGGAACACATTTATGGACTCTCTCTATCCTTCTGTCTACACTCGCGAGCAATAAACTGGGATCACTTCATCGCACGTTTGTATGTCGGTGTTCAACATCACCTGAACAAGTCCTTACTTTGTTTTAGTCTTTGTTCTCCAAATGCTAGACAATAATTTAAATGAACTCGTGTTAAATGTAAAAAGTCTAATACAGCTACAGATTTTGTATTTCTTAAAGACGATGATAGTGCAATATCCTGAAATATTTGATCAATCCTTAAGATAGTGCAATAGCCTTAAATATTTTATCAAGAGTTCCTCAAACATCTTTTTATGTTATAAATAATTTTAAAACGGTAAAGGCGACGTGATCTCATAATAAATCAGACATTAATATGTTTGTTAATTGTTACTTTTCCCGTTTGGAAAAGTTATGTTCGGACATTAAGGTGACTCTCATTGTAGATACCTACTGCTCCCCTTGTATGGTATGGAAGGTAGTATTTAGAATTATATGATCGTTCTGTTTAATTCATACATACACTAGAATTAACATTTCTATAAATTGTTGTATTGTTCGTAATAACTGTGCCTGATGTTGTATTGAAAATTAAAGATTTAGCCGTACGGTTTTATTAGAAACCAAAATGAAAGGAATATTTGATGACATCCCATCTCTAGCTGTACATACATATGTGTAAAAAACATATCATCCTAGACTTGTATTAACTACGAAGGGGTCAGCAAAACTTAAAAAAAAACACATTTACGACAAAATCAGAAAAACAGCTCCCTATATTTCCCGGTCCATCTAGGTATCACTAAAACATAATCCTGTCCGGTTCAGTTCCCAAGTTTTTAGTTGAGGCTCGTCCTAAGTGTTGCCCGGTGTTGTGGACGCAACAGCCGACGGCTGGCAAACAGACGGGCCTAATTAAACAAGTTAGGCGCTGCGCAAATGCACGGATTTTGTTACGTGTTTAAATTAGTTAAATGTTTACCTTTTCTTTGTTTGATATTTGGTTTATGTTTGTAGTGGTATTGATTGTGAGTAAGGCTTTTAAGGAGGTTGAATTGACAATGTTTACAGTGCAAAGTCGAGTGTAGGTAGTATGAATTTCAATACGAAAACGTTCGAGATTTCAAGTTATTTTTTGATAAATCGTTTATTTAAATCTTGGTGTTATAGCTGCATGTTTCTGGATAGAAATTATAGAGGCCTCACAGATTAAACCCACATTTTGGGAATGTATTCAACCAATAATACAAACAACAACATATTTCGTTGATTAACTAATCAGAACACGTTTGAAACTTTTGACAAAATTTTCGGCTCAGAAAATGTGGTTTAATCTCTTCATTAGCTCTTCTTTCTTCCATTAGACTACCTAGATTACAACAAGTAGGTAAATACTTTATACTATCTACAAGTTATAGAACACTGGTTAAATACCCATGCTAAACTCCTAAATAAACCTTTTCTTAATCAAATACCACTTTCATAGTTCTTAAAACAACCAACCGTTTTTATCGTATGTACTCCTCTACTTCATTTAAAAAAGGAATACGCAAGATTTTAAATGAAACCTTCCTTGCGATACATTTGTTTCTGAGTCTCGGCCTTCTTCGTTCTAAGTTGCCAGTTTTATTTTTTCATGTTCCGAACGTTGCCTGTCTTCGCTTCGGAATTGTTCGGCTTTGGCAACGTGCCCGAAGAGAAAAAAGGATTCTTTCTCTTGTGGCGCTATAGGTAACTGATGTAGGTACTTACCATAGAGCTGAGAAACTTCGCGGATTGAATGGATTTAAATGAAACTTGGCACAAGGGTATATCATGTCCTGAAATAGTACTTATTATATGGATACTTTTTAGTCCGGGAGTACCTACGATCCCTTGAGGTACTTAACTTTCGACTTTCAAGTGGGAAAACCTCGCGGGGCTAATGTTTTTGACTATTCTTCTGTCGCAGGTCTGCTGGAATAAATTTCTTTACCTTGTGCTCTTCACTATGTATTCTATAATGACGACACGGTTGGCGCAGTGGTTGAGCAATTAACTGCTGCGCTGCGTGTCGTGGGTTCGATTCCGGCATGGAACAAATATTTGTATGGCCTACAGATAATTGTTCCGAGTCTGGCTGTTTGTCTAAGTGAATTTATATGTTTATAAAGGCAACCACGACACAGGAGAAATTCCTAGTAAGGGCAACTTTTTTTTTATAAGAAATAAAATTTATTTTTCTGTTCTAAGGGCCATATTCCAAATCGTAAACTCCAACTTAACTCGAACTCCAACTCCATCAGAGCATCAAACTGTCAATTAAGCTTGTCATAAATTGAAGTTTTCACGCTCGAGAAATGAGCAAGCAAATGCGTTTACGCGCTTGCTCAGCTAAAACTCATCTCTCGAGCACGAAAACTTCAATGTATAACGTCTATTAGAAAAGCTTTTATGAAAGTTTTCGTGCTCATGTTGATGTTGGAGTGTACATTTTGGAATGGATAATTCAATTAAGTATACATAAATGTATAAGTAGATAATAATTGTAACCCCGCAATAGTCGCTAAGCACAAGTGAGCCTTAGTGAGAATCATCACAAGCCTTTGAATTTCATGAGTAATACGTTTGGTTAGTATGTTAAGTTTTGACAATGACACATGACCGGTCGTCAAAGCATCTTAGTGGTCTGTGGTAGCTATTTGGTAGCTCGAAACATGCAAAGAACTGTATATGTTCTGTAGTAGATTCAAAGTTTCTACATTTGCCTCACATTCTTCCAGAAATGTAAGTAATATTTCTTTTTTCCTGTCAATTATTAGTTTATAATAATAATTAGGCTTTGTACGTATAAAAGTTGGATTCTACAATCTTACTACTATTTACTATTCATGCAAACGTTTTTATGGATGGATTTTTGTCACTCAATCGCTCGCTTGCTGAATGTACTTGTATGTTGGCTCGCGGTGGTACCATTTACTTGAATAAGACACATGCCTATAATTTTTATCCGTGAGTTTTTTCCCATGGTATAATTTCAGACCATGACGCGGAAGAAGCCGATGGCTAAAGCTAGTCTAAATGATATTTATTTTGTAAGTTGGTTGTAAATAACACTTTTACACGTCAATCTTTTTGGTCGTTATAAACTAGATGAGGCCGGTGTTTCCTAGCTGACTATATCCAACTCTATACTAATATTATAAAGAGAAAAGATTTGATTGTTTGTTTGTATTGAATAGGCTCCAAAATTACAGAACGAATTTGAAGAATTCTTTCACTGCTGGGAAGCATACTATCCCCGGGTGTCATAAGCTATATTTAATCCACACATTCCCACGGGAACGGGAACTATTGGGGTAAAACAGCGAGGCGCTGCTAGTCACTTACACGTGATTCAATATTTGTTACTGGGTGTGATTGTTGCCCAAATCCAGCTTCGTTGTTTGCTATTTTCACTGCACGGTTCAAACATAGTAATTAGATTACGTAGAGGAATATAGACCGTTTAACGTTCATGTGACGTATCACTTGAACGCTAAACGGTCTTAATTACCATTGCATTACACCACTGATTCTAATTGCTTAATGCAATATACGTTAATATTGCTAATGTCTACATTACAATATCATATATATGGTTATGCATTAATAGCTAGGAGTATGAAGGCTGCCGCAGATAGGCGTGTCTCGACTCCCCCACGTAACGCGACTACCCTTTTTAAAGCACTAAAGTGATTCATTGTTCTACAGATGCACTATCCGTAGATTATTATAACAATCGTCCATAGCCCGACTTCACCCACTGCTAAGTATAAGCCTCTCGTTTTCGCCAATCCCCACATTCCTGTACCAGCCTCATCAAGGTTCTGCCCTTAATAGCAAGAATCAAAGTCAAAGTCAAAACGTTTCTTTGAAATAGGCCATTAAACGGCACTGAACGTTATCATTAAAAGTTATCATAATTAAGTGACTCGAGCGTCCATTCGCAAAGATAGATTCTTATGGTGAAGAACGGACAAGAAACTCCATAGTTACTCTTTTCAAACAAATGTTTTACAATATTTGGTATACAAAAAATCTAAATATATAAAACTCTAAAGGGACTGACTGACTGACATAGTGATCTATCAACGCACAGCCCAAACCACTGAACGGATCGAGCTGAAAGAAGGATGCCCAGATTAGCCCACCTCAGACACGTTTAGAAAGATAACACAAAAATATAAGTATTTTAAATAGGAATTATCCATCAAAGCTTTATCTCAAACTAAGACGCCGTGATCATAACAAATAAATAAGTAATTTTACTTATTATTACGCAACTTTTATTTTCACGTGAAGTTTGGAGTTGCCATTTTATGGTCAATTTAATTTAAATTCATATATTATTTAATAAATCTAATCGATTACGGAAAAACTAAACGTTAGTCAGGTTTCAGTTTTTTAATCTGAGAAAACTGGCAGCTATTTTAGTTTTTTTTAATGAAACCCACTCGACTTTTAGACCAATTATGTTCATAAATACCTCAGACCAGAGATACTATACTTTATAATGATAAAATCACTGTTTGGATTTGTCGTAGTTAGATATAAATTAAATTGATAAAGACCAAAATCCGATGCAACTAATCGATATTTCTTTTTAAATATGGCCATATTAGCCTTTGACAAATGATAGATTTGACATTAAACTACCTACTCAAGCTTGCTCCCAGCCTGTCAAAGTGTCAAACAAGTATAAAAGGAGCTATAGCGTGTGTGACTGTGAAAAAATGAATGTTTTGAAAAAATAAAAACTGTTTTATTTCCAAATGGCGACTTATTTTCTTAACTGGTATGTACTAGAAGGTGTTCATAATAACTTAAACTATAATTCCATAAACTATTTATCAGTGTTCACTGTAGGCCAAGGTTGTTCTAATATGTGGGCATTGTTCTTTGGCATGCAGGTAGATGTTATGACGTAGGCATCCGCTAAGAAAGGATTTTGCTTAATTCTACCCCCTAGGGGATAAAATAGGGGATGAAAGTTTGAATGAAACTTTGTCAATTTTAAACCGATCGGGCTGAGAGTTTCAAAATCGGGGGTAAAGTAGGTAACTATTCCACGCGGACGAAATTGCGAGCAGAAGCTAGTCCATACATAAATCAACCAGTTTGATTTTCTAATGTCTAAAGATCTGAAGATCAATTTCCTTAACTTATTCAAGGATGCACAATGACGTGCCAATGCCATCAAGGATCCTTTGTTAAAGAGAGATAGAGCTATACAAGACGAATAGCACTGTCCCTTTTTAACCGACCTAACAAAAGGAGGTGGTTATCAGGTCGAATGATTATACATGTATATTTTATGCATGTTCGGGTATAACTCCGTCATAAATAGACGGAATTGCAAAATATAACCGACTTCCAAATACAAACCACTCTCAAGCACAAAATTAAATTTATTTTGTACTTTGTGCTTTGAAAGTTTTTTCACAACGGTATGTTCCCACGAACTATTTTCTTACAATTCATGTGTTTGAACTCGACTGCGTTCTACTGAACAATTCGAACACTTTTTACGCATCAAAATTTGATAGTTTATAATCTCTCGAAGTATTTCCGAGAAATTGTGAACTGACGATATGTTTGCAACTTATCATTTTACGGTTTTACAGTTTCTTCAAACTGTCAAATTCTGATGCGTAATAACGTATTCCAAATTATCAGTTGTCAATTTTTCTAGAGTTAACAATCTCTCAAGATCTATACTAATATTATAAAGAGGAAAGATTTGTATTTTTGTATGTAACGAATAAACTCAAAAACTACAGGACGGATTTCAAAAATTATTTCAACATTAGAAAACTATATTCACCTTGAGTAACATAGGCTATATTTTATCCCCATATTCCCACGGGAACGGGAACTACGCGGGTAAAACCGCGGGGCGCTGCTAGTATTTTATAATGTTACGCCTTTTACAATTATCCTGTGACATATATATGTAAAATAGTACATACATAGAAAAGCGACTCGATGAAATAATTGCGCCTTTTGTGGAAGGAACTCTCCCAGTACGTACTAAGCTACCTACTTATTAAGTTTACTTGCTTACAGTAACTCCGAGCTAATTTAGTTGCCGTTCACGACATCAAGTAACGTTTAATGATATTAAGAGCCCGTTTCACAATGTCTGGTTAGTCATCCCAATATGGGTTAGAAATTGTTTCAAATTAACCGGCACTTTGGACTTGGTAAACAAATACCTAAATACTATTTTCATCTTATCTACCAAACATTAGCTATTAGATATTAGCTAACTAGATAAAATTATATGTTTGTTTGTAGGAGAAAATTTCCGTATGAGAAGACAACTTTCCTTTTTTAAGGGTAGAATATTGTCAAGTGACTTCTTCCGCTCTGGGCGGAGCGGAAAGCTTCAGATTCTTACTGAATTGAACTCATCCGTGTTCCTCCTAATGCCCTTTGCGTTCAAGGGCCGCGGGGCCCTTTCGATCAAAGTCCGCAACAAGGGTAGATACATACCTACGTAATTTAAGAGTACTGGGACGTACTACGAAATGCAAATGTCATCACGATTCTGTCGTGAAAAAAGGGACAGTGCTATTTGTTTTGCGTAGATTTGCATCTCTCTCATTCATTCATTAAAGTCATTCATTCATTTAAGTTTTTTTTTATCTAACTTTGGATTTTTTTAAACACATACTAGGATATTCTCCCATATTGTGGGTGCGTTTAAAAACATAAACTCACATACAGAAACAGCCAGACCTGGATCAACTATCTGTCGGCCACCAAATATTTTTCCGTACAGGAATCGATCTTGTGACACACAGCGCAGCAGTTTATCGCTCAACCACTGGACCAACCATGCCGTCTAACATTACTTTTGGGCGTCTGATCCGATCTCTGAAAGCTACGCTATCCTAGATTGTCTTAGGCTACTTGTTTATCCCGAAAATATACGGTTCGGGTTATAAAATAACCACGAGTTGCATCATCATAATAAAAACTATAGCGTTTACCTATTTGTTTTGGAAATTGAAACCAAAACCAGTTGGCACAATAAAACTTTAGCTAATAATTGCTTTCCGCGTCTATGTTGTCTCTATAAACAAACATATCTGTTTCTGAACCACGAGCAACAGGAAAAGTAGCTTTAACTGTTGGAATGTTGGCAATACTGTCTTTATAAATAAGTACTATTGCGATTAAAATGGAGCTATTTTTGGAAAAGTAGTCTCTGGTATCCACGTTCATTATGGTCCCGTCTTTCATTTGTAATTACGGGTAGTCGTCAGCAGCCCGAATGCCAGCCTAGCAATTTTCCCAATGGTGTCATATTACACAGTAACTGGGATGTGAAGGTCTGATAGGCAGTCGCTCCATGTAAGATACTAGCTGCTGCCCGCGACTTCGTCCCCGTGGAATCCCCGATTTTAAAACATTCTTTATCGCTGCTCCGCTCCTATTGGCTTAAGCGTGATGATATATAGCCTAAAGCCTTCCTCGATAAATGGTCTATTCAACCCAAAAAGAATTTTTCAATTCGGACCAGTAGTCTTGAGATTAGCGCGTTCAAACAAACAAACAACCAAACAAACTCTTCAGCTTTATAATATTAGTATAGATTAGTCCAGGGTTGTGGATTAGATCATTAGGGGGAACACGGATGGGTTTTAGTTAGTAAGAGTCTGACACTCTCTTCCACTCCGCCCAGAGCAGTAAATCATTTGGTGTTTTTCCATGAATAAAAAAGTAAGATATTAGTAATCTGCTTAATCTAGTTAGATTGGAACAAGACCACAATATAGTTGGGTAAAAAGCTATGATGGGAGACTTATCTTGATGAATCTCTTGTTAGTATCATCCATTAAAACAGGTGTTTCACGTGAGAATTTATCGATGTTTAGTTCATAAACCTGAGTGACTGATACACGGTAGTGTGTCATACATACATACGTCATATAAAACAAGTAATGTTAGACGTGGATCCACTTAAAACTTAAGCCCTTAAAAACTTTCTTTTGGAAGTTTTGTCATAAAACCGTTCTTGTTACAGATCTTTTCTTTTAGATGACGAAGGTTGCAGGCAGTTCAAATTATATATGTTTTGATAGTTTAATATACATGTGTGTATACTAGCTTTTGCCTGCGAATTCGATCGCGCATATCCCGATTTTTTTTTGGTCTTCCCTATCCATACACTTCTCAAAAAACCTACATGCCTTTCAGCTTTCTTCGACCAGTAGTTTCGGCTGTGCGTTCTGTAGAAAAGAGAGAGGGAGACATTTGCTAAGCATTTGAACAAGATTGGCTGGTCAAATTGGCAACGTTTTGTGAGACCAGACCTATGGCCCTGTTGTGGACGTCTATCAGGTTAAACGATATCGATCAACCATTTATAATTCTAGAAAACTTGCAAAAATATACTCATGTATTTTAACACAAGTTCATTAAGAATCTATCGACCTTTTAGAAAACCATTATTTACAATTTATCTTGTAAAAAAATCTGCGTGTACAAAAGCGGTTAGCTGCAAGCTTCTAAAATTAACTTGGTACGCCCAAGAGAATCTGATTTGAGGCTCGACTTTGATCGATCGAACAAACAGCCGGGGTAAATAAGAAACCACAAATAATGATGGATTGTGAACGAAAATGTTTTATTGGCAGTAACGAGCTTACGTTAAAAATAGCTTTGTAGTCAGTTAGCTTTTCATTTCTGGATAAGTAATACTGTAACGGTAACAACGTGGCATAAACCGAGTTATGCACTAGGTTTATACACCGTACGTCGTGGCTTCAACGGAGGGGAGGTACTTGTAAATAAGTCATTGTTTCGGTATATTATAAGTTGTCATAAAAATCGATACATTATTATACCGAACAACTGTCATTGGCTTCGCCCGTATACAAAGCGATCATTCGAACGTACCTAACGTATTTTTTTTTTCGGAAAAAACGATAAGCACCTCCGTATCGGCGGGTCCAAGCAATCGGGTTTTCTTATGCTACTGCCATAATAATATGTAGAGGTATGAGGCATCAAGTCCAGAGCTGCCAGGGTTGCCCAATTTGTTCAAAAGTCACTGGAACGCAAAGGGCATTAGGAGGAACACGGATGGGTTTAGTCAGTAAGAGTCTGACACTCCCTTCCGCTCCGCCCAGAGCGTAAGAAGTCATTTGATGATTTTGCATCCATAAAAAGTGTAACTAACATACCTAATAGTTATTATATCTAAACCAATATCGGTTTTTTCGATTACATTGAGTTCAGACAATAGAGATCAATCAAGATTCCACAGTTTTGCACAAGTTGCTCGGAAATCCTATTACGGTTTATGTATAACACTTATTTCTCTGAATTTGATTCAGATATTCATTTCCGCACAATCCGATGTTTTCGACCATTATCCATTACAATATTCACGAATTTACTGTTAGTAAAACTAGTACAACATACTTGTAACCGTTTCCAAAATAAATTGACTGCTCAACTGACTGCGAACAAGTTGGGAATACTAGCAAAGGTGAGACGGTACTTTGCACCAGAATAGTTAAGCAATGGCATTGATGCAGTGGTGGATTCTAAGCTCCAAAGTCTTGAACATCGACGCCAGTGGCCAGCCTGGCAGTTTTCTATCGTTAACATTTCGGGCAGAGGGCGTCGGGTTACAAGAAGAACTGATACATTACGTCGCGTTTATGTCCTATAAAATTCAGTAGCAGAGACTTTTTTTTAAGTAGCAGACCGTAAGTTTGAAAATTTTACCTGGTTATCTAATGAAAATAGGATCGCCACATACATGGGTTTTAAATATAACTTGCGTATCGTTATGTTTGTCCTGAAGGTCCCTTCTGCCGAACCCTTTATAGAAAACTGGTGTGATGCTACATTTTTTAAATATAACTTGCGTATCGTTATGTGTGTCCTGTAGGTCTCTTCTGGCCAACCCTTTATAGAAAACTGGTGTGATGCTACATTGTTTAAAGACTGTATTCTGAAATTCAGCGAAAACATATTTCACTAATCTGTTCTGGCAGAAATAAACAGAACGCTAAATGTATTTGGTTTGGTTACAACACAAACAATCGGATTTACTGTTGAAAACGTGTTTTTATTTATTTGTTCTTCGTTCTGAGACTAATTAAAACTTGGAAATGTGTTTTGACTTCGATTGTTTGTGTTGACTGAAGAAATAAGCTTTTGTTAGTAGGTATTATTATATCTACTTGGGTAGAGAGAAGCATTATTTATGATAGATAAAAAGCTTGGAGAAAAAAATTAGAGTCAAACCAGAAATTTTGAAAGACCTCTCATTAAAATCATTTCAATGATTCAGACACTATTCTAATAGAGTAGGTACATTTCCATTTAATTTAAATTAAAAGAAGCGGATATAGAATTAAGATCGTCATTTAATTTAATTGTACCTCTTTGTTTTCATCATCTATCATAACCTAACTTCGTCGCTTATTAACAAAGCATTTATATATTTTTTTTTAAATGTTATCCCACACTAGGATATTTGCCTGTATCGTGGATGCGTTTACAAACATACAATCTCACATACACAAACAGCCAGACCCGGAACAACTATCTGTAGGCCATACAAAAATTTGTTCCGTGCAAGAATGAACACTTAAAAATCGACTTAATTAATTTAAGTCGAATTATGAAACAGATATAGTCTTCTCCGAACCTTAAGCTGTAGACAATTCATGAATTTGCGTTAATATTATCCGTTCATAAATTGAAGCGTGTCCGTTACAGGCATAGACAATGGCTGCCATTCTACGCTTGTTCGTTCACTCATGACCTCTTTTGTGTTGTCTATATTCACTGTGCTATGCTCGTCAGCGTTTTGCCAAACTTTGTATAAAGTTCATGACCGACGCTGACGTCTGAATAGGAGTAGGTCTGATATTGTACTACAGTTCCCTTTCATTGAATTGTGGTCTTATAACTAGGTAATTAACCGACTTCTAAAAAAGGAGGAGGTTCTCAATTCGGATGTTTGTATTTTTTTTTATGTTTGTTCGCGCATAACTCCGTCGCTTGTCAACCGATTTGAAAAATTCTTTTTTTGTTGGAAAGGGTATACTTCCCAAATGGTCCCATGAAAATTTTATCGAAATCAACCAAGCGATTTTCGAAAAATCTTAAAAAAATATGTACTTTGTCTACTTTGACGACCTCTTAGTTTACTCTGCAAAGGAGCTGTACGTTTTTTTTACACCAATATCATTGGTTCGTTTAGGTGGGGGAGGGGAGGGGGTGTAGGTACCACTAAAAAGTGAAAAATAAAAAACTTTTTACAAAAAAATACAACCGACTTTTACACAAAAAATAAAAAAAGTGCAAAATAACTTTAATTTCGGAAGTCGGTGTTCAAAAAACGAAAAAGCAACCACAAACACCGCGTTCCGAAATTAAAGTTATTTTGCACTTTTTTATTTTTTGTGTAAAAGTCGGTTGTATTTTTTTTGTAAAAAGTTTTTTTTTTAAGTATTTTGCCTTGTTTCATTCATATAGAAAGAAAGAGAAAGACTTTATTTGCGCCAAGCAGATGAATATTATACAGGGATTATACATAATACATACATACCTATAAATACAAATGAAATGCTTTTCTTGGGTAAGCACATCACTGTACTTAGACGAACCGATTATTATCAGTTCCATTTTCAAAAATTTCGTACGTAATTAATCTGAAAAACGGTTTTGGCAAATGTTAAAATGGAAAAGATTCGAGGAGAATTTGAGGAAAACATTTGGTCTGGACCAAGTCTTTCAAGTTACAGGCTACCTAATGATCGGTTTTACCTACCTTTTTTGTTTTCTTTTTTTTCTGGATGAGAAATCATCAAAATACTTCTTCCGCTCTGGACGGAGCGGAAGGGATTGTCAGACTTTTACTGAATAAAGCCGACCCGTGTTCCTCCTAGTGCCCTTTGCGTTCCAGGGTCGCGATGAACCTTTCGAACAAATTCCGCAACCCTAGCAGGCACCCCGTCATCTTTGCTAACATTTCTATGAGGCGCGCGTGAACTATTTACGTGCGCCGTCGACCCGGGCCTCGTTAGGGCACAGGCCCGCACCACAGTAGAAATATGGAACAGTACAGAAACTACGAACAAACGGTCGAAACGGCACACTCACACAGACGCGCACATCTACGAGGCCCCTAAGGGACTTTCGCGGTGCGCTCAGTGGCGGGTGCCGTGTTCATAGATAATACCTACGCTATTATAATGGCTATAGGTGGACCACTCAGGTTTTCGTTTTGCAAAAACTGTGTACCCAAGCACAGATTTTTAATGCTATTATTAAATGCTTATACCGAAGACTAATTTTAATTTATATTGTATTATAATTTATATAACATATGGAATAAATTAATCCTTATGAGTATAAAAAAATAAATGACCATAATTTTACGACAACATGATATTCTAGTCTAGTCAAAGGAAATTTAGCCTTCGAAACATACACATAGAAACGTACTTACTTCACAAAATAAGTAACAATAATTTTTCAACATACAGAAATCCTTCATCAAAATTTTAGGGCAGATATTAGGTATAATTGAAATGGAATAAAATGACATAGAAATGACAAACAATATTCAGTTTGTATTTTTTTTTTTTTTTTTTTTGCATTATTTACATTTTGACCAAAGAAGAAAGTCGCATGGAATAACATGCACTAACGCATTTTCGCGCGACTATTTCTCCCAGTCAACTCGTACCGCAAGTCGTGTTAAAGAACTTCGTTCCAATAAAACACTTATTGCAAACATTAAAAGTGACAACCCTAACTCTCTACTGGAGCGTAGGTAATTATTTCAACAAATGGGCTTAGTTTCCATACTGTTCCATATTTTTACTGTGCCCGCACGTCTACGGTGGCCGGGAATCGTCCTGTGACTCCCGACACCCGGGGCGGTTATACTTACCTAATAATCTATTATGAAAGGCTCAATTTTATCTAGACGTGGTTTTATAGCAATGGATTGACAATACCCGTTTTTAAGGAACCTTTTAATTATAACATACTATTCCAGTATACCGATACCAGGAACAAAGAAAAAACTAGCAACATTCTAGCCCTATTAACACTGGAAATCCCTACATACTATTAGATAACATGCCTATTCCTCACCCCTACTAATCATCAAATGATCGACACGTTATTAGCGCTGTGTTGAAATCGTTCGTGCAAATCCCCATAAAGCCGATCAACACCCTAACTGCTATTCGATACGTAAATGCGGTTTCGAACTAAATTTGCTGCAAAAAAAAGTTTATTTAAAAAAAAATTGAATTTCCCTCGATGCTTCTATCCAAACTCATGTTGAGCACATTATAGAACGTTCTTTACTTTAAAATAAATATTGTTTTGTTCTCTGCCACTCTACAGTGTGAATCGGCGAAGGAGAGAGGGAGATATTTGCTCAGCATTTGAACAAATATATATATTCGTTTATACCATGTGATATATTATATGCGTATATTTACCATGTGACCAACACTAGACCGGAAAAGTAAGTAAGTATAATCTATACTTATATTATAAAGAGGAAAGATTTGTATTTTTATATTTTTGTATGTAACGAATAAACTCAAAAACTACTGGACCGATTTCAAAAAATCTTCCACCACTAGAAAGCTACAATCTCCTTGAGTAACATAGACTATATTTTGTCCCCGTATTCCCACGGGAACGGGAACTACGTGGGTAAAACCGCGGGGCGCTGCTAGTTTAAAATAAAGGTAGAAGGTAAGGGAGGGTAGGAGAGATCGCATCAAAAAGTTTTTTATTTTTATTTTCCTATAACTCGATATACGCATACTTTTGGGCCGGATACTACTCGATACGTCAATGTCACTTCCCAATTATATTATACTAGCTGTGCGCACAACTTCGTTTGTGTCACATTTTTCATGACTGCTCCGCTCCTATTAGTCTTAGCGTGATGATATATAGCCTATAGCCTTCCTCGATAAATGGGCTATCTAACACTGAAAGACTTTTTCAAATCGGACCAGTAGTTCCTGAGATTAGCGCGTTCAAACAAACAAACTCTTCAGCTTTATAATATTAGTATAGATTCCCAATTATTAATATTTTGTTACGGTCCATTGACAAAACCTTATTTTTTTTAATGACCAGATTGAATTTTCATTTACCTACAAATAACACGGTTATTTACTTCATATTTTCTGTTATTTGGCAATCCTTGAAACAACATCACCTTTCGTTTTTCTTGTAGAATCTCATCTTAAATGGGAAAAACACGCTACATATTAAATGACTTTTTCTTGTTTTTTTTATTGTTTTGTTTTTATAAACGTAGCGGCACTAGGAATTTCTCGTATGTCGTGGGTGCGTTTACAAACATACAATCTATACTAATAAACACAAATCATCAATCTCAAATTTATGCTGAGACGATTGTATCAGACGTCATCGTTCCTCTACAAGTGCAAATCGGTCCCTTATTTCAGTTAATGCATGATAATGCACGACCGCACACCGCAAGAGTTGTAAGACAGACTCTCGCCGCAGCTAACATCAATGTCCTGCCCTGGCCTGCTCAGTCGCCAGACTTGAACCCGATTGAGCATGCATGGGATATGCTACAGAGAAGAGCTCTGCCGAATATGGAGGGTATCCAGTCGCAAGAAGACCTTTTTTTGTTGTTGCAACGAACATGGGCGGCCATTCCACAGCGTGATTTGGATGAACTCATTTTGAGTATGCCAAACCGATGTTCTTGTGTTGTTAGTGTTCGCGGTAGAAACACGGATTATTAATTGTTTAAGTTACCCAATAAATTTTAAAGAAAACTGTTATTTCAGTCTTTTTTTCGAACTTTAATGTTAGTGGTTCAAATGTCAAAAATCCCTTTATTAGGAAAATGGCAAATTTCTTTATTAATGCAAAGGTGACTTGATTTATCGTTACTGTGACAAACGAAAACACTTTATTTGATGAATCCTTAAAGAAAATTTTAATTAATATCAATCAGGAGAAAAGTTATTGCAAAAATATATGTTGATCCCTAGATACTTTTGATGTGTTTATTATAAAGCTGAAGAGTTTGTTTGTTTGTTTGTTTGTTTGTTTGTTTGAACGCGCTAATCTCAGGAACTACTGGTCCGAAGTGAAAAAATCTTTTTGGGTTGAATAGACCATTTATCGAGTAAGGCTTTAGGCTATATATCATCACGCAGGAGCGGAGCAGCGATAAAGAAATCGTTTTGAAATCGGGGATTCCACGGGGACGAAGTCGCAGGCAGCAGCTAGTCTCACATACACAAACAGCCAAACTTAGATCAACTATCTGTTGGCCATACAAATATTTATTTCGTGCGGGAATCGAATCCGTGACACGCAGCGCAGCAACCACTTGCTAAAAAGAAACATAAACAATGTACAAGCGGGATAAAAAGGGAGAGGGAAATAACTCATTGCGCATCGAGAAACCCGTCCACATCGCTGCCACAAGAAAAATTGCCCAACAACAAATTTTTACAACTAGATTGATACTAATTTATTTTTCATCACAACATTCCTACTACTAGGTACCATCAAGGTACTCAAGGAATCAAAAATCAAAAAGGCATTTATTCAAACTAGGCTGAGAGACAGCACTTTTTGAACGTCAAATTTTACATAAAGACAGTTCCCCAAAACGCCCACCCGTCACCACTTCCTAGTGTTTTAGCTGAGAAGAAGTGGCGCAACAAACTCCCCAGCAACACATCTGTCTGTTGCGTTTTAAGAACTTGAATTAAAACACAAACTCGTACAATAACCGATTCAAGCCGTCAGTAAATATTTAACCACATTTATTGATTAGATAAAAAACACAGTTTTTTTTTCTCAACACTTAAACTCTGCGGCATAGCTTAACTTGTTATAGGCATATTAACCTAATTCTTTGCCAGTCAAACAATAAAGTTAACGATAGTGTACTACGTTGTAGCTTTTATTTGAAGCCAGAAAGTTTTTAGCACTAGGGAAAATATTAATATCTTGGCATAATGCTTTATTGTTTTTTCACTAACACGCGTCTACAGGGTGTACCAGAAGTGCTTGGTCATATTTAAAGTGATGTTGGGTAGCTGATATGCATTACAAAATATCGACCACAAAAAGCGGCTAAAAAGTTTCAAACTAATGAGTTTTCAAGTTTTTTTATAGTTGATGGCACTTTTTTAGTTCAATCACAGATTTGATGATCACCAAATGCGTCAGACTGCTTGAAAAGTCATTTATTCGGAACTTTTTAGTTGTGGAAAATATTTTTTTTGTGTTTTGCAGTTTTTTCAACGTCACCCTTAAACTTGACCATGCACTTTTGTAACAACGTGAATATGACTGGTTCAGGCTATAGAAATCTTTGAGATTTACTCATGAAAAAAATAAATAGATAAATCTCGTGACAAGTCTCATTTTACTTATCGACTTAAATATTCCTACGATAGTGAAATAATGATAATTGATACTGCATTAGAAACAATAATATTATTTCCTCCTTGTTTAATTTTACAAACAATTGAAAATAGAAGGTAGGTTCAGGTGCCTACATTATTAACTGCCTAATCAACAGTTTTCCGAGTTCAGATAGGGTTAGTCAATACTGTATCACGTTTACTCGTACTGTATCAATACGAGGCATGGCCATTCCATGTCCAAGAATTAGCCTGGGCCCCAAGTCTGCTATTTTTATAAATTTGTCATTCCAACACGATCCCATTGTCATTTTGCTAAAAGTTCGTAATCTGCTAAATTGATAATGGTCGATCATTGGTCGGTCAATGGTCTCGTAATACTTTTTGATAACCGAGGTCACTCGTAGGTCACTCATCAAAGGAACTGTCAAAATATTAGCAGATTGCTGCATACGTATTTTATGTATGTCATTCATTTGTCATTAAATACGAGATTACCATTCTATGCCATTTCTTTCATCGGAGTGTCAGTGGTTGACCATTGGAAAGTCATAGTGACGCTTTTATATTAGGAGATTACCAAACTTGTAAAAATCAACCGTTATGAAATCAATGATAGACCATTCTGACACTATTGTAAACAGCAACAGTTATTTCAGCAAACAACTTAACAGTCTCTAAATTGGAAAATACGAATTGTCACACTCTTGGGACAACTAGACCAAAGTATCCCAGTTTCCGAGTATCCCAAGCCACTATATATCACATTCTAAAGTTTATTTTAACAAAAGTACGATGATAAAGTGGCATTGTTGTCGGCAGCTCTTCTGCTAATAAAGTTAACTGAGATTTACTCGAGCGCTATGCATTCATAGCTTTGCAAGAATATTCATTTTCATAATTAATATTTTAAGTTTGAATATGATTTAATTGAATTCGGATGAATAAGGATTTGTTTGACTGAGCGAGCTCATAATTTAATATTAGAAAACTTAAAATGTTCTCTCCAGTTCTGGGGTGTCTATCTTGAAGGGTTTCATTTTGTACTTCGCGTGTTACACCTATACTAAATCTATGATTTTCCTGTTTACTTCTAAACACCAACCACGACGTACTCCTTTTTACTTCTACAGTCGATTTTTTTTTCTTGTTGTAAGTTACGAGGTAACATAACTTATTACTGGGTGTACCGATTTAACGATCATTTTTATATTGGAAAGTTGGTGCTTGTAGTGTGGTCCCAGTTAAATTTGTTTTTGTTTGTATTGTTTATTAATTTATTATTATTATAACAATTTGTACCACGTACGCTGTGATAGGTTATGTTTAGGGTGGAGGGGGTTCTGTACAACTAATAAGTGAAAAATAAATAAATTTAAAACTCAGTTTTTTGGTTGTTTGATTTCGATTTTCTTCACGCAGTCTGCCTCCTCTTTCGCTAGCATTACTGCTTCGGAGGTGACCGCTTCCCATGCCTCCTTGCTCCGGACCATAGATTGAACCAGGGCCAGATGATCGCCTTGATGTTCCCATAGACTTCCACTCTTCCTGTTTTTATCCTCTCCGACCAATCCGTCATTAACACCTCCAGTTGTCACGCCAGCGTTCTTTCTTCTCGGAAACGACACCCATACTCCTTACTCGACCATATTCCAATTTATTCGGAGCCCGTGAATCATGTATTCTTCTTCAATACTTCTCTATTACTTAAAATCACCCTTTCTATACATGTCGCATTCCATCGTTTCGTTCGGCCTTATTCTCAGAACCATCCACATACTCAATAATACTTGAATCTTTCCCCTTGACATTTACTCTTTCTCAGCCTTTTTGATTTTGATCATATTATAACTGTAAATAAATAGCAGGGCCAGGAAATTGAACCCAAAATTCGAGTACACAGTACCGACTAGTTAAATTGGGTTACCGTTTATCCCAGCATAATTACATTCTGTCCCGCTGTGCGAGTCCAGAACTATAAGTAATTCAGTTATGCCGCGGTAGGCACACTTTGAGCACATCACCAATACTAGGTACCTACAGCTGCCAGGGTTGTGGAATTTGTTCGAAAGAGTTACCGCGGCCCTGGAACGCAAAGTTCAAAGCATTAGGAGGAACACGGATGGGCTTTAGTCAGTAAGAGTCTGACACTCCCTTCCACTCCACCCAGAGCGGAAAATGTCATTTGATGGTTTCCCATAAAAATGTACCTACGGCTAGAGCCATATTGTAACGGTGTGCGTTTTGCAGAACGAAACGCATTCGTTCTGGCCGGTCATACTTTCAATTTTCAGTCTCTAATATTCAAACATATTCCATTTTATTTACTGGCAGGGCACTTCGATCCTGACCTCGGATAGGCATTGTGTTATAACGTGTTTGTGATCTGCACAAATCAGTGCTGAGTTTATAATTTGGTGTCCACTGCTGAACCCAGGCCCGCCGAAAGCGGGCGTGCAAGGCGTGCACTGCACACGGGCGGCACGTCCAAGGGGGCGGCAAATCGAGCGACTCATTCAAAGTCATAGTCATAATATAATAGCCACCCCACCTACAGCATAAGCAATATGGAAGGAGGACATTGAAAAAAAAACCGAAGGCGCTATCTTATCCGTCAGCAGCTTTGGTCAGCAGGTACCGCAGGAACCGCCCGCCACCGTTTGGACTCAAATTCAATACAAGTATCCATAGTCATGTTCTATGAAAACTCTGAGCTTATTTCTCAGTTGGTAGGTTAGGAAGGTACTTGTTGAGCATGCCACCATTGTGGCGATAAGTCCCCTCTTTGAGGAGTAGTTGGAGAGGAGCCACGGCGTTCCTAGCACCGGTACTCACCGGACACGGGTGTTTCGGGAGGTACCTATCTGTTTTGGAATCCACGGGAGGACACGTCACCCGGACTTGGCCGCGTGACCGAGATCGTCGTGAGGACATGAGGAAACATACGGTGGAGGTCTGCCCTGCTTGGACGGAGCAACGCTGTGTCCTCGTCAAGGCGATCGGCGACCTCTCGCCTCCGACTCAGTTTTAATACATGGTCCAAAGCGAGGAGGCATGGGAAGCGGTCACCTCTTTCTGCGAAGCAGTAATGCTAGCGAAGAAGGAGGCGGACCGCGTGAGGGAGAGGGAAACCTTACGCCGCAACCGAAGAAGACGCCTCCAGCGTCGGGAGTCGCAGAGCGATTCCTGGCCACCGTAGGCGTAGGGCACCTCTGGATGATGGGTCGCCTTCCGATAACAACCAGGCTTATATATAGTGAACAAAGTCAGAGAATCAAAATATTTTTCCAATATATTGGATTGCACACCAGATGTAAGTCACACGAAACAAATTACAGTTGTAATCAAGCATGTCCTTTTCACAATCCTTATTACAGTATAAATATTTTTACCAATGACTTAATTTCAACATTTCCGAACACAGCGATAGCTCTAAGAATATTTTCCTGCCGGTTTCAGTTGTATCAGGCGAAAGATTCTTTTCAAAATAAAAAAATATCAAAAGCTTATCAACAATGCTTCAGCAGTTTTAAACTTTAGTAAACCATAACAACTAAGTAAAAAAAAATTAGTTTGATTAGATAATCAAACTACTTTTTGCGTTAAGGTTTCCCCACCATAATGAAAAAATCATATGTAGTCGTAGGGTGGTTCCTTCTGCGAAGCAGTAATGCTAGCGAAGGAGGAAGCGGAACGCGTGCGAGAGAGGGAAACCTCACGCTCCAGCCGCCGAAACAGAAGAAGACGCCCCGGGCGTCGGGAAACGCAGGGCGATTCCCGGCCACCGTAGGCGCGGGCCTGCGGATGGCGAGCTATGGGTGGCTCGCCGTCCGATAGCAACTAGGCCCGAGTCGACGGCGCGTCGCGTTCCACGCGCACCTCAAAGAGCCGTCAGCAACGCAGACGGGGCCCCATAGGGTCAGTGCCTGCTAGAGTTGCGGAATTTGTTCGAAAGAGACACCGCGGCCCTGGAACGCAAAGGGCACAAGAAGGATCACGGGTGGGTTTTAGTCAGTAAGAGTCTGACACTCCCTTCCACTCATGATCACATCCAAAATAAAAAAAAACGGGGCCCGATAATCGGTATTGCACGCGGGCGATCAAACAGCTAGCAGCGGCCCTGGCTGAACCTAGCAGTGTCAGTGATTTTTCTACAGCCTAACATCCTTAAACAGGGAACAATATTGTGCCTCTTAAGTATATTATTTAAATACTTATTCTGCCGATCCTCTGTTTAACTACTCCTGTAAGGTCTCCAACCTTGCACTGGCGCCCAACATGGGGCACAGGTACGCCTATACAGCCACTGCCACAGACGAACCTTACAAAATTTTACACAAAAAACCCAAGTGTGTCAGTAACTGTTACTGTTTACATAAAGAAATTGACAGCCCTTTACCATTGAGATGTTTCCTAAATACAAAATACCTATATTTTTCAGCTACCGTCTGCCAGTGCCTTCGCCCTTGTGAATGTCGGAAATTATCTCAAGGGAACATACTCTAGAATAAAAACAGTACATAACTGCTGAGCTCTTCCAGACTATAATCTATATCTGTGCCAAATTTCATCCAAATTCATTCAGTCGTTCTGCCGCGATTGAGTAACAAACATCCATCCATCGATCCAAACTTGCGAATTATTTTTTTTTGCAATAGTAAATAAGATTTAGTCCGTCAGTTACCTAGATATTAAAAATATTGGCTTCGTATTTTTTGCATTATTATATCATTTTTTTACTAAGATACCATGCTGTCAAGATTCGGGCACATATCTTGGCCCGCAAGATAAGTAACATGTATTGAGATAATTGATGTTTTGGCAAAACTTGACTGAATGGCTTTATTTACGTTATGTTTGAATAGCATCCACGTAAAAACAAACTGTTTTAGTAGTGGTTGCACAGCTCCTACATTTCTTATACCGGTGGCGCACTGTTAACGAGCATCTCGCATGTCTGTGCACCCCTTACCCGACAGCATGTAGGAAGCGTAGGTTACGATACTAACAAGTGTTTTCGTGGAAACAATCGTTTATTACGCCGAATGGAAAGGAAACAATTAAATACCCGCACGGTTTAGTGGACTGGAATGTTGTGTGCTTTGACATATTATGTGGCGAATGCATTATGCGTTTATAAATAGGTACCCTAATGTGTTTTGGATTACTATTTCATAGTTTATGTGTTTGTAGGAAGTCGAATAATAAATTTTGTATCGGTTTTCCCTATTAAAGAAAAAGTTCACTATAGATTACAATTCAAGTTTTTTTTGTTATGTATTAAATGTTAATAAATGTAAGTGGGTTGCCAAATTACAAGATAATAACTTATGTTGAATACCGTACAAGTTGTGGATTAATAGGTAATTATAATCGGAAAAGATTCGACTCGAGTCAAAAAGATAAATATCCTATGAATAAATCCAATATACCTAATCCAAGCAATTAATCAAATCATGTCATATTCAGAAGACGTCGTTTGCATTCCTTCGTTAAGAATTCGCGGGAAAATAAGGACGCTTCCAAAATGGCGGCCATCTTGAAAAGTTGGCCCATATTATAATGAACGGTCTATTTTCCTTTTTATCAAATTAACTGCGAAATTCTTAAAAAATGCTCTCCCTAATGGCTTATTTACGTTTTGATGATGTTTGGGCAGATTTTATGATGTCGTTTTGCTGTAGGTTTTCTTTGCTGATAGGTATCGAATAGCGAAATGATTCGGTGCGATGATAAAATAATGATAATTTTGGTTGCTTGTTGATGTTTTAAATCCAGTAGTCCACTGACAACGAGTATTCGGATGTTATTTTGTAAATTAAATATTCAACAGTTTTTTTTATTAGATAGGTACTAACTCATGTACAGATTTTGCTCATGTCGAATTTATAACCAGAACTAACTACGAATTAACTAACTAACATGTCGAATTTATAGATACCTAATTATCATCAGGCAGTGGTTTTAAAACACAAAACTCGTCTCCTAAGTTTAAAATCATGATGACACCGAAAACAAGAGAAAGTGCAAGTATTTTTGCATACAGCCAAGCCAGTAAAATCTTCTAAAAACCGAATTTCGAACCAAAAATACCAGCACATAAGATACTTACCAACGAATGTCATTCTCTATTTTTGCAACCAAACTGTAAAAGTTCAACCGATTAATGTCCGTGAACGAGGGTTCTTATCTCATAAATCTCTAAATGCAAATGTGGGAACGGGTCTGCATAGTTTTTGGTTAGAGGTTACCTTTATTAAGGCACTTTGTGTGAAATGTAAACTAATCTAATACAGTTTAATGGCACAATATTAGCACTGTTGTGCTAGAGTAAGAACCGTTAAACATCGTTAAGATTTTATGTGGTTATAAGATGTTTCATGATCGTAAAATATGTGTTACTCTTGGTTTTATTAAGCGGAAATATAATAATGTGCTACACTCTGATGTCCGTCCGTCTATCTTTCAGCAGAATGTAATGTGCAATTTAGAGTATGTTTTGCGATTGCCGCTATATCAACAAATTATTATAAATGAATGAGGACCAATACTAGAAACGTATCTTTGTTGGTTTATGGTACAGAACCCTTTGGGTCCGACTCACACTCGGCAGGTTTTGGACATTGCGTTCATTCAAATTTTATTATCCAACTAGCTGCTGCCCGCGATTTCGTCCCCGTGGAATCTCCGATTTTAAAACATTCTTTATCGCTGCTCCGCTCCTATTGGCTTAAGCGTGATGATATATGGGTAATTTTCACAAAAAGTGTACATTCGTGTTTTGGATGTGTCCAACAACTTTAATTAAATTTTAAAAGAACAATGACTACGTTTAAGAAAAACAACATGAATTATTAAGATCTATGGTCTATTTCGAACAATATTCTTTAATATTGTACCTGAAAAATTGATTATAAAACCTTATTTTTAACCAATATTGCTAGAAAAGGTATCGATTTTTCGCTGTCCTACTACAAATTCCAATAAAGTAACGGTTTGTTTTCGTATTTGTTGACTTATATAAAATAATATGTATATTTATTCTGAAAGAATATTATTGTATAATTTATTTTATAATTAACTGAAACGCCATACTATTGAATAGATATTTTAAATAAGTTTTCTTTGCGGGGACAGAAATTAGTAAAAGTGGAAAATTCCCTTCCGAAACCACGACTTTTTACTAGATGGTCGTAATAAAATGACTATTTCCATACATTTTTATTGAATTGGGAACATTTGAAATACTATCAAACAGATTTCATAATTTTTTCGTCCTTTTTGACGACGACCGGCAAACAAACAACACGCATCAAAGCACCGGTACATTTTGGGTTTCCGCGACCGCAACCAATTTCAAGGCTATTTATGTGTTTATTTCTCACAAATTATTTTGATGCATTTATTAGCTTTCAGTGAACCACATTTTATCGTAACCTTGTTGATTTGATGTGTTGGTTTAAAGTAATAAAAACAAATAAGTATGAAGGTAGGCTTCCGATACTTCTGCTCCGTGACCAAAATGCTGGTAACGTAGAATTGTACATAGTACACTTTTTCTGAAAATGACCCATATAGCCTAAAGCCTTCCTCGATAAATGGTCTATTCAACCCAAAAAGATTTTTTCAATTCGAACCAGCAGTTCCTGAGATTAGCGCGTTCAAACAAACAAACAAACAAACTCTTCAGCTTTATAATATTAGTATAGATATGTTTAAATAAGACCTATTCTAAAATCTCTAAAAAAGAAAATCAAACGATCATGAAGAGACATAAACCTTTTCCTGCCTGAAAGAGTTCCTGTTTCAGTCTATTTGTACGAAACCTTCTTTGTCTCTCAAAAAACAGGCTTCAGGAAACAAGCCTCTTTCCCACGGCTTTTTTCGCTTGATTAAATTCGTAATGGTTACAAACAGCCAGAAAGTAGGCAAGGCAGGCAACGTTTGTTGACACCTCAAAGTACCATAAATTTCACGGTGACCATAAGATTTTGGCTTACAAATGGTGACTAAGCCGTAGAATATGGCGCCGCACAGCGTGGTGGTTCCGTATTAGGGTTACGTATTAGTGAAGGATTGCCCAACCCTTTTGGAAGGTAGGATTATACGGGAAGGTACGTTATGTATCTAGGGTCAGTGCCTGCTAGGGTTGCGGAATTTGTTTGAAAGAGTCACCGCGGCCCTGGAACGCAAAGGGCACAAGAAGGAGATCACGGGTAGGTTTTAGTCAGTAAGAGTCTGATACTCCCTTCCGCCGCCCAGAGCGGGAGGAGTCATTTGATGATTTCCAATCCAAAAAAAAAAGGTATCTACAAACTTCACCAGTGAACTTCACTTGTTTCAATAGTACTTTAACTAATACTATTTTGTCTAGGAATTGAATTATTTCTGTTCATTGAATATTAAACTTCAATATGCTTAATTAAGTAATACAGAGCTTAGTACTATGATAACTGATAGGGTTTAGTAAGCTAGTATTCAAAATAACACAGGTATCAGGTCTAAATATCCTGAATACAATATCACCGAATGTCTACTCAGCAGAGAGTCGGGGATGCAGCATCTTAGACAGTATTGTCATGAAACGTTTCGAAAGAGAATGTTTTCTTACAGAACAATCTTGTTCTGTAAGAAAACATATAGGAGCAGGTAGCCACTTTGTATTACAACAAAAGAGAGAGCCCTAAATTAATTATATACTTATCAGGGCTTCAAGTCTGCTATTACAATAGTGTCAGAATGGTATATCATTGACTTCATAATTGTTGATTTTGACAAGTTTGGTAATCTATTAATATAAAAGCGTCATTATGACTTTTCAATAGTCAATCACTGACACTCAATTGAAAGAAATGGCATAGAATGGTAATCTCGTACATAATGACAGACGTATGCAGTAGTCTGCTAAACCAGCTGCTTTGACCAGTGACCGACCATTAGAACGTCATTACTTTTAATAGTTCGGTTATCAAAAAGTATTACGAGACCATTGACCGACCAATGATCGACCATAATGAATTTAGCAAATTACGAACTTTTAACAAAATGACACACACGTGTTGGAATGACGAAGTTATAAAAATAGCAGACTTGGGGCCCAGATATCAAATAATAAATTCCTGTCACCGGCCAATATTATACGAAAAAATAAGTAGGTACATCATGAAATTTTTTAATTGCCAGAAAAAAATAAAGTTGTTGCTTCGCAATCATTTCCAAAAGAACATTTATAAAATATAAATCATAATGTCACTTTGTGAAATAACCTAATGATGTTCTTAACGCTCCAACACGCAACTCCCTTATTACATTTACAAAGTTTCTTGACATATTATTAATAACGTTAATACGAATAAGTAACTTCGAGGAAATCATGGGCAACCCCCAACTGAACTTCAGGGAAAGCTTTACCGAACACCATCAGTTGCTTTCTTACCTACAAAATTGAGCTCACTTTTGTAGAGGTTTTGTAGAGGCCCCTTTGGTTTCATGACGTATATATACATGTACATGATAGAACTTTGCCCGCGACTTCGTCTGCGCAGATTTAGCGCAAACAATTTCTATCCTCGTTTTACCTCCATAGGTGTGGAGTTTCATAAAATCCGTTCTTAACGGATGTCTACATCCTATAAGGAACCTATCTGCCAAATTTTAAGTTTATAGGTGTTTTATTTTTCGAGGTTTCGTGATTAATCAGTGAATGGTATTTCGCTTTTATATATGTTCTAGACGACCCGACCCGGATTCGCACGGGTGCAATGTAGATACTATTGTTTCCTCTACTATAATAATATGCATGTATATATACATATAAATCTTCCTCTTCAATCACTCTACCTGTTAAAAAAAACCGCATCAAAATCCGTTGCGTAGTTTTAAGGATATAGATTACAGGAAGGAGGAAGTGATATAGATTACAAATAGGTAACTAAAGAGATTTCGATCCTGCTGCAAAATCCATCACCTTTGTATCGTATAGAAAATAATTTTAAATAAAGAACTAAAAACCAAACGTCAAAAACAACTTTTTTTCTGTACTGCATTTTTGTTCTCGTGAGTCATTGCCTTATTATTTTGACAACGTGACGTTTGACGGGAGAGTGCCAAAAGATAATGTATTGCGCATTTGCGCGGACCCCAAGTAACATAATGGGAAAAGGGCGGGAAGAAGATGATGATGCATTTAGGCACTCTGATTTTTCCACTAAGTAACCACAATTTTCTCTATTTTCTCAGGTACATTTTCCTGGCGATCTACACGGCGGAAATGATAATTAAATGCATAGCTAAGGGTTTCATATTAAATAAGTACACATACCTGCGGAATCCTTGGAACTGGCTGGATTTCGTGGTCATCACGTCGGGATACGCCACCATTGGCATGGAGGTCGGCAACCTCGCTGGTCTCCGGACCTTCAGGGTGCTGAGGGCTTTGAAGACTGTTTCTATAATGCCAGGTAAGTTGTCTGTCCTTTTAGAGATTTTTTATTACTATTGATGGGCGAGCGTTTAACTGAAATCGATCTTTCTCTTCTAGTTTACTCAGTAACTATTATGTTCACTAAGATCCTGACAAAGAAATACATTATAGCTGTAAAAACAAAACTGGCTAGGTATGATTTTCTTCACTATTCAAAAAAGAGTTCTCGTTTAATTTTAATTAACTCATATATTTATTCCGTGTCAGGTACTTACATGGTGTTTTTTTTAAGTGTCTTTATGCACTACGGTACTTAGTAGTGCTTAGTGTGCGTGTTCGTGGCAAGACCTTCAAATGTCTATTTCTTTGATTATTCACTACTTTTATATTCTACAGACCATATTCGGCTTTCACATTGCTTGGAATAGTAGCCGATTAAAATTATGTCGTAAATAACCAATAGACGATTAAGTATTTACATTTAATTACTAATGTAAATATGTATTTATCTTTTATAACCTAAACTACCTACTAGTACTGTCGGTCCTTTTCTCTAACTAATCCATTCTAAGGGTGTCTTGAAAATATCACTTTTAGCCAAAAGGCCGCCCATTGTGGCACCCTATGTAATGTTTTCTTCATCTATATATTCTGTAACGTATATGGTGTACAAAATAAAGAACATTATAGTCGATTCTATGCTAAAGCTATCAGCAATGTCTTACCGATAAATAAAATCGTCGGCAAACCTAATTATCCTTACTGAAAAGCCTTCCCAAATAACGTCTATTTCAGGGAAAAAACTTGTAACATTCTTTGTTTCTGTACGCTTAACTTCTCAATTCGTAGATAGTAAGAATACAAACAGACGGAAATACAGCTAAAACTAGTCCATTACCGATTTGGCGTCAGGGAATTAAACTCTTAAAACAAACGAAAGAAAAAGATACTCCAAATTCTGTTTCTGAAGAGTGAGGGAGACAGCACGAGGACATCTGAGATGTTTATTTAATGACTCATTAAACCTTATCTTACTCATTAAGAGCCTCCACGGTAAACTTCCAGATTGAGATCAAACGACAGTTTATGAAGATTGCCCAACAAGGATTTAAAAGAATCAAATAATTATGTTAGCTCGATGTGCCGGTATTGTATTTAAAATGGAAGACACAAAACTGTGTGTTTTTCACAATAATCCTGTATTAATTAACAGAATTCATCTATTCTCATCTCGAGTTATGGGGAAAATTTTATTATGTAGCCAGAGAATTAGTAAGGCGAACCCCCGATTTCTGAATAAGTATAATTGTCAAAACCAATTTAAATCTGAAAAGCAGTCAAACGTTGCCATTATCGAGCGTACAAATAAAGTTTGACGAGCTCCTGACAGCAAACACCCAATTCTGAAACGCAGTCTTATGCCCATAAGATTGCTTGTTTTACCATTTACTTTAAGGAGATTCTTTCTACTTCTCTTTTCAGTTTATGTGATTTGAGCCTCTTTAAGGCTTTTTTCCCAACAGTTAAATTACCAATACAATGTATTCACATATTCGAAGTCATTCTTTAGTTTCTGGGTCTTACTCGGGATTTCGTTTTGAAATTAAAGTGAATATTAACATAGTTCAATAATAATATCTTAACAAAAAAAAAACAGTGCCATATCGTAGCAAATTAAACACTCCTAGCTATGAGCTACATGTCATGCGCCCCTCATCCAGATGTTCAATAAATTACATAAAAATAACAAGAACCCCTTTATCACCAGGTCTGAAAACCATTATCAACGCGTTACTGCACTCGTTCAAGCAGTTGGCAGAAGTAATGACGCTGACCATCTTCTGTTTGATGGTGTTCGCGTTGTTCGCGCTGCAAGTCTACATGGGCGAGCTGAGGAACAAATGCGTGAAGAACCTCGTCGTGCCGCCGGGGGAGAACTTCACTGATGAGGCTTGGTCCGCGTAAGTGGAAATAATTCATCATGTACTTAGTTCATATTTAATTTGAGCTTCAAAGATTACAAACGAGATGTAAATTATAAACCTTGCAGTGTTATCTTCATCACATAACTCCACCTACTCTTTTGTAATCTCTTTCTATCATTTATAAGTTTGCTGTGAGAAAATTCACCTTTATGTTAAGTTTGCTTGAATTATCATTACTTACAACAGAAAAAATAAGTATAATTTATACATGCTAAATTACTAAAAATACATATGTAAATGTAAAGGTTTTAAAAGGTATTGCAAAGTTATTACCGATTATAATTATTAAGGAGGTCAAAAATAAATATAACTACTGGTCGGTTAAAAAGATGAATTCCATAGAGCCATTCATGTTTTGAAAATAGAATGTTGCAAAACATTTTGTCTCAATTTTCGAATTATTTTGTTTTGATTTATTTATAAATCATCCATTTCATATTTTAGCAATTTATTTATTAAGTAAATAACGTAAAAAACTAAGAAATTTTGAGTAACGTATTTTAAGTAACTAAATAAATCTCCCTGGAATATTTTACGCTTAAATAAAAGCAAAGAAATAAATAAAGAAGGTTTAATATCTACTAGAGAAATTATAATTTCCACCCGGGCGAACTTTAGTGAACAGTTTATCTTTCAACCGAGTTTCAGTAATCAATTGCTGTAAAAACGATGAACACCATTCTGAGTTATGAGCTCGAAATTTTAAATGAAAGGATTATCATTCCCTGTGCAAAGACTAAGTGAGATAAATTTCACGACGAGTGAATCGTGAATATGGATGATTTAATTTTATTTCCACTGCGATCGTAGTAAATATACCGAGATCTCTCCGTACTTCGGAGAGCAAGTTTAGTCGTTAGTTCCAGCTGTCATTCGTAGATCTCTTCTGACAACCAGTCCTATCAAGTGGTACTTAGTAACTGGCTGTGAAGTCCTATCGTGCGTTTCACGAAAGAATTCCCTTCGTCGTATTGTTGGCTGCCCTGTCTGTCTTAACGTCAAAGAATAGAGATGGCTATCAGTGCTGCCAATAAAAATTTCTCGATTCCCCGCGTCAGTGTTGTGAAGGGTATGTTTATGCCGTGGTGTAAACATTAGCTAGTCAACAAACGTATTAAGACTCGACTGCTCCAGCACTCGATAAAAGAACAATCTATGGTTTCATTCTGTGAGTGCCTACTCCAATAAAGCTATGAATTGTTCTGAATTCCTGTGCAGTAAGTTGTATATTTTATTAAAAAATAGTTTTACAGTTTCCAAAAGAAAAAACAAAATTATAAGGTAATTGGTTAAAGTAACATTAAGTAGTTTTATTGCTAAAAATATAGCAACACTGATTTTCCGTAATGCCAACATTACGGCGAAGGGAATTCTTTCATGAAACGCACTATTTTTTGTTGAAATAGAATGCAACTGATTTATTTTGTGCTAGCTTCTGGTAGCGTAGTCGGAAATAATCCCAAGGAAACATAATTTTACTGTAATCTAATGTAGGACATGATCTACCCTTGCGCCAAGTTTAATCCAAATCCGTTCAGCTGTTAAGACGTGAAGATGTACCTAACAAACAGACAGACAGAAATATTAGTATGATGTAATGGACCGCTGGTTAGCCACTCCTACTTAACATTCTCAGTGTTTTGTCTTTATTTGTCCAGGTGGATCCAAGAGCCATCAAACTGGATGGTGAATGCGGACGAAGTGCCTATCATTTGCGGCAACCTGACGGGGGCGAGGCACTGCCCCCCAGAGTGGACCTGCCTCTGTGTGGGCCCCAACCCCAACCACGGGTACACCAACTTCGACAACTTCCTGTGGTCCATGCTCACCACGTTCCAGTTGATCACCCTGGATTATTGGGAGAATGTATATAATATGGTGAGTTTCTTCATCATATTTACCAATATTATAAATAAGAAAGATTTTTTCATTTATTTGTACCGAAAACTTCGAAACTCCTGGACCGAAATACTTTAAATACATATAATAAAATAATGACACTGACTCAACCAATAACAGTTCACGATAACCAGAAGTAGGTACTCAAAGTACTAATATCTAGAAACATATTGTATGTACACAATAGCAGAATCTAAGTCATTATCGTTAAAAAATCCTCGTGGTATCATTTGCCAATCATGAAAAATATAAAATTTTGGGGTATTGTTACAAATAGGTGATGTGAAGTTCGCATTGCACCGGCTTGATTGCCTGGCTCGATTCAGAGGGATTGAGTTACAAAATTGAACTTTATTGCATATTGAATAAACGCCTAGATAGTCTCATAGTACAATGAAACCGCAATAGTTTATCAATCTGTAATGATGATAATAGGTATTTAGCTATATATAACGATTCTGCTATCAGATGGTTTCAAAATCAAGAGTCATTTATTCAAGTAAGACTAAGTGCTAGCATTTTTGTACACCATAAAGATACCCGCCCAAAAACCACTTCCTAGTGTTGTAGCTGGGATACGAAGACTACTGAAAAGTTGGGTCGTTATGCTTATGAAAAAACATGAAAATTCAATATCTATGTATAAAGTCCTTATTCCTAAAAATTGATTGAGTCAGGCGTTACTTTGCGGAAATCCATTTTAATTTAAAATTGAAAACAATATATATATTCCTGTAAAACCCAAAAAAAAACACCTAAACACATTATCAAAGTCCATAAAAAAACGTAGTTCATCAAGCATGCACCTAACTAAACCCAGCCGTTCCAACGGTTTTGAGGTCCGAGAATTTTATTACAAAGGGTACCCCAGACTGTACCCAAATGAAGTTTGTGTGAGTTGCGGGCGTGGCCATAATGTGAGGGTCGTTTACCGGTGGCCCTTAATTAATTCTAAGAGAACCGCTTTCAAGATGGCAGAGCCAGTTCCAAATGGAATTCTGTGACGTACAGACGAATTGTATTTGCGGATTCGTGTACTTTGGGACTTCAATTAAGCTTTGATTGTATTATCGTGATGGAAGATATTGTTTAGTTGTACATAATTAAACTAAATAATCATCATGATTATCTTGAACTTAGCCGCACGGGTCGACCTTACAAGGTTAAGCAACGCTTGCCGATTTTGGTCTGTGGATAGGTGACCATCTTAACATAACGAGACTTCGCCGTGACTCGGAAAACACGTTAAGCCGTTGGTCCCGGCTGTCATTTGGAGATCTTTCGTAGTCCTTACGAACTGTCAGAAGCCAGAAAATCTGACACCAGTTCTTGCCAAGAAGTACCGTGTTCCCCAGTTAATGGGTTGTGAAGGTCTGGTAGGCAGCCGCTTCACGTAAAATACTGGTATTCAGCTGAATCCAGCTTAACTGGGAGCCGACCCGAATATAGTTGGGAAAAGGCTAGGCAGATGACGATTATCTTGAACTTATCACAATTAATTCAGAGTTACTGTAACATGACTTATTCCGTAGTTATTAGTCGACATTTCATTTCGCTTTCTAGCCTATATATTAATAAGCTAACTCACAGAACATCCATGCTTTGTTTGTTCCTCTATAACCATCCACATTCATAGTCAAAACTTTCCTCACGCGATGTCATTCCTCCGCATCGAATACCCATCAGCATTATAACCAATTTCAACGATCCATATTGGTCTTCCTCTACTCTTTAAGGCCAGGCAGTATCATTTTTTATTCATAAGACTGTCCTCCTCGCCATCATATTCTAGCACTTGCTTTATGTACTTTAGATTAATTCGTTTTAGTTGTAGTCAGGAAGCAATGGAAGAAGTTTTCCATTGCTTCCCGATACCGTCATGCTATGACTTACTTCCCAACTAAGGTAATTTCTAACGAAACAAGCATAGCTCTAATTTCGCACTCTAGGGCATCAAACAAATTATCTAGACTACTGGGACTAGAAACTGCTCTATCGCAAATGCTGCAGCGACTATCATCAATCATTCAAATATTGCCGTTTGGGATTTGCATCCAGCTAGAATTGGAAGCCGATCACAGTTACCCGTATAGACAGGTTGAAAGCAAAGCGAACTGACTACTTACTCGTAGCTACTTCACTGGCCTCAGCAATTAGTCAGTTCATATGCACAACATAACTCCTGAAACTCATTTGAAACTAAATTACAAATAGCAACTTCTGTGAAACGGTAGCAAAAAGTCAAAAGTCAAATAAAACTTGTGTGGGCGGATTTTATAGTGCGGTATGGTGTGTATGTTATGGCCATACTATAAAATCCACCTATGTTATTAAGCTAATGTTGTGTAGAACAACATACAAATGGAAATTAACGTCCGTAATTTTATCATGAAAGTTTTAATGTCTCAGAATAGCCAATTATTTTCTACTAAACAGCTTCAATTTTCATGATCAAGAATATTTGTTAAAAATAGCTGCATTCATGCACTTTTCGAAGTGTTTATGTGTACCCGAATAGAGCAGAGGCCTTAGTACGAGTTTTAAAACGTACTCATACCGTTAACTAACGTTCACTTGTATCAACTAGCACAGATAAAAAAAAAACAAAAAGTACCTACAAAATAACTTTAATTTCGGAACTCGGTGTTTGTGGTTGCTTTTTCGTTTTTTGAACACCGCCTTCCAAAATTAAAGTTGCTTAGTACTTTTTGGTTTTTATTGTGTAGAAGTCGGTTGTATTTTTTTGTAAAAAGATTTTTATTTTTCACTTTTTAGTGGTACACCCCCTCTAAACATACCAATCACATTGGTGTAAACAATAAACAAACATGCGATTTCAGCAATCCCGAAAGATTTGTTATCATTTTGAAGAGGATGTAATAAAATTCTTCTTCTCTTGAATCAACGTTTTTATTGAGTGAGATGCGTAGAAATTACGTCTATGAAAATTATGTTGTAACGGCGGCCGGCCGGCCGGCCTCAGTCGCCAACGCCGATGTCCCCGCGCCCACCGCTCCCCGCTGATAGTGATGTGCCGCGCGCATCTTCTCGGTACGGTTTATAATGCAGGGTGCACATGATGGCGTGCACATAGTCCGCGGCGTTGAAGCTATTTCAACAGCTATGGTGTCGTGGGCAATCGACACATTTTGTGAACGGCCCGTTTCATAAGGCCTTTTTTGGTATGGACGTCCGCAACCCGAACAATTTATTGAAGAGTTCCGTTTCCGATCATCTCTGTTCTTCATCGTATCTTCATCAAACTAGAAAGGGACCACGTTGAAATATTAGATGCTCTTCCAAACCATCGTACGATTTTGTTTTTTTTTTCATTTTACATCGACAAGAGGGAATGAGGACGTCGTCAATGTAAACTAAGCCACGCATTATAAGGGATAACTCAAATACTAGTCGTCAGATGCCAATCAAATTTAAACGGAACCACACGACAAGCACCAGCTTTCGAACATAAAAATAATCATCAAAACCGGTAGGTACACCCAGACACAAAAAAAAAATACAGTCGAATTGAGAACCCCCTCCTTTTTTGAAAGTCGGTTGAAAAAGATGTTTTCCGATATCATCAACAGACGGCGCTTACCAAGTTTCAACACAAATTGACATAGGTAATACACATAATGCAATCGACTACGTTTATAAACCCGCACTAAGGCCACTGATTTTAAAGTTACATACTGTAGTAACATGCATGTGTTTCCTACGCTGTAGCAGTTCTAAATCTGCATGCATTTATATAACTATACACTCGCCACATGTATTCTAGGCTTTATATTTAAAGTAGAACCTCCTAAGCAAACACAGTACACGTTCTTATCTTACGGCCGGTCGAGCAAGCGGTTACACTAATAAATTACTTTGCACAATCTTCTACAGCGGTTGGGGAGACAAACGTTTAGAGCGCGGTCGTCTCGAGACCTACTAAGTGTGTTTATGTTTGTTCTCTGTCTTCTGTTGGGAGAACATGACACGGTTTGACACTAAAAGGATGCTGGTACAGCTGTTTTTGTCGTCTACTTTAGTTATTGGCCAGTTTAATTAAGACTTGAGTGTGCGGCTTCCGGGAATTACTCGTTTAAAACCAGTCGTAAGTTTTGGTCGAGTTTCTTGACATTTTATTTGTCAATCGACGAACAATCAAATCGTTATGGACTATATATGTGTCCCAGACCTTATTTATTTTCTCAATAACAATATATGTATGTGATAGATTAGTGTTAGTATGTACCTACCTTTATCATTACGCATACCTGCTAGTTTGGGCAGACAGCATTTTTTTTTGTATAATAGAAATAAGTCAACGCATTCATACTCGATAAGTCATTAGCTAACATTTTAATTAGCTCTGAAAATCTTCTAAAACCAAAAACATATACAGGCAAGCAATTCTCGTTCAAGTTCTTTTTTACTGATTATCTGTTAAGAATGCAAAGTACGAGAATTGTGCGCCTGATTCAAAGCTCTTTCAAATTACAATATACAATGTCGAATCAAGCCCTTATGTATGGTAACTATCAATACCTACATGTAATACAAAATTTGCAATGTGAACCGCCTGTAATATCCGACGATATTATTACTAGGTTACCAGAATATCATTGTTGCATCCAATATATGCATATAACTTGGCTTGTTGAACATTTACCTTCTCATGTCGGCTTGCTTCAAATCTTCACAAAAATACGAATAGAAATCAAATCGATTGACCCATTTACAATACCTATTGAAATTTAAAGCTATTTTGGCCTCTTATTTTATTTTGTTGTTCAATACATTTATACAACTATCTGAGCGAGTCATACATAAACATTTATTATAACAATGCTGTATACCTAAGAATTCATTGAATCTTAATCTACATATCTTGACTCAAACAAGAAGCTAGGTTGAAAGTAAGTTTGAAGACGAGAAGCCTATGGTGTCAGGTGATGCGCTGGTAAACCTTAGCTAAAAAAAGTTTTTCAGTACCGCATTTAACAATAGACAGACGAATTTACCTCAAGCTTGGCCCATTAGCCGCATATTTGTGAGTTTCTGAACTGAATTTTTGTGTTAAAAACGTGTCAAAACCTACTTAACGCGATCTTTTGACAGGTTTTCAGTCTACAGTAGAGTTTGACAAAAACTCAACTTGAAATCCTTAATACAGTAATAGAAATAGGGTAAGTATACACTATAAATTCGATGCGGTACCTACATAACTCATTGAAATTGGCCTGACAAAGTTCTGACGTAGGTATATAAGGATGTTTTCACTCCAGAAATGCGCAAGGTAGCTAGGCGGTGGACGAGAAAATATCCGCCAGTAGTGTCACTTAATGTACTTAAGGAGGGTGACCTCGTGGCTAAAGAATAACAGCCGCTCAGCTCGATCTTCAAGGTTAAGCAACGCTTGCGAAGGTTGGTCTGTAGATGGGTCATCGTCTTAACATACAGAGTTTCCTCCGTGCCTCGACAAAGCACGTTAAGCCGTTGGTCCCGGCTGTCATTTGTAGATCTTTGGAAGCCGACCCTAATATAGCTGGGAAAAGGCTAGGCAGATGATGGTGTCACTTAATGTATTTAGCTTGGCTTAGCTCAGCTCTAGCAGAATGCCTAGCGGAGCTAGGTAATTGCACATACAAAATAGGGAAATGTGAGCGAGAAATGTCTGCAAGCGACGTTTGAGGACAGCATAGCTGAAACGTGTCCTCTCTGGAAAGTCAGATTGATTGGATCCGAACGCTAAAGTGACATGAAATATTTGCTTTGTGCCTTTGTATAGTGAACCATTTCAAAAGAATCGTTTTATTGTGTTCGCGTACCGTTTAATTGCGAAAACGTTACGGTGCAAATTAGCAACGGTAAAATCACCAACCTCTTGAGAGCAATAACTGACGCTCAAATGCTTAGTACAATCCACGAGAAAACATTAAACATTTGTTAAAATCATGAGCCAATTGCAAAACAACACAATTATTTAATTATATCAATGTACAGAGTTTTATGTTATCCTGGTTTGTTTTAAATACCGATTTCGTTCACTTTGATTTTAACATCAAATGCTAACAGCGAAACTTTATAATATAGGTAAGTTAATTTCCGTCGCAACTTTTAAATCTTTTAGGACAATTATTTACTGCCTGTAATCATTATGTTATTACATTTATTATGGATGTAAGCAAAGTGCTTGACACTACATTTAGTTTTAATTTGCCACGTAAAGGCTATTCAGTTTAAACTCCTTTAATCTATGGAGCGGGTTGTCATATTGACTGAATGACGTCCATGAAAGATGGAAGTTATTTTAAACACATGAAAATAATATTATAATTTAATTGATAAGAATCGGTGAAGCAATAGCTTTAAATGTTGTTTCTCTATTTCAGGTGAGTTTGTGTTTGATTATTAATGTAAAAGTCGGTATACCTATGTAAAAGTGTAATGTTTTGTTTATACAATAAACTCGTTCTCTATTTCAGAGCAACAATTTTGGTTATAGTTTTACTATTCACCACATCCAAGGATAAATAATACAACTTATTATAAAACAACATTTCTACAGCTATTTCCTGGAATAATGGAAAAATTAAAATTCGAGTTCATGGTGAAAGCCACTGAAGACATGAAAACAAATGTTATTTGTGTAACGACCATCACGGACCTAGATGGTCGGACTTTTGCGATTCCAGATAAGTTACAACCTGCAAGACTACATGAAGAAATAGTACAGACTCAAATCTATCATAAAATAAAGACTACATTACAAAAACGACACGAGAAACGACAGGTTTGGATATCCATGAAACCGGAGGTAATGACAGTTTATTGTGATGAAGAAGGAAATAAACAATTTAAGGGATACCTATTGGAAGAGAAAACAGTACCACAAACTTCAACAACAGGAATTACAGAAGAATCACTAGCAATAATCATGGAAAAGTTTTCCGAAATAAAGAAAGATCCATCAGAACCCCTTAATTTGGGAAGAATCGCAGAAAAATTTGTAATAGAAAAATTCAACAGCAAAATTACCAATGTGTCCCAGTGGATGACTATCTTCGAAGCGGAATGCGTACGTATAGGAATAGAGAATAAAAAAAAAATTGAAATTTTTAGGTTATTTATAGAAGATTCTTGTTTAGACTGGTATAACTCCATGCTAATAAAGCATACAATAAATTCGGAATGGGAAATGTGGAAAAAAATCTTCTGTGATACATATGCGGATAAGGGTTGGTCACCAGTCAGGTATGCAATGTTATATAAATACAGACAAGGCTCATTATTGGAGTATGCGTTAAAAAAAGAGAGACTACTATTAGAAATAAATAAGTCTATAGATAAACTCACTCTGATTAATCTGATTGCCACTGGGTTACCAAATTTTATTGCGGATAAAATTGATAAGAATAGTTTAAAGGAAACGGAAGACCTATTTAATAATATAAGAAGCTTAGAGCATATGGTAAACAAAAAATCATTTGATAAACAGATAGGATCTTCCGAAATAAAAATTAAAGAGAAAACTGTGAAACCATTCCTTAGTGCTTGTACAATTTGTGAAAAGGAGAATAAAGGTATACGTTACCATCCAGAATCCCTATGCTGGTTTAAAATTAAAAATAATGATAGGCAGAAAAGATATCAAATAAGGAGTGTTAACAATTCAGAATTGGAGACAGAACTAAATGAAATTAACCCAAAAAACTAATAGTGCCGCCATTAATAAAAATTAAGCTATTAATAAATGACACGTTAGAAACCAAAGGAATCTATGATTCAAGATCTAACGTGTCCTTAATAAATTCAAGGTTATTATCTTTTAAGAAATTACCTACATATAATAATAGTCCAGGTTTAAAAACAATTAATGGCGTACAAAAATCTATAGGAATGGTAAACATAAAAATCAAAATATTTGAAATTGAAAAACATGTAAACGTTTTTGTTATAGATGACAACAACTTCGACTATGATTTCTTAGTGGGATTAGACTGTATACAAAAATTTCATTTGACTCAAGATGATAATTTAAATATCACCCAAAATATCCTAAACAATAATAATAAGGAAAAGAAACCTATACACATTAAAGTAATTCCTGACAGATCAGGTGGTGATATAGGAAAAAAACAAGATACATATTATAAAAAAAGAGATTTGGATATTACAAAGACAAATAAAGAAGATATTATCAATAATGAGTATAAAATAAACTTTAATGAAAATATAACAGTCGAAAATTTTGATATTTCAGTAAATACTTTGGATCTGCAACAAAAATCTGCTATTGATGAATTGATATGCAAATATAATTCCATTTTCGCTAAAGACAAATATGATATAGGAACCGTAAAAGGGTATGAAGCCCACATTGATTTGTAAATAGATAAATACTGTAGTAAAAGACCGTATAGGTGCAGTATTGAGGATATGAAAGAAATTGAACTTCAAATATCAAGATTATTAGAAAACGATTTGATTGAGGAGTCATATAGCCCTTTCGCTGCTCCAGTAACTCTAGCATTTAAAAAAGAAGATCAAGGCTTTGTATAGATTTTCGCGAACTGAATAAAATTGTAGTCCCCCAATCGCAACCTTTTCCGCTAATCGAGGATTTAATGGTTAAAACAAGGAAATGTAATTTTTTTTCAACATTTGACGTTAACTCTGCGTTCTGGTCCATACCCCTTAAAATTGAAGACAGACATAAAACTGCATTTGTTACTCAGGAAGCACACTTCCAATGGACTTGTTTACCTTTTGGTTTAAAAACCGCGCCCGCCATTTTTCAAAGAATTTTGAGTAGCATTATAAGAAAACATAAATTGTCAGATTTTACTGTCAATTACATAGACGATATTTTAGTATTTTCTGAAACATTCGAAAACCACATTGAACACTTATCAATGTTATTGGAAGCAATCTTAAAAGAAGGTTTTAAATTAAAATTCACGAAATGTAATTTTGCACAAGACTCGGTAAAATATCTAGGACACATAATAAGAAACAATACTGTCACTCCACTAAAAGATAATTTGATTGCTATAAAAGAATTTCCAATTCCAAAAACACAAAAAAATGTCCGTCAATTTTTAGGAAAAATTAATTTCTATGGAAAATATGTGCCAAATATTTCAATAATATTGGATCCACTACATAATTTGTTAAGAAAAGGAGAAAAATTCGTTTGGTCCGATAAATGTCAAGAATCTTTTGATACTATAAAAAAATTACTTTGCTCAAAACCTATTCTAGCCATCTTTGATCCAGACTTACTAATACATATATATACAGACGCTAGCATACAAGGTATAGGTGCGATTTTAAAACAAATTCAACCCAACGGTGATGAAAAGCCTTGCGCATATTTTTCTAGGAAACTAAACAACTCCCAAAAAAAGAAAAAAGCCATATATCTTGAGTGTTTGGCGATAAGAGAAGCAGTAAAATACTGGCAACACTGGCTTATAGGAAAAACATTCACGGTTTTCACAGATCACAAACCTTTGGAAAAAATGAATATCAAAGCCAGAACGGACGAAGAACTGGGAGATTTAACATATTATTTGTCGCAGTTCAACTTTAAAGTAATATATTCTCCAGGTAAATATAATATAGAGGCAGATACTTTAAGCAGAAACCCTGTGTTAGAATCTGATGAAAATCAAGATAGTTGTTTAAAAGTAGTGAATTTTGTTAAATTACAAGACATATTAAATGATCAAGATAAAAATGAAAATATAAAACAAAATAAAAGTAAGCTTATTTTCAAAAATAATATATATTATAAAAAAACAGGTAAAAATAAAAAAATTGTACTGACTGAGGAGTTAAGTAAAAATATTATAAAACATGTACATCATTACTACTGTCATATAGGAAGGACACAAATGGAAAAAAAAATAAAACCCTTTTACTACGCTAAAAATTTAACTGACAATATAAAATTTTTATGCGAAAACTGCGATGTCTGTATAAAAAATAAATCAAGAGGGAAAAACAAGTTTGGACTAATGTCTCACTTAGGTCCCGCTACCTACCCGTTCGAAATAGTGTCTATAGACACCATAGGGGGATTTGGTGGTGCTCGTTCAACCAAAACATATTTACATCTTCTAGTAGATCACTTCACTCGTTACGCCTATATTTTGACATCCAAAACCCAGAGTGCAAATGATTTTATAAAACTTGTCCAAAAAGTAACACAAGATTATAAAATTCAATTGATTCTATCAGACCAATATCCAGGCATAAATTCAAAAGATTTTAAATTTTTTTTAGAAAACGAAGATATACCTGTAATATTCACAGCCGTAAATGCGCCATTTTCAAACGGATTAAATGAAAGATTAAACCAAACGTTGGTTAATAAAATTCGTTGTAAGATTAATGAAAGGAGAGATAAAGTCGCTTGGACAACTATTGCTCATGAATGTACTGAAAAATATAACGAAACTGAACACAGTGTAACAGGGTTCTCCCCGAAATATTTATTAGAGGGAAAAAATATTGACATTCTACCAGATGAACTGAAACAAAATATATCACAGAATCATCTATTACGAGACCGTAAAATTGCCTTGGAAAACAGTATACATTCACATAATTATAACAAACAAAGATTTGATAAAAACAGAAAACATTACGAATTAAAAGTCGGAGATTCTGTATATGTTGAAAACGGAAATCGATTAAATCGAAAAAAACTAGACGAATTGAAAATAGGACCGTATCAAATTGTAGAAAAAATATCCAATACAATTTACAAAGTAAACACGGGTCACAAAAAAATAGAATCTAATCTCTTTCATATTACAAAACTAATACCGATAGTAGAGTTAGAGTAAAAAAAAAATGTATATTTTTTTTTTATTAAAAGGGGGGGGGGGGGAGATGTAAGCAAAGTGCTTGACACTACATTTAGTTTTAATTTGCCACGTAAAGGCTATTCAGTTTAAACTCCTTTAATCTATGGAGCGGGTTGTCATATTGACTGAATGACGTCCATGAAAGATGGAAGTTATTTTAAACACATGAAAATAATATTATAATTTAATTGATAAGAATCGGTGAAGCAATAGCTTTAAATGTTGTTTCTCTATTTCAGGTGAGTTTGTGTTTGATTATTAATGTAAAAGTCGGTATACCTATGTAAAAGTGTAATGTTTTGTTTATACAATAAACTCGTTCTCTATTTCAGAGCAACAATTTTGGTTATAGTTTTACTATTCACCACATCCAAGGATAAATAATACAACTTATTATATGGATAATACAAGTTTAAAAGCGCTGATCAAATGAATTTTAAGTTGTTCAAATCTTATAAAAAGGGATTACAGTCAATCTGCTTAGCCTTTTCCCAAGTATTTTGAGGTCCCAGTCAGTACCTTACATGGAACGACTGCCTATCTAAAATTCACAACCTGGGTCCCTTCTCCCCATCCCCCTTTGAAAGACTGGTGTCAGATTTTTAATCATAATAATCTTTTATTTGCATAAAATGTGGAAGGTACTGATGTTAAAAAGTAAATTGAGTGCATAAACACATTCCGCCATATAGTGATGACATGCAAATATTTTAGTTAAAGTGTTTTAGTAACATTAAAATATAGTTACACAAAATTGCAGTACTTATAGAAACTAATTCATCAGTGTTATAGACTTATAAAATAACAATAGAATCACAAAATATTACAGTAGTAGGTATGTTTAAAAATGAAAAGGTTGTAAGGACGCAATATTAAAAAAATGACTTCAATGCATTCCTGAAATGATATGATGAACATGTTTTTCTATTGAGAAATTCACCGACTTCTTCTGACTTCCCGTAAAAGCTGTCAAAGATGCACAAATGACAACCCGGGCCACAAGCTTAACGCGCTCGTGGATAGAGAAAAAGAGCCATCTTTATTTGACGTTAATTTGGTTGTAAAACTCAGTCAGTAAATCAAGATCTTATCAATTAGTGACCCCGCTGTTCCCACCGCCATATTGTTCCGGCTCGTCTGTTTTGCTGGTCCGTTGAATTGACCGGAAAGGTTAGTGACAACACTATTTATACGGATCCATTTACATACTTCGGGAAGGCCCTAGTTAATCCGCCTATCTTTATACGCTAACGTTTAATCCAAAGAAACCTGGGACAGTCGTACAGTCTTAGCGTAAAACTATCAAGTTAATCAATAAAGTTTATAAAGATAAGATAATTCACATCGTTTGGGATATTGATATCCCACTTAGGAAAGTCTTATACACTAATTACGAAACTAATTTAAACGATGAGTATCAACTACTAAGGCGCCAGTGACGCGGTGGATTGACTATTGGCGTTTGATTTACTTAAATGTTTAGTATCCTGGTACAACCAACCTTGAGGAGCTCGTGGCTAAAGAATAACAGCCGCATAGGTCGATCTTCAAGGTTAAGCAACGCTTACCAAGGTTGGTCTGTGGATGGGTGACCATCTTAACATACCGAGTTTCCTCCGTGCCTCGGAAGGCACGCTAAGCCGTTGGTCCTGGCTGTCATTTGTAGATCTTTGGCAGTCGTTATGGATTGCCAGAAAATCTGACACCAGTCTTGCCAAGAACTACCGTATTCCCCGGTTATTAGGTTGTGGAGGTCTGGTAGGCAGCCGCTCCACATTAAAGTGGTATTCAGCTGAATCCGGTATGACTGGAAGCCGACCCCAATATAGTTGGGAAAAGGCTATGACAAGACAATGACCGCACATTAGGATAGCACTTTGACCTTTAACTTAGCGCAGTACGGAGTTTCGTTAAAAAAACTTGTGATTGAAATTGGTAAACATAGGTAGTAATTGACTATCAGAATCGAAACTATTATCTTTCTGCCCTTGTTCCATAATATTTCGGTGCAACACGTGTTTTTTTTTCTATTCCCTCAGGCAACCGCCAGGGAATTAAGGAAAACTAGGTCTATAAGATTACCAAGTATAGGTTGATAGAAGATACCAATTCTTTATTAACCAATAGTACATAGACACAGATTAATGATAATGGTGGTAGATAATCGGTTTGTGCAGACATGATACTTTTTAGGTGACAAAAATCTCCAACTTACACTCAGCCAGCCAGCCCGAACATAGTATAAAGAGGGGAAGTAGGTTATCTCCGGCCTAATTCGCGATATAATTGCCTACTGTCTTAGGGTTGTCACTTTAACACATCTCTGTATAACTAATTCAGTGATCATTAGTCAATAAAGTTCAACAATGGTTTAATTTTACAACTGTAAGTACTTACCTACCTACTTAGTTACTATACCTACAATACTGAGAAATCGGCATAACTAAACGTAAACAAAGCAATAGCGGCAAATCAATTGATAGATCAAAAGTACCTACCTAATATATTCTAGTAGGAAATTAGGCCTACCTACCTACTTTCTCTGTGTGATAGAAAACTAATAAAAGTAAGTAGGTATCTCATCATCAAGTAAAAATTATATGCTAGAATAAGTGACTACCTTACCTTTCCTGTTCATTAGGTAATCTGAACAGAGATAATTCTGGAATCGATGAATTATTAAGACACCCAAACACACAGCAATACGTTCTCCTGCGACTGTCAGACATTTTTTATTTATTTAGCGGTGACGCGCGAACCTCGTGCAGTGTTAGCCCCGACTGGCGTACTGAGAAACGGGTCGAGACTTGTTAAAGTGTGCGTGCGTCGACGCATAGATACTATGGCGCACACATACAAGCCGCGCGCGGTGCGTTTGTATGAAGATAAACTACTACCCCTGTTTATACTATGGCCCGAAGCATGTGTTCGAGCCTATATAAACCAACGCCTAGCCTGGCCAGGGGCTCATGCTCATTCCCGTATCCGGCGCGCACTCAACCTACTTATTCCATTTGATTTTGTTCAGTTGATTAAATTTATTATTTTTGTGGTTTAAATTATTTAATTCCAATTTCTAAAATGTATAACCTAAATTATAAACCCTGCCTCTTAAACTAGGAGACCTGTATCTTAAGTGACAGTGTTTGGCCAAAAAGTTATGTTGGTCCAATAAGAATGAAAGTGTTTCGGTCTACCAAACACAAAATGTTAAATTAAACATATTAAGATTTCATGTGAGAGCATATTAGGTCTGTGTGGTGGTATTGGAAAGTGGTCTAAGGTGGGTGGGTGTGGTGGGACGTGTGGGTCAGTGTGTTTGTGTGCGCGTGCATTTTTATGAGTGGAGGTGAGCTATATGGTACCGATTGTTACGTCATTATTTAATTACGAACGTTTTTACCACAGGTGCTGTCATCGTGCGGTCCGATGTCGGTGTCGTTCTTCACCGTGGTCGTCTTCTTCGGCTCGTTCTACCTCATCAACCTTATGCTGGCCGTCGTCGCGCTCAGCTATGAAGAGGAGTCGCAGATAACGCAAGAAGTAAGCCTTTTAACAGGTTAAGAACATCCACAGCAATGACTTATCACTCGTTGTGATAAGGCATACAGAAGCAAACAGAGCATTTACCATCATCAGTAGAGAGAGCCATTGAATCTACTTATTATTCTTTATTACATAAATAACATAGGTACATAATTTTCCGTCCACATACCACGTTATGTCACGTCTATATTTCCTAAGTTTCACGCAGCAGACAGCAGAGTCTTGTTTAAACTATTAAGTATAGTCTCCCAACAAATTTCAGGTATCCAGGTTTAAAGAGAGCGAAGCTCATATCGTTCAGCACACCTTGCGCCCTACGACCCCATTTTTCCTTCTGGATGCGAAATCATCAAATGACGCTCTGGGCGGAGCGGAAGGGAGTGTCAGACTACTTTACTGAATAAAACCCACCCGTGATCCTTCTTGTGCCCTTTGCGTTCCAGGGCCGCGGTGACTCTTTCGAACAAATTCCGCAACCCTAACAGGCACTGACTCTATGGGGCCCCGTCTTCCTTGCTGACAGCTCTTTGAGGAACACAACGCGCCGTCGACCTGGGTCTGGTTGCCATATCGGTTGGCGAGCCACCCTTAGCTTGCCGTTCGCAGGTCCGGCCCTACGACCCCAGAGATACGCACACAAGTGTACTCGCAGAATGTGGCAAATAATTATCATTGCCTTTTAGCTACTTTTCTCTTCTTCTCTATTAACTTTCTCTATGGTCTCTCCTAGGAAAGAAAGAAAGACCTGAACGAGCACCGCGACGACTCGACGTTCAGCTTCGACCCCACCTCGCTGGCGGTGCGGACGCTGGCCAAAGACTCGCGCAAGCGCATAGACGCGCGCAAGGGGCTGCTGCTGGCCTCGTACTCACGCAAGCGCACTAGGAGACGTAAGCGTGGCCGGAGTGCTATTCATCATGCTGCTGCTGTCGCTGCTGTTGCTGAGTAAGTAGATCTTGTTTGATGATATTTGCATCTTCTTGTCCCGACACAATTAATCATCATCTGCCTAGCCTTTTCCCAACAATATTTGGGTCGGATCCCAGATAAGCCGGATTCAGCTAAATACCAGTATTTTACGTGGAGCAGCTACCTACCAGACTTCCACAACCCATTAACTGGGGGGACAAGGTACTACTTGAGGAGGTGAAGAACAAAACCTCACTTTTCCGTTTAAAATAAAAATGTTTTTTTTTAGTGGATGTGCAAAATGATGTTAAATTGAATAGAGCAAATAAGTAAAACCTTGTCAAAAACACCTCTTTTCTTATATAAATTTTCATTTGAAATAGAGAGTTTCGAACAAAACCACACTTTATACCTTAAAAAAATCAGTCTCCCTTGATTATTTTCAAAAGCTCACTTTATTGGAGTAAAATTCAATGGTATCACTGAGACTTCATCAAAACCACGTAAAAACGTTGAGTTTAGAATAAAGGTGTTAAACTTCTAATGCATAGTCTTTTTGCTAAATAATTTATGTTAGTTTTATTTGTCATAAGTGTGGCAACATTTATTCAGTTAATTGACGTTTCAAGTTGTCAAAACTATCAAGTTGTCAAAGTTTTTCGGATTATAACTTTTTGTATTCGATGGTTTATCTAATAGTGATAAAGTGCGGTTTTTACTGTTATTTTGGAAGGACTTTAGAATAACGGTTGTGAAAATTTGTACTTTTGAGGCGGGGGGAGGGGGGAGGGAGGGGATGAGATCCCATCCCAGTAAAAATGAAGTTTAGGAAATGCATAGTTTTTTTTTAAATAATTTTCAAAAATGTCATTTTGAGGTTATATTTGAAAGAAGAAAGAAAGAAAGAAAAACTGTTTATTTGCGCCAAGCATGACGCACACCAAATAATTTAAAATAGGTACAGCTTAAAACTAAAAAAAAAAATAGTAGTTAAAACTTGGGAAGGTATGCGTCACATTTGCGCAAAACGGCTGTCGCTCAGCATAATGCTAAGACTCTTGTACGAGACTGAGTCTAAGCGCTGATTTTCAGCGACAGCCGGCACCGACAAAATGACTTCTGCTGGAGCAGCCTATCAGGTCCTTAAAGTGCGCCTAGACAGAACAGCAGTGGCAGAGTGCAAAATTAAATACAGTAAATAAATAGCGTATTTTTTTGATACTATTTACCTGATTTAAAGGTGAATAACTGCTTTCCCCTCTGTCCTATGGCCCTAGTCGCCGGAAGACCAGTCGACGGAGCCCCGCTTCGCGGGGCTCCTACTTCTGAGTGGTTTAAAAAAAAATAACCGCGAAGGAGATGGCGGGGTCTGTGTTCGCTCGCTTCGCTCGCTCACTAGACCCCGCCATCTCCTTCTAACCTAAATCTATCCAAGTCGGGGTGCCCCTAAGTCCCATCATCGAAACGCGAGTAAGAATTTAGATACTGATTTGGTGATAATCAAAATGATGAGTGATTTTGTCATAAGGCTTAAATTGTGCAGCAACCAGTAAAAAAATTAAGAATAAAAAAAAATTAAAAAAATAAAAATAAAATAAGAATAAAAAAAAAGTAAAATAAGAAAAGATAAGAAAATAAGTGATTAAAATAAGAATATGCCAAAGCTCGTACAGTCATGAGAACAAAAATATATTTTTTTAAAGTAAGGTTATCTTTTCAGTCATTTTCAAAACCACACCTTTTTTTTTGGTAAATATCATAACCTCGCTTTTCCAGAAGTCTTTATCAAAACCACACTTTTCCAAAAATGTTTAATCAAAACCTCACATTTCCAAATTTAATTTCAAAATCTTGGCTAAGATTCTTATAATTTTTATCAGTCATTTGGTACATCAGATTGACTGAAACACTACTTTAAATGACACAACTAAAACAAAATGCAGATGTTGTAGTCAGTTAGTTATTTACATTTTACTGTTTTCTCCAAAATCAGAAAAAGTGGAAAACTGAGGTTTTGTTCTTCACCTCCTCACTTGGCAAGACTGGTGTCAGATTTTCTGGCTTCTGACAATCCGTGACGACTATCAACGATCTCCAAATGACAGCCGGGACCAACGTTCGAGGCACGGAGAAGTCTCGTTATGTTAAGATGTCACCCATCCACAGACCAACCTCAGCAAGCGTTGCTTAACCTCGAAGATCGACCCGTGCGGCTGTTATAAAACAACAATAATTTAGAAAAAAAAAATCTATACCTGTACCACAGATAATATAATACTACAGTACCTGTACCCATACATCTATATCTATATCTATCTTCTATCTATACTTATAATAAATCTGTAGAGAGGTCAATTCTGTACAGGGAATATATTTTCAAAATAACTATCAGGGGGCGATTAGTGATCGATACTGGTGCCAAAAATGCAATCAGTAAAATTTTTGTCTGTCTGTCTGTCTATCTGTCTGTGTGTCTGTATGTTCTTTATAGAAACAAAAACTACTCGACCGATTTTAACGAAACTTGGTGCAATTATTCTTCATACTCCTGGGCAGGTTATACTATACTTTTCATCACGCTACAATTAATAGGAGCAGAGCAGTGAAGGAAAATGTTGGGAAAACGGGAGAAGTTACTCCATTTATTAAGCTTCCGTCGCGTGTGTAGCCTTAATGGTTAAAGTTACATAGAAATCATGTATGACGGAAATGTTCTACATAAAATTATCTAAAAAATATCCCACAACAGCATATGTCTATCTTTTATGGTTGACTCACAATAACACGTGTAACTCCCGATAGCTTAGCAGTTCGGAGCTTTCTGATTATATTTGTTTACTCTTACGTTTATAATACTCTCACTCATCCCTAATTTAAAAAAGTTAACATTATTACCTATTCAATAAAAAAAAAATCATAGAAATCGGTATAGAAACACCAAACTTATACATTAATACGCCATCCCGCCGCGCGCCGTCGCGCTTTAATACTGAATCATGCTGTAAGATGTTATTGTGATTATTTTTGTGTAACTTTTGTTGCTATTTTATAAAATAGGTACTTATTAGTTATTTTGGTAATGTTTAAATATTCGTTCAAATTACAAATTATTAATAGTTTCAATCACAGTTTCAATTTTATTTCTTTTTAGGTGAAGTAGTAGTGGAAGTAGGAGCATAGATTTTTATATACCGATAGGTTAGTTTTGGCTAATTTATGTTCTGTTTTTTAGGTAGGTAAAAGCGTAGATACTTTTATAAATTAGTAGTTATTTTATTAATTAGTTATACTTATACGTATACGGTATTTATTTTTAAGTGAAGTAGGTATAGGTTACTATAATATAATTTTGCACAGGCATTTCAGCTTTACTTTCATTTCTTTTTTTGTTGTAAGTTGTAGATATTTCACACACACATAGTGATCTATCAACGCACAGTCCAAACCACTGAACGGATCGGGCTGAAATTTGGCATGCAGGTAAGTAGATGTTATGGCGTAGGCATCCGCTAAGAAAGGATTTTGATTAATTCTACCCCCAAGGGGATAAAATAGGAGATGAACGTTTGTATGAAACTTTGTCAATTTTAAACCGATCGGGCTGAGAGTTTCAAAATCGGGGGTAAAGTAACTATTCCACGCGGACGAAGTCGCTGGCAGAAGCTAGTGGTAAATAATTTCTTTTAAAAAAGTAAACAGATTCTTTTTAGTTACCTACCAAACTATCCTGTCATTTTCCAACTACCGAGTTATTTATTTGCGCCTCAAGTTCGGACGTTCAAGTTCCGAAGTTTCGACGCTCATAACTTGCATATCAATATTTTTTACTGGGATTACATATATCAGGGATTTTTGAACGTACATACACCGGCTTGAAAGTAATCGCCATTAAATACATGACTGTACACTGACATGTAAAATACTAGTATTCAACTGAATTCAGTTTGACTGGGAGCCCAATATAGTTGGGAAAAGGCTAGGCAAATTACGATGAATTAGTGCCTGACATTAGTATTCAACTGAATAAATCAGTTTTACAACACTAATGATATGATCGGCGGTGGATGCGCAGAGGTCACTTTGGCTGCATTTCTATGGCATGGAGGATAATATTGACGGTTAGGCAGGATTAGGTTTGAGCTAGTTTGAGCGAGTTTTGTGACTCAACGCAATTTGCGAAGTTCGAGTTACACCTCACTACTTGGGTTCTGATGTGGTTCAGGGACTGCATAGATAGCATGTAGGTATACCGGATGGTGGAGATCCTTCCATGCAAAAAACACACATAAAAAAACAGTCGAATTGAGAACCTCTTCCTTTTTTGGAAGTCGGTTAAATACTGGTATCCGACCCCAGAAAAATTGTGAAATGTCTAGGCGGATTAATTGATGTGAACTCATAAAGTGACTTTAGCAAAGGACTCCGTAGTGCAAAATATCATCAAAATATTATCACCTTACTATTGGAAATAAAAAAAAAACAGGTATTTGTTGTTCAAATGAAATGAATCGCTTCTCTTAAGATGTTATGTACTACAAAACTATCTACAAATACAGCGGCACATATCCCGCTGCAAATTTCAGCGACACATTATGGTAATGTATGTATGTGAGTGGATGCCGGCGGCAGAACACGACATCTGAAATCGCTTCAACTTACCGGAACGTGAAATTTTGGGAACTGTATTCAGTTAACAGGTTTTCGGGTTTTTGAAAAAGGCTAATCAGCCTTTTGATGTTCCTACTGCTGGGGCCTGTGCTATATTTAGCAGACTCTCGTTAGTGATATATTATTTAACTTGCCTGTCCATTTGTCTTCCTCAAAGTGACTCCAGCTTCTAACGTCTAAAGTTACTTTGATTGCAATTAGTGCTCGCACCATTCTGACTTGTGTTCATCCTCTTTGGAGAACACGACGTAGTATAGTCAACACCTCCATTAAGATAATCAACCTTACTGCTTTCATATAAAGGCGCTGTAACTGTCAAATTATTTACACCGAAGAGTGTTTGTATACCTCCCTACATATTATTCCGGGAAATCTTACATACAATGCGAAATTCAAAGCTGATTACAACGTAATCACTTTCCAAAAGTTTAGTGGAATTTCAATCATGAAAAAGAATATGAAAACTGTTAAGTTCGGTTTTCAGAATCCAAATTGGTTCTTCGTTATTTAATAACCATCTGGAAATCTGCCCATAAAATACAGTTCAACGGATTCAATTTCATTTTCATATTAATATTGCCACTAGTGCCTATTAAAATATATAAGCTAAAAATATTCTTCATTCCGATTTCCAATTTGATTCAGTTTCAATAACTTTCCAAACAAACTTATAAAAAAAATATAGAGCTTAATTTATTTCAAAATGAAGATTCACATTGTTTTTGTTAATCTTTCTGTCTGCCATACTGAAAGTCAGAAATTATCATTATGTATCAACCTCTGTCAATAAATTGAACAATCATATCTAGTAAAATATCACTGGTTTCCTACATTTATCTTACACAAATGGATGATTACACTGTCAAGATGAACAAAATATCTACCAAATCAAGCACCTAACTTTGCTTTGGTGGCAATGATGGGATGTGCTTAATTCATTCGATAAAAACTGTGGCCGTACTACGAAGCGCCAATGCTATCATAATAGGGATGTTTCCTGAGTAAAAAATATATGATTATGTTTAGTCCGTCAGTTAGATTATAGAAAAATATTGGATTGGAAATATTAGTATTTTTTCCTTTATCAAATCTATAAAAACTGACGAAGATACAAAGCATCAAAGATCAGGAGTGGGGGCTTGTGACGTTACGGCTCGGTAAAAATTGTAGCGAGTAGTGACGTCACACGAGTTTTCAACGCTCTGTATCGTCTTCATTTTTTGTTTACGTGAAAAAAGAAAAAATAGGTGTCCAATATTTTTTGGAAATCTATCTGACGGACTAATTAGATTTTTTTAGTCAACTACCCTATTCAGTGTGAGGGAAAGGGACAGTGCTATTCGTCTTGTGTAATTAACAATTTCTTATCTAACATTGTGCAATTGAGTTTTGTATATTTGTTACGTTTTCGTGCATAAAGTGCAGATCAATTTGGTAAATTTTGATACAGAGATAGATGAATCTTGGTAATAGTTAATCTATACTTATATTATAAAGCTGAAGAGTTTGTTTGTTTGTTTGTTTGAACGCGCTAATCTCAGGAACTACTGGTTCGAATTGAAACATTCTTTTTGGGTTGAATAGACCATTTATCAAGGAAAGCTTTAGGCAATATATCATCACGCTTAAGCCAATAGGACTGGAGCAGCGATACAGAATGTTTTAAAATCGGGGATTCCACGGGGACGAAGTCGCGGGCAGCAGCTAGTGCGAAGATAAAACTCCAGCGAAGTCGTGGGCAAAAGCTAGTACGAAATCACAATGTAGCAACAATCAAAGCAAAACTCAAAAAGAACAGTGTTACAGAACAAAAGCACCTGATGCAGTATAAGCAATATTTTATACAAAGCGATTCTGCTGAATAGCCCCCCAGAGTGACAGAGCGAACTCTCGCAAGAGGTCATTTTCTAACATATATAAAAGTTTAAACTGCATATTTCTGTGAAATACTTCTATTTCTAGATTTTTGTGGGATGTATGAAGGAATTGTTATGGGGAAAAGTTAGGGAATTTAATATACGCCGCAGTCGCTGTTTTGTTTGGTTTCATAAAATTGTTAGTGAGTAAGTTTATCTAACAGAGAAACATTATCCTTCTTGCTATCGAGGTTGAATTGACACACACACAAATCTGCATCCCAGTTACATACCTGCGTTACTTTTACGTAGGAATTTGAATGATCATATCCTCATCATATCTTTGAAAACATGTTATGTGCCTAGGCCTACGTTTTGCGAGCTTTTATGTTTTTGTCAAGAACCTCATGCTTGGTTTTAGTGACATGATCACATCATAATTAAGTAAATTTTTAACCGACTTCTAAAAAAGGAGGAGGTTCTCAATTCGGATGTTTGTATGTTTTTTTTTTTTTATTGTTTGTTCGCGCATAACTCCGTCGCTTGTGAACCGATTTGAAAAATTCTTCTTTTGTTGGAAAGGGTATACTTCCCAAATGGTCCCGTGAAAATTTTATCGAAATCAACCAAGCGGTTTTCGAAAAATCAACAAAAATCTAAAAAAAATATCTACATTGCCTACATTGACGACCTCTTAGTTTACTCCGCAAAGGAGCAGTACGTTTTTTTTACACCAATGTGATTGGTTCGTTTAGGTGGGGGAGGGGAGGGGGTGTAGGTACCACTAAAAAGTGAAAAATAAAAAAACTTTTTACAAAAAATAAAACCGACTTCAAAACAAAAAAACCAAAAAGTATAAAATAACTTTAATTTCGGAAGTCGGTGTGTTCAACAACAAAAAAGCAACCAAAAACACCGAGTTCCGAAATTAAAGTTATTTTATACTTTTTGGTTATTTTGTTTTGAAGTCGGTTTTATTTTTTGTAAAAAGTATTTTTTATCTTACTATATTTATTTTTTACACAACAGACTCGGTTTGACAGGCTTTGTTGGTCATATCCTAGGCGACCACTGAAAATCAGCGCAGTGCTGAGGGTCCCGCACGGCACGGCATTATGCTGAGTAGCAGCCTTTTTCCACAACCACAACATGCATTTCCTTTATAATTTATAAGTCCTTTCCTTTATAACTTACTTAATCACTTTTATTATTTGTATTGTTATAAAACTTTAATTTTTCTTTACTAACATAGTTTAACACTATCGTTTAGGTTTTAGTTATCAGTACATAATAATCATTTAACATAGGTATTCATTAATTTAGCAATTCAATACTTTTTTGTCTTTCGAAAACTTCTTATAATCGGCAACTAAGTTTAAAATTAGACTGCCCCAAGTATCCTTACCCAATATTCCTCATGCATATCTATACTAATATTATAAAGCTGAAGAGTTTGTTTGTTTGTTTGTTTGAACGTGCTAATCTCAGGAACTACTGGTTCGAATTGAAAAATCTTTTTGGGTTGAATAGGCCATTTATCGAGGAAGGCTTTAGGCTATATATCATCACGCTTAAGCCAATAGGAGCGGAGCAGCGATAAAGAATGTTTTAAAATCGGGGATTCCACGGGGACGAAGTCGCGAGCAGCAGCTAGTAGTTGATATAGTGAATGCCACTTATGCCAATATAAACATGGCTACGACGATAATAAGAAGAGATTGTCGAAAAATATGTCTTCTACATTATTTTAATAGCGTCCCCTTTTCATCAAAATTTTATGAAAGAAGATATTGTACTTTTGCTTCAGAGTACATTATTTTAATGAACCTGTTTTTAATTACAGTTTCTCGGTGGTAGTTTTTTCACAGTAATTAATTTTTACTCCACTTAATAAGTTAGTAAAAGTTGTTTTAATTAAATTAATAAGATCCTCAATATATTTTTTTTACCAGATTGTATCATTTGCGGACTATTTTGAAGCAGATATATACAATGATAAAATTTCTTCTATAGGGTTATTTATAACTAGATTTCTAATTCGCCAGCGGCCTTGCCCTCGTTATAGTAGAAAAGTAGGAATGTTTTCTATGTCCTATTCCAGGGCACAGGGAGTCTACCTGTGTTTCATCCAAATTCGTCCAGCTTTTAAGCAAAGACGAGGTAACAAACTAACAAAGAAGATTTATAGTAGGTAGGGTAATATTACTTATGTCGTACGGTAAAATAACTGTATCTTTTAGACTATTAAAAATTATATTATTATTTTAGGCTTTCAACTATCTTCAATTATTAAGTTATCAACAAACTTTGATAAATATCAAAAAAAAAAATTGGTGAAGATCTGATGAAGAACGGAGATAGGAAACTGAACTCTTAAATAAATGATAGCAAATGTTCTGGGTTGCTGAAATCGAATGTCTGTTTATTGTTTACACCAGTTTATAACACGTCTGCTGTGATGGGTATGGATACTGTGGGGTGTTACCACCAAAAAGTTAAAAATAAAAAACATTGGTGTGACACAAGGACTGACACAAAGAGTATCAGACTCTTACTGACTAAAACCCACCCGTGATCCTTCTAGTGCCTTTTGCGTTCCAGGGTGTTAACCGTGCGAATCTATACCTATACTTACATGTCTATCTATTTTTAATAAATTAGAATAAACTAGAAATTGTACGTTCGAGGAGCTCGTTAGGGTGCGGGAGGGCTGAACGCGGGCGCGGGGCAGGGGCGCGCGGGCGACCCAAAAAAAAAGGGCCGTAGCGACTCTTTCGAACAAATTCCGCAACCCTAGCAGGCACTTTTTTGCTGACAGCTCTTTGAGGCGCGCGTGGAATACGACGCGCCGTCGACCCAGGCCTTGTAGCTATCGGACGGTGAGCCACTCATAGCTCGCCGTCCGCAGGCCCGTGCCTACGGTGTCGGGGAATCGCCCTGCGTTTCCCGACGCCCGGAGCGGCTTCTTCTGTTGCGGCGGCTGGAGGTTGAGGTTTTCCTCTCCCGCACGCGGTCCTCCTTCTTCGCTAGCATTACTGCTTCCCGGAAGAAGGTGACCGCTTCCCATGCCTCCTCGCTCCGGACCATGGATTGAACCAGGGCCGGACGCGAGAGGTCGCCGCCGCCGATCGCCTCGACGAGGACACGGCGTTGCTCCGCCCAAGCAGGGCAGACCTCCACCGTATACTCCACCGTGTCCTCCGGACGACCCACACAGTGTTGACACCTGGATCAACACTGTGTGGATCGCCCGGAGGGCGAATAATGAATAAATAATGTTTTTTTTAATGGGTATTAAATTTATTTCTTCTGTCAAGACATCCGGCGGGTTAACTAATCGTTTTTGCTTACTCGTCGAACCGAAAGTCGAATAATTTAATTGTATACTACTTAATTTAAGCCTAATCAGACATAGCTCTAATACCTTCGACTTAGGCGGTGGTACGACCTTACCCTATTATTTAGGATTAGGATATACTGTCGATATTGATTAATATCGTACATAAATAATCTTTCTACAAAAATAATATTGAACAAAAGCCAAGTTATCACCGAATATAATTTGGAAACAATTTATGAATGTCATCAGCAAATGTTGGTTCAATAAATAAATATCAATTCTTACATTATTGTGTTAATGTGTATCATCTTACCAGTTGCTTTTGTTAGTCCTTATTCTTTTCTCATTTATGTAAGTACTATGTTTTGAGGTTGGTAGATTCTATTTTGAAATTGCTCAATATTTGGGTTCATCCGCAATCCTAAAAGGAATAGAAAATATTTCTGCGATAATGATATAGCGTTTATAACAAGCAATTACTAGACAACAATAGTTACACCTACTTAGAGGGCAAAAGAGAGAACAAACCATAGACACACATAATTTTAATTCTAGCATATCTTACATACCGCCAAAACTAGCTTAAGCGTTCTCAATTTGAAAACAATAAAAAAAAAATGTGTCGTTCCACATTCATATTTAAAAAACTCGGCAGTAAAACGAATCAGGCGCTACATCGACAATCGCCAGAGAGCTGTGGACAGCACGCCGCACTTTAGATACGAACTGATGATAGTATCTGTACACGACGTACATATCTATCGCGCGGTGCTGTGTGTTTGCAACCGTACTTATAGAGGTACGGTTGTAATACTGATATAGGGAGCTGCAGTAAAATTTTATGAGACGGGCAGTATTGGCAGGTACCTTTTACTGTGTAGCTATAAGAAAACGATCTAAGACACCTATTCACAAAGAAAAAAATAATCCTAAAGTAGGAACTTATCATAAATAACGCCAAAACTAGCTTACCAAATTTAAAAATGCTTAAATTTTAAGTCCAAAAATAAACAGATTCTAAAAAACCAAAAGTGAAGTTGTATAAAAACTCTTTATACCAATCAACCAGATTTCTAACACGGATTAAAAATGTAGTTAGGATCAACAAGTTTAAGTACTTGAAAAATCATTAAAAAAAAAAACAGAACAGAAGAAGACGCCCTGTGGCCGTATTACGAAGTGCCAATGCTATCATGATTCGTGTGAGGGAAAGAGATAGTGCTATTCGTCTTGTGTAACTCCGTCTCTCTCTGACACAGAAATCATGATGGATTTAAGACGTCATAATAGGGCTGCTGGGCGTTGGGAAGTGCAGGGCAATTCACGGACGCCTTCGGCGCGGGCCTGCGGGAGGCGAGCTATGGGTAGCTCGCCGTCCGATAGCTACCAGGGCCGGGCCTACGGCGATTCGTGTTCCAGGCGCGCCTTCCACGAGAGCTGTCAGCAAAGAAGACGGGCCCCATAGGGACATTGCGTGCTAGGGTGCAGGAATTTGTTCGAAAGAGTCACCGCGGCCTGGAAACGCAAAGGGCACTAGAAGGATCACGGGTCGGTTTTAGTCAGTAAGAGTCTGACACTCCCTTCCGCTTCGCCCAGATCGGGAGCAGTCATTTGATGATTTTCCACCTAGAAAAAAAAGTCCCTTATATTGCCTCGTCACAAAATTTCATCCCGTATACGGTGGTATGGAGCGATAGCGATATAGCCGTCGGAATGTCAGCTGCCAACTGAAGTATATCATGCATTCGCTTTGATATCGAGCTTGCTTTTAAACGAGATTCAGCGTTTTGCGGTACTCGCTAGATGCGAAATTGTTCCGTTCCGCTTACTACGGTCTAATGGCAGATGGAAACCTTTTTGTTTACGGACTTTTTTGCTGATTTGGGTTTTTTTTTTCATCTTTATTCGGATCAAGTATCGTAATGGATTGGATGCAGCTAATTTTTAACGATCTACTGTTACAGATTCAAATCGATTAAATATTAATAACTACTCTTTAGAGCAACCATATTCAATAGCATTTTCGTTACGTACCTATCACTTAAAATCTCGTAAAATATACACAATTGCTACAAAGTAGAATTATCAAAGTCATCAAATCACACTCAGTTCAAAGTATCAAAATAAGCTTCATGCTCTTATTTTATTTAGCTAGCGTTAAAGTTATCTCTAAAACAAGCGTGCCACACAAAACTAATTACAAATCTCGTGGTACAAGAGTAATTATACAAAGAAAACACAGTGACAAACAAAGGAATGCAGTCAAAGAGCGAGGAGGCAACTAACAAGATTCCAGAGGCGGGATTATTACGAAGTTAAGCCTGGAATTAGGACGAGCAAGGAATTATCTGAAGCAGAGACGGGACACTGCCGGCGACGCTTGACAAAAAATAAATATCTGCTTTTTGAGCGATAACATTCAACGGATTTGCGTTTTGTAGTCGAAATAAGCTATGAATTTTGAGAAGCTTTGACAATTTAACCAGCTCGTTGGGTTTCAAGATGCAAATCCGAATGAAGAAATCCTGAAATAAAACGTAACTCTTTGAATTCAGATTAACGTCTACCACGCAGTTTTGAAAGACAATGTCTAAGTAGAAACCAAAGCAATAAATCACAAAACGCATGGCAAAAAACATACATACAATCAACACTTTTTGACGGGCCTCTTGGTCTAGTGGTTAGCGGCCCTGACTGCTAAGCCGGAGGTCGTGGGTTCGATTCCCACCCAGGACAAACTTTGTGTGATGAGCATGATTGTTTGTTCTGTGTCTGGGTGTGATTTATCTATAATATGTATGTATTTATAAATTATATAAATATGTAAGTATATCAGTTGTCTGGTTACCATAACACAAGCTCTGCTTAGCTTGGGATCAGATAGCCGTGTGTGAGTTGTCCCAAGATATATATTATTATTATATTATTACTTTCAACAATTATCACTAACACCCAGTAATTACACAACAAAACAAACTGGAATCAGAAACTAGACTATTTACTGAATCCTGAGTGCAAGGTGTGCTACGAGGGAATCAAATAAGCAAGCCTTCCAACAAACTTACTTGCAGAACGAGTTTACTCGCATCCACACAGAAAACTCGTTGATAAGTCGACTGAAATGCAACGCCGTTATATTGGCAGACTTTGTTGATGTTCCTTGTTTATGGAAGAGGCTTCCGTGCTTCAGCAGCGGTGCCAAGTTGCAAGACGTAGTGGGAAATCTCATAGTGTAATCGGAAAACTACAATTTATAGCAGAAAATTGAATATGCAAGAAGTTGGTAGTATCATCACAGGCAGCGTCAATTCTTGGGATCGAACGTCTAGAACCTTGTTAGCATGATTAGCCTATGATGTTCTCACAACTGGATTATAGGTATACAGTGTGAAATCTTAATGGTTGTTTTCCCGCGGCAGGACGATTACCCATCAGTAGTACTATCGAAACACAAAGTTAAACTAAAAAAATAAATGTTTTTTTTTTCAAATCATTAAAAAAGTGTTCATAAACTCGAAAGAGCGAGAATCAATAGTAGTGCACTAGACATAAAGTAGGTACTATACCTACATGAGACGCACGTACCGCCGCGTACCTACATATCGCGCGATGCACTACTGTTGGTTCAAGTCGCTTTCGAGTTTTGTTTATCACAATTGTTAATCTGCCATTTATGGAGTCTAATATTTTTTATATATATAAATCGATTGTATTACCGATACAAACTCATTTCGCTTCGGGAAAACAACCATTAAAATTTCACACTGTATAATAGGCTTCTTCTCTGTGTAAGGAAGCCTTTCCTGACACTCGCGGTTTGTGTTTTGGGTGTCACATACTAGTATCTTCAAATTTTTAGTTCTAAGACATGCAGGTTTACTTACATGGATATGATAACAAAAGGGATATTTTGATATAGTCTAGTACTTAAATTCCTACTAAATTCTCGAAAGCAAAAATAATTCATAAATACTTATTTTACAAAAACGAGCAATCCAAGATAGGCTCAATACTGCTTAAATTGTAAAAGGCGGTCACCCATTTTGGGATAAAATAAGAGTTCGTAGCCACTAATATAATATGGATTTTTAAACCTGTGTATTTTATAAGCGAGGCATACGCTAATGACGAAATACGACTCGATACCATGAGTCGACGATGAAGCATTTGGGATTCGTCCTCAACAGCCGATGCGACTTCGAGCCGCACATTCAGCAGCTCACAGCTTCTGACTGGCTCCTGGTATCCAGGTTGATGAGCGTTGTAGCTGCTCTTGCCCGGTTTTAACTCAATTTAGGCAACCCTGACGCCTCCTGCCGTAGTCTCTGTGCGTGAAACTGACTGTCTCTTCCTTCCTTGTGCATTTATCATTAAGTAAGTTTTATTGCCATATCTATGTTGGAGATAAGTTACAGAGTTGAATATTTTTTCTATTTACGCCTCCCATAGAAATAAATTGATTTCAGTCTTGGCCGCCAATTTTTTTTAATCCCCAATCGCTGTAGAGAATGGGTGGTCTCTTTTACTACAAAACCCTTATCTCAGTTCATCCACAGTTGTCCAATTATGAAGCGTAATTCAATAAAATCCAAACGATTCCCGATTCGTAGCAGATTGTAAGCCCCAAGGCGATAATGAAAAAGCTCATTTAGTCTGGGCCATTCTGTCGAGCTTTGTCTGCCGTCTGGCTATTGACTCTGGCCGAACATCAAAAGACTGTAGCCATGTAGACGAAGCATCGGACTAAAAAGATGGACTCAATATCTTAAAATAACACTTTAGGTATTTCTAACATTCAAAAGTTACCCGTATGATGATGGAGAAATGTATAATATTATTTTCAGTAATATATATAGTAATATAATATATAATAATAGATAATGTAAACGAGGCAACTCGATTGATACAGTTATATCGAGTTCCGCGAATCGTAATCAAATCTTTGTGAAACTCCATTGTGTAAAGTCTCGTGGGGGTTACATACGGAACTGTAAAGCAATTTAAGGAAAGCATCAAACAAACGAAATGAGCTCGTTGCTGGAGCAACATTGTAGCTATTTATAGTCATCGTAAATCGATTTCTAACTTTTTCCAAGACACGTTACAATAGTTAATAGAATCCGTATGATATCTACCAATCTGTCGTTTGTTGAAGATTTGGGCAACTCTCGCTTTGTTCAATTTTATTTGGCACTTAAAGTCCAGCTCTTAATTAAATGAAGAATCCCCAAGCACTTCATTAACTTGATCCGATTTAAAGTTCAAAACTCAACACTCTTTGTGCAAGTTGGGGCGAGTCTTGAGTATTTTTCACATAAAATTATAATAGCGAGTTTTGTACGCGATAAATATTAAACTCGCCACATAAAGCGAACTATTAATCTACAGTAGCCGACGACAAATGTAGTTCCCGCAATCCACAATACATATTTCCGTTTGAAAGCACCTGTTTGACCCCATTCCAGAAAACTCGGAGTCAACATGTGAATTTACATGATAATTCTGTTTGCTGTGGGACCATTTACCATAGCGGGCGGTAAGCGCTAAGCCTCGTCTCCATTAACGGCGAAACTTGAGAGGCTATACATTTTTGAACATGCCACGACGTATGTTCAAGCATTGATGGTATCGATCTGAGCTGGGTAACATTGAACATTGTACTTTCGGTTAGCAAGACGGTGAACAAAGAAATTGTCTTTGATGTGGTTTCAAACCAGCAGCCGACGCTTCTAATGAATTAACAGTTAGTGTAAACACATAATAAACCAAAAGTAGCAGTAACAGAAAAAAAGATAAAACGGTGTACTTTATTTCTAAAGAAATCCCTTCCAGCAAATATACCTTCGAAACTGTTCTTTCCCACGTGCAATTGCTTGAGATTTCTGAGAGTTAATAAAATGAGATATAGACACCATGTGTTAGATTAAATACATAAAAAGTAAAGTTTGACTTTATAATCCTTAGCTGTATTTGTGGAACACTATCAATTCTAGTTACATGTTCATATTTTAACACAACAAGCATTCTAAAGCTTGATATTAGAGTACATTTCGACGGTCTGCAAGCAGGTTAAACGTCACACCTGCGTGCAGAATACAATTTAGAATTTAGAGCAATGGCAAGTTGTACAATGCACACCAATGTTAACATAAAGTTAGTTTACGTAATATGCAGCTTGCATTTTGTATTTAGCATTATTGGATTCTGGAAAACTGGGCTTTATTTAAAGCGTATTGTGGCAGGTCGCAAGGTCATCACTTCTTGTTTGAACCAGTATAGCAATTACATTTGTTGAAACAATTATGGTTCTCATTCATCAGGTGGAAATGGTAGAGGCATACATATGTATGTTATTGTTTCGTGCTCCGTACGGTTTCCTTGTATTTCGTTTTGTTTGTTATACTATAATTTATCTTACATTAGGTAGGCATAGCGAGCTATATCACAGCCGGATACTTACAGGTAAACTTCGCTGGGTGAATTCTGCTCCCAGTTTAGCTCATCTACTATATGTATAGCGCCTATATACACACTGAACCTGGTTCTTAGTTTTTCTTTTATTCAAGAAGACGCCAACTATTCACTTATTTCAGTATCAAAACATCTCAGTTCACTGAGAATTTTTCTTTTGTTAATTGACGCTAACTCTTCTATTTACAATTTTCTTTACATTTCAGATGGAGGATCATTTTCTTTTGCCTTTCTTTCTCTACAGCTGTAAAACCTTGTCCATATTGTTCCAGTGACGCCAATCGCCGGTCCCGGTCGCGGTCTCGGTCTCGGTCTGTGACCCCGAGCAATTCTCCGCCCCCGCTGCCCGCGCCGCAGCCCCCGCCGCCGCCCCACACCTTGCACCCAGACAATGCATTAGGTATTACATCGTTTTATACTCTTAAAGCCTGTGTTTACTTGGCTAAGGGCTATTGTGAAGCTGAAGATAAAAAGAAAGATCGGATCGAGTTGTTTGCCCACTTGACCAACAGATTTGCAGAGCTAAGTATCATCTTTCAGGGATAGAGTCGCTGTCGTTTCGATACTTCAGTATGTTTAAAAGTCTACTCCAACTGATTTTGGTTCATCTTTTAAGTGTTTAAATAAAATATATAATTTAAGTAAAAGTAAAGTAATAAAACTACCTATATGTATTAATTTGATGTATGTATAGGCAAATAATGTAATACTTGCACTAAGATCGAGTCTTAAAGTCTCTCCAACGCTTTTCCTCATTAAATATTGAATTAATTATTAAAAACTTCACCCTGTGGTATACCACATTTTCGTACCAGAATCTTCTCCACATAAATACGAATACACCATTTACATCGCACGTCAGACTAAAAGCTTCCATATTAATATGAATCTGGCGATACAACGACAGAAAGATTGATACTCTGTCGAATAACGACTACTCTCGGAATATGTTAATATTTTCCTTGAGCAGAAATGTATTGGATAAACATTTGCAGATGTTCAGTAAAAGAAGAAGTTTTCTCTCTAAACATAATTTGTAATAGATGAGAAAGGAATATCTTTGATGATATGCAATTTTATTAGAGGGATTAACAATATTGGTATTTCAGTTTGAAAATTGTGAAAAATTTGTAAAAGCTAGCTATAAGATTAGGAAACCTTAAAGCAAAGTTGTATTTTGTTTCTATACAGGCAACCTATATCTGGTTTTCTTCAAATCCTAGGTCGTGGTGCACTAAGTGCAGCGGGTCGGCAACTGAGTGACCACAGCAACAACAGAGAGTCTTCCTTAGACGACTCAGGTGTGGTAGATGACCACGACGACGGAGAGCATACGTCGGACGACCAAGCACCACACCCGCACCCAAGGAGGCATCTGCTAATACCACAGCTGCCACTACCACCAAACCACCCACCGACGCCGATGCCAATGCCGATGCCAATGCCGATGCCAATGCCCATACAGACGCCGATGCCCGTGCAGATGCCAATGCCTATGCAGACGCCGATGCCCGTGCAGATGCCAATGCCCATCCAGACGCCGATGCCCATTCAGATGCCGATGCCAATGCAGATGCCGACTCCAATGCCGACGCCTATGGCGATGCCCATGCCAATGCCCCAGATACATCAGGTATAGCTGTTAATATTTAAATACAAACTATTATTACAAATTACTTGAAAATTTTGTGACAGGCAGCAAGGGAAAATAATTTCTCAAAATGATATAAGTATAAATAATTTCTCTAAAATAAATGAAACTGGCTACATATCTAATTAAATAATAATCTTAATTAAGGTATAACCCATCATAACGACGTTCCAAAGAAATCCCCTTTTCAGGTTACGCAGGAAACACAAATGCAAGAAATAAAATATACACATCCAACAAAAAATGAGAAGCCTGCTGTGAAACCAAAAAAGCCTGTGAAAAGCATTCAAGACAAATATCCGCTGAACCCTGACTACCTTAACCAGATCGTGGTGCTAGGTAAAATCTATTTCGAACTTTAGCACAATTTTCACTTCCTCAAAACTTTTCGGGTTTAGTAATGCCATCAAATTCAATACCGTGAGACGAATAGTTTGAACGTATTTGGCATCGGGCATACGAGTATGTGACTGAGGAATTGGAAGCCAATCAAATATAACTCAACAATTTGATGGCACTACACAACCCAATTCAATTTATTGGCACGGCTTCAACACTGAAAAGCACGAGACAAATAACACTGAAACTAAATGATGCTGCCACTATGTATCAGAATGAACGCTTTGCAAACACGAAGGGCTAAATATACTATGACAACGAATGCATTTTATAGGGGTTCGGAACAAATATTACATATCACATTATTGAACATGCAAAATTAATTCTGTAGATTTAGATTACGGACGTAAGTTTCTTATTGGCTATAATTCTGCATGATCTTCAATTTATTCTTGTCAAAATTGCGTCACTTAGGAGTTTTCGACTTTCGACATCTATCAACTTTAAATGCTTGCGTTCTTTACAATTTTCTACCTTTTCTAAATTGAAATTAAATTGTACAGGTTAATTTTAATTATAAAGTTTCTAAATTATTAGGTAGTTTGTTTTTAAGTACTTTTTCTTCTAAAAATTCTAACTTTCACTCTGTTTCAACTCTCATTTGCAACAGATGATATTTTCTTTGGATTTCAGAAGCATTATGTAAGGTTCCACTTTGATTTTTGAACAATCCTCAAATACGTGGACCGCTTGATTGAGGACAAATTCTACGAAACACTCATGTATTTGAAGCTCCTAATCAAACGGATCCACATTAATATTCTTTGGTAGCTTTACGAATAAATATATTCACTTAATTAAATTATTCGCTTTCGGAAAAGCTGCCAAAGTTGTAGATACTGCAATTACATTATGCAATTTAAAACAGTTTTAGGTACTGCTAATTTTTCATAGAATAACTATTCCATTTCTGCTACTTCAGTTCATTTTATTTCAAAATTATATCTGTAAAGAGATGGAATTGTTACTTTCTGTGATTGGTAACATTCACCAGTAGCTTCACTTCTCAATGAGGAACACTTCATTGAGCATTTTAATACGACACGGTTGCAATCTCGCTTCTATCCTCATTAATATCGTCAGGGGCGGACTGGCCATACAAGCGCGCGCCCGACCTCCCGCAAGCGGAGACGACGAAAATTAATGAGCTCAGTTTATTGGCAGCCACGCACAAAACTCATATGGGCAATTACGAGCAAAATTGCACTTACTTCACAGGTTAGTAAACACAGACGCAAACGCTTCTACCCCCCAGTCCACCCCTGTCCCCACAGGAAGACTGCAGGGTGACTGCGATTGACTAGCTGTCGTCTTGTCATAGCTCAAGAATCGCATTCAAGTCTTTCCACATTACATTCAATTACTTTAACAAATACTTTGAACACTTGTGCATAACTTCTATGCGATTCGTATCTGGAAACATCAAAATTCATATCAGTGTTTTGTCGAACTTTCAGTTTAACCACTGTACCGGTAACTGCACCGTTTGTACACATATTGGCATATCAAAATTTTTCGTACTACCATGCTGGTTTTCCTTGCATTTTTATGCAATTTCCTGCATATTTTCTTAGTCCTGTCTATCGCTTTTAATGCATGTTGAGTTGTTTAATATTTTGATAAGTGATAGATTAATTTAGTAAAACGAAAGCTTTGCATCGATGAAACTTGAATTTGCCTCACTATGCTTTCGCTTATTCTAATTGATCTATTTCTTCACTTCTTTTATTCTTCTGTTCGTGACGTATATGTGTGTGAAATATGTTGTTTTTGTATGTGTGTTCATTTTGTTGACTGATATGATATTTCTGGCAGATGAGCTGGTGGATAGAAACTGTGAGTGCTGCGTCACTTGCTGTATAGACTATGAAGGCTGGCTGCAGTTCCAGAACTGTTTGTATGGGATTGTGAAAGATCCCTTATTCGAATTGTTCATTACAACTTGCATTGTTCTCAATACACTCTTCCTCGCGCTAGAGCATCATGGAATGAGTGAGAACGTTAGATCGGCCTTAGATATAGGAAATAAGGTAATCAACACTTAACAATGGATGACAAACTTTATATTTGCTGCTTATCGTACCAAGGAACTTAAATTGCTATTCGTGCCAATTTTATGAAGTCGACGTTATCTTTTAATCCCATAGGATCTCAAATTTTGTATTTAACGAAACGAATCAATTCCAGGTGTTCACGTCGATATTTACATTAGAATGTATAATGAAAGTGATGGCGATGAGCAAAGACTTCTTTGCGTGCGGTTGGAATATATTCGACTTGATTATAGTATCAGCAAGCCTTCTAGATCTAATATTTGAGCTCGTCGATGGCCTATCTGTATTGCGAGGCCTTCGTTTGGTAAGTTATTTAAAATTAAATAGTTTAAGAATTGTTTACACATTCGCAATAGCCATTTTTTTAAGAAATTTCTAACGGAAAAATATTTAATTTCTGTACCCTATATGTATTTTCTTCCAAATTTCAGGTATTATAATAACACCTACTGTAGATAGTTAGTCTTTTATTTTGGAAAATTTAAATCGGTGTATTTGTAAATTAAACTTTTCTTAAAATAATTTGTTAACTCTGTTTCAGTTACGAGTGTTAAAGTTAGCTCAGTCATGGACTACAATGAAAGTGTTATTGAGTATTATAATATCGACAATCGGTGCTCTTGGTAATTTGACGTTCGTGTTAGTGATAGTTATATACATATTCGCTGTGATCGGTATGCAGCTCTTCTCCAAGTCGTACACGCCGGATAAGTTCGACCCGGATCCAGTACCCAGGTATGGTGACATTATTTAATGCATGACCTTCAAGTTTTACTTTTAGTATTATAAATTTATAACTACATATAGTTCCTTATTACGTACTTTATTACGTATCATTTCTTTGTCAATTTGTAGCTTTAGAAATATTTTGTGTTTCTGTTCATAATTACCATTATCTGTTGCATGTTAATGTTACCCATTTTACATCTCCGACCGATATATTAACTAATGACCCCGACTCATCAATGCACAAAGGTGGAACTTCAACGACTTCTTCCACTCGTTCATGATGATATTCCGGATCCTTTGCGGCGAGTGGATCGAGCCTCTATGGGACTGTATGCGCGCGGAGCAGGAAACGGGGGCAGAGAGTTGCTTCTTCATATTTTTGCCCGCGCTCGTCATGGGCAACTTTATGGTGCTCAACCTCTTCCTTGCCTTGCTGCTCAACAGCTTCAATAGTGAGGAACTTAAGAATAAGAAGGAGGTTAGTGTTCATATTAAAATTATGCTTATAAAAGTCTGAAATAATGTGATCCTTAAAAAGTTGAAGTTAAAATTGTTTTCGAAATATTGTCATCAAAATGGCCGTAATTCTTATGCTTATTCTTTAGTGTACACAAAAACTTATTGATACAAATTTAATAGAACTGCCTATGTACAATGGCGAGCTTAACCCACAGTTGGGTTTTTTCTTTTTTTATCCAGAATTAATAATGGTAAATATAAAAACTAAAAAAAAAACTTTAGAATACACTACAGTAAGCAACGTACAAGTACGTTGTCACTACTCTTCAGACATCTACTCTTTTCAACCCCTTTTTTGTAATGCCTAAAGATGATATCGCACTACCGTTTACCGAGCGTGCAGCGTAGGCCTTCGTCAGCGCCATTATCCATTCTTCATTAGCGAGGTGTCTGTGAGATGCATGTGTACGATAAACGCCGCCTACACCCCAGATATTAGTGAGATAGCTGCCTCGGAAATCCAAGGAAAACTGAACCTTATCCCAAGCAAGAACATAAAACAAAAGTAGGAACATTCATAATTCCATTCATAATTTCCAGGAAGTTGGTGAAGATTCAAAATTAGCTAAAAGTTTCGATAGAATACGTTCTATAGTAAGAAAAAAAGGTTTCCTTATATCGAGAAGTAAAGAGACTGACAAAAAATCTAAGTTAGAAGAGCTAGTTAACGAATTTATGACACAACAACGCGCCATAAAGGAGAAGAAGGCGTCAATACCATCGATACCCAGCGAGCAGCGGTACTCCGCGTCGATACAGGAAACTATCCTGTTCCCACACGACAATATTTATAGTCATAGTTATCAAGAAGCATTAAATAGGTATATAAATCTATTATTAAATAACATACATAGATTACATTAAATTAAATACTGTCAATTTTGTAGATTATTCATAGAAATGATACCGTAGTAAATGACAACAACATACACATATTTTTTGAGTCAGATTTTGCCAACTTAAAACAAAAGCATCAATATTTCAAACTCGTTCACATGTTAAGTTATCTAACTATACAAAAATATTGCAGGCCAATATCAGTAGGTTCCGACTTCGCATACCCCCAGCTCTACCAAGCTCCCAACAACTTTAACCACGGCAGTCAAGAAACTTTAAAAGACGTGCGTGACTTGGCGGCCGAACATAAGATAACTAGTATTAGGGAAGACTCGAAAGAAAATCTTGAAGACACATCGCCCACCGAGCAAGTTGCCGTTCAGAAGTTGTTGAACCAGATGTCTTCGGGTTATCACACACAACCCTCAGAGAGAGGTAAGACTATTTGTATTTAGTAGCAAATAATATGATAATACTTCATTTTTATGACATGATTCATAAAGAAAAAGCACGCAAAACCTACGAAACATTTCCATGTTTTAAATGCGTTTACCTAAAACAATTTCAGATGAAACTGAACATTATGAAATGGCACAGTTATCATGTAAAACAACGCCAGAGAAACCAAAAAGGCAACATCAACCCAGGGAACAACTGCCAACGAACAACCTAAGTAAGGAACCAGTCAAGGGAAATGACGAAGACATGAAGCGTCCGTGGCAAACTTTAGTCTCATATGTAGATGAATTAACCGTAGGTGGGAGAAAAAACTCACAGGGTCAATATGTTGATGCGATGGGAAACTTCCCCGGATTTGGGAAACAGAAAGAGCCGAAAGTACCCGAGAACTGTTTCCCTCGCCAATGTTACGATGCGTATGTATTCATTCAAGAATGTCTCGATGCTCAATGCCATATTCGCTTCCATTTCTATCGTAGGAGTTTGGTAGTTATCCAAGTCTTTGAAAACCAAATTTTACGATTAACTCTTCTTCCTTTGACATTAATCTTCATCCCTTACGAGTTGTGTTTGTCTCTTAACCTTTTGCACTTCTAAACAACCTAATGCATCCCGTAATGTAATGTAATAATGTAATGTAACTCATCTAACTTTACCGCTATGACCATTGCTTCACAACATTAATCGTACTAATATCCCTACAAAACTGCGGAACCAAGGTAACAAATAAAAGGTTCCAGGGATGGTAATTAGAATCGCGTCTCTCCGTAGGATATCCAGAAGTATGTAGGTAGGTACAGGGTTGTAATAGATGCTTGTTACCCGAGTGAATGCAAATACGCTGTCCTTTTAGGAGTTCTTGTTGGGATGCATGTATTCAGACCAACATGGGTCAACGTTGGATGTTCCTCCGAACCTACATCCTGCGGTACGTAGACACTCCAGCCTTCGAGTGGTTCGTATTGGTGCTGATCTTCGCGTCGAGCATCACGCTCTGCTTCGAAGACATCCACCTCGAGAAAAACAAGCCGTTGAAGAAAATACTGTACTGGACCAACTTGGGGTTCTGCATGATCTTCATCATCGAGATGTTTCTCAAGTGGATAGCGTTGGGGTTCTTCAGATACTTCACTAGTTTTTGGACGCTATTAGACTTTACTATCGTGTTTGTAAGTATCAATTCATTCAACATTTTAATTGACTCTTTTATCATTCCCTTTCTAACGCTTTCATTCCGCTTTCAGGTTTCAGTATTCAGTTTGTTGATAGAAGAAAATGAAAACCTAAAAGTGTTAAGATCGTTAAGAACTTTACGTGCATTGAGGCCGTTGCGAGCGATATCGCGGTGGCAGGGGATGCGAATCGTAGTGAACGCCCTAATGTATGCGATACCTAGTATCTTCAACGTATTGTTAGTGTGTCTAGTGTTTTGGTTAATATTTTCTATCATGGGAGTGCAGTTTTTTGGCGGGAAGTTTTATAAGTGCGTCGATGATGAGGGAGAATTGTTACCATTAGAGGCAAGTATGACTACAATATTATGCCAATATTGGATAATTCTTCCAGAGTTTTTTAATGATTTCAATTTGATTTTAGATAGTGAACGATAAATGGGAATGTTATTACAACAATTTCACTTGGATAAACTCGAAGATATCGTTCGACCACGTGGGCATAGCCTACTTGGCGTTATTTCAAGTGGCCACATTCGAGGGTTGGATGGAGGTGATGGCGGATGCTGTGGACGCACGAGGAGTGGACCTGCAGCCGGCGAGAGAAGCCAACATCTACGCATACATTTATTTTGTTATATTCATCGTGTGCGGTTCATTCTTCACCCTTAATCTGTTTATAGGAGTAATTATAGATAATTTTAATATGCTCAAGAAGAAGGTAGGAACTCATTTTAAAAACATATATTCCAACTGTAATTAAATAGTTATACTGCTTTGCCTTTTGTTAATGCCAATAATTTTCTTTTCACAGTACGAAGGTGGAGTTTTAGAAATGTTCCTTACCGAGAGTCAAAAGCATTACTATACAGCAATGAAGAAACTCGGTAGAAAAAAGCCCCAGAAAGTAATAAAGAGGCCGAGGAATCAATTCTTAGCCATGTTCTACGACCTCTCAAATTCGCGAAGATTCGAGATCGCCATTTTCGTTTTGATATTTCTAAATATGCTCACCATGGGCATAGAACATTATGATCAACCGCATTCTGTTTTCTTTATATTAGAAGTTAGTAATGCGTTTTTCACGACTGTTTTTGGTTTAGGTATGATATCGTTTCAATTTATCTCGTATTCAGTACCTACCTGACAACTGCGCGAAACCCACTCCATTATTATTAAAAAATCTGATGCATCATTGAATGATCCTAAACTGGGAAAGATAACAGCCTACATTATGATTTATACCATTATTTCTATTATTTATACTGACCACAAAAACAAGGGTTTTGCGCGGTTACAGATACTAGGTAAACCATCCACAATATCTTCAATGTTCCTAACTAATTCTAAACTTACAGAAGCGATAGTAAAAATAGTAGGTCTTCGGTACCACTACTTCACGGTGCCGTGGAACGTGTTCGACTTTCTGCTGGTGCTGGCTTCGATCCTGGGCATCTTGATGGAGGATATCATGATTGACCTGCCGATATCACCCACCTTGTTGAGAGTCGTCCGGGTGTTCCGGATAGGGAGAATTTTAAGACTGATTAAAGTGAGTGCTTTTACCCTTTCATCTCATATATATACGAACTCCTCAGTACTAACACTTGATCCACGAAAAGTGCCTTTACAATCAGAAAGTGAAGAAACGTTACACTATTTACCTGTAATAATGTCCTTATATTCCATATTCGCTTTACCAAATTTTTGCTTTAGATCAATGGCGTTTACAAATGCCAAAATCATTAGTTTAACCAGTGATGTGTCAACTGAAACTTACATAAAATTAAATTATATCTCTGTTATGGTGTGTTTAACAAAACCCTAACTGTGTCCATTCCAGGCCGCTAAGGGCATTAGAAAACTGCTATTCGCGCTAGTGGTGTCACTGCCCGCGCTGTTCAACATCGGCGCGCTGCTGGCCCTCATCACGTTCATCTACGCCATCATCGGCATGTCGGTGTTCGGGCACGTCAAGGAGCAGGGCGCGCTCAACGACATCGTCAACTTTCAAACCTTCGGGAGAAGCATGCAGTTGCTTTTTCGGTAAGTTTTTTCCTTTTTCTGTTCTCCATGTCAAATTAAGATCTCGTCTGGGCTGAGACGTTTTTTGCATGAGCTGGTATAAGTTGTTTTATTTTATTTGTGAATGGTGTGTAGTATGTACAAAGTTATAATATTATGCTTGCTGGATATCCGTAATCAATTTCGAAAATAATTCGTGGCAGTGCTCACTGCTATAATCGTAAAATTTTGACAATTTTGAGATATCTACTCGTACATATGTACGACTGACATATCTTACAACACTTCATTTATTTTTCTTGATATAATTTTATTTATTACCAATCTTCTCTCCAATTTCTAGTTTGATGACATCAGCCGGTTGGAACGACGTGCTCGAGTCCCTCATGATCCAGCCTCCTGAATGCGAGTTGGGGGAGCATCCTGGCCAGAACGGCAACTGTGGGAGCCCACTGCTGGCCATCACATACTTCACGTCGTTCATCATCATCAGCTACATGATCGTCATCAACATGTACATAGCCATCATCCTAGAGAACTTCAACCAGGCCCATCAGGAGGAAGAGATTGGCATCGTTGAAGATGACCTCGAGATGTTCTATATAAGGTGGTCGAAGTAAGTAGATCTGCATAGTACCAACTCATGCTCCACTATGATGGAGTTTCTTGCACGTTCTTCTCCGTGGAACCACTCTTTGGACGCGTAACTCCGCAAGATACGAACATACCTACTTGCTGTTATTGTCACTAGCGCGGCGTAACCACTTCATCTTTTTGACTAACCAACGTTGACAATTCAAAACTGCCTGTAAAAGATCTTTAGCAATAAATGTGATTTTGATTAATAAATATCCATAAATTGAGAAACAGCAGATAATAAATGATTAACAATGTATTTGATAAGTATACATAACAACTACATTAATAGGTCAAAATTCTTGAAGCTAACAACGAAATATCCACATCAGTCAAATTCCCTCAGTAATAATTGGCTGAGCACCTCCAATATTAAACCAGCCTGTAGCGAATAGGCCACTTACAGTTATTAAAGCTATTTACAATTACGACGGTTCAGAACGGACACTTTAAACACAAATGACGTCGTAAAGGGGAGAGCTCGTAAATCTTGCCATCTATCTCGATCCTGGCTTTAGCTGAACACATTAAAAGTTACTCAAGGAATTATTACTTGGCATTAACCTCATCATTTGTGGGAACAACGGTATTTAGCAATTGTGTTTCTTGTTCGGTAATAAAAGAAATATCTTTGGTTAACGTAATGCATGTTTTGAAAACGACAGTTTTACTAGATTTTGATCAAATAAAATCGATATTAAAATCATTCATCCAATTGATCCATCTATTATCTCCAAGAGGACGGAAAAACTAAAGCAAAAATATTCTTATTTTCAGATACGACCCCCACGCAACACAATTTATAAGTTTCGCTCAACTATCAGACTTCATAGCTTCCTTAGACCCTCCGCTAGGCATCTCCAAACCAAATACAGTGGCTTTAGTCAGTTTTAATCTGCCAATCGCGAAAGGCAACAAGATACATTGTTTAGATATACTCCATGCCCTGGTCAAACATGTGTTAGGGCATGTGGAAGAGACGGACACGTTCAGGCAGCTTCAGGAACAGATGGATATCAAGTTCAAGAAGCAGTTCCCCACGAGGAAAGAGCTGGAGATCGTTTCCTCGACAAGGATATGGAAGAGAGAGGATAAGGCGGCACGGACTGTGCAGCGGGCGTGGAGAGATTATATCAAGTGAGTAAGAATTGTTTTTCGTCGCCCAGTGTTCCTACGTTATCAAACACAGATATCCCGAAAACAAACGAGTATGTGATACCTCTATTTTATTATTATTTATTTTTTATTTTTAAATGTGATACCTCTCATTAGCCTGTGAAATATGATATCTCTATTTTCTACCAGATGTCATGTCACCAAACACAAAAGGAGAACGCGATTGTTTGATTATGTTGATTTTCATAATAGGAGTAGGAGCTCGTGACTAAGTAATAACAGCCGCACGGGTCGATATTCACGGTTAAGCAACACTTGCCGAGGTCGGTTTGTGGATGGGTGACCTTTTGTTTGTTGACCTTAACTTAATTTAAAACACGTACAGCCATTCGTCCCGGCTGTCATTTGCACATCTTTGGCAGTCGTTACGGATAGTCAGTAGTCAGAAATCTGAGACCAGTCTTGCCAAGAGGTACCGTGTTACGCAGTGGGTTGAGGTCTGGTACGCAGCTGTTTACGTAAAATACTGGTATTCAGCTGTAGATCCCTGGTTTGACTAGAAGTCGACCCAAATTTAGTTGGGAAAAGGCTGGCAGATAACAAATCTTAATAATAAGAAGCCGTTTCGATCTCAAAGCATAGTAATAAAAATACCTACTAACATTCCAGACGTAAGAACCGCAGTCCCTCTCAAGAAGAAGAAAGCACGAAGTGGTCCCCCGGCGGCGGCTGGGGGGGCCGGCTCAGCGCTCTGCTGCACGTGCGGCGCGGCTCGCATGCGTCCAGCCGCAAGTCGTCGCGCGCGTCCGACGCGTCCGACATCAGCGAGCTGGGCGGCGCCTGGCTGAACCTGCCGCTGCTGCTGCTGCCGGGCGCCGCTCCCGGAGAACAGGTGGGTGCCAGGTTCACGAACGATTGGAGGGGTACTGAAGAAATGAGGTTTCAACCGGTGGTTAAGTCACAGGCGGCTGAGACTCGTTTACTATACCCCGATTTCGAATGAGAGTTTGAAGTTGATTATATATTTGTCAAACACTACTTTAGGAATCCCACACAAAATCGTGAATTCGCATCGCATCGCAAATATCTGCCTGCGATGCGGCATCGTATCGGATCGCATCGTGGTTTTGTGTGTGAGCCCTTAGCCTACGAAACAGTCAAACTTTGGCATAAAAGTAGGGTTTGACACGTTAACTCCAAATTCTCAATTCAAAAACGTACTTGAGTGTTAACCGCCGCCTGAGAATATTTGTAATACTTACCAGAGCGAATCTGCAGTGCTATCATTGAAACAAACTAAAATGTCTCGTGCTCCCATAGTTGGTTGAACTAATAATCGTAGTCTACTTATTCTTAAACAGACAGCATCCCAGAACTACGAAATATTATTCGTTATGTACGATTTATAGACAATAAGATAAAGAAATCTTAGCGCGGAAGTATCTAGTTGTTGTAGGTAGACAAGTTGACTTGGTTTTACTAATATCTTTAGGCATATATATTCATATATTACAACAAGATAGTAGTTATGCTTTATTTATTACGAAAAATTACCGTCATAAATCTGTACGTAGGTACCGCTTCTGTATACGACTTCTATAGTGCTTTAGGTAAACTTCATACTACGGCCACAGTCAGTGTTGCCAGTATCGGTCTTTCGGCTCCTATCCTTAGCATTTTTGAAGCTAGTAACACTTGTCGCGCCACAGCCGAGTGGTTCCGAGTCAGCGCCGCCCCGCAGGCGCTCGGCCTACGGGCTGCCGATCTTCCTTCGGCACCAAGACGCCATGGACGAAGAGACCGGCCCGAAACGAGCAGGTTCATATGTAATGTTTTGCTTTCCGTGTCTCTTCCTCAGTAGGTTTAGAGATAGATGCATTTTGCCTTCAAGGCTGGGCACAGCGTTGCTAAGCAAATCTATGTTTAAAGTAGAATATGGTAAAATGTAATATTTTTTATGCAACGCGCTGCTCAGCTAATGACAAGATTCACGCATAACGCTTTGACTTATGTAAGTAATCATTTCAACGAACCTCCGAACCTCGTTGTAGCGTTTCATATAAATATGAACAACAAAACGAATAAAGTTCACATTAATGTTGTATGAGACGCTTTCATGGCAAAGTCATAGTGCGCTCTGAATCTTGTCCTAAGACTTGGCTAGCACTGAGTGGTTAGTCAGTCTTTACTTTTTTCTTTATTCCTTAGTAATGGGACTCGGAAAGTAAACCTAAAAACAATATTCACCCATCCTTCAGTGTTTGCTTTCGTATGATTGTATTGTGCCTGTCTCATTGGAAATATTTTGTCTTGTTAAAAGTAGTCAGAACCAACCACTCGGTCCTAAACTTCTTAGGTACCTACCTAAATTCATTTGATTCAAAATTTTAACAGACATTGAAGCACGAATTGGCATTTTGAAATCAATACCATCTACTAAAATCTATTTCAAATGAGTTTATATTTTACCTGGTATTTCTCAGTTTTTAGATGGCGTGTCTTACAAGCATACCTAAGAACAAAATTTCAAAGTAACCAGGATTTGAGGCTTATGCATGCTTTAGTAGTAGAACCTACTTAGTTCCCCAGATTCTCGCTTCTGTAGCTTTGTCTATGTAAGTGAACGTCAGCATGAACAATGTAATGTGTAAGTCTGAGTAGTTTGTTCCCCTCTACAGTGTTTCCTTCACTTTTAACGCAACTCAGGAGTTCGTAAGTACAATTATCTATATTATTGATTTAGCTAAATCAATTCGAGAAGGCCTTGATGGCAAAGGTATAAACACTTTGATGGCACAGAATAACACAATAGAAGACACAAAACCATCACAAACGGAGTAGCTGCTTCTTTCACCGATACTGAGCTACTTCTACTGAAAGACAAATAACTCGCCATCGTTTTTCGGCTAAGTTTACCAACTGTCCTTATTAAACTTGTCTGGATTACTGTGCAAATTTATGGGTCTTATGAAGAGTCGATTAATTAATTATAGAATCGGACAATGATTTTGACGAAACTACAAAATGTTTACATTGTTTCAATGATTCGATAATCATATCAGTGTTACTAGATGGCTTTACCACCTCAACTGATGCACTTGAACGAAGACACCTAAATCAAATGCTAGGAATACCTAAATTTTGAGAAGTGGTGTGTTATGGTGTGGTGTGACGTGCCGCAGGTTCCCTTCGGCTGAGCAGCTCGCGGCGCAGCTCCATGCGGCGCGTGACGCCGCCCGCGCGCGCACGTACGCCCTCGCCGCATGCCAACAGCGAGGTCAGCATCCTGGTGACGGAAGCGTCGCCAGACGCCGCGCCCGCGCCGCCGCCGCCGCCGCCGCCCACGCTGGTGCGGGTACTGGTGCACCGCGAGTCCGACGAGCGCCCCAGCTGATCTCCGACTCCCGAGCTCGCACCCCGAGCTCCGCCCCCGGGCGTTCCCGACCCGAACGATCCCCAATGACTCTCCAACCGGCAGTGTTCCGGCGAATAATTGTGATTTTTAAATTTAACTAGCCCCGTGCGCGATTGTCATTATGGTGGACACGTTGAGATAGATGACCCCATTCCTCTACAGCTGCCAGTAAACCTTAAAACACGAGAGATCTAAATTACTTATTTACTGGTAGAATTTGAAATGTGCCCATTTATCTCAACACTTTATAATATAGATAGTTAAATACAGTAAAAACCGGAAACTTCCAGAGTCGTTACAATAAAGTTCATTAGTATCTCGTCAAATTCAATAAGCTTTACGATACTGAACTGCGCTGAAACGCGCCACGCAGGTTGCATTACACGCTGTTAGGTAACATTCGTTTGTAGACGCTTCGGTAGATTAATGTTGCTGGTTCCGGTTTTTTTTGGATCGTAGAAAACTAGAATATAAAGTGAGGCTTCACAAGACAAACGGACAAGACAAACATGACGAGACAAATCCATTATCTTGCTCAACATCAGAATAAAGATTAAGAACGGAACTGCCACCCAATATGTATGACCAATTTTAGTGAAAGCCTTTTACGCAAATCCAGAAAAAATATTAACTACTCTTTGTAAGTTTATACATGAATTCCAGTAGTAGCTAACTTAGTTTGTAGAAGCCTCTTCTATCATTCTTCTACGATCCAATATTCGGTAAGACAGCAGATTATTTTTTCAATAATTTTTAATATTCATTTAATTAAGTAGATACGCGAGACCAGTATCATGTTGGATGTAAATCAATATGATGTTGTAAATAGTATTGTATATGAGAATGACTGATGTCACCATGTCGATAGGATTAAAACGAAACATAAAATAAAGTTGCACATCAGATAAGCATGATTTTAAATTGGTTTATCAATTTTTCACGTTTTTTTATAAAATACTTGTTTTACTATGAATTATATTTTCTCCGTCATTTTGTTAGACATTATTGTCATGGAACGGTTAATTAAACAATACTGTTAGAATAGCAACGGGCCTAAAATATTACCTTGGCGAACTCCATTGAAACCAAAGTCCTAAATAAGTTTATTTGTGAGTTTTGTGACTGTGGGTCATATTTTCGTTTAATTTGTCATTTATGTGTTAAAAATATTGATTTCTTTAACCTTACCACCAAACATTATATTCTCATCATTTGTATTATTATGATTAAATATGACCGACATATTCGAAAGCCTCACTTATGTACGTCTAGTTAAAGTTTGGGCCGGATTTTTTTAAATACATTATGTTGATATGTTTCGAAATACATCTTTTTTCAATTTATAGGAAAGGTTAAGGTTAAGGCTAAGTAGACACAAATACAAGTTAAATATACGCTTAGTGCTTGTTTGGTGTGCAACCTATCTAAAAATTACTTGATCGTTATCAATTTATCGCCAGTGAGTTCCGGCTTCTAAAATAATATTTCCAGATCAAATGCCATTATTATTGTTGAAGATTATATATATTAAGTATTTGCAAAATAGTGGTTAATGAACATTAAAATGCGAGGGCAGGTTGTTATCTATTAAGTTTAAGTATGTTGCCATATTATTTAGGGAAGTGTACTTGGTATCTTTAATGTAATTATTCCACATTTATATAAAATAAATTGGTATATTTCTCTTAAGCGACATAGCCAATATCCAGGCAGGATTACTTATAATCAGGTTGTGGAAAAGACGTAGTAACGTCAAAAGACTTTTAGTAAACAATGACCATCATCACCTTAACTTTTAAATACACAAACAATAATGTAGTTACATGTGAAAATTTCCAACTCCGTGAGTTATTTGTGATTCTCACACAAAACTAAAACTGCATGAAAAAGTTAATAAAATAAAAAATAAATAACTTTGTAGATTTGGCCCCTAACTTCTCCTTTATTATACAATTATACACTCTGTATATTCCAAAATTCAAAAGCATATAGATGGACTGCCACTCTTTAGAAATTGACTTCTACATTTTATTGTCAGTCTATTATTTTTTTATGAACGACTAACTCGACGTCGATATTTGTTTTTATTAAGTAGTGTTTTGCTATAATACATAACAAAAATTAATCGTATTCTTAACTACCTACTAGTCAATACGATCTCGATAGAGCTTTAATCTTTTTGACATGATAGGTAGATAGTAGATAAGTGGAGCGGATTTATAACGTCATAAGTTCTGACTTTAAAACACAAATTAATCGCAATTCTATCGGTTTATGCATTTACCCTAAGAGTTTGAATTAAATAATTACAAACAAACGCCATTTAGAAGTGGCTTATTGTGATTTGTCTTTATTGAGGAATATAGTACTGAAATTATAGTTATAGCATTTCACGAGTGCATTATAATGAGAACCTTATGTCAATGTCAAAAATCTCGTAAAGCGCACTCCTGATTTGCAAATAGTGCTTATAAAAAGATTTGTAGGTATAATACCTTTTTTTAATTAAGTTGGTAACCAGAGCATAACTGGCTGGCAACAGACATAACTGGTCTTCAATTTAGAAAATGCTAGGTATTCTTGGCCCGAGTAGGATTCAATACTGCAGTTTCTACTTACACACACAAAAATACTTTTTAACATGAGATTCCTTTCTCGCACAAAAAGGCAAGCTAAAGGCATACAGACATGTACAAAAAGGGCAAATATTCGCACAAATCTCAATAGGTATTGAAATAATGTAGTCTTTATATTACATTAGTATTTATTTGTTAATTTTATTATGTTAAGGAACAGTATCACTGTATACTTTTCATAATTATATTATTTGTCTAATTTATCAGGTTTCCCTGCAATAGAAATTCAATTACTCCAAGTGTTATAATAATTTAATAAAATGAGGGTTTCCTGGAAAATGTTCGCCACTAGTTGGCGTCACAAAGGCGAAAGGGCCTCATTGAAACCTACGCCTAGATCTGACACCTCAGTGTTGCCACCTCTTCATTTCAGGAAACTCTTTTTAGCGGAAATGTATAATTTGTTAATATTTAGCCCGTCCACATGTTCCTTTTGTTGATTGTTTTATAGTTGTAACATTAGCTGCTAGTAATGTTAACGAGTTGCTATTATAGGCGCACCAAGTGCTTTCGAATTATATTTTAGCTGCATTTATGTACAATCGGCCCGAAAAGTGGCACGCGTTGGCGAACCAATTAGCGCCATCTATCACTTTTGGAACCGATATTACACGTATGACGAGAATTTACTTAGAAAGATTGTAAAGCATTAAATAAAAAGTTGATGCGTTGGTTTTAAATAGTTCATAATAAATATAGAATTAGCTTTTTTTCTAAAAGAAAAGTTTAAAAAGAAAATTTTAAAATTTCTCTAGGAGTATACTTGAGCAGGTACATTTTAAAACCCCCAAATATTTTCCAATTTAGCAAGGACCAAAACTTCATTTCGTTTGAAAATATTATCTCAATTTACTAATAATATTCTTGACCAACTTTTGAATTCGTTTTTACTTAGAATTTTCGAGGCCTGTATCAGATTATGCTAGAATTTTAGAGACGCCGACACCTTGTAACATACTAGTATTTATACCACCTCGCTTTATGACAAGTTTTACACCATTTGCTTTGAACCCTTTGATATCTCAACAACCCACACTCACTATTAAATAAATTGAATTCTAAAAGGAGGATGCATGATAAAATTGTTCTGATAGAATAGATAAAATTTCTCAATATTGTTCATTACTCTGTACATAATGAAAGAAGATGCAATAATTTTTCATAATTTTATCTATAGTTATAATCTTGAGAGGTTGTTAGTGGTTACTTTAACATTAATTTATAATTATGTACGATGTACATGTAAAACTATTGTAGTTAGTGAAATTGCAATGTTTAAAGCATGTGTTGGGCATGGTTCAATTTGTGTAACATATGTTTAAATTGTATGATATGTAAATAAAAGTTTAAATGAGACCTGCGAAATATGATTTTCTTCCGAGGTACAAAATATAAATTAACCATGTTGAAAACTATGATTAAACGAAAATATAGAAAATTTTGCAGTTTTATTCCAAACCTATCCTCGGAATGTGAAATCATACACTTTGTTGAAAGTATCCTCAGGGAAATAAACCAAGACTAAATCAACAGAAACTATTTATTTAGGTCTAGTAATGAATAAACATCTAGGTCCTCTATTTTAGAAATAAAATGAAAATAATTTCATATCATTCGGTATATTAAATAAGTTGACTAAAAACAGAATAATTGAAATGTACTAACATCTTTACTTAGTAGAGACCCTGGTGCGACGATTCCATGAGAAATTAAGTCCATAGTTCTTAGGCCTAACTGGTTTCTCTATTTTAGGGACATCTAGGAACCAGCACCATCCATTCTTTTCGCAATGCTCAATAGCCTCCTCTGGGCTCTTGAAAGCTACCTTCATGTTGGATAGTGGGTCTCCAGTGGAGGTCCAGCCCATCAAGGGGTTCTCCCAACGTTGACGGTTGTCAAACTCCATTTCCCAATGGTGGATGTTGTTGGTGCCGCTCTGCATGGCATTCTTGGGAGGCTGGTAGATACGCACGCGTCGACTCTTGACATGTTCCTCGGGTACACCAGACACAGGGGTCAGGTCTACCTGGAAATCAATGTACAGTACTTATTTGATTAATTTTATACAATCAATTATGGACCACAGATCCTAAACTACAAGGTCTAGAAGCATGCAGTTCTTTTTATAAGGATGGTTAAGACTTCAGGTAATTCTTCTAAACAGAAATGTAATGAAAGTTCATCATTTACTCCACTCAACTTGGTTTTCGAGAGTTTCTTAATACAAGTGTTAACATTGGAAAATTTCCTTTTTCTTTAGTATTTAATCACATTTTATGTGGCTACAGGCTTGGCTAACTTGGAAAAACTGTCATGGAGCTTCAATCACAGTATTTCCAAAATTGCGGTTTCCTCAGATTTTAGTAGAAAGACATTTTTAGATTAATAAAGGTTAACTTAAAATTTAATATTATATCCAAAAAAAAAATATGAAAGGCTTATGCTAGCTGCATACCAAGCAAGCCAAGCCACATTAAAGTAACATGTTCCATGGCAGAAGCGTGATAGTTACTAAATGTTGTTTCTTAGAAACTATGATAATTAGATTACTGATTCTTAGACACAATAATATTTTATTGCTGTTAAATTTAAGAATTTTTAAAATACAAGAAGTAATGGTTAATTGCATTAAGCAAAGGAATCGTAAAAAAAATGTCTATCTCTGGAACTATGTATTTATAACATATAAATGCTTCTTAGACAGAAATATTGAGGATATTGAAGACTATTATTTCCAATAGGATGCCAAACTTGTGTGCTCACTTAAAAAAATAAGCTGATTAATTAGCTTCAGCTATACCATCTATGCTCCTAAGTTGTACTCATAGCCTGCAACCAGCTTAACACTTCAGCTCTTCAATATAAGCTGACCATATTTAATCCAATGAATATGGGTATTTGTTTAATAAATAAAGCTGTATTAAAGTTAGTTGTGTAGCCTCAGAAGACAATTACTATGACCGAAACCAATCTTACCTTGACTGGAACCTTTATGGTGGATTCCAAAACTGATCGTTGTTGCTTCTCGTCGGGCGATGCCACAGCAACATCATTGTCAATCATAGGTGCTTCATGACGGCCGAGTTGATCGCGTGCATTAGTGCGCGATGTTGTTGAGAATGCAGGTAAGGATCTAAAAACAACATCTTACTATCATTGGATTGGCATGACCTATGCTAAGATCAAATTCGCATGTGATAGAATTCAAAGTATAAAAGGATTGTTCCATTGATACACTTACTTAGACAGCGGAGTTTTAGATAAACTCGCTGCACGGCTAATCACCTGAAACATCTTAATTTTTACGTAACAATCACTGAAAATGAAAATTACGTTCTGGATTCTGGTTTTCTGAGTGAATGTCAGTATATTTGTTTTGACAGTGACATGAGTGACACTGACATAACTGTGTTCCACAGACATAGTTACCAGCCAGTAAAATCGTGAATTTGTAAAAAAAGGTATCGTATCAAGCAGCGTAGGTGTACATTACCTATCGAGTCTCAGTCGATTATCAACGCCATTCTTGCCATGTTTCAAGTTGCGTTTTGTCCATTGAGGTAGGAATAATAAGGAGACGCTGCGTTATTCTATACATACATTTGCTTATACAAATATGAGTGAAATATGATTCAGAACTTGAAATATCGTTATGTCTCATTCTTTCTTGTGAGATAATCCTATTTGATAAAAGAGACAACTATATTTAAGTTGTTGCTAATTATGGCAACATTTTGTCGTGATGTAGAGACAGTTGTAGGTAAGTGCCGTTGCAGCCATATTATATTCCAAATTCATGGTAGTTACGCTGTCAAATGGTTGTTTACTTTTTTTATTATTGTGATTTGCGAGAAAACTACGAGTAATTTTACTTTTAAAACTGAATGTAAATGTTGGAAAACATAAATCCAACATGCCTGTGTGTTGTGTTGTGAAGTGTGGTGCAAGAAACAGTCAAAATCAACCTCAATTGTGTTTGCACAGGTTAGTAGCCGGTTTTCATGCATTATTACACACAATAATACACATTCGGTGATACTATTGTAACGCAATCATGAATTTATGGCTAAAGTATTGATATTTGGATTCATTTCCACATAACAGGCCTTTTTATTATATTTGTTTATTCATTCGTTTGTTTACAAAATGAAATAGTGTTGTACCGTTGCCGACTTGCGGTAATACGAAACTAGTTCCTCCGCTGAAACGATATCGGTATATTCTGTGATGTTAACATAAATAATCCTGCGTCTTATTCGGTCCGAGTGACCTAGCTAGGTCCGGCCTGTGATTCACACTTCACACCAAAATCAAAATATTTTACGTAAATCTGAAGAAAACATTGAAAAAGCTAATTATCTCTAAAAGAGTAATCATGGAGTTTCTTGCCGGCACTTCTCCATAGGAAACAGCTAATTGGAACCGTGCACCTAGCTTATAATGTTTTATGTTTGTTTTAGTTACATTTTAGCATCTCTAACCAAAATGATTTAAAAATACTTTAATTTTTATAGGTTTCCTAAAAATGAAGGCTTACAGAAAAAATGGTTAGAGGCTAAGGGTCGTGGGGTGATGTTAAATAGCCTATAGCCATACTGGCTACCAAAAGCAAAAATAATTTTAATGCTTTTTTTGCGCGGTACCCTAATTATTTCTCTAAAATAAAAAAGCAAAAATAATTTTAATGCTTTTTTTTGCGCGGTACCCTAATTATTTCTCTAAAATAAAAGTAGCCTTAGTTACTCCTTGTAACACATCTGCCTGTAAAAATCCCGTCAATATTTGTACAGCTATTTCAGAGATTAGCCGGGACAAACACTTCAATTTCATTTATTTGTATAGATAGCAGAAGGTAAGATAACCTACTCATCTTTTTCTGTTACTATTACAACGGATTTTAATTAAGTTCATAATATGAGGTATGATCCAAACGTGATAAATTAGTGGAACTCGTAACTAGTATCGATACTCGTTGTAGTAACACCTTGATTGACTCAACCCTAGCAATGGCAGCCATTTTATATTCTGTAGGTATGCACCCTTTTTTCGTAGGTATTTCCCGTCCATACTTTTATAGGTCAATGGGAATAGGTCTTAGAGTATAGAATATATAGAGATGCCGTAATGTTCTATATCTTATTTGCTTATACAAATATCTATTAAATCGATACAGAAATAAGAAACTACACTTTGTCTCTTTTTAACCAATGAGTTTTCACATTTGAAGAAAGAGACGTCACACTATTTGTTTTGTCTCTTCCTGACAACATTTTCACATATCCGTCAATGTACGTATCTCGCGTGCCATCCGCCATTGTTTGGGCCCGTGGTTTTGAAGTACGTCAGCTGTCAAGTGAACAACAACATTGGGTTTAAATTACGATTTTTAGGGATAAAAACGCTCCAAACTAAATTGTATTGTGCTGTGAGTGTCTAGTGGAGCAAATTGAATATGCCTACGTGTGCAATAATTCAGTGTGGTGCAAGGAAAAACCCCAATCGAGCCTAATTAAACATGCACAGGTTAGTAGCCGTATTTTAAGAAAAACTTTATCATACTGCTATTTTTTTTGTATAACTATCCTTGTTTTATTTATAGAATCAAAGTACATACAAATTATTTCTGATATTTACCTCTATTTGCTAAATTTATATCATGTTTTGTTTACAATAGATATGACAATTCAAAATAGTGATGTCTTATAAGCTATCGATAAGAAAGTTAATTTTTTTTAGTTTGTATTATATATTGTTGAGTAGGGTATCAAAATGAAGGGCTTGAAGAGACGATTTTGAAAATAAAACTAACAGAATAAAAATAAAAATAGTGATAGTACTAAAACGACAATATCAATTCGTCATGCAGTAGGTGGTGGTTATTTAGTTCACTCTGATTTGTTCCACTAACTGCATCAAACTGAAATAAACTTGCATGTTTTTTATTTACACAGGTTCCCTAAAAATGAAGTACTATGCCAAAAGTGGCTTGTGAAAAGCTATCCTTAAGAAACTATTTTAATAAATTAACATTGAATAATATCGATGGTCAAGTTTTTTTTTTCTGAAACAAACGAAGGGGTACGTTTTCGGATATAATAACAGTTACATTACATTTATTTAAATAAATGTGTCTTTTCGGTCAGAATTATGGTTTTTCTTCTCCTACTTGAACGAATGAACGGTAATTATAGGTCACAAGTTGCCAGAAGTTATTTAAGAAGTAGTTATATGTTAATAAAATTGTTATACATGATTTAGTTCGTAATGTGATTTAGAAGGCCACTTTTAGTTTCTATAAAATTAAACTCAGATTTCAATGGATTCACAGTTCACAATAATTGGTAATGGTTGGGACTTTCAAAAGTGCCTAATAAATATCTTACTAACATTAGGCATTTACTTTGACCTGGTGATATATTATAGTGAATAAAGGTACATTTTTCATATTACTTTGTTGTTTTAATCCTTTTAATACCTCAGTGTTAGTATCTTTCTACAATATTTATACTCTATAGGCCGAGCCTACGTAAAACGATCGCCCGCGCGGTCCCTTACAAAAGCGCTCCGTTGCGGCCCCTTTTTGCTAAGTAACAAATATTAAGTTTTCCATCGACTCTACACATGCACACCTTTAAAGTTGAAATAGCGATACTGAGGGTCAGAGTAATCTTTATGAACAACTTTAAATGTAGAACAGAACCTGAAATCGCAAAAAACCTCGGTTGTCCTTAAAGTCACTCGCAAAAACAAAATTCGAAGTCAGTCAGTCGCTCATAAAATGTAGCTTCTCACCCCTTGTAATCTAATCATCCAAAGTTTAATAGTATTGATAGTAACAAAATTAAATGTACCATAAGAAATGTTAGTAACTCTGGTATCGATATCGATACTTTTTGGTTTTGATTACTTATGTGCTTCCCTAGCAATGGCCGCCATCTCTTGGGCCAGATTTATAGTAGGTATGCACGCGTATTTCGTAGGTATTTCTGGTCCATATTATTGTAAGGTCTTTGGAATAGGTGGAAATTGGAATCGTTCAATCATTTTCATTTTCGATTCAGTCTTGTCAATCATTTGTCAATTTGTCAAAGAATATTTTTACGTATAAGGAATATCTATCGTAACAATCGTCTTTACTGCACTATTTTTAATAAACTATCATATGCGTAAATAAATTGTCTGCTGCATATGCTTCTGTGTGATTTACTTATATATTTAACGTGAAAAATGGCATGCAATATCTCTTTCGCGTTTATTAGACTTCAAACAGCTGTTTTCATGTAAAGGTGAGCTTTTCTTTGAAAAATTGATATTTTTCGTCTTGTTATTTGTTGATCTAGTCTTGTAATCAATACCTGTTTATTTATGTAACATTACGAAATAAACTGTTACTAAGACAAGTACTAAATAGCCGGTGTCACCTATCAGTCGACCTTGGGAGTCGGTACGAAAATGTTTTTACTACGATAGATTTATCAAATTGGATTTCCTGGATACCATCGGAAGTTCATACCATTTTTTTTTCTAAATTACTGCCTTGTAAACACTGATTTCATGTCTATGTAAATTGTTGTGAAATACCCAAGAAATTGTTATGTTTTCACTGATAAGACAAATGGCAATTTAGTTTTGAAAACCTAAACCATCTTGATTAAAAAAATGTTGTAGTGGAATTTCGCATAAACTTAATAATGTGCATGATTACCTTATCTATCAAGTGATGTTACTCAAGGCACAACATACAATTCAATAGTTTTTAGTTTGCTTTAATGTAAAAAATCATACTATATTAGAGTGGGAACATTTCTGTAATTACCACTCACTAAAGAAAACATTTGATCATATTAGGTACCTATATGGTGCAATTTAAAAAAATTAAATTTGCATCAATAGTTGAATTTTATAATATGCAATTATACACAATTTTTGACATTAAACCAACAAACCACAAAATGAACACACCTTGTATCTCTTATTACAATCAGATATAAGTCTGATCAGAAGTTTACAACTTCTGAAACGAACCAGTAATCAGTTTGAAAACGTGCAAATATATTATTTCTGTTGCAGATTGCCACCTACCCAATCATGTGCTGTTAACTAGGGGAACCGTAGCTCCTCCGGGAGCTACCTCTGAGCAGAGCTCTACATCGTACCTGTATATTGCTCACTAATTTTATTTGCGGATGCCATCCACATATCTACTAATTTACAATCTAAGAGAGAAATCTAGTCTTTTAGAATTTAACAGTTTTATTTGATTGCGGTGCCTATATTGGACAATTTAAAATGAGTAAGCACAAAGTGGAAGTGGACTGTACGCCACGGTGTAGGTCCCGGATTCATGGACAGGCTCTAACGAGTGCTATCACTAAGAGATCTGTCAGCGATGAGGCATTAGCAAGCTTTATCAGAGGGACATGTGCTAACTTTATCAAGGCTTTTGATTTTGAGGTAAGTTATTGAAATTACTGTTTGAAACAGAAAAATCTACTTAATTGAAATTAAGTAAATATTTATCATGTTGCCACATATTCCAATTAATAGGTTATTAACCTTAACAACTGATAAATACTGTTCTGTAGTGTCAAGGTTAATTTTTACTGTAGACTTAATTTTATCAAGTCGTTTGATTCATTTTAGAGCCCTAATGATTGTGAAATATTCTACTTTTTAATCCATTTCTCCCTCTACTAAAAATTGCAGCATTCAATCAACACAGCCTATAGCATTCCACTGCAGTTTTGCTGCTTTGTGTGGTCTTCTGTCCATCTTATTATATAATATATATATATCTGGGTATATTGAACCCATGCTAACTCTACCAAGAATTTCAACATTTAAGGACTATTCAAAAACTAGAACTATTAAAGAACTATTTTTTTATTATTTAAATGATTGTGAAATATTCTACTTTTTAATCCATTTCTCCCTCTACTAAAAATTGCAGCATTCAATCAACACAGCCTATAGCATTCCACTGCAGTTTTGCTGCTTTGTGTGGTCTTCTGTCCATCTTATTATATAATATATATATATCTGGGTATATTGAACCCATGCTAACTCTACCAAGAATTTCAACATTTAAGGACTATTCAAAAACTAGAACTATTAAAGAACTATTTTTTTATTATTTAAACTAGCTTCTGCCAGCGACTTCGTCCGCGTGGAATAGTTACTTTACCCCCGATTTTGAAACTCTCAGCCCGATCGGTTTAAAATTGACAAAAGATAGACATGCTGTTTCGGGATATTTTTTAGATAATTTTATGTAGAACATTTCCGTAATATATGATTTCTATGTAACTTTAACCATTAAGGCTACACACGCGACGGAAGCTTAAAAAATGGAGTAACTTCTTCCGTTTTCCCAACATTTTCCTTCACTGCTCTGCTCCTATTGATTGTAGCGTGATGAAAAGTATACTATAACCTGCCCAGGAGTATGAAGAATAATTGCACCAAGTTTCGTTAAAATCGGTCGAGTAGTTTTTGTTTCTATAAAGAACATACAGACAGACAGACAGACAGACAGACAGACAGAAAGACAGACAGACAGACAAAAAATTTACTGATTGCATTTTTGGCACCAGTATCGATCACTAATCACCCCCTGATAGTTATTTTGAAAATATATTCCTTGTACAGAATTGACCTCTCTACAGATTTATTATAAGTATAGATTTTGTTTGTACAAGAATAAAAGTAACAATATTTGGTACTGATTTTATTAACAATGTTCTTTGATCTAGGGTCGCACAGCCCTCCATACGGCAGCATCTCGCGGCCGCATCGCCCTGATGGACTGGTTGATCCGTCACTCTTCAGTGGCCTTCATCAACGCTCGGGACCGCGAGTCAGGGTACACGCCCCTGCACCGAAGCGTGTTCTATGGACAAATCCACGCTGCTGTCGCTCTTATGAAGATAGGTAAGATCCGTAAAGTATTCATCATCTGCCTGCCCCTGCCGCGCGTTATTTGTGTTCGACGGGCGCAACACGTTTTCTTCTTTCATTTTATTCTGTCAACCAGATGATTTAATTAAAGTAGTATTTTTTTAATGCATTTGTATATTAAACTGGACGGAACTGAAATAAACGCCTTTAGGTACATTAATCCAATTTTAATTAAAAGACTCCAGTCTGTCATCTTCTCCTTTGATCGAGGCTACAAATAGACAAACTTCCACGTCGCATAAAAAATATACACGATTTACGTGTCGCCTATTCAAGCGCGTCTCTGTTATCCTGAGCATAATAGTACGCGTGAGCGACGTCCATGACCGACGCAGCGTATCACTGTTTACAGTTGTACAGCCTGAGAAACTCAATATAATCAGCCTTTTGTTTCCATTGCTGGAACACACGCCTCCTGTCTATGAGAGGGAATGGACTGTAATCCAACGCAGTTTAATCAATATCACATAATTACACCTACAATACTTAGTCTTCGAATTTTTGGTCTTGGAACATGCCTATTTCGTCACGATGTTTTATATTTTCTGTTTAACGGAACTTGGCTTAAAATCCATCAGTTTATGTTCAATTATAGTAATCACCAGGTTGGTAGTTCGTTCAGCAGAGAAAATGCTATACATGGTGGCTCATTAATTTTAATAAATAATCATCGTAAATTTAAGGACCGTAAGAATTATGAAATGAAAATTAATATTTTAACTGAGAGCAGACTAACAGACGTTAAAACATTCCAGGTGTAAACACCGACATAGTCGACAAAGACGACTACCGGGCGCTGGAACACGCCATGCTGGACCGCCAGTACATGTACCAGCACGTGGGCCTCCAGCCCAGCGAGGTGTACGTGTGGGGCAGCAACTGCAACTACACTCTAGGAACTGGAACACAGCAGCAGAGGAACACGCCCGAGCTGCTCACCTGCTTCAATCGTGCCAGTACTTATATTAAACAGGTGGGTGGTGCATGCTGGACCGGCAGCACGATGTCCGCCAGCAAAGCCAGGTGTACGTGTGTAATAACTACAATTTCCAGTTCGGTATTTTTGTCACCACACCTGCAGTAGTGCTGATTTGTAACAATCTCACCGTGATAACTTGGGAAGTGAAGTGAGATCCCTGGAGCCTTGGAATGACAGCTCAAATCACATAACTTTTAATAGTTTTTTTTTCCTGAGTTTACCATTCATTCATTAATTGCGGCCTAACAAACAAACCTTATGTTGACGCATAATATCTCTACGTCGGCGTCGTCCACCCAGTGAATACTCTGCCTATGGCCTACTTGCTGACAAATGAAAAACAGTAAAGAGTTTTACTTCAATTCAACCTCCTTATGTTATTATGCTAGCTAGACTGACGAAACTTCTTGAGAAAGCTGGCTTGCAAGAAATTTGACAAAGTCACTCACGTCAATTTTGGAAATAACCTATACATTTCAATGAATTTTTAATCAATTTAGCTTCGTCTTGTAACATCAATAATAATGCACACAGTTGGCTTGCCGCGGACATGTTTAGGATTCACAAACTTTTTGTTCTTTGTGTTCGGTATGATCGGGTTTGTGATCTGCGTGTGGTGTGCTATGAACACTGAGTTCTTCCGCGACGTGAACTACACTATCACAAAGAGTGCGTCTGTCGATGTTATCGCTACATTCGTCAATCTGAAACTATGGCTGACCCCGCTCACGACCATACTGATACCTATAGCCGCACTGGCGATGATGACGTCATGCTGCGGAGTACTAGGTGCTGGCTGCCAAGTGAAGTGTGCTATCAAATCATACGTGTTACTCGTAACCATACTCACTTTCATCTCATTCTGGCTGTTCTTCATAACAGGAGTCTATAATATCTACACCAAAAATGAAGGCACACGGAAATCGCTGCAGTCGTCCATAAAGTCATATTACGGCAAAGAGAACGATTTCTTCACGTACGTGTGGGACTACATAATGGTGAAGCACGAGTGCTGCGGCGTGCTCAGCTATAGAGATTTTTCGAGTAGTCACTGGCAGACTTTGAACCCTACGAAAGTGTATCCTATCCAGTGTTGCAAGCTTGCTAACGTGACTAGTCTCGTGCCGGTGTCCAAGGAGTGTTCCAACAGTCTTGATCCCACTATAGAGTCTAATAAGGAAGTCGGATGTTTCGCTGCGCTGCGGGCAGCAATAATCTCGAATAAAGGGATGTTAATATTTTACATGTTGTTAATAGCTATATTTTATGCAGTTTTAACACTGTTCGCGTATTGTATAATACGAGGGGAGCCGTTATTAGGGGCCATGGCGGGGCGCTTTACGGAGTTTTTGCCGTCAAAAGCTCCTCAGAACGTTGCGAAGATTGAAGCGCCAAGTGCGCCCTTGCAACGTGCAACAAGCAACATGGAGTATATAGAGGAGCAGCCTAAGAAAGTGGTGAAAGTGGTGTCAGCCGTGGATCCGTTCCAGGCGTTCACGTACCTTCCCCGCTATCCTGAAGACTATCGCGGCGAATATAGATCTAACTATCGAGCGTATAACACGAGAATATAGTTTTAATATTCAATAAACCATTTTCAAATATATTTTTGTTATTTTTCTTGACTTTAATCCATTAGTCTTGTAATACTTTTTCTCATCAACATAAAGCATATTGAATTGATAGCGTCTTCCTGCACTGAAGTCCATTCATGTAAAGTAGATGCTCTGAAGACCGATACAGATATAAGCTTTCTATTCATGGTAAATTAATGTTGTATGTAATCATTGCTTCAATACCAATGTGCTGCTGGCAACATAGTTCACACACATTGATATGACAAATAATGAAATGTTGCCAGTAAATTATACCATGAATACAGTTTATTGTCGCTTAGTAATCTAAGCGACAATAACCACGAAGTTTGGCATTCCAGCAGTCATGTGTTTGATGTTTCTTGTTCGCGCGAATACGACTTGATATTTTGTCTGCCCAGTACCTAGCGATTCGGAGGCCGCTGTCGTTTGTCTCATGTAAGCCCTGGAGCGTGCAGGTAGATGTGCACGACTGTCAAGAGAGAAGGTGCGGTTCAGTTTTTAATCTTTCACGATAATAATTATAATGAATAGATGGCCCACATAAGGTTTTTAACCTAAATGACCACAGAATACTTTTTATCCCGATCTGATTATAACACAACTCCTCTTTGTTTCTCCTCGTTCTTTTATTTCTTTTACTAGCTGCTGCCCGCGACTTCGTCCCCGTGGAATCCCCGATTTTAAAACATTCTTTATCTCTGCTCCGCTCCCATTGGCTTAAGCGTGATGATATATAGCCTAAAGCCTTCCTCGATAAATGGTCTATTCAACCCAAAAAGAATTTTTCAATTCGAAGCAGTAGTTCCTGAGATTAGCGCGTTCAAACAAACAAACAAACTCTTCAGCTTTATAATATTAGTATAGATTAGTATAGATGAGCTATCTTAATAATTAAGGTAAAAACTGCATTTTTGCAGGTGTGCCTTGGCAAGTTCCACAGCGTGTGGCTGAGCGACACCGGGGAGGCGTGGTGCTGCGGGCAGCAGGCGCGCGCGGGCGGCCCGCATGCTACCGCGCTGCGCCCCGCACCGCTCAAGCTGAACGAGCCCTGCGTCGCCGTCGCCATCACGCTCAACTCCACCGTCTTCCTGCTGGAGAGTGGCATGGTATGTACAGGTGTGGTAGGCGCAGGTGTGCCATAGTGTGGGGCTGAGCGACGGTGGGCAGGCGTGGTGCTGCGGCCCGCATTTTACCGCGCTGCTGCGGTGGCCGCTCTTTTCGCCCAATTTATATAAGAAATATTCAGCGTCTTATCCAGTTTCGGATCTTCGAGTGTCCTTTCAAATATGCTGTCTTCGACAAAATCCTGGTCTATCTTTAGACTAGGGATGTTATGGATATGCGATGTTATGGATATGGAGATGCGAAGCTGTTCAAAATTGTCTGAAACATCGGAAAAATAATATCCGAAATTCATATCAGATTTAGTTACGGATAGATTTTTAAACGGTACCAATTTAGACCACTCAAAAATAAAACGTATAATTTTCTCAGGTCCTCCAATACGCGCTTAACAGTGCCGACAACATCACAAGCCAGTCGACCACTAAGACACCATCTTCCATCAAGTTGGCGTCCATCAAGCCTTTGATCAAGCTATCGGAGCCACTGGGGGTTAAAGGAGCCAGGACACACTGCGTCGTGTGGAACACGCGCGCGGTGTATACTTGGGGAACCAACCACGGACAGCTGGGGCATTCCAATGAGGATAAGGTCGTGGCGACGCCTAAAAGGGTTAGTATAATATATGGCTAGACTTTCCCAATCCCTAACCATCTTGAAGTCGTCTTCCAGGGAACCCAGATGCAGCTAAATACATATTTTACACAATCCATTCCAATATGTAGGTAAGTTTTGGGCTTCTCACCACCCATAACATCTTTCAAAGATCTATGACTGATGAGACCCTTTGATAAGTTGCTTTGGGATTTTAATCACCTGCCACTGTTAAATGACAGCCTAGACCAACAGTTTAACTTCTTTTGCAGACTGTGAAGGGTCTTGGTATGTAATAAAACTAATATATGATCACCCATCCACGGACCGGCCTCACCAAGCCTGGCTAAAGCGTTTAACTGTTGAAGTCATTCGGGGTTAGAGGAGCCAGGACTCACTGCGTCGTGTAGAATACGCGCGCGGTGTACACTTGGGGAACACACCATGGGCATTCCGGTGAAGAAAAGGTCTCTGTAATGGAATAAATGATTTCTCAACGATTCGACCTTGGCAAACGCTGCTTAAACTTGAAGATCGACCTGTGCGGCTGTTACTAAGCTTTGAGCTCAATTCCTACTATCATCCCACATGATGGACCATTAACTATGTTAATCTTCAGGTGGCAATATCGATGAATAACAAAGAAGAAGCAGGCATCCAGTTGGTGGACGCAGCCGACGCGGCCACAGTGATCACCACCAGCCGCGGAGACGTGTACCTGCTGCACAAGTACATCTGCAAGAAGATCGCCATCAAGTGAGTGTGGTAGTTATCAGTCTACCTTGCGATTCCCGTACTATGTTAGGCAAAGGCTTCGAGTTCAAATTCATCTTTTCCTCTTCATAAAAAAATATTGACTGGGACTGGGTTACTGGTGTAAAGTCCATTCCATAACAATTTCATGTGGCATATGTACGTAATTTTGGTGTCTTGTTTGAAAGGTCCTGCAAAATGCTGAACATTTTGTTGCAGAGGTTGGATTCCAGCTTAGGTTGGAATATAAAACTGGTATTCAGCTATTTGCGGTTAGTAGAAAGTAGCTGAATACCAGTATTTCACATAGTGTGCCTATGTGACCTTCACATAGGCACACTATGTGAAGGTCCTGACAAGACTCCTTGGCAAAACTGGTGTTAGATTTCTTGGGTTCTTACTACTGTGACGATTGTTATAGATCTATTAATTACAGGTATAAACGGCTAAACGGGCTATCCAAGGCACGCAAAAGGCCAAGCCCAACATCCACAAAACAACATCGGCAAGCGTTGCTTACCTTTTTTCTGGATGGGAAATCATCAAATGACGTCTCCCGCTCTGGGAGCTAACTCTTGAAACTAATATCAATTCCAATCTAAAGCCAATACGATTCCAATGTTAATTTTGCAGTCACGTGATTCGGTACTCTTGAAAACAATATTGTCAACATTGGATTGAAATTGGGATTGCGCCGCGATTATTTTGTTACACGTGAAGTTAGCTACGTTAAGAGCCGCAATAGTGTCGTCCAACTCATTACGATAAACCGGTAATAGGGCTTTAAAATGCTTTATTCTTAAGAAAACAAGGCTAATAAATAAATGTAATATAAATAGTTGTTCAGTTGATAATTTTAACGTGTTAAATTTATTTGGGTGTAAGAAAATGATTAAAATCATAAAATTGACCATGACTGTGGCTTCATGCGTTATGATCGTTGCCTACACTATTTAAAAAAAAATAATAAACCTGGCGCGGAGGTTCTCCAATTTCAAAAATGATAATTCAAGTGGATAGAAATTAATTCGAAATGCAAGTTTGTTTGTAACATTAACGTAAAGATATTGTTCGCATTTGGTAACTTACCTACGTTTTATATAGTCATTTTATGTTGTACATATTCACTAATTTCAGTTACTATGGCAAATCTTCCTAGTTACGCTCAATTAGAAGGTTTGGTAGAATTCTTGGAGCATAACCCAGGCATAGCTAAAGGTTTGCTTCGGACAGCTCAAGGCATGCTCATATATTATCCAGGAGTATAAAATATTCAAAACAAAAAAAAAACTCAAATTTTCAAAGCATTTATTTCAATTAAACCCTTTACAGGCACTTTTGAATCGTCAAGGTCGAAAGAAGTGAAGCTATCTGCACGTTCCAAAGCGTAGATCTCTATGGAGAAGAATGTGCAAGAAACTCCACGGGCAATCTTTTAAATCATGTTCTGTATTACATAACCTTTTTTTTTTTTGGATGGGTGGTTACATCTTCGGTCGCTTCTATATGTGAAGACAATGCAAAGAAGAAAAAAAACTATAAAAACAATTCAAAGTATAAAGATTAAAACAAGTCAGTGGCAGTTAAGAGGTGACCAGTCTCAACCGACGGCACCCGTTCACGAACATAACGCGTGTATCGGCACCATTGTCCACCATGATCCAACACGTGAGTGTTGGATCATGGTGGTAGCACGGTGGTAGTCACCATGGTGGACACCATGGTGACTACCATCAGCGAGACATTTGAGCGAGTATGACATGCTCTCAACAGCCATTTTAGTTCCAGTCACAAAGTACACTATAACTTATCACATGTAAATGGCTCTATGGTACTCACATTTACAATATTTGAGAATAAAATGCTTCTACATTATACAAAACTATGGTTTACAATAACCAAGCAACTACAAGTAAAAAAAAGAGAAATTATTTATTATCAAAATAATATTATAAAAAAAAAAATGAGACAAAAAAAGGGTGAGCATCTCTTCCAAACATAAAATCCTAACTTGTTTATCGAAGTGTTTGAGGCTGTGTAGCAGGACCGGCCAAGCATTATTATCTTCAATGTAATCCCCCAACTTATAATATGCTTGCCTGCATAATGTGCGTTTAATACAAGATTTAAATTTCGTTTCATTCAGTTCTAATATACATATGGGTCGAATTGATAACCTCCTTTTTTGAAGTCGGTTAATATATAATTACCTAGCGTCTACTCGCCCACAACTGCTGAACTATAACATTTCGCTTTTCGATGCCTCGTCTTAATTCAGCAGCCGTGCTGCTAGTTGATTCTTGAGAAGGGACAGCTGGGTATTCATTTTCATATTCTGCTGTACTCTCCACACAATCAATAGATTCTCTATTATAGCTACACATATTGTGTAAGACACAACATGCATTTATTATTTTGGCTGCTACATCAGGATGATAATGTAGCACCCTATGCCCGAGTAAGCACCGCCATCTATTTTTCAATACACCAATAGGGGTGTTTCCTGAGTAAAAAATATATGATTATATTTAGTCCGTCAGTTAGATTATAGAAAAATATTGGACACGTATTTTTTCCTTTATCAAATCTATAAAAACTGACGAAGATACAAAGCATCAAAGATCAGGAGTGGGGGCTTGTGACGTTACGGCTCGGTAAAAATTGTAGCGAGTAGTGACGTCACACGAGTTTTCAACGCTCTGTATCGGCTTCATTTTTTGTTTACGTGAAAAAAGAAAAAAACGTGTCCAATATTTTTTGGAAATCTATCCGACGGACTAATTAGATTTTTTTAGTCAACTACCCTATTGCACGTTCCACTTTATTCGTGCAGAGCAGTGCAACTTGGTGTAATATTGTTCTGGAGAGCCTTCAGGAGCATCTACAATAGGTGTCATCATATACTCCCTCTGGGCATATCCAGAATCACCTGAAAAGTAATAAAAATATATATATTCACAATAACAAAAACTAAACTTGATTCTTGTTTCTACTACTTATTTATATCATTTACTTGCCTAGTAAAAACACATTTTCTCCATTATTGTTCACAGGATGCTGATTCCAGACAAAACTGTCATGTGATGCTCCTCCAAATGAGGCATTTACTGACAGAATTCTTAAATCTGCATCAGTTATCTGAAAGCAAATAAAACAAGGACATTGAAGCAATTTGATATGAAGTGAATTACAATTAAATATTCATAAAAAGTATTGCCTTACAATCAGAACATTTCTTGAATGGAAATGTTTGCGATTAAAAAATCTCTCTTCATTTTCTATAGGCCTAATTATGGCTACATGAGTGCCATCAATACATCCAATAACAGATGGTATATGAAACTTTTCATAAAACCTGGAACATAAGGAAAAGTATAATGGAAGGTACCACTTTAAAAAAAAATAGACATTCTATAAAACATAAAAACTTCAGGTTATGTTGTTGTTAGTTCAATAAACAATTAGATATTTGTCATTAGTGTTACCTTCTTTTTATAGCATCTCTTTCCTGCCGAGTTTGAGGAAACTTTATCCATTTAGTTAGTACTATTGGGTGGTTAAGAGCTGCAGTTACATCTCTAATAGTACGAGAAACAGATTGCTGTGACATTAGGGTCCCATATGTGCCTCCAACTACCTAGTTTTTGGTAACTACCAGTCGCGTAAAATGACAATGCCACTAAAACCTGAGAATTATATAAGTATTTAGCTATTGATCTTTCAAAACAATTCATGATTATCATTGATAAAAGTAATGTTTCAAAGAAAATTAAAGTACCTTATATTTTGGTGATATATCACTTCTTCTTTTAGGAGTTGGCATAAAGGGCTTAACGTTTTCGTAAATTTCCTCAAACAATTCCTTGCTCACCCTATAGTTCGCTTTAAATTCGTCTTCATTCATAGAAAACGCTTTGTCCGTATACCGCATCATCCGACGCTCATCTCGTCTTTGTTTTAATTGTTTTTTATGCGTATTACTTAAAATACCTGCTAATCTTGCCATTTTAAACACTTATTACTTATTAAAAATCACTTAAAACGCAAAACAACTTTTGTTATTGGAAAAATCACAATCCACAAACAATCCCAAGACAATACTGACGCAATTGTCAGCTGTCAAAATGCACTCAAGAGTACCGTTTAGCGCACGCCAAGCCCGATCCCGATTCCAATTAGTTCGCCAAAATAGACACGCAATTTAAAACCAATATGGCGCTAGCATCGAACTCAAGAGTACGAAACTTTCAAATTCCAATGTCGATCGATCGGAATTAAAATCAAGAGTACTTTCACTGGGCGGAGCGGAAGGGAGTGTCAGACTCTTACTGAGTATAACCGACCAGTGATCCTTCTAGTGCCCTTTGTGTTCCAGGGCCGCGGTGACTCTTTCGAACAAATTCCGTAACCAAGCGTTGCTTACCTTAGGAAGATATCCATTTTATTTTGTTTTTCATTATTTTGCAGACAAATAAACCTGCGTCAGGTGTGCGTGGAGGCTAAGGTCAACGACCAGGGCGTATACTCGCGGGTGACAGTGCTTTTGCTTACAAATGTCGGGCAGCTGTTTATATGGCAGGACACCACCAACAAACTTACTAGGTAAATATAACCTTTTTTTAATGGATGGTAAAGCGGAAAGGAATGTCAGACCGTTACTAACCATAACCCACCCGTGTTCCTCATAATGCCCGCCGCGTTCCAGCACCGTGGTGACGCTTTCGAACAATTTCCGCAACCCCGGAGGTAAGTATAACCTTCAGTCGTCATTGTTTCAACGCAGTTCCAGTGCTGAAAACACGCCGTCTTCAAGCATCACCATAGCGACTGTTCTTGTGTTTCATTGAAGTTTAAGTCCCATAATTCAAACTTATAGATTGGCTTATTTGTAACATATCAGTACTAACTTGTAGGTACAAGTTAGTACTGATATGTTACGACATTACAATGTAGGTTTCTCTCTGTACCACAGTAAGTGGCATACAATTATTACAAATTTTGGAAAAAAAGAGTGTATGAAAAAGCAATTGTTTATATTATTCAAAAGCATAGGTACTTAAAACATAATATTTTCATAATTTCAGATGCGTATTCGGCCTCGTTCACCAAACTATAATAACAAACGTAGCGCTCACCCACGATGCCCTCTACTTCACTACTAAGTACGGCGAAGCTTTCATTGGCTCCATCTCCCGCAAGACCACGCCCACCACCCCGCAGCAGCCAATCAGGAAGGAGAAGGAAAGAGACAACAAGTCCTCGCTCGTCAAATTTTTAGAAAAGGACGACTGTACGTCTGTCAGGATCGTGAAGATACCGAACGTTTATAGGGCGGTTTCTATTGCTGTTGATAGTGAAGGACTCAATTTTGCGTGTTTGCAGGTTCGTATATTTCAATAATTTGAAAATAAACTAGGATTTCAAGACTACAGATATTATAAACAAAGCTGAGGGCTTGTAGTCCTACAATAATAATACAAATTATTTTACGATTAACTTTATTTTTAATTTAACCTTTGGGGCCATCCATAAATTACGTCACACGTTAAGGGGGAGGGAGGGGGTGGATGAAGTGTGACAAGGGGGTGGGAGGGGTCCTAGATTGCGTGACGCTGACGTCACATTTCAAAATTTATTTTAATCTAAGTGTTAAGTAAAACACGAACAAATAAACGAATTAAAATGTAAAATACGTCACACTAGGGACGTCACATCTGATCACAAACGTGACCAGATGTGACAAAGACGGGGGTGGGGTCAAAAATCATGAAATTCATGTGACGTAATTTATAAATGGCCCCTTCATGGTCCCAGTGCTGGACGAAGACCTCCCCCAAGTCCTTCCAGGTACTCTTTTCCCTCGCAGTCTCGAACTAACCCTTGCTATAGGCGTCTAGCTTCATCGTTTCATACTCTTCCTACGCCTTGACCTCAAAAAACCTCAAATTACCCCTCAAGTCAAATCAAATAAAAAAAAAATCAAACAAAAAAAAATCAAACAAAAAAAAATCAAACAAAAAAAATCAATCAAATTATCCTCTCAAATTACTAAAAACTTTTTACAAAAATATCCCATATGGGTGCAAAGTTCTCATCAATAGAAATTAATAAAGTCCAAACACTCGGTAATTGCTGTAAGTTGTTGAGGAGTTCCCTCGACTGTCTTTCGGCTTCATCATCAGAGCAACTTCAGACCCTCATTAAATAGTAGTGCTTTAATATAATTGATGAAAAAATAATAAACGCACTAGTCGCCACTACGATTTATGAAGGCTTCCATCGACTTCTCTGGAATGACATCATCAGATCCTGTCCTTATCATGATACCCTTGGGATATGTACTTTAAAACAAAAAAAAAACATCAATATCGGTTCATAAGCGAAGAAGTTATCTGTGAACACACATAAAAAAATATAACCTCATTTTTTTAAGTTGGTTATGAACTAAATATCATAAGCGTCTCATGGTTTTCATATTAAATTCCAAACAATTAAATCCCTTTTTAGTCCCTAAACTAGTCAAAAAAGGAAGAATCGGCTGCCATTGCACCGTTTTACTTCAGACTACTACAAAACCTTTTTATCGTCCATCACCCCCCTTTCAACCGCTAAAAATAATACTTCAACACTAAAATCAAATTAATTAAAATATTTGCGCCTACAGATAAAACCAACGTGCGGCCTGCGGTCACTGCCGCAGCTGTCTCCGTCCAGTATGTCCAAGCACATGGAAGCTCTGCGTCAGTGCGCCTCCGATGACGATCTGCTGCATGATGTGGTGTTCAAGGTAAGCTGGTGTCTATGTTATTTTTTCGCGGTTTCAACAGCGTAGTTCCCGTTCACATGGAAATACGGGGATAAAATATAACCCATGTTACTCGCTGATTATGTAGCTTTCCGTTGGTGACAAAAACCGCGTTCCGAAGACCACATTCCGTATACCGGCCTCGCCGAAGAGGCTGATCACTTTCTGCCAGAGCCACGGCCGCCTGTTTCAGGAATTACTATACTCCATTCACAATATGATTAGGCATTTAAACAAAACTGTTTACAGTCCGTTCCACCGATTTCTACTTCTATTCCATAGGCATAAGGATGGCATTAAAAGCAAAAACGTGATTATAATACCAACTGTTTATTGCAGCTGCCATGTGTCATGCCACCAACGCAATAGAAGTCAAATGGAGCGTAAAAAAGATTTATTTCAATGTCTAATCTTATTGTGAATGGGGTATAAATGGTTTCGACAGTAATCTAATTCAAAGGTTGACTGATAGAGAATGCCGTGTTGCATTAAGTCCACCCATGTTCCACTATTTTACATAAAGTTTAAATAAATTAATAATTCATAATATACAGTATGATTACAAACAGAGGGCGTTCCCGTTAACCCGCATCCATACCTATATGATAAAAAAAATATTACTATTCAAAAACACAATCTTTTTTTTTTATAATAAAATATTCACTAAAAATGTTAAATTGATACGTTAAAGAAACACTCTGTACACGCGTACTTGCCGCTTTGGACATTGCTACTACGAGTAGGTACTATTCCGCGCTACTATTTTGATTTTAAACAGAATGTTTCGAATTTATTGTCAATTTTTTTTTTAATTCTGGTATTTTATGCTTATTTTTCTATTCTGATATTTTTATTTTAATCTATTAATGATATAGATTAACGAATTTAAGGGAATGCCCTGTTATTTAACATACTGTATATTCCAGGTCGGCACAAAACGCTTCCCCGCACACATATTCATCGTAGCCTCGAGCAGCGACCTCCTCTACAAACTGTACCAGGAGCACATAACTGCCGCGGGGGATAAGCCTGAGATCACAATCGACAACGTGCACCCCGAAGCCTTCGAGAGGATCCTAAAGTTCATGTACACCGGCACTTGTGACGTCACGGAGCCGGGACCTTGTGGCTTGAAGATTACTAAGGAGGAATTGGTGAAGAAGGATAAGGAGTTTGTTGAGGAGGAAGACTTAATTGGTGAGTTTTATGTAGACATCTGACACGTAAAAGATAAATATCATGTATTTGTCAATAACATGGTTTACTCACATCACGCCAGATGTTACTATTAATTAGTCAGTTACAGTCATCATAATCATAATCAGCCTTTTAATGTTCCCACTGCTGGGACACAGGCCTCCTCTCTAGGAGAGGGAATGGGCCGTAATCCACCACGCGGGCCCATTGCGGGTTGGTGAATGTCACATGTCTTCGAATTTTTGGTTCTAAGACATGCCGGTTTCCTCACGATGTTTTCCTTCACCGTTTTGAGAGCAGTGGTGATGAAATTAATTACACAAAGTATGCGCCTGGCTGGGTTTGAACCCGCGACCTACAATTCGCAAGCCGGGGCCTACTGGGCCACCACTGCTCTTAGTTACAGTCATATTTTGCCTTAACGGGGTACAAATTTAAATAGGTAGGACATCAAATAATTAACAATGAAGATTGGAATCCATTCGTTCTCCTGATCTTTTGATGGCATTCTAGAAATTACTATAGCAAAGCCAATTCATCCCTACAGAAAATCCAGCAGAGATATCCGCCTTCGAAGTTTACAACAAACCGGTCGACAAGTCCAAGCGACAACGCAACCGCCGCAGCACCGGCACTCCGCCGCGCACCCATCTCTATTGTGACCCCGTCAAGCTGGTGCAGGCCTCCGCCAAGAGACTGCAGGTCATGAGTCTTCATAAACTGCTGGATAAGTTCTAGTAAGTAGATAAAAGTTGCTTAAACAATGTTATTAAAAACATTGCTTTTAAAGTATGACCAGTTGTATGAACTTAAATGAAGCGAAAGGAGTATATAAAAAAGCGTAAGTTTTATGTGAGTGTAAGTAGACTTATAAATAAGCTAAAAACTATTACATGGGAGTTAAATGGCAAAATGAGGGTATACTTGTTTTTTTCGTTTTTTTTTTTTACTTTTAGGCACATACAAAAATAGCCAGTGTTGAAATATAGATGTCCATAAAACTTCTCCCTGCTTTTAGACACTTCTAACATGGCGTTACAATATAACTAATCTAGTAGTTTATGTCTACAGCGTGTTGTACACGCTGTAGACATAAACTCAGGCGTTTTCCGCAAAGACGCCTGTTAGAAAGAGGTTGAAGTCATCTGCTATGATCCTAGCATAGGTACTCCTTTTGCTTCGTTTACGTTCATGAACACAAGCATTAATTCACGGTTGTAAGTAATAGGTACGCACCTTAACTTCCTTTAAGAACATCACTAATAGATATATACACTATAAAAAAAAGTAAATGTATTAGGCGAACACACAAATACTTCGTGTATGTTCGCTTACTACATTTACTTTTTTTATTATTGATCGGCTCGCATTTGACATCAAAACTAGCCTGATGGAAAAAAAACACGTAGATGACGATGGAGCATGTTTGCCTAGAGAAGTAACCTATTCACTCTCGACTTTAACTGAATCTAAATATATATAACTCAAAAGGGACTGACTGACTGACATAGTGATCTATCAACGCACAGCCCAAACCACTGAACGGTTCGGGCTGAAATTTGGCATGCAGGTAGATATTATGACGTAGGCATACGTTAAGAAAGGATTTTTGAAAATTCGTCCCCTAAGGGGGTGAAAAAGGGGTTCACATTTTGCATGGAACTCCACGCGAATGAAGTCGCGGGCATAAGCTATTTGTTATAACTACCAAGAAACAAAGATTCCTACAGATCATACCCTAGCAGTACACACAGTGAAACCGACCTCTATTAATTCGTCTGACTCCCCAGCTACAAGAACGGGTCAATATGCGTGAAGGAGAGCGCGAGCAGCGCGTTCGACGGCGGCGCGCAGCCCGTGTGGCAGCGCGCGGCGCTGGGCGAGCTGGCGGACACGGGCGTGCTGTCCAAGGACGGCGCGCGCGTGCCGGCGCACCGCTGCGTGCTCGCCGCCCGTCTCGACTACTTCCACGGCATGTTCATGCACTCCTGGACTGAGGTGAGATCTATTTACTTGTTTATATTCAATTTCAACTGTTCTTGTTTCAATTTCAACTTTATATCGTTAGGTATTAGGTTGATTTCAGAATGAATTGGTACGTATCGCTTAAAGTAAATACTAAAATAGTTTATTTAACATTTCGTACAATATTATTCAGTGGCTAAAAATACCCAGCAAGCATGTATTAATGCTTGTATTGGGTGATTCTGCTCCTCCCTGGGATCAACAAACTATTTTAAGTAATTTTACAAACAAGAACAGAATGAATGAATGAAAGATACGGGTATGACTCTTTGTAAGTGTGCGTGAGTATGTAAGTGTGTGTGTGTGTGAAAATCCGTGACTATTCAATCAGTCATTTTAACATGAACATTTTGAAGCCAACATGAATGAAAGTATTGCGTATTGAATTTATAGATGCGTAGTAGGCATGTTTTACCCAGTTGAATGTAAATTGCCGAAATTACTTTTTTGACATGCACATTCACATTCATATCGCTAATACTATATGCATTAGCGATATGAATGTGAATGTGCAAGCCAGCAAAGCTAATTATTATTATCATGCTAAAATGTAATAAGCCACCTACTGGGCCCAAAAAATCTAAGTAGTTAACTATCAGCTTGAAAACAATAAGGTACTATGATAATGATTTTCTGTACACAGATTATTCCTTATTAGAGAGATTACTTATTACATTTTATGTCTGTACTAAACCAAGATTTATTTAATTTCCAGAGCAAGATGCTGTCAACAGTAACTCTTCCAATAAACTATGGCATCTTACTGCCTGTTATCAACTTCCTATACACCGACGCCTGTCCTGAACTAGAAAACTGTGACAGCATCGACTTCATATGCAACCTCCTTATAGTTGCCGACCAGCTGTTCATCACACGGCTTAGAGAAATGTGTGAAATCTCTCTAGCAAACTTAATAAATCTCAAAAACTGCTCGGAGCTATGCCAATTCGCACACACATACAACGCAACACAGCTCAAGCAATGTTGCATGGAATTCATCGCACTAAACCTCAACAGTGTACTAGAAAACAGATCTTTAGATCTCTTAGAAGAAGCCTTACTAGACGATATAACTCAGTATTATTGCAAGTTTAACCCCATCATGTCTTCGAGAGTGATCACTCCTTTCTACAACGCTCCAGACGACGAAGTTATTGAAGAATTCGCCAAAACACATCCCGTCAACTTAGAGTTAACGGACGAGGATTTGAAGAAAGATGACAGTATGATAGAAATAGTTAGTAAGAAAAAACGTAGTAAGAAGATCGATTACACTGACAGTGAGAAGGAGAGAATGAGGTACGAATCTGTAAGCTCGGTGACGTCACTAGACCTGTCTAATGATACGTCTGGAGATATTACATTATCGTTGAGTAAAATATCGAAGGAATCTGAGAAGGTGACGAAAGAAAAGCAAGAAAAATGGACGGAAGTGCCGTCCTCGCAGCAGAAACAATTGAAAGTCGTCCAAGCAAGACTCAAAGCCATAAACATCGCGAAGGATTTATTGAATGAAGCTCCCGCTGAATCGTTCACGAAACTGACCAAAAGTAATTCGTCAAGTGCCATGACCATACAAGACAAATTGCCTACCTCATCGCGAATGTCGGTCTCACCGACAGAGTCTCCTATATCTGAACCTGCATGGAGTCCAAAACAGGGTAATGTAGTTATAAGTCACGTGGGACCGAAACTATCTCAGAAACAAAGAAAGAAGTTAGCTTTGCAAGGAAATGATGCGCCACAAAGTATTGATGAGTACTTCACGAAGATAAATGTGGGTAGTCCGCCCGAAAAGCCGAAGAACCCATGGAAGATCTGTGAACCACCGGTTGCTAGCAGCAGTCCGAAGTCGAAAGCTATAGAGTTTAACAAAATTTTGACCGACCAAAAGAAACAGAAGGAAGATCACTCGAGAATTATGACCAAACCACTTTTTTTGACACAGGTATGTAAACAGTCATTTAAAATTGCTTGTATTTTCAAAATCTCCTGTGATAATAAGTCAAAATAAATAAAATGACAGTGATTGCAGTAAAACACACCACAATAGTGATAGTATCGATACTATCGATAGTATCAATACCCAATAGTATCGATACTATCGATAGTATTGCACTTGATCAATATTGCTATTGTATTGCTCAATTTCTTGGATAGATACTATTGATAGTATCGATATTATTGTAAAATTTAAATAGCATCAATAGATATTCTGACTATTGTTCGAGGTCCGATAGTATAGACAACCTATCGATTGGCAATCGATAGTAAGGCAACACTAGTAGGTATTACTGAGTGATATGGGTATACTTTCACCATGAACTAGTGTAGTATGGAGTTTCAATAGAGTTAGAGGTTAGATCAATCATTTTACACAGTAGCAATACAAGAATTGCATTTATCATATTCATGTTTTATTATTTCAGCTTGAAGACAAAGCTATAGAGCAACTGGAAAGATTCTACAACATCCATGAAATAGATGACGAGTTGATCACAGTGCGGCGCATCGAGCTGCAAGTGTCTTCCCCACAATGGTTACATACTGCCCCTAAGTGATAATGTGCTATTTTATACATTTTAATACTGTTCTTATATTATAAGATTGTAATTGGATACTTATTTTTACTAATATAATGAAATATGACTTGATGGTTGCCTTCTTTATTATTTGTTTGTTGACAACACTCGATAATCATCAACCTATAATAATGTTTATACTGCTGGGACACCAGTCTCCTCTAAGAGGAGTGAGCTGTATTCCACTGTGGGAGCCCATTGCCTATTGCTAGCTCATTTGTTTGGTTTGCTCATGCAAGTTTCCTCAAACTTTTTCTATCAGCATTTTCAGAGCAGTAGTTATGAGATCAACTGCACAAATTAAAGCACCTGTCATAATGCACCACTTACAACTCATAATTTAAGATCATTAACACATTCAATGGCAAGGGTTGAACAGTCATTTGTTTGTGGGCCCACAACTCATTATAAGTAATAACAACTCGGATGAGAGTTGTGAGCACAGAAATGTAGGGATTCTCAAGACTTGGCAATACTGCAGCTGGGCTTTGGAATGTGTAATTAGTTTCTGATTCCCAACCTGTAAATGATTCAATATAAATATGTGAAAAAAAAGCCTCCTAATACAGGAGGTTCCAAACATATTTACATGTAATAGAATTTTCCATTTGTAATAATAAACTATAGCATAAGTAAATGCTTTGAGTTTTGCTTTCTTTTTCTAATCAGAGGAAACAGACTTGACAGACAGTGGAACAAATTGTGTTGTGTGCCTCTCAAACTGACATGAAGCACAAACATTTTAAGAAAATTAATTTAAAAGGACTGCTAATCATGTGTATAAGATTATAAAAACAAAAAGTAAATGTATAACAACTATTTATTTCTATAATTATTTATAAATATAAACTACCTCATATTAGATTATTATTTTTTGGGTGGAAAAGCTTTTAATAATTGGTTTAATTGCCTATGCGTCAGTTTCTTCTCTCCTGGGACGAGGATACCTTTCTTTCCTTGTTCTCTTTGGGCTTTCATTCTTTCACTGTATTCCTTGTAACACCCTTGGAACGCCGCCACTTCCTTCAAGCAAGCTGCCTGGTCAAACTCGGACTTCTTGAAACATGCAAACATAACAGCCATCTCTTGCATACAAGCTGCTTCTTTAAGCTTGTCTCCTTTGCCTGAGACTGTTTTCTTCAGCTCCAATGGTAGCAACTGTTTGAATGGTACAGGCTCTCGCTGAGGCCTCCTAGCACTTTTCTGCGAAGGACCCGCGAATAAGGTATAGTTTAGCCTCATGGTAAATGCCAAACCTATCTATCCTATTTCAAAATAAAACTTATTCCCTTCCTTCGTCTAAAATGAAATTAAGAAATATAAGAGGTTATAATAATTTCGTTCCAGGTTAAGTTTCAATTTTCGACATATTGCTAGGAGGAGAGAGAGACAGCAATATTTCTGTTAGAGAGGTAGAGCGAGGTGAAGACTAATGCAAAATGTAGCACTGAACTAATTTTGACATTGACATTACATGTAGTATGACAGACTGTCATTATATTTGACATGCTTGAAATCGTACGGAAATGAAATTTTTTGAGAAATATTATTTAGAAGATCCAGAATAATTGTATATAAACATAAGTTGCGGTTTTGAAGCAATTCAATTCAATTCAATTCAAATCATTTATTTCAATTAAACCCTTTACAGGCACTTTTGAATTGTCAAGACGAAAGAGATGAAGCTATCTGCACGTTCCAAAGCGTAGATCTCTATGGAGAAGAACGTGCAAGAAACTCCACGGACACTCTTTTGAATCATGTTCTGTATTACATAACCTTGGTTACATCCTTGGTCGCTTCTATATGTGAGGACAATGCAAAGAAAAAAAAAAGGAATCTATGAAAACAATTCAAAGTATAAAGATTAAAACAAGTCCTTGGCAGTCAAGAGGTGACCAGTCTCAACCGACGGCGCCCGTTCACGAACATGACGCGTGTATCGGCACCATTTAGCTCAACCATTTTGAAGGGAACCGAATGATCCAACACACACGCCGCCATCAGCGAAACATTTAAGCGAGCATGACATGCTCTCAACTGCCATTTTAGTTCATGTCACAAAGTAAACCATAACTGATTACATGTAAATGGCTCCATGGTACTCACATTTACAATATTTGAAAATAAAATGCTTCTACATTATACAAAACTATGGTTTACAATAACCAAGCAACTATAAGTACAAAAAAAAGAAAAGGAAATTATTTATTATCAATATAATATTATAAAAGGCGAGCATCTCTTCCAAATATGAAATCCTAACTTGTTTACCCAAGTGGTTGAGGCTGTGGAGCAGGACCGGCATTTAGCCAAGCATTTCTATCATTTCTATCTATAGATTTTTAGGCTAAATGTTTTTTTTGTCAAATCTATATATATACATATATAACTCAAAAGGGACTGACTGACTGACATAGTGATCTATCAACGCACAGCCCAAACCACTGAACGGATCGGGCTGAAATTTGCGGGCGGGTAGATATTATGACGTAGGCATACGTTAAGAAAGGATTTTTGAAAATTCGTCCCCTAAGGGGCTGAAAAAGGGGTTAACATTTTGTATGGAACTCCACGCGAACGAAGTCGCGGGCATAAGCTAGTTATACCTTAAAGTCAAGGTTTCATAGCTGAGTAGGTACTCGGGTATGTACCTAGCTGACTATTCTGAGAAGAAACACCGAAATAAACTCGGAGGTCTTAGAAAGTCCATAGGCGTAGTAGACTTTTCTTTAATATTTAAATGCACCGCATTGAAGTCACTGAAGTCAAACCCACTGAAATTAGTCTCTCTCTCTCTTTCTCTACTGCTCAATATTTTAGGGCCTAGAAGTATAAGTTAACATGGATCACAAGTTATATTATATTGCCACCAACAAAATATGGACCTAGTCTGAATTCAATGTTTGTTAATATTATTACTTTTATGTACATAATAATTAGATACTTATTTATATATTTCTATAAAAAATTAATAAAACATTAAAAAATATATAAAAACAGGAACAAGGTCCAACCATTTAAGCTACCGGTGATCAGCAGCCCTACCATGACGTCTTAAATCCATCATGATTCCTGTGTCAGAGAGAGACGGAGTTACACAAGACGAATAGCACTATCCATTTCCCTCACACACATCATGATGGAATTAAGACGTCATGGTAGGGTTGCAGGGCGAGAGACGAACCTCCTAACTATACGAGCCGTGTCCAGGTGTTGATCCAGCTGCCCAACGAGAGCCTCTTGAGATGTTGGTCGAGGATCTTGGCAGTTATGCAATTGGCCATCACAATTATCAGCACAATGACTGCTGTGCTGTGTTCAAATCTCACATGTCGACAATCTCGCGAGCCAAGTCAAGATACTTCGTTTGTATAACTTTCTCAGCCTACATGCGGGACTGCTACCTATTATCAACAATCATTGCGCGAGCCTCTAGTCTGTCTATCACCACTATATCAGGCTTATTGGCAACAACAGTCCTGTCAGTGATGATAGACCGATCCCAATACAATCTGCGATTGCCATTTTTGAGAACTGGGTGTGGCACATACCTATAGTAGGTATTACGGTAGGTACTTCCGATTCCATAAGATTGTATTTAAAAGCAAGTTGCTGTTGGATAATCCTGGCTGCAAGGTTGTGCCTGTGTAAATGTCACCATTAGCCAGAATAGAACAACTGGAAATAATGTGGCAGATGGATTACCCGGACCGGTGACATGCCCGACATAAATAAAAAAATAAAAATCGTTTATTTTCAGCGTCGGCGTCGAAGGCCCATAGCGTGTTAGTATTAACAAAAAACTTTAAAAAACTATGTTAGTAACACTTAGACACACATGACTACAACAACAAAAAGACAGCATCCAACTAGAGGAAGATTTATCAAGTGCCATGTCTGACATGTAGCTTGATAAACCTATCCACAGTAGGCCCTTCTAACCTATCTGAAAAAACTTTCAGAATGCTATTGCTGCTTGCCCTCACTCTGCGCATCACTGATGCCACTTTTTTGCGCATGATAGCGAAATAATCGTCCGTGTGTGCGTCAGCGAACATCCCTGACGCGCTACAATGAGGCGGAAGCCTCAACAGCGCCCTGAAGACATTGTTGTACTGAATGCGCAGTGCGCTGTCTGCCTTTTGGGTATGATTAGCCTACAGGCTGCTGGTGTAAAATATTTGACAAAATGCCTTAAAAAGAGTTATTTTAACCGGTACTGAACAACCAGCAAACCTGCGTGCCAACATGTTTCCCCTCACAGCCATCGCCCTGCGCTCTCTTTCCATATCTAAGTCATCCTTAAGATCTTCCGACATATGTCAATCGTAGCAACCTTCACAATGTATTTCCGGTAGTTGTTCGTCATCATAACTTCACCCATAATGCGCACAAATAAAACGGGTTCCCCGAAGAGGTCACCAAAGCGTAGCCAGACTACGGACGCTAAAAAGTCTACATCGGGCCCATGTAATACCCGGTACTAGCGCTCGTGAAGCTCCTTGCTCTGCCATACCTCCCTACGATCATTAGTATCTAATACCACAGGTTTGCACCAGTTCTCGTTAGCAAAGGAGAGTGGGGTGAGGCCGTTGTCAACCGCGGCTACATCTCGGTGCTCTCCCACGTCAGCTTCTAAGAAAAATTCCCTGAGATTGCATACTTCGCGGTTTTTCAGGGTCTTGGCATTTAAGAAACCAAGAACCCCTTCCGCAGGATATACAGCCTCATCACCGAAGACCGTTGGTGATGCATCCGATTTGCGGTCAGCAGTGAACGGACTCTCCTATCCGGGGCGTCCAGTTCTGACTGAGTTCACTGAGTATGCCGAAAGAGTACATCAATAGGTACCGCCACAACCCAACAATACCCGAAGGCGCGTACCTTGTTTCCGCCTGATAAAAGACTATTTAGTACTTTGTTCAGGCGGCCAAAGAAGCACTTCTTCAACGATTGTTTCACGTCAGCATCATTGATGCCCAACTTACAAGTATTTGGGTATGTCGGAAGATACCCAAATACTTGTAAGTTTCGGTTGAGCAAAGGGATGTAAAGTGTATGGAATTAGAGAATTGGGTTCCTATGGATTCCATAATCTCCCCTCGCTTCACATGCTTGACCGCACATTTGTCCAAACCAAATTCCATAGTGATGGCGCTACTGGAGGTTTCTGTTACCTTCAGTAGCTTCATTAGTTGCAAGTTGTTGGGGGCAAAGAGTTTCAAGTCATCCATGTGAAGGAGGTGCGATATAACCTGACCACCTCTTCTTAACCGATAACCTTGGCCCGAACACTCCAGCAGTGTAGGTATTGAGAGGGTTGAGGGCCAGACAAAACCACAGTGGACTCAAACTATCGCCCTGAAATATGCCGAGCTCGATACTTATCGGCTCGCTATTCGTCCGGATCTGTGGAAATTTTGGATAGCGAAGGACCATCCTCCGATGCCCTATACAGGTTCATCAGGAAGCTTAACTACTTATTACGTCGCACCTGTATCAAAAACATGAAAAGTAGATATAGCATTTTACTACATTCGTCTGAGCCCCATCACATTTTACTACATTCGTCTAAGCCCCATCATAAATAGCTACTACAGTTGAACAAATTATCTGAATCGTAAATATATATTTAATTCTGGTATAAAATATATCTGATCTGGTAATAATTTAAGTTGTAAATTATCGTATAATAATGATAAGTTTATATTTTGCAATGTTATGTTATTGTTTCCAAAATTGAACTCATTGTAAATTTTGCACAAAACAGTAACCCGGGATGGGATCAACTGGACGGCCATGTGTTACTGGTATACCTTTGCAATCTGACAGATTTATGCCGCCTACCCCAAAAACAGTTTCATTTGTATTACTAAGGAATACTACCTACGTAAGAGTATTTTATACTGGTTGTAATGATAATATCTATGATAAAAAGATTTCGTTACATATGTACATACATACAGGTGAATCGAATAAAAGCATGTTAAAAAGACACAATCTCCTTTACATACATACATATTTTTATTAAAATATTACAGGGTACAATTAACAAAGATCCAGAGTTGTATAATTGAAGGTCTATGCGACAACATATCAGCGTACAAATTGCTCTTTATCAATATAAAGTGCAATTTGCGTTTCAATTCATAGATAATGGAAGGACCTATAAAAGGGTAACGAAAGTGAAGAATGGCATATTTGTATAACAAATACAGACGTAAAAGTAAGTAGTAGCAGAACTATAATTATTCATATTTTAAAATCACAAAACGATTAGGTATTCCTTGTAAATATATTGCTTTAGCATTTTAGCACAAAAATATACATTGTAGGCTCCTCGAATTTGTATTCATCTATGACAATAAATTTTACCTTAAGGTATTTTTATTATATCATTCGTTCGTTTTTTTTACAGATCTATTAAGATGAGATTCTTCGTAGCCATCGTTCTTATCGCCGCCGTGGCCACGGCTGACCCCATCAGAAAGAAGCCCAGTACCATCATCGGACAGATTATTCAAGCCATCGCTGCCTTGAAACCTGACTCTGTAGCCGTTGGACCCGCCATAGTCGACACTGAACCCATCTCTGTCGGCCCCGCTATTATCGAATCTGAGTACGAGCCTATCTCTGTTGGTCCCGCCATTGTTGCACCCTCCCCCGTGGCTATCGTTCCAGGACCTGCCGCCGACGTCTCTGGCAGTGCTCCCCTTGTTCAGATTATCCTGAACATCAACCAGGCCGCTGGATCCAGCCCTGTCGCTGTCAGCCCCGTCGACATCATAGCCCCTGAGATCAAGCCTGACCCTGTCCACATTGTTGATTCTGCTCCTGAACCCGTGCAGGTTGTTGAGGTTGCTCCCATCCCCTCTCCCATCAGCCCTCCTATTGCCGTGAACCCCATCGGTGTTGTCGCTCCTGAGGCCGTTGAGCCCGTCCAGATTGGCGTCCCCGTTATCCCTGAAGCCGCTGTCGTGCTTCCCGAAGAACTGAACTAAAAAGCGAAATAAGAATTCTCCTAATTTATCGACCATAATCAACTCATGAAAACTGAAATTTAATAAACATGTGATAATTATTAAAAAGCAACATGTTTTTTTTTTAGTATACTCATTAAATGGGCTCCCGAAAACGACCAACCTAACACTTCTTAGCACCAAGGAGGACAAATATCCTGGGTGCTTAAGGAGACGAGAGATTACGACTATCACAAAAATGCCAGAACCCGAGAGATGATCATGTTCCTTACTGGAATAATGTATTTTTTCGAGCAAATTTGCATTAGCGAATCCCACTCAAGTCAACCAATAAAGGTAAGAGAGTGATGAGAGCTCTATTCCCCGTTTGTACGGGGAAAAGAGCTCTCATCTCTCTCTTGACGAGACCAGCCAGGGCGAATACAATTCACCCTGCCTTGGCTAGCCAATAAAGGCAAGCCGGAAATGAGGAACAAGACTTCTCCTGGGATATAAGTCAGGTACAACCTAGATACGACTTACTATTATTTTCCTCAACGTCTTGAACCTTTGTAAGAACCTTTGTAGCTCTGTTGGATATTTTCTATATTACAACGATTACTCCTGCAATACCGTCGTCTGTTAACTCTCGTTTTAAGACTATTGTAGCGTATAGAAACAGATGTTGGACTATGGGTATGGTTGGCTAAAGTGGATTGATCACCTAGAATTATGTAAGAACTCTTACTATTATGTGTTCACTTGTCTTGGGACCCCGGAAACCCAGAACTTTGAGGGCCACCAAACCGAGAGCTTTAGACATCTTGACAATATATTAAATCTTAAATATATATAACTCAAAAGTGACTGACTGACTGACATAGTGATCTATCAACGCACAGCCCAAACCACTGAACGGATCGGGCTGAAATTTGGCATGCAGGTAGATGTTATGACGTAGGCATCCGCTAAGAAAGAATTTTGATTAATTCTACCCCCAAGGGGATAAAATAGGGAATGAAAGTTTGTATGAAACTTTGTCAATTTTAAACCGATCGGGCTGAGAGTTTCAAAATCAGGGGTAAAGTAACTATTCCATGCGGACGAAGTCGCGGGCAGAAGCTAGTAGGTATATAAACTAGCTTTTGCCCGCGGCTCATCTTTTGCTGATATAGATTTTCATAATCTTTTTTTAGATGTTCTCATCTATCTCTGTACCAAAATTACCTACTCATAATCAATTCGGCGATTAAGGTGTGAAAGCGTACAAGTAAATAAACTCAGTTTCGCATTATAATATTAGGAATATATTACATAGGATAGTTAGGATGAGAAACCATCTGACGATCAACTCTGTATGTACTTAACATATGTACATTACAAAAGAACTAAAAAAGTAATAATAATTTAAACCTCATAAGAAAAATACCATTATATCTATTATGACAGCGAGTTGACATTGTAATTGCAAAAGAAAAATAATGAAGGTATTATGCTTAATGTTCTTTAATGTTGCAGCAAAATGTTATGCTATTCTATTCTATTATATTCTCACTTTTTATCACTACAATATCTATACTTATAATAAATCTGTAGAGAGGTCAATTCTGTACAAGGAATATATTTTCAAAATAACTATCAGGGGGTGATTAGTGATCGATACTGGTGCCAAAAATGCAATCAGTAAAATTTTTGTCTGTCTGTCTGTCTTTCTGTCTGTCTGTCTGTCTGTCTGTCTGTCTGTCTGTCTGTATGTTCTTTATAGAAACAAAAACTACTCGACCGATTTTAACGAAACTTGGTGCAATTATTCTTCATACTCCTGGGCAGGTTATAGTATACTTTTCATCACGCTACAATCAATAGGAGCAGAGCAGTGAAGGAAAATGTTGGGAAAACGGAAGAAGTTACGTTAAGCTTCCGTCGCGTGTGTAGCCTTAATGGTTAAAGTTACATAGAAATCATGTATTACGGAAATGTTCTACATAAAATTATCTAAAAAATATCCCGAAACAGCATGTCTATCTTTTGTCAATTTTAAACCGATCGGGCTGAGAGTTTCAAAATCGGGGGTAAAGTAACTATTCCACGCGGACGAAGTCGCTGGCAGAAGCTAGTCTAGTATAAAACAACAAGTCGCTTCCCACTGTCTGGCTGTCCCTTTGTATGCATAGATCTTTAAAATTACGCAGCGGGATTTGATGCGTTTTTTATAAATAGATAAAGTGATTCAAGAGGAAGGTTTATATGTATAAAAAATGTATAATATGGTAGAGATTTAGTATTTGTACGCGAGCGAAGCCGGTGCGGGTCGCTAGTACCTAATGGATATAATAGTAGGTAGGTATGTACCTGTTATTCTTATCAGGTTTAAATTATTATTAACTTTTTAGTTATATTTATTAAGTAATAAAAGATTATTTTTATCCTTCGAATATCCTACTTCCTACTAATATTATATTGTAGGTAATCGTCTGTATGATTCGAAATTTAGGTTTAACGTTCTCGAGAGATAATCGAGTAAGAAGAGTGGAGAGGTTATTAATATTCTACATCATTCGTTTCAGCAGTACCTACTTACATTTTTCACGTTTCGGTCGCAATCTGCCAAAAGACTCAATTTGATATATATATGCGAAGATGATACGAATACAAACGTTGCTTAAAGTTAATACAATTGACGCTCTGATGCTAAGCGATGACATGGCGTCGATAAAGCAAACTTGGCTGCAATTTAGGTTAAAGATTACTGTAATGAATCTGGCACTGTGACTGTGGCCCTGTTCCGTCTTTACCATAAGGGCACAAGGGGCACGGTCGTGCCTAGGGCCCCGCTTCATTGGGGGCTCCCAAATTATAGTTTTTCTTAGGGAACGACTAATTCGAATCGTGCACTAGCTTCTGACGAGCTTCTGTTAAACCTATCCCAGGTAGGAAGTAAACATTTTTTGAACTCGGTCGAAAAATTAAACTTTCGAAAATTTTGGAGCTTGTTACGCTCGCTAGGCGAAACACACACCGTAACTTTTGTTTCTTTAAAACCTCAATAGATTGGATTGATTTGGCTGCAATTTTTCGAACTCTTGGATCTTATCGATCTATAGTTTTCAATATACATATGTACTTTGGACAGCATAAGAGTTCCTATTTTGCTTCGCTCACAACATGAAATATTTTCTTTTCAAGTTTTTCTGCATAACTAAACCATCTGAATAGAAATCCGAGAATGGTGCTCGCACTTGGATCCTTAGCGTGGATCCACAATTCTTTGCTTCAACACTAAAGCTAAGAAGTAAACATTTACGAGCTCGCTTCGCTCGCTCTGTCTGTGATAATTTGACTTTTTGAACAATTACCATTACATGGCAACATTTTTTATTGATTGTTAAAATATTTATTAAATACTCCACTGGGTGGTACGTGGTCATACATACAGAATTCACAGCTAGCTGTGCTCCGACACTTTCTTGGCCGTTACTGACTTTTCAGTTTTCTAAAATGGCCCCGGACTCAGGTGTGCCCAGGGGCCCCTGCATGATTTAAGACGGCCCTGCTGTGGCCGCGTCGGCTGCGTCCACTAACTGGATGCCTGCCTCTTTTTGTTGTTCATCGATATTGCCACCTGAAGATTAGGTATTAGTAGGAATTGAGCTCAAAGCTTATTAACAGCCGCACAGGTTGATCTTAAAACTTAAGCAGCGTTTACCGAGGTCGATTCGTAGAGAAATCAATAATTCCATAGGTACCGATACCTTTTTATTATGGGAAATCATCAAACGATTTCTTCCGCTCTCAAACTCTTACTGACAAATCCACCCGTGTTCCTTCAAATGCTCTTTGCGTTCCAGGGCCGCGGAAACTTTTCAAACAATTCCGCAAGTCTGACAAATCTTTAGGCATATACAAAATGAAAGTAGGTATTCTTAATACTTTCCCGATTCCCGAAAATTTTTGTGCGTATTAGTGAGATGGTAATTGGCGTAACGTGGTTTTGCTTTGATCTGTGGTACATTTTTGATGAGATTGATAAACTAAACATGAATCGTGAATGATGTAGTGTAGATTAAAACATTTTCTCAACAGAGATCATTTAAGACATGTGTCTGATTTTTTTTTTCTCAAAATTATCACTCGCATACCAAACGTGTTCTATTCTCAGGCATTATGATACCTTAACACACTCACCGATCAGAGAGGGTTTTCTTAAACTTGTATGTAACCAGTCAGAACTTAAAGTCAGGAATATTGTGTTAAGGTTCCAGGGATTCCTCAAGGTTACATTATTAGCCACCTTCTTCACGTGTCTTCGTTTTAATACGTAGGTTACTACTAACCTTTTATCTATTCAAAAGCAACAAGGAACACATTTAAAAGATTTACAAACCCAATAAATAAATATTCCTAATACAATCTGGTTGTAAACTTTATGAAGAGTTTAATAAAATCACAATCTCGTAATGTTAGAGAATTCTCTATTCCACTGTAAAGTAACAGATAAACATTTATATAAAAACTAATGGAAGACAAAGAGTATCAAAGTCGTGTTAGAAGCAGACAAACGTAAGTATCTCGACTTCTTTTAGAACGATTGAGTCAGTACTTTATTATAATTTGAATAAATTGAAATAGTCCGATCTAGCTTTTACTGGCTATGTTATTTTGGTGTTTGTGTGAAAACTTAAACCACTAATTAAACTCGGTTTAATTATCTTTTTTTGGATGAGCTTATTTTAGTATCCCTGTAATTCTAAGTAGGTAAATAATAACAGGACATGTCCTTTTAGATGGTTATTATATCAATCGATCCATTTGTTTATAACACCATCAGTCAGCCAATCACGGATTTGTCACGATTACTTTAAACTTGTATGAGACGGTATGCTAACATTAAAACTGCTTTCAGATAAATCAAAATGAAATACTTCATCGCTATCGCCCTGATCGCCGCCGTGGCTTCGGCCGCAGTGAGGCCTACCCCTCTGAGCTCAGAGGCCGCCGAGATCCAGGAGATCATCGCCGCCATCCAGAGCCCCAGCACCGACCCCGCCACCGCCGCCGCCCTCGAACAGATGCTCCTCGATGTCCTCGGCGTTAATCCCGAGCCCATCGCCGTTGGACCTGCCGTCGTCAACCCTGTTGAGGGCATCTCTGTCGGACCCGCCATCATTCCCTTCCCCCTTCCAGACGGTGGTGCCGTTGTTGAGGAGCCCATCGTTCCCGGACCCGCTATTGTTGCTCCCGCCCCCGCAGTAGTGGCTCCTGCTGCCAGCACTCCTCTGGTCCAGATCATCCTGAACATCAACCAGGCCGCCACTGAGTCCAGCCCCATCTCCGTCGGACCCGCCGTCGCCCCTGAGCACGTTGAGATCAAGCCTGAGCCCGTGCAAGTCGTCGAGGTCGCTCCTGAGCCCGTGCAGGTCGTCGAGGTCGCCCCTGAGCCCGTGCAGGTTGTTGAGGTCGCTCCCGTTGCCCCAGTACACCCCATCGGTATTGTCGCCCCTGAGGTCGTTGAGCCCGTCCAGATCGGTGTCCCCGTCATCCCTGAAGCCGCCGTCGTCCTCCCCGAGGAACTCAACTAAATAAAACACTGTTAGTCATTTTCATATACATCAATACACCTTAACTACATAATTATAACGGTACATATTTCTACAACAATGCAATAAAAGTCAGTTACCTTAACAAAAAGATTTTTATATTATATTTTATTTTATTTATTTTGGGAAAACAAACAATTACACATTAAGAAATACAAAAAAAAAATAAGATACAGGAATGATATAGTATATAATATGCTAGCTGATCCCGATTTGATTCATAATAACCAACTTTTAGCAAAACGTAAAACAACAGACAATGACAACGACACAAAAATACCAAAGACTAATCGGATATAATCTCAAAAGAATATTAATTATTACAATAAAAACCCAAAGTACCTACTAATTACTCTTTGGTATTTTGTTTTGTTATAAATAACAAGATAACACAGCAATACTCTTGGTTCAAATCATAGTACCTCAGGGTAAACTTCTAGGACCTCTTCTATTTCTGACAGCTGACCTATCCCAACAATTTGATACTGTGGAGTATTAGTTATTACGCAACTTAATAATGTAATGACACTTGCCAATCGTGTGATGAGATGACAATTGATTAAACTCTCTTGTTTAATGCAACTGACACCGCGAGCTATTGTCTTTTCTACGGTTTTTGTTGAACATCCATCGAATGCAGTGTTAACGATATTGCCAAATCGACATATCGAAAGCGGATTATCAGCGAAACTACAAGATGAGGAGAAATGGGGCTGAAATATGGACGGTCACTTTAGAAAGATATATTATTGCAACAAGAATGCAGGGTACAAAATATAAGCCGCGTCCGTTATTGGAACTAACGAAATCTAGCGGATAATAGTAGAACTATGGCACTCGCACGACACTACGAGTGCTAGCGTGGCTGTTGTTCATTGATGAGTTTAAACTTAAAGAATATATCATGCTTTGTGTGTGTGCAAGAATTATTGCGTGTAACACTTACATACAAACACACATACAAAGCTTTGAGAAATATTCGCATTTTTATCAGTTTTTATTATGTAAGTATGAACACATTCGCGTCAAAAGAAATACTTGATGGTTTGTAAGTAGTTAAAAGGGTCTTGTATTTTGATATTATGTTTATTTAAAAGGGTCTTTTATTTTGATATTTGGAATTTATGAGAGCTAGATTTATAATCTACAATTATTATATTTATATTATTGTAGGTTATGCACCGAGAGGCCAACATTTTGTGCAATTCTTTAATTTATAGTTTTAAATAAAATAGTTTAGTATGGAGTTCTAATAGCGTGAGCTTTCATGAATATTGTTTTTTTTTTCAATTCTGTATTCATTCGACTTTGTTGTATTATATCTTATCTATATAATTATCACTTGAACACAATAGTTTATTAAGTTTTATCATATGGTACAAATGATAAAACTTACTATATTTTTATATTGTTTGTTGTGCCTGTTATGGATTTATTTAAAAAAAAAACAGCGCTCTGCCGCGTAGTTGCCCCACTTTCAAGACTAGCCTATAAAAGGGATCCCATTAGCGTTAAATCCTCAAAATAATACCAACCAGACCCAGCCTGTCCCTAGCTGCCCTCTCCAAATGACACCATTAAACCGAGGCCTGTATCCTACATTATGCCCTTAGCGGCCAGTCATTTAGCATGTAAGCTTAGTTTTTAGCTCTGGTTGGGGGCCTTAAATTCATTTGAGGCTATCACAGGATAGTCCGGCGGAGCATGCACCAGCCTACATCCAGTACCTACGTTAGGCAGAAAAGGTCAACTGCAATAGGTATATAGAGTACAGAACAAGTATTGTAGTTTTCATGGCATGTTATTTTATGTTGCATTTTTTTTATAAGTTGGCCTGTGTTTCTTGTATTAGTTCCATATTCATCAACTGGACACAAATCCAGTCTGCAAACTGCTTCTGAGAATATTTTTCTAGAAAACCATAATAACACTGCACGGCCTGAAAATCGAACCCAGGGCGCTAACAAAACAGTACAAGAAACAAGACTTATGAGGCAGTTAGCTTTTACTGGTATTGTCACTATAGACGTGTTTTTGGATGGGATGTCTTCAATTGACTCCTCCTACTCGGGGCGGAGTCTCAGGAAGTATCAAAAACCCATTTACTGACTAACCCTACAGTACAATGGTTCATTGGTTGTTTATTATGATAATTGAATGTAATACTAATATTAGGTTAGTTGTACTACTTACTACTAACACATATGGATGTTTATCTGAAACTAGCGACCCGCCCCGGCTTCGCACGGGTGCAACGTAGATACTAATGTTTCGTCTATTATAATATGAACATACAAACCTTCCTCTTTAATCACTCTATCTATTAAAAAAAAACGCATCAAAATCCGTTGCACAGTATTAAAGATCTAAGCATACATAGGGACTTGTGATGTAACGAATATTCGCATTCGCATTCGAATTCGCGAATATTCGCATATTTTTGAATATTCGCATTCGCAAAATTACTGCGAATGTTTTGCGAATATTAAAAAAATAGTTGGTTAATAAAACAAAATCCATTAATTATATTTCACTAGAATTTAATTTACTCATGTTTGTAATCACTATTCATGTGAAATCATCAAATGACTCCTCCCGCTCTTTGCGGAGAGGAAGGGAGTGTCAGACTTTTACTGACTAAAACCCACCCGTGATCTTTCTCGTGCCCTTTGCGTTCCAGAGCCGCGGTGACTCTTTCGAAAAAAATCCGCAACCCTAGCAGGCATTGACCCTATGGGGCTCCGTCTTCTTTACTGAAAGCTCTTTGAGGCGCGCGTGGAATACGACGCGCCGTCGACCCATAGCTCGACCTGATTGCTATCGGACGGCCAGACACCCATAGCTAGCCATCCGCAGGCCCGTGCCTACGGGGATCGGAAACCGGGAATCGCCCTGCGTTTCCCGACGCCCGGAGCGTTTTCTTCTGTTGCGGCGGCTGGAGCGTGAAGTTTCCCACTCCCGCACGCGGTCCGCCTCCTCCTTCGCTAGCATTACTGCTTCGCAGAAGGAGGTGACCACTTCCCATGCCTCTTCGCTCCGGACCATGGAATAAACCAGGACCGGACACGCGAGAGCCTACCGCCACCGATCGGCTCGACGAGGCAAGCAGGGCAGACCTCCACCGTATGCTCCACCGTGTCCTCCGGGCGATCCGCACAGTGTTGACACCCGGACGTGTCCTCCCGTTGAATCCGAAACAGGTACTAACAGGCATTCGCATTCGCGAATGTTGGCAGCAGATATTCGCATTCGCATTCGCGAATTTCTAAAATATGACATTCGTTACATCACTAATAGGGACAGACAGCGGGAAGCGACTTTGTTTTATAATCGCTCGCCGTCCGCAGGCCCGCACCTACGGTGGCTGGGAATAACCCTGCGAGTACTGTAGCCCAAGGCGTATCCTGTTGCGGTCAGGGCATGAGGTTTGCCTCCCATCACGTGTCCCGCTTCCTGCTTAGCCTGCGTCACTACATCGTCAGAATCAGAATCAATCATTTTTATTTTTTATTTACTGAAGTTATGATACAGAGGTGTTACTTAAACTAAAACTCGCCAAACTTTTACGTTTGAAGGCGAGAGGCGCTCTTTTACATAATAGTTATCCACCTTATGTAAATACCTACTGCTTATATCTTATATTTAAACTTATACTTAAACTTATATATTTATTTATATGTATTTAGTTTTGCTTGCAATCCTGGACAAGGTTTTTTAATTTCATCTTTAGTGAGTCTTTATTCATTTTTACTTTTTCTCTTAACAAATCTATTTTGTTGAACACTTTAGTTACCAGATACTTAGATGTTCTCTTACCATAATAATTCGTTGTCTGCGGTTGAACCAGTTTGTTCTGTCTAACCCTACGTGTATTGTACTTGTTTGTAACATTATTTTTAAATTCATCATTATCATAATATTCCAGACCTACCAAGTAATCCACTTTTTTATCAATGGGTATAATTTTACAGATAGGAAATAATTTATCATACTCTTTGTTGCACTTATCTTTAACAGTTTTGCTAACAAGAAACTTAATCAGTCTTATTTGTATGTCTTTAATATCTCTCAAATATGTATTAAAGGTTCGATTTGATTTTGGTCGATAGAAGAAGGTGACCGTTTCCACCGTTGAAACCAGCAATGCTATTCTGTAAGAACTCACTCCAGTTCTCACTTCTGATTCTGCGGTGAAAACTGTATTTGGTATTCTGTAACTTGATGAAAACTACACTAGCGCCACTAAGTGAGAACATATGTGAAGCGAACTTAACTTGGCAGTCAGAATATCAAATACTTTTCACTTCAGGTGAGTTACGAAGTGTAATCGAAAATGAGATATGAATCGAATTCGCACGTGAGATCTTACAGAATAGCACTGCAGGACCGGATGCGAGAGGTCACTGTCGCAGTGTCGCTGATCACCGCACCATAGACGTGTTGCGGCCTACTGTAGACATAAAAATCTATACTAATATTATAAAGCTGAAGAGTTTGTTTGTTTGTTTGTTTGTTTGAACGCGCTAATCTCAGGAACTACTGGTTCGAATTGAAGAGTTCGAAGATGTATTTCGAACAACTGTCTTGTTTCCAAATAGATAATAAGTTTACTAACATAGGTATAAGTTATCTTCTTTTGTCTTGTATTTACTAACCCATATGGATGATGCTTATCCGAAATAAAGATTATATTTTTTCATTATTTTTTTTTTATTTTTTTATTTTTTATTAATTTACTGCGAGGGAATTTTAAAATCGCATTCAATAAGCAAAAGAACAAATATTTATGATCCCAAATAAAAGGTAGATTCGTTATCCAATCTGGGTTATAAATAAGGAATACTACTAATTACAAGCAGTCATCAGTGTAGTCTGATAATTTTCAATCGCACTGTAAAATAATAGATAAGCAACAATATAAAAAGTGCATCAGATCGCAAAAATATCACAGTCGTGTAAAAAGCAGACGAAGGTAAGAACGCACACAAGTAAAATAGTCTATACTTCTATACTAATATTATAAAGAGGAAAGATTCGTATTTTTATATTTTTGTAAGTAACGAATAAATTCTAAAACTAATGGACCGATTTCAAAAATTCTTTCACCATTAGAAAGCTACATTCACCCTGAGTAACATAGGCTATATTTTATCCCCATATTCCCACGGGAACGGGAACTACGCGGGTAAAACCGCGGGGTGCTGCTAGTTAAATATAAGTTCAAATTATCGTTTATCATATGGTGAGATAGTGCTTAAAGAACGAGACTATCAATAATAAAAGTGACGGAGATTTCATAATGGTTTATTCATCAAGATAGCCGCACTCCTGTTAGCGTGCCAACTTTAATTTCCAGGTTACCCATTATGGTGTAACAAAACATCTTCTTTTTTATTAGAATTATCTTCATAACTGTTTTCTTGATCTTGTGATTCTTTTTCAGCCCGATCATTTTTGTTACTTACGCCGTCTCTCTTTTCAGATAAATTAAAATGAAATACTTCCTCGCCATCACTCTTATCGCCGCCGTGGCTTCGGCCGCCGTTAGGCCTAACCCTCTGAGCATAGAGGCCGCGCAGATCCAGGAGATCATCGCCGCCATCCAGAGCCCCAGCACCGACCCCGCCACCGCCGCCGTCCTCGAACAGATGCTCCTCGATGTCCTCGGAGTTAACCCCGAGCCCATAGCCGTTGGACCTGCCGTCATCCCCCCAAGCGTGATCGTCGACAGTCCCGAGCCCATCGCCGTTGGACCCGCCCTTCTTCCCCCCAAGCCTGACGGTGGTGTGGTTACCGCTCCCGTTGCTCCTTCTCCCGTCGTCATTGGCGAGATCCCTGACGGTCAATCTCCTCTGGTCCAGATCATCGTGAACGTCAACCAGGCCAACCCTGAGGCTGTTCCCGTCTCCCCCGTGGTCAGGCCTGAACCCGTCGGTGAGATCCCCACCGAGCCTGTCCAGGTCGTAGAAGTCGCCCCTGAGCCCGTCCAGGTCATTGAGGTCGCCCCCGTCCCCGTTGAGCCCGTCCAGATCGGAGTTCCAGTCATCCCCGAAGCCGCCGTCATCCTCCCCGAGGAACTTAACTAAATGCTGACTGATTTAATACCCTTACCTATATTTCTACTAAAAATGCAATAAACATTGTATGTTTATTGCATTTTTGTTCCTTTAAACTATACTTGTAATAAATTTCAGTCTTCGCAAAATCCAAAAACAATTTTGAAGATATAAAAAGAAAATAACTAATGTATTGCTATGATATGAGCTCAGAGAAACACATCCTTTATTCCTTATACACCTTAAACATTTCTTTGTTGAAGCGAGAAGTTGATTGATCACTGATTATGTAAAATCAGTTAAACATAACAAGAAATTCAGCTGTCCGCGACACATGGTGCAGCAGCCGAACGCTCAGTCACTGCGCAAACCGTGTCGTCACCAATGCCACAACAATTTGACCATTTGCCACGTTAAGTATTAACGTTTTGTTCAAAAGTGTAATTTCATAACTAACAATAGGTCAAAAACGCATTTCAACTACATTTTTATCTTTAAAATGCGTTAACCAATAGGTAACTACGGATCAGAAACTCGCCTTAAGTCTGAAAAGCTAAAACTCGCCTTAAGTCTGAAAAGCTAAAATTTGGGATGCAGCAGGTTCATTTTATTACAGAATCAAGACGAAGCTTAAGAAGGATTTTTGGAAATTTCAAGTTTAAGGGGCACAACCAAAACCACCAAAGGGGCAAACATGTCTCAAATACATAGGCCTTTTTTTTTTTTTTTTTTTCTGGATGGGAAATCATCAAATGACCCCTCCTGCCCTGGGTGGAGCGGTAGGGAGTGTCAGACTTTTACTGACTAAAACCCACCCGTGTTCCTTCTTGTGCCCTATGCGTTCCAGGGCCGCGGTAACTCTTTCGAACAAATTCCGCAACCCTAGCAGGCACCGACCCTATGGGGCCCCGTCTTCGGTGCTGACGGCTCCTTGTGACGCGCGTGGAACACAACGCGTCGTCGACTCAACCTGGTATCGGACGGCGAGCCACCCACGCTCACCGTCCCCAGGCATCAGCCACTGCGCGATAGCACAGCGGCCGACTTGTCTCTGGAGGAGGCCGAAATGGGACCATTACTGGCACTCCATCTCAGCACCCTCCCGAGTGTTGGGAGTCGCAGCACCCGCAGCAGAAGCGGCAGTGGCGGCGACAGAAGCCGCGGCGGCGGCAGAGGCGGCGGTGGCGGCGGACCTCTTGCCCCTGGTCGGGGCGGATGGCGCGCAGGCCCTTCCCCCAGCCCAGTGCTCGGCCGGCTTGCCAACAGCCGCACATGCACTGCAGTGCGGCGTGGCCTCGCAAGAGCCGGCCTTATGACCGGGCTGACCACAGCGGAAACAGAGTCCGCTGCGGTCGACCTCCGAGGGGCACATAGCTCCCGTGTGGTTGCCCACATGGCAGCGGTAGCACCTCAGAGGTCTGGGTTCCAGCAGTTTAACCCGCGCAGACACCCATCCCACCAAGAGCCTTCGGCCCTCCGACACAGTTCTGGCCGCCGTCACGGGGCAGCTCACCACAAGGGTTTGCATGCCCGTGTTGTCAGGCCGGAGGGTGCCCGCCTTGACGAGCTCGGCAGAGCACCCCCCAGTCCTGGCTACGGCGGCCACAACTTCCTCCTCCGTCACGGAGTCATCCAGGCCCACTATGCGCATGTCAATGCGCCTAGTCGGACACCCGGACCTCGTCCGCGGGTAAGACCGCCCTCAGCCTTTCGGCCAGGGCGTCCGCGAACGGGCCACTCTCCGCTCCGGCGAGCTCGAGCTTCCGGGCACCGGTCAAGGTCCTCCTGACCCCGATGCCCCCGCTGATGCCCAGCTCTTGGAGGTTCACCGCCTCCTTCGCCCGCTTCAATACGGCGAGATAAGTCACGCCCCTCTGTTCCGCTTCCGGCTGCAGTGTGAGCACTACAGCCGCGGATTTCGGGGCGCGAAGTCTCGCCGCAATGGCGTTGGCCTTCCGCCGCTGCCTCTTTGCCTTATTCTTGGCCGCCTTCTTCGCCTGCCGTTTCTGGCCAGCAACCTGCCACTCGGCCCCGGCCGCAGGAGGGTCCGAGGGTGGGGGTGGGGGCGGCTGCGGCACCACTGGCGCCGCAGCCTTAGCCGCTCCTCCAGCCTTCCTCCTACCCCTCTTCGCCGGGGCCGCCTTGGTCGTGGTCGTCGTCGCCGGCGTCGCAGTCGCCGGCGTCACAGGCGCTGGCGCTGGCGCTGGCGCGGCTCCGCCCTTGGCCTTCGCCTTCACCCGTCCAGACGTTCCCGGGCTAGCAGCTACGGCGGCCGCGTACGAAGCCGCCTTTTGCTGTCCCGGGGGACCCCGCGTCGCCGCCAACGGGGGACGCCGGACCATGTCCTCCAACGCGGAGACCTGCCTCCGGAAGGGAGCCAGCTCCTGCCGCACCAGGTCCCGTACCTGGCTCAGCACTTGGCCCCCCTCCGGCGCCGCCGGACTCAGTCCCCCTCGCGGCTCCACAGAGGCCGCTCTGGCCATCCCCGCCAGGTCCCTCCGGAGCGACTCATTCTCCCGAATGAGTCGTTCCGTAACGACCGCGAGGCGGGCCACCTCCGCCCGCAACTCTGACGCCTCCTTTGAGGCAGGCCCGTTGGCCGCCGCTGCCGCCAGGATGGAGGCTTTGGCCGCGCTTATGGCCTCCCGCTTCGAGGATTGCTTCCTCTTGAAGGCCACAGCGCGGATCGCGGCCTCCACTACCTCCTCAAACCGGGCCCTCTGCTCCTCGGCAGCGGGAGGTTCCTCCCCCGGGGACTCCGAGTCGTCAGAGTCGAGAGCAGGCGGAAGAGTAGAGGGAGCCCTGCGACCGCTCCCTCCAGGGCGACGCCCCTCCTCCACCGACCTCCCGGCCCGACACTCCTCCCGGGTAGAGGGAGCCAGCCCCCTCCCTGCCTCACAGCCCCTGCCCCGCCTAGCGGTGGGGATCTTACGGGCGGAGGCGAACTCGCCCTCGAAGGACGACTCCTTGTCGTCCTCCCGTCTGGGCCGCTTGCGGACGAGCTTGACGCCCTCCGCAGCGACCCCCCTTCCTCCGTCTTCAGAGCCCGCCGAGCCGACCGTTACTAGGTCTGGCGCGGAGCCGGAATCCGACTCCGCACCACCCCGGCGCTCAGGCGAACCCTCCACTACGCAATCGTACGCCATCAGCTCCTTAAAGGAAGCGGACTCGGATGACGACGATTGGGAGCCTCCTCGGCTCGTGTTGCCACTGGCAAACGGAAGGCGTTTGGTGCCCACCCCAGAGTACGGAGGGCAGCCCGCCGAAGCGGGGTGGGATTCCCCGACCGCTGAGCAGTCGGGACCCACCTGGGGACTCATTTTACAAATGCCTTTTCTCATATTTTCCTTTTAGAGGGTGCGGTCCCTTACTCCTCCGCCCTTTCTCCCTCACAGGGCCTCTCCTCCCACCCGCTCACTGCCTTCACAGCCACGTCTGATGAGCAGACGCGTACCAGAAGGCAGTGTGCGGGATTCCTCGCGTGTGTGTCTCTCTTGGTCTGATCCCTCACTTGCGACCTTCCGGCATGAGTGGCTCTACCGGGAAAGCTCGCAAGATCATTGAGACGCTCAAGCCCCACCACGACGACAACGTGGAGACACATTCGGTGGGGAAATACATAGGCCTAAGAAAATAAAAAGTTAGACATTCTTAGTTTCTCAAAACAACGCCCTAATGGGTTTAGAAGGAAATAAAGTTTATATCCGAAATCAAAAATAATCTAAAAAAAACAAAAAAGAAAAGTTTAAAAGAAAAATCAATTAATAATCAAAAAGGAAAGTTGTGAAGTATATATTTTACTTTATCATTTTTTGTAACCATTGCAATATCTGGCTGACTGGCTCTAAATGCTCACAAAATCTGTGATGCAATATCTCTCAGGAGAGTCTGCTTCTTCTGGTATTCTTTCTTGGAACGGCTTTCAATCGCAGCCTAAACATTTTTGTATTCAATGACCTTCATTTTCCTTTGCGTTGTTTTAATTCGCCTCATGCTGTAACAGTTACATTATAATACGATTCAATGTGTCAATTCAATATTTAATTTTAAAACTATGTATTAAATTCAAAACCTACCCATATAAAGTAGGAATATAGAGGTGGTACACCAAGAACCGTGGTCTATGGTTCAGCCTTCAAACTACGTTCGTGGTTCATTGTGTAGGTAGATGTTAGTGTATTATCTATGGTAGGTAGTACACCCACCATTCAACATTTAAGGTTATGTTAAAAACAAACGAAACGATTTACCGCTTCAGTATTATACGATGACCCGATAAATACTGTATTAAGTACCTATAATAAATGTCACCCAGAAAAAATGTACATAACAGAAGAAATAAGAAAAGTTATTACTTACGGTTTTGTCCTTTCGTGTCCACGGCACGGTTTGACAACGTCGCGTTTACAAAGTAAGAATGGTTGCTCATTGTGTAACACTGGTTGGTACAAAAATAAAAAACAGTCGAATTGTGAACCTCCTCCTTTTTTGAAGTTGGTTTAAAAGGGACTAGATTCTGGTTTTGTGGCTCCGACGGTGTCTTCAGTCCTGCGCCAATAGCTCTTGCCGAGACTCCTATTTCCACTCCAACTTTCGGTAGGTTGCACCTTGCTCAACTAGGTGTATCCCTTTTTTTTTTGGATGGGAAATCATCAAATGACCCCTCCAGCCCTGGGTGGAGCGGTAGGGAGTGTCAGACTCTTACTGACTAAAACCCACCCGTGTTCCTCTTGTGCCCTTTGCGTTCCAGGGCCGCGGTAACTCTTTCGAACAAATTCCGCAACCCTAGCAGACTACATAGGTGTATCCCTCAGATCAGACATTGTCTGATCTGAGGTGTATACGTAAACCGAGACGTAACGCTTCGGATTAACTGGAGGAAAGGCTGACAATTCACTGGAACAACTTGCTTATCTGGATGTAGTGGCGATGAGAATAAAATAATCAGCGAAAATATAATAGGAAGTTTAAAAGTGGCACCAAAGATAGACAAGTTGGAAGGGAATCTTTTGTCTTATATCCATACGAAGAAAAGGAGTCATGTGACTACAAATATAAACGCAAACCAGTTTATATTTGTAGTCACATGACTAAGTACGTATATGTCGAATATTAATCCAGGTTATAAGTAAATAAGGTGCGGCTAAAAGATAACCAAACATTAAAAAATCTTTTCAAGCTTTAAATGCGTTACATACATATATGAAACTAAGAAAGTATCATGAAACAAGTTATTTACATAAATGCTGCAAGTCACCGCTATGATAACGTTATGCAGCCTAATCTAAACGCGCAAATGTAACGCACACAAAGAGACTTAAGAACGTGACAGTATTTTAAAGTCAGGCATATATTGACTTATGGCATAACCTGCATCAGAGGTACTTTAAGTCACAGCCTCACTCCTCAAATTAGCACCTCATAGACGGCTAGATATAAAGATCTGATCTTTTACTTTTAATTCACAAAATTACGTACTTATGGTAAAACATTCTCATTCAATATCTGAATTGGGCTGTAAACTTTAATAACTTCACTATCATGAAATATGACCATTCATATTGCACTGTAGATTGACAGATAAAATCTATTATAAATGCTGTACAAAACAATCACAAGGCAAGTCGTCTTCGAAACACGTCTCATAAAAGTAAGTACGGGATTATTTTTAGTGAACTATTTCTTAAACATGTTACCGTTGCCTTCTACAGACAAGAATTTCGCAGTAATATCTACACTTATTCCTTATTTATACCAACAAACATTATATTTTCAGATCCTTCATGATGAAATACTTCCTGGCTATCACCCTTATCGCCGCCGTGGCTTCGGCCGCCGTCAGGCCCACCCCTTTGAGCGCTGAAGTCGCTGAGATCCAGGAGATCATTGCCGCCATCCAGAGCCCCAGCACCGACCCCGCCACCGCCGTCGCCCTCGAGCAAATGCTCCTCGATGTCCTCGGAATTAAACCTGAGCCCATCGCCGTCGGACCTGCCATCACCAACCCTACTGAGGGTATCTCTATTGGACCCGCTATCATTCCCTTCCCCCTTCCCGATGGTGGTGCTGTCGCTGAGGAGCCCATCGTTCCTGGACCCGCAGTTATTGCACCCGCTCCCGCCCCCTCTGCAAGCAGCACCCCCCTTGTTCAGATCATCCTGAACATTAACCAGGCCGCTGGATCCAGCCCTATCGCTGTGAGCCCCGTCGACATTGTCGCCCCCGAGATCAAACCTGATCCCGTCCACATTGTTGACGCTGCTCCTGAACCCGTCCAGGTGGTCGAAGTCGCTCCCGTTCCCTCTCCCATCAGCCCTCCTATTGCCGTGAACCCCATCGGTGTTGTCGCTCCTGAGGCCGTTGAGCCCGTCCAGATTGGTGTCCCCGTCATCCCTGAAGCTGCTGTCGTGCTCCCCGAAGAACTTAACTAAGAAGTAGCTGAGCAATGATCGACCTATTGTATCCATAAAATGTTTTTTCTACATTTGTGATGTAATAAAAGAGAGCGGAATTTTCACATATTATTATAATTTTTCGTCATCTTCCTTAAATAAAACTAAAGCCTTTTCTGAAAACAACGCATAGCTTAAACCAGTTTGAAAAAACATGAAATTTTTATTGGAAGAGTACAAATTAAAGGAATATGTAATAAGCAAAAAGCATTTTTTTTTAATATTAATCCACCAACCCAAAATCCCGTTTATTAAAACTTCACGGTTACAGGATGATTAGGCCTACAAATTCTTGTTTATTTGTACAAGAGGACACATCATAAATATATACGTGACCTTATGCTTATGGTATTATGTGGACTACGTGGAACCATGAAAGCGGGAATCTGTTGCTGTGTGAGTGAACTTCAGCGACACCGACGATCTGGGGTAGCTTTTTGGTGGTAGCATCATCTATCATAGCCTAACAGTTACAAATTATTTAACACTAGCAGCACACCGTGGTTTTACCCGTGTAGTTCCCGTTCCCGAGGGAATACTGGGATAAATTATAGCATATATATTTAATGGTGAAAGAATTTTTGAAATCGGCACTGTAGTATTTGAGTTTATTCATTACAAACATGCACACGCTCAAAAATACAAATCCTTCCACTTCATAAAACGAACTATAATCTGTATTAAGTAACTTATAGCAGCTATAGAACTCATACCTAATCGCTAAAATGACATCAATTCTATGAATCCTATCACTCAAGTAAGAAGTAAGAAGATCCAGACAGGTGTCCCAGATTCCCTGATTAATGTCTCATGGAGAACACAATCAAATGCCTTGGACAAATCGCAAAAAATGCCCAAAGCATCACATTTGTCCTCCCACGCACTGTAAATATGTCCTAAAAGTTTAACACTGGCATCGGTTGTTGAACGACCCGTGTAAAATCAAACTGTTTTATAAGTAACAGTTTGTTTTTAGTCAATTCTGGCTTCTGGTTATAGTTGGTCTGATGTACTACCCAATTTAAAAAGGTTTTTTTGTAAATCAAAATATTTGTGCTAATTATCATGAAGTACCTGATGCCATCACACTCTTGAGTCTAAATATTATGAATGGAATCACATCCCACTTCATATCCAAACTTTTATGGAGATGTTTTGCAACATCACACGGCAAAAGGTGTGTTTGGAGTTGATGGGAATATAAAAAGACTAGAGAGAGAAAAAACAATGAGCTAAATGACAATGTTGTTTTCAGAAAAAGATTTTGCTGGTTAGGCGTCTCAAATTCTCGATTGATATCGATATATCTATTAATTTATGTTTATTCCAGCTGCAGAGCAGAAACTATATTGCCTTAACAAAAATTGTTGTGCGGGTATTGAGTGAACTGTCAATCTATCAGTAAACAAAACCAAATAATCTATCATTTGTATTACTGTCTGTAATGTTTATTTTGGCGAGAAAATATATACTTACTTATTAATCAAGGTTAAGCAACGCTTGCCGAGGTTGGTCAGTGGATGGGTGACTATCTCAACATAACGAGACTTTTCCGTGCCTCGGAAAGCACGTTAAGTCGTTGGTCCCGGCTGTCATTTAGAGATCTTTGGCAGTCGTTATGGATTATTAGAGTCAGAAAATCTGACACCAGTCTTGCCAAGAAGTACCGTGTTCCCCCGTTAATGGGTTGTGAGATGTTGACAGTATAGATCATCTGGAATTCCCTGCTTTCCTTGCATTCGAACGTACTAAAAGAAGTAGAGAGCGAAACAATAGCCGATCTGAAAACAAAACTCGTGGCTTATTCTGAAAGTGAATAAATAAATATGAAGCAATCTGTTTAAAATTTCAAATTGACAACAAAAAACCCGTTGGGTAAAATTTTACTTCATACTATCAGACATAGACCAATACAAAGTCGAATATATATTATACAAAGGCTGACAGATTGATGGCGGATTAAAAGATAGCTAGAACGGAAGAAAATATTTCGATGATGTATTGCGGAAACTTCTAAATATTTGGGAAAAATAACACAGAAACAATGAATGCTAGTTCAAATGTAAGACGTGCAATAAAAATGCAATACTATCAACCGGTTGCAAATAGTACCTAACTTTACGACACAAACGAATCCAAAAATAAAGGCACATTTGATTTTTATAATCGCCAAATTATTGACAAATTGATTTTTACTGACAACAATGATGGAATCCATTTATGCTCATGAGGATTTTAAACTAACAGCCATGATTTGCTTAACACTCTACCATGATTTCAAAAGAAAATCGATCTGTGTCTACCAAAAGAATATTATTATATTTTTTGTAACCTACTAATCACAGGTAATAAAATGATATTATGTGTAAATGACATTTGAATTTACAAAACGTGAGGCGGCTAGGTAAACCTAAACTTCGATAATTACTAATCGCTAAATAAGATACACAGATAAAATCCAATATAAATAGTACATTAATTCTAAACCAGGCAAGTCGTCTTCGATACGCGTCTTATAAAGTAAGTACTTTGATAGATTATAATTTGTTTTCCCGGTGTTAGATTTAAATACTTAATAGGATAATAAAATAAAATCTCTTGACAACCAAAAATTCACCACTCTCTCTTTGTTTGCAGATACTGTCAAAATGAAATTCTTCGTCGCTATCACCCTTATCGCCGCCGTGGCTTCGGCCGCCGTCGTCAGGCCTTTGAGATCCGAGATCGCTGAGATCCAGGAGATCATCGCCGCCATCCAGAGCCCCAGCACCGACCCCGCCACCGCCGCCGCGCTCGAACAGATGCTCCTCGATGTTCTCGGAGTCAAGCCCGAACCCATCGCCGTCGGACCCGCCGTCGTCAATCCCGTTGAGGGCATCTCTGTTGGACCCGCCATCATCAACCCCATTGAGGGTATCTCTGTCGGACCCGCTATTGTCGAAGGTCTCGAGCCCATCTCTGTTGGACCCGCCATCGTTCCCTCTCCCGTGCCTGTCGCTGAAGGCTCTCCCAGCGAGGTTGCTTCCAGCGCTCCCCTGGTCCAGATCATCCTGAACATCAATCAAGCTGCCGCTGAGTCCAGCCCCATCTCCGTTGGACCAGCCGTCGCTCCTGAGATCCAGCCAGAGCCCGTCCAGGTTGTCGAGGCCGCCCCTGAGCCCGTCCAGGTTATTGAGGTCGCCCCTGAGCCTGTCCAGGTTATCGAGGTCGCCCCCGTCCCCGCTGAGCCCATCCAGATCGGAGTCCCTGTCATCCCCGAGGCCGCTGTCATCCTTCCCGAGGAACTTAACTAAGAAGTGAAGTGTTTGGAGTTGTTCCTATACTTGATTAATGTATCTAGAAAATGTTTTACGTGTGATACAATAAAAGAGATTGCGAACAATTATTGTTTTTTACTTACTTTTGGTGATGTTCTGTGACAAACAAGAAATACATGCATGACATGAAAAAAATAGTATGATTACCATAATACGTATTTATCCAGGTACAAAGTTCGTTCCGCCACTATAGATTACGATTAAAGGCAACTGCCTTGTAACGAATCATAAAACAAATAATAGCCTTATGACCTAAATCGTTTTCATGTTATCTTACGCAACATATTAGATATTGCATTAATTATTATTAATGACCAACAACAAAAAAATTAAAAAAAAAACACTAGAAAAAGATTTGAGAAATTGATTACTCCAAGGCTATAACAATAACATAATTATTATTGTTCTTCTTATTCTTTATTGCAATCGCAACATAAACCAATAAAAAAATAACAGGATAGCTTATGTTCAAAGGTGAACTTAACTCAGAATTATATTCTCTAAGCAAACCTCAGTGCGTATGTAATAAGTCAGAATGATAAGTGCACAACAAAAACTTTAAATTCTTCTTTAGTTTTTTGAAGCGCAATGGTTTTTGGTTGTGGGGATTTGGACAATCTGGACCGTCCTTACAGAAATGTACAGGAAACTGTGGCATACCAGTCCTTTCCTCGAGCGACTCGGTGTATTTCGCCCCTTTCGCTACGTCACTATGGGTTAGTGACTGATGTGATCGAAGGCGGGACGCGTAAGGGAGGGGCAAACCTCACGTCCCATTCACCGCAGCAGAAGAAGACACCCTGGGCGTCGGGAGTCGCAGAGCGATTTCCGGTCACCGTAATCGAGCGATAGGTGGCTCGCCGTCCGATAAGAACCAGGCCCGGCGCGTTGTATTCCACGCACACTCCAAAAAGATGTCAGCATAACTGACGGGGCTCCCTAGGACCAGTGGGTGAGGAATTTTTCGAAGGAGTTACCACGGCCCTGAAATGCAAAGGGCATTATGAGAAACACGGCTGGATTTTAGTCAGTAAGAATCTGGCACTCCCTTCCGCTCCGCCTAGAGTACTTAGGAGAACTCATACAAAAGTTGAGGGCATAGTATTTCCCAGTCTGTAGCATCATCTATAATAAACCTTGACTGTACAAACATAGTGCACACCGGTAATCCATATGAGTAACCGTTTGTGCCTTACGGCCTCTGCGACTTTGCTTCGACTTTCAACACCCGCCACACACCCTTTCCCAGTGTTTTGGCTGGGAAGAAGAAGCGCAACAAACTCCCCAGTAACACAACTGTTTGTTAAGTTGGAATAACCTGAATTGATACTATATGTACCTAGTATGACTTACTTTCAGAGGCGGATTACAGGGATGCCTTTAATCGATGCAAACCTCAAGCAATTATTTAAAAAAAATGGCTTTTTCATCTTTTTAACCGACTTCTAAAAAAGGAGGAGGTTCTCAATTCGGATATTTGTATGTTTTTTTTTTTAATGTTTGTTCGCGCATAACTCCGTCGCTGGCTGGTATAAAATAAGTTTAATTTCGGAAGTCGGTGTGTTCAACAACAAAAAAGCAACCAAAAACACCGAGTTCCGAAATTAAAGTTATTTTATACTTTTTGTTTTTTTTTGTTTAGAAGTCGGTTTTATTTTTTGTAAAAAGTTTTTGAATTTAGAATTTGCTACCAAAAGAATGTTTTCTAATTCTAAATTGACTATTCAAAGGTGACAAGTCGGTTGTAAATGCACAAACCGTGCGAAGGAATAAAAAAATGTCGGTTGTATAAATGAATTGTGCGTTTACAAAAATAGAAATTCACATACACAAACACAACACAAGCCAGAATCAGAACAAATATCTGTAGGCCATACAAATATTTGTTCCGTGCGGGAATCGATTTTTCGAGCATTTATTTGGTAATAATAATCATTTATTTATTTCTGAGTATGCGGTACCTACATACATTTGACTACCATTGCAAGTGTAGAAATTTTAAAAATGTTATTGAACGTAGGATTTTTTTTTAAATATTATATCAGGACCAGCACACTTTTGTTATATTATATTATTATAATAGAATGAAATGTCAAAATTATCACACAATAATAATTATTACTATATGTCAAGTACTTAAAAACAAAAAAAAAGCAAGTCAGTAGGTATACCTTTCACACACAAAATATTAATAAAAATTAATTTTAATAAATGTCAGTTAAATGTCAAAAAAAAATAATAATAATGCCAAAATTATTAAGAAGAATCAAGTCAGTCAAAATAATAATAACACAGAATATTAATTACAGTCATTACTTCGAATATTTGTTATCGTTAAGGTCAAAACCTATGATTTAAACATTCGTTAACCGACTAAAAACACATGTCCAAAAGCCAGGCAAACATTTTACGTTTAAATTTATGAATTGGTAGCATCCTGAATTCAGGTGGTAATTTATTATATTTTGTTATCGTCATAAATATAGGTATCCTTAAAAAGAATTAAAAAATAATAATACATTGATAAAGATTCATTGATTCAACAACTCTAATTTTATGAATGAGTATTTTCAAGATTAGCAGTAACATAATCGAAGATTATCTGAGGAAGACAGCGTTAGTGAAAGTAGATACAGCTAGCTGCTACCATGATGTCTTAAATCCATCATGATTTCTGTGTCAGAGTGAGACGGAGTTACACAAGACGAATAGCACTATCCCTTTCCCTCACACTCAATCATGATAGCATCGGCACTTCGTAGTACAGCCACAGGTGTTTTGTTTATTATATTAAGATGACTAATTTTAACATTAGGTTCCTTAATTCAGTAGATTTCAATTTTAATGGATTGGAGTTTATCTGGATTGGTAATATTAGAAAGTGGCTCCGCTGGTACAGGACGAATATTGTAGATATCCTGCTTTGTGGCTGCGTGTTTGCAGCATGTGGCCTGAGAAGCTTCTGAGTGTGACCTTGGTAACTAATACATCCGTAGCTAATGTATTATTATTGGTGTTACATTTATTCAGTACCTTTGAAGCACTTTTATTGAGTACTAAATAAACTACTAGTATTTTTCTACAATTTACAAATATTGACTCAATGATCCGCTACAAAAAATAAAAAAATTGCCAATGCCATAATACGTAGCAATTTCATCGAAAAAATGATCAGTATGGCAGCTTCAAGCGAAACTCAAAACCGAACCAGTATTTCCTTCATACACACAAATCTATCAATAAATGCAAAATTAAAAGTACGACGCACCATCCAATTGTTATCATAATACAATACACCGATAGCTGAAGATTAAACACATGGTTAATTTATTATGCTGTAATTTACCGTCGCGATTAACTCAGGTTAATTCGGCAGGTATTAGAAGGGCTCATAAAACGATAAATTCGGATTAACATGTTGTCTACCATGACGTCACTGCTGCAAAAACGTAATACTAATCCTTTATTTGTGATATTTTTAGGTGTACATAAAAATTTGAATAATGTTCTATTCACTTTTTTCACAAGTACACGGACAGAATTGATCTGGATGTCTGGTATCTGTCAAATACTTGTAAGAGGTCTAGCAGTAAAGATTTTTAACTCTCGGAATGAATACTTATTGAACGCAATTGCAACCCACGTAAACACATTAGCAAAAAGTTAGTAGAATCAACAGAGCGCTGATTTATTGAATTCCTTTTTTCCGTCTTCCCATCAAGTTTTATCTGCCATGTTCCGTCTTTGCACCACGCTAAAGTAGACCGGTAGAAAATGCCTCTGGGGTCAATCAGGTTCGCCTTAGTGTATTGCATAACTTTAGAAGAACAAATATTAGACAATACTAGCTTCTGCCAGCGACTTCGTCCGCGTGGAATAGTTACTTTACCCCCGATTTTGAAACTTTCAGCCCGATCGGTTTAAAATTGACAAAAGATAGACATATGCTATTTCGGGATATTTTTCAGATAATTTTATGTAGAACATTTCCGTAATACATGATTTCTATGTAACTTTAACCATTAAGGCTACACACGCGACGGAAGCTTAAAAAATGGAGTAACTTCTCCCGTTTTCCCAACATTTTCCTTCACTGCTCTGCTCCTATTGATTGTAGCGTGATGAAAAGTATACTATAACCTGCCCAGGAGTATGAAGAATAATTGCACCAAGTTTCGTTAAAATCGGTCGAGTAGTTTTTGTTTCTATAAAGAACATACAGACAGACAAACAGACAGACAGACAAAAAATTTACTGATTGCATTTTGGCACCAGTATCGATCACTAATCACCCCCTGATAGTTATTTTGAAAATATATTCCTTGTACAGAATTGACCTCTCTACAGATTTATTATAAGTATAGATTGTTTGTCCTTTTAAATCAAACATCACGGTTTTGGCCATCAATTCTACAGTTCATATTTATTATGCACATACTTAAGCATGATAAGAAAACTCGAACTGATTTCTCTCTGTTGATTTTGTGAATATTGACACAGAATCAACCGAGAGACAATAAAATCGTGGAGGGAAAGTTTCGTTACTCCCGAATATATTAAACTAGCGACGCGCCCCGGCTACGCACGGATGCAACGTAGATACTAATGTTTCCTATGTATATGTAGATAGAAGTGGTCCGTACTTTTCCCGCTCTGGGCGGAGCGGAAGGGAGTGTCAGACTCTTACTGACTAAAACCCACCCGTGATCCTTCTTGTGCCCTTTGCGTTCCAGGGCTGCGGTGACTCTTTCGAACAAATTCCGCAAACCAAGTGGTCAGTACTGAGATGAATATAGATGAAGTATGGAAAAGGAAGGATGATGAAAATTTTGTGAATAATACTCATTACACTGCTACTACTTAATTTTTATCAGTCTATGAGTTTACGCAATAATATGTTTTATTGCTTTAGTACCAATTCATCATTCATGTTTACAGTGCATTTATTGCAGTAATATCAGTTTCCTGTGGATCATAGTCCCTTGATAATAAATTGTATAAAATGGTAAAAAATCGATCAAGTCAGTGTATTTGTTGTCTGCACAAGAAAACAAACAGGTGCGTAAATTGATATTTTCCTTGATCTTAAATTCTTTTGAGGTTTTAGACCATATTGATTAATTTGGAGAGAGTGGGTTTTTACAAGTGACGTCCTAGTGCAATCTTTAGAGAATTGATTGACTGCAGATAATTATGATACTCAGTTGAAGCAGGTAGGTTAGCAATGATATCTAACATCTTAATTCCAATCGTAGTTATTTGCCCACAGAAACCATGAAATACCTGCTACTCGCCGCTTTGGTAGCCGTGGCTGCTGCCGCCCCTGGCCTGGTCCAGCCTGGCCCCGCCGGCCCTGTGCCTGCTCCCAACCCTGAGGACGCATTCGTGCCCATCGCCATCGGACCCGCCATCATCGACTCCTTCGAGCCCGTCGCCATCGGACCCGCCGTCATCGACTCCTTCGAACCTATTGCCATCGGACCCGCCATCGTCAACCCCGTTGAGGGCATCTCTGTCGGACCCGCCATCGTTGACAGCTTCGAGCCTATTGCCATTGGACCCGCAATCGTCAACCCCGGTGAGGGCATCTCTGTTGGACCTGCCATAGTTGACAAGCCCGTACCTGCTGTGCCCTCTAGCCCTCTCGTGCAAATCATCGTTAACGTCAACGCAGCCAGCAGCGCCATCGATAGTGCTCCCGGCAGTGCACCCGTCAGGCCCGAACCAATCCCCAGTTTGCCCGTGGTTGAGGTCGCCCCTGAGCCCGTTCAGGTTGTCGAGGTCGCCCCTGAGCCCGTCCAGGTGGTTGAGGTCGCCCCTGAGCCCGTTCAAGTGGTTGAGGTCGCCCCTGAGCCCGTCCAGATCGGCGCCCCCATCCTCCCACTACCCGTCATCCTCCCCGAGGAACTGAACTAAACTAAGAGCCCGTAAACAACAATAATGAAATTGTAGCTTTCGAGCAGTTTAGGCGCAATTTGTATATATTTTGACTAGGCCAAAGAGCACACAAAGTTATTCCAGTTTTTATAGATCATATTGTTTAAAAAGCTAGTACAGTGGAATGTGTTTCACAAAAGCAAACTCTATTAATACACTAATACACACAAATAAATGATATTTTCAAGAAACTATTCTGGTTTATTATTTGCCGTAGCTTAAAAATTATGACATTCGCCTATTTCTATTAATAACGACAGCTCTTGATTATTTATGTTTATCAAGATATATGCGCTTCTATTAACATCCAGGAAGATTTATTGTCTCGTCATATCTTTTAGCTATTTTGTTTGCCGCTTTAATCTGAAAGATATACTTAAAATAATCTTATTAATATAAAGATAATTCGTACCTATTCATATTTACCTTGATATTTTATTCAGAAGCTATTACCTAAAACTAGATGACTATGGAATAGGGATGTTTCCTGAGGAATAAAAATATGATCCTATTTAGTCCGTCAGTCAGATTATCGAAAAATATTGGACACGTATTTTTTGCTTTATGAAATCCCTAAAAATTGACGAAGATAAAAAGCTTCAAAGATCATGTGTGGGGGCTTGTGACATCAGGGCGTGGTAAGAAACGTCGCACGAAGTGACGTCACACGAGTTTTCAACGCACTATATCGTCTTCGTTTTTTGTTTACGTGAAAAAATAAAAAATATGTGTCCAATATTTTTGGGAAGTCTATCTTACGGACTAATTAGATTTTTTTAGGCAACTACCCAATTGACCATGGTTAAAGTCTACGTTTGCGCACGAGTCGCAATAGGCTATTGCTGATGATGATGACTGCTGGATTGGCATGATTGGATGACAATTCTAATAGCATCGTCCTGCCGTAAGGCATGAAATAACTCTTCTATTCAAAATTAATGACAAGTGCGCATTTTTCTAAATTCAGGTTGAAATATAAAAGCAAACAAGTGGCCAGTGATAAAGCTGGCCAGCCGCATTCCGATTCCGTTAGTTAGCCCCCTTTATCACCTTCACACGTACGTTGGTAAAGGTGATCAAGGAGGGCTTCTTATAATGTTATTAATTTCATAGCTGTTATTATAGAAACCGTAAATTATAAAATAAAATAAATAACCTGCCCCGGCTTCGCACGGATGCAATGTAGATAAATGTTTTCTCTACTATAGTAGACACACAAACAAAGGTTTATACATATAAACTCTATCCATAGAAATAAGCACTTATCTATAGAAATACGCATCACCTTTGTACCTATTTTTCTGTTTCCTTCTTCTTATCTTTTTATTAAATGTGTGTACATAAATTGTTAAATAAATAAATAAAATAAACCTTCCTCTTGAATCACTCTATCTATTAAAAAACCACATCAAAATCCGTTGCGTAGTTTTAAAGATTTAAGCATACATAGGAACAGAGAAAGCGACTTTGTTTTATACTATGTAGTGATAATGTAAAAACCACGTATATTCTTTTTATCAAGGATGATACAGATGTCTCGAAATGTACGATGATAGTAGGACCTTAGAAATTCCTTTCAATATTATTTATACAATTCTGATTGTAATGTTATGTTTACTTCTTAATGCACTTGTGAGTTGTATTCAAGGAGACTGTGGTTGGGCACGCCATCATTGCGGCGTTATGTCCCCTCCTTGAGGAGTGGTTGGAGAGACGCCACGGCGTCCTCACCTTCCGCCTGACGCAGGTTTTTGGATTCAGCGGGAGGACACGTCCGGATTTTAATACTGTGTGGATCGCCCGAAGGACACGGTGGAGCATACGGTGGAGGTCTGCCCTGCTTGGGCGGAGTAAATAGGGCACGGCGGCGACCTCTCGCGTCCGGCTCTGGTTCAACCCATGATCCAGAGCGAGCAGGCATGGGAAGCGGTCACCTTCTGCGAAGCAGTAATGCTAGTGAAGGAGGAGGCGGACCGCGTGCGGGAGAAGGAAACCTCACGCTCCAACCGCCGCAACACACAACAAAGAAGACGCCCCGGGCGTCGGGAAACGCAGAGTGATTCCCGGCCACCGTAGGCGCGGGCCTGCGTATGGCGAGCTATGGGTGGCTCGCCGTCCGACAGCAACCAGGCCCGGGTCGAAGCCGCGCCTCAAAGAGCCGTCAGCAAAGAAGACGGGGCCCCATAGGGTCAGTGCCTGCTAGGGTTGCGGAATTTGTTCGAAAGAGACAACGCGGCCCTGGAACGCAAAGGGCACTAGAAGGATCACGGGTGGGTTTAAGGTAATAGCTACTTCCGCTCTGGGCGGAGCGGAAGGGAGTGCCAGATAATACTGACTAAAACCCATGAGAGTTCCTCCTTTTCGTTCTACGGCCGCGGTGACTCTTTCGAACTAATTCCGCAACTCTGGAATAGCCAAGTCAAACCAATAATATTAAAAGGTGTCATAAATTAACTAACTAATCAAGAACTTCCTTGTGCAAAGTATTATCTTCTAAGATTAACAAATGTTTATGTTTGAGTATTTTGATTTGATAACAATTTCATATAAATTGGTGTGAATGCTAATCGAAGACCATACTTTGTATTTTGCAAGTAAACTAAAAACACAAGTAAGTAGAGTTTTATTTTAACTATTTAATTTATATACTTCACTTGTCTTGTTGTTTTTCAAATTTATTGTCACTACAGGAAGTCTACCCCTTTATCCCGTACCATATATATGTAGGCAGTGACGGATTAACCCTTAATCAAATTAAGCAATTGCCTAGGGCATCACGTCTGGGGGGGGCACCAGAAGAAGCACAAAAAAAATATTTCCTTAGGGCATCAAAAATTCTAGGACTAATTTTCGCGTTATAAGTTGATATAGAGTCAAAACCCCGCTCCCGCTTGCCCACTCGCTGCCTGCTAGTGCATTCGGCAATTCGAATGCACCAGAATCGCGATCAGCCAATCACAAACCACCCCTTCCCCGTTGATCTCCGCCTGGCGCCCCCGCAAATCTGTGTCAATCAAATGTTTTTGTTTTTTTGTGTAATTATGCCGGCCGGTTCTATGCATACTCGTACTTAATACAATTAATTTGATAATTAATAAGGAAGTCGTGTTTTTAGGCGGTAAAGGTTTAAAGACCATGTAGTTGACATACAGATAGGATAGGTTAGATAGGTAGGGGGCCCACAGGCGTGGATTGCTTAGGGCATCAAGTAGTCTTAATCCGTCACTGTATGTAGGTAATGTATATCAATTTTCTCAATTGATATTTTCTTTTCAGAAATGAAATTCCTTCTGAGTGTAGCTGCCGTCATCGCCGTGGCCGTCGCTGTGCCCACACAGCGCGGACTAGTGGTCCCCGGACCCGCCGGCCCCGCCCCCGCCCCCGCCCCCGAAGACTCCTTCGTGCCCATCGCCATCGGACCCGCCGTCATCGACTCCTTCGAGCCCGTCGCTGTTGGACCCGCCATCATCGACTCCTTCGAGCCCATCGCTGTCGGACCCGCCATCGTTGACTCCTTCGAGCCCATCGCTGTCGGACCCGCCATCATTCCCTCCCCCGTGCCCGAGGGTGCTCTCGAGCCTATTTCCGTCGGTCCGGCTGTTATTGCCCCCGCACCCGCTGCCAGCACTCCTCTGGTGCAGATCATCCTGAACATCAACCAGGCCGCCACTGAATCCAGCCCCATCTCCGTCGGACCCGCCGTCGCCCCTGAGATCAAGCCAGAGCCCGTCCACATTGTGGAGGCCGCCCCAGAGCCCGTGCAGGTAGTCGAGGTCGCCCCTGAGCCCGTCCAGGTTATTGAGGTCGCTCCTGAGCCCGTCCAAGTCATCGAGGTCGCCCCCGTCCCCGCTGAGCCCGTCCAGATCGGAGTTCCCGTCATCCCTGAAGCCGCCGTCGTCCTCCCTGAGGAGCTCAACTAAACTATGAATACTAGATATTATTAAACTTAAGAGAATTTCCTGAAGTACTTTGTTGATATTCTGCTGTCAACATGACACGCCTGTGCAATCTCTGATCTACTAAAATATACGAATTGAATCATCAAAATATTACGTTTTTGTTCATTTATTTTTTTCCATATACAGTGATAGTCATATCATTAAGAACAATTTCTAGTCAAAAAATGTCATAATGTACTTTTATCTTCCTTCTCAAAAGTAATGATATAAGTATGTTATGAAATAGCTACATGGATAGAGTAAACGGGACTAAGAGTAAATATTAAAATCACTATTTACCTTACTTTAATTTATTATCGACAGTTACAATTTCAAATAGTAATAAAGCTAGACAAATAATTAAGAACAATTCTTCAAGAATCTCATTAAATAAGACGGTGATAATGTTATAAATTACAATTTAATACATTTTATTCCAAGTTAATAGTTTGTAGTGTGTCCACGGCTTTTGATGACTGCCTTACACCGGCGAGGCATTGACTCTATCAATTTATGACATTTTTCAAGAGATGTAGAGCGACATTCTTCGAAATAAATTAGTTGTATAACAAACTCACTTCGCCACAACGTCGATTTGAAACCCTTCGCACCAAAGAAGCTCTATGGGATTTAAATCTGGACTGTTTGATGGCCATTGTAAGACAGTAAACTGATTGAGATGACGTGAGGAATTCTTTAAGCTTGCGATCATTGTCGTGTTCCAGACGTGCTTCCGCATAGATATATTAAACATATATTAATATATCTACAATATATTAATCATACCTGTCTGTCCGCCAAGTATGAACTAAGTGGGTTCCCTCTATCTGGCAGAATCTTGTTGCTCCGAATTTTACTTGGCATAACACACTTGGCATAATTTTTTTAAATCGAATATTTGTAAGGCATCAAAAATATTTAGTATAACTATTGTTTGGCAGAATGTTTATATGTCCGAATTTACAATGGCATACTATTAAGATGGCAGAATTTTATTTGGCATAATTACCATAAGCATAGTGAACATGTCGCATATTTTCGTTTAGCACAATGTTTACTTGGAACAACAATCATTTTGTATAATTTCATTTGGCATACTATGAAGATGGCAGAATTTCATCTGGGATGAATCTATTTAACCATTACCATAAAAAAGCATTTATCTAATCTTAGGTAGGTATATTAAAATTTAAACATTGTTTTAACAGTAAACGCTTTTTACTACAAATTTACTGACAGAAACGAATCGCTGCAAAACCGACTCCACGTAGTCTTGTCTGCCCTACCCCTAGAGTGTAATTTAAAACCGCGAAGGCGCGGAGGGGCGAGGCGGCCCGCGAGTTGAGGAGCAGGTGGTTGTAACACGCGCCGCCGCGGCTGAGGCTGGCCGGCGAAGCCGGCCAGCAAGCCGAAGCTGCGGTGGTGAGCGTTAAACCCATCTGCGACGATAAACTCGCGCGGGACCGCCGGAGCCTCGCAGCGCCGTAGCCGTGACAGAAACCATGCATGCTGCATGTTGCTTGCTTGCTTACATGCTGCTTGCTTGCTTGCATGCTGCATGCTTGCTTGCTTGCATGCTGCATGCTTGCTTGCCTGCATGCTGCATGCTTGCTTGCCTGCATGCTGCATGCTTGCTTGCATGCTGCAAGCTTGCTTGCACAAATTTTATTATTCTGGTAAGAAATGCTAAATTATTGTAACTATGAATTTTTTGTAATATAACAGATGTGTCTTTCAATTTATGGATGTCAAATGTATGCCAAAAGATGATTCTAACTGTTAACTTTCTGCGATATGATGGTTCTACTTTTTAATTATTATGGATATGAAATTTATGCGTAAAGATGATTCTGACATACAAAATTATGACTTTTTAATGTATGATAAATGAGGGTATACCAAACAATTTTCTGCGAAGTGAAGATTATGCTATCCGTTGTTATGCAAAATAATATTATGACATTAAAAGTTCTGCTATAAAGGGTAGACCCGAACTAAGTAAATCAAGGGCTCTATTCCTAATCCCATATAGTGCTCAAGTTTCAATATAATCGTCTCATGGTTATCGAGTCGAACGCTTTCGAGAGGTCGCCGAATATTCCAATGGCGTCTTGTGACTCTTCCCAAGCGTTAAAGATGTTCTTTATTAGTGTGACAACGGCGTCTGTTGTACAAAGCCCTTTAGTGAAACCATACTGTTGTTCATGAAAGATGGAATCTGACTAAGCATTAGCTTTTCAAACACCTTACTGAGAACTGGCAGAATTGACACAGGCCTATAATTGTTAGGTTCTTGACAATCACCCGATTTGAACAACGGGACAACTTTACTGTGTTTCATCAGATCCGGAAATACTCCTTGGTCTACACTAGTGTTAAATATATAGATATACCCCAAAGATCTTCTGTTGGTTTAATTTTAAGATCTTTAAAAGCTTTTATAATGGCCTGGGGGTTTGTGTGTTGAAAGTTAATCTCCGATTGACATACCTTTACATTATTTCTAAGTAAGGAAGCAGAGAGCGCGGGTGACGAGTTGAGAACTTCTGTAGTTTTAAGAGGAACATTAGCAAAGAAGTTTTCAAAAAACATATTATATACATACTAATATTATAAAGCTGAAGAGTTTTTTTTTTATTTTGATTGAAATTGAACTCGCTAATCTCAGGAGCTACTGTTACAAAGTAAAAGATATTTTAGTGCTGAATAGCCCATTCATTTGCTAAAATGGTTGGAATTAACAGATTATTTTGTCTAAATCAATGTTGCTTGTGTGTTGATCTTGATATTTTACTATTTGATGGTATATAAAATGTATGATTGAGTATATTTCCTAAAACTTTAGCAGTTGATGATATAATTGCAATGAGAATCTACCCTTCCACGCAATGTTTATTGAGGCTTATGGGCATCGGCGTAACCCTTGAAACCTTCCACTGTGGTGTGGGTTTTGAAGGAAAAGTATGTCTGAATGTTGTTGTTTTTTTATTCCCGTGGAATGTTGTCAGGTCCTTCAGAACTATTTAGTTTATCTATTACCTACTGTTATGATATCGTAAGGAGTGACTTAAATATACTACTGTTTTTTTTGGGTGTCCCTGGTACAACACTACCCCTACAATACCTCTAATTGAATTACTCACTACATTTTACTTCTCATTCTTAAAATAAAAAGACAGGGAGTCAGCTAACTAGCTGACTATTCTTCTATTACAACCCGATAGTTGTAATCTAAAATATACCATGACCATACCAAATTAATGGTCACATCATGTATTTTTTACCTATGCTTTTAGACTGTTAACAAGTTCAATATATCCACGTCACCAGATAATTGCAAACGAACTCGGTTAATTGTGAACTCCACATTTCTTCTACAATCTCTTCATAATTATAATTCCAAGAAATGAAATTAAAAATAAACATTTAGTAGTATAAGCTAATGTAATGGTATCAATGGTAATCAATTTACATAAATCCAGGTAAGGATTAAAATTATGGACGCTTGCTCAGCAACATTGTGACGAAAGACTTCTCCACTACGTCATATGTACAATCTTTGGGCGTGCATGTGAAATTGCTTTTGAATTTAAAATATTTTTTCCGAAGGTATTGTCGGGACTGCGCGTGAATTTATATTTATACCGGGCTGGTCGGAATTTTTATATTAAGTTATGCACACTGAATATGAATTCACAACACAACAGTACATAACTTTAACTATGAAGTTACCAGACCTAAAAACCCATACGAGATGAAATTCATACGATAAAATTCAAACTAAGGACCAATAAATTGATATTGTATAATGTGATCTATACATTTGTTTTTGGTGTCCATTTACATAATTATAATATTGTAGCCACTTATCAACAAAATTCAACCAAAATACAATATTTTTATTATAATAATAGGTACTGGAAAAGTAGTAAATAATAAAAAAGGTCTAACGGGGGCACAATATAAAAAAATAGAAGAAAAAAAGTTAGTTGATGATTCTAATCGTTTATTTCAGTCTCTCTTCTGTACAAGCGTTTCATGTTGACAGCAGAATGTCAAAAAAGTACTTCAGGAAATTCTCTTAAGTTTAATAATATCTAGTATTCATAGTTTAGTTGAGCTCCTCAGGGAGGACGACGGCGGCTTCAGGGATGACGGGAACTCCGATCTGGATGGGCTCAGCGGGGACGGGGGCGACCTCGATGACCTGGACGGGCTCAGGGGCGACCTCAATAACCTGGACGGGCTCAGGGGCGACCTCGACAACCTGGACGGGCTCGGGAGCAGACTCCACAATGTGGACGGGCTCTGGCTTGATCTCAGGGGCGACGGCGGGTCCGACGGAGATGGGGCTGGACTCAGTGGCGGCCTGGTTGATGTTCAGGATGATCTGCACCAGAGGAGTGCTGGCAGCGGGTGCGGGGGCAATAACAGCCGGACCGACGGAAATAGGCTCGAGAGCACCCTCGGGCACGGGGGAGGGAATGATGGCGGGTCCGACAGCGATGGGCTCGAAGGAGTCAATGATTGCGGGTCCAACAGCGACGGGCTCGAAGGAGTCGATGACGGCGGGTCCGATGGCGATGGGCACGAAGGAGTCTTCGGGGGCGGGGGCGGGGGCGGGGCCGGCGGGTCCGGGGACCACTAGTCCGCGCTGTGTGGGCACAGCGACGGCCACGGCGATGACGGCAGCTACACTCAGAAGGAATTTCATTTCTGTCAACAAAACAAAACATTGATTTAACCGATATACGAACACATTGTAGAGATAATCTTCCTGTAGTTAAAATAAAAATGGGAAAACAGCAAAACATAAGAAGTATAAAAGTTGAATAGTATCCTACTTACTTGTGTTTAGTTTACTTGCAAAATACAAAGTATGTTCTTCGATTACAATTCATGCCATTTTATATGGGATTGCTATCAAATCTAAATACTCGAACTTAGAAATTGTGTTAATCTTAGAAGATAATGCTATAAGGAAGTTATTGATTAGTAAGCTAATTTACAACCCCTTTGGATATTATCGGTCATTAGTCACTACTCAACATGAACAGAAATATATAATTATTTTTTTTCAGTTGTTGTGAAAATGTGATGCAATTCATGCAAAACTTGTAGATAAACATCAGTCTGTGTTTGTTTAAGGGGGCTGTATTTATTTTCCTCACGCCCAGCCACCGGCCGCAAGAAAAGAAGACGGCCCGGGCGTCAGGAAACGCGGGGATTGTTAGCCTTTATTGGAAAGTTGGACATTTGCATCTGTAGATTTTCTTCTTATCTATTTTTTTGGCAACGATGCCTTTTTTTGCACAAGGAATGACTCCTGTAACGTATGTACAAACTTACAGTCTCACACACACACAGCCAGACCCGTAACAACTATCTGTAAGCCATATAATTATTTGTTCCGTGCAGGAATTAAACCCACGACACGCAGCGCAGCAGCCAATTGCTCAACCACTGCGCCCTCAGAGAAAACAAAAGCTGACCATAATTAGATAAAAATATATAACTAGTCGTACAGAGATTTGTTCTACGACTGTTTTTCGGTCTTTTACTCAACTCTGTGTGATTGTTTATCGGTGGTAGCACCTTACCATTTCAAATATATGGAAAAACATGCAACATTTGAAATGTCAAATTATCCTCTGGGAGGAAAACGAATCTTTCTCAGGTACTTATTTCAATTTAAATCTGTTATCAGTTACTAAACATCGAAAACCACCTTTTTTACATACCGCCGCCCCAAACGCCACCTCGAATTTATAGCCAGTCCGACTGACTAGTTCCATCTGTCAATCATCATCATCAAAGTGATTGACCTGATGGATAAGGTATAAGTGTCTAATAGATATAATGGCATAACTCGGTTCACCAAACAATGCAGTCGGATTTTATATGGAATTTGTATCTTATTGCAAGAAAACGCCTCAGCGGTGACTGCACTCTCCATACAAACCAACTGTGTCATAGACGCTTCGTTTAAAATATGCTCTATGGCTGAGAGCAACGAAATCAAAAAAGAAACTAAACTGCTATTTAGTTGGGAAAAGACGACGCCTTAATATTGCAGGGGCTTCCTTACTGCATGCGTGGATAGCTGTTCTAGCATGCCATTCGCAACTTCATTCTGAAAATTATTACTGGTAGACCAGACTATCCGATACTACGTCGCTTTCTGGAAGTTACCCTAAATACATTCATAGAAATTGTAATCCCTGCTGGGGTTGCGGAATTTGTTCGAAGAAGTCACCGCGGCCCTGGAACGCAAAGGGCACAAGAAGGATCACGGGTAGGTTTTAGTCAGTAAGAGCAGAGCCCAGAGCAGGAGAAGTCATTTGATGATTTCCCATACAAAAAAATAAGTACATGTAAATAAATTAAGAACTAATGGAAGTTTCCTGAGTAAAAAAAAATGAATGTATTTAGTCCGTCGACTAGATAATCGGAAAATGGTGTGCACGTATTTTTTGCTTTTCCAAATCTATAAAAGTTGACGAAGATTAAAAGCATTAAAGATCAGGAGGGGGCTTGTGACGTCACGGCTAGGTAAAAATTGTAGCCAGTAGTGACGTCACAAGAGTTTTCAACGCACTGTATCATCTTTGTTTTTTGTTTATGTGAAAAAAGACAAAATACGTGAAAATCTGAGAGATTAATTAGATTTTTTAGTCAACTACTCTATTGTCAACAATGATTTCATTTATAAGAAATCCTCATGTATACGAAACGTGGCCGTCCCCGTCGAACTTGATGTTACTCTGTGTTGACAGAAGTGTTGGCCGCCGTTCTGAAGAGAAGTCAGTTGAAGCGTGAAGCTCAAAATCGTTCGCAATGCAACGTAAAATTTATGTGGATACCCTCTGCCGCATCATAGGCTGACTAAGTTTTATAGTTAACTAGCTGCTGCCCGCGACTTCGTCCCCGTGGAATCCCCGATTTTAAAACATTCTTTATCGCTGCTCCGCTCCTATTGGCTTAAGCGTGATTATATATAGCCTAAAGCCTTCCTCGATAAATGGTCTATTCAACCCAAAAATAATTTTTCAATTCGAACCAGTAGTTCCTGAGATTAGCGCGTTCAAACAAACAAACAAACAAACTCTTCAGCTTTATAATATTAGTATAGATTCTACGTTATTGATAAAGAGTTAATCTTTAACATGTGACAGTGCAATATTAGTGCAGATCCTCCTTTCTTGTCTGCCCCCAGTGTCCCAGTGTAATATTTCCTGAATTCACTAGAACTTTAATTCATTTAGTTTCTAGTTACTATGTGTAACAAATTAAGAAACTCCCCCTATTTTTGAAGTCGATTAAAAATAGCCAACAGCCGGCTACAGCCTAGGTAATACGTACATAAATCTTAAGAGTACTCCTAGTTTTAACTTTATTTATCACTACTTTCTGATATTTTGACATTTATTAGTTAAAGCTATTCTCTCTCTATTGACCTTACTTTTTTTTAAAAAGCTTCCAAAGAAGCAATAAAGCGCCGCGACAACGGCCGTGCCATCCTTTTCTCGAAACAGTTCAGGCAACTTCGTCGTGGATAAAACTAGAAGCCTAAAATTTTATATAACTAACAGACTAACTATATAAACACGGCATATTTCAAATTTCATCAAAAAATTGCACTAAACAATCTAATTTAATAAAATATGTATTACTTGTGAGATACATTGTGGTTTCATGCGATGGCCAAGTCATTCTATTTATTTAAATATCAAGTAAGATGATGAGTAAGATGTTGTTAGATAAGCGAATTAGGACATAATTACTTAAAAAGGAAATTTACCGACTTTTTACGGTAGAAGAACTGAGTTTCCGAGACTTGATTTTTTTACAAGTTATGTTTTGATGGTTTTATTATACGTTACCGTATCAGCTGAGCTTTTGACGTCCTTAATCAATATTGTAACTGGTGCCAAACGTTTTATCTTAAGTTTATAAATAGGGTATGTTACCTACGAACATGAAGTACTAAAGTGTCTTGTGTGATTTATGTTATACTTAGAAATAAGAAGGCAAGAATCAAAACAAAATATTTACATTTTAGATCTTTTAATGCATTCAAATATTTTGGACATACAAGCGTTTCAAGGTGTTGGTAGAAAGTCCAATAAATCTAAGTTCAAACAATTTTAGATGTTACATTGTCATGCGCAGTGGCTTCGTCGCGATGGTGAACGTTTAGTTGAGTTCCTCAGGGAGGACGACAGCGGCCTCGGGGATGACGGGGACTCCGATCTGGACGGGCTCAGCGGGGACGGGGGCGACCTCGATGACCTGGACGGGCTCAGGGGCGACCTCAATAACCTGGACGGGCTCAGGGGCGACCTCAATAACCTGGACGGGCTCAGGGGCGGCCTCGACAATCTGGACGGGCTCGGGAGCAGACTCCACAATGTGGACGGGCTCTGGCTTGATCTCAGGGGCGACGGCGGGTCCGACGGAGATGGGGCTGGACTCAGCGGCGGCCTGGTTGATATTCAGGATGATCTGGACCAGGGGAGTTCCGGAAGCGGCCTCGAAGGAGACGCCTTCAACGATGGACACGGGAGAGGGAGCGATGACGGCTTCCTCAGCGGCAGCACCACCGTCGGGGAGGGGGAAGTCAACGATAGCGGGTCCAACAGCGATGGGCTCGAAACCTTCAACGATAGCGGGTCCAACAGCAATGGGCTCGAAGCCGTCAACGATAGCGGGTCCGACAGCGATTCCCTCAATGGGGTTTATGACGGCGGGTCCGATAGCGACGGGCTCGAAGGAGTCGATGACGGCAGGCCCGATGGCGATGGGCTCTGGGGCGAAGGTTGGGCCAGCAGGTGCAACAGCCACCAGTCGCTGTGTGGGCACAGCGACGGCCACGGCGATGACGGCAGCAACAGACAGCAGGAATTTCATTTCTGGAAATTAAAAATTATTATTATTTGGAATAGTAATATGATATAGCGAATAGGTTTATTTTTTTGAATCCGGAATACAAACAATAAATATGACACTATGTTGAAAAACGTTATGTATTTTGTGGAAGTTACGGAAAATGAAAATGACGACACGGTGAAGAGTCAAAATTATAATATGGTAAAGTACAGTAGGGTCATAAGAATCCATTGTTGTCAAGAAAATGAAATGATATTAAAATATTGAATTCGTATACTTACTTATGCTGCTTGTTTATAGCTGCGAGATACAAAGTATCTATTGATTTTAGAAAAGAATTCACGACATTTATAGTAACTTTTTATCGCGCTAGATGATAAAATGATAAAGTTTTATGGTTAGATCCACGTTTTATGATTGTTTATAGGCTAAGGAGGCGTGGAAGAACCTTTGTTGCACGTGTTTTAGTAAATACAATTTTGATTATTGCTATAATAATTAAATTATATCAATAAAATGCTTGATTGACATTCTTGATAACCTATCTCAAATTTCCTTTGTATCATCACGTGCACACTTTTTCATAGTAGCTTTTTAAAGGATGGGAACACATCAAATTATGTACTTCTTTCTTGACTTGGGTGGGGCGGAAGGAAATGCCAGACTCTTACCGACTTGAATCCATTCGTGTTCCTGCTAATGCCCTTTGCGTTCCAGGGCCGCGGTAACTTTTCTGAGCAGATTCCGCAACCCTAGCATTTTTCGTAATAAGTACCCTACGTTTTGCAGAATTAATATCAAGGCACAATTCCTGACAGATTGCTGATTGGCTCTGTTTAAAATTCTTCTGTTCGAATACGTAAAAAGTACAAAGAACTATGAAGAAATTTCAAATACCTTAATGTTTAACAACGGGATATAGGGGGTCTACCCTTTATAGCAGAACTTTTAATGTCATAATATTATTTTGCATAACAACGGATGGCATAATCTTCACTTCGCAGAAAATTGTTTGGTATACCCTCATTTATCATACATTAAAAAGTCATAATTTTGTATGTCAGAATCATCTTTACGCATAAATTTCATATCCATAATAATTAAAAAGTAGAACCATCATATCGCAGAAAGTTCACAGTCAGAATCGTCTTTTGGCATACATTTCATATCGGTAGTCATTAAAAGGCAGAACTGTCATATTTCAGAAAGTTAACAGTTAGAATCATCTTTTGGCATACATTTGACATCCATAAATTGAAAGACACATCTGTTATATTACAAAAAAATCATAGTTACAATAATTTAGCATTTCTTACCAGAATAATAAAATTTGTGCAAGCAAGCTTGCAGCATGCAAGCAAGCATGCAGCATGCAGGCAAGCAAGCATGCAGCATGCAAGCAAGCAAGCATGCAGCATGCAACATGCAAGCAAGCAAGCAAGCATGCAGCATGCAGCATGCAGCATGCAAGCAAGCAAGCAGCATGTAAGCAAGCAAGCAACATGCAGCATGCATGGTTTCTGTCACGGCTACGGCGCTGCGAGGCTCCGGCGGTCCCACGCGAGTTTATCGTCGCAGATGGGTTTAACGCTCACCACCGCAGCTTCGGCTTGCTGGCCGGCTTCGCCGGCCAGCCTCAGCCGCGGCGGCGAGTGTTACAACCACCTGCTCCTCAACTCGCGGGCCGCCTCGCCCCTCCGCGCCTTCGCGGTTTTAAATTACACTCTAGGGGTAGGGCAGACAAGACTACGTGGAGTCGGTTTTGCAGCGATTCGTTTCTGTCAGTAAATTTGTAGTAAAAAGCGTTTACTGTTAAAACAATGTTTAAATTTTAATATACCTACCTAAGATTAGATAAATGCTTTTTTATGGTAATGGTTAAATAGATTCATCCCAGATGAAATTCTGCCATCTTCATAGTATGCCAAGTGAAATTATACAAAATGATTGTTGTTCCAAGTAAACATTGTGCTAAACGAAAATATGCGACATGTTAACTATGCTTATGGTAATTATGCCAAATAAAATTCTGCCATCTTAATAGTATGCCATTGTAAATTCGGACATATAAACATTTTGCCAAACAATAGTTATACTAAATATTTTTTATGCCTTACAAATATTCGTTTAAAAAAAAATATGCCAAGTGTGTTATGCCAAGTAAAATTCGGAGCAACAAGATTCTGCCAGATAGAGGGAACCCGGATATAGGGCTTAAGGTCTACATGGTTTGCTACAAACCAGTACAATTAATTCAAAAGCAGTTCTTCAATTATTACAGCAACATTTTTTGAAGATCTTTCTAAATAGGTAGTCACGGGTTAGTCAGAAGCCCTGATAACCATTTGCACCAAGGAATATGGCGTTACCCAGTAAAGTAGGGTTGCGGTAGCCAACCTTGAGGAGTGGGTACGGAAGCGACACGGGACGTTGACCTTCCGTTTAGTGCAGGTATTGTCGGTGCATGGCTGTTTTGGAAAATACTTGCACACAGTGGCAAGACGGGAGGCGTCTCCCATGTGTCACCAGTGCGGTTGCAGACAGGACACGGCCCTGCAAACTCTCGAGCAGTGCCAGCAAACGATTGATCGGGTACTCTTTTGTCCACGCTGTATGCTCCCTAAAATTGTGATGTCCCAGTGCACCCGAACATCGTTAAAGAGGAGGAAACCGAAGTTATGCTTTAGAATGTTATACACACATAACATAACCTAATCAGCATTTTACTGTTCCCACTGCTGGGACACAGGCCCCCTCCCTAGGAGAGGGAATAGGCCGTAATCCACCACGCGGGCCCAGTGCGGGTTGGTGAATGTCACATATGTCTTCGAATTGTTGGTTCTAGGACATACCGGTTTCCTCACGATGTTTTCCTTCGCCGTTTTGACAGCGTTTATAATGTTATGCTTAATCTTTATTATGATTAGAGAAATTATGATTAAACAATTATGCGAAATTATAATTAGGACATACAAAAGTCTGCCAAGTTATAGGCCTTAAAATTTTATGGAAATTGAAGGAACCATTCAAATCTTTTACTACATAAATAAAAGCGAAAGGTCATTAATTCACTCACTGATTAATCACGAAATCTGTGTGTTTGTCATGAAGGTCAGCTAAGAACGGAATTTAAGGAAATACCCCCCGTATAGGGGTGAAAAAGAGGGTTGAAGTTAATTTTAACTCGAAACAGTGAATAATTTAATTCTTCTTATCCTCTGCTAAACATCAGGGCCCCAAGTCTGCTATTTTTATAAATTTGTCATTCCAACACGATCCCATTTTCATTTTGTTAAAAGTTCTTAATCTGCTAAATTCATAATGGTTGATCATTGGTCGGTCAATGGTCTCGTAATACTTTTTGATAACCGAGCTATTAAAAGAAATGACTGCAAAACGACGTTCTAATGGTAGGTCACTGATCAAAGGAACTCTCAAAATTTTAGCAGATTACCGCATACGTCTGTCATTATGTACGAGATTACCATTCTTTCAATGGAGTGTCAGTGGTTGACCATTGGAAAGTCATAATGACGCTTTTATATTAGTAGATTACGAAACTTGTCAAAATCGACCATTATGAGATCAATGATAGACCATTCTGACACTATTGTAATAGCAGACTTGGGGCCCTGATACCGTGACGTGTGCAGCATATTGATATTTGGTTGGTATCGTCAAAAGCTCAGCTTAAAACTGATACATGTAATTCTATTATTATACTGTAACTACTATGTAAACTATCGTCCTTGGTTGTTTTAATAATAGTTAGTAAATATGAGAAGTAAACGCATATGTCTGTGTAGGTAATCACATTCTAGACCACGTCTATGTTGAAGTTCTACTGTACAGTATTCAATTCATTATTACATCTAATATCATGTTCAGCACCATTGGCTGCAACACCGACACAGTACTTGTTTAATATATTTTTATGGCTTATTGTTGGCCATACAAATTATAATACACACATCAAAAGTGTCTAGGGATTAAGTACCTACATTTTCAACTATAAAAAAATGTCCAGTTAATATGTACCAAATCTAGTCTTCCAGATTTGGATTATTATTTTAATTTCTATGTTTAAGCTAACAACTTATCCCTGTATTTTGTAAAGACGAATAAAAATTGCAATTTTTGCAAATTGTTTAACACCTAAGCTAATGTTGACAGTTAAATGGCAAAAAGTCAATTTTTCTTCCTTCCTGAGAAAATTTCAAACGTTCTTGACGTCCAGAGGTCCTCCAAACTCGAGCACGACTTGATTCCGGATGATTTTGTAGCTTAACAAGCCTGAAGAGCTGTGGAGCCTCGTAGCCAAAATCATGACGGTCATGGCACGATACCGTCTAGCAGTACTTTGGATGTACAGGACCTGTCTACAAGTGGTGATACGAGATCGTCCTCCACGTCATTCAGCCACGGTGCCTATGATAAGATAGCGTGTCCAGCAGAAGTGGCTTATGACGCTCTATGTAGTGCCAAGAGCGACAGCCATACTACGTTCTTTTTTTTTTTTTGGATGGGAAATCATCAAATGACCCCTCCCGCCCTGGGTGGAGCGGTAGGGAGTGTCAGACTTTTACTGACTAAAACCCACCCGTGATCCTTCTTGTGCCCTATGCGTTCCAGGGCCGCGGTAACTCTTTCGAACAAATTCCGCAACCCTAGCAGCCATATTACGTTCCTGGAACCAGCTTTTAATATTTCAACGACTCTCGAATCATCATCTCTTCTCATGTCAAATGATGCCGTCTCTCCATAACGATGTCTTTTTTTCAGTACCGATGCAGAAATAGTAATGGTTTTGTAAAAATGCTATTGCACTCTTTTAAATTACACATTATAAACTCTAACACGTACTTGATCCTTAGATGGTTTTATTATACGTTACCGTATCAGCTGAGCTTTTGACGTCCTTAATCAATATTGTAACTGGTCCCAAACGTTTTATCTTAAGTTTATAAATAGGGTATGTTACCTACGTACATGAAGTACTAAAGTGTCTTATTCATAGGCCGAATTATAACCCCACCGAATGTGTCTCCACGTTGTCGTCGTGGTGGGGCTTGAGCGTCCCAATGATCTTGCGAGCTTTCCCGGTAGAGCCACTCATGCCGGAAGGTCGCAAGTGAGGGATCAGACCAAGAGAGACACACGCTTGCTCGCTGCTCTCTGGTACGCGTCTGATCATCAGACGTGACTGTGGGAGCAGCGAGCAGGTGGAGAGGTGAGGTGAGGAGAGTGGGCCCCGAGAAGGGGCGGAGCAAACAGGGACCGCACCCTTAAAAGGCACAAATATGAATCAAGATCTTTGGAAAATGAGTCCCCAGGTGGGTCCCGACTGCTCAGCAGTCGGGGAATCCCACCCCGCTTCGGCGGGCTGCCCTCCGTATTCTGGGGTGGGCAACAAAGACCTTCCGCTTGCCAGTGGCAACAAGAGCCGAGGAGGCTCCGAGTCATCGTCGTCATCCGGATCCGCCTCCTTTAAGGAGCTGATGGCGCACGAGTTTGAAGAGGAGGGTTCGCCTGAGCGCCGGGGTGGTGCGGAGTCGGATTTCGGCTCCGCGCCAGACCTAGTAACGGTCAGCTCGGCGGGCTCTGAAGACGGACGAGGGGGGGCTGCTGCGGAGAACGTCAAGTTCTTCCGCAAGCGGCCCAGAAGGGAGGATGACCAGGAGTCGTTCTCCGAGGGCGAGTTTGCCTCCGCCCGCAAGATCCCCACCGCAAGGCGGGGCAGGGGCAGTGAGGCAGGGAGGGGGCTGGCTCCCTCTACCCGGGAGGCGGGGCGTCGGGCCGAGAGGTTGGTCGAGGAGGGGCGTCGCCCTGGAGGGAGCGGTCGTGGGGCTCCCTCTACCATTCCGCCTCCTCTCGACTCTGACGACTCAGAGTCCCCGGGAGAGGTACCTCCCGCTGCTGAGGAGCAGAGAGCCAAGAAATTTGAGGAGGTTGTGGAGGCCGCGATTCGCGCTGTGGCCTTCAAAAGGAAGCAGTCCTCCAAGCGGGAGGCCATCAGCGCGGCCAAAGCCTCCATCCTGGCGGCAGCGGCGGCCAACGTCGATGGGCCAGCCTCTAAGGAGGCGTCAGAGTTGCGGGCGGAGGTCGCCCGCCTCGCGGTCATTACGGAGCGACTCGTTCGGGAGAATGAGTCGCTCCGAAGGGCCGCTCTGGCCATCCCCGCTAGGTCCCAGCGGGGATGGCCAGAGCGGCCTCTGAGGAGCCGCAAGGGGGGCTGAGTCCGGCGCCTCTGGAGGGGAGCCTAGTGCTGAGCCAGGTGCGGAACCTGGTGCGGCAGGAGCTGGCTCCCTTCCGGAGGCAGTTCTCCACCCTGGAGGACATGGTCCGGCGCCCCCCAACAGCGGCGACACAGAAGGCCCCGGGTCAGCAGAAGGCGGCCTCGTACGCAGCCGCGGTGGCTGCCAGCCCGGGAGCGTCCGGCCAGGCGGCGAAGGCCAAAAAAGGAGCCGCGCCAGCGCCTGTGGCGCCGGCGCCTGCGACGCCGGCGACGACCAAGTCGGCCCCGGCGAGGAGGGGTAGGAGGAAGGCTGGAGGAGGAGCGGCTAAGGCTGCAGCGCCAGTGGTGCCGCAGCCGCCCCCACCCCCACCCCCACCCTCGGACCCTCCTGCGGCCGAGGCCGAGTGGCAGGTTGCTGGCCAGAAAAGGAAGGCAAAAGAAGCGGCCAAGAAGAAGGCGAGGAAGCAGCGGCGGAAGGCCAACGCCATTGCGGCGAGGCTTCGCGCCCCGAAGTCCGCGGCTGTAGTGTTAACACTGCAGCCGGAAGCGGAACAGAGGGGCGTGACTTATCTCGCCGTATTGAAGCGGGCGAAGGAGGCGGTGAGCCTCCAAGAGCTGGGCATAAGCGGGGGCATCGGGGTCAGGAGGACCCTAACCGGTGCCCGCAAGCTCGAGCTCGCCGGAGCGGAGAGTGGCCCGTTCGCGGACGCCTTGGCCGAAAAGCTGAGGGCGGTCTTACCCGCGGACGAGGTCCGGGTGTCCAGGCCGACTAAGCGCATCGACATGCGCATAGTGGGCCTGGATGACTCCGTTACGGAGGAGGAAGTTGTGGCCGCCGTCGCCAGGACTGGGGGGTGCTCTGCCGAGCTCGTCAAGGCGGGCACCCTCCGGCCTGACAACACGGGCATGCAAACCCTTGTGGTGAGCTGCCCCGTGACGGCGGCCAGAACTGTGTCGGAGGGTCGAAGGCTCTTGGTGGGGTGGGTGTCTGCGCGGGTAAAACTGCTGGAACCCAGGCCTCTGAGGTGCTACCGCTGCCATGTGGGCAACCACACGGGAGCTATGTGCCCCTCGGAGGTGGACCGCAGCGGACTTTGTTTCCGCTGTGGTCGCCGCACTGCAGTGCATGTGCGGCTGCTGGCAAGCCGGCCGAGCACTGGGCTGGGGGAAGGGCCTGCGCGCCATCCGCCCCGACCAAGGGCAAGAGGTCCGCCGCCGCCGCCGCCTCTGCATCCGCCGCGGCTTCCGTCGCCGCTTCTGCCGCTACTGCTGTGGGTGCTGCGACTCCTGGTTCTCGGGAGGGGGCCGAGATGGAGTGCCAGTAAAGGTCCCATCGTGGCCTCCTCCAGAGACAAGTCGGCCGCTGTGCTATTGCGCAGTGGCTGATGCCTGGGGACGGTGAGCGTGGGTGGCTCGCCGTCCGATACCAGGCTGAGTCGACGACGCGTTGTGCTTCACGCGCGCCTCAAGGAGCCGTCAGCACCAGAGACGGGGCCCCATAGGGTCGGTGCCTGCTAGGGTTGCGGAATTTATTCGAAAGAGTTGCCGCGGCCCTGGAACGCAAAGGGCACATGGAGGAGCACGGGTGGGTTTTAGTCAGTAAAAGTCTGACATTCCCTACCGCTCCACCCAGGGCGGGAGGGGTCATTTGATGATTTCCCATCCAGAAAAAAAAAAAAAAAAAGGCCGAATTATAAGATTTATGTTATACTTTGAAATAAGAAGGCAAGAATCAAAACAAAATATTTACATTTTAGATCTTTTAATGCATTCAAATATTTTGGACGTACAAGCGTTTCAAGGTGTTGGTAGAAAGTCCAATAAATCTAAGTTCAAACAATTTTAGATGTTAAATTGTCATGCGCAGTGGCTTCGTCGCGATGGTGAACGTTTAGTTGAGTTCCTCAGGGAGGACGACAGCGGCCTCGGGGATGACGGGGACTCCGATCTGGATGGGCTCAGCGGGGACGGGGGCGACCTCGATGACCTGAACAGGCTCAGGGGCGACCTCAATAACCTGGACGGGCTCAGGGGCGACCTCGACAACCTGGACGGGCTCGGGAGCAGACTCCACAATGTGGACGGGCTCTGGCTTGATCTCAGGGGCGACGGCGGGTCCGACGGAGATGGGGCTGGACTCAGCGGCGGCCTGGTTGATGTTCAGGATGATCTGGACCAGGGGAGTGCCGGAAGCGGCCTCGAAGGAGACGCCTTCAACGATGGACACGGGAGAGGGAACGATGACGGCTTCCTCAGCGGCAGCACCACCGTCGGGGAGGGGGAAGTCAACGATAGCGGGTCCAACAGCGATGGGCTCGAAACCTTCGACGATAGCGGGTCCGACAGCGATGGGCTCGAAACCATCGACGATAGCGGGTCCGACAGCGATTCCCTCAACGGGGTTTATGATTGCGGGTCCGATAGCGACGGGCTCGAAGGAGTCAAGGACGGCAGGCCCGATGGCGATGGGCTCTGGGGCGAAGGTTGGGCCAGCAGGTGCAACAGCCACCAGTCGCTGTGTGGGCACAGCGACGGCCACGGCGATGACGGCAGCAACAGACAGCAGGAATTTCATTTCTGGAAAAAATTGTATTTAAAATAAAATTTATCTATGAACACAGTAATGGTTAATAATTTAATGGTTTTACTTTTTCAGAGATAGAGAAAATGATAGTACAACTATATTTTATTTAATCCGTGGAAGCTTTCGTTTTATACGGTGAAAGATTGCAAGTTTAAAAAAATAACGGGAAAAATTGTAAGGTGAACTATAATGATAATTATAGAATTGGGAAAATGGACTATAACTACTTTATATGTGTATATATGTTAGATACTTACTTATGCTGCTTTTTTATAGCTGTGAGATACAAAGTATCTATTGGTTTTCGTAAAGAATTGACGATATTTATACTATTTTATTATCAGTTGATTGTGGTAGTAAAATTATTATTGATTGAGTTTAATGATATCCTATCTCGAATTTAATGTAATCATCATCTTTCTAATATTTCACTGCAGTAGAGCAGCTACGTCTGGAAGAGTAAGCATACTAACACTTTTATTACTAATGTAAGGAATCATTTCCCTGCCTGCGTTAAAAAATACTGAGAAATCATTTTCATGATTTTTAATCAGCTTTTTGACTTACGTACTTCTTGTGTATGCTTTTGCCACAGATATTTGCTCAGAACGTTGGATGTTTGGTTGTGATCATAGAAATATATCTATGGTTGTGATCAACTTTGTTGTTCAAATAAAGTTCCGTTCTTGTTATTGTTTTTTTCATCTTTTATTCAAGCATAAGCACAATCAGCCTTTTAATGTTCCCACTCCTGGTGCGGGTTGGTGAATGTCACAATATGTCTTCGAATTTTAGGTTCTAGAACTTGGCCGGTTTCCTCATGATGTTTTCCTTCACCGTTTTGAGAGCAATGGTGATGAAATTAATTATACAAAGTAATTTAATTAATTTCATCACCACTGCTCTCATTTTCTCTTATCTTCTTCTTTCATTGAAATCTACACGAAAAACGACATAAATATATAAATTCTGACAAATTGCATTACAGTTTGTTGTTCTCGTATAACAATGTAGCTTTCAGAAAACACAGGGAGGGAGTTCCACTTGTACTTGTCATATTTTATTCCATTACTAATGAACATTCCTGATGTTTATCACTCTATACTTTTATTGGAACATTTATTTACTCTTTTAACGTAAGGGAGGAGGAGGAAGTAAGTAATCAGTAGTAGGCACTATTTAGTATCAAATGTACAGTCAAGAGTTGATATTGTCGGTTGTATTGAAATGAACCCTCTATCTTCCCTTCGGTAAGAGCTATATTTGTTTAAGTTTTGGTATTGAATGAATGAATGCGAAGCCTGAACCCACCAGGCGACCAATGATTACGGCCCCGCTAAAGAACATTTGCAACAGCAAAAGCAAGCGCATCTCAGAAACAAAATTGAAACGTCTTATAATTTATTCTTCTTACAGAATTTCGGTAACAAAATAATAATAATAATATAATAATACATATATCTTTTATTTCTGGTAACAAAGACCTATAACATAATTATATACCTGACAGACTATCATACATATTTATATGAAACAAAAACATTACACTATTTTATTTTAGCCAATCTTTACTTAGATACATAGGAAATATTATAGAGCTCAAGTCAACCCTCATAGCCCTAAGGGACGCAAGCCGATATGATCTGAGGGAGATCAGGTTCAGAACGAACGGCTTTATGTACTCTCCAGGGCACGGCGGTACGGCGACTATCGCAACGCAGCGCTGGGCACGCCACCGCTGTGGACATAAGTCCCCTCTTTGAGGAGTGGTTGGAGAGGCGTCACAGCGTCCTCATCTTCCGTCTTACGTAGATACTCGCCGCACACGGCTATTTCAGGACGTACCGCTTTCAAAATCGGCGCGAGAACACGCCCCGGTGTCAATACTGTGTTGATCGCGGCGGTGATCTCTCGCTTCTGGCTCTGGTTCAGTCCATGGTTTGGAGTGAGGAGGCATGGGAAGTGACCACCTCCTTCTGCGAAGCAGTAATGCTAGCGATAGAGGAGGCAGCCCGCGGCCCCGAAGACGCCCCGGGTGTCGGGAGTCGTAGGGTGATTCTCGGTCACCGTAAGCGCAGGACTGCGGGGAAGAGCTATGGAATCGCCGTCCGATAACAACTAGGACCAGGTCGTCGACACGTCATGTTCCACGCACGCCTCAAAGAGATGTCAGAAAACAAGACGGGCCCCATAGGGTCAGTGCCTGCTTGGGTTGCGGAATTTGTTCGAAAGAGTAACTGGAACGCAAAGGGCACTAGGAGGAACACAGATGATTTTAGTCAGTAAGATATTTGATTTTTTAATTATTTATTCATATAACAATTTGCATTGTGTTTAAATGTGTACTGTGTGTGTACTACATTAATTAATTTAATACAGAGATACAAAAAGAGTCTGACACAGGAGTGTCACTCTTTTTGCTTGAATTCAATTTCTAAAAGGACTTTAGGGAAAGGAACGAAGAAGAAGAAGTCCTTTGGTGATTTCCCAAACTGGGAATCGAACTCAGTACCCCGTTACTCAGTACCCCAGTACCGCCGACACGAGAGCAAAGGGCAGTGTCTCGTTATGTATGCAACCTCATATGTAATACAGAAATCGTTTAAAACAAAGAATAGCTATGCGATATTTCCACAGGTTCCTACACGATTCAGTGGTAATGAACCAAACAAACGTAGTAAATACACGTGATTGCTATCGCTACAGTGTATACGATATCAATCGCAATCAGACGGTAATATTTATAGTGGTTGAATTATAAAGTTTTCCGGCACCCGCTTACTTTAATAGCTTCAAGTTTTATTTATGATCAGTGTTATCAAAGTGATTATGTTTAGGTATATGTTGATTAGGCATAGTGACATGCTGCTTAGTTTGTTATTAATTATTATAACATAACTTGATGGCATTGACTATGAATACAAGTCACATATCTTGCTATAGTATAGACATGATATTCTTAGTTTTGTCAGCTAACACGTTACAATGAACCGGTCTATTTTTACAATAGGGAACGGGTAGGAACTATAGGTGGCAGCACAGACGCGTCAATGTCTTGTGGCTTAGTTCCCTTCCCGTGGGAATAGAAGATAAAATTTAGCCTCGCTGACAACGGAGCTTTCCATTGGTGATAAAATGGTTAAAATCGGTCCTGTCGGAGCTTCAAACAAATCTTTCATCTTTATAATATTATTAATAATAATAATATAATAATAATAATTTATTTAAATAAAAACGTTTACAAAAAGTGTACATTTAGCCAAAAGTAATAAAATTTCCCATACAATAGTAGTGCTTAAAACTAAGTTAAAACTAACATAATTATTATTATTAAAGATCCAAGTAATGATGTTTCGGAATTGCAATGTTAGGTTAGGTTAGACCCGCCCGATCTAGGTTTATTTAAACCTGTGTTTCAGGCCATCACTTCACAAAATAATTATTTAGGGTCAGTAAAATTTAAAATTAAACAATAAATAACAACGAGAAAAAGCTTAAATACAAACATACATATTAGTATTAGTAAGATGTTATAAACTTTGGTTGGTTTGTTTTATATGTTATTTTCTTTTTTTTCTCTTAGCTTTGTATTTTTGTGCGCCATTTCTGGCGGGCTACGATGCTGCAGTTGTAGAAAGTACAAAGAGTGTTTCTAGAAGTTAGAAAGTGTGTTAGGTTTTGAAAACTTTGAAAAATGTTACTGTTCAACTAATCTAATCTTCTTCTAAATATGTATAAATGCACAAAGAAAGTTGGGTTAACAAGGAAGTGAACTCTAAAATTATGGATTGTTGTTATAAAAGATCAAGAAATAAATGTCATGAGGTGTCGCGCGGACTTCAGATAAACTACGATGAGGAGGGGACACGTTGATGATGATACTGGGATGTATAGGTATTTATCTACTTATAGATGGGAAATTATCAAATTACTTCTTCTGTTCTGGGCGGAGTGGAAGGGAGTGTCAGACTCCTACTGACAGAAACCTATCCGTGTTCCTTTTAATGCCCTTTGCGTTCCAGACCGCGATATTTACCTACTTTTCATTATCAAATTGAACTAAAAGCTTAAGTCTCCTTAAACTAACTTAGTGCAATCAGGATTAAAACAGTTATCATTTTTATATGATAAACAAATGATATAAAAGGTTTCGAATTAAATCAACAATCATAATTTGTATTATCAACTCACACACTACTATCTACTAGTAAGTTCACATACGATTTTATTGTGTAAAATTGAATTTATAATTAAACAATATTCAGTTTTTAGGGTAAAAGAGACTTTGACAAATACTAGTATTTACTCAACCTCAAATTCAGAAAATGGGGAATTGTTAAGAATTACATGTATACAAATGTCTCCATGATCAGCCGAAGCTAAGCGTGGCATATTAAAAACCTAGAAGTAAAACCATGTCAAGGATATAAAGAATTCAGACCCTGAGTCTAACGTTAACATTGAGACATCGGACAAGGTACTAATGATGATCACGTTTGTTTTAGAAATGAAGTTCCTACTGAGTGTAGCTGCTGTCATCGCCGTGGCCGTCGCTGTGCCCACTCAGCGCGGACTAGTGGTCCCCGGACCGGCCGGGCCCGCCCCCGCCCCCGCCCCCGAAGGCTCCTTCGTGCCCATCGCCATCGGACCCGCCGTCATCGACTCCTTCGAGCCCGTCGCTGTCGGACCCGCCATCGTTGACTCCTTCGAGCCCATCGCTGTCGGACCCGCCATCATTCCCTCCCCCGTGCCCGAGGGTGCTCTCGAGCCTATCTCCGTCGGCCCAGCTGTCGTTGCCCCCGCACCCGCTGCCAGCACTCCTCTGGTGCAGATCATCCTGAACATCAACCAGGCAGCCGCTGAATCCAGCCCCATCTCCGTCGGACCCGCCGTCGCCCCTGAGGTCAAGCCAGAGCCCGTCCACGTTGTGGAGGCCGCCCCAGAGCCCGTGCAGGTTGTTGAGGTTGCTCCTGAGCCCGTGCAGGTCGTCGAGGTCGCCCCCGTCCCCGCTGAACCTATCGCTATCGGCATCCCCACCCTACCCGTTGCCGTCGTTCCCCCCGTTGACCTCAACTAAGTACACAACCTAAACAATAAACCTTTGGCATAGAACTACTGAAACATTATGTAAATGAATGAAGAAATGTCATATAAATTTCAAATTATATTTTGCTGATGTTCATAAGAAGTATGTCATTTATTTACCAACTAAATAAATATATCAGATCTGAATAAAAAATGTTTTGTTTGACTTTGAAATTGTGTAGAGAAAATGATGCAAAAGGATGTTATGAAGATATCAGTCATCGTCAGTAGAACAGTTTTTTTTTTTTTTGTATTTTGGGTATGAAACTATTGAACAAGCTATTTTGCTGTCCGAAAGTGTCACATACATTTTTTCACCACTGTAAGTTAAAGTTAAGCATAAAAAATCGTTCTGCGAAAATTTAAACAAAAAATAGTATTTTTCGAAAACATTCTTGTTTTCTAAGAAAACTGACTTCAACGGCTAGAGTAACTACATTTGATTCATAAATAAATTTGATGTAAAAAAAAAATACTAGAACAGGATTTTTACATTACGAGATGCTTAAAAATCTTCTTCAAGGTAGAGTTTTTACGATATTTCAGAAAATTTTGTATAACTGTAAATCCGTCACATTTTGCGAAACATGTATTGTGTTAGTTTGGTAGGTATTGACCCAAGCTATCACCCCCTGCACAATGTCGTACTATTTACTGGACTGTATAGAGAAATTTAAAACATTTGGTTATATATAGTAATAGCAAACATAAGTCTGATAGAAGTCATTAATACTACCAATCAACCCTTCACTGCCTGCCAAAATGTGCAGAGCAGCAGGTATCAAAATCAAAAATCAAAATCAAAAGTCATTTATTCAAACTAGGCTGAGCGACAGCACTTTTTGAACGTCAAATTTTACATAAAGACAGTCCCCCAAAACGCCCACCCGTCACCACTTCCTAGTGTTTTAGCTGGGAAGAAGAAGTGGCGCAACAAACTCCCCAGCAACACATCTGTCTGTTGCGTTTTAAGAACTTGAATTTATACAGTAGTATGCAAAGTCATTACATGCCAAAGGTAGGAAAAAAATCAATTATCCAACATGGAAATATTAAATATTCACTATAAAAACATTGTAAAGATTAGATTAAGTCATTTAAATAAAAATAGATTGACCTACATAGTCATAAAAAATTACACAAAAACAAAAAAAAAATATATATATATATATATATATATATATATATAATTATGAACTCATATAACCCGTCATAAGCTAACTTATAGAGAAAGAACATGATAAATATGACATTGTCTTGCGTTCAACACAGCGACCAACTATCTTTGTCGTCTAAATAGTCATTAATAGAATAGTATGCCTTCGAACAAAGGTTAGATTTAACTTTAGCTTTAAATGAGTTAAAAGGCAGGTCAAGAAAAGAAAGCGGAAGTTTATTGTAAAAACGGATACCGAGCCCCACAAATGACTCATGGACCTTACGAAGTCGGTGGGAAGGAGCATGTAGCTTGTGCTTGTTTCTGGTGTTAAAGTTGTGGATGTCGCTCATTTTACAGTATAGATGTATATTTTGCCTAATATATAGAATGTTTGCAAAAATGAATTGAGATGCTACTGTAAGAATTCCAATGTCTTTAAAAAGTTCTCTTAATGAAACTCTAGGCCCTAGCTGATATATTGCTCGCACAGCACGTTTTTGTAAGACAAATACATTTTGTATATCAGCAGCTTTTCCCCACAATAGAATACCGTAGGACATAACGCTATGGAAATAACTAAAATAGACTAACCGAGCTGTCTCAACGTCAGTATACTGTCTCACTTTCCTGACAGCGTATGCGGCAGAACTGAGCCTTCCCGATAAACTTGATATATGTGGGCCCCATTGTAGTTTGGAATCGACAGCAATTCCCAAAAAAACTGCCGAGTCCACAGTTTCAAGTACTTCGCCACTTAAGGTGATATTGGGTCCTAGATTTCTAACATTTGGTAAAGCAAACTTTATACATTTCGTTTTCTTGGCATTTAAAACTAGATTATTGGTCGTAAACCAATCCGTAACCATTGAGAGAGCGCTGTTTACGTTACTGAATTCTTGTCTATTCCTTTCTACTTTAAAAATAAGAGACGTATCATCCGCGAACAATACTACGTCACAGATGCCCTTTAAGAATTTGTTTATTTAAGAGTTTGTATTATTATCGACTTTGTTACTAAGTTTCATCACACACAAAACACTAGGAAGTAGTGACAGTCGGGCGTTTTAGGAGACTATATTTCTGTATTCAAAAAATCCTCATTCTATTTCTAATTTATATGACTTTTAGTTGGTAGGCACTAACTTATCACTATATGGGGAGCACCCAAGATATATTTTATTAAGAAGGAACACTTAATAAAATATCTTGGGTGCTCCCAGGCACACTTTTAAGACTATAAATCTAATATTATGCATTTTCAAATTAACCATGCGGATAAAGCAAAACTTCCAATCTCGTATTGCTATTATTTTTTCAACGTAGGCCTTACAGACGACTTGCGTTTAAATAATAGTAATACGAGAATGGTAGTTTAAAATAGTAAGTTTTGTGATCGTGTTTATGTCATTTGTTTTGAATTGTCACATTCGTGTAAAGAAGTATGGGAGTCCGAGAAAGATGACGTTAGGTGTACCGCAGGGATCGGTTCTGGGGCCTCTCATGTAGAGGTAGAATATCGGAGGAGTCTCCTCCTCCATGGTGTCAGTATCCTTTGTTAAGAGCTTAGTGATGAATACTAAAGAAACGAAAAAGCAAACAAGTATATCGGCAACAGCAATAAGATCACACATAATGAATCACTCAATCTTCAGAATAGTTGAGCTGGTCCTGATTCAAGCATGTTCCATAACGGGTGCCGTCTGTTGAGCGAGACTGGTGAACTCTCAACTTTCAAACAGTTCAGGGATCTTTTATTTTATATATGAAAGTGTTTAATATTGTTTATTTTTACGTAAATCTCCCATACAATAATTTGATATATATTATCTATACTAATATTATAAAGCTGAAGAGTTTGTTTGTTTGGTTGTTTGTTTGTTTGTTTGTTTGTTTGTTTGAACGCGCTAATCTCAGGAACTACTGGTTCGAATTGAAAAATTCTTTTTGGGTTGAATAGACCATTTATCGAGGAAGGCTTTAGGCTATATATCATCACGCTTAAGCCAAAAGGAGCGGAGCAGCGATAAAGAATGTTTTAAAATCGGGGATTCCACGGGGACGAAGTCGTGGGCAGCAGCTAGTTAATAATAAATTGGTTTTTTAAATATGTCTGCCGGGGTGGATCTGTATACTTTATAGGACGTGTAAACAACTTCAACTTTTTGTCACGTCAAAAACTACCTACATCTAAATGGTTTAATCGAAGTAACTGTTTTAACCTCCTAGGTCCCGGTGGAACCATTTGGTTCCACTAGATTCGCGCGCGATTTTACCGATATTTTTTGGTGTTAGTCGATTTATTTTACCATTCTGACGATTGAACTGTATGGTAGAATATATTTTCTAACTGTGGCAACACACAGAACAAAATAATATATCTGACAACATTTTGAAATGTCAGTGTAAAGTCGTATAAACAAAGAGCCACTTGAGATGTTTATCTTAACGATTTTTTCTGTGAATGTTTAGATAAGTGTGGATATAAGTGGGTGTTTTAGTTTATTCTAAGTGTACTTATCATTTTATGGCTAAAACAAGCAACAGTTTTTGTGAAGTGGTCGAAAAGTTACAAAAAAAAACAACAACATCGGCAGTTTCGGTAGGTACTCAAATTCCAATAAGAAATGTTTATATTTCGAATTCTAATAAGATTCTTGTTTATATTGTAGTTCATAGCCACATTAATCAGCTACTCGACACCGTTTAAATTGTTTAAATAAACACTATACATCCGGAGCGATTACGTTTTAAGTGAGCGTCGGCGCGATGACTCATCGATGAGTCATAATTATTTTGATCCGCGGGGTCTGACAGGTATACATAACTGGGCATACTTCTTTACGCCAAATAAATAAATAAACAAACTACTATAATAGTCGTATATCTAATCATCCTGACGGCATAGCAATCATATAGTGAACGGTCTTAACTGAGACTAACCAAGTTCGCTGGTATACCATAATGCACAAATGTATCATGTGTCATCCAGGTCTCCCTCTTAGTTCTCAGAGTGGAGTCGCCTCAGAGAGACTGAACTCAGATGCATGACCAACGATATTTACCTACGTACTTTCCAAGGCATGGGGGTATCACACTACCAACTTCCAAACTCCGCTGCTACTGAAAAATGCCTAATGGAAAAACCTAATAACACTTTGCTCGACCCAAGCGGAGAGAACCTCACGCTCAGCGGTTGTGCTTGCGACCACGAGACCAAAGTAACATTTAATGACTATTATTCAGTCCCGCATCAGCCGATAGCATTGGGACTCTATCGATTCTATCAAAGTTGCTGGCAGGTTGCATTATATTGGTTAGTTTTCAATAGGTACTTTAATTTTTTTTTTTTCTTCAATACTAAAAGTAGACGGTGTAGGAAGCTGTGTCGTAATATTACCGGCGCTCTACCTATGTAAGTAGTAGACTTAAAAAAATGTAAGTATTGTATGCGTTGCTATTTATTTATTACTAGGTAGATACTTAGTGTAAGTTTGCAAAAAAAAAAAAGTTTAAAACTTAACAATTTATTAAGTATTTAGCATGTGCTAGATCATCGGAAAGGTGTTATGTTCACTGATTAAGAATCAATTGCTTAGTTGAGCTCCTCGGGGAGGATGACGGCGGGCTCGGGGATGACGGGGACTCCGATCTGGACGGGCTCAGCGGGGACGGGGGCGACTTCCACAACCTGGACGGGCTCAGCGGGGACGGGGGCGACTTCCACAACCTGGACGGGCTCAGCGGGGATCTCACCGACGGGCTCAGGCCTGACGATGGTAGCGACGGGCTCGGGCCTGACAATGGGGGATACGGGAACAGCCTCAGGGGTGACCTTGTTGACGTTCACGATGATCTGAACCAGGGGAGATTGACCGTCGGGGATCGCGCCGACGACAACGGGGGAAGGAGCAACGGGAGCGGTAACAGCACCACCGTCAGGCTGGGGCACACCGACGGGGACAGCCTCAGGCTGGTCGACAACGCTGGGGGGTATGATGGCGGGTCCAACGGCGATGGGGTTGATGGCGTTGATGATTTCGCCTAGCTGCTGCTCCAGGAGGACGGCAGTGGCGGGGTCGGTGCTAGGGCTGTTGATGGCAGCAATGATGGCCTCTAGCTGGGCGAGGTCAGTGTCCACGGGCTTGCTCAGGGGGACGGCGGTAGTAAGGGCCACGAGGGCAGCGAAGGCAACGAAGAATTTCATGTCGGCTGGCTGTTTTGGTCTGAAAAACATATAACCCAAAATTAAAAATGATGACACTTGATAGCATTCACACTTTTGACAATTGACACTCCGCATATACGAGGAAAGATCTACTCGTACATGGGGACGTCAAGCTGACGATGGTGATCTTCGTGCTCATATGCTCCTACGGGGCACACAGTGCGTGTAGGATTACAAGTGAAGACCCAAAGTGATTTAATTCGGTGTAACCAATCCTAATTTTTAAGGAATCGAACCACAGACACCAACAGAAGATGTAGTGATATGACTATAAGAGTAACGATTATACCTTTTTGTACAATTAATCATATTATCAAGTAAATCCTATTGAATTTTCTATTGTTAGGTAGATCGTATAAAATTATTAAAATATATTTATAGAAACTTTAGCTTACCTTTGTTGATTGCTGAATCAAGAAGATGCTATAACAATCATGTCGTTTGGTTTTTAAACTTCACATTTTATACCAAAATGTTATCATATCAGAGGAACTAAAAATATTTGTTTATGATCCAAATAAATTGATAAATGTGATGTGCCATTCATTTTTTATTGTAGTTATTTGATAGTTGGTATTAATAAATCTGATTAAACATTTACGTCAAATATGAACATATAATATATTAATAATGGGAGTACCCATGGAATTACTTATATAACACAACTCTCCCTCTCTCTCTTATATGGACAATCTGATGCGACCGGGGAAAAAATCAGGAGCTGGACCCTGAAGGGCTTACGTGCTTTTCGAAGCACGGAGGTGTTACTACACCAACTTCCAAACTCCAGGCTTCTACTGAGAATCCGGCCACCATAGGCACGGGTCTGCAGATGATGAGCTATGGGTGGCTCTCCATTCAATAACAACCAGGCCCGGGTAGACGGCGCGTCGTGTTCCACGCACGCCTCAAAAAGATGTCAGCAAAGAAGACGGTTAGGGTACCCCCATAGGGTCAGGGCCTGCTAGGGTTGCGGAATTTGTTCGAAAGAGTCACGGCGCCCCTGGAATGCAAAGGGCACTAAGAGGAACACGGGTTTTAGTTTGACACTCCCTGTACCGCCCCGTCCAGATCGGAAGATTGATTGATTGATTTCCCAACCAGAAAAAAAAATAGGCTGCTACTGAGAAACTCCTACTGGAAAAACCCAACACCATTTGGCCTGGACCTGCAATCGAACTCGGCTAACTATGACGTGGCATAGCCATCATGACTCCTTTGTGAAAAAAGATAATGCTACTCGCCGTATCTCACTTTCACTCTCTGTCTCTCTCTCTCTCTCAAGGGATTGTCCTGTGTTTGCGCACACACTTGTGCACTGTAATATCCCGTTCCTTTCCACTAAATTCATCACCGTGACCACGTTGGTCAACCTCACCACGAGCATTATTACTGGACATAGTCCTCATCTCCAGAACGAACCGTATCCACCACTATGGCCCAATATAGGTTGATTTTCTAGGTAGGCTTCCCGCTCCCGACCATGAATTGAACTATGAACACCCACGTGAAGTGCCGCAACGAGGTCACCGTGCTGCTGCGCCGAAGTTAAACGCTCGTCGTTGTAGTCTATGTATTCGATGCAGGTACTTCCCGAAACACCCGTGCCTGCGTCTGTCGGTAACTGAGGACACAATACCTCTCCAGTCACTCTTCCAGTACATGCCATGTTCCAGGTAGACTAACCAGCCTACTACTGAAGCTTTCAACATCCTAAGACTGCTCGCGTTTTCGATTATACATGTAACTTCATTAGGTAACTACATTCTAGTAAAGCCACGGACCCTGTCTCCGTTACGGGATCTTCTGTTTTTCTAAAACTTAAGACATATGGACTACCACGCTACACTATTTCTGTTAAGCAGACGCGGCAGAAGCAGTCATAAAATAAAACTCGGTGTTTATCTAATTTTTTTGCCTACTTACTGCATTATCTATACTTATAATAAATCTGTAGGGAGGTCAATTCTGTACAAGGAATATATTTTCAAAATAACTATCAGGGGGTGATTAGTGATCGATACTGGTGCCAAAAATGCAATCAGTAAAATTTTTGTCTGTCTGTCTGTCTGTCTGTCTGTCTGTCTGTATGTTCTTTATAGAAACAAAAACTACTCGACCGATTTTAACGAAACTTGGTGCAATTATTCTTCATACTCCTGGGCAGGTTATAGTATACTTTTCATCACGCTACAATCAATAGGAGCAGAGCAGTGAAGGAAAATGTTGGGAAAACGGAAGAAGTTACTCCATTTTTTAAGCTTCCGTCGCGTGTGTAGCCTTAATGGTTAAAGTCACATAGAAATCATGTATTACGGAAATGTTCTACATAAAATTATCTAAAAAATATCCCGAAACAGCATGTCTATCTTTTGTCAATTTTAAACCGATCGGGCTGAGAGTTTCAAAATCGGGGGTAAAGTAACTATTCCACGCGGACGAAGTCGCTGGCAGAAGCTAGTATGCAATAAACTGAAAATAATGATAATGTTTAGGGCCTACAATTTTAATACTACATTATCGATACCGGAAATTTCGACTAATGTAAGAGACATATCGGCATTTAAAAGAAATGTGCCCTCTATGCCAACAGTCATAAGGAACATTTAGCTTTTTGGTTAAATGTCCCTTACGTTAATTGATACTCACTGGCTAATTTACCAATTCCAGTGTCTTTAGCTACCCTCCTTTCCATCTGTCTTTATATACCTTACTAGCAGCGCCTCGCGGTTTCACCCGCGTAGTTCCCGTTCCCGTGGGAATATGGGATAAAATACAGCCTATGTCACCCGGAAATAGTGTAGCTTCCCAACAGTGAAAGAATTTTTCAAATCGGTTTAGTAGTTTCGGAGCCTATTGAATACAAACAAACAAATCTTTCCTCTTTATAATAGTAGTATAGACACAATAAAAATTTCTACACAGTGGTATAGATTTGCGACTACACTGACTAGCGAAGTTTTTTTTTTTTTTTTTTTGTTATCGTGAAGTGAGATTCAAAACGTGCCAAATTCTTGGCACATGACTCAGCTTACATTCTAACTGGAAGAACTTGACAACAAACAGTCAGCAGATTAGTAGTTAGGTTAGGTATGTACAAAGACAATATCGACGGTTAAAAGGAAGTAGGGCATAAGCGACATTTTGGTCAAAAATGAGTTATATATGCCATCCTACGTAAAATTTTCCGCTCTTTCGAATGCGCTTACTCTCATGGCTCTACGATGAATTTTTTGGCGTTTATGCCCTAGCAAAAAAAATCGTTTTCATAGTATATAGTTTTCGTAACCGACGAAAATTCAAGTAATTTTTGCTACAAAGGTGCTTGTGCCCCTACAAAAATGATTTATTTTGTGTTTGTTGTCGGTAATGCTTTTTTACTTCATAAGGGTGTCGAGCTTTCGGTTGGTTATGCCTTTTAAGCTTTTCCCTCACAAAGTACAAACGTTGTTTATAGCCTACTTCCATTTCGTAATTTAACATAGCTGTGGCGCTTGTACCCTATATACGAAATTCATTTTCATATTACTCTGTCAGTTATACCCTATTACCACTCAGTACTTTATGGAAGCTATGCAGGTTATGCTCTATTACCTAAATTTATTATAATATCACACTGTTGGTTATACCTTACTTCCGCGTACAATATAAAGACAGTTTTGTCGATAATATCTTCTTACTTAAATTAAATTAGATATCATGGTGTCGATTATAACCACATTATAACCTACTTCCACGTTCTACAATCATACTTATACGTCACTTATACTACAATACCCAATAAGCTTTTTATTATCTACTATTACGTTTGTTACCTTTTTAAATGTTAATATTACGGATACATACCAAGTGTTCGTAATTAATTCTTAAGTTCCCTAGCTGCTAGCTGCAGTATTAGCTACCTACCCATCATCATCATCAACAGCCTGTTGCAGTCTACTGCTGGACATAGGCCTCCCCAATTGCACGCCACTTAGATCTATTTTCGGCTTCTCGCATCCAGTTTCTGCCAGCCGTCCTGCGCAAATCGTCACTCCACCGTGCGTCTCGGCAAACGTAGTGTAAAACGTCCTACATTACGTTTGCCCAGACGCGGTCTCCACTCTAGAACTCGTTTACCCCAACGGTTGTCGGTTAATATGGCCAGCCCACTGCCACTCCAGCTTACTTATCCGGTAGGCTATATCGATGACCTTGCTTCTCTGACGGATCACCTCATTTCTGATGCGATCCCTCAGAGATATACACCGAGCATAGCTCTTTCCATAGCCCACGACTTTAAGCTTGTTGACCATACGAGCCGTCAGTCTCCACGTTTCTGCTCCGTATGCCATGACGGGTAGGACGCACTGATTGAAGACTTTCGTCTTTAGGCACTGTGGAATCGACGATGTAAAGACTCGACGTAGCTTCGCAAACGCTGCCCAGCCTAACTGAATTCTTCTATTCACCTCGCCCTCAAAGTTGTTTCTAACTAACTGCAATGTCTGCCCGAGGTACACATATTTTTGAACAACTTCAAGAATTGCACCGTGAATCGCCATCGGTTCCGGTAGAACATTTTCGTTGAACATTACCTTGGTTTTATCCAAAGTCAAAGTCAAAATGTTTACTGCGAAACAATGTTGATGTTACAGAAAAGTCAGCCAGATCATTCAGCATCTGTTGTAGGTCCTGCAGCGTTTCTGCCATGATGACGATATCATCTACAAATCGCAAGTAAGAGATGTATTCGCCATTGATGTTAATGCTACGTTCGTTCCAGTTCAGCGTCTTGAACATATCCTCCATTGCATTAGTGAACAATTTCGGGGAAATAACATCCCCTTGTCTTACTCCTCGATGCAACGGTATGGGACTTGTTTGCTGATTCTGTACTTGAACGGACATGGTGGCGGCCTCGTAGAGGCATCTCATCACTTGGATGTACCAGTCTATTTGGCAGCGCTGCAGGGACTTCAGAACAGGCCAGATTTCAACCGAGTCAAAGGCCTTTTCATGATTCACAAATGCTAGACACAGGGGCTGATTATACTCTTCGGTCTTCTGTATAATCTGCCGCACTGTGTGGATGTGGTCTATGCGGCCGTATCCGCTCCGAAACCCAGCCTGCTCCGGTAGTTTGAATTCGTCGAGCTTTCGCGCAAGACGGTTCATAATCACTCTTGAAAACAGCTTATAGACGTGGCTTTGAAGGGATATGGGTCGATTGTTCTTCAATAGGGTCTTGTCTCCCTTTTTGAAGAACGGAGTAGAAGTGTGGTTATCTTAACCACACTTCTACTCCACGCCTCTGAAATTCTCCCTTCAAACAGGACAGCGTTAAACAGCTTCTGGAGCTCCCTCAGTACGGGTTTACCTCCAGCTTTCAGCAGCTCTGTTAGCCCCTGGAGAAGACGGCGTTACCACGCCGTCTTCTCCGGGGGCTTTTCCATTTTTAAGCTGCCCAAGAGCGATCTCGATTTCGCCAATACTGACTTATTTATTTATTAAAACTTTAAGCACTAGTAAAAAAAAACTGTACAAAGCGGACTTAATGCCATAGGACTTCTGGCAGGTCTTCGGTTAAATGGCGTGTCAATGTGGCTCTAGAACCCTCATTTTTGGGATCAGGACGAGATGCATGCGATTCGTATAACCGGCTATAGAAGTCCTCCACTTCCGAAAAAACTACTGGCTTCAAAGAAACAACTTCACTTGCTGTGGTCAACTTCATCAGGTGGCTTCTTCCAAGAGACTGTACGAACACCTTTGACCCCCGATTCTGCTCGATTGCTCTTTCAACCGAAAGAGCATTGAAGCCCCGGAGGTCCTGTCGTACGTGCTTGTTGATCTCTCAGTTTAGAAATCGCTTTGCCGACGAAGTGACGGGTGGGCTTTCACGTCATTCCTTCATTAGCCCTAAAGTCCTTTCTGAAAGCTTGAACTTCTTGCCCTTACGCTGCATATCACAGAATCTCGTACCCTTTTCTCTGAGGATCCAAATCACATTTTAGAGGTTCTGGTTTACGTCTGTTGTGGTTTCCACGGCAGCGAATCGGTTTTCCAGGTTTGCCTGGAACGTTTCAGATCCAGCCATGGTCTGGAGCAGAGTTGGTCGGAGTCTGGACTTCATCAGACGGACACGTTCGGCCTTGAAGTTAATATTCAGAGAGCCTCGGACAAGTCGGTGATCGCTACAGGTATTGAACCTATTGATCACGGAGACGTCTCTGAATATATGCCTCTTGTCATTCATGATGAACAAACATGAGATCGACGTCTCATGTTTGGTCATAGTGTCGGGGCTTTGCCACGTCCACTTCCTTTGGGTCTGTTTCTTGAAGGAGTTCATCAAGAACAACCCCTCCCGTTCGAGGAACTTGACGAGGATTTGCCCCTTATGATTTCTGCTTCCAAATCCATGGTATCCTATTACCTATTCGCAGAAATACTGTACTCCCACTTTGGCATTAAAGTCAACATGACAACGATGTACTATGTCTTTGTAGTGAAGTGGAGGGCTCTCGATATGTCATCGAACATATTTTCCACTTCGTCGTCCGAGTGTGTCGAGGTCGGTGCGTACACTACCTTGAGGCTATACCTCTCGGTGAGCTTCACAATAAGGTACGCTACCCTATTCGACACACTTGACATTTCCACAAAGTTGTTAGATAGGACTTGTTTACCAGAAACCCAACGCCGCCTTGCGATTGCTGGTCTCCCTCGCGGAAGTACATCAGATGACCCGATTTCAGGGATAACGCTGGAATAGGGTCATCTTATGTACTGGATGTGCTTTGGGGAGGACACCGTAAGGTGTCCATGTCATGTCAATGTCTTTTTTTATTTAAAAAAATCCTACTATCCGCTTGTTAGTAAATAGGTAAGTAGGTGACATGAAAATGACTATAATGACGAACTATCATCTTTGAAATCTACTATTTAGTGTAAATTAGAATCACTTGAACGGGTAGGGTATACTGAAACAGGCCCCTAAGACTAAGGATCCTTAGTCTTTCTGTATGAAAATCGACTCCCTAATACTTTTAAAATACTTCACCCTATTTTACGAGTTAGGGACAAAATTACAGTGAAGTGTAATACCCGTTTTAGCTCTTATCCTGATGAAGGGTCGTGTTGGTTGCGCTACTTCATTATTTTTGGCGTGTCTTTTCATCCATATTTCCATAGACTCACGCAATGCCAAATGTTGATTATCCTTCTTTTCCTTTCCTTTCAAGCGACATTGTGCGTCACTAATGTCTTATATCCTGGTATTGTTTTGAAAGCCGACTGTTTCTTGTGCTCTATTAATAGGTGGTTCCTTTCGATGCCAATGTATACATTTTTATAATAAACTTCCTGGCCGCATTCAAGAACTAAGCATAAATAAATTCAAAGTATTTATAAAACGTAAGCTATGCCAGAAAGCTTTTTACACAGTTAAAGACTATCTGGAGGACAAGAAGGCTTGGGATTGAGCTGCTTCAGTTGTGTACATGGCCCAATGTTTTATGTTGTTGTTTTGTTTCTGTGTTTTTCTTTTATATTTTTACACTTTGACATGTTTTAATTTTCGTTTAGTTTACTTTTGACATGAATGTTTACTTTTTAAAGTATTCTTTTTATTTTATTACAATTTCTTATTTTGACATGAATGCTTACTTTGTAAAGTATTATATTTTTTAATTTATTTACTATTGTGAATATGAGGACTATATGGGTGGGTTATTATTGCTTTTTCCTCTTCAACTATTTTTTTTTCCTTTTTTTTTTTTTTTTTTTTTTTTTAGCGTTGTCTGGCTGTTTGAGTTTTTTTTGTGGCCTACCCAAATGTCCTTTCATTGGCATTGTTCGTCGAGTCGTTGAGCTCCTTATTGGTTCTAAGTTGAGCTACTCGACTACTGACCAAGGCTTGCAATGAATGGACAGGTCCACTCAAATCTGCGTGGTTCTTTCCTCAAAAGACCACTTCAGACACTGACATGGTCCTCATATAACGTATTGTGAATGTGAGGACCATGTAGATCGCTATGTTAGGGGTTCATTTCTTGTTAGTCTGGCGGTTTGAGTTCTTTATGTGGCCTACCCAAATGTCCTTACTTTAGTATTGATCGTCAAATCGACGAGCTCCTTAAAGTTCTAAGTTTGAGCTACTCGGTAACTGACAAATGCTTGCACTGTCTGGACAGGTCAACTCAAATCTGTGTGGTACTTTCCTCAAAAGACCACTTCAGACACCAACCTACATGGTTCTCATATGATTTGACCAGTACAATTGTATGGACTTTAAAAGAGACCTTGACCTCTGAGTTTGTTTCGGTGTTTCTTCTCAGGGTAGTCAGCTAGGAAACACCGGCCTCATCTAGTTTATAACGACCAAAAATATTGACGTGTAAAAGTGTTATTTACAACCTACTTACAAAATAAATATCATTTATCATTTATCATTTATCATTTATCATTAGCTTCCATACAACCACTGTGAAAAGTACCTTATCCTTCTTTTCCTATAACACTTATTGAACTATCTAGTCCCTTATACCCTTTTACCTTGCTGTGTGAGAAATCAGTATGTCGCTTAGGCTTCTTATCCTTTAATATTTTACTTTGTCATTTGTATCTTATGCCATATTTCCTAATTAGAAAATTAAAAGCTATTGTTATAAGCGACAAAAACCACTTTAAATAGCGTAAAATCATTAAAACTAAAAATACCGGTAAATGCTCCACTTTTTTCTGATTTTATAACTGTTTCAGTTTTCACGATATCTTAATAAATAACAAAATTACGTCAGTTTTTCTAAAATTTAAAACTTTGAACGGCTCTCCTGAACATTTCACTTTTTGTCGCTTATACCCTATTTCCTTTTAACCGTCGATATAATTCTCTATGGGTATGTACTTCCATGGGCCGAGCTATGACGGTCTATCTGACCTCCGCAAATCATACATCATAGTAGGTAACTATTACATATGTAAGAAAAGTATGTGTTCCTCCCTTTCAAAAACTTCCTGTCCAACTCTTGAGCATCATTACAAAATCGATACTTCGATTACGTCACTGGCCAAAGTCCACAGTGTTGATCTAGTTAACAGTTAGGGTCACCGACCAGTCTTCGTCGAAGCAACAGCATCAATTGACTTCATGGAGCGAGAAATCTGACCTATGCCATAACAACCCAACTATTACAACACGACATAACTAACAAGTTGCATTGCTATCCATATCATTTGTAAAACACGATCAGTTCTCATCTTGTGCGAGTTGACTGTCAAGACAGTGTTGGATTGCACAGAGGAATGCCTATTGGTTCGTAGGAAAGAAAAGAAAAGCGTTTATAGTCACAAACTGACATTCGTTTAAAATAAAAATCTTAATTAGAATGATAATTATTAATAATAATTAATATTCATAATTGATAATGTTAATTGTTTTGAGCACAATCAAATTAATTATTTGTTATTAATTATGAATATTTATAATTGATAATGTTAATTATTTTGAGCAAAATCAAAGTGCAGCAGAACTCTCTTCCACTATAGGTAACAATGGTTATCTTATATGTTACCTACTAGTTTAGCTCTTGCTAGTTTGTTACTCTGGTATAGCCAGTGCCTGCCAGGTTTGCGGAACTTGTTCGAATGAAAGAAAGAAAAAAGAAAGAAAGAAAAATGTTTATTTAGGATTCGTACAAAATGAATGAGTCACCGCGGCCCTGGAACGCAAGTGGTCGTCGAGGATCACGGGGGGTTTTAGTCAGTAAGGTCTGACTCTCCCTTCCGCTCCGCCCAGAGTGGGAGAAGTCAATAAATAATTATATGATTTCCCATCCGTGAAAAAACACCAATAAAAATTACAATAGGTCGTAAAAATGAACTGTCTTATCGCTAAAAGCGATCTTTTACAGTCAACACACGAATTTTACTGAGAAATAGAAAATCTACATCTAGACTAATATTATAAAGAGAAAAGATTTGTATTTTCGTGTGTAGGTATGTTTGTAATGAATAAACTCAAAAACTACTGTCCCGATTTAAAAAAATCTTTTACCATTAGAGTTAGATTCACTACATGAGTAACATAGGCTATATTTTATCCCCGTATTGCCACGGGAACGGGAACAAAGCGGGTGAAACCGCGTGGCGCTGCTAGTAATTAATATTTATGTAATCTCTAAGTTGTGTCGCAAAAGTGCTGACGATATTATTGTAAAGAACTCAATATTCGATTAAGTTACTCATGTGTGATGTCGTAGACTCGTAGCTAATAGCCATATCCATATTAATAATTATATAATGCTAAAGAGTTTGTTTGTTTGCTTGAACACGCTAATCTCAGGAACTAGGTCCGATTTGAAAAAATATTTCAGTGTTAGATAGCCCATTTATCAAGGCGGCCTATAGGCTATATCATCACGCTGAGACCAATAGGAGCGGAGCAGTCATGAAAAATGTGACACAAATCAAGTTGCGCGGGTTATCTAGTACGGATATAACCCGATATGTATATTACGAACGAATATTTATTGATAACAATAAAAACGATAAGTCTAGCTATTTTTATGGTAACTTACTACACTTAGGTAAGATAAAAACCTAGATAAGTACCTATTACTTATGTAATCTTCTAGTCATCATGCTGAAACGTGCACTTTTTTATAAAAGGTAAAAAAATCATTATCATCGCAATCAACATAGCAATCAGACAGACCTCACTACTAAAAATAGGTAAGTACCTAGGTAATAGGTAGTTCTGTTTGAGCGAGCCTCTGCCTAAGGACCATATTCCATAACATAACCTCCAAATCAACTGGAACTCCACCTGCATCGGAGCTTGTCAATTGATGTGTTCGTGGTCGAGAGATGACTTTCAGCTGAGCAAGCACGTTTACGCATTTGCTTGATAATTTCTCGAGTAGGAAAACGTCAATTAGACAAGATTTCGTTGACGTTTTTGTGCTTATATTGGTGTTGGTGTTTAAGTTGAGTTGGAGTTACGTTTTGGAATATGAGACTTAGGTTTCTTGAAAATTACTTATTGCGTGCTTGCTTCATAGTCTGGCTCAGGCTTAATCTTTGGTCAAACAATTAGTTAGTAAGCATTTCTATTCAAAGAGGACTGCTAATGAAAATAAATGAGATGGGCTAAATCACTACTATAATAGCTAAAACCACCATTTCCGCTTTGTCTTTTCATTCCTGAAGCGGACAAGCCATCGTTACCGAGGGAGTTAACTGCTTCACCACATTGGCAGCGATGTGAAGCTCCGCTAGGAGCACCCAGACGCAGACATGTAGCAATCCGGAAGGTGGTGTCACTCACCATAGCACTAGTGGTAGTGCCTGTAGCCAAAGGCCCGATTCCCATTCACCCACAGCCAGCAGGCGGGCACGCTCAGCAGTGTTGGTTGACGTATCTAAGAGACTATTCCGCACCAACATGCAAAGCGGCTCATCCCAATGCCTCTGGGAAGATGGGTTATCTATCGGACAAAGCCGTATTCGGGCAAGCCATTTTTCAAGCATTCACTGCTTCGGTCAAACATGGCACTTCAAAGTCAACCAGAGATGGAGCTAAAATTCTTTTGGTTAAAAAATGCGCCGCAAATGCCCCTGATCCCAACTACGTGACACATTAATTCTCTGACGTCACCAACGAAAAGGCAGGATGTCCTATTCTTATCGCTGATAGAGGACCTACGTCACGTCCTGTTTTCGCCCAATAACCTCCAGAAACAAGTTTAGTACAATAGGGAAGAGTACCAAGCCGGCTTATCTAGATAAATGGCTTTGTACTTTAAAGATTATCTATCAGCTTAAGTTCAAACTGTAAGGCAATCGCGTTCGGTCATCACAGTCATTAAATACCGACTGCGTCGTGCGTGACGCGGTATTGTGTTATATTTGTCTTTCATTTTATACCTATAATTCCTTTATTTAGCATACAATATGCTTAGTTTCTTACGCATTTGCATTTGTTTTCGAATTGACGAAGGTTAAAAGAAATTGTTTTATTAAGCAAATCAAGCTATATAAATTTGGTTATGTGCATCTCTATGGGTCTTCTAAAAAAGTGAGAAGCGAGACTACGTTACGGTAGGTATGTACTAATATACCTACTAGTAGGATACAGAGAATAGTAGGACTATTGTTTTTTTGAAGTAAATCATCAAATGACTTCTTCCGCTCTGGACGGAGCGGAAAGGAGTGTCCATAAATATCTATGGGAGTGCCAAACTCTTACTGACTAAAATCCATCTGTGTGCCTCTTAATGCCCTTAGCGTTCCAGGGCCGTGGTGACTCTTTAGTATCATATTATCGTGCTACGGGGCTAGTTGAACAGATTTATTTCTTAAATCTCGCCATTTCAAAATGATTCATGTGCGAGTCCGCTTAGTTTTATGTTTTAAATTTGTGGGCCAAATGGCCAATACCTACCCAGGTTTTTTGAAAGGAGCGGGGAGAATGTTCAATTTTCATCTATTTCTTAAATTAGGTTAGCATAACCTATATAGGTTAAAATGACTATTTTTTAACGGTTGGTACATATTGAAGAAAACCTTCTTTTTCCAATTGATTCAAGTAGATGAGTCAAGTAGATTTGCAGCAATGCGCTGTGAGCTGTGACGGACAGACACATGAGTGATTCAATAAGGATTTTTTTCTTTTTTATTGTCAGATGTGAGAGTATTCAAGTAGAGAATGAGTTTACCAAGAAGAAGCCTGTTCACTCTAACTGTGAAGGGATTAGGGTTGAATGCGTTCGGAAACACAGACGCAAGAAGAGTTCCACTCCTTTGCTGTGCGAGTTACAAAATACGATTGGAAACGCTTGGTGCGAATTGGAGGAATAGCAACAAGGTAGGGATGGTAACTAACACTGCGTCTAGATGTCCTATGGTAGAAGGGGGCCGTTTCCATTCGGACGTAAGATAAAGTTAAAAATAAATCCATTATCTTAATTATAGGTAAATTATTTAATAGTTGGTGACCAAGACCTATAACTAAAGTCCGATACATTATTTCTAACGCACTAAAGAGCAACCTAAATCGCCTGTATAATGAAATCAAACTTTCACGTTCTTTGACAATGGCATAAAATGGCCATAACCAAATTAATGTATCATTTGATTATTTCCCTGACTGTACCTAGACCTACCAACTCAACTACGCACAATAAATAATATTCTATCACATTGTAAGACTTTACTAGAGGTTATCAGAGGTTTAAAATTACAAGTGACTAACTACTAACGAGAGAGATCATTATAGGAATTTACATTGACGCATTACTTCTTCATTCATTTGGCTTATGTTACCTATTCTCAAATCTACGTAAATAGTCAGAAAGTGTCCATTTGTTTGTTTGCCTTAGGCATGTGAACATTTGTGTGTTTAATGCAGAAACGTTAATCTGCTTTCGTTTTAGATGTTTTGAATCATTAGGCCCCTCGCCCACGGCGACTTTTTGTCGCGATGCAGTCGCGCGTTTAGCAAACGCGCGACAGCATCTCTTCTAACGCGTGTTAGTCGCATTTGCAACGCGCTACTAACGCGCTACTGCATCGCGATTGTATCGATACACATTTGCAACGCGCTACTAACGTGCTACTGCATCACGATTGTATCGATACAAACGCGCGACCGCGTTGGACGTGACAAATGTTGCCTCAACGGAGTCCATCTTGCAACTGTACTGATTCAAGGTATTTTTGTGTCGTAACTGCATCCCGACCGAATCGCGTTTGTATCGCGACCGAATCGCGTTTGTATCGCGATCGAATCGTGTTTGTATCGCGACCGAATCGCGTTTGTATCGCGAACGAATCGCGTTTGTATCGCGACCGAATCGCGACTGAATCTGGTCCCGTGGGCGAGGGCACACAGCTAGCCACAGCTTCGCGTCTGTATCGATGCCTACTCGCGACAGCATCGCGACTGCATCGCTACAAAAAGTCGCCGTGGGCGAGGGGTCTTAGATTGAACTCGTACAAAAAATGATCTCGAAAACCCACCCGTGATCCTTCTTGTGCCCTTTGCGTTCCAGGGCCGCGGTGACTCTTTCGAACAAATTCCGCAACCTTCTAGCAGTCCTTGGGCACTACTTGGTCACTGTCTTCCATATTCGATCGCCGCCTATCTAAATTCAAAGTAATGAAGTCGATGTACCGGTCTACTACATAACGTGAAATCGGTTATTTGTTGACCATGTTTTTAAAAATTAATATCTGGAAGTGCTTCACTGACACTGAAAACTATAATTTTTCACTGATAGAAAGCTATACAACCCGAAAAATTGCACTTTGTCCGTTGAAAAGGTCGGGAGTGTAGCCCACAGGTAGGGTTACCAGGTTTTAAAACCGAAAAGCCGGACAAACCAGCCAGTTTGGCCGGACATTTGGGCAAAAAGGCCGGACACTTCATTTTATAATCTTAGTATAACCCAACAAAGGTATTTTTTATCATTTACCATAAAATCTTTCTAAATTCTAATGAAACAACAATCGAGTGAGTGAGTGCCAGTCTGCATTATTATTAATCATTAAATATTCAATAGTATTAGTAGATACACACTACGTAGGAAGCAATACAAGGTGAGCGAAAAATTGCCTAAAAAAGCCTATCAAATATCCGAACAGGTCGGACGCCGCCGCGCCGCCTAATTTGACCGGATTCTTATACAAAAAGCCTGACTGGGTCCGGCTTTATCCGGACGCCTGGCCTCACTAGCCACAGGGAAGGTCGACTGGTACTACTGGTAGGGAATACCACTACTGTAGGTACATAAAGTATTGGTAGGTACTTACTTAAATAAATAAAAATCCAGTTACTAGACTAGTTAGGTACATATTGTATTAAATGATTTCAACGTTAATATCGGCAAAATGTCGGTGTAACCTGCCATACTACTGCCTGTTACTAAATTCTACAGTATCAGTGTGACAGGTTACACAGAGACAGATAAGGCAGATAGGGGGAGATAATATAGTGGCAGATGCAGACAAAACACTGGTCTGCATCTGCCACTGTACTATCTCCTTCGAGGAATACCTTCATATTTTTTTACCCGCTTCCGCCAGCTGCTTTACTGTACCTAAGCTGGACATTATCCCAAAGTACACCCGGGGTAAAAAGTATCCTATTTCCGTCTACAAGGATCACTTATATTAGTTTGAAAAACTCTCTACGTGTAATTTTTATATTTCGACTGTTTGTAATAGAAACGAGGAGGTAGGTAGGTACTTCCACTAATCTATCTACACAAGACGTAATGGGGCCATAGTACGCGCGTTCGTGGCGATAATTGGATTGATATTAGCAGTCGAATCATGCATGCCATACACGGGCCATAGCATACATTCCTCTGTTAACTAAGTAGGCATTCCCGGTAGGTGGTAATCAAAAGTACCGTAACGAAATGCAGGGTGAATAAAAACGAAACTTTTATTGGGATTTTTCACTTAAATAGGTACCTACCATTATCAACGGACGAAAAACCCAATAAAAAAAGAAGATTAAAAATTGGAGTTCTTCATTGCTGCAAACAATATTTAAAAAATGTGACTTCTATTTTCAATTCAACCCATTCTACCCGGTAAGTAACACAGAGTAGGGTCATGGGTGGGTACAATTCATTACATAACGAATGTAATGACTCCTCCGAGCTTAGAAAACACATTAAGCTTGTGGTCCTGGCTGTCATTTGAAGACTTAGAAAGTCGTCATAGCTAGTCTTGCCAAGACTAGAGATTTTCTAGATAGAGACTACCCAGTTAGAGGGTTGTTGTGGTATTCAGCAGTATCCAGTTAAGCTGGAAGCCAACCCCAAAATAATTGGGAAAAGACTAAGCCGACTAAACATGTTATTAGTTACCTGCATGATAGATTTACTTCACGAAAGAATCAAAATTCAAAAAGATTATTAAAATTTCAGTTTAGTATGCAATTAGTCAATTACATATGAGAATTTAAAACAGTTCTTACAATTAATGAAATGACCCTTGGAATTCTCAATAATTTTATTGACAATATGCAGTATAACGATCCATTTCATGGAATTTATTTTACGTTGTTTATGAATAAGTTACATTTTATAATTGCATTAATATCAAATCCCAACATAATAAATAACAGCATACAAAATTATAAAAAGACAACATGTTTTATGTTGAAATAGGATGTATAACTTTGGTGTGATGCACTTGCAAATGTATATATATTTGAGCTTTGCACATACTATACACAGGATATAATTTATTGAAAGTGATAATTACGTTACAAAATGGGAACATCAAGAACTGTAACACTCATAACTTAAACCTAATTGTTTCTTTATCATTTACCCCTCACATACCATTTAAATATAACCATATAATAAATTCAAACCCTCAACAATTCATTTCTACATTGTGTATTCAAAATACATAATAAATGACTAAGATACCGACACTATAAATATACAAGTCATATACTTTATTGATTTTGTGTGCAAATATACAGTACAAAGTACACTTGCTTCCTGAAGTTAATGTCTTATTATGAGGTGAATGGGTCACAATAATATAAACATTGCTAATTAACAGTTAGCAGCAGAATCTTTCATAAACAAAATAGCAAACTAGACAGATAACAGTCTCAATTTCTAATCAATCCACAAAATAATAAATTTTTAACCAACAACACCGAATAACTCCTGCACCAAGTCACAAAAAATTAAACTAATCATAAATAATTCTTTCAAACTTTCCTTTCATAAAAACGTCTTCTTAATTCATCAATATCAATGAGGTAGTATGTCCCGGGGAACAGTATGTCTATTGAGCCTGACGGCTGATAAGGAGCTGTGTGGTAGTTCATAGTCCTATTGTCCATGATGTCGGAAAATTTGCTAGGCTCCACACACTGTCTCTGGTCCAATAGGGAAACAGTTTTGTTCAAGGAATTTAATAATTTTGCCAATTTTGAACCAACACTCATGTCATTGCAAATATTTATAGAATACATTGTAGAGGCAAGACCAGACCCATATGAGAAAAGTCCAAATTTCTTCCCAATCAGCTGTTCAGGAGATTTACTGATGAGGTATGATGCAAGGCCTCCATACAATGATGGGGTGTACATATTGCCTACATTCTTAGCTATGTACAATGATGGCTTGGTCTTCTCATCAAATAAAGCTTGGCTGTATGTCATGAATGCTTTTTCAACATCTCTGTCAAAGTATGTTTCTTCCAATTTGTAGGAACTGAATTTTGATAACCCTGGGAACTGTTTTTCCCGTTCTTCTGGTGATGCATTAAGGAAATCATTGAAACATACTCTGGCCAGAGACTTCTGAACTAGTTTACTGTATGGACAGTGGAACAACATACCATCTAAACTTAATAATCCTCTGAAATCAGGATCAATCTTCCTCATCTTCTTACAGTATAAGTTGTAACAATTATCTAGAGCACTGAGGTAGCATTTTATAGAGAGCTTCCCGTCCACGAGTGGGAATTCTGATGACAAGTCTGGCTTGTAGAAGTCATATGCATGTGTCATGTACGAAGCACGAACACCGCAGTCCAGTACCAGGGGAGCACCCGGCCCTATGAGCATAGCCACTGCTCCTGCACCGCCTGTAGGCCTTGCTGGGCCTTTGCCATACACTGCAATGTCTCCTGCCACCACTATTGCTTTCCTGCCGTCCCAGGAGGAGGACTCCACCCAGTTCACAGCATTAAACAGAGCTGCGGTACCACCATAACACGCATTTGTTGTGTCTATACCCTCAATGTCTGTGGCCCCTTCTTTAGCAAATAAGGTCATGAGGAAAGTCTTCACACTTTTACTTTTGTCTATGATAGTCTCAGTACCAACCTCCAGGCGTCCAATGTCATGAAGATTGATGTTGTTTTTCTCTATAAGTCTGTGTAAAGCTGTCATACAAATTGAGTTTATGTCTTCCCTGTCTGAGCAAAAGCCCATTTTGAGTTGTCCGAGGCCGACCGTATACTTGCCGGCGGACACTTCGTCGAATTTTTCCAGTTCCGTTTGGTCTACGTATTGTGAAGGGAAGTACAGCTCCATAGCCAGTATGCCGACGTTTTCTACTCTTCCGCCCATCTTTGTTGGTAACTTTCACGCTCGAGATTAGTGTTCGTGGACCGTTAGTTTCTCGGTACGTGTTGCCCGAACGATGTAACCGGCGCAAACTAAACTGATGGCTGCGGGACCGCGCTGCCGCGTCTCGTACGTGCCGACGTCAGCACCCAGCCTCACGTTACCGGCACGAATACACCATTGACCTAATACCAATAACCAGCTTTCTTTCGCTCTTACGCGAACGTCCGATAACAGTATTTACGTTGTGCCGAGCGCGGCACCGTTCACCACTCGTTTATAGCAATGTCACGATCAACTTGTCCATTCCGTGTTTACATTTATTATGAGTAAATCTTATAATAATTTTACATAAAATTTACGTACACACACACGTACATGACATTCTCTTCCGGACTTCAGAATTATTTCTAATTTGACACACACAATTGACAGAAGGGCCAATCATATGGTTACGTGATACAGATTATGTCATAAAATATTGGCGTTCGGGAATTCTCAAAAATACGAGTTCCCATTGAAAAGTTACTATAATCAAATTTTAAATTGACGTAAAATATCTAACTTTCACTGAGAGTACCTAACGGTGACCACAAAGCTTGAATGAGCGACATACCAAAAGAAAACTGGTTTTTGAAATAAGGCGACTGGTACAATAGGTGAAGGTACGGGCCTAGGTATTTTAAAATATTGCACCAATCCGATCGAACAATATTTTGATCTTTGTTTATTACAAAGACTAGCTTATCAAAATATGTATTGTTCAATAATTGACCCGTAATCAGGCCAGACGGCCCGAAATCGGTAGGTACATTCTTGTATCAATTTTATCTACTAACATAGGTGTGGTGGTGTCGTTACATAACTAGCATAAAGATTCAACAACACCTATTCATCTACTTATATTGTAAGTCTCAAACTAGGAATTGTTTCGATTTTTTTATGATTCGTAGAAAGTGAAAAAATGGTTGCTACAATGTATATCTAATGCATAATGAATAGTTAATGCAAGTATACTACCGAATCATCACAGATTATCATCAGATTTCGAACTGGTTTCGAGGTAGAGGTTTTATGGCCTCACAACTCCATACCTACGAAAAACGTCCAAAATATTGCATTAATAAATTAAAGCACTGCCCTGAATCTTTCTTTCTTTTCTATCAAACCTATCTATCTCCTATTTCCGTCTGCAGTGTTTAAAGGAATCTAAACATGAACGGTATAACGGGAGTTAATTAAGAACGCTCGATCACTTAAGCTCCCACCATCCCATTCGAACCTAACCTACATGTGTCAAGGTGCCTTAAGATCCTTCAAAACTAAGCTCGACTAACCTCGGCCACAACATGAAATGGCTTTTTTTCTTCAGTTGGCGCATTATTATTATCTTTTTTTATCGGAATAATTGTCCGTCACCATGATGCATCACAAAAGCAGAATAATGTCAGTGCCTTTAAATCTTTTTCACGATATGATCACTAATGTTTGACCATATAATTTATCTGGCCAGGCCATTTTCAGACCATATCATAACGTGGGGTACCTATCTAGTATTTTCCATTTCATGAAATGGTCGGCCACATCATGAGGTTTAGTAAATATAAATAGTTTTATGTTAGTTACGTAAGTACATTAATTGTTATTATTATCTAATGGAATCCAAACAGTACTTTTTATAAAATCAAATAAACACTGTGATTTCTCGTGTTGCAATGTAAAATACGGAAAATTTTGATAGAGATCTTATTAGTTCTCTGTAGTTTTTTTTTTATCGAGGGCATTATCTTATCAAAATCTAATAATACGCCTTTTTTAATCATACGAGGTAACTCTTTGACCGACAGTGCTCTCTACACTAACTCTTCCGAACAAATTCTGCAGCCCTAGCACTGACTCTATGAGGCCCCGTCCTTTTTGCTGACAGCCCTTTGAGGTGCGCGTGGAACACGATGCGCCGTCTACCCGAGCCTTGCCGTCCACAGCCCCGCGCCTATGGTGGTTAAGTCAAAGTCAGGAATCGCCCTGCGACTCCCGACGTGCTAACCCTACGTGTACCTACTACGTCACTACAATATCTTCCATTAGCTGCAGAAATATCATATCGTACTTTATTACGAGATGTTATATTCTCATCGATTGTACCATATTTTCCACTTTGACATAGGTCTTTGACTTAAGCCATTTTGATAAAGCGTTTTTCCATTCGCGGTAGGTTAGTGGGTATATGTCAAGTTCTTTATTAAGAAGAATGTATAAAGGGAATGATGATGATGAGGAGCTCGTGGCTAAATTGTAACAGCCGCACGGGTCGATCGTCAAGTTAAGCAACGCTTGCCGAGGTTGGTCTGTGGATGGGTGACCATCTTAACATAACGAGACTTCTCCGTGCACGTTAAGCCGTTGGTCCCGGCTGTCATTTGGAGATCTTTGGCAGTCGTTACGGATTGTGAGAAGCCAGAAAATCTGACAGCAGTCTTGCCAAGAAGTACCGTGTTCCCCAGTTAATGGGTTGTGGAGGTCTGGTAGGCAGTCGCTTCATGTAAAATACTGGTATTCAGCTGCATCCGGCATGACTGGGAGCCAACCAAAATATAAGTAGTTGAGAAAAGGCTAGGCAGATGATGGTATAAAGGGAATGATTGTCTAGACCAGTAGGAGCAACCGTGTTTTTTTCTTCTGGCTTCTGTTTTCTGTGGATTTAACGATAGTTTTATGCTTAGGATGAAGTATATTTAGAACGTAAAACTTTCTAACAGTCACAACACAGAACAGATAAATGAGAGTCAGAAGATCTGCAGTCCGGTAAAGGTTCTCAGTTAAGAGGGAAGGTTAAAAAATGTCAACTTTCAATAGAAACCTCGAGAGGGCTCAGAGGTCCCTCTGAGCCATCTCGAGGTCTAGGAATTTAATTCTAGTGGCACATTTCCAGACAGGCATACAATATGCCAGGCGGACTGAGCAAGTGAGATGTAAATCTGTAACAGATTTTTCGAGGTTAAATGACGCAATGACTTGAAAGTCCAGATTCATTTCCGTATTCACTTAATTATTAATTCCGTGTTATTGTGCCAGAATAAAGATTGAGAGGTTTTGTACATTGTGAAGCAGATGAAGTTGCTTTTGGAAATATTTAAGACCAAAAGGTTAAGGTCAAACCAAGCTAGTATTTTGCAGGGCAGTTTTGTTTTTTTAACTTTGCTCCACTCTAGGAATTTTTCCTGTATTGTAGGTGCGTTTAGAAACATACATATAAACTCACATACTATCTGTAGGCCAAACAAATAAGTAAATAAAAACTTTACCATCAAAAGCCGAATACAATTCGTCCATCTCAATCATAACACATGACCACGACATGACATGTAAGTAGGACCTACCAGTCATAGTACAGTGTATTCATATTACGATCTTGTATACCATGTTTTATGCAAATAAAATATTATTATTATTATTATTCAAACATAAAAATAGAAAATGACAATGTATAATAAATTAATAAATAATGTGTATAGTACAACGCTAAGCATTATGAGACAAAGTGGACGTCTGTGTCTGTGCTAGTATAAATTGTGTTACAGACACAGGCGCCTTCCTCTTACAGTTAGTTGAAAATTTGCTACATTTTCTTTGTAGTTTAATAAACATTCAACTTAGTTTACAAGTACTTCACACTTAAGTAAAATTTAAAATATGTATTTGTTCCGTGCGGGAATCGAACCCGCGAAACAGCCAATCGTTCAACCACTGCGCCAACCGCGTCGTCAAAGTTATCCGGACATCCCAGTGCGCCATCGTAATGCGGTTTCAGAAAAAAAAGGGTCTACGGAGGATCCCATACTGGCGCTTGTACCGGCTGCTGTAACCAGTCAAGTGGACTGCGAAAGCAAGTGCCTTGCTCTCCTACTAGATCTCCAAAAGACTTTTGACACCGTCTCTCTATGAGAGTTACATGTTTATTATGTTTAGGTATAAACGTACCCGCGATACAGGAGAAATTCCTAGTGTAGAGCAAAGTTAAAAAAAAAAAACTGTGGGTGGGTGGTGTGGCAAGATAGCATCATAACCTTTTAGCCTTAAATACTTCCAAAAGCAACTTCATCTGCTCATCACATAGTATAAAACCTATCAATCCCCTCCAGAGTTCAAAATTAAGATTTATAAATTCCGTTATCCTGTAAACCCAAACTGTTCTTGCACAGAAATTACTCAATCAACGATTATCCTGGCAAAATCATACTGAATTAATAACTAAGCGAATACGGAAATTATTCTGGACTTTCAAAACATTGCGTCAAGTAACCTAGAAAAAATCTTGTTACAAATTTACATACATCTCACTTGCTCAGTCCGTCTGGCATATTGCCTGCCTGTCTGATGATAAAATAAAAATATATAACAAATTATTATGAATTATAAATATTTTGATAGTAATAAATGTTTTTTTTTAACCGACTTCTAAAAAAGGAGGAGGTTCTCAATTCGGATGTTTGTATTTTTTTTTTTTTTTTTTATGTTTGTTCGCGCATAACTCCGTCGCTTTTCCACCGATTTGAAAAATTCTTTTTTTGTTCGAAAGGGTATACTTCCCAAATGGTCCCATGAAAATTTTATCGAAATCGACTAAGCGGTTTTCGAAAAATCTAAAAAAAATATCTGCATTACCTACATTGACGACCTCTTAGTTTACTCTGCAAAGGAGCAGTACGTTTTTTTTACACCAATGTGATTGGTTCGTTTAGGTGGAGGGAGGGGAGGGGATGTAGGTACCACTAAAAAGTGAAAAATAAAAAACTTTTTACAAAAAAATACAACCGACTTTTACACAAAAAATCAAAAAAGTGCAAAATAACTTTAATTTCGGAAGTCGGTGTTCAAAAAACGAAAAAGCAACCACAAACACCGAGTTAAAAAGAAAGTTATGTATATTTTCTTATTATTATTACATTACAGATGATATTTCTGCATAATATTATATTATTTTAAATTATTATGTAGAAATATCATCTGTAAAAAGATCGCTATTATATGGAAGCGTCAGAATCTCCACTTAAATTAGAGGCGGATGAGATTGCTCTAAGTTCATCCGATGCGGACTGAACCTGACTGTTTGTCAATGTCTGTGTCTGAGATCCTGGAGATTGATTTGAACTTTATAGTAATAATAAATAATTAAATGAAAATTTTATGGAATTAGCTCTGACGTCTATTCATCGCACTATTCAACACTGAAATGAACACGTGATGTTTGTGCGGTTGCCGTCCTGTTGTCGAGCGTACGCGGTACCGGTGCCGCACTGTTGCCGCACCGCGCGTTTTGTATGGAAAAATACGACCGTCCGTACGCTGTACGACTAACGCACCGCTTCGGCACCGCAGCAGGCCGTTAAGAAACGCATAAATTGAAAGCGCCCTAAGTAGTTAACTACCTAAACAGATAGGGTATAGCTAAAAAATCTACCACCTGCGGAATGTAAATAAAATAGATTGCAACAAGACTTCAAGGTAGCACAGGTCAGAGAGTTACCGTTTAAAATTTTCTAAAAATTTGCATAGTATAAGTACCTATTTTGATAAGATAAAGACCTCGATAAATAAGTTTAAAGCTACAGAGAAACAAAAATACATTAATCTATGATTTTTTCGTATTTAACATTGATTCCGAAAAGTACCGTTTAGATTCCATTCATAATAAAAATAACTGTACATAACTAACAGAAATAGGAGAAGTTAGGTTAGGTTAGACTGTGGGTTAGACATATCATGATGTGGCCAGGTATTTCAAGATATGGCCAAACGTGGATGAAAATATAATACAACGTTGACGTTTACACGATATTATAAATTTTCGGTGACCAGTTCATGAAATACAACCATTTCATGAAATTTCCGTCCACATCATGACAAAAACAACATTCACTTAGGCGTCGAAGTATTTCTCCGTTTCGGGCATTTTCTCGTTGTTTTAAATACTGCGCGCAGCAAACAAGGACCCTAATTTTTAAATCAATATCATTTTTAAAGAGAACAATGCATTTTCAGACACCAATAATGTGACACTCAAATGAAAATAACAATCAAAGTTGTGTTTCTTTTAAACCCTTCGTATCTATTCAATATTCTAGTTGGGAAAGCATGATTTGCCCACAAGATCCTGTGTTTCTGATATGCAAGCTAAAAAAATCTGCAGTGCCAATAAAAACGCCTTCAAAGAAAGAGTGGCAAAGATTTTGGGGCCTACTAAGGTACTTACCTTAGTAGGCCCCAAAATCTTTGCCACCTGAAGAACCAAGATTTACCCACCGATAGTAAATACTTATATATAGAATAGAGCTAAAGTCGGGTGATATATAGGTAGATAATTTAAAAAAATAAAAACAGGTAAATTAAACGATAAGTATTTAAAAGACAGAAAAAAAAGAAAATTGTATCTAAAACTTGTTTTATATCTCAATAGCGTTTGCCCTCGACTTCGTAAGCGCATATCCCGTTTTTTCCCGTTCTCGCAGGATTTTCAGGAAATAATAACCCCCTAGGAACCTACTTGCCAAACATATTTCTATGACCAGTACTTTCGTCAGCCACTTAGTCACTCAATTACTCAGGAATGGAAGAATTTTTAATTTCAAAAAAATCTAAGGAGTTATAACCATCGACTCGAAAAGAAGCAGACATTTTAATTCTATCCATAAAAAAAAAACACAATCACAAAAATGTTTTAAAGTTTATATTTATCCTTATATTACTTCAGTTAATGCCTATCCTATATTTATCCTTAAAAAACATTTAACTTAAAAACTAACTCTTCTTCAAGACAGAATTCACAACGGCATCGGACACTGGACTGCTGTCAGACTTGGAATACGAATAAGCTGCAGCTTTGGCGCTCGACGTCTTTGGAATAAACTTGTAAAACTTTACACCTGAAAAACGAACTATATTTTATTCGTGTTTTTATCATAGATTTTTGGACTAATTATAATAAACATGAAGTTAATCCTGCTAAGTTCTATTTGGGATCCATTGTGTAATTGTTTCCAACCTTTTTTTTCTGGATGGGAAATCATCAAATGACCCCTCCCGCCCTGGGCGGAACGGTAGGGAGTGTCAGACTTTTACTGACTAAAACCCACCCGTGATCCTTCTTGTGCCCTTTGCGTTCCAGGGCCGCGGTGACTCTTTCGAACAAATTCCGCAACCCTAGCAGGCACCGACCCTATGGGGCCCCGTCCCTGGTGCTGACGGCTCCTTGAGACGCGCGTGGAACACAACGCGTCGTCGACTCAGCCTGGTATCGGACGGCGAGCCACCCACGCTCACCGTCCCCAGGCATCAGCCACTGCGCGATAGCACAGCGGCCGACTTGTCTCTGGAGGAGGCCGCAATGGGACCATTACTGGCACTCCATTTCAGCCCCCTCGATGGCGCGCAGGCCTTTCCCCCAGCCCAGTATGAAGTTAATCCTGTTAAGTTCTATTTGGGATCCATTGTGTAATTGTTTCCACCCTGAGTTTACTATATTATTTAATTCTTTACAATAAATAATGGCACTTTTTGTTGGTACGGTGTATTAAAGGCACCAAAAATCTGTTAAAGAGATGGGTACCTGATGGATTAATCCTAACTTCAAAGTCGTGCTCAGAATTCCATTGGCGTACACCTTCGTCTTTGTAGAGATCCTGAAACAAAAATATGTAATAAATAATAATAAATTCTTTATTGCCATAAAAACAGGTTACTGAAAAATGTGAGACCTTGGTTCCCTAGCTAGGTTAGAATACCTGTATTTCAGGAGCCAGTGACTTCTTCCAATTCGGTCACAATTGGGCAAGTTTTATCCAGCAAAAGGTGACATAATTATATTACTTAAAATTAAGTTTACTAGCTAACACTAAACATTTAACCATGCACTAATGATAGAAATAGAAAATTAAATTATAATAAAAGCAATTTAAATAATCTTATTAACTTAAAAACAACATATATGTAGTTGTATGAAGGTATATAATTTCATTCTAGAACGCTTTAGCTAGCAAATATTGGAGAAGCAATCTACCCCCTTTTCCAACTAGATCGGCTCTATTTCTAGTGTAATCAACCAGGAATACCAGCATTTTAAGTACATGGATCAACTGCCTATTCGACCTCCAAAACATTTATCCGTTTCCCTAGCAAATATTGACCAACGTTTATTATTGCTCGAAGAAATACGTATGGCGTTGCAACATCTTATTTTCCATGCATTTGCGAACCCTCTTTATACTTACATGAACTTCATATTCGCCTGGCGCCATCTGTATCTCGACTGAAGTGAAGTTAGCAGCGTAAGGGATGCCGTCGTCGCGCTGACTGACGAAGGCCAGCGCGTGCGCACCGTCGTGCAGCTCGCGGCGCCACACCTCCAGGCGAGAGCGCTGTGGACACGTTCAAGACTTGAAGAAGAACCATATTGCTAATTTACTAAAAGTTCGAACGCGCCGCTGTCAATGGGAAATGTACCTACAATGGCGAGCAGCAACGCCACGCTGAATAGGAATGCTGATTTTTTGGCCAAAACGAATCAGCATTCATAATAAGCTTTCTGATATGTATGTAAATTAACCGATAATTAATCTACTTTGCTAGCATGTTACTTGCTTAGCATTGGAGTCGGATGTAAAACGTACAAGTAGAACCGTGAATAGAGCGGCGGCGACCTCTCGCTTCCGGCCGTGGTCCAATCCATGGTCCGGAACGAGGAGGCATGGGAAGCGGTCACCTCCTTCTGTGAAGCAGTAATGCTAGCGAAGGAGAAGGCAAACCACGCGTGGGAGAGGGAAACCTCACGCCCCAGCCGCCGCCACGGAAGAAGGAGTCGCAGGGAGATTCCAGGCCACCCTAGGCGCGGGCCTGCGGATGGCGATGACGGAGCTATGGGTGGCTATTGTCCGATAACAACACGCCCGGGTCGACTGCGATGTCAGGAAAGAAGACGAAGCCCCATAGGGTCAGTGCCTGCTAGGGTTGCGGTATTTGTTCGAAAGAATCACCGCGGCCCTAGAACGCATAGGACCTGACACTCCCTTCCGCCCAGAGCAGAAGAAATCATTTGATGATAACCAAGAAAAAAGGACCGTGAATAGAGAGGAACCGTGTGATTTGAATCATAAGAGACCTACATTATACACGATTTCGAAAAGTAAGATTGACTATTTTAACCTCTTTTACAAAAATGAGCTGATGATCATACGGAAACTTTATAATACAGTCTACTTACAGCTCCCCGTTCCGTCTTCTTCCAGACTCTCATCCCCTGCTTGCCAAGGGGATCCTGGTCGATCGCGATGATGTCCTTATTCAGCAGGATCTCCTTGAACTCCGGCCTGATGGTGGCCAGGTCCACGCTCATGAGGAGAGGTGCCGCCAGGATCGACCAGACTGCCATCTGCACGCGCGCCTGGTCTATCGTGAGCCCGAAGTTACCTATCAGCAGCTGTTAATTAAACAATTAAAGTTATTTGAATGCTGTAGCGAATAGGGTAGAAAAAATCGAATTAGTCAGATAGATTACCAAAAACATTATTTCCCTTTCCGTGAATAAAAACGAAGACGATACAGCGCATTGAATATTCGTGTGACGTCACTATACGCTACAATTTTTACCATGACGTGACGTCGCAAGGTCCCACAGGAGTGGTAGTTTGCGAAAATTACGAAAAAAATAAGCAAAAAATACAAAACATACACATGCAAAAAATACGTGTCCAGTATTTTTCGATAATCTCACTGACGGACTAAATAGAATTATATTCAGGAAACATCCCTATTGTTATCTATACTTTTATTTTTCTTTCGTTTGAGAGGGATTTCATTTTTTACTAAGCCTACAAAACAGATTTAGACTAGCTTCGCTTATCACCACGTTGGCGGCGTTCTTCATGCTGCATGCTGACATAAGCGAATAACATAGCCTTTTCGGGACCTACATACCTACTGCAACCATACTGGTTTCGATATCCCTCACACACATAGTACCTACCTAGTCGTTCCATGATGATATATTAAGGATCGACTACAAATAGGTAGATGTAGTCGATTATTGTCACTGACTCGTTCTTATCGATCGCGGTGGTGAACGACCGCGGAATTCCGTTCATCGATATAATGCGATAAGCATGAACAGGTCGACTTCGGTCGACTGCAATCTCTACTTGCAACTAGGTATGTCCTGTGCTAGTACTAAACTTGCTCAGTGCTTGTCTGAGAAAGATCGCCTTAAGCGTTAAGACTCCATTATAACATCCCTCCCCCCCTTTTAAGCTCCTACTTCATCATCATCTGCCTAGCCTTTTCCAACTATATTGGGGTCGGCTTCCAGTCAAGTGTGCGTACGCGCAGCGGAATGTTGTTGAATTTAAAGATTTTAATTATGCAGATATTTAGTGTATGACGTCGTATAATTGTGTATGGTAAAAAAAAATTTGTGCACGCAACCATTGTGGAAAAATTCACCAAAAACTGATTCCGCTGGGCGAACGTTGTCCTGGCGGAACTTTTTTTAATCCATAGACTTTAGAAGAAAAGAGATGTGTCCAAAAATTAGTGTGTATTTGTGTGTAATTGTGTATGTATGAATAAAACTAGTGCATGCTTAAACTTCGGAGAAATTCAAGTTTCCGCTACGCGAACGTTTGGCCATTAGCTAGTTTTCATATAAAGCGCTTACATAGAGAGCTGTAGATTTTTACATACGTTGTTTTGAATTTGTTTATATTTGTTTAAAAAACAGATTTAGAAAAAATCGTAGGGCTTAAAAGATAAAAATATAAACGTAAAATACGCTTATTAGGTCTTAGTTCTTAAAGTATGCACTTTGGGGTCTAGATTTTCACGTTTATACAAACCTTGTAAGTGTCTGCAACATGTTGCCAAGTATCAATGATGTTCCGTTAGTAACTAAAGAGTTATAGGACAAATTTACCATGAATAGATCACTGTTTACAAAGCAGTCAAATATCACGACGTTCTAAATGAATTGCATGGTAAAATGTACAGTATAATACCGGTATTGAATTGGTATACGTGATAACACAACCAAGTCAATACCGGTATTATACTGTAAATTTTCGGATGTTACCTAAATATATTGCACGGCCGCTTTTTTGTAGTCATCCGAACTTGGTCGGGTTATGTAGGTTTTCGATGCTTCGTCAGTATTATAATTGTTTTTCTTTAATTACTGAATTTAATGACATGAAATTTTGCATGTGAATAGTTGAATGAATACACTAATTATTGGCATACATTTTACCATGCAATTCATTTAGAACGTCGTGATATTTGACTGCTTTGTAAACAGTGATCTATTCATGGTAAATTTGTCCTATAACTCTTTAGTTACTAACGGAACAGAATTGATACTTGGCAACATGTTGCAGACACTTACAAGGTTTGTATAAACGTGAAAATCTAGACCCCAAAGTGCATACTTTAAGAACTAAGACCTAATAAGCGTATTTTACGTTTATATTTTTATCTTTTAAGCCCTACGATTTTTTCTAAATCTGTTTTTTAAACAAATATAAACAAATTCAAAACAACGTATGTAAAAATCTACAGCTCTCTATGTAAGCGCTTTATATGAAAACTAGCTAATGGCCAAACGTTCGCGTAGCGGAAACTTGAATTTCTCCGAAGTTTAAGCATGCACTAGTTTTATTCATACATACACAATTACACACAAATACACACTAATTTTTGGACACATCTCTTTTCTTCTAAAGTCTATGGATTAAAAAAAGTTCCGCCAGGACAACGTTCGCCCAGCGGAATCAGTTTTTGGTGAATTTCTCCACAATGGTTGCGTGCACAAATTTTATTTTACCATACACATTTATACGACGTCATACACTAAATATCTGCATAATTAAAATCTTTAAATTCAACAACATTCCGCTGCGCGTACGCACACTCCAGTCAAACCGGATTCAGCTGAATACCAGTATTTTACGTGGAGCGGCTGCCACAACCCATTAACTGGGTAACACGGTACTTAAGATCCTACTTAATCTATACTAATATTATAAAGAGGTACCGTTGGTGAGTTTATGACGTTATAAGGGGTAATCTCTGGATCTACTGAACCGATTTTCAAAATAATTTCTCCAATAGAAAGCTACGTTATTTTGAAGTATCATAGGCTATATTTTATCCCCGTATTGGCACGGGAACGAGAGCAACGCGAGTGAAGCCTTGGGGTGCTGCTAGTGTACAATAAAGAGTGTTCAATCTAGCTTGTTTGTTCAAATTGTATGATTTCGAACACGTTCCCTTATCAGCACGGTATAATTCTCACCATATCCGGGTCGTTCCAGTGTCCCGGGCCCGCATGGTGGGCCAGTCTCTCCTGGTTGTCGCCGAACCAGTTCATGATCTTGGTGAGCGACGCCCACGAGTCCTCGATGTCATCCCAGTTGCGCCACATGTTGCAGTGTTCAGCTATAGAACCGTAGTCAGGCTGCAAAGATTTGGGATGATATTACTTTTAATATTTATACCAACCTGTAATATGCATATGCCTGTAAGTATCTATAAGTATACCTAATTACTTTTTAAGGAAACCTCCAATTTTCTTCTTTTTTTTTTTGGATGGGAAATCATCAAATGACTTCTCCCGCTCTGTGCGGAGCGGAAGGGAGTGTCAGACTCTTACTGACTAAAACCCACCCGTGTTCCTTCTTGTGCCCTTTGAGTTTCAGGGCCGCGGCGACTCTTTCGAACAAATTCCGCAACCCTATCCAATTTTCTTCTAAAAAGGAACAAGTCTGTGGGTGAGAAAAACCCGAAAAAACCTCACAAAACTGCCACAACAAGCCAAGGACTTGTCTTCAAACATGTGATGTGTAAGCATTTCCTATGGACCTTAACGAAGCAATATTAAGGAAAATGGGGTGTCACGGAGACCAAACGAAGGTTAACGGTTAGACAGAACAGGCTGAATACAATCTGCCACAACTAAAGACAAGGAGACTAAATAGCAAAGAGGATAAATTGAAATCTGTTGTGTCTATGTTTCTTCATCTTTATGGCTAGCAAGCTACGAGTATGTGCAGTTTATGAAATAAAACTTCCATAGGCGTAAGCAAGTGAACCGTTACACTTTTGTTTTCTTTATATTTGTTATCGTTTCAAATTAGTTGTCGACTGTAGAAATTCTGACTCAATTAATTTTAATTTTTGTTTTTTTTTATATAATTTTGCATGCCCAAATTGGCAGAACAGCGTGAACTGCGCAATTACTCAATGTCAGGTTAGAAAGATTTGAAGTTGGGTTAATGTTTTCCTACAACAGTATTTTTCAGTTCCCAATAAGTAGTCGCAATGTAATATAGATTAAAACTCTATTGATTTAAATATCTATCACATAATAGAGTGGTAGTACTTTTTGGTTTAAAACAATAGTCTGTTTTTACCGAAAGCAAGATTGATGAAACACTTACAAGCATTTTAGCGTCTTCCTGGTAGGCGGGCCAGCTGCACGAGTAGAGTATGGACCGCCCAGTCTCATTCAATAGCTTCCCGAAAGACGGATATCCTGAAACATACAACGACAATGGAATTTAAAAAAATATCCAGCGAAGATAAATAACATCTAATAAATCGCAATTTCTGGAACAACATTGACTACTGTTACCGACTATATACTACCATCATCAATCATCATCTGCCTAGCCTTTTCCCAACTATATTGGGGTCGGCTTCTAGTCATACCGGATTCAGCTGAATTACAGTATTATATCTGGGAACACGGTACTTCTTGGCAAGACTGCTGTCAGATTTTCTGGCTTCTGTCTGACAATCCGTAACGACTGCCAAAGATCTACAAATGACAGCCAGGACCAACGGCCTACCGTGCTTTCCGACGCACGGAGGAAACTCGATATGTTAAGATGGTCACCCATCCACACCAACCTTGGCAAGCGTTGCTTAACCTTGAAGATCGACCTGACGATGAGCGGCTGTTATTCTTTAGCCACGAGCTCCTCAAGCCCCGCAAACTTTGTCCTTAAACTTATACAATTAAGTCTAGTCTTTTCAGCAAAGATTTGTTAACCGTTTCATGGACTATTTCAAGAGCATGCTTAATACGCCAGTAACTGACAGTACGTAAGTATATGTACGTGTAAAAAAAGGTGCTAACCTAACCATAAACCCATCCATCCAACGTTTTATTTTTTGAATTTTCCTGTAAAGTATCATTCTTTAGCCATATGTCCACCTGCAAGCAACTAGCTTCAAATTTAATTGTATTGCGGGGCACGATGGAGCCATCGATCAAATTATAGCTACGGAATGTAACTTGCATGTGTGATGCAGGTGGAAATGCGGCCTCATATCAAAACCTATTGGCACCTACCAGCATCCATCTCCTTAGGCTCAATATAGCATCCATCAAGCTTCAGGTAGTCAATCTCCCAGTCCACGAAGGTCTGGATGTCCAGGCGCTCGTTGCCGAGCACTCCAGGGTAGCCGGCACACGTCAGGTTGCCGTAGTCTTCGTACATGCCGAACTTCAGGCCTTTGTCGTGGATCTGCGGGCGTACCATGACGTCTTAATACGTGAGTCTTCCGAGTGAGAAAAAGGGTTGGAGTTATATAGGGTGTATAACTCTATCCCTCTTTCTCGCTCGGAAGACTCACGTTTTAACACCTCATGGTACGCCCGCTAGAATGTGGAGATCAGCCAGTAATACAAGTGAAATTAAAGTTCGTACGGAAAAAATAACACTTTTTATATTTAGAACCATAGATAGCGCTAGTAGTAGGTCGGTTTACATAAACGCTGAATTACAGTAAATATGTTTAATTTTCTCATTTATATTTTTTAATTTAGAGTATGTTTTTCGTATCCCTCTGTGCTACAATGAGTAGGTAGTTGATACCCAAACTCTGAATTTGTGTTACTAAACAGCAGATTTTTAATCTATAACAAAAGCTTGGATTTTGTCGACGCTTTAGACGAGAATAGAAACAAGTTCAAAAACACTTACATAATCGGCAACAGCCTTCATTCCGTTAGGGAACCGTTCCTTGTCAGGTACCATGCGACCATCAGGACCTCGCTTCTTCTCCAGCCAGCAGTCGTCTATACCCAGGTACTCGTAGCCAGCGTCCAGGTAACCCTCAGCCACCATCAGGTCCGCTGTCCGCTTTATTAAGTTCTCACTGTGAAGGTTTGAGAGGAAATCAGAACTAAATTCTATCATCTTCATAAGTAAAACAAAAAATTAAGAAAAGCCATTCATTTGCCACTGAATAGATCTGCGTATAAATGGTGAACTATAATAGCTTCTAAGTGCATTCTCTTTGCTTTTGTTTTCTTTATTTCATGCCCAGGCAAAATCATAAAGACATAAGGTAAAAGCACCTATTACGGAGGTATTTCGCAACACTTGAAAGTAAGAAACAAAAATAAGAATTTGTAAGTATTTTTAAAGGTGCCAAACAATTTTATCGTCAAAAGTGGAACTTACATTTTGTATTACTGTTGAGTCTATGTTTCTTTTCATGATATTTCTTATTTAAAAAAAATATTCAAATATTCGGGTCGATTTTCCCTAATACGGAGGTATGATTTTGGTCAGAGCCTAATACTGCGGTAGACGGCTCCTAATACGGAGGGTCTGAAATTATATTCATTGAAGTTTCGTACAAATAATATTTATCTATACTAATATTATAAAGCTGAAGAGTTTGTTTGCTTGTTTGTTTGTTTGAACGCGCTAATCTCAGGAACTACTGATTCTAATTGAAAAATTCTTGTTGGGTTGAATAGACCATTTATCGAGGAAGGCTTTAGGCTATATAACATCACGCTTAAGCCAATAGGAGCGGAGCAGCGATAAAGAATGTTTTAAAATCGGGGATTCCACGGGGACGAAGTCGCGGACAGCAGCTAGTTAAATAATATAAATGTGTTAGTAAATTGTAAGTTTTTCTTTCATTGACCATTGATTTGATTACATTGATTCATTTTTAATGAAATTACAAATATAGCATAACCGTGCATTCACACACACGTTTTGAAAAGAGTTTTGGGTTATTAAAATAAGGTTGATTTTTTTTTAATGTTCAGTAAAATGATAAAAATGAGCGAAGCGAAATCGGTCTGTATAGAAAGATCTTTCTATACAGATAGACTTCGCGCGCTCATTTTTTTTTACTATTGTATTTTAACATGAAAATCCGCTAGGATTCTCTCATATTAAAATACGATGTTAATGTTGATGTTATGTTCTATGAATAGGGCCGTAATAGGAGATCATATAACCTAATACAGAGTTACCTGGAAATAACTACCACCGTAATAGGAAAACTACTCGTGTTTTTAATAATCCTTATTCTGACCTATCAAAATTTCGATAAACAAAGAGTGTAAATGCTTAATCAAACGATAACAGTTTAATGGCTCAGATGTGTAAAACTCAAGTCAACAGTTATACAAAATAAATGATTTGTGATAAATTAAAATACACCTTTCTATTTTTACCCCTTCTAAGAAACCAACATTTTGTACTCAACAGTTTTCATATTTAACAAGATTTCTAATTAAGAACACATACCGCAGAATATGGTTTCTAATTTATGACATTAATAATTATTTTAACTAAACTTGGAACTAATTCAATAAGTTAATAAATTGAAAGTTATAAACAATTAAACATGTCCAGTATTTCTCCTATTTCGGAGTTATACCACCGTATTAGGATTAATCTATAAAATTCGTATCGTATTACGGCGGTATTTTATTTCTTATTTTTTGGGTAAAAAATGAGTTACAAATATGAAACAAGCTATTTAAATAGTGGGTTTAATAGTAGGAAAATGCTATAAATAATACATAAACAAAATTGAACGGCTTATTAATACGAAAAACGTAGTTTATAAATATTAGTATACTTACTTTTGTTTTTCCGCGTTTGTATGGAAACGCCTCTCACTTCGATGCCGTTACACTGACTGATTGATTTTGTTGTGTTTTCTATGTGCTATGCTTGCAAACGTCAGTTAAGTCAAAAAAGTAATAAATTTGGAATAAATAGTTTACGTTTTGGTGCACTTAAACTAAATAAAACAGGAATAAAACTCGAAAATAGAAATACCACCGTAATAGGAAGGGAGCACTTTCAGCTTCTACAAATATTAATACTTATCAAACCTAACAAGCAATATTGTAGAACATAGATCTATATGAACTTAAATATCAAGATTATACAACGGTTTATTTGGCGAACCTCCTTTAATTAAAATATAAGGTTTCAACTAGTGTATGCAATTCTCCGCAGTCTCCATGCAATGTAAGGAATATAAATCGTGGTAACGACATAGAAAGAACAGATCATACATAAACATTTCACCTAACTGTAGAACGAATACGTTTAACATAAGTTTTAGAGAATCTAAAATTAGCACCCACGCGCACACCTAGGACACGCCCGGGTGTCACAACTATGTGGATCAGCCGGAGGACACGGTAAGCATACGGTGCAGGTCCTGGTCTGCCCTTCTTGGGCGCAGCACCGCCGTGTCCTCGTCGAGGCTATCGTCAGCAGCGACCTCTCGCGTCCGGCCCTGATTCAATCAATGGTCCGGAGTGAACGGTCCACACCTTTTACGAAGCAGCAGTGCTAGCGAAATAGGGGGCGTGCCGCGTGTGGAAGAAGAAACATCACGTCCCAGCCACGGCGACAGAAAAAGGCGCCCCAGGCGCGCGGCGGGATTCGCAAGGCGATTACGGCTCACGTAGTCTCGAGCCTACGGACGGCTAACTGTTGATTTGATTGAGTTGACATCCATCGTCGCTGCAATTAACCTGGCATATCCAGTAGGCCAGTCAATCTACAAGGCTTCCACTCTATTCGCAACCACTGCAACTCGTGAAAGCCAGAATAAACAGAGGCGAGCACCAGAAAAGGGCCAACCTCCCTAGATATTGAAGCTCGACGAGACCCATAGAACAGAACAATAGAGAAGTAACAAAAAACACAATAGCCGCTTCACACACAACTGCATATATCAAGCAGTAGACAGAAGAGAGCTAGACCATTAGATATTAAGGAAAGGTCCGTCTTGTGGACTCTCACGAACAACATTATTGCCTCACCTTATACACTCATTGGGATACTTTTTGCAGTCCGTGATGCACCGGAACCTCTCCCACGTGAGCCAGCCCATGGGCGGAGTCAGGGCGAGGCCGTTGTCCAGCGCCAGAGTCGCAGACGCCCCCGCCAACAGCATGAACGTCACCAGCATCTATATTAGGAGAGGTTGTTTCAGTTTCATTGAGAAGCTCGTGTCTGAGTAATAGGACTTGCACACGTCGATCTCTAAGGTTAAGCAACGGTAGCCGAGGAATTAAAAAAAACCCGTGGATGGGTGACTATTCACATTGAACCCACCAAGACTCTTCCGTGCTTTGGAAAGCTAATAAGCTATTTTGGACTGCAATTACGGATCCAAGAAAGCCAGAAAATCTGCCACCAGTCTTGTCAAGGGGTATACTGTACTAACTGTAAACTGGTGTCTGTCTGGTTATGGAGGTTTGATATAAGTTTAGAGAGCGATATAGGCAGTCATTCCAAGTGAAGTCCTGGTATTCAAGTGCTGTCTGTAAGATTTGAGGATATCGTATTCCTCAATTACTGAGTTGTGGAAGTCAAATAGGCCGTTCATCATCTGCCTAGCCTTTTCACAACTATATTGGGGTCGGCTCCCAGACAAGCCGGATTCAGCTGAATACCAGTACTTGTGTTTGTGTGTAAGTCAAATAGGCCGTTGTTCCAAATATAATATACAGGCGCAATAGATTAGGCTGCAAACGGACACCAACATACGAGTGGTTAGAATTAAAGAAGCTGGACATTTTGATTATAATGTTTTATAATAAAGAGTAGTTATTCTGTTTGATGGCAGGCAATCATGCATAGACCCCCCAAAAAATACTCCCAAAATTTCATTCAATAGCTTATCTGTGTAATCCATCTATCAAGCTCACAAGAGAAACCACGCTATCTATTTTTAGTTTTACATCTGTGTGCCAGATAAAACTCCTTATGTACCTATTGAATGTTTAAAGTCATCGACCCCACATGTAAATAGATACGTATATGGACAGCTGTGTCAACCACCTCTCAAGAAATAACCAGTAGTGACAGATTATTTAAATAAAAATCATCCGTTTTGCATATCTTGGTCTAATATTTGTGGTGTGCCGTTTATTCATTTAAAATTATTTTAATATTTGATTAAAAGTTATAAAAAAGTCCAAGCTCAGTCAAGTTCAAGCGAAGGCTCCAGAAAGGGAGACCTAATAACTAACAATACTAACTGTCGAATAGTTTCTGAATGAAGCCCGTGATTCTAATGGCTATTCAACCTTTGATTGGCTGACACGAGTATAAGTACAAAAATCGCCGAGTTCCTATATAGACAACGTCCAAAGACAACACAAAAATAAATAAAAAATGATTTATAGCTACAAGGACGAACGCAAGGGATAAAGATACAATATAGAATTTTAAAAGTGTTTGATGCTGGCTGGTTGACCATTTATAGAAGAAATACTCATTTTAATACACTGATTGATTCATAAAACATATGGGTTACATAGTAAGGGATTATCAAGATACTAATATTATAAAGAGGAAAGATTTGTATATGACCCATTTCAAAAATTATTTCACCATTAGAAAGCTACATTCAGCCTGAGTAACATAAGCTATATTTTATCCCCGTATTCCCACGGGAACGGGAACTACGCGGGTGAAACCGCGGGTCGCTGCTAGTGTATGTATATTCTGACGTACATACTTACAGTACAGTGTTCCTATACCTTAGTGACGATGCTAATGCCTCAATTTAACTTTAAACGCATCATATGTAGTTCCATCCATACATAGAATACTAAACGGCATTTTTTATCTCTGGCTCGTCCCATTAAAAATTGTTATCGTGAAATGACAGGTGATACTAAAATGGTAAATGCATTCATTATTTAATGTCTTTTTTATGGATGGGAAATCAATTATTTAATGCCTAGGTACAGGCTTTTTCCTGACTTTACTTTTGGTGAATCGAAGATAATTGTGCTACTGTTTTTGTTGTTAGAATATTGATATTTTTTCTACTCTAATCCCTACATTCAAAATCAATTGCAGAATGGAAATACTAACACATTTTCAAATTCTTCATCTGAAAGTTACCTGTTGGCTATATTGGTACAAAGGAATTTTTACAACAGGTAGGTAAACGATTTCTGCATAAGGAAAACGACTTCTGTAACAGGAGTATCACTTCCGAATTAGGAAAACGATTTCTGACTCAGGAATGTGAGTTCTCATTGATTGACTGATTGATTGATCTAAATTATTTGCATCAGGAAAGTGATTTACACTTAAGTTCAAACACTTGGATTGTGGCACCTCCTACTTGTGAGTCACCAAAAGTTTGCAGCATTTGGAATTTGATGTAAAGAGGTCACAGCTGTTTATACTAATATACAAATAACAGCCAATTTAAACAAGAAGTATCAATATTACATTATTTCAGTACGTGACGAGATGTATAGGTAACAATGAATGACACAATGAATTGAATACTTTCAGTTAAAAAATACAAAAGAGATGGCCTAAATACTGGAGACATGATACTGGCTACGACCCGAGTCTTGACAATGAGACCGTGTAGCTTATTATTGCGAAAGAGAACGGAAGCCTTTTTGATTTAAATTACTTATGATTGATCAACTGTCAGTCACTTCATATTCAAACACTTCGTGCAAAATACACGACAAAGACGCACTTTGCAACAATAGACGAACAATAGGGTAGTTTACTAAAAAAATCTAATTAATCCGTCTGATAGATTTCCAAAAAACATTGGACACGTATTTTTTCTTTTTTCGCGTAAACAAAAAATGAAGACGATTTCTCTTGTCGAAATTAGAGTTCCACCGTCCGCCCTTCTGTTTGTTAACAGGATGTGTCCCATAAACCGTAATAAGTAGGTAGACTGATGAAATGTTCAGTGTTTCTTTATCTTGCTGCTATGACAACAAGAATAAATTTAACCTACCCCCATTTAAATAAACTGACTTATCTACGGTAGGGAACTTATCATGTGCGAGTCAGACTGACAGACCAGGGGCCGTATTATGACCTCTTAAAACCATCATGTTTTCGGTGTGAAAAAGAGACGGAGCTATACAGGACGAATAGCACTATCCTTTTCTCACACAGAAAACATGATGGTTTTAAGAGGTCATAATACGGCCCCTGGTATTTCAAGTACCTAGTTACGAGTCTTGAGATTGACCTTTATAAATCGGAGAATTTTAGCGTTTGACCAAAACGGATGCCTGAGTAGCTGCTCAAATATTACCAACTTAATGTTGGGTAATAATCAGTATTACCAAACAGTAGGTTGTTTAAACTAGCTTCTGAACGCGGAAATTACTCCCGGGATTTAAAAAAAAATGTACGTCCGCACAGTTTTACCTAAACTCGGAGTTGATCTACCCCTGTCCCAATGTCATCCAAATCGTCTTTTCATCAAAACAAATAGTCCGACAGTCACTTTCGCATTTTATAATAATAGTATCCGGGTGTAGATATTATGCGGTAGTTTAAAAAGGTCCGTGTTTACTTGTTCGTGTAGTTAAATATGTGTAGTTCAACCTACCACAATTAAAATAAAACAAAAAATTGATAATTTGTTTCGGCACAAAAGGTAAACAACAATCTCCTCTTCATAACAATGTTCGTAACAATATGGCCACTGGGATTAATCGATTTGTGTGAGACTATCATAAGATTGTAATTGGTCACCTATAATTAAGAGCTACAAATTATCCATTTTCTTATTTTACAACACATTCAAAATTCCATTAAGAGGGATTAATTAATAAAATACAACATAAAGGTCTCATAACAAAACGAACCTACGATTATTTATTATAAAAAAAAAACTAGAAAACTCACCGCGCCAAAATATTCTTCGAAATTTAAATTCGTTTTTTTTTTAATCACTCACTAACAAATAGATCTTGTGTACGGCACTAGTTAGACCTCGAACACAGTGGAGCGTACATGCAGTATGGCGCACCCAACAACGTTTGAACGACGAATGATAAGGATCAGCGTGCTGTCAATGCAATCAGCACAGCTTGGCTTTACCTGTTAACTTGTTGGAATTCTTATAAGGTTCCTTAAACCCTCAAGTACACGATAAAGCATTCAACAAGAGATAGCTTTTTAAAAGTCTTAACTATTTTAGTAATCTATTGTATTTTTCAAACAACATTTCTAAAACTATTCCAGGTTTTTTATACCTTAGTCTCACACTTAGGTATAAAAAATCTAAAATGTCTCCAAAACTTAGATTTTTTCTTTTTTAACCCACTAAATACTTACATACATTATAATACTACTCGTTCCTCAGTTATGAGGGTAGATCGTGAATTTAAGTAGTCTCCATATTATATCCAAGTTTGCTCAAAGTAGGTATCCTGATATCTTGCAAATATATCTATCTATCTAGCCTAAATTCTATAAACCTGCCAATCATAAATTATCTTATTATTGCTAAAAGACAAAAAAAAATGGCCTCGTTTTGTCATCTTCACTGATGTTAATATTATCATCTTCGTTTCCTTATCATAATGTTTTCCATGTTAATTTTGGCTAATTCATTCCTTCTTCCAAGTCCTTCTTTCATTCTGTCCTTGTTAACCATCACGCTATGGCTGACTCCCTTTTCTTTCATATTTTCACATTAGATATACAATCCAACTATTTATTCTCTGCGAGTGTCTGCGAGTCCCTTTCCCTCCCTTTATTCAATATTTACACCCATTTCTCACTCATTTGGTCATTTCGGTTTCATGTCTCCCGAAAAAGTTACACGGTCAGTAACAAGCTGCTTTTACTTTAAAAAAACTCGGTATTTGAAGTTTGATTTGAAAGTAGGAACTCGCAGAACACAGGAAAATCCACACAATTCCGCTCTAAAGTAGTATTTGGCCTCCCAGAAAAGGGCATTTTATAAAAGTTTGAATAAATGAATCGACTTCATGGTTATTAAAATTATTTACTAGCAATTATGTACTTAAACATAATTAGGCTTAACCATAAAAAATATATCTACGTACTTAGTTTAAATACTAATTAGCTGAAGAATTTTAATTTAGGACCCGCTAAGTGTTTAAACTAATCATTGCTTAATGAGATTTTATGAATAAACCTGATTACCTGACTATTAAATCTAGGGGCATGGTAGTGACGCTGCCAAGACGAGCCAAGCGAAGCGCAAGGTCACTACCTATCTTTTCTAGAAACGCTTCGTCGTTTTTTTGAACTCACATAACTTTGCTTTGGATGGTACTAAATAGTTAAAAAAATTCAAGATAGAATGAAGTTTGAATGTCGTAGCTATTATGCTTTAGATTTTATTACTGTCTCAAAACACTCAATTTCGTCACTGACTCACTGATAATCAAAATTGTTAGGGTACTTCCTGAAGTCCTAGAAAGCTAAAATTTGGTAGGTAAGCTAATATAACTAATATTACTACAAAGACAACAAAAAAATTAAAACCCTAACCTAACCTATCCCCTAGGAATAAGAGGTGGAAGCACAGATTAGATAATAGTACCTACTACGGTGGAAATTTGTATGAGACTTGCACTGCAGTTTGTGCTACATAAGTGAAAATTAATTTAAATACTTCTTCAAGAAATGCACTCAAAAAAAGGAAAAAAAAATAAACAAAAAAATCCATTAAGCAACTAAATGAAATCCGACAAAAACATTTTCTTAGCTTGTAGGTTTAGAGCGTGCAGTCTTTAGAGCTTGGCTTTATACGAGATCTTTTAACTTTTTCACAGGGTTAGCTTCGTAGATTCGTCTTGGCAACATTTTTACATGAAAATGTTTTTGGTGGGATAGGTACTGTTTTTAACTGTTAGAATTCCTGCTTGATTTTTAATGACGGCGACACAAAGGTTTGGCCTCACAAAATGCTGGTGGCCAAATACTTTTTAACTCCACTTTAATTGTGAAACATTACTAGCATTGCTGCATTACACAATTTTTATAAAAGCTTATTCAAGTAAACAAACACATTCGCCTTATCATTATCAATCGAAAGAGAAAGACATAAAAATACTTTTAGCATTGATTCTACACTTAACCTACTTAAATAAAAGATATCTGGTTATGTTTGCCGATTCTTGACATCCATACTTGAAATTATTTGGTAATCTTATCTTTTCTTCTAACCTTTTTTCGTTGTTTTTAAACTACTATGTGGTCATATCATAGCAGCTCATAGGCAAGTATTTAGGTTCCACAAGGTTCTTTCAATCAGTTAGCAAAACTTTGCTGTTTAAAAAAATCTACTGTTGGTTTTGTTTGATTTAAGGGGTAATCGAAATGATAGACTATCTAATAGTAGTACTTACAACAAAAAATCAAGATATGCAATTATACCCTATCTGTTTAGGTAGTTAACTAAAGGTAAACAATCTTGGTACTTATTTATTTATTTATTTATTATTTGGAACAACAAACAGATATACAATATTTTTTATATATGGAATTACAATAAGACAGTTTTACTAATGTACATCCAACTACGTTATTCACAGAATATCTAGATTGTAATTCTTAAAACTACGTCATGCTGGTTTTGTATGATTACTATAATAAAATTATAATTATCAGTAAAAACAAAATTAACATGACAACCAAAAAGGAGGAGAAAATATAAAAAAAAACATACATTGGTTAAACTTTTGAGTTAAATAAAATAAAATATTATTGATGTTACGTAAATTCAGGGGGATTCTATGGAAACGATTATTTCTAATACATGTTTTTTAAATGTCCTAGCAGAATCAGCAAACAAGTCAAGATTCTTAAAATACATATTAAAATTGCTTGTGAGCCGGCGCAAGGGCGCACGTAGTCCTGCATTTGTCTTACATGATGGTATGTCTTTTTATGTAAAAACATATTTTAAAATATGGATATTACTACTTATACAAATCAATTATCTATAATTTTAGAAAATCTGAAAGTATTTCATGTTGTAAAACATATTTCACATTTTTCAAAAACATTTTTCGTTAAAAGACATACCAAGATTGTTTACCTTTAGTTAACTACCTAAACAGATAGGGTATAGGTAGCAATTTGATGTGCCTAAATAGGCAGAAAACAGTCATCTGCACATTCGCTCATTATCTATAAATATATACACAAAAAGGCAGTTAGACTTACCTACCTAGGTAAGTCTAACTGCCTTTTTGTGTACCACAATAAAGATTCGAATTTTATACCAACATCGGATCGAGGAGAGGTCCCTGCTTTTAAAATAACAATTTATTAATTTCTATGGCCAATCAATGTTCCCAGGTAGATTAAAAAATAATTAAAATAACGGTTTCTACTACCGTTGGCCTGTTTAACAAATCATTGCCGGGGCGTTAACCCCGACTGGTTTTCTGATTAGACTATTGATAAATTGACTCCTGGGGCTTGGCTCGGAACCGGGCAGCGGTCGTCGCTTTGAACTCAAAACTCGTTGTTGGTACTTACTTGGTTGTCCAAAAGAAGGCAAAGAAAAAAATAGTATTTTCACAAACAGAAAAAGTGTTTAGTTTTTTTTTTTGAGACATTTGTCACAGACCTGACATGCATACCAATTTCAAAGATTAGCATAAGCATAATAAGCCTTTTAACGTTCCCACTGCTGGGTCACAGGCCTCCTCTCTAGAAGAGGGAATGGGCCGTAATCCACCACGCGGGCCCAGTGCGGGTTGGTGAATGTCACAATTTTTGGTTCTATTTTGATTTTAGGTTCAAAGATTATCTAACTAAAATTCCTTAGCCATGGTATGAGTTCTAAGTAGGAATTAATTAGTGTTATTAAAAAAATGTAACACTGATGGACACATAAGCTGCGTCTGAGACCAGAGTAGCGATAAAAGTATTTTATTTCTATGATGAGCCTATTTTACCATAGTTGCATAATTTTTACCTGACAAAAATATGGCAGTTTGATAAGCAGTTATCAGTTATTATATATAAAGGAAAAGCTTTGATATTTGCCCTTTAAAACGTCATCATCATCAACAGCCTGTTGCAATCCACTGCTGGACATAGGCCTCTCCAATTGCACGCCACTTAGATCTATTTTCGGCTTCTCGCATTCAGTTTCTGCCAGCCGTCCTGCGCAAATCGTCACTCCACAGTGCCTGAGGACGGCCTTTAAAACGTAATGGTCACTAAATAATGTCACCTTAAGATTATTCCTTTCTTTACTATTCCACTTTTTTATAATTCGTTAGTTTCAAAAATGGTTGGAGGCTACCCTGTACTTTGGCCCAGTTTCTGTGACCGCCAGTTATTCACAGTAACTTATAAGACTTGCATCTGGCTTCTGTGAGGCCAATATTTGCTTACCAATTATACAAATTCACGGTGACAGCAGTATTGGGATTGAAACTGAAATAATACCAACAGTCAACAAATTTGATAGATATCCGGATAATTCAGATATTCGGATACCCGAATGATATAAATATCTTGTGATATGACTAACATTTAATAAAAGAAAAACAAACAACAACGTTCCACGATTATTCCATCCTGTCAACTTATGAACTACTAGCAGCGCCCCGCGGTTTCACGCGCGTTGTTCCCGTTCCCGTAGCAATACGGGAATAAAATATATAGGCTATGTTACTCAGGGTGAATGTATCTTTCTAATGGTGAAAGAGTTTTTGAAATCGGCACAGTAGTTTTTAAGTTTATTCATTACAAACATACACACACAAATACAAATCTTTCCTCTTTATAATATTAGTGAAGATAATGCTTAGCCACGTACGAATTCTTTAACGAGGCTATCGAGAGAGAATGTGTCGTGACAAATGTCAGCAAAAAACGTCTATAAATCAATGCATTCTTATCTCCACATAATTAAATGCGGCCATGCGGGCTACAAATAATGCACGTGTGATGGGAGTGATAGATGTGAATGCTCTAGATGTTGGGTTGAAGAAACCAAAACCTATTAGAAAGCTTTCGCAGTCAATCAGTCTTTGAATTGCATTTATTTAGCATAATCAGTCTTTTAGCGTTCCCACTGCTGGGACACAGACCTCCCCTCTAGGAGAGAGAATGGGCCGTAATCCACTACGTGGGCCCAGTGCGGGTTGGTGAATATCACATGTCTTCGAATTTTTGGTTCTAGGACATGCCGGTTTCCTCACGATGTTTTCCTTCACCGTTTTGAGAGCAGTAGTGATGAAATTAATTACACAAAATAATGCGCCTGGCTGAGTTGAGATTCGTAAGTTGGGGAGCCGTTACCACTCGGCCACCACTGCTCCTACTGTTTCCTATCGGTAAGATATGATTTAAGCCAAATAGAGCTGCTCCCCTGATGCCTGCTCCGTTTAGTTGTGCACGGTTTGAAGCCGCTGATCCCGACTGTCATTTGGTAGTCGTTACGGATTGCCAGAAGTAAAAAATCTGACAGCAGTCTTGCCAAGAAGTACCGTGTTACCCAGTTAATGGTTTGTGGAGGTCTGGTAGGCAGCTGCTCCACGTAACATACTGGTATTCAGCTGAATCCGATTTGACTGGAAGCCGACCCCAATATACCTAATTGGGAAAAATGCTAGGCAGATGATTATAGCTATCTTAAATTTGCGGCGCTCCTAGATGTATAGTTTTACTTACTGGGGTTTCGGGTCTTATAGGAGGCGGTAAAAAATCAGCCTGTAAAAAGTATGGATACGCTCCCCCACAAAAGGTGCATTATTTCGACTAAATAATGAAAGAAATAATCTGTGCAATACTGCAATTGTTTATTTAATTTCGTTTTCACTGGAAATGTCTTCTCCGGATTTATTTGGTACAAACTTGAAGAATTGAACTCCTGAAAAACAAAATAAATAGTAGATAGTCGTCCTTATACAAAAATTTAACTCTACAAATTATACAAAGAGAGAATATCGTTAAACAAACGCACAAATAATACAATTCTCTCAGAGTTCTGAATAACAAACCTGTAGAATTTATTTTCACTTCAAGATCTTCTCCAACTTTTAGAATCCTTTTCTCTGCTTCTTTATAAAGATCCTGTCAAGTGAATACACATATTAATAAACATAATAGATTTTAACAACCTGTCCATTAGTGTCCATACCGAGTCCCGGAAATACTACATTTTAAAGTGGGTAAAGTTTGTCATTACTCATTGCAGCCGAACGCGGAATATCTCGGCCACGTGGAACTTTTTTTTTTTTGTTAGGTACAAAAACAGTTACATGCAAAGCTAAGCTAGAGAATCTTAAATTACTTAAAAATACATGTATACACAATATATTCCATAATTATGGTACAACACATGTAACCCACAACATTGTCACCAATTTGCAAAAAATGAAGTTAAAAGAAAACAGAAAAATAGTGTGCATCGTAAAAGACCAAAAAGAAGAAAAAATAAAACTGTACTTAAGAATTTAGTTACTCTATCGCTCTTGTCTTGAAACGATGTTTGGAAAGAGTAAATATGTCAAACTCCATAAAGTGAGCACTTTAGCGAATTGTACTTCAATCAGAAATAACGAAGGAGTAATCCATAAGTCATACAGACCTGTACAATGTACTCCTGTAATGGCAGCTTCATTTTTTCATATGTAAATGATGCTACTACCGCCGTTTCTCCAAGATTCACAAACGCCAGCGCCCGCGCACCATCTAATAACTCTCGGTGCCAAATCTAAAGACGAACATCATTAAAAAATGATAAATAATAAGATCTATTTATGCATGAAGAAGGGACCAAAGATTTAAGTATTGTGTCAGGAACAATATGTATGAAAAAAGAGTGATTGATGGCGTCACAATTGACAAGGGAGAATGGATGAAGAAAACTTGTTGGATCTATCTACCCCAAAGAACAAGGGCAATAATCTTCTTTGTGACACACCACAGGCCATCTGACAACCTGATCATCATAATTTGTCCAGCGGAAAGGGAGTCTCACTTTTGAACACAGGTTAGACCTCTCCCAAGTGTAACTACAATATTATTTTTTGATAAAGTTTGGTTCATTTAAACTCGCATGTATGTACCTATACAGTAGAGTTCACAGCGTTCGTAAAATGCATGCAAATCATCATCATGAAAGAAGCGCAACACGATCCTCATTTTTATAATTTCAACCAACAAAAAGTCTATTTCTGAACGTAAGCCTCCCCTCTCCCCTGAGCGTGCTCTACAGGTCTTGTACGTCTCGCATCCAGCGGATTCCCGCGGCCTTGCCCAGGTCACCCCGGGGCACTTCGTGGCCACTTATCGCTCAGACACAACCATGTTTCATACCTGTTCATTATCAATGTCAGTCCAAACTCTAAGTCCTTGTTTCCCCAGTGGATCCTGATTCACGGCTATAACGTCCCTATTGAGCAGTATCTCCTTGAACTCTGGCTGCATGCTGGATACCTCCACGCTCATGATGAGAGGAGCAGCCAGGACTGACCAAACCGCCATTTGCACGCGAGCTTGGTCCACTGTTAGCCCGGAATTGCCTATGACCAACTGAAAAAAGATGTTATAATGGACCAAGTGCACAATTTTGACTGTAGTTTTAAAAAAGAGGCAATACGTTCATTTTCTAACAGACAACACACAAGTGCTCACAGACAACTTAAATTTTAGCAACTGTGACAGTCGCGCTGGCGCAGTTCATTGCTGTGTGTGTTCTATTAATAACGAAAGTGTAGAAATAATGAAGATGTTTCGAAAATCACTCCAAATTAGTTTGATAAGAGATTAAAGTTTAAGTGGAACAACGAAATTTTTGATGAGCCAAACTACTTCGGGTACACGACTAAAAACGCCAGCTTAATAATGTTACCATATCAGGGTCATTGAAGTTTCCTGGTCCGGCGATTTGAGCGAAGTCGTCCTGGTTGTTTCCGAACCAGTTCATGATATTGACCACAGACTGCCAGCTGTTCTCAATATCACCGTAGTTCCTCCAGATATTACAGGCTTTTGCTATTGCAGAGTAATTTGGCTGAAAATAAAACAATACATCAGTATTGCGGAAGAAAGTATTTCAGAAATACTTTGTCTACTACTATCTCTGAAAAATTTTTGGACCTAAGAAACCAGAAGAAGCACAGAGAAGCTTCCTAGCTTGCATATATTTTGCGTTACTTTCTTTAAAGTAGCACCACTTGTGCAGCATGCTAGTTTTACCCGACTACGGCAAAGCCAAAAGGAAGGATTATGATTTTTATCTAAATTCATTTCTTTAGGACATCAAAACGAAAGTAATGGCGTACTCTTTATATGTCTGTGGGCGTAGGTATCACTGGGCGAAACTCACATGACTTTGGTAAGCTGGCCAGCTGCACGAATATATCATCGGACGACCAGTTTCATTGAGAAGTTTGCCGAACATAGGATAACCTGAATAACCAAAAGAAATATTTATAGTTCTAGAGAAGTCTCTTACCATAGACTCATCATCTGCCTAGCCTTTTCTCAACCATATTGGTATTGGTCGGCTTCCAGTCACACCGGATTCAGCTGAATACCAGTATTTTACGTAGCATTTTACCTCCACAACCCATTAACTGGGTAACACGGTACTTCTTGGCAAGACTCTTACCATAGACTATTAGTTTTAAATATTATCTTATCCTAACAATCCTTAATATTATAAACTAGCTTTGGCAAACAAATAAACCCACTTCACGTCCTACCTTAACTAACATTATAAATGCGAAAGGGAATTTGTGTATTTCTTTTTCGCGTCTAACTGGCTGAACATATTTGTATAACACCACAGGGTAGACCATGTCCTGGCTCGCCGTCCGATAGCAACCAGGCTCGAATCGACGGCGCGTCGTGTTCCACGCGCGCCTCAAAGTGCCGTCAGCAAAGAAGACGGGGCCCCATAAGGTCAGTGCCTGCTAGGGTTGCGGAATTTGTTCGAAAGAGTCACCGCAGCCCTGGAACGCAAAGGGCACAAGAAGGATGACGGGTGGGTTTTAGTCAGTAAGAGTCTGACACTCCCTTCCGCTCCGCCCAGAGCGGGAGAAGTCATTTGATGATTTCCCATACAGAAAAAAAAAATTAGACCAGGTAGGGTAAGGGTAGACCATGTCCTGGGTTAGAAAAAGGATACTTGTTATACTGGGAGTAAGTAACCCTGGAATTTTTTTCCGAATATTGCGCTGTTAAAGCTAGTAACTTATAATTCACAAACCTTTTGTGATTCAAAAAATCATAGACCACAGAAGATTTAACTGAATTTGTTCGTACCTTCATCAGGATCAGGAGCGCCACAACCGTCCAGCTTCACATAGTCCACCTCCCACTCAGCAAATGTGACCACGTCTGTGGCCTCATGACCCAGAACTCCTGGATATCCAGCACAAGTGAGGTTTCCATAGTCCTCATAAATGCCAAACTTCAAACCTTTACTTTGGACCTGTAACAATGAAATCCAGAATTTACAAGTAAGTGTATATTTTTTGTACAACTCCTGAACGCCACCATCAGTGGCAACCATCACAAAACACCGATTCGAGACAGTAAATACCGACCCCGAGTCGAAATGATTCAACTGTCTTGTTCCCGCAACGACTTTGCGGTTGAAAACTGACAATACATGTACATAAATATGGTGTTACATGGCACTCAGTCTAATAAAGGATAAAAGTCCATTTCAGCGGTAATTCCACACAGCCTAATGCTGTCTAATGCATGCTTTCTAATGAACCTTTAATTAGGTAATAATTAGGTATCTGTGGATAAAAGTGACGGATCATAGAGAGCAAGTGACGGTAACAGTTTCAAACTATATAATAAAGCATTTTATCCGTATTATAAGTATCTGCGTTTGGAGTAAGGAATTGTAAAAGTGCCATTAATAATAAATAGTGAGCAGATACTATTACCTAAGTTAGAAACTGGTTGTGATGGCATAGGTATATTTCTATGGTATATTGCAATGGGCATGTGTTGCAGATGAAGAATGCTTAGGGACTGTTATTAAATAATAGGAGTAGAGAAAAACATAAGGGATCAAGGATGGATTATATGAAAATATAGCTAGAAAAGAGAATTTAGATCGTCTCAATAATCCGCCCTTCGTTTCTTAAATTTTTCTGATGCTCCAGAAATACCTACGTACATAACGAGAGAGCGCCAAGATGCCACTCGGGAAGCGAGTCTGGTCAGGCACGAGACGGCCGTCAGAGCCTCGCGTCTTCTCCGGCCAGCAGTCGTCCATGATCACGTACTGGTATCCTGCCTCCAGGAAACCTTCGCTGGCCATCGCATCCGCTGTCCTCTTTATTAAGTTTTCACTGCAGAAAGTAACGCAGTTTATTTTGGTTTTATACTCTACATTATTTACATTCTACATCAGCATTAGGAGGATGATAATAGCCTAAATCTAGGTCCTCTTGTCACGTGTTATCTACTTGAATTCGGCGCAAGACGTCTTCTTTTAACTGATACGCGTTTCTTTCATGTCATTCCTCAGACAATATTTATTTTAGTTTTAGGAATATACCGCAAAAAATCGTAAGAACCATCTAATGGTAAATGTTCATTCACCAATGCGTCATCGCAAATGCCTTGATTACCTTCCCAAAGACTAAGAAAAAAATATTAAACCCATAAAAACCGAATCACAGTGACGCGGTTCTTTTTTTGGGGTAAGCCCGTCTCGCTACCTATTCCAAAACATTGCGAGTCCTGTACCACGGCAGTACCACGAACTGCCAATGCTATCATGATTCAGTGTGAGGGAAAGGGATAGTGCTATTCGTCTTATGTAACTCCGTCTCTCTCTGACACAGGAATCATGATGGATTTAAGACGTCATGGTAGGGCTGCTGATCGTCAAAATCAATAGTGACGACCTCTAGAAAAACGCCGATGCCCGGAGCGTGTAGCCATTTAGTAGGTAGTAAAAACTTTTTAACAAAAAAATACAACCGACTTTTACACAAAAAATCAAAAAAGTGCAAAATAACTTTAATTTCGGAACTCGGTGTTTGTGGTTGCTTTTTCGTTTTTTGAACACCGACTTCCGAAATTAAAGTTATTTTGAACTTTTTTGATTTTTTGTGTAAAAGTCGGTTGTATTTTTTTGTTAAAAAGTTTTTTATTTTTCACTTTTTAGTGGTACTTACACCCCCTCCCCTCCCCCACCTAAACGAACCAATCACATTGGTGTAAAAAAAGCACTGCTCCTTTGCAGAGTACACTAAGAGGTCGTCAATGTAGACAATGTAGTATTTTTTTTTAGATTTTTCGAAAACCGCTTGGTTGATTTCGATAAAATTTTCATGGGACTATTTGGGAAGTATACCCTTTCCAACAAAAAAAGAGTTTTTCAAATCGGTTCACAAGCGACCGAGTTATGCGCGAACAAACAATTAAAAAAAAAAAAAAAAGCACAAACATCCGAATTGAGAACCTCCTCCTTTTTTAGAAGTCGGTTAAAAATGGCAATAAATAAGAAAAGGACTAATCTTTAGAGCACAACTTACCTGATACATTCAGTCGGGTACTTATCACAATCCACAGTGCAGTTGTATCTAAGCCACGAGAGCCAGCCCATGGGTGGAGTCAACCCAACCCCATTGTCCAACGCCAGGCTGGGCCACACCACCCCACAGAAGACCAACAGTGATGGCATGAACATCTATAAGATACAGAGTTTTAGAAGACATTCTGGTTGTAGTATATCAATCAACTAGGGCATCATAGCCAGTCTATAACAATCCGATTGGTCTCCTCTCTGTGGCGAAGAGTGAACCGTAGTCCGTCACGCTGGCCCAGTGCTGGTTGTGCATAATGAAAATGGAGGATACATGGGAACAAATAAAAATTTGAAAAGGGTACTGGAAAACTGTAAGGCGTACGAAGTAAAATTCTGCTGGGCAGCCGCTCTGGGCGAAGTGAAAGGGAATGTCAGACTCTTACTGACTAAAACCCATCTGTGATCCTTCTAGTGCCCTTTGCGTTCCAGGGCCGCGGTAATTGTTTCGAACAAATTCCGCAACCCTAGCAGGCGCTGGCCCTAGAGGGCCCAAAGGTTTCCCCTACAGCTTTGCAAAGTTCTTCGTATTTAGCCATCTCCAGTTAATCCGTCAAGAGCGAGCCCAAATCGTCATGTCAGCATTTCTTTGTTACGCCCGAAATCAGGCACTCAAAGCAGATTAAAGAAGAAGAAAAAATACCTTAATTTGACACAGAAATCAGAATTATAGAGGTAATTAAAAATAGCATGGCGTTTTATATGGCCTAAAACACTAGAATGTGAAATATTTGAGTCAAGCTCACGATAGTACAGCAATGTTAGAATTGATTGATTTATTTTCCCACAGTAAAAAATATTTACATAATATGTAGGTGTTTAAAAACGAGTATGCGATAATGTATTGTTTTTCTACACATAACCAACCTCAGAAAAATATTATCAAACATTTTATTTTAAATTGCCAACTATCCTTATAAGTTACATAGTTCAAAATATAACTTTTCAGACTTCTCCACTCCTCGAAAAGGTACACAGAGATGAACAGGTTACCTGTAAATCCCATAATCAGCATGAGCCTACCACCACTATCCAATGACCATATCCGGTACACATCTTGAATCCCGGCTTTAAGAATTTCCTGGAAGAAAAAGTACAATTTCCCCTTCATCTCTGTTTAAAATAACAACTCATAAAAGATTTATAATCTGATTGTTATTAGATACCATGACTAGAGGAAGCCCTGTTTCCTCTAAACATGGTGCAGGGCGGTTTGCGGGGGTAATACCATTCGCCCTAATAACTTCTAAAATACGTACCACTTTACATACTCACTTTTTTTTATAGTATTGGACTTTGAGGAGTTCTTTTACTACTACTAGCTTTTGGCCGCGACTTCGTATGCCATATCTCGTTTTTACCGTTCCCCTATAGCCTTATAGCCTCCCTCATGAATATTTAAAATATTTTTTTCAAATCCGTCTGGTATTTCCAGAAAATTATTGCGTCCAAACAAACAAACTCTGCAGCTTTATGTTTTGTTTTTATATATAATAGTATAGGTAGATAGGTTCGCGATTGACCCCAATCTCCCCTTATGCAAAAGGACAATGTCATCGACGATGGAACACGCTTGTCTAAAAGTAACTTGTTACTTAAAGACCCCAACGTTGTAACTACCAGGGAACACAGACTCGGGTAGGGAATTCCAATTACGTACTGTACTCGCAATAAAAGTATTCGTGGTATGCGTTTGTTTGTTTTCAGCTATGTCGACTTCTTTCTCATTTTTCTTCTGGAATAGTGCCGTTCGGAAGCACGCCATTACGGCGCAGTAATATTTCTTTTAAATAAATTAAGTTATTGTTTTTCCCTGCTTCCCCTATGCGTATTTTTTATGAACAACTGTGTCTCTGATAAGTGGCACGCTAAGGTTATCTAGCATAAACTGTTACGAACTGTATATTTAGTTACGATTTATCATCATAATAGTAAAATTCCTTTTATTTTAAAGCAATGACGTCTGTTGCACAATAATTGACGAGTACTTTTTATTTATCACCAATTTTGGCTAACAAATGCACAAAGTGCCGACACAAAGTTTTCATGTCCTTTTATTAAATAATTAGAACATTTATTTAGTAAAAACTGTGTATTTTCTCTCAGAAATGTTGATAGCATCACTCTGTGTATTCGTCAGCAGACTGCTGTCGCCAACTCAAGCCCTGGACAATGGGTTGGCGCTCACTCCACCCATGGGCTGGCTCTCTTGGCTTCGCTTTGGGTGCACCATCGATTGTGACGCTAAGCCTAAAGAATGTATAAGGTAAGTTAAGTTCTCAACCATCAATTAATATGTCGTATGTCTATTGTATATAATAATATCGTGAATCGCCGTGTCTGTGTATTGAATATTTTTGCAACTAAATAAAAGAGGAACGTTAGGAAAAAGACAGATACTTAGAATACAAAATGTAATTTTTGAAATTTTTGTCTGGCTGTGTATCGGTATATTTGTGGAGCTATTATGCAAAAACCACTGATCGGATTTGAAATCTAGGTACTTACTTAAAAATATTAACTGCTATCCCGAGTTTTATTTAGCGTTTATTTTTATTAAAATCGACCCTCAAAATCAAAAGATTCAAAGATATTCTTTATTTAATTTTATACATAGTTTTACGTAACTCTGAGAACTACTTAGTTTTTCTTTCGTCGCAATCAGTTCATTCTATAAAGAGCTACGAATTATAAACGGTTATGTATTGTAGCTGTCTATGTATTGTAATCTAGAAAGTATCGGTTCAGCACTCTTGAGCAGTTCTTGGGTAGAGTAGGGCACAAAAAGTGAAGTGAAATTTTCCGAAACTTGGTTAACCCAGAAAAAACGGGATATGCGCGTACGAATTGGCGGGCAAAAGCTAGTTTCATATACAAAAATAACAAACATACAGTTGGATTTGTTCTCCAGTTTCTAGGACGTACCGAAGACATGATGATTCCGTTGTGAGAAAGAAAAGGAGCTATACAAGACGAATAGCTTTTTCAGAACGGTTCCATGATAGCAGAAACAGGTCGCTGAGCTGGTCAAGCTTCAATGCTTTGGCCTTTTTCTAGATATCACTTTTGTTGATTCTGGCTTTTATGATTTGCAAAGGTTTAGGATGTGCGGCCAGCCCCGGGTGACAACCGCATAGGGGTGACACCTGGGCGTTGGTTGTCTGTTTTATGTCACGATCGGGTGTCACCCCTAAATGGCTGACGTAATGAAACCCATCGTTAGTGGAGTGCAAAAATTAAACAAAAGTATGCAAATGTTTTCGATCACCCCAGAAAAATGGGTTGCTACTTCCATCACTAGAACGAAAGTCGCAAATTGCGCAATTATTTCGGCGGAAGGACTCCGCTTGTGGGGTGTATCCCACCGGAGCACCGGTTGTATCCCATGCTAGCTACGCTACTGTGTCTACAGAAACCAATGATTTTTCAGTGAAAACTTAATAAAGAGGACAGCAGATCTGATGGTGAGTGAAGGATATCGGGATGCGGGGTACCAGTACATCACGATAGACGACTGCTGGCTGGAGAAGACCCGAGATTCTGAGGGTCGCCTTGTGGCTGACAGGAAGCGGTTCCCTAATGGCATGAAGGCGCTTTCTGACTATGTAAGTAAAAATATAAGTCATTTTCACACTACCTACTAACTCATATTCATTGTACGAAAGAGACACCGCGGCCCTGGAACGCAAAGGGTACAAGAAGGATCACGGGTGGGTTTTAGTCAGTAAGAGTCTGACACCCCCTTCCGCTCCGCCCAGAGCGGAAGAAGTCATATAATGATTTCCCATCCAAAAAAAAGGGGGGGAGGATACGGAAATAAGCCAAAGACCAACATATCTTTTGTAGTCTACATACTTACCTAATTCAAGGTTCGTTACTTATGCGTTGAGCAGAATAAAATGTCAATTGCTTTTTTTAGTATTTCAAAGTATTTACCGTAGTCTGCCTCTGCGCATTTTCACTGACATGTCAAGCAACAATATTTTTCAGATCCACAGTAAAGGCTTGCAGTTCGGAATGTACGAAGACTATGGCACCAAAACCTGCGAAGGGTACCCTGGCATCAAAGGGCATGAGCTATACGACGCTGATACTCTGGCCGGTTGGGGAACTGACTATCTTAAGCTGGATGGCTGTTTCGCTGACATTCATGGAATGGGTGTAGGTAATGCTCCCTTTTCGATAGAAGTCAAGAATATAGTGTTTTTTTTAATTAGTTTGATTGGAATGCGTTCGACCACAATCTTAATCTCCTGATGGTAAGCGATGATATGGTTGATAATGGACCACGCTGGCCTAAATGCACACGTAACTTATTCACTCTTGACGACACACGGGATATAGCTATCATGCATGAAACTCCGGCAGGGAATTCCACTCTATTTTATAAAACGTTTCAGATGTTTGTTTGTAATAAAATTTAGTTATTCCATAGTCAATGCAATTAGATATGATTTGAACGGCTCATGATTGATGGGCTTTGCAGTTTTTTCATTTGGAAATTCTCTCACTGTCATTTTATTAAAATCATATCAAGAGAAGTCCCAAACATTCAGAAATACCTAGTTTTGCATTTAAAAAAAACAAGGGCTTCGCAATTATCGTCGTCCCATGGCCTCACGACGGTAAAGGCAGCCGGTGATTACCTATACAATGTATATGAGTATTACCCTAGCTAGCTACGCTAATAGAAGTTATTCACGTATTCGCGAGTCCTTGTCATGCGTTAATTTGTTGCTATCCTGTCTTAAGGATATCCTGCATTCGGGCGGCTGCTGAACGCAACTGGCCGTCCCATCCTATATGGATGTAGCTGGCCCATGTTCCAAGAAGTCAATGGCCTCCACGTAAGTTAACTGTAATTTTAAAAGTGGTATTGGTAGGTACATGTAGTTATACAGGCAAGAGCTCATATAGGTTCCATATAACTTGGATGGATATTGAAAACTTGATTGTAAATCCAGTAGTGCGACGTTTTTAATCTTCAGATAACTGCAGAAAAAATGCAGTGCCAGCTTATGTACTGAAAATATGTTAAACTTAAAAAAAACAGAAATTAAAACTATATCAATATTAGCTTCTGGTATCTGTCGTGGGTCCGAACCCAGGTAGGCAGTTAACTTTGTACCTATACTTCATTTATTTCAACACCACTGCACCCACAGCGGTGAAGAAAACGTCATGAGGAGACAGCCTATGTCCTAGAACGATTTCGCAGAGATATGACATCTATGTAGTCACACTGGGCCCGCGTGGTGGATTACAACTCACTCGCAGAAACTTATATAGAAACTAGCGGCCCGGTACGTGCTTCGCTACGTATAAAGTGAAATAAAATAAACAAATCGGAACATCAAATTCATTTATTTAATCAAAAAAATATTTTATTTAAAATCGAAATCAATTGCTAGCTATTTACAACACACTTAATCCAAAACATTTGGATAAACAATATTTTTTGTTTTTCCATTTTGAGCATAAATAAACAAACGGCTGGGGGTACCGACTCTGGAACAGGCAACATATAACTGGCCATGTGAAAAACAATGTTCCTCCAAATTCACACCACAAACGTGAAGTGTTTGACCTTGGGCCTTGTTGATGGACATCGCAAATGATAAACGCACAGGATATTGTAAACGTTTGAACTCAAAAGGCATATCAGTTGGAATCATAGGTATACGCGGTATCAAAACAACTTCTCCTTTTGATTTACCAGTTAAGATCGTAGCTTCAATCAAATTTGGCAATAACTTTTTCACTGCCAATCTGGTTCCGTTACACAGTTTTGGTGGATTAATATTTCGTAACCTATATTTGCTCGTCTGGCTGGTGGCATTTTTCCCGTATGCACATATGTTTTCGCTTAAAAATCGAAAAAAAAAATTAGAACAAAAAAAAAACAAATTCCCAAGAAGCTGTCGCATATGATGCCATGTGAAATCATATACGGCAACTTAGAAAAGTACCTATACATAAATTCAGGACTCACCGTTTGTATGAATGCACTGCAAATGCAATTATGTGAAAAGAAAAAATTTATCGCTGATAATATGATTTAATCAAACCACGTCCAAAATGAATTGACGGCATGAATGACATAACAACGTGCTTGTCCTGTCAACAAAACTTCAAAAAAGTTTCTGTGAAAAAAGTTTCTATTGAATTCATTTATTACAAAAAATGTGACAAATGAGGAACCGCTCGACCGATTTTGTGCAAACTTCACATAAACCATCTACTAAATATGCCGACCAAATCCTAAGCATTTGGTTTGGATAGGTGAGCCCGTTCTTGAGTTATGGAATTACAACGAAAAGTGGCATTGATTTTTATATATATAGATATGGCTTTAAAAAATGGGTTACTGAGTAGGTACTACCTCAAAAATATACTGCAACGACATCTCTTATTTATTGTCCTATGTTTTTCTTACTAATCTTGAACAGTCCAATTACAGCGCGGTAGCTGAGAGTTGCAACATCTGGCGCAACTGGGTGGACATCAGGAACTCCTGGTCTTCCGTACGAAGCGTGATGAAGTGGATCGGCGACCACCAGGAACGACTCGCCCCATTCGCCGGCCCTGGACATTGGAACGACCCTGATATGGTAGGAATTGCGGTTTTAGCGGTGGCTTACCTACACTCTTAAAGAAAGTCAAATAAGGTTCTCGCGTTTGAATTGACCGGTAGTGTAGATGTTACTCGCTAGTGGCGCCAACTAGTGAGCAAAAAGATAACCTTCATAAAGTAGAAGGAAATGGATGAAGTGTCAAGCGGTTTTTGTATCATATGATGTGCGCGTGCGTTCGCCATATTTGGTCTAAACTGACACAAACAGTTGACCTTTCTCAACTCACCTAATTTTTAGACTGTCTGATTTGTGGAGTAAAGATTTTATAGTACCTATGTAGCAGACAGACGAGACGTTTCGTTCTGTTGCTATAACTTTATCGTAGGCATAAATGCGAGGCCAATAAAATAAACCCCATGCATTGTTAATTCAGAATATAATCAGCTTGACCCGGTTGCTTAGTTTGACTTAACTTGAAGAACGTGAAAACACCATGTTTTGTTCAGGCACCACCGACGCGCGTTTTACGTAATCGGAATGACCCGCAGTTGCGATATTATCGTAGACAATATACTTGTATTTATGCTATTTTCAGCTTTATCATCATCTGTCTTTTTTTTTTTAATTGCAGCCCTGCTAATGCGCATTCGCAAAAGGTCAGAAGGTGCCTGAAAAAAATGTGGTGTGCATAGGGCCTAATTATGTAAACAAGAATGAAAGTTAACTAACGCGTTAAGTTAGCAGTGCTATCACTATTAACTTAGCTGAGATTGCTTTCTTTACAGCTGGTAGTAGGTAACTCCGGTCTGACAGTAGACCAAGCTCAAGTGCAGATGGCAGTCTGGGCGATCCTGGCTGCTCCACTGATGATGAGCGTGGACCTGGCGGAGATCCAGCCGGAGTTCAAGCAGATACTGCTGAACCACGACGTCATCGCCGTGAACCAGGACAAGTTGGGCAAACAAGGATTGAGGGTTTGGAGAAGCAGGAGAATTAGTTGGGTAAGATATTGCATATTGAGAATCGCGATTGTTGCTCTGTTAACTTTCTTTTTATACTCCTTAAGTATTACTAAAGCCACCATTCATCCCTACTCTAGACAAAAATAGAGCACTGTTCTCAAAATTGTCGTGTATTCCCGTTCGTCCCTCTCGGGGGACCTTCAACAAAATTAGTGAGATGATCGGGAAAAAAATAAGGAATTCCCGTTCGTCACCCGAGGAGGACGAAGTCGGTGGGACGAAAGGGAATATACGACAATTGTAACAGATGTGTAAGTACCTATATTTGAATGAATAAATTCGATATAAATTCAATCCATCGCTACCGACTCGAATATCAATATCAATATTGTGTATTTAGTCAACTAGTTCTTACGGAAAAATTAGAGCTTACCGCTATGTCGTCTAGACTTTGATGGGACCCATCGGTAGTTATTTTCGCCGGTTCACCGGTCATCTCATATATATGCAATGTACTCTGTGGGTCATCTGTCAATGTTTCGCCTAATCCTGCTAAAAAAAAAGTATGTCAATCAACAGCATCAACACCAGGAGATCTGGCACCGAGAGCTGTCAGACGATGCGCGGGCGCTGGCATTTGTGAACGGGCTCAATCACCCCGTGACAGTCATGTATACCCACAAAGATATGAAGCTGCCCCAACTTGAATATGACATACAGGTATTCTATGCACTAGTGCAATACTTACAACATGATTCGAGTGTGAAAAAGAAACAGAACTCTACATGACTGATAGCACCATTCCATTTAATCAACAGAATCTCGATGTTCTCAAAACTTTCTAAATATTTCAGGATCTTTACAAGGAGGGAAATACCAAATCCTTAAAGCCGCACAAAAGATTAACACTTCGAATCAACGCTACAGGTCAGTGTAAACTAAATAATACGTAGGTATGCAGTCAATTAATTAATAGGTAAGTATAAAGTTTGTCAATAAAGCACATTTCTTTTTTCAGGTGTGAAGTTTTATAAATTCACTCCAAAGAAATAATTATGTAGATATACAGGTATTACGTAAAATAATAAAACGATTTATGAATTGTATAGTTTCATTGATCTCCTAGATAAGAACTTTTAAATATTCCTAAATCTTCATTGTACACCAAAACAAATTATCTACATAATAAAGTGATATTATAGTTCATGTACGTCATAATACGTAGGTACATGAACTTTCATTGATACATGACGATCACTTAGATATATAATAATAAAAACTGTATGGGCCCAGCATTCGCATGAGGCTCCGAGCTATAGCCCTTTGAGAATATTTATTTTAGTGTTAGCTATATCATTACGGAAAATCTAACATGAACTAAATGGCAGAGTCTAAAGTTTTAATAAAAGTACTACTAAAATACTAGTAGAGTAAATTAAACTTGCTTATCACAATAAATACGTATTCTAACAAACACTGTTTCTTTTGAAACGAAACGTTAAATCTTGCATAACTTTGTTCGTGGAGCGGAACGTCCACCAAACGTAAACAAAATATTCCCGAGTTAACTTGACGTTAATTTAAATAAATTCAGAAAACAAAGTACTGAAGATATGTGCGTGTTTTAACCTCGGTGTTACGATAATATGAGGATAATCGTCACCGCTGTGTTTTTGATAAAGAGATTCAATGCCAATCTATTATAACTTGTTACGTAGGCGAGGCAGGAAACACCAAAGGAAATGAATACAAGTTAGGAAGTCGATGACTAATACACAGTTCACTTTCAAAAATCATGGGTACGGCGTACAAAGAGCTTTTTAAGCTATACGATATAATACAGAATGGGACTGAAAGGTATGTAAAACTTCAATGATAAACTTTTTGCAAAGATACTCCTTGTAATTGGAGAGCGAGCACCTGCCGCAAAACCAGAATTTTTGAGTGATTATTATGTATCCCTTTGTGTTATCAAACACCTGCCTGTGACCACGAATAACTTTTTACTTTTTAATCATTGTTTAATTTAACAATTTGCATGAAATTTGTATTAATATATTTGCTACCCCCCACAGAAATAAAAATTGCACAACAATTTTAATTCTTATTGCAATTTCGTTCTTCCTCCTGGATGTTGCATAATAATACTCTTCCTGAAATTATGATCAGAGTGATTGGATTTTTATTATCTTTAAAAAAATTATAATCTAAAAAAAAAATATTACTTTAACAATATTGATGACTAGCAGCGCCTCTCGTTCTTCCGTTCCCGTGGGAATATGGTGACAAAATATACCGCCTATGTCACCCGGGAATAGTGTAGCTTCCCAACAGTGAAATAATTTTTCAAATTGGTTCAGTAGTTTTGGGGCCTAATTAATGCAAATAAACAAACAATCAAATCTTTCCTCTTTATAATATTAGCATAGAATATTGGACAAACATAAGTTATGTACGGGGCGGACGTGATCGACTGGACTGTAGGGTGGCCAGGGTAGGTTATCCTATTCTTCAAAAGTGGACTGTATGGTGACAACCCACCTAGGTATAAATGATCCAGACGCGTTGACGCTCCGTCTATGAGCTACGGGCCATGAGGATGCAACCCTTAGCTGAATACTTGCTATACTTGCTGTTATTGACACAGTATATAGGGGTAGGTATAGAGGGCTTACCAATAAAGTCACAATAAAACACTATTTAACTTGTTCACTATGCACTTAGCGATTTGAAGGGTGAAATTCGCGACTATATGATTCTACATTTAGGTATAAATCCAAATTATCTTGACAATGACTACAAATTCTATAAATTTTCAAGTTTACTATTGTACGGCGTAACTATACCGTATCGACACCCAAAAAATCACCGTGTGTGATGAAGTTTATTAACTTAAATTTTCACTATGTCTATCCTAGAATTTAGGCTATATCTAGGCTTAGGTCTATGTGAGTAGGGGTTGTCGTACCTTTATGGATAGCCCTCGGTAAGCTCCATACAGCGGAGACGAATTCACCCCTTCATCCCCCTCCATGTAGGGGTGGGATGCCAAAAACTATACAAAACTATTGTAGGCACGAAGCTATTACCTACTTGGGGTGAATTTACCGTAAAACTATGCTAGGAGGGCTATACAGCTATATGTATCTCTATAGATACGACAACCCTCTACAAAACTACATATGTTTCAACCCTGTCCCTCAAGGGGTTGCAACTCTATAAGCGTATACGTTTCAGGGGGATAAAAATAAACAGCTTTATTCAAACCTAAATTGCGGCTTTATGCCTGCATACACTATAAACATCTATATATCCCCTGAAAGGATTTTTCAAGGCGGTTCTATTTCAGACATTTAGAAGTCTAGAATCTAGACTTGTTTTTTCGGGAAAGGAAGAGGGTAGATGCAAAGTGTTTTATTTTGTGCATACCTTCACCAGGGTTATTTATCAAAAACTGTTGACCAATCACGTACCAGCACCCTCCTGCTCTGTGATTGGTCAGTGTCGCTTTTAGCTATGCGACTACCTTTGACCTAATATTTCAGGTCTCAATTACCAAGCCCTTTCTATTTACCTATGTATGTCTGTCTGTGTGTGTATATACCTCGATTACCTTATATACCACCGATATACCTTTATATACCTTTATATACCTTGATTACCTTCATATACCTTCGATTACCAGGGTTACCATGTGTTTACTGTTATGTGTAAGGGATAGGATACCCTACCTAACTATATTCTATCTATTTGGAAGAAATAAAGGCTCCAAGGGCTTATATACTGCCTCTTGAGAGCAAACAACTGTAACGAATGTGTTTTATTTCAATAACAAACTATGTATCAACTATAGCTACCTATAACTATCTATACTATGCAGCTTTATCTGTTACAGCATTCTATGTGCTAACTAACTACCTATAACTACCTATACTATGTAGTCGCGGTTTTATTTATTTGCAACATTCTATGTACTACTATAGCTACCTATAACTACCTATACTATGTAGCTAAGACGCATCGTCGCGAACATCTCTCCCGCCGTGCAGTGCAGCGATGACTCGGTGCGATGACGTCGCGGCGCTGCAGAAACCCGGTGAGCGACGCCTGTAGCCACGTCGCCCGCTGCGCGGCGCCGGTGCTCGATGCCGGTGCTCGACGCAGCTGTGCAGTCGCCGGTCTGCCGCTTCCCTGCTGTGGGTCGCCTGCAGTCGCAAGGCTGTTGCGTAGGCTCTCGAAAATGTGCGAGCTGTGGGCCGGATGGCCCGCTGTCTGTGCGAGCTGCGAGTGCGCGCAGCGTCGCTTGCTGCGGTGGCAAGCTGTGTAGGCAGCATTGCCTGCTGTATCGCCTGCTCAAAGCAAGGCGGTGGCGGGCCGAATATGCCCGCAATGGGGGCTGGCTGCGCCCGTGGGCAGCATCGCCCGCTATGTTGGCGAGCTGCGTGAGCAGCATCGCCTGCTACTGCTCGCTTGATGCGAGCCGAATGCGGACCGAATATGTCCGCGGTGGTGAGCTGCGCCAGTGGGCAGCATCACTCGCTATGTTGGCGAGCTGTGGGAGCCTCGCCGGCTACTGCTCGCTTGATGCGAGCCGAATGCGGACCGAATATGTCCGCGGTGAGGTGAGCTGCGCCTTGCGGGCAGCATCACTCGTCTATGGTTGGCGAGCTGTGTGAGCAGCATCGCCCGCTACTACTGCTCGCTTGATGCGAGCCGAATGCGGACCGAATATGTCCGCGGTGGGGTGAGCTGCGCCTTGCGGGCAGCGTCACCCATCTATCGGTTGGCGAGCTGTGAGAGCAGCATCGCCTGCTGTGTCGCCTGCACAAAGCAAGGCGGCGGCGGGCCGGATACGCCCGCAGTGGGGCGAGCTGCGCCTTGCGGGCAGCGTCGCCCAGCTATCGGTTGGCGAGCTGTGTGAGCAGCATCGCCTGCTACTGCTCGCTTGATGCGAGCCGAATGCGGACCGAATATGTCCGCGGTGGGGTGAGCTGCGCCTTGCGGGCAGCGTCACCCATCTATGGTTGGCGAGCTGTGAGAGCAGCATCGCCTGCTGTGTCGCCTGCACAAAGCAAGGCGGCGGCGGGCCGGATATGCCCGCAGTGGGGCGAGCTGCGCCTTGCGGGCAGCGTCGCCCAGCTATCGGTTGGCGAGCTGTGTGAGCAACATCGCCTGCTACTGCTCGCTTGATGCGAGCCGAATGCGGACCGAATATGTCCGCGGTGGGGTGAGCTGCGCCTTGCGGGCAGCGTCACCCATCTATGGTTGGCGAGCTGTGAGAGCAGCATCGCCTGCTGTGTCGCCTGCACAAAGCAAGGCGGCGGCGGGCCGGATATGCCCGCAGTGGGGCGAGCTGCGCCTTGCGGGCAGCGTCGCCCATCTATCGGTTGGCGAGCTGTGAGAGCAGCATCGCCGGCTATTGCCCGCTGAATGCGAGCCGGTTGCGGACTGAATATGTCCGCGGGGGGCGAGCTGTGAAGCATCACCCGTCTATTTGGCGAGCTGTGTGAGCAGCATCGCCGGCTATTGCCCGCTGAATGCGAGCCGGTTGCGGACCGAATATGTCCGCGGGGGGCGAGCTGTGAAGCGTCACCCATCTATTTGGCGAGCTGTGTGAGCAGCATCGCCGGCTATTGCCCGCTTGACGCGAGCCGAATGCGGACCGAACATGTCCGCAGGAGGTGAGCTGCGCCGGTGGGCAGCATCACACTCTCACTGTCCGCTGAAAGTAAGTTGGTAGCGGGCCGGATATGCCCGCACGGGGGGCGAGCTGCGCGTGTTGGCAGCGTCACCCATCTATCTGTTGGTTGGCGAGCTGTGGGAGCAGCACCGCCTGCTGTTGTCTTACTTTGGTAGTGGGACAAGTTTCTTCACTGGACGCTTTAAGGTGCCGCCGGATGTGCGCACCTCAGCTGTCCGGACCTCTCCATCAGCGCCCGGGAAAACTGCGATTATGCGGCCTCGCGGCCACGTGTTGCGAGGCAGCTGGCCGTCTGCGATGAGTACGGGATCACCCACCTGCAGATTAGGGCCACGGCTATGTGGCTCCCGCCGGTGTTGGAGCTCGGGTAGGTACTCACGTACCCAGCGGCGCCAGAACTGGTCGGCGAGTGCTTGTGAGCGCCGCCAGTGGCGCTTGCTGTTGATGTCGTGCTCTGTGAACACGCCAGGCGTCGGCAGCCGGGCTGAACCACCCAGGAGGAAGTGGTTCGGCGTGATGGACTCGTCATCGTCACTGTGAACTGAAACATGGGTTAGTGGTCGACTGTTGACCGTATATTCGGCCTCACACAACAGTGTGTGTAACACCTCTTCATGTGGGTGTTTTTCGTGAAGTATAGTCTGTAATGCTGTCTTCACACATCGGACCAGGCGCTCCCATGCGCCACCCATAAAAGGCGCTGACGGAGTGATGAAGCGCCATACTATGCCTCGGCGACTTGCCTCTTCTTTGAAGGCGTCTCGGAGCTCTTTGTCGGCACCGTGCATGTTGGTGCCGTTGTCTGAATGTATTTCTGTTGGACATCCTCTGCGTGCAGCGAAGCGGCGCAGTGCTAGTATCGCGGAGTCTGCGCTGAGGCTTGCGGCGATTTCCAGGTGTACCGCTCTGGTGGTCAGGCACGTAAATAGAGCCACGTACCTCTTCTGATGCTGGCGACCGACTGTAACGGATAGCGGACCGAAATAGTCGAGTCCAGTGAATGTGAACGGCCTCTGATGATGAGCTAGACGCGTTCTGGGGTGGTCGCCTGTAGCTGGTACTGGTGCGCACGCCTTCCTAATGCGACACGGTAAACAACGTGTCACTACCATCTTCGTTGTGGGTCTCATTCTGACGACCCAGTAATGCTGTCGGACTTCATTGATGGTCATCTCGGTTCCACTGTGTTGTAAGCTGCGGTGTGTCCAGTCTATGTAGAGCTGAGTTATACGATGGTCGCCATGTAATATGGGTGGGCGCTTGACGTCTTCTGTTATTTTGTCGATTCTATCTATACGACTTCTGAGGCGTATGACGTCATCCTTCAATTCTATTTGCAACGGTCGTAGGGCGCTGTCCTTATCTATTTCTTCGTTTTCACGTAAACTTGTCAACTCGCGGGAAAACATCTGTTGCTGTACAGCTTGCACGAGTAACCTCTCCGCTTGTTGGAGGTATTCGGCTTCTATTAATTGACTATATTTTGACGTAACTGGGGACGTCACTGATGCTGTAGGAGGGGGCACTGCCGTCTTTGTACGTTTCCTCCAATCCGGATCCGCTTCTATATTTTTCCTCGTTCTTTTATAGAACGTATTTTCTTTGGGCGGCCGACATTTGGCGACGAAGCGTAGTACTGTCGCCGTCGCTCTCAACAGTCGTTCCCATTTCGAAAATCTTGCTGGATCGGGTATGACTTCTGTGAGTCTTCTATCTATATTTTCTATAGCGACTAAGGTTCGCTCCTCACCCGTCTGTTCCTCTAGTGGAGGCTTCTCTATTGGCCATGTTGTCGACTCTTCATACAGGAAGCTGGGGCCACAAAACCACTCGTGTCTCGAATCAAAGTTGTGTGGTACATCACGAGTGGCTGCGTCTGCTATATTTTTCTTAGTGGGCACCCATCGCCAGTCTTCGACTCTACTATGCTCTTCTATGGCAGCTATGCGGTGCGCGACGAACGGTTTGTAAACTCGAGCTCCTCTTCTGATCCAGGTCAGCACGGTTTTGCTGTCTGACCAGTACGTCACGGAGGCCGGCTTGACTCCGTGTTCTCGGATGACAGCTGCAGCGACGCGGGTCCCCATCACCGCGGCCTGCAGCTCGAGTCGGGGTATCGATTGGAGCTTGAGTGGCGCCACCTTTGCCTTGGCCATGACGAGGCTCACGTGAGTCTTGCCATCTTCTGTAGAGATACGCCAGTACACCGCTGCGGCGTACGAAGTTTCGCTCGCGTCCGTGAAAACGTGGACTTGCGTTTCTATGGCGTCGCTATATCCTGGGTAACATCTTGGTACTGTGACTTGTGCAAGATTCTGTAGATGTTGAACCCAACTTCTCCATGCTGTGGCCAAGTCTGTGTCGAACGGCTGGTCCCAGTCGACTCCTATTCTCCATGCTTCTTGGAGTATTTGTTTGGCGCGAATCGTTACGGGTGAGGCTAGGCCGAGTGGGTCGTATAGCGACATCACTATTTTCAGCGCCTCTCTCTTTGTGGGCACTTCCTTCTGTAATACGCCACTCGGTAATCGGGCTAGGCTCAGATTGAAACCCAGCGTATCTGCTCTTGGTCTCCATATTAGGCCAAGAATTTTTTCTGTATGGTCGCCGATGTCGACGACTTCTGTTTCTATAAGCGACGGTTCTATATTTTGTATGACGTCGATGTCATTCGATACCCATTTCTTAATTTCGAAACGAGCCTGTTGGTGTATCTTCTTCACCGCTGTTGCTATGTGTGTCGCTTCTTCAACTGTTCTATAGCTATCCAGATAATCGTCCATATAATGGTTCTTCACTATTGCTTCTACTGCTTCTGGATGCTGTTCTATGTGCCGGTTCGCGTTCCAATTCTTCGCGAATATGGCCGTGCACGGTGAGCTTGCCGCGCCGAATATGATTGACGTCATTCGATACTCGTCGGGGGCTCCTTCTCTTCTATTGCCTCTCCACAAATATCGGAGGGCGTCTCTATCTTCAGGTCGTACTTTGACCTGCATGAACATTTCGGTAATGTCACCTGAAATGGCTATCGGATGTCTACGAAACCTCATCATGACGCCGGGCAGCGACTGTAACAGGTCCGGTCCTGTAAGCAGGAAGTCGTTCAGCGACATTCCATTCGATTTAGCTGCGGCGTCGTGTACTATTCGAAACTTCTCCGGCTTCATGGGATTGAAGACGTCGAAATGAGGCAGATACCAGGTTCTTCCTGGCGTGGTCTGTTTGGGCGCTTTTTCTGCGTACCCTTTCGAAAGGAGCGAGTCCATCTGTTCTATATATTTATTTCGAAGACTCGGATCTTTGTCGAGCTTCTTTTCTATAGAGATCAGCCGCTTGTGTGCTGTCCCATAACTATCGGGCATTTCAAAGTTGTTATTTTTCCATAACATAGCTGTTTCTATATGCCCATCTGTCAACTGTTTGGTATGTCTCTTCAAGATGTCTTCAGCCTGCTTCTCTGGATCAGAATCTGGACGCCGAGGATTAACTATTAGGGACTCGAGTGCGAAAAATTCACGAAGTTGCTCGTTCAGTCTGTCGTCTCTATTTTCTCTATCTTCTCTGCATGCGCTGACGTAATGCACCTGCTGACCAAGTATTCTAGTGTGCGCGCCATGTAGCGTCCATCCAAGCGTTGTAAGTGACGCTATTGGCTGGTGCCTGGGGCCTCTTCTGACTTCACTGGCAAGGAGAAGGTGCCAGTTGTCTTGGCCAATCAAAATCTTGGGCGCGCCAACATCATAGACTAGCTGCTCTTTCAAGTCGATGAGATGTTTGCAATGTGTGACATCTTCTTCACGGACTGTCTGTGACGCGAGATTAAGCTTCGGTATGGTGCGCGCTCTGAATGGCACCCTATTTCTATGCTGACTCGCGAGTGTCACTGTGACTCTTTTCGAACAAGGAGTGTCGATCATGGTGTCACCGATCGCACCAATCTTCAGTGGGTCGATCTTGCCCTCGGCTCCGACTTGGTCGGCGATGTCTTCATCGATCAACGATACGGTCGATCCATCGTCGAGTAGGGCGAACGTAGATGCCTCTCCCGCCGGTCCAATGACCCGGACCGGGATGATCTTTAAATAGGCGTGATTCGACGATGATCTTGAGCTGGCGACTGTCTCCTTGGGCTCCTTTTTGACTTCGGTCTGTCTGGGCTTTTCGGCTGCCACCGCAGCAGGCTTCTTGTCGTAATGAAGTAGCCGACTGTGCGTGGCTGTACACCCCTTGACGTCACACTTCTTCGCGTTGCATTTATGCCGCTCTCTTCTTGGCTTCAGGCAACGGAAGCACAGGTTTAGATTCTTCGCAATTTCCCATCTCTTGTTACTATTGCTATTCTTGAACTTCGAGCAATCGCGTTCTATATGGCCATCCTTCTCACACAGTCGGCACTTGCTTGCTGACTTCTCTGTTGTTGTGTGAGTCCTCTGCTGCGGTGTGCGTCGGTTGGATGAGCCCTCTGTCTTGATGTTTTCAGCAGGAGCGAAAGCGCTGCAGTATCGAGCTTGTTCGGTAATGAATTCGCTAAACAGCGACAAGTCTGGCAAGGACTGGTACTTTTCTGTATATATACGGTACCACTGTACACGTATCGAGTTCGGTAGCTTCTCTGTCAAGGTTCGCATGAGCTCGGCGTTGATCAGGTAATGATCCTTCTTCAATGCTCGCAGCGTTACTATAGCGCACCTCACTTGGCTTGCGAATGAGCAAATATCCTTTGGATTTTCACTGCATCGTGTCAGTCCTCGCAATCTATCTGTTTCGGCCTGTGCTATCGAATCTGGTCGGCCGAATTGCAGCTCGAGTTCCCTCATGATGTCATCTGGTCTTGCATGGCCGATGAGTTCTGAACTAACTGTTTCTAAAGCGCGTCCATGCAGGCTTCTTCTAAGTCTTGCTGTATTCTCGACATCGTTGAAATATTTTCGAGTTGTTTCATAAATGGCTCGAAATGACAACCATTCTGTATGCGCACCACTGAAGTTCGGTAAAGTCATAATGACTTTCGACGCCGAGGAGGAATTCTGTGACTGCTGTTCTGTTTTCTTGTCAACTAAAGATGCTATAGCAGCCGTAAGGTCCGTAACGAATGGACGTAAATTATCCTCGCTCCTATCGTCTTCTATTTTCTTCATAGGTGGTGGCTCTATCTGTTTAGCACTATCTGGATCTATGTGCGTTCGACGAGAGTCCACTATTGGTTCGAAGTCCACAGGGGGGGGCGGTTGCTGTCGACTATCACGGATGTCCCCCTCGGCGGCGTTGGTCTCTCTCTGATCAGGAACAGGTTCAGGCGCCTCTTCCAGCCAGGAACGCACGTACTCTTCATTTGAGTTTCTATCGTCCAAATATTCTTCGTCCGACTCTTGTTCGGCTCTCTGAAGTGCTAACTGGGCAAGCTCCAACTTAATCTTCAATAAGTCTTCGCGAGCTTTCTGTAATTTTCTATATGACCGCGGTGACCTGTCAATGGTCGACGGCGGACGTCTATGTTCTATACGGGCGTCACCCCGGGTAGTCATTGGCAAGACTCGGCTATCTCTTCTATTTGACGGCTTCATTGTACTATCTGAAGTCGTCTCAAAGCGGGTTCCCTTCCTTGAGGTCGATGGCATCTGTTTCTGTACTGTTGTCGGCAATGGTGCAGGTACTCGTTCTATTGCTGAAGCTTCTATCTGTTCTATTCGTTCAGCGGCAGCAGGCGGAGACACGTCTTCACTGCGCTGCTGCATTGATCGCGCCGTCCCAGACGATGAAGGCGAACGCGGCGGCACCTGATGATGGATAGCAGGAACCCTCTCGGCTGGTTCCTGTATCGGAACTGTCCACGCCTCGGATGATTTGCCATGCGACCTCGTGATCGGCATTGTTGAAGTCTTCAATGAATCTTCAAAACTATTCGGTAGTCCACTGGTAAGCCTCAGGTGAAACTTCAATCCAAGTTTCCAAAAAAAAAATTTTTCAAAAAATTTTCAAAATTCTTCAAAGTCCCCAATCTTCAAAAAATATTCTAAGTTCGGATTGACTGAAACTTTTCTAAGTCCCAGACTGTTCAAAATCTTCTATGTGTGAAGTCGATCGAAATTCTCTAAGTCCAAAATTCTTCAAAAATATTCTATGTCCCGCTTGATCAAAACTTTTCTAAGTGTCAGGTTGTTGAAAATTTTCCAAGTTCAAAAATCTTCAAAAAATTTTCCAAGTCCCGGATTGTTGAAAATTTTCTAAGTTCAAAATTCTTCAAAAAATTTTCCAAGTTCAAAATCTTCAAAAATATTCTAAGTGTCGGAACCCCTTAAAATTTTCAAAGTGTGAAGTCGTTCGAAATTTTCTAAGTTCAGCTTGATTAAATTTCTTCTATGTTATTCCTTCACTATCAATCTGCCTAGGGGTAGTTTTCTTGAAGGGATGATTTCTTCAAGGTCCGACTTCTATTTAGCTTCTAGGGACACCCTTCGTGTCTTGAAATGTTGAAGGGTAGTTTTTTCTTCAAGGGGGTGCGACTTCACAATAGGGGTTGCGCCTTCAGGGTAGCTGCGTGGTTCTATAAATCCAGCTTCCAAATAGCTAGATCAGGCTATCTTCAAAATATCCGGCTCCGATGGACCAGAAAATGTACGGGGCGGACGTGATCGACTGGACTGTAGGGTGGCCAGGGTAGGTTATCCTATTCTTCAAAAGTGGACTGTATGGTGACAACCCACCTAGGTATAAATGATCCAGACGCGTTGACGCTCCGTCTATGAGCTACGGGCCATGAGGATGCAACCCTTAGCTGAATACTTGCTATACTTGCTGTTATTGACACAGTATATAGGGGTAGGTATAGAGGGCTTACCAATAAAGTCACAATAAAACACTATTTAACTTGTTCACTATGCACTTAGCGATTTGAAGGGTGAAATTCGCGACTATATGATTCTACATTTAGGTATAAATCCAAATTATCTTGACAATGACTACAAATTCTATAAATTTTCAAGTTTACTATTGTACGGCGTAACTATACCGTATCGACACCCAAAAAATCACCGTGTGTGATGAAGTTTATTAACTTAAATTTTCACTATGTCTATCCTAGAATTTAGGCTATATCTAGGCTTAGGTCTATGTGAGTAGGGGTTGTCGTACCTTTATGGATAGCCCTCGGTAAGCTCCATACAGCGGAGACGAATTCACCCCTTCATCCCCCTCCATGTAGGGGTGGGATGCCAAAAACTATACAAAACTATTGTAGGCACGAAGCTATTACCTACTTGGGGTGAATTTACCGTAAAACTATGCTAGGAGGGCTATACAGCTATATGTATCTCTATAGATACGACAACCCTCTACAAAACTACATATGTTTCAACCCTGTCCCTCAAGGGGTTGCAACTCTATAAGCGTATACGTTTCAGGGGGATAAAAATAAACAGCTTTATTCAAACCTAAATTGCGGCTTTATGCCTGCATACACTATAAACATCTATATATCCCCTGAAAGGATTTTTCAAGGCGGTTCTATTTCAGACATTTAGAAGTCTAGAATCTAGACTTGTTTTTTCGGGAAAGGAAGAGGGTAGATGCAAAGTGTTTTATTTTGTGCATACCTTCACCAGGGTTATTTATCAAAAACTGTTGACCAATCACGTACCAGCACCCTCCTGCTCTGTGATTGGTCAGTGTCGCTTTTAGCTATGCGACTACCTTTGACCTAATATTTCAGGTCTCAATTACCAAGCCCTTTCTATTTACCTATGTATGTCTGTCTGTGTGTGTATATACCTCGATTACCTTATATACCACCGATATACCTTTATATACCTTTATATACCTTGATTACCTTCATATACCTTCGATTACCAGGGTTACCATGTGTTTACTGTTATGTGTAAGGGATAGGATACCCTACCTAACTATATTCTATCTATTTGGAAGAAATAAAGGCTCCAAGGGCTTATATACTGCCTCTTGAGAGCAAACAACTGTAACGAATGTGTTTTATTTCAATAACAAACTATGTATCAACTATAGCTACCTATAACTATCTATACTATGCAGCTTTATCTGTTACAGCATTCTATGTGCTAACTAACTACCTATAACTACCTATACTATGTAGTCGCGGTTTTATTTATTTGCAACATTCTATGTACTACTATAGCTACCTATAACTACCTATACTATGTAGCTAAGACGCATCGTCGCGAACAAGTTAGATGAATGTGGACCACAGACTCCCAACTACCACTATTTTTTTTTTTCACTGGATGAACATTCCTAAAGCTTTATATAAGTCTGTACTTTTGTGTGCATAAAGATGTCCTTACACCAGTCTAGCAATCTAGCCATTAATCCATTTTTAATATGATTAATATTTAGTTCCACCATTTGTGAATATTTTTAGTTCTATGGAAAGTTTCTTAAAAGAAACCTCAATAGAGATCAATCAGATTATACCATGCAAGGGTATTGGAGTCCTGCACCTGGCTGTGGGTATAGAACCCGAGGAGAAGTCCAAGAAATGCACGGAGCTGCTTCTGAAGAATGGGGGAGATCCTAATTTATGGTAAGAGAATAAAATTGCTGTATATATAAATAAATTTATAGTTTTCTTTGTATCACTAACAAACAACTTTTCAAATACTTTTATTTTAAGAGTTAATTAAAGTTAAACTCATCTCACACATTGGCTGACTTAATCTCCATTCGGACTATCCAGATCCTATTATTAGATTTTTCAATGAAGCTGGTTTTTCAACACTTTAAAAAAACTATAGGTGATATTATTTTATTTATGGTTTCTTGAAAATGGTTTTGAATAACATAGAAACTATAATAATATTGAGATTTTGTTTCTGCAAGCTTGCCACAAATAATCTTTTTATCTGCTTTCTGTAACTACTTACCAATTTCATTTACCCTCTCACTCTCTCATTTCAGCAATGACGATGGAGTAACTCCTGTCCACATAGCTGCCATTTGGGGCCGTGTGGAAAACCTGAAGCTCCTGATAGGCTGTGGAGGGGATCCCTCTCAGCGGGACTTGGATGGACACTCCGCTTTTGACTATGCTACCAGAGAGGAGCAGTGGGAAGTGTTTGATTATTTACATAATGTTGTAGATGTAACTGATGATGGTCCCACTAATAAGTGTGCTTATACATTGAGTTTAGGTAAGCATTTTTGTATTATGCAGGGTTTTTGGTAGTACTCACACATTTAAAAGCTAAATATATTTCCAATGATTATAATCCGAAAGTTAAGTTTGAACTTAAAATATGAAGTTGTTTAGATTTTCGATATAACTTTATCATATCCTGAAATATAAATAGGTAGATATCTATTTTAGATTGAATAAAATGTGTTACACAACTCACGTTAATATTACAATTAATTATCTATTTACAGAGAGAGTATTATTGACAACAGACCAAATAGTGGCTGAATATGGACCTATTATCGACGAAAACCCGCAAGAAAACGCTCCCTCTGACCGGAAATCAGAACTAATCAACGAGTGGTGCGAAAAAAACACTTTAACTATAAACAAACTATATCCCACTATAATAGGCGACACATATCTTATTGACAATGAATCAGCTCCATGGAAAAGTACCTGTTTAGATTTTACAGATAACATAACCCTCGATCTCACTAAAGATAGGATATCCAGTGACACACACACTAGCTTTAAATCCTGCATCTCAAACAAGTTAGCAGACGTACAAATAAGTGGTATACAGTCTTTAGAGTTTACCTCAGACGAGACCAGACAGTCAAGTGAACCTTCAAATGTATTGAACCGGCGGATCAGCATATATGAGAACTTTTCGCTACCCGGCTCACCAAGTAACATTACTCATAAGAACTACAATACAAAGAGTAGTTTGAAGAAACAAAGGAGTAAACATGCCAAATGCAATACTAATAAAACTAGTTTCATCTCAAGTGATTGTTCACAAGAGCTGGACAGAGTTTTGGCCGTGGTTCAGAATAAGACGAATGAGTGGTTGTGTACGACGAAGGGCGGCGAGGCTGGGAATACCAGGAGATCATCAGCCAGTAGTGGTGTGAGCAGTAACATCTCGGGCGGGAGTATTGTGATAGCGAATTTACATGAGGAGTATAAATATGAGGATAAGGAGGAAGATGTGGTGTTGATTGAAAAGAGGATGCTTGTTTCGCCGGTTGTGTAAGTAGTTCTCTGTTTTAAACTCGTAAAAAGTAGACCAGCAAAAATTAAATTTAAAATTGTTCTATGGGACAACTTGACACTTGTGAGCCATTAAGTAGTGTGAGACATTTTCAGTACAGTAGTAAAACTTTGTATTACTATTGATAATTTCCTGAATCACAAACGATTTTTTCAAAAAGTTTTATCTAAAACTAAGGGTTGCATAACAGAAATTATTATTAGCTTTTGAAATTGGCGTGACAATTCAATCTATTAAAACCGAGAGTATGTGGTAGGTATTTCAATAACAAAAGCAGGGGACTACCCGAAACTGACAAAAAAAAATTATTTATTTATTTATTTATTTATTATTATAACCAACTTGCCTTTACAGTTCAATACCACACAAACAAGTTACAGGTCTGTACAAAAATAAAAAGTTAGAAGAAAAAAAAAAACTGAAACACTGAAAAACTGAATTGAGGAGTTGGGGACTTTTAGTCTAAATATTCAACCAGAGGCAAATCATATCAGTTGCCTGATGTGACGTCACTCATGTTCTCATTACCTAAGTAATTCCCATTATCAGCACTAATTGGCAGTTAATTGTTCTCTCCGAGTTATCGGTTAAAATATATAAATTTATTTTCGCAATTGTACCTTTACAGAATAATAACGAAACTGTCCCACTGAAATACAGTTTATAACTGTATGAGGAACAGGGGGACTCGGTTTGTAATAAACGTAAATAACTATTGATTTTTGCCGAATTATCACACAGGTACGCACAGTTCTTGGGTTATTGTGGACAGTTATTGGGGACTTTCCGGAAAAGTGTTGTATTTATTTAATTAGGTTTACTAAACCAAGTCAGCCAAACATTGCAGACTTAGCAATACAGTCAAATTATCACCCTTTAAAATAGTATTATAATGTACCCCTACTGGATTTACAGCCTTCCTGTAGATGACGACACGGAACTATTCACCCCTGACCAAACAATATTGTCTGTGGCCTCTTCACTACCTGCCTCAGTACAGTACGATGACAACACCCTAAGAGCTGAACTGCTGCGACTAGGGTTCACTCCTGGACCTATACAGGACACCACGAGAAATCTGTACCTGAAGAAATTGCAAGCTTTAAAGAAAAGACCCAGAGATGATGTGGATGTTCTGAGTAATAATCTACAAGGACTTGCTATTAATAAGCAAAACCAAAAGAAATGTGAGTATTTTTTTTACTAACACATATTTTTCCACCTAATATTATTATTTTTCTTTTTATGTGCTCACAGTAAAACAAATCGGCAAGGTGGAATAATAGTTATTTGTTATACAAGAGTGCAAAGTTGCTTTTTAACCGCGTGCTCAATTTTGATGACCGAGCAAGCGAAGGATTCTAGAATTAGAATCCTGAGCGTTAGCGACGGAATCAAAAGAGCACAAGGTGAAAAATCTTTGCACTCGAGTGCAACACGTAACTTTTCATCCCACCTCAGCGAGGAAATGACTAAATGCAAAAAAAAAAACTCGTTTGCGCATTATTAACAGTTTGACGCCTACTCAATTCTGTAGGCGTCAAATAAACGTCCTCGTCGATTGAATCAGTCATTTTAGGTTTTACACTGGTTTTCAAGTTTATTTTTAACTTGGTTTGTTTTAACAACAAATAATGATCAACGTGAAAAGAAAAACGCGCGAAGCAATTTTTTTTTTAATTTCCTAATCAAATTCCGAACAATAGAGCATCATAGAGGTAGAAGTAAAAAGGTTTAATAATGTTTCGAATTCACAAACTTCGTGCACACGATGTTCTAAATTCAATTTACTTTATCCACTAGAAGATAAACACGGCTTTTACGCTTAGATATCGAAGAGAAAAAATAGTCTTTCCGAGATGGGGGGATGAAAATATTATTTTAATATCACAGTACAGTCTATGTATGCAGATGTAACTCATTAACTCCTTTTTAATTCGAATAAAAAATAAACACTGACAGACGTCTATCATGTCAATGAATTTATTAAGACAACTTTATTTTGGATACATTTATTTTTAGTATCTTATTTATTTTTACAATGGTTATAAAGCTAAATTTACCAAGTAAAGAAGGTTTTAAATTCGTCCTAAACAAAGGTTCTAAGTACTTCAGTTTTTGCGTCGTGTTAACTTTGGTTTTGTCTTTTATTTTTAGTGCAATATACTTGCATTTGCATATTAAACTCAAACACATGCTTGCTCATTAGCTCAACTGCACTAGACGACCTTTAGATGCCCCTTTTGACACAATAATCCCGAAATAACAATGAGAGCCTTCCATTAAAAATATCTTATTACGATTCCAAACGCCCATCTTATCCTGGATAGCTAGCATTAGGCAAAGTCTAGCTGACTAATCTTTCACCCGCGTAGTTCCCGTTCCCGTGGGAATATGGGGATAAAATATAGCCTATGTCACCCGGGGATAGAGATAACTTCCCAACAGTGAAAGATTTTTTCAAATCGGCCCAGTAGTTTTTGAGTTTTTTCGTTACATACAAAAATACAACTTATACTCTTTATAATATTAGTAAGTAGAGATGACTGCCCAATTCCCACCTCCATCTCTACTCGCCCCACTACGCCGTATTTGAGATCGGCTTTCAATTAACAAAATATGGCGAATGCTGATATCATTCTAATCAGTTATATCGTCGCAGCTGCTACTTGACCTCAGTGACCCACCTACTGGGAAACACTGCTATCTCAAAGTCAGTAAGGTCATACGTGCGGGCTTTTCGAAATAACTAGGTATTTGTAACCAGCTAGTTTATTATTATGTTTACAGTTTGCTTATTTTTTTAGTCATACAATGTTAGTACAAAAACTGGTCATTCATAATAACATTGTAACTTCTAAACGTCCTTAGAACACAGAAATCTTTGTCTTACTTGAAAGTTTTTCACAGAACTCAATGACATATTAGTCTTTATTTTTCGTCCTATGATAAAGTCGGAGATGTTTAACTAAAACCTTTAATTTTCAGCATACAGTATAGAAATAGAAAAATCCCTAAGGAATAAGGACTGGGTAAACGATCTCACAATTTATATGGACTTGGAGAGCAAGGCTCGGGCAAACTTTAGTGACAACTCTAAGAAATGGCGCGAAGGAACCGCTAAGACTTCCTTCACATATTTGTTATTAGACCCCCGACTGACTGACAATCTGCCTGTGAAGGCGGGAAAACAGGATAAACATGTGTCGTGGGTTACTTTTGTAAACTCGATATTTTATGTTGGAAAAGGTACCTAAATATTTTTGTTACATTTTACTTGCTAGGTGAATGGCGATTTGTGAGGCCTATATCCGAACTGTCGACTTATATAGGTATGTTGTTAAGTAATTAGTATCTTATTTGGTTAAGAGATCATGATTGATTTCCCCACAATCTTGACAGACGCTGTCGTAATTCCTGCCCTAAACTAGATTACTCGTGTAAAATAGTATTAGCGGATTAAAAGAACTTATCCGCAAACTAACCGTTCGAGAGATTGTTTTATTTATTCAGATCATTTACACCAAAAATAGTTGTCACCATTGTCACTCACAATTTTTCCAAAAAGTACTATAGTATCCTACTATTCTCCATGACTGCTGTCTTACGGCCGAAACCAATAACCGATCTATCAGATACTGGAGATAGAAAAACAAATGAAACAACAGAAAAACTATGTAGGTTTTCTGTTGTTTCACTTGTTTTTCTATCTCCAGTATGTGATAGATTGGTTATTGGGTTCGGCCGTTAATGTATAGCACGCCATCTTTTCATGGAGCAGTGGTGGCCAACTGGTAACGGCCCTGTTGTAGGTCGCGGGTTCAAACCCAGCCAGGCGCATTACTTTGTGTAATTAATTTCATCACCACTGCCTCAAAACGGCGAAGGAAAACATCGTGAGGAAACCGGCATGTCCTAGAACCAAAAATTCGAAGACATGCGACATTCACCAACCTGCACTGGGCCCGCGTGGTGGATTACGGCCCATTCCCTCTCCTAGAGAGGAGGCCTCTGTCCCAGCAGTGGGAACGTTAAAAGGCTGATTATTATGCCATCTTTTTCAGGCAAGCGCTCCCGACCGTACTCACATTTATACCAAGCACTTACATTATGGAAGAAAGATTTCAAAACATCCAAAGACAAGAAGGTACAGCACATCCTAGACATCTGGTCCGACAAAGTAGGTGTGGTGTGTCTTCATATATTCCAGAACGTTATACCAGCCGAGGCTTATACGTACGAAGCATCCATGATAGATGCTTTAGGGCTAACAGCCTTGAAGAATCTTAAAGTTGGGAACTACTACGGCGTGGTTGCCTCCTGGCCGCTGAAGGAACGGCGCATGCTTGGTCAGTACCTCCTATTCAAAGCGATGCTCATCTTCCTGAGCGAAGGAGAACGACAGCTGAGACCTGACGATCTAGACTGAAGTAGGACTAGCTCCTACTATATTTTTACATTGGTTGTGAAATTCTTGCGTTAAATTAAATTAACTTAAACGATATTTATTTTTGAAATTATCAAAATTGATGATGTGTTGTATATTTAAGTGTATATTAAGCTTTAATGTTTTGTATTTTAGTAATTAATTTTACCACATTTGAGTATTACTGTTCAAACTGGAGGCCAAAGAATTTTACAAATTTAGGTTGGAGCTAACAGTAGTTGTTATGCGGAACTCATTATTTCCTTGACGAATTTATTTAAAACTGAGGTACCTATAAACAAAGTATCCTTAAAATACTGGGTGATGATGACCTTTATTTAGATATGGAGAAATTTATTGTTCACGAGATATCTAAGCTTTAATATTTAATGTAACCAAATAAAACGTACCTATTTATTATACGCGACGTAATAATAAATAACAATAAGTCTGCATACCTGTTGGCTCCACCTTAACACAACGAAACAATTGTAATCATGTAGTTTGCTATAACTCAACAAGTTGGCACTGACGTTTTTATGGTTTCACATAAATTATATTATACAGACATTTCGCATAATTTGAGATTTACATTAGTAATCAGTATTTTGAATAATTTATTCGATATAATAAGTAACTTTAACTTATTTATAACTTGTGCATATATTTTAAGTTACCATACTGCACTATCATTTTATCTCGCACCATTTAAATTTTTGTTTAAGATGCTTTTATATTGCCTAGTAGTACCTGTATAAATAAGCAAAATAAGTACGTATTTTATTGTTCTGCACTCTGTTCCTAGTCATTAATACAGTAAAATGTTAAGCATAATGTATTAATCATGACAATAAGCTCTTAGAACATTTTTTTACTAACCTTTTAAACAAGAAATAAAACACATTTTTTTAAGAAATAATTTATCTTTATTATTCCTTTTTTCAACGTCTCGAATTCTTTTCTAAGTTAAATCAAACTTGGCTTTAGTTACATCAAAAAAAAAATACACAAATGTTCATTTATTTATTGATACATTATAAATACAATGATCAAGTTTTATACCAAGTCGCGACTGGTACAAGTTCAATGAAAGCGTAATTAAGGTCCGTGGTCGAACGGGGTTAGAAACAAAAGATCGATCAGTCTATGCGTCGACAAACCGAGCGCTGGGCGCATGAGATCACGTGAGCTCCTGCCTGTGTCTGCTCTCCTGGTAGTGCTAGCTACACGCGCGAACTGAGCGCAATACGCGGCGCGGTTCGACGCACGTCTCATCACACGAATCAACTAATAAAATGCTAACGTACGAGTACGTACGCAGCCTGACGTACCATTGCGGTGCATCGCATGCCCGCTCAATTTACTACACGATCGTATCTCGGCTAAATCAATCCTATCTGTCAAACCGCGAGATAGATACCGCATACTGCAGCAAAGCCCTAACTGAATACTCGAGCGGTGACAGTGAGTGCAAGAACCTCCTCACACAACATAACGCCCTGGTAGATACCACTCAGATAGGTACTCCAAATAAGCGTTAATCACAGCTGATTATCACGATCTTTTTATGATTGATTGCTTTTAAAGTGCTTGTAAGCAGGTACATTTCAGAACACCTAATGCTCGTTTACAGTTTTTTTTTGTATAGCTTTCACATTCTCTCATTATTGAATCATCGTCCAATTAAGTTACAATTTTTTTTCGTGACTACATACAATTTATCGCAAAATAACAATGTTCATATCTATAAATCATCATAGTTGAAGTTGTAAAAAGATTTTTTCCTACAAATGGTCAATATCAAGCCGCATTAAATGGTTGATTATGATTTTCAGCAATTTGTATTGTCTACTCATTTTCCCACATACCATTCAGATTAGTTTGAATTGTTATGTTATGGCTCGTGACGCTTTTTTAACTCTAGTCGCTTTCCAAACTACCATTTGTCATTACAAACACAACTTTGAAACAATCGACACAACTAGCACGTATACATTGCCATTGAATCATAATCAACAAAATAATATACCTGTACATTCGTTTTTGCATTAAAATTATAAATAGTTAAGTAGCTATCTGCTTCTTTAATATTACAAGAGATTGAAAGTCACTGGTTATCCAAAATTCCTTGTCACAGACTTGATTCACTTACACCATATAAACTTAGGTATTTAGGCCCCGCATTTTCTACAAAATATTGTTTTTTTTTGTTAATTTAATATGAAACAGGTACGCGCGTACATTGACTAAAATGTCATGAAAATAATACCATATCACTACAAATATTTTATGTAATTCTCTAAAATGTGTTTATAAATGTTTTCTCTACGGAGTTGAAATGCAACCGACATCGTCTCCGTCGCGGAGACCAGCGCACGCAAGGTGCTCAGTTACAAATTAAACAACAAACATCTCCTCACTTAATATTAAATACAAAATAGATGCATCAACACAATAAGATTCCCCACGTTAACCAATTGGAAGACTACTTGACGAAACAATAGATTACATTCCCGTTGAGACAATCTAATAGGAAGTCAATGGTATTTTAAATGCATGGAAATAATGGTCCTCGTCGAACACAGAACACAGGAGAATGCCGCTCTTACCTAAGTGCAGTACAGAAACCATAATCCCTTGTATTGAGAGATAATCGGACTATGAGAGTTTTATAGTTATGATTAAAAGCCTGACATACATACACGCACAGCGATGTTCAAACACTCGACGAATCTATAGGATGCTCTCTACGTAATATAATAATAAGTCATTGTTTACTATATCGAGACAGGGTACGATTTGTGCACGCTACGACTCATATTGTAATGATCACATTGACGCCTTTTAAACTTACACTATATTACTTAAAACTTAACTAATATTATACTTTAAACTAGATACGCTCGCTTTCGTTTTGTGGAATGCAGATATCATCATAAATAAAGATCTTACTAGGCTGTATTCGCAATGATATAACTTTAGACACGGGGCTTCAAACATCAGTACAATGCCCAGAGGGAGAATCGGAAAATTCGATGTTTATATTACATAACCCTTATGGAACACTAACAATCGTAGGGTACTTTACACATAACACTAATATGTACAGAACTAGTTTGTGCTTCCACTAGTAACATATAAAACAAGGTAGAGTGTGGCGCGCAGGTCCGCGCGCGCCGCACAACGTTCACTACATCCATCGAGGAGTCTTCACAACACAACACTCGCAACTATAAAAGGTAACTATCGGTCCGGACACATTCTAGAACATTCAAAGCGCACATCACATACACATTTTGTGGGTTACGCGAGATCACAGTGTTTAAATTATGGCTACTGGCATATAGATAAAGTTTTCGATCGGAGTGCGATCGTCACGGAGTCACAGTCTGTCCGCGCGCGCTCGCTCGCGGGTCGCGGAGGGCGCGTGCGCGGGTCTGTCGGCGCGTGCGCATACCGGAGGGCGCGTGCGCGGACCGCGGGGCGCGCGGACTCGGGTCAGGCGCGGACGCTCCACGCGGGTCACGGTCAGCTCACTACACGTCATGGCGTCTCTCTCATTTGGGCGGCGTCGGGAACGAGTTGACTACGGCCTGCGTGCTGGCCAGCACGGCCGCCGCTGCAAAACACAATCTTCCATTACCGTCTCAACGACATTGTGCCTCGACTATCGTCTCTCTACGATAGCTACGGTCGGGCGGGGCTGTCCCGCTCGTCCGCCGTGTGCTATCGCGCCCCTGCAACCAAGCACATCACATTATTAGCGCCAGACGGTCGCTAGGCCGAGGGGTGTAGAGTCGACGTAATCGAAATTCTGCTCAAGCAAACACACAAACTCAAAGAGGATTATAGTAAGAACGAAATGTAAGCAGTCAAGAGATTCATGGTGTTAAACATTGGCATGCTCTAAGGAATAGTAAAAAAATGAGAGATCACATACATATAATTTTCATATTCAACCCTCTCACTCAGGTTGTAGGCTTGAAGCCTCGTTATACGAATTCTCATTCCCTTACTGCTGACTGCATTTGAAAAATACGCCGGCTCCTCTGGCGCCGACATAAGAGTCGGCGCTACTCACCGGGGTAGGGTGGCGGGTAGAGCAGGTAGACCAGCCCCACGTACGTGTAAATGTGGCGCTCGGCGGCGGCGAGTTTGGCGACGACGCCGGTTCCTGGGGCTGCGATATAATAGTCGGCGCTACTCACCGGGGTAGGGCGGCGGGTAGAGCGGGTAGCCCAGCCCCACGTGCGTGTGATGGTGCGTGTGCACGTGGCGCTGCGGCGGCGGCGAGCGCGGGGAGCGCGGCGACGGCGCCGGCTCCTTGGGCGCATCCGCGCGCGGCTTGTTCGCGGGGGACTTGGCGTGCTCCTAGACACAATAGATTCACACTTATCAAACTCCGTGTCATCTGCTCATGCTAAAATATTATCGTTTTAGTTCTAACACCACGTAAGGGCGATAACACACGATGCGTTGACGGTGCGGTCCCGCTGCGTCATCCTACATACAAATCACTGTACTATGTCCAACAATATCTTGCGATGGCGTGTGGCACTGCACTGCGAGTGCGCACGACGGTAAGTACACCAATTATAAAATTATATTTTAATGGATATCTATGTAACATTATGCAACAGTTTTGTCACTCTCCTGTATAGTTGCTTTCTTATACTTACGTGGTGTTAGAACTTACATAAGAGACGATATGTGAATTAATAATGTAGTTCTTTAGGTCCAAGATAAATATTGTAAACAATAACGGACTTAAAATTGAGCCTTCCAGCACTTATGATGGAACAGTTTTCCATCCGGAGGTCTTGGTGGGATTATTCAATTCAAGGGACATCCACATGATTAAGCCCCAAGTATTTGAAGGTAAACCTATTGTCCGAGCACAAAGCTGGTGCTGAGAAATTCAAGATACCCGTGCAACCCTTTACTATTTGTCGTCATGACTGCTATGCCATGCCCTAAGTTACAACAACATTTTTAAGAGTCTTTCTTCCAGAATTTCTCAGAGTGGACCTGAGATCTGAGTGTCGTCTAAGATATTGCTTGCTATGATCTAACTACATTCATGTAACTAACCTGCAACTCGTGTATCTTGTGCGGAGCGCCGCCATAGGCGAAGTTTGGGCCGTGTCCGCCGCCCGGGCCGCCCACCCCGGGCATGAGGTCCAGCTTGCCCGCGCCGCCCGGGCGGGACAGGTCCTCGGGCGCGTGGTACCGCGGCACGGTCCAGCCGCCCCCGAAGCCGCTCACCAGCATGGGGCTCAGGGGCGCGCGGTACACCGGGTCGAAGGGCAGGGCTCCGTAGTGTGGCGGCTGCATGTATGGGGGCAAGTAGTACTGCGATGTAGGGGGTGGCGGAGGCCCTTGCGTCTCTGTTGTCGGCTTCTGGCCTTCTTGTTTTACCTGAAAGAGGCAAGACGGGTTAATACGAGCCACTTGTCACTAACAGGTCCCTCCTGGGGCTTGTAATTCTTCGCGTGATCTATAAGCAGGCTTAACAAGACCCCGTCGGGAGCTCGCTGGTAAATTACCGAGAGACAGCGGTATCGTAAGCCTTGGTGTACCAAATATTTCCGCAGAAATATTTACCACGATTTTTAAATCGCCCGTCGCTCAGGTGCTTAATATTAATATTACACGACAGTTCGAGGCTACCGTGCAATCAAACTACGAAGTTAAGTAACGGTTGCGGAGGTCAAGTTTCGAATCGGTAACCATTTAAGCGACAGCGGCGCATGCAAGTTGCATCTAAAATTCTAAATGTCACGCTATGCGCCGCTGCCACGATAAAAGCGACCTTTCAGTTAAAGTTCCATCGTCGTCACGCAAAGTCTAAAAGAGGTGGTATCTGGTATTGGTATCTAACCTTAGGGTATCGGTTTCTGCCATAGAGTGGGTAGTGCTGGTCGGGCGGCTGTGGCTCCGTCTAAAATTAGGTTAGGTTAGCAGGCAGCCGGAGCCAACGAGGTTGGGGAGAGGCTGGCCTGGCGATGTTACACATTATGTCACAGTATGAGGTACTAGGATGCCATAAAACTAAGATGTAACATAAAGAAAGGCGCGGGCACCTATTTATCAAAACAATGGTCATTGTACTTTTTTAATCATTATTTTTCCCTTATTGTTTCCGGCAACCTGGTACTCAAAATTCATAGTAAATAGTTACCTTGACCTCCTCTTTGGGCTTATCTTCCTTGTCTTTGGAGGGCTGTTTGTGCGCAGGCTGCGGCGGCGGCCTGGAGCCCGGGCCCCCCGGAGGCCCACTGGCCCCCGGCGGCATCCCTGGGGGCTTTGATTCGCCGCCTCCCTCTTTTCTTCTCTGGTCTAAACTCATATAATATCTGAAAAAACGAGTAGTAAGAGCTTTTAATGATACAAGTTAAACTGCAACCAAAAATCTCTTTTTGTGTTGTCCCACTGCTGGGCAAAGCTAACTTTCTCTGTTGTCCTCTCCGGCCAATTCGTCAGAAACGTGTTGAAATCGTCACGCCAGCTTACACAGTGTGGATTTCCCACACTTTAAGCTAGCGTTTATGGCAGATTTATGCGAGTCTATTTTTTTTTAAATTTTTATACTCTATAAGATCGCTGCAACGCTATCGGTGTTGCTTGGGCGTTTTTTGTAGTGATTAGCTAATTGCTTTGTTATATTTTGTGCGGTAGTAATCAACACCGACGCAGTCTGCCGCCCGGTCGAATCGGTTAACGCTTGTACGAATCTACACCTTATGCGTGATGAACGCCGGAGCAAGAGAATCATAATGAAGAATTAATCAATACAATTACTATGGAAGCCGAAAAGAAAACTAACATAGTTGTTTGGGATGGACGGTAATCAGACGTCGAAAGATTATATTACGAAAAGAGGAAGAAAAGATAATGAATGGAGTGAAGTTAAGAACAGCTAAAGCAGGTTTACGTGTCGTTTCCAAGGAACTTAACAACAATCTAAACTAATTGCAAAATAATTTAACGAACAAAGAACAATGAATATAACAAAAATAAAACATAAACCCGTACAACATCATTGTCGAACTTAATGATGCAGTGCTGAGAAGTTGGTGAACTCCGCGCATTTTAAAGGCTTAGGATGGAGATTCGAGCGGTCTTTTGAAGTTGGTTTATCTGATGGTATCACTAAAAATATCGACTTGGACATCTCTGCGAATGAGCTACTTTAATGTTTATCGAGTAATGTATTAGTTGTAATGTCGTAAATGTAAAACGAGGAAGGGACAGAGGCAAAGTTGACATCTTAAGTAGTCGCAAAGCGACAAAGCCCTTTAACTAAATAAAAAAATAAAATAAAAAAATCTTAAGTAGTCATCTATGAAACGAATGTACTGGTGGAACGTTTACGTTTTTCCTGTTACGTATTTACGTAATGTAATAATTTTCTATATTTTGATACAGCTTTATAATTCATTTTTATCGTTAAATCGTGCCCGAAAATTGGCGACACAGACTTAGTTTTCATGAATTTACTAATTTCAAAAATACTGTATTGGTAACTCAAAAATACTTTCGTCATGATCGAATATTTCTTTGATATATTAATAACGCTTACAATAACTTTGATGTCACATAATGTTAATCTCTCAGCCTTGGAATAACTTGGTGTGGGAGCACAATACTGTAGATACCTATGGGATTTCTTAAGGAAAGATATTTCACGATTAACGGATTATTTAATGCCGTCACTATATTAGCCAGAAGGGGCTCGAAACGACGTGGCCCCTGATCACCACTTCTTTCTAATATCGCAACCATTCATATTTGTAAAGCAATACCTAGGTCCGTTTCTGTATCACAGCACGCCGATGACAAAGTTCTTTATTAACTTCCCAACACGACACCAAACCGTAACGACTGCCAAAGATCTACTAATGACAGCCGGGACTAACGTGCTTTCCGAGGCACGGAGAAGTCTCGGTATGTCCACCCGCATAACCATATCCATCCGCAGACTGACCTTAGCAAGCGTTGCTTAACCATGAAGATCGACCCGTGCGGATATAATTATTCATTATCACCAAATAAAAATATAATTTGTAGTTTTAACAGAGGCTACAGAAAACTTTCAGTTAAGTTGTCGATTTGGTGTGATAGATTGGAGTTTGTTGAAGTTCTCTTAGTAAAGTGCTAGCAGGATCATGTTGCGGTGTGCACCCAAAATATACCCAAATCCTTCTTGGATTTATATATCACAAATTAAAGATGACAACCAAGCAATGAGAGTAGTGCGTAGTTTTATCAAAACTACACACACTCACGAAATTGAGAAAAAGTTATAGTTATAACTTAAAAATGTTATATCGGTTGTAAGCATAACTCTTTGGACCAAAAATCTCTGGATGGCAAATCATCAAATGAATTCTTCCACTCTGGTTGGAGCGGAAGGGAGTGTTAAACTCTTACTGACAAAAACCCATCTGTGTCCCTCCTAATGCCCTTTGCGTTCCAGGGCCGCATTGAGCCTTTCGAACACATTCTGAAAACTTAGCAGGCAACAACCGTTATACCTATGTACGTCGATGATTTTTGGCTAGCAAAATTCTGGCCGAAAGCGAAAGCCTTGCAGGCAAATACTGGAGGAATAGATTTGCTCTCCGAACCTTCCACATTGTGTAATAATTCTTCGTATGGGCAAAACAAAAGAATCCCCTCGAAGAATCATCATCCCAACATTATTTAAAAGTTAATTATAGTAATAAGTTAGAAATATTTTCCCTGAATACATGCGTCAGTAGTTTGATAGCAACAAGATAATAAAACAAGACGTTAGTTTTATGACCAAACCAAAACAACATTACAATTGTGTTAGCTTAGGTAACTAACTCATTTATTAATTACATAAATTCGGAATATTCGAATTATTTAAATATTTACAGACGGGTCCAAAGAGGGTTACGGTACGGGAGCCGCCTTTTATTAGACCGATGCGACATTTAATGAAATTCCAAATTAATGTCAGCGTGTTTATAACGGAATCTGAACTGATTGCGATCGTAGAAACTCTGTCGCATGTTGAATCAATCCATCAAAACAAGATTGCCATTCTTCAGACAGCTTCTGGAAGCTCGATGTACCTCGACATTTCTAGAAACACCTAACCTATACTGAAAATTATTTTGTATATACTCGTACAATGTTCTGAAAACATTTAAACCTTTAATGGGTTCCACCAGATATTGGAATTAACGCCAACGAAATTGTTGATAAACTAGTCAAGCAGGCCATATGTGATGGTATTCCTATTAAATTTTCTCCTTTCTTTACTAACTTTTTACCTAACTAGCAGCGCCCCGCGGTTTCACCCGCGTAGTTCCCGTTCCCGTATGAATACGGGGATAAAATATAGAGCTTATTCAGTACAATGAAACACAGAAAAAAATCTTTCCGCTTTATAATATTAGTGCAGATATCAAACAGAATTATTTTGCTCTGGAAGGAGTACTTTGATAAAAGATCACATGTAAAAGGAATCTGGTACAAAACGATCCAACCGCATTCCTTGAACTCACCGGTATACTCGTAGATAATAATCTGCTGTTGAATAGATGCGATACTGTTATCGCGCTAAGACTTCGTTCCGGACATATTCATAAGTTCCTATACCTGGCAAAATCAACAACAGCTAAACGCGAATTTTGTAATTTCGTTGATGATGTTTACCACAGTCATATTAACCGAGTGTGTCCGCAACGAGGAATTAAAAAATAGGTTAGATTGTAGTTTTAGAGACGTAGGTTACTGTTCTAGCTGGGCCACTTTCTGATGCAGCTAGGGAACTTTACAAAATAGCTATGCTAAGATTAGGTATAGGTATGGTACGATTTTGTTAAGCAAACCACCTAATCGAAGATGCGACAAAGCCCTTTCATTTTGAATAAAAAATAAAATATCTTACTTTCTGACGATTTAAGAGTTGTTGAGATCACATAATGCTAAGCATTTATTAAGTTATTTACATTAAAAAAGCAAAAAAAAAAGACACAAACCTCCTCAACTCCTCTTCTCTTGCATGCGGTGGCCTTTGAAAAGCATAGGGTCCCATCTGCGCCTTCATTTCGATGCTTTCCTTCAGTATCTGGTGGTTATCATTGGGCCGGGCAGGGTTCTCCTTGCCGTCCGGAGGCCGCTGCTGCTTGCTCTTGTCCAGAGGGCTGGGGGTCGTCTTGGAGCGGTCACTGTCCTTGCTCTTGTCCTCTAAGGGAGGGCCCGTAGGAGGTCCTCCTGGCTCCACGTTGTAAGGGAAATTTGGAACGTAGTTGTAGGGGTAAAAGTGCTGCGGTAACACTTTTTGAGGTCCGTTATCTGGTTTGCCGTCCTGGAAAAGATGGAATATAGTTGTTTTTTTAGCAAGGTCGAGATAACTTGGGCAGGAGAACCATATTTGACTACCAAAACAATCATGTGAAATCGCGTTGGTAGTAAATAGGAACATAAAATTCTGATTCTACTGAATTAAATTTTTAATACTTCTAAACATTACTAGCTGTATGAAATTCATGTAGTTTTTTACTATATTTTTGAGCGCTTGTAAAACATGATGACTCAGACCAGACTAGACCTGCTAACCTAACCTAACTTAAAATAGGGAGGATGTTGAGGTCAAGGTCACAATTTCGTTAACCATGAACAGTCAGTGCAAAATCCTATGTCACGCCACCCTTCATCAAGTATTGACTCTGCTATACGAGTGTTTGGTGAGCCCTAAGTGCTTACTTTCATGTCGCCTTTGGGGTCTCCTTTGGAGAGGTCCTCCTTGCCTTTGTCGGACGACTGAGGAGGCACGGGAGGGGGGTGTGAAGGCGGCATGTAAGATGGCTGGCCGTAGAACTGAAAGAACAAAAATAACCAAACGTTTTTTAACACTACTTTGTTATGGGAGAGTGATTCACTAAAGCTTAAGGGATTTGCGTTATTTAAAAACTGCTATTCATCATCTACTTAGTCGTTTTCCAACTAGGTATATTTGAGTGTGTCTCACCAGTTGCAGCTGGATAGCAGTATTTTATGCACATGAAGCGTCTATATACCAATCCGAATTCCACAACCGTTGGTGGTGGGTAACAAGATACTTGCGAAGAATAGTTGTTAGAAATTTGGACTTTAGACTGCGATGCGATTGCCAAATATCCACTTCGAATTCCAGCCAAGACCTCGTGTTTAACGAGCATACAGAGCCTGTTTTTGCAATTTGTCTGCTCAAACGCTTCTTTAATCCAACAGATCTTGTGATGAAGAAGCATACTTACGCGCGCTAAGACCAACGCCTTACCGAGACATGTACTTAGTCTTTCTTACGCCCGTATATTCGTACCTGATGATAAACCGGGAAGGGCCTATGCGCGGGGTCATCCGGCGGCGCGTCGGGCGGTGCGGCGTCGTCCGATATGTCGGAGTAGGCCGGCGACCGGACGCCCGGCGTCGGAGACCGACGCGCTCGCCGCTTGCCTGGGGACTCTTCTGCGGGAGATTCTGTTGACTTGCGCTCGTCCGCCATTAGTGCTGACCGAGGCTTTACCTGCAAAACAAGATTTTATGATAGGTTCGCGTTTGACTACTGTCTCAACTGATGGTAAGTGAAGATGTCTTTGACGATGAAATAAACTTGACAAGTAAGCTAATCACTCTCCTCTTAAATAGCCCTAAGTTACAGTTATCAAAAATGTATTACTTACTATATATTTATATCAGAAACGCAGACTAAGGCAAGGATTTTTGATGAAATTGTTATCGAAACGACTTAAAAGGCTTTATTTACGAACGCTCAGATTGCATATAGCATTTCTTGTTTTCCCATTCTTCGTCATATTATTCTGTCAGAAAAAGGGTTTTTTTTTGGAAGCAATGTTGGCTTTTATTGATAAAAAAGCTAGTTGATACGTAGTGTTTTGAAGTTTACCTTAAACTGTGTAGGTTGTAGCGTGGGCAGTGCGTCAGGCGGTGTGGCGGGCGGGGGCGGCGGCGTCTGAGGCCGGTCCGCCGGCGCGGGCGGCTCGGACGCCGTGATGAACTCCTCGGCGAACCGGGGCTGCTCCAGGCGAGGAGACTCCGCCTCCACGTCGGGTTTCTCCGGAGACTTCTCCGGGGACTTGTCGACCTTCGCTTCAGGGGATTTTACCGGCGTTGGAGACTTGACAGGCGTGGCAGGCGTCGCCGGCGCCGAAGGCGGCCGAGCGGGAGACGCAGGCTCTGTCGCCGGCTCCTCTTGCTCAGAACTAGACCCATCCTTATCATCGTCGTCAGGCGAACCGTGCGCATGTGACCGGTGGTACTTCAGTCCGTTCGCGTGTTTGTACTTCTTGGAACAGTTCGGCTCTGGACACTCCAGGAGGACGGGATCGGGGGGAGGGGAAGACGGTGTGGGGGGCGGACGTTTAGCCTTCGGCGTCGGAGGTCGCTCCTCCGCGTCCGAAGTCCGTTTTCTTTTCGAGTCAGGTCTGGGTGGCGTGAAGGGTGTCGGAGAAGGCAGTGCTCTTCTTCCCTTAGCGCCACCATTCCGTAGCTTGCTATGTACCGAGGACCGCGTCTCGGTGAAGTTTGTCATGTCGGTCGGAGCAGCGCCGCGGCCGCGCTTTGCCCCTCGACCCTTGGGCGTCCGCGCATCCAACTCCTCCGTAGGGGAATCGCAAAACCTATGGAAATATAATATGAATGAAACATAAATGAAATTTAACCTTACGATGATTGAATCGACAAACTCGTGGAAACCTATGAATATCAATGGCTTCATTATTTACGAAAAGATAGTCCTGCTGTTTCTCTATTCAGGAATTTCTGGTCACGATTTTGCGACTCATTTTAGTCATACGTGAGTGAGCTCGTCCATTACAGTTTTTGTAACGGATTGAAGCACTTCTCGCAGCTCGGCAGCTCGCTACGCGTTATTCCCGGCGCATTAGTATTCCCCAGTCGTGTACATTAGAGTTTGAGCGCACATTCGCATAAATACTAACCGCGGTGGCGCCCAGTCGTGTCGCGTGCAGTCCAGTAAGGTTCCTACGTAAGTCTTCCCTCGCCACGTCACATTCACTACTAGTACACCTGTAACAATATCACGGAACGATAAATATATGTATGGCTTCTTGTATACGTGTTCTGTCGATCGTGTAACGGGATTAGTTTTAAACTGTGTAAGAAGATACGGCTTTAACGAAATTGGTGCAGTGAAGTTATCGGCGGCGACGGCAGCCTCGGATCCAATTTGTCACGCGGGAGCACTCATTTGCATATTGGGGATGCAGGAGACGCGCGGACGTGACTCCGCCGCGCCCAGCCGCGCCCGCAGGCAGCGCCGGCCGCGCCCCGCACAGCTTTACCTCGCCCGCTTATCGTGCTAGCGTGCCAACTTATGCAAATTTAATTAATCAATTTCACCCCTCTATTCGCGACACTTTTTCGCTTCTAAAGGACATTACGCTATCACAATTTTACTTTACAAACCAAAGGCTCATTGTGAATTTATAATGTCACCTACCGCGGTATAGGACCTTATTGTAATTCAGAGCGATTTAATCTTCTCTTTGTCCTCAAAATGTTTTTCGTAAACAAGAGTAACAAATTGAGATAAAAGTGAGAGCCCCGGACAATCCCTTTTTAATCCCTGGCGAGCTTTAACGTTGACTCAATTTTATGTAGCGGTCTCGTTGAATTGTAAATAAGTAGATATAAAACTTTTAAAACAACAGAGTAAGATGAGATTTTTTGTTTGCATGCAGACATCTGTTCACAAATTCACATGTTGTATTTAGTTTTATATCGTAAAATAGGTTCCACAACAGCGGTGCGCCATATATCTCGGGTGCCAACAACAATTTCAAAGAGCGCAGTATCCGCACAGTGCGCGTCTCATAAGTTATGATCTCACATACTACTAACATTGTTTGCAGCATATTAATACATTTTTATAGCTTGGCCGAGTTGCTGCACGAATTTATGATATACCCTGAAGAAGTTAACATTACTCTACTGAAGGAGACACATGATAAACAGACACAACTACTAACGACGATAGTAAACAACTACCACACTACGTCCGTTGTTCGCTTTCAATACATTTGGGTGAGGACTTACGTATACACGCAAGCGCCATTTTGAGTATTTGCTTTGTGGCAAATATTTTAATTCGTGAAACGTACAGTCCCATTGTTACTAAATTACTGTGAAATCTGATTTATCGTCAGTGATACTCTGGTGGACTGTTTCGTGGCAAATATGCAACTACGACCACTTAAAGCTATTGCGGCTGACCTAAAGTGGCCATTTTTGTTTAATAAGTTTTACGTGGTGAGATCAGTGATCACATAATTAGTTGCACATTTGGTCGTGCCAATTACTACCACTGTCCTGTCAGTGCGTGTATTTTGATGGCCAAAATAGTTTATAGCCTCAATAAAAATAAAGAACTTTACAGAGGGATATTGAGTTTAAAGAAAGATTTATCAGCTAAATAGCTTCAACAAATATCAAAAATAAACATAAACAATGGTATAAATACAGATTCACGCTTTTTGAATTCGAGCTTTATAATAATAAGACACGCTCCATTAACTTTCAGAAACATTATCCCAAATAAATTGATAGCGAGCTTCAAAAATAAAGTTGGTTCGTGGAAAAACAAAATGTAAATGTGTAACGAGATTGATAAGTGACCCGTATAATATGGGTACAAGTCCTCCAGAGCTCGCACTATATTATTTATTGTTCCACAAAACAATGAACACATAAAGCATTTCTCTATAAGCCATTAGCATAAAATGGTGGAGTTATTGTAACAAGGAGTCGCGCTCAGTGAGGCGGTGACTAATGAGACAATGGACGCGATCATTAGTTTATTATTGAACAACCGCTATGCTAACACTTTGTCTACGGTTATTTATGTTTAAAATCTCGTGTTTGCTTTCTATTGTGAGCGCGTAAATCATTTATAACGTTCACACGCTACGTGTTCGATAAATTCTTGTGTATAAAAAAGCCGCAACGTGTTGTGTGAATATAAAAACGCGAGCCATAAAGAAATAACAAATACGGAAACCATCGTACGAGGCCGACTAATAAAACGAAATACCAGGTTGTCAGAAATATTTAAAAAGTAGCTCGGAGCAGATGGTGCGCAACTTCCTAAAGGAAATCGTTGGGCGCGCTCCACACTTTTATTATTTAGGGGTGAAATCCCCTTGTAAATTGTTAATACGGCCGGCCGGTCACGGAAAAGTTAAATTAGAGATGTCGGTCCACTGTTTGCCTGCGTGTAATCGCTTCGATTTGTTGGAACGTCACTAATGGCTCGACCGCGTGCCTGTGCCTGCTTACTTGTTACAGTTTGTTTACGACAGGGGGCGTTCGTACATCAATATTTGTGTCATACATACGAGAAAGTAAAGTTTTTGAACACGCCATGATTATGTCAGCCTGATCCGTTCACATTAGATTTACCTAATCCGATGTTGAATGTGTCCGGATTGCTTCGGATATTGCTATAATTCGTTCACTCTAATCCGTTTTTTTAATAATTATGTACTTAATTAAAAAAAATTCACTTAGTGAAAATCAATATAAAACGAACGAAAGGATTCTGGCCGCAAACACCCTTAGCAAAATTAGATTTAATAACGGCGACACTGACACCTAAATGTAACACCAAAGCAATATTATTAGGATTCTTTAAAAAGTTTAATAGTAGTTTAGTGTGCGTTTTATGAAAATTGAGTATTATTAGGCATTTTTTAGTTTTAATGAAACTTTTTCCATCGGCTTACATAAACATCTTATTACCAAACATTCACTGACAAAATTAAAAAAAAAAACTAAAGTAAATACGCCAACTATTTTATAGAGGTCGGTGCCAATTTTTTAACTTAAACTTATATGTATTTCTCCCTTTTCAGTTATTACTTAAATTGCAGTTTTAAAGGCATTTTTTTTTATTAAGTACTTTTTTGTTTCTTCTTTTTTAATTTCAGTTGTAATTAATAATAAGTACTTATCCCTCCATCATTATCTACTAGGATACGTGTGATAGTGACGAACCATATTTATGTTGCCATCTAGCGATAACACGATTACTTTTTAAATTGAAAAGCCATTATTTGAAATTTTCACCAACTTTATTTAGCTAAAGCCTATTAATAACCAATCATTATGCATTTGTTTTATATATGTTTGAACAAAATGCATACTGATTTGTTGTAGAGTAACTCTGTTAAACCAACGACTTTCCTATTGACTGATACACACCTAACTCTCTATTTCAAAACTACTGAACCGATTTTGATAGAACTTGCACTGTTCCCTAAGTTGTACTATACCTTGTACCTACAGCTAAATATATATTTTTTGCAATTCGACTTACAGTTTTTGAGATATGCGCGGGCAAACATTTATGTACATACACTTATGAATTTTAGCACACATGTTTAGAAGCTGGTTTAGACAAACATGTACAAAAACTGTATTCTGACAACATTACACAATAAGGGTCGAATTGTTAACCTGATTTTATTGAATTCGGTTTAAAATAGTGTCAGTTTACATTTTAACCACAGATTAGCGGGCTATCGTTTGATTAAGTCGCTGATCATTTTACCAGGAAAGCAGCGTACGGAATAGGTTCATTTAGGTGGTGCTAATTACACCTCGGCCGCGGTAATCAACGGCCTAATAGTTGTCGTGCCCTCGCCCCCACTCTGGCCCTGCCGCCGCCGCGCCGCCGCTCACCCGCCGCTTGCCAAGCCCGCTTTGTTCCCGACACCCCTCCAACTTCGTCGCTAACAAATCTCTGCCTACGTCAATATTTGTATAAGTCGCACTCCACAAAGTTAATCTCAAACTTGGAGATTAAACTCTATGCCTTGTGATTTAAGCACGCAATATTTAATATCGCGTGCCTTGTAGGCATGTAAAACAAAAAATCCAAATTAAATTGTTTTGTTTTTTTTTTTTGTTGACTAAATCGATTGAGTTAATAACACTAAATATTAGAGTGGGCGTCGGGCACGAGGGCAAAGTGGCAGCGAGCGTCGCGTTGGTCCGAGCACTCGCACGCTGCACTAATCAGACTCGCCCATTGTTTCCCACACCGAGACAAACAAAGTTCCGACGATTTCATTTACATCCATTCAATGGCGCCGAGTTGCTGGTAAAGTAAACTTTTCTCTCTTAAAATGGTAGGTCGTCCAACAACCGCATTTGGAATGATGAAACCCGTTTAACATGTTCACACAAAAAGTTGTGGATTATTATGTGTCAGACACAAAATGCTCCTTAATAAGCTTCATAAAAGAGACATAAACCGAAACTCGAAAACGAAACATAAATATTAAAATACGTCCACTAATTAGTGGAATGGAATGCAACGCGGCGTGTACTGGGTAGCCTCCGCTTAATTGTTAGCACGTACACTGCACAGAGAGAGGACTGCTGTGGCGGAGCGAACCTCGTAAACCCGTCTCAGAGGACATTTTTTGAGTGGTAGCCGAGCACCGGATGCCGCTCGATATGCCCCGGACTTTTAGACTTATGGAGAATTTATTCCAAGCCGAGAGCGGTACAGCCCGCGCTCGTGTAAGTAAATGAGGAAACTTCATAACTCGATTATTTTACACGTGAGCCCGTAATAAAATTATAACGCGGTCGGAGTCTCACAGTAACACAGTATTTAATTTCCGTAAGCTCCTCGGCGCCATTAGCCGAAAATAAATAAGCTTGAAGAGGAAGGGCGTGAATTGCTTCCCCCGCGACCCGGACCCCGCGAGCGTCCATCGCCCGGATAAATTTGGAAAGTGGCAACAGAAGCGAGCAGATGGTGATTTATTATCGTGTTTTATAATAATTACGAGCGGCTACGGGGGAGCGGCATTGTGTTGCGTGCTCTGGCCCTCTAATGGCGTTCGGGACGTGTGCTCTCGTATTACATTTTCTGTTTTATTTTCATCTTAATGATGGACGACCGCATCTTATGGATAAGCATTAAATTGATGTTCGAAATAAAAGAAATCGTGCTAACGAATTAAACAAGCATACCTAGATAAAATTCCCAATTCCGATATTGGATTGTATTTTGTGAGAACAATCTAACTGACTTGAAATTAAATGTCTGAAGCTTTGAATACCGAAAATAAAATAAGTAATAAATAAAGGCTCACAGTGAGAATTGATTTCATCGCAAACATAATAATAATTTATGTAAATGAGATTACCGGCCATTTTGGAATTTATTTACTTACCCTAAAGAGTTGCGGGGCATTTTATTACCAGGCGAGCATAAAAGGTGTAAAGGCTCTCGTATCGGTTCAGCGGGTTATTAAATATTCTGCGATGCTATCTCCGGCTAATAAGCACCCAGTAATTATGTAGGGAGTCTCATTGACTCCACTGTTTTATGTGCGCCATGAATATTTTAATATTAATAGCCAGTTCGGGATTGCGAGGTATAAATAAATATAAAACACTGAGAAAGGACGAGATGATTATGGACGTCGTGAAAATGAAATACGAATGACGAACGACAAAAAAGAATGTAGACGTACAATCGGTAGTTACTCATAATCACCGAGCCAGGTGTCGTAAATAAATTAATATTGCTTCTGTAAGTGGACTTCTTAATTATACGCTTTATCGGGGCATTTATTATTTCTATATTGACGGTAATCACGCAAATTTTATGGGAATTTTATTTTTTAAGGACTCGAAGGTTTTATTTCTGAAACTTATTTTTTTCTGCACTCGATTTTTCATAAGCTCTTTTCTCAGAATTTTTTGTCGTGGATTCTTTAAATAGTTTACAAGAATACTAATTTAGCGTGGGTTTTATCAAAATTGAATTTGACACAAAATAATCGTTCGTAATACATTATAACAGGAAAGAGATATAAATATATTTACTGGCGGCCCGAATTCCGCGATATTTATTGCCAAACCCTATTTCTCCGAATTCATTATGGCTTTTCCAGCATTCCAAACCATGTTAGTTCGTCATCCATTGCTCTTTTCATACGAGTTGATGTTAATTTTATTTAAACCATCGATGGACTTCAATTTGTGTTTAGTATCTAGTGGAATTTGTATTTTTTAATTTAGTGTAAGAGCAAAAGAAAAACAAGTTTATGTATCGTATATTGTTTATGGTGTCTGTGTCGAATTTTCTATTCTATTCTATCGGGCATATAATATGTGATATACAGAATACCCACGAATTGTTTGATAATTAGGTACTACAAAAACATCAAAACATTACTACGTTTCGTAGTAAAAAATCAAGCCTTATGAAAGTGGACACGGCCCTAGAAGTTAAGTAGTGTTACATTTGATGCGAAAACAATTTTATTGACAATAAATTATTCTTGAAACTTGGGATCCTAATTTTGTTTACTCCCTTGAATTAATTGAACGTAACGATTGCATGAAAAACGATGGTGATGATGAATCGCAAAGCATGAACGTATACCAGGCGTGCAGAAGCGTGCAGAGTGTATGGGATGAGCGCGCTACGGTGCGTTGCGTTCGTGCGCTAGTAACAACTCACCACCTTCCGTTTCGTGCCACACGATGCCCTCCAGGGTGACCGAAGTACCAGGCTCGCATGGTCCGAGGCAGTCTGGCTCCGTTATGGTGCCTACAGACGTGCCAACGCATACTTCTGCGGTTTCCTGCAAACAAAATATTAATCTATTAGTATTTTATTTCTTTTATTTCATTCAATTCATACATTTAATCAAGTATTTCATAATACCTCTACTGATTGAATGTCTGCGATGAAAAAGTCAACGTATTCAGTAAAAAAAAGCGTTAAAAGTCACATTTTATGTGTTTATAAGTTAACAGCTCTATTGTTCTAACAAAAAAACTTGAACTATCTAATTATAAATCAACTACCTAGCTGCCGCCGTCTGACTCCGCCCGCGTAAATGTCGCAATTTAACCCAAGGCTAGATACTCTCGGGATAAAAACTATTGTAGGTATGTGTTATTCCAGATAATAATATAATGTACGTCGGTGCTAAATTTCATCAAGTTCCGCCGTTGAACGACGAACAACGGCTGAACGGATCTGGACGGAATTCTTGATGTCAGATGAAAACTTCATCGAGTAACAAACATCCATCCAAAATTTCGCATTTATTATATTAACTATCAGCGTCCCGCAGTTAAATAATACAGAATACGAATACAGGCATACAATACAGCGTCGCTAATAATGTAGCTTTCCATTGGCGAAAGAATTTTTAAAATCGGTTTAGTGCTTTAGGCGTGAAAGCCTAAAAACGAACTCACATTCGCATTTAATAATATTAGTTAGGATAACTATAGATTTACTAACTTCAATTTATCTAAGTGCAATGTATTACGGTATCTCGTTACTGTTCATCATAATATGGAAACAATACAGTGAAAACAATTAATACCGACACAGCACACAAAGCATGACAAGTAATTATTAAACATTAATTACGAACGTATGTATGTAGTATGTTATGTATGTACCACACGAAATAATAAATAATAATGCTACCGCAAACATGTTAACATGTTTAAAAACATTAATTTATTTTGGCTGGACACACATTTCACGTTACTGCGCAGAATATAGCGAAATAGGGATGAAATATCCAATTGTCGGTCGACCGCATTTAATTAAACAGGATAATAAGAGAAATTGGAAGCCTTTTCATATGTATAGTAGCAGTATTCATCTGTCTGAATTTGGTATGATGTTCTGCGAATGACACAACGAACTAATATTAGGTACAACGATTTTATTAACAGGTTATTCGAATGTTGCCTGTTTTTTTATATTAAATATTGGTTTTATGTAATATATCATCGTTGATGAATATGAATCAAGCAATGGCGCAGAACTAGGAACAATGGAAAGAATGGGATTCCAGCACTGAGACAGTTACGACTAGATAAAATAATATTTTGTCATCGATAATACTTATAGATAGACTGATAGAATATGCTGAGTTTCGCTTAAATTACAACAATACATAACAATTACAGTTTCATAAATAATAATAGTGTGGGGAGACTGGTGCCTAAGAGACTTAAGGCCTGTATTATTACATTTTGTAAATGATAATAATGTATATTATCAAATGCGGGGCTATTTTATGACTTAGTATGTTTACAATTATTCATTACACTGTTAGTATAGAGGGAAAATGACTGAGATTAGGAAAAGTGTGAGTGTGCTAATAATGGGTTTAATGAACAAGAGCTATTTAAGATTAAACAACAAAGCTCATTTTGCCATGTGTTCAACAAAAATCTCTCATATACATACATTAAAACATTGATGAGAGAGATGTATGTGTACAAACATTCATACCCGACACACCTAGTTATCAGTATGTTATATGATAAATGTATTATGTAAACCATGCAAATCTGTTAGTATACCTATTGTATTGTAAACCACAGATCACGGAAAATGCTGAGCGGTCAGAGACTGCATTGTACAAAATTTGAAAAACAAAATGTTCAGTTTTTCTTGCGTCAATAATGGCGCGCCCACGATTTTACCACAAACTAGCTGCGACCCGCGGCTTACCCGGCTGGAAGTACTTCCCACCTTTTTAAATGATATCCTATCCTATATTTCTATGATAACGTACAGTTTCTACGTATTTTTTTTAAACATTCTTTCATCCATACATCCTGACATACTATCACATGTTTTATAATAGTAGTAGGAATCATTACTAGGATAGCATAGGTCCATAGGAAGGAGGTATTCACTCCCGGTGTTCCGAACACTATATTGCAAACTATTGCTCTGTAATTACTATTCACGATACGTTCGGTTCCCGGGAAATCGGCTTGTTTCAACAACGATATTAAAACAGCATTTCAATTAATTGATTCATCAAATTGAATGCAATGCGCTGTAAAATATGAAAGCTGATGTAAATTACTTTCATTGGCAACACTGGGCAATAATGTAAAGCCATGTAAGCACGTTATACTATATGAAAAGTTACCTAATTTTATTAATGTTTTGTTAATTAAACAATTAATTTTTCTAGGTAAGCATAAATTTTACAGGTTTAAATGCTAGAATTAATTATAATAGTTTCCAAGAGAAGAAACTATTCTTGAATAAGTACCTATGACAAGATATTGGCAGTACCTACGTTTTTGCTCTCTCTCTCTCTCTGTAATCATTTTCTTTTATAAGTTAGTGTATAGCATAAGCATAATCAGCCTTTTAATGTTCCCACAGCTGCGACACAGGCCTCCAGTATGTGTTTTGCGTAAATAAATAATATTTTTCTTATTACGAGTTGAAAGTAATAATTGGCCACATTCATAACAACGTTCATCTCCTGAAAGATTTCCAATAAACGTTTTCCTGCAAAAGGTAACTTAATTGAACAAACATTTAAGTTCAATAAATCCTTTACTCGTAAGAAAATACCTTCAAAACTATACCAAGGGGGCATTAACATTCCCAAACATTCGACGAACATGAATGAATGGTAACCGAATGAGTGAACGGTGAATGTAAAGTGAACGACTGAACGTGGTCTTAATAACGGGCTATTGGTCCCGACAGTTTTGCTGTCGGGACCAATAGCCCTATTCCGTGTTTCTAAAATAAATCATTATTTTTATGATTAGTTATAAATTGCTTTTGTTGAAAGCCCTGGCACAATGTTTGAGGGTTTATTAATGAATTGTGCATAGAATGTGTAGGAGAAATCTATGTTTCAGTTGAGTAGCTGACCTGGCCCAACAATTGCTTGAAAAACGCAGAAAAAAGCTTTCAAGATTAGGGTGGCCATGTTTTTTTTTATTTCTTGTCACGCTATTGACTAGCTGTAATGCAATGGTTTTTTTATTCGTGTACGGTGTCGTTAATGGTAAGTATAAAGCGGGAGTTTTACACTTATAGTAAAAAAATAAACAAAATGTAAATCATTTTCATAAAGAAACAAAAACCTATTAAAGCAAGTTCTGTAGCAGTGACGAGATACTTATCCAACTAACTGAATAAGCTACCAAGACTTCAAGATCGTGCACCTTTACAAAAACTCAAAAAGCATCACAAAGGCTAGTAATACAATATATCATTGTAAAGGTTACGACTATATCCGATCTCTATGAGATAATTCCATGTTAACTGTGCCGTATTAATTAATCAATTTGGTATCGCAAAGCTCCGCCACACCGCCCCGCAGCACAGCCAAGTGTTATTAATTAAAACTTATTGTTCCCGTTATATTAATTTGATACTGTTCGCATGAATTATGCTGAAATTACTTCACAAATGTTACTATTGAGGTAAATACATTTGTAATTAAAATTTTAATGGCTTGTTTGCACGGGTTATGGCGGTATGGCGGTGTGCACAAATTAACTACGTAGTTAGTTGTTTGTTGCAATTGCACTTTGTCTTTGAAAGAGAATATATTTTTTAGTATTTCGTTTGAAATGAAAAATCATATATTGCATTTAATATTAAATTACACTAATATGCCAAATGGTTTATTTTTCTAGGATATTCCTAACCCGAAGGCTTTGTATTATACATTGTAGTCAAGGTATACGATAAGTACAAAAAGCTGAAAAACAAACCACTGAAATGCGAGTTTCCTGAATATTATAATTTTTCTCTGCGATCTCTCCGGAAAATCGTAACGTTAGTCGAGTCGACCGCGGTACCAAGTCGCCGGGATTGCATAAATTCAAAGAGCGTTTACGGCGTAGAACGTAATCAAATGAAGCCATTTACATTCAGCGCCCGATATGAGAACGGTGCGACACCATCGCCCCTCTCGCTCACGCACACGCTTAATGGCATCACAAATTGCGAACTAAAGCACTCCAGTGTTGAATCCGAGAGATTTCGTTCCGAAGAGCACTTTTGGAAAAATAACAAAATTTTATGTGAATCGACTGATATTATAGTCTAGCAATAATCTTTTCACGTTTCAGTTTCTAACAATAACGAAGTGGATTGAATCAATACGCTCCAATAACGATACGATGATTATGTTCTGAGAAACTCTCAGTTTCATAGCTTCGTATTAGGTATATATACCTACCGCATTTGCTGTTTATTTTACAAATCGAATTTACAAATAAATTAAGTTTGTTGTAATAACTTGTAAATTATTAAGTGCCGCAACTAAATCCTGCTACTATAATCCGATCTTCTACGATGAAGTCATACCGTCTGAATATCTCCACTGCGATAACAGCAAATAATCGATTAAATCATGCCCACGCGACGCCTATAAATAAAATTAAACGCTTTATTGTTAGTCGAATGACAAATGTGCGATAGTCTTAGGCGCCCACCGGCCGCGCGCTCTCGAGACTCGAGTTCACTCGACCGCAGAGCGCGACCGCTACGCACGCCCGGAGACAACACAGACAATACTAGTTTAGAACGATAATGCCACAAACATATTAATGTTTCGACACACCGTATCGCCATCAAATCCTTTATGTGACGGCGTGAACGTTACAAGTTGAGTCAGTCGAGAGGGAGGCATTGTGCGCGACTCCGAGGGGTCGCCAGCCGAAGTTATGAACGCTGGCTCAATACTCTCCCGCTAGTTGACTGCAAACAAGAGGGGTCGGGCCCGACCAGCTGCCGTTTTATCTCGACAAACGAACTCGACTCACGAGCAGAAACTTAGAAAAAAACTTTATTACCGGGACTTGGAATTTACATTTCAATAAAAGCGAGATGAAGCGCTCGCCAACGGGCATATCGAGCGCAAACAACAGTCGGTTGGAGGTGTAGCGGCGGCATGCGGCATGCGGTACGGTGTGGTGCGGCATCGTGCCGCATGCCAGAGCAGCCGCAACATACAATTGCGAGTAAATCAATTCACAACCGACAGGAACAAAAGAGCGTGCCGAGCGTGGAGTGTAATGAGCGCGTCGGCATGCCCAGCTACGATTAAGACACCGAAGGGAGTCGTTTGAAGATTTTCTATTGCGGCTTCGTAGGAACTAATTTGCAGTCACACCGCCACCAAGCTCCAAAAAAGGAAAGCGATTCATCGAGCAACACTACCCTACATGCCTAAATACTTGAACCATGTCCCTCTGCCCGCACACTGACTCATAACAGTATCGTTTCCAAAACTTGTAACGATTTAGTTTCCGTGCGGTCGCCCGTGACAAATCACAACTAAATCTCGCAAACTGGTGAATATTTGGCAACGGATACGTCCACTGGAGCACGGGAAGCGATTCCCAACAGTGTAACCGAATTACAATCCACTAAACCGAGGGAACATACGTCATTAAAATAATTTAGGGAAATGGCACGTTTTAGTGCTCGCGTTTATGGCAGCCTGGTGGATGGGCGCTCGCGGCGTGCCAGAAGCAATAAATACCGGGGCGGAGCCACCCACCATCTTGTTTATACACCACCTACCCGAGACGGAACATTAATTTTCTGCTATGCTGAATAAGTGGCGACAAAGAGTGTTCGTGTCAGCTAATGGCCTAGAACACATCAGTGTTACGACTTATAAGAACTCAGCTTAGAAAGAAGCTAAGGAAATTACGGATAAGGCTAATTATACCCTCTTAGTAGAAGAAATTATCATTTAAATGAACTTTCAAAGGTAAAGAAAGCGGTCCGTGAGCACTGGAAATAATTATCATGTTTCCGTTTTTCTCATGTTCTCCTTTGAAGATTCGTGTTTTCAATAAATTATGTAAATCAACAAGTAAAATATTTATGAGACAAATTACTTGAATAACCTCGGTGGTAATGTGTGCTTCTCTTCATATTGGATTAATAAACAAAATATTAATTGTTTATGTTTAACGCACAGTTTCGTAACCAAAATATGAGTCGGCTTTGTGGACTGTGAACAATGGAAGTTTATTAGCATAATCAAATATTATTTACTTATTTTTTATGAGATCAAGTGTTGTAAAAGTACACATGCATAGCTTCAGTAGCGTATCAGCAGTCGTAACGAGTTATAAATAATAATTAAGAGGCCAGGCGCGGGGGGCCGGCCGGACCGTCCGCGAGCATAGAGGGTCGTGGATACCCTACTCAGGGCTGACACCAAGTAATTAACTTTGTACAATTCGATTTGATGCGCAACTGTTTCAATTTTCGTTCAACTCTCGGTGACTCGCGATTTTTTTTAATTTATTCATTACTAGCTTCTGCCAGCGACTTCGTCCGCGTGGAATAGTTACTTTACCCCCGATTTTGAAACTCTCAGCCCGATCGGTTTAAAATTGACAAAAGATAGACATGCTGTTTCGGGATATTTTTTAGATAATTTTATGTAGAACATTTCCGTAATACATGATTTCTATGTAATTTTAACCATTAAGGCTACACACGCGACGGAAGCTTAAAAAATGGAGTAACTTCTTCCGTTTTCCCAACATTTTCCTTCACTGCTCTGCTCCTATTGATTTGTAGCGTGATGAAAAGTATACTATAACCTGCCCAGGAGTATGAAGAATAATTGCACCAAGTTTCGTTAAAATCGGTCGAGTAGTTTTTGTTTCTATAAAGAACATACAGACAGACAGACAGACAGACAGAAAGACAGACAGACAGACAAAAATTTTACTGATTGCATTTTTGGCACCAGTATCGATCACTAATCACCCCCTAATAGTTATTTGGAAAATATATTCCTTGTACAGAATTGACCTCTCTACAGATTTATTATAAGTATAGATTTTGGAACTGTCAAACGAGCACGATTAGCTGTAAATAAAATATCAGACTGAATAAGTTGGTCAATGAATAATTCGAAACAGCGAAACTAATTTACAGAATCGCTAAAAAGGTTCTAAAATAAATTTATTTTAAAGAGCTGTTTTTCCGCAGAGAAAATAACCTTAGTAGAGTTGTGTAAGTAAATTATTTTGGTACTGAACAAAGGAACAGGTACATACACTACACGGCTACTAACAGCAAAAATGTTAATGCTTTAATAAATTAATGAATGTGTAAGGTACTAAAAACAAAGTTAACATTTTCGCTAGACAGACGGATTAATTAAGCAGTTGAGGTTAAGAGTCCAAAAAAAACGGAATTTACACTTTATGAGCCATAGATTTTAATCCACGCTAATTAATCCCCGGACTGACGAGGAAGATGATTTATAACAATCATAAGTAAGTTTTTTTTTTAAGGATCAAGGAGAAGTGATTTGTTCCGCTCTGGTAGGAGGTGAGAGTTAAGACTCTCACTGACTAAACCCATCCGTGTTCCTTGAATTCCTCACTCTGACAGATAAGTAGTCCTAGTCATAATATTAGTGAGCTATTGGAATAAATCACGTTTTTTTTTGAATATCCAGCTTTGCCAGAGAAACCGTGCATATTTCAGGGGATAAAAAGATAATTATCCTATAGCAGTCAGCGATAGTTTAGCTTTCTAACAGTGAAAGATTTTTAAGTTTACACATATTATTATAAATGTAGGGGTGCAATTATGCTATTGCTAAAAAGATAATAATTACTAAGAAGACTAATAACGGTTGGGTTCTTACGCGCCCCACGTTGGGCGCCAGTTTGTAGGGGTACAATTATATTATTGTTAACAGATAAATACTAAGTAGACTAACGGATTTGTGTTTTGTGATGCGTGGCACAGTGATTCTTTTAATTACTCGGAGAAAACCAAAAAAATATGCGTCTGTACGTCACGGGATCGCCGGCCGGACAGTGCGGCGGTGCGCGGGGGTAGGGCGCGATGCCCGCGTACGTCCGCTAAGCGCGGGAAGTTATCAACGCGTGCATGGACTTAGCAAGTCTATTCCTACATAATGTATTTTTTAGCCCGTTCTGTCCCTAACGTCCCATTACGTTACATTTCTTCTTTCGGATTTGGACAAGTCTGGTGTACCAATCTTGTCCATAGGCGTCAAGCTCGTCTTCCCAGTTTTTTCCGCCTGGATCTGCCGCGATGTGGCCTGTAATTATTTGGGACCCACATTGTACACAAGTAGGTTAAACATAACATTTTAAACTAGATGAAGCCGGTTTCGAAGATAACTTCCTACATTCAATCTTACTAAATGAAAAATATAACCTCTTCAAACAAAATCCGATAAATCAGAACTGTAGAAATCGAACCCAGTCTTTTGAACCCCGAAGGTCTTTTAAAAAGAGTTCAGTCAACGCTTTAGTAACACGAACTCATCAGATAGTCATTACAATAAAAAATAAAAATAAAAACTTCACGCCTGGGATGTCGGACGATAGTTGCTAATCACTCGGTCTAGACGCTAGCAGCTAGTTTATTGCGCTGTTTGGGCAGTGTATAATTCATGCGAAGATGAAAAAAAAAACTCATTTAAATTTACTGTTGGCAGTAAGTAAGTAGGTACTTACATATTTTATGTATTATGCGTTACTTGTTTTTAAGGCTACCGCACATAGCTGTGACGCGAACAGCTATCAATGCGACATCCCTATTGCATATATAGTATATCTGATGCACCTAGCCACCTAGCACTTAGATACTTACATATATTAATTGTTTGTATATCAATTTCAATGAAAACGCGTCGTCGCATTGTCGCGTCGCGCTTATCTGCGGGAACCGTTGACAATAAACTGTTGCGTTGTGTCTCTGGTTTTCATTTCGACAAATGTTCCACCTCATACGAAGAAAACAGCGTGGGTGTGTTTTTTACTATTAGGTATATACCTATTACAGTAATACCTACGGTTCAATAAAATAACGTGATAATGATAACTCTGACCTTTTCAACATTTATCGCATCGCAATAATTCCAAAAGGTTTCAATTTATTTCTTTCTTTAAAACGAAAAAAACAATCATACTTGTTTCTAAACGCGGGAATCCACAACACAACACTTCTCCCAAGGCCTTTATCAGCACAAAAACAACGGCGTCATTTAAAAATCCAAGTGGTATAGAAAAACAATCAAAAGCCCTTTCACACGGGTGCGCTGTGACTCGGAAATTCGAACGAGATTAATTAAAAAATAAAATCTACCCGTCAACCCCGAGACTGTAATTAAAACAGGAATAAATGAAAACGGAATTCAAGTTTCAATTACAATAAAGGTTGAAAGATGGGTTTTAATGTGCTTTAACCTTATTTTACAACTTCTTTATTGGATGTAATGGTGGAAGGGTGGCCATCTAACATACCGAGACTCTTTCGTGCCTGGGAAAGCACGTCACTTGTAGACACACCATTGGCAGTCCTTACGGATTGTCCGAAGCCAGAAAAGCTGTTCCTGTTCATATCGTGCTACTCAGTTACTGAGTTGTGAAGTTCAGATAGGTAGCCGTTCCTCGTAAAACACTGAAATTCAGTTGAATCCGGTTTGACTGTAAGACCCCAATATAGTTGGGAAAAGGCTAGGCAGACGATTAACTTCTTAAACGGACCCTCACAGTAGCCCCTTTAATTAGCTTTTGAATAAAATGCAATGATTTTTAGATTTTCTGTCTGTTTGTTTGAGTATCTGTTTGTCTTGAGTTCGCGCTCATCTTTAAAACGGCGTAACCGAAGTGGTTGCGGTTTTCGGTAATAGGTATATTCGGTCTTAATTAACTAGTGTTTTTCGTCTTTTCGAGTCGATAGTTAACTCTTTAGATTTTGGACCCTGTAGGCGACTACGTTAATTGCTGCGTCCGTGGAGTTCATTAAATTCCCCCATGTACAGGTGAATGGGCACCACGATTGTAAACCCAAACATTTAATGCTTGTTTTATTTCAATCGGATCATAAATAAAAAGTTGTGTCAATAAATAAATATAGCTGACGCTACACGCTGCCTCTCGTTATGTCAATCCAACAACATTCAGACGAATTTTTCATATATACGAAACATGATTATGGTATGTTTTAAATGTTATGATTTTTCAATCTATACTACTAAAACCACACCTATAATTATACAGCAATGGAATTGCAATCGATAACATATTTTGTTTCGATAATTTAACTTTTAAATCATTGGCATAATATAAACATTAATCTTTTGACTTGTGAACCATGATTATCTGTAACAGTGTCACATTTGCTTATTTAAGTCAAAGGTCGCAATATTATTATGAAAACAACTCAAATAAAGATAAACAAGAATTTTACAAAGCATTTCATTACTCCTACATAATAAAAGTGGTCCTTGAAAATGAAAAATTACAGAACAAAAGCGCACCTATAGCAAGCTCGTAAATAAATAAACTTTGAGCAAAGAAAATGCAAGGGAAATATTTTTTAATATACCGGGCGGGCGCTTTGAAACGCTGTCTTTTATTCAAGGGGGAACTTCCTACCTAAATAGGAATATAAAAGGAGCCATAGATTTTATGAAATAAGAAGACAGCGACTCCGACCGTAAATAGAGCATTCACAGAACCGGTCCAGCACCCTACCTCGCGTATATTGACACTCATATCAATAACATCTGCGGCTTTTATGAAAACCTAATAAACGACGTCGTAATTCAACATCACTATTATTAGAACGACTCTTGACGTCACAAAACCAAAAATGTTAAACTGACTACCATTGAGACGAAAAGGTTTGCATAAATTACCTTTTTATGAGATAAATTTGAGTGCAATGAAAATGAAATGCTAATCGAGCCGAGCTCGCTTCTCTCGTTCTCTCAAAACAAAGAGTTTATTCATTACAAAAGACTCAGTAGAACCTAAGTAGGGTTGTGCAGCGATTCTTGTCGAGAATTGCCACGACTAAAAGAATGCAACTTTGTTCCAAGGCGGCCTTTGTAAATGAGAAGCGAAACGCGTAAAGCCCGGCCTCGCCTTGCTGGCTGCCGCGTGCCGGGCGGAAGCGCACGATGTGACACGGAATAGCGACACTGACACACGACGAAATTGCATTGAATCTGGAACGCCTTTATCGTTGCCAAAGGGACTTTTATATTTCCAACCTCCAAGCGTGCATGGGTTCCTGGTATGTATGGAAATGAAATTCACTCGAGTTTAACGCGCTCGCTCTTTGATAGATATGATGGCATGAAAACGATTCACTTCCACGATAATCGGGCTTTAAAATCCGTGACCGAATAAATAACTTATGGCGTTGAATAAAACATGGTGTTAACATATTTGTTCAAAAGAAATCGCTTGAATAATTTACATGTAACGGAAGCGGCTAATGAGTTCATAAAACACTAATGTCAATATGTTATAGCCCCTAAGTATAATCATTTAACACGATGGAAATTAACATTTAAACATAGACATACATCAAAGATTTAATTCAATATTAAATCAGCGCTCAGTGATACGACCGGTTCTCAAAAAGCAATCAAATAAAATATCACGAGAAATAAAGCAATAAAAAAGAAGGGATCGTGATTTGGCCGCCGCCGTTTATATTTGGAGGTTAATGGTTTATGAAATAATCTGCGAATGACTGGCTCAGTTGCGTATGAAACTAATTGTAGTTTGAATCCAATTATGTGTTGAAGAACTGCGATACAATACAAATAGATAATGGAATTCGCAGTTCAATATTATCATAGTGTAGGTACTAGGCACCAGCGCTCTCGCGCACCACAGCGCACACATTACTATACCTCCAACAGGTTTATTTCTATGAGGATGGTCTCAAAAATAAGAAGACGATAAAACAAGAATTGATGGTTTACAATCTGTGTTTACACAATTTGAATTTTATTACTGATGGTTCGCATTTGAGGAAACACTTCAGCGTGTTGTTATTGAAACAGAAAATAATAAATTACACATTTTACTAACAGGAATTATATTTTGTTTCACATATGAATGAACCCGTGCATTTTGAACAATATTTACACAAAAATTTGTCTGGCATCTGCATGTTATTTAGCACCAATATTTCGTGAATTTCCACAGACGAATGAACAACAAAATAAAAGCGTTTGGAAAACATCGTAATTTTCGTTCAAAGCCATTTAATTCAAGCACAGTGGGCTGCGCGGGAGAATAATCTGATTTATATCTGTAGGCCGTATTTCTTCTTTATTCGCTCTTTCACACTAGCCGACGTAATTTGTTGAAAAACACGCAAATTCAGTTAAGTGCTTCATTCTATTTGCGATGGATGTTTTATAGCTGCCAGCTATTTTATTTATAAACTTCACTGAGCCAAAGTGGTTAATTTTACATACCATTTACATTTTGAAATTTAAAACAACAGCATTTACATTTCAAATCATTTTTGATTTATTTTGAAAAAAACGTTTTAAAACATTAAACATGGTTGTTTGATTCAACATTTTTTCTTTCAAATGTTGATTTTCTCCATCTGTCCCAGTTGTTCATAATTCCATATCTCAATCTGACTGCATAATTCGAGTAAGTATAATTGCACAAAGGACACACACCGTAGCTCTTGTTTGTAGTTTGTACATGTCCGGGGTGGGATGCAAATGTTTGTGTTTTACCCTCCTCTTCCCTCGGGGGTTGTACTGAGCTCTGAGCGATATAGATGACAACTCTGGCAAATGATGTTATTATTATTCTGCCAAAAAATCGATATGGATTAACCCTCCAAAACATACCCCTCAAAATGATAGCAGTCTCGTATAAGTGTGGATTATATTTTGAATAGAAAACAACAAAGTCATTACAAAACAAGATGGTTGCACAAATAGTGTACTAAGGGCGCAGTAACGAGTGCAGTTCGCAAGTTAACCGTGCTCGGTGCTCGGCTCCACTCGGCACGGGATCGGCACAGTCGGCACGCGGCACGGCCCGACGACGTGTTATTTATCCCCAGCCAAACGCCCTTTACGAGCACAATATCGACGCTCGATTTTCATCCCGCCTCGGGGAGAGATAAAAGAAGCTTAACGTCCGACGGCTTTGTGTGCGTGTATCTCACCCGCCGCAAATAAAACTATTAAATTAAATAACGTTACGCAGCCGCTCCACTGAGTAAGCCTTGTATTTTATTAACAGCGAGAGAACCTCTATCAAAATTTGCTCTTTTTAAAACCGTGACCGCAGTGAAAATAACTAAATATTCATGATCCGCGACTCATATAAATATTACTCGAAACACTCGGCACGTTAATGAAACAAGATGCTAACTCCGTGGGGTGGGGCTGGAGCTTAAATTATTCCCGCCGCGTCTCGCTCTTGTCTTTGTACCGTTGCTATTATTTCAAATTATTTTTAATTGAGTAAAAGCAAGCGAAAAACACAATAATAACCCTCCCGAGTTAATTGCCCTCCCGACAAAGCGTTCTAAAAGCTTTTCGAGACGCTACACTGTAATACAAACGTTAAACTGCATGAAAAAGTGTTTGTGCTTTAGCAATTCTTAAAAATAAAATGGAACGTGAAAATCATAACGCAACAATGGACCGTAATGAAATCTCTTTTTTACGGCTCACGGCTATGTCGGGGCCGAGCAATTTTAACCTCGTTTTCATTGAAATTCACATTTCATCCGAGCAACAAAAGGGTTGGCTCTTTGCGAAATGTCAATTGTGAGGAGGGTAGCGAGCGGCCCGCTACCGCCGATGTTATCCTGGTACTGGCGGACACATGTACGCGGCCGTGACAAACACACAACATCATACGGATGCGTGTGTATACCCACCCACCGGCTGTTCTGAATAATGCATGAGAAGCCAACGAATGCTTTAAAAAGTTAACAAGGTTTTCCGAGCTTTCCTTTGTTCCGCTGCTTACTATAAAAAAACAAATTGCTTCCACTAGAACTCAGTGGAAAATTTGATTTATCTAGTTGCTGCTTTAACTTTTATGTTATAAAGGAAAAAAAAATAGTGGAAAATTTTAGGACATTCCTGTAACATTTCCAACACAGAACTACTAACGTTTACATAGGTACAGTGTACTAAAGTTCTGCAGTAAAACAATAAAACTAAAGAAAAAGCTAGGAAGTTTCAGCTTGAATTTCCAGTGTGCTAACGAAACAACTAACCATGTGCCTAATACTAAGAAGAACAATCAAGTGTATAAGGGGATGAGAGAGAAGCTGTGGCTGGTAAAAGTTGTAGTGTCGACCACGGCCCGGCCCGAGCTACGGATACCTCGCCGATAACAGGATTAACGCGCCCTCCCGTGCTGTTACCGGCTAATTCGCACGCAAACTTCCCACACGCCACACTTTCGACACGATAATGTTCTCCTAGTAGTTCGCCTGATATTCACTTATTACTTTCACCGTTCGCGTTAATATACTACTCACGCCATTTAATTAATTAGATTTTCTGTTAACATACCTATATTACGCTGTGTTATTAACAGAGCGTATAATATTTGGAATAACGTATGCTCTATCTAACACACATGTGGACAGAACGTGATAATTTGGCCAGTTGATTACCGGATGGATTATTGCCGGATTTAATCCTATTGAAATTATTAATTCAGTTCGATCTACTACAAAGACAAAGAGTGAATAATATGAATGTGAGCACAGGCTGATAAACAATCCATTTCGACTCTATATCGCATTTAATATTATCAATAAGCCCCATTTTATCTCTCTGGTGAAAGTTAATGTGCGTCTTTGTTGATAGCATGTAAACACGAGGGATTCGATTAAAAGTAACTCAGATAAAGCATAGCTATTTTTACGATATCTCAACGGATTAATGAATATTTAATATCAAACTCGGTTGCTCAAATATGATACGTATTTCGTTTATGTTCTTCAATCAAAGTTAATTGAACGCTTGATTAAATCGCAACACTACTCAGTTTAATATTCCCATACCTTTCTTCGGTTTTAACTTTAAAACTTTCCAAGTCAATTGAGATTTTTAATTTTGTAATTATAGCAAATAAACTTTTAACAGTTGACGGCAGTCATGAAACATTTACGACAGTATAAAATTGTAATGGATTAACTTGATCGCCACAGTCGGCGTTTAACAGCCGACCTGGGGTAACTTCCTCAATAAAATTATTCTCAGTCATCTCTGTATATCTTGAGTTTGACGATACAAACTACGTATTTGGTAAAATAATCTATACACCATTATAATTCTAAAATGAATGACCGTCTGCCTTTATTGCCATATTTTACGCTAGCGCTAATATACGTCATTTTTCGTCACTTCTAAATTGCGCTGATAGTCTACAAACTTCAGTTTTATGTGTTTCTTGTCTCGATTTTCGAATGAAGCGAAAGACCTTTGTTCGACAGATTGAAGAGACATCAAACGGTTGTCCTTTCTCTAAAACAGCATTATTATTGAATGAGGTCAAACAAGAACAACAAATGTAACGAAATAGGGTTCCAATCTCATTTTCTTTTTCATATGTGAGAGAATCAAGTTATTTCCAAATGTTTCGGGGAATAAAATAAATATCCCAGCAAATAGGCAAGGGTGTTGAAAATGTCAGCCAAAATTACCAAGTTCTGAACGAAAAAAAAAATGCTTCGAATCATAATAATGAATATAGGCTGACGTAGGAAAGTAGGTACTTATAATAAAAACTTGTCGAGTTTTATATTGTAATGACACGAACACAATAGCTGTTGAACTTTTACCTTGTAATCATTTTAAATCGTATACGCTGAAGAAAATGAGGTTCACATTTCTTTGCGAAAAAGAAATTGATTTTCGATTTAGGCAAAACGGGTAATTTGTCAGAGAGCACGAACAGTGAAAAACTAAAAAAAAGCCATACTTGCTTCAGCAGCGCGTCAAAAGTCAGCTCTATGGTTGGGTAGATTTATAATATTAACAGCTAAAACGTTAACTATTTATGTCCTCTAGTCCGAGAGAGACAAGAGTCCATGGAGTCACTTATAATCAGCTCTTATCGTTTATTTAACGCAATAACATTCGAAACGTTACATTAAAGCAAACTTATTAATTATTACAAATAAAACTTGGTCGAGCCGTAATTAAGAGTCCATTTTGTGACAGCCTCTTAAAATTCACTCCACGAGCACGGAGGGAGGCTCAAAGGCAAAATAATTAAAGCGGAGGGTATAAGAAAATGTCGGGGAGGGAGATCAAAGGAGAGAATTTACCCCCGGGTAAATAATATAGCAGTCTCGCGCCGGATTTGGGTATTTGCGAAGGTTACAATATACCTGTTGGTAGACTTCGCAGTGCTATTGACATGGTGTACCTCAATCCAAATTAATTATTTAATGAACGGAACTAGACGAGTCAGCAATGGAGACAATTACTGAGCAATAACTTGGCGCGTGGGCCCCTGGGAGTCAGCGAGCTATGGATGCCGAGTAATGTCGGCCTTTAAACGTATGACCTGTCTATTTCGCTGGTTTATTTGTTTTTGATCGTCTTGTAAGTTTTATGAAGCAGCTTGGGGTAAAGTGGCTTTATATGAGACCTCCGAAAGCTTGAAGCTTTATTGTGCTGCTGAACCTCTGCATTTTTATTACACATATATTTTCTTGTCTCAAAACATCAAGTAACTGAATAGTTCCATATCATCGCAAGGAAAAAAAGAAAAAAAAAGTTCGTACATTTTTAGATGGTACTTGTCCTGTTAATAAAGCATTTGTATTTCTAAGCCAAAGTATTATAAGTTGAAAGAAATGTACCTACTAAGGAAAATCGCGTGACAATCCTTGAACGCTTCACCTTGGATAAAAAAAACATGAGCCGAATGAAATGTCTAAGCAGGTAGGCTGCTTACTAAAACTCTCACGTAAACTTGTAACCTACAGATTATTCATAATAATAAGTCGGTGTCATCATATTCTTCTCACAGTCGCCTAATGACACTTGATGGCACCTAGGCACATAATCCATCATTTTGCATAATCACCCGATGCCTTCACTTGCAAAGGTTACTGAAAACATTTAACTATGCAAAGGCAACCTATGTTTTCTCTTAATGCCTTTATGAATATTAAGGCGGTACCCGGACCAAATAACCTTGAGCATTCTTTCCCTCTTCGCCGCACCCGCAAGATTCGTAGCGATTACGCTCAGATTTTATTGTAAAATCTATATAAAATCAAATTTTCGAGTTAAATAAAAAATAAAACTAGCAAAATGTTTATTATTAAATTACCTATCCATTACTTTAAGTAGCAAACCAAAATAATGGTTACTTTACGAAGAGATGCATTTTAAAAAGAATTCTTTCTCATTTCTGTCGTTTCGTTGCGGCTCTATAATTAAACATTGCGATTTAAAAATAAAAAATTAAAACTACCATTTTGGAGTCAAGATTATGTAGAAATTTAATGTATTTTTTATTTGTTGATATGTCTAATGGATAATGAGAAGATGGCTCCTAAAAACTACACAAAAAACGGCTACCGCTGCGTTTTGCTCGGGGACGCGCCTTAATATTCATGAATACATTCAAATATTTTGCACTTACCTGTACGTGGAGGAAAATTACCCATGATTGGAAGAACCTCCAAATTGTTTGGAACCCGCAAACTTACCTGCAAAGAATAAAGTACTACAATAAAACGTAATTCATGTTCAGTAATTGATAAATAAGATATTTGTATTCGCAAAAGGAATATTGGTTTGGGTTTCATTCTACGAATTCTTGTTTTATATCTTTTCGGGAAAATACGTTGAATAACTGTGCGACAAGACTGGATTTGTTAGACTCTCATTAAATCAGTACACGGGTGTTTACAGAATACTATAATCGTAAAATGGCGTTACAACGTCAACCTTTACAGCTGCCATTTAAGCGCAAATCTGAAACGAATGAGCTACAGACGGCATTACGCATTCACTAGACGCGCCTCAACTCATAACAAAGTCACTAAACAGTCTTAAATTGTTAAAAATTAACATTCAAATTGGGGGAGCGCTGTTAGTGGAATTAGTACGACTTTCACTCATAAATCGTCTGCAGAGGGTGGCGAGCCGCCGGTTTATTGGCTCCACGTCTACATTCGCCTGCTAATAAATGAAGCAGAAAACTTCTACTTAGGTAGTGTGCTGTTTGTCGAGGGCGGAAGACATCACCCGCCAACTTATCTAACCGAAAACTGTGTCTACACACAGCGTCGTAGAGCTCAAACTTCGACGGGAACACTTTTATAACTCTGCCTCTCCTGCTCTCTCACGAGGAGCGCGAGCAAGATGCAGCGCCCGCATTATGGGTTTATGAAATGAGCTCCGTTGCCTCATGTTACCCCGGTGAAGAAAATGAAATTATGACCGTAGCCGCGCAAAGAAAGCGGCCATGACATCTCTAATTTTTTCTTGTGCAGCTTTTACGAGCCAACCAGATTCGGAGCAAATGCTCGGATGGAATTGGAAAATATTTTTGAAATAACACTATTTTATTGTTCTACAGATGAAATATGGAGTTCATACGTTTGAATAGCTACTGTGTTTTAACTTATCAGCATTATGATGGGCGCACTTGAATGTTATATTGTGTTAGTGGAATTAGTTTTCGTGAGTAATCGTATCTCAAACATCAGACAAGGTAATTAGGTTCGCTGCGAACGCACACAAAGCTCATTAAGCATCAATTCCAATCTAATCAAATTGTGATTAAATCGAGAGAACCCTTTGATGTCACGGGCGCTAAGCGTCGATAGCGCGCGCCGGAATTACTGGCATATGCTCGCATTGCCCGCAGCTACCCCATGCATAATTTGTATTGCATTAGCTTCCCCAATTCGGGGTGTTTGTTCATAAGTATTTTAAATCAGAGCTTGCATTGAAATGATGACACCGCTGACAGTTTCGGTTGGTTTATAAATTAAGTTTGTTCATTTAATATTATGCTGGTATTGCTTTGTTGTTTTGAATATTCAGAGGATTATATTAGTTTCACAATTTTGCGTGTCAAAAATCGTTATAGTAGATATTAAGTTAAGATGAAATATGTAGTACATATTATTATTTATTTATGTTTGTAATACACTCAATTATAAACGTCTACGTACAGCGTGAGAATTCTAGGTAGATATTAAGTTAATTACTTATTGGTACATTCATACTTACTAATACTATCATGCTCATATTCATACTATCTATGCCTTCTGGTAATTCATAGAAATCAGCGAGATCTGTAAACGATAGCTTATGCTCCGAAACACTCGGTAATTAAACGTCCATTATAAACTCTGCAGGAGACTACAGATAGCTCCTTTGACTGCTGGCATCCTGGTAGATCGTGGGAGAAATTGGAATGTAATGTAGCAAAGTGGAAGGTTTATTAGGATAACCCCACATTAAATAGAAGATTAATACGGACACACCAAGAGCTACAAGCACCGTATTGTTTATTTAGCATATTCTATTATTTTTTACAAAGTAAATATTCTATTATGTTTTTATAAAGTAAGCATACTTTTATTGAACATACAAGAATTAATAATCTAAGGGCTGAATAGTCAAATAAATTTTATCAGAGAGAGTGTCGAATCGCAATTTTATTATCTTTTAAAATAAATGCTCACATTTACTGCATAACTAGATACTAATTTCACGTAGGTACATTATCAACTGTCATTTGAAACCCATAATAAAAATATTATGATATTATTTTGTAGATTAGGTTTAGATTAGTAATTGAATTTGCGCGAAAGCCTAAACCAAGCAGACGTAAGCTCGTACCACGCAATTTTATGGAATATAGAAATTAAACTAACGACGGAATTTCCACATTGCAAAATTGTTTTGAAAGCATCTTCGGTCTATTGATTTGCGCCAGTAAAAACAAACGATTTCTATATTGAGGTTACTGCTTCCATCAAGTCATATTTAAAGCATTACATTTATTTTTAAATTATGTTCCAGTTCTTCACTGAGTCAAAAAAGAATCTGAATGAGATTAAAATTAGACGCAGGTAATCAAGAAAATGAACAAGGAAACCCATTTTCTTTGACATTTCTCCAAATTACGCAGTGTCCCAATTAAAACTGAAGCCTAGTAAATATGAATAAAATAGAGAGCTTCTAATTACAAACGAAACACAAATGTTTATAAGATCTCTAATCTATAACAAACAAGTTTGTGTACAAAAAAAAATACTTGTTCAAAGTTCTTGTGATAATATTTCTTTCAATCGACTCGCGTACTCAATAAACCAAACGAACTTGTCAGTGCCACATTGACTTACAAACAAAATCTTCACGTGGCGATCGTATCTCCTAAACTAGCGCGACTAGTGCTCAAAGCTAATGTTTATTTTATCAATTACCACACATTACGTCACGTACGGTCTGGAACACTCCACTTATCAGTTTAATTCATCTCGCCCTTTATTTTAAAACACGCGACGCACCTAATGCTCACGTAAGAGCGATATGGAACGTTTTTATAACGCGTGTGAGCGAGATAGAGAGCCAGCGTTTCTCAACATATCGCGTTTAGCGGTGTTAAGGTTAATAGCGCTATTTGTATAGCGAGAGGAGATGTTATCGGCGGAGGCTGCGGCTGCGAGACCGACACGGACGTTTTATTGTCTACATCGACAGTTCGACACAGAATAATTCCAAACAACTAAACGATTTGAATGCACTTTGCTTTTAACATGTGTCGTTTCTTCCGTATTACCTAATGTTCATGTACCTAGTGTTTGTTTTTGCTGTGTTTATACATAAGCGTTTTCTTGCAATGTATTTATTGTCTTTTGTTGATGTATTGTACCTACAGTTTTTTATTTGTAAATCTCAGTAAAGTCAAATAAATGCCAAGTGAAATAATGTAAATGTATATTTATTGAGAGAAAAAGTTCAAGCGTTCAATATTTAACGAAGTTTAATGCGTTGCGAACGAAGCAATGCAATACGGAATGCGAAAAACCACATTAAAATGTAATTGAAATTCAATCGAGCTGTCGCACGCCTTGTCATTAAAGCGAAGCTGGCAATAATTCCAGTAAACTTAGCGATCTGTCGCATCATCCTGAATAAATAATAACCTTTTAGAGGTAATATTTTAATAGCAGTTACAAATTCCTACAATACATACACAAGTAAAACAAGAATCCAAACTTGTTTACATAAAGAAAAGATCTGAGCATCATTCATCTTTACAATGTTAACAGATGTTAATAAAATACACTGCGGACTGCAAGCCTGTAAACACGAGTTTTAAATAAATTGGATACGTGAAAACACGACATAACCATCCAAGTGTTAATTTCGGAATATAAGTAGTTAAGAAGGTAAATAAATGTCATAATAAGCAACGGTAAGTGTTTATGCTAATACAACAAGTTGCTTAAATGGTAATGACACCGCAATAAGGTACTCGAGAAGTGTTATTATCATCGCTCGAACGAGATGAGCTCCAAGGCAAAAAATATATCTCGACTCAATAGGATGATTGACATTTCTGATGCCTCAGACAGAAAACCTGTTTGAAGACACAAAAGCTTTTTGGTTGTCGTACAATACACAAACACATACCTAAGAATAACACAGCTTTGAACACACAGAAATCCTACTTCGTTTCTCATTAGCAAGGAAATAATGAACAAGCTATGTAATTTGAGGACACACGCAATACAACAGTCAACTTTAAAACATCATGTAAATTAAATATCTTTCTCGTTTTATTGTATCAGAAACAAATAGAGCAAGTGTACGTCATATTCGAAGCGCCCAGGGGATCTTAGAGGCTGTGTAAGTACCATTAAGCCGTCTGTAATACACCAAGTAAGTATTTGCATGAAAACGACAAGATATTTGCATATGCAAATTACGTTCCGTCTTTATTTGGGCCGCGGACGTTAACTCTACGTCCTTATGTAAATGAGAGGCCCCGAGCTTTCCCGATAGCCGTATCTTAAATTTCTATTGTTTAAATAGCCCTTTTAAATCAGTTACCGTGTCGTTTTTTTACCAGCCTACTCCACAAAACAATTAATTTTGATGTCTAGTTGTCTGCGAAGCGAACAATAAGTAGACGTGAATAGAGCGTTAACAAGGCAAAAACTGTAGTCTATTACAGAATTTAATAATGCCATTATACTGCAACGGAATCGGCTTAAAAAAATCGTTCGAAACGGCAGTATAAGACAAGAGCCGAGTGAACAATAACGAAGGCATCGCTCATTTTTGTAGTCGCAAAGGAAAACAATAAAACAAAGAGCGCGCAAAAACGACACCGTACACGCAAGCGGGGCTCTCGAAAAATAGCAGCGGCACACACGCGACGCGCCGCGATGCCATCCTCGCCCCACGAGCCCCACGACCAGTATAAAGCTGCCACACATGCACGAATAAAAAACAGCCAACCGCACACGAGCACAATCGCGTGTTGCTCGACGCTCAGCTTACCCTCACACTCGGCACTCGGCGAGGCATTCGTGCGTGAACCCAACCGCCTCGCTGTGTATGTACATACATGGCTACGTACTTATTACCGGTACGTGTCTTGCGGACTGCGGTATCCATTACGCCGAGGAAAAAGCGCGCGAACCAACGGTGTGTGTAATTGATTAACAGTTTGAGAACCTGTTGACGAGCAGTGACGGACGCGCCGCTCAAACATACCCCTCGCCGGAAAGCCTCGTTGAGCGATTTAAAATCTTAATTTAAATAATATGCATGTCATTTCATTTCCACTTATAATAACCTCATAATAAACGATGCGAGGCGAAGTTCAAATTAGGTATGTTCCCTCGCCACATAACTGTTATTTTAATAATGGAATTTAATTACACGTTTATTGAATGTTTTGTGCGTTTTATTGTTCAATGGAAACAACTTTAACGTAAAATTTTAACACACGTTTTATACCTGTCTTGGCAAGATTTCAACTAAGTGTTTTATAGCTAGGATAAAATTTCTTATACATTACAATTACATGCTTACGTGTAAATCAGCACGAATAAAAATAACGGTGTATTTCAATGTGATGAGGGGCAATAAAGTCAGCGAATTGTGTGATGTAGTAATAAAAGTGGTCGGAAAGAAAAAGAATAATTTATAACAATAAAATGGTGTGCGGAGATGTCGCGTTTGGCCGCGTCTACCGCGCTGCTCCGCCCTGCATCAATAATTCATGCGACATCGCGCCATTGAGAAAGTGCTCTGTGATCGCCATACTAATTCAACCATTGAATCACTAAAACATTTCTTTGTGATACCCGATTCAATACAATACATACGCAAAATGACAAACAATCTATTTCATTGTTTGGGTTTGTTGGTAGAGCGCTAGATTAGTACCTAAGTAATAAATAAGTATGTACTGGTTGTACGTAGTGGTAAAAAAAGAACAGAATGATTTAGATAAATCCACAAATACTGGACTTTCAGAAACATCGACATCAAATCCCGAAATAGTTAACATTTATGTTCCAACTACTAACAATGAAAACATTTTCATTGTTTAGGAAATAGTATTTGGACTTGTATGTCTGTATCATACCGTCCATTGTAGAAATAGTAGCTTCGCAGAAAGGAGACAAAGTTTTTTTTTGTATACACCCCCTATAATACATTCCTACCCAAGTTTATTCCTAAAAGAAACCAGCTATTTCAAAAGGTCTCGTAAGAAAAATATCATGCGAGATGGGGTCTGTAAACACATTCATCCCGAGGGAAGGTGAAGTACCCGACTGGATTAATTCGTGTAATTTAAACTCCAATACCAGGAGACTACGAAACTGAGCAGATATTCAGCTCGCCTAACATGCAGGCAGCAATACAGACGAGTAACTTCGTGACATACTATCAGCGGGATATTAAGATGGCATGCAACAGGAAAGAGGATGAAAAACATGTAGCAAAAATAAACACAAGTATTTACTGCTTTCACGTGGAAATCAAAAAAGTTTGTTGAATCAAACAGAAAAATATATCCGATTCATTTATTTGTTTTTACTATTCCAATGAAAATCTGTGTACGAGATGCGAATTTTCAAGTGGCAAGATGACGCTGCGTTTATGACGCTCGTGTATACGAGCCCTGAGGGTGGCGGAAGGAGACAGCACTCCCCGCCTTTCCTGGAGGTGTGAGGGAGAGGTGGATATTTCATCGACTCCGAGTACAAGATGGCAGACGTTTGCGGTTGATAGTTTATAGTTATTGCGAGCGAGTGCGACGTGTCCGGAGCCGCTTTATCACATTGTTAGCGTTGTTATCCGCGTACACCGGATTAAGTGGAGATCACACTCGAGCCCTGACTCACCACTCGGACAATGGCTTCCGGTAATGGCTTTTAACATTTACACCGTCTTTTTATGTGTTTACCCTCCTGACTTATTAGATACGATGCACGATGTGTTTGTTAGCTATACATTATTTTCCTGGTAATTATCATTTCTGTTCTAAACATAATAAAGTATTAAACGTTATGGCGTTTTAATTAAAAACAACGACGAAGCGCGGTAAGAATTTATTCCCCCCATCTCACAACTTCAAAGGGCGTAGAGGTGTCGCGCGTGAATATAAATCTCCCGCCGGGATAAAAGTGGGAAAGCTCGGGACGGATCTATATAAATAAATGTTGCAATTCGTGCGAGTTCCTGTGATCGATTGCTTTTACTATCGTCGCACTATTTCAAGTACAAGACATCTCATTTATTCCTGTCATATTCAAAGCGTTTTTATTTTGCTCGAGGAATTTGCTGCGATAAACAGATAGGTATGTTTTTATAAGCGAACGTGAAGTATTATAAACATCAGTGGTGTTTATTTTATCTCTCGCGTCGAATGTGAGTTTATTGAAATAAAATGCAACGTAAACAGAGATTGTAACTGTCGACCGCCGCCGGCGTGGTCCACAGATGCGGACTAGAGTACCAGGGGAGCATGAAGCTACGGAAGATACACGAGCGAGGTGTCGAGGCTTCCGCCATAAATCCGCTGGAGCAAAGAAAGCGTTAACTCTGATTTACCGACGTTCGCGTCACTCGTGACGGGATTCAATGCGCTGCTAACCTGCTGTATTACCTACCGCGGCGTCAATGACTAATGGTATCGTGTTAAATAATATTAAGACGTATGCAACAACAAGATTTTACAACGAAATTACGGTATCTTTGTTGATTTAGCAAGAAAACCTCAGCTGGATGTCTGAGCTGAGATAGCTATCGTGACGGATCGCAAAACTCCGAGAATTTCTGTCACACGGACAAAGGAATTGTAGACACGTGACCAGAGAGCGAAAGACCAACATTAACTCCCATCAGAAAGAAGCCAACTATTGTCATAATTATTTAAATGAGAATACTTTCTTTAAAAAGCCAAAACATATCTAACTGAGTTGACATCTACAGAAAATTGCTTTTCAACAGATTCAATTAAAACTTTATTAATTTCACAAAGAATCTTCGAAGAAACTTCAATTTGTAGAAACGGTTACGTTGTCAAAGTTAAGAAAATTTAAGTAACACAATTTATACAGAGATAAAACTTCAAAGTCAGCCTGCTCCGAGTATTCAGATGAGAATACTGGAAAAAACAAAAGATTCAGTTTTAATCCACTTAGTAAAAACAGACAAAGTAATTGCGTAGAGTAATTTACCTTTAAATAATAAATTTTGTTGCATAACATTGGATTTGGGACCGTGGGCAAGTCATGTATGTGGTAACTGAAAATAAAGCGAGCGATTTGTAGCCACTAGCGAGTTATTAGTTAAAATTAGGGCTGTGTAATTAGAAGCACATTTGCCGGGGCCGCAGGCGTTGGTCGCGCGGCCATGTGGCGGGCTGACGCCGCGCCGCGCCGCCTTCATTAAATAATTAAAACGTGCTACTCATGTGCACTCACGCTAATAGCCCTTTTACTGTGGAAACGTGGAAAAAGTCATAGAAAACAAACACCTGCTAAGTACATAAGTGAAATTACATCACTACACTACACACTTCATTACAATAAGTCCGTGCTACAATACTAGGACAGCATGAACGGTTCGCAGCTCGCAAATTACAGTATTAAAAATTTAAAGCCACTATTATAAATGCTTTAGCTGTTGTACATTGTTGTTTTAGTGCTGGGCTGCCGGCCGGATCATAAAACATTTACTATGCACATTCTATCCTGAGAGCCGACAGTAAAAACTTTGTGTAGGTTCTATGCGATGGAAAAAATAAAACCGGCCTTGAACGAGAAGATCCTAAGTTTCTAAGTATTACATTATTTACAAATCTAGCTATGGGGATTACAGAAGATTGTATATCATCAACACAAAACCGTGAGATAGATAAGATAATAGCACTAATATGGAGAAATAAAACATCATAATAAAAGTTAATAAATATGGTCATATTATATCACTATTGACCTTGCAAACAAACTCGATACCTACATACATACTCGTACATGACCTAGTTAACAAATAGTGGTAATCAGAACATTGTTATGCAAATGTTTAGCGTTAAAGTGATAATATGATAATTGTGATTAATAACAAATACGTAGACGTAACGATCATTATCGATTTACCTAAATATTGTTGCGCGCCTTTGTTAAAGCATTCGTCACCACTAGCGCCATCTAGTGGCTAGTAGTAGAACTAGTAGAGTCAAGAAACTTCGAACTAGAACTTCATAGAATTCTGTACTCCTAGTCAATCACAGACACACACACAGTAGACATTTCGACAGTAGAAGGTTCTGGAATTGTCTGACGCCCATCGTCCGGTTCAGTCATTCGGACATCATCAACGGTTCGGTTCAGTCATTCGGAGAAATTATGAATTGTGAAAGAATTATTACAATTACAACATTCTAACCTCGATGACGGCAACGGGGCTCCTATTTCTGTCTGGAGGGTTTCAAAAAATAAACTATCGTGAATGGCATGACGGGTGCCTATCCGGGAACCTAACCTCCTTTTTCCCTATGTTCCGCTACTTGGCTAGGCAATAAAATCCAATAAATTGTAGAACCGTCTATTGATAGGTCGCCAACAAGTCGTCAGTTTATGTCTGTTCACAAGTTCTCGGAATAAATAAAGTACGAGAGATTACAGACTATCAAATTCTGATGCGTAAAAAAATATTCCAAATGTTCAGTTCACAATTTATCTAGAGTTTATAATCTCGCAAGATATTTTATAATGTTATGTATTTTTCAATTATAGCGCGACATACAATATCGCAATCAATACCTACTTGCAAAGATTACCTACAAACAAAGAAACTCTTAATACTGTATATTAGTTTAAATGCATATTTTAATAGCTATGATGTTTCACATACCAAGTTCAACAAAGTATCGAATGACGTACCGTCTTTGATCAATATACAGTAAATACCTTCTGTAATTTTCTTTTCATAGTCTCGCTGTTTATATTACTGATACTGCTCCTTATATAGAACATAATGTTTCGGTGTATATAAAACAAAAGCGTAACGGAATGTAGTAGAATAATGATTTGTTTTTCCGTTCACCCTACTCGGACCACCGCTAAATAAAACACGAATTCAAGAAACAATTCCGCTCACTCTTGAAGGCTTAGAGACTAAGATAATTTCATAAGATAATTCCAAACTAATCGATCAGATGGATCTTATCTGTTTGGATTTAACTAATTGCGTTTTGTAACTATGTTTTCATTCAAGACATTATCGTGTTTTATCGCGAATACCGTTATTACTGATTTGCCGAACAGTTGTATTTGTTGACAGCTACGTTAGCGTTATGTTACCCTAGTTCATTACTTTTTGCTAACGTGTAATGCCTTGCGCAATAATTTAGTATAAGTGCGACGTTAATGAATGTCCCGTAGGATGGAAGTGGGCAGTTACCGTCACGGTGGCTGATAATCAGAGAGTACTTAATACTCCGGCGGGCCACGCGGCTCCAATAGCAATTTCCTGGACGAGCTGCAATGCAAATGGCTGACTTCTCTCTAACCAAATTACGTCCTCGTATTTATTTTAGTACCTCATTTAATCAAACTGCATTGTAGACTCGTATGTATCTCAAAAATATTATCGCAGCAAATTGAATATTTATCTTCATAGACCGGCACAAAAAGAGACTATAAATTTAACTTTTATCACTCGAATAAAGTGATACATCTACCACAAAAATACTTTATTTTAAATTAGAGCAATAAATATTGCAAAAGCCATTAGACGAACGGGTAAACGTAGTCTGGCGGCTCGACTCGGGCGCGTACCTACACAACAGACCTCTTTATATCCTCGACGAGACAATAAAATCTTGGGCAATAAACCCTGTCGCCTCACAACGTGACTTTATCTACACTAAAATGAATCAATCAGCTATCAACGCTTTACTTTCGGTTTATCGCCTCGTGTTCATACCGGGACGATGAAATCACAGATGGTATCAGCAACCATTACGCACCGCCAGCCTCAGCCTCCAGCGAGTGTCTCCACCTCCTCGCCGTCGCAGCACACTTAAAAACAATTGGTGTCGGCTATTAGCCGCGTCGAATAGGTCAAAGCGGCAATAACGTTCGAGAAATAAATAAGGATGTATCTCACGTCGCCCAGTGCCAGCTGTAATTTAATGTCGTTCAAAATAGCAGCAATAAATAGTAATTCGCCTCAGCCGGCCGTTATTGTTATGAGTGCTAATGCGCTAAGTCAGCTTTAATGCTGGCCTAATGCGCGGCTGTGTTCAGCTGAATGGAGCTGATGTAAGTCGTTTAGCGATCCCGCGCGACAATGGCGCGGACATTAAAGTTCACACGCATCGTCGACTCCGCAAACAATGAGACGGTATAACTTTTTTACACCACAGCTCGTAATTTATAATAAATTTACTGCCGCGGAACCGTTGCTCAAGCGTGTAAATTTGCTTTGCGATAACATAAGTACTTGTGTAAATAAGTATGTCGCTTGTCGCTTTCTCATGAAAACTACATTTTTGTGTGTTTTTATAAATGTTTGCGAGTGTTTCTAGCTCATCAAACATGTGCTTCTAGTGTGCTGTATTATTTATGCCTATGAAGTGGTGATTTTCGTGAGGTTTAAGCGAGGGGGTTGCGAGAATGTAGAGTTGTGGTGAGTGGCGGAATGTGGTCGGCTCGCGCGTTTGTCCTCGGACAATAAATGCGACCATAATAAAGTTCACACATGTCGCTCGCGAACCGCAAAGAGAATAAAACTCTCACCTGCCCGGCCAGTTCTGTCTTACCTGCAACAGATAAAATAATACAGTTAGTGAATGTTGCACTGGTAGCGTGTTTTTTTAAACTTATCTTCTAAAGTGCACCGACAATGTGCCTTTGTTATCGTTTGAATAAATAATCAATATAATTTTCTACACCAATAAGCAAACTCCTACTATGTTCGTGTAGTTTGTATACGTTTAATTTATCGTGAACGCAAAGAATGCACAACTTCATCAGTTCTGAAGCCATAGAGTTTGATGAAAAAATTAAACGCCTGCAGGTGGTACGTACTCATTTGATAACCTATTAGGTTAATTGAATGACCCCTAGCGTAGTAAAAAGCTAAGTCCGAATTTATAAACCATTGAAAACAAAAGCAGTTTGTACCAGGCGAGCATAAAAACGAGCAGCACGCGGTAGTTGGGCCATTTGCATGGCGTCCAGGATATTGCGATCGGGCACAGCGGTGCTCTGAGCAGCAGAAATAAAGGGGAACGCGGCGCCTTCCGTGCTCGCCGACAAATGGACCGCCGTTAGTGCAGTGCTTTTGTCACCCGGCACGACTCGCCCGCGCTCGAGCCACTATTAAACGTCTTACGGAAAATTACTACCAAACCAACGAGCGCACTGGAACCATTCTTTTAAACTCCGGTCGACAATTTTATCATTTCAACTGAAATCAGTCAGTTTCATTTCAGACAGCACTGAAAATTTCGATACGCTGTATCATGACGTCATCTAAATAGATTTGACGGTCGTTGGAGCCATTCCAACTGAATAAAAACACAAATACATTTATACTGTTTTAGGAGTCTTATTTGCGTTTTATATTCAACTGTCGTTCTTATTTTTTAGCCTGAACAAATGTAATCACAAAATACGTTGTGTTTATCTCGATTTATTGTAATGGTTTTTGTCGTAAAATAGGTACGTATTACTACAAATACGTATTACAGTGAAGTCTTTATACCTCGGTGTGAACTGTGAATACGTTTTGAAGAGCGAAGTTAGCAGCTGTCACTTTGAAAACGGAAGATTTATTGGCACTTATACTAGGCGTGTTATATGTAGTAAATGTTTTTATTCAAGTGACATAACATGACACGGTCATATTTAAAATAAGTAAATTTGAAAACATAGTTTTCTTTAGTAGCTAGTAAAACCAGTACGATAACCGATTAGAACCTCCAACATCCTCCCCTTAATCGGAAATGTTGTGTTCCATATTTATGAACATGACTGTACTTTAGTACAAAGTGATCAGAAATTTATCGCGCTGACTGTACTTTACATCAGTGTCTTGTAAAAACTTAAAAACACTAGTAATCAAACACAAATCATAACATATAACCTAAGTAACGATATAAGCAAGATATAAACTTCAATATGTAAAAACTTAGGATATAATGAGACCTATGTCAGCCACGCAACGTTGGTGCTTTACACGACTCAAGCCCTTTGTCAAAATATCTGCAGGCATTTTATCGCTCGGCAAATATGACAACTTAACTTTATTTCTTTCGACCAGTTCCCGTATGAAATGATATCGAACGTCTATGTGTTTGGTCCGATTATGATGTACGGGATTTTGTGCCAACTTTTGAGCGCTTTGATTATCATTACAAAGAGTAACGGTTGTACACTCACCTCTGATTTCAGCAATTAGTCGCTGCAGGTAAACAGCTTCCTTAGAAGCGCTTGACAACGCTATATATTCAGCTTCTGTTGATGACAAGGCAACTGTGGGCTGTTTCTTACATTCCCACGACACGGGTGCATCAGCTAGTTTAAAAATATAACCAGTGTATGATCTCCGGTCATTACCATTGCCCCAGTCAGCATCAGCAAAACCAATTAAAGGTTCTCCAGTCTTCTTAAAAGTAAGACCGTAGTTCAACGTACCCTTTAAATATTGCAGTACGCGTTTAGCAGCAGTCCAGTGTACTTGCTTAGGATTTTTATTAAATTGACTCAAAAAACTGACGGTAAATAATATATCAGGCCTAGTATTTATTGCTATAAACATCAGACAACCGATCAAGTTTTGATAAGGAACATTGCCCGCTGGTTCCGTCTGTAAATGCCAATCAATGCTAGTATCCATTGGTGTAGACACTGATTTACACTCAGCTACATTAAAACGTTTTAAAGTTTCAACAATATAGCGTTTTTGAGTAACTTTCACGCCATTATCTCCCACAGAAACATGTTGTCCTAGGCAGTAACTCAATACACCTAGATCTTTCAAGCTAAAATATTTTGCAAGACCGTTTTTCAGGTATTCTAACTCACAATCTTTGTCATAGGCCAATATTACATCATCAACATAAATTGCTATAATTGCAATACTATTAGAACTCTTTTTTAAGTACATACAAGGTTCAGACTGCAATCTATTATAGCCTAGATCAGAAAGTACTTCATCAAATCGCTTATTCCAAGCTCTGGCAGCTTGTTTGAGACCGTAAAGTGACTTCTTTAAATGACATACTTTACTCTCCTCACCTTCGGCTACAAAACCATCAGGTTGTGCCATATAAACTTTCTCGTCTAATTTTCCATACAGAAAAGCAGTGTCAATATCTAAGTGATGCATTTTCAAATTCTGCTCAGTTGCTATAGCAATCAAAATTCTCAGTGACGAATAGCGAACAACTGGCGAAAAAGTTTCCTCATAATCTATCCCATAACTCTGATGAAAGCCTTTTGCGACTAAACGTGCTTTATATCTATTTATTTTACCTTCAGAATCACGTTTTAGCTTGTAGACCCACCTACACGGTATAACCTTTTGGCCACTATTCTCTACTAAAGTCCAAGTACCGTTGGTCATCAAAGATTTGTACTCATCTTCCATCGCGGCTATCCATTTAGCCTTATCGGGACGCGAAACGGCATCATAATAAGAATTAGTTTCATCATTTAACTCACATGATTGCATCACGGAACAGCATACACTACAACGATAGTTAGTTTCAGGATTTCTGTCTCTTAAATTATACCTCCGAACTGATCCAGTTTCCACTGCTTCTACAGGTATTTCCTGATCCTCGGCTGGTAAAGGCTCAGTAACAGGTAGAGGAGTGGGGACCTGTAAATCATCATTATTAGGACCATTCTCAGTAAAAGTGGTAGGAGAACTCTGAACCTGTAAATTGTTATTATCAGAAATAACAATAATATCATTCTGACGTGTAGATGATTCAGATAGTTCATCATTGACTTCAGCATTTGTAAAAGTATTCTCTAAAAATACTACATCCCGTCCTTTAACACATTTTCTAATATTGGTGGGATCTCTAAATCGATAAGATTTGTTGTCATCGCAATAGCCAACGAATATGTACTGTTTCGCTTTCGGATCTAATTTTTTACGATTGCTAGACGGTACATGTACGTATGCTCGACAACCAAATATACGTAAGTGAGCAATGTCTGGTTTTCTGTTGTACCAAAGCTCAAAGGGTGTACGATTTTCTAAAGCTCTGTGTGGACATCTATTTTTGAGATAAGTGGCAGTTCGTAGGGTTTCTTCCCAGAAAGTTTTAGGTAGACCACTATCCTGTAGCATACATCTAGCCTTTTCTACTAAAGATCGATTTGTCCGTTCAGCAACACCATTCGATTCTGGGCAAAACGGTACAGTAGTCTGGTGTTTGATGCCCTTTGAAGCCAAATATGCCTCAAACTCACCATTCACATATTCACCTCCGTTATCGGTACGCAAATTCTGAATTTTGTGAGACGTCATTCTCTCAACAAAAGCTTCAAATTCAATAAACTTTTTCTTAACATCCACCTTCGAGCGTATAAAATAAGAAAAAATCATTCTAGAAAAATCGTCAACAAATATAAGTAAATATCTATTATTCTCTAAAGACATGACATCAAAAGGACCGCATACATCCGAATGCACAAGTTCCAACATGGAAGTACCTTTCTTGTACTCAATAGTCTTAAAAGGTTTTCTAATTTGTTTACCTTCTATGCAAGCCACACAAGGGTTTTTATCAATAGAATTAAAATCTATACCTGTTGCTTTTCCCCGACGAAGATGTTCCAAGGCGACACGACAAAGATGTCCAAGTCTGCGATGCCACAAACTTGACGTAGACGACGCATCATCGGAAGACATCATAGCACGTTCCGGGCGAATAGGAGTATGGTCGAGCCTATACAAGCCTCCAACGTTACGAGTGGCGTGACCTACTACATTACCAACTACTCTAACATTATCTTGCTTATACATTGTACAACCATCTCTATCAAAAACAAACGTTATACCCTTATCAACCGCTTTACTCACAGACACTAAGTTTGTACTCAGTTCAGGAACATAAAGAACTTCTCTAATACTGCTGAGCTTCAAGATTTTATTAGTTTTAAGCAAAACATCTCCAACTCCAGCTGAATTTACTTTCTTGTTATTCGCAAGAGTTATCTCGTTTACTGCCATCGTTGCATCGAAATTACTTAGCCATTCTTTATTGCAAATCATATGGCTAGAGGCGCCCGAATCTACGTAACAGTCGTTCTGACTTAGGTTACCTCCAACTCCAAATGCTGAAATAAGTGTAGACTCATTTTTACTATTATTCTGAGACTTCTTGCCATTCTTCTCCTTGTCTCGCTTTCCTCTTCTAAGCGGACAATCTGGACTTTTGTGACCAGGCTCTCTGCACTTATAGCATATTATAGGCTTTGTAAAAGGTTTATGCGACTTCATCATAGCAAGCGCTGATTCCTTCGATTCACGTTTGGTACTCTCATTCAGTAACTTTCGTTTTACTAGCTCAGATGTAACTTCAATATTAGAATTCTCTAAAGCCATTACAAGAGGATCGAAATCAGCTGTCAAACCTCCTAGTAAAATTGCTCCAATAGATAGATCATCAATCTTTCTGCCAATGTCTGCCAAATCCTGTGCAGTACTAGTTATGGCATTAATGTATTCTTCTATGGAAGAGAAATTGTGTAGCTCATATCTATACAGCTTACGTTCTAAAGACAATCTTCTGCATATACCTTTGTCTTCATATGCATTAGATAAGGTATCCCATACCTCCTTGGCTGTATTACAGGCACGTACATGGGTAATTGCACCACCGTCTAAGGTAAGGCACATTTTCGTCATTGCTTTCATATCTCTATTATTTCTATGACTTACTGGTGTGGTATCATCTTCGGCATATCCTTCAATCGAAGACCACAAATTTTCATGCATCAAGTACATGCGCATTTTAAATTTCCAGTTTGGATAACCATCCTTACCTTTTAAACTGTTAATTGTAAGTAAGGAAGCTCCTGACGAACCGGAATGAACATTGTCACCCATCGACATTTTTGTATTTTAATATTTATACAAATATGTACTTCACACAAGACAGTTTCGATATTTCAACGAATTATTAGTATTTTTATCTATTTAATACTATATTTACGGACAAAAATTCAACATTTACTTTATTTATTATAGCCCATAACCGACTGTAGTAAATGTTTTTATTCAAGTGACATAACATGACACGGTCATATTTAAAATAAGTAAATTTGAAAACATAGTTTTCTTTAGTAGCTAGTAAAACCAGTACGATAACCGATTAGAACCTCCAACATTATATGTTCGTTTTACGTTTGGGTTCCGTAGTTTCCAATGCGGTTTACGAGGCAAACGTGACACAAATGAAATGCCGCTTCAGCAAACAACAAAAGCTAACAGGATATGAAACACTAATATTTTCTCTGACGAAATTACATACCGACTTGTCTACCACTTAACGGATATCGACAAACCACTCATTATATCGTGTATCACTGTACAATGTAATAAACAATCAATCACTCATCATAAACCTTCAGATATTTTATCTTTATTAACGTATTCTTTATTAGCATTATTTACAGACAGTAAAATTAATTGCGTAGCAAATAAACAGAGACACGTTATTTATGAAACAGAGTTCTCTCTCGTAAGAAATCAATTAATTAACATTAATACAAGATAATACGTTTATTTTTCTCAAAGTAATAACTATTTAACAGCACATAAATTAAGATCCTTCACAATTTTATTTATGTGGCGAAATCTTTTTTGAAATGAAATCTCTTTGTTGTCGAATGTTTTAAAATGACAGTGCAGTGCTGTTGTGTAAAACTTAGTTGCGATAGTCTATGAATTGTTAAAGAAAGTTGGCGTCTTTTCATGTGTAATTTATGGTCGTGTGTCAACGTCACTCATTGTGTGTGAAAGCATGTTAATGATACAAGCATTCGAGTCACTCATAGAACATACTCGACCCATGCAAGTGCTTAACTTCTTCACAGATGATTAAACTGGCCTATTATAATACTTTCAGCAATATAAATTATTTATATGTACATCATTTTAAAGGAGAATCAGGTTTAGTAATGTCAAATGTATAATTTATGTTATGGTAATAATAACGATGGCTCGCGACCACTTGCGAAAAACGTTGTAATATAAAAAAGAATACTACAAAGTTGCCAATGGCTACCATGATTGCATAAAGTTAATTTGATAGAATCTGCCACAAAATGTGAAATTACTTTATCCGAGTTAACTTGTTAGTCGAGGTTGATATTAAGTGCTATTATTTTGATTATACACATCAAAATAATACTTTGTAAAACATACATTTCAATTAAAGTTTAAGAACATAAAAATTACACCTCGAAACGACTAATAAATATTCATTTTCGTGGTATTAATAAAATCCTGAGTATTCCTGAGTTAGTGATATTGAACATACTTTTAGCTAAGTAGTACCTACAGCTTTTACTTCCCTGTCAAGCTATTAAGAAACATTTATTCATTGTCGGTTAAATTAATATTCCGTACATATTATATTCTATCGATATCGCATAATTTATACAGCATTCGTAAGCAAATGAGCATAAACCCATTGTTATGAAAATTCCGTTATTTCCGACGCTTGTAGCAATTTGTTTAAAACAGTATAAAATATGAACGCGTATATTTTATACAAATTGTAAACCAAACTATGTGATTACGGACTATTTATCACTTGTGTAAGCCAAATATGTAAAACTGCAACTGTGACCCTAAAAATGCCCTAGTTGTTGTCTAATCTGGTTTTTCTGTTATTGCCAAATGTGACAAAGCAAAATCAATCAATCGTTCGAGACTGGGGCGGCAGAAGAGCGGAGCCATTAGTGTCGAAATTGTGCAGTACCAGGGGTCCATCAAACGGAGGGGCAATCTAGTCGGACGCAGCGCCGGCCGCGGGGCCGCGGTCACCGAGCCAATTACTGCGGCGCGTCAACGCTGATTTATGGTATAATGGCCAATCGCGGACTCGACGCCGACGCCTACATTGTTTAAATGCCCCGGGACGGCTCAATGGCTGACTAATGAGTATTTTATTAACATTCCCCCTACACAAATAAATACTGATTGCAAAAAACTATTCTTCAACATTTGTTAGCATCTTATTACATTACGTAACCTGTTGATGTCTCAATACATTAGTATTGCTCATATTCATCAATCAATAAAGGCATTATGATGATTAAATCTGACATTAGACGGGTTATCATGACGTTACGTAAGCTGATATTCGACCATTGATATCGTGGGATACAGCGGATTCCAGTGACTGCTTTATACAGTAATTTAAGCTAAATTATGTATAATTATCAATACTACCTGCTATTAGTTTTTATCCGACTGACTGCGGGCGTAAATGACCAACTAGATATATTTAAGTGTTCAATTTATAAATTAACGGAGCAAACTGGATTTTTATACGAAAACGAAGCGAGCGTACAGTACGCAGGACTGTACGAGCAGCCTTCACGGGAAATAAATAAACTGACTGTGCCCAGTAAACTGTTTGTAATTATTGCTGTGCGTAACTGTAAATAAAATTACGTTGTATATCGATTCATGCCCCATGCACACCATAAGTTAGATATCAATTTATGATAAGAGTACGCGATAAGGAGGAAGAACATTTTAAAAACATAAAATTATATTATTTATTCATAAACAAGGCCCGAAGGTCCTCAGGCACGGTGGAGTGACGATTTGCGCAGGACGGCTGGCAGAAACTGGATGCGAGAAGCCGAAAATAGATCTAAATGGCGTGCAATTGGAGAGGCCTATGTCCAGCAGTGGACTGCAACAGGCTGTTGATGATTGATGATTGATGAAGGCCCGAAGAGTTAAGGGCAGCGGAATTTGTTCGAAAGAGTCACCGCGGCCCTGGAACGCAAAGGGACAAGAAGTATCACGGGTGGGTTTTAGTCAGCAAGAATCTGACAGTCCCTTTCGCTCTCCGCCTAGAGCGGGAGAATTCATTTGATGATTTCCCATAAGAAAAGGCCCAAAGAGTTACACAAAATTATAGAGTTTGGGTTACGTTACATTACATTAATAGATGGGTAAGATACGGTCAGATAAGATTGGATTATCAAATACATTTACTTAAGTAATTACTCCTGCAAAGATGTAATCTGTTTTCAAAGAACAAACAACACAATCAGTATAACAATAAAAACACATAAAGTATAACTTTAATTTCGGATATCCTACTTTTGTGTTTTTTTAGAAGTCAGTTGTTTTTTTTTTGTAAAAATATTTTATTTTTCACTTTATGTGGTACTAGCCTCCTCCCCCCAAACATTTCACCATTTACAAACAACAACATAAAAAAAAAATTAAAAAACATGCGATTTCAGCAATCCTGAAAGATTTGCTATCATTTACTAAAAAGTTCCGTTTCCTGTCTCTGTTCTTCATCAGATCTTCACCAAACTAGAACGGAAGAGGAAAAACACACACACACGCAAATAAAAAAATACAGTCGACTGGAGACTCTCCTCCTTTTTTGGAAGTCGGTTATAAATGCAAGACACCGCCGCCGCCACTGATTAGAATTACGTCAACGATTTAACCATCGATTTTATCATGCCCTAGTACTATTTAATCATTTAACACCACGATGAGAAGATAACTGATAACGATAAGTGATACTGATAAGATATCAGCGAATTTTTAAGTCCCACACCACTTACCAGTCGTTGATTAATGAACAAAAGTACCTACGTTTATGACTCATAATCTCATAAATATCATCAGACCATAATCAAACTTTAAACTACAATTTATATGTAAATGTGTGAATAGTTTATAGTTTTATTATAATCCCCGCAGTATAAATAACGAGAATTGTTCATAATAATAAAATTGGAACATAATAATTAAGATGAGCGAAGATAAGATCCGACCGACTAGCTAGACGTTTTAGCACCTAACTAACTTTAAATTGAATAAACAGGTTTCTTAAATCGATTTGTGAAAAAAAAACATAGCTCTGTTTTGCTTGGTTTCGCGATAATATCTCTGATTGAAGCGTGACTAAAATTCTTTCTTCGACTAATTGGCGACTACAAGTATTTCACTTGGTTTTTTAAATTGAGAATTTGAAATTGAAAACGCGCTAGTTTGATAAGTTCACATCGTATAGTAAAGTTGCTTTAATTAGGATTAAAACTTTTTACACATTACCATTAGAGTTTGAGAACTGCTCAAATTCAAATAAAATTCTAAATTCAAAAATCATCCATGTGATCAGGATATTTTCACTTTTATGCAAAAATATATTTAATATATACTAGTGACCTGCCCTGGCTTCGCACGGGTGCAATGCTGGTACTAAATCTTTACTATATTATGCATGTATTATACATATGTACATATAAAACTTCCCCTTGACGCGGTTTTTTTTATTAGATAGAGTGATCTATCTAATAAAAAAAAACCGCATCAAAATCCGTCGCGTAGTTTTAATTAGATCTAAGCATCCATAGGGACAGACAGACTGCGGGAAGAGACTTGTTTTAATACTATTTAGTGGTGACAGTTAATAAACCTACATATTACCTGAGTTAATACACAATAACTAGTTATTTTTAGTTTCTTTCTTATCAAATGTTTTTTGTGTTAGATAAAAACTCCAATAAACATTTGTAAACATCTCTTTTCGATTCGATCTTTTCGGCTATTTTTGTGTGTAATTTTAATCTTGTGTTGAGTCCACAGTACCTACGGCGATACCCTACCCTAAAAATAGATTGAGTAGGTATTAAATCCTGGTTGTTCAATCAAAATCTGGAATAAACTTTCTTATCACGCTTAAAATTATACTTTCCCGTTTACGTTCATTTCCTTTGGAGTTAACGACCGTGCCATTTATATCGAGTTGACATTTTTATGGAAAACTTCCTAACCGATCGCTTCGGAGAAGCACATGTCATGTTTCGATAACTTATTTATTTTTTATGTAGTTGATCGCTTGCACGCGATATGACGTGACGGGCAGTTGGTGTTGCCGCATCTTAGCCGATCATTCACGCGATTTCAATTACCTATACGCGAATCCTTATAATTATTACGGACGTGTTATAAAAAGTTAACTCCTATGAGTTTATGTGAGCCGGGTCGATGTGGAGTCGTGAGAACCGATTGTTTTAAAGATTCGGAATTTTCAGTCGTCAGAGGATAGGCCACGATGTTTTAGATTTGCCTATTTAATTCATTTTGCGCCAAGTTGCACCTGATAAAATAAATTGTCTATTGTTTCATTATCTATCTCTTGATAATCATTAACCTGATTTTTTGGTATCCCTTGATTATTATCATCATCTTAATAATTGACAGATTATAGTCTAGATTGTTTAAAAAAAAATCTGTGATAAAATATAAAACACGTTACTTTTACAACAATTTATAATTTTGTAATAAGTATTGTTTTAATTTTTCCTACTCAATACTTTTACACTGAAGCTGGAAGAGATTTCTATAGAAATAAGCATCACCTTTGTACCTATTTTTCTGTTTCCTTCTTCTTATCTTTTTATTAAATGTGTGTACATAAATTGTTAAATAAAATAAATAAACAATTACTTTGTATCTTATTTCTACTTATTGTCACTGGCAAGAGAAAAAACAAAACATGAATTGCATTTTAATGATGTTTTTGTGTGTTCGTAAAAAATGTTTGAACGTCTTCTTTGTGTTGTTTTCTTTGCTGGAATATTTCTTGTCAAGATATAAATGGACCGTGAACTGTATAAATATTGTCATAACAAGTAACAACTCGGATATTATTACATTGCTGAAACAATATACATATCAGTAACCAAACCAATATCATTGGGCTTTTAGCTTTAGTATTCCAGTCTCAAAGCCGAACCTTTTTTGCGCTGGGTTATTTTAATACAATAGCTATTTTTTTACACATCCGTTAGCAAAAAATAGCAGCATGCAATATCCTTTTACAGCGTTATAAATGCGAGCTGCACCTACCTTCGCGCACCCATTTTAACAGACTTTTGTTTACGTATCTAAATTCGTGTTGTGGTTTTAATAGAAATATAATTGTTGTGTTTCCAGCCGCCACAAAGAGCGTAAACGATCCTCAAAGGACGGCTTAAAGCACACAGTTATGCAACTTAACGATGCCTGAATTTGAGCTATTCCAATTTGCATGTCTACAAATCCAGATTCTCGTAAATAGTGAAATGACAACCCTGTTCACTTGGTATTTTCATTAAAGAAGCCGTCTCATTAAAGACGTGCCATTCGGCTGTGCCCCTGGTGGCAATTAACGCGGTACAAAACTTTATTCAGTTGTCGCTTCGCCGCGAGCCGTGATGGCTGAGGAAATTATTCTCAGCCAAGCCGCGTATTGCACGCCATTTGACTAACATTTCGCGACGCTGTAACCCTGGTACCTATTACGCTGTATGACTCTTTTGCAGTTCTGTTTAAAAAGGAAAACAGGAGACATTACTTTTATTGTCTTCACGGTTTTTATAGTCTATCTAGAGCTTAATGGAATCTCAGAAATTATTCTTTGCAAAACCTACTAATGTAGGTTCTAAGAATCTTTTAGAATAAAACATATAACGTCATCTACGATGCATCAACTGAAACAAAATAGAAGTACCTACCTAGCTGTAAAATATGTATTTATAGGTTAGTCTCGGTAAATATTGTTTAGTTAGGTACCTAGAGTACGTAGAATGGACTTTCTAACAAACGCTAATGGCAATTAACTTCAGTTCACAGTCTTCAAACATTTGTTTTGTTTTAGCGACAGTTTTAAGAGCTTTTGTGAAATGTTAAATCAGCTGGCTAGTCCATGGAGCACAAAAGCAAATAAAACTTCAGACTAAGTATTATTTTATGAGAGTTATTCAGTCACTCAATCATACAATATTAAAGAGACAAGACACCCACATGAATCCACACTCCTGCCTGAATTTTTTGAATAAATAATGAAATGACATTTACCCTCTACGACTGCCGCCAGTCTGCGCTTCAATACGGTGTAGGCAATTCAATTATTTCAATTGTAAGTATGTATTGTATTTCACCCTCCAGATGCCCACATGTCTTCACCCCACGATTACGATAGTTAAGAACATAACAAGACTTTTATAAAGTCCCAATTTATTGTTCGTTGAACATTATTTGAACACACATGATAGCGAGTTTTAAAAACGGATTCATAAAAGAACATTTAAGTATACCTAACCAGTTTCTGAATTATGAAAACGAAGTGGAGAAACCGTTCTGAAATCTCATTTCATTTAAATAATATGTTGAAATCATATTTCATTGAAATAAAGACTACATATTCCATAAATATAAAACTATAATAATAAAATAGAGTTTGAGAAACTCATCTCTGAAAAACCAGGAATATGTTTTACTAGATTAATCACAGCTTCGAATAAAACATAATTATTGACAAAATAATTAATTGCACAGCTCAAAAACGTGTGACAGCTCGCGCGGTACATAAAACTCGTAATTAAGTTAATTTGCTCCGTCGCAGAGCTGTTATATTTCATGTATTTATCTGATAGACCGTCACATTTCGCTTGCAGCTTGATAAAAATAAAATGCCGGTTTATTTTCATCCATGGACGTAATATGAACGGCACTGTTACACACTACACATCGTCGGTACAACGGAGTATTTATTTCAACAAAAATCATCAACAGTTTTGTGTCATACGAAACGATAATTAAAAATAATTATGTTGGCAACAGATATAGTTTTCCCATGAGCACTGCGTGTGTTATGTGAAACTTTACCTCTGTGCATCTTATTAAAGTCATTAAAATCGAAGAGCATATTATGTTACGTACTTCAGTCGTGTAAGTACTTAAGTTTTAAACAGATTCTCAAGTGCCGCCAACATGTTCTGCCGATGTCTTGATAAGGCAAGTACGAGTGTCCTAGATAACGATGATTGTGCTAGATTTTCTATAATATGTCCGACCTACGTACGATACGAGTCACTAGATAGATTATCGTGTTATCTCAATTAGCCTCTAAATGTAACATCAATGTCATTTATTGTTAGCGACGCAAGTGGGACGGACGTCAGGCGCGTACAGTTTTAGATCAGCAATCACTCGTATCGATGTGCTCGCCGTACCTACTAACGTCCGAGGAAATATCTAAATGGATCGCATATTTCAATGTTTGCGTACAGTTTTCTTGTCAACAATATACCCTAGTTATACTACCAAATAACACTTATTACGATACAAATAGAAACCAAAGTCGAACCTCTTTCTGAAAACTAAGCAGTGTAGAAACTAGAAATAGACGTCCGCTGTTGCGTGGGCGACCATCACATCTAAATATTATGGATACAAACATTCCAAATTAGCCACAGAGATTAAGTGGAATGTGTACTTTGATAATATATTTTCCCTTAATACTCTAGCTGTCTGCGTGTCGTGTTGTTTACGATAATTATGTAAACACGACGCTCGAAGTATAAATCAACAACATTTCAATTGAAATGTTTTCTACAGTGTAAAATTGATACACTCAAATATTTACCCACGCTCCTAGACCACAACTGGCACGTTATACGTAGGCATCAAACAAATCCCTTCAAACTAGGGCTGCCTATTATAGATTCTACTACAATAAAGCGTTAAAACATTTACATGTTTTGAATACAATTATAAAAATTAGAATGAAATTAACATCACAAGTGAGAGATGCTCATGAATATTTTACGACGAGAAGCATTTTTCTTTTTTTAATTATTTATATCATTTACGTGTTGAAAAGAGCCGATGGAACAGTGGAAAAAGTTTCCCCGGTGGTTATAAAAGTGCACATCTGACAGGCAGATTAGTTTCGGTAACCCTAGGCTTCGTGTCAACTGATAGCCCGGCTTTGCGGCGCACCGAGCAAACGAGCCGAGAATCCGTGCTCACTAATACTAGGGGAACAGAGCGCCGCCGAAAGTACCTATGGAGTGCACATCACGAACACACAGCGGAACAAAGCACAGAATCGATACGGGAGCCGCCACCCCGCGTCCCATCGAGGGGATGAATTTAAATTATTCACAGCGGGTATAACTGCGTGCCGTCTTTAACAAACAAATTACGTATGCGCACCTAATAACGCGATACACGAGGCTCCGGCTTCTGGGCCACCGAGCTTTCAATTATAACTTGGTAGGATAAGCGACGCGGGTTGGATTTGTAATTACCTCCGACCGATGGCTGCTCCGCGCTCGGAATTCACTAATTAGTTCAACTATGTCGTCATTACGAGCTCTGTGAAATCGTAAACGGTATTAAAAGCTTTTAGCTCTCACTCACAGACTATGCTTATTGTTGGATTTTCTTAATGAGTGTTTAAGAGTACTTATAATTTATTAGCGAACTCATCGTCGTGTTATTCGTAATATGTGTGAAGGATGGTTCAGCTCACTAATTTAATAGATGCAAAGTTCAAGGATAACTAATAGATTTAAATGCTAATAGTTTGCGTTGATAAATTGCTTTTATCGAGTTATAAAATCCCGATATAACAAAATGTGACGTCTGTTCAATAATAATTACTGACAATTATTCTTAAGCAATTTTCTCTTTGAACAAGATAATAGAATGAAAAACATCAATAGGCAATAAAGTCTTGTCAGTCTTGAACCAAAAAATAACGAGACGCATTTAAGACGGCACAATGCGAAATGAAATACCAGACACCGATTAAAGAAAAGGAAAATGCTCGGTTCGATCCCAATCATCTGCGCTAAACGCCGACACAAAGTAAGAAAGTAGGGAGCGTATAAAATGTCAAAAGAGATTGAATATCGATTGTCGAGTCGACAGCAATCTCGAGCCCTCGACCGGGAGACGAGAGACGCGAGGAGGCGCGAGGAACGCGGCCGGCGCGGAGGGAGAGCGGCCACTTCCGACCACCCGTGACAATTTATGTTATTGGCACCGCGTTGTCCGCCGCCGGTGATACCCGAACCCTCACGTGTAATTGTTAGTTGGATACCGCAGGATATTGGGGAATTAAACGAGAGCGGTGATTGATTAACCACCGATAACGATTACGGATATTGCGGCGGCTAAATGAAAAATGAAGGGAGAAAAAGGGGCGCCTGACGCGCTTTAATAAAGCAGGATAGATTTAAAAACAAACGTTGATATCGAAATGAAAGAGAATCAAAGTGCCCGTAATCGGCCCGCTCCGAATGAAAATAAAACAAAACCACGACGCACATGCATGCGGCACTCGTCCGTTTACAGATTAAGCCGAAAAATCAACAAATATATATTTTAATCCAACCCAACAGCATTCTCGCATTTCCGGCGGCAAAAACGCGCTTACCACCACGACACATGGCGAGAAAAAACCCGAGTTATTATCTTAAGTCGAACCCAACAGAAACCATTAGTAAACAACACGGCACAAAAGAGGGCAAAATAGCGGCTTATAAAAAAAGTAACAAAAAATCGGCTTTTGATCCCAAGCTCCCCTATATTTTGGTTGTGATGGTTTTATTAGTCGACGAACTAGTCGAGCGATTCGATTTGTTCGTACAACTCCGAAATCGTGTAGTTTTATTGGGTTCTATCAAATAGTTTTTTATAGTCTTCTAATTGACGCACAGCCGCAGATTATAGAGACGACTCACGACTGTAAACTTATTTCAGAGGAATGGACTTATCTGCTGGAAGCTTTGAGTATCTAAATAAAATTTCATTTCACTGTCATACTGAGCTAGTCCATTTGCAGTCATTAGGTAGGTAGTTAGAAAAGACACTTCAACAAGACAAATTCTACATAATATTATGTCGTTATTGTACACGTTCGAAAACGATGCGTGGTGCGACAAATCTGTTGGTCGTGTCCGTCGCAGTGAAACTACAGAACAAAGAGACGCGCAGGTAAACGCCAGCTGCGGATTACTGCAGAGACCGACAAAACAATCGACTCGATCCAGGATCCAGTCGACTAAATATGAAACGACTCCACAGTCGACCCAACGCGCTCCTACAACCAGAATACCGAATAAACTAACTTAAATGGGTTTATGACAACTAAGACGGGGGAATTTAGCAGTGAACGCAACTTTATGCTTGTTCTAGATGAGTTGATGACTGATGGATGACAGATTGAGTTTTGTGTTAATTTAAGTAATAATAGGGGGGGACGTTTGATGCAACTCAATATGGCAGCTGTCAATTGGCCAGCAAACATTTCAAGTGGAATAATATTCAGTTACTCTGCCAAATTGCAAAACCGTTAAATAAGTAACTGTAAACATAAACTGAACGCCGAGAACGGAGAGAAGCGAGCTGACCGTGAATCGTGATAACTTACAGATCACTGCAATTAATGTTGAATCAATTTGCTTTGCAGAAGCGAATATTTATTATCGTTTCAATTGTTCATGACATAATAAACGAGGACGTAACAAACCGCAGCCGAGTATAATGCGAAGCGGAAATAATAATGGCATTTGTTAGAGTGGAGCGCTGCCGGCGCCGCGGGCCTGGTCCGGCCGGCCTCACATCCTAATTACGCCAATAATAATTACACAGTAGCCGCCGGCAGCTGGCAGCCACCTCCTCGCGCCGTTGCTGTCTTGATCAATAGCTTAATGAACTTCCAATCCAGTACAGAAAAAAACAATTACTTGTCTAGTTTCAACTTTATAATAACGGCTTACCTATGACTCGTAAATGAGATCAAAAAACTGCGTCTAGCATGTAGCAAATATAAAGTATAAACCTTTATAACATAGCTAACTTTCCATGGCGTATCCAGCCCGCCGACACGATCACTGTGAACGAGTAAAATAATGATGGTGGTGTGTTTATAGTAATTATTGCGATTCGTTCCGCGGTCTTGCGAGGGAGTTATGGCGGGGCCCGATAGCCCATTTATTTTATCGCATCAATCAATTACTCCGTGTATAGGTTATTAAAATTTTAACTCACGGCGTGAAGTCATGGAGTTTGGCTGAAGCAATAACGCTTTTTTAAATAAATGATGATACGCCCGGGGCAGGTAACGCGATACGTATGTACGGTCGACGTATCAATAAAGTTGTTGAAGCGCAAAATTCATTGGAATTTATCACTCACGTAAGAGATGGTTCAACTTTGCGGATTCCACTCGATACATTAATATGCGCTATCGTGAGTCGCTGCTCTTTGGGATACTTATTTACATACGACCGGCAGATTAATTACATGGCACTCGGACATTAAACCTCGATGAATGTCTGGGTTAATAACATGACGGTGCAGATACCGGTCGATAGTAGCGGTATAAGTACAACATATACTCGTGCAATCAGTGGCACAACACAGAAATTGATTTTACAATTGGCGTGACTTGCGGCACAAGCTCCAACATATTTATTTAATGTAAGCGGTGAGCTTGGCAGCCAGTTAGCAGTTAGTTTAGTGAGAACACTGATCAGCCGGCAATCAACATGTAAATTTATTCAGGGCGATCGGTATAATCGAGCGCTGCGGTGCTATTAACCTCATTTGTGACGACATATACATGTTAAATAACATGCTCCCCTGGTCACTTTGATTGAAATTATATTAATTTATCACGTCTGCCACGTCTATAAATTAATCCTTCTGATCTCTTTTTTATTGTTAGTAATAATCACAGGTTTTGGAAATTGATATTTATTATCGGATAGATCGAATAAATGTGACACTGAGAAATTGATTAATTTGAATAAGTGCTTAGTAGGTTTATTGTTTTTCATCAAGGTGTATTAAAGCATTAGGTACTATGGAGCGCTGTTTTTAGGCTTTGTTTTTTATTTATTTAGACTCCTATACTATATAATTTACCTACTTTCCAACTACAAAATCTTAATTCAGAAACCTGACTTTAAACCACGCCAATTTTAGCAATAGTATGGCGACATTTTTTTTCTTTAATCCAGAACTTGGTAAAGCATATTTGCATTGAACGAACATCATTTTTTATGCGTATCTTCCGCCTCATTAAATACTAACAATAAACATGAGCATCAATAGAGAAAACGATATGAAATACGTTTTGTCAGATTAAAAGGGACATTACTGCAGCGAGTGCGTTTGAACGAACGAATTGAAAATCATTAACGAGGGTATCACCCCTCGAAACTTTACTCATAATAATAGTGCATTATACGACAGTTTAAGTACCAGGAGAGCAGACAATGGTCAGGGGCACACGGATACTGTAAGCAAATAAAGAGGATTGACTGAATGCACCCGGCTACAACACGAAATTAATAATATTATCGTGTGAAACGAATTGAGAATGCCAACAGCAATTAAATGTCAGTTTTTTACTGTAGAAATAGTTGTAGAGTAGACTGCCATGCAAAACAATTGATTATTATATCAAGAACATTTTGAAGCTATTTCAAAACAAACTGGAGTTCGAAAGACTCGAAAAGAAATTCTACGCCTCTTTAATATTTTGTTACGTTTATATTTTAATAGGACTAAGTGGATTAAATCTTTGAACATTGTTAAACTAAGAGTAAAGACTTCAAAATTGATATCTCGTCTTTAATTATCACGCTCACAAACTTTCCCAGATAGGGGGCGAACGTTAAATTGATTCCACAGGCACTTTAGAAATTTTTAGAGCCCCCGACAGTGATTAATGAATGGAATTTGGGAGACTGCGATGTGTTCGCAACCCTCCAGCGAATAATAACAAGAAAAGCAAAAGGGAGCGCGTCCCTTCATCTTAGATTCACCCTACTATACATTTATGCGTCGCAGTAATCTTGCTTGTGCCATAAAATATTGCGGACGCAGTATTGCTCAAGCAGCTGTCGTTGATAAAACTTTAATGTAACAAACTAACCATAATTTGATGTGGTGGAGCGTGATGAGTTCATACAAGACGCGGTTTGCATAAACCTTTGGCAATAGCTCGGAGTCACGTCGCCATGATTAATGATGCGTGTCGTGCATTCGCTTAAGCATTGTGAAAGATGTTCATTGCATGCAGGTGCACAAGCCGACGAGGATTCTTCACCGGAGGTATTTTATTAACGGACTAACTTAACTATTTTATAGGAGGCAGGGAAAGCGGTCGGTGATTACCACGAGTTAACGAGCCGATCCCCATTACTTATGCTGTTCTCTATGTGTACCGCGCATGACAACTTGCAACAACATTAACTTCTCAATATACGGCCTGAGACCAGCTTTGCATTTGTATGTAATCACTTTCTAGTCACGTATTCTCAATTATTCATTTCGATGAAGAAAATGGAAATGCCGAGGGGAATCTTTAATCAGATTGAACGCTAACAGTTAACAATTTCTATTTGAGTAACAAATCTTGAATGTAGATCAAATTACAGAACAATGCTCGACTGTGAACTCAAGTACTGGTAGCTTTGTAGTGTATAATTTGGCTTCAGCAATTCTGCATGGAAGATACACAGCCTTATTTGCCACGGAGGCCACAATCGCATTAATTTGTGGAGTGCAGCGGGTATTGTGACGTCGCCGGGGAGCCGTGAGGTGCGGGGTGTCGGGGGGCTCGCTGGGGTGATTTAATGAACCGATGCGGCAGGCGACAGCCCCGGATTACACCCCACGACCGTTTGCACTCAATCAAGCTCGCAAACAGCCCTAAGCCTGGACAATTAAATACACTGTTCCGAAACAATTGGATACACACGCGATAAGAGCAATCCGACGATTAGCGCGCGATTATCGTTATCAGGCGATTGGGTGATCGATAGATAGCAGCGAGTGACTTCACTTCTCTATTATATACTATGATACTCTTATCATCCCTTCAACGCTTAAATAAATAAGGTAAGAGATTGTAAAGTTAGACCGGCGAATAAGGTCGAAAGTCATCAAATACAAAAATAACTACGAATTCTAGACTTCAATGTCTTCAAATAGTCTCTATCAATGGTCCTTTGACCTTCCAAAAATGCATAGCTCAACAAGCTATGCTCAAATTGTATTTGTAATTACTTATATCTGTCCACTTCAGAACCAAGAAGAAATCCTAATCTTTTTTCAAGAAAAATTGTTGTTGCCAAACCGCATGGCTTGCAGATTCAGCCAGTTAAACCGCCACTGACAAAGTCTGTGAAAAGAGTGATAGCCTGGCTGGATCTGATGAATCCTTGAAGGTGCAATTATTGGATAGGCTAAGGTCCGATATGGCTGCAAGGAGAAGGTCCCAAAAAATCAACAGATGGGTTTGTGTTTAATGGCATATCTTCAACGTCTTGTAAATATTCAATTTTAATACATTCAGTTATTCGGATCACATCTCCTTTCCTCTAGAATTTGGTGGAGACCAGGCCTAGCGTGGACCCCTGAATATCCCAAACAAAATCTCTGGTTAAAACTAGTGTTGTTTTAATCACAGTTGTTTATTAAAGTTAAAAAAAATGCTGAACTGGATATTATATAATTTATGTTACCAATTTATGCGTAATGAATTTCTGCCGCTACCAGTACATAAATGGTATCAAAATGAACCATTACACTGCTAGTTTAAAATATTTTACTTGGAAGTGAGAGAGGACCCCGCATTAATATGTTTCTGATCAGTCTTTCGCTTTGGGAAATTGAGAAGCAGCAATGAATTCTGGAATTCCCGGTTTTTAATTGAGAATGTACCATTAGAGTTCGACAATTTTTCAACTTTAAACTTTTGTTTAGAAAGTGGGAAGTGAGCAGGAGAAACTGATTCCGGTCATACAAATTACAACGTTTCATTTGACTTGTCCTAACTACCCACGTTATGGGTTATGGCCATGGCCATGGTTTGCGTCAAGGGCTATGAGTGCTATGACCATGACCATGACTTAGCTTATGAATCTACATCAAATCAATTAAAAGTTCAATAAGTACCTTATTAGATTCTGTTTTTTGTTTCTTGGCTGGTGGCTGAGAACTGTGTGTTTCTTGCCGTGAGTCGTCAGGTTCAGGTTTTGAAGGTGTGGAGGGTGCATGCGGCGCATGCGAGGTATGGTGCGCGTGCTGCGGGAGCGGCGCAGGCGCGGGCGCCGGCGGGGGCGCGGGCGCGGGTGCCGTGGGCGCGGGCGGCGTCGGCGCGGGGGGCTTATTGTCTACTAGTCGCGGCGCGGGCGCGGGCCGCGGGTCCGGCTTGCTGGCGGGCGCGGCATGGGGCGCGTGCGGGGTGTGCGGCGCGTGCGTGGCATGCGGCGCGTGCGGCGCGGGCACGGTCGGCGCGGTCGCGTGAGGAGGCGCGGGCGCGGGCGGGCCGGGCGCGTTGGGCGGCGGTGGCACGCGGGCCACGCCGTTGACGTCGTGCGGCGGGTGCGGGTGATGGTGCTTGTCGCGAGCCTTGTCCCTGCGGTGCCCCCCAGAGCCGCGCTTGGCGGCGGCGGGCGGCGCGGCTTGCGCGGGCACTGACGCCTTAGGTTCGCCGTTCATCTCGTTCGACTTGACGATCTCGTGCTTGGCTTCGGAGCTCTTGGTGCCAGGCTTAGTGCGCTTGATCTTCATCTTGAGCGCGGTGCGCTGTGCGTCGGGTTCGGCGCGCGCCGCCATGCCGCCCGCCTCGTCTGTCTTCTCTATGTCGGCATCGAGGTCTATGATGAGGTCGCCGATGCCGATGTCCCACTCGTTGTCATCGTACTCGAAGTTGGCGGGGTGCGCGTGGGGCGCGGGGCGAGCTCCGCCGGCCGGCGCGCCCTCCCTCATTGGCGCCGCCATGCGCGCCGGCTGCCCGCGCCCGCCCCCCGCTGCCCCGCACACGCACACACCATTGTAGCCCTGCAACAATATCATCATCTCATCCACTCTTCGGCAACAAGTGCAGCAACACACAAACAACTACCTAGATCCGTCTGAGAGAACCCGACCGTGTGCGGACAATCAGTGACAATTTATAAAACATATCTATGACAATAAAATACATGTTATAGTTAATAAATACTACTTTAACAAACAAAGATAAGTCAAGGTCCAATAATGACAACGGGAAATGTAAAATAATCAACTATGATTCGCGAAATCGCGACGGACTAACGATTGATCAAAGCATCAAATCGAGCACTAATTAAATTCTATCGACGTATATAGCCTCACACCGGAGGCTGCGATAGAAGATGAAATTTAAATAACAGCATGGCGAGCTCACCGGGCCTGGAGCTATAAAAATTAATACAGCGCCGTAAAAACCACTTAAATGAACATGTCCATTTAAAATTATTCCTTTATAGAAATTTCATATCGTACGAAGTTATAACCAATTCAAAGGGGCAATAATCGTAAAATAGTCATAAAACAGCGTAGATAAGCCCGGTTACTCTCACAAAGCGTAACATAAACCCGGACTAGGTGCGTACTTAGTGCCACAGCTATGCGTATTTATTGCAATTTACAACTGTGAGCGTTAGATTAATAGAAGATGCAAACTGCCTCGGGATTAGCGTTTGCACCACGCTTATGACTAAACATTTCAAATTTACGCAAAGCCCTCTGCCTAAACCACTACTTTATGACGAGAATTTTAAAAGCGAAATTAAATGTACGTTCGTGCTAGCGTGCCATTTGGGAAACCATTATCGTGTTATCTATAGAACTGGGACTGTTTTATTTTATCACACACCCTTCCAACACTGAACTCAGAATTTTATGGTGAGCCATGACAAATACACGAAACGACACAGACCATAACGACGTACAATTTGTGCTATGAATAACGAGGCGATGGCATTACCTAAATGTCTTATTTAACTTAATTAATATACAACTACATTTTAGTCGTACATCGTGTATTCCCTTCACAATTAATTTGATCGATAAATCTTCAATTTAACTGTTCACTTACTGATCGCTACTATTCAGTAAAGTGCACTTTGATAATTGCAATAAATTAAGATGTCTTCATAAACAACATCTTTGATTAACTGTTTACATTTATGTGAGGCAAATAATTTAAATAGCTTTAAACATGGCTCGCTTTATATCTGAATGGAGCAGTTTCTATTTTAATAGGAAAATAACGCAACAGGGATAATATTATTCCAGGGTTGACGATATTTATCAAGTATGCGAAACTGCACAAATTTGTTTGATGAAACGATGACTACCTTGGCATACTAAACCTGTTGACTACGTCATGATTTGCAATCAATTAAATCTAATTTTATGAACGACAACTGAAGAGCAACTACTGATGTAAAACTCTGCAGTTTCAACAAAAGGTTAGAAAAGTATGAAAGCACTTTGAATCAAGAAACTAAACTGTTATACATCTTACCACGGTCGCCGGCGGGACTATTTTCAGGAGGGAGCATCTTCAAACCCCGCTTCGAATAGGATAGGTTTTCTTTTGTCCAGAACTAAAGAAGACGGATACAAGGCTTAACGCGACGGACCACGAAGTACCTCGCCTTGGATTTGCTAATCTCTTTAAGCTCTAATATCTTCATGTTTTCGTATGTTTTATTCTAAGCCGGAGATGTGCACGCCCTTGCACACCCCTCCCGGCGTCCATGTATAGATATAATATCATAACTCCAATTCGCATAAAAAGTTCAAATAAGTAATAACTACAGATACTACACAAGATTTCCTTCCTAACATTTTTTCTCAACGGTATCGCTATGTCCCCAAGCACTTTTCGAAACTTCTAAGTAGTGTGGAAAACTTTATATACGGCGGGCAACCCTACGTAGAGCGGGCAGTTTATAGCGATGGCGACGATGCCGGCTTTACTGCGCCCTTTTGATAACTCCTCGTAACTTTTTTATGACGCGCGTGCTTATGCGAGCCTGGTACAAACGCTTCAGCATTTACTGGAGAAGTACCTTGCTGTATATGAAAAAACATGCTTAGAAAATATCCTAGCATTTTGTTTCAAACGTAACTAACTGACTTGTATTTTGAAACAAAATGCTAGTTGTTTCAAAATACAAGTCAGTTAGTTACGTTTAATGAGGCATTTAAGCTCTTTGAATGTTAAGAGTCAAAACCTCAGAACATCAATCACTTCACAACCTCGCTATTGCCGTTGAAATCTTTCGTCTACAATGTAAAATAAACTAGTAGGTTCTTTGTCTATACAGCAAAAACGCAATGACTCACGACGCCCGGCGGAATTGGATGCCAATTGAAGAGTCGTTGTCAATTCGAGTCCCAATATTATTCAACTATTATTTATTGTGGACACAGCCAGTGGCTTCAAGCAAGTTTAAATTAGTTGGAGAGGTTAGCAAGAATATTAGTTACGAGACCCTCATTCACCTCTTACGAGTTACGACGTCCGCGGGGAGTAATGGGGCGAACTCTGATTTAAGATCTTGTGATTTACTGTGGGTTTCCCGAACAAATTCCATACACAACAAATAGAAGTTATGTCTACGTAGAAGAAGTCATTAATTAATCTTTGAAATGAGACGGGTTCTCGAAAATAAGGTGTGCTTCAAAGAATTTGGGCTTCGCAGTTTTTAATCAGTATTAGTGTGAAATACACGGGCATTCAGCAAAAAAATACTTATCATCGTCTTCACGATTCCCAGTACCCAATACTTTTCATCCCCTTTGTTAACATTTAAAATGCATTGAATGTAGAAATAAGCAGTTTAATCGTTACTAACTCATTTGAAACCCGTTTTTAAAGGGTAAGCATCGGCCACAAGGCATTACGGCGAAGCAAATTGTGTAGCAAGTAACGCTTGCAATTTACTTAATACCCGAACCAATTACACTGGCACTTAATTAGCGGTTCCAGATGTGAACTTTTAATACATATTTGTCTTTCTTGGAATTAAAAAAAGGGACTCCTGTGGACTTGCATGATAACTTTAATGGATAAAGGGTGTTATCTTACACATTAAATGATACTATGTATACTAACTGGAAAACGTGGGAGAGCTGTGCGAATTTTTACGTTACTTAAACTGTTTAACAGATAAAACCAGGAGGATACAATTAAGATGATACATAAAGCGATATATTTATCGTATTTCCTTCCAATTATAGCAGTTTTAAGATTCCAGACGGGTCTCTCGACAAGTTTCCCCTCGTCCATAAGCATTGAAAAGAGCTCGATTCGTGGGGAAATTTGAACCCCGCATACCTTCCGAGCGAACGCACCGACAACGATATTGTGCGATGGGGTTGAATAAAGAATTTGACGATCCAAATTGAATACAAATAATCCGCTTACATTCTCCCATGCTTACGCTTTTCCTTGTGGTTATTATGATTTCGAACAATAATCTCTTTTTATTAATCTGTTTAGAATGTGATATTGTTTATTCTATCATAAATTCCAAATACATTTGAAAAGGACGCGTCCAACTGGGCATTGAATGGTATTTTATAGTTATAAACTTTAAATAATAAACGTATAACCGATCTCGAATTCAAATATAGATTTTTAATATCTTATAACGGATTATAACATGATTTTAATGGATCTAGTCTGATACGAAACCTGTCAGAGCGCTATTCTTTAACAGCTAATAGAAAAATTGAAACACACCTTTTGATGTTAACTAACAGTGTCATTAATCAAACCAGACTGCTATTCATATCTCCTGACTTACATAACAAAACGCTGATATCTGTTATTATATTCTTGCAATAATTAATACAAATTATTGAATTATTTTTTCTTTTTGAAATCGAAACGAGTAGGTAATTTATTTCGTTTCGATTTTGGTCTCTTGAAAAGTTGAAACGCTGTACATAATTGAACAAGCAATAAGATGTACATTTTATTCGAGAAGATTCAAATTACCTTTTTCATATTTCTTAACTTATTGTTTTCGATCCAATTCAGTAATCAGCGTCACCTTTCACGGCAGTCATGGTCTTTTGCAGAACTAAATTATTAAAACCAATTAAATAACAAGTACTTGTGATGACTTGGGAAACTAAATGAATAAATGAATCATTTAAGTTTTATTAACAAAAATGTTGACCTTCCCGCTGATTGAGTATGAAAAGAAGTTAAGCAAGTAAATAATTGTTTAACATGAAACTAAACTATAATAATATCACGAAGGAGAAACTATTTAAATAAAATAATTATTATCTTTTACAGCTGTTTATTGTTCAATTAAGTATTTACATTAATTGCTGATGGAATATTAATTAAAAGAACAATTGGATAGCTTTTCCATTCTACTGAAGTACCAGGATTTCATGATGCAGTGGTAGTGTCTGTTGGTATTCGAAGTGGGGCAAGTTCCCTTATACTGGGTTTCTGAATTGAGAATTTTGCCTCATTTAAATTAAGGCTACTGTAATGTATGACACCAATGAAGTACTATCTCATTTGTATTAAAAGCATTAGTTTCAGCCAGATTGCTCAGTTTCTAAAGGTGGGCAGATCAATAATAGACTTAGAAGTCTATTATTGAACAGCAACCTAAACAAAACTCGGCTAAAACGATAAACAACTAAAATGAAAAGAGTTGAATGGAAAGAATTTCAAACAATGATCACTCTGTGACGGATTAGAACTCATAAATAAACCTATTTTAGTATAATTAAAGACGTCAACTGAAATTAAGAGAATGTTTTCAAAAGAAAGAGACGGATTGCTCAGTGGTAGATAAATCGCGACGGATTCCATTATACTCCAGCCGTATGTTTGTCAATAGGGCGGCTGATTGGGAGCTCCTCGACGCGCTACGAGCCTGGTACGCGCGGGTGATTTACCGACCCGCCGCGCTACTTGGCGCGCTGCCCGAGCATCGAACCCGGACCAGAGGTGCACTTTACCCGAAGAAAAATTGCTTGTTGGGCGGAAATACGCTGCAATATACCCGACATTAGTTTATTTGTGTTGAAATCAAAAAATGTTTGCAGTTAGTTACGCGTTACCCGTTTTATCCGGAAAGTAGCTTGGGAAAGCATTCGCGTATCAAAGGTTAATGAATAAAGGGTCTCGTGTTTCCAACAATACAAATCTATTGAAACCTAAGGATGAAAGTTTGGCTGTCAAAATGTTCACAGCCATTTAAACTTTTTATTTTATTTGGTTTTTAGTTTCTATTTATAAATCTTCTTGTCCAAAATAAGATTTGAATGTTTTAACTTTCAAATCTTATTTCGGACAAGATATTTAATAATGTTATTGAAAGTATTTTTACAGAAAAGTTGAGTTGAAAACCATTCAATCACGAAATGAAAATTCGTCATGACGAGGACGAATTTGACCCTAATAAACTGATTCGACTCGAGTTATTCTTACCACCCAGTTATTAATTAAAGTAATAGGTGACTACAGACCTAGTTACTGCTAACATTAATCTAACATGCAAATAAGTAATTTGTAGTTTGAATTTAATCTACATTCATGAATAATAACACACCGCTTGATCATAATTACCTTTTAGCTTATAGATTAAAGATGTAAATTCGCCACTGGAATAATACCAATGGCGCTAATGTAGCTCTATGAGTTATTTATTACTTTATTATCTATGCTTGCTACTAACTGCACATAATTGCTATACAATTTACGAAACTATAAACATAAAATCCGCTCTCATGTTATAAGCCCATTTTCAGAAGACAAGGGCGACATTCTTGCACACATAAAATGAAAACGAAGGGAATATAAATGTCGCATTATAATATCGTAACTTCAAAGTCTTGAAAAATAATGGAAAAATATTACACCGAGCACTCCTAGTAAAACTTATAAATTGCAATTTTATTATTTACATAACATAAAGTTGGTTATTGCTTATTGCTACAAAATGCCAATTTTATAATCTTAGGAACAAAATGAGAACAAGATTTCTTGGCAGCCAGTTCGATGTTCATTCAGCAAATTAATAATCATAAATCTATGCGACAAAATGGAGTAGTTGTTATAAATTTAAAAGTGACAACAGAAGCTTCCCCAGTGTTGCCACATGACGTGAAATAACAGAACTCGAGTTAATCCGACATGAATCACGATGTGTAACGTTAATGTTGCTCGAGTAGGGTTACCCCAGTCCACAAATCACCATTGAGAACAACAGAAGTCGATCGCGAAGATTCCACTGCAGCAAGTTTGGCACCAAATACGAAAGATAACATGAGCGGTGCCATAACTGATGTTTCCTGTCACATTTTCTTCAACAGGATAGATTTAACTACATTCTGAATTTCTGACTTAAGTAGATTTTGTTTAATGTTCTTTTTCAGTTTCGTTCTTTTTACTTCATTCTAGCACCTAGCAGCGGAGTTACTAATGTCGCTGTATAATTCAACTCTAACGAAGCATTTTACTGCCTAAGTGTTTACAAGAATAGAACAAGGATTTTACAATACTACTGGTGTAAGTAAAATTAAATTACTTGATTGTTCAACAATTTAATTAGTTCTAAAGTTTCCAAGAAGGTTTAGCAGCCCTATCATCTAGAGATAATCTCACGAGCGGGCATTAATGGCGTAACTATTCGTATCAAGTAAAATTGTTGCGCGTCTAAATTGCAGTGGTTTATACGAAGTAGTAATGAGTGGTGGTAATGGCCCCTGTGCATCATTGTGTTAAACATTTTGAGAGGTAATGATATTATTAAAGTACTTCTACATCGTCATGTTGCCCGCGTGTGCAGCACATTTGTCTGAACACGACACTGCTCGAAATAATTTACTGGAAGATCTTACATAGTCAGACAAAAAAAAAAGACGATCCAATTTATCACCGCCGTCTTTGAATCGTCAAAACATGCAGACTGTTATATTAAATTTAATGATAACTGAATTACAAATCTTTTTGTAATTCAGTTATCATTGAAAACCGTTGAAGTAACAATATTCACACTTAAAAGTCGCTAAACGCTCTAAGAATCCACACGTCGTCTTTAATTAATAAAGACAGATATTCAATTTGTCTAGCTGACTATTAATAACGAATTTATAATTAGTATTTCGTTTAGAAGCGATTATCTCATGACAGCGACAGGCATGACATCACGCTTCTAAAGATCCTACATCATTTAGAGCCGACTCACTAAGCTGTATCAATATCGGAGTGGTGTTTTACGAAAAATAACAATATCAATCCGAAAAAGAAGTAAGAATTAACTTTCTAATGGAGACAATTAAAGAAATATCTTTCGGTCATTCAACAAAAACCGTGTTTACAAAATAAATCTTGATCTATGCCAAAAACGAACAGTAGATACATAAAAACAACACAATCGGCGATTAGATTACGTACAACGTTTCCAGTTAAATAAATAAATACACTTTCTACAGCCACAAGTCTGATTACAGGTTTCAAGGAAAAAAATATGTCTCCAACTGCGATCATTAAATTAACATAACCGTTGATACTCGTGCTAATTATGTTTTCCTGGTAGCTTTTTAATTGAAACGTGTTTTTGCACTTTTATTTGCAGCGTTATTATTTTAACCAAATATTTAATTACGAATCTTTTATCGTCAAATATTTGAGCTTGGCTGAGCAAGGCCGTTCTTCAACATGTAAAAGCAATCGACTATTCTCGTAAAGAATTCGGCTGTCAACAAGATCTTTGTTTGCCAATTTCAATGTGAGAACGATGTTGCTAGGTGATAAATTAGAGTTGTCACTTGAAATCATCATCTCACGACTTGTTACAACATGACGATGTATACATAAGGTACATGTTATTATTTTAAATCTTAATGCTTGCGAATTTTCTAAAAAGGTGATATAGTCAATTAGTCATGTCACTGTGACACTTGATAGCCTACTCTTCAAAAAAAAAAAGTCTATTAATCTGAAATACACGTTACTAGCACAGTAGAAATATGGAACAGTACAGAAACTACGAACAAACGGTCGAAACGGCACACTCACACAGACGCGCACATCTACGAGGCCCCTAAGGGACTTTCGCGGTGCGCTCAGTGGCGGGTGCCGTGTTCATAGATAATACCTACGCTATTATAATGGCTATAGGTGGACCACTCAGGTTTTCGTTTTGCAAAAACTGTGTACCCAAGCACAGATTTTTAATACTAGTATTAAATCCTTATACCGAAGACTAATTTTAATTTATATTGTATTATAATTTATATAACATATAAATTATATGACCATAATTTTACGACAACATTATATTCTAGTCGTTTTAATGTTTGTTCGGGCATAACTCCGTCGCTTGCCAACCGATTTGAAAAATTCTTGTTTTGTTGAAAAGGGTATAACTTCCCAAATGGTCCCATGAAAATTTTATCGAAATCGAACAAGCGGGTTTTTGTTAATTTCAATAAATGATAGCAAATCTGTCGGGATAGCTAAAATCGCATGTTTGTTTATTGTTTACTTCGTGGTATTGTTGATCGAAGATTGTTTACACCAATTTATACCACGTACGCTGTGATGGGTATGTTTAGCTGGGAGTGAACCACTAAAAAGTGAAAAATAACTTTAATTTCAGAACTCGGTGTTTTTTATTGCTTTTTTGTAAAAAACTTTTTACAAAAAATACAACCGACTTCTAAACAAAAAAAAAACCAAAAAGTACAAAATAACTTTAATTTCGGAACTCGGTGTTTTTGATTGCTTTTTGTTTTGAACACACCGACTTCCGAAATTAAAGTTAAGTATTTTGTACTTTTTGGTTTTTTTTGTTTAGAAGTCGGTTGTATTTTTTGTAAAAAGTTTTTTTATTCAACATACACAAAACCTTCATCAAAATTTTAGGGCAGATATTAGGTATAATTGAAATGGAATAAAATGGCATAGAAATGATAGACAATATTCAGTTTGTATTTTTTTTTTACAATGGCATTATTTACATTTTGACCAAAGAAGAAAGTGGAATAACATGCACTAACGCATTTTCGCGTGACTATTTCTCCCAGTCAACTCCTACCGCAAGTCGTGTTAAAGAACTTCGTTCCAATAAAACACTTATTGCAAACATTAAAAGTGACAACCCTAACTCTCTACTGGAGCGTAGGTAATTATTTCAACAAATGGGCTTAGTTTCCATACTGTTCCATATTTTTACTGTGTTACTAGGCTGGACATTCTAATATACGCTATGCTGCCATGCTGGTCATTTATAACTAGGGTAAATACAGCGTGTTCCATAGGCTTATAAATCGTACAGAACAATTAAACTCATCATTTAGGTAAAAAACTGTTTATCTATCTGCTCACGTATCATCCGTCACATACTCACATCTGGTATGAAACTAGCAATAAAGATTGCGGAATGGCAACTGCAACGACTCGTATATGCGCATACGCCGATTGTTATCACCACACCACATAATTATCAAAGAGATTTATTCCACGGCTCTCAGCTAACATAAAAACGGCCGTACCTTAATTAAGTAATATTTATTTATTACTATTTTATAGTAGTTATTACTGTTTTCTAATTACGCGGGTATTTTTGCAGGGACAGTTTTATTGTCGGTATAATTGATTCGGCATTCATGTTGGAGCAATTAATGGATACGTTTGCTTTTTATTTTACTAGCTTCTGCCCGCGACTTCGTCCGCGTGAAATAGTTACTAACCTACCGATTCTGTGATATTTATTTGTTGGTGGGAGGCGCCCGACGCGACGTGACGGCACAGTGGTGGCATGCGCGTGAGCTGCGCGCGATACTGGACAGTACTTGGACATTGCAACATTACTTTATTTTTCTGAAATAAAATATTTCTCTAAAATAAAGTAGCCTACGATACTCCTTATCACATCAGCTAACTTCTAATAAAAATCCCGGAAATCGGTCCAGCCATTTCAGAGATTAGCCGGAACAAACAGACAAAAATTGTAAAAAATGTTATTTTGGAGTATGTACCGTATAAATATACATAATTATATGCATGTAGTAAAAATCAGTTATTTCAATATTACAAACAGATGCTCCAATTGTATTTATATGTAGATTGATGTATAGATGAATAGATTATTAGTATTGTGCTTTTAGCGAGAGTGAGTGAGACGTTGTGAACTGAGAATATTTAAAATACATGAAACACAATATAATGTTTGTTTGTGGTTTGTGGTCCATTTTACTACGGGAAATTTTCTAAACTATTTATTGTATCCACATGAGTAGAGGAAGTTAAACTATCAGCAAGAAATAAAATACATGATTCTATTTACTCAAAGCTATAATACCTAATAGTTTTTTTTATCTATCACGTTATCGCATCATTATTTACTAACAGTACTTAACACACAACAAAACAAACTGAGTGACACGACTCAGATTACAAAATGAATGATGAGCACATAATCCTAACATAAGCACCTCGGGATTATCAGACATATTGAAAAGCCTATACATAATATAACGTTTTTATACAGAAAGCAGCCGAATCTAAAAGACTTTGGTACGAGTAATAAATTATATCTATCCCTTTCAGTTCACATACTTTTTAAGAGAGAAGAAAAAGGGCAAAGAGATAACGCCCGCAGGCTTCTTGAGTATTTTATTTTAAACGTGAGCGTAAATTGATTCAGATAGATTGGATCCGTCACCGTGTAAGCCGATGCTAATAATAAGTCACGCTTTCAAAGAAAACCCACATATAAATAAATGGGCTTAACAACTTTTAAAATATTGCCGTAATGTCAGGTATAAGGCAACTCTTAATCTCTTTATTTATAACGTTCATATTTAACTGAAAATATAATTGTCAACCGCTATTTCAAACACTAACGATAATGGTCTACAGGAAAATATTAAAATTATAAGTTGAATGGAATACGATTGTGGAAACAAAAAATAACAGTAACCTTGCGACGTTTATACTCGTACGTAAGCCATAATAGTAGATAACGGTAACTATAGGGGAAAAAAGTAGAAATAAAACGAGTATTACTTTATGACAGGTGAATAGGATTATAAATCATAGTTTCATCGACTCCTTCCCTCCCACATAGCCAGTTAGCGTAACTGTACCCGGGAGCCGCGGAGACACCACTAATGTTCTATTGTGATTTAGAAGATATTTATTAACGATCAAATCAGTTAATACTACTGCCGAGCCCATTCCATTTACAATCGAATCCATTAAACAATAATAATTGATTAAAACACTCATAAAACTTGATATCTCTCGAGCTTGAGTTTTCGATTGTGATTATATTAAATATTTTACGTACAAGAGATTCGGAGCCACCAGGAGAACATAAATCGTTGGAGTGTAACATTTTTTTGGTCGAGGCGATTAGCTCAGTCGAGTGGCTGAACTCGAATGGTTCTCAATCAAGTCTCTGTAGAATAGAATAGACGTAGCGAATTACTTCAGTAAGGGCACGTTATCCAGAGGTTATCTCAAGTTTACAGATAAATAAGAAAAACATTTTGTACTACAATTTCCCTTGAGAAACTATTTTCTTAGTCGGTCTTACATGCGTTGAAGCTTTGGTTAAAGTTCGAATAGTTGATGGAATCACTTACATAACATTCCTGCAAATAATTACGTGGTTTATGTTTTTATCTAAAATATGTTCATTATTAGAGGTTCAGCGACGCAATTTGAGTTTATTTATGGTAGTCATTAACATATTTTGCAAACAACATCGTCTAGTAAAGTGAAAGATAAATACTTAAATTGTGGGAGGTGATTCTATGGAAACTGAGTTCGCGAACACGAAGTGCTTGTCTAGTGTAATTTGAGAGGTATTCCCAGCCACCATTGCATTCACAATGAATACACGATTGTGTTACGTAGCTCCATCGTTCCACTATTGCTAGAATGGAATATTTCCGTTTGCAAAACGAATTTTGATGAATTCGCTTGTGGTAACCGACAATCAGACTATTAGTAATACTTGTCATGCTTACTTTGATGGTATCCATTTTATTATTTTTTATGCGTATTCGCTTCTTTTTATTTTCGCAAGCAAGTTAAGTGGCACACGAACACAATGAACTGAGAATGAATGTGAATGCAGCATGAAATAATGCTTACTCACGTATTTTCAAAAGTAGGTACTTGGGTAAGTAGATACTTACTTACATCAATATTTGATTGAATTCGATTTTTTTAATGTTTTTAAATTCGAATTTCCGAGAAAAATATTTGATTGAATTGTTTACTCTAGTATTTGGTACCTATGTAAATAAATATTTTGGTTATAATGATATTCTGATGTAAATGGATTGATTGAATAATCGGTATACTTAAACCCACTCAGTACAGTATGTTTGTACCAATTTTAATGTCGTTAATCTATGTAAATTTAACATGTTCATATTTGTGTTTTTTCTCTACTTTTACACATGTTTATGTATATGTCGTACACACACATACTTCAATTCTAGTTTAGATCGTACATAATTCTACATAAAGCCATATCGAACGCACGTTCAGCTACATAAATACTTAGTTTTGTAAAAAAATACCTAATGCGTGCTCAGCGAGCATTATAGTGGTATTTCGTAGTTATGAAACTGAATAAGTTTTTATTATTTCTTAAATAAAACTAGTGTTTGGTAAAATATGATGAGATGGCGCAATCTTGAACAGTTAGGACAGTGTCGAGTTAGACGATTTCTACATGAAAACCAATTCACATAAATTCAGAACTATATATACATATTATTAAAAAAAAAAAAAACAGATTCAAAATCAATCTATTTACAAGTTATGCGATTTGGACTGCCTGTAAAAGTTGAAGCATCATAAAAATGCTAATCCAATTAATAGGTACTATCAATAAATCGATTGATATCAACAACAAATTAATTAATTTGTTTTCAAACAAGTTCTGAAGACACATATTCAAAGTTTTCGCAAGGCAATGAAAGAAATCCTAATCAGTACAAATTGCCGTAAGCCACAGATTAAAAAATGTTGTCTGTTCAACAAGTCTTATTAAGACCAATTTAGGTGTCTATGGACGTGGTACTTTTCCTTTTCAATAAGCCATATTGCCCTTTCACGTCGGCATACACTAAACCATAATGGGTTCCGACATGGTTCCGACCCTCCTTGATGCCTCAAAATAAACAAAAGGGTCCGTTCATCCGTTGTTGACGTTCCAACGACGAAAAGTTTTTATAAGTAAGCTTTTTACGTACAAGTTTTATTAGCTCCCGGGTTTAAAACACCTACCTACTGAAGAAATCGTCAAATAGGTATTCGTATTGTCATGTGTTTTTTTTTATACGTGGATGTCTTAATTTTAATACGACAGGTATAAATGGAATAAAGAGCTTGTGCAATATTTTGTCAGCTTTTGGCAGCGGTGCAAAAAAAAATGACTTTAAAAATTAATGCCTTATCGTCTTGAATGTTTGATTATTGTATAGAAAGGTTTAGCAATTATAGTAACTTTGATGTATTGCTTTATTCAAATAAAGAACGAAATAAAGATGATAATCTGTTCATGAGCGTCAAAAATGCGCATTCGTTGGCGTCATATTCGATTCGAATTTCGTGTTTGACATTGTACTGACATTCTTTTCAACTTTTTAACGCTGGTTAATCCAATTACGATGGCAGAATATTCCAATGAGGATATCTTACTAATTCTCTCTCAGCCGCTGTGCAAGCCGGTAAAAGGAAATTAAAAACGGTTAAGTTTTAATTTTAAAGCTGTGAAGCTTTAAAGATAGTACCTATAAAAAGATGTTAAAAGTAGATTGTTTGCCTACCTACTTTAACAATAAACTTACTAGTTTAGTACCTATCGTAGGTACCTACTCATTAAATTAGGGTAAGGCTTGTAAAGGGTAGCTTTGCACTAAGTATGCATCCTGTTGGGGAGTATTGTATTGTATCTTGACAGAGACGACGTTAACTTGCTGCGAACATGTTTAGGGTGTGTAACAAGCTGGCTCCTGCGAGAGACGGGAGCAGTAACCAGCCTTAGTGTGCGGTAAGGTTGGGGACCGGTCAACTCTAGTGGAGTTGACCGGTCCGCAACCTTACCGCCACGGAAATAGTAACACAGGTTTTTTTTTTTTTTTGAAAGGACCACTCGCACTTCAGCACACTAAGGCTGGTTACTGCTTAACCGAAGAATAGTAACACAGGACTTATCGACGACACTGATACAACTTTGTAACTAAATAGCGCTGTTTATTGAAGATAACAAGCAGGACGTATTGATAAATATCTTCTAACCATTTATGTTGGTATTTAATAGCTATTAGTGTTTAAGGAAGACATTAATTATGTATACCTCGCTGCAGGTACAAAATGATCAACGTGTCCCAATACCTACCTGCTTGTTTTAGAAGTCCACAGGTAAGCGATACCTAATACGAAATAAGTTATTTACCAAGAATTTCAAAGGTTAAATGTATAATTTGTTACAATCTACATAACTATGCTGATAACAAAAAATAATTGTAATGCCTACATTAACTCTTAAGCAAATAAACTAATAAAACATAATTATAGGTACATTAAGCGCGTTATCGCGTCCGTTATCTGAACAAATAAAGATGTCATAATGGAATCGCTCACCGTTCCCGAGTTGGTCTATCGATGACTCTCGATGGCAATCCAAAAGAGACACAATCCATCCAGCACTTGATGCACTATAGTTACACTACACTAGGCGACCCGGCACGATCTCACACTAGCACTATACACGCTGGCATCCCGGTAGCGATCCGCAGCGAGAGCGCTCAAGCCGACACACCTACGGAGAGACAAAGGAAGCTATCAGCACACCACAAACACCAAAACATGAATTTTGTAGCCACTCGATACACGGCAGTGTGTACAAGCGACGGTATCACGGGCGACGACAAACAGACGGGCGACGTAACCGCACGCTGCACGAATACTGACTTGGGCAGCAACGAGCAGAGCGGCAGAGCGGCTGGCCGCGCGCTCCGCTGCGGAATTCAAATCGTGATGTTCAGCGCGCGGCAACAATCATTTCACACTTCACTAACGGCCGAAATTAATAATCGATCTAATCCAAATTTTTAGGATTGAAGATCGAAAATAAAATCCAGATTGGTAATAAAGTGTGCCAAAAAGCTATCCACGGATTGAAATCACAATCTTAGAAACCAAGTTATCCTTGAGAGGACGGATCACAGATTTTGGATTGACCTCTGTTCGGAAATGACAGTTTGAGCGTGTCAATAACCTATCCATTGAATTTGACAGTTGCTTTGATCTGTGTAAACAATCTCAATCGTAATCTTAGAATTTCGGCAGATTTAAGATTTGTTTTACGGATTTGGTTTGTTAAAAATGGCAATGTCGATATTCTCCCGTGATAGTGACAGTGATATGGAGGTCCTGGCTGATTTATCAGATTGGGATAGTACAGATAGTGAAGCGGGTGAAGAGTTACGACGCCGACGCGCTACTTCAAGGAGAATGAAAAGGATGAACTATATGCAGAGTCTGGTTGATGCTGACTTTACATTTAGGTTCAGGTTATCGAAATTAGCAGTAAATTCCCTGTTGACAGAAATTATGCCGGTCGTCCGTGTAACCTCATCAAGGTGAGTCCAAAAGTTAATGATAAATTTCCTGTAAAAATTGTTAAGAATTTAGTATAAAAATGTGTAAAAATGTGTGTGTGTGTGTTTGCAGAAACCATGGAGTGCCACCGCTTCATCAACTCTTGATGACATTGAGATTTTACGCATTAGGCACTATGCTGATTTCCGTAGCCGACTTTGTTGGAGTATCAAAATCAACAGCAGGCCGAATAATACGAGATATTTCATCAGCAATCGCCTACTTCTATGATAAATATATTTTTATGCATAGTGGGACTTCAGAGAAATTCTATGATATGGCTGGATTTCCCCGGGTTCTAGGAGCAATTGATTGCACTCATATTCGTATACAATCTCCTTGTAAGGAACATAATTTTTAACTTTATAGAATATATATTTTTTATGCAAATTAATTTAGGAAGGTACTTGTTTAAATGACACAAACCTTCTTTCAGGTCTAACATTAGGTGAAGAATACAGAAACCGGAAGGGCTACTTTTCTCTTAATGTGCAAGCTGTTTGTGATGCTGATTTGAGGCTAATGAACGTGGTTGCTCGCTGGCCAGGTTCTGCCCATGATGCAACTATTTTCAATAATTCTATTCTCAGAGGTAACATTCTCACTATGTGGTTTATAGCAAGTCACTGAAATATAATATTGAAACATGGTTCTATATTTTTACAGCTCAATGTGATGCAGGACAGTTAAATGGCCGCTGGCTACTTGGGGATAGTGCTTATCCAAACAGAAGCTATTTATTAACACCTCTATTAAATCCAAGGAGTGAAGCTGAGCAAAAATATAACGAAGCACACATTCGGACTAGAAATACAATTGAAAGGTAATCCTACTTTTATTATATGAGTTTGTAAACCTGTTTGTTTGTTACTCAACCACTGAAAAATGTCTGAAAAGATTTCAATGACATTTGGCATACAGACGGACCAGATTAACTAACTATGAGATATATAATTTACAGAATACACATTTTTTCCTGGTATTGCATTATTTTATGTAGGTACCCATTTATTGGTCTTGGTAATTATAATAAATCAAACTGTATGTTTGTTTGCAGAACGTTTGGTGTTTGGAAACGTAGGTTCCCAGTTGTGGCACTCACATTACGTGTTTCATTGCCAGTTGTTCAGGCTATTATTACGGCTACTGCAGTATTACACAATATATGTAGGAATAATAATATGGCAGAAGTTCCTCCTGAGGTTAACTTGGAAATAAATACAAGTGATGAAAATTATATTCAAAATATGGATGATCAAGATATCCAAACAAGAACGGATCTTATTATCAATTATTTTACATAAGTAAATAAAACATTTTGTAACAATTCAGTTTTATTATTTTCTTAACAATTAGAATTTTAAATACTTAGTACAATTTAATTTACATGTTACCGAGAAACTCTGTTTAAATGCAAAATAAGCACACAAGTAATTTTTTTTTAAGGAGACAAAATTACTTCTGTAGCTGTTCTAATTCAAATTTCAATTTTATGTTTTCTAATTTTATATTTTCATTTGCTAATTTCAAATTTTCATTTTGCAATAAAATATTTTGAAATTCTGCATCTAAACAAAGTTTCTTAGCTTTATAATATTCTGCTAGAGCAAGATTCCTGGAAGCCTTGCCGTCATCTGCCATTTTAGATTTCTTCTTGCCTGGAAAAAAAAAATAGTTTTAAGCAAATTTTCAGAAATATGTCTATCTCACCACATACCAGTTCACCTGTTAGTAGGATTTTAGATAATATTTATATATTATATTTATCATAAATATTATTAGATTGAAATCAACACTGAGAAAAAGTATTATGCAAGAAACTTTTTAACATATTATGTCTACTACATTCTGTTCCTGATGGTTTTACCCGCGCAAGGACATTAGTAGCTGCTATTCCATGGGAACAATATGTTTTCAGGAATGAGGTATCTAGATCCTAAATTCAGTAAAATCTATAAAAAATAATATTTTGAGGCAAAACCATTGGATTTTTTAAATACAATGTAACCTTAACCGTTTCATATTTTAAACAAACTGAATAACCATTACCTGTTCTAGGCGTATTTAACGCAAGTCTCTTGGGTGTAGCTAGACTTGGACCAGGAACTCCCATCAGCGCACATTCAGAGACTTCATGCAAGTCTAAAGACACTGGGACTGAAGTGCTTGCATCAAAGTCATTAGACACTGGTATTGTAGTATTCATATTCGTGTCTATAAATACTGGTACTGATGTACTCATACCTGTGTCTATTGACACTGGTACAGGTATTGATTTTTCTAACCCTTTTTCATAGGATATTGGTAAAACCTCAGCTTGTCCCCCAATAAGCCCATTACCACAACCATCACCATCACCACCAATATAAAAATCTGGCTCCTTATCACCACCAAACGGCACAATGAAACCAGTAGCTGTACTTCCGAGTAAATCTGCCACTCTGTCCAGTACATCATCGGGGGGTATGTAATCTGGTGCGCCACCACCAGTCTGTAAAAATAAAATTTATTAGTTAAATATCAATCAACTTATTATTGAACTTTGAAAAAGCAGACTTTACTTGGATCCGGTTCATTCTTATTTTAGCACTGCGTTTACGAGCGTTCTTTTTTAAATTCTCCCATTTCAACCGTAGCTGCTGTGGTGTCCGGCGATGAACCGTGGCAGTGGCATTAAAGCGATTCGCTAGTCGGAGCCATTCTTCTGTCTTCATCTTGTTGTTGGTAGCGTTGGTGGTTTTTGACAGAATTACTTTGCTGTTTTCTATCAAACTCAGCAAAGATTTCGTCTCCTCTTTCGATAGGGGTTTGCCTCTCGCCTAAAATAAGGACCAAACGTTATATTAAAAATGTTTATGATAAATAAACGCGCGAAACAACGATTCCACAGAATGAGTCAATAAACCTCCATATGATAATAAAGTAAAACAAAATCACTTACTATTTCAGAGTCCATAGCTTGAATCGATTAATTCTATTGTTAAAATCTAACATATAAATGAACAGGGAAATAAAGAAACTAGTTAGGCGACAGGCACAGCGTTTGGCGTCATATCAATATTTCGCAAAAAAAAACAAACACCCGCGCGCCAAATAGGGATGGCGATCTGAGATCGATTAATCGAAGAATTGATTTTTCAGGCCCAAAAGATCGATTTTTTAAATCGATATGCAGTACTGAGTCGATCCAGTGAATCGATATTTCACCCTTGAAAATCGCCTTTCGATTTTTTTTTGTATTGGTAAAAACCATAAAATTATTTACAATTAGTTGAATGTGTCTGTAACATTACGGTGTTGCCGATTAAAGGGTTAATTACTCAAAACTCGTGAGATGGCTGTATGTTTGTTTTTTTACTGTTTTTTTTTATAATACCTTCTGAAAATAAATGTCTTCTTTCATACCTGCTTTGACTTTGATATGAATTAAATGAATTTAAAAAATACTAATTTTACTGATATGAGGTCATTTATTATGTTGTCTTTCTTGTTTCTTATAAAAAAGATTTATATTTACAATATAAAAGCCAACTTAAAAAAAAAATATCAATTTTTTAGAAATCGATCTTGTAGACCTCGATTTTTTCGTGAATCGATACATCGGCGATTTGGATCGATTTAAAAATCGATTCTTTTCGGAAAGAATCGCCATCCCTAGCGCCAAACTACCACAGATAATAAACGCATCCTTTTGATTCCATTCGTTCCGTTTTAACCAAAATATTTATATTTTTGTGCCCATTGTAAAAGTTCATTTAATCGTTAATGTTTTATTTAAATAGATATATTTACAACAAAAAGTTCCTACAATAAATTAGAACACTTGTTTAAGCATAATTATTTTATATTGTCCATAAATCAACGGTGATTATATCTATAGGTTTTGCATAAAACGGAATAATCGAGAGGGAACGGATTGCCAAATATCTGCGGATTGAGCAACAGATGAATCGTCTTTTTTCGTTATTGGGACTGGGATTGGAGATCGATCCGTAGATCGGTGTATATCTGCGATCGATTTTTATCTCGGATTACGGATTGATTATTAATTTCGGCCGTAAGTGGAAGAGTAAAGTGTAAAATCACACGCAAATACTAACTTGTATTTTAGCCCCTAAGATGACAACATTTTCCAATTTTAATCGCTTTTAGAATCGTCGTAGCATTTTTCAAAGCCACGTCGTACAGCTATCGAATTGAAGTGCGAGCACGGAGGAACGCGCTCGTAAAGTTTCCTTATAAAGAATGTGATGAACCGGGCGTCACTCGTAGCGCACCGTATTCACAAAACTAAAGTTAGAAAGAGAAATATGAAACCGTGCAATGCAACGTGGCAACGTGGCCCGGGAGGCGACGGGCGATGGGGCGACGTTGGAACACCGCTTCCAAAATATTACAAAAACATTTATGCATGAAGGGATAACAAAATACCGGCGCTATTACGCCGCTCAGATTTAAACATAAGTACCTACTGTATTATAATGATGGATCACGCCGACCACTGACGGCCTTAATGGACAAATTATTGAACAGCATGTAATGAGACCGCGTCGATCTCGACCGCGCGGTAGGTGGTGATAAAACATTATTCCCGTGTGTGCGTTGAAGAAAACATGTGAGATAATAAAAAGTTATGTTTAAACGCTGGAATCGTAAAGTTTATTTGTGTAATACATTCTTTAAACAAACGGATAATTACACAGCGTTTTATGGCGAGCTACAGCGCTCGTTGGAACGAATAATTTATTTCAATGAATTGCCTCTAAATAATCAAAATTTAGATGGCTGCGTTGTCGTTACGGCTTTCCTCGAAATTAATTTGTGGTTATAACAAATTCGACGCTGGTCAATGCCTAGGGCCACTGCAGTTCATGAACAGAACATTGAGACTATTTAATTAGAGGTTTTCATTTTCCAAACATTCAAACAAATTTTCATTACATCCTATCCTATACGAATTCATTCTGAAGTTTTTGAAGCGTCTCGCGTTTTATATAATAAAGGACTAAGTACACTAAGTTCAGACATATAAAAAGAAAAATACAACGAAGCATATTTTACGACAAAAACAATATTTAAATTACAATTCAGCGTAATAAGTCGAAAAAGTCTCCGTAAGACAGAGGGCCCTTTAAAATAAATTATCCTGCCGTAGACGAGTGCTTTTGTGTCGCAATAGAAGTTACTGACAACAAAGAGATCTTTGGAGCGGAAGAAATTTAATCAGAGCATCTGGGACCTAAATTATGAATGGGCTCCGTCTATCTTCAGACTAAACACACGGCAAACTAGCAGATTAGATAAAAGTTTCCATAAAACCCCCTGAGAGTCTGAGAAGCAGTATTATTTGGATGGCTCGGGTTTCAACATTTATATTCAAGCCTTTGCCTTTGATAAAATACAGATTTTAACTGGGTATTCGAGAAGCAAGAAATATTTTCCAATATAACCGAAGTAGTGATGCGGTTCGGATTGTGGAGGCGCAGATATTTCTCATATTCTTTTGTTAGGATCTCTCCAGCCGGCTCTTTGTTGTTTGAGTTATAGGAAGACTTACTGAATAAGAAAAACTGAAGCATTATTCAAAAGTCGCTCTCACAAACTAGAATTTGAGATTCTTAACTACGGAACTTTGAACCGGTAGAAAATAAGATGGAGAGATTTGTTAAGGTGATTGTTTCGCTTGCCTGTTCATACATTTAAAGCATACATTCTACTCCGTAGATAGACACTTTTTTCTCAAAACGAATCATTTTATCACTTTTCTACAATGAAATAGGTGCGCATTAGACTTTTTGGTAAATAATTTGCACTATATATTGAGAAAAACAGTTTTAAAAACCGGGCAAAATTTGACATTTCGTTTACTAGTGTGAGTGCGATTTGACAACCAAAACCATACCAAAACATACCGCCATGATTGCGATATGTTATAATAATTTGACGCTAGATGGCGTGCAACCGGTAATATAAATTTGAAAAATCATTACTCAATTTATAATAATGGATTTCATTAAAAAAAAACATTGTAATAACATAAAACTAACTATCATAAACAAAAACATAAAATATTGTTGTTATCAAAAAATTGTTAGCATTACCTAGTTTATGATTATTGTTAGTAGGTGTTTTATTCATCATACCTACGTAAGACGCGGCGCGCGAGGTTGCCGTTCTTATTACTTGACCCTTTGACCTTAGACGTAACGTCGGAATTTCTAAGAAAATCTGTTGCCAAACTTCGCAATGTGATGATTCGATTGACTTGAAATAAAAAATACATTTTGAAACCAAGCTAGCTAGTGCGGTGATAGGCTTTACGCGCGGAATTGCTTGTATATTTTAAATTGTATGCATTTTCATTGATTTGAACTAATATTATTTTCTTGTATGTATTTCATTACAATTTCATATCATTATTGCAAGGTATTGTAGTATAGGTTGCTTACACGCAATTTTATTTTATAATAAAAGTAGTCTTTCGGTGGTGTTAGCAAGTCGGCCCGTGAGTTTTGCTGGCTATTACAAACAATTACCTACAAACTAAAATCTTCTCATAATAGATAGAAATCACCGATCGATATTGTAAAGTTATAATAATATCAAGTATACAAAATTTTATAAGTACATAAGTACCTAAGTACTAAATAATATTATTATGTAAGTATCATTTGTAAACTTAATTTTTAAGTCGCTATATAAATATATTGTATTTCCTGTCATATTACTTTTTCACATTTGTAATACAAATAGTTATCGACGGACAACGAACAAACAAACATTAGTTTAGTACTGACTTTACTGCAATCGCGTTTCATGTATATGGTTCGTAGACAGATTATTCCTATAGACTGCTGGATATTATCTTCCTTTGCATTCGCAAAAGACAAAGACAAACATATTATCGTCACTAGCAAAGAAAAGAGACGGAGTAGCAATATTTCTGCTTTATCGCGTGTCGGCTGAGCGCACATTATTGTGCACAACGAGTTTGACGTTTGTGACTGTTGTCGATTTGCATCTAATTGATTTTTAACAATTACGTCCAAATAACAACAGAATACGTATCTTTTCGTGCTCAATTTGACATATTAAGTTTGTGCAATAGTGCAAAATGGTAAGATGCAGTGTAATAACCTATAAAAGTTATAGTTTGATGAAGATTGACGGATTATCCTTTCACTCGTAAGTATTCGATGTTTTTTAAGTATTCGATCACTTTTTGTTCTTCTATTTATAATCAAATAGTTGCAGTAATATACTAACTAATCTGTATAATGAGAAAAATGTCCTAAAATTGTGATTTGGCCAATATTTTTATTTTCTTATCTAAAAGTTCAGTATTGGCCACGTTTCAACGGGGAATTTACCCTTTCATGTGGGTAGTATATTCAGGCTTTGATCTATACGATATTAGTAAAACACACTACTACTACTACTAGCTACTACTATACTACAAAAATGTAAGATAGTAAAAGTATCTTATTATACTTGCAGATTTCCAAATAAACCTGAAATAAGAAACATGTGGATAGCTGCTACCAATAGGCCTAATTGGGTTCCAAAACTGAGTTCCAGAATTTGCAGTCAACACTTCGACTGTAATCTTTTAAAAAAGAAAGGAAGAAAACTTTCTTGTACCCCGATACGGTAATAAAAATAGATACATCATGTGATTGCAATGATAGCATTTTGTTACAATGATTATAAAATTTTAACATTCGTTTTTGTTAGATTACGGAATCAGTAAATCGAGTTAGCGATACGACAACAATCGTCAACACGCAAACGATTGTTTGTTCCAAGAGAAAAATACAAACCAGACAAGAACTATGGACCTAAACAAATGATCCAATTGATATTGATGAAACACAATTGAGAATATTGTGTGAAGAACGGTTAGCTGAATTCCAAAAGTCACCAGAAGACACAGCTTTCATTGAAATGTCTACTGTAGCGCAGCATGAAAATGATTTATATACTACTCATAGGAGTGACCGTCTGACTGCTAGTCAATTTGAAAATGTAATGTAATCAGAAATGTGCATGTGTAATTTCTGTGTTTTTTAGAACACCTATGCAGACAAAGCATCTTTAAAAAAAATATTTTATCTTACTTTTACAGGTATGCAAACGCCAGAGTACAACACCATGTCACAATTTTGTCAAGGATATTCTATATAAAAAAAATATTTGTACAAAAGACATGTTATATGGACAGCAAAATGAAAATGTGGCAAAAAGCATATTTATGCAACAGTATAATAAAACTGTAAGGCCTTCAGGTCTTTTTGTTGATGAAGAATTTGGATGTTTAGCTGGCAGTCCAGATGGTAAGTCTTTCTTTATCAATATTCATGTATCATATGTGTATAAATTGGATCTTACCTATTCATTTGATAAATATGGAAAAAAAATATAACACTAGTTATAATCACGTAAATTTGTTATAGGTGTAATTGAAATTGAGAGAGCCATAATAGAGATCAAGTGTTTTCCATCATTGGCGAGGAAAAACCAAAGCCTAGAGGCAGCTGCACTAGAAAAGAAAAACTTTGCTCTCACATTGGATAATAATGTTCTAGTTATGAATAAAAAGCATGATTATTACTATCAAGTAAGTTAATAATTCTATTGCATGTCCACTTTATAATTTATTTTAGCATGGTATTTACTCTTACTACAATATTAAATCTATTTCAGGTTCAAGGACAAATGCGTGTCAGTAACATGGATAAATGTTACTTCATATGTTTTATTTCAGTCAATGAACCTATGACTGTTATAGAAGTTTATCGAGATAATGAATTTATCAGCAATATGATGCCAAAGCTATTAGTCTTTTTTAAATACTGTATTCTGCCAGAAATAATTTTGAGACGAGTTCAAAAAAATTCGAAATGTATTGATATGAAAGGTACACTAAATTATTACTTGTCTATTTACTTCATAATTTCCATTTTTTCTTGTGGGAAATTGTTTTTCAACATCCACATCAAAAGTTACACACAAAATGTACTAATTATAGTAATTTCCTTTCGTAGCAGCTGTGTAGCAGCGGTTTACGGACAAGAAAATCAAGAACATCAGGAAGAGTGAAAACAACACATCAAATGATTTTTGTTTTACAAGGGCACGGTGTGGGAAATTCACTTCGGGACGAGACTGCGTGTGGTAGTAGTTTCCCATAAGGGTATGCAAACCCTAAAGGATTATTTCAGAATGGCCAGTAGTTTCGAAGAAATAAGCCTTTGAAACTCCACGTGTAACTGATATACTTGTTTATTTTCATCACTAGCACTAACGGCAAAATAGCCTAGTCAGTGGTGCCTCCGACTGCTACGCGGACGCTCAGGGTTCAATCCCCACATTGAGCTATCGTTTTTGTTTTTTATTTACTTATTTATTTCTTTTTAAATTAACTATTTCAATAATTAAATGAATTCAATCGAGAAAAACATTGTAAAGTATTAAATTAATTTTAATTTACTATTATACTTTCTAAATTATAAAGCAGCTAATAATTATCAATGTTTGAAATCAAATTTTTTGTTTACCGGAAACCTGAAATGGTGTGCTCATCGTAATGTAATCAATACATTGACCCTTTTTTTTCAGGTTTCTGAAAAACAAAAAAGAACTCTTGCTTTTTTTATTTCCTTTACAATCACAACAATACTTTAGCAGATATGTATAACCATTTGTTAGTTATATGTGATTATGGATGCTTCGATATTATCAAACATTTTCCACCTTCTTGGTTGTAATCTCTCATTCTAATTTGTTGTCTTTTTATGATTTATAATGTCTTGCGTTTGTCTTGTACTAGTGTGTGATTGTTGTAAATAAATATACCTTGAATTACTTCAAACTTGCATTGGGACTAAATACCTATTTTGATAAAGATTGTTTTTAGTAAACAGTTATGTATCAAGCAAGACATAATTTGTCACTATAAATACTTGTAATTTTTGTTAGTTGGTACATATGTTTTTTTTTAAATAATGTATAAGGTAATATAATAAAACTATCTATTGCAGTCTTGACATTCATTTCATTCCTAAAATAATAAATAGTTTACACCAGAAATACCACCTTTTATTATATAATCATAATTCCTTGTATTTCATAATACATATAATTGTAACGGGTGGCGTTAGAATAAACTTACCCCCCAGACAATTCTAATTTCGACGTAAGTACAGCCTAATAATTTTTCATTTCACGCCATCTAGTGGTTAACTTTGCTAAATGCTTTTGACTTTAAAGTAGTCGCTCATGTCTATGTGTGTGTAAACGATACTATAATCAGATTTTTATGAAATATGGCGAATCAAATGGGTTTTGAGGCTTTAATTTGATTAATTTCGGTAAAGTGGAATCTCCGATTTGCGCGGTGTTATTTCTGTGACAAAATATTGTTCCAATTACACTCAAAACTAAATAAAACTGAAAATGTCGACTTCAGCGCAATCTAACGGGAAAATGGCCACGAACAACCCGTAGCATTCACCTTAAGACAATTTTATAGATTAGCAAACTAATATTTTAGTTTAAATGGATTCTAAAATTGATTTGGTAGGATGTAGACAAAAAGGTTTAAATACTGTATATTTGTAGCTGTTGTATTATATGAAACGATGTGTTTAAAAATCTACACAGAACAGACATACAGTCAGTTGGACTAATCTTGCGTTAGAATAGGAATCAATAAATTCTGAGAAATATAATTTCAAGTAAAAGCATGATGCACAACATATCGTATACATTGACATTGTTTAAAGAATTGCTAACTAAGTATCCTAAGAATGTTGTTTAAAAAGACGCAAGTTCCCGACCAAGCGAGCGTTTCAATAGCCGAAACGTCTATTGACAATGTAATCTTAACCGGGCGAGACAGGAGCGCTGGGAACGACGCGCCAGCTGGCTTTCCGAGAACCAACCTTATAGGCGTATAGCCAGCGGATATAGCCGGACTTTCACAGCCCCGCAGCCCCGGCGACAACAATACACACAATGGAACGTAAGAGATACCGGAAACTATAATCGATATGGGCTTACTTCTAAACGCGGGATTGTCACATCCTTTACTTCACTCGTAAACCTGTCCACACTACTAACGCGATCGTTATTATCAACTTCTATTCGAGTACCTTCACCCTGATTGTGTACGGGCTCAGCTCGGATTGTGTGATTCGGTTATGTTTCACGATTTAGATATTTCACGCGTTATTGTTACAGACTGGGTATTATGTTCCCCTCCCGCAAGCATTCCGCCGACTTTGTTCATATGGCTGTGTGATCGTTGAAAACAATTTTGATTTTTATTCATTCGTGTTTACATACGAGTCGAACATTGTTAATCAGTGGAGCGACAGCAATTTGTAGCCGATAACCACAACTGCAACGCGACACCCGTACACTCGGCCAGCCCACTCACTCCAAAGTGATTGATGGCGCGGTGTCAATTTCATGTTATCGCCGGCACCCCGAACCCGCGGCCGCCTCGATGAGATTGTTGCATAAATTTACACGGGAGATAACACCAGGCTGTAGTTAATAACTTGCACAAACATTGCACCGCGTCGAGCTGCGGGAATCACTCGCTATTTCTTCTCCGTCCTCTTGTTCTTTGTGTAATGTAAAATGTTGAAACTTCTTTGAATATAATGTCTTTGTCGTCATTATTTATAACAGCGGCAGTGCATCATTCTGACATGTTTATGATATCACTTAGCTAATATTTATCTACTTGTTTTTTAATCTCTTCTTTAAACATTTTATATAAGCTATTAGCATCGATGAATCGATATTCATATTCGATAAGATCGAACCGGAGATAAGTGGGCTACAAGAAATAATCCGAGCGCGTGGGATAATCGATTCAATGAACAAAAGCAACAACTCTGATTAGTATCATGTTCATTTGTTACATTGCGCGTTTTGCCTATTATGGTGACCAATTAAAGTCCCTTTTGAGGAGCATATTAAGTAGATTATCTCTTTTGCTTCACTTGCATACAAATGTAAAAATCGGCCACATTGATTTCAGTATCACTATAAAATATACATAAATCCTTTAGTTCTTTTATAATGATCACGGATACTCAGCTAGCACTGAATGTTAGTACAAGACAAGACAAATAGCAAACACATATATGGCCTAGAATTTGAAGACGGTACCTCGAGTTGTACAATGTTTTCCCCAGTCTCGGCGCAAAACAAATACTAAAACTAAGTAAAAGCTTTGCTGGCTTTAACGTATGGCCTTTGAGCTCCTCGTGTAGAACTTAATCAATATAATCGCTTTCACAATGTTTATTCTCTTTGTTATACGACAGAGATATTATATTTCAATTCAATGTTCGCTCACTGGAATTTGTACAGTTATTTTATTGGTAACCGAAATGAGTTCTTTATACTTTTGGAGGCGGGCTGTTATTTTGGGATTTATAAAGACTGAATTGATCCCATTAAAGAACCAAATGAGTTCAGAGGCACTTACAGCAGCAAAAACAAATTATAATTTACAAACTGTCACCTGCACTGTGCTAATGCTACCCTGGTACTGCTAAAGTGTTCGTGAGTGCACGTTGCATGTAAGTCGCTCGTTATTTCATTTATTACCGCGTAAAATATAACGATGTTTCGTACACACATAAACATTCCCCTCTTTTGATTATTTGAAATGACTAGGTACGTAACTACATACGTACCAACCTACACGACTGTTACTCACGTTCATATGTATAATCATTTACGCCGCCCGCCTCGGAAAGATCCGGCTCAATTATTTTATGAAAATAACGCTAACGTTCTCGTAATATCGTGGAACTATTACGAGTTTTTATTTACGACTTATGATAGAAATAAACTAAAAGGAATGCCTACTTTATACATACAAGATTTATTTTAAAAAAAATGTCTTACTGTATGCAGTAAGACATTTTTTTAAAGGCACACACACATACATATTATATTATTTTTTTGTACGTGCAATTCTACATAATTATGCCAAATTGTTTAGAGTCGAGTGTTAGCCTTAATCATGTCAGTCAACTTAGTTATAGCAGTCGTAATAATGTCAACAACGTCCGCTAGTGTTAATTTGTTTTAAAAAAAAACAATTTATAACAAATATGACAGCTGAGACGTAAAAGCTCTCCCACGCACGAGCGTCGTAAAACGTATTACCTATATCTGAATTCTGTATTCATGTTAGATTACAATATTTCCGACGCGGCGCTATATCATATAAGTCAACTCATAACATCAATGCGGCTCGATAAAAATCCCTCACCGGTCCCTGTTCCCCTGTTCTCCCTACTCACTCCTTCGACATGTTCGCGGTCGTTCGCTCTCATATTCGCGAACACTTTTGATCTTTCTTTTGATATAATATAAATATTTTTGCCTCTGAGGTTGAATCCATTTTGAGTGAAATGAAATACGAGAGCGAGTTAGAAGCCCTTTATCCGAGACGGTCGGTGGTCCCGCTCGGCAACCGAACTTGAATAATCACGAATTCGCCTCAACTTAATCTCACTTTATTTATGTGAGTGGCTCTTTAGTTTTTATAGCACGTATTTCATACCATGGTTACTTACTTTCATAGCGGCTGTCCGATGCGTGGGAAAATTTTGTTACACGTATTATATTTTGGATTTCTTAAGTAACGGTTAGGTTAGTTACAAAACTAAGCCTGTTAGTGTTCATTAGCTAAATTAAAAAGAGTTACCTACAGTAAGAACATCATACGGAGCACTATTCAATGAACATTACAATACATTAAAGCTTTACATCCTTTGGCTCGTCTACAAATGATATGTCTTGTTATTTTAAAAAATACTCAAGTTTCCACTACATTCCCAGTCTAAATATTGAGAAAGAAAGCGATCGTTTGACAGTAATATGTACGCTGTGGAGTGCACCCACGCGCGTCAAGTGAGCCACTAACGACATTATTAAGCCAAACCGTTCTCTTCAGTTTCATGCCCGCCTAGTACCCAACTAATAGATGCGACAGCGGTACAAAGATAACACACATAAATATTGTCTATCTCGACACAGATAAAATAAAATAAGAAACGAGCTCGCATGTTTGATATACGGTAACCTTGTTTCTTTTTCTATTTCAGTAAGATTAGATACGCAGCTTTATAAAGGATAAACTTATCTGAGATTTGCAGATGGAGTCCATAAAAGGGATGATGACATAACCCATCGATATTAAATAATTTTGAAGTCTTCGTTATTTATCACCGGAATCATAAATTGCATCGTTTTTATTATTTATCTCCTTCCTTTTTGGTATATTCAAAGCAAATACAGCTGTGCCGTGGACTAGGGGACCAAAACTCCGAACCATCGGATTACGAAGACTGGTAAGGGCAACACTATTGATTTTTTTTGTAACACTAACAATCCTCCGCTCTGGCAGGGGATTGGATTCGGGTATATAGCAATAGTTTCGCACCTCATCGCAAGGGATGGTCCCGTCCTAATACCGGCATTGTGAACAGTGGGTAATACGTTCATGATACCTTTACTTGACCCTTCTGGGATAACAGGCGGTTTTGAGTTGGTAATCTTTATACAGTGTCGAAACTAAGGAGCTAATACATGTGTACAGACTTACTATTTTAAACGACGGAGGTATATGTAGATCGGTATGTTTTTCGCACCCCGCTATAATGTAGAAAGTACCTTTGTACGTACATGTACAAAATATTACCAACCCACTCTCTTAAAGACGAAGAAAGAAAAGCATTTTGTCTTATAATAGTACTTATTTCTATTTAATTAAACATGTTTAGCTCAGTACTTTGAATGATAATCAAGATCTTAGTATGCAAAGAAAAGTTAAGTAGGTACCTACCTGCCTACTAATAAGTAATTAAAAAATCGTACCTACAACTACATATATCGCTTCTTTCAGAAGAAGGTACTTCGTTGTAAGTGATATGTACACATATCAGTCGCTTACAAAGAAAACTTCAGCGCGCGTCGCCTTCGTAACACTTAACGCCATTAGAAAAGGTAAAAGTTACAAGTAATTAACGGAGAGAAGTTGTTTATTGTGAGTCCATCAGCAGCGGACCACAATAAGAGGGCTATAATTCTAGCGGGTTCCATCACAGCACGTTCCCGTCGAACAAAAGCAATTTGTGTCCGCACGAAGTGGGCTTGTACGTGCGTAGCGTCGTAGGTGTTTATTAGCGCCCTCTAGCTATGTTAATATGGACGTGTACTCGGTATCGTGCACACGCTTCCAGCGCCCGGCTGCGAGCACCCCGCGACCCTCACACACAGGTCACTCGTATCGCTTCACTGATCACGAATCCCTGCCGACACGTGCTCTTACGACCGTACTGCTCCATCACAATTACGATTTATGACCCAATTACAACTTTCTAATCTAAATTTCACTTTCCAAGCAGCACTAATTCGATTTACATAATTACTCATACCCGGGTATTGTTAATTTAACAACTTTTAGTATGATGTGCCTTGAGCCTGGCTAAGATACCGAAACCATATTTCGATTAAGGCAGTTATGAATACTTGGATAGTTGGAAACAAAGTAACATTGGCGGTAATCCAACGTCATTTACAATTCTGATTTAGTGTACTGCATGAACAATTTAAAACGTTATTCCAAGTTTTGCGGTAGGCGAATGAATCTCTATTTTATTTAACAACACAAGTAAATAAATGGTGGTTTGTTTGACAACGGTACAAGTTAATAAATGAAGCAGAAGTGAATCACCTCGAGTCGCGTAAAAACGTTTTCTTTAGAATGCTTGTGGAAGTGTCTGTAACAGAACTGGCGGCGCTCCAAGAACACGCTCATCACAATCACGCAACACGCCGACATCATTTAACGACAAATTTACTGTGTCACACAAACTAGCCATCGTGATAGCTGTTCAGTATTCGTAATGAGCCGACGTATGATGTCGTATTTTATCATAAAATACTGAACGTTCCGCTCCTATTCGCGTGTATTAATAAAAGTGCGTGCCGCAACAGTCGCAACCCGCCACGTTCAGTCGTTCGCTGACAATTTTAACGATTGACAAAATAAAATAAACCGAGGAAGAGCTCCGTCGGTTTTGATAAATATCCTTTCAGCGCTTTTCCATTATTCGGGGAGAGACAAATGTCCCGTTCGGTTTACTCGAGTCGGCATCACGGCATTCCCTCATTAAAATGTCCCCGAGCGACTGTGGTCCCTCGGCCGCGAGCTATTCGATACGATAATCGATTTTATTGGCGATTGCTATAAAATCTCTCAACGTATTTGTTTTAGTTCTGTCGCACATTCCACGTCGCGAATCAATCACTGTACATTTAAATAGCGAGTTATTCGTTACGGCCGGAGAAGTGAATAGCAGCTCTAATTAGCTGGCAATACGAGCGAGAGCCAACGGCATCGATGCCTGATTGTTGTGTAAAGCGGAACCAATCGACATCCAGCACTGCAGCCATTCGATTCAAATAGAATTTTGTTTATGTTTAGAAGGTTGTTGATCTTTTTTTTCCTGAAATTATGCTTGTTACTCACAATAGCTATACCATTACATTTTCTTTTTACACGCTCTTCCAAGAATAAAGATAAGGCAATTATTGGCAATTGACACCTTTTGTCAGTCACGATAGATAGATAAAATCGTGATTCGCCGAGATTTTATTGCCGGAATTGCATTGATGATTAGATTATCCCTTTCATTTAATTTTTTTTTATTACAACTTCTTGTTCTAGTAAGTAACGCTGCACATCTACTTGACAAAGGCGGTGCTTATTATTTGTGAGAGTATACTAACACGTAGTCAAATTAAATACAAGTGCTAAAGTAATAAGTCCTTTCAATATAAAGATTTAATTAATAATTAATAAAAGGCCACAAAGGGTGTTCAATTAACAAATGCCTATATCGTTCGATCAAATTGTGCTAAATCGCCCGCCATCGTCGTCATAACGTGTAGGTACCAATTTGCAAACAAGCTATTATAGGGGGCCGCAGTCAAAAGCGCGCCAATAGAATTAAAATACTATTACGGCAATACAAAGTTGATTCAGTGGAGGAGAGCGCGCGGCACTCGCTCGCTCCGCTTCGGCCGCTCCGCTCTCCGCTCGCTCGCCTGCTCGCTGTTCGTGCTCCTGTAATTTGATTTGGAGTGGAGCGGGGCAGCGCGGGGCGCCTGGATCGATACTGCGCGGGAGGGGGTCAGGGGTGGGGGCGATGGAGGCGAGGGGCAAAGGCGCGGGGGGAGAGAACCACCAGGCGCGTGTTGTTATGGAAACCGTAGCTACCCTCGCGCCTCCAGATTTCGTCGGTTGTACCGGTAAATTAAACAAAGGAGATCACCTATATTATTTTCAGGTACTTACTCTTAGCATTTTAATGGATCAGATTTATGGTAAACTTTTATATAATTATACTTTTCTTGTATTTTGTACGTGTTATCTCTGCTTTGATGTATTTATGAGGTTATTAGAAGTTAGGCTCACATACTTTATTACCGACTTCTACGGCGTCGTCGTTAAACTGGTAATGGGTGTGTAAAGTATTCAATTTTAATGTCTGAACAACTCTTAATAAGTACAAGTGGGTAAGTAACGTACATGTTTATGTTATACACGTAAGTATGCAAGTTATATGAGAACTGAACGTACCGCTCCTTTGTTATGTAAGAACAAATAATAAGTAGCAGTCACATATGTACGTTTACTTTGTAAACATAATAAAGCAGTATTCTGTGAAGCAAAGCGTTATTTTCTGCGAAGTGTAAAAGAATAAGCGTTTAGAATTGCTTACGTAACATGAACCATGTCGCTTTCAGGCGGACAATTTACGATAACTACGAATCTGGGAAGATACTACGACACTACGACAAACTTTTCTTTCACACAATAGAAAATATGGTCTTAGTTATTTGATACTGAACCTAGATGCTTTACCGTAGAGTTCATAATCTATTATGTACTAGCTTCTGCCAGCGACTTCGTCCGCGTGGAATAGTTACTTTACCCCCGATTTTGAAACTCTCAGCCCGATCGGTTTAAAATTGACAAAAGATAGACATGCTGTTTCGGGATGTTTTTTAGATAATTTTATGTAGATGACTTCTTCCGTTTTCCCAAAATTTTCCTTCACTGCTCTGCTCCTATTGATTGTAGCGTGATGAAAAGTATACTATAACCTGCCCAGGAGTATGAAGAATAATTGCACCAAGTTTCGTTAAAATCGGTCGAGTAGTTTTTGTTTCTATAAAGAACATACAGACAGACAGACAGACAGACAGACAGACAGAAAGACAGACAGACAGACAAAAATTTTACTGATTGCATTTTTGGCACCAGTATCGATCACTAATCACCCCCTGATAGTTATTTTGAAAATATATTCCTTGTACAGAATTGACCTCTCTACAGATTTATTATAAGTATAGATTTATAACTTTAGCTGTATAATACTTAATCGGTAATGGGTCAGTAACATTGTGAACGGTTGCCATCTGACATCATGATTCCCACCCTCGCATCTGTTCCAATTTTGAACGATATGATGTAGTTACAAACCTAGTAATTGGTTTACGGATCGTTTAAAAAGCATAAAGCCGAACACACAGGGGAAGCCAACTGCGGATACACGAGTAGAATAGTATTATTGTAGTACAGTAAGTTGTAAAGTAGAAACTAACTTCAAGTATTGTTGTGGGGAGTCATTATCTTGTTAAACGTTGTGAAACACGTAACCCACTAGTGGTAAATAGCCAGCTATTATAAATGGTAGTGTTATCTTTATTAGAAATCATTTCACACTTAGGTACATTTATTATTAAAGCACTCAAAGAATGTTCTTAGGTTATCAATCATTGTTTATTTAAATATTTAAAGTTTATGTACAATAGTGGTACATGGGCGGACTTCGAGTGAAACGAGTGAGTTAATGATGAGTGATTTGAGTGCGGTTAATAATAAAAGCTTTAATTTGTGGTTAATGCAACAGGTACTTGCGAAAATACAATCTAGGAGCACCTGCAACCGCAACTAAGTAAGTATTCAGTTAGGTAGGTGAATTTTATTTTAAACAAACGGTTTTAAAATTGAAAGTGTTTCAAAATATCGAGTGTTTGTCTTATCATAGTTTACAACTCATCACATTTATTTATTGCCTCGATATAATCAACATACTAAGTCGCTGATACGCTAAATGCTCTACGTCAGCACTACGACGCCGCTACGATAGTGCTTCGAGGATGTTACACGCTGCCACCGCTACGGTGATACTACGACCGGACGCTGACCGCCGCCGCCGCCGCCGCCAAGGCAATGCTACCACGTGGTTTCCTTAGTTAAAGTACATTATTAGGAATTAATGAGTATTCGATTTTCCGTATAGGATACCTGCAGAAATTGCAAAATGCCACGTGCCACGATCCTTGCATACCTACTCTTTTTGCTTCAATAACCATTCGGTATTTTATGAACATGTACGCGAACTATAAATCCGGTTAATTAAAATAGTGATCGCATAGTGCTGAAAAATTGCTGCATTGCAATTCATAGCATAGCATTACTAGTCTAAGCAAATTGTTAACCGAAAATTAGGTTACTATATTATTTTTCGATAAAGCAGAATCGCTTTTGTTTTTCTTTCGTCAATTTAATGAGCCGTATAAAATAGGGTGACAAACAAAACAAACCACCCGCTGGGCTCACTATACAATTCAATAGGCCCACTTAGATCGCCTAGACCAGGAGATAAGCAGACATGAAAGGGCGGGCAATGATGCTAATACAGTGCACTTAACTTGGCCCGCGGCACCTTGCGGCCGCGTCCAGCTAAACTGGTTTCAACGTCGACCTTCGTGTCGTCTCGCTCTGCGCGCCTATGCTGCCCTGGTACCGCCGATCGCTGTGCTTGATTGATTTTGATGCGATTTTATTACAATTCGATCGGAAACTTATCGCTAGGTAAAGTTTTACGGACCGACCGATACTTAGAAATATTGATGGATTGCATATTTCTAAGGTGTTTAACATGATTGTGTTAGTGGTTAATGTTGTTGTACTTTACCGGTTAGGAAAGAGACTTACTTTTTTATGATGTTTTTTTTTTAATAAATAAATGTTTCGTCGCAACGATGAGTTTATTTTCCTAGCGTAAAACGGTCCGTCGAGAGTTAAATCGAACTGAAATGACAATCAATTTGTATTCACGATAATCGATAAGCAAACTGTAATCGCGGCAATCTCTGGACAAGCTTTGATTATGGAACTGTACTTATGTAACTGAAATATAAATTTAGACAGCGGCCTTACCACCCTGGTATTAAATTAGACATTTTTGGTTATCTTCTGGAATGAGTTTACAGGTATATTTATTGCCGTTACACAGGTTATAAAGAACTTCTGAGTTTCTGAGATGAAATATAATTATTTGTCGTGATTGTACATTTGCAATTTACTGAAGCCAGCACTCGTCATGCGACTCGACGATTAAATTCATCCACGCTCGTGGTCATTAAGCTTTCGAACATGGAAATGGCATGGCAATTCATGGCATGCTAATGAAAGAGGCGTCTCTCTCAAAATGGCGGGGTTATCCGTAAATCGCGACAGTATAATCGCGTGAAGTCTATAATTGGGCTTAATCAAGCGAGATGGCGTGCTCCACAGTGCTGTTCGACCAATTGTATCGGTAATCATGTTTTAAGTGGGTACTTTGATGTCCAATAGCTAATAATATGCAGACAGCTGTCGTATAATTTTATATGTAGCTACAATCCATTACTTTACCACAGATAATATAATACGACATTACTCAATGAATTTTAGAAAACGACAAACGGACATGAATAAATCACCGCGTCGCCGTTATTTCCGCGAAAGTTAACTGTCGGCGGAGATGACAAATCTCTGAATACTTGATGTGTTTTGTGTAAAAGAATAAAACGCCACGCTAGCGGAACTTTATGAAAATGAAAGAATACTAGGAATTTGCGTGAAGCCGGGTAATTGCTCGTTACGTCATACGCCGCGCGGTAATGTCGCTAAGAAATTTCTCTGGGGAAATGGGAAAACAAATGAGAGAGCTCTTATCTACGCATTACCGCCGCGTTCAGTGATTTACGAGCCGGCTACCTACTCCACACATGCGAGGCTTGCCGACTTACATTATACCGGTTCTACCGAGCGAAAAGACATAACCTGCTTGAGAAACAGACGTGAATTGAGTGTTAAACATGCCAGTTGAGACGTTGCATAAATGGTTAAACATAAACAAGATTGTCGGTTGATCGGCTGTCATACGAAATGGCGCGCAATCGTGATTATTATAAACGCTGAGTCTGAGTGCTTGCCGATATTATTGTGAATACCAAAAACCTTTCGAACTTTGTGAAACCAATTTGACATAAATTAACATGCAATAGGCAAATCGGAAGCTCAGCGTTGCTTGTTTGAATAACTGCGATAGAAACGCTACTCATACAAAACTACGTCACACACAATGACTTTGTCAATGGCATGTATGACTAGTAGGAGCGGTGTTTCCGGGAAGATCCATTATAGTTTCCGCAGGTAGATTCACCCGAAATCAAAGGCACCGTGGCTGCCTCGAGAGACTTCAAGACTCACGAATATTATACATACTTAGTTCGTTTAGGAGTCGCGATAAAATAAGAAATCCGATATTATCATGAATGAATTTGTTTATCATTTTGAACAGCGCGTCAAGTAAGAGCAGCGATTATAATGCCGCAACAATAAAATTATCAAGTTTAAAGTTAAGCCTTCCTGTGATTATATTGCTTTAATAATAAAACTAATCACCTAATAAAGTTGCTGCCACAGACGTCTCATTGAAAATTTGAAATTAGCCGTGGGCTGTGATCAAATGGAGCCCCATTACATTAGCATAGCGTTTAGTTTGAGAACATGTCTTACAGCTCGCTGCGAGCCTGTGAGCGCGGCTGCGGCACGCCGCAGGCGGACGGCAAATTGCCAGTGGGCGGCGGCGCGCCGTGATCCCGCGACCCCAGCGATAAATATTCTATCTATCGAGTAAGATCGTGTATGTTCCACCAAGAAAAAATAATGCCCAACCACTTTAAACATATTTGATGAGTTGATAACTTTCCAACATAAAATTATTCAAAGGGAAAAAAAAGCGCAAATATAGGAAGAAGAAGTCTTTGAATTCAAATTAAAATTAATCCACCCGGAAAACAGAAGGATATGAAAAATCCAACAAAAGGGACAAAGGAAAAAATACGAAAACGAATCGGACGAGAGATGAAAGTACAAAAAAAAGAAATAAGACGTCGTCGGAGCGTTCTCGTTCGGCGGCCCCGGTTTGTTGTGCAGCGTGTACCAGGCGTGCATACCACGGCTGGAGTGTTCAATTAAACCGCGCCGAGATCTAATCAAGTGTGATTTTAATAGAGTGCTGCTCTGATCTAGCAGGCAGCAGCCCCTGCTCCGCCACGATTGACTACAGAATAGATAACGGTTTAGTTAACAATTTATTAAATGAATACCTACCTACACAGGCCGTAGCCGATATCATTATCAAATCTCGTCGAATACCGTTATAACTGATAAACGCCGATGATAATATTAGTTTTAATAAAGCCAAAGAAAAAAAGATTGCGCAGTTAAACAATAATTTTGGTAGATAGGAGTGTTAAACAGGCGAACAATAATAAAGGCACTTTGGAATAGCTTGCGGGCGGGTTATCGCAATTCTATTCTTGAACAACATTCGTGCCACAAAGAGCAAGGCAATAAGTACGGTGTACAATAACCAATGCCATGAAAGGGAACAACGTAGTTCGTGCACAAAGCGAGCAGTGTTTCGCGGACCGCCCGCAGCGACTCCCGCGGCGCTGCAAGCGTCCAAAAAACTTACAAATTGGACGCGAAGAGCATGCCACGAACACCACTAACGAGCGACAATGTTTAAAACATTTGCTCAACTTACCACTTGCCTCGTCTTGAATAGCGTATTGTTCCAAATCATTTGTTACAACCGTGGAAATGAGACTGTTATGTTACACCAATTCTATTAACTTTACATTTGGTGTGTGAAAAATCGATTTTAAGATATTTTTCGCATTACGTAGTACCTAGTTAACGTAGTGTTTGTTGGCAAACATTGACTTCCATTTTATACGATATTCTACAGTGCACGAAAAAATTTAAATTAATGCCGTGTCGCTTAATAGTAGCAAGTTATCTCGACAATACAATAATCACCTAGTACTTTCTGACATTCTTATTTCAAATTCCCAAAGAGAAATTGTTGGGGCGTGTTCAGTTACTCAGCGCTATGCATTGCCCTTACTGAACTCGGCAAACACAGATAGTGGTATTATGATCATAATAAATCCGGTTTTCTATTACCATTAGCAAGCACGCGCGCGACTTCGTAAAACACGCTTTTGAGAAGCAATTTGTCATTAGTTTTGTTTGATCGTAAACGATACTGAAATGTTGAGCCGGCTTTATCAGTTCGAAACAAAAATTACATAATAGGTAAATTAATAACTAATTGCTTAGTTTTATTGTTGTTTTTATTGATTCTTTGTAAGTAAATCATGTTTTTGAGTTCGAAATGAGCTTCGGATGTGGAGTTATTAATGCAAGCGCTGCGTTGAAGCTTGTTTAATGTAAAAGGAAATGAGAAAACTGTAGTTAAGTATGCAAGCCGCGTATAGCATGCGGTGTGTCCAGTCCTCGGGTCAGTCTGTCGTCACCGGCACTGGCACACCCTCACAATTCTTAACCCCATCGAGTGGGGTGAAAACACGTAAATGTCTTTGTTTACATAAATCTGCTTTGTAACATCTTTCAAGAAGGTAGGTAGGTGGTGGGTGTTTACTTATCATTCTTAAGTGCTATTGAGCTCGACAACGTAGTTTAGGGCCCTCGAAACACTTCAATGTCCCTTTGTGAATCGTCGCTTTAATATTTTATAGAGATTTTGTGTGGTGCTTTGTTGCCTTCAAGGTGTTTAGGAAAATGTATTTGTTTTGTGATTTTGATTGTAATTGTCTTTTCAGATTTTTCATTTGATCTATTACTAGAATCAATATGTACCTATACATAGATATATGGATAATGTTATTGTGATTGAGAAAATACATGGCATATATAACTAAAAGCATATGAATGGGCCCGCATGTCCCTTGTCGCCTTACAAGTAAGCTATTTGTGATTGTCGAAGCTCGCCTTATCGGCACCCTTGCCAGTGCGTCTAAATGGGAAAGCAAACACGGATGGCTGTTGACACGGCGCGGCGCAATTCGGCCGCTTTATAAATATTTCAAAGTTTGAACGTGGCTAGCGACGGCCTGCCATTATCCCATTAGGGAAGGGCATTACTCACTGAGAATGTGAAGCAATTAGGCGCTGTTCACATCGGCAGGCCTTTTTCACGACAACGGATCACATTGCAGTAGGTTGCTTCAACGCGATTGATAACGGAAGCTTGTATTGACGTAGTCATAGATGGTTATATTGTCTTTGGACGTAGTGTAGGTAGTATTGGGTTCGCATAAATGCATTTGTAGCTAAGCAATTTGATTTGAACAAGCAATAATCTTGTAGTAGTAGGTTGTTCACCGGTATGACAAAGTTACTTTTCGTGGCTGTCTGTATATAACTGAACTAAGTAAGTAAGTAACTAAACATTTTGATGGGGTTTTCGCTACGTATAATTTAGGCTTAATAGGCCTACTGCAAAGAAACATCATTGTTTCGGGGTGAAGACCGGGTACAAGTGGATTTATAGAGCTTTATCTTGATGTAGATAGGTACCTACTTGTTTATTTCATGTTTTTATATCTACGTAGGTACGTAGGTAGACAATGAATTGGACTGAGCTCTTGAAGATTGATTGACACTAGTAGTAGGTGAAGGTATTTATGCAAACTAGTAAAGTAAGAATATTTGAAGAGGTAGGTACAGACGCGCACGTCAGTATTTAACTGTTGATTTATGAATACCGCCCTTACCCCTACGAAATGAAGACTGTTAATGTAAAATTGTTAGGTATCATGGGCGTGTAGTTGACTGTACAAGTAGCGTCAGCAGAATGCAGAGGCGTAAGAGAGGATTACCTACTATTTTCTATGTACTTACCAACAAGTTTAATAGACAGCGTGTACGTACAGTCAACCACACATATAGGTACATGATTACTAATGATTAGTTCAAAAATCGCTATCTATTTCACACAGTGTAAAGGTTTAACGTTGTAACGAAAACGGCGATTTTCGTAGCTCCGGTGTTGCCAATGACATGCGGCTAACCGTACCTACCTACTTATAAAAGTGATGTGAATAAACTGTTAAGTTAGGTATTGGCAGAGGTCTTATATACCATTACTTATGTTAGTACCTAGTAATTCCTACCTACATCTTTATGTCAAGTATATTCGTTGATTTTAACACGAAAATGCTGAAGCTATCACAAAGCGTTCAAGCACGTGCTCTTTATCAAAGAGAATCTTATAAAAGCGTCGCTCGAAAACATAGGTAAGTATAGTTAGTATCCAATTGACAGCGTTTTATATTATAACTCACAATTCTTGTTATCAAGAAAGTTAGCTGTTCAAGGGTTATAATATTACTCATGTATAATCTGGTCGTTAGTGTACTGGTTATAGCTAGTCTGTGGTTCGTAGTTGGCCGAGCCGCTGTATCCTTCCTCCGGCCGTCTGCGCTAACTTACTTACACGGACACTCCGAACCACTGCCACTACGAAGTGAGAACACTCATCATCACTCACCTATCGCTGCACCGGTCTCCTCCACGCCACAATAACAATCCACCGCTTTGTCTTTCAATATACGATCGATACGCACCGACCCTCAACACCGTAAAAGCAAAGTAAATTACTTTTAATCACCATTCAGCACATAAACGAACACGGCCGACCCGTTTCACAATAGTATTCGCTTCGGCTCTCACACAAACACGTACAGTACACTACACTGCTAACGGCAGATCCAGTGAGCGATGAGGTTCAATCCTTGGGCTATGTTATAAAATATAAACAAATAACACTGGTGATTTCACAGTAGAAACACAAAATTGTCGTAAGAGCGTAACGCACGTCAGCGCCGCTTAGAGTCGGCGGACGACCGCGGAACTGGGTTCGAGCGAGCAAAGCTACGTGTCCCCCCGAGCGAGGTGTGCGCGCGAGCGAGATGGAAAGCGCAGCCGCGGGCGCGTGCAACAAGGAGGCACGGTTTATGAGGCGGGCGGCATAAAAATGTGAGAAGGGCGCGCACATAGAGCAGAGTACGATCGGCGTCGCCACAGACTACTGCTATCTTGGATTGATCCACCGAGTGAATAGATAATGATTGTTGTAGCGTTTGAGCGGCATCAGCACAGCCGCCCATTCATTACAATAATTATCCGACAATTAAACATTGCGACGGAGGTCGTTGCCGTTTAGCTGTGACTGTGCCTCGCTTTATGCCGCACTCATACACTCGGCTGGAATAGCTTCTAACTACTTTTTCTATTGTTTTACAACTTCTTGTGTTCGGATTTAATTTTATGATTGAAGCTTTGAATTAAAGGTTAGCTATTTAGCTTCAAGTAATATAATAGCAGATGATTGTTGGTATTTTGCGTTTGTAAATCATAGAGAAGAGCAGGTGTGAATAATATACTATTAAAATGCAGAAGGACAATATTTACATTTATTAATTATTGAATGACAATATCTTAGCCTAACATTCGTAAATTTGTATCGCATTGAAGTCAGTAATGTCGACAACAACTTCAATACTATAGTACAAGTACACATTATCAAACTACACCTTAGTTATAAATAAATTAAAACATTCTCAGAGCGAAGATAGAAACATTAATATTATTCGGTAGCAGTACTGTCTCAGCTCAGTTTGAATACATAAATCAAAAGATCGAAGATTTATTGAATCTAAGTAAACATTTACAAGCTGTTGCCATGGCAAAAACAACATTTAATAATATGTCAAAGAAAAGATTTCCGTGGGTTTTAAGTTAATAACTAAGTTATAGATAAACGAGTTACGAGCATTTAAGTCTACCAAGAAGTTCTAGTACAGTTGCTGATTTTGTAGCAAAAATATATTTCGTATAATCAACAAGTTACATCAACATTTAAAGAATATCAGAATAATTTCCAAGTGATTTCATATCTGGGCAACTCAGTCAACAATCAAAGTTTTTACTCACTAAAAAGATCATTAATTAAATAAGAAAATTTGGTTTTAAGAAAAGTACTATTTACAATGTTTTAAACTGTTGTGAACAGCTTGAGTTGTAGAATAAAATAAACATTTAAATCCAGTTTCGATGACAAAAACCGAATAAGAATAGAAGTTGATACTAATCTCATGTTGGTCTAAGTGACACCAACTTATATCAACATGTAGATTATATAAATGATGCTATATACAGGTGGAACTTTTAAATAGACATGGAGTCACTATTGGGTTTTCAACAGTCTGCCTCGGTCAGTCATACTGTCCACAACACATAGTTATCGCAGGTACACTTGTCTTATGAGATGATTTCAATACAACATACATTTAAAAGCATAATTTGTCATCAATAAAACATGCTTTCTGTCTTACTACAAAATGGTTGTACAAACTACATCATGCTTGACAATCATTATGTCAAGTCCCAAATAAACTTCACATATATAATTTTGTATGAATTACCAAAATAAATGTTTGTTGACACAGTTAAGTAATTAATTTCTATTTCAAATGATAAGACTAAAATGTGTGCAAAGCATGGAATACTTAGTAATTTTAATTAACAAAATGGATAGTCGTTACACGACATACTACCTAAAAAATACAAAATTACGAAATACTTGGCGCATTCACAAGTTTGAATCCTAAGGCCTTCTATTTAATTTTTATAAATATGTATTTTACAACTGCTCTCAGTCACACTTCTATATCGCATCATTATCATGCTTGTAGGACTCATTGAGACACATACACATCAAGTAATACAAATATTTTAAAACTATAGTTTGTAAAAATGATTCTATAATACACTATGCTCTTCAGAAATTTTAACAATTTTGATATTTATCATGAAATGTATGCTACTGTGAATCTAGTTCTAGACAAATCAGGCCCTTACAGACTAAAATATTTGATCTCGCTAGCTTATTCTGCAAAATTCAAGGTTTTGTTTCACAGATTTACACATATTTGGTGAACAAAATGCATGTTAGCCACAATAGTTGATGTGGTCCAGTTCAATGTTCACATGGAACATTAATAAGAGTCCATGTAGTGGGGTTTGAGCAGAAAGTCAAGTGGAATGTGACTCTCGCGGTAATTCCAGCGTCAGACTTTATGTACAACGTGTAGCAGCCTGCTTGTGGTTCACTGGAAGATCTGCTTTGGCAGGGGGTCGCGGGGGCGCCGGCGTCGCTGGTGCGCGGCCGCTGTCCCCGCGGCGAGCTGGTCGCTGGCCGGCTGCCCGGCTCTAGGGCGGCGGCAGCAGCGGCACCTCGGGGTATGACGCCTCCGGCTCCTCTTCTGAAGAGTGGTCGCTGGTATGTGAAGTGCGGCCACTCTTCTCCCTCAGTCAGTATCTGAATAAAGACATTACATTTCGTTAGATTAATATTTCTATTCTTTGTTGTCAGGTATACTCACTTCTAGTGCTAGTAGGTACGCATTTTACTACTACGCCCAGGAAAATATTACAAGAATACGGATTAGCTCAATCTTGATTGGCAAGTCATCATTGCCTGAATTATGAAATGTAAATGAGCTGTTTCGTATTTTAAATAAATCCAACCAGTACAGTCAAATTCACGTGTTTTAATCTTTCGTAGTAGATCAAGATCAGCACTCAGATTTCAAGAGAAGTGAGTTATGTTGTTTTGTGACTCTAGCACCTGATACCTTTAAATTGGCCGTGGGCCAAGATAGCAGGCAGGTATGCGAACGTTCAACGTACATACCAAAACTGCTCATGATTACTCTATCCCACACATTTTTTAACTGAGAAGTAAGAAAGGTCTGAGGGGTCTGGGTTCTTAGGTTATAGTGTTTCCTCACTTCCTAAAGTTATCGTCCCTGTCCGAATCAGCGTAAGGCTGCCAGTGCGCCGGCGTCGCCTCGCCGTCGTCGCGCTCCGCTCCCGTACTCGAACCTAAACAACACACAAGGTGGTTGAGTTTTACATACATACATGTTACATATACACACAGATATGAAAGATCCCGAACCCTCCGAACGGTTTACCATACAAAAAACTCGTTATTTTTTTGTCACACAACCACTCCCAGATTACCACGGGAACGACTCCACAAAAATAAGACAGTTAACATTTTAGCGCAATTTGGCATAACAATAGGTACCAAAGTAACAGAGATCATTTAGGACTGTCATGCACTGCAATGAATACATCATCTCTTCTCTGATTCTTGAAAATACATGACGGTTATGTTGTCCGCAGGTAGTGGCGCGTAATGGGAGAAGAGGAGTAAAATATTAAGACTAAACCTGTGGCCTTAGTGCCAGTTTTTCAACGTTCTCGATCGCGTTAGCCGTCAATTTGAATGAAACTGAATAAGCGCCATCTGGTGACAATAACGGAAAACCCTCCTTTTACCATAGATACAGTTTAACATTTAATAAGCGTTCTCTATAGCCTTAAAAAGCAGTCGTGAGAATACTCGAGTATTTGCACGCGTACAAGCGAGACTGGGAGAAATTTACGATTCCGTTCCATTGCGCTTCGCGGCAATGTAAATTAGTTCGTTTCCGGAGGCGAATTTTGGCTGACCCACGCCCTTAGTCATGCATGTCCTGAAAAGGCCGAGTAAGCTGTAAACTGCATAGTAACCGTTCCCTGGGTGGCTTGAATAACCAGCTGAATAGGAATTAACCTTCTGCTAAACTGACACACTTCTTGACAAAATTTAATTCAGAGAAAAATCAGTATTATTGATCCACTCCACGCTTTATAATACTTTATATAGGAAAATAATGTTGTTTTGTTATTTAAAAAAGTAATTTAGAGTTTACTAATGTGGACTCTAAGAGCATATTATCTTTCATTACAGTTACTATAAGTTAGTAATTATTTGAATGGTAACGGATGAGTTACGGTGATGATCATATTTACCAATATGATGAGCCGACGAAGCAGTGGTCGTAACCGGTGTGATAGAGAGGTGCGGTCCTTCCGTCATGTTGTCGTGTTGAGCTGCACCATCCAGGCGGGGGGCGGCAAGGGGCAGAACATAGCAAGGTCAGTTAGTGTCAGCAGGTGGAAATTTAAGCCAGGTCACCATCGCACAATGTTAGTAGATAATGCATTATTAGTATTTGGAGGTATGAGCCTCCCGGGTCTTGAGTAACAGTGCCGTTAAGTGAGATAAGGGTCTAGTTTAGAGAGGGTTTACGAAATCGTACTTAAGTAGATCCTCCTGACGACCTATAATGTGTGTAGACACCGGTGCACTCTTACTCCCTTCACTCTCGTGGGGCAGCAATCCGACGCTCAGGTAGAGTTTTGTAGGTTCCTGGTACTGTTATGTGCGCTACAGTACTCGGATTTGCCAGCAGTAGGTGTTTCCTTTGTGGGGCAGGTCCTCTAAGGCCACAAGCCATGCGAGGTAATTTCGATGTTGCTATTGTGAGTCGACAGCGCTCGATGCGTTTATGATGCCGGAATATTGCCGCAAGATCAAATGGCTCACGGGGGTAAACAGGCATGAAGGTGTTAATCGGGACGTTGTAAGGGATTTTAAAATTGAGTTTAGTTTTTTGACCCAAAAGAAAGGACAATAATGGCTTTTCAGGTATAGGGCTTCTTGCGGAATTTGTTCGAAAGAGTTACCGCGGCCCTGGAACGCAAAGGGCACAAGAGGAACACGGGTGGGTTTTAGTCAGTAAGAGTCTGACACTCCCTACCGCTCCACCCAGGGCGGGATGGGAAATCATTTGATGATTTCCCATCAAAAAAAAAAAAAAAGGTATAGGGCTTCGCCGCGATTCGAATGGCAAGTCTGTCTCCAACAAGTCTTGGGTGCCATGGTTTGCAATGTGCATGTGAACTGAGGGACCACACTGGGAATGCGCCAAATGAAAATCCTAGGATTTAGTAGTATACTTAAAACAATTGTAGAACGAATCTGGGGATTTGTAAGCAAATATATTAAAAACTAGCAGCGCCTCGCAGTTCCCGTTCCCGTGGGAATATGGGAATAAAATATAGCATATTATTTATTACTCAGGGTGAATGTAGCTTTCTAGTGGTGAAAGAATTTTTGAAATCGGTCCAGTAGTTTTTGAGTTCATTCATTACATACAAAAATACAAATCTTCCCTCTATAGAATATTAGTATAGATAGACTACTATAGCCCATAAAGTATGTTCCCTCAGTTCTCACAGACAATCAGCCATATCTCGGAAAGTATCTTAAAAATGAAGGTTTTGTGAATACAGACATTTAGTAAATAATTTGTGAAGATATTTGCTAAATAACAGACCACAAAGCATTCACTGTTATTCACTGTTCAGGATGGTGACTTGGCCCATAATTTGTTCTTGACGTAAGTAGACTAACGGTTATGGTGGTAGTGGTGGTTTACGAGGAAATCAGCACCCAGTGCAGACGACTTCATATCTATTACTGAGTATTTACATAAATTTCAGCACGTATTTATAATTTGGTTGTGGATATTCACATTAGCCATAGTTGCTGTTTGTAAATCATACTTCTGTTACGGAGGGTATTTTGCTGGATAGGGCAACCATGAACAAAATCCTAAAATTTTATCCAGGTATTGCGGAGTGTTGCGGAATTTGATTCGAAAGAATCATCGCGGCCCTGGAACATAAAGGGCACTAGAAGAATCACGGGTAGGTTTTAGTCAGTAAGAGTCTGACACTCCCTTCCGCTCCGCCCAGAGCGGGAGAAGTCATTTCGTGATTTCCCATCCAGAAAAAAGGTATAAAAAGGCTTTATGACAATTCAGAAAACTACCTGCTATTTTAAGTTTATATATGTACTGAATTTGATAAAAATGGTTTTCATTGAAAACATACACCTCTGCCAACACCAAATGGATAGAAAATGAACAACCCAAAGTTATTTGTTCATTTATGCTTACAATTTAGATGTTTTGAATAAATTAAAATAGTTTAAAATGACACATGCACAAAGACATCCCCTTGTATTATCTTTTAGGTAACAAACAAAACGCTTATTTTCGCGTATTCACTTAAAGAATATATTATTATATATAATAAACTTCTAATAACGAGGAATTCATAGCGGGGAGAGGTTTGATATGGAAACAAATTAATGTAGCTGATAAACAGTGATTGGTGTGGTTAGTGCCATTTAAGGTAATGACCTTAAATGTTGTATTATTATGAATAAGCCTTGTGGCAAGCTTGATTTGTATTAATTAAATGTTTTTCTTCTGGCAGAAATAATTATAATTATTTATATATATTTTACTTCAATGAACTTTGAAATTATCCACTACTTTTGATTTGAAAATAATTTTGAGGCTTTATACAAGTAATACTTTGAAATATTGGTAAGTATTTATATAAAACAGCAACAAATATGTAAAAAAAACCCTGAAGTTTTCTAGTAGTAACCCACCCCGGTTTTGCACAAGTTGAGTCAGTAAAAGGTTTCCTATTGCTTGCTTATATGTTTCGCAAATTGACAAAAATAGCTTTGTTATTATACATACCTAGGTAACAAGTATTAATAAAGCATTTTTATACATTATTAGTTTAGTACTCTGAATATTTAGAATTCAAATCCATATTAAATTCCAATTAAGCGGTATAAAGGCATATTCAAATTAAGATGACGTCACGAAATCCCAAAAAATTACACTAACAATTCCGATCATTACTGACAAAGCAACATTACAGGCTGTTAATAAAATTGTGAAAGATTTACAGGAGCCCGGCTATTAAATAAACAGACTGACGCTGCTAAGTCACACATGCTTCGAACACCAGTAACCAATAGCCGTTACGTATAGCAATTCCTCGTACCATCAAAACATAACTTTCACCAACAAAAACTACCACCACCAAAAAAGATTTTTAATAACGCAACATTCAAAAGTATTTTGCCTACGTAATTCAGAGAAATACCCTGTTGTGTGAATGTTGACGTTAGTCGCCATTACCGGGTCATGAAATGCTCAAAATATTGAACTACAGGTTATGTAGGTAGCGTCTGTTACAACTTGTTTTTACGGAAGTAAAACTTGAATACGAGCGACACCGCGGGCAAAAGCTAGTAAATCTAGCCTTTGTTGGAGTTCTGAGCGACATTTTTTGCGATAACTGTTGATACCTCTTTTTTTAGTAGATTGATTTATAGGCTTCCGATTGAGCTTGTTGTTGATAATGAATGCATATAGCTGAAGATTTGCACAGGTGAATGAATGCTATTACCGCTGATACAACTAAATCACAGGAGTGCTTTGTATGATAAATGTCTGCCGCTCAACTTGTGAATTTGTTGGTTGGTTTCTAGGACGCTTAGCAGTTTTTTAACTGACCCAATCTTGAAAGGTCGATATCAGCCTGTTTTTTAGAGTGTTATTTATATGGTATAATATGATGACGACCTGTCACAAGTCGTTGCTGTCGAGAAGCAGGATGACAAGATTCAACCTTTGTTCGACCTTTGTCTTATCCACGGCGATGATGATTTCAAATTGGGCGAAATGCGCAAAAGCCTGAGATGATGGGCCTGCAGTGATATTGTCAACCACGTGTGGACATGTTGCTTTTGATCTTTGTCATTTACATCTTTGCAATCTTTATTTTGTCAAAGTGGTAATAGATTTATATTTGTGACAAGTCTGCTTTCTGGCGAAATGATGGCGTCTTGAAGTTTGGCTTATTCATTTTCTTCCATTGCGGGATGATTCCTCTGCAGATGACGGCGATTGTTTATTGAATGGTCTTGTAACCATAAGTAGGTATATAAATTAAGGTAAGGTTAGTAAGGTATTATTTTGGAATAGTATAAATCTAATTTAAAATTGCGCACCCTTTTACTGGATAGACTCTTTTTACCACATTTACGCTTTAATTTTGGGAATTGCGCGTGAAAATGCAGCGAAAAGGCGCTCAATTATAAAATAGATGCATGGTCTAATGCATACTACTACTGTTTCGTGCTCTATATAAGTTTACCTAAGTCCTGCGGCGAGGGTTTGGGTGGAGCTACCAGCGAGACGGATAAGTGCGGCATCTTCGTCAGCAGATCTGAAAGGTGGCGAGCGGCGACGGGCATTGTGTATTCATATTTATGGTGTGGTAACGAAAGTTTCAGTGATCAAGTACCTGTTTCTGGACCTGCTAACAGAAGACGGCGAGGTTCGTTGACAACATCTGGTTACTTTGGCCTAGTTGTACCTGTTACCTGGTCTGAGTCAGCACTTCTGGCAGGGCGACTGGGTATCTATGTAGAGTATTGCATCTGATAATATGGCACATGTGGCTTTAGAAACGTCAAGTCGCTGATTAAGGCGTTCTCTGGTGGATTTGATGGCTGACGCTGATCGCGAGATTTCGATTTTGAGTTCAGGGTCAGTGATGTTTGATGGATTTTACGCAACATGAATATAGCAGGAAATATGAGCTGCTAGTTTAAGACCTCAGTGAGCTGGTGGATCAGCACTTGATTCGTACAAGTTTGTCAGATAGTTTCTATAAGCTCGATGTGTCATATTACCCGGCAGATATTATCAGTGGTGTGTACCTATATGGTGCGGCGTGGTGGCGGGCTGTGCGACTGGCGTGATGGAGAGGTGCGGTCGCTCCGCTCGCTCGGCTCGCTCGTGGTCGGCAGGCGGCGGCGAGGCGGGCGCCGGCGGGCTGGGCGAGTCCAGCGAGATGACGCCGCACGCGGCGCCCGGCACGCCCGGCGACCGGTAGCCGCTCGACGACACCGCCTCCGCCGCTACACACGCACACACTTCACTATGCTTGCACACACTCCCCGCGATACGAACACATACCGCCTTATTCCAAAACAAGGTTTTTCTTTAAACCAGGTTTAAACCATTGAGCTCGGTTTTGTATTTCGAATCTTGATCATGTCAGAATAAGATTCAAATTACAAACCCTGCCTCAATGGTTTAAACCTGGTTTAAAGAAAAACCTTGTTTTGGAATAAGGCGGATACAGTTTGATTCGACTAACACACGTAACACATATCATCGCTGTAATATTATTGCGTTGTTGGATTTTCAACTTGCAGTGCTCACCCAACATTGAAAATTCAACACTGTGTTTTTGTTAGATTTAACATTATTTTTGCAAAAGGTCCAAATGACATCCAAGTGGTGGGAGCAATACGAACTGAGAGTGCTTACAGCCTTACATAAACCAGATACTACTTCATTAGCCACACATACATCTTGTGGAATCGGCGGTATGGCTAATGTTTATTACTTTGTGTTGTTGTAGTATTGATAATCTCACCGCTAGACGAAGAGTAGTTGTCGTCGCTCTTGACGCTGGACTCGGACGCTGGCGGCGTGGGCTTGGGCTGCGGCACCTTGCGCTTGAGCGGCGCGTCGTCGTCCGAGTCCGACGTCAGGTCCACCATGACGTCCGCCGAGCGCGGCGCGCGCGCCTCGCCCACCGCCGCGCGCTTGGCGCCCGACCCGCTGTCCACCGGGATCACCTCTGTACGGAGACCAAACCTTCAACCTTGTTACATGACATATTATACTTATCTTACTGCGGCCCACGTCAGGTTTGCGAGTTAGCCACTGCAACATTGCCAGGAAGTTGAATAAAAAATATTGTCAAGGATAAAGAAACGAAACTGGACTGCCCCAACTGGTTTTTCGAAAAAACTGATGATATCAACATACGTTTTTCGTAAGTACCTCACATTTATTATTCCACGGAACTGCGGTATACAGAAAGCAAGACGTTTTTTCTGGATGGGAATTCATCAAATAACGTTTCCGGCTCTGGGCGGAGCGGAAGGGAGTGTCAGACTCTTACAGACTAAACCCACCCGTGATCCTTCTTGTGCGCTTTGCTTTCCAGGGCCGCGATGACTCTTTCGCACTAATCCCTGCACCCTAGCAGGCACTGACTCTATGGGGACCCTTGTCTTCTTTGCTGACAGCTCTCTGAGGCGCGCGTGGAACACGAGGCGCCGTCGGCCCGGGCCTGGGTGCTATCGGACGGCAAGTCACCCATAGCTCGCCGTCCGCACGGTGTAAATGTGGCCGGGAATCGCCCTGCGTTTCTGTTGCAGCGACTGGAGCGTGAGGTGTCCATCTTCCGCACGTGGTCTGCCTCCTCTTTCGCTAGCATAACTGATTCGGAGAAGGAGTGATATGGATTGAACCATGCCGGACGCGAGACATCGCCGCCGCCAATCAGAAAGCAAGACCTGTGTCTTGTATCTGCCTGTTTATTTATTAATTTATCTATCCACGCATTGTAACACCACACAGCATTTAAATCAGTATATTCCAGCAGTGGCTGTTTTTCAGCTAAAAATTGACGAGCGCAGGAATGCTACTGACCGAGATCATCAGAGATGAGCGTGACGGGCTCGGCGGCGGGCTGCGCCTGCTGCGGCGCACGCGCGGGCGGCGCATGCGCGGACCAGCTGCCGTCCGCGTGCAGCTGGATCTCGTTGCACTCGCTGGACAGTCGCGTCGACGTCAGCACCTCTTGGAAGTAGCTGCACGACAACAAACATAATCAAGCCGACCATCTGGATTTTGATTTTGTTCAAATTTTGGAGTACAATAAAATGACAACAAAAAAACTAATGGTCGTAAACTGGATGAGTAATCCATTGCTATTTATTGGTAGATCATTCAAGGACATCCAGCTACTAATGTTACTATCAGCTAATTATGAAGATTGTGGAATGTCTACATCAAAACAATTTTCTTTCCGTAATAGACAATGTATTTGCGCTCTACTTTGTAAATTATTGATTGATATACGTATCTGGAATATTCTCTTAAATTACTCTCAGGCACTTATTTCGTCAGCCGTAGTAGCAGTCAAATGAAGATGTGACTTTGTCGTGTCTTTCTATTAATTACCCTAGAAAACGCTCGAAACCATTCTCTCTTACCCGTCAACTACCAGGGAGTCATAAGGCGCGGGGCGGTCGCACACGGGGCACAGCCAGGTGGGCTTGCGCTCGTTCATCTGCAGGAACAGCGAGGCGTCGAAGCACTGCAGGTGCGGGCAGTTGGCGGGCCGGCACGGGCACGACATGCGCATCTTGCCCAGCGGGCACATCAGCGACACGCGGAGCGACGTCGTCGCGATCTCGTTGTCGTAGTCCTCTGACAGCTTTTCTTTTACTGTTGGGTAATGGTTGTTATAATTATCTCACTCATTTATTTTAGTATTATGTCTATGGCTTCATTGCCAGTATGAATTTAACCACAGACAAAGTTTATAAGAAGAGGACGAAATCATCATTAACTCTTCCGTTCAGGGACTGATAGAAAACGCACAGCCGAAACTATTGGTTGTAGATTTGGCATGTAGGTCCCCTGGGGTTTGATTAATAAAATTAGGAAAAAAAATACAACCGACTTCTACACAAAAAGTACAAAATAAGTTAAATTTCGGAACTCTCATGTTTTTAGTTGCTTTTTCATTTTTTGACAACCGACTTCCGAAGTTTATATTTTTTTGTAAAAAGTTTTTTTATTTTTCAATGTTTAGTGGTACACGCCCCTTCAACTAAACATACCAATCACATTGGTGTAGACAGTAAACAAACATGCAATTTCAGCAATCTCGAAAGATTTGCTATCATTTATTGAATAGTTCCGGTTCCCATCATCTCTGTTCTTAATCAGATCTTCACCAAACTAAAAAGGGACCACGTTGAAATACTAAGATGCTCTTCCAAACCATCGTAAACAATTTTATTTTCTCATTTTACATCAACAAGAGGTAATGAGAACATCATCAGTGTAGACTTACGGCCGAACCCAATAACCGATCTATCACATACTGGAGATAGAAAAACAAATGAAACAACAGAAAACCTACATAATTTTTCTGTTGTTTCATTTGTTTTTCTATCTCCAGTATGTGATAGATCGGTTATTGGGTTCGGCCGTAAGTCAGATCTCAATCAAATTTAAATGTGACCACACGACAAGTACCAGCTTTCTAATGTAAAAAGAATAATTAAAATCGGTACAACCAGTACAAAGTTATGTATAACACACGCAAAAAAAAAACGTATTGAGAACCTCCTCCTTTTTTAGAACTCGGTTAAAAAGGAATTTGCGCGACCGAAGTCGCGGGCAACAGCTAGTGGTTTATAACAACAAAAGTTCTGTAAATAATTATTTCAGTATAAATAATTTGTCTGAGCTTAATTTTCATGAAAAGTAACCAGCAAGGCCTTCAATATAGTTGATCAACTGTATAAACACTTTGAAATGCCTGTGCAGATTTTATACATTTAAAAAAACTTTTTACAAAAAAATACAACCGACTTTTCCACAAAAAATAAAAAAAGTACAAAATAACTTTAATTTCGGAACTCGGTGTTTGCGGTTCCTTTTTCATTTTTTGAACACCGACTTCCGAAATTAAAGTTATTTTGTACTTTTTTTATTTTTTGTGGAAAAGTCGGTTGTATTTTTTTGTAAAAAGTTTTATATTTTTCACTTTTTAGTGGTACCTAAACCCCCTCCCCTCCCCTCACCTAAACGAACCAATTACATTAGTGTAAAAAAAACGCACTGCTCCAATGCAGAGTAAACTAAAAGGTCATCAATGTAGACAATGTAGATATTTTTTTAGAATTTTGTTGATTTTTCAAAAACCGCTTGTTCGATTTCGATAAAATTTTCATGGGACCATTTGGAAAGTATACCCTTTCCAAAAAAAAAAAGAATTTTTCAAATCGGTTGGCAAGCGACGGAGTTATGCGCGAACAAACAATAAAAAAAAAAAAAAAACGTACAAACATACAAACATCCGAATTGAGAACCTCCTCCTTTTTTAGAAGTCGGTTAAAAAAGCATTTCATTACATTAATTTTGTAGTTTATGTAGGTGCTAATTTGTACTCTATACCCACCAGTTAATGTTGAAAAGAGCTTGTGGCTAAATAATCACAGCCGCACGGGTCGATCAGCCAGTTTAAGCAACGCTTGCCGAGTACAGTCAGTGGATGGGTGACCATCTTAATATACCGACAGTCCTCCGTGCCTCAAAACGCACGTTAAGTCGTTAGTCACGGTTGTTATTTGTAGATCTCTAGCAGTTGTTGTAGATTTTGAAAAGCCTACAAAATTTACACCAATCTTGCCAAGATGTACTGTGTTACCCAGTGGGTTGTGGAGTTCAAATAAGCAGTTGCTCCACGCAATACTGCTTTTTTAATTCAGCTAAATTTGGTGTGTCGGGAAGCTAACCTAACCTAACAGTTAATGAGCAGACAGTTGCCTCATCAGCAGTGGTCGGAATAGCACTTTCAATTGCTATTTCGTAGCTACGTGAAATAGCGAATTTTGATATGTCATCATCCTACAATCTACATGTTTTACAATTTTGATATTCCGCAGAACTTTAAGTTTCCAGAATTTCGGAGGCATATCCATATTAACATCTACGTTTCAGGTTATTGACCCCAAATCAATCTACCTATTCCAACCACTGCTTATCAGTTGTGTTTCACACGAATATTAAGAAATCTCCAAAATAAACTTACTTAGTGACCGTGTGTAGTCTGGATTCTTGGTGCCCTTATTCTTCAGCCGCTGCAGCAGCTCGGCAGAGGTCAGCTTGCGCACCATGAACACGCTGAGCACATAGGCTCGCGTGAAGTCCGCCGCCCACGTCACCTGGATCGTGTTGGCGACTGTGGGCGACAGCTTCACCAGCGACGATATGTTCACTGGGCGCGGAGGCCGCTTCGGCTCCGGAGTGGGCTTGTTTGTTGGTATAGGGTTCTAGACAGACAGAATACTCTTATGAGTGATTTTACTGAAATCAATTATTTCAGACAGACATTTCGTTTCAGTTTTCAAATTGCCAATGCAATAAGAGCTCTCTCCATCTGTGTTTTTCACCCTATAGGCATGACGACTTACAACACTATTTCTTATTACTTTTTTTTTTCTTTTCTTTTTACATCAAACGTTGCCCCACACTAGGAATTTCTCCTGTCGTGGGTGCGTTTACAAACATACAATCTCACATACACAAACAGCCAGACCGGGAACAACTATCTGTAGGCCATACAAATATTTGTTCTGTGCGGGAGTCGAACCCACGACACGTAGCGCATCAGCCAATCGCTCAACCACTGCGCCATCCGTGTCGTCAAGTTATATTATGACGGTATATATAACAGTACTCGATCACTACAACATCAGTACATTGATTATTTACTCAAAAAAGACAAGAAATTAAGAAACACACATTCTAAATGGTCAACACAAAGGTCATGCCAAGGTTTGAACCTGACCTTTTACTTGATTTATTATTTAGTAATCGTACTCACAGGCAGTGGACACATTTTGTTGTTAACTTTGACGTTAACGCTAGGCGGGAAATGGTCTTCTTGTTCACATGAAGTTTCTAGGAGACAAAACCGGAGTTGTGCCTGAGAACAAAGTTTATTATTTCCTACAGTTAATTTTAATGAGCAGTTAAAAGTGCTTTTGGATCTTTTCATCTGGAATTCTCAGTAGTAGCCTAGTCTTTGGTTTTGTGGCCCGTTATTGATGAAATGTGGGTGTCCAACTAGCATTTGGGTAACAACTATTACACATCAGTATATATGTGCCGATGTCGAGAACATGCATGAACTTTGATCCAAAAACACCATGAATGGCCCTATCTTCTTTATTTTAGCGTGCCATCGAAAATCAAGGGAAAATGGCGTCACATACCTGTATAACATAATCGAGTTTGTTGCTGGTGCCGACGAGATCCTTCCCTGACGCGATCTCTGTGGCTTGCTGTGGAGTGAGGTGGAACACGTACGTGCCCTCCTGCATGCGGCCTGCTTGCATCGGCATCATAGTGGAGGGCTTCATCAATTCCGCTAGCACGTCGTAGAACGGGAGTCTGTGGGAGAAAAACACATTAAAACACGGATATACTTGATCAGGCGTTGTCGCTAAGGAAACACTGTCGTGGCGAATTTGAGGGATTACCTATATATTGGCTTGAGATGGCAACACACCAGGAAAAGTAGAGGCAGCCATTGCCAAGCAGTGTTGCAATACAGGTCGAAAAAAATACTTCACAGCGGTTTAAACCTTATAGGCCTATGGACTTCACCAACTGCTTGGCATATCTTGTGCAGTCAGTTGTAACTCCAGGGACTCTGGTGTCTGGGCCTGTCGTATTTTTGATTCTTTGAGTTTAAGATCCACTTTGGGAGCCATCACAGGCCTCGTGCAAATTGCTAGATGAGACTATTTCCGCATGAACTGAGACCCTTATTACTTTAAGCCCATACAATAGAAGCTTCTAAATAAGAGTTCACAAAAGTACTGACTTCCTAAACTTGACGTCTGGATGTACAGGGAACGGCGCTAGCGGCGCCGTTGGCGACGGCGAGGGCATGGGTGCGAGGGTGCCGCCGCCGCCACCGCCGTAGCCGTGGTACATACTGCTCGGGTATATCGGGTTCTGCCGTGCCTGGAAGGTAACTTAGACAATCTTACGCGGTCTTTTTACATAACTAGGTTATTCTAATCACATAACTGTTGAACAAATTTTATATTTAGAATATTACTATTGTTGAAATATAGAAAATGGCTTGTTGTTAATGCCTGGATCCAGCCACAATTAAAAATTCACGGTTTTTTTTTTAAGGTGTTAGCGGTTAAGTTTCTATATTTTAATAATTCGAAATATTGATTGAGAGTGGGGGTTAGCCAGCTCAGCATAAATCAAACGGAAGTTTTCCGAAGGAAGGACGCGCAACGTCTGGTAGAATTCAGGTAAAAATTACCGTGACAGGCATATTTTGTCCCCGGGAGTCCTGAGTGTTGTAGCCGCTGACGGCGGGGTGCTGGTAGAGCGCGCGCGAGCCAGGCAGCGCGGGCGCCAGGGGGTCCTTGCCCTGTGACCCGCTGCCCGGGCCCACGCCGCCCGACGACAGCGACTGATTGTTCCTACAAACCACCAACACTTACACTTCACACCCTTTTTATCAACACTCAACAAAAAATACATCTGGACACTTATTCAGGGACCAAATATCATGCAACAATGACTGCACATTTGTCATTAACATTTAGTTTAACTGTTTGTTCATAACAAGAACCATCACCCAAGCCCTCATGCTGCAACTGCCTCTGGCTCTCCACAAGTAGTGACTGCAGTAGCAAACAGAAACGATATTGGACAGAAGTGGGTTATCATGCTAGCAGCTACGCTTGATGCAAACGCGACAGGAACTGGAACTTGCCTAGTTTGATTGTAGGGCCTTTGTGAGCGGTGACCGTTCTCAGTGGTTTTGAGCCGCGATCTAAGTTCAGAAGAAGTTCCATTTTCGGCGGGCGCACTGGGGGCCGCGCTTCCTACCCTCGCTGAAGATCGTGTTTTAACCATTGTTGACGAACGACCATCTCATGTCAACTGAAATTCACGAGTCCATAAATGGACAAACTAACATCAATTATCTGTATAAATTGAAGAGATTTCTGGAAAATTTCTTCATGTTGTGAATGAATGGCACCATGGACTTTACCTTATTTCTCTTACATAAACAGTCTGGAAACTGACAGGGAAAGGGGCAAGAACTACTGAACATCTGCAATTGAATAATTATCCATTTGAGTCATCAATGGTTAAAACATGTCTTACAGCTTTAAAAACTAGATAAACCATAAAGTACTTAAACTAAGCGATTGTTATAAAACAATTTATTGGTGATCCTTTAGTTTTAAATAATTTGTGAAATTATTCCACTGCAGCTGTGAATGTGCATCGCTAAGGAGAGAAAAGTACATTAACAAATTGTTAACTTGAGAACTCGAAACAGGTGTTGAGGAGACAAACTGGTTGGTAAGAGAAATAAGGGGTGTCCTGTTTATACAATTTTCCAGAATATAGACAACAAATATTATTATTAAATAATATAGAAAACAGAGGAAACAGGACCACTCCATCATACTCATTTAAGAAATAATGCATCATAATAGTTGCCTAGTAAACCAAGTGCTATTTCAGACTAACCACTGTCTACATCAGAATTATAGTCATTTTTCCTTTTATTTTTGTAATAAATGTGCATGGTCTATTCATGTAAAGATAAGTGTGATGCATACATGGCTTTAAATATTATATCTAGCTATAATTCAAAATGAAGAGATGCCCTCTTCATTTTGAATGGTAGCACATGAAATGCTGATGTGTTTACCAACAAACCAAAACACAAACAAAGTGTCTGGATTCATCAAGTTGCATAAATAAATCATACTTATATTTTAGAACTTATACTTATTTAATTACCCAGGTTCCGGGTGCCTTAGTGCCTATCAATAAAAATCGATAATTGGATATGCATTAGATTTATTACTGGGATAAACATTTTTGTTACATTTATCTCTTTTATACGGGCCGGTCGATATTTTTTTTAATGTGAAATATACACTTGATTTAGCAAGTTCAACTATTTCGATTCTCAGGCAAAAACCACGTTAAAAAACGTAGGTTGGAAACTCGGTTGAATTTAAACATCCCGGTTATTATCAGAACAGTACGTTAAAGACAAAAGTATTAATTGACCATTGTTTTAACGAAGTTTCGAGTTACTTGGTTATTTGATAAATAACGACATTATCATATCCTAAAAGAAAAACGTATACAAAATCTCAAACAATATGGTTGTCACCACTACAAATCAAAGTTTACTCACCATGATATCGCGTTACCGTAATCGTAATACCTACTCATATTAATTCTAATTTAGAAAAGTTACACTGACATTTAATTACAATTTAAATTATTTACGTGTTTTTCACTAAACGCCATAACTTGACGCTTGCATCTATACGGCCGCCACGTTGACCATAGACTAAATTTATTTTATCTGGCATGTGTACAAGCCTTTACATAAATTCTACGTTTATTTATATTTAATTCTTGAAATATTCGATTAATTTTATTAATTTTCATACGAAGTCATATCTAACAGTTATCATACAGAAATTCAATATAAAAACATATTGAAAATATGTACAGTTGAATCAGATGCACTGTAACAAAAAAGTACGTGTAATTACAAAGCTCAGTACACACCACTGGAACCATTACAAGATGTAAAATGAAGGTTCCGTTTCCTAGTTTTCTGTGCTGTGAAAAGTTTTGTTTGGATACTCTTTCTTTGATAGTTTTAACTCCAATATTATTCAATCTTACATGAGCAATAATAAAAATCTGGATTAGCTTAGTTATTAGAACTCGGTATAAAAAGGGATGCATTTGCAGCACACAACAACCCTTGTGTTATTTAGCTTCGCAGTATTATAGATCGGCCTACATTTTTTTTAAAGTGCCTCTTCAGTGTCATTTTCATTAGAAATAACATAAACCCAGTTAGAACAAAGAGGTCACAAACACTGAAATACAAGCTTTTACCCGCGCGTTATAGTTGGGTGTATTCTAAAGTTACGTATCGAAAATACCCTATTCCAGGTCATTTTTATCCAAATTCGTTCAGCCAGTGAGAAAGATAATATAGAATTTCATATTTTTATAATGTAATAAACATAGTTATTATTGAAATTATAAGCAAATAGAAGAGCACAAAGCTTCTGCTTATATCAAGTAAACCTGCGACAGAAGCTTAGAAGAGCAGAAAGGAAAACAAAAAAAATAATCCAATAGCTTACAATTTATCCGAGTCGTAATGAGAAAAATGAGTTTGCGATTTCAGCCCAAATATTATGAATTTATAAACTTACGGTGTTACGTTTGAAGTAACCTGGTAATAGATATATTTTGTCAAGAGAAAAAGAAGAAAATCCCTTATAAATTCATCAGAACTAAAAGAACATAGCATGAGACAATATGAAACTATAAAATGTATCCGAACGCAAACCGTTCAGATACTATATAAACTCAACTTTGTCTAATGACTATTGGCAATTATAATAGCTGTTTTTGTCACTATTACTATAAAACTGTTTTTTTTATTGATATATTTATATTAACCTACTTAATCTATTGCAGTTAATCACCTGACTAAAAACGTAGAATGTTTATAAGTTCTGCTAAATTTTGGATCGATAAAAATTGTTAGTTTCAGAACGCACCTTAAGTGGAAGCTTCTTGGAAGCGGAAATATTTTTGTTTATGAGTGTTTCCGTTTCCTAATAATTTGGGATGTCCTGCTCCTTAATTTATCGAAATAAACAATTTATCGATGCTCTATTTTTTGGTTTTGTCCCGTGAGCAAATCCTAGCACACTCCGAGGCTCACTGACTATACTTCTGTGCAATTTAGTCTTATTGTTAATACCTCATTGCAGGCAGAGTTATACCCGAAAGTGTATTTTAGACGCTAAAACTACTATATTAATATAGGTAATACGACACGCATTACTATATCAAACTTTAATGAATTAAAGTATAAAATACAAAAAGTTCTAAAAACTCTTTACAACACTACCTGTTTATCATTTTTGTTTCCATGAGGAAATTTTGGTACTATTTAAATCGGTTTGAAATTAAGTTGAAGTCACGGAAAGGAGACATGTAGGAATGGAAAATTTTCATTACTTGATATCTACATTACCATCTCCGTTCTTCCTTCATTGGAACCATATCACTCATAGAAAAATGACGTTCGAGGTAGCGCGGAGTGAAGCGAGGTATAGGCGAACTGGAACTGATATAGCTATAAGTATTCACTAGTCTCCTCTTAAGTGAAAACAGCCCACAGCGGCAGGAGTTAAGTGATAACCTAACCAGTGAGTGAAAATGATTAGATATAAATTACAGTTTTGGGTTTATGTGTTATGTAATTAGATCCAACAGTTGGCTTCTTTCCTGAAGTTCCATAAGTAAGTAGTTAAGTAAATAAACTTAGTTGTATGAATTCTTCAAAGGACGAAAAAATCTATAACCCAATTTAAAAGCACAATACGGACATTTTTATCGGGCGATTGATAAATATCATGTTCATAATCTGGCTAAATAATCTAGCCGCAGGTGAGTGTATTTTGTGTGCACCACATTGACCATATTGGAGAAGGCTGCATCCCACGCGCGATAAGCCGAGAGCGGTGCACGTCAAGGCGCGCGTGCACGGGCCGAGTGGCGCCCTCGGGCCGGTCACTCCACAGCCGCTCTGCCAGCGCCGCCGCCCGCGGCCATGCACGCGCCATCAAGCCTCCTTCACTTAGCAAAGACGACCAAACCGTAGCCTCTCCGCCTTCTATAGTCCCAGAGGCATGTTTAACCCATGGACGATGTTCGTACACTCGTTGCCATGAATTGTACGGCGCACCGCTGTTTTCTTCATACCACGCTCCGAATCCCGTGTTCAAGTCCCAAGCATCCTCATGGGACATAATTGTTCGGATACCGCTGACATAACTCTGGGCCCATGCAACGTTTCGAACCTGAATGCCAATATGTTGTATGTAATCTCTTAAATCAGCTTTAAACCGTTCACCAAGGTGAGACATCCAAAAAACTATAAGATTGGGTAATTTACCGGTTCGCTTTTCTAAGCGTGACAGTAAAGTGCGCGTAAAATGTAGCCAGAGACCCATGGTGTCATTTTTTGTGTTATTAAAATGTTCTTCCCAGCATCGCATAGAAATTTCATTACCTCCGAGATGAACTATGTCTTGGACCCCGGTTAAACGCAGGATGACAACAAAAAGCCGTTCAAACACGTCGTATACACGTGTATTAAATGGATTTAACTGACCACATGGTGGCTCGCTGCAATATTGAGTCCAATCGTCAACATCAAGGCAAAATGCTAATTCACCTTGCTGCGCAGCTGGTCCCCAACTCCAGGCGTGGCCCACGTGCGCCGGCGAGTCTATCTCTATCAGTACTCGAATACCCCGCAGCCTAGCACGCCGCACCACTGCTCGCACATCCTCAGGAGTGTAGATGTCTCCGGGAGTATGCGCACCATAATTAGCTAATTCCGGATCACTGTTTGTATGCAGCGGAAACGCTTGGGAGTCGCTGATGTGCCAATGAAAAGTATTCAATTTAGAAGCTGCCATGGCATCTATATTTGTCATCAGCTCTGCAATGGGAAAATAATTGTGTGCTGTATCTACAAGTAACCCTCGATACCGAAACTTCGGCGCATCGTCAATCCTTGCTGCTTCTAAAATCAAAAGAGATCCCATGTACGGGTCTAGCCATACTAGTTGTGAAAGCGTTTCTATAGCATGCCTTGCTCCACAGAATGAGCTTGCAGCAATATCTGCCATGAGTACACCGGCGCCGACGGTATTGTCTGCGGGTCGCAAGGACAGACTGTAACTTTCATCAGTATCAAGACGCATACGCGGGTCTCCGCTGCCGTTGACGACAATGCGCAAAGATACACTACGCCATTCTACGAACCCCGACGCTTCATGTTCCATTAGACGTAAGTCTTCACGGAACAATGAAAATGCATCTTGAAGAAGCTCATGAACTTTCACTGAAGGTGCCTGGAGCATTTGCAGATCAACCATATCCGCGCGTAGTGGCACTGCCGTTGTGGACAAGCTAACCGTCCCGGTTGGCTGCGGCCAAATCTGCATCGATGAGCACAGCATATTGCATGTTTCCAAGGACTGCAATTTTGATATTTGAGTCGCTCTCAGAGGCAAACATTTCTCATCAATACATTCCCAATTCCACAGTGGAAGTGAGCTTCTGAAACAAATATATTAAGATTATCTTTTTAATTTTCATACATTTAGAACTATGCCCTTATTCAATAAAGGAAAGAAGCTGCATGCTTACTTTTTAAAAGTTGTCTGGCAAACGGTTGTTTTCAAAGCTAGTACACACAAGAAGAATAGAATATTGTAAGGTAACACTTGGATGACCAGCCACATTACTTCTTAATTTATATTTTCTTTGAGACGGCTACGAGTACACTTCTAAAACATTTCTAATAAAAAATAATAAATCCCTACTATTGCTTTGACTAGTTTTGACGGTTTTGAATTGACTGTGAATCACTGACATACATATGAGTAACATAGATAGACACTGCGTTTGTGATTGGTTTGTGAATGACGTGATGTCAATTTTATACATAGTAGGATTAGGTACTTATGTGGCCCATTCTCGGACCAAGAAGGGCCCATTCTACCATTGGATTTTTTTTTTTTAATAATATTTTTATTTACGTTAGGATTAACAACTCTGTAACTACCCGATGTATTACTTTACTCTATGTCTGTAACTTTGAGTGATATCCTTTCCTATACTACTTAGGTACCTACGTAAACTTTCGCGTTTTGGTAAACGCGGAAGTTTTTGATGGTGAATGGATGGATGAAAGGGTGGATGGATGTTTGTTACTCTTTCACGCGAAAACTAACAGACTTATTTTGATGAAACTTTACAGTTAAATAGCTACGAATAATATTTCCTATTCATAAAGATAGTAGCAATTCGAGGATTTAGTAGGTACTCCAGAAATGTTAATGCCCCGATATGGGGGATACCTAGACAGTAACGGGTAGTTTATGAAAATTAATGGAAATGATTTATAATAAGTAGGCAGCCATTTGGTTGGGTGTTGATCTCAGAATCTTCGTCCCGTTAGTGATTGATTATGAAAAAATAGTTAGATCCGCTTCAATTATACTTATACCACCTTTAGATTGTTCATATCAATTTCTATGTAAATCGAAGTCAGCAGTAGGTAGTGTCTTTCCCTGAAAACTTCCCCTTTTCACCCTTTTATCCTTTCTTAGCAGTATCAATTAATTATAAACTACTTTCCTGCCAAATTTCATTTTTATACGTCAAGAACTCAAGAGATATTTCGTGATGAGTGAGTGAGTGACCTTTCGCTTTTATATATTTAGTTAATCGTGGGGGAAGTATGCAGGCCCTGCCTGAGAGCCTTAAATTCATTCGAGGTCACCACAGGAAAGTCCGTTGCAGTAATACACCTTACAATACAACTGCGAATGGTCACGTCAAAAAAAAGGGAAGTATGTTGGTACTTAATAATTCCATGCGGGCGAGGTCGCGATCCTACCAACACTTAGTTTTTTTTAGCTTAGAATTTTAGATTATCATAATTAACTAGTATTTCGCTTGGGGGCGCGAGTTGCGAGCAACTCGCGGTGTCTTTTTAGTATTTTTTGACAAACAATTATTATTTCCCTGTGAAAATAATAATTTCAACAGGGTCGGTAACGGGGAGTTGTAAAAAGTTGAATTTTTTATTTATCATCTACTCACCCAGACACCCTTGACTAACCCTGAAAATCATATTTCTTTACTATGACAGGTTTTGATAGGCAAAAAGGGTTGAATTTTTTATTCGTCATATACTCAGCCAAACACTATACAACATCGAAAACTATTTTCTCTACTATGTCAGATTTCTGAGTTATGCAAAGGGGTTGAAAGAAGGGGGTTGAAAAGGGTTGAATTTTTTTTTGGCCATATTTTCATCCAGGTGCCCTCTATTAGAAGTGCGCGCCGAGTTTATAAAAACCAGCGGCGGCGCGCCTTGAAAACTACCTCAGCGGCGGCGTGACGCCGGCGGCGTGAGAATTTCAGCTTATTTTCGTTTAGTAACTGTAAATTTAGGTGATATATTAAAAACAATCCCATTTTTGAAAAGTTATTTTCTTACAAAATCAAAACCAAGCAAGGATCATGTCTTTGACATCTTTTTTGCATTCCTTGTAATTGTCATGGACAAATATTATTTTATTTAGTCTCCGGGGGCTCAGGCGAGATCTTTTTGCAGTAATTATGAGCCCTGTAACAAAAAACACTCGTTCACTCGGCGTGCTTGTTGCTAGAATGCATAATACTGCCTGTGCTAAGGATAACATGGTTGAGTATTTCTTCTTTGCTTCCAGTAAGCCAGGAGATCGCCTTTTTCGAGCTCTGTGGCATCCGGGTGGTAAACCATCAAATGACTTCTCTCACTCTGGGCGGAGCGGAAGGGAGTGTCAGACTACTCGTAAAACCCACCTGTGATCCTTCTTGTGCCCTTTACGTTCCAGGGCCGCGGTGACTCTTTCGAACCAATTCCGCAACCCTAGCAGGCACTGACCCTATGGGGCTCCGTCTTCGTTGCTGACAGCTCATTGAGGCGCGCGTGGAACACGACGCGCCGTCGACCCCCCTGGTTGTTATCGGGCACCTCTGTGGGATCTGCAGTTGCGATATATTTCCAGACTCCTTGGTCGATATATTCAACACTCTCTGAATGATGTTGGGAGTAGTTATATTTGCGAGACAGCTGAGTTAGTAGTGATTCCTTACTTGTTGTACTTGGGTTTTTGGATTAGGTAATTCTTGTGGATCTTGACCAAGCATTGAGACCAACTCAATGCTTGGTCACAATGGATTTTATTTCTATTGCGCGCTCTGCTAAGAAAGATGCAGGTTTCTTCTCTTTGGCTTCGAGGTATGTGTCTATTTCTTTAAGCCTCATAAAACGGCAGTCTAGCAAAGCTGCAGTGATAAGCGTTTCTGTTCGGGAACCCTTTGTCGAGGTAGGCCAACATATTGTTTTTCAAAGCCAACATGATCAACGTTTTGTCGTCTGCAATTGAATTAAGCACTTCCTTTAACTCTGTTTTGAAAACAAGTCCAAGATTAATTAATAATAGTGCATCTTTTTTGAGTTGATAATCCACCACTTCTCGGAACCCAACTCGGCGCAAAATTTTGAACGGTCGGCGGCGGCGGCGGCGCGCTATGGCTAGGTGGCGGCGGCGGGCCGCGGCGGCGCGCACCTCTACCCTCTATATAACCCCGAAAACTATTTTTCTCTACAATGTCAGGTTTCTGAGATATGCCAAGGGGTTGAAACAAGGGGGTTGAAAAGGGATATTTTTCGGGGTTGAAACAAGGGGGTTGAAAAGGGATAGGGATAATTTTGTCTATAATTACAGACAAAATTATCATTTGTCTTCGACGTCGAAAAATCCAAGGTTTTTGTTTTTGTGTTTTGGTGATTGAAATAACAGACAAAACCTATTTAATATACTAGGTTTTATTATGCTTAAAATTCGACAGAAGAAATGACAATGACTTGTCAATGAATAAAATAAAAATGTTTGTAAGTATAGACTAAAGAAGCAAGGAGTTTATATCATTCTCCCGCGCTAGTCTGTAACATAATCAGTTAAAAATGTTGGCGGTCTGCGCACGCGACTGGATCTACGTATTGTCTCTGGTGGCGGAGATAGCGGCGGTCGTTCTTGAGACACTCGCCCTCCACTGTGGTCAGGCGGACCTCCTCGGACCGGCTCTTCTGCCTCTGCAGATGAAGAAGGTGGCATGTTAAGGTTTTCAATTACCGGTGATGTAGGTGGTGTAACAAAAGATTCAGTTTCAGTTTTCTCAACATGTTGAATGGAGAAATTGGAGGCAACCTGATCCGTTTCGTTGTGAGCTGCGTTCATTGGCAGGTTATTGAAGCTATTGGAATGGGCCTCGGCTGTTTCTAAGGAAATTGCTTGATTGTAAGCTTGATCGAGTGTTAAAGTAAGATTTTCTAAAAGCCGTTGTCTGTATTTATTTGATAAGATACCTGATATAAAGGCATCACGTATACAGTCGTTTCTGTTAGTCTCAGCGTCGACGGTAGTGAAGTCACAGTCTTTTGATAGTTGTTTTAAAGCTTGTAAATAGGTATCTATAGTTTCATCAGAACGTTGTTTTCGCGATGCAAGCATGTGTCGTGCAAATATAATATTTTTGGGTTTCACAAACAGCTTCTCTAGTTTAATAATCGCTTCGTCATACCTTAGAGTTTCACTTACGTAAGCATATACGTTAGGAGAGATATGGTTTACCAAAAGTTGATACTTGACTTCGTCCCATTGTGCGTCTTCCGGTGATGACGAAAGAGCGGTCGCCTTCTTCTGACTTGATAAGAAGTATTCAAATGTTTTACGCCAATGCTCCCATGTTTTGGATGCGGTACTATCCGATGGGTCGGCATCAAATCTTTCTGGCCTTAGATATTTTTCCATGTTTTGTTAAGCATAATAAATTGAAATAACAGACAAAACCTATTTAATATACTAGGTTTTATTATGCTTAAAATTCGACAGAAGAAATGACAATGACTTGTCAATGAATAAAATAAAAATGTTTGTAAGTATAGACTAAAGAAGCAAGGAGTTTATATCAGTGATAAGTTAGATTTAAAATTGCGACATCTATCGCTTGAGCATAGCAGTGCAATGTTATTGCTGCTCGGCTAAATAAGAAGACATTTCTCCTCGAGCAATCCTTTGAGAATCAAAAACCACTCTAATATGGTAGGTTTATAATGATAATAACACAATCATTATTTTGTTTTCTCTCTACCATATTCACTGCCGAAAACTCGGAAATTGTAGCCTTATTGCTAAGTTGCACTCAAGCTTATTCTGGTAAAATAAGTGAGATTATCACTAAAATTTAGCAAATCTTACTGTCACCATCGGTATCGGCCATCTTGTATTTTGTTATGGAGTGTTGACCTGATTGTTGACGAAAACATGGAGCGTATATTTATTGAATGTGTTAAAAAACACCCATGCTTATGGCAAACGGATTCGGAAGACTATAAGATAAGTGAAAAGAAGGATAAAGCTTGGAAAAAAGTGATAGAAGAGAGCGAAGTATCAGAGAACGGAATTAAAACTGGTAAGTTTTATTCGTCAAATTGAATTGAAGGTGGAATTTTCGGTGTACACTTGTACAGTGAGAATAAAAGGACACAACACAACAACAGTAATTTTGCCTCTGACAACTGACATTAATTTGACAGCTTGGTACAGAACAGTGCGCTAAGTATACTTTTGTAATTGAAAAAGTAAAATAGGTATCACGATTTTATTTATAACTTGGAACAATGATTGTAGGCAAGATTTTGAAAGGAGGGTGACAAATACTCAATTTCAAATGCCTGAATGTTTGGGTTTTTTTTGTCATTTAAAGGCAAAAGTAGAAACGACGCTATTACCGATCATGTGTCAAAACGGATCATTTCATTTACACAATATTTTTTTTGTCACGTGGCCAAAATTGGAACTAATCCCAAGATCATTCGGTAGGGCTCGTTCAAAATGGTGCAATGCGCATGCGTGTTGTGGCAGTTCACACTATAAAGTAGATTTAAATCTATGGAAGAAGAGGAGGTTCACAAATCGAAGAGTATAGTTATATTTTTACAAGTGATATACTTATATATGTAAATTCCTCCTTTTCAAGTAAGTGTATTGGTGATTGGTGCACCTTATTGGAAAAAGATGCATCGCAGTCCGTTTTTTTTTCAAGATCGACTTATCTATACCTGTAAGGATTCATTGATGCAGCTATAATTATGTTTTGTATTTTTCTACCTAAACGAATGCTAAATTACGGTTAAAAAAGCTTTTTTTACAAAGAAATACAATGGACTTCCAAGTAAAGCCACTGCAAAGTATAAAGGTGTTTTTGGTTATTTCTTAGTTTTTTATTGTATACTTTGAATTTGAAGTATCTTTATTTTGGAAGTTGGTTGTATTTTACTATTTTTAGAGGTATAGAGAGCTGACCCACGCAACTTCGTAGTTGCGTGGGTCAGCTGGTTTAATATATTATTTTTTTACTAATTAACCTCAGTGCAAAAAGAATCATCTAGACCGGTCCATAAACAAACAAAATTATGCCCGATTAGATAACCCCAAAAACATTATAGACTAGTACACATCTGCGTACCCCTTTACATCATACCGGCTTGATGGTATGTTATAAACTCATGTAAATTAAACAGACATACGATTTCAGATATCCCGGAAGATTTGCTATCATTTATTGAAGAGTTCTGTCGCTTATCTCTGAAGTTCTTCATCAGATCTTTACCGAATTGAAATGGAATCAATCCGGCAAAATACTCTACCAAACAAAAAAATAATCATCCAAATCGCATCAGATTCAATAATCAGAAAATATCGCTGAAAAAACATACAGAAAAAAGGTCGAATTGAGAACCTCCTCCATTTATTGAAGTCGGTTAAAACGATACCTCTCTGAGACGACGACACGAAGGCGGTAGTTGTCAGTTTGGTGCCCCTAGTGCTGCACTTTAATATATATACTGGGCGCACTGTAATGTACAGTCAGGTACATAGTTAATAGGGTAGTTTAACTAAAAAAATCTGATTAGTCCGTCGGATAGATTTCCAAAAAATATTGGAGACGTATTTTTTCACATAAACAAAAAATGAAGACGATACAGTGCGTTGAAAACTCGTGTGACGTCACTACCCCCTACAATTTTTACCGGGCAGTGACGTCACACGCTCCCACTCGTGATCTTTGATGCTTTTTATCTTCGTCAGTTTTTTATAGATTTGATAAAGGAAAAAATATGTGTCCAATATTTTTCTATAATCTAACTGACGGACTAATTAGAATCTTATTTTTTTTTTTTATCAGGAAACATCCCTATTGCATAATTATACAGAACTGATCGCTTGTATTGTCTATGTGGTAAGAATTGGCACTTACAATAACAACATAAAGTGCATTTTTATTGCTTAACTAAACTTTATTTAAGGCTTACGGAGATAAAGTTCAAGTTACTTCCTCCTGATTGCTATCTTCAGTTACGATAATGTTTATATTTACTAGGGGGCGAGGAAAGCCTAAAACTTTATCTCATCACATGCTTACGATTATTACAGATACCACCATACCAATTTGATGGGTACCTATGGGACTCTAGGTAGGTACAAATCAACGCATGATTTGTACCTACCTAGAGTCCCATAGGTACCCATCAAATTCACAATTAAATACTATTACTATTATTATATTTACTATTTTTTTATAAAAAAAACTTATTTTAGTGAAAGAAGCGAAATACTTTTGGAAGAAACTAAGAGATGTGCATCGACAATCGTTATCGAAACAACGAAAAATTGCGGGAACAAAAAAATGGAAACACCAAGAACACATGGAATTCTTATTGCCTTATTTAAAGCGCACGGATGATAGTAGAAATTCAACTGCAGATTCGGACATTTTCAAAGATGATGCTGAAAACGATGATGATGACGCAAGTAATAGTACGGCTCCGAAGCAGCCTCGTAAGATGGAAAATATATTTGTGAGTGCATTTAGAAGAGAAGACAGCGATGGTATTACTATGGGCAGAAATCAAGCGGATGATAGAAGAGCGGTAGATGCCCCTGACCAACAACGAGCAGCTCTGGACAGTTTCTTCGCCAGCATGTGTGAGATGACGAGTGCGCTGCCGGAATACATACAAATGAGAGTCGAAAGGAAAATTTTTGATGTGGTCATGGAAGCGCGAGAAGAACATTTGCAAAATCAGGCATACTTTGGTTCATAAAAATTTAAGTAGCAGTATTAACAAAAGATGACCTTGACATGGTTGGCGCGGTGGTTGAGCGGTCGGCTGCTCGCTACGTGTCGCGGGTTCGATTCCCGCACGGAACAAATGTTTTTATGGACTACAGATAATTGTTCCAGGTCTGGATGTCTTGTACATATATGTGAGTAGGTATTCATGTTTGTCAACGCATCCACGATACAGGAGTATATCCTAGTGTGGGCAACCTTTTTTTAAAAAAAAAGAAGATAAGAAGCCTTGCATTCTATAGAAACGGTGGGCTTGTTCAAGGTCAGAATGTTATCACCAACGCAATGCGTGGTCTACTCTACATATAAAAACTTTAGTATACCTTCATATTTAAGTAAATTCTTTATCAGGCGCGGTTGCAGTCATAAACAGCGGGGACCCCGGGGGCATGCCTCATCAATAATTCCTAAACTAAGTCCAGAAAATGAGTGCTTTTGCACAAAAAAATAAATAGTCGGCCACTTAATAGTTGTTTTCACGGCCTAACGGACTGGGCTCACAGTCAATGGTACGTACTGATTGCAGCCCTAAAAAGGAGACTTACAAAATAGGTATAGAAGCTTGGCGTCACATTTGTAGCACCTCGGATGGGTTACGTTGGTGACTTGCAGAAAAGCTTTAAGAAATTTTTAAATTACGAATTTAGAGGATTCGAAAAATATTAGCACTCTGTCTGGTATACCTACGTTATATTTTCTGTTTATCACAAGTACATACGAGATGAGATGTTTATTTGTCGACTTAGCGCAAACTGAAGCTCGACATTTTTAGTTCCATTTCTTGAATTACGCTAAATATATATGTGTAGGTACATGTCCCAGGTTTTTCATAAAATTAGGTTTTTGATCAAAAACTGGAAGATGATACATTATAAACTCAATTTCATCATAAACCTGCAACAATCCAGATTTTTGATAAAAAAAACCTGAACTAGTTTGGGTTTATGATCAATCTGATGTATGTACATTTCTGTTGACAGGGACTTAGGGACTTCCCCCGCTTTTGTTCCGCCTGCGCTCGCGCGCGCCGACCTTTCCAGGAAACCAAGAGAATACATTATATTTTACTACGCTACTTTTGTAATTATTTGTCGCAAAAATGAACGCGGGTTGCCCGTCTGAGTTGTGTTTTGTGACTGAAGAAGCGGGGAAAGGGCGGGGCGCGCGCGCAAAAACCTAGGTTTTTTTTATCAAAAACCTAATTTTATGAAAAACCTGCGAGATACATATATATTTAATTATCGACTAAAGCGTGAAGTGGAGAGTTAATTCTGATAGAGCGAGCGAAACAAGCCCGGAAAAAATTTAGTTACTTGTCTCGGATACGCTAGATTTTCTTTATATTTTACATAGCGATGTTTCTTCGACGACATAAGCGTGAAGTGGACAGCTAAAGATGCAAGAGCGAGCGAAGCGTGCCCAGAAAAACATTGTTCCGTATTTCGGATCCGCTAGATTTTCTTTATATCATGCATACATACAGATATTGGATGTCTTTTACAGTGAGCAAAGTGATTTCAAGAATCTTAGAACCCGAAATCTTGGTCATTTTATGACCCCACTGTCCCCATGATCCCCTCGGCCCGCTCCTGTTCTTTATACTTAATAATTATGATAAAAGAAAAAACACGAAATCAAATTGGTTTGTTGTATGTAAATGATATTTATTTTGTATAGTAAGTAGGTTACACATAACACTTTTACACGTCATAATATTTCTGGTCCATTCAGTGCAAACCTTTGTCAGTAGTCGAGTAGCTCAACTTACAAACAATAAGGAGCTCAACGACCCAACGAACAATGCCAAAGAAGGGACATTTGGGTAGGCCGAAAAACTACTCAAACTTATAAGGAAAGAAAAAAATTAAAGAATACCCATATAGTCCTCATATTCACAAAAATAAATTTAGTAAAATAAAAAAATATATATATACTTAACACTTTACTAAGTTCATGTCAAAAATAGTAAATACAACTAAAAAATATTACTTGACAAAGTAAATATTCATGTCACAATAAGAAAGCAATACTTTACAAAGTAAACATTCATGTCAAAATCAAAATTGTACAAACAAGAGAATATAAAATGTCAAAGTCTAAAAATGAGAAAATAAACAATGGAAAAACATAACATTAGGCCATGTACATCGTTGAAGCAGCTCAATCCCAAGCCTTTTGATCTTCAATATAGTCTTTAACTGTGTAAAAACTAGTAAAAAGCTTTCTGGCATAGCTTACGTTTTATAACCAATTTGAATTTATTCATACTAACGTCTTGGATGTAGGAAGGCAGTTTATTATAAAAACGTATACATTGACATCATTGACAAAATTATGTATGTTCCTAGAATTTACATTATGAATATCACTGTATCTTTTAAAAAGATTAATATTTTTATGTGCATACAAAAGATTCTCATAAATATACTGTGAGGGCCCAGTCATTACGTTAATCTCTTTAAATTCGTTTCTGAGGGAGTGTCTAGGACTTAATTTGTAAATTGCACGAATATAGATGTTTAAAAAATGTACTGTTTCACTAAAGCAATAACCAGTACCCAAGTAGCACATGACAGCCGCATAGTGACTTGATTATAGAATTTTGTGACACTCAAGGCTGCTTTAGTTACCTGCTTAAGGGCTGTGTAGCTAACTACACAGCCCTTGTAATTCTAATTTGGGCCCCAAATTAAGCAGCCTTGAGCATTACAGTGACTGGTTAACGGTGGTATAATCATTGAAACAGCTGTACGAGGCCTGTACAATGGCTTATACTGCTATACAACAGCTATTGCAGCCTAAGATTCAGCTACTTTAATTCTCTTCAACAGCTTTTAGATGTTTTGAGGCTTGGCAATAGCTTTTATTAAAGTATAAATAACCAAACAAAAATACTTTTTTATTTAATTTTCTTTTGTGTATTTTGTGACAGATGACATTTATTGTTTGTTAAAGTGCGCAGGCGGACTATTATTTAAGGTAAGATATTTTTAATAGTTTTCACGTTGGTTTTAAGTGTCCTGTATTTAAATTGAGTTGCGAGTACCACTTTACTGTTAATGTGTATAGGTAATTACATCAAATATTTCACGCGCCATCAGAATAATATCGCTTTAACGAAAATATTTCACAAGATTAAATGGTGTACGAATACTTAATAGATTTATCACTCAAATTATTGCTTTCGAACTTAATGTATTTTATTAGGAAATAAGTGGAAAATATATTGTTTGAATTAAAAGCTATCAAATATCCTTAAAAACTATAAGAAATCATTTGGATATTTAATAACAAATCGTTTCTGTACTGCTAAAATGGCGTTAATTTGTTATCCAGTACAAATTCTCCAGAAATTCTTTTAAAAAGTTATTTGCTGTACAGTGGTGTTACCAAGTCAATGTACCAGCTTCTAGCATTATAATGGCTGGAGAAAGGATTTTAATTATCTTTCTTACTGTGTACTGGTATAAATATAGAGCATACAGTAGCTTTTCAGGGATAAAGAAATCTCGACAGAAAACCATTTCAATATGTACCTACATTGTTTGGCTTTAGAAATACCCTTGCAAGCCCAGTAGTTAGGTAATTTTGCGCATCCTTCTCTTTTTTTAATTTAGTTTAGAACGGCGCTATCCATGTCATTTCGTCAAAACAACCGAAAAATATTTTGCTTTGCCCTTTTCGTATTATATTATGATTGTTAATTAGTTAATTATTGTTTTTAGGAATAATAATGCCGTTTAAAATAATCAAAACCGTTGAAAAAGGAAACGAAAGATTATAGAGAAGGAGAAGAAAATATAATGGCATTCGTAATTATGTTGTATTTTCACAAATTATGTTTCATATTGATTAAAAAACAGTATTTACAAATTTATACAATGATTTTTTATTTTTCTTATCATCCTTAATAAGATTGTATCTTTGCTAAATTTTGAAAATAAATTTTGGGGAAACTTTTATTATCCTTGGTCATGAAAAGCACCTCCTTTCGATCAGTACCTAGCACAACATTCACTGAGTCTTTTTGCTACCTGCGAAAGTGGTGTGCTACCTCTTTGCAACATCATTTTAATCAAATGCAATTTATTTTCAAAAGGATAGGCACACAAATCTATTTGTGCGGAACCCTATGCGTAAATGACACTGGCTTGTAAACATCAACTGCATCAGTACTGCTCCTTTGCAATTCGTCCATAGTAGCTTCAGCGTATTCTTTTAACAGTTTTCTTTTTACTCCACTTTTCATTTTTTATTTAAAGTGTATTATTAAAACATACGTAGAAACAAACAAACATTCGTACTCTTGAAATCGCTTCGCACATTATGCAAAAATAAATCAAATTTGACGTAATTTAAACACCAATAATCTAGATTTACTCTTAAATAACGCTGAAAGCTGTATAATAACTGTCAGCTACACTTTATGCATTGGCATTAGGATGGAGTACTCCTATTCCAATTTACAACTCAGGGTGTTTAATTATTCTCTTATAAATCTAACAGCATTTGTAGAAATTCCTTATACACTTTTAACCAGCCATTAACAAGCTCGTTGAAGTAGAATTACAATAGAATTAGTGTATACCAATTAAAAGCTAGTGGCATTATTCAATGTTTTAATGCAGCCCGCAGCATTACAAGAGAGGTGAATTTTACGTATTAACCAGCCGTTAACAAGCTTTGGGCTTCTAGACCAGCTAGTAGTATCTCAAACAGCCAAAAGCTGGACTAGAGCATTTTAAAATTCTACTTAAATGTTTTTAGTATACTTTTTCGCCACTATCAAGTCATTAGTCAGCTATGCTGTTTAATAGTGTATAATCTTTCCTTAATACAGTCTAAAGACTCACCCTATCCTTTAGTACAGCTGTATAAAAGCTGTAGACTGTAATGTAGCTTATTTATGACCTAATTCATCGCTAAAGTGCTACTTGGGTAATGACGCGTTTTATTTCGAAATCAGATCACAAAACTCTTATTCAATCATTAAAAAACACAGAAAAACTTCAAAAAAAACCATTAGTATTCGGAGAATACTGCGACATCTTACGTATTTTAATTAGATAGCCGCAATTATATGCACCAAAAGTAAAACAGATTAATCCCAGGCCTATTATGATGACGTCTTTGTAAAGATGAATATTTTTCTTTCCATAGCGATTGGGGTACCGCAGGCTGACATCCATTAAGGCTGGGAAAACCAGTTGCAACATGGTGGTGCATAGATTTCCCACAAAAGCCACGAGAGGTCCTTGAAACGGTACTATGTAGCTAATTAGAACTGAAATGTAGTAAACACAAATTCAATTCAATAATGACACTGACGTCACACAAATCCTACACCGCGCAATCAGTCGACGGAAGGTCTTTGAAAATGTAAACACGACGTTGCTTTTAATTTAGGTAATGTCAAAAAACATGAAATTGTACATTTGACGGGAGCTTGGACGTCATCATGTCCAAGCTCAGTGCTAATAACTGGTGTACGTCATTTCAGAAAACCCTCGGTCGCATGACTGCCTTTTCAATGGAGGTTGCGGGGCGTTCCCACTATAAGGTGTAAATTACAGAATTAAAGATTTTCCATTAAATATACACACAAACTTCTATACTGATGATACTTGGCACGTTGAGTTTCAGGAAGAGAATGTTATAATTCGTTTTGTCACGTATCGTTATAAAGCAGTTAACCAGCGTTTAAAAGACGCACTGCGACCTGTCGTACTATATTAAGCGCAAGCACAAAGCAAAAAGCTACTATCATTTTCCCGTGGATTTTGTTCTGACAATTTCTGGCTGTGTTATAACTGCGAAAGGTCCTACAAACACGTGATAATATAATCATAATCGGCCTTTTAATGTTCCCACTGCTGGGACACAGGCCTCCTAGAAGAGGGAATGGGCCGTAATCCAACCACGCGGGCCCAGTGCGGGTTTGTGAATGTCACATGTCTTAGAATTTTTGGTTCTAGAACATGCCGGTTTTCTCACGACGTTTTCCTTCACCATTTTGAGAGCAGTGGTGATGAAATTAAATACACAAAGTAATGCGCCCGTCTTGGTTTGACCATGCGACCTACAATTCGTAAGTCGGGGTCGTTACCACTCGCCCACCACTGCTCTCTCAACTGCTCGCTCAAACACGTGAATTGCCTCTTAAATTGAAAGAAACTTCGTTACACTAACATGATAAAGTGACGAACATCGGCCTGCCAGTACGTTCAATAAATTTGAGCGCTCTTTCGGAAGGAGTCGCCCACTCGTCATGGTACTTGATAACTTCAACAATTGTCATAATCGCTGGGTAACACTGGAGTGGGTACGCAAACGCCACAGACATTAAATACAAGCAGACTGCAACCATCGTTGAGCTATAAAAGAAAAATGTCTAGATAATTAGGGGTTTCAGGAAAATTCTCGCCTTCAGTTGCCGCCACTTAGACTAGAAGTAACCCAAGCAGCAAAATGTGGTCGAGTAATTGTCCTGGAACCACCATTTCATAGGACTATAAAGGAATAGTAAGCAATTACAACCACGGAAAAGGGCCCAATTTATAGGCGTATTTTACCTAATTAAATGTCTATAGTAGAATTGGTGAATACCACTTTTACCAATAACAACCTCATAGTTGGACTACGTAAAACTATTTGCGCCCGCGAAGCTAACTATCAGCACATAATGGAACCAAACACGACAGTAACGACCTTATAGTTGGACTACGTAGAACTATTTGCTCCCGCGAAGCTAACTATCAGCGCTTAATGGAACCAAATACAACAATAATGTACACAGTGAATCTGTTACAAGCTCATACAAAGTGTTTTGAATTGGTAAATGTTACTGCGCACATTTGTAAAGATTAAAACATATCCATTTCTAATAAATATTATCTAGAATATAAATTATGAGTAGAGTGTTAGTTAACAATAAATCAAGATGTATAATGTGTTTGAATGTGCACAGCATGGCGCACGTATATTTTCTGTGAAGTATAATAAGTTTTTAGTCAAAATTTTGACGCGCCCCTTGAAATTTGCGTTTTCATTAAGTTGAATTTTAAAATAATGTTAGTTTCAGTAAGACATACAACGAAAAGTCGCCATTTTGACAAAGTTGGTTTTCCCAAATACATTAACAAACCGTTATAGGCTTACTTTGTTTAATAATGGTAAATATCAGAACCATTGCTTGGCCATATTGTTTGGAATTAGAGTTCCGCAAATATTTTTATAACCGGACGGTTCTTTTATATTGGTATTAGATACGTGGCTTATTTTAGTTCTTTTGTTTAGGTGTCAACATTGAAAATGGTAATGTTTTGGACGTCGATCGCTTTTTGACTAACGGCCGAACCCAATAACCGATCTATCACATACTGGAGATAGAAAAACAAATGAAACAACAGAAAACCTATATAATTTTTCTTGATTTTTCTGTTGTTTCATTTGTTTTTCTATCTCCAGTATGTGATAGATAGGTTATTGGTTTCGGCCGTTAAAGGGATTTCCGAGCTTTAAAAACCTTAATAATAGTAAAAACCAATGTATTCTTGTACAGGACACCACGGATATAGTTTTGGATACTAAGTATATTAAATTAAACCTTTATAATCGTGTTAAGATTATAACAATTTTGGTTTATACCACTATAAAACCGCTCCATATTACTTATAATTGTTCCGTAAAGTGAATTTATAAACCATTATAAAACCGGGTAATAAATGCACATAGTTTCCGGTTTGTTTAGTTCTATTTGTCACTCTTATTGGCGTACTTTATTTATAGTAGTTCTATAAAGCTTCTTGTTAGCAGTTATAAGTATAGCTTACCAGTTTATCTACTCTTGAGTGCATTTACACCCTCGCGATACTTTTATAGGTCACCCAAACTTATATTGCACCCTTAATTTCTACCTATAAGTGATTATAAGTTAATGTATAAGATCAGAAATATTATAAGGCCCAACTTACTCCATGCTGGCTATTATAAGCGTGGTAGTAAATACTAGAACCGTTAAGAGAATATTATAAGTGCTGGAGGCCTATAGCATCTGCACTATAGGATAATTTTGCTGCTTGGGAAACGTACCTATTACATAAACATGACGTTAACATCAGTTCGAAAACCCTGGGCCCCAAGTCTGCTATTTTCATACATGTGTCATTCCAACACGATCCCATTGTCATTTTGCTAAAAGTTCGTAATCTGCTAAATTCATAATGGTCGATCATTGGTCGGTCAATGGTCTCGTAATACTTTTTGAAAACCGAGCAATTAAAAACTATGACTGCACAATGACGCTCTAATGGTACGACACAATTTTAGCAGATTACTGCATACGTCTGTCATTCATTTGTTATTATGTACGAGATTACCATTCTATTCCGTTTCACTCAATGGAATGTCAGTGGTTGACCATTGGAAAGTCATAGTGACGCTTTTATATTAATAGTAGAATACCAAACTTGTCAAAATCAACCATTATGAAATCAATGATAGACTATTCGGACACTATTGTAATAGCAGACTTGAGGCCCTGGACCTTGGCGCCTCAGTGCTGCCACCTGATGAACATCATTAAAAAAAACCCTCATTGCAGGATACAACGACCACGACCATATAACCTCAGAATGCAGATTATTCTTCCATTGCTGATTTCTACACCGGTTTTCAAAGAAACTACATCAAAGTACTTACATGGTAGTTTGAAAACTTAAATATGTACCTAGTTAAAAAAAGCGTCTAAAGGCTAAGAAGTGTCCTTAGTCTTTAGTCGCTGTTTGGCTTTTTAATTTAGTATAGCTGTCAGTATGAGAGCTTTTTCAGAATATTCTGGATATGGTAGTACCGTATCATATGGTATCATAGGTTCCGTAACGGTATACTTACGTTTCATCGTAAGGCAAAGATCTAAGTATATTTTCTTCCATTGTTCCAAAAGCGTAATAACCAAGGGCTCCGAACACCACCGCTAAAAGAGTAGGGCACATTATACCCACGTTTAGAACACCAAATGGTGACGTCATTTTTCTCGGATTTATCAAACTTTTATCGATTGACAAAATCTGAAATGTAGAAACCGTAAGTCTTGTACTTGTGTTAACCTTTTATGTAGGTACTTATACCAATCTATTATATAATAAAGTGTTATAAAGAGGAAAGATTTTTTATTTCTTTGTTTGATATGGTTTGTACCGAATAAGCTCAGAAACTATTAAATCGATTTTTAAACATTTTTTTCACCAGTTGAAAGCTGTACATATTATCAGCGAGTAACAAAGGCAATATTTTATTATTCCTAGTAAGTATTCCCACGAGAACGGAAACTACGCCAGTAAAACTGAGGCGCTGGTACTTTTTAGAACCAAAACAAGGTCTAGCGTGGAGCTTTCTTAAAAAATAATTCGGTCGTCTCATAATTCTAAATCTGAAAAATACTTGTAAAAGACTGATATTTCATACGATAACTTTTAACAGAGGAATAAAAATCGCGTTTTGATGAATTTGTATACAACATACACAGGTATCGTTATAAAAATATACGGGGCCGATAAAAGGCGGTTACCAGCCCGCCACCGGAACTCGTCCCAAAGTTCATGGCCATCCGGTATCCGGTCATGGTGTCCGGCGAGGAGGCGAGCCTTCTTGCCGGATTACATAGGATCTTGAGGCGGCGACCTCTCGCTTCCGACCCCGTTCAATCTAAGGTCCGGAGCGAGGGGCATGAGAAGCAGTCACCTCCTTCTGAGAAGCAGTAATGCTAGCGAAGGAGGAGTCGAGTCGCGTGAGGGAGAGGCAAACCTCTCGCCGCAGCTGCGCCAACAGAAGAAGACGTCCCGGGTGTCAGGAGTCGCAAAGCGATTCTCGGCAAGGCGCGGGCTTGCGGATGGCGAGCGTTGGGTGGCTCGCCCTCCGATAACAACCAGGCCCGTGTCGACGGCACGTTGTGCTCCATGCGCGCCTCGAAAGAGATGGCAGCATAATAGTCGGGGTCCGCTAAAATTGCGGAATTTGTTCGAAAGACCGCGGCGATGGAGCGCAAAGGGCATCAGACGAACACGGATGAGTTTTAGTCAGTTAAAGATGACACTCCCTTCCGCCCCGCCCAAAGCGCAAGAAGTTATTTGATGATTTGGATTTCCAATGCTTAAAAAAAACTTTTTACAAAAAAAATACAACCGTCTTTTCCACAAAAAATCAATAAAGTACAAAAAAAAATAACTTTAATTTCGGAACTCGGTGTTTGTGGTTCCTTTTTCATTTTTTGAACACCGACTTCCGAAATTATAGTTATTTTGTACTTTTTTGATTTTTTGTGGAAAAGTCGGTTGTATTTTTTTTGTAAAAAGTTTTTTATTTTTCACTTTTTAGTGGTACCTAAACCCCCTCCTAAACGAACCAATTACATTAGTGTAAAAAAAAAACGCACTGCTCCAATGCAGAGTAAACTAAAAGGTCGTCAATGTAGACAATTCAATGTAGACAGGCGGGAGGGAGGTGCATACCTGCAACCCACTAATATTCGCGGAAATTAAAACTAGATATATTGTTTTCAATTTAAAAAAAAAAACACAAACATCCGAATTGAGAACCTCCTCCTTTTTTAGAAGTCGGTTAAAAAAAGCTCTTACCACACCAACAGCGCTGAGATTGAACAGCAATGTACCAAAACCAAACAGAACAGCTGAAACACTGGTTTCGGCAGACACTGTTTCGCCATTGTAGTCGAATATTATGTGCCCAAAAATTATAGACAAACCCCCCAAATTTAATAAATAACCTGCAATCAAACATTCGAATCAATCTTGCGTTATTGTATTGTGTAACTTACATAAAGTTTAAATTAAAAAAAATAGACTTTGAAATAAAGTAAAATAAAGGTGTTCACCGAACATCGCGAGATAGCTGATCTTCGACAAATCTTCCATGAAGCATTCCATTAATAAATAAGGAAGATATAAGGCTGCCAGAGCCGGCAGACTGCTTTGCCAGTCCATTAGCTAGAAAGAAGAAGACAAAGGGAATCCATAACTTAAGCTTATCAACGCCAAACCTGAATGCCTGAGCCCTGAACACGTACCAAAGACGGATCTAGAATTAAACTTGGGGAGGAGGCAGAAGGGCCAGACAAATAAGCCCCTTAAGTAAGGGGTACTACTTATGTCCTTGACAGTATATAGCTCTACTTATGTATATACGCAAAAATAAGTTAATGTGACCAAAGCGGTATTATGTATCCAGTATATTACTCTCTTATCTCAGATTCTTGTTTTACGTGAACAGATTGGGAACGGGTACATAAGGGTTTTTTGGTGCTTGGACGACAGTTATCAGCGGAGTGCTATGAGCTAGAAAATATTGTTGAAGTTATCTATTGTGGTTGAGAAATAAAGAGTCGGCGTTCACTCGGATTGTGCCCACGCGCCAATTTAGAACCTTATATATATTTTAAACTATTATGTAATTAAATGGTATTACTAACATCTCTTAAACAGTCTGTTGTAAAAATAACCATCACCGTGCACAATCCAAGCTGGGTGAAAACCATAAACATGGCTATAATTGTTCTGCAGAGATAAAAGAGACAGTTTAATTCATGTTACTTGCAGGTATATTATTTTATTTATGTGTAACTTAGTCCTCACATTCACAATGTGTAATATGAGAACCATGCAGATCTGTCTGAAATGGTCTTTTGAGGAAAGAACCACACAGATTTAAGGGACATTTGCGTAGGCCGCAAAAGTATGAGTATGAGTTTGAATAAAAGTAAATGTAGTTTTGATAGTCTCCTCATAAAACGGCTGTGACATACGGACGGACAGACAGACATGATGAAAAAATAAGGGTTTCGTTTTTTGCCATTTGGCTACGGAACCCTAAAAATCAGGAACATCTCTGAGTATTAAAAAGTGTGGGTACGACACTGTGAGTGCATCTCAAAACGTTACAATAAGCGGGTTAAGAATAAAGCTGTTTTTAATAAATTCATCAATATATTTTTATTCATTAGGTACTTTCAAAACCACAGAACACAGAACAGAACAGACTGTTCTGTGTTCAAAACAATAGGTACTTACGGACCGCGTTTTCCTATCCAATGCAGTGCAGGTGGTCCATGAAGTAGAGCTAGTCGGAACCCATATCGATACGAAATATAGGGTATTTTCAACTGTCGAGCGACTTCATAAATTGAGTGTAACTAAAAACACGAGTAAAGTTGCAGATTGAAGAAATTCTAAAACTGATTTGCAAATCAAACATTCGTCCGTATTCATTTATTAAAAGTAAAACAATTTTGTGATGAACACCTCATGGTAGGTCTAGGATCTATGTAATAAAGTACAAAATTCTTAACTTAATTTTTCAAAATAAGCTACGTACCAATAAGTGGTGTGTGCCAATAATAAGAAATCCTGTCAACAGAGTAATGATTGGTCCCAGAACGATGCCCATCTGACTTGTGGCAAGAGGCATGCCCAACATGCCCGCACCGCAACTCAATCGCAAAAGATTGAAGTAAGCCATCCAGAGCCTGCGTATTTCATGAAGAGAACATTTTAATGGGCCCACCCGCATAAAGATGAACATGTCCTAATTTTAAGCCAACTTAATACATTTTTGTCCCCATCCATTCATCCGCATCCATAATTTATGATAACTTGGTACCATAGTGCATAGTATAACCACCACCCAATCCCTGATATATCCACCCTTGACCCTAGTTATAGGCTCTTGCTGCCCGTGCCCACTGGCCGATCCGGGGTCTAAGGGGCTTAAGCCCTTTCCTTAATGACCGAGATATCTCGGGTAGTACTTATACAAAAGGACTAGGTAAGTACATATATTATACATCGCACATCGCAGCCAACTAGGTTAATCAGCCGTTTCATTGGCTGCCTAGCCGTTTCTTTGATCGGCGATGTTTAACCTGAAGTCTAAGTGACATTTAATTGAACATCTAGACGAATGAGTATGTTCAAAATCGATTAATTACTTGACTAGTCAAATAGCGGAAATTGATGCACACAATTGAGCGCTTTGGGCACCACGACACCGATGGACCGGGAGCTAGAGTGAACGAGCCAACTTAGCTCCCGTCATGCCATTCAGCTTTTTAATGTAATAATTTTTTAAATCCTGCAGATATAAATAGGAACCCGCCTAGCGGGGCTCCGACATCGACGTTAGAATTTGGAAAATGGTTTGCTTGAATTTAGAATTCCCAAAATTAAATATTTTCTTATATTTTCGTCACACGGTTACCCCACCCTATAGATACTATGAATGAGTTACGCTAAAACACTAGGAAGTGGTGACGGGTGGGCACCCGTCACCACTTCCTAGTGTTTTAGCTGGGATGGCCTAAGCATTTTACGCAATCTTTTCATTAAATGCTGTATTAGACGCATTGGCTGGTTGCAATTTTTCCGCTGTTTAAACTGCGTAATTCAATGAAAAGGCTAGGCATCCAATTAAACTGAATGACTAAGCCAATTGGCTGCGACATATACATATTTGCGGAAGTAACCAACCGGCCAGTAACCTACGCTACTGTACCTCACCTAAATAATAATTGGCCTTCCTGATCCTGGACCCCGCCTTTACGAACAATACGTACTTTATTGAGTGTTGAGGAGTCCTATGGTCCCTGGGATCATAGTCGCCGTTGTCGGGACTGATGGAAAGTAACCGAGTCCTTCTCATATCAACCAACGTCCCTGATTTGTCGATCTGATTCAATCTGCTGACTTGCTCCCTGTAATAATGTCGCATACCATCAAAATTATAGTCATATTAACTGGCTTGTATCAATGGAACTAGTATATCAAGGTACATCAATATTAAACATTCTCCACCGTTTCTTCTGACACACCACAGGTTCTCATGACGCTCGCTACACGATCTGCCCAGCTATGCCACCTTGCTGTCTTGGTATAATATTTATCATGGTACAAGCTATTCAGATATTGTTCTTGCCAATGGGCACCACAGACTAAGAAGAGCATTATTTACGAAGCAACCGAGAACTTCGCCATGACCACCGAGATGTTCCTTAGATAAACTGCAAGATATCTTGAAATCGTACATATTGGATTATTGGTCTGTACAATCCACTTCAAAATAATGATCTTCACGCTGCAGCTCGTTTGTTCGATTGTAATGAAAACATCAATTTCTTTTTAATAAGTATAGTAAGTAGGTAGATAAATTAATAAAAAACAGATGGTCAACGATATACAGCACGACAATGAAGACTTGACGACATTTGATGAAGACCACTCAAAACCCTCAAAACAGTCTGCTGGCGTGGTTGCTGCCAGGCAACCACCAGCGACAAGTATTTTATACTTTCATTGGGATGTATGTTCAAATCCATGGTTCAAACCTTCCCGCCATGATGACGCCTTGAATTGCCGTAATTAAAGATAGCTTTGATTTTCTGTCAAAAAAGTCTTTGTCTACACAATGCCGACACATAAAATTACACTGATTGAAGGGATCATAGAAAAAGATGTCAGTGATGATGATAATGTAAGTGTGTCTCCAAAGTTAACTCTCTATTACATTGTTAAAGATCAACCTCATTACACTTTTTCTTATCGATCTTCGTAAATATGGAGGTGGTTGACATGTTGACAGCTGGCCGAGAAACTCTACCTTGTCTATTATTAAAAATGACAGCAGCTAGTGAAGATTGATAAAAGGTGGAATAATTGCTGTATTTCGTTAAAATCCTTTCATGATCTTTTATTTTGTATCTTTAAAGTTCAGTGTGGAGTATGATGTCAACGACTGAAGGCGAGTTGGATGTTGAAGTGCCTCTTGAAAGGGAAGATGGGGAGGTTAGAATGAACTTTTACCTGGAATATTTTCATTACATAGCAGTTTTTCAATGATGCTTTGCCATTATTAACAAAAAATCTCCTTTTGTTGATTAAAGTGCAGTTATCTCTAATATTAATCTGTTAAAGGTATTGTAACGACAAAATGACTTGTGACGTCTTAGGGCGTACTCGTTAACCAGACATTTTATTGCGTTGCAGTTGGAAGATTCGGATGTGGAAGAGGGTGCGTATATTCCCTTGGCGCGGCCGGAGGCGTTCAACCCTCCGTCGTTAGTGAACATGCAGATACAGGACGAGCAGAGCGACGAGGGGTCAGACCAGGAGTCGTCGGGATCCGAGTCGGACGACGAGCCGCGGCGCCGCGCCAAGCGCACCAAGTTGCGCCCGCGCCGGCCCCTGCCTCAGCCCGACAAGAAGGAAAAGTACAATATCTGGTGCAAAGCCCTACAGGTTACTATTTTTATGGCCATTTGGAATTTCTTTGGTATCTATCTTGTTTAATGTTTGTTTACACTTTTCGAAATAACAAGATGTATTTACCTACATGATTCAACTTCTTCTTGAATTATGAGTATTGTCATAATAAAATGTATTTGTTTACATCTATTTCAGGAAGACTTGTTAACAGAGGACATGGTCAGTTGTGATGTATCAAAGAAAAGCAGATATGGTGTTGAATCTTATGATTATACTATTAAGTATAGATTAGATGATGACTATATATCTAAGAAGAAAATTTTTACTGCTAATGAAGTTAATGATTATGACGATAGTGAACGTTTGTCCAATAAGCGGAGGCACGTGGATCGGTCTAATGTGAAGTTAAGGTTGGGGAAAAGAGTAAATAATCACCGTTATAATGATAAGCTGAAGCCTAGGAACCTACGTGATCTGACAGTGAGTGCCGAGGACCCAGTAGATAGTGTAGCAGATGATATTGCTGAATGTCTTTCTGAGGATAAGAAGGAATTACTGGGTATGTTGTGTTTCTTTAATCCTTATTTTAATGTTGACTAAACAGTGCACTACGCAGACAACGGCTGCCAGTTGCATTGATGAAAAGATAAGACACCACAGTCAGCAGTGCTGTTGACAACTATTTGATTAAATCCTGAAATTAATGGTTTTGGTTCTATATGATATGCATTGTATAGGGAGAATGACACGATTTTATTGTATACGGAGAATGACACGATTTTATTGTATAGGGAGAATGACACGATTTTTTTTTATCAATTTATATAGCATTCAAATACAATGGTAAACATGTTTTACTACAAATAGACATGCTTTTATTGGATTGTATTCTCCCTAAACAAACCCTACAAAACTACAACTATATGTTTTAAAATGAATTTTAATGGTTCTGATCATGGCCTATTGAGTTTGCTTATTAATTTGACTCCATATAGCCTATGGAACATTACCCCAAGAAAAGTCAGTTTTTCATAAAATGTATTGTTTTCAGGTCGGATTGTACAAAATGTTGGTGCTAACAAAGCTATGGAAATATACAAAGAAACACAAAGGGTAGAAGCAGAAGGAGGCATGCTCGTCATGGTAAGTGAACTAAAATAATAAACAGGGGTTAACTTTTTTTTCCTAAATGAATGGCACTAAGCAAATAAAAAAAAAACATTTCACAGTTTCTAATGGTACTCAAATCCATAACTCACAAAGCAAGGAATAGTATTTTTTTAAAGCAACCAAACAAGTACATCGTCCATAATCTATTAATGATCAATATCAGTTTTTTTCAACTAGGTAGGTTGGGTCAGGTCTAGGTTAGCAGTTTCCAGTGTAAACATGATAACAACTAACAGTTTTATACTTGGATAAATCATATTTATTTTGTAAGTAGTGTTTGCGCGTGCTCAAAGAACAAAAACGTCAGGGCAAGCAACATTACGCACGCCAGCAAGCTACGCGCTAAATTAATTATCTGTGCACCAAGTCCTGTGGTCAGACGTAAAAATAACTATGCACTTCCTTCCCTTCTTTTTGCTTTGCTCCGCCATTGTAATTCTGTACAAGTTGAAAATTATAAAAAATCTCAAATTATCCATGATTTCCAATCGAGAAATTCCATTCTTGTGCGTAAACAAATAGGTTAACATAACACCTTTACTCGTCCAATATTTTTGGTAATTTTGAGCTAGAGGAGCAACTGCTTACGCAATGACTAAGTAACACGATATATCATCATCTGCCTAGCCTTTTTCCAACTACATTGGGTTCGCGTCCCATTCAAACTGGATTCAGCTGAATACCAGTTGTTTACATGGAGTGGCTGCCTACCAGACCTCCACAACCCATTAACTGGGTAACACGGTCCTACTTGGCAAAACTGGATTCCGATTTACTAGCTTCTGACAATCCGGAACGACTGCCAAAGATCTACAAATGACAGCCGAGACCAACGGCTTAACGTGCTTTCCGAGGCATGGAGGAAACTCGGTATGTTAAGATGGTCACCCATCCACAGGCCAACCTTGGCAAGCGTTGCTTAACCTTGTTGGTCTTGGTCGAACCATGCGCTGTTATTCTTTAAAACAGCAGCAGCAACACAAGATAGGACTTTATTTGCTACACAAAGAGGTCACATTTAATTGAGGTAACTCGAATCGATAGCTCGCGGCTCTCACTCTTCGCGTCTGGATACTGGTGTCTTGCGGCCACTGGCTTCTTCTAATGGGTGCGAGTTTAACTGTCTTCGATTATATCGTATCTATTTCGTTTGAAACGAGAGTGAAAAAGAGCCGATTGCTTGGAAGCGACAAACCCGTGCCCAAGAAGGGCAATCGGGCTGATTCAGCCAACTACACACCAATCTCAGTGACGTCAATCCTCTGTAATAATATGGAACGTGTGCTGAGCAGTAAGCTCCTGGCATAGCTAAAAGCTAACGGCATCCTTTGAGGCCAAAACTTCAAAACGGGTTCCATAAAATCGGTCAACTGGGAATCTTCAAGCATATGCCATTCAAATCTCGAGTGAACACATCGAGAAGTAATGGATGGTGAGTCACAGTTTAGTCTCTCCGAGGGCCATGGTTGACCACTCGAGCTTGTCCGTAATGGCTGTCTCGGATTTGGACAGTACAAATTTAGTTTTTGCTATTTAGAAGGTAATGATTCAAACATCCAGGTTTCTTGCAGCACTACTGTACTTCAAACAAAATTAAGATACGATTTGAAAAAAATTAAGAGATATGAGTTAGTTAAAATTAAATTGTTGATACTGACATGTGATTGGAGAATTTTTTTTATTAGTGGAATATCGCGGGCTGTTAATCGGACTTGCCTGTGGCGGCCATACTATAAGCTGAAAGCCTCCAGCCGTATTAAAAACTTGCCAAATGCTTAGCGACGCCCTAAGCTACTGTCCCACAGGAGCACCACCTGTGGGACCTTGGCTTAAGGCGTCGCTGGGAGCACAGCTAGGGACGGGCTGGATCGAATAGGTGGTCGAAGAATACTGAATTTTATGTAATTCTCTTACCCAGAACGGTACACGTCGTCGGACCCCGGGCGGCGTGTACTTCTTCCTGCTAAAGCGGGACGGCGACGTGTCGCAGGAAATGATCAACCAGATCTTCACGGAAGACCGCCGGGAGACGCAGCGTAAGGTCAAGCGAGCGCGCGCCAAGAGCCGCCAGACCGTCATGGAGCAGCTGAAGCAGAGCCTCACAGGTAAGTCAAACAACTTTTCGAACAAAAAATCTACCGAGGCTTTTCCCTGGTGTGTTGAGGATAGCTTTCAGATTCTTTGGATGCAACTGATTACATGGAACGACTAACTGAATGATGGCTGGTTGTCATTTTCGGGCTTCTGCCCATAACGCCTGCTACGGTTACTGATCCGATGTGTCTGTCCACAGACAGCTGTGCTCTTTTGGCTGGCGGTTTTGATTTCAGCTTTCTAAAAATTTTACAAATCTGTGTAGATACTCTGAAGTATAGAAATGAATAAGTTTATAATTGTTTTCAGATTCGGAGCTACCATCACTACTATCACGCGGCGAGGCGACAGTGCAGTCGGAGCACGGCAGCAACCCGCCGCCGTCGCCCGCCACGGACGCGCGCGACTGCTCCAGCGACACGGACGCGCACACGGACGCGCCCGCGTCCCCCGCGCGCCCGCGCTCCCCGCGCGCCCCGCGGCCCGACCCGGGCGCGCCGTGCGACCCGCGCCCCCTGCACGACTACGACGACGACGACTTCCTCGAGGTGATGTGCAACGATGACATGGACCTGTTCTAGACACGACGTCGCGCTGACCACGGACTCGCGTCACTTTCAGCGAACTGCCAATTTAGGTTAAGGTCGCCGGTCAATCCAAAGTTCTGTACTCGAATAAGCGCTTAATCGGTGAGTTCCGCTGTGACCTGTCGGTTTCTCGATGAGGCTCTGCCTGGTGCTCGTATCCTTGCCCATCTGAACATCCTTGTTTATTCCTAAGGGCGAGTGAATAGGTACATTATGTAAGTCGTGTAAAGAGTTAATGCAGTTGTACTGCAAAACGACAAACGTTTTTCGGTGGATCCTACACATAGCAATTCTAATGTTAACACAGGGAATATGTAATCACAAATAGTAATATATCCCCGTCGGTATATAAAAATATCAGTATGAATAAAAGAGCTAATCGGTCTAGTTATACACTTAATGGTGGTTCTACACGTATGTTGATGAGCAAGTATCATCAAACATAAACTAATACACGTAAATCTTGCTCTTCAAACATTTTGGTTTAATTTCGAGCAATAAGTGCTAAGTTATAATGGTCTAAATGTTAACGTAAAAACGTCGAGCATGTACGCACATGTGGACTTAGCCTAAGAGGTCAACAATTAAGGCTCAGGCCTCACTGGTATCGCGATTGAAATTCCAATTTAACCATGGTTGCAGCTTGTTCTACTGAATACCCTTTATCAACCGAATACTATCGTTGAAAAGTAATGGATGCGTCTATGCTGAGTTGCTGAATATGCAATTGCATGTTCGCGCGTTACCCGTGTGTCCTTAGGCTAAGAGATGATGACAACCTTTGTCAACTGCGAGCAGAACGGCAGCTGTTAACTACGAAGTTTTATATTAGCTGTAAGTACGTGAAACTGCCAATTTTTTAAAATGATATTGTACTACTATACTCTGGGAGCTCAAGATTTTGTTGTCTAATGTTTTGAAGAAAACATAGGATGAGTTAAGTTCCTCGACTTTGAGAGCTTACAAGGTGTTCGGATGTAATGCTTTAATATTTCAAAGAGAATCGGCGCGTAGTATTACTAAAATACGAAGTTTTGAATTCCCTTATTAGGTCAGTATTACTGTAGTACCAACTTAAATTCCGAGCAAGACAGGACATCACCAATACCTCGGTTTGTTCTGCTTAAGCGGGGCAAAGCTCCACAGTAGGGATGTTGCCTGAGTAAAAAATATATTATATGATTATGTTTAGTCTGTCAGTTAGATTATAGAAAAATATTGGACACGTATTTTTTCCTTTATCAAATTTATAAAAATTGACGAAGATAAAAAGCATCAAATATCAGGAGTGGGAGCGTGTGACGTCACGGCCCGGTAAAAATTGTAGCGAGTAGTGACGTCACACGAGTTTTCAACGCACTGTATCGTCTTCATTTTTTGTTTACGTGAAAAAAGATAAAATACGTCTCCAATATTTTTTGGAAATCTATCTGACGGATTAATCAGATTTTTTAGTAAACTACCCTATTAAATAAGATCAATTCGTAGCTTCTGGATTAGCAAAGGAAATGGGATTTTTGACTGTCATGTCATCTAAGGCGTCGTCGTCCTCCGAATATGATCATAAACACGATTGCGTCGTCACAGGACGTCTTCCGATATTCCCGAACAATTTAACTCGACGACCGCGTATTCGCGCAATAATCAACTGTTTTAACACAACGTCTTCGTATTGTTTTTCATGATGCACTTCAAGCGTGATACACAAGCGTGTTTACAATTTAAATATTATTGTTATTAGATTTAAAGTGTGGATTATAGATACCTTATAAAATAGCAGTGTACTGTCACACAGTGAATTTTATTATTCATATTTATTATTTTTGCCTTCAATATTTTCGATGAAGGAAAGTTTTAGCTTCAGCTCCACAAGTCAATCGGCAAATTATATTTTTGAATAATGTATTATGTAGGTAAATAATACAAGAGAGAGGAGTGTTTTGTAAACTCAACATGGTTTTTGTAAACCCTTGGACAGGTTTGGACAGGTCCACTCAAATCTGTGGGGTACTTTCCTCAAAAGACCACTTCAGACACCAACCTACATGGTTCTCATATGATTTGACCAGTACAATTGTATGGACTTCAAAAGAGACCTTGACCTCTGAGTTTGTTTCGGTGTTTCTTCTCAGGGTAGTCAGCTAGGAAACACCGGCCTCATCTAGTTTTTATAACGGCCTAAAAAAGATTGACGTGTAAAAGTGTTTTTTACAACCTACTTACAAAAATAAATCATTTATCATCATTTATCATTTATCACTTGGTCAAATTAAAATATAAAACGAAAAAAATATGTGACTGCGTGAAAACAAAAGATATGTAAACAAGTAAATTATTCTTGTCCATTGGAAGGTTTTCTTAACTACAGTGGGCATTTTGAATTTTCTGATAAATTCCACCAGTATTGCAAATGGGGTTCAGTTTTGGAGGCTAAACCCATTACTATGTGATAATTAAACGCATGCATTTGTGTGAGAAGCGCCTAAAGATAGGTAAAAAATTGTCTTGGTTATTCCTTTTGACTATCCTATAAACTATTTATTAAGTATAGTTGATTTTTCTTTGATCTCAAAAACAGAGGAGGAATTGGTTATTATTATGTATAAAACTATACTTACTTAACAGATTTGAAACCTAGGGAAGCTTGTAAACAGTTCGATAATTTAAAACAATGTATAAATAAACATAAAACTTGGGCATTATGGTGTTCATATCCGCCTATAAAAATATTTTTGTTACTAAACTGATTGTCTCTGGTTCAATAACGGGGCTGTATAATAGCTGTAGAAGTAGACAATAAATAGCTTACTTTTTGTTTAGGGCAATCAATTCCAAGAGTGGCAATACTGTATTTTTTGGTCTGGGACATGCCTCTTTTGCTTCGAAATACAAGTAGGTACTGTAGGTACTTGTGAGGTTGACCACTACAAGGTTATGTCAATTGACTGATTTTGGGCAAAATCTAGGCAAGTCAATAACTCAATAATAAGAATAAGCATATATGATTAGCCTGAAGTCTGGATTGGTCCCTGGTAACAGACCCGCCCATATAACAGGGGACTGAACATACCAAACGCATACCTGGACAACAGACAAAACATAACTGGCGAATTGTGCTGTCCGTTATGTTATTCTTGTTGGTCTGTTTGATACAATTTGTGTATATTATAGATTGTTGTGTTAAATATCAATTAAAATGTATGTATCGCCAAAATATTAATTGAAAAGGTCTGTGCGATTGAAGCTTGAAAGGTACTGACTGTCTTTTTTACGATGAAGATGCATTGAAGTGTTGTGATGCTGAAAAATGTACAGTTATCTGAATGTTGCTGACAGACGGACTCTCAGAAATAATTTGTATAATAAAAGTGATAAAAAGTCCATTGTATCATTTAAAATACCTATTTATTTTATGCTTATTTATAATTTACCCCTGCGGGCGTACCATGAGGTGTTAAAACGTGAGTCTTCCGAGCGAGAAAGAGGGATAGAGTTATACACCCTATATAGCTCCATTCCTGTTTCTCGCTCGGAAGACTCACGTTTTAAGACGTCATGGTACGCCCGCAGTACTTACTTATGGCACTTTCAAACATGGTCTTTGAGTCGGAAATCCAAACTTAAGGTTTGCCAATGAGTGATGGAGCAAATTCTTCAGAATAAACTGACCGACCGATTCCGCAACACATTAATATGTTATATCATCGTTGTTGGAGACGAATCTCCGAGGCTATACTGGGATTGGGCGGGAGTAGAGTAAATATGGGGGACCTGGATCAAGTAGATCCAGGTTCCCCCATATTTACTATTTTTCATTAATTAGTTACGTATATTCATCAACATTTAATTATTTCATACATTCTAGTTATGTATATTCATATCATAGATTCACATTTCATCAACATTTAATTATTTCATACATTCTATTCTAAATTATTATTATTATTCTAATTGATTATTTTAATATTCATTAAACTCAATCATTTACACTTTGATATCCTCAGTTCCTCGTCTAACCGATGCGATGCAATTAGCATCGATGAATGAAAAAAAAATCTCGGTTCGTGATGCAGAAGCACCATTGTATGTTACACACATCGTCGAACCGATGAGACGTTGGCGTCGTACCACTAATGAATCTACGATACAATATGCATTGCAAATTGGATGAATTAGGTTATTTCTTCATAAATTTATTCAGGATTGGGAGGGATAGGAAACTTATACAAATCATGGCTCTTGTGTTCATCTATTCAAAAAGTTTATTACCAACTAAGTGTACAGTGTTGATAGATTATAGAACAGTTATTTATCATTCATATACGTATAGAAGGAATTTCATCTTCTGGCAGTATCTGGTAGCATAGAATATCTTCTGAATCAGGAAACACTATTTCGTCCATTAAGATCGAACCGTCACACTACAATGCTAAGACTTTAATGTTATGTTGGAGATATGCTCGTTTGATTATACTTACATTTATTTCCTTTTACAGCGTTCAAATAAACACATTCAGGATAATGTGTAGCATGTTGCATCCAAGGATCATCATAAATCTCCCAATCTTCGATAACACCCCCACATGAGAAACATGCTGCAATATCATTTAAACCATTTCCATAATAAAAGAATCCTGCGTCAGCCATTTCCATCACTAATCTTTTCTTTTTATCAAACGTCCTCCAGTAGTAACCAAATGAAAATTCACGCATTTTAAACGTATTATACATATCATATCGAGGTTTGTATTTATTTTGATACATATTTGATTTACTTTCTTATTCAATTATAAACGTATAGTGATGTCGTTCAGCTTTTGACAACAACTTATAAAGATCGGACAGTGCTGGGAGGAGGGGGTAGAAAACTCTAAGATGCGTTTTACCTAACAATGTATAGAAATAAAAACAACTAAATTTTTATTTTAGAATTTTATTATCAAAGCACCACATATTTAAACACAGTACATTTTTTAAAGCGCATACAGAGTCATGATAAAAACAGTTATATAAATCTTGAGAATATTTATATTGATCGTATAAACTCATCAAACTAGAACAACCTTTATCTTCTAAATTGAATATATTACAATTACTATTTTCTAAAATATGCTTTAACCACAACACTTTTTCTGAACCTTTGACGTAGATACATTTATCTCTTAAAATATCTATAACCAAATTTTGGTAATTAGAATAGGGTACAAATCCTTCGCGCCATTGTATCTTTCTGTTACGTTCTATCCAATTTACTTGCTTTTTTTCTTGTTTCGTTAATTTTGAAAATGAAAATGGTGGCTTAATTAAAAACACTTGTAATGTTTTATTATACAATATAGCGATTTCTTTTATTATAAATTCATTTGTTTCTGTTTTAAATCCTTGAATATCTACAATAGCAATCATGATAACCTGCGTACAATGTTGCTGAGAGGTTTGTATTCCACGAGTCGATCGTTTATAATCAAACAATATGCAGTCGTCTTATCTGGTATTGCTGTAGAACATTCAATTTCCAACCTCACGTCCACTGGACCTGTTTTCAGGCTATCGTTTTGTCTTGAACAGTCTAAGATAAAGAGAGGGGCCTTTTCTTTAAAATCTTTTAGATCTAGCAATGGATCTACAGGACTGTTGTAATACGACTGACGAAATTTCACATACATTTCATATAATATACTGTACTTGTTTTCAGAAAACTTTAAACTCAAAGGTTCATACGGATAATATTGTGAATTCAAAAAGAGCGTTACGTTGGTCACTTCACAATGATCGAATACTGAACTGTCTTTAGTTTTATTATTTTTTCTGTTAGTTTGTAAGCAAAAAATAACATATCTGGGCTTTTCCAATTGTGAAGCAGTTTTAACTGACCAAGAATGCTTTGTAGTTTTAGGTAGTAAAGGATATTCGTATAAGTCCCAATTTCTAAAGGCCATCTGAATCGGTTTATCTCTTTCTAATTGCTTTAAAAGCCTTAAGCGTTCTAGATCTGAAACTTTTATATGTGGCACCCTCCACTGAACTCTTTGTATATCAATTTGAAAATGAGCGACATCATCAGTCAGAATGACACTATTTAAGTTACAGTTACTTCTGTTCAATATAAGCTCGTGTTTACAATTGATCACAATTTTATTGTAATCTTCTGCAAACCCTAAAACCTTATTTAATGGTATCACAGCACTAAAATGTCCATCATTTTGGAATCCGTTTAAGTTCCAACCCCATAATGCAGCACCTTTATTTTCTGCTTCGTTTAATGAGATGTATGATTTTATCGTTGATGTTATTCCTGAATTTTTTATACGATCTATTTCAATACCATTCATTTCGTATCTGATGTCTTGAAACAAAGACATAACATGGTTATTAGTGAACGTAACAGTTTTCTTGATCTGGTTCCCATCCTTGCCGAACAGCCTTGCCTGACCTTCGATGTAGATTGAACTGGCTGATGGTAGCACGTATATGTCTTGCTGATGTATGGGGATTCTGATTTCATCGTTTTCTCTAAAGCTGTTATTGTAGGGATTATATGAATGGACTTCATAACTTTCGATCGAAGTGTCGAAGTGTGGTAATTCAGTAATTTGTAGTATATTCATACTTTAAACCCTAAGGCTTTAAGAAAATCTTTATTCAATTCAGTCAATTTCTTAATTTTCTTCTTACGTGTTTGCACCTTGACGATTGTAGAAGAACTAGGACGTTTTATTTTCACTGAGGTGTCTTTATAGTGCACTATCATTTTGTTTTCCTTATATGAAGACGTAGTTGAATATGTTCTTCTCCAAAGTCAACACAGTGATCAAATTGATTAACAATCCTAACAGATATAGATGAAACTATATTTTTATTTACTGGAAAGTAAATAACGTTTTGTGGTATTTCTATGCATCGATGATCTGAAGCAGTATCAGATACATATTCATGAATAAAGTGAGTTGGTAATCCGTTGCAGTACGAACCGTGAACAAGATCACATTCAATTCTGATGACTGACAGACTGCTGTTAATAATGGGGATATTCGGTCCCGAATTTCCTAATACTGAAAAGTATAGCAAACCACACTCATATTGACCAGATAAATGTAGTGGTGGTTGAAAGTACGAAATCAATTCCGATTTATTTCCAGAGATGGTAACCGTAGTAGACATGCTCGTATACTGAACTCTTTTGTAAGATTCTACTTATTTTATTCCTTTACTATGCCAAAAATTCTTCAAAAACTTTAAACAAAGATGCCCACAATTGAAGGGATGATCGCGCTGAATATTATCGTAATTATAGTGAACTTTAGAACCCACATACTTAATAAATTCCTTTGGAGGCTTAAGATTTCCATAACTGTCAAAAGATCGCCTCACGAGTGAGGTGCTCGTCATCCAGAGGTATACATGTCTGAATATTACTCAGGATCGCCTCACGAGTGAATAGCCTTTGTTAACCTTCTTTGTAAAATAAGAATAAAGAGGAGTCGGTTTTTTACCAGTCGATGTGGACGGCTTCACAGAATCCTCTTCATCGCTCTCACTGCCGAATAGGTCCCGTGCAGTCAGCTTGTTGTTGGCTAACGGCACCGGTTGTATTCGAGGCTTCTTAGATCCGTGCGTCCTAAACCCATCAATTCGATCGGTTTTAGACCGCTTGTTTGCAGTCGATTTTTCAGGTCGAGCCGAAGAAGAAGAAGAAGAAGAAGTCGATTTCTGCTGCTTTGACTGCGTCTCGATTTCTGACTCTTCATCTGTTGAAAATAGTTGAGGCAACGTAGATGACTTGGACCTGAAACAATATAATTTGAAATATTATATTAAGGTGAAAGAAAAAATTAATTAATGAGGGAGGGGGGACTTATTTATCTCACCCCGTTAAACTTGGAAATCAAAATAAGTATTAAATTTACATTAAAAGAAAAACACATTATAGATTACATAATTCCATCGAAAGCCGGATAGGAAAAAGAAAAAAAAAAATGTATCATTCATTCATGCATTCGTATATTCAATATTCATTCATACGTTAATTCCATTATTTATTCACTCAATCATTCAATCATTCATTCATTCATACATCCTATCATTCATAGAATAAAAATCGTGATGGCACATTTAAACACATATAATTAAATTAAAATAAAATATTAATTATGATCTACTTACATTTTGGAGATTAGTTATTCTGGTTGAAGCGTAGAAGGTGACGATTGTTTCCCTCGGGAGAGCAGTTTGTGATTCTGTCTGGCATCGATGCACATTATATACAGCAAAATTATGACGGTGTACTTCCAAATATGTCATCAAGAAGATGTATGCTTACATTGCAAAACAAGATATCATATTAACCAAAAATAAATTAGTTATTGATTGTGTTATACTATGCAAGTACCATGGCTTCACTTATTCTAATAACTTATCGTATCGGCATTTTCTTTTCATACAATAAAGACTCAACAAACAAACGAATCAACCGACACCATACTCAATATAGCGACTTACTTACCTGTAGCATCAAGTAATAGTAGAGCTCTGTCAGCATTTTATCCCAATATAGATTCATTAGGGTAAGGGCACAAATTGTTGGCTTCATTTTATTTTAATCATATTTTACTATTTTACATGATACGTGTATGTACGGCTGACCCATGTAAGTACACCCTAAATTTAAGTGATAAATACTAATAAATTCCCCTTACTTTGCTTCTATAGTATAGCAGATGAGATGTTTTTTATTTTGTTAACTATTATTTTTTACTGCTAAAGCTACATATATTTACCCGAGCATAGCCGCGGGTAATTCCTAGTCATAATATATTCAACTCAGCTAACAATAACAATTAATAGTAGAACACTGTCAGCATTTTATCCAAATATAGAATAGATTCATTAGGGTGAGGGCACACATTGTTGGCAAAATTGTTATTTTAATCTAACTACACGTAAATAATAAGTACGGCTGATCAATGTAAATACATCCTAAATTTAAGTGGTACATACGAAAAAATCCCCCATGGTTTGCTTTCACAGTAGAGCAGATTAGCTGTTTTTATGTGTTGACTATGACTTTTGACTGCTAAAAACAAAATTTACGAGAGCATAGCCACGGGTAATTCTTAGTCATAATTATATTCAACTCAGCATTATATTATTTTGAATTCTAAAACTCAAACTCAAACTCCTCAGTTAATGATAGAACCTGATGTGATTGATAAAGTTGTAAATTATTTGGATGAGGATGAACGACGACGAAGCCCCGTGTGTTCAAAATACAAATACATCTAATAATAATAATAATAATAAGGAGTTGATAAGTTTTTACAAAACGGTTTCGAGCGGTGGCACTAAAGTTATACGGATCGAAATTTACGATGCAAACCAATTTGAAAGTAATTCTATGTGTCAGTGCAGTGCTGAAATATGTGTTCTTTTAAATCCATTCATCAAATATTGTTCATTCAATCAGTGAGTCATTAAAGCAAACATTGTGTTATAAATATCACGTAGCAACAATGCTCGCCCATTCAGGAGATCATAGTTGCATTGAATAGATCAAGTATCTAAATTTTGCTAACTAAAATAATATCAGATAAGTACTCGAAACTAAAGCACATTTGTAATTAAAAATGATTGAGTTTAAACGAATATAATCAATTGAATGTATGAAATAATTAAAATGTTGATGAAATGTTAATCGATGATATGAATATACGTAACTAATTAATGAAAAATAGTAAATATGGGGGAACCTGGATCTACTTGATCCAGGTCCCCCATATTTACTCTACTGGCGGGCTACATTTACAGGATGCAAGAGGAAAGATGAGGCTTTTGTTATGAGTGGTAAATCGTCAAATGAGTACTTCCACTCTGGACGGAGCGGAAGTACTCATTTGACGATTTACCCTTTGCGTTCTATGATTTTAGAACGAATTCTGCATCCCGCGCGACAACGGGGAGCGTGGAAGACAACGCGCTGACGACCCGGCCTGATGACCACTTCCCCGTCCCCCGAAATGAGAATTGGCCCCTCTCAAAACATGCGCTTAGGAGCCCCCTAGTCTAGGCTCGAGAGCCTCCGAGGCTAGAACTAGAACAGGCTTTTCCAGGTAAGCCGTCAGGTCCTGGGTTGGTATGTTTGGCCTTCAGCCTGATTACCGAGAAATTATATTATGACATTATATGTCTTGAATCAAAAAACTATTACTTTCTATGCAATATCGAGATAACTTTGATAAAGAAATTTCTCCCTCGGACTTCCATACTGGTCGCAGCGGCGAACGTGACTGCTCGTGGCCTGCAAACGATGCCGAGTGAATGGTCGGATCGCCTTTCGCACGGCCGATCCCCGTGGCCAAGCCGTAAGGGAGTTATGGAACTTGACGATAGATCAGTTCGAACCGTGCTGATACGCACCCCCTGTCCTCTCCTGATGCTCTCGAAGGACGGTGTACCGGCGGCCACTAAACCGTCCAGGTCATCCACACATCCAGTCCAGGTCATCCACACATCCAGTCCAGTCATCCCTGGACAGGACAAAGTACAGCTCAGCGATCACGGCGATGACTGAATTAATTCCTGACAGATTAGTCAGAGAATGCAGCCGTTAAAGTTAGCTGAAAAATATGAAGGAAATCTACTCAGCCGTAGGAAAAACACAATCAAAATCGGTTCATCCATTCCGGAGCTACGATGCCACAGACAGACACGGCAAACTTATAACACCCCGATGTATTTGCGTCAGGGCTTCAAAAATCTGAGCCTTTATAGATACAAGATGAATGACTTGAGACCCATAGATATAAAATACATTTAGGTTAAAATAAACTTTATTGCTTTCATCAATTCAACAACCAAATTATTTGAACAGCATTATTAAACTTTGTTCCTAAAGCCGCGTATCACCTAGGCAACATTTGTCGCGCGATGTGATGCACAACATGTTGCTCATCATGTTGAATGGCAACAAGGTACATTTTTTAGTGATATTGTCAATGTTGCACGCCTGCTGGCAACTCAAATTCAAACTTAAAGCATTTATTTCAATTAAACCCTTTACAGGCACTTTTGAATTGTCATGTTCGAAAGAAGTGAAGCTATCTGCACGTTCCAAAGCGTAGATGTCTATGGAGAAGAACGTGCAAGAAACTCCACGGACCTATGTCGCGCGTTGTAGTGCACATTACTGAACATGTTGAGCGTCAAATGTTGCCTAGTGGATACGAGGTACATTACAATTTATACATCTAGTGAACAATTTTGAAGAAATATTTATAAAATATAGTCTTTTTATATGAAATGCATGAGCTATAATACTTGGAGAGGTAGGAATGGGCAAAGCTGCTCTTGGCATAGTAAGCAAGGTTCACAAATTAATATGTGTGCTATAATTTATGAGTTTCAGAATGCATGAGCTTCATAAATAATAATGGGGTTCCAAATTTTGTTTATGGAAAGTCCAGCATCTGTAAAACAGAAAAATCCAATTAGACTTCCCAGCGGGGGTGTCCACTTAAAAAATACATATAGATGATTTTTAGTCAATGTTTTCTCGAAATCAAATTTATTTTCTAAAATTGCATCACAAAGCTGAAGTCACTAGTCAGTCCTTCTGACACTCTATAGAAATAAAACACAAGTTTGAATTATCTAATAGTTCTTTTTTAAGGATGCAAAATCATCAAAATGGCTTCTTCCACTCTAGTCGCAGCGAAAGGGAGAGCAGACTTATTGACTAAATGCTTTTTATGTTCCTCCAAATACCCTTTTTGTTCCAGGACTATGGTGACTCTTTTGAACACAATTTCATACATCATACTATAAACATCGAGTGAATTCAATGCACCAATAAATCAAATATCCCTAGTTCCCAGTAATTATTATAAAAAATTATTTATCAATACTTGTTACAATTTTGAGTGGGGTAGAACAATAGCTAATTATCAGAAAGTTTTAACAATTTAATACTGTCTGAAAACATAATATGCTTTTTGAAATAGTAAAAGCACTAATGTCCAAAATATTCCCTACATTCTGATAATTTGTTCAAGCATAAAATTTTAATTATTTCATTTATACATAACACAACTTTTCTTAAATAAGTGTTGGAGCTTACCAGCTGTGGCAGGCACTTCTCAATGTGTTCGATATCGACTCTGTCGCAACTCTCCCGCAGCGCGTGGCTCGAGGCGCGCAGGCAGGTCTCCGTCACCAGGCACTTGGCCACCTCCACCACCAGCGACAGCGCATCGTTCCCTAGCTTAGTTTTATTGTCTTGGAATGAACCGTGCAGAAGCTCTTTGATTACTTCCTGGAAATTTATAGATAAGACTTGAATATTAATGATGACAAATAATCAGTTAACTCTGAACATTCTAATTACGTTCTTATTAATAACAGCAAAAGCAGGCAGGTACTTGAATCCTAAGTCTTCTCGATTAATGAAAACGATATTTTATTATGTCTAATTAATGCGTAATACCTACTTGTTTTAAAGTGTTTTTCACATTTGATGTTACAGACGCTGGGTCAATATTGTCCTCATCATTCTCGTTACTATTACGGGCCATTTTAATTGTTTTTTCACTTACGAATTTTGGTAATTATATTTATAAATAAATAAACGCAAACTTGAAACTTCACTCTGCAAAATAATTGACCCGCCTAAAGCACTATTCCATTCCAAACGCTTTTGTAATTTTTAGCATGGTCTTTTCGATTTTCATCCCGTTTGCGACCGGTTGACCGGTTTGTAACGAGTGTGAAAGAAATAGGAAGAATGAACATGTTGGTCACACTTTTTTTAACCTGGAACACTACACAAAATTTGACATTTCCCTATCCAGTTCAGAAATTGCGTAGTATACAAAGACTACAATAATACGTTTAGTAATGGTAAGATATACCATAAAGTAATATACATATGTACTGACATAATTATAATATATACGAAGAACATTTTTCTTGACATGTTACCGATTCCGTCATTCCGGCCTTGATCTTGTGATTTTCTGTAGTGAACTGCAGTTTACAGAATAGTGACAAATATAAATCAGATATTCCCTTTACTTAGGTACCTTTAAAAAATCTGATGTAACCTTCTACCCTAATAAAACTAAAACATGACCCTTATTCTACCATTAATATACTGTATAATCTATGCCTTATTCTTTACTAGCTGTTGCGAGCATCTGTTAATAACTTCGTAGGAGTTCATTGTATGCAGCCTACTCCTTATAGCATCTATACATAAAAGTCATTGACCTATAAAAGTATGGACTGGAAATACCTACAAAAAAAAAGGGTGCATACCTACAACTCATATTGTCGCATAAAATGGCTGCCATTGCTAGGGTTGAGTCAATCAAGGTGTTACTACAACGAGTATCGATGCTAAATACGGGTTCCACTAGTTTATCACGTTTGGATCATACCTAATATTATTTACATACTTAATTAAAATCCGTTGTAATAGTAACAGAAAAAGATGAGTGGTTATCTTACCTTCTGCTATATAGATAGCAGAAGGTAAGATAACCTACTCATCTTTTCACAAACACAAACACTTCAATTTTATTTATTTGTATAGACAAATAAATAAAATTGAAGTGTTTGTCCCGGCTAATCTCTGGAATAGCTGTACCAATTTTGACGGGATTTTACTTGCAGATATGTTACACGGAGTAACTAAGGCTACTTTTATTTGATGCGGAATTTGTTCGAAAGAGTTACCGCGGCCCTGGAACTCAAAGGGCACAAGAGGAACACGGGTGGGTTTTAGTCAGTAAGAGTCTGACACTCCATACCGCTCCACCCAGGGCGGGAGGGGTCATTTGATGATTTCCGATCCAAAAAAAAAGGCTACTTTTATTTTAGAGAAGTAATTAGGGTACCTACCGCGCAAAAAAAAAGCCATTAAAATTATTTTTGCTTTTGGTAGCCAGGATGGCTATAGGCTATTTAACATCACCCTACGACCCTTACCCTTTAACCATTTTTTCTTTAAGCCTTCATTTTTAGGAAACCTATAAAAATTAAAGTATTTTTAAATCATTTTGGTTAGAGCTGCTAATTTGTAACTAAAACAAACATAAAACATCATAAACTAGGTGCACGGTTCCAATTAGCTGTTTCCTATGGAGAAGTGCCGGCAATAAACTCCATGATTACTATTTTAGAAATAATTAGCTTTTTCAATGTTTTCTCTAAGTTTACGTAAAATATTTTGATTTTGGTGTGAAGTGTGAATCACAGGCCGGACCTAGCTAGGTCACTCGGACCAAATAAGACGCAGGATTATTTATGTTAACATCACAGAATATAGGTACCGATATCGTTCCAGCGGAGGAACTAGTTTCGTATTACCGCAAGTCGGCAACGGAACAACACTATTCCATTATGTAAACAAACGAATGAATAAACAAATAAAATAAAAAGGCCTGTTATATGGAAATGAACCCAAATATCACTACTTTAGCAATAAATTCATGGTTGCGTTATAATAGTATCACCGAATGTGTATTATTGTGTGTTTTAATGCATGAAAACCGGCTACTAACCTGTGCAAAGACAATTGAGGTTGATTTTGATTGTTTCTTGCACCACACTTCACAACACAACACACAGACATGTTGGATTTATGTTTTCCAACATTTACATGCAGTTTTAAAAGTAAAATTCCTCGTAGTTTTCTCGCAAATCTCAATAATAAAAAAAGTAAACAACCATTTGACAGCGTAACTACCATGAATTTGTCGCTTATGGCACAGTAGAAATATGGATTCCATATTTTACTGTGCTTATGGCTATGTTATAGTTGTAGGTCTCTACATCACGCCTCCGCCCGCAAAATCCCCACCGCTAGGCGGGGCAGGGGCTGTGAGGCAGGGAGGGGGCTGGCTCCCTCTACCCGGGAGGTGGAGAGTCGGGCCGGGAGGCTGGTGGAGGAGGGGCGTCGCCCTGGAGGGAGCGGTCGTAGGGCTCCCTCTACTCTTCCGCCTACTCTCGACTCCGACGACTCGGAGCCCCCGGGAGAGGTGCGTCCCACGGTTGAGGAGAAGAGGGCCAAGCTGGAGGAGGTCGTGGAGGCCGCGATCCGCGCTGTGGCCTTCAAAAGGAAGCAGTCTTCCAAGCGGGAGGCCATTAGCGCGGCCAAAGCCTCCATAATGGCGGCGGCGGCGGCCAACGTCGGCGGGTCCGGAGAGGCGACAGAGTTGCGGGCGGAGGTCGCCCGCCTCGCAGCCGTAACGGAGCGACTCATCGCAGAGAATGAGTCGCTCCGGAGGGACCTGGCTGGCATGGCCAGAGCGGCCTCGGAGGAGCCGCAGGGGGGGCCGAGTCCGGCGGCGCTGGAGGGGGGCCAAGTGCTGAGCCAGGTGCGGAGCCTGGTGCGGCAGGAGCTGGCTCCCTTCCGGAGGCAGGTGTCCGTCTTGGAGGACATGATCCGGCGTCCCCCGTTGGCGGCGGCACAGAGGCCCCCGGGACAGCAGAAGGCGGCTTCGTACGCGGCCGCGGTGGCTGCTGGCCCGGGAACGTCCGGCCGGGCGAAAGCCAAGGCGGGAGCCGCGCCAGCGCCTGTGACGCCGGCGCCTGCGACGCCGGCGACTACCAAGACGGCCCCGGCGAAGAGGGGAAGGAGGAAGGCTGGGGGGGGGGCGGCTGAGGCTGCTGCGCCAGTGGCGCCGCGGCCGCCCCCACCCCCACCCTCGGACCCTCCTGCGGCCGAGGCCGAGTGGCAGGTTGCTGGCCAGAAACGGCGGGCCGCGAAAGCGGCCAAAAACAAGGCGAGGAGGCAGCGGCGGAAAGCCAACGCCATTGCGGCGAGGCTTCGCGCCCCGAAATCCGCGGCTGTAGTTCTCACACTGCAGCCGGAAGCGGAACAGAGGGGCGTGACGTATCTCGCCGTACTGAAGCGGGCGAAGGAGGCGGTGAGCCTCCAAGAGCTGGGCATCAGCGGGGGCATCGGGGTCAGGAGGACCTTGACCGGTGCCCGGAAGCTCGAGCTCGCCGGAGCGGAGAGTGGCCCGTTCGCGGACGCCTTGGCTGAAAGGCTGAGGGCGGTTTTACCCGCGGACGAGGTCCGGGTGTCCAGGCCGACTAAGCGCATCGACATGCGCATAGTGGGCCTGGATGACTCCGTGACGGAGGAGGAAGTTGTGGCCGCCGTCGCCAGGACTGGGGGGTGCTCTGCCGAGCTCGTCAAGGCGGGCACCCTCCGGCCTGACAACACGGGCATGCAAACCCTTGTGGTGAGCTGCCCCGTGACGGCGGCCAGAACTGTGTCGGAGGGCCGAAGGCTCTTGGTGGGATGGGTGTCTGCGCGGGTAAAACTGCTGGAACCCAGACCTCTGAGGTGCTACCGCTGCCATGTGGGTAACCACACGGGAGCTATGTGCCCCTCGGAGGTCGACCGCAGCGGACTCTGTTTCCGCTGTGGTCAGCCCGGGCATAAGGCTGGCTCGTGCGAGGCCACGCCGCACTGCAGTGCATGTGCGGCTGTTGGCAAGCCGGCCGAGCACTGGGCTGGGGGAAGGGCCTGCGCGCCATCCGCCCCGACCAGGGGCAAGAGGTCCGCCGCCACCGCCGCCTCTGCCGCCGCCGCGGCTTCTGTCGCCGCCACTGCCGCTTCTGCTGCGGGTGCTGCGGCTCCCAACACTCGGGAGGGTGCTGAGATGGAGTGCCAGTAATGGTCCCATTTCGGCCCCCTCCAGAGACAAGTCGGCCGCTGTGCTATCGCGCAGTGGCTGATGCCTGGGGACGGTGAGCGTGGGTGGCTCGCCGTCCGATACCAGGTTGAGTCGACGACGCGTTGTGTTCCACGCGCGCCTCAAGGAGCCGTCAGCACCGAGGACGGGGCCCCATAGGGTCGGTGCCTGCTAGGGTTGCGGAATTTGTTCGAAAGAGTTGCCGCGGCCCTGGAACGCATAGGGCACAAGAAGGATCACGGGTGGGTTTTAGTCAGTAAAAGTCTGACACTCCCTACCGCTCCACCCAGGGCGGGAGGGGTCATTTGATGATTTCCCATCCAAAAAAAAAAAAAAAAAAAAAAAAGGTCTCTACATCACGACAAAATGTTGCCATAATTAGCAAAACTTAAATATAGTTGTCTCTTTTATCAAATAGGATTATCTCACTAGAAAGAATGAGACATAACGATATTTCAAGTTCTGAATCATATTTCACTCATATTTGTATAAGCAAATGTATGTATAGAATAACGCAGCGTCTCCATATTTTTCCTATCTCAATGATAAAAGCAGGCCTCCGTCACTCCATGTACTTGCGCGCTATAATTACCTACCGCCCGGCCGAGTGGTCTCGGGCCGTTTGCGGACCAATTTCAGTGCGGTTTTCGCATTCGCAAGCGAAGCGCACGCGCGCTGTTCAATTTTAATTGTTCCATTCATTAGTACGGGTACCTATGATGTCGTCTGGTGCCTTATGTGCAGTAGATGGGTGCAAATCAAGTAAAAGAAGGGATAAACACCTATCATTTTTCCATTTACCTGTCAATGAAGAAAGGTAAGTGATAAATTATAACTACTTTTCGTCGTTTCAAAATACCTATGTAGGTAAGCTAAGCTAAGATACTAAGGCAAGCTAACGCTTGCCTTTCAGGCACAGATTTACATTATTTTTGTTACATAGAAACGTCATACTTACCTTAAACACTATTATAACAACATTAAAAAGCTATTTATATTTTATAAGAATAATAATGTGATAATATTTGACGGACAGTCGCGCAAATACCTATAATAAATAGGTACCTACATATTCCTTTGTGGGTACCTACAAAACTTCCGCGGTCCGGCGACTTGTCTCAACTTGTACTGTTAGCGTTAGCAAACAAACACGGGTGATTCGGTTTTATGCGATTTGTAAAAAATATATGAGTAAATGTCTATGTAAAGAAAAAATAATTAAAAGGTGTTTGAATAAAAAAAATAAAAAATTATATATAATTTAATTATATTTACATTAAAAATTATATTTACATTATTGCAAAGGGTTCATTTTCCATGATATCGTCGAAGAATTCTTGAGCTCACCCTGTGTATAATAGTTCATAATAAATTGATAAATGTTAATAATCATTCAATGTATTTATTAGTAGGTAGGTAGGTACCTAGGTATTGTTTATTCATAATGATAACTTTTAGGGACTGTCTAATTCGAAATATCTGTACTTATGTCTATCCGTCTGTCTTGTCTAGGTACCAATCTCCTTCCTTAGACCTGTCCTATTTTATTATTATTATTATTTTTCAGGCGTAAAACATGGGCTGAATTGATTGGCAGGCCCGATTTAGCAAGGCCAGGCATCAAGTCAAGAAGTCATTATGTGTGTTGTCTTCATTTTGAAAAGTCGGTGATTATTCATAAACCACAATTACGACCTGACGCTTTGCCTAAAAAATTGCTGCCATCTCTACCACCCACTTCAAGTGCCAGTACTGAACCAGAATCGAAGGAAAAATCGACACAAACCAAATATTCGAATATTAATATGCTATCAGCCACTACCACCAAATGTGCTGATACAAAATCGGAGTCGGTTCAGACATCTCATAATAGTCAAACTGAACAAATTCAGACGTCAGCTGCACTTTCATCTAATACTCCAAGGAAAAGAAGACTTAGTAAAGAATTGAAAGTGTCGGAACTAAAAAAAAAAAAACACCGACTTCAAAAAATCCTAGAAGCACTAAAAAGTTTAAAATAATTCTATAAACTACCTATACTATTAATAAACCTAACCTAACCTACGATTAACCTATAATAAAATTTAACAATTTTTTGGAGTCGGTGCCAAGTTAAGTAATGAAACGACTAGTAATTTCAGAGTATTCTTCTGTTTATAATATATTAGCTTTATAATTATAAAGCTCGATATATGGCGTTGCGTTGTTCATTGAGGCCTTATTTCTGAATGTTCACGTGACTCAAGATCTTAAAGCTGTTAATCGTCGAACTCCTTGCTTTTCTTGCGTTATTACATTGTGTAAACTGTTTTAGCTCTGATTTTATTGATTTGTATGAAATGTATGTAAAGATAAGTATAATGTTAGTATATTTTTTCTTTGTGTCTAAGTACCTATTAGGTATTAGGAAATCTATCATAAAGTATTTTTGTTGTTTTCCGATTTGATTTATTTAGAAGCTGTAAGATTTATGTTTTATTTTTCTGGTCTTAGTCTGTAGGTATATAGTCATTTAGGTATCGTATATTGCTTGGCACCGACTGCAAAAAATTGTTAAATTTTATTATAGGTAGGTTATAGAATTATTTTTAACTTTTTAATGCTTCTAGGGTTTTTTGAAGTTGGTGTTTTTTTTTTGCCAAAAATAATCTTGTTTGTTAATTTTTAGTGAAATATTTTTAATCTTTTAAAATATGGGTAGGCCTAGTAAAGATGCTTCTCGTGTGAGAAAACGGCGTGGAACTGAAACTGAGAATGAAAAAGGAAAACGCTTAAAAGAAATTAAGAGAAAGAAATGCTCAACGCATTTCGAATGGGAACGCTGACCATCGCGAAAACAGACTTGCAAAGCAGAGGACCTATATGTTACGTAGGTTGAATTAGGAAAGTTAAGAAGATAGATAGTTTAATTCGTACTCTATTGGCCACTGAAAGCCAAGAAGATTACAATCATCGTATAACGGAATTATGTACAAACATTAATATATCCGGAGAATGATATTTTGAATGAAGAAAAAAAATTCTATTTTTTTAATATATTTATCAGTGGTTCACCTGGAAAGTGCATACCGTTACAATTCCAACAAACCCAAACACGGATACATTGTCTTATTATGGAGTTCCGGTGCCTGCCTCTTGGCTTCATCATCAGATCTGATGAACAAAAAAATACAAACATCCGAATTGAGAACCTACTTCTTTTTAGAAGTCGGTTAAAAAACGCACTGCTCCAATGCAGAGTAAACTAAAAGATCGTAAATGTATATAGACAATGTAGATATTTTTTTAGATTTTTGTTGATTTTTCTAAAACCGCTTGTTCGATTTCGATAAAATTTTCATGGGACCATTTGGGAAGTATACCCTTTCCAACAAAAAAAGAATTTTTCAAATCGGTTGGTAAGCGTCGGAGTTATGCGCGAACAAACAAACATTTTAAATTGGTTCCTATAATCACGGAAGCTCACATAAAACCGAACAATTTTCAAAAAATGCGTGTTAAGTACGCCGCTCAGGTTTTTAGTAACTATTTCTATGCCGCATTAAATGTTCTTATGTTTAATAAAACTTTACCAGAAGAAGCAAAAGAGACCGCTGAATTCGTGCTAAAAATCAATAATTTGTTCGATGTTTTAAATTCAAGTGCTGTCCAATCTACCAATAAATTTCAAAAGGCATTCTCATTGCAAAAATACCAACTCGTGTTAGAAGACGCAATGATAATGTTCAAGAATTTGAAGGCTATTAATTCAATGAAAGGCGTCAATAACACAAATAAAATAGGACATTTAAAAACATACTAATTACAATTATTAAGGCTATAATCAAGCTATGCAAGGATTTAAAGAAAGAAGGCATTCATTTTGTGTTTACGAGACGCTTAAATCAAGATTGCCTAGAACATTTTTTTGGCACCGTCCGTCAACAGTGTGGTAATTGTCGAGACCCTACACCGATACAGTTCATGAGGGCATTCTCAAAATTATTCCTTTGCAATATGCTGAAGAATTCACGGTCTACTAATTGTGAAGAAGACATCTGCGAGTTGCTGCAGAAAAAAGATGGATTTTTGAGACCACAGAAACATGTAGATAGCACGTGCCGTCATATACCTTCGCTTTTGTATTTAAGTGGTGAAAATGATTACCGCTTCGACTTGCCAACTGAAAACGCCTTATCATATATATCGGGCTATTTACTTTTTAAATGTAGCAAGACGCATACCTGTCCTGGCTTTGTTGCTGAATTACAGAATATTCCTGATACAAATGAATCTACGAATAGATTGTTTATCCATTTTAAAGCATACATTAAAACATCGTCTTTTTACGGAAAGTTAAAAGTGCCAACAGATGCGTTTCATAATTATGTGAGAGAACTTGAAACTTATATTATAATTTTGAAAAAAAAAAATTAAACCAAGGCCAGGTAGTACTCTTTATGGAATTTTAAATGACATACATTTTGATTCTCCCTGCCCCTGTTTCCCAAAACAATATCTAATAAAACTTTTTATTAGATTCAGGATTTTTTCTACACTAAAATTTAATAACCGAGAATTTAGAAAGGGTAAGAAATTTATAAAAAAATATGTAAAAATAAAACACACGTAACTTAAAGATTTTTTTTTATTTTACCGACACACTGACCTCTATGATTATGTTTTAGATGTATTGTACAGTCAGCACCAATTTATTAAAAACATATTATTTTATAATAGACTAGCTTCTGCCCGCAACTTCGTCCGCGTGGAATAGTTAAGTACTTTACCCCCGATTTTGAAACTCTCGGCCCGATCGGTTTAAAATTGACAAAGTTTCACACAACGTGTCATCCCCTTTTTTTACCCCCTTGGGGGTAGAATGAATCAAAACCCTTTCTTAGCGTCATAACATCTACCTGCATGCCAAATTTCAGCCCGATCCGTTCAGTGGTTTGGGCTGTGCGTTGATAGATCACTATGTCAGTCAGTCACTTTTGAGTTATATATATTTAGATACATTTACCATAATATTTCTTTAGATACAATTTTAAACTATAGTCAGAACATATTCACAGTTCTCAATAAAATAGACACAAATAGTTATGTTAATTTAATTTTATTGAAGAGGCAGCCGAGCCCTGCGATTGCTGTGGGATCGCGCGGTGCGAAGCAATCACAACTGTACGCTCGAGCATTTAGGCACATTTTAACATGCAGTGGTTGCTGACGCGACAGAGTAGGCTATTATAGCAGTAGGTATAGGAAATATTCTACTGAGTGAAATATCTGTTACGTAGTAACTATTTAGTAATCTGTAATAAAAGTATAAAAACGCTGATATTTAAAAGCAGATACTTCAATTATATTTATTTGTATTGTATGTCTATGTGTACAAAAAGAATTAAAACGCGGAAAATAACTTGTATTTTTTTCGCTGACGATACCTTCATCACACACTGACGCTAGGGGATCGAATGTCGCGCGTCTATATTGTAGCCATCCTTACCGGTTCCCTGAGGTACGCCGCGCATGTAACTTAGTTACAAAGCTCAAAATGTGAGAGTTCCTCTACAAATACTTCAACAAATGTCAGCTACCTGCAAGCCACAGGTACCTATCAGCTGAAGTCTGATCTGCAATTAATGAGGGCTTTCTTAAAGCATGGGCATAAAACTACATATCAAAGGGAACAAAACAACTAAAACTCATTAAGATGAAATAAATACTTATAATAATTAATTCAGTTACAATTATGACACTTACAAAGTTTGGCACAAGCAACCATAGCTAAAAATTCTTAGCAGTTGACGTTATTATCTGTAATCATTACTGTTTACCCATCAGCTCCAGAGTTATTGTGTTATCACACTAAGTTTCAATATTACACTTTTATTTATTTTGCACTAAGTAGGAACATTAAGTAAAAAAAAAAGATTTATCGCCATATTTTTTTCCTACATACTAGTCACGATTGCTTTAACGCAAACAACACTGACTACTTTACAACGTCAGTAACGTACATTAAAGTGTTATATAATTTATAGATTCATTTTTTTTTATGCTAGGGAAAATTTTGCACTGGATACTCGAGTGAATAACTCAACAAAATTGTAACAAATACATAATACGTGTTCTGATCTCCTCTTTCGATTTATGCGTCAAGCTATCAGAGATCATGCCGATAATATTTTTGTCACCTACAATTTCTAGTATCGTTTTATCCTGTCGTTCTTCCGGTGTAAGCTGTTCCTTCAATATTTCGAGTATGAGTTTATCTTCGTTTCTCGTCCACTCGGGATGTTCTGTCTTGACTATTTCGTCTTCGAACATTATCTGCATGGACGAGTTGGAACACTCGCTGATGTCTTCAGCCTTGCTTACTGTTACTACTGTATGTAGTGCCACACTTACAGAGGCGGGTGTGACATATTCTGCCGATGACGTGTTTTCCTGTAATAAACGAAACATTTATGTAAGACATAGTTGATGTTTTCAATAGGGATATTTCCTGAAAAAAAATATGATTCTATTTAGTCCCTTCGGTTAGATTATCGAAAAATATTGGACATGTAGGTATTTTTTGCTTTTTCAAATCTAAAAAGTTGACGTCACGCCGTGGTAAAAATTGTAGCACGTAATGACGTCACAGGAGTATTCAACGCACTGTATCTTCTTCGTTTTTTGTTTATGTGAAAAAAGAAAAAATACGTGTCCAATATTTTTTAGAAATCTATCTGACGGACTAATTAGATTTTTTAGTCAACTACCCTATTGTACAGTTATTTTACAGATTTGATTCATACCTCTTTAATAGGTCGGCAAACTTCTTGATTGTACTCGGAATCGGAAGGGCTTTTATTACCATCGTTGTCTTCTTCTTCACTGCAACGATAGAGAAAACGTAAATACTACTATCATAAATGTATGCTACTCAATCACGTCCTAACGACTGAACTAATTTGGATGGAATTCTGCACTGAGATAAACTATAGTCTGGAATAGCATAAAGGCTAACTTTTATCCCGGGAGTAAGTTCCCTTGGGATAATTTCCGACATTCACGGGGGCGAAGCCACAGGCAAAATCTAGTATTAAAATACAAGCTGTATCTGTATTCCATGAATACTTTTTTTTAACAATCGTTTTACGGAACAATGGAAAATTGAAAATCCATACAGTGTATAATTTACGGAACCCACTAAAGTTTTACGTAGCGAGTTTAGGTACCTACTGACGGAAATAGTGGGGCAGCTTATAATTAAACCAGAAAATTGGACAGACCAGCCAGTTAGGCCAGAGTTTTGTTATGATACGGTATAAGTGCGGCGCCTTTACCTTATTTCAGTTTTAAAATGAAAAACATTATATAAATTAGTACTTATTGGTCCTTTATAAAAACGAGACATCTAAAAAGTGTCATCAATCAGTTTTTAGAAGTACTAATAAAACGTGGACGGAGCTGCGAGCTGCAGTAAGTAATTTCCATTTTAAAATTCCTTTGCAAGCTGGCTGACGTCACACAACAACACGTGTCCGTTACCCAGGCCAGATGTTGTCGAAAATGGTCATTTGAATCATATAGATAATTAGTTTTGCGGCTTCTGTAATTGTTGCGCACATTTTTAAATTTGTTGCGCTTGTAGTTTTTTAATTATTTCACAAAAACATTTCCTGCTGGCGTAACGTTACGCCAGCCAGACCATTTTCTTTCTAATGGGAATATTTAAATAAATATTAGCTATAAAATTAGTTGTCTATATGAAGTAAATGTTGTGCCTTATTTTGTATTTGTTCTTTCTTCGGTTGCGAAGTTATTCGAGATTTTGCTGGGGTAACGTTTTTGGTTTTGCTAGATCTTTGAAATGGTTAAGCGGATTCTTATCATATTTTTTACATGACTTCTTAGGACTTAGTTTAAATTTGTTCTACAATAATAAAACCAAAATATTACATATCTTAAAGGTTATTTCAGTGAACAGAAAAACACTTCAATGGGTCCTAGCACTCTCAATAAGAAGTCTAACGACTTACTTTAAACGTTATTTTAAAGCTTGTAACTGCCTTCAAATGTATGTGAAGTTTCATTAGTATCCTGTAAGTATTTAACAAGTTATGATGATATTCAGTTCTTCACGAGCACGGTCTTGATGCGCGCGGTGTTATTTGGCCACTGGATTAGATATATGAACTGAATGTTATGTCAATTATTAGTTTTTTAGATCAGTTGTATATCAGTAAATTTTCAGCTCAGTACATTGGATAATTAATGAGATAATACGATTAAAGTCATTAGAAAGTGAATGACCGTGGTAACCCGACCAAGTTTAGGTGGTTACGAAAAAGCGAAAACGCAGAACATTATACTATCTTTTGAAATGTTTAGTATAATACACCTTACAATTTCAGTACAGACGCGTACACTGTTAAATACATAGGTAATAATAATATAATATTATCTGTACTATGAAAACATTATTATTATCTTCCCAGTTGCACAAACTTATCAGAAATCACCGTTAGAGCATGCCGTTCGGTGGGACGCGGGAGGGGTGGGGTGAAGGGGTAATACATTGTTTGCATAACGTACTAAACATGCTCCATAAACACAAATAATTCATCTTGTAGAGTGCGTGTGCGCTTCGGCAGTTCCGTTTCCTGTTTTTGTCGAATTACTGCTAATGTGGAGTGCTTGTATGATGATTGTATTGATGATCATAATTATGGTGCGGTGATGTCATTTAATATTAGGTACCATAAATCTGTGATTTTAATTGATATAAGTAAGTATTAGTAGACATTACGTATGTCTACTAATACTTACTTTAAGTTTAAGTGTTAACTGAAAAAACCATTGTATATTATTTATTGTCTGTGATCATTACACATTCCAATATGTGTACATATTTAAATAAAAACTGTAACTGTGTACTGTGTATACTGAAATCTATAATATAAATAAAAATAATAGAAAATTAAAAAAAAAAGCAAAATTACTATCTGTAATTTTAATCTGTGATTGTTTTTAAGTAGGTAGTATACTTTAAAAGTTCAATTGATATGATTATTTTATCTGTCAATAAAAATTCTTTAATAATCATGTAGTTTTTTTAAAAAACTTTTGTACATGTCTGTACTAATTTTGTAACACTATCCTACATATTTTAGAAGGTACCATAATGTTCTGCGTTTTCGCTTTTTCGTAACCACCTAAACTTGGTCGGGTTACCACGGTCATTCACTTTCTAATGACTTTAATCGTATTATCTCATTATTTATCCAATGTACTGAGCTGAAAATTTACTGATATACAACTGATCTAAAAAACTAATAATTGACATAACATTCAGTTCATATATCTAATCCAGTGGCCAAATAACACCGCGCGCATCAAGACCGTGCTCGTGAAGAACTGAATATCATCATAACTTGTTAAATACTTACAGGATACTAATGAAACTTCACATACATTTGAAGGCAGTTACAAGCTTTAAAATAACGTTTAAAGTAAGTCGTTAGACTTCTTATTGAGAGTGCTAGGACCCATTGAAGTGTTTTTCTGTTCACTGAAATAACCTTTAAGATATGTAATATTTTGGTTTTATTATTGTAGAACAAATTTAAACTAAGTCCTAAGAAGTCATGTAAAAAATATGATAAGAATCCGCTTAACCATTTCAAAGATCTAGCAAAACCAAAAACGTTACCCCAGCAAAATCTCGAATAACTTCGCAACCGAAGAAAGAACAAATACAAAATAAGGCACAACATTTACTTCATATAGACAACTAATTTTATAGCTAATATTTATTTAAATATTCCCATTAGAAAGAAAATGGTCTGGCTGGCGTAACGTTACGCCAGCAGGAAATGTTTTTGTGAAATAATTAAAAAACTACAAGCGCAACAAATTTAAAAATGTGCGCAACAATTACAGAAGCCGCAAAACTAATTATCTATATGATTCAAATGACCATTTTCGACAACATCTGGCCTGGGTAACGGACACCAACAACACTGGCATACTATCAACCCGTACCTCATAGACATGTCAGCTTCGTAGTCGGCGATGGGTTCGCCCACCATACTGGTCTCGTCACAGTTGGTTTCGTCGCAGTTAGTCTCGTCTGCACGCTTCTCGTTCGACTCCGGTGTCGGTGGCGACGGTGACTCTGCCTGTTCAGAACTGTAATAAAAAATTGCAGTTATAGGTACTGCCCATAGAAGTGAAAACTTAGAACTATTAGTATTAATATTTAGCATAAGCATAGCATAATCAGCCTTTTAATGTTCCCACTGCTGGGACACAGGCCTCTTCTCTAGGAGGGAATGGGCCGTAATTCACCACGCGGGCCCAGTGCGGGTTGGTGAATGTCACATGTCATCGAATTTTTGGTTCTAGGACATGCCGGTTTCCTCTCGATGTTTTTCTTCTAAGTTTTGAGAGCAGTGATGATGAAATTGATTACACAAAGTAATGCACCTGGCTGGGTTTGAATCCGCGACCTACAATTCGTAAGTCGGGGCCGATACCACTCGGCCACCACTGCTCCTCTCCGTATTAAAATTTGAAATTTCATAATGTTTTAATTAAAATATTAATCAAACAAAAACACTATTTCAACAATGCACAGTATAATATTATACACATTGAACTTTTCACTAAATGCATTCAATTTCGCTTATACGCACGAGTCATTTGCATGTCGGTGACCCAACCCGTAAGATACCCTACCAAGAAGTGCCCAACGCGGCTAAAAAAGTGTACACTTCAAAAATAAACCTTTACTTAGTTCCAGATCGAATTCGTATTCGTCGTTCTACGTTTGAGCCCATAAAGAAGAGATACAAAGCCTATGTTTAATAATTCAATCATCGCTTAGCTTTTACACATCTTTGTTAGGGTGGGCTTCAGCTGCATGAGTATATTTTCAAGATGTTGAGACAATTTGAAATGTTTGTGTTCTGCCGCAGTTCTGTATTAGTCGTGACACAAGCACTAACTTTCAGGATTTCGCGACATCATTTTAATGCCAGTAATCAAATAAATTTCTCTTAGCAATAGAATAGAAAACTATTTATTATGTACACCATATAAGTTACAGAAAATATAGAAAATGAAACATTACATAGGGTGACACAATGGGCGGCCTTATCGGTAAAAGCGATATGAGTAGGGGAAAAATAGATGGGTTGTGTGAAAGATATTATGATTTATATTGTTTATTTTTTGTAGAAGCAGTAGAAACACGATGAACTCACGTATTATTTTTGATATGCGGGAACAGAGAGTGCACGTACCGCGCCAGCGCGGGGTAGCCGTCGAGCGCGCGCAGTATATCTGTGCACATCTCACAGGCCGTCGTTAAATTCTTTACGAACACTCTGTGAAGCTCTATTAGGATTAACTTTCGTTTCTCTAAGTCTGGTACTTGCTCCTGAAATATGAAGAATTCAAATTTGTCACATATCATATTTACCACATCCTTTTGTATCAATACCGTCGCTATACATACGAACTAAACTCAGACTTGGCGTCACATCAATTTTACATCACTCAATCGAAGATATTCACGCGATCTGAACACAGCCCGGCAACAGACATCGGAAAGTTACCCATCAAACACAACACTTGCCGTAACTTTCTACAAACTTTATTGTTATTTCTATAGTATAAACCTTATCGTCATCTGTCTAGCCTTTTTTCAACTATATTGGGGTCGGCACCAAGTCCAACCGGATTCAGCTGAATACCAGTATTTTATGTGGAGCGGCTGCCTATCAAACCAAGATACGCAAGATAGTATAAACCTTATGTTAAATGAGAAAGGGTATGTTTTGTATTGTAGAATCAACGCAAACATTCGACTGTGTATTTGGTCCAATGATTGCGACCATTTAGAAAGCAAGTTATTTGTTATTATTGGATAAATAAAAAATAAAAACTCACTTCTATTTTCTTAACTAAATCCAAGACACAGTTCCTTCTGAAATAATCCTTGAAGGCATTGATTTTATCCGCTTGCTCGGGTGTGAGGAAACAGAGGAACTCTTTGTACAGATCCTCAAGCCTGGTGCCGCAAGCCTTCTCTACCTGTGCCGCTAACTTCATCACGTCGTGTTCTCGAGGATTGAAATGTTCAAACAGGCTGTAGATTTTTCTCTTCTCTGCAGTGTAGGTGGTAAAACTCGTCCTTGTGAGGAGTTTCAGGTGAAAATTTGTTACGAATACTGAAACGTGAAAAGGAATCAGCTGTCTGTGGATGATTTTCAATGGCATACAATTATCTAACCTGCGTAACTTGAAATAAAATTCAAAAATAAATGACCTTCAACTAGTTCTAGAAACATCTATACCCTATCTGTTTAGGTAGTTAACTAAAGGTAAACAATCTTGGTATGTCTTTTAACGAAAAATGTTTTTGAAAAATGTGAAATACGTTTTACAACATGAAATACTTTCAGATTTTCTAAAATTATAGATAATTGATTTCTATAAGTAGTAATATCCATATTTTGAAATATATTTTTACATACTTAACTACCTAAACAGATAGGGTATACATAGACTACGGTACGCCCAGGCCCCTCTTTTCCACTGTGCACTCTGGTCACGTGCCCAGGGCCCCGCGCTCCATGAGGGCCCCTGGTAACTGCTAAATATATAAATTTTAAGAAACACAATTTTTAATAGGAAGATCCCTTGTGCTTACTTCAATGCAGGCTTAGACAAGTATGGTGCGCTGTTTCGTATTTTAAAGGGAAAACGTTACATACGGTTTTTTTCTACGCGCATTAATTTTGTAATCCCAACATATGTAGTATCCCCAATACCAAATAGTTTGTAAAACTTGTTGGGTTGTTTTTTTTTGTGAAATGTAATTTATGCAAGCAAGATTACAAGAGTACGGCTAGGTCTTCATGCATGTGCTGACTGTCTTCGTTGCTCCAGTCTAACGTCGTATCACTTAAAATACAATAAACCGCATCCTCATACCTCGGTTTTAGGTATAAAATTATAATATAACATTTTAAATAACACTTACCTATATCATCTAAATCGCTATCATTATTACTAATATCACTTTCGTTCAGTCTTATATCATTGTCATCTTTTCTTAAAAGATTAATCTTCGTCTGCAACTCCTGCAGCGCGCGTTTATAATTATACTTATAATTACTGACTAACAACCTTAATCTATTCGATACCTTCGGGTATCTTTTTTCTTTACAACTACATATCTTTTCCTTTCTTTTACCAAAGTAATCCGTGATAGTTGTCTGTCTTTGTCTGCATATTTTTCTTAGTTGTATGCAACAAGTGCAATGTTCGGATTGTTTTTGGTAATCTTGTGTTTTCGATGTTTCTGGTAGGCTGTTGGCTATGACAGTAGAGTTATCTGTTGAGTTCGCGTTAACAGTCATGACGACGTTAGTCAGAGGTAGCAGGTACGCTCCGGTACTTGTCTCGACGAATTTGTAGAAGTTGGTTGCTTGTTTCTGCGAGCTGTCAGTTATCTGTATGTCGAATTTGTCGGCGAACTGGACGGGCGTGTGTGCCACGATGGGTTTGTTGAAGCATATGGGCAGCGGCGCCTTACTCTGCTCTACGACTGCCTGACCCAGCTCCACGTCGACGCCGCTAGCGGGCACGCCTGTCTTGTTCGTACGTTTGTTCAAGTAATTCTGAAAAGTAAATGCTTATATCGTCTTATTTGTGCTTTAGTTTAGTCGCTACACTTATTTTTTTAAATACTAAGTCTTTACAACTTCATTATCTCTCGAGTCTTTCGTAGCGTGCTTAGATCAAAGGCCTGATTCAGACGGCAGTACAGACTGGATACGGTGGGCTAGTTTTGCGTCTGGATCTGTCTGGTCAATAGACAGGACACCGACGCCGACTGACTACTAATTTATGTTTTAATTATTTTTTATATATTCATTTATACATTTTATTTAATATGTGCAGAAAATGAATATATACATATGTATGTATGTCACCGGATAAGTGTAAAACTCGTAAGATTATAAAATATCCTGAGAGATTGCAAACTCTCGGTAATTTGTCAAGTGAACCTTTTGAATTCTTTTTTACGCATCAGAATTTGATAGTCAATAATCTTTCGAAGTCATCAGTGCTCCTCTACTGTTAGTACTTCCCTACACTCCTGTAGGAAGCAACATCCCAAGTTTCAGTTTTCTACGACCAATAATTTCGGCTATGCGTTGTCTGTCAGTCAGTCACTGAGTAACGGAAGAGCTTTGAATATATGTTAGCGGTAGTTTATATGTATTATTGATATTCTCATATAGTTGCAAACCAAGCTTTTGTATTGCTTTTTAACCGACTTCTAAAAAAGGAGGAGGTTCTCAATTCGGATGTTTGTATTTTTATTTTTTTTATGTTTGTTCGGGCATAACTCCGTCGCTTTTCAACCGATTTGAAAAATTCTTTTTTTGTTCGAAAGGGTATACTTCCCAAATGGTCCCATGAAAATTTTATCGAAATCGACCAAGCGGTTTTCGAAAAATCTAAAAAAAATATCTACATTATCTACATTGACGACCTCTTAGTTTACTCTGCAAAGGAGCAGTACGTTTTTTTTACACCAATGTGATTGGTTCGTTTAGGTGGGGGGAGGGGAGGGGATGTAGGTACCACTAAAAAGTGAAAAATAATAAACTTTTTCAGGGGCGTGCGCTCCATATAGGCAATTAGGCTAAGCCTACCCTACCATAGCAACGGATAAATAAAACAAATGTATTTATTGTAACTATGCAATAAAATAAAACAAAAATATTTAATAACTCATAACGCCTAGTATAATGCTTATAGCAACTTCTCGCCCGTGCGTGTGACGTATTTCAAACTACGCTGTTCCTACGAAACGGTTCACATAGGCCACAATACGGAGAGCCTTATTTCAATTGATAAATTTATGCATGTGTGCAAATGTTCTTGTGTATGTACGCCCATAATTTACACACACATGTATAAATTATGGGCGTTTCTAGGCGCGCTGGAGCCCACTACACGGGTCCTGATTGGTTCACCACACAATTCAAGGACAAGTAGTAAAATTTTATGAATGGAAATCGCTTAACAGGGTTGCCAATTTGAGAATAATAATTTCCTTAATAACTTATAGATATAGTTTAAAAAAACTGGTTAGTATTATCAAAAGTATAAAATTATAAAATAAATGTTAAATTGTAATTAATAACCCTCTAAATATAATTAAAAACCGCAAGAATTTAACTTTTCTCCCCAAATTTTCCAAACTTAATTTGAGAATTTGGTTTAAGGGGAATTAGAAAAATAAAATTGGCAACTCTGTTGACATAGAATTGTCAATTTTGGCGGGTTATGATGTATAACCCGGCAAAATGTCATTACATGTCATTCTTAAAGATTACGATAGGACCATGTAGCAATTTTTTTTGGAAGTGTATAGATTGTCTTTTTAAATGATATTTTTGCAAGAAAAAGAGAAGCCATATTGTTGATATTGTTTCATGTGACAAGCAATAGTCGTTCGAATATTTTGTTGTTGAGTGTTATAAATCATAGTGCATTGATTTTTAAGTAATTCGTTTTGAGTCATAAAGTAGTGTAAATATTAAAGTTTAGTTATTTGTTTACATACTTAAAAATGTTCCTAAATTGTGAAGTTTGTGCTGACAATGTGTTTGTTAGAGATTAAAAACAGTAAGTTTTCACAGCTATCGTATAATGATAAGATTCAAGTTGTTTCTAAAGGTAGATATATACCCGAGTTACGAGAATTAACTCAAAAATAATTCATCTCGTACTCGTCATTTCAATCCTCAGAGTTATGAAACATATAACTGGCTATGTGTGTACACACAAATTATTTTGTTTTCTGTGCATTTTGTTCAATACTTCTAGAAAGAGTAGTTTGTATCGTCAGAATATCGTGATTTGAATTTGGTGAGTTTTTAAAATTATATGTTTCTCATCGTTCCGTATCGTGATTTCAACCCAGTAGAATGTGGTGAGCTTTTTTTTTGGACATTATGTCTGGCCTACCCTTACTCTAGAACCACTGCACGCCCCTGAACTTTTTACAAAAAAATACAACCGACTTTTCCACAAAAAATCAAAAAAGTACAAAATAACTTTAATTTCGGAAGTCGGTGTTCAAAAAATGAAAAAGGAACCACAAACACCGAGTTCCGAAATTAAAGTTATTTTGTACTTTTTTGATTTTTTGTGGAAAAGTCGGTTGTATTTTTTTGTAAAAAGTTTTTTACTGTGGTTGTTGTTTTTGTGGTCACACCACACATTATTATTATGTGTCTACACGTGAGGACTTGTAATTGGCTTTTTGGTAACTATGTTTCAATTTTTGTCGGTTTTTGTTAGCTGTAAGTACTCCATGTACATATTATTATTATATTATTATAGCATAGCTAGCCTGAAATGTCCCACATAAATAAATAAATATATTGATTGATATTAGTTAGCCTGCTTACCCTGAATCGCTTGCTAGTCTTGGCGAGGTAGCGCGCGAAGATCCTCGGCACCTCGTCCTCCGGCTGCTCGTACAGCGACAGCTTGGGGCTGTAGGGCAGCAGCTTGTGCTTCACGGGCGGCACCGCGCGCGTCTTCATGTATATCTGAACGGTTTACGGACCATCAGTTTGAAAATGAAAATAATATATCTAGTTTTAATTTCCGCGAATATTAGTGGGTTGCAGGTATGCAACTCCCTCCCGCCCGCTGACCGTTGAGTTGCCGTGTTGACGAGTCAACACGTCCCCTGAGGATGCCTCGTGGAGAGGCGAAACACGTGTCGGTAATGGTGTTGGGTTTTGCTTTGCCTTCCTGCATGTGCTTAAAATCCTTGCATTTGCCTTGTAATCTTGCATGTGCATAATAAAGCGAGCGGGAGGGAGGTGCATACCTGCAACCCACTAATATTCGCGGAAATTAAAACTAGATATATTATTTTCATTTTCAAATTTAAAATGGATTTCCGCAAAGTAACGCCTGACTCAATCAATTTTTTTTTTTTTTTAAACCATCAGTTATCATCATCATGAATTTATTACTTTTACATAGGTCTACATATCTCGTGTAGGAGCTCGTGGCTAAAGACTAACGGTCGGACGGTTCAATCTTCAAGGTTAAGCAACGCTTGCCAAGGTTAGTCTGTGGATGGGTGACCATCTTAACAAACCGAGTTTCCTCCGTGCCTCGGAAAGCACGTTAAGCCGTTGGTCCCGGCTGTCATTTCTCTTTATATATATACTAGCTGCTGCCCGCGACTTCGTCCCCGTGGAATCCCCGATTTTAAAACATTCTTTATCGCTGCTCCGCTCCTATTGGCTTAAGCGTAATGATATATAGCCTAAAGCCTTCCTCGATAAATGGTCTATTCAACCCAAAAAGAATTTTTCAATTCGAACCAGTAGTTCCTGAGATTAGCGCGTTCAAACAAACAAACAAACAAACAAACAACCAAACAAACAAACTCTTCAGCTTTATAATATTAGTATAGATATATATCTTTGGCAGTCGTTACGGATTGTCAGAAGCCAGAAAATCTGGCAAAAGTGTTGCCAAGAAGTACCATGTTCCCCAGATAATTGGGTTTTGGAGGTCTGGTAGGCAGCCGCTCTACGTAAAATACTGGTATTCAGCTGAATCCGGCTTGTCTGCGAGCCGACCCCAATATAGTTGGGAAAAGGCTAGGCAGATGGCACCTGTGTGGCACATATCAAACGTCAAGAAGTTCGAATTGGTTCGTGCAGAAATCGAATTCGCGTCATGCAGCGCAGCAGTCAACCGCTCAACCACTGCGCCAACTTTCAAAATGTGTAGACCAGCAAACATAGCTAACGACAACATCATTTATCATCTTAGTCAGAATAAGCTAGACACTATAAGAGCATCAATATCTTACATAATATGTAAATATTACATCACAATCATATACACCGGGACATTTTAGTCACTAAAGTTGTCCACTCAACGCTTCCGGAATAAAATACCCCTAGGCGCCGTCTTTTTTTACAGAGCAAGAGCCCACGACGGCCAGACTTTCGTTATTTTATAAACTAGCGACCCGCACCGGCTTCGCACGGGTGCAATGTAGGAAGATACTAATGTTTCCTCTACTATAATATGCATGTTTTATACATATAAACCTTCCTCTTCAATCACTCTATCTATTAAAAAAAAAACACATCAAAATCCTTTGCGTAGTTTTAAAGATTTAAGCATAGGGATATAGGGACAGAGAAAGCGACTTTGTTTTATACTATGTAGTGAAGCTGAAAGTTTTTCTGTACATGTTTCCTATACAGATAAGAAAGACCAGCGACTATAAGAGTTTGGGTTGTGGTTACCTGGGCAGGTAACAGGTAGTAAAGGTGTATAAAATAGTACCTAAAGTTTGTTAAAGTATAAAGCTCAATTTTTAAAATTATTTCTTCGGGATAACTTTAGAAATCTCGATATTCGTGAATAGATACTAAAGATTTGTCAACGAGCTATGGCGCGTTATCATTACCCTGCGTTCCATAGCGAAAGTAGACTGGCTGTTGTTTCCTCAATATCTATTGGGGAAACAACAGCCAGGAAAAAACAACAGCGTCGGGACAGATGGGCCAGAGTTTTTACTCAGTGGGAGCCGGAGGTCGGGCATCGTCGCCGAGGGAAGTCTAGGAAACGCTGACGTGACGACTTATTAGCATCCATGACGAATTGATTGAAGAAGGAAACACATCGGGAAGATTGGAAAGCTATGGAGGAGACTTTTGCCCAGCAGTGGGATAATATAGGTCGATTTAAAGAAAATAAACTGACATTGATCGGGTTGTCCTTGTCGCCGTGCTTGCGCACGCTCTGCACGTGGCTGAGCAGCACGGGGAAGCTGAGCCAGGGCAGCAGGTGGCGCACCACGAGCTGCAGCACGGCGCTCAGCCCGCTCTGCCCGCGCCGCGCCGCCGGCCGGTGCAGCGCCGGGTTGTCCAGCACGTACTGCCAGAACTGCTCCATGCCCAGAGCTATCAGTCTGCGCACAGTCAAAAAGATGGATTGAAGACTTGTGAACTGAATCAAGTCTTAAGAGTTGAATGCACAGATCGGTCCATTTCCAGGACGTAGCCATGCCTGGTTCTTACCAAGCTTGGCCACCACCAGCACCTTCATGAACTATAAGGTTGGTTCAACCGATATTGACCTCTATTGCGTTGGTGGCACGACAATTGACAGCTGCAGTAAATAGTTGGTATTATAATCACGTTTTTGCTTTTAATGCCATCCTTATGCCTATGGAATAGAAGTAACAATCGGTTGAACGGACTGTAAAAAGTTTTGTTTAAATGTCTAATCTTATCGTGAATGGAGTATAGTTGTATATAAGCCAGCCACTCACTGGTCCTCCGAGTGCAGGTAGCAGAACCGGCGCGGGGTGTCGCCGCGGTAGGGCATGGCGGGCAGCAGGTACGGGTACAGGAACACGGGGCTGTTGGCCACCACTTTCATGAACGTCTCGTGAAACTCGCCCACGTACAGGTTTTTGTGGAAACCGCGTCGTTTGCTGGCAATATCAAACAGTTTTCAATATGTTGCTTTAGAAAAGTTGTTAGGAAGTTGCACTGAATGCAGCAATATCATTCAAAGTATGGTATAAGTCAAATAACAGTGCTATTCTCCCTCGCTAATCCGACATGGACTATAATCAGATGGTTTTTGTCTAATGGTTTAAGATGGGCTCAAGCTAATGCCATGTCATGCTGTCATGCTTCATCATGGTTCATAATTCAAATAATATGCATGACCTATCTAGTCTTCTCGAAAATGGTGAATGGTCGTATAGTAAATAAGTAACAAAAGAAACAATAATTTTAAACGGCATCAAAAAAAAGGAGGGGTTCAACGTTAACGTTTCGTTAACGGAAAATCCGTCAACGACCCATCACTAGTGCGGTGGCACCGTACACCACAAAAAGGTGAAGAAAAGAATCTTGAAACTTATTTTATGCTTTGTAGTGTTTTTTATTTAAAAGTTGTTAGTATTATTTTTTGTAAAAAGTCATTGTATTGTTTGCTGACTTACCATCGCTCTGCTTCGTTTTGGATAAATCTGTAAAAAAAAGGCAAGACATTATTAAGTTATCATCTCCCCTTCTACAAATACGCTGTCGCTACAACAACGCTGAGTGGACGCTGCAGTGTCTCCATGTGCTTGAAATTACAGTGACCAGTGGCCGTATTACGAAGTGCCAATGCTATCATGATTCGTGTGAGGGAAGAGATAGTGCTATTCGTCTTGTGTAACTCCGTCTCTCTCTGACACAGGAATCATGATGGATTTAAGACGTCATAATAGGTCGCCTGTTTGTCTTGTTCTATTTGCAAAGTCTAGCAGTCCACCAGTTAGGTTTATCAAAGAATATTGGATAGGTACCATTATTTGCTTTGATATCAAATCAATAAAATTGACATTGAATGAAATTGACGACACGGTTGGCGCAGTGGTTAAGCGTTCGGCTACTGTGCTGCGTGTCGCGGGTTCAATCCCCGCACGGAACAAATATTTGTATGGCCTACAGATAATTGTTCCGGGTCTGAGTGTCTTGTGTATGTGAATTTTCATGTTTGTGAACGCATCCACGATACAGGAGTAAATCCTAGTGTGGGGCAACAATTAAAAAAAAAAAATTACAAACACAAAACTCATTAAATTTCAAGAGTGGAGGCTTGTGACGTAATTCTAGGAAAAGTGGACACTATTTTGGACCTACTTCATAGTCGTATAGCCGTTTTTGTTAAGGTAATAAATAAATAGGCTTTCGAAAGTATGTGTAGGTATACATATGTATATGACTCACCGGATCATCTCTTGATTCTCAAGCGTGTCCTCGCGCATGGTCTTCTCCCAGGTGGTGACCAGCTCTAAAGCCGGCTTCAGGTTGCACACGTTCACTACCGACTTCGGGTTCGAATCCACCATCTTGGAAAATGCTTCCTGTATGGACGTGAACATTATAGCATTGTACGGTCAAAGACAATATCAACTAAAAACATCTCAAACGTCAAAATTTAAACTAGTTTTACAACCGTCTAAGGAGCCATCTATAAATTAAGTCATACGTTAAGAGGGAGGGAGGGGGTCGACGAAGTGTGACATTTTGTGACAAAGGGGTGGGAGAGGTCCTAAATTTCGTGGCTTCACATTTCAAAATCTATTTTTATCTATACTCCTTTCACAATAAGATTAGACATTGGAACATAATTGTTTACAGTCCGTTCAACCGATTTTTACTTCTATTCCGTAGGAATAAGGATGGCATTAAAAGCAAAAACGTGATAATAATACCAACTGTTTACTGCAGCTGCCATGTGTCATGCCACCAACGCAATAGAAGTCAAAATCGGTTGAACGGACTGTAAAAAATAACAAGTGTTAAGTAAAACACGAAATAATACACGAATAAAATTGTAAAATATGTGACGTCACACTAGGGAGGGGAGGTCTCACAAATGTGACGACCAAGATCAGGCGCAGCGTAGATTTCCGTAGATGCACGTTACTATCTGCGTTGCAGACACGGCGAAACTAAAATCTATATATACATATGTATATACCGCAGCGTTGAACGTTCCAGTTACAGTACCAAGAACAAACGGTGACTCACCAAGTACTCCTTGTACTTGGAGGCGTAGCTCCAGTGTATGGGATGCACGTACAGCTGTAGGTAATTTGACGTCGCAAGCTGCACGTGCATTCGAAGCTGCTGCTGCAGGATTTGGACTTGTTCGGGCAGTATCTGTGAAAATATGAAGTGAAATAGAATTATTTATTCCATGAATAGGATATCAAAATCGTGCGCATCACATTTATTTCTAGCGGCTGCGTCCGCGTAGATGTTATTTATCGCGGTACAAAGTTCCCCTTTAAATTCCACACTGTTCTAAATCACTGCAACTCGTGAAGGCCAAAATCAACAGTTGTGATCGGAAAAGCGATGAGAAGAAACGAAACAACTGTCTTAAATCACGTCAAAAAGAAAAGCGAATTAGAAAGAACAAAAAGGGTGTTCTAATTTTGAAAATCTGAAACCTCAGAGGGTTTATGATTATAATACATTTTATTTTTTAATCCTTTCCTTCTCTATGAATAGTTATGGGTATTTACCTTTGCTTGGTTGACCTGTATGTGCACATACTCTGTGGTGCACGGTAACTTCAAGTTCTTCTGCAGCAATGGCGGCGCGTTCTCTATAGAGCTCGACCTATCCTCTTCCTGTACGCACACCCTCACCACGGTGGACGCCTTTCTGGTAACAAATACACGGTCTTTATTTAATTAAATCTCTCAACTGTTTATATACCAGCTATTAAGCAGGTTATGGGCCCAGTGGTAACGGGCCGTTACGAGTTTTATGTCGTAGGTTCGATTCGACCGCAGGCAAAACTATACTTTTTGTAATTGGTTCATAAGGATATGCGCCATTAATTGGCAGTTCGGTGAGTATTTAAATTAAACTTATTGTATTATGCAAACTGCATTATTTATGTTATAGAAAAATACACAAAATCATGACTTATTTCCACAGGGTACTGATTCTCTCTGTGTGAGGTTAACCATACACTAATTCCACTAACCTAGGCGACAATCTCTTTTCTTCGGGTTTCTCTTTTTCTTTATCGGCATCATTTTTGGGACATGCTGCTATCTCGTTTGCTCTTTCTTCCTCTTTTTCCTCTGTCTCACTCTTTCCGAGAGATTCTCTTTTGTAGTTCTTCTTCTCAAACGTGATTCTGTCAGATAAATTTTGCCTGTTTCCATTTTCATCGTCTGAAATCGGCTCCTGTTTTCCTTCCCAGCGAGTAGACACCTGATTCGAGACAATACATTTTACATCTGGTTTTTAATAGTTAAATTATATATTGAAGAAGCACTATCGCTTTTCAACGACTCCACTTAATCGTAAATTGTTAAAATTTGAGCTTACATCTAAACAGTATGATGTAGTTCGTCGGTTTTGGTTAGTTAAACCATAGATTTGATGCCACCAATAGCTTGAAAAGTGATCTTTATGGAACTTAACTGACGTTTTTTTGCGATCGTACTGTTTATCAGTTAAAATAACTAATATGACCTTGACCACGCACTCCTGAAACCTCTTTTCAAACATCAATATCACAACAATGACTATACTGACCTCTCCTTGACTATGCTCGGTGAGCACGCTGTTAGCCAAGTTATCGGCCATGAGTTCCTCCTCGGCTGTGGACTCAGGAATTATATTGAACAGTTCCGTCACCAAATCGTTGAGCTCCTTTTTAGATATCTTTATGATACTATTGCCTAATGATTCTTCGTCTTCATCGTCTATAATAGAATAAATGACATTTAGTACCTAATATTATAAAGATGATTATTTTTTGTTTGTACCGAATAAGTTCCGAAACTACTGGACCGATTTTAACCACCAACCTACATTATCAACGAGTAACATAGGCTATATGTTATCCCCATAAGCTCACGAGAACGGAAACTACACGAGTGAAACCGCGGGGCGCTACTAGTATATAATACAGGGTGAGTTTAAAAGGATTTCTGTTTCATATATAGCATTGATCTTTCAAGCACTTTAAATAATACCAGCAACCCGCCGCTGCTTCATACGGGTGCAAATTCTACACACACACTCTTAGGTTATGCTCTTTCTATTAGTGAAAACTTTATCAAAATCCGTTTTTTATCCTATTTAGATAAACCTTTTTATTACCCCACTGCAGGGCAAAAGCCATCTTTTCGTGCCGAAAAGGTACATGGATTAATCACGCTTTGGCAACGCAACCATATAGCGTACATTGCGGGCTACAAAGGTATATTATTCAAACGCTCATTCATGTCCCGCAATGTAATTAAACTTGCATTCGAGTCGCTTTCAGGTGAATAATTGGACTTAATCTAAATTCTTGATAATGTATTATATTATCTGTGATAATGTTAAGGAATTTTTTGGCATCAATTTCCATTAAAAATGAAATATTAGTAAATTTGAAATGTAACTGTCACATACGAAAATAACGCTTAGATTGTAGGTTAAGTGAAATTATATATTTTATTAGCTACGGCTGTCGAAAACTCAAAAATGATTGAAATTAGTTACCGAAATATCGCTTGGTCAATCCCTTAAATGTTGACTTTTCGACAGCCGCTATCGCTGGTAAAACATCACATTGTCTAGGGCCTTTTGTCGATTTTTGACGAGCAAGTTACGTTCAATCTTAGTATTGAATTGAAGGGCGGGTTACTACAACTTCCCGCCGTAATGCGGATTTTTCGAGTAAATTCTTCAATCTTAGATGAATTAAGATGAATTTCTCTGACTGTGTAGTCAGAGAAATTCATTTTTATTCATCTAAGATTGAAGCAAGCTAACATAACGTGTCGTGTTGCGATTACGTAACGAACAGTGTACACACTAATCTGCCGTGTTACCTCGTAGTGGGCAGGGGCACGCTCTGGCGTTATTTTTACCACTAGCTGCTGCCCGCGACTTCGTCCCCGTGGAATCCCCGATTTTAAAACATTATTTATCGCTGCTCCGCTCCTTTTGGCTTAAGCGTGATGATATATAGCCTAAAGCCTCCCTCGATAAATGGTCTATTCAACCCAAAAAGAATTTTTCAATTCGAACGAGTAGTTCCTGAGATTAGCGCGTTCAAACAAACAAACAAACTCTTCAGCTTTATAATATTAGTATAGACTAGCTGCTGCCCGCGACTTCGTCCCCGTGGAATCCCCGATTTTAAAACATTCTTTATCGCTGCTCCGCTCCTATTGGCTTAAGCGTGATGATATATAGCCTAAAGCCTTCCTCGATAAATGGTCTATTCAACCCAAAAAGAATTTTTCAATTCGAACCAGTAGTTCCTGAGATTAGCGCGTTCAAACAAACAAACAAACAAACAAACAAATAAACAAACAAACTCTTCAGCTTTATAATATTAGTATAGATTATATGGATTTTTTATACATTACATTATATGTATTATAGGATTATTTTTAGTCACCAAGCGAAAAATAATGGACATGTGAATTTATATTTTTTTTTTCATTTAGACTTATGGATTTTAGACTCCGTCTTTGATAAATGAAGTATAAAATCAGGGTTTGCTAACGTATGTTGGCACGCTGTTTTCTAGGCGTCTAATTGGACAGACTACCAGACTACACAGCGCTCTAAAAACTAAATCTTTGACGATGCTTAAAAAGAACAGAACTCTCAGGAATGACGATGCTCATAAAGCCGCAAAATTGCGAGTGGGATTGGTTTGAGCCGGCCGGTCAGCTAACCCAGCTGTGACCAAGAATAACCACTTCGTCCAGCCCTGTCAACAGTACATTGCGTGCGCCGCAACTTTCAAGAAATCTATACTAATATTATAAAGAGGAAAGATTTGTATTTTTGTATGTAACGAATAAACTCAAAAATTACTGAACCGATTTAAAAAAATATTTCACCATTAGAAAGCTACATTCACCCTGAGTAACATAGGCTATATTTTATTCCCTATATTCCCACGGGAACAGAAACTACGCGGGTAAAACCGCGGGGCGCTGCTAGTCTCTAATAAAATTTGCGGATGGATGACTAAGCCAATATGATTCAAAGCCCTAGCAATAAGGCTTAATGTAGAAAAAAAGAACTGGTTTATTAAAGACAACTTTTATTATTACTTAATTAAATTTAATTAAACTTATTCTTACAATATTTATGACGTAATTACGTCTACGTAATTACTGATGGCAGTATCCAATACTCTTGTATGTACTTACGCGTAAGTACATACAAGAGTATTGGATACTGCCATCAGTTATAGTATCAATACAGAGCAATAATAATACTTCTTAATCTTAGTTTAAAAATCAATCTATTTTCATAATATCTGCAACATTTTTATCAATTACTTTATGTAAAGCTAGCAAAAATAATTATCGACAATTTTTGACATGGCAAGAAGTGTTTGCAAAATTAATGTATGCTATGTACCTACGTGTTTGCTGATTGTAGTTCTGTGGTTTGAGTTTGTATGTATATATCGGTTATTTGGGAATGTAAAAAAAAAGGTAAAGGAACGTATAATTACGTGATACTGGTGTGTATCGGTGATGTTGGGTCTTTTTTGGTGTGGGGACTTGTCTAGATGTCTGTTGGTAGTGTTGGTGATACTGTCGTGTATGTCGGTGATGTTGGGTGGTATGATGGCGATGTGGGCATGTATATTGGTGATGTCTGGGTGTATATTGGTGATGGGACGCAACTAGATGTCTGGTGGCGAGTCGGTGATACAGTCATGTATGTCGGTGATGTTGCGTGGTATGGTGGCGATGTGGGCATGTATTTTCGTGATGTCTGGGTGTGTTTTGGTGATGGAACGCGTCTAGATATCTGGTGGCGAGTCGGTGATACTGTCGTGTGTGTCGGTGATGTTGCGTGGTATGGTGGCGATGTGGGCATGTATATTGGTGATGTCTGGATGTATTTTGGTGATGGAACGCGTCTAGATGTCTGGTGGCGAGTCGGTGATACTGTCGTGTATGTCGGTGATGTTGCGTGGTATAGTGGCGATGTGGGCATGTATATTGGTGATGTCTGGGTGTATTTTGGTGATGGAACCAGTCTAGATGTCTCGCGGCGAGTCGGTGATACTGCCGTGTGTGTCGGTGATGTTGCGTGGTATAGTGGCGATGTGGGCATGTATATCGGTGATGTCTGGGTGTATTTTGGTGATGGAACGCGTCTAGATGTCTGGTGGCGAGTCGGTGATACTGTCGTGTATGTCGGTGATGTTGCGTGATATAGTGGCGATGTGGGCATGTATATTGGTGATGTCTGGGTGTATTTTGGTGATGGAACGCGTCTAGATGTCTGGTGGCGTGTCAGTGATACTGTCGTGTATGTCGGCGATGTTGCGTGGTATGGTGGCGATGTGGGCATGTATATTGGTGATGTCTGGGTGTGTTTTGGTGATGGAACGTGTCTAGATGTCTGGTGGCGAGTCGGTGATACTGTCGTGTATGTCGGTGATGTTGCGTGGTATAGTGGCGATGTGGGCATGTATATTGGTGATGTCTGGGTGTATTTTGGTGATGGAACCCGTCTAGATGTCTGGCGGCGAGTCGGTGATACTGCCGTGTGTGTCGGTGATATTGCGTGGTATAGTGGCGATGTGGGCATGTATATCGGTGATGTCTGGGTGTATTTTGGTGATGGAACGCGTCTAGATGTCTGGAGGCCAGTCGGTGATACTGTCGTGTATGTCGGTGATGTTGCGTGGTATAGTGGCGATGTGGGCATGTATATTGGTGATGTCTGGGTGTGTTTTGCTATCGGGACGTGTCTAGGCGCCGGGTGGTGTGTTGGTGATGAAAAGATCAATTTCGGAGATAAACAACCATGTGTATGTGTTGTGCTGATATATAACGGTGATTTGGTGTAGTATGATGGAGATTTGTCGGCATATATTGATGTTTTGTTAGCGTGTGTTGGTGATGTGGGGTGGGTTTCATAATAATATTTAGGTGTTGTTGTGGATGTAGGTTTACTTGGTGGTGATGTGCGGAAGTGTATCGATGATGATGGTACGCGTGTCTGACTGAGTGAGGTTGTCGTCAGTTGATCCTGAGAAACCGGCTGTGGTGTAATAACGTTCGTTTTAAGTTTCTTCTCTTTGTACTGACGTAGTTCCGATTGAGATATAGCTGTGTGCAAGTCTAATTTGATTTTTATTTGATCTTGTTTGGACAAACTTTTTAAACTCCTGCCTAAGCTCAGAAAGAGCAAATCAATGCTATCAAATTCCTCTATACAGTTTTGTTTATGGCGACTTAAGTCTTTTTGCATTGAATCGAACAAATCTCGTAGTTTGCGTTTCTTACTCTGATCATTTGACCTACGAGACTCATTACTGTTAGTGGAACTAGGGCTTGCTGAAGAGAATTCGTCTATTGTACTCGTAATAGAAAGACATTCGGGTGGGGGCACAACATTAGGTCTAGAAGGAACAAGAAAGCCGACGTTCTCTTCAATAGGGTATTTTACTGTAAAAATCTAATTAGTCCGTCTGATAGATTTACAAAAAATGTTAGACACGTATTTTTTCTTTTTTCACGTAAGCAAAAAATGAAGACGATACAGTGCGTTGAAAACTCACGTGACGTCACTACGTTGCTACAATTTTTACCAGCGACGTGACGTCACGTGAGTTTTCAACGCACTGTATCGTCTTCATTTTTTGTTTACGTGAAAAAAGAAAAAAATACGTGTCCAATATTTTTTGGAAATCTATCAGACGGACTAATTAGATTTTTACAGTAAAATACCCTATTTCCCAAGGCACAAAGTTGGCCGTGACTTGTTTTATCTTGTCTTTTCTCCATCTTAAAGCACTGAAGTAATTATTTCTTCTCTTTGTTCTTTCATTTTTGCATTTATTGACTGTAACAAAAGAAATAATTACTTCTTTCTTTTTAGATTGTGTAGGTGGACACTGATCAATAACAAAGTATTTACTATTACCGTAGCTGATTCTCTTTATTTATATTTTCAATTTTTAAAAAAGCACCACGAACCGCAAAAGGTTTAAGAGTCGTTGCTAACACCGCTAGGACACGATCACAGGCAGGTGACACGACTGAAATACCGCAAAACAATAAAGTGTCTCTATCCATGGTAAAAAATAATTCGGCCCACACCGCGACTTATTAATAGTGAAACAGTACAGCATTTTATTTACGTCTAGCAGCGCCCCGCGGTTTCACCCGCGTTGTTCCCGTTCCCGTGGCAATACGGGGATAAAATATAGCCACTTCAAAATAACGTAGCTTTCTATTAGTGAAATAATTATGAAAATCGGTTCAGTAGATCAAGAGATTACCCCTTACAACGTCACAAACTCACAAACGTTACCTCTTTATAATATTAGCATAGACTTAAACATGTACAATTTTCGTTACGAGAGTACCTACGAAATTTCGAATACAACCATTTTACAGGTTGTATTCGAAATTTCACTCTCGTGTATCCATAATATACTTTGTCACATCAATATGTATTTGTCGACACGGTTGGCGCAGTGGTTGAACGTTCGGCTGCTGCACTACGTGTCGCGGGTTCGATTCCCGCACGGAACAAATGTTTGTATGGCCTACAGATAGTTGTTCCGGGTCTGGGTGTTTTGTGTATGTGAGTTTACATGTTTGTGAACGCACCCACGATACAGGAATATATCCTAGTGTGGGGCAACGTTTAAAAAAAAAAAAAAAACTGTCACGCAGTAACACGAAACGTTAGCTTACAGATGAAATACATAGCCTAGCTCACAGACTGAACACTGACACAGTGTGTCAGTGTTCAGTCTATTAAAAGCCTATATATACAACTCAGCGATAGTGAAGCTTTCCTTTTAAGAGATGACTTTTTTTTCTGGATGGGAAATCATCAAATGACTTTTCCCGCTTTGAGCGGAGCGGAAGGGAGTGTCAGACTCCTACTGACTAAACCCACCCGTGATCCGTCTAGTGCGTTTTGCGTTCCAAGGCCGCGGTGACTCTTTCGCACTAATCCCTGCGCCCTAGCCGGCACTGACCCTATGGGGCCCTGTCTTCTTTGCTGACAGCTCTTTGAGGCGCGCGTGGAACACGACGCGCCGTCGACCCGGGCCTGGTTGCCATCGGAAGGCGAGCCGTCCACAGGCCCGCAAGAGATTACCCCTTACAATCGTATTAGATTAAATTACAGAGCAAGATCTCAGAGCCCGCAGACATTAGGTACTTATTTTTTTGTCGGCCTAAACCTAAACTAACATGTATGCGGACGCAAGTACCAACACTATCTCACATGTTTTGTTTTTCAGGATATAAGTTCTGGGGGCTCTGGGATCTTGGACTATTAGGCGTCGTTTTACCAATCGATCATTGTGAGAATACGCGATCGATGCAATCATTTATTCGGCAAGACCTGAAGGCGCTAGGATGCGTTAGGATTTACGATACAAATCAACGCGACTATCCAGTATTCTTGGGATGCTCGCATTGTATTAGGACGACGCCTTAAGGCGGAGACTTCCAACGCTTGTTTGTAATTTATCGAGTTTTTGTAACGTGTGACAATAGTAACGGTTAGCGGTATGAGACTGACTTACTGCCGAACCCAATAACCGATCTATTACATACTGGAGATAGAAAAACAAATGAAACAACAGAAAAATTATATAGGTTTTCTGTTGTTTCATTTGTTTTTCTATCTCCAGTATGTGATAGATCGTTTATTGGGTTCGGCCGTTAGTCAGCTTAGGTTTGGTAAGTAAAAAACAATGTTATAAAACTCACGCGCATCGGGATCAGCGGCTACATTATACTCCGGATCAGTCTCATCGTCGTCTTCATTCTTCGAAGTAGACGCTGGGTTGAGGCACTCGTTCAGGAACTGGTTCCAGAGGTCATCGACCGCTGGCATGGGGATATCGTCCGGAGGGACGAAGGTACTCTCAATGTGCTCTATAGATGTGGCGGACAGACTGAGCTTGGATCGGGTGCGGAGAGCGATCGTCGCTTCCTCTTCGAGGTCCAGTTTTCTGCTTACGGAAGTTGCTACGTCCTGTCAAACAATATAATTTGAAACCAGAATCTGTATAATTAAATGATATTATGCAAGGTTTGATGACTCTATGGCTAAGGCTTTCGTTTATACTTTATTAGGTCGTTTTAAGTCGCTACATAAACAATTTAGCTATATCTTAAATTCATCATCTACCTAGCCTTTCCCCAACTACGGTGGGATCGGCTTCTGAAGCTGAATACCAGTATTTTACGTGGTACGGCCGCCTACCAGACCACAACCCTTTAATTGGGTAACACAGTTCTTTTTGGCAGGACTGGAATCAGATTTTTCTAGGTTTAAGCCGTTGGTCCCAGCTGTCATTTGTAGATCACAAATTATAGCCGAGACTAACAGCTTAACGTGCTTTCCGAGGCATGGCGGATATTTGGTATGTTAAGACGTCACAACGGACGGTGACTTGGCAAGCGTTGCTTAACCTTACGAAATCGACCTGTGCAGGTACTATAAACTTAGCCACGAGCTATAGTTATCTTAAAATACGAAAACTTATTTTAAGGTTTCCAGAGGTATTAGGATGCAAACAAACCGTAGTTGATCGACAATTAATATCAAAATGTTGACTTATTGGAGACTTATGAATATGAATTAGCAGATGGCTCTTATGTGTTTCATACACTGCCGGGTTACAGCAAATTGGAAAAGAAAAAAAAATGAATGAACAGTCAACATCTATCAATCACACTCCGGTTGAATCCCATCAGTCAGTCTCAGGTGCCTTAAGAATCTATAGACATAGGAGGTTATGAATATATTCATAACTGTTAGTTAATGTATCACAAAGTGCCAACATGTGACACAGTGACTAATAACACCAACATAAGAATTACTATTCAACTTATTTTCAATCCAGAAAAAAAGGTGTTCAAAAGACTAAAATTAGTCTTTTGAAAACCTTTTTTTCTGGATGGAAAATCATCAAATGACTTTTCCCGCTCTGGGCGGAGCGGAAGGGAGTGTCAGCCCATACAACCATTTTCGGTCGCAAAATTTTCAAAAAGTTGCGGGTTAGTAACGGTGTCAACACTTTGCGCTGAAAAATGTTACAGTAAATATGTGTTGTCCCTGTTTCAACAAGTTCCGACATAAATGTTTCTAAATTCATTCTCGACACATTGTGTTTAGTTTCAATTTCTGTGTAAATATTAAAATTAAATTGTTGACACATTGTCGAAACTAAGTTACAATAAATTTTGCAGTAACACAAGTGTAGTAACGGACACGACAGTAAAGTGTTGGATTTGACCAAACAGAAAAAGCAGTGGTTCTCAATATTTTGTACTCAATGCTGCTGTGTTAAGATAATTATTATTCTTTTAACAATGAACCTTAAACCGAAGCGTTTTCGTCTATCGTCGAGCTTTTACAGGAAAGTAAAGATGAGATCGAGTTCAGAAAATAGACAGACAGGTAAGAATTATTCATTGCTCGTAAAATCATGACAGCCATTTTTTTAATTTCTACTTCACTTCAAGAAACTGAAAGTTTAGATTTTAAATCCACTTCATCTGATTTTATGAGAAATCAAGTCACTTAAACAAATATCAAACTATGATGATAATGAATCATCAAATTCTGATATCGTTGATCTGGATGACGGCATAAAATTTTCATTTAGATGTAAAATTCAACAATGGGCACTAGAGCATCAAATACGCCAAAACGCTTTGAATGGATTACTAGGAATATTAAGAGATATTCCAAATATGATTTTTTTGCCAAAAGATAGTAGAAGTCTATTACAAACTCCCAGGACAAACAACATGGTACAATGGTCTACTTAATTGTATAACTCAAGTTTATTCTGAAAGTCTGACGCAGTTACCTACAGATTTATGTTTGACATTCAACATTGACGGTTTACCTATAGTGAAAAGTTCCAAAGACCAATTTTGGCCTATTTTGTGCAAAATAAATGAGAAAGATGTTTCACCATTAGTTGTTGCAATATATCATGGCAGCATAAAACCACCTGTTAATGACTTTTTACAGCCATTTGTAGATGAGCTTTTGATTTTACTAAAAGATGGAATATTAATCAAAAATCATGTCATCCATGTTAAAATTCGCTGTTTCATATGTGATACCCCTGCTCGGTGTTTTGTTAAAGGTGAGAGGTTAAATACTTATTTTTAATCTACATAGATTTCACATTTCCCCCGAGATTTGAACCGCTAGACCACGGAGACAGTTTCTTTTTCTTTCTTCTTAACGTGGCTTACAACATACTTCCATACTGAACTTATTGGCTGGTGGTGGCTAATGAAAACGCAGAATATCTCACTTGCATATTTTATTCCTAAGAAAAATAATCAATGCAAATATATTATATATAATTTATATAGTATTTTTTCAGGTACTATGGGATTTAATAGTTATCACGGATGCATGAAGTGTACAATAATAGGGGAATATGATCACCCACCCCTCAGGTACCGCAGATATACTTCATCATTGGGCCCATTTTTTGTTAAAACCAATTTGTACGGCATGTTGAGAACCACTGCAAACATAAAATTAACAAAACTCCATCTTGTAAAAACAGTCCCACTGTTACGAGTCTCAACACTTGCCGACACATGTAAACACAGTTACGACACATTGTGTTGAGATTTATTGTTCCAATTAGATAATTTTTTTTTCACTTATTTTACATAATTACTTAATTTATCAATTTTCTGGAATAAACTTTGGTTAAATTTATATAAACTATATCAATAAAACCTTCTGCATTGTTCGAAAATACGATTTTTGTAGATCTTGGTATGGAAAACAGCAACAATAATAGGAACATTATAATTATCTTAAAAAAATATAAGGGGGCATCGGTGAATTTGTTTCGATGAATTTCATTTAGCAGAGTATTTTCGATCTAATAATCAGTAAATATCCCAGAACCAAATTTTATATTCACATATTTTTTTCTGATGGCGGCGCAAGATTTAATGTCAGTTTATCCACAAAAAAGGAATACAAATTACTATTAAAAATGACAAGTAGAAGAACGGAACGATAAATGAATGATTGAATGCGTGTGAGCGTAAATAAGTCGCAATGTGTCGACACGGCGACGGGCGCGGTGCGACTAAAAGTTACTGTTACGGTTATTCCCCACTTTTCGAAACGGCGTAGTAACACAGGACGACACGAGAACGTAATGCTACGGAACAATGTTACAAAAAAAATCTGTTACGACGCAATAAGTGTCGAGTTATGTCGTAACCGCTACTTGATATGGCTGTATGGGAGACTCATACTGACTACAACCCACCCGTGATCCTTCTTGTGCCCTTTGCGTTCCAGGGCCGCGGTGACTCTTTCGAACAAATTCCGCAACCCTAGCAGGCACCGACCCTATGGTGATGGAGGATTATGATGATGACCTTACCTGTGGTACTTTGAAGGGTCCATCTTTAACGACCATTGGACTGGTGGAATGTTGACTCCGAAGTGTAGCCGGGGTTCTAGGCTGGGAGTCCAAGTCACTGCATGACTCCAGGCCCTGGTCATCGTCACTCTGAGGATGATACGGAGTTGATTTAATTAAAACGAATTATTGATTAAAGACGGATATTTTTCAATTGGTAAGCAATGGATCAGGGATATCCTACAAAATATGTTTGATTTTGATAAAAAGCATGCACTTGGAATGCTGCGGGCGTACCATGAGGTGTTAAAACGTGAGTCTTCCGAGCGAGAAAGAGGGATAGAGTTATACACCCTATATAGCTCCATCCCTTTTTCTCGCTCGGAAGACTCACGTTTTAAGACGTCATGGTACGCCCGCAGGTCTGATCTGTCAGTTTGTATGTGACAGTGTAGATGTGTGGATGTCGTTACAATGCTTTCTGCTTCGATAAAAAGTTTTTAAACTGATACTAGAGTGGCTATTCCTGTATTTTCGGCCAGCTTGCCAATGACAGATTGATCTTTTTAAAGTCACGGGGACGGGAAAAACGTGCGTGAAACATTGGAACGATGCTATTTCTTTTGACACTTTTGACATAGATTGTCTTCTAGGTGATATTGCGAATACAGAGTAAACGGACTTTAGTACGAAGATTGGACTTATAAATTAAAATACTTACAGGCACATCATCATGGGTGGGCTCATACTCATCATCCTCCTCGTCTTCCGGCAACTCCTGGGCGATGAGCGCTTTCACTTCAGGCCTGGTCTTCACCGGGATGTGCTTGATTGGAGTTAGCTCCATGTTCTCCAAGTTCCAAGCTGTAGCTGAATGAGTTTTCGGTGACACTTTCATCAGCTCCCTGAAACACAACATTAGGGGATGGACACGTTAAAGGTTACTTTAGACGTAGGGTTCTAGACGGGTTCTAACACTGCTATGGGAGCTGGCATAGCCACCAGCCACTTTTTTTTAAATTGTGTTGCTGTATACATCATGTCTGTATGGGTAGAGAACACTTATACAAACAGAAAATGTTAGAAAGGAGGTATTTATTTGGAGGTTCACTAAAAATTAACTAATCACATGCATATATAAAGTACTTTGTATTCATATAATAGTTCTCAGCTTGATTTATTTAAATGTAAAGATTTTATATATATTAAACACTATTGTTTTGTGAAGATCTTAATAAAGTGGCTTTCAGGCATTCTAACTTCCAATAAATAGTTAAAGTAAGCTGGGAACTATTATTTTAATTTTATCTATGCACATAAATCATTTATTTTTTTTATTAGTCATTGTTGTCACTTGACAATGTGACACTTTAGAGCACCATGGTGTTGAGATTGCAGACAGAGTATAAAAAAATAAAAAATATATATCACATAGTTTTCATACTTGACTTTAGCCCTCGTAAGTTTTGGTCGTAGACTGTCCTCGTCTGGACCAGAGTCTTCTTCTTCACGCATTTTGACAAGTGCCAAAACACGGTCATTTGTCACCACTTTCTGTAACAAAGTCACATAAACCTTAAGAACTTCTAAAAGGAATTGGGAGAGGTATTTACCCAGCATTGGTACAGTTACCTAAAAATCTACCCATTGGTGATTTACTATAGACTAAAAAGTCAACTACTATAGTCATTATATTGGCACAAACTTGTATCTTTGTATCTTTCAACCTTGTATCTTTCATTAATACAAGGTATTGTAAACCTGTAATTATTTTTACTAACTGGCTTCCATTTGTTGTTGTACATAATCTAAGACAGGGATGGCGACTCAGTGGACAACTGTAATGGAACGTAGTCATAATCAGCCTTTTAATGTTCCCTGCTGGGACACAAGCCTCCTTTGGTTTAAAGAGAATGGGTCGTAATCCACCATGCAAGCCTGGTGCAGGTTGGTGAATGTCACATGTCTTCAAATTTTTGGTTCTAGGACATGCTGGTTTCCTCACGATGTTTTCGTTCACCGTTTTGAGAGCAGTGGTGATGAAATAAAATTACTCAAAGTAATGTGCCTGGCTAGGTTTGAACTCGTGACCTACAATTCGTAAGTAGCGCCCATTACCACTCGGTCACCACAGCTCCTGTTATGTTATGAAAGGCAACAAACAAATTTGTGCAACAAATCTTTATACTGGAGCATACTATAAAATAACTACTGACTAGGAACTTTTGATTAAAATGAACATAAAACAGTAAGCAGAATTTTCACTTCATTGACATGTCATGCAAACATATAATATTATTGAAAAAAAAATGGCATACCATCCCTGATCCAAGATATTCAATTATTATGTTAATCTAAGACATGCATATGGTAGATTAGTATGCAAAGTAATAATAAGAAGTTATTTAAAAACATTAGGTCACAAAATTTATGCAATAGATTCCAGTTTACATACAAGTACTGGTTTTTATTTTTCCATGTCTAATAATAGACTTTACTTGAACAAGTTAAAGTCTATTTTGAGACATGCACCAGCAAAATATGTTTGAATGCATACCTTTATAATTTTCCTGACACTTGTTTCATCTAAATTATTTTTAATGGCAGTCGCATGGAGACTCCTATCAACCTCCACTGAGTTTTCTGCAAGTACATCTTCATGTTCACTGCTACTGTTGCGACTAAAAAGTACGAAGATAAACTGATGAAATAGTCATATTATGAATTTAGCCTACTTTTTCAGCACCTAAGAAGACGGTCTGACCAGTCAGTCTTACGGACAAACCAATGTATACACATATATATCTGAATAAATTTCGGTAAAAATAAAGTAGGTTCGTTTTTTTTACTGCAAAAGCCGATCGAACAAAACATTACTTTACTGCAGATAGCGACCTGATCTATGTCTTCATGGTAGCTTAAATAATATATACCTACTTATATAGGTATGTGATGATATAGAAAACAAAGTATTTGTTTTTTTTTGTTCAATAAATGTCGAATCGCTGAATCGCTGGTAAAAACAAAAAAACTTTGTAGTTCAATAAATACCGTTTTCGTTTTTTCCCGCGGCTTTTTCCTTTACTCCTAACAGAAGTATTTTCCTTGCTAGAACCAACACTTTCGGTTGTTGCAGGTTTACCATCTTCTTCGTTTCTATCCATATTATTTAACATAAACTTGTAACATCAATTGACTCGCAAACAATATAATAACGACGACATAACCGCAACGATAAACAAAGTAACAAATAGCAACACGTTTGTGATTGAATGAATATGTCTTTGGAATATGTCAATTGTCAGTTTGTCAGTCAATCAAATCAATTTTCACTTTTGGCTTTGACATTGACTGTTTATGAAAGGATACTAAGATTTTTTCTGGGTACAATGTTGCCAATATCCAAAGCTTGCAGTAGATATTGTGGGATCCTCAACACTAAAACTCTTGACTCAACCAAAAAACCTTGTACAAAAAAATCTTATCAGTACCTTTGCATATGTACGTTATTCTATGATTTAAAACCTACTAAAACAATGTATTTTTTTTTATTTTGCCTTCCATTATTCACTCTTTCAAAACCTTGACACAATAACACAACTGAAACTAATCATAATCGTAATATTACTGAATGAATATTACAGTATCCGTTTTTGTCAACGCTAACTGGCTATAATTTATAGTTCACATGTGACCTTTAAATTATTTAAAATAGTAAAGTGAAACCTGCGTGTCGTGTGCTCGTGTAGTGAGGCGCATCTACGCAACTACGTAATTCTTACGCAAATATATTAATGTCATAATCACAATAACAATTTCACAGACTACACAGAACAATTTGCTTTACAACTTTAGTGCACTGGTGATGTCTGTCAGGCATTTATGGTCATCTAAAATGCTGCGACTGTAATTTTTTGTGCGACCCTCTTCGCAGCTGCAGTCATAGGTATTTTTAGTGGTAATATTTTTATTTTGTGACAAATTAAGACTTATTTAGTATTGCTATCCTATTAGCGTTGTGGCTTGAAGAAGGGCCCAGTCTAGTGATTTGTTTATTATGACCATATACATAAGTACATTTGTGTATGTTTGTTTATAAAGCGCGTAGCTAATAAGTTAGTGCGCTGGGAACGAACTGATTGCTAACTATTAATTTTATGCGAGTCTTCAATGGCCATTATTTGTCAAAACGAGCTCGGAGCTTCATCGGTGTTACTTATAGACTTGTTTGGTAAGTAAGTAACAAACAACAGCAAAATCTCTTTCAAACTAAATTGTGCTGTTTAGAACCCAATGTTGGATAAAGCTCGCTTGTTTACATAAACAATGTAAATGCTTTCATGCCTAAATCGGTAAACCAATTTTGGCACACAGATAGATGGGACCCTGGAGACGCTACTTTTTTAGTGAGTGAGAATCTACGTCAACTGGAGCGGAGCCTAAAAGCAAAAGCTAGTAAAGAATAAGTATTTTCTAACAAATTTCATATTTAAGATAGGTACCTACTTACTTTATTTGAATATTTTCATCACACAGGGCACAGCAACAACTTAGAAATGCATGACCAGCCAAATATAGCCGTTATTGGAGGAGGAGTGGTGGGCATAACAGTGGCCAAATTGTTCCAAGATCGGCATAAGAACGCAAAAGTAACGGTATTTGCTGAAAAATACACAGAAGATACAACCAGCCATATCGCAGCTGGTATCTTCAGGCCCGGAACCAGTTTTAAAGGACCAACAAAAGAAATTACGAAGAAATGGCTGAACGACTCTTGGCAGTTCTGGCAGGATATACTCAAGACACCTGATGCTGAACAAATTGGCGTCATGCCCTTAGGAGCATATATATTTTCAAAGGAGAACTATCATGTAACTAGAAATCATCTTATTGAAGATTTAGTGCCAGTCTACCGACCCGTGACTAATGAAGAATTAAAACTTGGTCCTATAGGTACAAAATTTGGATCGTACTTTTCAACGCTGAAAGTTGAATGCGAGCGGTATTTGCCGTGGATGGGAAAAATAATCGTTGAAAGAGGAGGAGAATTGATAAACACAAAAGTGGAAAGTTTCGCGTCTTTATCGAATTACGATTTAGTTTTCAATTGTGCTGGTTTGGGTGCGAAGGATTTATGTAACGATTATGATATGGTACCCATAAGAGGTCAAGTGATAAAAGTGAAGGCGCCATGGGTGAAAACGGCATTTTATGGGGATTATGATACGTATATTATACCGGGGCTTGATGGGGTGGTAACTTTGGGGGGTTGTAGAGGATATGACAGTTATAATTTGAATTATTGCAAGTATGATGCAGCGTCCATATTGGAGCGTTGTTGTGAGTTTCTGCCGGACTTGAAAAATGCGGAGGTCATCGCACATAGAGTTGGTCTGCGCCCACATAGAATGCCGGTCCGGGTGGAACCGGAGCTGGTCGGTGGGGTGAAGGTCGTCCATTGTTATGGACATGGTGGTTACGGTGTGATGACTGCTCCCGGCACGGCCATTGATGCGGTAGAAAAGGGTCTTAATTTCTTATCTAGCAACGTTAAAAATAAGTTGTAAACACATTATGTAACATTTAATTTTTTACATTCTAGATAATATAATAATTATCATCATACATAATATTTAACACGCATATGTTATAATAAGTAATATAGGATCTATTTACTTTTATTTATTACTTAACAATTTAGACTAAACCATATTCATGACGACAATATTACAATACAATAATACATAAACAAACCTAAATGGAGTCAGGGTGGGCTTTCATAAACTCGCGTTGAAAGTCAAGGTTACTGAGTCGATGTGAATAATTCTACTCATCGTATTAGGATATTTTGATGGGTAGGTAAACTAATTCATGAGAAGGAGGCGTCGGGGAGGCAACCGTCTCGATGCCTAGAACGCCGAAGCCCCGCCTGCGTCAAGGTAGGTGGGACTCCGGGTCGCGGGCGCTCAGAGTGGGGTCTCTATTCGCCAACCGAGCGATCCTAGGACGGTGATACAGTGATCACGTGCTACCGTGTACAGTGAGGCTCAGGGAGACCTTTTTGCGGTCTCCCTAGGGATGTGCCATGGCAGGCATTGCACTGAGGAGGTTCCGGAGTGGTCTTTTAAGAGGTACCGGGGCCTCTTCCATGTGCTGATGGTGATCACCAGGGTGGTTTTAGTGAGGTAAAAATCCCATACTCCCTGGTCTTTTACCCCAATAGTCCAGACGCCTTTTGAAGGTTTCCCCTCGAAAACAAAACAAAAAAAAAGGTAAACTAATTCTTACTCATCTAAATATCATATATATACATTAGAACGCCGATTATCCGAATTAATTGGGATCGGGGTCGATTCGGATAATCGAAAGTTCGGATAGTCGGACATAGACTGGTAATAAAGAAAAATGAACTGTCACACATATAATAAACTTTATTAAGTTTAACAAACACAGTTCTACAATAACTTGGTTAAAATTTATAAAATTACTTGGTTCTAATCTATATTATTTATTACTCTAATATTATAAAGCTGAATAGTGTTTGTTTTTTTGAACGCGCTAATCTCAGGAACTACTGGTTCGAATTGAAAAATTATTTTTGGGTTGAATAGACCATTTATCGAGGAAGGCTTTAGGCTATGTATCATCACGCTTAAGCCAATAGGAGCGGAGCAGCGATAAAGAATGTTTTAAAATCGGGGATTCCACGGGGACGAAGTCGCGGACAGAAGCTAGTTATTAAATACATATAAACCATCAAATATTATTTCATAATAAAAACTGCTAAAAATTGCGAGTACTTCTCGCAGCTTTGTATTGTGTGAGTGTGAGGGAATTATGTATTCCCCTATACTTACACGCAATACTTCTCGCTCACACACAGTGTTTTATGAAGCCCATTTTTCGGACATCGCTTTTTTAACCGACTTCTAAAAAAGGAGGAGGTTCTCAATTCGGATGTTTGTATTTTTTTTTTTTTTTTATGTTTGTTCGCGCATAACTCCGTCGCTTGCCAACCGATTTGAAAAATTCTTTTTTTGTTGGAAAGGGTATACTTCCCAAATGGTCCCATGAAAATTTTATCGAAATCGAACAAGCGGTTTTTGAAAAATAAACAAAAATCTAAAAAAAATATTTACATTGCCTACATTGACGACCTTTTAGTTTACTCTGCATTGGAGCAGTGCATTTTTTTTACACCAAAATAATTGGTTCGTTTAGGTGGGGGAGGGGAGGGGGTGTAGGTACCACTAAAAAGTGAAAAATAAAAAAACTTTTTACAAAAAAATACAACCGACTTCCACAAAAAATCAAAAAAGTACAAAATAACTTTAATTCGGAAGTCGGTGTTCAAAAAACGAAAAAGGAACCACAAACACCGAGTTCCGAATTAAAGTTATTTTGTACTTTTTTGATTTTTTGTGGAAGTCGGTTGTATTTTTTTGTAAAAAGTTTTTTTTTATGTCAAAAACTGATAGTTTAAGTTATTTGAATGCAATATATCGAATCCCCATTTCACTAGCATGTGTAGTTGTTGAGATATAATTTTTTTAAAATCGTCTTTTTTTCAACCGGGTATTTAGAAAAAAAATAATAACTCTGAAACTAAACATGATACGCAATTGTGACCTCAGAAACATCGACGGCGTGTTTTATGCTGTATATTTTAGAGTACAAATAAAACTCGTAACCTCATTAGATTCAGACTTATACGAGTTTTTTAGTTTTTAGTTTTTATTTTTTTTCTCAGTAATTCCGTCGTATTTGGAAAAGTTATTTATACTGAAATTATGCCCTTCATCTTCCCTATATACCACAAAAATTACACATCCTAATTGAGTGGAATCTAGAAGTTATTCCAAATTAACTGATTTTGTTAGGGTTATTGTCACTTTCGAATCTGAATTTTGATAACTCAATTTTTATTTAAGGGGACGTATTGGTTATTAAAATTTCGACTGTTAAACTTTTGTTAAATCCAGATTTATACAGGGCATTTTGTTTTTATTTATTTTGTACCCGATAATTCCCTATTATTGGGATAAGTTATTTATACTGAAACTAGCACTTTGCCATCAATTTCGTTCGCGAATGTTTTCAAAAAAAACTTTAACACCCTTTAAAATGTATTTTGAGGGTAGTTTTGAAAAACGAAGAATGACAATTTTTATTTTTATAAGAATTTGTACTAAGTTTTAAGTTTATTAACCTAATAAATAAGATTCCTCCACACGATCTTTAAAACCTCCTAAATTGTTCTATTAGAGATAGTTCTGAAAATAAAAATGTATATACAAATAATAATAATGACATCAAAATGTAAATGCTCTGCCCACTGCCCCTTAAGTTTGGCGATTCTTCTGACTGTGTGGATAACTTTGGCTCTCCTACGGATATCTCGGATTTTTAATTCGATCATGATAGGAAACTTCTAGCATATAGCCTTTTGCATTGCCCTTTGAGCGATTATGTTTCAGAGCCATATGTCACCACTTGACTGGCAACTCGCACTGGTCGCAGACTTTCGTCTTACTTCTTATTTGGTAAGTCGGTCTAGAAAACATCGCACAGCTTCCCAAATGCTGCTTAATCGAGTTAGATAGAATAGAATAATTAGAGAAACATCATGCTTTGACTATTTTATATTGCCTTAGTCACAAAACAGAAGACGAAAGTTTTAAATTTCTTCTTCGGTGGAAAGCACTACACATTCTTCTGCATCATAACATCCAACGTCATTAGTGCTGGTAAGCTCTTCCAACGAGTCTGGGTGAGCCACAGGTTTTAACAATGCGAGCGCGGCTGCGGGCAAAGCAATCTGAATTTGTTTTTTTTTTGTCTTTGAAGCATGTGTACCTACTCTTGAGATTACCGGATCAGATGACTCTAAGTCTAAGGTTCTACGGAATAAATCGGGCGTAGTTTTCACCCTATCCATTTTTCGTAATGTAGGATGTTTTTCTTCAAAATTTATTTCTGGATTCTGATGCCTGCTCAGATAGCATTCCTATAGGAAGCGATGTTGATTCAACTATTGCGGCACCATGAATTAATATTTTATGTGATGTGACTGACATTGGATGCCAGGCATAATTGTCTACATATTTGTACGCTCTCGACTCGTTTACAAAAATCGCCAAATATATTACTATCGATTGGTACAGACCACTGGACATAACAGTTAAAATGACTTGTAAATCGTCCAGTAGTTAGATTACAAATTGGATAGTTGCAGTACTTTTATACATTGAAGTCGGCTGTATTTGTTTAATAAAAAGTTTTTTTGATACAAATTTTAGTAGTGGTTCCACAACTAAAAATTACCCCTAAGCCTAACTCAAATAGGGTGCAGTTTTTACTGTAAGATACCTATATAATTTAATCATTAAAACATTGCACGACAAGTCCAATAAGTCGCGGCTAGGATACCTACATTGTTTTATTACTGAGTTTTCGTGCCTACCTTCCATCATCAGATTAGCTTGATGGTACCTTATAGCCAGAGTGCATCTCATGACAATTATAATTATCTCAAACACGGTTAGGTTACATTGATTTATTACAGAGTTCCAATACCTACCTTCCGGCTTAATCATAGGATCAGTCCAATATATCCCCTTCTTCCTTCAGTCAGTTATCGACTACACGTATAAATAAAGAAATTTTACTTGTTACGACAGTCTGTTGTGCTGTGATCCCATAAGGAGTTCCGTTCATATCTTTGAAGTTCATGATCAGATCATAACTATATTTCTATGGGACCAATTCGGAAGCATAACCTTTCAAAAATAATTTTCTAATTCGGACCACAATTGACCGAGAAATCGGTGAACAGACATAAAAAATAAAAAAATACATCCAGCTGAACATATAACCTCCTTCTTTTTGAAGTCGGTTAAAAACTAAACCGAGTGCAAAATTTAATGTTCTTTTGTTAGTCAGTAAATTCTCCTTTTATACAGGGTGGAATTTTGTAATGCCACCTGGAGGGAAAGTACTCTTAATACTGCCGATAGAAAATTTTACTCAATGGAAACATTCCTTTATTTTTGAACTAGCTGCTGCCCGCGACTTCGTCCCCGTGGAATCCCCGATTTTAAAACATTCTTTATCGCTGCTCCGCTCCTATTGGCTTAAGCGTGATATTATATAGCCTAAAGCCTTCCTCGATAAATGGTCTATTCAACCCAAAAAGAATTTTTCAATTCGAACCAGTAGTTCCTGAGATTAGCGCGTTCAAACAAACAAACAAACAAACAAACAAACAAACTCTTCAGCTTTATAATATTAGTATAGATAGAAAGCAAACTGCATTCAAAGATTTTCGAAAATTCTCTTTTCCCACACCCGGGAATCGAACCGGCTAAAATCTGAAAAAATTATACCCTATACTTTTATTGCATCGATCGTTAGGGTCAATTATAAGGATGAAATCTCTCTAACAAACATGATAAATTAAATGAAAGGAAAACCAGGAAATCTGAAGTTACAAATTCTCATCAAAATCTTTTGTAATGCAGACTCCTTTGCGACATACTCGTAGCTGCGTGTATGAGGTAATTTAAATAATGGAATGTTAGATTAAAATTTGAAAATTAGATTGTCATAGTTGTTATTCACATTTCGTCGCTCGGCATCCAATACCGCGAATGGGACGTTTATCAAATTTTACAGGAGACACTAAAAACTTAATAAAATGTACTGCTTAAGAACTATAATTTCAAAATAATATATTTTAAACTAAAGTAATGTGTTTTGATTGTATTAAATACTTTTTTTCTATTTTAAGTTAATATTGGCATGGGTAAATCATATTCGCGGTATTTACCAATTATTTTTGGTCATATTTTAACATATTCGCGGTATTTACCAATTATTTTTGGTAATATTTTAACATAATCCACGGATAAACTTTAGAAAATCAAACAACCCTTTTCGTTGACAATTTTCATCTTAATAATGGCTTTATTTGTAAACCAGGTAGGTAAATAAAAAAATATTTGAATGTTAAGAAATCAGATGAGTGGATTGATTATCAAATTATTCTTTTTATAACAAAGTTAAAAGTCAAACATCAATGTGTGAAAAAGTGAAATGACTGAACTATTAGACGATATTAAGCTAAATTATAACGACTGAACAAGACGTTTTATGTATTTTTTTAATTTAATGAACTTAACTAACAAAAGTTACACAAGAGACTGCAGCTCTATTTGAGTTTCGACGTTATTTGGCTGATACTCATAAAATTAATCCGTGTAAGTATATGTATAATTAGGAATCGTAAGGCGCGACCTTCCAGGGCTGCAGATTGAGATTTTTAGGGTTGTCTGGAGACCTGGAGTGGTAGGTAGAGGAAGGAGTGCCTGTGTAGGAAACTGATCACTGTTCGGTTCGCTGTCTCACTTCGGTTTTCATGATGACTGACTTGTCTAATAGGCTGTCCAAGAAATTTGACTGAAGTTGAAGATCTAAATTCGTGCCAGCAGGCTGAGAAAAGGCTTTTAGTTGGCAGGCTGTAACTCTTTTACGAAGTATCGAGTGCTAGGGAAGTAATCTAAGATTGAGACATCGAATCTTCTTCACCGAAATCGAAGACAATACTCAATGAATGTTCATCCCATTCACTAAGTATTTATCATCGTATTGGTCAACTCAAACATCACATAGTTATCAGCATTATCGGTACAGGATTTAAGAGACGGTACGTCATCTTCAAAGTTTCTTCTGCAACAGAACCCTGCCCGGGTTCTATTGCGGAAGAAACTTTGGGAACAATGACACCTGACTTCAACAACTTTGTCAGTAATACGTTTGCGTACCGCTGGATTGTATAATGGCGAACATGTCGATTGCGAATAAAAAGTTTTTCAAACGACATTTTTTGTTTTTGTACTATCATTTCATTGCTGAAGATCTTGAAGCGCATTATTTTCTTCATACGAAGATTTTTCCATTACGCTGTAAAAAGAGGCTAGCTTTACCACTTTGAAATAATGCTTATGAGCTCGCTATTAAGCTAACCCTGCTATCCTTGTAAATGGAAACCGCACCGGGAGGCCAAATTGCGTAATTAAACATTTTCAATCTATGTGCACAAGGGCAGTTAAAGATTTATGCAAACCTACCCTCTTTTTGGCAGACCGGTAAGTCCGTTACGAAGGTGTAATACCGCGAACCTGTTCAAAATGTTTTAAAAGTAAACCAACTTAGGTCATTCAAAACCACGAATCCAACAACTTTATTAGGAATCGTAATTTTTGTCTTAGTACATTTAGAAATATGCATGCATGTAGTGTTGATTTCAACATATTATACAATATTATACATTAATAAATATCTCATGCCAAAAATTATGTGAAATACATGCACTTTAACCCAAAAAAACACCCCAAAACCTCGGGGCACCGTGTTGCGCTTGCAATGGGTATGGCGGTTCTGAGGAACTGATGCATATTCGCGGATTTGATGGCGGGTAATTACGTTCGCGGTATTGGATGACTCGATTATCTACATGACCAGAAGACTTTCGGCCAATATTTAAATGTAGGATCACGTATTTTAACGTATAGAATTAAATAAAACAAAAATCGGATTTTCGTCAAAAATGTTATATTCGCGGTATTGGATGCCGAGCGACGATTTGATTGTTTTTACAACTCATTTCTCATTTTGTCTCACGGTGAAAATGGCTTATCGAGAACAGTTTGATTTAATGGAAGCTTATTTTTTAAATAACAAAAACGTGAATCTAGCTCTGCGGTGGTATGGAGAGAGATATCAAGACCGACAGGCACCAACTCGATTCATATTGAAAAGAATAGTAGAAAATTTAAAGAATACGGGTGGTTTCAAGAAGAGACGGCAAACTATTCAGCAAAACTATTTCGATTTTGAACTAGATGTTTTAACACACTTTGAATCATTTCCGAAAGCTTCAAGTAGAGATGCTGCCGATGAATTAGGAACAACCCACACTCGCGTACTTAAAGTGCTGAAAAAGTATAAGTATAAATGCTATCGTGAAGGTCGGTTGGTGTAAAAATTGCATATTGGGGATCGTGAGAGACAATTACAATTTTGTGAAAACATGCTTGGAGAAATTGACCGAAACCCTAATTTTTTGAGTAACATTGTATGGTCTGACGAAACCAACTTCAGCAATAATGGCATGTACATACAATCGCCGCAATAACCATTATTGGTCTCGAGTGAATCCTGTTCGTGTTCATGAAACTAACAATCAAGTAAGATTTTCTTTCAACGTTTGGTTCGGAATTATGAGAAATAATGTAGTGTTAGTCCACGTGTACGAAGGTCATTTAAACACTGTCAAGTATATTGAAATACTGGATCTCTTAAGAAACGAGTTAAATGGTTTCCCCGAGGAAGAGCGAAACCAAATAATTCTACATGAAGATGGTTCTCCAGCACATAACAGCAGAATTACTACTGCCTACATTAATAATCATTTTAATACCTGGATTGGTACAAACGGCACAATCAGATGGCCTGCGAGATCGCCAGCTCTCACCTCATTAGATATTTTTTTGTGAGGATATGTAAAAAATCAAATTTACATGAAATCTTATGCGAATGACAACGAGTTGAGAGTTGGAGTTCAGAATACGATTTATAATATTCACCACAACACTTTATTAAAGGTTACTAGAAATGAATTCGTTAAAAGAATAAATTTGTGTATCCAAGAGAATGGAGCCCATTTCGAGCAACTAATTAAGTAGTTACTTTTATATTTTGTAAATAATTAAATTAATTTAAGAATTCCTGGTTTTCCTTTCATTTAATTTATCATGTTTGTTAGAGAGATTTCATCCTTATAATTGACCCTAACGATCGATGCAATACAGGTACAGGGTATAATTTTTTCAAATTTTAGCCGGTTCGATTCTCGGATGAGAAGAGAATTTTCGAAAATCTTTGAATGCAGTTTGCTTTTTATTCAAAAATAAAGGAATGTTTCCTTTGAGTAAAATTTTCTATCTGCAGTATTAAGAGTACTTTCCCTCCAGGTGGCATTACAAAATTCCACCCTGTATATAGAGATAAAATCAGATCCGGATATGAACTAATATAATATGATCGCGTGACAACCCTAACGTCGTAGGATACAGACCAAACATAAAAATGTTGTGGTTTCTAGATTCCACGCAATTAGGATTTGTTTCTTTTTGTGGCATGTAGGGAAGATGAAGGGCATAATTTTAGCATAAATAACTTTTCCAAATACGACGGAATTACCGAGAAATAAAAACTAAAAACTAAAAAATTCGTATAAGTCTGAATCTAATGAGGTTACGAGGTTTATTTGTACTCTAAAATATGCAGCATAAAACACGCCGTCGATGTTTCTGAGGCCACAATTGCGTATCATGTTTAGTTTCAGAGTTATTATTTTTTTTCTAAATACCCGGTTGAAAAAAAGACGATTTTCAAAAAATTATATCTCAAAAACTACACATGCTAGTGAAATGGGGATTCGATATATTGCATTTAAATAACTTAAACTATCAGTATTTTACATAAAACAGCGATGTCCGAAAAATGGTCTTCATAAAACACTGTGTCACATACAAAACTTGAAATCTATAATCTTGGAATCTATATGAGGATGAATCACTGAATGTGTTGCTTAGCGCAAATCTCGAGAACAACTGAACCGATTTCGCTATTTCTTTTTTGTTGTGTTTGTTATTGTTAGGAGAAAGTTCTTAAGAAAGAAAATTTTGAAAAAAAGAACCCAGGAGTGAGAGCGTGTGACGTTACTGCCCGGTAAAAATTGTAGCGAGTAGTGACGTCACACGAGTTTTTTACGCACTGTATCGTCTTCATTTTTTGTTTATGTGAAAAAAGAAAAAATAAGTGTCCAATATTTTTTGGAAATCTATCAGACAGACTAATCAGAGTTTTTAGTTAACTACCCTATTCAGGACACTTTTTTATGTTTTTTATTAGGATGTTTTTGGTAATGAAATAAAAGATTTCAATTCACAGGTTCTAAAACTATTACGGGTTTTTCTATTTCGTAGTATCAGCCTGGAACATGGTGGTGTGGCATGCTGCCCTTCATGCCCTGATAAGCACATCAAGTCTTTATCTCCTGTGTACTCGGCTAATCTGTTTTGAGAAGGATTGTTAGTGTTCTATGGAAAAAGGTCTAGCTGTTCCATTGTGACAGTGCAACAAGTTAAACAATGAGTTCCTAAACATTAAATTATGGATGCTTGGTGGAAATGCTACTGCATCATGTTTTCCATTAGGTATTCCAGTACTCCTTAGTGTTCCTTCTACATCCTCCAACCCTCAACCCATCTATAGTTGTTTGGGGCTGCCACTGCATACTAGCTTCTTTCACTCTTCTGTTTGTCACGATTTCAATAATCACATCTTTTTTAGCCATAATCCATAAAACATTTACATCATCCAGACAAAATGTGAGTACAATACACCTCTGGCTACACATTCAAGAATTGTGGGCATATTTTTTTTAATTATACTAAATTTGAAAATGAAAACAATATATCTAGTTTTAATTTCCGCGAATATTAGTGGGTTGCAGGTATGCACCTCCCTCCCGCCCGCTATATTATGCACATGCAAGATTACTGGGCAAATGCAAGGATCCTAAGCACATGCAGGAAGGCAATGCAAAACCCAACACCATTACCGACACGTGTTTCGCCTCTCCACGAGGCATCCTCAGGGGACGTGTTGACTCGCTGACCGTTGAGTTGCGACTGAGCATTTAGTACAAGGCACCCCCCTTTTATACACTGCCACCGTTGGTTATTTGTGTACAACTACCCACAAACATTCGCAGTAAAGGGGAAGAAACCAAATTCGTCTGGTCATTCAACAGTGCAAATTTTGCACTGTTGAATGACCAGACGAATTTGGTGTTGGGTTTTGCATTGCCTTCCTGCATGTGCTTAGGATCCTTGCATTTGCCCAGTAATCTTGCATGTGCATAATATAGCGGGCGGGAGGGAGGTGCATACCTGCAACCCACTAATATTCGCGGAAATTAAAACTAGATATATTGTTTTCATTTTCAAATTTAAAATGGATTTCCGCAAAGTAACGCCTGACTCAATCAATTTTAAATATACTAAAACAACCATTTGAATTTGTAAATAAATAAAAAGAGATAACAAGCATATGTTTATTATTTATTTACATTTAAGAAGACAAGACAGTTGCTTTCTCATTGAACTCTGACAGAAGTTGCTTCATGTCATCATATCCTGATATTTCTTGTGCTTCTTTCAACGGGAGCCACTTCAGATCTTGATGTTCATCTGATAACAGAACATTTGTCTCTGGATTTCTTAACTTTGCCAGCCAGTAGACAACCACTTTTGGTTTACCTTTGACTTTGTAGTTCAATACTTTCGAAACATCTTTGTAAATCTAAAAATAAGTATTCGATTAAGAAAGGTTGAAATTAAAACATTAAAAATAAACTTTTTGACTTACTTCTAAATCATCTTCAGATAGCCCAGCCTCTTCTTTTGTCTCTCTTAAAGCTGTTACCCAGTCCGACTCACCAGGATCGACATGACCTGTAGAAAATGTTTTATGATACTAAGGTGTTTGGCAAGTAGTTTCTGCAGTAACGTCATAGAGAACAATATGAGTAAAGTAAAACAATCAAGATGTCTTGTAGCTTGAGATGCGAAAAAGTTATAAAATTCCATTATATGTATAGTTACGAAATTTACCTTTTGGTGGAGTCCAATGATGTTCTCCGTAGGAAGTTTGTAACATTAAAAATTGCACTGCTTGATTCATGTTCCTAAATATAACGAGCCCAGCTGCACGCTTAGCAGACATTATTAGAAGAAGATAAAAACAGTAACTGTTGCTGATATTTACAGTACGTCCCAAAGATTTTGTTTAATTAAGTTATTCATTTATTAAATCTACAACTACAGTCAAATTAGATTATATAGTAGTTTTTTTTATACCATTTGTTATGACATTTTCATCTGATTCTGACACTGACACACTGAACAGCAGTTAAAAAGTTGTCCAGAATAAAACTCTAGTTTACTTTTTAACTTCAATAATATATTTTTAAAATTTTAATTTAATTGGTTTTTATCTGAACTGAAAATAATTAGGCTCTTCATTAGTATCAAAAACTTTTAAATTTTACGTTTTTGCAATTTTTCCATGTATCAAGCCGCTTGGCTCTAATATACTGACATTGACATTTCGAAACCAACGGCGACGGTGAAAAAAAAAATTGGAATTCAAACTGCAACGGCGAATAACAACATTATTATTTTCAATGAATGAAACGACAGTTACGAAATTGTTTGTTTATTAGTGTTTTCGTTGCCATCTCACGTGATTTATAACCGAGCTTCATAAAAATAAAAATACGTGGTGAAAATAATATAGTTTTTGCACAGTTCAAGCATCCATCATACCATGTTACAAAAATGGAAACAAATTATTAGAAACTGGGTAAGTAGCAGATGTTTTTTCAAATAGGTGATTATTTTGTGGCTCGTTATTTTTGACTAAAAACTGATCGATCTTTTGTGTTTTCTAGATAAACTGTTATTTCAATGAAAATAAACAAGATGAACGTTCCGTTAACATAGAGTCGTTACTTAACATTATATCTCATTTACATGAGAATTTGAACTTGGATGAATCCAAGTCTTCTATACTAGAAGCGCATACAGTAGAGGAGTTTGTTTTGGAGAAGTATCCAGAGTTTAAATATGATAATGAAACAGTTGAGGCATCCAACGAAGACGAGATATACCTTGTGGCATCGTTGCTACTGTTCTTTGTGTGCGTGAATTCTAAGGATGTGGACATAAAAAGTGCTATGTGCAGCCAGCTAAGTAGCGATGACCAGGAGACCATACTGAAGTTCAGTAAGAGCCTGCTGGAGTGTTCCCCTATCACCCGCAGGGATGTTCAGGCAGCTATTACAGGTAAACCTTTAATTATTATTATTGTGTGTAATATGCAGGGGTACCCAGCACATATTCCAAAGGGTCAAGCTACTTGTTAAGTATTATTATTAGTAACATTGCCATGGCAACTTTGAAACAAAATGTGTTGCTATTTTTTATGTTAATATTGCAACAGCTGTTGTAAAGGGGAGGGGTCACATGTCCTACTTAAAGGGCCACAAAGAAAGGAAGTTAGCTTATTAGTTTGTTGAGTCATTATGTAGTTTTGGACATTATTATATATTATTATACAGATTTACATTAAAAAAAATGTTGCAGAGGCATGTGGTTTAGACATGGCTTCTGGTCATGCAAAGGTGGCGGAGACACCCCCAGCACTTCGCTCCTTGCACGGAGAAGTGCGGAGGCTGCAGGCGGCTTTGGATGCGGAGCGCTTTGACCGTAACTATCTGCAAGAAGAACTGGCCAGGACTAACTTGCGGATGGATAAATTGTGTAAGTAAATTTTTGTTTTAATATCAAATTTTGATGTGCTTATATTATTTATTTTTTTTTCATACAGCATGTGTGTATTTATTAACCTGCAGGTCCCCTTAAACAAATCAGCTTTTTGATGCATAAAGTTGAATTTCCAAACTGTGTGAGAATGCAACCTAATTGAAGATGTATATCATATCATGTTGGAGTGTGTCTGGAACGAGCCTGAGAGACAAGATTTTTGAATGCATTTAGTAGTTTCATATTACTTAATAGAATGTACTTCTCAGTATTTGTTAAAGTTACACCATTATAACAATGGATGTGTTTGAATGTGTAGAGTGTAGTCTGAATTAAAAAACAATATTATTGTTTTTTAACAATCGTTTTCTGCGCTCGGAAATCAGATATGAGTTGAAAAATAATTTCTTTGTGTCACTGAGACAACTCGAATGTGAGTTCTTGGCACCAAAACTATTAAGTTAACTACTAACCCTTCAGGTTCCATTAAAAGTTTTATTATACCTACTTGCAACTGAGGCCCTCAAGGTGAAATAGAGTAGAAAAACATTGTGATTTCATACCAGACATGAATTTTAATAGTTTTTGTGACATTGAAATCAATTAAGTGATAACTACAAGTTTTATATTCAGGCCGCGCCTTTGGATTGTCCTCGATGTGTGAGTGTGATACTACAATTACCAATTTCATTGCTGCTAGAGCTAAATATTGTTGTTTGTATAAAGTACAAGCAGCGCCCCGCGGTTTCACCCGCTTAGTTCCTGTTCCCGTGGGAATACGGGGATAAAATCGGTCCAGTAGTTTCGGAGATTATCCGATACAAATAAACAAAACAAAAAAACATTCCTGTGCAATGAAGCAAAAACATGTGCAATGAAGAACAAACACCAAGAGTCACATACAATGTGCTGGAGGAGAAGTCACACCTCACAAATGTTACGTTGCGGGCGGCGCCGCAAACTTGCTTGTTCGAAGCTATCGTAGAGACGGAAAAGCATTGTCTTACACACTTTCCGCCGCTCGCACCTCGATGCTGACTTACATAACATAATCAGCCTTTTAACGTTCCCACTGCTGGGACACAGGCCTCCTCTCCAGGAGAGGGAATGGGCCGTAATCCACCACGCGGGCCCAGTGCGGGTTGGTATGCGGGTTGGTATGGATGCTGACTTGACTCACACTATTTGAGTGAATTTCGGTCGTTAGTCGAGGCAGTATGCGAGTAGATCGATAACATTTAAAGACGGAAGGGAGACCTTTACTCTGCACAGGGACATAGCAATAAAAGCATGAATGGTTTGTTTACAGCAAAAGACAAGGAACAATACAAGCTAGAGATAGTGAATCTCAAGGCGAAGATATCGATGTGCTGTGGGCAGGAACACGACACGCGCGGGGCGGAGGCCGAGGCGGAGTCGTCGGGCAAGCTGCTGCGCCAGCTGCAGGACTTGGAGGAACGCCTGGTGCGCACGCAGGAGATGCTCGATGACGCCGCCTATGAGAGGGACACTTACAAGACTAAGGTATGAATGATACTTAATCAATCTGCTTTTTCCCAAAAATTAGGCCCAGTTGTCCAGATGCAGTGGAATACCTCAGGTTAAAAGTGTTCTTGCTCTCTCCACTCAATATTCAAACTTCTATTAAATTTCGCGATGTGATGCGAAATTTGTGAGAAGCTCGTGGCTAAAGACTAACAGCCGCACAGGTCAATCTTCAAGGTTAAGCATCGCTTGCCAAGGTTGGTCTGTGGATGGGTGACCATCTTAACATACCGAGTTTCCTCCGTGCCTCGGAAAGGACACTAAGCCGTTGGTCCCGGCTGTCATTAGTAGATCTTTGGCAGTCATTACGGATTGTCAGAAGCCAGTAAATCTGACTCCAGTCTTGCCAAGAAGTACCGCGTTACCCAGTTAATGGGTTGTGGAGGTCTGGTAGGCAGCCGCTCCATGTATAAAATACTGGTATTCAGCTGAATCCAGTTTGACTGGGAGCCGACCCCAATACAGTTGGGAAAAGGCTAGGCAGATGATGAATCAAATTTCGCGATGTATCAGCCCGAAAGAGATTTCTTTTCAAAATTTGCTAAGTTCTACACTTACTTAGTTTTGAGGAGAAACCTATGTAACAAACCTAACTTTGTTCTGTTGTCAATTAATGATTACAATGTTATCAGCATGTTCATTTCCACCCACTAATATTAATGTTAATTTTTTTACTCCTCCGATGTTCTTTTTTTTTCTGATTAATTTCACAGCGTGATCCATGATAGTTAAATCGCGTCGCCAGGTCTCGGTTGTGTTTTTCTGATGGTCACTATTGGGGGATGTAGTGCTGGTGTTGTAGTGCTTGGGACACCATCAAAAAGTATGTGAGCCTCATCTCATACTTACTGTTCTAATGTTAGGTGGAAGAGTTAAGACAGGACCGTGACAAATGGTTGTCGCTGAGCCAGCAAGAGAGCGGGCGCGCCGCGCAGCTGGCCGACGAGCTGGAGCTGGAGCGGCGGCACTCGCTGTCGCTGAAGGACTTGGTGGCCGAGCTGCGCCAGCACAACCGCCGCAACGGACTCGACTCCAGCCAGCTGGAGTGCGACGACCCTGACGCCAGTATGCAGTCGTTGCAACATAATTTGTGTATGTTACTTTTACAATTCATCATTCGATCTGGTAGCACATATGCTCACAGTACTGATTACAAAATCTAATCTCTCCACCTTCGCCTTGGTCTGCCGCGGGGAGCGAGGGGCTTGTTGTAACAGTTTTCATGAAATATATCTTGAGATCTTTTGATTAAATTGTTACTAAATGAAGATGGATGGATGCTATAACTCTTCCTCTACCAAATCAAGTAAAAATAATACCAGAACTATTGGACATTATTTTACAATCAATTATTTTCTAGAAGAAGTGCGGTGTTACAACTTACCTCGTGCTTGGGGCAAGTTGTAACGTCTACCAGGGCAAGTAGTAACGACAAAAATGACAATAATACCTACCTCTGATCATTTATTCTTTGCTTATTTTTAACAACATTGACTTCTTTCTAAAGAATACCTAATTATGTAATTCTTATCAAAAATTAACTTAAATACACTTTTTAAGTAATCAACACCTAAAAATTAATGTGGATTTCTGCGCATAAAATTTTGGAACCAGTCTGTGTCAGCAATGTTATTTTGATGCCAAGAATGAAGAATGTTTTTAGCATTAAGCTGCCCATCACATTGGTAAGCCAGTTTCCTTACTTTTATAGAAAGTAGTTTAAAATATATTTCAGCGCACTTGAGAAGGTAGGAAGCCATCTTACCTTCTTCTTCTGCAGTAAATACTTGTCTAGGCTTAACATAACCAACTCTTAAACTTTCATTATTCTTCTTTTTCTATATATATATTTAAAGAGAGACGTTACATAATCCGAAAGTCTGACTAGCTTTCCGAATACCGCATTTTTTTCTAAAACTTCAGCTGCCGCTAACTCGTACACTTCTTGGGTTTGTGTTTCCCGCTCTTACTTTCTTTTATACCCCCTCATTCTAGAAGAAAGGAAAAAAAAGTAGGTATCGACATCATAACTTGGGGCATGTAACACGTTACAACAAGCCCCAGGATTTTGTTACAACTAACCCCATGGTATGATTTTAAACATTTATCAAGATAACTATTTAAACAATTTAGCAAACTTAAAAACTAATACAAATTATCAGAGATAGATCAATTTGAATGTAAATAAGATATAGAAAGTTTGAAATTAGTCAATAATAATAACGCAAACCAAAATTTTACTACAGTACAATTTTATATTTCCTGGCAAAATTTAAGCGCATGCACGCTTACGATTACTGCGCCGGCCGGTGGGACACCGGCTATGGCAAAATGATGCAGCGCGATTTATAGGTCAAATCCAGTAAAAGAAATACTTTAATAAAGTTAAAGATCCTAGTGAAAAGTGCCTGTTACTACTTACCCCTGTTACAACAAGCACCCCGCTCCCCTACCGCCTAAAATTGAATAGGACCTAACTAGTGGTTCTTTTAGCCCACTGCTCATCTGACGTGCAACAGACATGATTGCAAAATAAGCAATAAAAAACTTCATCATCATTTTATTTATCAGACGCAGTCATTAGCTTCGACGCCGTGAATATAGAATGTTATCGCACAGGAACATTCCTACCACAGGGATATACAACTTCTGCCATGGTCTCATCTATAAAATCCATTTAGCAGATGAGGAGACAGTCAAACATACATACACATCTATAAACTGTAGGATCTAACACAACATACTTTCCTCAAATGATTTGGTAGAGGTGCACCTAACTATTGTTTGTAGGTAGTAGGACTATGCAACTACAATTTTATTCGTGTTCCAGCTGTGTGCAGCGAGGCCTGCGCTAATGTAGTGGAGGTTCAACTGTCTGAGGAAAAAGCTAAGGTCGACGCTCTCAAACAGCAACTGGAAAGAATACAGGTAAGTCATAAATGTATTGCATTGGGACTAATTGGGAGCAGTTCGAAATATTCCAGACCCAAAGCTTAATTGAATGATTTGCATGCACCGGCTCCCTGAACTCACTATCATAACTTTCTTGTAGGGCGACATGAATGAAATGACACAGAAATATGAAAACGACAAACAAACCTTAGAAAGTGTGCTGTCAGAGCGAGAAAATGACATTTTTAATCTAAAACACCGCATAAATGAAGAAATTGAAGAGAAAAATAATTTGAAATCCTATTACAATGATGAAATTAGCAAATTAAATAATGAAATAAATGAACTTGAACAAAAGATTAAAGAAAACAGTGACCACTCACGAATAATAATAGAGAAGAAACTGCAAGAAATTAAAATACTTCAGGAAGAGAAGTTCTCTCTTCTACAAAGTCTTTCCGATGAAACAACTAAATTGGAAAACATAATAACAGGGCTCAAAGCTGAACTAGCATCAGAGAAGCAGGCGAGGGTACACATGAGGGATGGTTATGAAAACCAAATGATGAAGTTAAATGAAAAGGTATTAAATAGAAACAATGAATTGGTTGAGCTACAAAATAATGTTTTTGAAAAGGGTGAGATGATTGAAAGTCTTCAAATGGACTTGAGAAATGAGAAAGAGATCTCAAACAAATACCACATTAACGTGCGCCAACTCCATGAACAGAAACGCGAAGTTGAGAACAAGTTACAAGATAAAAATGAAGAAATGACTGCAATGCAACTAAGCCTGGAACAAAACATTGCATTAGTATTGAAAGAAATTGATCATTTTAAACTTTTAGTAGCTAACTTGCAAGATCATTGCAGGGACTTAGAACAAAACAAAGCACAGTTGGAGGTTGAGATAAACAGCCAAACCACTAGATTTGACGAACTACTTAAAGATGCCGAGAATTTTAAAAATTCTTACAGTGAGGAGTTGGAAAAACTTAAATTTGATTTGGATGAGAAAAATGCAATTATAAATACACTGCAAACACATTTACATGACGAAATACATCATAAAATAGGATATCAAGAGGAATTGCAGAAACTGCAGGCGAACAAACTACACATGTCAGAAGAGTTAAATAAGTTGACTGTCGAGTTCTCTAAACAAAAGATAGAGTTGACTGGCAAGGACAGGACCATTGAGTCACTGGAAATGTCTCTGAAGGAGGCTAAAGATACAACCGATAAGTTACAAGCAGATATTGATAAACTTGATCAAGAAGTGTCGAAATTGTCTAATGAGATTGAACTCAAAAATAAGAATTTAGAGTTACTCAACAATACCCTAGAAACCACTAAAAAGTCCTTGGAGGATGAACTTGCAGATAAGACTTCAACTATTGAGTATAATAATCAAAAAATAGCAAATATCATGTCTAAGAAACAAGCCTTGCAGAACAAAGTGGATTTAATGTTTGCAGAAAAGGCAAAGCTAGACCTTGATATAGTCGAAAAATCTAAAGAAATATCACAGTTGCAGGCAGATTGTGAAAAAATGGCAAAAACTATTGACGAGAACAAGAAAGGTATGCATAAATATATTTTTAATCTTTATTTTTCATTATTTGATTTCATTCAGATTTGGAAGTTATGGTGTTGGTGTTTGGTTTTAATGTTACTCGTTTTGTTTCAGCGATCCGAAGCTTGGATCAGAATATGACTAAAGAAAAACATAAGTATGCAGCACTTGAGAAATCTTTTGACTCAGAAATGTCTAAGCTAATGGGGAAACTAAACGAAACCGAAAAGACCATAAAAGAACTAAGCTGTAGTTCGAAGAAAACTATTAAAAGTAAAGACCATCAAATTCACACACTTAATAGCGAAGTTGAAAACCTCAAAAGAGCTTTAGACATTGATAAAGAAAATATGAGTTTAATGCACAAAGAAAAAGAGTTACTGAGCCATAAGTTGAGTGAAGAAATTTCATTTAAGAACAAAGTTGAAAAAGAATATCAGAATCAGCACTTGCTACTAGAAAATATCACAGCTCAACTGAATGAAGAAATAGCTAGCAAGAACAACGAGATAATAACATTAAAAATGGAACTTGAATTGGCCATGAAAACTATTGAAGCGAAATGTAAAGGTTAGTATTGTGTAGATGAGTAGTAACTCATATATATATATATATATATATAGTAATATATAAGAGGAAACTATTTTTCTAATAGAACTAACAATGCCATTATTTTGTTTTAGAAGTCCGCACTTTAGGAGAGAGATTGAACAAGGAAGATCAACTAATCAGAGATTTGGCTCACCAGAAAACTGTTGAGACCAAAGATTTACATAAAAGGATTAGTCATTTGCAATCAGTAAATAGTGAACTCGAACAAGAAGTCAAAAGAGAATACGATTGTAAGAAACAAGCCATAGAAGCATTGCAAAAAGAAAATGAACAATTACACTTTGCCATTGAAGAGGATAATAGTAGCCATGAAGTGATTCTAAAAGAAAAGGACTGTATCATTGACCGATTAGAAGGGCAACTGAAAGTACATACTGAGCAGTTAGAATCCATCAGGAAAGACTACGAAAACATCACATTAAATTGGGAGATATATAAGGTGGACACTAAAGAGAATATAGAAGCTAAAGAAAAGCAAATAAAAAAGTTAAATGAGGAAGTTCTCTCTTTGAAGCAATATCTTTCAGATGTTAAAACCGAAAGAGATGAACTGATGAAAAAACTTGAAGTAATTACTCGAGAATTGACAGAAGACGAGATAAAGAACAGAAAAGAAGTCGAGAAACTTGTAGAGACAATAGCTCAAGAAGAAATTAAAAGTGCTGCTACTTTGAAAGAAAAAGAGGATTTACAAAATCAGCTTATAGAAGAAAAGGCTGCTAGAGATAGTTTGCAAACAGAAAATAAACAGAAAAGTGAAGACATGGAAGTTCTTATTGCTGATAAAAATGAGCTTCTAAATATGAAGATTGAACTGACCCAGCATCTTGCAGAAGAAAAGACCATTAAAAAGATTTTGGAAGAAGAGAGAAATGCACTTGTGTCCGAAAACGCAACCCTCGAGAGAAAACTATTGATACAACTTGCAACGACGGAATCTCTTCTAGAAGATAAAGAATGTGTCAAGCAACAGCTTGTTCAAGAAAAATCGGCAAGAGAGCTTGCAGAGAAGGAAAAGGAGAATCTTTTATTGGAGAAACATCTTATAGAGGAGAAGATAACAGAAGTCGAAAACAATAAAGAAGAAATGAGTAAAGAAATAGACCAGCTTATTGAAAAGCATTCTTTATTGGACCAGCAGTGCATAAAAGAGAGAACTACTAACGAGATCTTGGAAGGAGAAAAAGAACAGTTGCTCCAAAACTTGACAGCACAGCAAACTTCTAATAAGATTCTTCTTAAAGAAAATGAGATTCAAATTGCATATTTAAATATTGAAATCGAATCTCTGCAACATGAGCTGCGCGACCAGAACACTATTCAAGAAGCTCTTGTTACTGACAAAGAGTTGTTGCTTTCTGAGAAAGAAGAACTTTTGAAAACTTTAGGGGTTGAAAAATCGGCTCATGATGAAAAGGAAACAGAGAAAGATCAAATGATCACGAAATTGTGTGAATTGAATGAAACTTATTCATCTAAAGCTAACAATGTACAAGCGGATCTTGAGAAATTGACTCAAAATATGAATAGTTTACAAATGGATATAAAAAGTAAGTTATTATATCACGCTGGATTTTCTTCTAGTCTTCGTACACGTATATTCCGTTTTTTCGCGTTCCTGTATATATGCCTATAGTCTTTCGTCATTGATGTGGCTTATTGTATACAAAAATAATTTTTCATATCCGACTGGTAGTTCCAGAGATTAGCGCGTACAAAGCGAAAAAAATCTTCATCTTTATTATATTTAGTATAAGAACTGTTGTCCAAAATAAATTGCATTATTTCAGGTAAAGAAGAATTGAATAGCCAAATAACAGCCACATTAAGTATGGGACTTGAAAACCTTGTACAAAAACTTAAAGAGAAGACAATTACGAATGAAGTATTACAGAAAATATTGCAATCCGACAATGCAGATAGTCAAGCTACGGACAAGTGCGATATGTTAATAACCATTGCTAATACATTATTCACTGAAATGGAGATTAAAGAGAATGTGGAAAAAACACTTGAACACAGTAATAGTTCACTGGAGGAACTGAAGAACGTTTTGAAGCAGAAAGAGACACAGTTCTTTGAGCTTCAAACTGAGGTCAAACGGCTCCAACAGATCGTCAATGAGAATAAGATTGGTGAGTATTCAATTTCAATATTTCAAAAATATTAAGCTGCAATGCCCACTTCGCATAGTTAGAAACAAAAACGTTTCAGAGTAGAGTTTGTCCTGAAATTGTCCATGCAGTCGATCTTATCTCTCTAATCTTGCATGTCCTTTATCAAACAGCTATGGTCAACCCACTCGTTCTCTAAAGTTCTGTCTCACTGTCTGTAGTAATTCTTTGTGAACTTTGCAGCGCTCATACTTGCAGGGGAGCCTCGCGAGAACTGTAGTGTTCTCAAACACTTATATGTGCTCGTTTAACTAACCATCACGACTCCAGTAGCGTGGATCTTTCAACTGGATACTAAATTTCTTCAAACTATCATTTACCTTTCATATCAACATCTATCTACCTCTCCTTGCCTTCTCCCTGCCTGTAGCTGGGGTCAGCTTTGTAAATCGTCATATTTTGCTATTACTTGTGCCGCTAATATTCTCCATAATGTTAGAATTATATTTATTTGTAGAATTATCGAAACGAACTGAGACTTTCAACACAACGTTAGATAACAAAGTAAGAGAAATGCATGTTATACAAGAAGAGAATCAATCTCTTACGAATGATCTGAACGACGTCAAACTGCAGTTAGAACTCAAAGTTCATTCTCTAAAGGAAAAACTGATTGACAATGAGCATTTGACGGACAAACTGAAAAACACTTATGAACGTCAGATAGATAACTTGAATGTTATGATCACCAAGCTGACAAATTATTTGAAAGATAAAACTGCAGAGTTGGACACAGCCAGAAAGGAGAAAGAACGGGTTATGCAAACTCTTGAAGAAAAAAGCCAAGGTAATCATTGTTTATTATATCTATTCAATACTACACAGCTATTATTCATTATTTGCTGGTGTTTTGTGAAAAAAAGAAAACATGCTTATTTTATTTTGTCTCTGATTGGGTAGGCAACAAGAGCATTTTGAAATAGTATTATACAGTGTGATCAAATGACGAGATAGTAATTATAATAATTACTTAAAGTCAAGTTTACCAAATATTTCAGTTTTTTGGAGCATGTTGCGTTTTCCCAGAGATGTTCCTTAGGGATACATACTAGGGCCAGTATTATTGAAGACTACTCAACATTCGCGGACAATTTAAATTATATGAAACTAGTTTTGAATTAGTAATGCTTGAGTTTTAAGTGAGGTTCCATAACTGCAATGTTACATATGATTAGAAAACGTGGTGTTTTTTAATAATATGTATCATAGGCATTTTCAAGCCTTTCATGTAACATTAACGGACACTTGTTTGTAACATATTTGCTACATATTTTATAAGGAATTGAAAGAATGTTTATTTACAGCGATGAAGGCGTTAGAAGAGAGTGTCAAAAATGAAATACAAAACCAGCAAAAAATGCTCAAAGATTTCGACTCTGAAAGACAGATACTTAAAAACATGGTGACAGTGACAGAATCTATTATGGAAGACCAGAAAGTAACTCTGAATAACATTATATCAAAACATGTTCGAGACAATGAGGCATTACAAAAAGAGAACAAAACTATCTCAGAAGGATTCGAGACTCAAAGGAAAGATTTCGAAGCAAAACTTCAGGAAAAAGAAAATTCCTTGGAGTCTCTATTTAAAGAAATGGCAGAGATGAGGCATGAAAAAGAAAGGCTCGAAAAAGATATAAAGGCCCAAAAAGAAGCATCCGACATAGAAAAAAATAATTTAGAAACTAAAATACACGAAAATGAATCTGCATTGGAACTAGTATTTAAAGAAATGCATGATGAAGAGGTTACACCCAACAAAGTGAATATAGTAGCGGACATAAAAAAACTGAAATCTGAGCTGCAAACTAAAGTTGCTGAATGTAAGAACTTGCAAGAGGAGATAAGAAATCTATCAACTATCATACAAGAAAATAAAAATGGTGGGTATGTTTTAGGTGGTATGATTCCTCCATGGCTCACATAATATGTTTACCATAAAGATTCCGTGTGGAAACCAAAAAAGCATCATGAATAAAAAATAAAATTGTTCTTTTTGTTTTCAGATATGGTTTCAATTGAAAACCAAAACAAAGAGCTAGTCGCCACTGAAACACAATTACGAAGTGAAATTTATGAACTAAAAAAATCGTTACAAGGGCTTGCAGAAGCCAACAAGAACTTAGAATGTACACTCAAAGAAAAGACTGGAAATATTCAAGAAATGGAAGAAAAGGCCAAACTACTTCAGGAGCTGATAAAAATGTCGGAACAAGATAAAATAATTTTAGAAGAACAGAAAAATGCTTTGATACAGGAAAACAAAGGAACCGAATCGAATGTTTGCTTTTTGGAATCAAACATCACTACGTATGGTCAAGAAATTGCTAAACTGAAGATTGAAAATCAAAATTTAGTAAAAACCATTGAAGATAAGACAAATGGTATGTACAATTTAGTTATTTGCTGCACGGGGTTGATGCCTGACAGCTTAACATTCCACAGAAAACCCTCATTTTATAATGTTCCTTTTCAGTGACAACAAACCTGGAGCAGCTCCTCAAAGATACTCAGCAGCAGAATAAGAAAGTGTGTGAAGAGCTCCACAATGACAAACTAAACCTAGTCAACAACTGCGCTATTCTACAGGAATATCACGACAAAGCTGACGTAGAGCTCGAGGAACGACGAAAAGAAATAATATCTACACAGAAAGAACTCAACACTCTGAAGTCTAAAGTGGAGCTATGTGAAGAGGACTCGAAAGCCAAAGACGCCATTGTATCCAAAATCAGTAAAGAGAAAGATATCATAATTGCTTCAATAAACAAGGAGCTACTAGACGCAAGGGCTGCCAAGGAAAAGTGCGAGAAAGAAATACAAGAAAAGATGACGACTATACAAGTATTGAAACAGAATTTAGTTGATATGAATAATGAAAGAGAAGCATTGCACATTCTGAGAAAGGAAAACGAAAAGCTCATCAAGGCTGTTGGACACAGAGAGACATGTACGTAGAACATTCGTTTTTAATTAGTGTTCTTTTTTAAAATCTGTAAAAATATAAACTTTTGTGTGTGGTTATTGAAAAATTTGTTTTTTTTTCGACTGAAATTCTAGTGTGATAAAATATATTTTGAATACGCTGTTTTCACAGTTGCAGCTGCTCAAAGCCAAGAAAGAGTATCGAGCCAAAAGCAGTCGGAACAAGCGGAGAAGGAACTGCGCGACCTCCAGCATCAGGTAGATAACACATCCTCAGATATGTCACACACATCTACGGAGAGCCTTAAGACCATCTCCGACTTGGAGAAGATCATCCTCGACAAGAACCGCACGATCACGACGCTGAACAGCGACGTCACCTACCTCAAGACGCTGCTGGCTGAGTCGGAGACCAAGCTCCTCGACGTCGCCAAGGAGCTCGAGCTCAGCAAGGAGAACTGCCACCAGCTGTCCACTCAACTCAAGAAAATAGTGCATCAGAAGAACGAGGAGCTCGCGGAGCTCAAGCGGCAGGTCAGCAAGATGAGCGTGACCGAGAACAGAGCCACGCAGATTATCAAAGTGTCTGCCAAGTACCAGGCGATCATCCTCAAGAGGATCGCTGAAATAAAGACCAACACTGTTCTCAAAGAACTGACCAACTTCGGCAACTCGAACAACTACGACACTGAAGTGAAGCGCAGCCTGAGCGCTGGAACCGTCACTATGGAGGACTTAGAGAACTTCCTGGAGACCACAGACAGACATCTGAGAAAGTGCTCAGAGAAACAGACGGCTCTACAAAAAGAGCGAGACAGACTCACGGAAGTGAACAGGATCCACGAGACAGAGATCCTAAACTTGAAGAAGTTGCTGAGCGAACAGGCGGCCAGCTTCAAAGCGCTGAGTGCGACGCGCGAGGCATACTTGCAGAAGCTGAGCGGCGTGACGTCGCTGCAGCGCACCGCGCGCCGCGAGATCCTGCGCCTGGAGAGTGCGCTGGGCGCCGCCGCGCTGGCGGCGCTGGAGCGCGCGCACGCCGCCGCGCTGCAGGACCTGGCCGAGGCGGCGCTGGCGCTGGAGCGCTGGCACGAGCGCGCCCTGCGCCGCGCGCTGGCGCCCGAGCGCAGCGGCGCGGCGGCCGGCGACGCGGCGCTGGACGTGCAGCTGGCCGAGCTGGGCGAGCGCCTGGCGCAGCTGCTGGCGCAGGTGGAGGCGGCGGCCCGCGCGCGCGGCCCGGCCGACGCGCGCGACGCTGTGGCCGAGGTGCGCGCCGAGTACGAGGACAAACTCGACCGCATGAAGAGCAAAATGGTCAGTATCCTCCCCGTACTGTTGTTGATATTGCTATACCAGCTGGTGTGGTGGTGCTACCTTCTTATGGATCACTGAGTGTGGCTTGTGAAGTCGATAATTTATTTACTTAATGTTGTTTTCAATAAATTGTTTTGATTAATGCTTTTGTTTTATTTTTTGTATTTTTTTTTGCTACAGTGTTAATTAAAGAGTTGTTTTTGTAGTTTGGTGATTCGCAAGGTAATACTTATGTTTGTTTATATATATTTATATATGCATGGCCTGTTGCACGCGTTGAAATGGATGCATATTGGGGAGCCGGGCCTCGCGCTGACCCGAGTGGTGTTTTCAGAAACAACTGTACACGGAGCAGATCGGCGTGTTCAAGGAGAAGCAGCGCGCGGAGCTGGCGGCGCTGGAGCGCGAGCTGGCCCGCGCGCGCGACAAGCTGGCGGAGTCCTCGCGCGCCTACGAGGAGCACATCCGCGGGCTCACGGCCGAGCTGTGGAGCGTGGGCGAGAAGTTCCTCATGAAGAAGGACGAGGCCGAGTGGCTGCGCCGCAAGCAGCGCTCCGGCAGCCTCATGTCGCTGCAGCACGTGCACTCCGTACGTACCCAGCACACACGACCGCTTAACATATTCCGAATACAATCTTTCATTATTTTTCTGTCGTTAACATCTGGTGTCGACACATGTGTGCATAACTCTCTCTCACGATAAACTTAGGGTGGGACCCTGCTATGTATAATTATATATTTTTAAAGCTGTAGCGTTGTCACCTGACACAAGTTCCTCAAGTTACTTACTTACTACTTCAGATGGTATTCCGTAATTTATCCAGTTCTCTTTAACATATAGCCACTGCAGTCTGCATTGTCGGCCATTGTAATAATGTGGTGTTTCGCTTGCAGTCCGGTCTCGTGCCGTTCCAAGAAGAGCCGGCCCGTCCGTCCGACTCGCACTCGCTACGATCTCTCCCAGTCAACAACAACGGGACTAGACGAGGTAAGACAAGTAACGAAATGAGTGAATTTTTATGATAAGTTATTCTGCTTAGTTAGTAAAATGTTTGGTTTGTATTTCCATCCGAAAGGAAACTTCTTAATAAAATATCTTAAATTCAGCTTAAAGAAGAACGAAATTAGAATTCTTCTTGTTGTGGTTGTTATAACTCAGAAATCGCAATATTTTTCAAGTATTCTTTAAAGTTATTTTTGTACATCATCGTCAGAGGGCCGCGCAATGCACATGTCTGACGAAGAAGGCGAGGTGTTCGACAACCGCTGGCTCAAGGAGCTGTCGGCCACGCCGCGGCGCGAGTCGGGCGCCCCGGGGCCCCGCGCGTCGGCTGCGGGCCCCCGCGAGTCCGGGCCCCCTGGCTTGCGCCTGTCGGAGCTGCGCTGGCGCAACTCGCTTTGTCCGCCGCACCTCAAAAGCTCCTACCCCGCCGAGACCCAGTTCACACCTGCCTTAGATGAGGAAGATATCAAGGTAGACTTTATAGCGTTTCACTCAACTTGTTACTAGACTTTGGAAGGGTCGCATTCTGTGGTTTTCGCGAACTGTGTGATGAATATTTGTCGCGAATGTTGCAGTTTATCGGGCCTGCCGGGGCGAAGCCTCAGCGCAAGGAGGTGGGCATCACCGCCTACAAGAAGCCAGGACCGCCCACACCCAGCAAGCAGGCCGGAAGACTATCTGCTACTGTGAGTTTTTATATTTTTAAATAAGAGACCTATGCAAATATAATTAACTCCATTTTGGGCAGTCAGAGCATTATGGACTTCTGTCAGTGTTACTAACTGCCAAAACCGAAAAAAATACAAGCGATAGTTGTTTTTTTGTCTATATCTCGGCATTCTTAGCTGAGAGTAATTGCTCTAGCTTCTTGCTTACGTGTTGCTAGGTCAATAAATAAATAGATCAGCTGGATTGGATTATCTCAGGGTTGATACTTGTAAATAAAAAAACCCTAAAAATACATCTAAAACTAGAATGCCCCTAAAAAAAATCCCGTACTACTTATTTACCCCCTAAATTTAGGGGGAAACCTCCTAAGTTGGGAACCCTGAGTTGTGTGCATTCAGTCCCTTATTGGTGTATCTGTGTGGTGGCAGGACTCGGAGCTGCGCGAGTCGCTGCGCGTGGAGGCCGAGCCGCAGCCGTCGCGCAAGACTAGCACCCCGTCCCGCATCCGCGCGCTCTTCCGATCCAACAAAAACGATACCGCCGAAGTGAGTGAATCTTTTTAAATCATGATCATTTTTTATGCATGCCATTATCGACTTTACAGTTGTGTATTTTCAGTTGATTTTGAAGTAACCCTTTGTATTAAAAAAATATACGACTAAGATCATGATTTTTTATTTTAAAAATAATAGTTATATTAACAGTTACTGAATACAGAATGGTTGTCTGGTGTTAATTTACGACATCTCTTCTCATTCCAGGGTACCCCACGAAGCAGAAGGCTGAGTAACATTTTTAGAAAGAAATAACTAGTTATTTTTACGAAATTTGACATGTCAACGGAATTGTTAATAAATAAATTAATTTATTGCTTTTTTAAGTTCTTGTTTTATTGAACTAGGTGACACATTTTCCTATTCCTATTATCTATCTCTTTCGCTATTCGACGTTCGTGTAAGCAAGTTGGCTACACAAGTGGCGCCACCCCGGGCCGTCTGGTCCCAACATTGAATCTCTAAGAAAAGAAAAACATGGCGATTGTTTGTAGTGTCGTCGACGCACGCGCTGCTAGTGTGTTCAAAATTCAAAAGCCCAAGTGATAATGAGTGGCGTCTCGCAGTTCAATCTAAGGTTGTCGACTGCTTAATCGAACTAGGGACTGAATATTTGTAGCGACGATATATGCATATATATACATATATCGTCGATCCAAGCATACAGCGCTACAAATGGCGCATCCTTCCGTTATATAAACTGGAGCAGGACGATTGACATTCCTTTAAGCCACCTAAAGAGTATCATGTTCTTTACCCGTATACAAAATATCAATCAAATCCAACGAATATTTTAGCTACAGGAAATTATTTTTCATTTTCTTATTTTTCAACATGCTGTAGATCTGAGTCCGTAATAATAGGTAAACATTGTAAGGTCAAGGACCTGTGCAAAAACGTAGGTACGATTTGTTGCGAACGCGCAACTTGGTGATATGTTGTTCACCGACTAAAGTAACTACCTACGTCCCGCGCCGCAACTGCCCGCTGCACCCCGCACCACGCCGGTCAGTGACTTTTCGTAGATAAAGCGTGTTTACTTTTTATGCAGTTGATTTTGATATTTATTGTGTTTGAAAATTGCAATTTTTTAATTTTCCATTAACTACTAATTTTCGTGTTTTAAAATGTTTTGATGGACTAATACTGTGCTAGTTTTAATTTAATGTCGTAAGTCCAGGTCCACATTGTATAATCGCTCCATTGTTATCGCAACACCAATTTTCGAAAATCTATCGTTCAACATTGCTTATTCGTGCATCCAACACAGGTACATGAGTCAAACGATATAAATTCACTTCATATTTTCTTTAATTCATAGAAGTACACCACAAAAATCACTATAGCACCAAACATTACATACAAAATGTACAAAATTGTGCCAGTTTACTCATCACATTTATCGGGGGAATGACATCTAGCTCATTAACACAATGCGTTCAACAACCTCTTATCTCGTATTAAAAGATATCTTCCATAAAAGGAAAATATCTAGCAAAGATAATTATGAGGATTCTGAAATGACATTTAGTGATAGAAAATTGTAATTTATTAGATAAGGCCGTCGAATTTTTCTCATTAACTTTCGTTCCTGAAAGTGAGCTTTAGCGTTGGAAATGAAATGACACGCACAATGTGAACGAGCCAGTTGAAACACAGGTTCATAATTGAATATTTCTATTAAGATGATGAACAAAACTTAAACTACACAATAAATAAACCATAAATATGATCGTAATATACAAAATAGTTGATTTATTTACAAAAAAATCTCGATAGTAAATTAAAATTACGTATGATGTTTCAAAATGAAATTAGAAAAATAATTATTAAATGTGTAAATGTAAAAATATTGTTGATTTTTGATTAGGTTGAGCATAACTTGGTATGAACAGTAGACTGCCTTGTGCGCTCTTTTAGCGGAAACACAAAGACAAAAATATACTTTAATAATCACAAAAGTTTACAAGAGTACATAAGTACGTGATCTGAATGAATGAATCAATTAAAGTTTGTTATTAATAATTGTCCTTAAGTTCAATAGACGAAGAACGCCGAGTTGATTCACTTTTTAACTGCACACACTGCGCTGGTTTGCGAGAATAGCGACGGAACTAAAAATGATTGATTTTAGAGAATGGCATTTTGGTCTACTTGTGTGATTACACTTCGAGCGTTTTGTCTCATGTGAATAATGACGCTGTTTCTAACGAAAGCTGGCGCGATATTCTGTTCACGATAAAATATCAAAGATATAAGATTGTTTGGCATACAGAATTCAATTTGACAGAATTTTGAATTACTTTGATATTCTCGCAAACCAGCGACTGGTATACGTCATCACGTGCTCAGTATAATAACAGTATAGACCTTCACACCATAATCTATTGTTTCGATTAGTTTTAGTACCTTTTTTATAAAAAAAATCCATGAGGTTTTGAACAACAGATAAGCATTTTTTATGAAGTTTTAAACATTAAATCTCAAGTTTTTATATAAACGCACACAAATAATGCAAACATACAGAAAAGGCATTCCATTTTTCAGTGCATCTATTAACTCACAATATAATTAAACAATTGAGTACTTAATAGTTGTTAACAAACAGCCTGTGCGTTTACGTCATTTAACTGATATAATGGCACTTCACTTCGCTTATTTGCGTAAACATTCGCCTTACTTATTTGTTAATAAAAACAACTTTATTCCGATGAGCTTAGTGTATATTTTCAATAACACAAGTAACGCGAACATTGTGGCAAATACGTCAAGTGAAGCCACCGTTATCATACTAACTTGATTAACAAGGTCGCTGGGAGCTCAGCGAGCCGGAGATACATCAACCAGTGCGGTACAACAACATGACAACAAGTAATGATAAGATATTCTACTAAACTAAAGCTGGCTCCACACTATACATACATAATACACTGTATGTCATAACAATGTGCGCTTTATGGAACCCAATTTCTAAATTCAGAATTTGAAGTCGAGTTACTTGCACAATATGACAAAAGTATCTAAGTAGTTTGTATGTTGTTGTAACCTACACCAATCAGAATTAAAAACAAAGGTTGTGTAGCATGTTAGTGTGAGCCCATCTTAATTAAGATTGATCAAACTAACAAAAGTGAACAAAGTAATGTGAATTCAATCATTTTCTCTTACAAAGTAAAATATGTAGGTATGTGCATTTATGGTTATGATCGAACATATATCAACGGTTACACTGGGAGCGTACAGCTCCGCCACAGACCAAACAATCATTAAAAACTTATCAGTAATTTCAGTTAGTAACTTCAATATTCGATCTTAAGGTTTAAAGACAAATCTCTAAATTTTATTAAAACAACAACTGATTACTGAAACAAAGCAACTTCTATAGATTTAAAAGAGAAAGCTCAACACGTTATAAAATGCGTTTTAATTTAAATGAGTGATTCTCTAGGTATCACCATCCGCTGCAGCAACACATCTGTCGTCTCGCGAACACTCGATTCTATTTTCGCCTTAATTAATACATTTAATAAGTTATAGTCTCTTATCACATAGATCATCAGCCTAGCTATGTAACACGTTTTATTATGTAACTACTTATACAAAGTACGAACATCAGTGGTCGAGCTCTGGACTCGTCGCGTGACACACGTGGTGTCGGTACGCGCGGGGCACGAGCTAACTAACCAAAGGATAACAGAAAGCGCTGTACAATTACTAGCTACTCGTGAACACTAACAATAAGACTTGCGGCGGCGCACTAGAGGCAGGCGTGCGGGTTGTGGCTGCACCAGCGCGGCCACAGCGGCGCCGCGCGCACCCCGCGGGCCAGCAGGCGCGCGCGCTGCGTGTCCAGCCGCAGGTACACGTCGGCGCGGGCGCACTAGAGGCAGGCGTGCGGGTTGTGGCTGCACCAGCGCGGCCACAGCGGCGCCGCGCGCACCCCGCGGGCCAGCAGGCGCGCGCGCTGCGTGTCCAGCCGCAGGTACACGTCGGCGCGGGCGCACTAGAGGCAGGCGTGCGGGTTGTGGCTGCACCAGCGCGGCCACAGCGGCGCCGCGCGCACCCCGCGGGCCAGCAGGCGCGCGCGCTGCGTGTCCAGCCGCAGGTACACGTCGGCGCGGGCGCACTAGAGGCAGGCGTGCGGGTTGTGGCTGCACCAGCGCGGCCACAGCGGCGCCGCGCGCACCCCGCGGGCCAGCAGGCGCGCGCGCTGCGTGTCCAGCCGCAGGTACACGTCGGCGCGGGCGCACTAGAGGCAGGCGTGCGGGTTGTGGCTGCACCAGCGCGGCCACAGCGGCGCCGCGCGCACCCCGCGGGCCAGCAGGCGCGCGCGCTGCGTGTCCAGCCGCAGGTACACGTCGGCGCGGGCGCACTAGAGGCAGGCGTGCGGGTTGTGGCTGCACCAGCGCGGCCACAGCGGCGCCGCGCGCACCCCGCGGGCCAGCAGGCGCGCGCGCTGCGTGTCCAGCCGCAGGTACACGTCGGCGCGGGCGCACTAGAGGCAGGCGTGCGGGTTGTGGCTGCACCAGCGCGGCCACAGCGGCGCCGCGCGCACCCCGCGGGCCAGCAGGCGCGCGCGCTGCGTGTCCAGCCGCAGGTACACGTCGGCGCGGGCGCACTAGAGGCAGGCGTGCGGGTTGTGGCTGCACCAGCGCGGCCACAGCGGCGCCGCGCGCACCCCGCGGGCCAGCAGGCGCGCGCGCTGCGTGTCCAGCCGCAGGTACACGTCGGCGCGGGCGCACTAGAGGCAGGCGTGCGGGTTGTGGCTGCACCAGCGCGGCCACAGCGGCGCCGCGCGCACCCCGCGGGCCAGCAGGCGCGCGCGCTGCGTGTCCAGCCGCAGGTACACGTCGGCGCCGGCGCCCTCCGCGCGGTCCGCCCACAGGCGCTCCGCCAGCGCCGCCGCGCGCGGCCACACGCGCGCGTCCAGCCCGCCCGGCGCCAGCTGCTCCGTCCACTGGCACGCCGCGCCGCCCGCCACGCGCCACGCCTGCGCGCCGCCCGCGCTGCCCTCCTCCGCCCACGGCCGGTGCTCGTACATCTGCTGCCACGAGCGGTAGGGCCCGCAGTGCCCGTCCGAGCTGTCGCGCCACGACCCGAAGCCGCAGTCCAGGTACCACGCGTCCACGTGCGACAGCACGGCGCGGAAGCCGGCGTCCAGCACGGCGCGCGACTCGGGCCAGCGCGACGAGCCCCACACCTGCACGCCCACGTGCGCTGCGTCCAGGCGCTCCAGGTACGGCGAGCGCGTGAGGCGCGACGACCACAGCAGCACCAGCTCGGGCGTGCGGCCCCCGTTGGCGCTGTCCAGCGCCTTCAGCGCGCGCCGTGTGAACTCCAGCCACAGCTCCATGGGATCGGTGTCGTTGAAGTGCTGCGCCCAGCAGCGCTCCGACACCTCGTCACCGCCCAAGTGGAACAGGTCGTCCACCTCGGTGAGCTGGATGATCTCGGCGTAGATGCGTTCCAGCAGCGCGTACACGTGCGGGTTGCGCGGGTTGAGCTGTCCACAGGGCGGCTCGCCACAGTACGCGGCCCAGGGCTCCAGCTCCACGCAGTGCGCCAGCGCGCCCAGGCCGGCAGCCGGGCCCCAGCCCCAGGCGCGGCCCACGTGCGCCGGCGCATCCACCTCCAGCAGCACGCGCACGCCGCGCAGGCGCGCGTGGCGCACGATGGCGCGAACGTCGTCCGGCGAGTACACGGCGCCGGGCCCATAGGCGCCGTGCTGCGCTAGCTGCGGCGCGCTGTCCAGGCGCAGCGGGAACGACTGCGAGTCGCTCACGTGCCAGTGGAACGTGTTCATCTTGCAGGCGGCCATCGCGTCTATCGTGCGTAATATTTCATCCGTGGGGAAGAAGTTGCGCGCAGTGTCGAGCAGAAGGCCCCGGTAAGAGAAGCGCGGCGCGTCCACCACGGTGGCCGCCTCCAGTATGAGCAGGGAGCCGGCGTAGGGGTCCATCCACACGATCTGCGACAGCGTCTCAAAGCCGTGGCGCGCGCCGCAGAACGAGTGCGCGGAGATGTCGGCCACGAGCGTGCCGCGCGCCGGCCGCAGCGTGAGCTTGTAGCTCTCGTCGGTGTCGAGGCGCATGCGCGGGTCGGCGCTGCCGTTCACGTGTACGCGCACCAGCACGTCGCGCGGCGCGCCGTAGTCGGCGGAGCGGCGTTCGGGCTCCGAGCTGCGCTCTAGCACGCGCAGGTCCTCCTTCATGAGCTCGAAGGCTTCCGTGAGGTGGTCGGACACGTCGCGCGAGGGCGAGGCCAGCACCTGTAGCGAGAAGCCGGCGGCGCGCACGGCCTGCACGGCCGTGGCGAGGCTGACGGGCCCGGTGGGCTGCGGCCACAGCTGCGTGGAGTCGCACAGCATGTTGCACGTGGCCAGCGACTGCAGCGTCGACGTCTCCGAGGCCAGCAGGCGCTCGCAGCGCAGGTTGCGGCACACCCAGCTCCATTGCGGCTCCACGCCCCTGGAACATTTATAATAGTAAATAAAATCATAATCAAGATCATTTATTCATTTGCAAACTTGGTATTGTTACAGGTGTTTCATTTTGTCAGTGTAGATATTGGTTAATAGGTCAAATAGAGCCATGTTAATCGTTGTATTTTGACGGAACCCTGTTTGTTCTTTGCAAATTAAATCAAATTTTTCAAAATAAAATCATTAAGGAATTATAGACAACATTAAAAAAAAAAATTGAAAATTTTTAAATCTGTTAATTCATCTTTTTTTATAAAGACTATTATAACTTTATTGAGATTGTTCAGGAACATGCCTTTAGCAATACATAAGTTAATATTATTACTTTTGTAGAAATGCCGTCATATCCAACAGTATTTGTATTTTAGGTAGGAAATTATTTTTATTATCAATTGTTACCGGTTGCATGAAAAGTGAATTTGATGTCTGATTATTTAAATTAATATTATTCAACCTGATGTCAGCTTTGACATTTTTCGATCTCATCAATAAAATAATTATTCAATTCATTAGCAATGTCCAAGGGCCGCGTAAATGACAAATTATCTCTGTTTATGTACATGATGGGCTCTTGTGGCAGACACAATTTTGATTTATTTATTATTTGCCATGTGGCATAAGTTTTATTTTGAGCCGTATTTATGTATATTCTGCGCTTTTGTGTCAGCTTGATATTTTTTTTATAAAGTTTTGTGTATTTGTGATTGTGATTTTTAATCTATTTAATTTTTTAAATTCTGCATTTAGTCTATATGCGCAAAATGCATATTTTTTTTTTGTCATGAGATATCATTTTGTTTTGAAAGTACTATTTTTTCAGGAAAACGTAATCTATCTAAAATCTTCTATGAAATTGTCAAAAGCTTCGTTTGCGTTCTCTGCATCAAGTACTTGCATGAAAGAAAGACAGCCTAAATGTTTCTTTTCAATGCTTAAGTCCTGCTTTTTAGTTTTCCAATATTTCAATTTGTAAGTTTTGTTAACAGGCACTCCAAGTACTTGAGATGTATGATCTGAAAGGACTAAATCGATAATATCACCTTTGAACCTTTTATGGTAGTTTTGCGCAAAATTATTAATACAGGTGTGGTTCTTAACCTGGTTGCAGCATAAAGCGGTAGTTTTAGATTTTTAGTAGGCGCGTTACAGCGGTATTAACTATAAATAAAATTTAGTTTCACGCTGTTTCTTCGTACCTACTTAATTAAAATCTAAGATGACGACATAGAAAACTTTAATTTTTTCGTCTTTGGCGTAATTTTCGTGGTTTTTAAGAATGACAATGGGCTCGATATGAAAATTATTATTTGCGGTGTTAATTTTCTTTGAGCGATCCTGACCAAGTAAAGGACACATGGAGTGTTAGTGGGGGGTACATATCGTCGTACTGCTGGCGCCGGAACAGCTGCTCGCCGCGTCCAGAGCGCTAGGTGTTAGTGTGTGATACATACGCGTAGAGCGCGTGCAGCGGGCGGCGCGCGGCGTCGTCGGACTGCTGGCGCCAGTACAGTAGCGCGGCCGCCGTGCACGCCGCCGCCGCCAGCAGCAGCAGCGCACGGCGCATGCGCGCCACGCGCGACAGTTGCGCCGACGCGGAGCGCCCCACGCCCTCGACCCACCATTTCATCGCGACGCCTAGCTGTGCACCTGAAACGTACATTAATATAATTTTAAAAATCAAAAAATTAACAAATATATCTACTTTATCAGGGTAAAATAAGTTTGGTTTGGCGCAAGTGCAACTGCTGAAGATCCTGCGTGAGATTCCGGGGTTCGGCTAACTGTTCATGTTGTTTATCCATCATTGTAGCAGTCCTGAACCAGGATTTTTATTCGTAGAAAAATATCTCGTTTAGTACTTGTAGGACACAAAAAATTGTGGACATACTTTAGGTCTCTGTCGTACCCTTAATTTGGGGAATACAAGGGTGATGTTTTGAGAATCTTCTTCAACACATTAGTAGTACGATGGAATTTAATCAATTGTTCTTGGAAATTGTTTAGATTTTTTATTATTTTTGGTTTATCTACCTACAAACAAATAGTTTATTCGCATCAGAAAGAATCTCTTGTGAGTACCAATACCTTAGGAGACAATATCGATGACACACACATGATGAGGTCATTCCACGTAACTGTAGTCTACACAAACCCGTCAGACCAGGCTCGACCAGCCTTGCGATCTAGACCGTATCTTTTGTCAATATCGTTTTATTTGAACAAAACGTTTCGTTGCAACATTACCGGAATCCCACTTTTGTTCCGATCTTAGATTACGGAACCTTTTTTAATTGCTGCTGAAAGTGGCACGGGATTAACCGGGATCCCTTCCGGTTTTTTTCGCCTGTTACTGATAAGTTTTTGGGAGAGAAGAGAACATTGTTTTAGAAAATGAAATTTCATAAAAAAATGTTTCGTTGCACAATAGGTAAGCACAGGCCCACATAACTCCTTGTCTATAAAATCCATATTTTACAAAGAGCCTTAAAGCGTTCCCTCTCCTAGAGAGGAGGCCTGTGTCCCGGCAGGCATGCTTATGTTAGAGCGATGAATTAGAAGCGAAAGTCTAAGGAAAATAGGATAATGTTTTCCTTAGACTTTTTCCTCCACGACAAAACAAGACCAATGTAGCGTGATTACGAGAAGCGGAAAAGGCGACGCATCCCCATTACGAATAAAATCAATGCAAAATTTCAAATGCAGTATTCAGCTAAAAACGAAAATATTTTAATACATACCGAAATAAAGTAATAAAATTTAAGTTTTCCCCTCCTACACACTCCTTGCATTAAACGCTCATGTTTAAAACTTCTCTGTTTAGTCCGTAAGGAACAATAACAGCGGCAGTCGTAAAACTAGCTGATGCAGTTAAAACAATTCTCCGGCATCGGCATTCGTTTTACGAGACAGCACGGTGTCTATTTCGAAAGCGAGACGAGTTAAAAGGCGCCCAGACGTTAGCTTTTAGGTCACTTCACTCTGGGGGCGCAAACGGCCCTGCTTCTTGCTTCTGATGTTATATTTACTGATGACGTGTTTGTTGTATGTAGATTAGTAAAGTTGTAGACGTTTGTAATTAATACAATAGGCTTTGTACTAAGCAAGTTATTTATAATCTTAAGCGGGAAGTACTCATAAATATGAATATCGTTTTACCTAAAACTACATTTTGTCCAGTAAATCGAACATAAATGTGCTGGCCAGTTTTTCTACTGTGATTTCAGGGTGGGCCAAATACTAAAAAAATCTTGTACTTTTAGCTTCTTTATTAAGGATGAGAAATCATGAAATGACTTCTTCCGCTCGCGCGGAGCGGAAGGGAGTGTCGTACTCTACCTGACTAAAACCCTTCCGTGTTCCTCCTAATGCCAATGCGTTCCTGGAACGCGGGACGCGGTGACTCTTTCGTATAAATTCCGCAACCCTGGGCACTTTTAGCCCCTAAGAAATTGAAATTGTCTCCTTTATCTATGTACAATTTGTAATCGTCTTTAACACCGCAGATTTCGATAAGAAAAAACCCTAATTGTACTCGTAGTATAATTGATAATTCAAAATTAGTAAGTACGAAAGAATCGATGGATGGATAGATTGTATCAATGATTTTATGGCCAGTGAGGTGGTGACTATTGTGATGATCGCAAATGATTATTTTAAGGAAAAAGGAGACATGATGCGCCAACAACAAGTAAATTAGGATGAAGTTATTCTAATTACCTACAGATATTTTTGATGCTGTGTCCCTACTTTTGGTAACTTCACTGATCCCAAGCTGTACATTGACAGACTTTTTTAGAATTCAATCCGAAATAATTCAAGCTATTCCTTGTCTATTTGCAAGCTAGTTAAAATTAGCTGACCTGAAATACCACAGCTCGTGGTCCATTCTTTATGGGCCAAGGAGTTAACTTTATCCAAAAGTCATGGTTTAAGATGCCTATAAAAATCACGACCTAAAAATCTGATACTTCGCACATTATTTAACGGTCATGTTAAAAAATAATTACTTTTGCAGAATGTACTTTTGTAGTTGACGCACTTGGCGTTTTCAGGTTGAGCGTCACGTGTTGCGCGTCAAACGTCGCTTAGTGGATGCAAAAATGATGTGAAATCCTGATTTATAAGTATAAAAAAAATGAAACGAAATGAATGTTGTAAAATGTGAATTATTATATTTATAGCATAATAACATAATCAGCTTTTTAATGTTCCCACTGCTGGGACACAGGCCTCCTATCTAGGAGAGCGAATGGGCCGTAATCTACCACGCAGGCCCATTGCGGGTTGGTGAATGTCACATGTCTTCGAATTTTTGGTTCTAGGACATGCCGGTTTCCTCACGTTTTCCTTCACCGTTTTGAGAGCAGTGGTGATGAAATTAATTACACAAAGTAATGTGCCTGGCTGGGTTTGAACCCGCGACCTACAATTCGTAGGTCGGGGCCGTTACCACACGGCCAGAACAACCTCCTCATAAAATTTAAAAAAAAAATAGGGGGATGAACAACAGATGTTGTCCGATTCGCCACCCTAGCCGATATGCACGCTAAGATTCATGAAAATCGGTCGAGCCGTTTCGGAGGAGTTCAACCACAAACACACGAGAATTTTATATATACTCGTAAGAAGAAGAAGATAGTGAATAAGCACCAATTAATAACTATATATTCGTTGTCACATAATAACATAGTTTTAAGGGTTATTAGAGCTATAAAAATTTGGATTGTGTTTATAATTTGGACCTGTCCCCTTATGTTCCGAAATTTATAGATATCAGGTACTATATCTAATGACCAAAGATTCCTGGTAACCTTTGCTTGGTAAATAAAAGGTTAAGTTAATGATTTGTCAAACAATAGTTGTACATATTTGTTAACAGTCTTGATTAGGATAGGAAATGAGCAATGAACGCAGGGAACCGAGAGTGGCATGGAAGTTCTTGATCCCTTTTTTATGCCTGATGGTTAGCGATAAATGAAGTCTACGAAGGAACGAGTGGACTCAGAAGGAGCATATTCACTCTTGCTTTGACGGTAGGAGGCTTATAGCTAGTAGGGAAGACAGATGCCAAGGTTGTGGAATTTGTTCGAAAGAGTCACCGCGGCCCTGGAATGCAAAGGGCATTTGAAGGAAAACGAATGGGTTTTAGTCAGTAAAAGTCTGACACTCCCTTTCGCTCCACGCAGAGAGGAAGAAGTCATTTGATGATTTTCCATACTTTAGAAAATAAGGGAAGACAGATGGTGGCAGAGTTCTAATACATGTACAATATCTATACGTTATAACCGAAATAGTATCGCTACTTACTGTACCTAGCCTTCAAATCTCAAACTTAATAATGCCGTAGTTCTCCGCCACCCCACCTCAATCCTACTCAGTCGTTTAACTCCGAGCTAAGTCGGAAACATATGTAACGTTTTACGTGGTATCACGGAATTACTGTGCGTAATTATACTACACTTTGCCGTGGTTAATTTCACTCGTATGTGGTTCAAGACTGCATGTTACTTAAATGCTTTTCAACGCTGGTGACCGTGCCAGTGTTTTCGACGAGGCGTGAGAAAGTTTTAATTACGTTAACGATTTTGTTACAAAGCGTAATCATAGAAAGAAATAATGAAAAGGAAAATATTCATTTGAACAAACTACAAGAACACACGTGACTAAAAACGGACAAGACATTAGTAGATTTATTAAAGCTAGCAGCGCTTCGCGGTTTCCCGCGCGTTGTTCACGTCCCCTTGGGAATACGGGGACAAAATATAGCCTATGTTACTCGCTGATAATGTAGCTTACCATTGGTGAAAAAATGGTTAACATCAATCTAGTAGTTTTGGAGTTTGTGCCTAACAAACAAACCAACCCGCACAACATTCCCTCTTCTAGAGAGGAGGCCTGTGTCCCAGCAGTGGGAACATTAAAAAGGCTGATTATGTAAACAAACCAAAAAATCTTTCCTCTTTGTAATATTCTTTTAGATATACCTAGATTAAACTATGACAGCTAAGGAGTGGACTGCCCTATTCTGTGGTTCCTGAAAGCCTAGGCTTCAACAGTGAATAGGTTACTACCAGGTAAGCGCGCTCCACCGTCGACCAAATCATATTACAAAAAGATGTGGCTAATGAAAGAATAGCAAGCCATCAATTTATGATCACAAGGATCCCTGAGCAGCCGTACCGAGTTCTTTAATACACAACTCCATCATTCCATTAGATTAAACTTTTCATACGGTTCACTGTCGCGAATGATGATTGCATGTTCTATTTATTTGTCTTCAGAACATATTGCTCTAACTATTACAACTTTCGGGAACGTTGCAACATTTTCAACATTTGCAATTGGTATAAGTGGTTTGGGAGAGTCTACGAAGTTGCATATTTGATATCCGAATTCACTGACCCCGGCCGCGCGGCCCGCTCTGCTAACTTATAAGTGCCCGCTGCGCAGCGAAACATCAACCTTACCCCATCGTTACAAGGGTCATTGTATGCAGCGTCTGCCATACGTTTGCACCACTTAATTCAATTTCCTGTAATAGGGAAATAATCTGTACGAAATTATATACAGAATGGACATGATTAAGTTTGTTCGTGAACTTTGCTATTTTCGTTATCATGTGGGTAGGGCCATAGTTTATTCAATCATAATTCGTCAGTTGTAAAATTTGTGGCAGTCTTGATGTTTAAAACCCTGACAAGCATTTCGCTTTCTACATCTTTAAAGCATTCCTTTGAAAGTGTGCGTTACTTGCTATTTTTTGGGAGCTGGGGGACTGAAGACTCTTTTAAGTTAAACTTTCCATGAATACATCAACCCCTTTTCATTCCCTATTATAATGGGGTTTTCATAGGTTTTCGTGAGAAAGTTGCCAGGCGCGGAACATTAAGTATGCAACGGTAGCAAGAAGGCAAGTTTCACGAGCATTTACAAATGACGTAGCTCGCTTATAAAATGTATGCCCGGTGTATCTACATATTGCGTTTGGCAGTTTTCTAAATCTGTTAATACAATATCAAGTAATACTCCTCAGTTTTACAATGAGATTGATACATAGCTAATAATAATTAAGTGTTATTTCACAGAGCGGTTGTGGGCGAGTGGTAACAGCCCCGGCTTACGAATTGTAGGTCGCGGGCTCAAACCCAGCCAGGCGCATTACTTTGTGTAATTTATTTCATCACCACTGCTCTCAAAATGGTGAAGGAAAACATCGTGAGGAAACCGGCATGTCCTAGAACCAAAAATTCGAAGACATCTGACATTCAGCAACCTGCACTGGGTACGCGTGGTGGATTACGGAGGAGGCCTGTGTCCCAGCAGTGGGAACATTGAAAGGCTTGATTATGCTTATGATCCTAATGATTATAAGTATTATTTTACTCACTTAGAATGTTGGTCGACCTATTATTGGCGACTGTATAAGTCTGATGCTTTTGTTACTATTATTCTTATGTAATGCTGTATACAGAAATTCGTTTGCCTTTAATAAATAAATAAATAATTAAGTATCTCTGTAGCCATGTATCGGTGTCTGGTAAGGTATTAGGCACGTGTTGACTGAGGGCTTAGAAGAATTCAGAAGGTAAGTTATTGGTATTTATGAGACAGTACCAGGACAACAGAAACGTGTGGAAACATCACCGCTGCTGCGCTGCGTGGTCGCGTCGTCGAGTGTATTTTATTTATACGTGTCTAGGTATGACGCAGGGAGCCCAGCCTGCCACTCTCTAGGGAACCATCACCTGTGTTGCCACTCAATATATTCAAACGGCTGCTTTAGACCTTTGGCAGGGAGGGAATACAAGTTTGGCTCAAACTATCATGAAGTGCAACTGAATTAAACATAAGTTTTTAGAGGATATTCGGTCGATGACATTAAACGTAGATAATCTGACGTGTGAACTGATGCGGTGTTTCAGAATTATTTGTTATCTAAGTAGATGCTGATTTTCAGCTCGTAGTGTCCTTGTAGCTATAAGACCACTGTCTTTTTTTCGAACACGTTTTGTGTTCGATTGTTTCTTAATAAAAATTGACTTCACTTCATAGGACTAGGAGAGCCTACCTATTCTTGGAGCACAATAGTTGACAGGCAGATTTTGGGCTCATTAATTTCATCGTAGAACTCTTCCATCGATTACCATCCGATGAGATCGAGGTCTAAACTGCGGATACCGAGGTCAAGAGGATTAAGGAATTTTATAAAAGTTGTACAAATCTAACAATTTTATCCTATTTGTTTTTAGCCTATAAGAGAGTCGTGGTAAAAACTAGCAAGCTCCAAAGCAGTTTGTTCCCGCCAATCACGTGGCGCGGTAACTCGCCAGTCGGCGTCAGGAGAACGTGGCCCAACGGATTCCATCGCGAGCCTTTCTATTATTCAATGAAATCGATCTAGTGCCAAGACTTTATTACTGCTGCTACGTTGACGTAGCAGTAGTCTGAAATCTTTCATTGTACAGTTTAGATTTTTAGTTTTGAAAGAACATTATGTATCCCTCAAAAAGTGTGCTTGCCTATACTCTCGTCCCATGTAACAGGGTACGCTTTTATTGTCATTGATCAGGCACAAATCTAGGACTCTGGGCCGCATCTGAGAAAGTTGGTAAAAACCCAGTGACACTTTGTCCGAGCCCAGTGGCCGTATTTCGAAGTGCCAATGCTATCATGATTCGTGTGTGGGAAAGAGATAGTGCTATTCGTCTTGTGTAACTCCGTCTCTCTCTGACACAGAAATCATGATGGATTTAAGACATCATAATAGGGCTGCAGGATACTCGTATAACTCAGGACCTCATGCTAAGTAGTGATTGCGATTACTAAAACGAATAGGCAGTTAAACAATCATCATCTGCCTATCCTGTTCCTAATTATATTGGGGTCAGCTCCCAGTCAAGCCGGATTTAGCTGAATAACAGTAACACTTAAACTGGGTAACGTTTGGCAAGACGTGTACTTATTGGCAAGACTGACGCCAGATTGACATTGGCTTCTGACAATTCGTAACGTCTGCCCAAGACCTACAAATGACAGCCTGAACCAACGACTTAGCGTGCTTTCCGAGGCACGGAGTCTCGGTATGTAAAGATAGTCACCCATCCATAGACCAACCGTGGCAAGCGTTGCTTAACATATATGTATACGTATACATATATAAAATCGAAATGGCACTCATTCATTCATTCATTCAATCACTGTTTAATCACAAGATCTCAAAAACTACTAGATGTAATAAGATTAAATTTGGCACAGGGATAGATTATAGTCAGCTAAGAAACGAAATCCCCCAGCCTGTAAAGGGGTGAAAATAGGGTTTGGAAGATAGTACCTATGAAAACCGCGCGGACGAAGTCGCGAGCGAAATGCTCGTTAAAATTATATTTCTAATTGATTTTGTGCTACTCGTAACTGACTCAAAAGGGCATTTCTTTGAATGAATGTGGCGAGAAACTCGGGATTAAATGAAACCTCAGTACACAATATAGGGTGCAGTCGAGTGTTCAGTTGTGTGTCGGTAAAACAGCTAAGTTGTGGCTTGTCTAGTCTAGGAGATTACACGTAAAACACATAGGTTACGGACTTAATGGAGACACGTGCAAAAACTAATAAAGTTGCGTAGAGATTGAAAGCTACGTAGCCATGCTTGTGCGCAAATTTGTAGGATGAGGAGGATTTCAGGTCTGAGTTTAATCGGTATTAGAAGAGGTTTTATACTTAGGTCATGTTCCAAGTCAGTCAAATGACCTTTACCCGACTTAATTTCATGGCAATGGAAAAAACTTTCATTAATGTTAATAAATAACAAGTTAAAAATGTTAATTTGGTGATATGAGTTTAAATTGAGTTGGAGGAAAGGACTATGAGTTAGAAATCTAAAGCCTGGCAGGCACAGCATTGTTTTTTATTTGTAAAAGAATATGTCAATATTTTCCCTGAAAGCTATTCTATGGGCTATCACTGACTGTGTACCAACCAACATTTTATCTAGTACTTATGCATCGTTCCTGTGGCAATGCTACGGGAAAAACTGGCCTCAAAGATTTAATAGGACTGACTCCTACAAAAAGTGGGACGTACAAAAACCTGTCGTTTGCTGACTTCCACTCCCAATTTCTAACACTTTTCTAACATAAGTCTGTCCTAGGGTTGTGTCAAAGGAAATTTATTATGTCTCTATGACGTATGTACCCTACTTCCACCCCTTTTTTATCGTTCACCTCGTTAAGGGCCCTATTACCGAGCTTCCGGCACTGCTGATTTATTTTAGGCCATGCAGAATCCTTTGAAGTTCAACAAAATCTTTCTATCTAAGGCACAAAGGGGGTTTTGAAAGCGGCATCGTTATTTTTCTTTATATTATCAAATATTAAATGTATTTGACATACATGTACTATTTGGTCATACATGGTAATATTCATACCAAAATGTTTAGGAAAATTAAGGATTGATAGTCTTTTTCTAAGTATACTGGGTTTGGCTGCTAGTCTGTTTGGATGCAGCTGAATTAGGTATTATCCCAAAGCGATTGCCTTTACGACCCCCCCAACTCAGATGCTCTGCAACACGGTAGTCTTTGGTAGGACTGCTCGTGAGGTCTTCATACTATGCGTAACGCCTGTCAAAGACTTTTGATTGACAGCCGGGACCAAGAGCTTATTTTTTTTTTCTTGTACGTTTATAATACGCGATGGCCATGTAGTTGCTCTTCAGGGATTGTGGAAAGTGGTGTCTATGGGTATCACAAGTGCGTTTGTGAAAAGAACTCTTTCTATTTCATGATGTGATTCTTTAGCCTCAAACAAATACGCCTTCTATGTCTTCAGTAATATCATGCTTATGACTACTTGTACTCTATTTCCACATGCCATATTGAGTGTCGGTAATCAATTTACAAGTTTCTGATTACGTTTTCAAACACTCGCGATTGAATCGTGAGTGCGAATAGAGTAGTACTCGTATATCCATTTGAGGTTATTAGGCGTTCGTTCTGTAGGATTGTGAACGACAAGTCGTGTTAGATGTGTGATAAACTCGTGAATGTGTAATGAATCCGCCGCCATAGGGTTGCTACAACTCAATCTGTGGGTGCCTAATGCATTTAAACTTTAACACCCTATTAATAAAAAAATAAAAATCCCCGACACAGAAACCTAATTTCCCTTTAAAAAGTAAAAAATAATAAAAAAACTCAATCTTAAAGTACCTAAGTATGAATTAATAACATTCTTCATCATCAATATTCTCTTTCAGTGCGCTTTCATTTGAGACCCCACTCGAGTATATTTGCAACATCCAGTTATTCTTCCCCGCTTTCACCCCCCACAACAGATTTTCATCAAACATGTCGAACATGTAAGAACACTCGCTCGTAACTCACCTTCCATATATAAAAAAACTAAATTGAAATCGCTTCATCTGTTCGCGAGCTACGCAGCCACAGACCAATAGACAGATACGAGTACATCAAACTTATAACACCCCTCTTTTTTCGTCGGGGGTTAAAAATAGTATCATATATGTTTGTGTAGCGCTACGGTGCTACGATGTTATGAAATGGGTGCTACGAAAATTCTTAGCTACTTACATACACACATAGTCAAACGTAGATCGTATCTACAGCAGCGAAATCCAATCAATGACCATGTAGCAGACGTACTATACAACGTGTAGAATAAACAACTATCCCCCTGAAATGGGGAAAGTTGTTAAGTAAGTTTTATCGAGTTATGTGCACGTACATAAATGCATGAGACAGTCGTTTTATTTTTCGAGATTTCAGTGTTGGTCTCTTAGTAATGTTGTTCAAAATTATGAGAATAAGACCCTTTTTCAGATTTTCGGAGTATTTATTCTGTAAAACTGTACTGTGTAACATTTGACACTAGTCTAGGTCACAGGTGACACAGAAAAAGTCGACGATGGAATGAGCTCATCCAGAAGAAGCCTGTTGAACTTTGAAGAGATTAGGGTTGAATGCGCTCAGAAACACAGATGCAGGCAGAGAGTTTCACTCCTTTGCTGTGCGCATTACAAAAGACGATTGGAAACGCTTGGTGGGAATTGGTGGAATAGCAACAAGGTAGGGATGGTAACCTACAGTGCGTCTAGATGTCCTATGATAGAAGGGACCGGTGGGGTAAGGACGTGGAGTTCATGGGCACACTCGCCGAAGTACAATCTGTAGAAGACTGACAAGCAGGCGACCTTGCGGCAATGACCCAGGCTGTAAAATATAACGTTTTTTACTTTTACATTTAGGCGAAAAATGTTTAGGCTGACAGTGATCTCATTTTAAAAATTCATTGATTACGTTTGTTACCAAAACCACGAAGAGATATTGCACATAAAAATAACGCAACCTTTTCCTCCTTGTTCTTTTGTTTATTTGCACGCTGCGATTCTCAATTTCCTTTTGAGTGTTACAAAGGCCTTTTCACATGTTATATTATGTAACATACATGTGTATGGTCTGACAGCCCTACATGAACCTAAGCAAATTACCTCGCGTGACGCACGGTGTCGTCGCCCTGTGTCGTTGACATGCAGTAAACCATGCATAATGTACCTACTTATTATAAACTATTGTTATTTTTGTTCGCCAAACCTGTTTTCTTTATTTACACTGATAACTGTGTCAAATGTTGGAATATACGGGCACCAAAAGAGTGTATTTGGAAAGGCGTCATCAAACATGGCTATTTTTAAAGTACGTACACACCAGTCTGTAAACATGTCTGCCGTTTAATGGACGTTTAAACGATCAAAAGGGTAAGGGAGTTAAATAGGTTAGTTCGCTATCGTCTAATGATAAATTTTAAGTTATTTGACATGGGTATTTCGACTTTGAATACAAAGAGTTTTTTAAGAATAATCTTTCCTACTACAACTTTTGCAAATGTTTATTTCGTCCGAAGTTAATCACCAAAATAGGTAACCTAAAATATTACATTAAAATATTTTTAAGGAAGAAACATTGGCTTTACTAACTAACACAGTTATTTAGTTTTGCATATCTTTACATGTATATCAATCATTTAAAATATAGTTGGTCGTAAAAATGCACTGTGCTGTTTTTTTGGGATGTTGTTAGGATGCAATAACGTACAAACCAGCGTGTGGTGTCGCCACACGAAATGAAATACCTATCTCTTGATCAAAGCTCGCTCGCTAACTGTTGAATAAATTCTAAAAATAGATTAATATAATATAACTTTTCTAATAGTACAAATTATATTATCGCATCAAAAATTAACTTAATATCCGAAATCTCTCGAATCTTTAAAAAAATGCAGGAATAGTGTATTAAGAATCTGCCTCCAGTTTCGTCTTAGTATCCTCAAGTCCTTCTCGTATCTATGGTAACATTAATTGAGGTGAGTTAAGTAGCTTAGGTACAAAAACGTTGGTTGCGAAATTTGTTCGAAAGAGTCACCGCGGCCCTGGGAACGCAAAGGGCACGAGAAGGATCGCGGGTGGGTTTTAGTCACTAAGAGTCTGACACTCCCTTCCGCTCCGCCCAGCGCGGGAGAAGTCATTTGACGACTACCCATACAAAAAAAAAGGTGCAAAAACGTTCACATAAATACATGTATATTGTAACTTTCGCATTTATAAACTACCTAGACAAAATATCAACTAAAATCCTGGTTGGCAGTGGGTTTAAACAAGTCATTACACTATCTGGGCGTCGATTGCGGGTAATACGAGATTTATGTAGCCACTTCACCACATTTGTGTTCAGTGTCGTAACGTACAACATTATAAGGATACCCTATGGCACGAAATAAATAGATTACAGAAGGTCTAATACAAACGATGACAGGATTGGCGCAGTGGTTGAGCGATTGGCTGCTGCGCTGCGTGCCGCGGGTTCGATTCCCGCACGGAATTAATATTTGTATGGCCTACAGATAACTGTTCCGGGTCCGGCTGTTTGTGTATGAGAATTTCTATGTTTGTAAACGCACCCACGATACAGGACAAATTCCAAGTGTGGGGCAACGTTTTAAATAATAACAAACAGAACCGAGGGATATGACTGACTGATGGTCGAAGAATGTAAAAAATGTGCCCAGCCTATTCCAAATTATGTTGGGGGCGGTATCCAGTCTAACCATATGCAGTTAAGTACGAGTATTAGTATTTTAAATGAAGTGATCGCCTATCAGACCTCTAAAAGCCAGTGACTAGGTAAGACGATCTCCTTAGCAAGACTGGGGCCGTACCACGTAGTGCCAATACTGCCAATGCTATCATGATTCAGTGTAAAAAAGGGATAGTGCTATTCGTCTTTTATAACTCCGTCTCTCTCTGACACAGGAAGCATGGTAGGGCTACATGTGGCAGATTTCCTGTCTTCTTACTACCTGTAACGATTGTCAAAGATCTACAAATGGCAACCAGGACCAACAGCTTTCCGTGAAGGAATTTGGGTACATTATTATGGTCGATTCACGGATCGAGCTCTGCCAGCGTTGCTTAACTTTGAAAATCGAGCTGTCCAGCTGTAATGACATTAAAAATAATCAAAGGAAAAGATTCACGGGTAGTTAATGATAACCATTCCATGTAAAATGCTCTTTTGTAATTCAGCTGCATCCATTTGACTAGATGTGGCTGTCGTTGACCGAACCTAGCATAGTTAGGTAAAGGCTGGAAAAGTGTGAGCATTTGAGACCTTTTCCAAGTTTCATTATCGTAGTAACTTTCAAACGAATTGTCTGTAGGAGACAAGAAGATTGTCTATCACTTCGAATTGACATATTTATGGTTAAATGTTACAACGGAGTTTGCATTCAGACTACAAAAGCAGCGACTACCCTACCCTCAAATATCACGATGAGCCTTTTGAGTTTCTCATAGTGTGCAATAAGGGCGTGAACCCACGAAATGACAGATGACGTCATATAGATGAGTTTAGTCGGAATTTTGGCTACAATGGTACCGAGAGCCAGGTTGATAAATAGACCCTCATTGTTCAGAAGTGTCATCAGAACTTCTATGAAGGAATCAAGTCAAAACTTACGGCATATTTCAGCTGTTATTGCTTTCAATGGATTTCTTTTTCTTTCACGAGGTAAATTAACTTAGCATGTCATATCGTGTGTTCTTGATTTGTTTGTGTTTGGAAACTTTACAGAAGTTTCATTATTCTTATTTCAGTCTGTTGCACTTCATTATAAAGCACCAGTTAAACGCAAAGCTGCAACAAATTGGATGCAAACGCGAGATTAAATCAGAACATCAACAGACTATGATTCACGTTCAATTTACTATTTAACACCAGTTTTATGCCAACTTTATTTTTGTACGACAGTAAAGCACTTAAAGACAATGCGACAACAGAGCGACGATGGTCATTTTGTGCACGGAAATTGTTTTACGGCTATATTATATATGCAGATTCTTTCATGAAAATTCTAGGATTTTTGAAAAAAAAAAAAAAACTGATACTTATTTCAAAAATCCAATGGATAGTAGTATTAGAACAACTTCTCTAAAACGAATCGTCGCGTGGCGTTTGTCTGCAGGAGCCTTTTCAAAGGCCAAGGTATTGGGCACGCCGTTACGAAGGGCACGTACGTTTGTCTGTAGTTATCTTTTGTGTTTTAATGAACGTGTTGAGGTTTCGCGTTTCAATTAACATAAGACTGACCAGCTCCCCGGACCCGACAACACTGATGACTGCGTATATGTGTGTGTATTGCCGCGGTATGTTTACGTTTAGGACGGTTTATTACAACAAAGATAAAAATTTTGTGTTTGTAGATTCCAAAAATAGGGTCTTCATTCATATTATTTCAATCCGCTTGTAATAAACATGTAATTCGTCCGTGTATCGGTTTATAATTCAGATATAGTAACAAAAAAAAAGAAACAATTTTATGTTTTTGTCTTCCTTCCTTTTTAACTTTTGAATCTTTTTATACCGAGGCATGGAGATATATAAGTTTAGGTACATAATTTAATATGTAGGACTTGTATATGATTTCGCTTGCGTGGATCTAAGGTTCCGTTACATCTCCTGGGGCTCATGCTGCCCTAGTAAACGCGAGACGGAGCTGCCCGCAAAATAAGTTACGTGAAAGATTTCAGCCGCATTCGTCAATCCCTGATATGTAAATAGCGTTGCCAGGCGTCCGGATAAAGCCGGACACAGTCAGGCTTTTTGGTTAAGTGTCCGGCCAAATTAGACGGCGTCCGGCCTGTTCAGATATTTGATAGGCTTTTTAAATTAAGGCATTTTTACGCTCACCTTGTATCGCTTCCTACGTAGTGCGTACTAATACTATTGCAATTATTGAAATGAATATTGAATGATTAATAAAAAAATTAAACTGGCACACTCAATTTTATTATTGTTTAATTAGAATTTAATAAGGTAAATGATAAAAAATACATTAGTTGGGTTATACTATAAATTAAGTGTCCGGCCTTTTTGCTCGAATGTCTGGCCAAACTGACTGGTGTCCGGCTTTTCGGATTTAAGACCTGGCAACCCTCTATGTGAATAAATAATATTTCAAGAATAAACCTACGAAACACGTAAAATTGAAGGGATAAAGAAACCCTCGATGGTCGAACGACTTGACGCAATATAGGGCAGAAGACTTAATAGAGGTGGGAACATCTATCCAATTGTTCCGCCTGCATTCTGCGTGTTTCGTTGTTAACAAACCGTACCGCAATAGTAAAAGCACTATAAAAAATTGATCGACCGACTTGTGTACTGCTATCTTGCAACCCTTCAACCGATCCGAATCTGAGAAGTTTTGGTCCGAAGTAGCCGTGGGTAAATTGTAGGAGGGGTTGCACACTGAATTCTGTCCGTCCGAATTCAGTACATTTCTAATTCGTATAAAGTAGGAACTCAGGTTTGTATCTCTCGTCGTCTGTATCCAGTTTCGAATTGCACTAATGTAGAGCATATATAGGTGTAACATATAGTTAAATTTAATTAAAGCTCAAGATTCATGAAGGCGCCAACTATTACATTAAAATGGCAAACCATTTCATGAATTGACCAAATTCTACGATATGGCCTCGACATATGCATGTCAGTTTTGTGACAGTAAAGTCTAATGGTTCTACTTTTCGTTAGAAAAAATAAAAACAATCATATTAATTCAATTAAAGTGACCCGTATGTGTACAGAACTGTATTGATTAAAAAAAAGTTAATCTATGTTATGGATGCTAACCCACGTAAGTAATCAAATTCAATAGTATGAAAAATTATTATGGAAAATAACTACATTGAAAAAATCCATAAAAAGGAAAACATGAAAACGCATTATAGAGACACAGATACACAGTACATATTGATGAACCATGCCCGACATAATTCCCATAAAAATCAATAAACGGATAGACTGCGCCGACGGTTTGTCCGGTTAAATTACTGACGTCCATATGTTTCAATAAACTCGGCTAACTCACTGCATAAAGGTTCAACTCGTTTGAAGTTAATTAAAGCTGTTTGAACAGTGACAATTTATGTAAAAAAAAAGTTTTATCTCTATGACATTTCCCAAGATATTATTTACGTTAATATTTGAAGTGAAGTAACGCAAATTATAGGTTAGAAAATATCATAGAAAGTACTCAACAAATCTATCATTCTAAATTCAGAAATCGTCCTGATGCAAAACGTCGATAATAATTAAATATCTACAATGGTTCATGCTAATCCGTTTCCCGCGCGAAAGTATAAATAAAAAATAAAATAATAAAATGTCAGCGAATGACCTTCTGAAAAGGCCTTTGAAATAAGGTATAAATTCGCGTGACAGGTAACAATAAATGAAATGTACGAAGTTAGTACGAACCTGTTGGCGGCGTGACGCGACGGGACGAACACGGCCGAGGGAGTGACGGGAAAGACCCAATATTGGCCCGCTAATGTCATTAATGTTGGACCCAAAGTTGGGCTTAATTGGCATTTGGAATGTTATTGTTTTAACATGTTTCGTTGCATGTAAGTTTGTAGGTATATTTTTAGTTTACTAAATTACTTGTATGATAAAGTTATCGTCCGCAGTATTAATTAAGAAAAAATAACTCGGAAAGGTATTTTTTTTATTTATTAAAAAACCCATATTTTAATTACGATTAGTAGGATAAGGGAACTTTGTTTTGGCTTTTTTGTACCGCGTCTCTAGTAAGAGACGTGGTACAAAAAAGCCAAAACAAAGTTTCCTGAAGGTAAATGAAGTGGTACATTACTTGTTATTTTATAGTAGAAGCTGTACGCAGGATATTGTTACTGACAATTTGAATGCGTAAAACTTCTGCTATACTAACCTTAATAAAATGTTAACAAAAAAAAAAAAACAATTTCATACTAACAAGAAAACTGCCTGATATATATCTCAAAACGATCAAAAGTATATATTCAAGAAGTATGTAGAAACACAGCACCGAACTCGACACGACGAGCAAACCGCACACAGATATACATAGTTTGAAAACCGATAATAACAGTTGGGGGAAGTTTAGGGCCAAGCAGGGTTGGCGTGTGTGGCCAATATTGGGGCTGGGGCGGGTTTGAGAGCCTCCCTTCATTCCACGAGCTGACGTCGTGGGCTCGCGTCGCGTGTGCGCCCGCAGGACAAACTTATCTCGCGGTCGGTGTTCGTTGTGCTTCAACTCACTTGATGTGAACTAAACTGCAGTGAAACCGATAAATAATACTAGTGTTCGTAACGTTGACTGCTAGCGACGGTTTTGGGTACTTTGTAAGGTATGTTGGACCGAGAGCTGTTGGGGAAGTGCTAAGTTTAGATTTTATATTTTCAGTTTATACAAAAACCAATATCTTGTTTTTTTTTAAAGCTTAAAAATCGACGTGAATCTTTATTCATAGGGTGGGAATATTTTTCTAATGGGTTTACTTAAAGCTAAAAAGTTGATAAATGCTGAAGTACCTCTAATTTTATATAGCGCGAATTTTAAAATTTCATAGTTCGATAAGATAATGTTTTCAAATATTAAAAAAAAAAGAACTTTTAAGCATGACTTTTAAACTTTGGAATATCTAAACACAATAAAAAAATAAGAAATTTTTGATGTTAATCGAAATATGTCTAGACATAGTAGTCTATATTTTGCCGTGCCCTTCAGGGTCCATAATGATCACAATTTCATTTTTTTTAACTTATCACCTAAGTACACATGGTGGAGTACAAATAAAGATTGAGTATTAAACAAAGCAAATAAATTATTATTCACTTAGCTTTTTACTGCTACGCCATCGAGCTACGGCGCTACGCCGCTGTGCGAAGGCGCTACGTCAACGTGCTACGGCGCTACGACGACAGACTACGCCGCGTAGTCCGTAGACAGTGACACGGAAATAACTACCTAATTAACAACTGATGTAGTTAAAATATAACATTTCAAGTATATTTACCATTTACTATAGGTATAAATTTAATTAAATATTGTGAGTAGCCACATGTAAATAAACGACTTAAAAGAAACTATAATATTTACTTAGTCAAGAGTTGTTGTTGGTTTTACTAAAACGCGGAGACGCTGAATAGACGGTCAATAGTTAAAAACTTTTCTCCACGTTGAGCAAATACAATTCGGCAATGAATAACTTTCTACATTGTTCTAAGAAAATTATTATGCCAATTAAAATAACTTTTCTCAATGGTTCTTCAACAAATTAAATGGAACTAAAAACACACGTATTGTTTCAGATGTGCCACATCCACTTGTGTCTCAAAGAGATGCCCAGCTGATAAAATACATGCGAACTCGATGAAAACTGGCTAAAAAGAATACTATGGTGAGAGGCACCTGATACAGCCAGGAAAAAAAAGAAAAAAAAATTGAAAGAAAGTTTGAATTAAGAACGCACAAAATTCGTGGCGGCAGTCGCGTAGGCGGCGCCGCGTGGTGCGGTGGTGGCTCGCTGGCGCCGCTGGTGCCTGGTGGCAGGCGCGGGGGCTGCTAGCGCGGGCGCCCAGCGCAGCCCGCTCGGCTGGGCCATGGGCAGCTCGCAGCGCCTCGCCGCGGTGGCGGCCGTGGCACACTCTCGACACTATCACAATCACACGCAGACCGACGTGCAACAGCACACGGAAGCCTCCTCGTACAATATCAATATATTCTTCGTCAGGTAGGTTGATCTAACCAGACCGGAATTATTTACATATTATTATGTATATCAGCGAAGCTTATTTCAGACGCTAATGGAGTACCTACATGCGACTTGCCTAATACATAATCGCGGGGAATAATCACATGATAATTAACGATGTCAAGCAGAAACATGACGTGGTAATAAACCGCTCCAATATGAAATCTTATATGAGAAGATGTCGGAATAACATTCTGTTATAAATTCTAAGCTCATAAAAGCGAGCTTCGTACACTCATCGTGATTGAACCGTAATTTAAACTACATATAGCGTGTATATGAGTAGTAAAGCCGGGCTAAAAGTATGTCGTAACTAGTTTATGGTGATAACAAGACTTCACCACCATATTTCAATCTCCGATAACGGCTGGACACCTTTAAAACTTTCATGGATGCACTGCGGGTTATGATTCCAACCATCGAACAGTTCCCCCTACACCCCCACCCCATCACAAGTGTCCTTATAACTTACCAGGGCAGGTTGGTTTGATATATTTATTTATGGCACACCAGCTTAGACACAAACATCGACATATATATAACATTTTATTGTTAAATGGTTTTATAATAGGCAGCAATGTACACATGACAATCTATTATAAAAACCTTAGTATTATGTAGTCATAGATTCAGAATAAGAAATTGTTTATGGTGCAAATGGACGCGTTTACCTTCTCCCTGGTTGAAAAAGAACCTTGAACCTTTTTCTGTCTAAAACTTACATGAAATCAATCCTTTAGAAATATTACTCTATCGTTTGTTTGTCAATGAAAAAACAAATGTGATTCGTTCTGAAATTAATCAACTTCAGTGAACTTTCTAAACTCTTCATTCAGGATTTATGAAAGGCTCAAGCGAAAGGGTAAGTGGGGATAACTCTGAATCATTTCGATGTAACCTACCAGGTGGGACCTGCGACCTTTTGCAATTACAAATACTTTTCATAAAAGAGTTTATTTTTGGATTAAGTGGACTTGTTCACGATTCATGTCAGGGATATTGAAGTACTTACTTGATTATTTATTGTTGGTAGATGTTATTTTTAGATTTTATAATATAATACTTTATAACAATGCACCTTATCTTTCAAATGAGGCGTATTTAGCTCTTCTCTCAACCCTTCCTTAAGCATTCAAACCTCGTTTAGCCAAGATCTTGTAAGAAATAATTCATGTAAATTCGAGGACTGATCGTTTAGAGAAGCGTAACTTTACATAATGTAATTTACTGTCTATACGGGTAGCAGTAGTCCCAAGTATCAAATATAGTGTGTCGCAGAAGGGATTACCTCTCAAACTTAGTTTCAGTTCGACAGCCGACGGGCAGTTACTAATTTGACAAGTGATACCTTACATGTCGGACACTTTAGCCAATAAATAGAGACTTGATTTGATATCAAACAAACCATGTTATTGTGATATCTTCATCAGCAAAGTAACCGTATTTTATTATTGATGGGCTCGTGTTTGTGCGCAATCTCACCTGATGGAATGCGATTACGTGGTCGTCGATGGAGCGCGCTTGCCTAGAAGTACACTAAACACAAAAGTGTTTAGTTTACTTCTAGTACGCTAAATACAAAAGTGTTTAGTTTACTTCTAAACAAGCGCGCTGGGAGTCTTTAAGTCAAGAGACTTAAAGACTTCCAGGCTGTGGTTTCCAGGAAACAAGTTTCGATAATGATTTCTTTACATTTTATAGGAAACAATTATAATTGAATACAAACAGAACAGATATAATTGAATTTTGTGCTGTTTCTTATTATGGATGAATTTGGAACGAGACGCGATAATCGGATATTAATTGGTTTCTTAATTTACGAAAACGATCAGTTCGTTAAGGTGCGCAAATTGAAGTATGAATAGGGATCATTTTTATTACTTGACCCGATAGTGACCTAATTTAAGGATGACGCTAAAGCTTTTCTAGGGTGTATACAAAATAGAGTTATACAAATTAGTGATATAAACAGCTTTAAAAAAAAAGAAAAATACAACCGACATCCAATTAAAAAACACTACAAAGTATGAAATAATTTTAATTCTGGAATTCAGTGTTGATTATTGGCTATTTCTTCGTTTTTTGACTTCCGAATTTAAAGTTGGAACTCCGCAAAGTATTTTATACTTTAATGAAGAGTTCCGCGTCCCCTACCTCCGAAGTTCTTCATCAGAAATTCACTTTATTTGCGAAAATATCGCTGAACAAAGAAACAAAAAATATTTATTAGAAAACAGTCGAATTGAGTCTCCCTTTTTGAAATCGGTCAAAAATGGTACCAACTAGATCGTGTTTTAAATCTACGAGGGATACGTATTACTTACATTTAAGTAAAAATTGATAGAAAATTCTATAATTCTATCAACTGTATTTGTTAATTTATTTTTCTAGTAGTTTTATTTTATTTTATTTTTTGTTTGTTTTGTGCGAGACCCAAATAAACATTTTTCTTTCTTTCTTTCTTTATTAAAACACACGTTCAAGAATATATCGCGGGATCAGTATACTTGACGTGTATTCCCAGGATACGTACCTATTACAGTATAAGCTAAACGTCGAAAAATATAACGTGTACTTTTTATTTTTGCGTAAACGGCCATAAAAGAGATAAGGATCTACATACGCTGTGTGCTAAAAGGATCCATTTGCAGTGCCCGGCTTGGGATGCGAAACGCAGGAATTTATTAGAGACGTTAAGGGGATAATTCTTGCAATTAATTTGTATAATTTAATGGAATGAAACAATATATTGTGCTTCTGCATTAGTACTGTTGTGTAAGTGTAGAAGCTTTGCAAGAAATTAGTATGGAAAAAACATAAGTGGAAAAAAGTTGATGAACACGCGTAAGGAAGACTACTTTTTCAAATGCTCGCACGGAAGAGTAAGAAAGTTGGCATAGTTTATATGAAAAAGGAAAGGAGGTAGGTTTTCTTCGCAAGTTTTCAGTAGGTAACAGATATGAGCTCAATCGTAGTCGAAAGTCGAAGCAAAGTGTGCCAAAGCAAAAGTTATTTCGGGACTCAAGGCTGGGAAGTTGAAGACTTTCAAAATTGAACAATTTCTACTTCGCGCATTGTTCCCAGTTAAGGTTAATTATAACTAATTTTGTGAAACTATTCTGCGGGTTCGCCACATAGTATTTGTAATAGATAACATGTTTGGTTGTTATGATGAAATTTAGAACTGTAACTTCGCTGGTTTGGGCTGAAAACTTTGATCAGTTTTAAAACTTTAAGGAATAAAATCAGGTTCGTTTAACTTTTCCAAGTGTGGAAAAGGGTGAGATATTATATAATACACCAGCTGATCACATTTGCGGGTGAAACTTAGCCAGAGAAAGCATAAAGAGAGATCTTTGGAAGTAGAACGGGGAGGCTATTGCCCAATAACGCTTTAACAAGCCTTATTGTGTCCACAGTTAGGCTTGTAAAATATATAACAGTACAACGATATAAAATCGATTGCTTGTAAGTAGAAAGGTCCTTAGAAACACCTACCGATCCGATAAAGAAACCTACATTTTGTGGCATACCTTATGTCTTAAAATGCGCAGTTTATGTAGAAAAGGACGCGAGAACGACGTCACGGTAAATAGCCAGTAATTTTTTGTATAAAAGTACAAGTGCAAAATTAGTATTAGTAACTAAACATTAAATTATTATAAGTGTTATGTAGGTCTAGGTTGTGTTGCGCAAACTGCAATTAAAAATAATTAGTAACAAATAACTTTATTAAGTCATTACTTCCCATTAGCAAATGACTATAATGTAGATTTATGATGAACATATTACACAAAACATCATGCCTGTACTTTTCGAGGAGTGTTTAACTCCTAGGTCATAGGGGAGCCTATTGAAGAACTAGGTCGAAACTGAGATTCCGTTCTGCTACAGGGAAGTTCCAGACGGAAACCCCAGTAAAACTCTCTCATACGACCCGATATACTTTTGTAATAATGTTTTTTTTTTCTTGGCGCAAATAAACTCTTTTTCTCTCCTTTTTATACGAGAATCAAACACAGAACCTATGAACAAGTCACATCTTAAGGCAGAAAGTATCAAAGCACCATGTTTCAAAGTTATGGAATAACTTAATCACGTAATAACAAACAATTGTTTCTACAACTCCGTTGGTGTGTATCGGCTTCCAGATACAGCTGTAAACGGATCGGGCACCACAAATAATAAAATCCGATATAATCAGTTGTTAACATGACGTACGCCGAGTGCAGATACCGCACACTTATATAATATATAGTACGTATATAGTTTAGATAGAGTTAATTACGCTATCGCGAACCGATCATGTCGGTCCATCTCCCTCTGTAATCTGCGCCCATGTCGGAATTAATTTACCAGCGGAGATACGGTGAAAAGTTTCATTTTACGTCTCTAATTATTTGATAATAATTTAAGAGTTTGAGGCAGGTTTCTGGCCGTGGATGCGGAATTAGTTCGAAAGCGCCACCGCGGCCCTGTTACGCAAAGGGCACTAAGGGGAATTATATTATTGTAGTCCAGTCGCAGTGTTCTTTTTTCACACATAATTAACATGATATTATTGCAGTGACTTTGAAAATAATCATAGTTATCAGGTTTTGAAAAAAAAAAAAATCAAAGAGAGGTTTTTGAAATTTAGTTGATTCAATTCAATATAGATTTACATGACGACTTAGTCCGCTTATTGATTTTTACTGAACAAACAAATTAATAAACTTTTTATAAAATATTACACGAAATATAATAGACATAGGCGTATTAAAGAACCGGTTTAATTTTACCGCTGGATATAAACATGTTGGAAGTAGTAATTAAAGTGATTATCACTTTTACAACCAAAGCCAGGAGCGTTTTGAAGAGGGACTTATTTTTTAATTAAGAACATAGTGAGTAGGTTTAAATTAATATACGTTTTAACATAAGTACGTTTTAAGTCTCCGCTGTGCTTATCTACGAACGGAAAAGTTACTATTTGTATTTAGTTATGTCGTTTTTTGCTTTAAACTTAAACGTTGTTAAAGCCCAGCTGAACTGTTTAGAGTCACAAGTCCTTACTTATATTGTAAATGCGAAAGTTAGTTTGTTTGTCCGGTACCCTTTCACTCCTAAATCGCCGAACTGATTTTGATAAACTTAGATACGGAGATAGATGTGACTTTGGAAAACGTTGTGGGCTTTAACGCGAGCGAAACCGCAGCCAGAAGGTAATTTGTCTAAGCCAACCTGAATAAAGTTTAATAACAACGCCCTGTAACCCCGTAACATGTACAGGTTGATGTTAAATTTTAGGCACGTACATAATATTTAGTTATCAGTGCTTATCGCGCTCAAAAGTAATGAGCACAGCCGAAGATCGTAAACCAAGAGGCAGGCATGTTAGCTTACAAAATATTTAATCTGTGACCCACTTTATACAATACCTTTAAGTTCGCGGAAGGAATTCCGGGTTCAAGTCACGATAAGTTTCCCTGGAAGCCAAGACATATTTTATTCTTGCCGTCTTTTGTATCGGGTCTATTGGAGCAATACTTAAGATGGCATCCGGAATATTCTAAACCCTTTTCCGAGAAGACATTGCGAGTGAATGAAATTTTTAGAAACAATCGACTTAACGCGGCGTTTTTATTTAGTACTAGCTTCTGCCAGCGACTTCGTCCGCGTGGAATAGTTACTTTACCCCCGATTTTGAAACTCTCAGCCCGATCGGTTTAAAATTGACAAAGTGGGGGTAGAATTAATCAAAATCCTTTCTTAGCGGATGCCTACGTCATAACATCTACCTGCATGCCAAATTTCAGCCCAATCCGACGATAAACGTAAGATTACTGCTAAGCTATCGGGAGTTACACGTGTTATTGTGAGTCAACCATAAAAGATAGACATATGCTGTAGTGGGATATTTTTTAGATAATTTTATGTAAAACATTTCCGTAATACATGATTTCTATGTAACTTTAACCATTAAGGCTACACACGCGATGGAAGCTTAAGAAATGGAGTAACTTCTCCCATTTTCCCAACATTTTCCTTCACTGCTCTGCTCCTATTGATTGTAGCGTGATGATAAGTATACTATAACCTGCCCAGGAGTATGAAGAATAATTGTACCAAGTTTCGTTAAAATCGGTCGAGTAGTTTTTGTTTCTATAAAGAACATACAGACAGACAGACAGACAGACAGACAGACAGACAAAAATTTTACTGATTGCATTTTTGGCACCAGTATCGATCACTAATCACCCCCTGATAGTTATTTTGAAAATATATTCCTTGTACAGAATTGACATCTCTACAGATTTATTATAAGTATATATAGATATGGTCTTGTTTTAGTGAGAGCTTTTCTTCACTCTTTCAATTAGCATATTGGAAGTAAAATATAGGAAAAAAAAATCAACATGTATTACTTTCAGATATTAAGTTGTTACGACAAGGTAGCGCAACAAATTCTCTAAATCAACGTCTTTGTTTGTTTTGTTATAAATCCATTTGTGCAACACTACATCCTAAGAAACTTTTCTGGGACAGTGTAAGGCTATACGGATATCAGCACTGGAAGACGAAGTTACTAAAGATATCCCTTAAAACGCTGACTCTTAGATACTTACAACGTGATTAAGCTGAGGTCTCCAACGTCAAGCAATGCAGGCCGAGGTTGGAACGTGGATGGGTGACCAACCATTGCATAGCGAGACTCTTTCGCGCCTCGGAAATCAGGCTAAGCTGTTGGTCCCGGTTGTCATTTGTAGAACTTTGACAGTTGTTACGTGTAGTCAGAAGCCAGAAATCAGCTGGCATTCAGCTGCATCCGAAAAGACTGGAAGGTGGCCTCAATATGTAGTTAAGAAAAGGCAGCCTGATTTTTTTTTAAATTAATCCACAACGACACATTCTTTTCTAAATATGTACTCTGGAGCTACTCTCTACTCTTAAGTTATAGGAATCCTAAATCACAGTTAGCTAAAAGATTAACTAGTCTAGTAAAGCTATCTAATTGATGATTCCTTCTCACGCAAATTAGTTTTATATTTTAGTGTAATTAGATCGAATAGGGTACGATGGGGTTGGCGTATCCACATGGATAAAAACCCCGTATTAAATAGTAGAATAAAAAAAAATAAAAAAATAAAAGTTATAGGTAAGTCCACACAAATACAGCAAATACATCCTGTATTTTCATTAACAGTGTGACGCTATGCGGGGTGCTGGTGGCAGTCTGCGCCGCTTGCTGGCGACGATCTCCGGCATCTGACAAGCCTGAAGACAGCACTGAATGCCGAGGGGTATACACCGTCAGCGCTGACTCCAGGTTACATCAGGTCAGTGATTGAGATGGAATTATACAGTATGGTTAACTAACAGAGGGTGTTCCCGTTAACCCGCAATAGTATAGCATCCATATATGATACAAAAATATTACCATTCAAAAACAAAATGTTTTTTTTTTTTAATATTTAAATATTCACTAAAAATGTTAAATTGATATGTTAATGAAACACTTTGTACACGCGTACTTGCCGGTTTGGGCATTGCTACTACGAGTAGGTACTATTCTGCGCTACTATTTTGATTTTAAACAGGATGTTTCGAAATTATTGTCAATTTTTGTTTTTAATTCAGATTATTTTATGCTTATTTTTCTATTCTGATATTTTTATTTTAATCTATTAATGATATAGATTAACGAATTTAAGGGAACACCCACTGTTATTTAACACACTGTATACAGTTTACTGATTAGACACTGTCTCTTTCATATGCTGTTGAAGCTTTGATGATAATTTTTACTGCTTATGAGTTCGGTTGTGACCTCGATCTCGCCTGATGGTAAGCGATGTTTGATGCAAATATTTCCAGATACGAATGGTTATTAAGAATTACTTTTCATGGGTGATGGAAATACGTACTGACAGAAGTTAATATTGAAGATTCAAAGACATTTTTGAATTCAAATTTTGATGAAGCTGTTGTATTGGATGAGTTGTTTTGACTGGTTTAGTAAGACAACGTCAGCAATAATCTAGGATACAAACAACTGCTTTCCCCTTCGCAAGTTTTAAACCGGGTTAAGTCTGTAAAACCTGTAAAGTTAACTTCTTTTGAACTCCTTTAAAATTAAGTTCTAACCTTTACGAGCCGTGAGATAATTAGACAAGATTTGAAAGTTTTAAATGTGTATTTAACACTTCATGCCGAAATTACGCGAAGTCAATATCCATAAGAAATAAACATAAGTTTTTTATTAACTGATGGAGGCAAAACGAATACAGCGTGAATACTCTAGCCTCCGCGAAACTGTGTTCTATTTCGAAGAAAATATTATTGGGTATTTTTCACTTTTTTAAAGTCGAAGTTATTCTTTTACCGTAGGAAATCCAGGAAATCGACATAATAGAATCCGAAAACAAACACGATTATAATAAAACTTTACTGAATAGGATAATTGACTAAAAAAATCTAATAACTGTGTCAGATAGATTTGCAAAAAATAATGGACACGTATTTTTTGTTTTTTCACTTAAATAAAAAAGAAGACTATAATATGGTGCGTTCAATACTCATGTGACGTCAGTACTGGCTATAATTATACCACGGTTCAAGCCCCCACTCCTCATATTTGATGCTTTTTATTTTTTATAAATACCTGTCCATTATTTTTCGATAATCTAGCAGATGGACCAAATAGAATCATATTTTTTATTCAGGAAACATTCCTATTATTTTTAAATGCATAACTATATGTTACGTTTCAACATACCAGCCATAGATCTCTTTTCCTTATCGAGTGGCACATCAAGACAACATTAATATTTCAACATGCTTTAAATACACTAGACATAAATTTTAATATCGTTCCAACATGGGACTTGGAAGACATGGCTTCCTCTATTATAATAATAATAATTTTAATATCGTTTCAACATGGGACTTGGATTGGAAGACATGGCTTCCTCTATTATTCCAGCCCCACGCCGCCATTCCTTTGTGATCGGCGTAGATTGAGGTGCACCTTGAAGCCAATACATTGGCAGTCGAACGCCGTGACTGTATGCGAGATGAACACAACAATGCATTCTGACAACTCAACGTATGTAGGTGCATTTTGATAGCCAGTGTTTGGAAGCGAACAGCTTGGTTGATGGTGATTGTCTGAAGAATTTAACTGTTATGACTGTATGAGGGATTTATTTTAAAAAGGATTTGCCAAGTAGAAGCTTCATAGAAGCTTTTCGATACAATAGGGTAGTTAACTAAAAAAATCTAATTAGTCCGTCGGATAGATTTCCAAAAAATATTGGGCACGTATTTTTTCTTTTTTCACGTAAACAAAAAATGAAGACGATACAGTGCGTTGAAAACTCGTGTGACGTCACTACTAGCTACAATTTTTACCGAGCCGTGACGTCACAAGCCCCCGCTCCTGATCTTTGATGCTTTGTATCTTCGTCAGTTTTTATAGATGTGATAAAGGAAAAAATACGTGTCCAATATTTTTCTATAATCTAACTGACGGACTAAACATAATAATATATTTTTTACTCAGGAAACATCCCTATTCGTAAAGCTTCAGCACGATACGAGGTTTCAAAAATGGTCATTGTAAAATGTCTTTTACCAACACGGGACTGCAATAGCCTTAACTGATTGATTAAAACATCATGCCAATCTAGTATTTATGTGGAAAAATCTTCTTTCAGAACAAGTTTTTGGGTTCTATGCAAAGTGTCATTCTATCAGCGTTAATCATTGTGAACAGTACGAAACGCTCGACCACGTAACATATCGGTAATACCTGTACTATTATAATTAAACTGTGATAGAATGGCAAGTTGTCTCTTAGGGCCTTTTATAACAGGGATTTCAAAAATTTAGAAAGATAACTATAAAAAGAGTTGATTTACGCCAAGTATGACGTAAGTTGCGGAATGTATTCAAAGGGCCGTGGCCGTGGAACGCAAAGGGCATTAGAAGGAACTCGGACGGGTTTGAATCAGTAATAGTTTGACACTCCCTTCCGCTCCGCCCAAAACAGAACAAGTCATTTTATGAGTTCCCATAAAAAATACCATCTCTTTAAAATATATTATAATGGCGAAATTTGAATGAATTTTACATTAGTATTTTGTCGCATGACTGTAAAGAATATTCTTGCACGTTGAAGTGATATTGCCGTCAGGAGAATGTGACAGATCTGAATATTGCCGGGACAAGTACATATGTATGTATATTGCAGAGTTAGCACTCGAGTTTCATTGCATTTTTATTGGACTTCGAACATTATTTTAAGTGGGAAATAAACTGGATATCGTTCTACAATTGTCCCTTCGAATAATGTAGGTTATTTCACAGTTTTCATTTCAATATTAAGTTTGTTTTGAAATCTTAGTAAAGATCGGTCTTAGTTTTTAACTTCCTAGTAAAAATAACTCCTTGTGTGTTTGAGATGTCTTTTTAACCGACTTCTAAAAAGGAGGAGGTTCTCAATTCGGATGTTTGTATGTTTTTATTTTTTTATTGTTTGTTCGCGCATAACTCCGTCGCTTGCCAACCGATTTGAAAAATTCTTTTTTTGTTGGAAAGGGTATACTTCCCAAATGGTCCCATGAAAATTTTATCGAAATCGAACAAGCGGTTTTTGAAAAATCTAAAAAAATATCTACATTGTCTATATTGACCACCTTTTAGTTTACTCTGCATTGGAGCAGTGCGTTTTTTTTACACTAATGTAATGGGTTCGTTTAGGTGGGGGGAGTGGAGGGGGTTTAGGTACCACTAAAAAGTGAAAAATAAAAAACTTTTTAAAATTGATTGAGTCAGGCGTTGCTTTGCGGAAATCCATTTTAAATTTGAAAATGAAAACAATATATCTAGTTTTAAAAACTTTTTTAGTTTTAAAAAACTTTTTACAAAAAAATACAACCGACTTTTCCACAAAAAATCAAAAAAGTACAAAATAACTTTAATTTCGGAAGTCGGTGTTCAAAAAATGAAAAAGTAACCACAAACACCGAGTTCCGAAGTTATTTTTAAAGTTATTTTGTACTTTTTTGATTTTTTGTGGAAAATTCGGTTGTATTTTTATGTAAAAAGTTTTTTACTACGAAGTTACATAAATTGATTTTAGACTTCGGCAAATAGTGCCGAGATAAATCGGATACCGGTAAATCACCCAATTCATCCTAAATGTTAACAAAATGATTCAATTATCTAGCAGTTTAAGTTTATAAACATGAAAAAAGCAACATTCATATCTTTATACCGGCAGGAAAAAATATATGCAAAAGTTACCTCATATACAATTTGAAATCTCATGAAAATTTGCTTTAATTTCGAATAACATACAGCAAGATTTAAGTTTAAAAAAATGTCAATGCAATATCGGATTTTGAAAAGTAATGCGTGTCACATCTCTTTCCTAGCCACTGAACCATGCATGCATTATTATAACTACATATTAAATATTTTAACAAATCCATTTTATGGAAAGGCTGACACAGCTAGGTCCTGAAACAGGAAAACCGAACATACCAAGGCAAGTTTAGCTCAATATCGGGTAAAAAGCGCCGGACTACCGGATATTTAACTTACTAAGAATTGGTGGCTTGGTTTTAAAATGCAATATTGAAATACCTACCTGTTAAGTCGTTTTAACTTCTACAGCTCAACAAATATGATTTGAATTTTTACACGACTGTGCGAGAAGGAAGGTTATGTTTTTTAAGCTATATGTATGTATGCATGTATATTTCTATGGTGCGCTCTATCCTAAACGACTTGATGGGTTTTAATTTGAGAGGTGCGTTAGATTTGTCGTTATTGTGAAAGTGACACTAGGTATACAAACAATTAAAAAAGCCGATTTTTGGCACCATGAAAAAGTCTTTTTTCCTCAAAACCTATAGAATATGAAAAGAAAGGGCTTGAGGAGACGATTCCAAAAAATAACTCGCTAAAATAGCAGTACCTTTGAGCTTTTGGTTTTTTTTACACAATATTTTTTATGTATCTTGTGTGTACATAAATAAATAAATAATAATAAATGAAAGACGTTTAATTTATTTAAATCACAGATGATTGCCACCAACTGCATCTGACTCTTTGCGACTTGAAAAGCGACTTTTTTGGAACGTTTTCGTCGTATTTAGCTGTTATGTCGAGTTTTTGGAAACGGATTCTTTTATTATTATACATTTAAAAGTAACAGGCCAATTTTAAACAAACCTCAAACTGGATAGTTTGACGCTACATTTGTATTCAAAAAGCCTAACAATATATCCTGTGTTATCTGAATGCCTGGTAACTGTATTCGCAAGTAGGTAAAAAGCATAAAGTTTACGATTTCACGCTGACATAATTGGCATTCATTATTTTATCGCATTGTTTTGTCACCATAGTCATTATGTAGTTAACTACTTTAGATAACCTTAATTTTTCTGTCTAAAGTTACTGCGATAATGGATTTGGTTTAGTGATTAGCTATGGTGTTTGTACATTAATAATGCGTAACTCCTTTAAAGCTATAATAATAAACATCGCTTGCGGGTGGTGGTCAAGTGTCATAATTTCTAAAGGTCTCATGTCCGGCAGAGGGCGTCTTTCAGCTGAAATCATGATGACGATAGAAGGGTTTTCGCCTTCTATGGAGTCTGCCTTTATTTCTTTTCCTTTCAGTTCAGAACAAAACAATAGCGGTGTTAAAAACTTTTTACAAAAAATAAAACCGACTTCTAAACAAAAAAACCAAAAAGTATAAAATAACTTTAATTTCGGAACTCGGTGTTTTATTTTTTTTTAAGTTTTTTATTTTTCACTTTTTAGTGGTTCACTCCCAGCTAAATATACCCATCACAGCGTACGTGGTATAAATTGGCGTAAACAATAAACTAACATGCAATTTCAGCTATCCCGACAGATTTGCTATCATTTATTGAAATTAACAAAAAAAAAACGCTTGTTCGATTTCGATAAAATTTTAATGGGACCATTTGGGAAGTATACCCTTTCCAACAAAAAAAGAATTTTTCAAATCGGTTGGCAAGCGACGGAGTTATGCGCGAACAAACATTAAAAAAAAAAACACAACCATCCGAATTGAGAACCTCCTCCTTTTTAGAAGTCGGTTAAAAAGTAAATTGTCATGTCAGTCTGAACTGCTGGGGAAGTAATACTAGTGTCGATTTGTGAATAGGGGGCTTTAGTCGAGTGAACAGTGAATGGCAAGACGCGGTGCGGCACGTAATGCGTTTAGCCGGCAGCCGGTTGCCGGCGGCGGTTCCGGCACGGGATTGTTGTTCCGGTTCTGATTCCGCTCTTCCCCGTGCTGTCAATAGGCCATCCAATAAACGTTTTTTTATCGCATTTCGAGTGTAACGTCTTGATTTGTAAGAAGTGTTTTATTTATCCGATTTCCTTGTAGTCAAGGTGGTATTTGATTTTTATATTACAGGGTATTAGTTTAATGACTATGCAGAGGTTTACCAATATTACATCCACATAACAGCCAGATGTGTTTAAGTCTATAATTATAGGTGAGATCTACTTTCTTGTACATCTCATAATAAACCCTGGAATAACATTTATAGAAACAAGTGTGCAAGTGGTGGTAAGAAAACCCAGCACTGACGATTATGTAGGTATAGCTTATCAGGTCTACTTAATAGGATTTCTCAGTACATAACAATGCGACTAATCTACAATTAGGTACACTACACTGTTAACGTACTCGGGCGTAATAAAAAGATTTTATAGGCGTGCAGCTATATTTAGTATTTATTAGTTGACACCCGTTTTATTAGTCCGGCACGCTCACTAACACACTGTCAATTTTGAGTATCGCTTTGCACAAAATGTGACCACAGAGTAACAAGACGCCTCCATTGCTACTGTTACGCACTGTCAAAACCTTGTTGACAAAAGTTGACAGCGCTGATGCCCTGATTATATATGTATATATTTATAGTTATGTAGTCATCCTAATGCAATGCTTTTATCACGCGAATATGCGATCGTCTCGTAAATTAACGAGAATATCGCATATCAGCAAAAGTGGAAGGCGCCCTCTATCGACGTCACAGGTTCGCCGTCCAAATGGACACGATCAACGTTTTGTATTAGGATGACGCATCACTGTTTATCCATAGAAATTGACAGCCTGTGATAATTCTGACTATGGCTATGATAGTCGAATTTTGAGCTCGAGATAAATTTACAAATATTGTTGGCCACATTGTCTCTAGTCGCTATCGGCCGCGCGGGCGTACTGTGCTCTGTGGTCCGAACGTTTTCTAAAACGTCAAATTATGGCTGACGTGACCACAACCGGCAATGTATTATCAACAAAATAATTGCAGTCTGTGTGAATGTGTTGGGAAACAACACTGATTTAATCGAGAACATTGCATGTTGTTGATGATATTGTATGCTGACATTTTTTACGCCAGTTTGAGTAGAGTTTCGATTTTTCTCGGCTTCTGATGGTCTTACTTGTTATACGTGCGAAGCACTGCATGTTTCGATGTTATATTTTGTTAATTAATCACACCTTAACCTGAATGGATTTGACAAGGGTAGACTGGTAGCCTGGGTTATGTCATAGTCACTAGTTGCATTAGAAGTTGCTTTATGCAATTTTTTTACCATAAATTAGTCTCTCTTTAGTTAAATTTGCAACTATTTTGGCCAGCAACCATAGACGCATTTCTATTAATACACAGAAGTGTCAATAAAGACGAGTTACAAGTTAGTTTGGAGGCTCATGTAATATTAAAGTTAGGGCTATCGTAGTAAGAAGCGTGCCCCCGCCACACGCCAGCGGCCGCGCCTACAGGGGCCTTCTATTTGTATTGATTACCAGCAAAACTATATTTATCAAAGAGCAGTGTGAGTAGCGCAAAGTTTACATAAGTAGCACTGTTTTGTTTTAGCTCAGGCTTTGGGGCAATTTTTATGTAATGATATTTATATTTTTTTAAGAGGTCCTTGATAAAGTGACATTCTGACAGCGATAACGATTGTCATAAAGTCTTGATGACAATGCACTACTGAAATGCCACATGGTCAATCCCTTGCATTTTGGCATTAAAAGAGTCAGTATTGAATTTCACTTTATGTCTTTGTGTCTCTGTCTTTGTGTCTTGTTTCACTTTTGTGTCTTTGTGTACTTGCTTTCTAGCAAGTTCAAACACAGATTGAATATATATATTTCTGAGAAGCGTTAGTGTTGGGAACTTCTGACACCTTTTCAAAAGATAGTTTGATTTCTGTAATCATCCTGTAGTACCTACTAGCTATTAAAAAATAAATGGCTATCTGCTGAAGTCAGAAACTCTAAAACCGTTCCTGCTATAATAGCATAGCCTTGTGAGGCGATGCGTCTCACTCAATATTCTAACTTACCTGTACTAATATATAAAGCTGAAGAATTTGTTTGTTTGAACGCGCTAATCTCAAGAACTACTGGCCGGATTTGAAAAAATCTTTCAGTGTATAGGCTATATATCATCACGCTAAGAGCAATAGGTGCGGAGCACGAATGAAGAATGTTTAATAACTATTCCACGCGGACGAAGTCGCGGGCTGAAGCTAGTTAATTACATATCGATAAAGAGGAAGATATTCCTGTCTAAGAAAGCCTACCAAAGTTATTTCGTGTTACTAATCAATAAGCATTAAACTAACGGCCGAACCCAATAACCGATCTATCACATACTGGAGATAGAAAAACAAATGAAACAACAGAAAACCTACATCATTTTTCTGTTGTTTCATTTGTTTTTCTATCTCCAGTATGTGATAGATCGGTTATTGGGTTCGGCCGTAAGTAGTCAACATGGGGCAGTAGTTAACGAGCAATGAAGACGTATCTTCGAAAACGAGTCGTAACTCGTAAACGACAATAACAATATATTCCACTTGACGATTTATAGTCCGATGAGGCCCGATTGCAGTATTTCGGTGACCACTTAGATTATGTTGCGTTTTGCAAATAAATAAGTAGCATACATATGATAAGATGAGATTAGGGACGGTCATCTTTATGTAAAAAAAAGTATGCCAATATTTTTTCAAGAAATAAAAAGAAATAGACCATTTATATCTTGTGTATCTCTCTGTGACCACAGTCGTTCATAAGTTTTCGAAAACCGTCCAATGGTTTATGAAAACTTTAAGCATTTTACATCTTTGAAAAGGTTACCGAATATGTTATTTTGTCTTAACTGAAGATCAATACAGAATTCCGTAACTTCATGCAAGTTTGCATGTTTCAAAGCACTCGCTCACGATAACGTGATAACTGCGTGAGACCACTACCGTCACGCCATCATTTCTGCCACTACCTGCTGGCCTGTGATGGACGCTGAACAGAAAACTGTTAACCCTAATTAGGCTTTTTGGAAAATTATGGCCTTTTGGGGGATTATGAGAACATCAGTTAAAAGCCGTCCAGTTAAAAGGCTGACTTGTCGCATCACCAAGCGTGAACATGATTACTGATAATGTTCATGAAAAAGAAGGCAAATAGAGTAATTTAATTTGGGGGCCACTTCGAAATTGCCCTTTTTATATCGAGCCCACTTTACGAGTGCCATTTAATTTTTCATCTGTTGATCTTTCCTGGCATAAAAGTAGATTATTTTCGTGTTCGTACGTTTAGTATGTTTGCGGTACAATAAAGAGTGATCGTAAAGTGCGTGGCCGAAGCACCCGCGAGCGTCCAACTAATCGCAGTTGGGTCAATTAAGGCTAATGCGATTTTTATCAGTGATTCTGCGCAGATGATGGCATCCCGCGGGACTGACGGCGCGAGTTATCGTCTAGATGGGGAAATCTTACACGATAGTTATTGGAACAGCGATAGCAGCGCAGAATAGTAATGAGCGATGTATCTTATTGTTTTAGCGATGTATAATCTCGCTAGCTGAGGTAGATATTCTTTGGGGTATGTGAGGTTCCAGAATACTCGATGCCGATTTTGCATTCAGGGATAACAGTTATTTGAGAAACAAAAATGGCGTGTTGACGCATTTTGTGTAGAAAATATGTCAAACCGCCACATTTATTCTTAACTACATGTGGATAGTTGAAAATCAGCCCTAACATAAATATTCTGCTTCCCCGAATAGGACAGATAACTAAAAATTAAGAAGTTTACAGAATTTAAACACTGTTATTTGATTTAAACTCTGTGAAATTGCCAACAATGAATTGTTGCAATAGCGAAGAAAGTTCGTACTGAAGCGAAGTACATCGTTAATTTGCTTCGCCAATTTACATATGATAAGATTGTATTGAAGTTTCGAGGACAGCCGACATTTTATTGTTTTCTTTTATGCAATATCCTTCCATATCAATAGAACAAATGCGACAAGAGCTCTGTCTGGCTTACTGTCAGATTTTTAAATTGTTGATACCTTCCTAAACTGCACAGCCAATTTTGTTGAATATTGGTATAAAGATAGATTGAACTGAGATCTAAATTTTTCTTTGTATGTTATGTAGGTTTTTGATCCCATAAGTAGGTATTTCCTTCATTCACACAGACTGCTGGCAAAAGGAAGTTTTCTACAAATCTTAATGATAAATTGTTAATTCTACTCGTTTAAATATGCAATTAAAACGGCTTTAATCCCGGTCTTCTAATCCTACGAAGACACTGAATTATGCAAGCAGTTATGTAGTCGTAGTAACAAAATAACATTTTTAATGTAATGAAAATGGTAATGTGTTTTCAGGTATTATGTGTTTCCTTAATGGAAAATTAAATTAAATTATAATCACAATGTAGGTATTCAGTGGCCTTAAAGGAACTTGGAATTGTAATCAGTTTGAATTTACTATTTCTTGAGTACTTGGGATATTTATTAGGTACTACTTTTGTTGCCGAGTATTCGCCCTCTTGGCTTAAGGCAATCAGCCATAATTTATCTTTGTATTAGTATCAGGTTTTTCGTTATCATATAAATACTTCCAGAAATCACTTCTACGAAAAAAAGAACGAACATTTTTCTTCTTTATAAGGTTAGCATATTAGTGAGACAAAAATATTGTCTTCAAATAAGCTTATTATAACTCTGTAGGAGTACAGAGGTTTATTTATAAATCACATTGTTTGAATACTTTTCCAATGTTTACGGAACGTCGTAACCTTGACCTTCACTCTGTACAAACGTCGGCCAAGGTTGGAAGGCCCCTTGAATGTCCTTGCTACCTACATATATATATATATATTCTTTTTTTGACGTGACCATTCGCAGTTGATAACGCTAAAGTTGGTTACTGCTTAATTGGATTATCCAGGGACTTTTTTTATTGTTTATTAACTAGTGAAAAAATACAGAACGTATCAAGAAACATCACAAAACCTTGATAGGTTTCTCTAGATGTTGAAACACCTTAAAGTAGCCTAAATAATAACATGCAACATAATAATCAGCCTTGTTTTACATACAAATTGTATAAAACATTGTGATGTAAATTGGAGTAAAACCTACAATATGACTACAGTACGTTAAGGAAGTTACTGATCGAATGAAATTTGAATAGGATGATGCATTACAAAAGAGAAACAAAGATTTTTTTGTATTTGTATTTACAATCTATATTTGATATTTCCGATTGAATGTTTGTTGAAATATATCGTTAATTAGAGTAGGTATTTCTTTGTTCGTTTCCCATTTTATGACCTACATAGACATTATCCCCTATATTTTTAAGTAATTTCGTCTACCATTGCGGCAACTTGTGCGTTGTGTAAAGTGTAAAAGAATTTTTTCCATTGGCATGGCAACTGAGTCGACTGGAGTGGAGAAACTTTCCTTCTAAAGGACTAAGGCCTATTTTACAAGTTTGAAGGACTGAACTAAACCGGCTACAAGTTATCATATATTATCAAAATCGTTAGGTATATTTATTATATATAGAATCTTAGACCCACATACATATTAGTTATTCGAACGCAATAAGCAGATATTTCAGAAGGGCTAAATCTCGCGGACGATAAATATTTTCTGACTACGTGCCTTGTGTGATAACACCCCTTCATAAACGAATATATATTATTGCTAATAAATTACCATAAATATTGCACCCTATTATATATCTGAAATATTTGATGTTTATTGGAAGTTCATGAATTGAATAGTCTTCCTGTACGAATATTTGTGGGTATTCCGTAGCCCGTAGCAATCTCGTAGCAGCAGCAACATAGGCGTAGCTCGTAGCCTACGCTTTGTGCCAACTTGGCTGGACCATGCAATTTCGTAGCATTGATAATATTTTTGACGTAATGAAATTTTGCAATAGCCTTATGTATTAATACGAGCACGAAAGAAAGAAAACGTATTTGTTTGCTAAAGGATACTATTAGTAGTACTTAAATTATGTTAGTCAAGACAAATTAAAATGTATTAACAATACAAACAACAAAAGTGATTATGTGAGTATGTATGTACATATAAAGGAAATGTATGTCGTGGTTGTAACAAAAAGGCTTCCCACTCAGCATAATGCCGTGCCGTGGGGGCCCCTTAGCACGGCGCTGATTTTCAGTGGTCTAGGACATGACGTACGGAAACAAAGTTGCTGTGTGAATATGTGAAAACAATAATAAAATAAATAGAGTAAGATAAAATATATTACTTATAATTATGCGTGTGCGTGTGTATTTATGTGATCATGCCACTAAAACCCAGCAAGAGTCACTTGACAAAAACATAAAAGTATAATACCCGCACAACGCAGGCACCATGGAATGTGCCTGCGTTGTGCGGGTATTATACTTTTATGTTTTTGTCTCGCTCCCACACCCACAATTGCGTGGCCCAAATTACATATTATAATTAGTTTTATGATCGTTTGGTAAATTTCAAAACTCATAAAAAAATTATATTCCATATATCAAAGACTTTCTTCCGAAAGATATTCATAAATCCTTCTATTTACAGTACAACACAAAAAAATAACAATAGTAAAATTATGCATAACGAGTGAACTTTTAAGACGTCTTCGTTCGTAGTCCGATATAGTGACTCCGGTTGCTTCCCCGGAATGCCCATGAGTGCCATTATGTAAATAACCCCCCACTCCGACCCCCTCTGACGTCTCCCCCGGGATGTCAGCTGTCGTGGTGGACGCTAACCGTTCGGGAATGGAACTTAACAATTTTCCTATTAACAGTACTACGGAAGAGCTTCCAATATATGAACGTGGGAATGAAACGTTTAGGATAATATTTAAGCAGTTTAAAAAGTTAGGACTTTGTAGCTGAATATAACACTCACTAATTTACTTTTACGCAATAGACAGATGTGTTGCTGGGGTGTTGCTGGGGAGTTTGTTGCGCCACTTCTTCTTCCCAACTAAAACACTAGGAATTGGTGACGGGTGGGCGTTTTGGGGGACTGTCTTTATGTAAAACTAGCAGTGCCTCGCGGTTTCACCCGCGTAGTTCCCGTTCCCGTGGGAATATGGGGATAAAATATAGCCTATAGCCTTCCTCGATAAATGGGCTATCTAACACTGAAAGATTTTTTCAAATCGGACCAGTAGTTCCTGAGATTAGCGCGTTCAAACAAACAAACAAACAAACAAACAAACTCTTCAGCTTTATAATATTAGTATAGATTTGACGATCGAAAAGTGCTGTCCCTCAGCCTAGTTTGAATAAATGACTTTTCATTTTGATTTTTGACAATTCTTAGTGGGGCATATCATGAATGTCTCGTGTGACAGTTTTGAAAATTCACAGTTGTGAAAATTTTAAGTCTTGACATATGTTTCACACAGTTCTTCGATGGTTTCTTTGTTTTTTCCCGAACTTATAACCAAAATATTATTGGAATATAATAAATATTCCTTGTAAATTCTCGAATTGCCTTTGCTAGTAACTTAGGTATTGTATTAACTCTCGGCTATAACTGGTATGATATGCAGCCAGTTCAAGTTGTCCCACAAATCTAAAACTATAAAGCAGTCGAAAGCTCACAATTCTGGCAGTGTTAATCTGTTTACGTACAGGGCCGTCAAATCAATTTTTGTATGCCACAGGTAAAACACATCTTTAAAAAAAAACATAAAACGTTTCCCTACACTAGACATTTCTCCTGTATCGTGGCTGCGTTTACAAACCTACAAAACAGGCAGACCCAGAACAAATATCTGTGGGCCATACAAAAATTTGTCGCGTGCGGTTATCGAACCCGCGACACGCAGCACAGCAGCCAATCGCTCAACCACAGCGCCAACCGTGTCGTGTATCTATGAATCCGACTATGGAAAATAAATCCCCTTAAATAATATCACTGTTAATTCCTAGCAAATTGTCCATTTGCCTCTGTTCGTAACTTAGGTACTGCATGAACTCCCGGCTAGAACTGGCATGTTATCCAGCCAGTTCAAGTTGTCCCACAAAGCCCATAACTCAGTCAAAACGCTCACAATTCTGGCAGTGTTAATCTGTTTACGTATTTACGTCGGCTCATCCATTGGATTGCAACTTGGCATCACCTGCCGTAAGTTAGACTGCGATATTCTATTCAATGTCGTGCTTTTGTTAGTTTGTTTAGTGGTTTCAACTGTAGCGCATTTTCTGTGGTTTGATAATATTTGTAATGGTAGTGAGCATCATTACACAGATTGTGTTAAGCAAATGACTGATTTTTGGAACCTTCATATCCAATCTTTTTTTTTTCCCACATGGGATCTTTTATTTACTTTACACACAGCATTTAGTATTTCTTTCTTGTCTTTTGGAAGTCTTAACTAAAGATTTTTGCGCAGTTTGGTTGATATTATTACAAATTTTCAAAGACTGTCATCACTGCTTGTTAGATCTTCGTGCCTTCTGAAGAGTGCTACACTTTTGTTTTGCGTGTAGCTATAATTAAAACCAACGCCATCAAATTTAATTTTTAATATAAGTTCCCAATACCATTACGCAAATATTTATAAAGTAAATGAAACATTAATAATATTACAAATGTTTACAAAGTAAATGAAACATTAATTATAAATCATTCAAGCGGAAAGGATTGATGTAGAACTTTAATATGAAGATGTCATCTAGTCAAAGCAGTAGGCATCATTTTCCTTTGAAGTAGGCGTTACTCGTCTATTGTAAAGCGTCTGGTATTACGTATAGATCAGCTAGAAGTGATAATGGTGGGTAATTAAAACGCTTGCGTATCTATTCCCACGTGTGCACGGAAACACGGGAAACATATTCATGTTCGTCGATAAACAATCGAAGAACGTTGTGTAATCACGACTTACTTATGTCTTAATTTTATTTACCACATTGGGTACATGCAACTGTTGAGTGCTAATAGTTTTTTTTTGTAGATATGAGTGACAGATTAGCACCACTTTCTAAGTTGTGTGTAAGGGCTTTCAGCCTGGTTGCGGAATTTGTTCGAAAGAGTTACCGCGGCCCTGGAACGCAAAGGGCACATGGAGGAGCACGGGTGGGTTTTAGTCAGTAAAAGTCTGACACGCCCTACCGCTCCACCCAGGGCGAGAGGGGTCATTTGATGATTTCCCATCCAAAAAAAAAAAAGGGCTTTCAGCCTTCTAGGGTTGCGGAATTTGTTCGAAAGAGTCACCGCGGCCCTGGCACGTAAAGGGCACTACAGAAGCAGGGACAAACTAGAAGGATCACGGGTGGGTTTTAGTCAGTAAGATTCTGACACTCCCTTCTGCTCCGCCCAGAGCGCGAGAACGAGAAGTCATTTGATGATTTCCCATCCAGAAAAAAACGGACTTTCAGCTTTATTAACAAACATACTCTAACCATATGATTAATTTAAGCACAGATTAGCAGATTCTCAATTCTGATTTACACTTATAAAATCTAAATCTACCTTTTAATCTGATCTGTTCTATTTAATTTCTAGAAAGTTATTATTTATTGGTATTTCTAGAAAGTTTAGTGGAAATAAAAAGAAAGTGTAGGTCAGGGACACCTCTACATTTTATGATCAGTATTACAGTCCTTACAACACTTCAAGTACCTTGCTTTATTTAATTTAGGTACTAGGTTTTTCCAGTGGTTAGGCTCCCTACGAGTAGGAACACAGTAACTCTGCATGTTTTCGGGATAAAAAGCATTATTCTTGGCGATAATGTAACGTCTTATCAGTGAAAACATTTTCGTCATCCAATTATTTTTACTTGCAGAGATTACTTGAAACATCTGTACTTTTAATTAATATTTAACTTATTAGAATAATAATCAACTATCCCTTAAAATATCCTGCAAACTTAACTAAGTTCTGATAAACAGGAATTTTGATAATTCTATAGGATTTCACAGAAATTTGATTATTATTTCTTTTTAATTATTTCGATTCCAAGTATAATAATTATTGAGCTAATCAACTCTACTAGGTATTCTCAATTCCAAGAAATGTTATAAAATAATATTCCTTTAGTAGGCATAAAAACATGGGTTACACGGCTCTGTGTCATATTCCTAGAAATTAATTATGATAGAAGGGCACTTTTTGCAATCTATTTCCTTGTAAAGCTGCCTGCTTGTAAATATGATTCCTTGGTACATACAGGACGTATAAGGAATAAGGCTTTAAAAATCAACTGCAAGAAATTTAAGAAGTTGTTTAGAATAATAACATAAATCACCTTTTCTAATACATAAAAATTGTTTCGTAGATATGCAATATATTAATTACGCACAAAATTATTGATATTGCGCACTTTATTACGCGTGGGCCGCCGCGCTGCTGGCGCCCGCGCAAGTCCTGGCACGTTTTCAAATATTGTATGTACGCAAACAGGCCCGCTGTACAGTGCACATAAAAATATTTATAAGTGTGAATAAATGACATACCTATTTTTTTTTGTCATACGTGTTTATATGATATGAGCATGTTCACGAATTTTATGCAATGGATTTTTTAATATATTTTATGTAATCATCTGCTTGACCTAATCCTTCGTTACTTGAGGCCGGTGTATTACCTTTTATATTCATTTTCAGAGTATCGTTGATTTATGATGAAATAAAAGTTTTCCAGAGCTGTAAAATCATCGTATTTTCAGTATATGTTCCGTGATAGAACCAGCCATCACGTGAAATGACGAAGCTGTGTCCTCTGATAAAACTGTCAACCGTTTAAGCGCGTCCAAATAAACAGTGGCCCCATCGGATAGTCACACCGAAATCCTTTCAACTTGCTGCTGTATGGCGTTTGACTTGAAATTAACAACGGGGACATATAACGGTTTCTAACTGAAGAGAAGGCAAATTAATTTAAATTGTTATTCGTTTTCTACCTTATTTATTTTACTGCATGTATATGACAATTGTTTTTCTGTCCAGGAAATAAGATAAAATCTATATATCTGATTATAATCAGACAATTACAGGTCTGTACATGTTTTTTTCATTATAACGAGTCATGAGTATTATCGTACAATAATATAAAAAAAATACTACATGTACAACGTACAGTCGGTTATAATGAAAAATAAAAACAACCCTTTTCCGCGACTCGATGGAAAGTTACAAAGTGATCCGAACTTTTCCGAGAAAAAGCTGCGCGGTATGCACTTATTATATATTTGTTTTTTGTTTGCACAAGTTTTTAATAGAAAATAAGTGAAGTCAGCGAGTTTGGTAAATACGAAAAAGGAATGTGTATTCGTATATCTTGCAGATCTTGCATCATCATTATATTGCAGAGAATAAGTTCACTTATGCATGATATCCGTTCCCGCCAACACCAATCTGTGTCTGTTTCCTTAATCCTTCGGACTAGACGTGATCAAAGTCGACATTGTACCTACTATCCAGGAGGGCGTTACAACTAAATTGTACCTGAAATATTTAATCGGACCGGACTATACAAAGAAGCTCTAAGCTAGTTTGACATTATTTAACTAAGTAATTCTGGCAGAACTGGAGACATTTAAATAAATAGTTTTACTCCCATTGATCGCGATAACGCCAGAAATCACATCACATCGATATTTGTCTTGTTTTGTTCTAGCCAATCACAATTCGGACGTGGAAGACCGCCCCGTAGGGACTAAAGATTCGTTCTCACTGGATTTAATGGCCGCCGTCGACTGGCTAGAAATAAAAATCGCATTTGCGATAATTGGTTTCGGGCCGGCGAGCCGAACTGAGCGCGGTTTTACATGCTCCACTAGCTAAATGAGCGATCGTATCTGATTTTCTAGTCGCTAGATGTTATTTTTCATCATGTTTTTATCGTTGACGGAAAAAATACTTGAAGGTCAATCCTGTTTTTTGCCTTATGCCCGAGGACTTCTCTTTATCTAACCCTTTTACAATTCTGTTATTACTATATATGTATGCACCTACTCTTTTTTACGTCATTGTAATTTTGCTTAGATAAAACATTTTTTACCTATTAAATCTAGGAATGATTCAATTTCTTGTCATAGTCTTTCTAATGGAGACAAATTAAGCTACTATTGATTTTATCGAATACAAGTCTCAAAGTACGATCGCGACGGCAATCGAGATGCGCTCAATTAACTGCAAATACAGCCCGTTTTCCAATCCTGCAGACTAACGTAGTGGGAATAATTAGAACCTACAGCTTACATGCTGTCGAGAGTCTTGAGCTACTTCCAACGAATACCGAGCTGCATTCGATTACGACATGCCATGCGATTCGAGTTCAGTTCCAGTTGGCAGAATTAACTATACAAGTCGATATTGACGACGGCAAATCATATATCAAGCTTTCTAGAAAATGCGGCTATATTTTACGTTTAGCCACATGCAAGTTAAGTATGACTGAAGAATACAGTATGTTAACTAACAGAGGCGTTCCCGTTAACCCACAATAGTATAGCATCCATGTATGATAAAAAAATATTACCATTCAAAATCAAAATGTTTTTATTTTTTTAATACTAAAATATTCACTAAAAATGTTAAATTGATACGTTAAAGAAACACTGTACACGCATACTTGCCGCTTTGGGCATTGCTACTACGAGTAGGTACTATTCCGCGCTAATATTTTGATTTTAAACAGGATTTTTCGAATTTATTGTCTTTTTTTTATTTCGATTATTTTATGCTTATCTTTCTATTCTGATATTTTTATTTTAATCTATTAATGATATAGATTAACGAATTTAAGGGAACGCCCTCTGTTATTTGACATACTGTATATTTAAATTTGTATCATATTATTAATAACTACGTCACAAATTTTCAGTTGACTAGCTACACATAAAGCACATTAACAAAATTAATCATATAATCAATAACTGTCGCGGACAGACACTCTATTACTCGAAAACGTCGGAGCACAAAATTAGGAATATTTCACGAGCCACCGAACATTAATGTGTACACAAATAACTTCACTATATCAGATTCCAATTGTATTAACTGTGCGTCATCGTCGATCATTTTGTTCCTTTTATTTGAAACTAGCTACAGCCCGCGGTTCCGCTGGCGAAAAGTCGGTAATTATCCGAAGGGAAGAAGCAGTTTGAAATATGCTGTAAAAAATTTACGCCTATTTAATAGATGACCCAATATGTATAATATGTATATTGGGACCTTTTTCTGGCCAGTTTGTTTTGGAATTTCAAATACAAATAAATTTAATATTGAGGCACATGCAGGTATTTCCTTTTTTTAGTTCCGTAGCCAAATGGCAAAAACGGAACCCTTATAATTTCGTCATGTTCGTCTGTATATCATAGCCGTTTTACTCGGAGACTATTAAAGCTACACATGAAAATTGGTAGGTAGATGCAACCTTTGAACCGCTATTCAATAGTAGTCTGTGATATTATGGAAAAAAATATTTTTAAGGGTGGCACTCCATACATGTAACTGATGAGGGTAGCTCTTTCAAAATGAAATAGAGGTTTCTAAAAAAGTTTTTATTAAATTTTATGACCACGAACTGTAACTCCATAGGGAAGTACCTAATACTAATTCCGGTCATGGTCCTCTAGTGTGACAAGTGTTATATGAATCAACTCAGTCGTTAATACATGAAAAGGCAATAAACAAACAGACAGAGTTACGATTGCATTCATAGAGTATGGATATGTACCTACATATAGTTCAAACCGATGAAGACTATTTATGAACATCATGTCTACTCCACTGTGAAATTATTTGAGTGTGAACCGCTATATTTAGCATGAACTTTCAGTTATCTCATGATATTGCGGGGTAACGTCATTGCGCGTCTAGCAGCGTTTTCATTCGTTTTTCGCAGAATATTGAACAGGGTCAATAATATGTTTAGCACTTGCGAAGTATTGACTGTTTACTTGTCAAATCATTCAATAATTGACACTAAAGAATGAAACGATGTTCACTGAGCACACAAAGAGACAGTGTAGGAACAACATAAGAAGACTTAATTTTTAAACAATAACTTTGTTTGCTTGACTGTTGGGTAAAATAGGAACAGCAGCTCTACCATGACGACTTAAATGCATCATGATTCCTGTGTCAGAGAGAGACTGAGTTACACAAGACGAATATCCCTTTCTCTCACACTGAATCATGATAGCATTGGCACTTCGTATTACGGCCACAGTTCAGCAAAAGGTCAGACAACTAGAAAGTGTCTAACGCTGGTTTTCAACTAAACCTAAGTTATGATAGAATTTGACTTCATTTTAATCACTAATCATAGTCCAGATAATTGTTTAAGTAGGTAATCCATTGTGGCAGGATATTTGTGTTAGATATCCATGCTGTTATGCATAATATTCACTGTTTATTCTTTTAAAGTGCTGCATAGTTTTGGTAGGTATGTCCACAATGCCACATTTGTGGCATATGGATGGGAAATAATCAGATGACTTCATCTGCTCTGGGCGGAGTGTCTAACTGACTAAAACCCACCCGTGTTTCTCCAAATGCCCTTTCGAGTTCCAGGGCCACGGTGACTCTTACGAATAAATACCGTAACCTGTCAGATTCAAAGACACTTACCATTACTTTCATAGCATACAACGTCAATGAGGCCTGGAGACAGTCTTCACATTTACTTGAGCATCTGTAAAAGAAAGAAAAACACTGTTAAACTTCTTTAGAAGTGTTTTTGGGTTGTATATTTGTTTTAGTTGATGGCAATAGTAGAACTTATTACCTATATGTAGGTACCTACACCTCTTCCAATAGATTCATAAACTTAAAAATAGTAGGTTTTGTTTAGTATTTCGATTGGTCTAGTCGCGTGCTATTTTAAAACCGCAGGGCTAAATACAAGCTTGGGCGGAGCAACGCCGTGTCCTCGTCGAGACGATCGGCGGCGGCGTCCTCTCGCGTCTGACCCTGGTTCAATCCATGGTCCGGAGCGAGGAGGCATGGGAAGCGGTCACCTCCTTCTGCGAAGCACTAATGCTAGCGAAGGAGGAGGCGGACCGCGTGCGGGTGCGGGAAACCTCACGCTCCAGCTGCCGCAACTGAAAAAGACACCCCGGGCGTCGGGAAACGCAGGGTGATTTCTGGCCAGCGTAGGCGCGGGCCTGCGGACGGCGAGCTATGGGTGACTTGCCGTCCGATAGCAACTAGGCTCTAGCTGCTGTCAGCAAATAAGACGGGATCGTGGCCCTGGAACATAAAAGGCACAAGAAGGAACACGGGTGGGTTTTAGTCAGTAAGTCTGACACTTCCTTCCGCTCCGCCCAAACTTGATTGTGACTACTCTCTCGAAATAATAAAAAAAAAAACTGTTATTTAGATCTATGAAATTAACTGTTTTAACGTGTGTAAGTACTGAAGTACCTTTTTACACCTGTCCTGTTGGACCTAATAAATTATTTGTATTTTATTTTCAAACAACACACCACACCATACACATCTGTTATTAGAAAAAAAATCCCAGTTGCCATAGTAACGCTAAGGCGTCAGCATAAAAATAAGAGTGTTTCAGCTGTACAACATCTGTACATACACCGACATGTCGGGTTGCCCAAGGCGATCAATTAGCCTACCTATTGTTTTAGGCCTGCAAACCCTGCAGTACTATTCTGTAAACATTTCAACGTGAAAACATTGGTGAAATGAACTGTCATTTAATCTTAATTGGATGGACTGATAGTTCATTTCGCGCGTCCACTTCACGTTACGTTTTCACGGTGGGATCATTAAAGAATAGTACTGCTGTATTTTGATAACGTTATTTATTCTCAGTAGTGCTATTCTGTAAGAACTCACGTGCGAATTCGATTCATATCTCATTTTCGATTACACTTCGTAACTCACCTGAAGTGAAAAGTATTTGATATTCTGACTGTCAAGTTAAGTTCGCTTCACCGATGTTCTCACTTAGTGGCACTAGTGTAGTTTTCATCAAATTACAGAATACCAAATACAGTTTTCACCGCAGAATCACAAGTGAGAACTGGAGTGAGTTCTTACAGAATAGCATTGCTGGTCCGTGTCCTTAACTTAAACTAGAATGTACATAGGTATATGGATTTCTAGTTGTTTTCGTTACGTTTTTGAAATTATAGGTGTCTGGGTGGTTATTTTGGTTCTAGATTTAATTGTTCCAAATCAACTTCTAATAATATGCATTTGTCACCGGATAATTGCTAACTCCGTAAACTTATAAAATATCTTGAGAGATTGAACATTCTCGATAAATTGCCAACTGAACATTTGGAAAACTTTTATGCATCAAAAGACATTCTATAATCTCTCGAAGTCATTCCGAGAAATTGTGGAATAGTAAGTGACGAAACGTGAAGCCATTTGAAATAATGCATTTATTGACTTTGTGGAAGATTTTATGACAACTGGTGATTACCGAGATGACGAATAATACTGGAAATATGTAACAAGTCATGCTAAACTAAACCCTAAACAAATTACGATAAGGATGAACCCGAAATAAATTCTGATGTCCAAACTATTAATTAGATAGTATAAATGTGAATGTGAGTTTGTTTGCTAGGCTTTCACCACTGATCAGATTTAAAAAAAAGTCTTTCCCCAATGTAAAACTACATATCAGCGAGTAACACAGGCTACAGTTTATCCCCGTATTCCCACGAGAACGGGAACTGCGCGGGTGAAACCGCAGAGCGCTGTTAGTACAATAATTAATATTCATACTTAGAAATATTATAATTTATAAGTATGAAATATAAATATGAAATAATGAATAGGACCCATTTCATAAAATCTGACCACCCGACAATTTTGTAAGCTTCTTCCATACATTTGCTTCGTTGTTAAACACCACCTTTCGCGGACTTTTGACAAATGTTTCACACTAGCTGCCGCTCGCGGCTCCGTCCGCGTGAATGGCGGAAATTATCCCAAGGAAACAATCTACTTCCGGTATAAAATATCCTATGTGTTATTCTAGACTATAATCTACCTCTGTGCCAAATTTCATCCAGAACCGTACAGCCGTTCTGAAGTGAAAGAGTAACAAACATACATACATAAAAATATTCAAGTTTATTATAATTAGTATGGAAGTAGGTAAGGAAGTTTGATTAAATAGGGCCAATGTCAAACTTTTTTATTATTATTTTGTGACGTTAGTAATAATGTAACTAAAAATAAACTATCCTTAAAATAACAAACTAGACTGTTTCCAAAGATAATTGATAGCTTTTGTCGCCATCAATATTAAATGAATGAGTTTATTTCGGGTTGCTACCACGAATATATTGAAGTTTACCTATTTGGAAATTAGGTCAGTGTGAATGTTGACCGTATCATTATAATATGTATTTCTAATGAGTTATATATGCCAGTATTTTGTTGACATAACTAAAATTAGTCCACTATGAGAACTATCTAGTTAATTCCGTTTATTCACTTTTCCGTTGATTGGTAATTGAGTGCGTTCCTTCAAATAGGATGTTCTAGAATCTACTCGAAAGAATCTCAATTAGATCCCCAAGTTCGGGGTAGTAATCGTTGCAAAAGAAAGCTCCAGAACATCTTATTTGAAGTCAATTATTATTATTCACCTGTATATGTGCTATATAAGCTGTGACTTTTTCTGCATTACTTTTAACTCTTACCCATCAGAGTTAGCTGGGGACTGATCGCCCGGAGGTACTATTTTATACTTCTGTATGAAATAGCACCTCGGCTATGCGAGCTCAGCTAACTTGCTCATGGTATACCTGAATAAAAAACAAGTACTGCTCCAACCACAACTCCCCTTACCACTTCTGTACACGTATTTTGTTTTATACAGGAACAGGTGGAGATGCCCGGACCACCTCCAGCTTACGAAACTGTTGTGGAAGGACCCCCGAATATTAAGGACTGTTCATCACTGGTGGTGAGTCACATTTGTTTTGATGTTTCATTGTATGTTGTGGAGTGACAATGTTTTGTTACATCTATATATATAAAACAAAGTCGGGTTTGTTACAATACTTATAACTCGAGATCTGCTGGACCAATTTTCTTGGTTTTTGGTTCGTTGGATTTGTCTCCGCCCCGAATAGCAGAATACATCTTAAAAACAATGAAAACTCTATTAAAGTAAACGCAGTGGAAAATGGTTTTAGGTGAAATATATTTAGTGCGTTGTAGATAATTCAAAATTAACAAGAGTGTAACCTAGCAACCAAAACAAAAGATTAATAAAATTTAGAAAGGTCGCCTTCATAGAATAAGGCTGGAAGTGCTTTGTTTTTTGGTGACATTGCGCAAATAGCGACTTGCCAATATTTAAAAAAAAATATGTCCCTTTGTTTCGTAGCTGTCAAAAATTGCATGCGCTAAAGATTCACAAGTACTAGAAGACCAGAAAGAAACATGTCGAAAACTTAAGAAGTAAGGATTCACGCGTACCAGCAGACCATAAACATGTCGAAGCATTTCTGGGGCTGGAATTGTGAGTGAAGACTTACAAAGTACCAGGATACCAGAACCATATTTAACATCAAGCTATTATCCTTAGCAGACGAAAGAAAGATCACTGAGCCAGAAAGAATAAATGGCGCAGGCAGGTAAAACCGTGGGATACAGCTAAGAAGTATTTTAGCTTTAAGTTTTCTATTTTAAAAATTATTTCACCAATAGAAAGCTACATTTCACCTGCGACTTTCTTTTATATTTATAGAACATCATTCATACCCCTAAATATTGTTTTTACTTTATATGGCAAAACAACGTTTGCTGGGTCAGCTAGTTACAAATAAAAAGTACCATGTTGACGATATCTACCGGTAAATAGAGAGCGCGTCAAAACCACAAATGGCAGTCCATTAAAGCATGAAACAGATGAAGACAGTGGAATAGAGCCGAAAATGCCAACTGTGTTGGTCCGATCGATGTTTTATTTTTAGTATTTTTTTTCTATTAACAACACCCGAATCGGGATTTCACATCACTGAAGGGGTGTTAGAACTCTGACGTCTGATTTTAAGTGGATTTCGGAGGTCAAACGTCTCGTTCTAAAATGGAATTATGCTGGTCACGGAAAAGCCGACGAAACTACGTAATATTTAAGTTGCATTTTCATTAGATAAAGTTCTTTATTCATGGCAGACCGTGACCCAATTTTTAAACGCGATAGCTTACGACGGTTCACTTGTAAACTATATGTAACTTTGAGTTCCCGCCGTCAAAATATTATTGTTTGTTCTTTTTATAAGCGATCTAACGAAGGGATTGAGTTACTGCGACCTATATTCAGTCGGTGGAGTTCAGAAGTCAATGTCTTGGCACCATAGAAATATAAAATACAGGAGAAGTGGCAAGGGGGCGTGTCGGTGTCCACGCGACATGGTCTGGGCGAGCATGTCTTACGCAATGGTCGAATCCGCGAACTAGTGCGCTTCCGACCGTGAGCGTGATAAGATATAAGAATTCCGTGTTGTTCAGTGTTTTCTTGTAAAAACCGAAGCCTAAACCAAAACTTTGTTAATTATGGAATCACTTACCATATCAAAATACAAGTATTTTACTATATTTGTCTTTAAAATCATGAAAAACAACAAATCTTAAAATATTTCTTGCTTATACTATGTTATTTTTGTTTTTAAATGTCAAAGCGACAATAACATATTACTATGAATACACTGCTCCTTAACCACTACCTAAGTTTGTCGCTAAGTGACTGGATGAGCAATGTAAAAATCACAAAACGATACTTTAGCAAGCCGATGTATCGCATAGTACGGCCGCTGCTTCTTGCCGCGAGTTAGTGATGTAATTGTGCAGATACACTGTCGACAACAATGTCGATTGATGAATGAAATATTACAAAAGTGTACCAAACTTTCTTAGATTTCATTAAATTTTTGGTAAATAATCGTTCAAGTGTTTTTGGCTTTGAATTATCGTATTTATGCCTTATCCTCGTGCTACTTCCTTACTTTTTATGGTAATTGTATTTTACTTTCGATAAAGTTTCGAATGCATTATAGTAATCGGTATGTTTAAGATAATATATTAGTGACCTTTGCTTAAAATTATTTGTTATACATGGGCAGCATAGTGTGTGTAATAAATGCCAGAATCGATAACTTTCCGATTAGTCAATCACTAGCGTATATGTAAAATAAATTGCTTTTGCACAGCACAACGATACCCACCGTTGTTTTTGTGTGAGTAAGTTGCACGGTGTTCTGTAAATATACGCTGTGTTTATTAGGATAAGGTTTATAATTGATTGTGTAGTACAGTCCGATTTTAGAAATGCGGGTGTGTGCGCGACTGCGTATCTATTGCTTTTACTGAACTGCATGCGTAGTAGTTGCCGGGTGGTAGGGCAAAACAGGAGACACAGGTTCCGATACATTTTCGGCTACAGGGCATATCTCCTTGTTTATTATATCTATGCTTGGCACCATTAATTAGACTTCATTTAAACTCAGTACCGTTTTAGCCATAGAAATATAAAATACAGGAGAAGTGGCAAGGGGGCGTGTCGGTGTCCACGCGACATGGTCTGGGCGAGCATGTCTTACGCAATGGTCGAATCCGCGAACTAGTGCGCTTCCGACCGTGTGCGTGATAAGATATAAGAATTCCGTGTTGTTCAGTGTTTTCTTGTAAAAACCGAAGCCTAAACCAAAACTTTGTTAATTATGGAATCACTTACCATATCAAAATACAAGTATTTTACTATATTTGTCTTTAAAATCATGAAAAACAACAAATCTTAAAATATTTCTTGCTTATACTATGTTATTTTTGTTTTTAAATGTCAAAGCGACAATAACATATTACTATGAATACACTGCTCCTTAACCACTACCTAAGTTTGTCGCTAAGTGACTGGATGAGCAATGTAAAAATCACAAAACGATACTTTAGCAAGCCGATGTATCGCATAGTACGGCCGCTGCTTCTTGCCGCGAGTTAGTGATGTAATTGTGCAGATACACTGTCGACAACAATGTCGATTGTTGAATGAAATATTACAAAAGTGTACCAAACTTTCTTAGATTTCATTAAATTTTTGGTAAATAATCGTTCAAGTGTTTTTGGCTTTGAATTATCGTATTTATGCCTTATCCTCGTGCTACTTCCTTACTTTTTATGGTAATTGTATTTTACTTTCGATAAAGTTTCGAATGCATTATAGTAATCGGCATGTTTAAGATAATATATTAGTGACCTTTGCTTAAAATTATTTGTTATACATGGGCAGCATAGTGTGTGTAATAAATGCCAGAATCGATAACTTTCCGATTAGTCAATCACTAGCGTATATGTAAAATAAATTGCTTTTGCACAGCACAACGATACCCACCGTTGTTTTTGTGTGAGTAAGTTGCACGGTGTACTGTAAATATACGCTGTGTTTATTAGGATAAGGTTTATAATTGATTGTGTAGTACAGTCCGATTTTAGAAATGCGGGTGTGTGCGCGACTGCGTATCTATTGCTTTTACTGAACTGCATGCGTAGTAGTTGCCGGGTGGTAGGGCAAAACAGGAGACACAGGTTCCGATACATTTTCGGCTACAGGGCATATCTCCTTGTTTATTATATCTATGGTTTTAGCTGATGACATAACAATGAAGTAGCGTTGTGTCATTGTTGCTAGCAAGTTGTGAATGGGCACGATAAAATTGAAATCATAACGATATGCATAGTATTGCATATTATGATAATTTGTGTTTATCATAATGATTGTTACTCAACACTCGCTTTAGAGAGCAAGGACATTGCAGTTCTTGTTTTACAAGTCGTTCACAACCCAATGCGTTTTATAACTTGCATATACAGCGGACGCCTTTCATACATTATCTTCTCGCGTCTTTGCATCTAAAGATTATTTTGTTGCTAAGTTAAATTTTATTCACATGTTGACTAGATTGTATGTCTATGTTATCGAACTGGCTGTATGTCCATTTATTTGTAGTTGGGACAGCACTTTTAACTATGTCTCATCCATCAGCAGTCACTAACGACTCTAAGCGAATACTACTCTTCACGTTTGTCTCAGCCATTAAATATCTTCCATTGAAAAGGGAAGATCTTTCGACCATACGGATGTTGAGTCTGGTCGGCAATACCGCATGGTTGTTGTTGAGCTGTTGAATATGTTCAAATCGCGCGAATAACTTTGATAATGCTATATGGCATTTGTGCGATGTCAGATATTTTTGTAATTCGTATGTGGCGGTATAGATGTCACTATACCGAACGCCGGATAAATGTGCAATAACGGTCATTGACCCACCTACATTTTATTGACAACCTTAATTCTTAAAACAGAAATAATGAATTAATGCTATATTGAATGGACATCCATCGTGATCCTATTTATTTACTAGTAATGGAAAACGATACATTTTTTTTGTCCATTTACCTACGAAGAGATATCAAGGAAAGGGCAATGACCTTTATTGCACATTTATCTGGCGTTCGGTATACACCATCATTAAACTGTCGTTTCAAATTCGTTGCTTATATAAATCATGTGATTTTTCCAGGAGGTAGTGTCGGAGCCCTGCGCCCGATGCCAGAGCGACCAGCGCTTCAATGGAGGTCTGCCCTCGTACGAGGCCGCCGTTCTCCTTAGAGACACCAAGTTATAATGCCTCGAGGAAGCACCGGGAACACCAACGATGACCAAAAGTATGGCAAATTGGACCACCGGGTAAAAAGGACCACCTAACAAAATATTTTCGATAACTTTTTATAGTAGGGTATATGTAGGTAATATCAAGTAATATGTAGGTACATTCACGCATGCATGCTACTTCATATCGCCAGTAACAAGTTTCCGAAAATATGTAATAAAAAAAGTGGTCCAAAGACTCCAAATTACCCGGCGCGGTGGTCTAGTTTACCATAATTTCCTATATGGCCTTTATAAAGCACCAAGTTAAGCCTTGAAGATCTTGAGACCTTCTCTTTGTTGTATTATTATCCCACCGAAAGTATTAATTTTAAGAAACCAGGATGAGCTTCTACCATATTAATGCCCTATGACTATTATTTTTAAACTACAGTGAGGGTGTCATTCTTGACGCAAAGTTAAGATAGCCGCTCTATGGAGTTGGTGATGTTTATAGGTAGATGCATAGTTATAGAGAATGGTCACCGACCGATCCTAAAAAAAAATGACCACTCTGTAGACAGAGAAAAAGCGATTGTGCGCCCAATACGATCTCTTTTCACATTTTCTGTAACTATGGAATTTTCTGCCAGAGTCTGTGTCTCCTGATAGCTACAAACTAGGGCTCTTTAAGTCAAGAGCGAATAGAGCAATCAGGTGAGAAAGTGGTTGAACGCGAACTCAGTGATGGGCCGAACATAAATTTGTTCGTGCGCTCACAACTCGTTGTTATATGTAGCCACAATTCGGATGCAAGGTGTACGAACAAATAGGGAAGATGCAATGACAGAATTCATGAAAATATTGTTATTGAAATGATAAAATAGTATAAAAGAAGGGTCACAGCAATGTTTTTACTGTAGTTTAATAATGATTTTTAACAACTATTACGAATTAATAGTAACGTGAAACGGAACGTATAACATCAACGTATAGTGACGTCACTGATGTTATGTCAACAAAAGGACGAACTTAAATCTTTGGTACATGACAGTTCATGAACTCGAGACAGGAGTGAATCATCGTCCATTTCGCCAGAAAAAAAACCAGGTCATTTTATAATCGCAATTTTGGCAATACATTAAAGCGTATCATTTTTTTAAATTGTTTTATGTGCTATTTTACATGGAGTTCTTTTAAATGAAAGCAAGATGAAAATATTGCATGTTCCCTATTATTGTTCGACCCATATGCTGAGTTCTCGGCACTGAAAGTGTAAACAGTACCTATTAAAAAATGTGTAGCTTTTATTCTTGCAAGCTTATGATTACTGGCAAATGCTGGCCGCATGTTCACTTTATCTCTCTAATTTTTTGCCGTTTTCACTTCATACTTGGCTCAGTCTATTTTATATGTAGAAATTGTGTTTGTGGAACACTTTTGTGAGAGACTTCGCCCCCCAAACAACAGACCCAACGCGGGTCTCGATATTTCAATAATTATAGAATTATGTTACATCGCACCATCACACGCTATGGTATTTGTATTGTACTGTGTAAACTTATTGATTAAAGATTAAAATGTTTAATCCAGAAGCGTCAGTTGGTATCCAACCGTGTCACAGCAACTAAACTAATTAATTTCGAATTGAAAATTAGTTTTTGATGTTATCGTAATTTGATTATGCTGTTTGATCGGTATGTTTGTTCTAAGTAGAGCTTTTAATGTCCTCAACAATTTATTATTATGATACAAATCAGACTTTACAAGGCCTATTGTTATATCTATACTACTATTACAAAGAGGAAAGATTTGTTTGTTTGTTTGTATTGAATAGGCTCCGAAATTACTGAACCGATTAGAAAAATTCTTTCACTGTTTGGAAGCTACGCTATCATATCCCCGGGTGACATAGGCTATATTTTATACCTATATTCCCACGGGAACGGGAACTACGCGGGTAAAACCGCGGGGCGCTGCTAGTGGATAATGGCACTGCAATGTCAAACTTAGAGTTTCGAATTACCCAAAGTGTTATTATGGTTAATTTTCATAACTGATGTATTCAGTGCAATTTTTCACTAAATAACAAGTATAACAAAATGGCATTCGAATCTCCTTAGGCAGCATTGTAGTAACATGAAAGGGATCTGACGTTCTTAGCTCAAAGAACGCATTCACAGCTACGTCGGCACTTGAGACATCGTCCACGTGAACGAATGCGAAGCGAACAAAAATCTCTAGGATATACTCTGAAAATATTTCTATTCTTATTTGTTACTAGCAGCACCCCGCAGTTTTACCTGCGTAGCTCCCGTTCCCGTGGGAATATGGAGATAAAATATAGCCTAAGTATGTTACTCAGGGTGAATGTAGCTTTCTAACGGTGAAATAATTTTTGAAATCGGTCCAGTAGTTTATGAGTTTATTCGTTACATACAAAAATATAAAAATACAAATCTTTCCTCTTTATATTATTAGTATAGATAGACATAGTAGATAGGTACAAAACATATGAACACAATAGGATAGCTTTAAAAAATCAAGCTTAGCTTTAGCATTGGGTTCTCTTACAGCAATCCTCAATGCGACTGGTACTCGCAAATTAGTTTTAAATAATTAATTATTTATTTCATGTTATTTTGGAGAAAATGCGGAGCGCTATTCTTATATTTACTTAAATCCTGATTGATTAATTTCAAACGGTGATTCTAGAAACGGAGAAATACTGAAAACACTTTTCATATATAAAGTGATTAATTAATCAGTTTTCAATGAATTACCCCAAAACAAGATAGTATCTTCCTAGACCAAGCATCGCATAGCGTTGGCACTCAGGACGGTGAAGCTATTTTTTAGCGTCAGACTTATCCCTCTTTGTCAGGCAGTGTGGGGAGGGTATTCAACAAAAGTGTAGGAGTCTATTGCATGCTTTCAGTAGTTAATCTTCTTTATTTGATAAATGACTTATGTTGATACAATGAACGTTTCATTAATGAATTGTGTTCTTTTACTTGCTTTAATTTAATAAATAAAAAATGTAACGATACATTCGAGTAAATTACATTGTATATTACCTACTATTATTTCTGCGTCCACGTATGTTAAAAAAATTGTGTAATAACAATTACAATTTTGGATACAACCTCTTTTATTATTCCTCTCAGAACGTGAAATTGAAATTCATATTTTCAATTACTAAGAAAAATAATAATAAAAAGCAATATTTGTGACGAAAATAATATTATGTGTTGTTTAAATAAACACGTACTGTAGTTAAAGGCCGATATGCATGGACGCTCGTTTGTGAACAGTCACGGATAAAACTGATTTTCTATTGACGTTATATGGATATTTTTCAAGATTATACGATGGTTAAATATTATAGTGCGGAAAATATGATTTTTTTGTTGATTTTTTATGTTTTTTTTTTTTGCGATTGCACGATAAAGTTAAATTACAATGCTATGAACATGGATTTTTAGGTGGTTGAATGCCATTTTAAGAAGGTACTGTTGTTGAAATTTTGTGAAATCATTATTGTAAAAGGAATAGAAAAAAAAAAAAACAAAACAAGTTGGCGACTTTATTCCGACTTTGGTTGCGCGCCGAAAAATTCCAGTAATAAAAGTATTATTTTGCACGGACTTTTAAAATTAAGATGGCCTACTGGACTGATGTGTAACAATAAGAACACGGTCTAAATGTAAGCCTTATCGTATCAGTAATAATATGTGTCACGTACGGACGGGGTCTTATGAATAGGATAAGCATAATTAAATAATTGTGTATGGATAGTTGATAAATATTGGATAGTCGTTTTTATGCTTAATATGTAGTTAGATATACACTGTGCTTTTCTTCGACAACTTTCTTGCGTGTATTTTCGTGACATATAGTCTAAAAAGCAGTCTATAACCTTTTCAATTAGCTGACCTACATCAATCAATTTCCATTTTTAAAAGAAAACTGTATGAACGTTTGCTTGGCAATAAAATTGTTTGTTTTAGTATCTGTTTGAGCCTTGAAGAAATTTTAAGTACAGGATATTCCAAAAGTGCGTGGTGAAGTTAGGTAGCTGATACACATTAAAGAAAAATAGCAATTTTCTCAAGGAAACCGCCCTCAAAAACTACTATAAAGTAAAAAAACGACTTCAAGATTTTTCATATTTTGTGGTCGTATTTTTTTTTGCTACATTTTCTTGGTGTAGTTCAGCTGACCAACATCACACTTAAACATGAAAAAGCACTTCTGGAACCCCCTGTATAATATTATATTACATAATGTATTAAAGGTTATTATTGGTTATAACTGGTTTCCTGAAGTGTCGCTTTTTACAATAGGTATATTTTGTTGATTAAATCATTCGAGAGAGTAAGGATATAAAATAGACGCAAGTAGGATATAAACGCTGTAGTGAAAATATAAGGTGTTGTATATATATAATTATATATATATATATACTATCAAAATAGCTTCTTTTTTGTTTTTTTTTTTTTAAATTTAAATGTATATATAGTAGGGATTATTCTTACTAAATAAAAATATTTGTTTAAAAAAAGAACAAAATAGTTATTAATACTTTTTATTTATTCCTTCTATACATTTTAACTATGCTATTATCGTTCTGGTTATATTCAATATATTAAGAATATTTTATACAGCACGGTAATGTAAAATAATAATAATGAATAACTTTAAAAGTAAGAACACGAATTTTGTAGTTGACATACATAATGCAATCATGAAAGTAGTTAGAATTAATAATTTAATAAATTGAATAAGAAAACACTGTTTTATTATTTTAGACTACTTAATGTAATATTTATTGTCAATTTTACTAATAATTTCATCATTAGATTTACTTTTATGTATTCATTTATAAATAATTGTTCAATTTTATTCCACATGCAATTATCTTTGTTTGTACTTTTACGCTTTTAATTATTTTTATTACTTGAATCTGGTATGTAACTTTATTGAATAAATAAATCACTAAACAAATAAGTTCTTTTCTTTATCAGAAACATAAAAGTTTAATAACGTACACTTTTATTATCATTGCAAAATTAATAAGGTTTTTATACTTAGTGAAAATCAATTATTTTTCTGTTTAAAAACTACTTAAAATAAAATCATACTGTGTGTCAAGGAACCTCCTTCAGAAAAACAAACAGTTACACACTATTGGCTGATAAGCCTAGTAGGTAATGAATGAAGCAGACATAATATTGCAGTACATACCTATATAGATAATAATCTGCAAGGCGAGAACTTAATACGTTACGTTATTCCGCGGTATTTGGTTGCTCACGCGTGGTTCGGCAATTAAGCTGATTATGCTTGCGAAACTAACTTAGGTATCTGTATAATAGTACATATCTACTTAAAGTATGCTAGCTTCTGCCAGCGGCTTCACCTGCATTATTATTGAATCTTTTCCAAAGGAAACATACACCAGGAAAAAAAGCTGATTCTCAAAAACCATATTTACGATATTCAAATTTGGCATATTATACTGACCTATTTAAAAAGGTGTTTTCTTCAATTTACTATGAATCCTTATCTAAATGAATATTTTAATCAGTTTGCATTTTAGTTTAGAGAAAAATTGCCGTTTATACCATTTAATTGAAATGAATATCCTAGGTGATATCACATAATTAAAATAACTCGCGCAACCTAATAATATCATTCCATGAAACGGGACTGGCGCCTAGTAATATTTAATAGTCGAGAGATAATATTAGTCTCAATGGGCCGGCATGATTTGTCTATTGTTTGAAATATTTATAAATAAGACGGTGTCTTTTTGTATAACGCCCTTTTCTCAGCAATAAAGAGGACAGTCCTTATTTGTCAAAACTTTATGAAAGGTAAAGTTCCGGCCGCGTAAGTACACGTAAAATATGGACTTAGTTAAATTAAATAGTAGCTTAGATACAAAAGGTGGAGATAATCTAACAGAAATATAACTCAACGATAACACCATACAGTGAAAAAGAAGATTATGGAAGACTGACCCCAAAGGGTATACGGTGTTCCGTATTCCGGTCCCGCCGACGAGGCCCATCGCGACGCCCCCGTAACATCGTTCCCCGACTTTTGCCTAACGAGCCAACCCGCGCCGCTGAACCATTAGCGTTAAATACCCTAAATAATAATAACCAGACCCAGCCTGTCCCTTGCTGCCCCTCTCAATGACCCCGTTAAGCCGAGGCCCATATCCCACAGAGGATGCCCTTAGCGAAGCGGTTATTTAGTTTTTAGTTTTTAGCCCCGGCTGGGGGCCGGATTGCCCGGTTAAGCAGTAACCAGCCTTAGTGTGCTGAACTGCGAATGGTCACATACAAAAAAAAACGATAAACGGTCTCTAATGCCCGGTTCCTATATTTAACGGATCGTCATTGTATAACATCTACCACCCGTTTCCAACTTACTGATAACGAGGCGTAACTTGGTGTTCCACAAAGTTTTTATCTAGCCTACCGGCTACGAACATTCGTCGGTTACTAGGTAACCGATGGTCCTCAATGCTCCTCTTTGCGTTTCGTTATTACAAAAAATATTTGATGGGTAGTTCAGAAACAACGACCTTATCAGAAACATTATGAGATATTTATATACTAAATAATGTTAGCTTTACTTATACTCCGGTTTTATGCTAAGAAAAACAAATTGACTTTTACAACTAACATTTTAAACATAATTGCTATTGTTGATCAAGTGCGAACAAAACGTGAAAATGACGCGAAGTCTATCGCACGCCCGCGCAAAGCTGTCAGCTGATTCCAGCAGAGCGTCGTTTCGTTTAATTTCAGTTTTGTTCTTTCTAATTCTATTAACTAGATATATACTTTAAATAAAAACTAATAGTTACTGAATAGTTTGTACAAAAATCACAAAATATGGATACTACACCAGTAAGTAATCTTGTTCTTTGTTACGTTTTAATTAAGCGATGGTAAAATTGTAGTGAATTGTAATAATTTGTTTTACCTATTTACAGAAGAGCAAAAAACCTATGACGAGAGATGAAGTCTCTTATTTTGTGGAGTTAATCCAAAACTGTCCTATTTTAACAAGTAAGGAAACAAACGCTTCGTCAAATAAGTTGAAAGACGAAGCGTGGGCCTCCTTGGCGGCAGCGTTCAACGCAAAATGTGGTGGCTTCCCAAAACAAAAAGAGCAATTGAAACTGAAATGGGACAATTTAAAAAAGGCAGCCAGGAAAAGAACGCAACAAATTCGCATGAATAGGTTGAAGGTAGTGTAGTTGATATTCATAGCAAGTTTCAATAGCATTCTATGCAGGTTCCTGCTCTAGGCAAAGGAATACAGATTAATCCAATGCCTAGGTCTTAATAACTAAAAATTTGAATACTATCATAAATTCAATTATATTGCAGACTGGTGGTGGAAAAGCGGATTTCATTCCAGCGGATGAAATCCTTGATAAAGTAGCAAGTTTGATGGGGTCTACATGTATGGGTTATGAGGTTCCCTTTGGTGGTGATGGGTGCGGTGGTGGTAGTGTGCTTCTTGAGTTGGAGGTGGGCACTGATTTAGAACAGGTTGGAGACAATAGTGCAACAGTGCAAATGCCCATGGAAGATTTAATTCCACATACAAATGAAGGTATTATTATGTCTAATTACATCAACTTTTGTGTATTGTCATCCATCCATCTAAAATTCCAATCCAAGAATTTCCTTCAGCGCAGTAGAATTCCCCTATATTTAGTTTTCACGTAGCAATGATGCTAAGTCTTTTACTTCTGTAAAAAGTTTCAATATGCTTCTGCTTCTATTACCTATTTTATTTGAATGTTTGTTACAACACTAGTCAGCTGATGCCTGATAGTGCAGGGTGTGGTTGAGTCAAAGTTTCAAACAATTATTACATTACTCAGTTACAGTTATAATAATAAATAATAATAATTATATGATTTGTGCGCATACAATATACTGTTCACTGTTCTGTACATATGTGTTAAGAAGTAAGTGGTATAGCGGAGATGGATTAGTCATTCTTAGTACATAATTTTTTTCAGTTAAAAAGAGAAAGTTGGACATTTTGACCCCAGAAGAAGGAATTGTAGAGGGCAACAATCTAGGAAGAAAATTTTTATATGGAATGCCTACAATGTCAAAAACACTTCAAAACAAGGGTACTTAATTTGAAATATTTTATAACTTATACTTTGTCTAAGGTTTTATACCAAGGACAGCTATTATTGTACGAGTAATGTTTTAACACAAATATCTTTTTTTTTTGACAGCCAAAAAGAAAAAAATTGAAGATGGACGCCTGGAAAAAAATTTAGCTATAGCAGAATATTTTAAAAAGAAGACAGAAAAATTGGATTTAGAGATAAGACTGTTAAAGTTAGCTAATAAAGAAATTCTTAGTGATATTTAGTTTTTAGATGTATCATATCATAGTTATACATACAATTTGTACCATTTTATAGATTAGCTAAAGTACATAAATCTTTTATGGGGTACTGTGTTAAATGTTACAACAAAATACCTTGTAAGATATTAGAATTAAATGAAAGAAAACTTAAAACTTTTATTAAAAGCACCCTTTGTAAACAAGCATATTACAAATTAGAAGATTACATTTAGGATAAGAATGCTTGGAAACATGCTGGTCTTGCTCCATAGGGCAATCGAGGGTGTAGACAAAATCAAACTAGTTGATTTATGTGTGGATTAAATTTATGAATGCATTTTTTCTTTTTATTATTTCAATATTTGTAAATATGTGAGTACCATGAGCATGAGATATTTAGATGTTTACCTCTGCTGGTAATACTTTGTTCTATAACTATTCTACTTGGTGCATCATCCTCACATATATGAAGTATTTTTTGTATTACCTACCAAATATTGTAAAACATTTATTTGAAAAGAGTAACTATGGAGTTTCTTGTCCGTTCTTATCCATAAGAATCTACCTTTGCGAATGGACGCTAGAGTCACTTAATTATGATATTTTTTATTGATGACGTTCAAAAGTGCCGTTAATGGCCTAATTGAAATAAACGTTTTGACTTTGTAATTTGACAAGTAGGTATGAAAGAAAAACAAATGACAAATAAAACATTAATTAGCTAATCAAATTTTATTTCATTTTATATACTTAAACAATTTGGGAATACTGAAATTATTTTTAAATAAAATATGTCTCACAAGAGTTTGTACACTTTTATATCATTCATTTAAGACACTATTTTGGCTGCTTAATTTTTATGATCTTGCGACACAAAAATACTTCTAAAGATGCGTTGCAATATTTCTTACACCAAACTGAAAATAATGGAAAGAAATCTTTTTAAGTAAGTATACATGACTTGTTAGATCTCTGCCACACAGTATTTTTTTAAAATACAAATATACATGTTAATATCTTGTCCAATAAATAACTCATACTGTTAATAACACAATCACATGAATTATAAGTATAAAAACGTGCATAACTCACTTATTAAAATATTCTGCTATTAAAGTTTCTCTTATTGTTTGGTTATTTGCCTCATTATTATTATGTATAGGCACTGCATCCACATCTGGAATCTCAACCTCTGGTGGAATATCATCTAGGCTTTTTATTCTACAAATGTTGTGAAGTATTGCTGTAGCAATAATAACTGCATTTGCTCGTATAAGACTCAGACGTAAAGTTAAAGCCATAACTGGAAATCTTCTTTTCCAAACTCCAAAACACCTATAACAAAATAAGTAGAACATTACTATAATAATTAAGTGGATGCTAGATGTTACAATCAAATTACAAATCTATTAGGATACATATCCCCAATATAGTATACCTTTCAATGGTGTTTCTAGTTCGGATGTGGGCTTCATTGTAAAGTTGTTCACCTCGTGTTACTGGATTCAACAAAGGAGTCAAGAGGTATGGCTTCAAAGGATATGCACTATCCCCAAGCAGCCACTTATTCCCAAAATGTCCGTTTTCACATTGTGCTGAAAAATATAATTATAATTTAGTAAAACAGTATTCAATACCAACCCACTTTGTTTTAAATTAATGACATATAACAAAAAATGTTTACCACGCAGTTCTGAACTGTTAAATACAGTGGCATCATGAGCAGATCCTGGCCAACGAGCTACTACATTCATAAACTGCAAATTGGCGTTGCATATGGCTTGCACATTTAAGGAAAAGTATCCTTTACGATTTCTAAACTCTTCTCCAATCTGATAACCTGAAGTAGATTTTTTTGTTAGAAGACAGTATGTAAACAGTGATTAAATAGGTACTTATTCATAAACTAAATCAATTGTAAAGTTGGTTGGTATAAGTCTAATGTAATACACTTACATGGTGATTGTATCCTGATGTGTGTTCCATCAAGTGCACCAAGTACTCGTGGAAACCGAGATACAGCATAAAAATCTTGCTCAGTATTGATGTGCATGTATATATATCTGTTATACAGCTGTGCTATTGCATAACTGACATCACGTACAATACGACATGCAGATGTTTTCGACACTCCTATAAAATCTGCTGCTGATATTAACATAGTTCCTAGAGCATAAAACCTTAAAGTTAATAATAACTGGAGAATTGGGGATACTCCATGATTCCTTAAACAAACAAAAAAGGTTTTGATTAAATTCGTTAAACGTGTCTAGAGTTCAAGGTAACACTAGTGAAATACAATGTATGTCAAACAATTCTTCGTACCTAACTACTTAAGGCACCAGTAGATTTACTAACCTGGTTCCCGTTATTCTTAAATATGGATATATTTCAAGCAGTAACTCTTGAACAGACGGTTTATCAAGCCGAAATCTCAGCTGGAACTCAAAATCATCCAAAGTAGTAAAATAGTTCACTCTTTGTTTGTAAACTCTAACACGGCGATTGTTTTCTTCTGAATCACTGGAATCCGAGATTATATCTAACATTTCTAAATCACTTTCTGAACTCGACATTTTGAATAATTTTAACTTTACATCTGAAAAATACCACAAAACTTTCTGAAACCGCCCAAAAGTGACCGGTACGCAAACTAACTACGGACAGTATATTTGACAGTTCGACTGACGTTTGATATTTTTATAGGAACACCAAAGATCATCATTTCCATACTTTGCGCTTACGGATCGTTATTGGTAGTCCTCCCATCCGTACGTAGCAAGCCAACGGTAAGGTCGCTTACGAAAGGTTTATTATAGGAACGCATAAGGGTTACGCCTCGTAGACAATTCTACCATCCGTAAGCAAAACGAATCGTTTTTAAAATATAGGAACCGGGCGTAAGAGGAAGAAGAAGGAGTTCATCACAGTCACTATCAAAATAAAAATGTGGTCTTTTTGTTTGTTAGTCTTGTGCGTGTGTCCCAAATATATTTTTTTCTTTCTTTCTTTAGGGATTACAGACGCGGCTGTATAATAAAACTGTGGTACGATTTTATATATATGATTGTTTAGACGAGCACACTTCCATGCTGGCACAATATTGAGTGAGCTACGTTTAATTTACTAATGCGCTCCCTTATGTACTTCGATGTGGTTAGCGTTTGTTCACCACTCTCGCTGCTCGATGCACTCACTATTTTTTTTTTCAATTATATAAGTCATGGGGTCTCAACTCGAACAAAGTATAATTAGTTAGTAAAAATAAATCATAGATGGCAGCATAGGTAACAATAATGAAATTAACAATCACTAAAAAGCGTTATACGATCGATTTTGGCTGAAGTAAGCTAAGTAAAAATCAAAACTTCCTTGTTTAATGTTGATTTAGCTATTTACACTCATAAATCACGTACTTTCAACAAAAACTATAAATTAAGCCTTTTACTTCAATTCGAACTTTAGAAGTAGTTGAAAGTAGAAGATTGTCATGCTGTTTATTTAGAACTCTTTGCAGTAGATGGCGCTTTACTCAATTTTTCTTGTCATTACCTAAAGTGTCTCGAGCTACAATCGTTACCTACTAAATAAACGTTCAGTTGTTTCATTTTAAGGTAAATCAAATAACATTTTTTTTCTTAAATCTTGTATGTTACATATAAAAATAATAATTGAAAAAAAAATGTTTATATGTTTTTGGTACATAATTATCAGATCCCGAAACAATAAAACTTTTAATACAATAGAAACTTTAAAAGTAGGTAGCTCTTCTATCTTTCAATGTCAATTCTATTTCCGTCATGTCCGTCGGAACACTGAGTGAAATGAAACACGATATTGTGCCTTATTGCTAATACAAATAGAGAATTAAGCCGCGTGAATCCGCCTTTGCCCCGTTGTATCAATTGGATCTGAGCGGCTTGTTATTGTCTTTGTTGACTGTTATTACTTGCTCAGTTTCAAAGTTATTTTCTCTAAGTCCAATATTTTTTGTTTTCTTTATGTATTTTTAGAAAAGACACCTCTCTATGACAATTATACTTAGAACCTGGAAACTGGACAAAGAGTCCCGCACACATATATTATATATATGTCGTACATATACATATACCTATATATGTGCAAGAGCCTGTCCAGTTTTTTAAGCTAGTAAAGACTTCGGATTTTATTTAACTCGTTTTTGATTAATTGATTGTGTAGTAGTAGGTACCTATGTTTTGATTTAAGTAATGCAGGCGTGTACGCGACTGCGTAGGTATCTTTTGCTTAATACTGATCTGTGTGTGTAGTAGGTAGTTGCCGTGTGGTAGGGCAAATAGGAGACACAGGTTTCCGATAGTTTGTTTATTGGAACGAAGTTCCTTATCGCGCGTTGTGAAAAGGGGCGGAAAAAAATCATACGAAAAGTTGTAACGACACTTTTTAACCGACTTCTAAAAAAGGAGGAGGTTCTCAATTCGGATGTTTGTATTTTTGTGTCACGATTTGGATGGGTGTGTTAAGCAACTGTTGGCAAGGTTGCGAAAAGGATGGATGGAGTTAAGCAGCTGTTAGTGAGGTCACGATTTGGATGGGTGTGTGAAGCAACTGTTGGCAAGGTTGCGAAAAGTATGGGTGGAGTTAAGCAGCTGTTAGTGAGGTCACGATTTGGATGGGTATGTTAAGCAGTTATGTTTGATATATTTATACGTGTGTGTGTGTGTGTGTGTGTGTCTGTATGTACATGTACAATTTTTTATTTCATACTAAAGCATCGACTACTTAGGTACAAACTTTAACATCAAGGAAAAAGACAAATGCACAAAGATGTAAGTAGAGAATATCGTGAGAGAAAGAAATTACAAAATACAATTGTACAAAACATAACTGCAGAGAGATCAGATGAATTTAGTGAGACTGATCAATTAGGTAGATACCTACTTACCTAAAACTTTAAATCATCATTCAGATGCGTAAGTACCTACGATTTTTCAAGACAAGACAAGACAAGACAAGAACTTCGTTCCTTCCGGGTGTCCCTTGACACCTCTCAATTTTTTTATGTCCATGAAACAAAATTTGGCGTAGGTATATAACTATCTACCTACTGGTCACTTTGTAACATTATACCTATAAGTTTTATTATGTACCTAGGAACCTAGGTACTTGCTTGGAGTATTAAATTATTTTTATAAAAATATTATACAAGTAGCTACTTGTATTGTTTCCTCCTCTCCTATTACCTACCTATACTCCATTCACAATAAGATTAGACATTGGAACAAAATTGTTTACAGTCCGTTCAACCGATTTTTACTTCTATTCCGTAGGCATAAGGATGGCATTAAAGCAAAAACGTGATAATAATACCAACTGTTTACTGCAGCTGCTATGTGTCATGCCACCAACGCAATAGAAGTCAAAATCGGTTGAACGGACTGTAAAAAAGATGTATTTCAAAGTCTAATCTTATCGTGAATGGGGTATAGTTAGGTACCTATTTCATTTAATTTCCATGCCGCAGCACCGGCCGCAGTAACATTACCGCTAAATTACAAGAAATTTTATAATTTTGATTGATTTGAGTAGATTGAGGAGCTCGTGGCTAAAATATAATAGCCGCACGGGTCGATCTTCAAAGTTAAACGCTTGCCGAGGTCTGTCTGTGGATGGGTGACGTGAAGATCTCATTAGGTCGGAGGTAAAATACTGGTATTCAACTGAATCCGGTGCAAATATATATAGTTCGGAAAAGGTTAGACAGATGAACATTGATTTGAGTAGAGTAGATAATAAAATTTAAAAATATGAATAAGTAGGTACCTACTTATTGTAAAATTCGCCATAGCGACCAATTCGACTTTAGTAAGTTAACGAAGCGCGTATAGGAATAAACCATTGAGATAAGAGAAACATGGAGATGCTGTGTTATTCTAACATTTGTTTAGGTAGGTATACAAATATGAGTGAAACATGATTCAGAACTTGAAATATCGTTATGTCTCATTCTTTCTAGTGAGATAATCTTATTTGATAAAAGAGACAACTATATTTTAAGTTGTTGCTAATTATGGCAACATTTTATCGTGACGTAGTGACATTTGTTAATTTTTTGTATTATTGAGATTTGCGAGAAAATTAGGTATGAGGTTTTTACTTTTAAAACTACATGTAAATATTGGAAAACAGAAGCTCAACATGCCTGTGTGTTGTATTGTGAAATGTGGTGCATGAAATAATCAAAATCAATCGCAATTGTCTTTGCACAGGTTAATGAAGAATGTTAACTAATTTTGATTATTAGCACTCCATATTCCCTGTCAAAAATAAAAAATACTAGTGAAAGAATTATTTCGATATGTCAATTAGCTCCCGATTTAGAAGTAAAACAAGTTGTAACGCCACGACGCGCGACGCGTGCTGCCGGTGACGGTGTGACGTCATCGCACAACACGCTCAGTCTGGCTCACTCGGTCCGCTCGCGGTCGCGCGCCTGTACCGTCGATATTATACCTAAATATTTTTTTAAATGTCGAATCCAAATACTAGGAAATCATGTGTTGTGTCTAACTGTAAAAATACAACTACCAATTCGCCGGAAAAGTTGTTTTTTCTCCTCGCTTTGACAATGTCCCTAGTCATATTAAAAATGCTATATTATGTTTACAGCCATCTCTGCTGGCGGCACAATCTTCGCAGGTTACATTTAACACTTCTTGATCCTTTTCATTGCATTCTAAACTGCAATGATAAGGTGTGGTACGTAGGTACGCCGTGTTCTGGTGGAGTGATTCTACATTTAACCATACATATATCACCTACTCTTTTTACTTGAATATAAAATAGAATCATCGCCATAGCTGTAAATAAAAATAAATGGCCTTACGTATTTTTTTATTAAAAAAAAAAATACAAATAAAAAAGGTTTAGTACCTACCTACATCTGTAACGTTCAATCCACTACATCTACATCCTAAGTACCATCCTACTTCCTACTAATATTATAAATGCGAAAGTTCGTGATCTTTCACGCAAAACTACTGAACGGATCTGGACAAAGTCTGGAATACTTTTAATCCTGGGAAAATGTACAGTTCCCAAGGGAAATGGGGGCAAAGCTGCTGGCGGAAGCCAGTTTGCAATAAATCAATGTACCTATGTATTAATTTAAATTTACTAAGAAGAGCGGTACCTACCTATATATACATACGTACCTACCTATAGCTACAAAACTATAATACATATTTGTTTAACGTAAAAATTTAATGGTAGGTAGGTACTTCTACTATTTGAGTTGCATTCTTCCATTATATTAGTTGGGTATTTTGTTTTGATAAAACAATTTAGATTAGATAAACTATTAAGTATAAATAGTAGCAAGGAAAGTTTACTTAGGTACTTTTGCATTTTTATTCCTCGCATTTCGGCGCCAACGGAATCACTATTTGTTGATAAATAATGCGCAACCATTAATCCGTCTAGGTATTTTAGGTAGATTATCCGATTGCCCTTTTTCAAACTCAAACTCAAAAAGTTTATTTCAATTAGGCCATTAACGGCACTTTTGAACGTCATCAATAAAAAATATCATAAATTATGTGACTCTAGCGTCCATTCGCAAAGGTAGATTCTTATGGAGAAGAACGGACAAGAAACTCCATAGTTACTCTTTTCAGATCAATGTTTTACAATATTTGGTAATACAAAAAATACTTCATATATGTGAGGAATATTTTGAATCCTTCATCCATTTTATTAATCGAATAATATTTACTATTATTAGACTATTAACGTAATACGCGCATAAAAACACAACAAATACTGCGCAACAAGCGCAAGCTATTACACCTACTATAACCGCTGGCCACTTGATACGAAGCGGGCCGCGGCCCGCGAGGCGCGTTGTAACATGACGTCGTAGGCGTCATGTGACTGTTAGCGGGACTCGATATTTTTCTAAACTTTGAATGCCTATAAAATCAAAACTACTAGGTATTTTTGACTACAACAAAAACTAGTGTATTTGTATACATACAGGCTTTACTGAGAAAAAATTTCAAGCGATTTGGCATACCTAGTAACATTCTTCATTGCCGGTTTTCATGCATTAATACTCACAATAATACACATTCGATGATACTATTGTAACGCGATCATGAATTTATGGCTAAAGTATTGATATTTGGGTTAATTTCCATGTAACAGGCCTTTTTATTATTTGTTAATTCATTCGTTTATTTACAAACATATATCATAATGGAATACTGTTGTACCGGTGCCGACTTGCCGTACCTAATAGTCTCCGAAACTAGTTCCGCTGCTGAACATTAACATAAATACTCCTGCGTCTTATTCAGACTTATACCTTATAACAAACACTTAAGTTTTATTTATTTATATAGATAACAGAAGGTAAGATAACCTAGGTACTCATCTTTTTCTGTTACAATTACAATGGACTTTAAGTAAGTACCTACATAATATTAGATTAGGTATGATCCAAACGTGATAACTAGTAAAACTCGTATTTAATATCGATACTCGTTATAGTAACACCTATGTCCCTTTATTGATACATCCCTAGCAATGGCAGCCATTTTATATTTATAGGTGCACCCTTTTTTGTAGGTATTTCCAGTCCATACTTTTCTATGTCAATGGAATAAACCAAATAAACGCATTAACAACTGCACGAAGATAGGTACCTATATTTATATACCTACCTATTCTTGCTTTGGAAACACACCGTCTTCTACTTAAGCTGAAAATTGCTAGCTTAAACACAAAAATAAAACTATTAAGTACGACAACAAACTCGAAGATAATTTTTGTTGTATTTGTCCTAGATAGAACGAACGGTGCGATGTCATACCCGATTGGAGAGAGATGTAGAGAAACAATAATTGAAAAACGACGCCATCTAGTAGTATTGATTTCACCGCATTGATGACACCTAGTATCTAGGCTGTCTCCTAGATGGCGTTGTAAAACTACAGTCTCTGGAAATCAGTGAGCCGCTGATGCTACCATCTGTCGTAAAAATTAAGAAAATAATATAGTTAGTTCAATAGTAAGACTTAGGGAGGTGTCATTTCTTTGTATGGGATTGGGTATCTGTACTGTAGTATTATATTATCTGTGTATAAGTGTTATTTCTATTTTACACGATTCTAGTGTAAAGAAAACAAAAATTGGGAAGTTCTTTTGAGTTTAAAATGTTTATTTTAAAAACACCCTATGTAATCCAAGAGGTAAGATTGTTTGTTCGATAGCGCATGTCAATTCCATGTCTTGTGGAGTTTCCAAAAATCGTTTTCGATTATAAAATATCAAATTGTCTAAAGACTCTGGTCAGATGATTTCAAATGGTCTATCACCGATAGAAAGCTACCCATTCGCTGAGTGCCATAGGCTTTTTTTTCCGAAAATTCCGATAAAATATGCGTTACTCTGAGAAAGGCCAAGCGGCCAAATCTTCGGGAAAAAGCAAAAATTGAATAACAACCGTGTTTTGGTAAACTTTTTAACATTTATGCCTGTAGTCCAAAAGTGTCAAAAGCAATCATGCTAACTTCGTGCAAATATATTTTGCGGCTACCCGCCAAGTTAACATCAATTAATGTTTTCTAACAATAACAGTTAATTAAGAAACTTACGGAAACAATCTTATATTGTTTCTGTTGCTAAGAAGCCTAGATAAGACCAAACTGGAAACAGTGCCCCTTAAGCTAAATCGGCTTTAGCTATAACTTATACTAGCTGCTGCCCACGACTTCGTCCCCGTGGAATCCCCGATTTTAAAACATTCTTTATCACTGCTCCGCTCCTATTGGCTTAAGCGTGATGATATATATCCTAAAGCCTTCCTCGATAAATGGTCTATTCAACCCAAAAAGAATTTTTCAATTCGGACCAGTAGTTTCTGAGATTAGCGCGTTCAAACAAACAAACTCTTCAGCTTTATAATATTAGTATAGATTTCCCAAGCAACAAACTTGCTATACATTTTTTCAGACGGTGACAGTTCAACTCGATCGCCATTTTTTACATGAACCAGAGACTTAGAACAATCAACAGAGTAGCTTAGTCTATCGCTAGTTGATTGACCAACCAAAAAGTAAAAAATGAACACCACTTATATTATCACCCTGTATATACCCAACAACCAACCAATTAATAGTATCGATAAAATTTTAATTGAAAAACACAACAAAAAAACAAAACATGAGGCACCTCGTAACTTTCTACGTGCGTGCGCGTAGTTAAAAAACTAAAAAAAAATGTTTTAAAAAAGATATAGCAATTTGTAAATTGAATATTTTAAAACCGCTATTTCAACTTTCAATGCTTCCATGTAAATACTGAATGGAGTATTGACGGGTTGGAAAATATTCGATGTATTGGCTCGAATACTTCGAAAACGTTAAAAAAAAGACCTATGATTATTTTCTTAAATTTATTTTCCAATACCATTACAGTTGACTACAGTACTTTAGTGTTGCGACTAGAACCTTATCAAATAATTGAAATAATGTATGATGGTGTACCTATTACTTTAAATACTGAAGAAAATCAACCTTGAATTGTAAGAGATACATTCTTAGATATCTACGTCACTAACAATGTTATGGTTAAGACGAAGAGATAAGCCTCATGTGTGGTTCTTTAGTGTTGGCATTTTTTATGGTTTTTGGCAAATAATATTACGACATTTTTATAATTCAAGAAAATGTCATTAAATTACTGTTAAGCAAAGCTTTGCAAAGCACATTTAAACGCCGCTCTGAAAGCATAGTATTTAGCGTAAGCGCTCCTTATACAATGAAGTTGGACCTTTCTTCGAAACTTAGATAAGAATTAAATAACAGTATGAATGTTTGTCATTATTGCCCATGGGAAAACCCGTTAGATCAAACACAACATAAAGTTAGTATCAGGAATAGAAATAGGTCACAGATTAGTTTTAACACGGGCATTTTTTCGGGACTGCCCATTTATCGAAATGGGCAATCACGAAAATGTAAAGATAGGGAAAAGACCCAGTTGATGTCTAATGAGAAATAAGCATCCAATAGTCTGTATCATTCAGGTTGTTAAACTAAAATTAAAGACTAGAAATAAGACTAGTCAGAAAGTGTGCTGCGCACGTTCCAATCGCGTAGAATGGGCTACTTTAGGGATGGCCCGTGAATACTAATCAGCTGTTGTCGGTTACACCATTATTTATGGGTGAAAACTGCTCTTGCAAATTGTTTCTTTTAGTCTGGAATGAGTTACCGTTGAATATAATTAATAATTGAATTATTTTCATGCTGTTATTCTGAATATTGTCAGAAAGTATCGAAATTAAACCACGAAAATACTTTTTGACATTTTTGTCAATTCTGAAACAAGGACAGTTCCTGCGGGATATTGCTATTTTTCATAGTCATAGAGCACCCCTTCCCCCTCCTCCTAACTCCCACATAAAATGATCTTAACCTTTGTTATACTGTGACAATTTTTTTTCCGATCTACATACATGAAGGTAGGTTGAGCCAGTGAGTGGCAGACCTCGATCCCTCTCGATCCACTCCAGCTGAAGTGGATCAAGCACGCGCCAACAATGGGAGGTATTCACTTGGCGTATGAGTCGAGTTATAGATATAGAGCGTCTTCACTTTTGGAACTATTTTTTTTTTGTCGAACTGTGAAAGTTATTTGCTATAAACATTTATGAACATCGGTTACGTCCGGAAAGTCGCGGTTGCCAGCCTTTTCTAGCATTTCCTAAAGGTTCGGAAATATTTGTAAGAATTAAAAGCGTTTATTCCTCACGCACGATATTTCGTAAATATGCACAAGTTCAGATTATTGCTAACTAATGAACAGATTTCTGTTAAAAAAAATAGTTATGAAGTTTTTGAATAACAGTTTATGTTTTATTTGCATACAAAAATGTTATATTCAGAGACTTATTTTAGAATTTTGATTTTACATGTTTTGTCATATTTTTTTTCATTTGCAGACAAATATTTCAGCATTTTTTTAAATTTTACAAATAACGAATGTTATGTATAAAACGACTGTTTTGTGATTTTTATTACTTTATACCTACTATTGTAATAAATTCGTTTTTTTTTAAATAATTTAACAGTTTCCATAGTAAACTATTTTTTTTACGAAAGGATTTCTTAAATAACATTTTTTATTTGATCTTTTTTGTATGCGAATCAAGTTTCATTAAAGTCATTCAAGTTCATTTATCAGTAGTTTATATAAAATAAGATTTTCTCAGCTTGTAAATTGATTGACTTCTGAGCGCTCTAGTTTCTGTTATAACTCTAAGAGCCGAAGACTTGACAAAGAAGGATGCCCAGATATGGCCCACCTCAGACACGTTTAGAAAGATAACACAAAAATATAAGTATTTTAAATAGGAATTATCCATCAAAGCTTTATCTGAAACTAAGACGCCGTGTTCATAACAAATAAATAAGTCATTTTACTTATTATTACGCAACTTTTATTTTCACGTTAAGTTTGGGGTTGCCATTTTATGGTCAATTTAATTTAAATTCATATTTTATTTAATAAATCTAATCGATTACGGAAAAACTAAACGTTAGTCAGGTTTCAGTTTTTTAATCTGAGAAAACTGGGAGCCTTTTAGTTTGTTTTAATGAAACCCACTCGACGTTTAGACCAATTATGTTCATAAATACCTCAAACCAGAGATACTATACTTTATAATGATAAAACCACGGTTTGGCTTTGATGAATTAAATTGATAAAGACCAAAATCCGATGCAACTAATCGATATTTCTTTTTAAATATGGCCATATTAACCTTTGACAAATGATAGATTTGACATTAAACTACCTACTCAAACTTGCTCCCAGCTTGTCAAAGTGTCAAACAAGTATAAAAGGAGCTATAGCAGTTTACACTTAAAGAAGATTCCTATTATTCATAAGGTTAAAATGAGTTAATAACGTTGAAATTAATAATTATTGTGTTCAAATGATATACTTTTCATTCGAAAGTGGTTGAAAGTGTGTAGAATGAGTTTGTGACTGTGAAAAAATTAATGTTTTGAAAAAATTAAAACTGTTTTATTTCCAAATGGCGACTTATTTTCTTAACTGGTATGTACTAGAAGGTGTTCATAATAACTTAAACTATAATTCCATAAACTATTTATCAGTGTTCACTGTAGGCCAAGGTTGTTCTAATATGTGGGCATTGTCCTTTCTTTGAACTGCTATATGTGGGACAGCCTATGGTTTTCAGGACATTTGGTTTCAATACACATCTTTTTCAGCCTGTATGTTCTTATTTACTGAGCGTCGCAGTCGGTAGGTATCTTGCTCGGTTAATAACTAGTTCCTTATCATCTGCCTAGCCTTTTCCCAACTATGTTGGGGTTGGCTCCTAGTCAAATCGGATTCAGCTGAATACCAGTATTTTACGTGAAGTGGCTGCCTACCAGACCTCTACAATCCATTAACTGGGGAACACGGTAGTTCTTGGCAAGACTATCACCTAACCGATATAAAACAATATTTCATAAAACGTTATTTCAATGTGACTATATACGTTTTTATTGTTATTGATATTCATATATGTAAGTATGAGTTTTAAAAGATTTATTTTTGCAAAACAAAGTCACAAATCTCTAAGTCTGTCGATACTCATTTTAAGGTATACTATAATTATGGCGCGTCGAGTTCGACGTGCCCCTCAAAGAGCGTTAGCAAAGAAGACGGGCCCCATAGGGTCAGTGCCTGCTAGGGTGCAGGAATTTATTTGAAAGAGTCACCGCGGCCCTGGAACGCAAAGGGCACTAGGCGAAGCACGCGTGGATTTTAGTCAGTAAGAGTCTGACACTCCCTTCCGTTTCGCCCAGAGCGGGAGATGTCATTTGATGATTTCCCATACATAAAAAAATAACATACTATAATTGATTTCTACTCGACACGGAAATGGCTTCACATCAAACATAGAAGGAAAAGAAAATAAGCAACAGCGTGTTCCCATTTGGCAGTACACAGTTGCTAATCCGAATGGAGCCTGAATCGGTCTGCAGCGCTGTTAGCAGCTACACAATACCGGACACCGGCTTGGGCTGATCCGTTCGGGTATCATGGCGGAGGAGACAACACGGTTTATAATGGCATGGGACATTCAGCTGTGTTTGGTTGACATAACAAATGTTTAGAAATGAGTAATGGTATCGGAAGTGCGATCCGATTCTTCTTGGCATGACAAATTGTGAATTCAACTTTGGGTATCGCCATGGATGACCAGTTAGTGCCTATACTCTTGGTATTAAAATTTGCTAGATGTAGTAGTAATATGTTGGCCATAAATCTATATGCTATTGATTGATATGGCTTTTTTTAAAGACGATGTAAAACATACCAACCAAATGGGAATGGGAAACAGACAGTAATTTTTACGATAGGACTTTCGTATGAACTCTGGAGATGACAACGTCTGTCAGGTCAGATACTTATTAATAAATAACTTTTACATAAATTGTATACGTTAACAGTTTGGCACTGCAACTAGTAGTAGCACATGTTTACATACATAAATGATGACACATCTATTTAAATATCATAAATAATTTTTCCAACAAACATTACATTTTCAACTGCGGTTACTCAGCCTCATAATTGAAATATTGGTCCGGGATACTATGAAGTCATAATTTAATATATATTGCGGTTAAATTATTAAATTAAATATCAACTATTACATGCGGCTTCCGTTCACATATTGAATTTCTGGCAATACTGGCATTATTATCAGTGTAGTTCGTGAATGTGGCCATTTGGTTAATAATTCTAAATGATATCGAAATACATTATATGGCTATGATGCTACCAAGTTCATTAAATAATTATCTGGTATTATATTTCGGTGTCATATTATAACATTGCCCATGATTATCTAAGGCCGGACATATTGCCAAATGATCGCAATGAACGGTTGTATTGCATTTGAAATTGGCTTTACGCTGTCTGATTGCCAGTTTTGAATTTTAGGAGATTAGAAATTGATAAAAATATCTAACGGCATCACGAGATACTTTCAAACATGCGTGCTTGTAATTTAGTGATTCTGATGTAATTTAGTGAAATCTCGAAATACTTATTATAAAACTAAATTTCTATAAAGTTGAGACTTTGTTACTTTTTTACACGAGAGACCGTATGTTCTTGATTGTTTACTGTGTGCGAGAATAGTAGCGTAGCGGCACATGCTAGTTGGTAGCAAAGTTGACATTTACACAGGTTTTGCGGTTATCAGTTTATCGTACTCAACTGTGTTGTCTTTTGGTACCAACACAATGTGTGCTGAGTCTTTTTGAATTAAGTATATGGCTTTTAATCGTTCTGTATAATTTATTTGACACTAATATCTGTCAACGGCTAAAGCGGAACGCCGCGCCATAGTATAAACAGGGGTAGTTAGCAGGGGCGTGCGCTCCATATAGGCAATTAGGCTAAGCCTACCCTACCATAGCAACGGATAAATAAAACAAATGTATTTATTGTAACTATGCAATAAAATAAAACAAAAATATTTAATAACTCATAACGCCTAGTATAATGCTTATAGCAACTTCTCGCCCCGCGCCCGTGCGTGTGACGTATTTCAAACCACGCTGTTCCTACGAAACGGTTCACATAGGCCACAATACGGAGTGCCTTATTTCAATTGATAAATTTATGCATGTGTGCAAATGTTCTTGTATATGTACGCCCATAATTTACACACACATGTATAAATTATGGGCGTTTTCTAGGCTCGCTGGAGCCCACTACACGCGTCCTGATTGGTTCACCACACAATTCAAGGACAAGTAGTAAAATTTTATGAATGAAAATCGCTTAACAGGGTTGCCAATTTGAGAATAATAATTTCCTTAATAACTTATAGATATAGTTTAAAAAAACTGGTTAGTATTATCAAAAGTATAAAATGTACAAAATAAATGTTAAGTTGTAATTAATAACCCTCTAAATATAATTAAAAACCGCAAGAATTTAACTTTTCTCCCCAAATTTTCCAAACTTAATTTGAAAATTTGGTTTAAAGGGAATTAGAAAAATAAAATTGGCAACTCTGTTGACATTGACATTGACAATTGTCAATTTTGGCGGGTTATGATGTATAACCCGGCAAAATGTCATTACATGTCATTCTTAAAGATTACGATAGGACCATGTAGCATTTTTTTTTGGAAGTGTATTGATTGTCTTTTTAAATGATATTTTTGCAAGAAAAAGAGAAGCCATATTGTTGATATTGTTTCATGTGACAAGCAATAGTCGTTCGAATATTTTGTTGTTGAGTGTTATAAATCATAGTGCATTGATTTATAAGTAATTCGTTTTGAGTCATAAAGTAGTGTAAATATTAAAGTTTAGTTATTTGTTTACATACTTAAAAATGGTCCTAAATTGTGAAGTTTGTGCTGACAATGTGTTTGTTAGAGATTAAAAAAAGGTAAGTTTTCACAGCTATCGTATAATGATAAGATTCAAGTTGTTTCTAAAGGTAGATGTATACCCGAGTTACGAGAATTAACTCAAAAATAATTCATCTCGTACTCGTCATTTCAATCCTCAGAGTTATGAAACATATAACTGGCTATGTGTGTACGCACAAATTATTTTGTTTTCTGTGCATTTTGTTCAATACTTCTAGAAAGAGTAGTTTGTATCGTCAGAATATCGTGATTTGAATTTGGTGAGTTTTTAAAATTATATGTTTCTCATCGTTCCGTATCGTGATTTCAACCCAGTAGAATGTGGTGAGCTTTTTTTTTGGATATTATGTCTGGCCTACCCTTACTCTAGAACCACTGCACGCCCCTGGTAGTTAGTAGTTTATCTTCATACAAACGCACCGCGCGCGGCTTGTATGTGTGCGCCATAGTATCTATGCGTCGACGCACGCACACTTTAACAAGTCTCGACCCGTTTCTCAGTGCGCCAGTCGGGACTAACACTGCACGAGGTTCGCACGTCACCGCTAAATAAATAAAAAATGTCTGACAGTCGCAGGAGAACGTATTGTTGTGTGTTTGGGTGTCTCAATAATTCATCGATTCCAGAATTATCTCTGTTCAGATTACCTAATGAACAGGAAAGGTAAGCTAGTCACTTATTCTAGCATACAATTTTTACTTGATGATGAGATACCTAAGTACCTACTTACTTATTTTTCTATTACACGGAGAAAGTAGGCAGGTAGGCCTAATTTCCTACTAGAATATATTAGTTAGGTACTTTTGATCTATCAATTGATTTGCCGCTATTGCTTTGTTTACGTTTAGTTATGCCGATTTCTCAGTATTGTAGGTATAGTAACTAAGTAGGTAAGTACTTACAGTTGTAAAATCAAACCATTGTTGAACTTTATTGACTAATGATCAATGAATTAGTTATACAGAGATGTGTTAAAGTGACAACCCTAAGACAGTAGGCAATTATATCGCGAATTAGGCCGGAGATAACCTACTTCCCCTCTTTATACTATGGCCGCGCTAAATACGGTGTATATATCCCATAAGAATGGATTTGGTTGAAATATGTAATTGCATCCAAATCCGTTCAGCTCGTAGATATCCGATCGTTATTCGTATTCAACCGTTGAGGCGTCATTGATTTAGATACATTATATACAAATATACAGACTGTCACATTTTTAGTAAGTAAATACCTATCTCAGACGGACAGAAAACACGTAGGTATGGGTACCACCCTGAAGCGCACGCGACCAGATAGTTCTAAAAGTCAAACTATCGGCTGTCTATCTTAATAAGTGGGGGCACTCACTAGCAGTCCTCCAAGAGTTAAGGCCGTCCACTTGTAACTAATATGTTTATGTACACACAGTAACTGTAGGTATACTGAATCTTTGCCTTAAAATGAATAACACAAGTACCTACGATATTATAATGTTCCACAGCAGGGAGAATCCCTTTTTTAAGAGCACGTTTCCACTTGCAACTAGCTCGCATGCAATTTAAATTACATTGCGGGCTAAAGCGGCAGGTATAGTGATCAATCTTTCAATCGCGCCCGTAATGTAACTTAACTTGCATGCGAGTTGCTTGCAGGTGGAAACGCGCCTCATTCAAAGAAGGCACGAATACGCTTCCGCAAGGCTGGTTCGCGATATCTGACTGAAATCCATGCGAATATTTAGTGGCAAGTTTTGTACCTAAGGATAGCGATACATGTGAACAAAGCACACTCTATTCTATGAAAACTTCCACCGACGCTAGTAAATTTTGTATCCCTTTCAGTTTTCCTACTAAACATACAGTGGCAACAAAATACACAAGTTTTAAAATACAGTTAGCCTCCCCAAAAAAGAGTACAGCCTTGTTGAAATTCATATCTCTGCCAACACCTGACTCGATACATATTTAAGAAGCTCTCGATTATATCACAGTATCGATTGGATGGTCGCCTACACTGCATTCCACTCGGATTGGCGCAAAGCCCTCAAGAATGGGCCTTGCGAGACACTCAAGAGTTACTCGTACCTGATATATCATCTTTTTAACTGAATCTTTTATTCTTTTGTAGGCTCGCGTCTTACTTCTCTATCTCTTATTATGGTACCTACGCGATGACTCGGTCAACGACGGAGACCGCTTTGCAGAAGAAACCTTTTCACTCTTGACTTAGGCTGACCTCGAACGCACGGTTTCCTGTTTACGTTTTCCCATTAGGTATGCAGATTCGGAATTACGTGAGACCTTCGATTTTCCGATCTTCTGACTCCAACACGCGGCTTGTTTTCGAAAAGAACATCAGTTGTTTTTCCATTCGGAAAATAAACAAACGTGTGTGCCTAGTTGAACACTGTATGTTAGGCAAGGATATATTTATATTTATTTATTCCACTAACACACACTATCTTTACAGGATGACCCCAATACAATAGTGGTTTCTAAAAACAACAAATAGTAATGGAAAATCAGCTTATGTACTTAATGCTAATACGTAATAATCTAAACTTTAAAAATAGGAAGCAACATTAAAATCCTTTAAAAACTTAATCTAAAGACGGACTAATAAATCTATATCTAATAATTATAAAAAGGAACTTCTTTTTATTATATAGTGCTCCGAAACCAAATTCCTGATCAGGAAACCATGTGTATGCGGCAAAGCAAGAACATCAGGTTGTATCACAGAAATCTTAATAATAAGGCAATATTAAGATTTCTGTGGGTTGAATCAATAAACACACTCCGATAATTCCACTCCTTAGCTGTACGCACTGTATTTTCGAAATGTTTTGTGAAGCTCTGGGGCTTTGAACGACGAACCTAGTAGTTTCTCAATCGACTCAAGCGCATAAAGTTGGTATTTCGCAAAATAAGAGTAGTACTCCACCCGCCATGGATTTGACGTCATACAAGAAAATTTCGGCGACATTCGATATGGTCATGTATGCCGTTATTTAAACGTTTTTAGTTAGTTAAAGTATTGATAAACATTTTAGCCAAACTTATAATTTCCTGTTTATGATTTTACTTAATCGGCAAGAAATTAATTAAAATTCAATAGTAGTTCCAATTTGCTGATATGATTTGGTTCCAATTATGAATACGTACATACCCGGCTGATTATACTAGGTAACTAACACGTATAATAAAAATGGCGATAATAAAGTTTGAGTCTCACTTAATTAAAACAAAAGAGAGGTACCCAATATTTAGTTGCCCGAATTATTATTGGGGCAGTCAAACACTCGACGGTGAGAGAAACGAGATAAAATTTACACACTAAACATCCAAAACGCGAATCTGCTATAACACAGTGCTACAAGTATATTTTTGCATGGTATATTGCTAACAACAAACGCTGTTAAAAGCCACTTATAAATGAATAGTTTCATAGTTCCTGTCTATAAAACGTTGAAAACAATAGCACAGTACTCCTGCGAGAAAGGAAAAAGCTGGAGTACCTCGGACATAAAGAGTAGTTAGCATTTTAAGCATGTCTAGTGTCGAGTACTTTCTGCCAGTTGTAATTAGCCACGGTAAAGGATAACGGGTAACAAACGACTTTTATGAATATTCATCTTCTAGTGATCGATTTTGGGGACATTTTCGGCTTTCAGACTTCGTTTTGGAGAAGCCTTGTGTTTTTATGCATAGCGTCAATTTTGTATGCAGGTTTATTAACTTTTTTTTTATAGATTGTACCGAGCGATTACTGAATTTGAAGAAAATTCGGTGGCCGGGAATCAATCCTCATCAGGTCATCGCTCCAAACGATAGGTATATAATACGTTTGTAACTAAGACGAAACGGTTGGTGCAGTGGTTGAGCGATTCCCTGCTGCGCTGTGTCGCGGGCTCGATTCCAACACGTGTCCAATATTAGTATGGCCTACAGATAGTTGTGCCGGGCCTGGTTGGTTCTGTATGTGAGTTAACTTGTTTGTAAAAGCACCCACGATACAAGAGAGATCCTGTCTGGGGCAAAGTTTTTCTATAAACAAAGACACCAGCAAATACGTAGTAGATCATATGATCGTATAATGTCATCATCATCACCTTCCTGCCCTTATCCCATGTTACTTGGGGACTTGGGGTCAGCGCAACATGTTATTTTCTTCCATTCTGTCCTGTCAGCCGTAACGCTATCACTAACTCATTATAAAGTATGAATGTAAAAAGGTTTGCCTTCATTTGTAATAAATAGGTATCATATTCTTTGCTATGGGAATAGGCCACAAAGATACAAGTTTTAATGTTAAAAACATGTTAATTAAACTGCTTAAGAAGCAGCGTAGGTTTGGGCTTTTAGTTGAGCCGAGCTTGAAGTGGGCTTCAAACTTACAACTGCTAGCCGCTAATTATGGTGTTAATTCGCATCTGAGCGAGTTTTTTAATACTACTACATGATTCTTCAAGATTTTTAGTAAGCAGACCTGTGAAAAATTATCTGACCGTTAGGAAAATCGAAGGGTAAAGATTTAAAGAAGCATGGGAAAAATTATGTAAACTTTTTAAGGCAATAAAGCCATAGCCCATTTAACATGGGATGACAACATTAATTAAGCTAATTGAAGATACTTACTATGTAAGATGTAACTGAATTTTCTTTTCGATGTTCATTTCAAAGATATACCTGAAATAAAATAAAAAATAGTTGAGAAATTACAAAACATCACCATCTATAACATAAAAATAACAGTATACTAATACCATTTACATAAAATGTTAAAAGGAAAACTGACAGGAACAATACAATAGGAATATTCTTCGTAAATTGCATCTCGTTTCTCAATTCACGATCACAAAGTAGTCTGCATCATTGAAATTGTATGCTATTCTTACTCGAGGAGATAAAACTTGGGACCTTCGACTTTTAATAATAAATGTAGCATGTTTCAAGCGAATTTACAAGTTATATGTGGTCTTAAACATTCGTTGAGGACTGAGAAGATAGTAAAAACATATTGCATTAAACATTTCACTGGGTATAACTGTGTTGTTCTTATCTAAACTGATATTATTAAGATGATAAATTGCTTGTCTGTTAAGTACTGTAAGGAAGGTAATGTTTTCGAATGTATATACATATGTAAGTATGCACATTATGTCATGAATGTATTTTATTTTTGTATGTCTGTTTCTTTAGCAAGTCCTGTAGACTAAACAGCTGGTTATGGGTATTGTGTACGGAGTGGATCAATTTTGGAAATAAAAGGCTCCAGAAGTCGACAAAAATGTAACACACTCACACGTTTTTTCATAAGTAGGGAGAACGTAGTTACTTAGCCGATTAGGAAAATGCTACAGGAGACAAGCCGCGGGAAAACCTAGAGTGTATTAGAAAGACATTTATATGAGAGTACTAACAAACTTTCGCGAAAAGTCAATGGACCCGAAAGGTGTTCGACCATTTTTGTATGAGAGCTGGCATAGGCACCCGTCGTCATTTTGTTTTTTTATTTTATTTTATTTTTAAATCACGGCACGCGATTTTTCAGGTATGTATATATGAGAAGAGGACACTTAAACAATTAAATAAATACAACAATATCGGTAGTGCCGAGAAATTTGGAAGTAAAGTTGTCATGGGATACAAATGACAATCATTAGAAATGAACTAATCACGTGCTTATTTATATGCTGTAGATTGTATTAAAACATTTTTTTTTTGCGATTTCAATTGGAGTAAGTTCTTAATATAGTGGTTTTCACGAGCTCTCGTTTTTACTTTTATCCAATAAGTGCTTGAATTACGCAGATAACTTTCATTTGAATATAAACCAATGCATATAACACCGAAATTACACTTAAAGCACCATGTTGCTTACATTTTTTTGTTTATTTATGTATCATCTCATCCCAGGGGCGTGCGCTCCATATAGGCAATTAGGCTAAGCCTACCCTACCATAGCAACGGATAAATAAAACAAATGTATTTATTGTAACTATGCAATAAAATAAAACAAAAATATTTAATAACTCATAACGCCTAGTATAATGCTTATAGCAACTTCTCGCCCGTGCGTGTGACGTATTTCAAACTACGCTGTTCCTACGAAACGGTTCACATAGGCCACAATACGGAGAGCCTTATTTCAATTGATAAATTTATGCATGTGTGCAAATGTTCTTGTGTATGTACGCCCATAATTTACACACACATGTATAAATTATGGGCGTTTCTAGGCGCGCTGGAGACCACTACGTGGGTCCTGATTGGTTCACCACACAATTCAAGGACAAGTAGTAAAATTTTATGAATGGAAATCGCTTAACAGGGTTGCCAATTTGAGAATAATAATTTCCTTAATAACTTATAGATATAGTTTAAAAAAACTGGTTAGTATTATCAAAAGTATAAAATGTACAAAATAAATGTTAAATTGTAATTAATAACCCTCTAAATATAATTAAAAACCGCAAGAATTCAACTTTTCTCCCCAAATTTTCCAAACTTAATTTGAGAATTTGGTTTAAGGGGAATTAGAAAAATAAAATTGGCAACTCTGTTGACATAGAATTGTCAATTTTGGCGGGTTATGATGTATAACCCGGCAAAATGTCATTACATGTCATTCTTAAAGATTACGATAGGACCAAGTAGCAATTTTTTTTGGAAGTGTATTGATTGTCTTTTTAAATGACATTTTTGCAAGAAAAAGAGAAGCCATATTGTTGATATTGTTTCATGTGACAAGCAATAGTCGTTCGAATATTTTGTTGTTGAGTGTTATAAATCATAGTGCATTGATTTATAAGTAATTCGTTTTGAGTCATAAAGTAGTGTAAATATTAAAGTTTAGTTATTTGTTTACAAACTTAAAAATGGTCCTAAATTGTGAAGTTTGTGCTGACAATGTGTTTGTTAGAGATTAAAAACAGTAAGTTTTCACAGCTATCGTATAATGATAAGATTCAAGTTGTTTCTAAAGGTAGATGTATACCCGAGTTACGAGAATTAACTCAAAAATAATTCATCTCGTACTCGTCATTTCAATCCTCAGAGTTATGAAACATATAACTGGCTATGTGTGTACACACAAATTATTTTGTTTTCTGTGCATTTTGTTCAATACTTCTAGAAAGAGTAGTTTGTATCGTCAGAATATCGTGATTTGAATTTGGTGAGTTTTTATAATTATATGTTTCTCATCGTTCCGTATCGTGATTTCAACCCAGTAGAATGTGGTGAGCTTTTTTTTTTGGACATTATGTCTGGCCTACCCTTACTCTAGAACCACTGCACGCCCCTGTCTCATCCCATATATACTCATTTCAACGGGAGTTGCAGTTTTGAAAAAAAAAACATCAAAATGCCGTCGGAATCTACGCCACAAAGGTTCTATGCCCTTTACCGAGTATTTTGATACGCCATTATAGTCTCGGAGACATTGTTCAAGTGATTCTATTGTGTTCTTTATTGCATTATACCCGAAGTTTTTTTTTCTCACAAAATATTGCATCAATTTATTCTTGACAACGCTTACAAAAGAAGACTTTTGGAAGGAGGAATGAGAATGCGAAGAATAAAAATGATTACTTACTTATAACTCTTAACAGCTATTTTTGGCTAGGGTAATTTTAGAACAAGTCTTTATGTATTACGAAAACATGAAATAATTAATGTGATAGGTTATCAAAAGCAGCAATACGCATCGCAAAACTTTATAAAAACCTACAGTCTGTGGCAGCTAGCGTGGCCAAAACTTTTTAACGCGAACTTTTCAAACTTATTGCTAAATGCTTGGGCTACAGTTACCGTGTCTAGGTGTACCAAGATGAGTCACTGAAATGACTTTTAAACAGCGGCTAAGTATTTAAACAAAGATATCTTAGATGAGACGCGCTCTACTGAGCTAGGCGTCTGAAACATCCACCTCCTGGAAGCTTGGCGAAGTTACTTCAAGAATTCGCTTGGCGTCAAAGCCTCAACCGCAAATAACCAGTTCGAGCTGGTATAAACCGGTTAACAACTTCGTGAATAGGATTTTTCCAAGATTTCCAAGAAAAGGACGACTGAGAGGAATATATGGTAATATAGAACTATATTTCGAGAGCCTAAAATACCATGTCGTCTGTTCTAATTAATGCAAACAGTGTATAAATATTTTGCATTAAGATTATGCAAATGTAGAATATTGAAGAACAAACTTAACTTTTCAGTTGAAAAAGATGTTTTAGCATCGTCACGGTTATTTCAGAAAATATAAGTTTGTAATCGCAAAAAGTGTTTTTTATGTGAAACAACTATACATAACAATTTTCAGAGTACTTTTTCTTTACTTGTCCTGTAAGACCTTGCTTCTTGGCAAATTTCAACAGGTCTTCTTACTTACCTACTACTTAACGATTAACGGAACACAAAAATTATGCATAAATATAGCGTCGACTTAAATGCTTGATTTTTCTAGAGCCCCAAAGGACCATAAACCTACGTATTTGATATAAATTTCAATATGATACCTCCACGCGGTCCTGAGAAAAAGGGTCGTGATAGACCAACAGACGGACAACTTACATAGTTTCTATAAGGGTTCCATTTTTCCTTCTGAGGTACGGACACCCTAAAAACGTAACACTCGATTTTGAGGAGTCATGTAAAATGCGAAACGATGGCTACCGTTGCTGCCTACTAATAATACCATTTTACTAAGGAATTTTTGTTTTTGTTAAATTACCTATAATTTGCATGCATTTATGTAGGTTCATTCATAATCAGCTAGTTTATAAATTAGATGACTGCGGTATACGTGGTCCATTACTCAATTGGTGTAAAAATTATCTAAAAAATCGAACTTTGAAAATGAAAACAAAATATCTAGTTTTAATTTCCTTTGCATTGCCTTCCTGCATGTGCTTAAAATCCTTGCATTTGCCTAGCAACCTTGCATGTGCATAATATAGCGGGCGGGAGGGAGGTGCATACCTGCAACCCACTAATATTCGCGGAAATTAAAACTAGATATTTTGTTTTCATTTTCAAAGTTAAAATGGATTTCCGCAAAGTAACGCCTGACTCAATCAATTTTAAAAAATCGAACCTTTACTGTAAAGGTTGATAACATCTGTAGTGAACGCATGGCTGTAACTGAGGGAACAGCGCAGGGCTCAGTATTAGGCCCCTTGCATTTCTTATCGTATGTAAATGATATGAATATCTGCATCACAAACAGTACATGCTATCAGTTTGCGGATGACACTTGCCTTTTTATTGCTGATAGAAATCCACAAATAGCATGCGAACGCCTACAACTTGACCTGGATGCTCTAACAAGGTGGTGTCACGATGCTGGCTTAGTACTTAATGCAAGCAAAACTAAATTATTGGTTATTAAATCTCCATACATTAAAAAATTGCCCCTACAGAGTTTAATAGCCCATGACCATGACTGCTTGCATACAGTCAATGCGATCAACTGTAACTGTCCACAAATAGATGTTGTCAATAAACAAACATACCTGGGAGTAGTTATAGACGATAAATTTAACTGGAATTATCACATAGAACGTGTTTGCGATAAACTTCGGCAATTTCTTGCTATTATGACCATACTAAAAAACCGCCTACCCTTCAAAGTGAAGCTAATGCTTTATTACGCGATGGCGGAATCCTGCATCCAGTATGGCCTTAGTAGTTATGGTCGAACCTATAAAACCTATCTTGACAGTATTTACAAAATTCAACTTCAAATTTTAAAAACAATAGTATCTCCCAAAATTAAAAATCAATTTTACGACAGTATAAACGGCCTCTTTAAACATTGTAAACTCCTACCAGTTCATACTCAAATTCATTTTTTGCTATTAAAAGAACAATTCTTCAATAAGCATTTAAGAAACAAAATCGAACATCCTGTACGCACTCGGGCAATATCTGAGAATAGGCTTCGTACACAGCGCGCCAACAATATGTATGGCGAGCGAACTACCGGGTATATTGTACCGAGACTTATTAATAGTCTACCCTCAGAAATAAAAAATAATATTACAAATCAAAATATCAAATGTAAACTTAAGCAATATTACTTAAGTATTATATAAGAATACCTTTACCTATTTAAAGACCTATAAAATACTAATTCTGTATAGTTTCGATATTGAGATATGAAGATTCATGATAGCACACGTTTAAACCTTTGTGGTTTTTGGTTGCTATTTAACTTAGATATTACTGTATTCTTTTGTATAAATGATAAATAAAAAATAAAAAAAAAAGTTACTTTCATGCGACGCCTGTGCTATGTGTGTTGGCTAATCAGTCAAGTATGACTATTTGTACTGATACGAATTGTCTAAATATTCCGGACGTGGTATGCGTGTTATCTATGTTTGTTAACAAGGATACATAATTTTACACATACCCGCATCTCCGCATCTAGCCCTATTTAACAGCAGGACATCCAACCGATTGCAAATGTTAACACATTTGCGGTTTATAGCACATTAGCACACAATGTTATTTTTAGAATTCCTAGACGAATTGTTGGGGCTTGCGTTGTCAACACTATCCCATTTGACGGTACGTATTGAAGTGATTAACCACATATGTAATCGTTTTTCCCTATGGAAACAAGTAGTTAATTGGTACTGATTACAAATTTAAGTTGTAATAATTAAACTATTAGTATCGAAAATTATTTTATAAATAGACATGTGGTTCCTTCAGATTCGCAAAAACTCGAGGAAGCGATTCCGCAGACCGGAAACTATGAGGATATAAGCAATTGGCAAGTTCGTCAAATAAACGTAAAGTAGATTAAATGTTATCAGGATTCGAATGATTGAATCCATCCGTAAGAAATTGTCTTATTGGGAAATCCACATAAATAAATCTTACTTACAAATTATAATAAATGCAAAAGTTTGTATGGAATGGATGGACGTTCGTTACTCAATCACGCTAGAACGCGTAAACGGATGTGGATGAATTACACAGAAATAGATTATTTTGTATCCCGGGAGCATGTTCCTTCGCTTTCTGCTAATCCGTTTTTTTTTTTGGATAGGAAATCATCAAATGACTTTTTCCGCTCTGGGCGGAGCGGAAGGGAGTGTCAGACTATTACTGACTAAAACCCACCCGTGATCCTTCTTGTGCCCTTTGCGTTCCTGGGCCGCGGTGTCTCTTTCGAACAAATTCCGCAACCCTAGAACCCCGTTTTCTTTGCTAACAGCTCTTTGAGGCGAGTGTGGAACACGACGCGCCGTCGACTCGGGCCTGGTTGCTATCGGACGACAAGCCACCCATAGCTCGCCATCCGCAGGCCCGCGCTTACGGTGGCTGGGAATTTCCGTGCGTTTCCCGAAGCCCGGGGAGTCTTCTTCTGTTGCGGCGGCTGGGGCGTGAGGTTTCCCTTTCTCGCACGCGGTCTGTCTCCTCCCTCAGTAGCATTACTGCTTCGCAGAAGGAGGTGACCGCCAGTGGCGGTACCTTCATATAAGCCCAAAAGCCCGGCATGCCTTACTAAAATGCTCGATAGATAATCAATATCAAACCCGAACTATTTAAAAGTTCGCGCGCTTAATTCCTGTCAAAATAACACAAAGTATCTACCTATTCCACACAACGCGATTGTTCGCGCGCAGAGTTTCGTATTTGCAACATCTACATATAGCTATCTTGCTTACACGCACCGGCTTTTACCGGGCTTTCAAATACACTCTCTGTCACTTTCGCACTTATAGCGATGTGCCGTATAACGAGTTAGAACATTGCGCGTCTACAAATGGATCAGTATGGAAGATTTAAGCCGGGCATGCCTATGAAGTTGCACGCGTATGCAGCTTGACCTTGTCACCTTTCCAACTCTGCAGTGTTGCTGTTTTAGCGACGTTGTGAGATCTTGGAGATTTTTAACGAGTTTGGAGACTTTTTTTAAGATTTAGCAACAATAAAAACTAGCGATTTTTTAAAATAACGAAATTAAATATCCAAGCAATATCTTAAAAATAAAAAAATTGCGACATCTAGCTAGATTATTCGTATACCTGGCGACTTTTTTTGCCTAAATGACAACACTGCAACTCTGCGTAAGTAGCTCCTGACACCCGAGTGCAACTAACTTCAGTTTCATTTTTGCTTGAGTTTTGTTTTGTTTTGAAAAGTTTTGTTGTTAAAGTTTTTAGTGTGTTTTCTTAGATTTTCTCAGTGATACAATTGGTTTGGTGACTTACCTACAACAATGGAGGTAATTATACCTTGTGAGGATTTAAAATGCGTTCAAGTTTTGATTGGCGAAGATAAGGTAAAATCTTTAAACTTTGCTCAGAAAAAACAGTTAATTTCTTCATTAAAACCGACGCCTAATCTGTGTATTTCTCAGACTAGTAAATCGCATAAACGAAAATTTAATAGATCAGTGTATAAAACTAGTTGGATTGTTGGCTGTTCGCACACTAATAAGTTGCATTGCTGGTGCTGCATATTTTTTTCGAATGAAGGTTCCGTTTGGAATACACCTGGTTATAATGATTTAAATAACATATCTGGCGCCATTAAAAGGCATGCAAACTATTTCGACAAACAAACATTAAAAAGCCTTGTATTCTAGTCGTGATCTGAAAGATCGTAATGTTTTCGAATTAATTGATTTCATTCATGAGAATAACCTCGAAGATGCCTTTCCCGAGCTGTTAAAGTTAGCGTATCTTGTTGTAACTATTCCTGCTACAAGTTCTTCCGCGGAACGTGCTTTTTCGTCTCTTAAAAGTATCCATACCTATCTTAGAAATACACAAGGTCAAGAGCGTCTTTCCGAATTATCAATGATAGCTATTGAAAAACAATTGTTGGTAGAATTAAAACGATCACCAAAATTTTACTCTGATGTAATTAAAAAAAATCTTATAAGAAAAATAGACGATTCCAGTTAGAATATAAATAATATATACATATATATACATACGTAGGTACCTACATAGTCAGTCGAAAACTGACTGAACTTTCTTTTTTTGAAATCGGTTAAAATTTTATTGGGCTTGCCTTATTTTGAAACCCTAGGCACGCCACTGGTGACCGCTTCCCATGCCTCCATGCTCTGGACCATGGGTTGCACCAGGCCCGGACGCGAGAGTCCCCGCCGCCGAACGCTTCTTCCTGCTAGTACTTTCAGAGCGTTCTGCAGTTTATATTCATACATCTGGTTTGAATTGGTTCGTTTACATTCATTACATCTGGTCATAAACGAACGCCGGTCGTAAGTACACCCGACCTTTCTGAAGAACAAATAACATGTTTCACCTACTTCTTCGAACAAATAACATATCTTCATTATTACTATGGCACGGTAAACAACGACTCTTGAAAATTATTGTTGTAGTTAAACATAGTACCTAGTAATAGTGTGTTCGTGAGAGATTATTAATTAAGTATGGTAGGTCCAATACCATACTCAATTAATAATCAATTTCACGAACTATAAAGCGGCTATTGACTATTAACAAACTTTTACTACCATTTTTGTGTTCGTACCTAATATGCTTATTTATGAAGCCTTAGACGATTACCTTATCAAAACATGGAACAATTAAAACTGCTTAAGAATGGTAATTTCGCTGAGAAAAACTAAAACTTGTATAGCTACTTTTCTTATTTTTGGAGTACGTCTTTTATATGAACAATCATTCTGCCTAGCAGTTTACCGACTCAGTGCGAGTTTTTAAAGTACTCGATCGCGTTAACGAAAACGTTCGCTTATGTCAAACGTATGGAAAAAAGGGTTTCCCGTTATTGTAACCATTCAGTTTAAATATAAATTCGACGTTTACGCTATAGATTGCTAACGTTATAAATAATCGTTATAATACTCGCACTAAGGTCACTATGGGCTATGGGGTCGGCGACGAACTAACCGGATGCAACTGAGTACGAGTGTGTACTCGGAATGACTGCCCACTGAATGACCACTCTGTCCTCCACACCCCAGCAAGAGTTTTTTACAAAAAAAAAAAATACATTCGACTTCTAAACAAAAAACACAAGCAGTATAAAATAACTTTAATTTCGGAAGTCGGAGTTAAAATAGCGAAGAAACAACCGAAAACGCCGACTTCCGAAACTTTTTTTAAGTTTTTTTATTTTTCACTTTCTTCTGGTGACACAGATAAACGTATCCATCACAGCGTAGGTGTTATAAACTGGTGTAAACAATAAATAAACATGCGATTTCAGCAATCCCGAAAGATTTGCTAGCATTTACTGAAGAGTTCAGTTTCCTATCCCCGTTCATCACAAACTCTTTACCAAATTACAATGCCCTGATGCTCTTATCTTAGTATTTCAAGGTAGTTCCTAACCAAACCATAGTATAGTTTTATTTTTCCATTTTACATTGATAAGAGAGAATGAAAACATCATCAATGTAGTCAAAGCCACGGATATTATTAGGGATAACTGAAATACTAGCCTCCTCCTTTCTTGGAAGTCGGTTCAAATACAAATAGAAAATCACTGTATCAAACAAACAATATAGGAAGCAGGTGTCTAAATAAACTTTTATCGAATGAAACAAACATCTGAGATCACTATTATAGCGATGTAGACCAATATGATGTAGATGAATAGATGGTTGCATCACAGTGTTCATCTACTACTCTAGCCAAACAATTGCAATCAACAGACGACGTCAGTCTTTTTAATTTCATCATGTTAAAACAAGCGTAGGTAATATACTTTTGTTTACACAATACAAAAGCCGTTCTCAATTTTCGATCCGATGTCCGTTGTCCGGTATCTCCGGTGCATCGGTATAGAAAATTGGCAATAAGCGTCTGAAACGAGACTAGTGCATACAATACCGGAATTACGACATTTAAAAAATGTTCCGGCAAAAAAAAATACCGGAATTGACAATAGTCACAAGGTGTTAAATAAATAATAAGGCAGTTAAAATAAAGAAAAATAAATTGTCGTTCGAATTTTGAATATGACTATATCGTATTTACGAATTTCGACATTTCAAACTGTTGCCATAAAAACGAGACAAATAAAAACGTTAATATCGCGCGAATGTTGAATACAACATATACTGTACTTACTGAAATTCAAAATTTATAAAAATTGTACAAAAACAAAGCCAAATAAAAAAGAAAAAATAAAATACCGGGCGAATTTCGAATGCGACTGGCGTAGTTTATGAGTTCGGCAGTGTACGAATGACTGCTAACGATGGTGTTCATGATTAACGAGCTTTTCTTGAATCGGATCGATCCCTGATTAAAAGTCTCGGTTCATCATCAGCACATTCCATATGAGAATTAGTACAGTTACCACATACAGTGGACTTTACTTTTTACCGATTGTATATAATTAAAAAACCCATAAGTATCTCAACGACTACCTATAGACTTTTCTGGCTATAAAAATTAGAAAGTCACTTAGAATCATTATCCATGAGATTCCGTTTTTACCCTTTACCTACGAAACCCTAACAAATAACAGTTGTTTTTCATGTTCTATTAATTCTTGGGTACAACATAGAAAACAGCACACAGTAGAGAGATTGTAAGCTCATTGTTCATTATTATAAAGGCTATTATTTCCGTTAAGTGACATTCACTGGCGCGAGAAGGTCAGTAACTGATACGAGTTTTATCTTCCATCAGAAATTGATGAATGAAAACAGCGAGATTTATCGATAAAAACTGAGGAGGTAGTTGGTGCAACATTGTGCTCCAATCTGAAAAGCAAACTAACTGGATCTTCGGGCGGGTAATGCCCGTACAGCCCGTGTATCCGGGCGGCTCCGGGGCAGCCCTTGGGCATGGCATTGTGTGTTTTAAGCATCCTTATTTACAGGCAGACGAGAATGCTTTCGCTCGGAACATAAGTACCGTTTTCGTGCAGTTTTTTTTTTTTTGTTAACTTCGTTTCATTTTATTCAGTTCATATGCTTATTTATGTTGTTTTTGGTAGCGGAAATTCTGCTGGCCAGTTCTGTTTTTTGCGTTTATACTTGAATGATAACGACAAAATTCATAGATTTTTTTGGTAGGTAGGTATACTTATTAAGTAGTTTTTTTTTGTTAGATCATCGTCTTTAATCGCCAATCACTTACCTACAGTTATATAAGAATAGCGACGGTTTAGTAACTGTGTGAACCTAGTTTGTTTGGGAGTTCTAAAACTGTATCTAATATACAATACAAGGCTTAAACCATGCATTTAAGTAGCACGGAAGTTATTCAGTCGGTAAATAAGGTGTTGAATTGTTGATATTGAAAACAGGCGTTTTACTTCCAACTTCTATAAACAAAACTATTTGTTTTGGGAACTATAGTTTAGCTTACGCGAACGTTGTTAAACAAAAAAAGTCACTCCGAAAAGTAACAACAGCAAACAACATCAAATAACATTATTAATGCACCACATTTGTATTCCTTAAAGAGTTAAAAAGTAGTGAACCTTTCATGGTATATCCACATAAAAAATATCATATCCCAAGTGTCCTATGAAAAAGAGAACGAGCCTACTAAACTCAACCGAGAACCAATCGGCATTCCGACCTGAGAAACTGAGGTATTCCTCGAAGCGCTACCATTTTGAGACGCACCTAATAAGGCGCTCCTTTTTATTCCTCGAAGCGCACTTTTTAGTAGCGCTCCTAATAAAATATATCGGGAGCGCTTTTTAAAGGTGCGCTCTGAAGAATAAAAAAGGAGCGCCTCATTAGGTGCGCCTCAAAATGGTAGCGCTTCGAGGAATACCTCGAGAAACTTCTGATGAAAAACCCAATAACTCTTTACTTACTCGTAAACCGAATCCAGAACCTCATATCCAGCAAGCAGTAGCATCCATGCGGCCAACAAGGAAACATGAAATATGTACCAATTAATCTCAGAATGCTAGATGGCTAGATCCTTGTTACGCTCTGCTCATCTGAGAGTATCCTCGTAATGACCTCTGCCTCATTAAAATAGCTATGTAATGGAGTCACGAGGCAGAGTTAGTTGGCTTAGGATGCATTTCGAATAATTAGTTAATGCCGTCGTTGATAAGAATAAATGGGGAACAATGTATTGCATATCAAAACGACAACATTGAGAGATGACGCTCGTTTTCAGACTGAAAAAAAATATATATTGAAAATAATGAAAACGTTATAATATACAAGAAGCAAACATCTCTCAATTTATTTTTATGTTAGTTCAACAAAAGTATGCTACAAAAATCATAATCCTCCTTTTGCTTTGCCGTCAGGTAATAAATTAGATACCTAATTATTTAATATTGTCGGTTCGTATAACGAAATAATTGCATAAATCCTTGGTCAGACTTGCAGTAATAATAACCTCAACTACAAAGGTTACAGCTATTAATTACATAAAGTAGGACATAGTTTTCTTAAACATTTTTAGTTGAATGAAATTGAAAGTCAATTACTTATTTTCCACTAAATACTGAATATTGAAAACCCGCTATTTTTCCAACTTTATTGCATTTTATTGATTACCTTACGATGGATAAGAACACAATCATCAATTTCCCGGTACCTACATTTTCACCTCAAATAGTTATTTGCAGCAAAGCATGACAAAGCGCCGATGCAAATTACCACACAAATAACAATTCTGGGAACAAATTAATGCTTTAATCGTGAGTTTTTGTATGTCATAAGGTTACTGTGTTTCTTGAGCAAGTCCTTGCAAAAAACGCCTTCGAGAACTCTATTTTTGGCTTAGAGCTAGCACAACACATGTGTATAATAACTCATACGATATTGTTTTAGATTGCCTTTGTTAACTTTTGAGTAATAAAACAGAAGACTACAAATTGGTTATTTTTTTATTGATTACACGATATAGATTAAGCAGGTCTGTACATGTATACCTGAAGAGAGGTTCCGGTATGTTTAAGAAACGCATTCACACGGTTCTTATTGCAGTCGTTATCTATCAAAAAACCGCATGAAAATCGGACTAGTAGTTCTGGAGATAAATGGGAACATTGGTTTGCACAAACAAACAAACAAACATCCTCTCAACCCAAACGCATACACTGTCTCCGTTCCGTCGTGGGTAAAAAGACCTTTATTTTCCCTGGATTGACAAATTTTTGACATTTATTGTCACAGCGACGATCATCATCATCTGCCTAGCCTTTTCCCAACTATATTGGAGTCGGCTCCCAGACAAGCCGGATTCAGCTGAATACCAGTATTTTACGTGGAGCGGCTGCCTACCAGACCTCCACAACCCATTAACTGGGGAACATGGTACTTTTTGACAAGACTGGTGTCAGATTTTCTGGCTTTTGACAATCCGTAACGACTGCCAAAGATCTCCAAATGATAGCCGGGACCAACGGCAAGCGTTGCTTAACCTCGAAGATCGACTCGGCTGTTATAATTAGCTCTTCCTCGCAATATTATCGCAGTGACGATATGGCGAATTGAATTGAAATATTTTTAATAAATTAAATAATATTCAACAGAAAATCTATAATAGGTGGACTACGATTACTCGTAAGCATCAATACACCTTCAAATAACTACCTACTTCCATCTTAGTTGTCCGAATCATGAGTCATGAGTTAACGGAACTCCTCATATGTTTGCATATTAGGAAATGCCAACGCCTTGCTTCGATTAGGCAGGAACTGGAGTTAAGTAGGTGGACAACTACAATTATCTACAGCGAACAACGAGTTTTATTGGTTTGTTTACTCACAAATGTGCACTAATAGGGAGTAACTACGGGAAGTCGCTACTCCTCGTGTGGGCTTGTTTAAGCCAATTGGGCTATGTTAGTTGCAGATACAAATTTCAAATACAGGGAATTTGTTCATTAAAAGACGCGAAATAAGAGTGACCAGCACCAAAAGAAAGAATAAGCAAGAAAAAGAGGTTATTTGCGCCAGGTTTGCTATAAAAAATAAAGAACATACCTAGTTAATTAGTGACGGATACTTATTATCACTAAAGTAGCTGAACCACGCAACAGATTTTGATGAGGTTTCCACTAATAGAAAGAGCGATAAACGACGAAGGTTTTAGTTATAAATTGATTTCGAAGCCAGGCCAAGTTTCTAGTCATAACAAGGTAAACAGTATGTTTTGAAAGTCTGTAGCACTCACGTCTCGGCTACTTATCTACATCATATTACAAAGTTGCCGAGGCGACGCCATCTTTCTTTTAAAAGTATCTGAATGTAAAAAAAGTATCAGTCCAGAGTTCCGCCGTCGAGTTCGATACGACAGGAAGATGCCAGAGAACTTGAGTTTAATCTGATAAGCAATTCATCGAGCGGGGTTGTGAACTTATGACTTGACTCGGCTCCTGGGAGAGCACTGTAGTACTTATGTTTTGCAGAACATTTTTTATACAGGGTTATTTGTAAAACACCAACAACCTCTTAAGAGGTCATTGTACTCATCATTATGAACAACATTTACTATGGGATCAAACTTGAAAGCTCGAAAAAAATCAGCTGCTCCTTACATTTTGATCAGTTATACGAACATAAATGTAGGGAACAGCTATTTTTTTTCTCTTGAGAAGTTGTTGGTGTTTTACATATAACCCTGTATAAATATTGGAAATGAAGAGAAAAAATATTCCTGACCTGAAGTTCTGACGTCATAGGTACACTTTTGGCATTTAATTAACAGCTTAAGCAAAACTCTGAACAGCTCACAAATGCTAGCAAATAAATGTGGAAGGTTGTATGAAAAAATCCAGGGCATCCGACCGTGGGCTCTTCAATGCCCATTCGCAAATCAAGCGGCAGAACGGTGAAGGGCCATTGCCATGAGTTAAAAAAAAAGAAATATCTATTCAATTCAAGTACGGCACTCGTTGACGAGCCAAACCGAAGTAAATTGTAAATTAAGCAAATACTCCCGCCGTTTGAGAATGCTTCATTTAGGGTTTTTGATCAGATAATAGTATGCTTTCATTGTATCATTAAATGTCTGATGTTAGTCAAGATTTTCTTGTTCTTTTTTTAAATAACGAACCGTTGGGATCTGTAGATGAATGTTCAGGATTTCTGACGAGATATTCATAAATTAAATGCTCGGAAAATTCATTACTAGTTTCGTTCTCATTTCTGCTCAGTGACATATTCGGATTAGGTACATACTCGTACTTGCTTCGCGTTGCTACCTAGTTTAATATTATAATTGTTAAATTATGTTGACGTGTGTGGGTTTTCCCAAGTTTTACCCAAGCAATAAGTGGTAAAAAAACAAGTTTCAGATTAATTTGCATCAAAAACCTGTGTTTACTAAACACAAATTCCCTGAATAAAACTACATTTACCTACATGACATATTTATGAAAGTTGAGTCGAAAACTTCTGCCCAGAAAATTAAATTATCCAAGCCCCAGTTTCCAAGCTTCGCGCAGTTTATCATTAGGTCGTAGAATATCGTTAAAAATAGGAAATGGGATGTCACACTCGGTACGTAGAGCGTTGATAGCTGGTTAGTTATCCTGTTAATTAGCCATTAAAAGTTTTAACCGTCGCGCGTCGTTCGCAATCGCCAGATTGCTGCCGACTAGTGCAAACTAGTACCGACGTGACGCCGACGGCTGCCTAATAAATGTACGTCGTGCTAATTTCCCTTAGCAATCACGTTAGTAGGGTCTACATCATGATTAATTGATAGGTAATTGGATATCAGTTTGCTTCATTATAAGTTTGTATATACAAATACATATACCTAACACACATTTTAAGCTTCAAACGATCCCAACGTGTAATAGAGAGTATATAAATCAACGAGACTATTTTCAAAATGGTGATAATGGTGGTGGTAATATTCCGATTACTCAATTAAGAATTTGAAGTCGAGTATGTGTCAAACTGTTTTAGCCTGAAAACCAGTCAAAGTCTGGCTCTAAAGTAGACTTTGGCATGTTCATAATTTAAAACTCTCAATCCAGTAACCGGCGATAATATAACACGTTTCTGAACGAATCTAATTGCTTATTGACTTGCCTTCAGGAAACGACACGTAATGAGTTCACTAACACAACAAATATGCTTATATGCTTTTTTCTTGTTACCCACAACATTGTAAAAGTATTGTACATATCTTATGTCAAAGTAATTAGTATTTAAGAAGAACTTGTATTTTTCATAATAAGTGATTGGATTCTTTTTGAATGGTAAATGTCTTAAACCGTACTTAATTAGTTGAAAAATTCGGAAAACAAATCGTGATTTTCGTGAAATAATAAAGGGTGGTGCGGTCTTATTAGCTGACGCCGTGGGGAATATGCCGCGATCCAGTCCGCCGTGCCAAAATACCTCTCATTTATCTCCCGCAATGTCATATATTTATACAAATACATAGAAAATAATGTGTGCGACCCTTACCTGCACCTCAATTGCGTAAGTCATCAAATCGATTCTTCCACAAACTTAGGAACTCCCAAATACAATGCTTCATACGTTAAAAAAATCTTCCGTTCGACAAAGTAAAACACGCAATGAATACATGCCTATACAATGTCAAAATTAGAAGCTTTATGCGGACTATTGCATTAATTTTTGTAGTAAGCAATTAGGCTGCTGAAGTTCTTTCTTAGATCTTCAGGTCGTCAGAAGGCACCCTTCAGTTAAGTTCACATTATTAATTTAGTGTTGTTGTGTTTATTATAAAACCAAAGACGTTACGACTGTCGTTGTGGTTAGTGATCAATGAACTCCGTCATCTATGTTCAACAAATCAAATTGTCGGAAACGACAGGAAATAACTTCATAACATTTATTGTTCTTCAGTCTTTAAGTGGACGTTAGTGGACGTTAACCTCACCTGGTTCAGAAACTACTTGATAATGTTGGTTTCTAGGAAGATACATGATGAAGTTGTTCCCATTTATCATTGAGGATTTCGACAAAGAAATCGAAAAAACGTTTATCCTTCGGTTATGGCCTGCCAGACATTACTTCTAGTAAGGATGTCGCCACACACGCATTATCTACAGGCACTCTAGTAGTCCCCCATTCACCATAATGAACATGCTTTCAATTCAACATCACGCCCCTGCCAAGGCAAGAATCCTATGCAAAGGCAGCCTAAGGATTATAATCCCCACTAAAACAAATGTGATCGACAAAGTTCTTTATGATGGATTCGCTGATAAGAGTAGTGAGGTCCTGCTGTAATGAAAAGTTCTCTAGAAGTTCCTTAAATCATAGTTCCTTTTATGCACAACCCTTTTTCAACCATTCATTGTAAGTAAGTAAAAAAGTGGTGGTTTTGATGTGGAATGTATATGACTTTTTTCAGAGCGGAAGAAGTCATGTGATTGTCATTTGATTCTACTGACTAAAATCCATGTGTTCCTCCTAATGCCCTTTTCGTTCCGGTGCCACGGTGACTCCATCGAACAAATTCCGCAATCCTAGCATGTTTTATGCCATTCACTAGTATAACATGGCAAGTTCACACACACATGACCAAGTCATCAATTAAACATTACTACTTCGCATTTGCAATATAAATATGGTTTTGTCATTTGGGTTATTGCTAAGGCTGAGAAAGATATTATGTAGTGACATACACGTCATGCTGAGCAGATGACATATTTTATTATATTATTTAAGGAGTCGTATTTGCCATCGAGAGCAACCGGATATTACGAGCAGCAATAAAAGCGAGAAATTAATCTTCTTATGTCTTTTATACATAGAGCTTCATCAATACCTACGTATCGAGGTGTTTAAGGGAAGTGAAAAATTAATTTATTTTGCTGTAATAATATATGCATATTTTTTACAGAAACGCGAATTGTCCTATTAAAAGTAATCTCTTTTTATTGAATATTGTTTCTTCCAGGTATTCGTTAAGTAGTAAATTCAGATACGTACTGGTTCTTTAATAATCTTTTCATAGCTAAAGTTCAAACTATTTCATGAGGTACAGGTTTATAACACTTTCGTACCGTAAACAAAAAAACAACGGCAACTCGTTCATTCTTTAAAGTTAGGATAATAGTTATCCTCGTAACTTAGTTCTTGGAAGTTTTAAATAGCCGACATGACTTAGGTGTATAATTTAATATTCATAATTAAGATTTACTCTTAGCTCGCTCTTAGGTAGTGCAACAAAAAGTTGCCATGAATCTTGCTTTCCAGCAGTATATTTAAATATATTTTGTAAAAAGCTTTGTTTATTCATTTCACAAGTTAAGAACTACCCAAATGAAATTCCGGAAACCTGTGGTTTTTGCGTGCTCGTATCTCATAGGTTATGAACTTTGCTGATAAAGACAAAAATAATATTAAAAGAGTAGGTGACTAAGGTCGCGGGCCTGCGGATGGCGAGCGATGGGTGGCTCGCCGTCCGATAACAACCAGGCCCGGGTTGACGGCGCGTTGTGCTCCACGCGCGCTTCAAAGAGATATCAGCATAGAAGACGAGGCCCACCAGAGCCTCATCTTCTACGCCTGCTAGAGATGTGGAATTTGTTCGAAAGTCACCGCGACCGTGGAACACAAAGGGCAAGAGGAGGAACACGCGTAGGAATTATGTGATAATACTTTTAGAATTGAGGTAAGTTCCTGACTTTGGTTGCGGAATTTGTTCGAAAGAGTCACCGCGACCGTGGAACACAAAAGGCATGAGGAGGAACACGGGTAGGAATTATGTGATAATAATTTTAGAATTGAGGTAGGTTTCCCACTCTGGTTGGGGAATTTGTTCGAAAGAGTCACCGCGGACGTGGAACGCAAAATAGGAGAAACACGGTTGGATTTTAGTCAGTAAGAGTCTGACACTCCCTTCCGCTCCGCCCAGAGCGGGAGAAGTCACTTGATGATTTCTCTTCCATAAAAAAGTTCAATAAAAATAACTTTACTTCATAATGGAAATTACTTAATAGCCTTTGCTTTAAGCGTGGGCCAAGTTTTGAATAATCATGACGTGGTTAAGTGTTGAACGATGTATTTAATATAAGCTGCGGCCGGGCAAAGGAAAATGAATATCAGTACCTATACCTACCAACTATGCGAAGTGTTCTCTAAAACTGTTTACTAAGCAGATGTGAAATTGCGAATTTTGATGCAGAATTCTGTTTAGCATCATGTAGCGCTGAGCTGAAGCGCATGTTTTAGTATCAGCTATAAATTCATATATCTATTCCATCAACTTGAGCACCAATTGCAAAGATTAAGCAATCTCTTGAGAAAAGTTTACACATTAATCAAAAGAAGCCGATACACCTGACTTTGAAACCGGCTCCATATTGAACTTGAACTCATTGTCTGCAGGAGGCGCCACATTCAATTAAAATGCAATGCAGCCTTGTAGTCGACAATGGTCACTTTCCAATTGACAATGAATCGCAGGATTGTCGAAACTGCGCTCAAAACAAGTTTTATAATTTGCGGTCGCATCGCGGTGCTACTTTTAGTTTAGGCACGCTAGATGGCAACTGTCCGCAGTTCTCATTAAACGCCACAACAACATGGAAACGCTGTTAAAGTTTAATTAGAAAATGGAACATAGTTAGCACTATAAAAAGAATATAAAGTGGGTGCATTTTGGTCGCTTCGAACATGTTTGGGCTGACTCCTCCGATACTGAAGGCCTTTTATTTTCGAATTTATATGCTAGAGGGTGACCTACATGGTAGGTGAAATAAAGTTTGGCCATGCCACCATTGTGGCGATGAGTCCTCTTTTTTATGAGTTGTTGGAGAGGCGCCACGGCGTCCTGACCTTCCGCCTGACGGAGGTACTCATCGGACACGGCTGTTTCGGGAAGTACCTGTTTCGGATTCAGCGAGAGGCCACGTCCGGTTGTCAACACTGTGGATCGTCCGGAGGATGGAGCATACGGTGGAGGTCTACCCTGCTTGGGCGGAGCAACACCGTGTCTTCGTCGAGGTGATCATCGGCGGCAACGAAGCGAGAGGTCACCGCCTCTGGCCCTGGTTCGATCCATGGTCCGGAGCGAGGAGGCATGGGAAGCGGTCACCACCTTCTGCGAAGCAGATATGCTAGCGAAAGAGGAGGTAGACCGCGCGCAGAAGAGGGAAACCCAGCCACCGCAACAGAAGAAGACGCCCCAGGCGTCGGGAGATGCAGGGCGATTCCCGGCCACCGTAGGCGAGGGCTTGCGGATATGGATGGCTCGCATTCCGATAACAACCAGGGCCGACGGCGCGTCTTGCCCTGGCTGGAGGCCTTAAATCCATTTGAGGCCACCACAGGATAGTCCGTTTAAATAGTAACCAGCCTTAATGAGCTAAAAAAAAAAGACGGCGCGTCCTGTTCTACGCGCGCCTCAAAGAGTCGCAGAATACAAGACGGGGCGCCATAGGTCAGTGCCCAATAAAGTTGCGTAATTTGTTCGAAAGAGTCACCGCGGCCCTGGAACGCAAAGGGCACTAGGAGGAACACGGGTGGGTTTCAGTCAGTAAGAGTCTTTAACTCCCTTCCGCTCCGCCCACAGCGGAAGAAGTCAGTTGATGATACCCCATCCAGAAAAAAAGGTGCAATGAAGTTCACGACGTTTTCATAACATCAAAATTGTCTCCCAGAAATTGCAAATGGGCGTTTACCGATTTGTACTTTAGTCTAAAAACTTGTTAAATGTTGAAATTAAAATAAAGTAAGACAGAACAGAGCTAGGCCAATAGGCATCAAGGGAAACAAGGTTGTACTTCTGTAACAAATACGGAAATACGCATCTGTCAGGATGTTAACTTTCATTCCGATGGTCTGCAGCAAGGATGGAATTTTGTTTACCGCTCATTCCTGATTTGAATATTCCGAGTTAAGAACGTATGTGATGCTTATGACAGTTTTTCAGGCTAAAGCAAAGTGCTTAGTTATTTCAGAAACTAGTGCTAAGTGAACAGGTAGCGCCATCCGGTGACGTCAGCTAAAAGCTTTTGCTCGGCGAAGTAACGCTTACCTAAGCTTTGGGGGCATGGTGGGAGTGCAGCGCTGCCTCGCTCCCGCCCGCCCTACAGAGGTAGTACTCTTGTAGGTTGAGGATAGATGGCGCTGTAGAGCTATGTTACCTCTGAGGGGTTACCAATGATTTTAGAATTTATTTATTTTAATTAAATATGTTTTCCAAAAACGTAAGAGGCTCTCATGTTATGTTAAAAAATAAAATTGTTTAATACAATTAAGCAAAACAAGTGCGTTTGTTACAAAATTTGGAGTCACCTTTTAAGCAAGGAATTGATTGAAATAGCAGAATCCGCAAATTCAATGTGGAATTGTCCAACCATAAACACAATTCAGTATTAACACTAGGTATACTTGAATTACTACATTCATTCTCTATTTGAATTTAGAATTAAAGAATAGGGTAGTTAACTAAAAAAATCGAATTAGTCCGTCTCGGATAGATTTCCAAAAAATATTGGACACGTATTTTTTCTTTTTTCACGTAAACAAAAAATGAAGACGATACAGTGCGTTGAAAACTCGTGCGACGTCACTACTCGCTACAATTTTTAGCGAGCCGTGACGTCACAAGCCCCCACTCCTGATCTTTGATACTTTGAATCTTCGTCAGATTTTATAGATTTCTATTTGAATTTAGAATTAAAGAATAGGGTAGTTAACTAAAAAAATCGAATTAGTCCGTCGGATAGATTTCCAAAAAATATTGGACACGTATTTTTTCTTTTTTCACGTAAACAAAAAATGAAGACGATACAGTGCGTTGAAAACTCGTGCGACGTCACTACTCGCTACAATTTTAGCGAGCCGTGACGTCACAAGCCCCCACTCCTGATCTTTGATACTTTGCATCTTCGTCAGTTTTTATAGATTTGATAAAGGAAAAAATACTTGTCCAATATTTTTCTATAATCTAACTGACGGACTAAACATAATCATATATCTCTTACTCAGGAAACATCCCTATTCTATCTGGAACACAAACGTATAACAGTCATACGTTACAAATTACAAATTCAATTGCAACCCGATACTTTTTTGAGGCATTTGTCTCGCTCTAAAATTAAATTAAAATACCCAACGCTAAAGTAGATAGTTATTAAATTGGCGTACTTACACCTTCACATAAATCCCTTATAATATTAAAATTAAATCATATGATAATAAGATAACGTTAATTTATTGGCTAAAGAAAATATACAGCGACAAGAACTGCTACCGCCCGTTGCAAAATCTCGTGCGTGCCCAAGTGACGTCATCCTATTCTTAGATAACCGCGACACGTATCTGCATGAGAGTCACTCGTGTGACGGTCGCGGGAGGGATTAATCACTACGTTGACGATGGCCGGCAATTAACGACCGAGCGTGCATTCAATTGCTGATGATATCAGTAGGTCTCCGAACAACACTGTGCAGATGACCCAAGCTGCTACTGCGCTGATAAAGTGTGCCGATTTAACACTAATCTTACTTCTTACTACTATATAAATGCGAACATTTTGATGGATGGATATTTGTTATTCAACCACGCCAGAACGGCTGAACGGATTTGGCACAGATAGATTATGACTTGGAATAGCATATGACTACTTTTTATCCCGAGAGTATGTAACGTATGTTATCTTGGGATAAATTCCAAAATTCACGCGAGTGACTGGCAAAGCTTTGTATGAAATAAAAGATGTCGCATTTCAAATAGGTAAATAGTTGGTTTGCTCGCGGATTTGGGATGAGATCATTTATAATTTTACATGTCCGTCATCAAATTGTTTGATCTAGTTAATTGCGATTCGTGAATGTTGAAGCATGTTTGAGAGGCACGGGACAGATTATTAGCCTTCGTAATATTTTTTTTTATAATGTTTTAAAAAAATATGCTTCTTGTAATTGGATATTTTACTAGATATAAAAATCATAATGCTATTTAGTTCGTCTGTTGAATTTTCAAACAATATTGGAAACTTATTTTTTATCATTTCAAATCGTAAAATATGAAAAATAAAGTTAAAGCGCATCAAAGTTCTAAAGTAGGGGCTGGTGACGTCACTATGCTAGTAAAAATTGTAGCACGTAGTGACGTCACGCGAGTTTTTAACACAGTGTATCGTCTTCATTTTTTGTTTCTGTGCAAAAAGAAAAAATACGTGTCCAATATTTTGGGAAATCCAACGGACAGACTAAACAGCACAATGATTTTTATATCTAAATCTAAATCGTATCGTAAAAGTGCATTATTTATTCGTTTTAAAACATGGAAGGCCCCCATATAGGTAATAGTACCTATTCACTTTTTGACTCAAGTGAATATTGACGGCCGTATGTTCCAAATAATATAAGTAATTATATTACAGCTAGTCTGAAATAACGCACAGCTGTGCAAAGGCCTCCCTCCATTCCTTCCATTGTTCCCGATTTTGTATCACATGCTACCAATTTTTTAGGAAGACATCCAAGTTATCCCGCCATTTCCTTCGTGGTCTGCCGCGAACCCGTCTCGCGATTCAGGACACCAATTTTGTATTTTGCGAGCCCAACACTCGATGGGCATGCGGCAGACTTGTCCAGCCCAGTCCTATTTAAGCTGGGCAGCCTTCTGAGCCACGTCAATGATCTGTGTCAAAACACAGATCGTTACATAGCGAGCGAGTGATCGTCCTATAGTGTTTCTAACGCGATCCTTTAATTTAACACTTAGTATACTGCGCTCCATAGCACGTTGGCAATTAAGTTTGGACTTTTAGATGTTAGTCATAGACCAAGTTTGTGCACCATAGGTGAAAATGGGAAGAATACACATATCCATGAGCTTCTGTTTAAGTGACATGGTCAAAGTGCCATTCCAATTCATAATTACTTATACATATTTACAGCGCCAATTTAACCTAACACGAAGAAGTAGTTTTGACCTTTGGATGTTAGTCACAAATGGGGAGAACACACATGTTCATGAGCTTCTATTTAAGTGACATGGTCAAAGTTCCTTTGTGTGTAAATAAAACAGTAAAAAGGCACAAACAGGGTAAACAGTAAAACAATTGAAAAATTTAACTAGGCGTCTCGCGAAAAAGTAGTTCGCTTTGCGCGGTCACGAGACCACTAAAGTTTGGGAAATTGCTGGCGGGGGTATATTCTCACCATCGTCGCCGCGTATTAGGCATGATTGAGTATGGACTTAGTAACGCCATGCTACATTACTTACATTTACAGCGCCAATTTAACATAACGCGATAAAGTAGGCAAGGAGTATCAAGATCGAGACTAGTATCAAATTAAACTTGACCATCCCACGATAACGGGGATCGCTAAGTTCGCACGTCTATCGATCGAGGAACGACCGATGGAGACACATTTATCAACCTTGAGTCACACCTAATGAACTGTGCGATACTTTAATGATACATATATATGTATATATTTACCCGACTATTGATAGATGTGATAGATACGAATTTATGAGTTAAACACTTGGCACTCTACTGATTACTAATGTATAGTACCTATAGTAATAAGTCTTATTTAGAATATAATTTCTCCATAATTATTAAGAAAAAAATAGTTTACAATTTCACGCGATCTTTTCCTATCTTACGACGTTTCCAATTTTCCGATGACAAATATACATTTCTAATGTAAAAATCTTTTCTATGTTCAATGTAATTAATATTACGTTCAATTTTCGTCCCAACCGAGCTTTTGTTCAAACTTAGGCTTCGCTGGTTGTTGGTGGAAATACAAAGGCTTAAAAGTACTAGTTTTAATACTATCAGCTATTACAAAAATAAACTTTGATGCCTATTTTGACCGTCATAATGATGCAAAGTAAGTACACAATTTTCGCAATATTGATAGATTTCAAAAACGAAGACAAAATAATGACTCAATGGCATGAAGTTTATTGAATCGTATTTATTACTTTTGCACATGTAACAAAAGCCATAGGCATTTTCTTCTAGCCTTGGGCGACGCAATAAAAAACGGTTGATAGCTAGTTTATTTTCTATCAAATGCAACGTGAATATTAGTCGGATTCCACGACATGTGGATACATTTAAATTTAGATTCTAACTTCGATGCCGTGGTTGATTTAAACTTGATATATGTAAGTTACTCCACATGAGGATGTCTACTCAAATATACCTTTTTAGAGTTTCCGCTCTTCAAGTGCCCTATTTTACTTGTAGAGAGAGAAACAGACTATATTTACATTTAGTTGTAAATTCTATCCTGTCCTTCTACTATTTAAGGAAAACCTCATCGTATTAAAACAAATTCGCTGTCTGCCTATGCCTGTTTCTTCACTAACTTCTTCTAAACCACGCAGCGTATTTTGAAAAAAATTTCACTAACAAAAAAAGCGGTAAACGAGGAAGTTTGCACCCCAGCTAAACCGGGGCATATCGCTAGTATACACATAACAGGAAAGTCTGTATGTTTGTTGAATAATTCACACCTCAACGGCTGAACGGATACAGAACACCGATTGAATTAGAACAAATAGTACTTCTTTTTTAGTTGTTTAATTTTAAAATGAAACGCAGGTGAATCCGCTGGCTGAAGCTAGTTGCTAATAAAATGTAGGTTTGTATTGCTTTTATACATCAGGGGGCAAAGGTCCGTGGCACAGGCACTTAAATGGTCAAGTGCATGTAATGGTCGCGTCCAAGCTCTACCATAATAGCCAGTGACTCAAATAATAGAACCGCTTATCTTCGCAACATAGGTACACTGCGGATTAACACGATTCTAAGAAAAGAAGCAGTAGTCACTAGTCGATAACAAGTCACAGTTTAGCTCTCATAAAACGTCGTCAGACACAATTTTCCAATTAATTCGTGAAATACCACACGCTTTTCACACTAGCAAATTGATTGACAATTAACAAGCTATAAACTACGCTCGTTCAGAAAAATCAATGTCGTTTTTCACACAACCTACGGAAAATGTACAAATTCAATTTGTATGATAGTCCGATGTACATATCGTCGCTGCGCTTTTCATAATCGCTATGTGTTTTAAACTTATATTTTAGCTATGGGAATTATAACATTTAGCGTGTTTATATGGCTCTTTCGATGTGTGAACGTCACATAGCTACATTCATAACTCTTTAAATATTACATTTATTATATAGCTGTTTATCTATACTATACTATTACTTATATTACATAGAACAAAGACTTGTATTTTTGTATACAGTGTGAAATTTTAATGGTTGTTTTCCCGAAGCGAAATGAGTTTGTATCGGTAATACAATCGATTTATATATATAAAAAATATTAGACTCCATAAATGGCAGATTAACAATTGTGCTAAACAAAACTCGAAAGCGACTTGAACCAACAGTAGTGCATCGCGCGATATGTAGGTACGCGGCGGGCGGTACGTGCGTCTCATGTAGGTCTCTCTCATCTACCTACTTTATGTCTAGTGCACTACTATTAATTCTCGCTCTTTCGAGTTTATGAACACTTTTTTAATGATTTGAAAAAAAAAAAAACATTTATTTTTTAGTTTAACTTTGTGTTTCGGTAGTACTACTGATGGGTAATCGTCCTGCCGCGGGAAAACAACCATTAAGATTTCACACTGTATAAAGAATAAACTCAAAAACTTCTGGACCGATTTGAAAAATTCTTTCACTGTAGGGAAGCTATACTATCCCCGGGTGACATAGACTATATTTTATCCCCATATTCCCACGGGAACGGGAACTACGCGGGTGAAACCGCTGAGGCGCTGCTAGTACAGTATATGTGCGTATCGAAATAACTATTAAAGAATTAAAACTGCATTAAAAACCGAAAACAACTAAATAGCACAGCGACGATATGTATACGTATATACATATACCTTATACATATACATTTTTTATGGATGGGAAGTCCGATGTACCTACGTCCATTTCTAAGAAGGGCAAAGCATTACTTTGCTAATTGCAATAACAATGACCCAGTTATTTATCATATTGAGCCTTGGGTTTCAAATTAACGGTTTCAAACAACACAATGTATGCCTATCTAGTTTTCTCATGGGAGTTATTTATGCAGTAACAATCTCGAATTTGAGAGGAGCTCGTGGCTAAATTATAACAGCCGCACGGGTCGATCGTCTAGGTTAAGCAACGCTTGCCGAGGTTGGTCTGTGGATGGGTGACCATCTTAACATAACGAGACTTCTCCGTGCCTCGGAAAGCACGTAAAGCCGTTGGTCCCGGCTGTCATTTGGAGATCTTTGGCAGTCGTTACGGATTGTCAGAAGCCAGAAAATCTGACAGCAGTCTTGCCAAGAAGTACCGTGTTCCCCAGTTAATGGGTTGTGGAGGTCTGGTAGGCAGCCGCTTCACGTAAAATACACACACGGATTCAGCTGAATCCGGCATGACTGGGAGCCGACCCCAATATAATTGGGAAAAGGCTAGGCAGATGATGATGAATCTCGACTTTGAGTCGTCAGTAAATGTAATTTAAGTCCGTGTGTATTTAAACACGGTTGTGTCGAAATGGTATGGAAACAGGAAGCTGGTCGCGTCACGCGTATCGCTATGAGTTGCTCGACTAGCCTGGCACACACGAGATATCAGACATCCTGCGAGGACCACGGAAACATTAACAAATAACTATAAATCTGTTTAAAATTTTAGTATCATTATTACTATTATTTCAGCCTGTTCTGTCTTAGTGCACTGAGTAATATTGCAGGCAGGTTGATTTCAAAATCGGCCAGTGTCTCAGTTTTATATTTTCGTTATAGTTTTTATTGCTCTGCAGTTAAGCAATAAGCATGCCCAATAACATAATTTTACCAGGAAATCGAAAGGAATTTTAATAAGCTAACATTCCTATTTGTAAACACACATTTAATCATATTGGCATAAGTTATAACGTCCGCTCCGTAGCAGTCACCGGTTATCAAGGTCGCTATTCAAGTTATTTTATTTTATTAGACCTATGAATGCCATTATTACACCCTTGGTAATAATAACTACCGTCATCATTTTTACCTTTTTAACCGACTTCAAAAAAGGAGGTTATCAATCCGACCCGTATGTATGTAATATTTCCAGAACTGCCCAGTTTTCGTATAAGTATGTTAGTCTATATCAGCGTCTGAACAAATGTGCCAAATTTCAAAAGTGTATGTATGTATGTATGTTTTAATGTTTGTGTTCGCATATCTCCGGAACTCATCATCATCTTCCTGCCCTTATCCCATGTTACTTGGGGTCGGCGCAACATGTTTTTTTCTTCCATTCTGTCCTGTCAGCCGTCACGCTATCACTAACTCCTTTTTCTTTCATATCACTCCTCACACAATCCATCCATCGTTTCTTTGGCCTACCGGAACTACAAGTCCGATTTAAGTAATTGTTTTTTGTTGTACTAGATATTGTTCAACTTAGGGAATACTGCAAGTTTCATCAAATCGGTTCAGTAATTTTTGAGATAGGGATTTTTTCTATGTATGTACAGCGATTACGCCGAGATTTCTGATCCGATTTACGTGTTTTTTTTTTATTCGATGAAGAATAATTGCCATTTAGTCCCATAAGTATCGAGTTCAGTTTCGTCGAGTAGTTTTTAATTTATGAGCATTTTTGTTAATTTCAATAAATGATAGCAAATCTGTCGGGATAGCTGAAATCGCATGTTTGTTTATTGTTTACACCAATTTATACCACGTACGCTGTGATGGGTATGTTTAGCTGGGAGTGAACCACTAAAAAGGGAAAAATAAAAAAACTTTTTACAAAAAATAAAACCGACTTCTAAACAAAAAAAAAAACCAAAAAGTACAAAATAACTTTAATTTCGGAAGTTGGTGTGTTCAAAAACATGAAGCAACCAAAAACACCGAGTTCCGAAATTAAAGTTATTTTGTACTTTTTGTTTTTTTTTTGTTTAGAAGTCGGTTTTATATTTTGTAAAAAGTTTTTTTTTTAAATTAATTTTAAGGATGAATATTGTACCACGCTTAAAAATAAAGCGAATTCATCTATTTTTCTTGTTTCTATGCTCACATTTGACCACAATCTCACCCGATAGTGAGTGATGAGTTTGATGGTTGAAGCTTGCTCGGAAGTAACCTATTCACTGGTGACTTAAAGACCCAAGGTAATAGCAATCAGGAAACACAGATTCCCACCGAGAGTCTAATGGACTGAGGATGGGAATATGAGTAATAAAACAATTAATATAGGTTAAAGTAAGTTTTAAACAATGAAAAGTTAATACCAATACCCACACTGATTTCAAAACATGTAAGCATATTGTCTCTTTGGCCTTGATCTTGCTAAGGGCCATTGTCTTGTGTGCACCAGCAGATCTACAATAACATGGTGTTGCCATATAAAATGATTAGTAGGATGTTATAATAATTATGTTGTCAACACAATGGTGTACCAACCCTGGTTCTCATATTTGTTGAATTTACTGGAAATAATATTATAAGCATAATTTAAAGTGGTACCTAGTATACTATTTTTATAATATTAGTTTACCTATTGTAACTTTATTACTTTCTGCAGGAAGCGCTAACATTTAAAGAGCAGTACTATAGTTTATGTGTCTGCAGTGGCGTGCAGTGGTTCGAGTTAGGGTAGGCCAGAGAAAATGTCCAAATAAATTTTAAAAAATAAACACATTATTCAGGGTTGATTTTTAATGAAATGAGTTTTTTTTTGGTTTTTTTAAATAACTTATTAAAAAAAAATAACATCACATTTCGATCCTGAATAATGTGGTGTTTTTTTTTTTTTTGGACATTTTCTCTGGCCTGCCCTAACTCGAACCACTGCACGCCACTGTGTGTCTGATACTGTTTTATTACCTATTTTAAGTAGCAAGAAAGGGAACCCTTTTGTTTTCCTTCTCTTTGGCAATCCTATGTAACACAGCCATTTTACTAAGAAACTTTGGCACTATATCTATATATTAAATTTAATAATTAAGAATGGCACTCCTTATTCATGTACAAAGAGAGATAGAAAATAAATTTTGCACACATAAGACTGTGGTGTGTTGCTAGTTAAAATATAGAAGATCAGTATATTATTAGTTACAGCTTCAGAAACAACAAGCTGGTTTTTTAGTGTCCTTTCAATATCATATAACGCTATGTGTTGTCCTGCAGAACTTCCAGTTTTATTAACATGAGATTAAATTATGAAATTAATTTTCATGTGACCTTTTACTCTGGCAGGATATTGACCGGTGTTTCATGGTTTGTTTCTTCTTAGAATTATCTCAATTAGAAACCAGCATCAACTGTACTTAACTAGAAAAGTCTAAAAATATTATAATAGTAATTGGCATACTGAGATAGGTATTTAAACTTACTGATCATTCATTTATAGAAATTAAATAAAAACCAAGAACAAAAATCTGATATATATTTTTTAATAAACTAGCTGCTGCCTGCGTGAATTCAAGTATTATCCCAAGGGAAAATACAACATAAAAAGTATCCCATGTATTATCGGAGTAAAATCTACCTGTGTGCCAAATTTAATCAAGAACTGTGCAGCCAGTTTGACATTATTTAGTAAAAAAACATAATTATATACATCTATACAAACTTTTGCATTTTATAGTATAATTATACATTATACACTAGCAGCAACCCGCGGTTTTACCTGCATAGTCTCCATTCTTGCAGGAATACAGGAATAAATAAATTAAAATTAAAATAATTTAGCCTATGATACTCGCTAAAAATGAAGCTTTCCATTAGTAAAAGATTTTTTTTTTCAGTTTAGCACACAAGGTTGTAAAAGTGTAACAAACAAACTCACATTCGCAGTTATAATATTAGTTAGGATATTATATTAGTATAGACAATTGTGCCTACTCATACTTGCCTTACCATACCTACCTACTTTGATAGGTTTTAATTAATAGGTACAAAAAAGAAAAATGTTAAAGAATCTTCAAAATTTCAAAGAATTCTTACCAATCTAATTGATGATTTATTAAGTAAGCAGAAATTGAAACAAATAATACTCAAATCTGCCTCAATTTTTCTCTACTATCCTACTACTTGAATTTGTCTCTTTTAATGAAGTTATATTCTGATCGCAATTACTGCTAATTACATCCAATAAATTATTATTATCTTTTTTTGTTACCTTTATTTTGGCTAATCATTTCATATATTTGGGGCATACTGCATACATTGCTACTTTATTTTCCTTTAGTATTTTTCATTATCTTTCTTTAGTATTCTATTCTGTAATATAAAAGGTACCACATATACCTATATGACATAAAATTCTCTACATTAATAGTCAGTTTGGCTTCCTCTGAGGATGTTCTGGATAACGATTCAGACACACACAGAGTTAATTTAACAGATATTTATTTTGAAGTAGTTTAGAGATACAGGCCCAAGTTAATTAGTTGTTTCTCCAAAATTCGCAAGGTGATGTTTGTTAATTGAATACAACCACAAGCAATAATATAATTCATGACCGTTATTTTATTAGAAGTTCCTTATTATTTAATATGTGGTCATTTTGGTATGTTAACTCCTTTTGGGCATACCATATAGATTGAATCAGCATTATAATATTTTACTGTCTCTATTAAAGCCATCAACTATATTATACTATATTGATCTATGTGTAAATAAGCATTTTTTTCTTTACACAACTTGTATAGTATACAATTTATTACTGGTTACAAGGTGTCCCAAGTAAATAACAACTAGACATTTTTAGTGTGGGAAAAATGACAGAAAAAGGTCAGATGACAGTGAGAACAAAACATGATTGAAATTTTACTAAGAGTTTTTGATGGGATATATGGAATAGGCGATAGGATTTATGAGAACATGGCTGTGTTTACCAAGATAATGTGGTTATAATAAAAGTATACATCAAGTAAGTTGTCAAAGGTTTTGTATAATGTTGTCTACATGTATTTATTTATTTACTTTATTTTTATATAGGATAATGCCCTAGCTTAATGACACTGAGTAGGATTATAATACTTTTATTCAAACTAACATTTTATTTTTCGTTACTCCACACATTTATCTTAGTAGGTACAATCGTAAGTAAAAATATAATTTCAACTTACTTACCATTCGTTAATAAAATCCACGATCCTTTTTATTTGATAATATATTAGTTATAACGATCACAGACACTTAAATCTCCACACCTACACAAGTGAATTGTTAAAATATAAGAAACAGAAAACAGACGAAACACTCGGATTTTAAAACTGCAGAATAATCTCAGAACTTGCAGTTATTTCATTTTGCACTTATTTTCACATGTTTTGTTTATCGTTTTAGAGTAATTTATTCATATGAATTTGAATTAACAATTGAATTACAAACCAAAATAAAAATCACGGCTGTACATGATCGAAAACAACAAAAATAGGTTTTGACATTTGACAGAGAGGATCCAACTGTAAAATTACGACGAGGACAAATCGCTGTAATAGTGAAAGTAACAAGTTTTATTATTTTATTTAAAAAAAAAAAAAAAACAGCAATTTCTAGGTATACATAAAACACGAACACTACTGCCACTTTTTGTAAAAATATTATTTTTCTAAAACGTTAAATAAATAAGATTGGAAGCACCTACGCGCAAGCGAGCGAAATCGGCATACAAATTATTATTTTTCGCGTGAGTGCGAGAGCGAACACGAAACACGGAGACAGATAAACACGCCCGCGCGAAGCTGTCAGATGTCCTAATGCTACTGGTAGTTATAAAAACAAAACCGATTGTTATTCTTTATCATACAAATAAAATTACACAATAGTAGCAGATATTATGACGTGTTAACGTTACCCAAAAAGTTATTTTGTGGGACAATATTATCATAATAACACTTTTCTTATTATACTAGATCAAATTACGACTTCTAGTTTTAGAGAAACTCCTTCCCGCCATCACTGTTGTAGCCTTCCCTGACCTCTTTACTGACTCAGAGCGATAACCAAATGAATCTGCAACGAAGTCACCATTGCCTTTCAGTTTTGTGGAAATCTCCTTTCCGCCATCAACTTCGTGGTCTGGCACGACACCACCTCACTGCCTCAGGGCCCTCCGGGCACCAGTTCTGCGAAGCACCTGCTCATTTCAGTTTCCATTTCAAGGCCTGTCACGATACCATCTCAATTTATCAGAGCTCTGCAAAGGACCTTGTGGGGGAGGGAGGGAAGAAAGTGCTATTTGTATTACAAACTGTAGACTACCATTGATCAAGACTAAAACATTTATTTCCATCAGGCAGGTCTGTAGTTTATTTGCCTACTTATAGGGTTAGGTGCTGGTCTAAAGATACACAATGTATACCTTCAAGGTACATACAATTTGGATACCTATGTGCCAAAGACGCTGCTTGGACAATGTGGGCATGAGAATGCAGATCACTCTCTCATCTGAACATGGCTGGCCAATAAGTCAGCTATTTAGAAAAGATTCCCTTTAGATAAAGTCACGACGATTAAGACTTCTTTTCCGTTAGTTAGGCTAAGGTGTAAAACCACCCTCACGGGCAGGGGCATGTCGCAGCCAATTGGCCGCTGTTTAATTTACTGTCTAAAATGCATCCGGTCAATGCGTCTAATGCCACACTTTATGAAAGGGCTGGCAGATGCTTAGGCTGTTCATAGAATAGGTAACCGTGTGACGACAGTTTATGAAACATTTAATTTCAATCAAAAATCAAATTCAACATTCATAATTCGACAATGTCGTCTTATTTTAATCTGCAGTGTTTAAAGGAAGATTGGGATGCTTTAAGCTTTCTGTGCCTGTCTGTATTTCGCTACTTGGCCAGACAAGTCGTTATGTCATTATTAAAAACGATATTAGATCAAGTCATTCGCCTAGCTGTTCAATCAAATGACACATAGGAGGCCGAACAGCTAAACAAACGGCGCCGTTTAATGAAAAGGCTAGGCCATCAATTAAACTGTTGATTAAGCTAGTTGGCTGTGCTATGCATACAGAATCCAATCTCCAGGTTAGTGCTAAGAAACTCATAACAGAACTGTGTAACAGAATATCGTAATAATGCCAGGTACACACGCTACCTATGGCTTTAGTTGCGGCGACTCACAAGCGATATCCAAATTTCACGAACATATTTCGAAAACTCAGTTAATGCACTTACATAGTAAATAATCCAATGGCTGATACTCAATCGGCCAGTCGAAATTCAAGATTTTGAAATCGCCGTTAGCTGAAGTCACTATATATGTGAACCGAGCGTAATGCTAACATCTCAAGCCACTGTTTGGCAAACGATCTTAAGAAAAAGAGAGTGGATCAGAGCAATGTGTCAATAAATTGTATTATACTGTTTTGTTGATAAATTAAAGGACTATTCTACACAAACTTCCCTTCCTTCAAACTACTACAAAGAAAGGTCAAGTGTAATTGGTTCTAGGGAAACGAAATATAATTTACTCTTATTTAATTTGTTCCAGACAGCAGCAATATCGCGAGTTACAAAAGATTTTTCAGGTATGCAGCGATTAATTCGTCGCATCGCCAGCGCCACGTACTGTCATAGTTAAAATTTAAAGCTGTAGCTCTATGCAATATATTGATAAATAAGCAGGATAATGCAAACAAAACGTGTCAGAAACATCTGTGGTCTGACTCAAGTTTGATCTCGGACCAAGAATCCAAAAGTTTGATGTTATTATGATCATGGACTTATTAACAAACTTATTATAATAATAAGTCCATGATTATGATGAACAGTGGTGTCAAAACCCACCAGTCAAAACTCACAGACAATAAAAATGTGTCAAACATGGGTGTCAAACATTGACCTATAAAGGTATGGACAGGAAATACCTACGAAAAAAGGGTGCATACCTACAGAACATAAAATGGCTGCCATTGCTAGGGTTGAGTCAATCAAGGTGTTACTACAACGAGTATCGATACTAGTTACGAGTTCCACTAATTTATCACGTTTGGATCATACCTCATATTATGTACTTAATTAAAATCCGTTGTAATAGTAACAGAAAAAGATGAGTAGGTTATCTTACCTTCTGCTATCTATACAAATAAATGAAATTGAAGTGTTTGTCCCGGCTAATCTCTGAAATAGCTGTACAAATATTGACGGGATTTTTACAGGCAGATATGTTACAAGGAGTAACTGAGGCTACTTTTATTTTAGAGAAATAATTAGGGTACCGCGCAAAAAAAGCATTAAAATTATTTTTGCTTTTGGTAGCCAGGATGGCTATAGGCTATTTAACATCACCCTACGACCCTTAGCCTCTAACCATTCTTTCTGTAAGCCTTAATTTTTAGGAAACCTATAAAAATTAAATTATTTTTAAATCATTTTGGTTACAGATGCTAATATGTAACTAAAACAAACATAAAACATTATAAGCTAGGTGCACGGTTCCAATTAGCTGTTTCCTATGGAGAAGTCGGCAAGAAACTCCATGATTACTCTTTTAGAGATAATTAGCTTTTTCAATGTTTTCTTCAGATTTACGTAAAATGTTTTGATTTTGGTGTGAAGTGTGAATCACAGGCCGGACCTAGCTAGGTCACTCGGACCGAATAAGAAGCAGGATTATTTATGTTAACATCACAGAATATAGGTACCGATATGGTTCCAGCGGAGGAACTAGTTTCGTATTACCGCAAGTCGGCAACGGTACAACACTATTTCATGATGTAAACAAACGAATGAATAAACAAATATAATAAAAAGGCCTGTAATGTGGAAATGAACCCAAATATCAATACTTTAGCTTTAAATTCATGATTGCGTTACAATAGTATCACCGAATGTGTATTATTGTGTGTATTAATGCATGAAAACCGGCTACTAACCTGTGCAAAGACAATTGACGTTGATTTTGATTGTTTCTTGCACCACACTTCACAACACAACACACAGGCATGTTGGATTTATGTTTTCCAACATTTACATGCAGTTTTAAAAGTAAAATTCCTCGTAGTTTTCTCGCAAATCTCAATAATATTAGAAGTAAAGAACCATTTGACAGCGTAACTACCATGAATTTGTCGCATAATATGGCTACAACGGCACTTACCTACAACTGTCTCTACATCACGACAAAATGATGCCATAATTAGCAACAACTTAAATATAGTTGTCTCTTTTATCAAATAGGATTATCTCACTAGAAAGAATGAGACATAACGATATTTCAAGTTCTGAATCATATTTCACTCATATTTATATAAGCAAATGTATGTATAGAATAACGCAGCGTCTCCATATTATTCCTACCTCAATGGTGTCAAACAAAGACCTTACAATAATATGGACCAGAAATACCTACAAAATACGCGTGCATACCCAGCATACCTACTATAAACCTGGTCCAAAAGATGGCGGCCATTGCTAGGGAAGCACATAAGTAATCAAAACCAAAAAGTATCGATATCGATACCAGAGTTACTAACATTTCTTCTGGTGCATCTAATTTTATTACTTATCTATACTATTAAACTTTGGATGATTAGATTATACTTTTGGCCTAACTGTAACAAGTCTTTTAGTTCTTTTCCTATACTTTTAAACTTATAGTGCATAACATTCATATTGACATACAAGGGGTGAGAAGCTACATTTCATGAGCGACTGAGTGACTTCGAATTTTGTTTTTGCGAGTGACTATAAGGACAACTGAGGTTTTTTGCGATTTCAGGTTTTGTTCTACATTTAAAGTTGTTCATAAAGATTACTCTGACCCTCAGTATCGCTATTTCAACTTTAAAGGTGTGCATGTAGTAGAGTCGATGGAAAACTTAATATTTGTTACGTAGCAAAAAGGGGCCACAAGCACAACGGAGCACTTTTGTAAGGGACCGCGCGGGCGACCGCTTTACGTAGGCTCGCCCATAGAGATGTTTATTTACAACAATAATAATTACTGTAGAAAGATACTCAAACTGAGGTATTAAAAGGATTAAAACAACCAAGTAATTTGAAAAATGTACCTTTATTCACTATAATATATCACCAGGTCAAAGTAAATGCCTAATGTTAGTTAGATATTTATTAGGCACTTTTGAAAGTCCCAACCATTACCAATAATTGTGAACTATCCATTGAAATCTGAGTTTAATTTTATAGAAACTAAAAGTGGCCTTCTAAATCATGTACAACAATTAACATATAACTACTTCTTAAATAACTTCTGGCAACTTGTGACCTATAATTACCGTTCATTCGTTCAAATAGGAGAAGAAAAACCATAATTCTGACCGAAAAGACACATTTATAAATGTAATGTAACTGTTATTATATCCGAAAACTTACCCCTTCGTTTGTTTCAGTGTTATTCTATATAACCATTGCTAGGAGCCTTCGATCCTGAATCACTTTCTAATTAAAAAAAAAGACACTTGACCATCGATATTATTCAATGTTAATTTATTAAAATAGTTTCATAAGGACAGCTTGTCACATGATTTTCTTCCAGAGACGTGGTACTGTATGTCCAGGTTTGATATTTTTCATCCCAATGTCTGCAAGCCACTTTTGGTGTAGTACTTCATTTTTAGGGAACCTGTGTAAATAAAAAACATGCAAATTTATTTCAGTTTGATGCAGTTAGTGGAACAAATCAGAGTGAACTAAATAACCACCACCTACTGCATGACGAATTGATATTGTCGTTTTAGTACTATCACTATTTTTATTCTGTTAGTTTTATTTTCAAAATCGTCTCTTCAAGCCCTTCATTTTGATACCCTACTCTACAATGTATAATACAAACAAAAAAATGTGACTTTCTTATCGATAGCTTATTTAATAAAATACATCACTATTTTGAATTGTCATTTATATTGTAAACAAAACATGATATAAATTTAGCAAATAGAGGTAAATATCAGAAATAATTTGTATGTACATGTGGGAACTTTGTTTCTATAAATAAAACAAGGATAGTTATACAAAAAAATAGCAGTATGATAAAGTTTTTCTTAAAATACGGCTACTAACCTGTGCATGTTTAATTAGGCTCGATTGGGGTTTTTCCTTGCACCACACTGAATTATTGCACACGTAGGCATATTCAATTTGCTCCAATAGACACTCACAGCTCAATACTATTTAGTTTTGAGCGTTTTTATCCCTAAAAATCGTAATCTAAACCCAATGTTGTTGTTCACTTGACAGCTGACCAATGGCGGATGGCACGCGAGGTACGTACATTGACGGATATGTGAAAATGTTGTCAGGAAGAGATAAAACAAATAGCATGACGTCTCTTTCTTCAAATGTCATAACTCATTGGTTAGAAAGAGACAAAGTGTAGTTTCTTATTTCAGTATCGATTTAATAGATATTTGTATAAGCAAATAAGCTATAGAACATTAGGGCATCTCTATATATTTCTATACTCTAAGGTGTCAAACGGAGATTGCTGGCGGGAACTTCGAAAAAGCGCGGTTTGAAATTTTCTTTCAAAATTCCTTTTAATTGTTTTCGGAGGATTTTTGGGTTTAAAGTGACTAAAAAGCTGTTAAATTATATACGGTAGCTCGCCGAAATGGTGGGTAACGAGGGGGGCGGGGATAACCCGCCCGCCCCTCATAAACGTCCTCGGGCTGAGGAAACAAACGAAATGAAGGAAATGGACTGTGGCGAAGGCGGCGGCGGTGAGCGTATGAACCCTTTTATGCCTTACCTCAAGCCAAATTATAAAAGACTTTATCCCGAAAACTGTAATAACACAGAGTTTAAGGTATTTATTGAAGCAAACGGCAAGGATAGAATCGGCAACAAGAGCCCAATTTATTTGAATCATATTTTTTCCAATGAAATAAAAGGTGTGACGGCAATTCAAAGAGTAAACGCTAATAAAATAGCTATTATATTTAAACAGTACAATACAGCTAATAATTTTATTAATAATACTAATTTCTTAACAAAGCACAACATGAGAGCATTTATACCAGCTGCACAGATTGAAAAAACTGGCATCATACGATTTGTTCCTTCAAACATCTCAAATAAAGAATTATATACAAAATTATCATCAATTTATGAAATTATCGCAGTAAGAAGATTCACTAAAAAAGTTGGCCAAGAACGTGTCCCACTGCAAACAGTAAGCATCACTTTTCTTTCCAATATACTGCCAGACAGTATACAATATGACTTATTTTCTTATAGGGTTTTCGAATATGTTCCCCCTTTACAACAATGTTTTAGATGTTTTAAATTTAACCACTCAGCAAGAATTTGTAATAGCAAGCAAAGATGTTCTATTTGTGGAGGTGAGCACTTATATAAGGAATGTGACAAACCAAATGAGGTCTGTTGTGTAAACTGCAGTGGGCCCCATCTAGCAATTTCAAAATTATGTCCGATTAAAATGAAGAAAATAATTGAAAAGAAAACGAAAATTACTTATGCAAGTGCTACCCTGACCAAGAAAATAAATGACACTACAGAATTCCCTCCGCTAGCGCCGCCAAGAATGCAGCCTGTACATAATATTGTAAATAAATCTGTAAATAAGCCTGTACATACCTCTGTAAATAAGAATACTACATATGTAAATAAATCTGTGAATGATGTAAATAAATCAAATGATGTCTTACCTAGTGAAGACATCAAAAATAAAATTATTGACAACAACGATGTACTTATGGCCCTAGTACAGACGTTGGTAGAATTGGGTAATAAGGGAGATAATACACCTACTACTTTAAAAAGTATTAAAGCTACATTAATTAAAAATCTTAAGTAATGGATCCAAATTCTTCTCTATCTAAACTACGTATTGCTCAGTATAATATTCAGAGTGCTAATAGTAAAAAACCCTTATTGTTACAATTCTTAAATAAACAAAATATTGATATTTGCTTACTTAACGAAACATGGTTTAAAGATAACAATTTTAGGATACCTGGATACAATATTTATAACAAAAATTCGAGTAACGCTCATAACGGAGTAGCAATACTAATCAGACCATATCTTAAATATAATATAATAAATACGCAATTTTATGAAAATATTCAAACAGTAGCTTTATCCGTATGCACGGTACGCGGCAGTTTAACTGTGCTCTGTGTATACTGCCCACCAACTAGTGCGCACATACGAATTCATAGATTGCACGACATAATTAAAGATCTTCCTAAACCTATATTTATTAGTGGTGATTTTAACGCCCACCACATTGCATTTGGATGTCTATCAACTAAGAGTCGAGGTCAGGATTTGTATAATATAATCGATGACTTAGACCTATGTATTTTAAATGACGGCAGTTATACAACTGTCAATCGGCCAGGACAAAATCCTTCTGCCATTGATGTTAGCTTCATAAGTTCTAGTCTTGCATCATTGTGTGAGTGGTCTGTGCATGATGATACCATGGGAAGTTATCACTACCCAACTATAACAGAAATTTCATTACTCATAGATAGATATGACATTAGTCCTCCAGTTGATAAGTTTTTGTATAAAAAAGCGGATTGGGAGACATTCAAAAAAGTTTCTAAAACAATATTTAATGATTTGACTCTTAAACTACATGATCCTATTCTAACTTATAATGATTTCTGTTTTCGATTAGATACTCTAAAAGAATTAACAATCCCAAAGCTAACTAAATTGAACAACTTTAAAAGCAGACCCCCAGCTCCTTGGTGGAATGAAATTTGTGAAAAAAGCGTTGTTGCTTCCTACGATGCATTGAAACTATATAGAAGTGAGCCTAGTTTCGAAACCTATTTAAATTACAAGAGAAAAGATGCACAGAAAAAAAGAACCATCTCAGAACAGAAAAAAGTTGGATGGAACAACTTATGTAATAGTTTTAATAGAACTACTCCAATAAGTAAGATCTGGAATCTTATAAAGATGTTCAAAGGTATAAGACCTGGCAATAAATCATATAGAGATGAGTTCATTATTCCATTTTTAGATAAATTATCTGATAACACAAATTTAACTGATTCTGATAATATAAAAAACCTTTTTGATTTAAACAATGATAATCGAAATTCAAAATTTTTATTAGATTCCTTCTCATGGCGCGAATTTACAATGGCTCTGCAAGGTAGACGAAATACAACTCCTGGTTTGGATGACTACCCTTATTTATTGATTAAAAATTTAGACGAATCGGCCCAAAAGATATTTCTTAACGTTCTTAATCTGCTTTGGTATACTAAATCTATCCCGCAATCTTGGAAAACACAATGTGTTGTTCCAATACTCAAGCCAGAGAAACCTCCGCAACTTCCTAGTTCCTATCGACCAATTTCATTATCATCTTGTCTAGGTAAAATTTTTGAAAACATGATTAAATTTCGTCTTGATTGGTATGTTGAATCCAATGGTATCATTCCACATGTTCAGTATGGTTTTCGTCGTGGCCGCAGCTGTGCAGATAGTTTTACTTCTCTCATCTCTGACCTGAAAAATGCAAAGAATAAAAAATTACACACAGTTTGTACTTTCTTAGATGTTCAAGGTGCTTTCGATAGTGTAGATCCTGCTATACTTGTCCAAATTATGTCAAGATTAGGTATTCCTGGTCAGTTATGTAAATGGATTTTTAACTTTTTGAATAACAGGACACTATATGTAAGACATAACAATAAACTATTTGGACCAAAATCTGCTTCAAGAGGTACAATGCAGGGTGCTACACTGTCTCCTTTGCTGTACAATATTTACACATGTGAAATTTGTAAATTTGTAAATAATACTGATGTAAATATTCTGCAATTTGCTGATGATATTGTTATATACAGCAGCAGCTATAATTTAGAAGTGGCAATTGACAATGTGAACATAGCTTTAAATCAATTATTTATATATTATAATGATTTACTACACCTAAAAATCAACCCATCTAAAAGCAGTGTAATGATTTTTGGCAATGATAGCTCCACAACTAATGTTACTTACAACAGTGAAATTATTCCTAGAGTAAATAGTAAGAAATTTTTGGGCATAATAATAGATCAAAAATTGACTTTTGAAACACATATTAGGCACATTTCCAAAAGCGCCCTAAAAGGTTTAAATTTAATGAAATGTCTTGCTGGTGTATCATGGGGGGCAGACCCCAAAACATTATCATTATTGTACAAAGCAATTGTTAGAAGCCATTTTGATTATAGCTCACTAGCTTATATGTACAGTACACATGTAAATAAATTAGATATAATGCAGAATAGGGCTTTGAGAATAATATCTGGCGCAATGTGCTCCACTCCCATAAGGGCCATGGAAGTGGAGACTAAAATCATGCCCTTAAGTTTGAGAAGGCTATTACTTGCACAAAGATATTCTCTCAAATTAATATCATCAAATAACAGAGAGATAATAAATAAAATATTACCTTCTACTCACAGAAATTTTCAGACACAGACAAAAGTTGATATGTTGAATGGTATTTCCCCAATGTTGTCCAACATCTTACTTGAAATAGACAATAGCTGTTCCAATATTAGAAAACAATTTCCATGGCCATGTTACTCCTTCACATATCAATGTATTTCACATCCTGTAAAAGTGTTTGAAAATACAATTAATAACAATTTAGATATGCTACAATTTTTAGAACAAAACAATAGTTATTATACTTTATACACTGATGGTAGCAAGAGTAGTGATTATGTTCATGCAGCATTGTATGATCCACACAGAAAATTCTCTCAAAGCTTTGTTCTGCATAAATCTTGTTCTATATTTACAGCGGAGGCATATGCGGTGTATCAGGCATTACTATGTATACGTGAAATAAGTAACTGTAAATACTTTTTAATTGTTTCTGATTCTTTAAGCATGATAAAGGCCTTAAGTAGCCTTACAGTAACATTTAAGTCTAACTTTATTCTTTATTTCATTAAACAAATAATTTACCAATATCATCTTGAACATATACAAATTGCCTTCCTGTGGGTACCCTCTCACAGTGGTATCACTGGCAATGAAATGGCTGATAAAGCCGCATATGAGGGTTATAATTCTGTTGATGTTAAAAATACAATGGACATCCCTATGACTGATTTCTTACAAAGCATTAATGAAAACATTTATGAGTTGTGGTATGAAATATGGAAAAAAGATCAAGATACGAAAGGAAAGTGGTATGGAAGCATTCAAGAAAGATTACCTATTAAACCTTGGTACGATAAACTGAAGGAGGATGCAAGCCGAGATTTTATCACCACGATAAACAGGCTGCGCTTTGGCCATAATACTGCACCGTCACACCTTGCAAGATTGAATATTATTTCAAACAATATATGTCCGTTTTGTGAAAATACTGAAGGAACTGTAGAACATCTCATTTTCTCATGTCAGAATTTCTTACTTGACAGACTAGTGTTAGCTATTGAATTAAGTGAAGTGAAAGTTAAATGTGATTTTGAATCCCGCCCGCCGCCACTTGAACAGTTATTAAAAGACAAAAACAGCTACAAACCAATATACAAATATATCAAAAATACTATAAAATCCATTTAAAATAAAGTGCAAATTCCAACCAAAGTACTGCAAAGCTGCAAGTGAAGAAGTGCAAATCAGTGCAACAAAAAAAGACTTGACCTAAAGGTCTTTGTTACCAGGTCATTAAATTAAAAAAAAAAAAAAAAAAAAAAAGGTGTCAAACGACTGACTGACATATCTCCCTTTTTTTTTACAATAGAATTGCCTACCCTCAATAATATTTTAGTGTTGCAAGCTCAAGCCTAAAATCCTAGATGCTTGGACCTAAAAACAAGGCGGCCGTCTCCTTTAATAATGACTGAAGCATTCATAGTATAGTAAGTCAGTGCGTTAATCTCTACAAGCCAGCACGCACATATCTGCACCGAGGTTTGCCGTGGGCTATTACGCTTCGAAAGACTGCCGCGTGTTATTCAGTGTTATTTCATGTGTTTTGAAAAGTTGTCGAAACTATAATGGTTCAATTTAAAAATAAGCCAGGGTATCAGTTTTCATAAGTAAGCATGTCATTTTAAGGTTTACTTCACGACGTCAATTAAATTTAATAAATCACGAAATCAATCAGTGTTGCAACTATTTCAAGTTTCAAATTATTTTAAAAGTAAGAGATTTATGTTTTTATGTTAGTAGTTATTGTTATTGTATTCTACTACATTTTACGGATTTCCCTCAGCAAACGATGTATAGAAAAATGATGGTATAAAAATAATAAGGGAGTGTAGAATTTTAAATAATTGGAATCCATCAAAGTCTAGTGTAATCTGCAGTATATATTTTGAGTATAAATTCCTAAACATTCGTTTTCACTACATATTATTATCTAAATAAGAAGGGATTTCTATATGTGTCGATAGCAAAAGACAAATCTACAACATTTGGAAAAAACAAAAGGGGTTGTAGAACTTAAAATTAAATGAGTTATAAATATTTTATCCAATGTGTTTTATTTATTTCCCTTTTATTTTTATGGTCCATGAGATGAGATGCATCTCGAAAGTTTCAAGTATGAAAAAACATTCAAAATAAAATAAGACATAAATCACGATAAGGTTTATTTAAAATATCAAAAGATGCACCAGTAAATTAAACTAAAATAAATTATTTAACTTAAGTACATTTTTTCTTCATGAAAAACTAGTATAAAATAAATTATGCTCGGAAAATATTATAAAATAGCACCTAATAAATAAATAATAGGTACATAGTAAGATTTTAACAGTGACTAAAAATATTTAAAAAAATGCGGATATAATTATAAGCATGTAAAGCATTAAGTACTATATATTTTATTAAAGGGCTTTTCAATCCTGAGATAAACATTTACTTATATGAAGATTGAAAATTCATATAATTCAGCTCAGATAACATTAAGTATCTGAGGAATAAATCTGACAGTTTGGCTACTTTTTTATTTTGTTTTTAAATCGCCTTAATAATGTCTTAACTAAGAGGTATCTGAGCATTTAAAAAATAACCCTTATGTAATCCAGATGATTTAATACATAATAATTAGTAAGTTAATCGAACCGCGTGTGATATTTTTCGTTAGGTACAAATAACACCTTTGCGGGGTACTTCGAATAACACGCAAATTCTTTATAGATAACTACGTACGAATAAACAGAAGTTATGAAAATCTAAACATCGTTGTTCAACATTTCATTCCCTATATTTAGGTCATTATGTAACTCAAAACGAAATCGCAAAAGTCGACATAATTAGATGCTATTATGTCAACTTTTGCCTAGGTTCTTCTTGAAAAGCTTTTAATCGGTATTTTTTCCAAGGCCTCGTGCTAAAGGGCAGGTATCCATTGACCACCGCTCATTCTCCTGCCTGAAAGAAAATAAAACATATTTTTTATCACAAAATCTATAAACATTTTTATTATCATAGGCGTCAGCTTAAGCCCTATTTTCAAGTGTACCCCCCTGAAACTCAGCTGAGTTCAGGATCATCTAATGTAACTAAACACCACTACCTGAAATATAGCGTAGATCTTTAAATACTTCTTCTTATCCATTATATATGTCACCGGAAAATCGTAGACTGTAAGATCGTAATAAATCTTTTTAGAATATAATTTCTCCTTAATTATAGGGATTATTTAAAAACAATTATTATATTATAAAAAAGTTTTGTATAGAATAAAATCCACCCAAATTAATTTATTTCAATATATCCGGGTTTTATTAAGAAAAATAGTTTAAAATTTCACGTGATATTTTACAATCTCACGACGTTAGTAATATTCTTGCGACAATGAGCTAAGGATTGTGGTAAATCATTTGAAGGTAATTTCTTTAATTTACCTATAATTATAATAATATATAAAAAGACTAGCTGACCCGCGTAACTTCGTCTGCGTCACATTCTTCATGCATGAATGCTATAGATAGGCTTATAGCCTTCCTCGATAATGGGTATCATACAGGATTGCATTGCGCGAATCATTACCCCGGTCTGCTATAGACGCTCCGTCGACGGTCGCTACCATGCAGGCACATTCTGGTTTCGTCCGAGAACAGTACCCGGCTCCATTGCTCCATAATATCCCAATCTAAGTGGTCGCAAGCAAACTGAAGCCGGGCTTTCGGTGGGCTGGAGACAATTTGGGTCCCGTGGCTGGCTTGTTTGGAGTCAAGTTCGCTTCTTAGAGTGTTGGTCCCACTCTCTGAGCTGGACGTGAGAAGAGGTGGCAATAAAATCTGTAACCGTAACATCTCTGTCGTCCAGATTGTGGTCTACAAGTTTCCACCCACCTCTTGTATGCCTTCGAGACACAAGACTGACTCAGATGAAGCTGTCCAGTCATAGTACGTTAAAAAACCTTTGTTGTATAAGGATGATGTTAAGAATTGATGTTTTTTCGTTTTTTCGTACCATGAGAAAAGCTGTATAATCTCTGTTTATAATATTGAAAGAGTTAAAAGCTCACAAAATTACCTTTCAAATCAAATATAGGTACGTCGGTATATAGGTACCTATACCACAATCCATAGTTTTATTGCATAGTTTATGCTTAAAACAATTGCTTACAAAAATTGTAAGCATTTGTTTTATGTTTATTTTTACTTGTATACTTTTATATCGATTACATTTTAAAATATTACTTAAAAATAAAATATAAAGAAAATAATAATAATAATATGCCGCTGTCCAAGCTAACGGTGGTAAGGGCTCCAGAGAAAGGAACCTTCTGTACTAGCCGTATAGAGGAGTACTGAGTATATCAAGCCCTTTATTACCTAGTCGGAATCGACAAACCTGTTGGCTTATGGCCAGGCCCATGAGGAGTAACTTCTTAGTATCGCAGGACCGGACGACAGGAGGAGTTATACAATAAATTAATTTTATTGCCATACAATAATTAAGTAATTAATTTTATGGCAATTTATTGTGTCATTCTAGAACACAATTTAAACTGAGACCGCCCGCGAGAGTGTTGTGAGAGTAAATATTACTGTACTTCAGTGCGATTTAGTAAATCGCTCACAGTGTAAACTTGAAGGGAACATGAATTGAGCAGTCGAACTATACCTACAAACAAAGTGGAATGACATTTAATTTCATGATCCCCCACCCCAAGTTTACAAAGTGATATGTTGAAAGAATAGGAGCTCGTGGCTAAAGAATAACAGCCGCACAGATCGATCTTCAAGGTTAAGCAACGCTTGCAAAGGTTGGTCTGTGGATGGGTGACCTTAACATACCGAGTTTCCTCCGTGCCTCGGAAAGCACGTTAAGCCGTTGGTCCCGGCTGTCACTTGTACATCTTTGGCAGTCGTTACGGATTGTCAGAAGCCAGAAAATCTGACACCAGTCTTGCCAGGAAGTACCGTGTTTCTCAGTTATTGGGTTGTGGAGGTCTGGTAGGCAGCCGCTCCACGTTAAATACTGGTATTCAGCTGAATCCGGAATGACTGGAAGCCGACCCCGATATAGTTGGGAAAAGGCTAGGCAGATGATGATGTTGAAAGAATAGACGGGTTAGGTAGTTGCTGTAACCTTCATCCTTTGAATGGGTTTCACTTTCAGGTCGATGGCTAGCTCGTCGTAAGAATCTAGCAGGGGCACGATGTAAACGAGGATGCCTGTTGAATCCACTTCGGCTGATGACTGCTTCTCTAAGTCACCTGGAGCAAGCACTGGAAACTTTGGATCTGCCTGAGAAAAAGATGATAAAAATGGTGTGTGAGAAATGGAGATATAATACCTACTTAAAAAAACATTCAACAAAAAACAGCGAAATCAAGAATCATGATAGGAAAATGACAGAAATCAGGGAGAAAAAGAGCTTTAAAAATCACAAGGTTTCATGCAGATAGGATCGATTTCAGGCATCGCGGAAGGTTTAATACAATTTATTGAATAGATCCGTTTCCTATACCCGAAGCTGTTCATCATATCTTCATAAAATTGAAACAGGACCAGTCCGAGTACTCGAACAAACAAAAAATAATCATTCAAATTGTTTGGCAACTGGCGAAAATATCACTGGAAAACCTAAAAAAAAAATAAACTGTTGGATTGAGAACGCAAGCATATTATTATGAGGACTGGTGGTAGCCCACTATAATAGAAGAAAATGGTGATAATATAGCTTCTTGGCTACTGGCAACCAAAACAATATGTGAGGTCCATATTTGATCATTTAGTTACCTTCAAAACGAGCTTGTAGTGACACAGTGTTGGTTATCGTACCTCCTTCTCAACCAAATCTCCTTTTCAACCAATTACCATAAAACCGTTACCAGTTTACCGTACCACCATAGAACCTGTACCATTTATCGTGCCTTGTTTTCGACACATCTTTAAAAAAAAAAACAGGGAAGAAAAACGTCTTGGGAAAGACGAACACTTCGTCAAAGAAATAAGATAGTATCGACGCGGCGTAGACATCGACGATGCTGCTCCTTTTCGCTCAGAAAAGAGCAGTTTAGAGGAAATCACGATGACGTCTTCGAGACACAGTGGACACGCGACGACGCAGTTCTTCTCGCACGCGGCCATCTACACCCGACGACGGCGCCCGACGAAAAGAACCAGTCTGTTTCTTTTTCCGGAGGTTTCTTACAAAACATAGAAATCAATATCTTTCGATTTTGTGCGTCGATTTTGATGAAAGAAACGATAAATAAAATAATATTTTTAAGTTGCTAGATTTTAAATCCGATCAGTTCTTTGAATAAACCTTTCAACTAGCTTTCATTATTATGCAAAAAACTTTTATCATAATTATTTTTCACTCCTCTTGCTCAAAAAGTCCGTCCGGCCTTTATATCCGGCAATGATGCAGCAGACATAATTATGTACCTACATATTGCCACCTTGTGAGTGATCGTTTTTGTCTGTGCTTGTTATCCTGTCTGTATCCATTTCTGTTTCTGTTTGTATTATGAGTCGTGTTACTTGAATTAAATTTATTTCATTTTATTTTCGACATATCACACTATTATGAAAAAAGAACGTTTTATTTTTGAAAATGGAACTACGAGTAAAGGGGCAATCTCTTAGGCCTAAATCTCTTATGCAACGCAATGCACGCATTGCGTTGCGACTACAGAATAAAAAGGCAAAGGCGCGAAATTTAAAAAATAATAAATTGTCTACTAACTGGTTGCATTTTCCGCCAATATAATATACTGTCAGAGACGCGTTCTTCAAAACCGGGAGCAAAGCATTTCTGGTTGACAGCGACAAAGGTTTGGCCAATGTTTGCTGCGACTTTGCCATCTGGTGACCACCTGGGAACGTGATGACCGTAGTGAGAACCTGAGTCGAATTAAAGAAAGATTAGCAACATTTAAATATACCTAGATAATAAGTGTCTCTGCCGCGGTCACCGTAATTCGAATATAAGATTGGACAAGGGTGGCGACACAGATTGCGTCCACACAACAGATGCCTATAGGTATTTTAGTTTCAATGTTAATTTTAAAATAAATAAATGATTGAGACTCGCACTCGGTCTAATAAACTCCTCGTGGATCGTCATTCACTCTGAACGGTTCAGCCAATCAAGCGACAACTAGTCGATATAGGTATCTACAAAGTGGGATCATGTTCTATACAAAATTAAATGAAGGATGATGAATTCGGAAAGATGACTGTAAAGTGTTTAATAAAAAATGTACGTGGGGCAGTTTTGGGACGGAAGAATTCTTCTTCTTGTATCCCAAGAGCCCGTGACGATCAGACCTTCGAAATTTTATAAAAACTGAAAGTTGCTTTGTCTATGTCTCCGATACAAGTCGGTAGGATCAATCCTCGAATATGAAATTTGGATCATGGCGGCTGTGGCTAGTAACAAGTAATCACGGTGTATCAAATTATTTTTATTTTTTTCTGGGTGGGAAATCATCATATGATTTCTCCCGCTCTGGGCGGAGGAAGGGAGTGTCAGACTCTTATTGACTAAAACTCACCCGTGATCCTGCTTGTGCCCTTTACGTTCCAAGGCCGCGTTGATTCTTTCGAACAAATTCCGCAGCCCTTGCAGGTACTGACACTATGGGGCCCCGTCTTCGTTGCTGCTGCGTTGACAGCTCTTTGAGGCGCGCGTGGAACGCGACGCGCCGTCGACCGGGGCCTGGGGCCGTATTATGACCTCTTAAAACCATCATGTTTTCGGTGTGAAAAAGAGACGGAGCTATACAGGACGCATAGCACTATCCTTTTCTCACACAGAAAACATGATGGTTTTAAGAGGTCATAATACGGCCCCAGGTTGCTATCGGATGACAAGCTACCCATAGCTCGCCGTCCGCAGGCCCGTGCCTACGGTGGCCGGGAATCGCCCTGCGTTTCCCGACGCCCGGCGCGTCTTCTTACGTTGCGCCGGCTGGATTGTGAGGTTTCTCTCTCTTGCACGCGGTCCGCCTTCTCCTTCCAGGAGGTGACCGCTTCCCATGACTCTTCGCTCCGGACCATCCATTAAACCAGGGCCGGACGAGAGAGGTCGCCGCCGCCGATCGCCTCGACATGGCGTTGCTACGCCCAAGCAGGGCAGACCTCCACCGTGTCATCCGGATCAAATTATACCTTAAATTCGTTTATAAAGCTCAGTTTTGGCATATTTTATTTGGAATAATATTAATAAAAAAATAATACCATAACCACTTCGTCCTTTGTCAGGCATTTAGTAAGGTATCAACCCTCTGTCAGACGTCCTTCGACCATGGTAAATTCTATTTTTACTTTCGTTATAGTATAAAATACTGCTTTTGCAGTATTGAGTAGGTACAGTTGATTTTACTGTCAGGGTGCCTACCAGGGTTGCAGAATAGATCGAAAGAGTTACCGCGGCACTGGAACGCAGAACCCAAGGACAAACCGCGGATGGTGCAGGACTATTGTAGTATATGGAAACGCAAGATCAAAGGCTAAGGTGATTTAGTGCACTGATTATCGTAAATCTATACTTATAATAAATCTGTAGAGAGGTCAATTCTGTACAATGAATATATTTTCAAAATAACTATCAGGGGGTGATTAGTGATCGATACTGGTGCCAAAAATGCAATCAGTAAAATTTTTGTCTGTCTGTCTGTCTGTCTGTCTGTCTGTCTGTATGTTCTTTATAGAAACAAAAACTACTCGACCGATTTTAACGAAACTTGGTGCAATTATTCTTCATACTCCTGGGCAGGTTATAGTATACTTTTCATCACGCTACAATCAATAGGAGCAGAGCAGCGAAGGAAAATGTTGGGAAAACGGGATCACATAGTGATCTATCAATGCACAGCCCAAACCACTGAACGGATCGAGCTGAAATTTGGCATGCAGGTAGATGTTATGACGTAGGCATCCGCTAAGAAAGGATTTTGATTAATTCTACCCCCAAGGGGATAAAATAATGAACGTTTAAGATGAACGTTTGTATGAAACTTTGACAATTTTAAACCGATCGGGATGAGAGTTTCAAAATCGGGGGTAAAGTAACTATTCCACGCGGACGAAGTCGCTGGCAGAAGCTAGTTAAGAATAAGAATAAGAATAATAAGAATAAGAATAATTTTTATTGTTTAAGAAATTACATCATTGCATTTGTTTCCTGAAACTCACACTAGGATTCCCTGTGTCGTGAGTTCCAGGCTCCTTCGTGCCGTTTATATATGGTGCCTATATCCTTTACAATATTCATCAAACTATTCTACAAATAATCTAAAAAAATAAAATAAAATAAAAAATAATTAAAAGAAAATAAAACAGTAGGTTACCTATGATATGTAATGTCATGTGTGTGTAGTTTATGTGTGTGTGTGTGTGTGTGTGTGTGTGTGTGTGTGTGTCATGAGTGTGTCTAAATGTTACACCTGATGTATATGTATATAGAAGTTTAAGGAAGGGTTTTTTTTAGGAATTAATGTATATAAATGGGTGAGTCACGTGCGTTATTTAGGATAAGATGCTTTCAGTCAAGTCATAGTCCAGTGTAAGAAGCCATTTTGTTACCGTACTTTTACATTTAGTTTGAGTTAGTTGCAGAATTTTGTGTTGGTCATTTAGTTTCGCATAAATGTGCGGTCCCATAAAGCTGTAAGACCTTCTATTGATTGTTTTATGGCATCGAACCTTTTCCCAGTATACCCTTTTTTTTTTTTTTTTTTTTTTTGATGGGAAATCATCAAATGACTTACCAGTATACCCTACGACTTGATCGGATACAAGTGCTCAGGGAGGTTTTGTGAAATCTCAGAGCGACAGATAGGATGTAAAGCTGTCTAACTCTGAGAACGCCAATTTCAGTATACAGTGTGTCAGTGGGGTACCGGAACGGTCTTCTGTAGGCAACTTTAAGCAGAGCTCGCTGAGCTCTTTCTACCATTATTACTGAAGTTTTACCAGCCGCGCCCCATGCTATTATACAGTAGTTAAGTACTGATTGGCACAGAGAGAAGTAAATCATTTTAAGTACTGAGTCATCGGCAATCTTACCCAGGTGCTTAAAGATGCGGAGCATCTTTCGAACCCTACCCCTCAAAGCACTCAAATGTGTTGACCATGACAACCGGTTATCAACAAATACTCCAAGATATTTAATCGTATCGTTTTGTTCGATACGAGGGCAAGTACAATTTTCTGGGCTAGAATAGGAGTGTACTTGTGGACAAGTAAAATTTCTAGGGGATGTGCGTTTCGAGATGGCAAAGTTAATTGCCTTCGTTTTGTCTACATTAAGCGTCAGGAGATTATATTGCAGCCAGTTCGCAACAGCTTTGATCCCAGTTTTAACTGCAACCTCCACTTCATCCCAAGTTTTCCCATAAAACACGACTACGGTGTCGTCCGCATATGTAAATACTAATATTATAAAGCTGAAGAGTTTGTTTGGTTGTTTGTTTGTTTGTTTGTTTGTTTGAACGCGCTAATCTCAGGAACTACTGGTTCGAATTGAAAAATTCTTTTTGGGTTGAATAGACCATTTATCGAGGAAGGCTTTAGGCTATATATCATCACGCTTAAGCCAATAGGAGCGGAGCAGCGATAAAGAATGTTTTAAAATCGGGGATTCCACGGGGACGAAGTCGCGGGCAGCAGCTAGTATGTAAATATTTTGGCTTGAGGGATTTTCATGGCGCATAGTCCGTTTATATATATAATAAATAGAGTAGGTCCCAGCACGCTTCCTTGAGGCACACCAAAGTTCACTAAAGTTGAGCCACTAGAATGTTCCCCTAAAATGACTTTTTGGGTTCTATCGTTGAGGTATGAGATAAACCAGTCCAGAGCAACGCCACGAACTCCCAGAAGTGTCATTTTTTTAATCATGAGTTCCCTAGAAATCGTCTCAAATGCTTTGGCAAGGTCCAGGAATATGCCAGTACATGCCTGTCCTTGACCAAGTTTGAGGGATATAAAATCTGCTAAGTTAGTTACTGCATCCTCCGTGGACCTGCCAACTCTGAAACCGTATTGATTGTCCGACAGCAATCTATTTTTTTCTAGGTATGCGAGTAGTCGCTTGTTCACCACTTTCTCTAGGATTTTTGAGAGAGCTGTCAGCAAAGAAATCGGGCGATAGTTTGAAGGGACCAATATTATAAAATGACGGAGATCGATATATGGCAATCAGTGATAGGTCGTTACCGAGATTGACAACCAGACAGTTCGAGTCCTTGCAGGGTGGTTCTACGACGGAGGCCTGAAGAGATGAATTGGTATATACAACTATACCATCGTTTTGATTTAAGAATTTTTTGGAACTATGTGAATCGTAGTTTTCAATTTCGGGACATGTGTATGTGTCGTCAAGCCAACATTCTGTTAGAATAATTACATCTGGAGAAAAATGTAGCCGGCTTAAGAGAACAAGGAAATTATCGAAATTCTTTCTAATACTGCGTATATTTTGGATCACAACCGAGTACTGACCTCCTATGTCGCCCAAGTGCAGCTTACAGTCATCTATACAATGAAGTTTCATACTCGTTGTAAATACCGTTTTGTCGATGTCATCAATAACATGCGCAACATTAGCCATTTATAAAAATAAAAATAACTTGATATATTGTTATTTGACGCAATGAGTTGGGCAGAAAGCAATTACTAGAAACTCGATGTGTTCGGTATAGATATGGAAATATAATTATGGTACAAGTTAGATCGTGAGTGTGCAAATAAGTAGAAGTAGAACAATATATGTACAAATGTATCAGGTATTGAGGTTTAAGCGTGAGATGTGAGAAGTGTGTCGAGTATAATTTATAGGACAAAGTTGTTAGGTGTATTGGTATAACACATATGCTAGGTTTGTGTACTTTGTATGAGAACATAATAAAACGGTTACAATTTACAAAAAGTTCTAAGCACTTACGTTTTGATATGAAGATCTTACATTCATTAAAAAAATAGTGTAGGTAATATGTAGATAAATAAATAAGTCTATGTCTAGTATACAGTCATTGTTTTATATCGAATTGTATATTGCGTAGAGTTTGCTCTGATCTAACGAGAACTTGTTTCGCCCCTTCAATTTTCCGCAAGAAAATGTTGCCATTTGCCGTCCAGCAGAATTTGTATTCTTTCTGTTTTGCAAATTCTCTAGCAGCATAAAACAGTTTTCTGGAGCTAGCGGGAAGGTATTCTGCAACATATACCGGTCGACGATCGCCAGGTAAACCAATGCATTGAGTATTCAGTCGGGACTCGTTGGGGTGGGTTTTATTGAAATTACGCACACTACTGATGACTTTTTCCTTAACCTGTACATTAGAGAACTCCGCAATGATAGGTCTGATGGTGCCTGGTTTCCCGGGTAATCGGTATACATCGCGTAGTTCAGCGCTTTTGATAGCCACATCAACTGCTGCACCGACTTTGCTGATAATACACGATAGGTCTGACGTCGACTCATTCTCCACGGCAGGCACGTTGCGGATCTCGATGCATGATGACCGGGAAAGCTGTTGGATGTCCTGAATCTTTATTTCCAAGTTGGTTATGTTGTCTTTGTATAGTTGGTTTTCTTTTTGCAGAATATCCATTTTTTTAATCATATCATCGTACTGCTCAGTGATAAATGTAATAGATTTCTCTATCTCGCCGTTCGATTTTTGTATCGCAAGATTCTGTCGTTTAAGATCGGCTATTTCGGACACCAACTTAGAAAGGGAGGTATTTTGATCGCTAGTAAATTTTGTAAACCGTTCCTCTTGTTCATTCTTCCATGTCGACAGCATTTGTAGTATTTCGCATTTTAGGTCTTGAAATTCATTACCAGGCGAGAATTCTGGGCAAGGGCGTTTGAATCGCGATGCAGTGTTGACACTACAGACCGGGCTATTCATAACCGCTGCGGGTATATCCGAATCTGACTTAACTTGCAGTACACACACACAAATTATGTAAGATCTATGGCCCCTGCCTAACCATTGACAAATGGCTTTCTAATGGCAGGGGGTGACTTGAAAACTCAGTGATGGGGCTCCCAAAAATGGTCGCTAGCACAAATCTACGTAGCGCCAAGGGGGCAACATATCCTGGGTGCTAGCAGAGTGGAAAGTAATACTATGCCTAATACGGGAACACGAGTATTTTATAGTCAGTAAAGATTTGATACTTCCCTTCCGCTGCCCCGGAGCGGGAGGAGTCATTTGATGGTTTCTCATGCAAAAAAAAGGATCTGTGTATGAAGGTATAGTGGGTTGTAATCTTACTGAGTGCCTGACAATAAACGAAGTGATTTTTAAATAAAATATGTAAAAACTGAGCTTTATACTTTACTTTTACGAATTTAAGGTACAATTTCATACACCTTAGCTACTTGTTACCAGCCCAAATCACCATGATCCAAATTTTATAGTCTGGGATTGAACTTACTTATATTGGGAACTTACACAGATAAACTTTTTAACATAACGAAGGTCTGATTGTCTCGCGCTCTTAGTCTCTTAGAGCTAACCTGCCAGTACTCCAGAAAGCAAATCGACGAGAGCCGCCAGCCCGAACCCTTTGTACCCAGCCGACTGCTCAGTGCCGCCCAAGGGCATCAGGACACCCTCTTTAATTGCCTGGAAATGGACCAATGAAGAATGTACTATATTTTATCGTCTGATTCACAAAGTTATCAACAGAGGACTAGGTCATATCGGTTTTTATAAGTAGGAATTACGAAATGGGCACGTAGAGTTTTTTATTATATGGAAAATCTTCACGGATATCCTCCGCTCTAAGGTGAGGTGAGGAATCGGTCAGATTCTTACTGACTAAAAACACACGGTGTTCTGAACCTACCTTTGGCCGGGGTGCTGGCCAGTTTTCGCGTTTCGTCATGGTCCACGGAATAGTATTAACCTGCGTGCATTCATGCGAACTCCGTCACTCTGCGACCGCATTAGAGCTGCAATTTCTTTAGAGAAGAGCACGCGTGACATGATGCGCCGTTGCCTCATCCATATGTCTGTTCAGGCAATAGACAGGCCTCCGGTGCCCGGTGCGTATGCTATGGAAGTTTGCGTGTTTTGAATGTCTACTAAACAGATGTTGTAACACTTGGAACCCACCACTTCCGGATCCAGTGTTTCTTTTCCGTCTGGTCCTTGCGCCCAGCCTGGCTTCAACTTGACACCTTTTCGCCGACACATTTCTATCTGAAATATCATGATCATAATGAGACAGTGAAAACAATGGCCGATGCACACGTGGCTGTGATGTGATTTCACTTGATGGAAAGGGATGATGTGATCGAAGATGAATCACACTTGCATAGAAGTAACTTATTCATTCTTTACATTAAGATCCACAGGTCGTAGCTGATAGGATACACAATAGGACTCTGGCAGGGACACATAATGCCTTACAAGGGATGTGCTATGGAGTATTTCTTAGCGCAGCTCCCGTTATGAGGAAAGAATTAATGCACGGTGAGCTTGGACAGTCTGTGGCAGAGTAAATCATAGAAACAGCCAATTTTTAGTAGAACTCGATATGTCATATTGAAGCATATTTTACATAGATATGTACATATATGATACTGTGTAGTGCATACATTTTGGCGTCTTAAAGGGCTTTGTATTATTGGTATTCACCGGGTAGTTCGCAAGAGATCCTTACGATCTATATAGGCGATTCAGGACAAGCCACATATCGAGAGAATCAAATTGTGGGTAGAGACTCAGTAGAGAGGTATCAGGTATCCATTATTATTTAATCGACAACTTCATTGAGCGCGCAAAACACTTGCGTCTCGGTTGAAAACTGCAGTGGTTATATTGAAGTCATTGTAAGCTGTTGTAAATATAATTTGGCGAAATGGCGGATTATCGATTCAAGGTGGAAATTTCTGCATTCTTCATTGCAAGGGAGGTATGCTCCGATCAATCAGGTTTTGGAGGGCTGTTGTATATATTTATACTAGTTGCATGGATAACTTTGATCGTGCGATGCAGGATTTGTGTGACAGCAGGCCTATTTGCAGTTCTTATGTGGATGATAGTCTTGATATGATAGATAGTTACCGTACCTTTCCTAGCGCCACGGTAGCAGTTGCAATATCGAGATAAAATGGTCCCGTTTCTGGTAAACCCGGAGCACACACTGCCAGGGGATTCGTGCCCAGCGCTGCCTGCAACGAGACACAAATAAATCAAAGGGACTTGTTTCATGTGGACATTGAACAACAGAATGTATAAGAATATTTCCAAAAACCAGGCCCCGTTTTTCTGCAAACATAATTTGGTGACAATGGGGATTATCGATCCATCTAACACCTGGGGCGGTTGCGGTGTTTCAGACTATGTTCAATTTACTGTAGGCTCCCAAATGGTCACTTCCTCAATCCAAACCCAAAATCCAATCCTCAATGTTCTGAACGCCTTTGAAGCCACAATAAACTTTGCCACTTGGTCTGAAACTCGTCGCTATATACGTACTCGTATATATCCCTCGTCGCTATGAAAAGAATCGATACCGACCGAGGTTCCCTTCTTTATTTTTTGATACACATACTAAGTCAACCGTGACTTAGTAGGTAATCCAAAAAATAAAGAAGGAATCCTACACCCTCGGTATGCCTAAGGCATTGAGTCCACCTTCGTACCTTTGTGTTGGTTTAAATAAATAAATAGAAGTTGGCTAGTGGACTGACTTTTACACTCCTCGTGGGGGCTACTAGAGGTGAACCGTTGGTGAAACTCATGCCTATCAGTCCGCAGTCTGCTACTTTCTTGGCCCAGAAGCCCCCTATGCCGTAGTGATTGGATCCTGGAAAATGCAAGATTTTAGTGAGTAGAAAGGGAATAATCGCTAATAAAAAAGGGGTCGTGAAAATAAAATATTGTTTGATCAAACACTAGTTTTTTCCTGTGGCTTCGCTCTCGCGGCGAGGAGTCGACCATTTTTCGTAATAAAAGCTTTTAGCAGACAAGGAGAGTGGAGGTTTCTACCAGTAAACGCATTTTCGTAGTCAAATTAGAACCATAATTCAGAAATAACCTCCTGCTATATAAAAACCAGCAACCATACAAATAACTTTAATATATGTAAGTTTAGAAGCAAGAAGTATTATAGTAGGGTATAAGGTAGTCTTTCCTAACAATTCTTTCCATCCAAAAGCACACCTGTTAAAGAGTTATCTACTCCTCGTAAAGTTCTGGACTTGAGTAGCTGCTACTGGACATAATCTTAAAGACGTTACCTCTCACTGCTACCCATCCTACTCCCGACTCCCCGGCCTTCTTTACTGCTAGCTCCGCGCCGAAGTAGGCAGAACTAGCTCCCAGCACGTTGTTGGCATCAACCCATGCTGTGGACGCGCTTTCCTTCACAATCTTCGGCGTGTTGTATGGGTTGCACCTCCCGGTTTTGATATCTTTGACGTAGCGACCTTGACAACAATATTTAAGTCATTATACAAGGGAAATTTGACCCAATTAATGGCCTGGTATTGGCCTATTATATATAATGGCCAGTAACTGGTAGGCAGTGGTTAGAATCTTAGAATATAACAAGCTGCATGGTGACTAGCGACTAACTAAACTAATTTAAGCGCGTAGTTAGTGTAACGTCTTGCTGTGGACGAACGTGTGAATCTCCCAACATCCAGGATATAAAAGTAATTCATGACAATCTGCTACAGGTGATTCGTCCGTGCAAAAGTCGGAAATCATAGTTCAGAATCTAGAACAAGATAAATTTGCGCGTACTCCACTTGTGTCAAATTCGTCCAAATCCGTTCAACAGCCTTTGAGGCGTGATTGTTTAACAAGGTATGCTGGCAAGGTATGCTGGAAGAGACTTCTGTAGTAATCAGCATCATCTTTGACTAGGGCGAAGCGGATCCACGGGTCAAAAATTGTAGGGAGTTCTTGCCACCGTGTGTACTTAGGTAGACCTAAGTATCTGAATTAGCGTAGCCGAATCCAGTGCATCATATTACAAGATGGAACAGGTACCTACAATACAATAACCAGAAAAAAAACAGGTTTAAAAATTTTGTTTACCATTTCTTTATATTACAAGATCAGTTAAGTAAGTAATCAATTCAATTCAAATATTTTATTTCAGACTAGCTGCTGCCCGCGACTTCGTCCCCGTGGAATCCCCGATTCTAAAACATTCTTTATCGCTGCTACGCTCCTATTGGCTTAAGCGTGATGATATATAGCCTAAAGCCTTCCTCGATAAATGGTCTATTCAACCCAAAAAGAATTTTTCAATTCGAACCAGTAGTTCCTGAGATTAGCGCGTTCAAACAAACAAACAAACTCTTCAGCTTTATAATATTAGTATAGATAAACATCCATACGTGTTAGTAGTAGTACAACTTAACCTAATGTTAGTATTAAATTAAATCATCAATGAAAAAAAAAATGAATGTGTTGTGTGTATGTGTTATGTATGTGTGTGTGTGTGTGTGTGTGTGTGTGTGTGTGTGTGTGTGTGTGTGTGTGTGTCTATTAATGGTAGGTTCAACATAAAAATAATTTATAAGCTTTTTATTTGTACGATTTTTATTTTTTTATTTCAGAAATTTTAAATTAGGTATTGTACGAGTGGTCTTTTTTCTTTTGAGTCCGCCATCCATTAATAAAAAGGATACTTTGCCCACTTATTGGATGAAAACTATTGAGGTACATATCGAAGATCGTATCATAACTTTTGAGGTTCCATAGCGAAGATAGATCAAAAAATTTCAAAATCCGTTTCGAAAAGGATACGTCTACAAAAAAAAAGAAACATTTGAACCCATTTATTATAACTGGGTTCCGTCATTTTTTATTTATAATGACTAGTTGCACTGAATTATTTGGGTCCCAAGGCCGCGGCCGCGGTAAATCTTTCGTACGATCTCTCTCCTGGCAGAGTATAGACAGTATACCTGCAACCTTTGACGACACGGTTGGCGCAGTGGTTGACCTTTCGGGTGCTGCGCTGCGTGCCGCGGGTTCGATCCCCGCACGGAACAAATGTTTGTATGGCCTACAGATAATTGTTCGGGGTCTGGGTGTCTTGTGTTTGTGAGTTTTCATGTTTGTGAACGCACCCATAATACTGCAATGCTATTCTGTAAGAACTCACTCCAGTGCTCACTTCTGATTCTGCGGTGAAAACTGTATTTGGTATTCTGTAACTTGATGAAAACTACGTTAGCGCCACTAAATGAGAACATAGGTGAAGCGAACTACTTTTAAGTGAAAAGTTATTTAACTTGACAGTCAGAATACCAAATACTTTTCACTTCAAATGAGTTACGAAGTGTAATCGAAAATGAGATATGAATCGTATTCGCACGTGAGTTCTTATAGAATAGCACTGCAGGAGTAAATCCTAGCGTGGGGCAACGTTTTTTAAAAAGAAAAAGAAGAAGAAGAAAAAAGAAGCTGGCATGCTTACCTAACCTGTTCAGTCCGTGGCTGCGGTGGCCGAGCTTGTCGGCCTCCACCAGCACGTCGGCCACTTGTTCGGCCGCCTTGTGCGGGCTGCCGGCGGCTACGATGCAATCCCTAATGAAGCGCGCTGCCTCCTTCGCGTAAACCCTAGCTGTACCCGTCATGACTTGTTATGGTACTGAAACTAATGACGTATTATATAATATTCTCGTTATGCACCAACATCGCTGCAATAAAAAACAGCGCAAGCACTATTGCGTCGGCTTGCTGCAAGAACTCATTAAGTGACAATACAAAACTTTGAGCGAATTAGATTTATTAATCAGATAAGAAAGATCGTTATGATTCCATTAGATGCCTTATAAAATCATAATTGTGGTAGTTTTAAAACGCGCAATCTAAAGTTATTAAATTATTTCTCAAAGTTTTGTGTAGTCACTTAGTGAGTTCTTGCCGACGATTGTTTCTAATCGGTAGCAACTTAGCAAGATAGCTACGTATAGGTACGCGCTCGGGGAACAGGTTCACAGGTGATTTTCTTTATATTATATTTCAAAGTACGAGTAGCGTATCTATATTTATAAACAATGTCTGAAACCAAAAGTAGGTAGTAGGTTCCACAGCGCGCACCTACGATTTTAAGCTCGGAAGACCTTCGGATACCTATGTTTGTATTTTTGTAGATTTGACGCATATTTCCTGCAACTCAATCATGTCTTTTTCTTGGGTGTGTATTTTCTTCACAGAGACGAATACAAAAGAACAAGACAGGTTAGATTTCCCGTTGAAAAACTGAACTTACGGTGCGGCAGGCCTACAAGAGCATAGCACTGCCATGCAGTCTGCCGCTCGTGAGGTTTATTGCGCTGTACGTGAAGCGTGTGTTTATGTGCCTACGTTTTCGCTCGTTCTATGGAGTCGGCCTTCTGCATCTCTTTTGTCATAGAACTTTCGGTTGCGGGTCTCCGTATTCAGATAAATAATTTAATGAAACTACTGGATAATAAAAAGTTCGTAGACTATTCTGTTATTTCCACCAACCTGCACTGGGCCCGCGTGGATTACACCTTAAGTATTTGCGGCGTCAACAGAGGACGTCACCGCTCAGGCGCTGGATGTACCTACGTTCGAAGTCACTCGAAATCACACAGAAATATTATTTCTTGGCTAAGTGACTCTTCAACACCTTATTCAGAATTCCTCACAGGCAGATGGAACGAGAATCTGTGAGAAGAAAGAGGTGTCTGAAGAAGTTCATAGGTTCAGAGTCTTTTTTGTGCTGTCCAATTACTATCCTCTATGGTGCTGTCTGCCGTACATGTGTCATAGAGTTTTTTTTACTGGATTCAGTAATAAATATTGACGGCCACGGTCTTTAGAGGTTTTGGCTAGCTGTGCCTTATTCAACCTACTCGGTAGATTTAGTTATGAGACAAAGAGGAATAAATTCGACTTTTTGCCACAAAAAGTAGGCATGTAATTGAATTGACCACGTATCCTCTGAACATCAGTTTGAACATGAAACAGTAGCCCTACCATGACGTCTTAAATCCATCATGCTTCCTGTGTGTGTTCCTGTGTCAGAGAGAGAGACGGAGTTATATAAAACGAATAGCACTATCCCCTTTTCACACTGAATTATGATAGCATTGGCGCTTCGTGGTACGGCCCCAGTTCTCAGACTGCCCTTTTTATCGGCAAAACAAAGAAAAGAAAATGGTATTTTTGGCCAACCGTAGATTCGAGAACTGTGTTTCGAAGAACTGTTTCGGGATCCTAACAAAGCAATTTCCTTTTTGGTTCTTACGGTAATAAATAAAAAGTTTTTAAATACATAACAAAAACGTCATTTAATATTACGTACACATGTTTTTCACATTTCACGTTCAACGTTTTCAAGGCACTTTTAGTTACTTATCGTTATCACAGCTGTGTGGTCCCAAACTATATACATATGTATATACATCTGTGCAATAAAACTACTACTTACACAAGCCAAACAATATTTCTCAGCGTAATATACTTTAGCTCTGAATCTGGTTTATGTGCAGTTAACATTTAAAGATATTTAATAACAAATGCATTACCATAGAGTTCTGAGATGGCTTGAGGGCGCTCTCAGCCTGCGGCGTTCTGTGTTCTGTGTGCTCCCAATAGGATAGCTGACTATAAACATCTAATTAGTCCGTCAAATAGATTTCCAAAATATATTGGTTATACACGTGAAAAAAAATGAAGACGATACAGCGCGTTGAAAACTCGTGTGACGCCACTAGGTGCAACATTTTTTACCACGAAAAGACGTCACACACCCCACTCCTAATCGTCGATGCCTTTATTTTCGTCAATTTTTATAGAATTGATAAAGCAAAAAATACGTGTCCAATATTTTTGGATACTCAAACTGACGAATAGAATCATATTTTATTTTACTCTGGCAAATCCCTACTACTGGTCGATCATTTGTACGTCCATGGGCTTGATGTTAAGTGCCTTGGCAAGCGCGGCGGAGGACTCGATCTGCTGTTTGACGTACGTCACATATCCTCTAGCGTCAGTATCCGCGGCTGACTGCTTTTCCTTGTCTCCAGGGGCCAATACCGGTAGTTTAGGGTCCGTCTGAAAAGAGATAGGTATATTATACGATATCTGGTACTGATAGCGGTAGCTCTTCACTGTTTTGACGCGCGACGCGAAGTATTACATTCAACCTCACGAAACATTGACTGTAGCATCACAAAGGTGCTGCCAATGTTGTGTGCAGCTTTTTTGTGCTTCAGACTTGCGTTTATAATTATCTTTGAATAAGCATCAATCGATCTTTGGTTATGCCTTTGATCAAAAGCGTTGTCGAGGATAGCCGAAAACCAAAGGTTCTTAGTTCGTAGGCTGTTTGAGAAGACATTTCCGAATATTAAGAATTTCCGTTTGTTAAGACTTTTAGGCTACTGAACCGTGACGACTGCCAAGACTATCTACGAAAACCAGCACCAGCTGAACCTTCGATTGGTATTAATTAGCCACGAGCCTCTTGGAACGGAATCTGCTGACTATCAATAAATGCTTATGAATACAGGTTATGTATGTAGCTCACCGGCGGCATCTGCCTCCAATGTGTGATGCAGTCAGCGAGGCGGTCTCCGAAGCAGGGAGCGAAGCACTCGGGGTTGACCGCGACGAAGCAGTGGCCCAAGTTGGCTGGCCCACCCGCGCCGCTGTGTGACCAAGACCGCACGTGATGGCCGTAATTAGCACCTGAAATCGAGAGGAACAAGGTATAAAAAGAGTACAATAGCCGGTTTTTAACCAAAACCGGCTACTGTTTATTTTATAACTAGTGGGTAATAGATACTGTCTAATATAAACTAGTTACGGTACTTGTAAAAAAAAACATCTATATTTGATTTACTAAGTTATGGCACTTTTAAAAACATAATCTTATTATTTACAAAATACAACTGAACAAGATATAATATAGAAAATATATTTAAAGTATATAGTAAAAGGGAGGAAAGAATCATAGGGCATCGAAAAATTCGTCCACATCGCTGTCAACGGGAAAAGGGCCCAGAACACTGGCCGCATTGCCAAGTTGAATGGCTATGCTGATTCGTTAAAAAAAAGGCCAGCTCTCTGGTCACGTGAAGAATCGACTGACTGCTTGCTGATTTCATTTAAAATGCAGGCCTTGTTACTGCTCTGAAAAGCCAGAATCAACAATGTTGCATAAAAGAAAAGCGTCGAGGCAATGAAACTCGATAAGTCCCAGTGAAACAATTCATCTCACTTGGATCCTGCAATGACAAGAATGATGCAATGAATCACAAAAACCGGACAAGTGCGAGTCCGACTCGCCCACCGAGGGTTCCGTGCATAATTGTCGCAGTTTTTTTCAAGCTTTTGTTACGTACTTTAAATAAAAACTATATTTTTTATGATTTAACATGTTTAGTTTTCAGATTTTACTTGTACTTGTAGTTTAAGACGATATTACTTGCCAAATTTCATTGTTGTTCTAGGTCAACGGAACGAAACGAAATCTATACTAATATTATAAAGCTGAAGAGTTTGTTTGTTTGGTTGTTTGGTTGTTTGTTTGTTTGTTTGTTTGTTTGTTTGTTTGTTTGTTTGTTTGAACGCGCTAATCTCAGGAACTACTGGTTCGAATTGAAAAATTCTTTTTGGGTTGAATAGACCATTTATCGAGGAAGGTTTTAGGCTATATATCATCACGCTTAAGCCAATAGGAGCGGAGCAGCGATAAAGAATGTTTTAAAATCGGGGATTCTACGGGGACGAAGTCGCGGGCAGCAGCTAGTATAATGTATATTTCGTTTCGTTCCGTTGACCTAGAACAAAAATATAATGTATATTTCGTTTCGTTCCGTTCCTTTTGCGGCGTAAACGGCCGTGTCTTTTTGACGTTAAGATAGAAGTTTGATTTTTTCACAGCTTCAAGAGTCTGTAGACTTGAGTTTATGGTTTTAATTTCAAACTGGATACCTCAACGAGTTCCCGAGACAAAGGGTCTTGACAGATATACAGACGGACGGACAACAAAGTGATCCTATTAGGGTTCCGTTTTTTGCTTTTGAGGTACGGAAACCTAAATCAGTGAAGGAGAAGAAAAAACAAAGTCTGTGAGAACAGTGCGTGTTAGTCAAGACTTTTTAACATATAGAACTAATGTGAGAGAAAAGCTTCCTAAGATCTTACCTCCTAATACTCCACAGAACAGCTCCACCATGGCCGCTAGTCCATACCCTTTGTATCCTGATGTCAGCTCTCCGCCACCCAGTGGCATCAGAGAACTGGTTTTGAAGGCCTGAAAAAGTGGACGGATGCAATATCGAAATTGATAAAGACCGTTTTAAGATTATACTATAATTTATGTGGGTGCGAATCCCTTCATTTCTGTAACATTCTGCAGACTGGCCCTTCATTTTAGAATTATCATTTTATTTACATTTCTATGAGTTGGTCTTGCTAATACTACATAGGTGTCTTCCTGACGTAATTGCGGTCATTGCCCAGCTCAGCAGACACGTGAAACTTTATATTAAATTTTAGTGCAGAAGTGTTTTTACATAACTCTCTGTGGACAAGTTTATTTAATAAGAATATTCACTACTATACACCCCTAGTTTTTAATTAGTACAAAAAAAACAGGGCTCTATCCGTACCCGTTACTGAACATATTTGTGTAGTCAAAAATAAAAAAATAAAAACCTAAAATTGGCCGCGGAGTTTTTTAATAATTGGTAAATTCATAATAGAATCACCATTCATAACAATTGCTAATAGAAAATACTACGCACCGTGTTTTTCCATTTTAATCGTCATTTATTCATTCAGAAATCAATAGCCTGTACAATATTTTTATAAGTTGAGTGGCATTTTAGGATATAAAAAACGCTAATAACTTTGCTGTTTATGAACATAATTTTTTGAGACTTTTCTTAAATAATAACAAGACCTTTTCTAATAAGCCCTTAAAGTATTTGTACTAATTAAAAACTAGGGGTGTATATATATAAATTTACTATATATAAAATTAAAAAAAAAACACTACACTAACTAAAACCAGTCAAAAGATGACGTCGAAAAATTACTCCGCATCGATCGCTGGCCACTGGTAATGTACCCAAAAGGCTGGCAGCATTACCACGCTGTATGGCAATGCTTATCCTTTTTGTGCAGAAGTGTGTTCTAATAGGTTGACTCTCATTTCCTAATTCTCATAGGCAGAAAATCCAACACGATTGAAGAGACGCAGCAGGCGGAGGCCGAACGGCTTTACCTGCTTCTCGAGGCATGGGACCATCACACTGCCAGCTTCATTGATTGATACGCTAGTACTAACTATATTAATTATGAGCTTACCAGTTCAGCATCTGTTGTTTCATTTCCATCAGGTCCTTGCGCCCAGCCGGACGGCAATGACTCCCCTTTCCGGCGCTGCATTTCAATCTGGATAATAATGGTAATAATATAAAGAATTAAATCAAATCATACAAGGGAGCTAGATAATCTGACAATATCGTTAGAATTAGAGAAATAAGGTTTGAGCTGTCTCTATAGGCATTCCGTTATACTGGAAAGTTTTGAAAATGTTACTTGCAGAGGCCGCCAAACGCTGCCTCCAGCTTTTGTGGGTGACTATATACTTAAATGCGAACAGCAGTGCGATTATGTAAACTTCCGTCGTGACGCGACGTACTAAAACACCCAATCAAGGTGGGATGACAATAGGGATGTTTCCTGAGTAAAAAATATATAATTATGTTTAGTCCGTCAGTTAGATTATAGAAAAATATTGGACACGTATTTTTTCCTTTATTAAATCTATAAAAACTGACGAAGATACAAAGCATCAAAGATCAGGAGTGGGGGCTTGTGACGTCATGGCTCGGTAAAAAGTAGCGAGTAGTGACGTCACACCAGTTTTCAACTCACTGTATCGTCTTCATTTTTTGTTTACATGAAAAAAGAAAAAATACGTCTCCAATATTTTTTGGAAATCTATCCGACGGACTAATTAGATTTTTTTAGTTCCTATTCACTTCAAGCTCAAAGCATCTAAATATTAGTGGTTTATACAGAATAGACCGGCTAAATGACAAGGGGCGGTAATGCATCAAGGTCTTTATTATGGTAAGTTGTTGCACTGAAGCAGAACCGTGTTCTTCTTCGTCTTAATTTACCTTTCCAACAGAGACCGTGGTAGTAGCCATGTCGAGGTAGAAGGATTCATTCTGCGAAGCTGGAGCAACACATGCAATGGGATTAGTTCCCAACGCCGCCTGGAAACAGAATGACGCTGATTATATAACTAAGTAAAATTACATACATATGTACCAATATAAGTGTTAGCCTTGGTTTTGTTACTGTTGTAACGATTAACTGTGATGGCTCTAGTTTTTCACTTGTGGCGTCGTGTCACAGATCTATTGTTAGATTCCCCAGTACGTAAGCAGGTCCTCACATTGTTTTTATGCTTGAGTTTGTCTGATAATGTTGGCTAGAGTGAGTTAGCAGCAGCTTAGAGGCGAACAATTTCATTTTAGGTTTTATGTGTTATCTATTTTATGTTATTATCTTTGTATAATATTGTATAAATGCTAGTTATTTAGTAGCTTTTAACTCAACATACAGAGATGGTGCTGGGAAGTTTGTAACGCCACTTCTATTTAATTACAGCACATTTTTAATCGACTTGAGCAGAAAATTAAGCAAGTACCTTTGTACTTACATTTACAAGGATCTCAAAAACCACTTCACTGAAGCAAGCCTCTCAAGCCCACAACATTTAATTTCAGGAAGTTGAAACATCAATTTAAAAGCTGCAGAAAAGTCTACCTCATGAGCCGATGAGGGCTATTGGAAGTATGTGTGTCTCTGTCATCTGTCAATAGGGTAGTTGACTAAAAAAATCTGATTAGTCCGTCTGATAGATTTCCAAAAAATATTGGACACGTATTTTTTCTTTTTTCACATAAACAAAAAATGAAGACGATACAGTGCGTTGAAAACTCGCGTAACGTCACTACTCGCTACAATTTTTAGCGAGCCGTGACGTCACAACCCAAGCAGCAAAATTATCCTATAGTGCAGATGCTATAGGCCTCCAGCACTTATAATATTCTCTTAACGGTTCTAGTATTTACTACCACGCTTATAATAGCCAGCATGGAGTAAGTTGGGCCTTATAGTATTTCTGATCTTATACATTAACTTATAATCACTTATAGGTAGAAATTAAGGGTGCATTATAAGTTTGGGTGACCTATAAAAGTATCGCGAGGGTGTAAATGCACTCAAGAGTAGATAAACTGGTAAGCTATACTTATAACTGTTAACAAGAAGCTTTATAGAACTACTATAAATAAAGTACGCCAATAAGAGTGACAAATAGAACTAAACAAACCGGAAACTATGTGCATTTATTACCCGGTTTTATAATGGTTTATAAATTCACTTTACGGAACAATTATAAGTAATATGGAGCGGTTTTATAGTGGTATAAACCAAAATTGTTATAATCTTAACACGATTATAAAGGTTTAATTTAATATACTTAGTATCCAAAACTATATCCGTGGTGTCCTGTACAAGAATACATTGGTTTTTACTATTATTAAGGTTTTTAAAGCTCGGAAATCCCTTTTAGTCAAAAAGCGATCGACGTCCAAAACATTACCATTTTCAATGTTGACACCTAAACAAAAGAACTAAAATAAGCCACGTATCTAATAGCAATATAAAAGAACCGTCCGGTTATAAAAATATTTGCGGAACTCTAATTCCAAACAATATGGCCAAGCAATGGTTCTGATATTTACCATTATTAAACAAAGTAAGCCTATAACGGTTTGTTAATGTATTTGGGAAAACCAACTTTGTCAAAATGGCGACTTTTCGTTGTATGTCTTACTGAAACTAACATTATTTTAAAATTCAACTTAATGAAAACGCAAATTTCAAGGGGCGCGTCAAAATTTTGACTAAAAACTTATTATACTTCACAGAAAATATACGTGCGCCATGCTGTGCACATTCAAACACATTATACATCTTGATTTATTGTTAACTAACACTCTACTCATAATTTATATTCTAGATAATATTTATTAGAAATGGATATGTTTTAATCTTTACAAATGTGCGCAGTAACATTTCAAAATTCACAACACTTTGTATGAGCTTGTAACAGATTCACTGTGTACATTATTGTTGTATTTGGTTCCATTAACCGCTGATAGTTAGCTTCGCGGGAGCAAATAGTTCTACGTAGTCCAACTATAAGGTCGTTACTGTCGTGTTTGGTTCCATTATGTGCTGATAGTTAGCTTCGCGGGCGCAAATAGTTTTACGTAGTCCATCTATGAGGTTATTATTGGCAAAAGTGGTATTCACCAATTCTACTATAGACATTTAATTAGGTAAAATACGCCTATAAATTGGGCCCTTTTCCGTGGTTATAATTGCTTACTATTCCTTTATAGTCCTATGAAATGGTGGTTCCAGGACAATTACTAGACCACATTTTGCTGCTTGGGAAGCCCCCACTCCTGATCTTTGATGCTTTGTATCTTCGTCAGTTTTTATAGATTTGATAAAAGACAAAATACGTGTCCAATATTTTTCTATAATCTAACTGACGAACTAAACGTAATCATATATTTTTTACTCAGGCAACATCCCTATTTCAGACGAAACTGGTTTAGTGCCGATAAATGTATGCCTGCCCATATCGGTACACGAAAAACTCGGAACTAAAGACCTCATGGTAGTCAGGAATAATCCCTATTCACAATGTACTGACCTCTTTACTCCTGGTAGGTGCAAGGAGAGGTGAGGTGTTGGTATAAGCCATACCAATCAGACCTTGGTCTGCCGCCTTCTGAGCCCAGAACCCTGCCATTCCAAAGTGGTTGGAACCTGGAACAGTTTTAACGTGTGTAAATTAATTTGTTTTTATTCTGGTAACCAAGCAGTATGGAAAAATGAATGTATCATCTTTATTATTAGGAGTTCATTGTTTTCTTGAGTCTGTTTTTATTTTTGTGGATATAACGCACTACTTGGAGTTTCCTTTATAGAGATTTTCAGTCAAGATTGGGAATATCAAATACATGACTTTAAAAAAGTATCTGCTCAGTCTTACCCTTAACGGAGACCCATCCTACGCCGGTTTTCTGTGCCTTCTTGATGGCTAAGTCCATACCAAAGTGGCTGGCCGTGGCTCCCAACACGTTGTTGGCATCAACCCACGCTGTGGCTTCGGTCTCCTTCAGTATCTTTGGCTCATTGTTAGGCTCACAAGCACCGCTCTTGATGTCGTTCACGTACATTTCTGGGAATTATTAAAATGAGTTTAAGGAAGGGAAAGAATGCAACAACTTCTTGGCTGATAAAATAATCGTAGTTTAGCAATTCTTCGAGTTATTTCGTTTACTTGGCGCCTCTCTTTTATGCTCCACTCTTCATTATCCTTATCTTATCTATTTTATCTATATATTCATTAACTCACGCCTTTCTCCCATGGAGAACGGCGGAAACTACAGAAAACCACCTGCTACGATATGAAAGATATCTGGTTATGCAAAAACGCTGGTTATGGGCACTACGCACGTGGCTTCACTGCAGGATACCACCAAAAAGGTTGAAGGCATTCGGTTGTCTACTCACCTAACCTGTTAAGTCCATGACTGGGGTGTCCGAATCTGTCGGCCTGGATCAGAAGTTCTGCTTGCTGCTCAGCCGCCTTGCTGGCAGTGCCGACGGCCTTCAGGCAGTCCACCATGAACCGCTGAGCCTCGGCCGTTACCACCCTGCCCATCATTAGTGGAACTGCAACTGTAACGGAGATAGCGTTAGCTTTACGGAAGCTATCATCATTAAGCTTTTATATCACTTTTTTTTTTCATTAATTTCTTTCGTCAAAGTACATAAACACCAGTCTGTAGATACATATGAATACATGAGAGGTATTCTTCTTCTTAGCACAAATGCAATATTATTAATTATTATATTTGGCCCAGTACCTACTCAGTACCGGTAAAGCTGTCAGAGTTAAAAACCGATCTTAAGAACTATTTTTACCGTATTATTTTTTAGGCCTCCGTATCCAAATGGCAAGAAACGGAACCGTTATGGATTCGTCATGTCTGTCTGTCCGTCCGTATGTCACAGTCGTTTTACTCGGAGACTATTAAGAGCTATATAAATGAAAATTGGGAGGTAGGTGCAACCTGTTAACCGCAATTCAATAATGCTGTAATATTATGGAAAAAATAATATTTTTATGGGTGGCACTCCATACATATAACTGAGCGATGAAAAAATAAATTCCCACAAACATAATCGTGTGGGGTATCATTGGACAGCTCTTTCAAAACGAAATAAAGGTTTCTAAAAAAGTTTTTATTTAAGGGAATAGTTTTTGAGATATGTGCTTCCGAATTCGTAAAAAATGTGTCCTCCTCCTAGAACTTTTAAACTATGAAGTTGAAAATTCTAAAAAAATATGAGCAAAAAAGAACTTAACAGACACTTCCAAAGAAAATTGGTTTGGACATCACAGCTTATGTACTTTAAGAGATATGAGATTTTAACAGTGAACTACGGAACTCTTCACTATGTTTGGTCCGACACGCACTTGGCCGGTCTTTTATTAATCTAGAAATCAAAGAATATAATTATAATTTTGACGTGAATAGCTGCTTGTATTGACTAGCCATAGCCTACTTATTTCTACTGCTTTGTATAATTTTTCTATTTTATCACTGATTTACCTTTCAGCAAAATATTGTGTACAATTGTAACAATTTAGGAGTTCTCTTTAAAGTTAGTATGGTAACATAATGGTATGTGGCGGTCATAAAACCATTAAAAGAACTAGGTCACCCCGTAGTAGCTAATGTAGTCATAAGATCACGATATTTAAGAGCGTGTGTGTATCTTCCATGTTAGTTTTTTTTAAAGACAATTGTAAAATGTGTGGGAACAAGGTATTTATTTTTTGTTTTTGAAGATGGAAAATCATCAAATAGCTTTTTCCGCTCTGGGCGAAGCGGAAGGGAGTGTCAGACTCTTAATGACTAAAACTCATCGGTGTTCAAAAACTCACCGACTCATTTTAAATTTTCCATACATACATAATTTTCAATTTATCTTTTTTTAAATGAGACTTTTCGAAAATGTTTTTAATTAACTAGACTAGTTTAATTAGGGTGTAGGTTTATTTTTTATGGTTATCTTAGTAAGCATTGGATCCGTGTAAAGGTATAACTTAGTATGGGTATTTGACTTGCCTTGATATAGGCATATTTTTTATTGTCAGATGGTTATGCTCTTAACTCTAGTCTAGGTCTCAGGTGACAGAGACAAAGTCGACGATGGAATAATATAATGAGGACACAATGTACCTACTTAAAAAGCTGAAGATTTGCTGAGTCTGAAATAGGCTGGTACCAAAAATAGGTTCTACATTGCAATTATATTATTATTATATTTGAGCATGCTGCTGAACGAGGATATTGTTTTCAAAAAATAAAAATACTACAGGCAAACCGCGAAGGAAAACTTAATTACAAACGATACTTCGGTCTGTTTAGTGTCCATAAACGAGGAAAAAGAGACGAGAAACTCACTTACAAAACATTACAAAAGAAAAAATGTATATGTATAGCTTATGCCACTCAAATCATCAAAATTGGTTCAGAAGTTAAGTCGCTACGGTCGAACATATGCATCATACATAAATACAGCTAAAATCATAACCCTTCATTTTGGCTGGTCAGGAAAAATAAACAAGAGACAATCATTTATTTCTTTTTAGTCACACGTGACGCTAGAATGTGACAACCTTGGGATCATGCTTATTACGCAGAAAATATTCTACAGAGACGATTTTCCATGAAATTATTTTATATGAAAATGCATTATAATGAAAGTTCAATAACGTAGTAACGCTGCCTCACTCTTTAAAACGCATTCGTCTCACTGTAAGTACTTGTAAAAACAGCTACTATGTGGTGTGTATTTAGTATATTTGCGGTATATCTAAATACCTACTCATGAACTCGCATTGACGACTGCCATGACCGGTCACGGGGTTAATGCCATCAACTCTTTTGGAAGTATGAAGTCAGGTTTATTTTAATACTGTTGGATACAATCAGCAGATGGTAGGTACGTACGCTAAATTGTAAGTAACTAGCAGCGCCCCGCGGTTCCTATCGCGTAGTTCCCGTTCCCGTGGGAATACGGGGACAAAATATAGCCTAATTATGTTACTTGCTGATAATGTAGCTTTCCATTGGTGAAAAATGGTTAAAAGCGGTTCAGCAGTTTCGGAGCTTATTCAGTACAAACAAACAAATAAATCTTTCCTATTTATATTATTAGTATACATAGGTAAGTAAGTCTGTCGTTTTACATACCGTACATTCGCACAATCTCGCTACTTAGTCTTATTCATACATTATTTTTGGACTACTGGTTCGTATTGCACCTACATTCATTTGAAGTATGAAATCAACTTGAACAGTTTCTTTGTTTCGTGTTTGGAATGCACCATTCGACGTAACAACAGATACTTGATTTGGTCGGAATTTTAAATGAAAAAAGTAGATACAGTCAGTACCCTATTTATATTATACCTATACTTAATTCTAAGCGGGGTCAGGTTATGCAAGGTATTCACTGTATCTACTTACGTTTTATCTATGCGACACTTTTTTTCCATTTTGACATCCACGCGAACGAAGTCGCGAGCTCAGCGAGTCGATTAGTTTCTTTATATTTCTGTTATATATTTTTAATGAATATCCACGTCAGTTATAAATAAAGAAAAATCTAGAAGGAAAATATATATTAATACTTATGGAGTAGGTAACCAGTTTTGCATACATCAGTATAGACTACTGCTATGTTGTACTTGGCTTTAATAATCGATACAATTAAAATAATACGACGTTAACCCATAAAAACAATGCAACATAACTGCATAAGTAGTATTATTACGTTACCGGTCGCAGAGACATCAAAAGAAATTCAAGGCAACAGTCATTAGTACAGTCGGCAGAATAATCAATACGAAACTCCATCACCTGCTAAAAATATTGAAAAAAAAAAAAACATCGTGTACCAAATTATGTTGACACGCGACTAATATCAACCAAGACACATCAACACGCTGATAATACATACATAACATTACTTATACATAGCTATCTATTATTTACAAACAAAATATGCCCTTATAACCTATTTGTCATATGAAAGCGTTATATTTGCATACTTACATAACTAAAGAGTGTTCTGTCTTCGTAATGAACCTGTTCTGTGTTAATATTTGCTTTATAATTAGTATACAATGTGTAATTTGGACTTGTTTTATCGTCGTCACAACCTCACGTGTGCTCGCGACGGCGCTGGCCGGTAAACTAAAGTGAATGAATTTGTTTGCCGGTCAGATAATGTTTGCAGGAGAATTTATAGCTCTAATAATAAAATTGGCCTACGTTTATACGTGCATGCACTGACCATGTATTCCTGGAAATCGTGCTTACGTTTTTGTTGGTGGGTATGTCTACTTTATACTCGTACTATACCTATTCAGCTCTATTGAGGTAACCACGTAGTACAAAACTATTGGCTTTTTGTATAGTGTCTGGATAGGCATTGTCTACCAGATAATTTAAGAATGGAAAAGAATCTTATGATTGGTCAGGTCAGTCAGAGGGTCGTCTAATGTTGAAATATAGGAAAATCTAATCAAACATAAATAAATTATTATTTTCACTAATGCAAAAATTAAAGCGAGCCGTTTGATTTTCACCGCTCGGCTTACATAGTTGAAAATACGATAATGCAATCATATTTAGGTATTCGTGAGCTCGTTGCTAAGCATTAGTGAAGAAGAGCATTCTATACAAAGCAAATTAGGTGTACAGATCAATTTAGCTTGTTGCGGAATTTGTTCGTAAGAGTCACCGCGGCCCTGGAACGCAAAGGGCACAAGAAGGAACACGGGTGGGTTTTAGTCAGTAAGAGTCTGACACTCTCTTCCGCTCCGCCCAAAGCGGGAGAAGTCATTTGATGATTTCCCATCCAAAAAAAAAAAGATCGATTTAGCTTATGTTATTCATAAGGTGAATGGGTAGTAAACTGTAAAGACAGTCTCCAATTTTTAAGACAAATAGTTTGTAGTCAGCTAATGTAAGGACAACACAGTTATTCAAAAGTTACTGATAATGTCGTTCGCAATAAATAACTAACGAGTCGTAAGTGGTAATTTGGCCCTAGCCATTACGACAGCTAATAGTAGGTACTCTGGCCTATTTACTTAACTATCTTTTATTAATTAAATAAATGATTGCCTGTGTACCGATATAAACTGTTATAGTATTTAATAAACTAGAAAATACCACAGAAAAAATGTTAACCGCAAGTCAAGCAAATTTTAGGAAAATTATGTTAATTACCTAGTAATTTTAAATAACTATTGTGTAAACAGGGTGTTCCAGAAGTGCGTGATCATATTTAAAGGTGATGTTAGGAAGCAATATGTAATATAAAATATGTACATGCTACATGATGGAAACAATAGCAAAATAAAAAAAAAACCTTTTTACAAAAAAAAAAAAACCAATGTCTTCACCACAAAAAGTATAAAATAACTTTAACTTAGGAAGTCGGTATTTTAGTTGGTGATGCGTGTGTGTGGCACAGAGAGCGAACCCTACAATTTTTTTACGAACTGTTCGCATTTGCAACTCTGTTGTAATCTGTCAAAACTCCCTCAACTTTCCCTAATTTTTTTAAAGATAAGAGAACGATACGAGATAGAGAAGAGAACGATAAAAACGAAAGTGCGAATCCTTGAAGAAATCCAATGAACAGTCAATTTACACAACCCTTTTAAGACTAAAAGGGTTGTGTAAATTGACTGTTCATTAGAAACTGAACATAGTTGTAATCAAAATAATAATATGTAGACACAAATTTTGATTACAACTATGTGCAGTTTACTACATTACAAATACAATGAAAAAAAAAAACTTTTTTGTAATTTTATTTTTTTGTTATTAACGTTTTAGTGGTGACGTTAATGGAGTTGAAGCCACATATTATTAGGATTAAATAGCACGTGACACCCACCATCACCAGCTTTCGAATATAAAAACAATCACCAAAATCGGTACATCCAATAAAAAATTATGAGGTAACACACACAGAACAAATAACGTACGTCTTTTTTCCTTTTTTCAAATATCCTACCTCAAAACCACCTAACTTTTTAGCGTTCTGTACATCCGAATAAAAATGCAGAACCCTTACAGGACTCACTCGTGTGTCCGTCTGTCCGTCCGACACAGTCAATTATCTCTGAATCTAATAGGCCGATTGAGTTGAAATTTGGTACACATATCAATTTCTGTGACCCAAACGCAGAGGTGTGACGTGAACAGATGAAATCTGTATATGGGAAGTCATTTTTGGAGGTGGCAAACTGCATTGTGTGATATATCACATGGAAAGTCTTGTTGTGAAGATCTTAAATGTATTATTTTTTAAATTTTAGAATAAATAGTTTCCAAGTTATTCAAGAAAAATACGAAAATTGAACATTCTCCAAATCTATAAAAAGTCCACGATATTAAAATAACATGGTAAATCACTCAATATTATGCGTACCAACTAACATTTGCAGGTGAAATGTCTGGGAGAACATATTTTTATAGATAATGGTACGGAACCCTTTGTGCGTGAGTCCGATTCGCATTTGACAGGATTTTTTTTAAAGAAGTCCCTTTTTTCTTTATTTTATTTTCGTAAAAGTATACGAGCTGCTCAACATTAGCCTTAAATATGACCACGCATTTCTGGAACACCCTGTAAATCTGAACATAGTACTTATTGCACACAATTAGTTATATAAAGTTAGGCATTGATGGGTTTTGTGCAACCCAGTAACTGTGGTGCGCGGGACAGATAGGCAGTCAATTTCAGTTACACTTGACAAGTTCGTGTTAAAATATTTTTAAGGTAAGTCTTTTTTTGTATTGGATCCGCGCTTGGACGTTTTGGAGTTAAAACAGTCTATTCTATCAAATCCGGTCCCTCAAGCCTCGTCTCTATGAGTTGGAATGATTTATAAGCAACATTGGTTGGTCCAACTAAGAATATGCTGGCATCGGTTCGATAAATGTTCGTTGTGTCGTTTTCCTTGTCTTTTTAGAGACGAATTTGTCCCGGAATTACGAATTTAAAGTTGATAAGTAGGTACCTGTAAAAGTGAGAAAATCTAAAAGCTACATTTACTAGTTCGAACTTATAATTCTCACAATAATATTATTTTGTTCAGGAGGATATTATTTGGCAAGACCCAGCTTAGGTTCGAAAAGGATGACGGGAGCAAGAATTAGTGATCAAAGCGAGCGATCGAAGCCCCTGTCGTTTCCTTTCATTTTAGGTTCCGGAAAACTTTCACTTTGTTTTCACACAAAATACCTATATATTTTTTTACCAAATTTATTAGCTGACCGCTTGAATGGCAGCATAAAATAAATGTGAACGGTCAATAATTTATCGGCAGATGAGTTGCCTGTCACGTAGTAATGTTATGCGTACAAATAGCATCGACATTCACCTTGAGACCGTCAAGGTCCAGTCTGTTCAACCGCTACTGAACTTGTCCGTGTAGGTAACAGTGGGCTGTGTTCTTTATTTGATTTTAAAAACTGGCGAATTATTTTCAAAAAGATTAAATGGTGACGGCGTTATCTGTACTAATCTAATAATATTCTAAAGAGGAAAGATTTGTATTTTTATATTTTTGTATGTAACGAATAAACTCAAAAACTACTGGACCGATTTCAAAAATTCTTTCACCATTAAAAAGCTACATTCACCCTGAGTAGTATAGGCTATATTTTATCCCCGTATTCCCACGGAAACGGGAACTACGCGGGTGAAACCGCGGGGCGCTGCTAGTTTGTTTATATGAGTCTTATTAAATGTTATAAGAACCTGTAAACTGGAGAATGTTAGTAATGCTACCGCGCGTCAAACTAGAGAATCGAACAAAGATCGAACACAGTTTAATGTACAATCAGGGGAATTAATTTTATTGTTATGTTTATTTATGTTATTAACATATGATTGTATTTGTTTGGTAGAGTGCGACTGCACTTTTAAGACCTGACTACTGAACATGGTGCTCACATATTTACAAATATTACAACCGTTGTAATCATAGCAGATTATCAGCAATCAAACAGTGGCTGGAAATAGAGACGAGCCGGAACAAACATTAATCAGTAACTTATAATAAAGACATTAATTGCATGATCGTGTTTGGTGCCTTGATCGTGTATGTTGCACTGTTGTAATTGCCAAGTAGGGCATACATTTAGGGACGAATACGTATAATCTGACTTATCAGTGTATTATATGGACGCAAAAGTTAAGTGTCCAATGATACTCGGCGATATTGTAATTTTCTAAAGGGCGTCCAGAGGATTTTTTTTAAAATGAGATTCTTGTTTTTTATTTAAACGAAATAAACTTTGGTGATTCGGATTTTATTTCTTAAAAATATTGACTTACAGCCAACTCATTCCTGTTTATGCACTATTTCAATCGGACCCTTTTGCGCAATGGCAACAATTTCACGACGAATATTTTTTTGGAATGCTTGAATAGTTCGAGCCTTGTTGTTGTTAACTCTTGATTTGAGATACCCTCACAAAAAAAATCGCACGGTATGGGATCATGTGACCTAGTTGGCCAGATTATGTCTCCGTACTTACTGATTAAGAAAAATTAACCTCTGCCTCTTAATTGTAACTGTAATTGTCTGTGGAGTGGTTCCGTCTTGCAGAATTTTTGCTGAAACCTACTTTTCTTTTTAAAATAACGTGCACTGTTTGTGTTGCTTATTCCAGTACTTATACTCTAAAATCTTGCTAATTAATTTACGGAACTCTCCAATAATCAGCAGCAAATATTCTGCGTATTATTAAGTTTGGTGATTCTTCTTCTTTATTATATAATATTGAAGCAAAGTAGTAGGTGTTTAAAAAATATATTAAAGGAGTGGTCGATAGCAGGGCCAAACCCGCTTAAAAAAATATAAACCAGATTCAGCCGTTTCTACCCAAACAAAAATATGATGTTTACTTATGTAGACATAATTATGTTTTTTAATGTACAGAGTGATAACATTGAGATAACCGTCGTATGATATGGACGTGATGTAACATAATAGTTATTATAGATAGGTATTACAGATATCCCAACAAAAGTATACCTACTTGCCGTTTTTGTATTTACCACGATTACAAATTACAGATTAAAAAACAATTATATAGATACAACACAATAACAACTATGCAATTAAAAAAAAAATCAAAACTTTCGAATGAAAAATAACGGTTGGTGACAGAAATGGGAGCACACTTCATTTTCATCAATCACAAGTGCAACAGTGCGATTCTATAAACCTCTTATCGTGATAACTTAGGAAAGTTAACATGAAATGAGCTGTGATTGACAGCTCATTTGTTCATTATGCAAAATAGATGGAACGACAGTTCACTTGACAGAGGAGCTCGTGGCTAAATTATAATAGCCGCACGGGTCAATCTTCTAGGTTAAGCAACGCTTGCCGGGGACGGTCTGTGGATGGGTGACCATCTTAACATAACGAGACTTCTCCGTGCCTCGGAAAGCACGATAAGCCGTTGGTCCCGGCTGTCATTTGGAGATCTTTGGCAGCCGTTAAGGATTGTCAGAAGCCAGAAAATCTGACAGCAGTCTTGCCAAGAAGTACCGTGTTCCCCAGTTGATTGGTTGTGGAGGTCTGGTAGGCAGCCGCTTCACGTAAAATACTGGTATTCAACTGAATCCGGCTTGACTGGGAGCCGACCCCAATGTAGTTGGGAAAAGGCTAGGCAGATGATGACAGTTCACTTGACGCTTACTTCACCAAAATTTACACGGTGAATTGTTAACAGAATAGACCGACTTTTTAGACTCTGTGGCGCGACGTTCGTGCTTATTCGGAAACACAAAGATTTTATTATCAAAGCGCATGTAGGTAGTTAGGTACCCTTTCTACCGGTCTATTGCGCTCTAGTGAGCATGAATTGAATTGTCGATAAATGTATACAAACAAGATGGATTGACAGTGTGGTGTCACGTATTGTGCATATGTGAACTCATCTTGATGTAGTATTGCATGTTTTAATATTTAAGTCGCTCGATTGTTAAGTGGCAACACAGAGACGATTCGGGGTGCTACCCTTAGCGTCCCTTTCTCACTTGTTCATCACCGCGACACACGGACTACAATAGTTCATACTATGTAATCTAGTAATAGTTTATTATACACAATCCATATTGTTTATAACTGTTCCATATTGTGTAACCTTGTGTGAATGTATATTATTTATGGCAAGTTGGAGTTTCATTTCGACTCCAAATCATCAACCTCATCGTAAGACGCATCAAGGGCACAGATAGAATACCTTCCATCTGTGTCCCCAAAAACAGTTCGCTTCGCTCACTTTATATTCACTTCACCTAAACTTACACGTGAGATGTTTACGTCTCATGTCTCATGTTTACATCAATTGTACTGCAGGTGTAACTGTAGTTACGTACACTGGTGGAGTGGAAAATGGTAGTTCTCGAAATGGAACTCTTCGCAACATCAACGGGTCAATGGAAGGGAACTAGTAGGTGAAAAAGTGAATTCATGTTGGGTCTTTAATTTTGGCTTGATGTGTAGCAATTTGCTGAAAATTATCTCATTATAATTTATGGTACGTAAATAAATGTTTACAAACGGCAAGATACTGTCAGTTATGTTAATTTTATTCTGATAAAGTGTGGCATTGGATCGCTTGTGTGTTAGTGTTGCGCTCGTCTCAGTCTCCACTGTTACTAATTATACGGATATTAATTGAACAGTTCCTGCATTTTCAATATAAGGTACCTTTACTATATACTTGTAACTTTTGGCGCGAGGTCAAACCCGAAACTAATTCCATCTTGTTTTCTCAATACAATGTAACAAATGGTTTTCAAAAGCGGCAAATATCAACAGACGCCAAATGATTATATTGTATGTAGCACAATACCACAATATCATATTTAGTTCAATGCGATATGTCGAGCTTATGCGCAGCGTAGACGCCGCGTAGCAGCGGCATAGACTTGCTACGCTGCTACTACGCCGCTCCTAGGCTACGAAGGACCAAGAGCGGAGAGTGCGTAGAAATTCCTGTGTGACCAAAACATTCGTGTTAATAGGTACTAACAAATTACAATATAGGTATTCTAAGAGGACTGTTTTTTTCTATGTATAGTTAGTAGATCAGTTGATTGATTTCCTCACTTTTCTCAAAATGACTTAACGTGATAAGGTCATTGCCTAATAGAAATCAATTATTTTCCAATCAATGTAAGCAGTTTTTATCCAGACCGCTATTTTGCCGGTTGAGTGCAGAAATCTCATACTTTTTCCGTATTCTCTTGATACATTATATAACTATTGGTTTTCCTGGTGATAGTTCAGTGTCTTTGTGGCTCGTGTTACTGTTCCGTGGTACGCTGAAATTTGAGATTCGTAGCATAGAAGTATAAGTATAGAGGGTGTTAAAAAATGAGTAGCAGTAAGTTTTTGTTCCTTTTTCTAAGCTTCGTATTGGTGGACATCCACCCATACCATACATGCAAAACATGCTGGGAATACTATAAATGTGCTTACAACTAAGGACTGGAATCCCTTGCCGGAATCTATATTACCTCCCCCAGGTTTAGGTTAAAAGTGACTAGGTTACTTCCAGGCAAACGTGATCTATCGTCGATCACATCATCATTTGCCGTCTAGTGAGATTATAGTTAAACACAAGTCTTACAATAATAACTAAAAATACCAATAAAGGTTTTAATTCTTATCTGCTATGAAATTAAAGCGTCATATAAGTTGGCTGCAACTCTCTCAATAAAAATATATCAAACAGCACATAGACTAATGAGACATTTAAAACCTTTTTTATATCTTGAGGAGAATTTTTATTTTCAGTACCTTATTATTCAAAAAGTAATATGACCCTGTATGAACCACAGAGTATTAACTTCCACTTTCTGTCAACCGCAGATGCTCGGCAACGCGCCCCACTGAATCGTCTCCCACTTTCTTTAAGTCTAAAACACTAATATAGCCATGTCTCTCGGTGCGGTGGTCCTCAAACCAGCACTTGCCTTATACGTGTGCAAATCTCTTCAGAAGCATCTTCACCTGTGTCGGATATTACACAGTTCGTGTTATAAATATATTTTATTAACTAATGTAACTGATACAATGATAAAAATTTCGTCGTTTTGAAGATTGTATTTTAGCTAAGTTTGGTAGACACAGTGTACGACGGAGTCACTAGGAGTGATAGAGAGAGACTAGGAGTGTTGAGATCTTTGCCAGGTAGTACTAGTAATGGCACACGCTCCATCCCGTACGATATAAGGGAATTTTGTTCAGCAGTGTTGGGATCACAAGTCAGCTCATCTCGGTGAGATGGGCAGACGACTTTGTAGCCGTCTCTGGTAGTCCGTGGGCGAGGTGAACTTGGGGGCATGCAGTTTGGCACGAAAAAATAGAGGCTCATGTCCAGTGGTGGGCGTCAGGCTGTTGATGATGATGAAGTGTGATCAACAATCATCATGATCAACGTACATATGCATGCCAACCAATTCGGTCCTTAGCTACTCTCCTTCCGCGAATAACGTCAACACCGTGGTCGTTCGTAAACATTTGGTAATCCGATCGTTATTGAATTAAAACCTTGTGTGGCGTGAAGGTTTTAGCGCTCTTTCTGGCTCTTCTCTGCTAAAACACTAGAAAGAAGTGAAAGGCGGGTGTTTTGAAGAAATGTATTTTGTAATTTTTATCGTCCAAAAAGTGGTGACTCTCAGTCGAATTCGAACTAATGAATTTTAGTTTTGGCCGAGCTCGCTACTCTGAAAGAATTTGCGCTTCCTTTGTGCTTGGCTCGATTAGAGTAGACGTTGCTAAACATTTTTTGATGTCATTTACAGAAATGCCCGAGATACAATTAGATGAGGTGCGGAGGTTCATGGAAGACTGCCTGAAGGCAGTTGGGGCTCCAGAGTCCGAAGCGCAGGCCCATGCCGACCTGCTGATGCATGCAGACACAGTGGGACATTATAGTCATGGACTGAACCGACTCGGTAAGTGTGGGAGATATGGAAAGGCTTGAGTCCGTCACAAGCGGCAGTAACAATCAATTTTACTGGATCTTATATATTTTCTTTGATTTTGTTTGAAGATACCGATAAACTCAAGCCTTAAACATAAAATGCACCCTCATTTTGTTTACAGTGGCGTCCAACTTTATACATACACATACATATCACATAAAGGCTCTCCCGTAAACAGTGGCGACAAACGATGCCGCAACTTGTTTGCATAACAATTGTTTAGTGGTACGAACCCTGTGTAAAAAAGAATCAAACCCTGTACCCTAACTATTTCTTTGTTCAACAGAGTTTTACATAAACGACATCCAGAATGGATCCTGCGACCCGGGACGTAAGCCGGAGATCCTGAAGGACATAGGAGCCACGGCCTGGGTGGATGGGCACAATGCGCTCGGCGCAACTGTCGGCAATTTCTGCATGAAAATCGCCATTAAGAAAGCTAAGGAGTGTGGCGTGGGATGGGTGGCAGCTAAGAGTGAGTTTGTTCTTCTAGCTGGATGTTACTAGGCGACAGAGTTGCTTTTTATGAGTTGAAGATTTTCTAGGGGCACGGCAGTGCCCTCGCCACCGCACGGCCGCGTCCGTACCATCCTTTTCTTGAAACAGTTCAGGCCATTTTCGCCCCATCCCACTACTTCGTTGTGGATAAAACTAAAAACCTTAATTTTCAGTAACCAAGCAGGCATTGTATTTACTCAATTTCAATCAGTAGTTTAAGAATTATAACTAGTCTAAGTTTCTTAATTTTGTCACTCACTCTCTAACTGACCGATCACCAAAACTCTAAGGCACTTCTAGCAGAAGAAACTAAAAAATCAATATACATAATTATAATAAAAACAATTTAGTATAAAATGTATTACTTTTGAGATAAATTGTGTTTTTTAAAACAAAATAGATTTTTATATTGATATGGTCATTACAAGATGTTGTGAAGTTACGTACTTAGCCGTAATAACTTAAGACAGAAGGTCACTTCAGTAGAGCACTAATAAATAAGCCACAACAACAACACACAACTACAACTTTTTACGATAGAGGAACTGAGTTGAGGACTGTTGGCATACTTGTTCTCTGTTACTGAGATTTTTAGTACGTATATTTAGTCCAAAGTCTGTATATGAATAGGGCTGCCTCATACAAGTTTTTTCGCCATAGGTTTGTGTGTACACGCTACCACAGTGCCTTGGCACGGCCATCAGTGATCCAAACACTGATGGCGGTGCCAAGGCCACAGTGAAACCGTTGGTTTTTACCTTCGATCAAGAATTTATTGACTAAAGGTTTTTACACAACAACAACGCCCAATCGGCTTAAAGGTGTTATGTTATGTTATTTTCAGGCAGCAATCATTTTGGCATGGCGGGCTACTGGGCTCTGCTGGCGGAGCGCGAGGGTCTCATCGGCATGGCCTTCACCAACACGTCGCCTATCATGGTGCCCACCAGGTCCAAGCATGTGAGTGGGTTGCCTACGCATTGTTACAATATAAGTGTTGTGTAGTTCTGATGTAGCGACCGGCGCCCTAATTATGTGTCCCTAATAAAATCGAGTGTCATTCACAATCGAATGTAGTTCCAGATCCATTGCTTCATATGTTTAAAGGATCGTCTGCTGGACGATGTAAAACACGCAATGAATACGGTTGCGATGTCTGAATTAGAGCATTCACATATGCTTTAATTAAGACATTCCAACCGCATTCTTTGCGTGTTTTGCGATGGCTTTCATTTTGTATACGCATTTAGGCTGCGGGTCTCAAAACAATGACCAGGCGCTCTTTTGTCGCTTGCGACCACGAAATCAACGGGGCAGTTCAAAATTCTCAAAAATGGAGGGTGTTATATGTTGTTTTCTGTTTCGTAATCGTCTGGTGCCCCGTTTGTTTCAGAGTGCCTTAGGTACGAACCCCTTGGCCATGGCTGCTCCAGCGACAGACGATGACAAACTGGTGGTCGATATGGCCTCAACCAGTGTCGCTATGGGAAAGGTAAAATGGATATAAGCCTCCTTTTGGCTTCGCATTTACGGGTAAATTTGGGATACGCTTTTGGCTATTTATTGTTTTGTGCAACAAAAAAAAATGAAGTGAAATAACACGGAATGTGTTTACCTTGCTTGTCTTTTTAAATAGGTTTTGTACCTATAGATTTTAAACAATTTACGGTGGAAGATATAGCTAACAAATCCTTGCGTAATTTTTGTAAATGGCCAAGTAAACGAGTTTTTTTTTCAGATTGAATGTCAGATTCACAAGGAAGAACCAATACCACAAGGGTGGGCCCTGGGTCCTGACGCGAAGCCCACCACTGATGCCAAGGCAGTACGTATTAGTAACTAATAGTCTTATTTGGGGGGGGGGGGGGAACCTTCAAAGTGCACCTGGTAGTTTCGGGATTAGACCGTGGAGTGTGGGCCTCTTACCTCGTTACAATTATCCCACTATCAGCGTGTGGCATACTCGTACATAGATGACATCACAGCAAGGGTCCCCTTTCTATGTATGTAACAACTGTTATCCATCCGCTTACAATTAACGCCTTCTCAAATGATAATAGCAACACTATTTCCAACACTGTGCTAAGATTGTGTTCATATGGACATTGTTTTTATGTTGAAAATTCAAATTCAAAATATATTTATGTCTTCATTTAAAAAAAAGCCTGTTATTATTATTATTATATTTATTTAATATGAATAAAGTTTACAACTTGTGTACAACTTATAATAAGAACAGGAAAAACATTTGAACCAAACGTTACTATTCTACATATTTCAGGCGTTTGAGGCTGGCAAACTGATGCCACTGGGTGGAGAGGAAAAGACGAGCGGCCACAAAGGATACGCCCTTGCTGCCATGGTGGAAGTGTTCTGCAGCGGATTATCAGGTCAGCATACGAGAATTATACATATTTTTAATTTGATAATATTATGTAGGTCCACCTATTAGGTGGCAGAATTTGTTCACCGCGGTCCTGAAACGCAATGCGTAATAGGATGAACAGGGATGGGTCTTAGTAAGAGTCTGTCACTCCCTACCGCTTGTATCGGAAGATTTTGATAAAAATAGAGGTGTTGCCTCTCATGGATTTAGTTTGATATTAATCAGCAAACACAGAGATGTAATGGAACACTTAGGTACATGGCTTATATAAACGGGAAACCACTGACTGGTATTTTAACGCACAGGCGAAAATACTGGGACTGCATAAGCATAAGCATAATCAGCCTTTTAATGTTCCCATTGCTGGGACACAGGCCTCCTCTCTAGGAGAGGGGAGACTGGGACTGAGAACGTGTAATTTGCACAAGCCTACCTTTTATCATAAAGGTGAGCACTAAGAACGGATTTTTAGAAATTCAACCTTTAAGGAGACTATCAGCTGCGTCATATCAGTTCTTCTTCTTTAAAAAAAACCTTGCTATGAATAAAATGTTAAAAAAATACTAGGAATTTCTCCTGTAACTTAAGTGCGTTTATAAAGATATAAATTCTCTTACACAAACAGCCATAAGAACTACCTGTAAGCCATACAAATAATTGTTCCGTGCGGGAATCGAAACCTCGACACACAGCATAGCAGCCAATTGCTCAACCGTGCTATCAATCAGTCAGTTGTATCTTTTGTAGTGGATCGCACAATACCATAGACATCTTTAAAGTTAAATATTTATATTTATTCTCGTGTGACGGTGTTTGTGGTTGAACTCCTCCGAAATGACTCGACTGATTTTCGTATTTTCATATCGGCTCCCTAGCCGAATCGGCGAATCGGACATCTATTTGTCATCCCCGTTAATGTTAAGGGTGGTAGGTGGCACCCCTGGATTTTTATTTTATTTTATGTGTCAAAACGAAGTTTGCCGGGTCAGCTAGTACTAATATATCTATACTAATATTATAAAGCTGAAGAGTTTGTTTGTTTGTTTGTTTGTTTGAACGCGCTAATCTCAGGAACTACTGGTCCGATTTGAAAAAAACTTTCAGTGTTAGATATCCCATTTATCGAGGAAGGCTATAGGCTATATTTTATCCCCATATTCCCACGGGAACGGGAACTACGCGGGTGAAACCGCGAGGCGCTGCTAGTATAATATATAAAGCTGAAGAGTTTGTTTGTTTGCTTGAATGCGCTAATCTCAGGAACTACTGGTCCGATTTGAACAATTCTTTCAGTGTTAGATAGCCCATTTATACAAACAACAGGAGCCGAGCATTAATGAAACATTTGACGCAGACAAATTTGCGCGGGTCGGCTAGTCTAAAATAAAACAAAAGTTGATGATGTTACAGGGTCGAAAATTACGCACCAAATCCGTGGCTGGGAGCTGTCGAGTGCCCAGGGACCACCGAACCTGGGCCAGTGCTTCGCAGCCATCAACCCTGACTTCTTCGCACCCGGCTTCCAAGACAGAGTCTCTGAATGTCTCAACACCTGGAGGAACTTAGAACCTGTAAGTTTAAACCATTAACTGGTATTACAATTTGGGAATTGGAAAAAAAATCATACCTAATATGAGTATTTTATTAATGATTTAATTACTGACGATTTATTTACTTTAAACTATCGTTGTATAATTAGGTACTTCGTTTGCCTTAGAAAGACTTAGCTTAGTTCATGAAATTCGCTAAATGCTCTAAGGACAACATTCCGAACTCATAAAACCGGTCAGCTCCTGCTCGTATACCTAGGTATCTCAAGACGGATAGGTTTGGTGGCTTTTTAGTGAATTGTCGTGAAGAATTACAACATAAAGAAAACGGAAGGACGCATTTTCACAGGAGTGGAACAGTTCAAGATGATAAAAAGTAGCTGTGAACAAAAAAATCTCTCTGACTGACTAGGTTTAGTTGAAGGTCCACGCAAGCTGTTGGCAATAACTTATCCAAGCTCAAACAAGGTCTACTTACTTTACAGGTAGACCCATCACTACCAGTTCTGGCTCCCGGCGACAAGGAGCATATGATCGGCGAGACGACCTCAGTGAAGGGGACCGTCCACTACCCTCCAAAGCAGATCGAAGCTATGAACATCTTGGCCAAGAGGATCGGTGTTAGACCTTTACAAGTTGCCTTGACCTGTACGAACTAAGCTATATTTGTATTTGGAATTCGAGATAATTATTAAAACTAACTCTATTTCGTATCTGATAAAATTCAAATTACATTGAAACCCATACTTTTAAGGCCTTTTAATAGCTTAAAATCAACTTTAAGTACATCTAATCTACAGTCGATATTTGAGTTGGTGGCTATGGATGAAAGTTATCTCGAAATATCTATTCATATATGTAAATGTATTCCTTAAGGGACCATAAGGTTAGCGTAGCGCTGTAGGTCTCCGAATTATTTTAATTATGAATTTATTAGTATTAATATTATATTAATTTTATACATATTTTATACATTAAATTTATTATCTATTAAATAATCACGTGCCTGTAAAGTTAGGTAGATACTTTGTAAGAAAATAAAACATAGATTATATAACTAGCTTGCCTTTCTTTTGAATTTTTTATAGTAGGTTTATTCCAATGATGAGGATGATGATGAACACTCGCAGTTCAGCACGCTAAGGCTGGTTACTGCTTAACCGGACACTCCTATGGTGGTCTCAAATGAATTTAAGGCCCCAGCCTGGGCTTAAAAACTACTCAAAACTAAATGAACGCTTCGCTAAGGGCATCCCCTGTGGGCGTTAAGCCGAGGCCCGTAAGGGCCTCGGCTTAACGGGTTCAATGACGGAGAGCAGCAAGGAACAGGCTGGGTCTGGTTATTATTAATTGAGAGATTTAACGCTAATGCCTCAGCGGCGCTGGCTCTTAGGGCAAAAGTCGGGGAGGAATGTTACGGGGGCGTCATCGCCAACGCCAACAATCTTTGCCCATATAATATAATGATATAAAAGATGAGATATTAAAATATTCCCTATTATTTTGAACGTTTTAAACTCAACAACAGTGTTGGTATTATGTGTTTTCTCAATAGATGGCGTTAGGTGTATCTACATCCCGTATTGAAATTAATTTATCATTTTAAAGAATAAACCGAATGCGACGATACAAAAACTGATTTGTACTTATAAGTAGTTTCGTAAATTTCTTATTGGTTTCCTAGTGTTTTACGTGATGTTTGCAGAATTTCGTCAATGTGGCGCTCATCGCTCTGTGAATTTTCTTACTAAACTTAAAAATTCAATATCTTCTGATTTCGTGGGTCGATTTTGAAATTTGATGAAATAAAGACGAAATAAAACTCAAGATAGCACATTTTTTTTTTATATCTAGCTTTAGAATCCATTTAGTGGCTTTTGCGTGATGCTCCCACAAACAGACAAAATATCGAAAAATGTATTTTTGTGTTCTGTGTGATTTTTCTAACATTTCTCAGTTATGTTGTACATCGAATATTTTTGTATTAAATACAAAAATATTCTATGTACAGACTATTCTACGATTTTATTATATGTATAGATAAAACACGGTTTCGGATTTAACTTTGTATTTATTTACGAGAGCTAACTGGAGCTAATACATGACTGCCATATAAAAAAACAATGCATTTTTTCACATTATTTTTTCAAATACTCTTTATACTTTAAGTTCTATCGACAAACTTATCTGCCGGTGACCTGCAGCCAAGGAGGGAGGAGGACATGCCCTGAAAAACAGTACGCTTTTCACAAAAATTACTGGCTGTTCCGTTTCAAGTGTTATTCTGACACATGCCATTCTAGGAACGACTTGCTTTCATTAACTAGTGTGTCAAATGTGTAAATACAGAAATAAAACTATTACCTAGTTAATTAAAGCATACAGCATACAATTATGTTGATAATTTATCGATATTTTTTTTAACCCTTTATATGCCGGAAATTTAGAGTTGGACTTGAATATTTTGGAGGATTTTTTTTAATACGCTACTTAAGGTAAGTACTTTTATTTACTTAGGTATTACTGCTATCGCCAGGTTTGCACTTGCAACCATCTCGCATGCCAGTTGCATTACATTGCCGACTACAGAGGTATAATGAGACCAATCGCTCGATCGTGCCCCGCAGTATAATTTAGCTTACATGCGAGTTGTTTGTTGGTGGAAACGCGGCCTAAGTCTGATAGTGCTTATAAAATAAAACCACGATGCTAGGTTGATTAATCTTTGTTTAAAAGCAAGGGATCAGGTAAATATGGAGTGTCGGAGTGTCCTAACATTTCTTAATTTTTGTCATCCTATTCCTTTGCTTGTAGGTAATGCAGCAGGAACCTACGAGTACATATCATTGAGAGTCTATTCATTGATTTTCGCTGTCTTTGATAGTCTTTTGTTTAAGTCTTTTACCAGAGACTCGTGGTAGTTGTGCCCGGTCCTGACATTGTTTTTAGTTTAATTGAAATGTTATTTTCGGTTTGTTTTTAAGTTTTTCTATTTTATTTTTTTGTGCGTCATCTATGGCGGAATAAACGAGTTTTCTTTCTTTCTTTCTTTGAAACAAGTACGGATGCTCTAATTTAATCACGTTCATTTTTTAGGTTTGGCACTTAAAAGGTAACCAACGGAACCACATTACGAATTCACGAAACGTCCGTATACCATCGACCTTATGATGAACCGTTATAGGTAGCCATTTGAAATTTTAAGAAATGTTTTTGTTTTCTTTTGCGGGTATAAAACTAACTATGCTAGATGGCACAGTCTACTTCGTGCACGTTCCCCTAAACGGAGGGTGCAGGAAGTATAGCTGGCAACACAGGTCAAATATTTATAACGTAAAAGTTTCAGATTTGCAACAGTAGACGACATAGTCTACGCCGTGTACGTTCCCTCTAAAATGAAACATACAATTAATGCTGTTGAAAGTGAAGGGCCTGTGTGGATTTGAGTATTTAAAGTTTATGTATCTATCCCGCTAGTTGTAATCACGGGCGTTGTTCAGACATGCCGATGCCTTTTTGTAACTGATGAGTCGGCCAGTTGGCAAGTCTTCGAAGCTCATAGCCATATTTCTAGTAGTAGTGAACCCATGAATCTCAATGCTGGTACGACACCTCTTTTTCAGCTAGCCATGGGTAAAGTGTTAACGACGGATGCTAAGCGTTTCATGGTGGACTGCTTGAAGGCCGTGGGCGCTGCCTGCAAGCCGGCTGAGCAGCAGGCGGAACTGCTGATCCAGGCCGACATGATGGGGCACTCTAGCCATGGCATGAACAGGTTGGGTGAGTAGATACGCTGTAAAATCGATATTGGACCTAGATTTTGCGCAAGGTCCACGTGTTCTGTATTGAAAATTAAAGAACATCGTGTCACAGTAAAGAAGGTATTGGATACCGCGACCATTTCACGGTCTTCTGCTAACAGGACATTGGACATTTATGTTATGCCTACCACAGATCAACTGCTTACTCTCAGACAGTCAACATGTTCTGCTTGCTTGTTTGTTGTGTAAACTAGGTTTAGTGACTGAAATTGGAGAATATAATACTTACTTTTACTGTAATGAAAGGAAGACTATAAATAATTTGATGATTTAAACCGGATTACTCAAATTCGCAGAACTCTATGTGAACGATATCAAAAACGGTGTATGCGAGCCTAACAACGAGTGTAAAATACTGAATGAGACCGATGCCACGGCGTGGGTCGATGCCTGCAACGTATTGGGGGCCACATCCAGCCATTACTGCATGGACCTGGCCATCAGTAAGGCTGGCAAGTCTGGAGTGGGGTGGGTCGCGTCCAAAGGTAACTACTATGCTGCTGCTACTGCAACTGCTATGAACTATGGCAAGAACGCTTGAATGGAAGGAACTGAAAACAATGTACATATGCACGTTCAAGCGTTTTTACTGTAAGAATCAAATGTTACAATTTAGGACCCAAGAACACTAATGTTAACTTCCGTTCTGAATGGCAATATGTTATCCCAGTTGTACCGATCTCGTCTTGTGCCTAGCTTTGTTTTGTCTTCTGCTTGATCTGAAAGGAAACGAAAGAAATGGTTTTCTTACTGTTCTGCTAGTAGTAATTTCATTGGACTGGATAACATGTCATTAATAAAATTAGAATTATAAAAGGATTATAAAGGTAGATTTTTAGAAACGTCTATCGGCAAAAGAATGACGTCAGTATTCACCTTAAACTATTTCTAGGTGGAAATCACAACGGCATGTTGGGTTTCTGGGCTGAGAAGGCGGCAAAGGAAGGCATGATCGGTTTGGCTTTCACCAACACGTCTCCCCTTTGTGCACCTACCAGGAGTAAACAGGTCAGTTATGAGGATTACAAACATGAAGCCTCCATATTCCTACATCTTCTATCGTTGTTGCCCAAATGCCAACTCAACAGAAAATATCCATTTTTTTCGGCATAAAAACTAGCCAAGGGTAGTCGTTGGTTGTGTAACTTTCTATCAGTGAAACATTTTTATAATCGGATCGTTACCTTTCTTTTAAGGTTCGTAAGGAATTGTCAGACTCTTACAGACTACAACCCATCCGCTGCATTGCTTTTCAGGGCCGCGGTGACTCTTTCGAACAAATTCCATACCCTGGCAGGCACCGGCCCAAGCAGGCCCCGTCTTCTATGGTGACATTTATTTTAGGCGCGCGTGGATCACTACGCGCCGTCGAATTGTTGCTATCGAATTGTGAGCCACTCGTCGGCCACCATAGGGAGGTCCCGCGCCAACGGTGGCGGGACCCTGCGACGTCTTACGCCCGGGGTGCCTTCTTCTGTTGCGAAGGCAATAGGAGAGACCTCGTTCACGCCTCTTCCTTCGCTAGCATTACTGCTTCGCAGAAGTAGTGCCCGCTTCCCATGCCCCCTCACTCCGGACTATGGATTGAACCAGGGGCGAGATGTCGCCGTCGCCGATCGCCTCGACGAGGACACACGAGTTGCTCCGCCCAAGCAGAGCAGACCGCCACCGTATACTCCACCGTGTCCAGTCGGATCGGTACCTACGACCGCTGAATAGAAATACATTTTAGCTGGTATGAAGTTCACCAGCTCATCTAGTCTCTTTATAATATTAGTAACAGTGACAGCAATCTTTTCGCAAATACGAAAACTGTTTGCTTAGTATAAATAAATAAATTCAAGTTGGCACACGTAGGTTGGTTGTCGTAGCTAAAGGTCTATTACGTGTTTATCTTTGTTTGCAGGCAGCGCTGGGCACTAATCCCCTATCAGTAGTCGCGCCTGGTGCCGAGGATGAGCTGTTCTACCTCGACATGGCTACTACTGCGGTTGCTTTCGGAAAGGTACCAGTTAGCCTACGAGTTTAGAAACTTGGGAGACACATACAGAGCATTTACGCCATTTGTGGTCTTTTGTAATTTTTAACAGTCTTGACATTATAACAAGTCCAGAATAACATTGAATATTATGCTTCCTGTTGTACTATTGTAAACGCGAAAGTTTGTGACGGTGGGTGAATGGATAGATGTCAGATTTTTTGCACGCAATAGCCGTTCAGTAGTTTTTGGTGACGTCCTTCCGTGAGCATTATTTACAAAATAGGGGGGAAGAATTAATACAACGCGTGTGGGACCGCGGGTGGCAGCTATTTCCAAAATAGGATTACTTAGTGTTCATAATTGGATTGATATGCTTCCAGATTGAGATACAGCGTAGAAAAGGGGAGCCATTACCGCCCGGTTGGGCACAAGGAGCAGATGGGAAAGAGACATTGGATACAGAAGAGGTATGTTACTGAAACTGTGATGAAATGCGTAGTCCTAATGCAAAGCGATTGTCGCGCAAACACGAGATCGTCGCGCTCTGATCACGGCGTGCACCGACAGAGGCGCTTTCCGGTTTTACCGAACTATAACTCTTCATTTGTCTTTCAATATCCGTCTATATCTAACATCTCTTTCATTCTGTTCATTTTCTAGGCAAGCAAAGCCCGTTGTTTAATGCCCCTGGGTGGCTCTGAGCTCACCTCAGGATACAAAGGTTTTGGACTAGCTGCTATGGTGGAACTCTTCTGTGGAATATTAGCAGGTTAGCTCTTACAAATCAGCACCGCAGGGCTGGAGTACCGGTGTAGTTTTTCAGTCGAACCCAAAATGTTAATTCATGCGGATATGCCGTCACTCTCCGGCTGTAGATGGAAGGAATTCCTCTTTCGAGCCGCCTTCTTATTTAAGAGTAGTAGCGCCCCGCGGTTTTACCCGCGTAGTTCCCGTTTCCGTGGGAATATGGGGACAAAATATAGCCTATTTTACTCAGGGTGAATGTAGCTTTCTAATGGTGAAAGAATTTTTGAAATCGGTCCAGTAGTTTTTGAGTTTATTCGTTACATACAAAAATACAAATCTTTCCTCTGTATAATATTATTATAGATGCAATATAAATACACACCGTTTAATCCTGTAATCCCTTTGCTCCAATGCGGCTTATAAATGTTTATAAGGTTCAATATTAAAATTAAAACAAATGAGATAGCGACCTTGAAGGGACAGTCCAGAATGCTGGCTACTTTGTATGAACCATTCTTTAAAAGGTCAAAATTAATTCTCAATAACGCCCAGGCGCCAAGTACGGCCATCACATTCGTGGCTGGTCACACAATGCCGTCGGCGGGCCGGCCAACCTGGGACACTGCTTCGCTGCGGTGAACCCCAACTGCTTCGCCCCTGGCTTCCAAAAGCGCGTCACCGAAATCATGCATCATTGGCGACAGCTGGAACCGGTGCGAGACTCCTTTACTTAGTATAGAATAGAGATGTTTCCTGAGTAAAAAATATATGATTATGTTTAATCCGTCAGTTAGATTATAGAAAAATATTGGACACGTATTTTTTCCTTTATCAAATCTATAAAAACTGACGAAGATACAAAGCATCAAAGATCAGGAGTGGGGGCTTGTGACGTTACGGCTCGGTAAAAATTGTAGCGAGTAGTGACGTCACACGAGTTTTCAACGCTCTGTATCGGCTTCATTTTTTGTTTACGTGAAAAAAGAAAAAATACGTGTCCAATATTTTTTGGAAATCTATCTGACGGACTAATTAGATTTTTTTAGTCAACTGCTCTATTAGGTCTTTTACGCGGCCTATTTCGCGTGGTGCTAGTTGAATATTATCCGAAAGGAACATAATTATGTACTCTCAGGATGAAAGTGTGAAATATCCTATTCCGGATAAAAAAATCGTTAAATGTTTTCACATTTACAATTATCATACAATTAGTTAGGAAGAAGAAAGACTAATTTACTGACACAAATAACAGATTGCGAACTGATCATAGATTCACGAAGAAATCTATTAATAACAATGTTCCTGCCGATTTAACAGCAAAGACGGATCCTGTATGGTGGACGTTGCTCATGCATTTAGTAGGTTGAGTTCTATAGGAGGCCGACACTCCGAAGGCAGGATTTGTGACCGGCTCATGTCGATATAGATGTGGATATTACACTTTTCCCTACCCTTTTTGTTTTTTGGATGGGAAATCATCAAATGACCCCTCCCGCCCTGGGTGGAGCGGTAGGGAGTGTCAGACTCTTACTGACTAAAACCCACCCGTGTTCCTCTTGTGCCCTTTGCGTTCCAGGGCCGCGGTAACTCTTTCGAACAAATTCCGCAACAACAAATTCCGCAACACCTTTTCCCTACCCTTCGGTGACTATATAATAATATGTTCGTAGGACATGATTTATCTAATCTTCAACACTTCAACACAAACAAAAATTTCCAATACTATTTTCAGACCAATCCATGTCTTCGTGTGATGTGTCCAGGAGACAAAGAGAAGAAAGCAAAACAAGAAAGTGAGAAAAGAGGAACAGTATCATACCTGAAGAATCAGATCGTGGCCAGCGCCGCCCTAGCCAAGAAACTCAACGTGGAGCCATACAAGGTGTCCACTGAGTGTACCGAGTGACTTAAAAGCGGTCAGGATCACACTTATGTGTGGGTTGTTAAATCATCACACACAGAAGACTGAGCCTTCCATTTCAACCTCGCTGAAAGAGACAACATGACTATGCGACTAATTTCTATCTCTTCGCATTCTGTCCTGCCTTTTGTGCAGAAGCTTTATGGTATTGGTTGTGATCACGCCTTATTACAATAATAGGAAACTAAAATTACTATCCGCAAGATGGATTCATTTTTCTCTCACTTTTCTGCCGATTTTCGCTTCGATGGATATGAATAAGGAACGCGCAATCCATTCTCCATGTGCTCCATAACTATGTGTTAAGTGCGTGCGTATTTGTTTTTTAATATGTAACTTTGTATATGTATTTTTTTTAATATTTATTTTAATTTTGTGATCATTTATGAATTATATTTTACGTTCTATTCAAATCAAAGCTCCTTGTTTTTTTAAAAGTTTGGCAAGATTTAATTACGCCCTGTCTTTTTGCGCAGAAAGTACTTAAGTATTATGTACAAGAATGACAGTATGGCATATTATGATTTGTAGTGAAATCCAAGCCTTGTACTTATTCGCTTATTTCTATAATTAATATCTAATGTAGTTACAATTTATGTAAATAAGGGATTTCGCTATAGCTTTTGATGTAAAATAAGTACCTAATACAAAATGTTACACTCGGAGAAGCAATTAAAATGTCAGTATTTTTTGTTTCAAGTTCTGTAGAAACCAAATTGTTCCTTGGCAACCCACAATATTTCAATTAGACGAATCATAACAAAAAATATACCTTCTCGGATAAATACTCAAATTCCCCGTCGTTATCGGCGTTCGATATTTTTTTTTAAATTACCTACCTAAGTAATAATTATGTTGTCTGACTTTTGTTTACAAATCATACATCTTGATACAAGAAACTCACGCTTATTTCCAATGAGGGTAGGCAGAAACTAGGTACCTACAAAAGGCCACCTGCTACTGTATTACTATTCCTTTCGTTTTGTTCACATTCATTCATACTTCGTATAAGTTATATGAGGATACCTCCAAGGAAAGTGATTAGTGAATTCTTAATCATGTATGAAGTTATGGGAATTCCACCTTCTCGGGACAATTTATCATCATAACCTATTGGTACTCAAGGAGCAAATTATTTAGCTGCACAAACCTGAATAACAACACAGGTCGGCAAAAACATTTTTTTTTCGCTTCTTATTTTTATGCATGACTAGCTGCTGCCCGCGGCTTCGCTCGCGTGAGTATCGGAAATTATCCCAAGGGATCATAATCCCGGGATAAAAAGCCTATCCTATGTGTTATTGCAGACTATGATCTATATCTGTGCCAAATTTCATCAAGATCCATTCAGTAGTTTTTGCGTGAGAGTAACAAACATCCATACTTACAAACGTTCGCGTTTATAATATTAGTAAGATTGATAAAGAAAAATAAAATTATGAATCAACAATTTTTTTTAATGGAATTAATAATTAACATTAGGCTAGCTTCAATTTATATAATCAATTGAATAACTTAGTCATATTGATACAAATAATTTCAAAACATCATAAAGAACTGTCTTATTACTTGATGTTGGTAGTATAATTTCACGTTGCTTTTTTTTCATTTTCATACTTTTTAAGTATAGGAGTTTTTCTAATAATCGTCCAATAAAAATCTGCAAGCTTTGCATCTAAACTTTTTCCGTGGTAACACTGCGTATCTATTGATGAAACCTTCGACCGTTGTCATCAGATAATGCACCAAGGTTTGCTAAGAAGAAATTTAAGAGCCTAAAAATATTTTTAGTGACATGTTGCATTTTAGAAATGTATGATGATTGATGATTTACCGGCAACCAAAAGTAACGCTCATATGTCCATTTACCTCTACTAGGCTAAAAAAGGCATTTTACTGCAAGGCCTCCACTAAAGTAAAGACACGTCAGGAGAATTTTCGCAAGTTTCTTGGTAGAATGTACCAAGAAAACCCAACATTAAATTTGCTTTAAAGTTTAGCTCTATATTTAAGGAGAATCACTTTACAACTTTTAACGAACTCAGCTGTAGCGTCACGTAGTCACTTCGGAAGCTGCGCAGACGCTTACAATGGTATAAAAACGACATCAGCCATGTGTTTCTATCAGTTCAAACGATTTTTTTGAGTAAAAAATAATACCTAAGCTGAATACAGTAGCGTTAATGAAAAACAAAAGACAAAATATCGTCGCTGCGCTTTCCATAATCACTAAGTGTTTTAGTACACTTATATTTTAGCTATGTGAATTATAGGTAACACTTAGCGTGTTTATATGGATCTTTCGATGTATGAACGTCACATAACTACATTCGTAACTCTTTAAATATTGCATTTATCATAAAGCTATATCATATACTGTATGTGCGTATTGGAAAAACGATTAAAATTGCATAAAAAACCGAAAATAACTAAAGAACACATAGCGACTATTGCATGCACAACGACGATATATAAGTTTTTTTTTAGGAATTATACAAAATACATAAAACAGAAATGTGACGGGACACCTAAACACGGAAAACAGATTTAGATTCAGCAGATTAAACTCTCCATATGTATTAGATATTTATTTAAACGTGGATTACGTTGCAGGCTAGTGATTCCTATTTATATTGAATTCAAATAAAGAGGGAGAAAAGGCGCTTTTACAGGATGTTTGATTATATAATATTAGCCTTTAACTGATCACTAGTTTATTAGCCCTAAACCTATCGAACTGTCATTAAAGAAGGGTTTGACACGTTTAAACCTCTAACTTCTTAATTCAAAAACCGGGTGATGTTATTGTGACTTCTAGCACCCAAGAGAGCCCGGAGAATTATCCATTATATCTCAGCTCATCTATAATTAGTTAATTAAAAACCCCAGTGTTTAAATGGCTTCATTATTATAATAACTATGTTTCTTCCACTCACATATAGGCAGTGGTCACGGATCAGGAAGCAGCAGGACAATGTTAAATATCAACCTGATTGTTTTATTCGAGACAGAACAAAAAATTGGAAAGGCCTATTAGTTAGTACGTGTTCTGTTAAGGTGAAGCTTTGGAACTTTGACTCTATACTAAGAACATTCCCTTAAAGGACTTTTGTTTACGCTTAGACATGTAAGAATTCGCTTCATAATTTGACAAGACGTGGAATATGTAAAAACATAATGGAAAATCCGTTCTGAACATTTATTATTTATTCAATTACTTTTCAAGTGAATCGGATTATTGCTAAGGTGACTCACTGCTCATTTTGAATGGTTTTAGATTATGATTGTACTGATGACCGATATCGCTCAAAGACAAAGCCCAAAAATGAAGTTGGAAGATTTTCAGGTAGGTGTCGGCTGTAAAAAGTAAAACTCATAACAAAACTAAAATCCCCTTAAGTAGATAGAAGTAAGAAGCCCCTTAAGTGGTTCCACCAGTGTAGGTTGGCGTTTGCCTTGATGCCGCAGTACTAGACCGACTAGATTCCGCGCTAATTAATGCTTCTTGTAGCGGCATGGACCAAGTGGGTAACAGAATGGTCATCGGACAGCTGAAACAACAATGAGTAGTATGCATTGAGCCTAACTAACACATTAACGTCCATTAAGACGTATGCCACATTGGGCACCCGTTGTAAACGTCCCAACACTAGTACCTACTGGGTCGTAGGTGCCGTTTGTGGAATAAAATTTTAAATAATAAACTATTCCACTAATGGCACCTGCGAAAAATATCGATAGGTGCCGTATGTGGAATACCTCAGGTGACATTACCTTAGGTGCCGTTAAAACGGGTGTCTAATGTGGCATACGTCCACATTAATTATGTGTACAGCGAAGGACTGGAATTCCCTGCCAGAATCTGTGTTTCCTGGTAATTGCAACCTGGGAGTCTTCAAGTCAAGATTGAATAGGTTACTCCTAGGCAAGCGTGCTTCAGCTTCGACCACATCATCGCTTACCATCAGGTGATATAGTGGTCAAACGCTTGCCTATCAATAATAATTAAAAATTAAAAAAATGAGCCGGTCCTTGTCTTTGGCGAAAATATTTAGGAAACTTTTTATTTTTATCTGGATGTGAAATCATCAAGTGACTTCTCCCGTTCTGGGCGGAACGGAAGGGGGTGTCAGACTCTTACTGAGTAAAACCCACCCGTGATCCTTCTAGCCTTCTACCATTTGCGTTCCAGGGTCGCTGTGACCCTTTCAAACAAATTCCGCAACATATTTAGGTACCTTCAACATTTATATCGGCGTAGCCTTTTCCTATGTTGAGGTTGATTTTCGTCTGACAAAATGCAGGTGAATACCAGTACTTTACATCAAGCGGCCGCCTATCTATCTGACTTTACAGCCCGGTTTATGGGACTTACTGTTTTGGTGCCCATGGGTGCATATCATAACAAGATAAGGTAAAATAACTCCAGGTTAAGCACATTAGTGAATTCGACAAACCTTTATAAATACACTAGTAAAGTTGGTAAATAACTGAAGAACTTATTCCTGGAATAAATTGTATCGTATGTCCTTCTCAAAAGTCCGCTCTATCTGTACCTATACCAACATTCATCAAACTTGTTGGTTTGTAACAAACAAACAGAATCACAGTCACATTATAATAGTATAGTATGGATTTTCATATGCAGGGCACAGCCCCTGAGAGTTATATCAAAGGCATTATATAATACAATAACCATGTTTTATCTGCATACCAAACCAGAGACAATAGAGAAACTTGTTTTATTTTTTTACTTTTTCGCTTCCGCGGGAAAAATGTTCGGCTAACCGTAGCTTCGAGTTCTTAATTATGATTAATGATTCCGTAAATAGCATTATTGCAGTAAATTAAAAACGTCTTTTGTTAATTTAAAAACAATTTTTTGTTTGTCCATTCTGAGTCATAATCTAAAAAATCCTGCAATTGTCGGGTCGTCAAGACGTCGGGTGCTGCATTTTGCGTCAAGCGACGCTGTGCAAGACTTCATGCTAACACAGTATAATGGTGCTAGTAACTAGCAAGCTAGCCACTCTAGCCTGGCTAGTGTTTACAAAACTGCGGGCGTACCATGAGCTGTTAAAACGCAAGTCTTCCGAGCGAGAAAGAGGGATAGATTTATACACCCTATATACGTAGCTCCATCCCTTTTTCTCGCTCGGAAGACTCACGTTTTAAGACGTCATGGTACGCTCGCTGTACTCATTTTTGTACGTGCCATGCCAGTATAGTAACCAAGAAACTTTCTTGCTAATATGTGTAATCTGGACATACCTAATCATTCTTATTCATAAATATATAACCACTGATTATTTTATATACTTACTGATTCTTCTATGGTGGAATTCAAATCAGTATCTGCTAATCAGCATTTCATCAGTCATATTATGGTTAGATTTATTTTAGGAATCAGCTTAAAGGTGTACTAAAAAGATAAGAACACATCTGTCAACTTTATCTATGGCTTGCATTGCATCGCCTTAGCGCGTATCGAAAGGCACTATCTTGGTCTAGCACTCGTCACATGATCTTGGCAATGGCTTTATGTATTAGGTAACTCTTTAGATACAGCACTGCCTCGTTGGTCTAGTGTTAGCTAGCGCTTCTGTTGAGCTTGAGTTTCCGAGTTTGATTTCCGGGTCTGGCGTTATTAAAAAGAACAGGTGTTATTAGGTTTCTCCATCTTGAATTTCAAAGGCATTCGTGCCCGGATGACGGCAATAAGTTCACGCTATATTATATGGGACTTCAAAATACAGTTGGCGTTTGGTTGCATCGTGTTCTTTCCTGGCACAAGTAGTGTCCGGGTTCGATTACAAGGACGTGCAGTATTTCTTTTCCTTTTATAATTTTACCAGTAGCATTCCGGCGGAGGCCAGATTAAATAGCAACAGGCTCGCCCCTATAACGAGGCCAAGCAATAACTTGACTTAACATACCATATACCTACATATACATACCTGGCGAAATATGGGTGTACTGGCTTCTAACAATGGCTTTGCTCGCATGGATGTCCAAACTCTTTTGGACATCCATGCGAGCAAAGCTCTCTATCTCTTTTCTCATTCCATGAAAACATACTTCTGCGATGACAATAGATGGATGTTTGTTACTCTTTCCCGCGAAAACCACTGAACGGATTTGGATGGGCACACACATAGTTTATAACCTGCTATTTTTTGCCCGCGACATTGTACGCGCTTAACAATATTTCGTTGTTTCCCCTTACCGTAGGAATTCCGGGAAATAATCTCATAGTGCTCCCCTATACCTTCCTGGGAACTTACATGCCAAATTTCAGCTATTAAGACCAGTAGTTTCGGCTATAAGTTGTCTGTCATTCACTCATTATTCACACATAGTTTTAACATCGTCGCTTAATAAGTTCTAACTCCGCGAAAGTCAAATTTTGAATGAAATACGTCTCGTATGTCATTCTATAGGGAACGTGCACGGCGTAGACTATGCCATCTAGTGTTACAAACCTGAAACTTTTACGTTGTAAATATTTGACCTGTGCTGCCACCTATACTTCCTGCACACTCCGTTCAGGGGAACGTGCACGAAGTAGACTGTGCCATCTAGCGTTGCAAATTTGAAACTTATAAGTAAAATATACTTGACATTGACGCGTCTGTGCTGCCACCTATAGTTTCTGCACGTTCCCTATAGGAAATCGCAGGACGCTGCGTTTGACGGATCAAACACGAGAGTTTGGACCAATGGAGAAACGTTATTCAAAAAAGAAAACTTCGCGTATGTCAGTTTTGTACAAAAACTGCAGCGCGTAACTCAGTTTTATTACCATAGTAACAGCCTGTAACTCAGTTTTATTTCCATAGCAACAGCGCGTAACTCAGTTTTTATTGCCATAGCAACAGCGCGTAACTCAGTTTTATTAACCGACTTCTAAAAAAGGAGGAGGTTCTCAATTCGGATGCATGTATTTTTTTTTTAATGTTTGTTCGCGCATAACTCCGTCGCTTGTCAACCGATTTGAAAAATTCTTTTTTTGTTGGAAAGGGTATACTTCCTAAATGGTCCCATGAATATTTTATCGAAATCAACCAAGCGGTTTTCGAAAAATCAACAAAAATCTAAAAAAAATATCTACATTGTCTACATTGACGACCACTTAGTTTACTCTGCAAAGGAGCAGTACGTTTTTTTTACACCAATGTGATTGGTTCGTTTAGGTGGGGGGAGGGGAGGGGATGTAGGTACCACTAAAAAGTGAAAAATAAAAATCTTTTTACAAAAAAATACAACCGACTTTTACACAAAAATTCAAAAAAGTGCAAAATATGTAACTTTAATTTCGGAAGTCGGTGTTCAAAAAACGAACAAGCAACCAAACACCGACTTCCGAAATTAAAGTTATTTTGCACTTTTTTGATTTTTTGTGTAAAAGTCGGTTGTATTTTTTTGTAAAAAGATTTTTTGTCCATAGCAACAGCGTGTAACTCAGTTTTATTTCCATAGCAACAGCGTGTGACTCAGTTTTTGTTTTCTCAAAACTGATTTAAGCACTGCTAAACAGTTTATTTGCTCTCCTGAAAAGTTACGGATTTTCACATCTGTGGAGTTACAACTTAAGCGACGATAGGTATAAATACCAAGAAAAAAATATATGTATATATTTTGATAAGTTTATTATTTACCATTGATGCTTTCAAAATTACCTACTTATTTAATATTCATACCCAACCCAAAACATTCGGCGAAACCTATTATTAAAATTGGACGAGAAAAACAAAGTATCTACCAAGTGTTATTCAAATGAAGACGGGAAAATCCGCATGTTATAGGTAACAGGTTCAATAAATGGAATAATTATGTTTCTTGTAATAGGTCATCTTCAGACATCGCAGATGTCTTTGATGTGTTATATTTTTTAATGTTTATATTCAGGTTGAGTTTTCCTCAATCGTAGTTATTCACAAAGTATAATCAGGGGCGCCATTAAATTATAATGATCGAAAACATGCGTTGCACTTTAAATTGTTATCTAAGATTTTTCTTATAAAAGTATAAGAAAAGTTGGGCTGAGGTACCTTGCTTTTCTTATTGTTTCACAAGAAAAGCTGGGCCATTACCATAGATCATAGATCGATAACAGTCACGGATTAGGACTACTTGATGCCTTAAGCAATCCACGTCTGTGGGCCCCCCTATCCGTATGTCAACTAGAATGGTCTTTAAAACTTTACCGCCTAAAACATGACTTACTAATTAATTATCATATTAATTGTATTAAGTATGCATAGAAGCCGGCCGGCACAATTACACAAAAACACAAAACAAACAATTGATTGATCCAGATTTGCGGGGGCGCCAGGCGGAGATCAGCGGGGAAGGTGGTTTGTAATTGGCTGATTGCGATTCTGGTGCATTCGAATTGTTGTATGTACTAGCAGGCAGCGAGTGGGCAAGCGGCAGTGGGGTTTTGAGTCTAGGTCGGACTCTATATCAACTAAAACGCGCAAATTAGTCCTAGAATTCCTTTTTTCGTCTGGTGTTTGGTGACATGAGAGTGAGACGTGATACCTTAAGGACGGATTTTTTTTTGTGCTTCTTCTGGTGCCCCCCCCAGACGTGATGCCCTAGGCAAATGCTTAATTTGATTAAGGGTTAATCCGTCACTGATCGATACCAACTTTATTGATTCTATAGGGTAACTTTAGTTATACCTATGTCTATTTTTCTCAATAGCTAAACCATTCACATTTCTTAGAGTGAAAACAAATCGTTTTAAACATAATGCATAAGTTTATCAGTTTATTTAAGTCGGAAAAACTTAAGGCTCAACCACAGTCAATTAATAAAATTGAAGCGTTTAAGGGCCCAGGGGCTCAAGTCTGCTATTTTAATAAGTTTGCCATTCCAATACGATCCCATTGTCATTTTGCTAAAAGTTCGTAATCTGCTAAATTCATTAGTCGGTCAATGGTCTCGTAATACTTTTTGATAACCGAGCTATTAAAAACAATGACTGCACAATGACGTTCTAATGGTAGGTCACTGATCAAAGTGTCAAAATTTTAGCAGATTACTGCATACGTCTGTCATTCATTGGTCATTATGTACGAGATTACTATTCTGTACCATTTCTTTCCATGGAGTATCTGTGGTTGACCACTGGAAAGTCATAGTGACGCTTTTATATTAGTAGATTACCAAACTTGTAAAAATCAACCATTATGAAATCAATGATAGACCATTCTGACACTTATAATAGCAGACTTGATGCCCTGAGATCATGAGCACTGCTCTGATACTTGTGGATCAAACTATACGCTCAGGCAGTTATTTATATCGTAGTCTTTCTCATGTTTCATAGTCTATTTCATGTTTCACTTTCATGGACGGACAGACGTACATATGTAAGTCATCATCTGCCTAGCCTTTTCCCAACTACATTGGGGTCGGCTCCCAGACAAACCGGATTCAGCTGAATACCAGTATTTTACGTGAAGCGGCTACCTACCAGACCTCCACAACCCATTAACTGGGGAACACGGCACTTGTTGGCAAGACTGGTGTCAGATTTTCTGGCTTCTGACAATCCGTAACGACTGCCAAAGATCTCCAAATGACAGCCGGGACCAACGGCTTAACGTGCTTTCCGAGGCACGGAGAAGTCTCGTTATGTTAAGATGGTCACCCATCCACAGACCAACCTCGGCAAGCGTTGCTTAACCTAGAAGATCGACAGACGTACATAGGTAGGTACCATACCTATATAGAAGCGATGTCTGGGAAATTATGTATGTCTGGGATATCATGTTCTCAATCGGTTAAACCAAGTTTTATTATGGTCTGCTATAATTAGTTCTCATTCAACTTTTTTTGCACACCTTTATCTAATTTTGTACCACGGCAATAAAATTTTATGATCCTACATTATTGAAGTTTTTTTCTTTAAGCTTAAGACCTGTTTTACTCTAGAATATTCTAATGCTAATTTTGAGTGTTAATTTTATTTTTATATAATTAATTAATCTTCTTCTTACCTATATATAAATATACAAACAAACCTGACTGACTCATCTATCAACGCACAGCCGAAACTACTGAACGGATTTCGCTGAAATTTCGCATACAGATAGTTGTAATGACGTAAGCATCCGCTAAGAAGAATTTTTGAAAATAACCGTCCGGCCCTGGTTCAAACCATGGTCCGGAGCGAGGAGGCATGGGAAGCGGTAGCCTCCTTCTGCGAACCAGTAATGCTAGCGAAGGAGGAGGCGGAACGCGTGCGACAGAGGGAAACCTCACGCCCCAGCCGCCGCAACAGAAGAAGACGCCCCTGGCGTCGGGAAACGCAGGGCGATTCGATTATAGTAATTTGATGATTTCCCATCCAGAAAAAAAGGGTATTGATTAGAAATAAATAGTTATATCGACCCCTAAGGAGGTGAAAAAGGGGTTGAAGTTTGTATGGGGAAATAAGATTAGTTAAACTATATACTTAACTCGAAACTTCACAGAAGTAGTCCTATCAATAAATGATTAAACAAGTGTTTCAAGCTCTTTCAGAATTCAACCCCTAAAAGGTGGAAAAGGGTTGACAAATTCTGAAAATCAACATGGGTATCGTTTTTATGGTTTATCGGATCGCTGTTTACGAAAACAACTACTATTTCACAAAATCATAAAACGAAAAAATTGCACAAAATTACACCTAGAAAAAAAATATAATTTAAACAAAAACCAATTAAAATAAACAACCAAATACCGGTTATGGCACGGTTCCTCACAGGAACCATGCAATAACCAGTATAAAAGCCAGTGACATTTAATGATAGAGAAAGTAGTTTTCTATAAGTGAAAGAAATTCGTAATCGGATTAACAAGTAGTTCTTCCAGAGACTGCATTTAATTTAAAGAGATAGTGTGTGTTGACCAGGTAACAGAGTATCAAAAGCGCGGATCGATGTGAATGGGAATAGATCTAAGTATGAGTTTACGGAGTCTATTAGGGTTGGTATTCGCATTTAGAAAAGAAACTATTTAAAACCTAAACCAACTTTAAAAAAAAAATGACAATTAAAAAACCTGTGAATACTGTCTAACGACGTTGAAAAAAGCAGGAAAAATTCCCGTTTCTTTTCAATTCCGTGGTCTTTTACAATGTTTCATTTGAGTTTCAAGAAATTTTGCCAGTATATATTTTAAGTTTTTTTTATCCACAAAACCGAAAAAAAAAACGAAAATTTGATAATTATGGTATGAAACGGGAAATTTTTCATACCATAATTTTCAAATACGTACTTACTATATTTAACTTCTATGCATTAACTATTTCCATACTTATGTACTATTAAAGTATATTTCAATTTCAATAAAACTTGTTTTTTTCAACTTTTCAAAATACAAACCGAAACATTCGAAAGAATCCTATTTCTTTGCAAAGGATTTCTTCTCTTATTTTTTCAATGTAACACACGAAAAAAGGAAAAAAGCCAATTTGATTTTTTCGTGAAAAAAAAAAAACATACCTAATTGTTATTTTCGGCATTTTCAACGCTACTAACAACAGATCTACATATGCCATGCGAAATCGACATTTCGCTCTCGACGTGTTTTTTATTCGTATACAAGAACCCTAAAACATTTAGAAACTATATACTTACCTAGATTTATATGAATAAATCTGATAACCTTTACAATAACAACTTCTTAAAAAATACCTAAGTGTTATACATTATAAACAACAAATAGGAGGATTTTTAAATAGGTCGACCTTCGTAATGTCAACAGGTTTATATTTTACATGAGAGTTACCTGTACACCTGTCAAATAAATGATATCTATACTAATATTATAAAGCTGAAGAGTTTGTTTGTTTGTTTGTTTGAACGCGCTAATCTCAGGAACTACTGGTTCGAATTGAAAAATTCTTTTTGGGTTGAATAGACCATTTATCGAGGAAGGCTTTAGGCTATATATCACGCTTAAGCCAATAGGAGCGGAGCAACGATAAAGAATGTTTTAAAATCGGGGATTCCACGGGGACGAAGTCGCGGACAGCAGCTAGTGAACTAATAAAAATAAACTAGTCTTTATCATGCACGATAGACATTTTTTTAGGCTATATGTAAATTCAACATGAAAATAAATACAAAAATAATAAAACTAGTCTATACCTACCATTTTAAATATCATTAAACTAAGTATATTTTTTTTAGAACTTTTTGGTTCGCTTCTCAATTAGTAATAAATATCGAGTAGGTTATTTTGCATAAATTTTGCAGTTTTGTATTTTTTTAAGGTTTAATTATCTGGTTCGTGCTAGTTAAAATTAAGGTTCTTAATAATGGTGTTATTGACCCTATTCAGGATTATTTTTTATTCAGTGAACAAACGTATTTCTAATTAATAAAAAATAAGTAACGAGAAATGTTTATTTTGAAAATGACTTAAGCTTATTAAATACTCGCCGCGCGTAGCGAAACAAAACACGTTGAACTGCCCTCCTATCAGCCGTGCGCTCGTGCGCAGGTATTTAAGTGTATGGGTTACTACGTACTGAATACCAATTTTATAAGGTTCTAATCTAACTAGACTTTTTTAAGTTCCCAACAAGTATAATCAGCCTTTTAATGTTCCTACTGCTGGGACACAGGCCTCCCCTCTAGGAGAGGGTTTGGGCCGTAATCCACCACGCGGGCCCAGTGCGGGTTATTCCAACCGTGCTTTCATACTGTGAAAGACCATCAAAATGCGGATCAATGCAGATTAAATTTCATTACGGACCGCGGGGTTACGGATTCCATGGGCGAGCTGCTCGTACATTTTCACCACTTAATAAATACACTCGCACCATCTCATGAAACTTGCGGTCACTAAACGATACGAATATCGAACACGGTCACGGATAGTGTTAAGACGGCCTGCGCGCACTGCGTATTTGCTTGCACAATTACTCATCTCTCAAGCACGAAAACTTCAATGTATTTAAAGTTGGAGTTAGAGTAGTTGAAGTACACGTTCTGAAATATGGGCCTATATGTCATTAAAAGTATACAAACTTCTTACAGTCATACGGACAGACAGACCAGTTTGGATACGGTTTCAGAATAATAAGGTTCACTGAGTATGTTTTCAGCATATTAAATTAAAAAAGTTTTATCACAACTACGCACTCAAATATAGAAGTACCAAAGATGTAACCGAGGTTATGTAATACAGAACATGATTTAAAAGAGTGTCCATGGAGTTTCTTGCACGTTCTTCTCCATAGAGATTTACGCTTTGAACGTGCAGATAGCTTCACCTCTTTCGATTTGACAATTCAAAAGTGCCTATAAAGGGTTTAGTTGAAATAAATGCTTTGAGTTTGAGTTTGACGCAATGTAAAACACTGCTGGCTGAATTTTAAGTCCACTTTATTGTATTACCATTTGTCGAAACTAAAAAACGAAAACTGAAAACTTTGATTACATCACGTAATTATTTTAACTGAAATGGGCCAATGTAGAGTGTGGGCGAATGCTGGGCCACAAAAGGGATAATGAAAGCAATTCAAACATTGAAAAGTTTACAATCTCTCAAGATATTTTATAATCTTAAGAAATTTGCCATTTTCCAGTGACAGATTTATAAATAAATTATTAACTACATCCATACAAATGTTATGAATTATGAAAGTAACTCTGTCCGTCTGTTTATTCCCTCTTTACGTGTAAACGGCTAAACGGATTTGGATGAAACATGACATATTGGTAGACCATTTGGCATCTAGAATAGGACATAGGATATGTATTGCTAACGTTTGATCATAAGGAAACTGATAGGAAGCCACAAGTACCGTGTACTAGGTAGTTACTCGCATATTTATCAAGTTACTAATGCCCATCTTCTCGATATCCGGTACATTTAAAAATAACTCCACTATTATTACCGTAGGTGCATAATAAGCGCATGTCAACGAGTATTTATTAGTATTACCGTCACAGATCTTACGCTAAAATATGCGCAAGAGTTTCCTTGTCTCCATATTATTACATTATTAAGTAAACGTTCGCACTGTAATTAATTGTTTATCTTGCACGTAAAAAGGTAATAATAAGGCATCTGTTATTAATAGGTATGGATGTAACTATGTAATGATAATAGTTTAATAAGTGTAAAAACTGGTGAATTCACGGCTAGGTAAGTAAGACAGATAAACTAACTACGAAGGTTATTTCTTGGTTGGCAACAAAAAGAGGTAAATCTAGGATTCTAGAAAAAAACACAACATTTGCTTAGTCATATTGATGTATATTTGAACCTACTTTATGTTAGTCGTGTTAAATCGGAATCTAATTACCGAGGAAAAATCGTTTGTGTCCGTGAGATGTAAGATGTAATATCTGCAGGCTGTAACATAACGGGTGTAGGCATATTTAAAAACTGCTTCTGCCCACGTAGATGAATATCATCCAATACAACTATTGTCATACAACTGTTTTGTGTGTATAATGTCATTCTAAAAGCCAAGAAAACAATACGTATAAAGTTTGCTTTGCCAAATGTTAGAAATTTAGGACCCAATGTCATTTTAAATGATGAAGTGCTTGAAACTGTGGATTCGGCAGATTTTTTGGGAATAACTGTTGACACCAAACTACAATGAGGCCCACATAATGTATGTATATCAAGTTTATCAGGAGAGGTCAGTTCTGCCGCATATGCTGCCACTATGGTGTAACTACACTGATATTGACAGTTTGACACCACTCGGTTAGTCTATTTTAGTTATTTCCATAGCGTTATATCATACGGTATTCTATTGTGGGAAAAGCTGCAGGTATACAAAATGTATTTGTTTTACAAGAACATGCTGTGCAAGCAATGTATCAGCTAGGGCCAGAGTTTCATTAAGATAACTTTTTAAAGAGATTGGAATTTTCACAGTAGAATCTCAATTCATTTTTGCATTCGGCAAAATATACAATTTATACACTAAAACGAGTGAATTCCATAACTTGAACACCAGAAATGAGCACAAGCTACATGCTCTTTCCCACCCACTTCGTAAGGCTCATTAGTGGGACTAGGTATTTGCTTTTACAATAAACTTCCGCTTTATTTTCTTGACCTGGTAAAATGCAGGTAAAATTAAATCTAACCTTTGTTTGAAGGCATACTATTCTATCAAAGACTATTTAGACGATAAGAATGTTTGGTCGCTGTGTTGAACGCAAGACAATGTCATATTTTGGCATTTTCTTTCTCTATAAAATAGCTTATAACAGGTTATATGAGTTTATATAATAGTATTTTTTACACATCTGACGACTATGTAGGTCAATCCGTTTTTTACTGAGATATTGACTTAATCTACTCTTTACAATGTTGTATAGTGATTTGATTTATGATTACCATGTTGGATATTATTTTTTTCCTCTGTTTTATGTATTAATGACTCTACATACTACTGTATAAATTCAAGTTCTTAAAACATAATAGACACATGTTACTGGGGAGTTTGTTGTTCCCCTTCTTCTTCTCAGCTAAAACATTATGAAATGGTGACGGGAGGCGTTTTGGTGGACAGCCTTTATGTAAAAATTGACGTTCAAAAATTGCTGACTCTCAGCCTAGTCTGATGTAACACTTTTGATTTTGAACAACTTAATTAACGAAGTCACTGTCAATTTAAAAATAGTTATTTGTTATACAAGAGTGCAAAGTTGCTTTTTAACCGCGTGCTAAATTTTGATGACCGAGCAAGCGAAGGATTCTAGAATTGAATCACGAGTGCAACGAGTGATTCAAACATTAGAATCCTGAGCGTTAGCGACGGAATCAAAAGAGCTCAAGGTGAAAAATCTTTGCACTCGAGTGAAACACGTAATTTTTCATCCCACCTCAGCGAGGAAATGACTAAATGCAAAAAAAAAACACATTTACAATCACAAGATACTTTTTTTAATTTCCGAATCAAATTCCGAACAATAGGGTAGGTACCATAGAGGTAGAAGTAAAAAGGTTTAAAAATGTTTCAAATTCACAAACTTCGTATGTTCTAAATTCCATTTACTTAATCCACTAGAGGATAAAAACGGCTTTTATGCTCAGATATCGAAGAGAATAGTCTTTCCGAGATGGGGGATGAAAAAGAATTTTCCATAATTACAAAGTTATTATCAGCTGATTCAAATTAGTAGTTATGGGAGGTATTAAATTATTTTAGTAGTTTAATATGACTGCCTTATATAGATTTTTAACCGACTTTCAAAATAGGAGGAGGTTCTCAAGTCGACTGTATTTTTGTGTGTGTTTTTTACTGGGTGTACCCATTTTGATAACTCTTTTTCTCTCTGATGCTTGTCATGTGGTCCCATTTACTTGATGATGTTCTCATTCTCACTTATCGATAAAATGAAAAAAATAACTGTATACAGTGGTTAGGAAGAGGATCGTAGTATTTCAAGGTGGTCCTTTTCTAGTTTAGTGGAGATCTGATGAAGAACAGAGATAGGAATCGGAACACTTCAATAAATGTTAGCAAATCTTACGGGAATGCTGAATTCGCATGTTTGTTTAGTGTTTACACTACTTTATAACATGTATGCTGTGATCGGTAAGTTTAGCTGTGGGGTATCACCACTAATAAGGAGAAAAATGTCTTCCGATATTAAAGTTATTTTATACTACCTATTTTGCCTTTTTTGTTAAGAAGTTGTTTGTGTTATTTTGTAAAAAAAGATTTTTAAATACCAATTCAATGATCTTACCGTAACACCCTGTAGAAGAAATAATCTGATTACGATTTTTTTTTATATAAAAAAGTTAATTTCACTCGTTAAGATATGTCGCAGGAGCAATCGCAGGAGCTAGTACCTAAGTGGGAGTTTTTTTTTTTGAGTTTTCAGCAAATCTGACCATGCAAATGTGTTTATCAAATGTCGAAGCAAGAACCTCGACCTTATTTTATTTGAAATAAATACAAAGTGATGAATTTCCGTACTTGAGATTTTTTTCTACTTCGTAGTACTTATGCCTTACACAAACATGACAAAATAAAAATAGTTATGAACATGCATGCATAACTATTTTTATTCTGTTTTAGCTGACTAAATATATCTAGAGTCCAAAAAGAATAATTATGTCTAGAGTCCAAAAAGATATATGAGTTTTCAATAAACGTACTATAGTGTGCTAGGTTTGCACGGTATGCGTCCACACCGCCGTCGACCGGAACATAAAGAGTGCCGCTCGAGTGCGCATGCGCCGCTGTACTTTCACTGCTAATATTTACATTGCCAATTTTGAACAGACCTTTATTCTGGCAATTTGGTATGTTTCCTTCTCTAAAATTCCTCCTAGCAACGTATTCCTGATTACTGAGGGTCGAGATTCCCCCACGTGAAGTCATTTTCGATGTTTCGCCATCTGTGCTCTTCTTGTGCTCCTTAGCATTGTAAAGCATTTCGTGGAATTTTGTGTCCAGTGATGAATGGATTTAGTCCGACCATCTAAGTGGACTACTAGTCTGCGACCCTTCGGTCGGTTGGCTTGTCTTGATACGAAATATAGAATGGGAACATATACACCCCTAGTTTTTAATTAGTACAAATACTTTAAGGGCTTATTAGAAAAGGTCTCGTTATTATTTAAGAAAAGTCTCAAAAAATTATATTCATAAACAGCAAAGTTATTAGCGTTTTTTATATCCTAAAATGCCACTCAACTTATAAAAATATTGTACAGGCTATTGATTTATGAATGAATAAATGACGATTAAAATGGAAAAACACTGTGCGTAGTATTTTCTAGTAGCAATTGTTATGAATGTTGTTTCTATTATGAATTTACCAATTATTAAAAAAATCCGTGGACAATTTTAGGTTTTTATTTTTTTACTTTTGACTACACAAATATCATCAGTAACTGGTACGGACAGAGCCCTGTTATTTTTTGTACTAATTAAAAACTAGGGGTGTATACAGGCCGTGTTGCGGTTGTACGGGGCTGACTGAACCTGTTGAGAATCAGGCTGAGGGATACCGGGAACTGGAAAGAAGTTTAGGCAAAAGAGAGGAGGCGTACAGACAGCAGTGAGTGACTCCGAGCTGAAATGGACACGGTCTCGTCATTCATCATTATAACTGAAGTTTCAGTGGATTTAGATGAATTACCCAAAATATGAAACAAGTTTTCCAACAGTTTGGTCGTCGTTTCTTCAATCAATCAATCAACAGCCTGTTGCAGTCCACTGCTGGACATAGGCCTCTCCAACTGCACGCCACTTAGATCTATGTTCGGCTTCTCGCATTCAGTTTCTGCCTGCCGTCCTGCGCAAATCGTCACTCCACCGTGCCGGACGCTGTCCTACACCACGTTCCATACACGTCTACTTTTCTTCCTCTGAAATAAAAATGATTATATTTTTTTTTACCCGAAGGTACATACACGAAGATAAGTATAGAAGGGATGAGGAAAGCATTTGGTTACTTATAGATAAGTCTCTGTTCTTTGAATTTAAAGAGCTAACGAACCCATAAACCATGAGATAAGTGGAGATTTCCTATAGAAAGCACGTCGTTGTTTGCAGATACGCGTGAGTTCCTCGCATAAAGATGTGAATGAATGGGACCCATTGTGTGCACAGCTCATGAATCATTATTACCCATGACTAATATGATAAAAACTGTAAAGTAAGAACTCTTTTTTTTACGAGATACCAAGTCTTAATTATTGCTATTTTTGAACGAATGTAATTAAAATATTTTAATTGTGTTACACAATGATGTTTATGCAATTTAGAGATAATTATAAGCAGTAGGTACATATGTTTTGTTTTGCGACCTTCATTTTTTTGTAAAGACCACAGAGCTCCGAGTCTCCACGACGGCAAAAGCTAGAAACGGTATATAGTCAAAACTGACCATAGACCAAGTGTGTCAGTGAGTGTCACCATACTTAAAGAAATTGACGACACGTGACAATTCTAAAGAAAATAACTCTAACAGCTGAATATTGTGCTCAGAGCAAATACACAGGCACAATATTATTTATGAATTTTTAAGCTACATGATCAGGGTTCGAGTAATAGTCTAGTACCGAAGTTATAGTCTGCGTGCATTGAGAATAACGTCTGTTTTCCAAACCATAAACTCCAACTCAACTTGAACTCCAAATCCAAGATGAGCACGAAACATCAATTAAAGCTTTTCTAATTGGCATTATACATTTAAGTTTTACAGACTCCGTAAAATTGTAATAAATCTGTATTAGATTATAACTTCTCGATATACCTATTATAAAAAAATCGATATACTCGATATACCTGTTTTGTATGTAGAATAAATCCCATCTAAATTCAATCGTTTCTAATATATCTGTGTCTTATTAAGAATTTCACGCGATATTTTACAATTTTACGGCGATTTCAATTTTCCGATGACATCAATCAAATTAATATTAGAAAATTTAAATTAACTCTGTCTGTTTGTTAACTTTTCATGTCTTAACGGCAGAGTGGAATGGTACCTACTTTAGAAAATGTACACACGGGTAAATCATGTCCTGAAGGAAAGAGAATATTTTCTTCTCTCTCCTTCAGGAAGGAAAGAGGATATTTTCTTCTCTCTCTTTCAGGAAGGATAGAGGATATTTTCTTCTCTCTCCTTCAGGAAGGAAAGAGAATATTTTCTTCTCTCTCTTTCAGGAAGGATAGAGGATATTTTCTTCTCTCTCCTTCAGGAAGGAAAGAGGATATTTTCTTCTCCTTCCTTCAGGAAGGAAAGAGAATATTTTCTTCTCTATCTTTCAGGAAGGATAGAGGATATTTTCTTCTCTCTCCTTCAGGAAGGAAAGAGGATATTTTCTTCTCTCTCCTTCAGGAAGGAAAGAGAATATTTTCTTCTCTCTCTTTCAGGAAGGATAGAGGATATTTTCTTCTCTCTCCTTCAGGAAGGAAAGAGGATATTTTCTTCTCCTTCCTTCAGGAAGGAAAGAGAATATTTTCTTCACTATCTTTCAGGAAGGATAGAGGACATTTTCTTCTCTCTCCTTCTTCTCTCTCTTTTCCTCGGGATATTTCTGACAACCACGTGAGTGAAGTTGCTGGCAGAAGCCAGTTAAAAATACAAATGAAGTGTTTTTAACAGGATGATTATATTGAATGTAGAGCTAGAGAAAACCCCTGTTCAAATGTTTAGATCATAGGCCTGGATGAATATACCTAGATAAGTTCCTACCAGGGATGTTAAGGAGCTCCATAACCGTAATCGAAACTATCGGAGATCCAAAATATAAAAATAAAATTTCTATTTCTTAGTAGTCATAAGTAGAAATAGTCAAATAATTACCTATTTGTATTTTACTTTACCCGTTACCCAAACTATCCGAACGTAACGGATAATCCTCAATAATTTTATATCCGTAATCGTATCCAAAATTATAGTATACTATTTATATTTATTTATTCCTATCCAGATCCGAAGTTTCATAATATCCTTAACATCTCTAGTTACTACATAACATTATCGTTAGTAGATAATTATCTCATCAAGAGCTAGAATCGAGACCGTGTGAAGCTTGACATTCTCATATTGCTTACTATTTCGAAATATTTGGCAAAGTCGCATGTATCATAGACAAAAAGTATGTACCTACCTTTTTTTTTTTTCTTTTTTTTTTTTTGGATGGGAAATCATCAAATGACCCCTTCCGCCCTGGGTGGAGCGGTAGGGAGTGTCAGACTTTTACTGACTAAAACCCACCCGTGATCCTTCTTGTGCCCTATGCGTTCCAGGGCCGCGGTAACTCTTTCGAACAAATAAGTATGTACCTACGCTAGTAATATATTATCTGTGCAAAAGGGAAGATTTTTATCTAAATCAGATAACGTAGTGACAAAGATTTACTTGCCTACAAATATAGTTTATGTGCCATTAGATAAAAGAAAATGTGTTAAGAAATGGTTTTAGATGTAGAGATAGATAAGTGTTATGATACCGTTTGACGTCATAACCATGTACTTTATGTGGAAATGGAGTATGTCGTAGGGAAAGGTTAATGACCTGCTTATAAGAGTGGACAGATTAGTCATTCTTGATAGTCATACAAGATAAGTGCTTAAGGCTCTTACTTGTAGATCAAAGTGGTCAAACGCGAGCGTATCTATTATCCACATTTTCGTATTAATGCTATAAATGCCAAAAATGGAACTATCTATTGATACACCTACTTACGGCCGAACCCAATAACCTATCTATCACATACTGGAGATAGAAAAACAAATGAAACAACAGAAAAATTAAATTATAATTTCATTTTATGTTTATGTTCCACGCCTAAACCACTGACAGGCTAGACCTTGTTTTTTTATGGATTGGATCCTTTGGGATCATTTCTGAATATCACGCGGGCGCAGCCAATGGCTGAAGCTAGTCTTTAATAATACAGTCTTTGAACAAAAATAGTAGGACCGGAAAATAATGCGGTGTACCTACAACGAAAAAACGATAACCGCTTGCTATAAAACCCTGTTTTTTACTCAGATCAGTATTTAAATCTCTTAAACGAACTTAAAACAAAATATTAAAGAATTACCTAAATAACCGTTTTTATAAAATTGTTTTAGATAAAGCCCAAAAAGCTAGTTCAGTAATTAATTTAATTATTCAGCAAAATATGCATAGCAATTACAATTTTTTGTGGATATTCATTAAGAAAAGGAATTTTTAAAGATATTCTAGACTTACACTAGTTCTAGCTTACGCGACCGACCGCAGGAACCCTAGAAGAGGACGCATATACTGCCTTGATGATTCAATTTTATGGTATTTTGTAGCTACTGAGTAGGTATAATATACCTATAACATAAACAATAATGGTCGTTTATTGCATTTATAATTAATCAATGCGTAAATGCTTATAAAATGCAGGTGTTCGGAATGAATTATATTTTTATTTCTACTGCGTCCCAATATGATATTAGACAGAAGCTTAGAGCTTATTGTGCAAAGTAATGCAAACTGCTCAAGGGCCCTGAGACTCGGATACAGCTTTCTATTAGCACAATATAATGTTGGTGCAGTTCACTGCTATACAAAAGTTACCAGCAAAATAAATGTTAAGTTCGACGTTCAAAAGTACCGTTTAATGGCCTAATTGAAATAAACGTTTTGACTTTTTAAGGGGGGCTAAAGTCCTCTCTGCACCAGGAGCTAGCTAGACCCTGTAGTTACGCCACTGACCTTGGGCGTGGCCTGACAATGTTGTAGGCTGTTTTTTTTTTAGTAAAAATAACGTATTTATTAATTAGACAGAAAAAAAAGTTTTGGGAAGCAAAAAATATTTTTTTTCAGCATATTTTTAGCACAGCACATTTTTTTTTTATCCCTTTACTTGGAAATAATTAGATCGCAAAGCTTTTATGCCAGGCTGTTTGTTTATTGTTCTTTGTTGGTAGTCGATGATCCGATTAATAAGATAAGTACTTCCAAGGATTACTGGCTACAAACAAATAAAACCTTTATAATATTAGTTTAGATTTTCTTTGGATCTATATTACTCTTATTAACTTCGAATACATACGCCCCATCTTAATATATTAAAAACATATATTTAAAGCCATATTAACTGTACAAGACTGGCCTTCGTAAGTACAATTTCAAAATGTGTAAATTCAACTTAGTTTTTCAAAGATATATATTATATATTAGGAAGTTCAGTTCGTTCAGTACCTTATTAATTGATAATCAATAATCATTTTCTCGAATTAACGTTCCCTTGCAGGTTTTGATAAATAGTACATCATCATCCATATGCCTCCTGATTATAATATACAGATTAGAAATCTATACTAATATTATAAAGCTGAAGAGTTTGTTTGTTTGTTTGTTTGAACGCGCTAATCTCAGGAACTACTGGTTCGAATTGAAAAATTCTTTTTGGGTTAAATAGACCATTTATCGAGGAAGGCTTTAGGCTATATATCATCACGCTTAAGCCAATAGGAGCGGAGCAGCGATAAAGAATGTTTTTAAATCGGGGATTCCACGGGGACGAAGTCGCGGGCAGCAGCTAGTAAAGTATAAGTACTTTATTTTTATGCAAAAGCATATAATATTTATCCAAAATAAAGGATACGTTTTTATAATGTCTGGTTTGCTGGCAGCCCTAGTTGTAGGTATGCATATGCATTGGTAGCCACTGATAATCGTGTTCTGTAAAGTGCTTTCGAACTGGTTTTTAATGTTCTTATCAAAACATCAGTACTAGAGTGCACCAGAATAGACACCAGCCTTGGTCAACTTTGTCCAAAGGGCTATCTCCATAACTAAAATTATCTACTACACAAAGCTGTGTTCTGGTTTGTGTTCATTTTTATTCTTTGCATCATACATATGTAGTTAGGTTGTTACTATTTTATTTTATGTTAAGAGTTATTTTAGTTATTTGTACTTTGAATTGTCTTTGTCCTTCTTCTCTGGATGCTTGTATCATATACGTTTTTCTACATCGTTCTCACATATAGGAATAATTTCAAGAAAACAATTTATCCACAACTTTGTAGCAATTCATTGATAAACGAGTGTCCGTGGAGTTTCTTGCACGTTCTTCTCCATAGAGATCTACGCTTGCATGTAAGGCAGTAATAACATTGGTCAATTTCATATTATTATTGTTGTCCCAGCGGGGTATGAGAGTGAGGGAAGTTAGAGTGCATCTGGTTTTAGCACTATAATCACCGCGGCACCTTTGTCCAAATTTTGAGAGGACTTTTATTAGGTTTCTAGGTACTGGCAGAATACCTTCATATACATTAAAACCGCAGCAATACGGTACATATGTATATCAATTTGTTATCCAGACATAAAAAATCCGGAAGAAAGCATTGTATTTTTAATTTTATATGCTAGCTATACCGTTAACTATGCACAGCACGAGTGGAGCTGTTACGGAACTTACTGATTTTACTGGAAAACATAATAAGAATACCAACTGTAGCTTATAAAATGAGATCGGTGATATCATCTCGATTTAATTTTATGCGTAGGCTTTATGCGAATAACATAACATCACTTCTGGATACTTCAAAGTTTTAGGCAGAGGTAACCTTTAACTACTACACCCAAATGTGTAGGTGTATGTGTCATAAACCGTTTTTTAATTACGTTTTCCACAAATCGTTTTTCTACAATTTTTCAGCCCGTTTCATCCGTTTTCAGGCCCGAGACTGACAATATAAGGCGGGGAATGGAAGACACTAAAGTTACTAGGTACTTAAGTGGTAATCCATTTCTCCAACGCGTTTAATACCATCAGTCACGAAGGCCTCTTGTCTCTCCTTTCATATTTTTAGTCCCTCCAGCAGTGCTGTATATATATATATATATATATAATAGTTTTCGTCTTCGGGGGCGTCAGCAATCAGTTCGTGATGGAGACTATTTATGCGGGTGGTGTTACCTTGTAACTGGCGTCCCTCAAGGTGTTATTATATCCCCTCTTTTGTTTTTCATTTTTATTAATCTTATAACCACTGAGCTTCAGTATCATCTTTATGTTGATGATCTATTGCTGTTATCAGGCAGGTGTTGACAAATTATCAAATACGATCGACGACCTCAACCGGGTTTTGAGATTGATTAAGAGCGATTGATAAGAGAAATATCAGGCTATCATAGTTGGGAGTCCAAAGCTTGAGAAAGCTAAATAGCAAGACATTCCGGGTTGTTCCGTGTTGAAGGAACTTGGTCTGCATGTCGTGTATCTGGCTTGTCTGGCCAAAGCAAGTCACGAGTGTCAGTCAAAAAGTTACCGGAACGTTGCGGCCGCTGTATCGCCTGCAAAATCTTCTCCCAGGTCACATAAGGGCAATGCTTGTACGGTCCCTAATTTTCCCCATAATTGACTATGGTTACGTGTGCTTCTACAACTTGAATACAAATCTTCTCAATAAACCGCCTTCTAAAAAACTGCATTCAATTTGTCTTCAACCTCCGTAAGTATGCTCACTATTAAAATGTTTACTGCGTTTACTTCGTGAGCGCAGAGCGCTAAGGGCCTTGACTAGTTTGTTTTCTTTTCGTAACAATCCTTCTTCTCTGTCTTATATAACTTCACAAATTCAATTCATTTGCTTTGCCTATGGTAAAAATCTTCACTCTACCAATAACCGCCTTCTATAATGTCCCTCACACCGCTCTGGGTTTATCCACTACTCTGTCTTGGACCAGGCGGTTTTCCTATGGATTTAGCTCTCTCTGAACATCGGGACGTCAACAAGCCGGCTGTCTTTAACGTGAAGGTACGTGAGCACATTCGCAAGAAGTTGGTAGAATCATCACAGTGTTAATTCGTTGGATTCGTTTTTACTTAGAGTAATGTTATGTAAAATTTTTGGATATGGGTATGTGTGTATGTATGTATCTAAATCTATAAATGTAATTTTTTCTCTGTTTGTTTTTCCTAGTGGCACCTGCCATGTTGCCTCTGCAATACCCTAAGGTTGACTGTTAGAAAATGCCTAAGGTTCCGTAAGATGTAATGCTTAAGGTTTTGTAAATCCGCCTTTGCACAATGGTTTTGCTAGTTTTAATAAATTAATAAGAAAAAATAAATGTTGCCTGTTACGTTTAAGTCTCAAGTAACAGGGCCGTTAAGAGCAATGGCAATTAACCTTAATCCAATCGAGCAGTAATCCAAACATTGGACTGCTATTAAGAAATCCCAATAGAAAAATCCAATGACACTTTGTTGGAACTGGACACAGAACCTCACGCTCGCAACCAACGACACAGTCAGATATCTACTTACGGATGAAAAAATGACATAATTAGTTATTAATTTAAATTGTTTCTTTAATGTCAATTGATTAATAGTTTCTGCAGCAAGAATACGGAAACAATTGTGCGTAAGGCTACTTGTCATTCTTCCCGACGATTGCTATTAAGCTTTTGTAGTTCTGCAAAAAGCCACACGTAGCTATTAAAAGCCATCATTAAAATATCAGTGTCAGACCAGGAAACTAATTGCATCAAACTTCCTATACTTAATCATATCGGTACCAAAAGCACAAACAGATGAAGAGAATAAAGTAATTATGCAATAAGTAGACACAATCGGCTGACGATTAGCTTGCACGCGATCTTACCTAACTTACCACAGATTATACGCAGTTAATGGAAAACAACGGTCCAAGACGCGCGCGAATGATTTACAACAATTTAAAAATCGAATTGTCTATGGATTTATTCTTGTTGTGTTCGAAAATTGTAGCTCTTATAGGGAACGTGCACGGCGTAGACTATGCCATCTAGTGTTGCAACTCTGAAACTTTTACGTTGTAAATATTTAACCTGTGCTGCCACCTATACTTCCTGCACCCTCCGTTTAGGGGAACGTGTACGAAGTGGACTGTGCCATCTAGTGTTACAAATTTGAAACTTTTAGGTAAAATACACTTGACATTGACGCATCTGTGCTGCCACCTATAGTTTCTGCACGTTCCCTATTCATAAAATACCGCAAGTAGTCGATTTAATCCAAAATGAATCGAACTTTTCGTCAAATTAATCGATTGTGTTCACCGTTTTTTCAGTGCCATTTATTATGATGCAAAAAAATATTTGTCGTAAGTATAGATCTTTTAATTCCTGCTGCAATTTCAAAAGGTGATTTGATTATATACCGAAAGTAATAAAAACTGATAACATGATGTTTGGAACCAGTTTTGATAATGTTTTGAAGATAAAATTCACATAACAAGATCAGTAGATCGGTCAAGTAACTGGACTGGGGCCAATAATCGAATAAATACTTCCAATTCAATATCGATTTTTATAGGTAAGTTGACACTAAGAGTTTAATGAAATTGGCCGAGGAAGCGTGATGAACTGCTCAAGTGCAAACCCCCCCCCCCTAGCCAATGTTTTTGATCAAGTGTTTTTAACAAACAAAATGAGTCTTTCATATGTTTAAGAATCTCGACTAATGAGCATTCGCCTCAACAGATTTTCTCTCAGTATTGTTAAGATTGATGTTAATCCAAGCAGTGCGAAGTTTAGTCACGTTCTGATATCAAGTTTACAGAGAAAGGCTTTTGAGTTTCTCGGTCAAGTGTCAACGCGAGAGTAAAAGGACCTTTAAGATGTTTAACAAATAAGTATGTATTCATAAACATAAGTACTCTTGAATACAAACCGGAACAACTTGCTCATTATATACGAGTCAACAAAAAACACTTTTTGTATACTCGTGGGTAAAGAATAACAGCCGCGCAGATCGATCTTCAAGGTTAAGCAACGCTTGTCAAATTTGGTCTATGGATGGGTGACCATCCACAGACCTCCGTACCTCGGAAAGCACGTTAAGCCGTTGGTTCCGGCTGTCATTTGTGGATCTTTGGCAGTCGTTACGGATTGTCAGAAGCCAGAAAAACTGAAACCAGTCTTGCCAAGAAGTACCGTGTTCCCCAGTTATTGGGTTGTGGAGGTCTGGTACGCAGCCGCTCCACGTTAAATACTGGTATTCAGCTGAATCCGGTATGATTGGAAGCCGACCCCAATATAGTTGGGAAAAAGCTAGGCAGATGATGAGTTATTTGAGAAATTATGTTAAGAACATGTTGAAGTATCATAGAACTGAAATTAGAATGATTTAGACACGCACAATTTTCCTGTTATATGATTTCGAAGTGGAGGTTTGAGGCGCAAACTGAAGTTTTCAGGTGGTTCAAGTACAGGTGCATTATTAACATATAACTCATATACTCGTCATCAGATATCACCCAAGTTTAAATGGACAAGCACCAGCTTTCGAATACATATAATAAAAATCATCAAAATCGGAACACCCAGCAAAAAGTTATGAGGTAACACGCACAAAAAAAAACTACAATAGATTGGAGAACCACCTCCTTTTTAAGTCGGTTAAAAATAGTTTAATTCTGCCTGTGCCTCTTTCGATTTACGGCGATATAATATCTCCTTTTAATACATGGGTGCAACCAAGTAGATTAATGCCATACGCATACATCTTTACCTGTCATGGAATATTGATAGCAAATACTTAGATTAATTGAAAACTTAAACAAAATATAATATAATTTCCGTATATTATAAAACGTAGAAAGTAGAAATATTGAAAGCCAATTTTATTTGGTATTATGTATGAGTCGTGTTCCTGACCAGAGACCAGTTTTCCTTCGCTAGATAGTAAACTTGTACGTAGATAATTACCTATTTAATTTCATACTAGACATTAGATACTTAATCATGGCTGAAATGTAGTACCTAACTATTTTTACATAAGCGACTAGTTATTATGAAATAGGTATGCAGTTATATATTTACTAGCATCGCCCCGCGGTTTCATCTGCGTAGTTCCCGTTCCCGTGGGAATATGGGGATATAATAAAGCCTATGTTCACCGGAGATAGTCTAGCTTCCCAACAGTGAAAGATTTTTTTCAAATCGGTCAAGCAATTCGGAGCCTATTCAATGCAAACAAACAAACAAACAACAATCAAAGATATTGGTGCTTGATTTTATTACTTTATCAGATTTTGCTCGCAAATTCGTACGCGCATTACACGTTTATTCCCGTTCCCATAGGAATTTCGGGAAAGGCGCTCTTAGTACTATGTAGGAGACTACGAAGTGTAGGGACTAACACTAACAAAGTACATGCCAAATTTAAGTCTACTACCAGCAGTTTTAGCTGTGCGTTGTCTTTCAGTCACTCAGTTCACCAGTAATTAGTAGGATCTCGAATTATGGAAAAAAAAAACATTTTTTTTTGCTGTCGCTATTTGCAGGCATTGGAACGCCAATGCCTGCAAATATTCGCTGAGAGAGAGACAGAGCTATAGGAGACGAAACCAGTGTCCCGTTTTGACAATAGACTCATGATAGCAATGACACGTTATAGTAGAGGAGCAGAATAGTGTGTAAGAGATGAAACAATCCTGCATATTACACAATTAAGCATTCTAATCGGGCCAAGCTCGATGGTACGAAGAGTTCTGCAGAGAAAAATAAGGAAAGGCAAGAAAAAAAGTATTAGCCACACAGTCGCTTTGTCTCTTTCTACACAGTGGATTTTCTAGGTGCGTGACGCACAGGACCGGTTGATGAGGCAAGGCTTTGCGGAGGCGTATATCCAGCAGTGGACATCTTTCTACTTCCGAGTTAAAAAATGATGATGCTCGATCTATTTTCTAAGTTTGTTCTTTCAACCAATGGGATTTGTCGATTCTTACATAGCACGTCTCAGCTACACAATCCGCTCCGCTTCAGGTGGAACCACACTTATGGTGCTGTCACTGCCATGTTACATCACTATTCGCATAGTATAAGGCGAATTTCGCTAAATCACCACTTATTCGTTACGTTAGGAAGGTCAGTAGGGCATCAGTCTGATAGATCAATGACTTTGTGGTTTCATAGTGAGAAAATCGCAGATAGTTCTTATCTCTATTTCATAATTAATTAATGATGACCTACTTACCTTACTACCGGATTTATATACGTACATATATCTAAACTAAGATTCGAGGGTCAAACTATCGTGATTCCGGTGTGTGGGGGGGAGGGAAATAGAGATATACAAGACGCATAGCACTATCCTTTTTTCACAGAGGAATATTGATGACATTGCCACGTCATAATATGGCTGCTGTATTTTTTTTTGTTTTCCTATTTTGAATCAATTCTGGGCAAAGGCTGATACAAAGGAAGGAGGCTCATACGTAAGGAAGGCAAAGCACAAGGAACGTTTGAAAACTATGGGGGAAGTGTTCAAAAGTTCTTTGTATTTTGCCTTTCTCGGCCAATTCGACAGAAACGAGTCCACATCTTCGCGCTAGCGTTTCTTAATTCTATTTCTGGACATGGCTGCGATGTATTCTACTTATAAGTGTGACCCGCGCTGTGCCACTATTAGCCTCGTTTGAATCTCGAAAAATGCACTTTTTTGCAATGCAATTTTTTTCGTTAGTATTTCATATTATTTTTTAAAATCACGCGGGCCACGTTGCCACCGGCAAAAAGTATCCTATAAATATTTTAACAATCTATGACATCTTGACAATAGGTGCCTGTACCTCGTACTACACTTGTACAAACAGATTAAGGACATCGAGAATGTTTGTCAAGCTTTGGGTGAAAGCTACGAAGTCTTAGTAGCCTTTACTGTTTCTATTTTTGTAAGAAATGTCATTTATGGTATTTTTTATCGAAAAGTATGCAAGTAAGTATTCTTTTACCTATCTTTTATTTAGATGAATATTTGATGTGCACACATATGGAATAGAAATGTGTAGGTGATTTGAATTCAATTCACACAGCAACCGTTTTCTTCTGGTATAAAAAGTAGACCTATGACAATCAGAGATAGTGTAGCTTTCTCAGTCAATGAAAGAATGTTCACATTGAATCAGTCAGTTACTCAGTACCTTTTTTATGGATGTTAAATCATCGAATGACTTCTTCCACTCTAGGCGGAGTGACTAAAACCCACGGATGAGCCCTTTATGTTCCAATGCCACGATGATTCTTTCGAACAAATTCCGCATCTTTGAAAAATCAGTCAGTACCTACCTACTAGTACAGATTTCCTTTTCTAATTTTCTTAATAATGTTATTCATTGCTGAAGGTCGTTCCTGACCTATAAACTTTGCCGCATTTTTTTTAAACGTTGCCCCACACTAGGATTATCTCCTGTATCGTGGGTGCGTTCACAAACATGTAAACTCACATACACAAGACACCCAGACCCGGAACAATTATCTGTAGGCCATACAAACATTTGTTCCGTGCGGGGATCGAACCCGCGACACGTGGCGCAGCAGCAACCAATGCGCCAACCGTGTTGTCAAAAAAAAAATACTGACAAGCTGCATCCAGGCCACTCTATCTACGGCTATTCTGGGGGGTAGTGACTACAAAGTAGGGACAAATGAATGAGTACCTACAGTGAGTAGTCCTGTTACCGCCTTGATCTGACCAGAACAGCTAGTAGGTGAATGCCCGCGCAGGCTTCATCCGTTCACTTCGCCACTGCTACCTGTTTTTCAAGATATCAGGGTGTCTCCGGGCCAACTCAGGACTGGTTTTAATATCTAACTAGTCAAGAATGCATTTATATACATATTAGTGAAAACTTAAAATATCTCAGTCATATTTAATTTTTTAAGCTCTTTAAGTAATTTTATTGGTGTAGGTACAAGTATTCTATTCTAAAAAACGCCCCTGGCGAAGATTTTTGTCCGCTCGTTAAGTATTCGTCCCATTGACCCGCGACCCAGGACTTTCAGGGACAACCAAAGAATTACCTGTCAAGTGCTTGTATTTTAAAGACATAAGACGAACAACAAAATGAAAGAGAGCGAGATTAGAGAGGGCGTCATTAGCCTAAAACTACCTAGTACTATTGCAAACACCTAGAAAAAATCAGGCTAAGAAGAATATAAAATATGAATGCAACTGTACAAATTCCTACCAAAATAAATTAACGAAACACTGTTATAGATACATATTTGGTGGCTCAACTAAATAAAAATATGTATTATGTATCTGAATTTGTGTAGTGTGCACGGTGCTTTATTAAAACCCTTATTAAATAAAAACAGTGCGCTCAGTCTGTTGTGTTCAATGTTTGCTCCTACGAGTTACCTACTTGTTTGTAATGTGCCCTAAATTAAAACTATACATATATGTATATACCTACTTGTGCGACCTGCGCGCTGAACTGTTTTATTTGCAACTATTATTAAAACTTTATTTCTCGTTAAGCGATTAATGCCATGATATGTTAATCTTTGAAAAATAAAGATATACAGATAAACCGGAATGCATTACAGGCTCTTATAACAGCACTTAACATACTTACCTATGTTTTTGTACAGATATATTAAGTTCAATAACCTCAAGTATTAATAAAACACTTCTATATTATTTTATTAAACCTTGATACTTTTGATATTTCACGTTTATAATTTAACTGCATCAGTTAGGTATATGTGGGTAGGTATGTATGTACATAACGCATCCTCAATCCGGCCGTACATTGCAGTCGTGTAGCAATTTACTTGTAACGGGACCTAAACGTTGTCTCATTTATTATCATAAGATATGGAACTTATTTATTTAACGTGCAAATCCTGTAATTCCTGTTATATAGGCTAACATCATCAATTTTATCGATACAGTTATTGTAAGCTGGTAGGTACTTTTGAAACATTTTATGATACAGTTTAGAGTCATCTATAAAGTACGTCATACTAATTTCGTGATTTTTTTTACCCCTCCCCGTCATTGTCACAGTTGGTCGGGGCGCGGGGTGTGACGTTACATTACGACACAAACGTGCCAGAGAAATTCTTTGTTTGGATGATGAAGATGATGCTAAATTGTTGAATGAAAAAGATGTTGACACATTGAATGTCCGCCCTTGTCACACAATATCACTCTTCGTCGACCCCCCCCCCTCTTAACATTTGACGTAGGTACTTTATGGATTGTCCCTTAATAGAAAATCGATTAATGCTTTTTTAACCGATTTTAAAAAAGGAGGTTATCAATTCGACCGAATTTTCGTATAATTATGTTAGTCTATATCAGCGTCTGAACAAATGTGCCAAATTTCAAAAGTGTATGTATGTATGTTTTATTGTTTTTCTTTTAGTGTAAGTACCTACATTAAAAATATATTAAACAAATAATAAACGTTTTAATTTTAGTACATATCACTTCCAAGGAATAATTGCAAATGATTATAAAATCAATAAATTATAAACTTCGCAGGATAACCACACAAAAGATTCAAGCGTTTCATGTTATTTTAACAAACAATTTAAAAGTATTACAAAATTATCAACTTTCCTATTGGAAAGTGGAGCCACATATTAAAGATTTCCTTTCAAATATTACTAATGTAGGTACGATTATAACACAGTGCTTGTTGCAATGTTGTGTATGTGTGTGTTGTTGTTGCTTGTGTGTGTGTTGTATTTGGTATTCATTTAAGTATAAGACTATACATAAACTCATTCATATTAAAACAAATTATTTAAGAAGGTGCACATGAAAGTTTCGGAATTCTTAAGATAAAATAATCATCAGACATGATAAATTGGACGTCGGTGTTAAGAAAAAAAAAACACCGAAATTAAAGTTATTTTTTTGGGGTCGTGTTTAGAGAAGGTACCTAGTCCTTTTGTCTTGCTTATAAAAATGGTACATATTTTAAACAAATCTATACTAATATTATAAAGCTGAAGAGTTTGTTTGTTTGTTTGTTTGTTTGTTTGTTTGAACGCGCTAATCTCAGGAACTACTGGTTCGAATTGAAAAATTCTTTTTGGGTTGAATAGACCATTTATCGAGGAAGGCTTTAGGCTATATATCATCACGCTTAAGCCAAGAGGAGCGGAGCAGAGATAAAGAATGTTTTATAATCGGGGTTTCCACGGGGACGAAGTCGCGGGCAGCAGCTAGTGATAAATATAGTAAAATTCGCCTACTATAAATTTAAATCAAAAATATCTAAGTACCTAGGTAGGCACAACATAAAGGTAAGTAGTAATATGAATTGGCCACTAACTCCCAATAGACTATGCGCCGGCGCTGCATTTTTGCGATTACAAACGTTTCGAGCCAGCTTTATTCAGAGTGCTGAGTGTATTGAATCATTGGCATCTCATAAATTTCAGCATTTATAGCAGATCATTTTTAATACCTTCAATTCTGACTCCAGTCTTGTCAAGAAGTACTGTGCTACCCAATTCATTAGGTACCTATATTAATTGGGTAGCACAGTACTTCTCATAGTTCAGTTGTGGAGGCAGCCGCTCTACGTAAAATACTGGTATTCAGTAGTGTGACAGGAAGCCGACCCCAATATAGTTGAGAAAAAGGCTAGGCAGATGATGATGTTTGCTACCTAAAATGCTATTGCTTAATAAAAAATGAATACATTCGTTCGCATATCCGATAGATATTGAGCGTTGTAGATCAGACGATTTTTTAAACATACGAAGCAAAGGATCAGGAATAGGGATGTTTCCTGAGTAAAAAATATATGATTATGTTTAGTCTGTCAGTTAGATTATAGAAAAATATTGGACACGTATTTTTTCCTTTATCAAATCTATAAAAACTGACGAAGATACAAAGCATCAAAGATCAGGAGTGGGGGCTTGTGACGTTACGGCTCGGTAAAAATTGTAGCGAGGAGTGACGTCACACGAGTTTTCAACGCTCTGTATCGTCTTCATTTTTTGTTTACGTGAAAAAAGAAAAAATACGTGTCCAATATTTTTTGGAAATCTATCTGACGGACTAATTAGATTTTTTTAGTCAACTACCCTTTCGATTGTGAAGAATATGTGATTTTATGAGTTACGCCATTGGGATGCTGAGCTCATAGCTCCCCCTAGATGTCCACTTGCCTGCTTGCCTGATGCCAAGTGACTACAAAGAAGAGGCAAAAGAGTACTTGCATTCTGGTTAATCCACATTCTATAATTTCTTACTCCGCTCTAACCTTAATCAGTGAATCTGTATGCGAACAATTTACCTACTTTTCAATCATATTTTCCTTTACTGAGAAAATATTTATGATAATGGTCAAGATATTCATTTTCCCCGGTAGCGGAATTTATAATATTAAAAAGTGTAGTTTCCAATATTTTTACCTCATTTTGCGTTTAACACTAAACTGGTGTAAAATTATTGGTTATTAATTATCTACTGTTAGCTTATGCCAGAAGCTTCAAATGAAGCCTCTAACCGTCCATAAGGTCCCATCTATTTCTGTATCAAAATCTGTTCAGCTATTTAGCCGCGAAAGCGTAACAAACGATCTTAATTTTGCATTAATATTAAGTTAGGATAAGGTTCCCTAGTGTACTCGAACAAATGATGCACCTACCTACAAACTGCTAGATTGCCTAGCCATGACGTCATAGAACGAGTTAATTGCGGTGGCAACACCGTAAATTGATGGGCAACACTGACAGTAGACGTTTGCGTCGAGATTATGGTGAACAAATCACCGCTACCGTGCATCGCTTGAGTAAACATTTCCTGTAACAAGTTCAAGTCGGTTCAGTTTCTTTAAAGGGTTGTTAGGTAGGTAAAATCTTGATAGCACAAGGAAAGTTTGTAATAGTCATTAGCAAGATCTGGTAATATGATTGACAGCTTCCATTTGTACTTCATGTGCCTAGGTAATAGCTAGATATATCTAAGTGTAAGTATATGGAAATGGTTACGTTTTCGTAACGTTAATAATGAAACTCGATAGCTGTCTGTCTGTTGCGTATGATACGTAAATTACGCATGTTTGTATTACGATGCAAGTAATCGAACTGTGCGCCTCACTATTTATGTAAACTGAAGCGCTTTGCTGGAAATCGTTTTTTTATGGATTCTCGATCGTCAAATGTCTTCATCCAATCTGGGCGGAACGGATGGGAGTGTCAGACTCTTACTAACTAAAACCCACTCGTGATCCTTCTTGTGCCCTTTACGTTCCAGGGCCGCGGTGACTGTTTCGAACAAATTCCGCAACTCTAGCAGGCACTGACCCTAAGGCGCCCCGTCTTGTATGCTGCGACTCTTCGAGGCGCGCATGGTACAGGACGCGCCGTCTTTTTTCTGCTCATTAAGGTTTAAAAGGATTTACTAGTAACCTTAAGTTAATAAATACTACCTAACCTACTTGCTAAAAAATAACTATAAAAATAAACTGTCTAATTAGATATGTACCTACTGATTAAAAGAGTCTAAATCGAGACTCTAGATTAAAGAATTTGCTAACCACTTAATCAGTATAAACTAGTCATGTAGTTATTTTTTAATGAAAAATCTGTTTATCTGCAAATTGAATCCTAACCTAGAAAAAAATTCTACTTATCATTTAAGCTGCTAGTCTAGAACTATACAAACTTTATGGTAAAATAAGAAAGCAAACTACTGGCACTATCCGGTCAAAAGAATGTGATGCCATATTTAATGTTTTATATTTTCGGAGTTTACTTTTCTTCACGACAAATGGCTAGCATTTGAAGTTTTACTCAATATTCAGCCAATATTTTTATTACGGATGATGCTAATCTTTTGGAGTAATTTTATTAACTAACTAGCTGACCCAGCAAACGTTGTTTTGCTATATAAAAACCATATAAAAACGTTGTTTTGCCCGCGGTTTCACCTGCCTACGCCATGTATTATTTCTGGCTCACTGTTCTTTCTTTCGTATCCTAAGGATCATAGCTTGATGTTAAATAATTATGGTTCTGGTATCCTGGTACTTTGTAAAATTGTAAGTCTTCATTCACAATTCCAGCCACAGAAATGCTTCGACATGTTTATGGTCTCCTAGTACACGTGAATCCTTACTTACAAATGTTTGACAGGTACGAAACAAAAGAACATTTAGGGAAAATGATTTTTCTTTCTTAATTATGGATTCGTCGAGTTTTAATCGTTTTTAAGATGTATTCTGCTATTCGGGGTGGAGACAAATACAACGAATCAAAAACCAAGAAAATTGGTCCAGCAGATCTCGAGTTATAAGTGTTGTAACAAACCCTTCTTTGTTTTATATATATAGATATTACGAGTATAAATGCGAAAATGAGTGCTTATTTGTTACGATCTCGTGCCCAAATTGATTTTGATTAATTTTGGAATACTGATAGATAGGATCTTGGAGACGATTGTATACTTTTTTTTTCGAAAAACTTGAGCACATACATGCAAAACCCAAGCTTTCTTAGTAACATATATACTGAAATGGCATCATTTTCGACGAGATCCAATCGAAGAATAAGAACCAAAACTGGCCTTAAATTTTAAATACAAATTCAAATAACATGCAGGTTTGCCGGTCATCCACTCATAAAAAGAAAATAAAATCTCAGAAAAGGCACACATCCTTTTACGATGCGCATTCTTCCGATGTTTATTAGTTGAAGATACATGTTTTAGCAACAGTTAACAACTTTCCTTTAGTGCTTTTCTGTTAAAGTGGTGGGAAACGTGAAGAGCCAGAGCCAACCTATTAACTTATATATTTCATTTTAGTACGTATGTGTTAGAATAGTACTTTATTTGCAAATATGGGTACACAAAAGTTATACATAAAACAAGGTTCAGCCATATTTTACCATTGGGCAAGCATATTTATTTATTAATAAAAAAGTTTATTAATAACAAATAAAAAAACAATTATTCAGTAAATTATCATTATAGTGAAATCTAAATCTTAAATATTATCGAATAACGTTAAATATACAAATAAAATTAATCAACAAATGTATTTTTACTCTGTCATAAGAAAATCTGTTGTAAATTATTTCATACTTTTTGTGTTATTTTATTTAGAAGTTGGTTGTATTTTTTTGTAAAAAGTTTTTTTTATTCCTATTTTTTTGTTTGCCCTGTGGGAGTCCTAAATTATTATTTTTCTTTCTTTTTGTTTGTGTTTATGTTCCACGTTTTGTGGTGAAAATCGCAAAAATGTGTTTCTTCTTTTCAAGAAAACTTTTTAATAATTAAAAATCTTCTCTGTATATTATTAATGTAGACCTGCTTACAAAGATAACCAAAGTACGTGAATGTGAGTCTTCTGAGCGAGAAAAAGAGATGGAGCTATATAGGGTGTATAACTCTATCCCTCTTTCTCGCTCGGAAGACTCACGTTTTAACACCTCATGGTACGCCCGCTGGAATTTATATATTTCTCAACATTTCGTCTGCAACCGTTGAAAAGAAAATCCGAAAATCCGAAAACCCAACGCCTCTAAATTAATAAGCGAGTTTTCAACATCAGGGCCTGCCTTCGTGGCTCGGGGAGGAGCGGCTAAGGCTGCGGCGCCAGTGGTGCCGCAGCCGCCCCCACCCCCTCGGACCCTCCTGCGGCCGGGGCCGAGTGGCAGGTTGCTGGCCAGAAGCGGAGGGCCAAAGAGGCGGCCAGGAAGAAGGCGAGGAGGCAGCGGCGGAAAGCCAACGCCATTGCGGCGAGGCTTCGCGCCCCGAAATCCGCGGCTGTAGTGCTCACACTGCAGCCGGAAGCGGAACAGAGGGGCGTGACTTATCTCGCCGTATTGAAGCGGGCGAAGGTGGCGGTGAGCCTCCAAGAGCTGGGCATCAGCGGGGGCATCGGGGTCAGGAGGACCTTGACCGGTGCCCGGAAGCTCGAGCTCGCCGGAGCGGAGAGTGGCCCGTTCGCGGACGCCCTGGCCGAAAGGCTAAGGGCGGTCTTACCCGCGGACGAGGTCCGGGTGTCCAGGCCGACTAAGCGCATTGACATGCGCATAGTGGGCCTGGATGACTCCGTGACGGAGGAGGAAGTTGTGGCCGCCGTCGCCAGGACTGGGGGGTGCTCTGCCGAGCTCGTCAAGGCGGGCACCCTCCGGCCTGACAACACGGGCATGCAAACCCTTGTGGTGAGCTGCCCCGTGACGGCGGCCAGAACTGTGTCGGAGGGCCGAAGGCTCTTGGTGGGATGGGTGTCTGCGCGGGTAAAACTGCTGGAACCCAGACCTCTGAGGTGCTACCGCTGCCATGTGGGCAACCACACGGGAGCTATGTGCCCCTCGGAGGTCGACCGCAGCGGACTTTGTTTCCGCTGTGGTCAGCCCGGTCATCGGGCCGGCTCGTGCGAGGCCACGCCGCACTGCAGTGCATGTGCGGCTGTTGGCAAGCCGGCCGAGCACTGGGCTGGGGGAAGGGCCTGCGCGCCATCCGCCCCGACCAGGGGCAAGAGGTCCGCCGCCGCCGCCGCCTCTGCCGCCGCCGCGGCTTCCGTCGCCGCTTCTGCCGCTTCTGCTGCGGGTGCTGCGACTCCCAACGCTCGGGAGGGTGCTGAGATGGAGTGCCAATAATGGTCCCATCTCGGCCTCCTCCAGAGACAAGTCGGCCGCTGTGCTATTGCGCAGTGGCTGATGCCTGGGGACGGTGAGCGTGGGTGGCTCGCCGTCCGATACCAGGTTGAGTCGACGACGCGTTGTGTTCCACGCGCGCCGCAAGGAGCCGTCAGCACCGAGGACGGGGCCCCATAGGGTCGGTGCCTGCTAGGGTTGCGGAATTTGTTCGAAAGAGTTACCGCGGCCCTGGAACGCATAGGGCACAAGAAGGATCACGGGTGGGTTTTAGTCAGTAAAAGTCTGACACTCCCTACCGCTCCACCCAGGACGGGAGGGGTCATTTGATGATTTCCCATCCAGAAAAAAAAAAAAAAGGGCCTGCCTTCGTGATGTCATTTCATTTTCTACATGAGGGGTACGTGGTGCCCAATATCGATATGTCTCTTTTAATTTGAGATGGGAGTCTAACGAACCCAATGATTAACAATATTATATTCGGATAAGCTTATCGAGTCAATATGTGTAGTGTAGGTACTCATTTGCATAATTATTTTGAGTCCAGAAGATAACTTCCAAACTTGAAACACAGCTTTGGTGCATAAAGTTAATTCGACACATATCCAATTGTACGTGGGATGTGGACGGGCTGCTTAAAGTAAAATAAAAAAAAACATTTTATATGAATTCAGATTGCCGAGGATGCGTCGGATTTATCTTAAAACATCATGTTACATTCCATCTATTCTAATTTCGAAGTTGAAAGCTTATCACGAAAATAAAGGTGCCATACGTAACTGATGAAAAAAAAAAACAGAACTGATTTAATTCTACATCCACCCGCACCCATCGTCATATTATATAAGTAAAATATCTTTTTGAGACTGATCTCTAACATTTTTTTTTCTGTATGGGAATTCATCAAATGACTTCTCCCGCTTGGGCGGAGCGGAAGGAAGTGTCAAACTCTTAATGCCTGAAATCCTCTCCTCCCACTGAATCTGAAACAGCTACCTCCCGAAGCAGCCGTGTCCGGTGAGTACCTATGTACAATAATGTACATAAGTCAGGCGGAAGGCGACCACGCCGTGGCGTCTCACTAACCACTTCTCAAACAGGGGACTTATCGCCGCAATGGTGGCGTGTCCAACTGGTCCCTATCTGCAACTAGTTTTCATTAGGTAGCTTTTTTATTACTGCCGATGTGTCTCCGGTCGCATTTCATGGGATGACATTTAAATCAAGAAAAAAAAAGTTCTTCACCCGAAAACCTAATATGAAAATGACCTTAAAAGTATCCTAATAGATTAATAAATAAATAAATATTTTTATATCTATACCTATATATAAAAATCAATTGCTGTTCGTTAGTCTCGCTAAAACTCGAGAACGGCTGGACCGATTTGGCTCATTTTGGTTTTGAATTATTTGTGGAAGTCCAGGGAGGTTTAAAAGGTGAGAAAATATGAAAAAATGCTTGGAATGTAGTAAAAACAACAATTTTACTTTCCCTTAGAAACTATCACTACCTGTCAAACATTTGATGTTCGTCATTCAAAATCAAAAATTTAAAAGAATATTGCTTTTGTTTTTTTTTTTTACATTCGACATTGACAACCAACAGTTTCCGATCGCTACTATTATATTTTACGGATTTTGGCGGGAAGGTCATGCAGTAAATTAGTGTGTTCGTGTGCAGCAATTGAAATGAATCCCTATTTCCCTTGCTCACGGCATCACGCGTGAACGGCTGAACCGATTTCGCTAATTCTTTTTTGTTGAGTTTGTTATTGTCAGAAGAAGGTTCCTATGAAAGAAAATTTTGAAAAATAAACATACGAGCGAAGCCGGGATAGACCCTGGAACATGACCAACTATTTCCGGGGCCAAAATTGCATGCGCCAAAAAAAGACCAGAAAGAAACATGTCGAAGTATTTCGGGGGCTGGACATTTGAGTGGTAAAGATTTACGTGTACCAGCAGACCCTAAATATGTCGAAGCATTTCCGAGGCTGGAATTATGAGTGAAGATTCACAAAATACCAGGATACCAGAACCATAATTATTTAACATCAAACTATGATCCTTAGGAGACGAAAGAAAGAACACTGAACCAGAAAGAATAAATGGCGCAGGCAGGTGAAACCGGTGAAATACGCTAAGAAGTATTTTAACTTTAAGAATTATAATGTTTTCTATTTAAAAAAAAAAATACCAATAGAAAGCTACATTATCAGGGAGTAATATCTATACTAATATATAAATGTGAATGTAAGTTTGTTTGTTACGCTTTCACGCGAAAACTACTCAACCAATAATCATGAATCTTTGTACACATATTCTTGGAGGTATTAAAAGTAACATAGGATACTTTTTATCCCGGGATTATATTCCCTTGGGATAATTTCCGACATTCACGCGGGCGAAGCTGCGGGCAGCAGCTAGTAAATAAATAATTTTCGAGTCAGTAAAAATAACACGCAATAAGAATACACTTAAGTATGTAAGAGTAGACAGGCACTAGATACCTACTTACATTAATTTATCATAATAGGCATCGTCTAATAAATACTAATAATGAATGTTGACTGTTTCAATTAACATCAATTAGAGTAAACTCTTGAGGAACACAATATTATTTACATGTGTCGGTTCCTATATAGAGAAGATAAATATTGTAGAAAGAAGGTAGGTAAAAAAAGGCTTTTAAATAAGTTTTTACCCATCAAGAAATAAAAAACCTGTCCAAATATAAGTCGCGTAAAGTAAGCAAAAACAATTTTACATTACAAAATTCAAAAAGAAATAAAAATCAAAAACTTAATAGCATGGTATATTTTTTTTCAACAGCTAACAACCAGTACTTACTACTTACCTTTTAAAATTTTGCCAGCTGACTAAAAAGTTTACTATCAGAAAAAACTTGATCACAAAAATCGCTGACTGGTTATAACCTTAGTTTCCAAAACTTGTTATCAATGCAAAATCATGCATTTCTGGATTTGCGAGTCGCAAAACGAGTTCGCCATAAATATTTTGGTAAACAAGCCTTTCCTGTCGTATGTCGCCAACTTTCTAAAGAACGGAATTCTTCATTTACGACCAAGTGCTAATAATATTGTCGGCGTCGACTTGGCAAGTTGAACAACACTGCCAAAATGTCAAGTGCGAATTCTACTACCGATGCAAAGGATTCCGATCGTTCGTACCATATTAGGTCCACGATGAAAAGTTTAGAACAAGGGAATTATCTGAGTTTGCTGACCATGTCAAGATTTGTATGCTTTATTTAAAAAATAGTCTCTATTTCCTTAATAATGTAGGTTATTATTAGAATGAAAGAAAAATATTCATTTAGCACACACATGAATCTCGGACGGTACAAAAAAATAACAAAAAAAAAAAAAAAATTATAGACTAACACTTTGCCCACGTGTTCGCGCGGATTTTCGTACTTTCCTTTACAAACCACACCACACCCTCCGATGCCTCTAAAGAATAGTGGGGTACTTTGCTTTGTTAGCTAGAGCATTTTTATACCCTTTGTAACTTTTAAATGGAAGATAAGATTTGAATACTTTAAAGTGTAATTTACATGTACATAATCAACCTTAATTATCAAACCATTTAAATGGATAAGCCAAAATCACCACTGTTCCACCTGGTTTTCATAGAACAATTTGAACAAAAAACGGCCATTGTGTCTTAACTATAATAGTTTTTAGGTATAATGAATACTTCAATCATGTAGTACATAATTTATAAGTATCTTCAATATTTTTCTCAGCGCACGCCAAATAATGAATTATATAAGGAACGTTTGATGCCTTGGGTTACATTGTTCCATTTCAGGTAGGGATTTCTATTTTTGTAACTTATGTGACAGGGTAAAGACGGAGCTTTCTAATTGTGAACTAATTTTTAAAATAGGTCGAGGTGTTTTTGAGTTTAACACGTAACAAACAAACATCTAATCTTTCCTCTCTATAATATTAGTTTATATATTGTTTTATTTTTTGTTATTATTGGATACAAATGTGAGTTATGTAAGAATCAACTGAGATTATTCAATCAATAAAATCTGTTTGACCTGACCTGAACAATAAAATAAAAATAACTTTTGTATAATAAAATTCTAAACATTGTTGTGGATTTCCAGTCAAACTGGATGTTGTGGCTTATACCTAACAACGACCTATTATTATCTATTCATTTACTCAAGGATTAAATCTTCTTGGAGCCACGTCAAAAAAAAAAAACAAAATTAGTTGGATTTGGAGGAAAATTTGAGAAAACCCACGCGTCAGAGATTTAATTACCGGTGTAATAGACAAATAAAAAACCTTTAAATGTGTTTTATCTGTTACGTTACGCAATACCTACCGGTATTGAAAAAATCGAAGTTTCACGTGTTACGTGTCACACATTTGTTTTTTTTTTAATTGAAGAATCAAATTGATTCATCAGTTTCTTAGTTTGAATATTACGAGTACAAACAAATAGTCTGTTTTCCTTCGAAAGAGTCTGTTTTGTTCATCAATGTTGTTTCGAGGTAGCAGGAGATATTGTTTGGGTTGGTTTTTAGAATTACCGTATTCTTATTTTCTCTGTTAGGGATCAGGTTGTGCAAGTTATTTACTGTACGTACATTTTAAATGAAGTGTTTGTTTGGTTGAACTCTCTAATCTCAGGAACTGGGTCGAATTTTAAAATTCTTTTAGTGTTGGATAGCCCATTTATTGGAAAGCTGGGATAGGATAACATACACACTACAATAAATAAGAGCGGAGTATCAATGAAAAATGTTACAACAACGGTTTTTTTCTCTCTTACCAATGTGGCTTGCTGAATTGCAGAATGTGCGGTTGCACCGTACACAGGCAGACGAAGTTGCGCGGGTCAGCTAGTATGGAACGTAATTTGTCAGTATTATGATTATGCATGCTACGAACAATTAATGTTCATAAGTCAAAACCAATTAAGATAGATTGAGGCAATTGACTGGAGAATCAGCGAACTAGTTAGTACCAGGAATATTAGAGGTCCAATATCAGGCGACCTATTATGACGTCTTAAATCCATCATGATTTCTGTGTCAGAGAGAGACGGAGTTACACAAGACGAATAGCACTATCTCTTTCCCTCACACGAATCATGATAGCATTGGCACTTTGTAATACGGCCACAAGAATATCAACAGACCGAAACCAGGAATCCAGGACTAAGTTCCAATGGATCCGTATTTTCACAGATTCATGCGGATCTCTGATAATTCTAATTCCATGTTTGTAGTGAAAGTAAGCACTTAATTCAAGAAAGTCTACTAATACATATAAAAAGCTGAAGAGCTTGATTATTTTGTTTGTTTGCTTGAACGCGCTAATCTCAGAAAGTACGGGTCCGATTTTGAGCATTAAATAGCCCATTTATCGAGGAAGGCTATAGGCTATAGGATATATAAATATCATCACGCTAGACCAATAGGTGCGGCGCACCAATGAAGAATGTTTCATAACTATTCCACGCGGACGAAAACGCGGGCAGAAGCTAGTAATGTTATAAAGGCCACTGACCGCAGTGACACGCTTTGCAAATATATATTTAAGTACTATTGATTGATTTACTAAGTCTAACTACTCATAGACGTAGTATAATATCGTTTACAATTTCCGCTGTTTCGCTATTTTCACTTTTTTGTGAGACTATCGTATTGAAAGTACAGTGTGACCTATAAAAATAAAACTGAACTGTCTATGATCGATCACAAATCTGGATAGAGAATTAAGAATATGCTTAGCGAGTTATATAAAAGAATTTTATGAACAAAAGTATTCCCATGAAATTCTACAGGTATTGATCAAATCAGCGATAGCAGACTGGAGCGGATGTGACGCATAGGTATATGGGACCTATTTTTGTCACTTTTATGGTACTTCGTTCACATAATATGTCCATCACTGAAGTATCTATCATCTATGGCGGAATAAACGAGTTTTCTTTCTTTCTTAGGTAGGTACGTAGTACGTATAGTAAGTAAGTAGATAATGATGGGGATCAGCTGTCATCGGTGGACCGCACTAATAACATCAAGGTTAAGGGATGGTTTTTGAGTATTTATTTTTAAACAGTTCAATTAATGACAGAAATTATTCCCCATTAAAAAAAATAGAGGACTATAAACTATTTCATAACAAATGAACTTACATAAAAATTCTGGAACTGATTTATTTACACAGCAGTTCACGGGGTTTTTTGAACTTAGTTCAATTCGCACTTTTTACGTACCTATTCACGATTTTTAAGAACATTATGAAAAAGGATATGATTTTATCCATACAAATGATTTCGAATAAAAATTGAATGTTAATGAGTGTCAATCGCCCATACATTTTCTGTATGAAAACCGCTCAACATAATAAGAGGATCCAATAGTAAGATTTGGTCTTATTTGGATGGGATATCATCAAATGATTACTCCGGGAGTCTCAGACTCTTGCTGACTAAAACCCACCTGGGTTTCTTCGGATGCGTCCAGGACCGCCGCGCCGTAGCGAACAATTCCGCAACAAAAAGAATGCGGTGGTCCAATAATAGGAATAACTTGGTACAAAAATATAGATAATTTGGTCTGGAAATAATAAGGGAAGGTTCATATCTGACGGAACACCGGACCGTATTAGTGCGTCGAGTGTGAACGCTTGAGTGTTTTTCTATACATTTGTTTGTTCTGGCGTTACGCGACCGATAATACGCGACGCATGTTCCGTCAGATATGAACCTTCCCTTAGAATAGGCTGACAAGTAAATCTATCGTCTTATGAAAGCCTCTACGATGCGGTCTGATTTCTAACAAACATCACAGGTACAGTTACTGTTGACGTTCAGGCAACGTTCATACAATATGTATATGGGGATCTGTCGAAACGTCCATAATAGCCTAATCTATGTAAATGCATGCGGGTTCCGTACCGCTGACCGCGGACAATGGGCCTTGCTCATCTAAGTGTTTTCAAAGCGGTGCGCAAACGCAACTGTGATACAGCGATAAATAGCTATCAGCTGAGATTGGATCGGAGAAATCTGTTTTGATGTACTGTCATTATAGCTACCTATGGGCTACGTACTTGCATTGCTAGCTAAAAAGTATTCTGGTGTTTGTATGAATGTTTTGGGAAATGGCAGTGTCAGTTCGACTTCAACTTACTCGTATAATCTCGGTTGGTTGATGTTTGACATACGCCGAAAAAGTTGAATGATTGTGTCGTTTCCATGTCTTTTCAAGCTTATTTTTTTCTGCTCCACTTTTTTTTCTCAAAAATCCAATTAGACCATATTGATTTTCACATTATTTATAAGATTTTCTTTAGACGGGAAATTACAATAGGGACTTCATATAAAATCTCTTTCTGGACGTCTAAGCTCAGCCGCTTATGCTGTTAGAAAGATAAAACAATTAACCGACGTAGAAACCGCACGTTTGGTCTACTTTAGTTACTTTCACAGCATTATGTCATGCGGTATTTTGTTGTGGGATCGGGCTGCTGACATTGAATCCATATTAATTTTACAAAAGAGAGCTGTCAGGGTCCTTTGTATGTCCTTTGTGTTGTTGCGTCGCCCCGATTCTCTTAGAGAACTTTTTAAAACGATTAATATTATGACAGTCCCTTGTCAATTCATCTATGAAAAGATTATGTATGTAAGGAACAATCGACATCTTTTTAGTATAATTAGTGATAGACACAACTGTAATGCAGAAATAAAGACAAATTAGACCAACCATTTTATAGATAAGCTAAAGTAAACAGACCTTTCATGGGGTACTGTGTTGAATGTCACAACAAAATACCTTGTAACATATAAGAATTAAATGAAATAAAATTTAAAACTTTTGTTATAAGCACCCTTTGTCAACAAGCATAGAATAGAATAACAAGCATAGGATGCTTGGAAACATGCTGGTCTTGCTCCATAGGATAATCAAAGGTATAGACCAAATCAAACTGGTTGATATATGTATGGATTAACTTTATGAATGCACTCTTTTTGTACGCCTTTTATTTACTTAATTTACTTTTTTCTGTTCACTTACTTTTTCAATTTGTAAATATGTATGTGAGTACCATGTGCTTATTTAGAAGTTTACTTCTGCTGGTAATACTTGGTTCTATAACTAGTATACTTGGTGCATCGTCCTCACATAAGTACCTACCTATATGAAGTATACTACCTATATGAAACCCCAAAACAAATAAAGAGAAAAAAAAATTAAGTATTTTTTTATACCAAATATTGTAAAACATTTATTTGAAAAGAATAACTATGGACTTTCTTGTCCGTTCTTCTCCATAAGAATCTACCTTTGCGAATAGACGCTAGAGTCACTTTATTTTGTTTACTTACTTTTAATTATGACGTTCAAAAGTGCCGTTTAATGGCCTAATTAAAATAAGTGTTTTGACTTTGACTTTAAATTCCTCTTAAAAATAATATCAAAATATTTACATCCTTTTTTAACCGACTTCTAAAAAAGGAGGAGGTTCTCAATTCGGATGTTTGTATTTTTTTTTTTTTTTTTTATGTTTGTTCGCGCATAACTCCGTCGCTTGCCAACCGATTTGAAAAATTCTTTTTTTGTTGGAAAGGGTATACTTCCCAAATGGTCCCATGAAAATTTTATCGAAATCGAACCAGTGGTTTTTGAAATATCAACAAAAATCTAAAAAAAATATCTACATTGCCTACATTGACGACCTTTTAGTTTACTCTGCATTGGAGCAGTGCATTTTTTTACACCAATGTAATTGGTTCGTTTAGGTGGGGGAGGGGAGGGGCTGTAGGTACCACTAAAAAGTGAAAAATAAAAAACTTTTTACAAAAAAATACAACCGACTTCCACAAAAAATCAAAAAAGTACAAAATAACTTTAATTCGGAAGTCGGTGTTCAAAAAACGAAAAAGGAACCACAAACACCGAGTTCCGAATTAAAGTTATTTTGTACTTTTTTGATTTTTTGTGGAAGTCGGTTGTATTTTTTTGTAAAAAGTTTTTTTACATTTTAGGTCCATTTCTGTACAATAGATTTAATACAAAATTAAGTATCTATAAGTTTAATTACTATAGTTGTAAAAAGACAATTGTATAATATTAGACAGAAGATCTTTTTTTGTGTCTGTAAATAAAACATTATGTGTTCTTTATTGTAAGTTTTAATTATTTAAGCACTGGCTAGCCGGAAACACTGGTTCAACCTAGTTCAGGCATATAATTAATCGTGTCTTTATAAACAAAAAGCAAGTTATTTTATATCAAGGTATGAGCCTTGTTTTATGAATAAACAATATTATTATTATCTAAATATATATAACTCAAAAGGGACTGACTGACTGACATAGTGATCTATCAACGCGCAGCCCAAACCACTGAATCACTGAACGGATCGGGCTGAAATTTGGCATGCAGGTAGATATTATGACGTAGGTTATACGCTAAGAAAGGATTTTGAAAATTCGTCCCCTAAGGGGGTGAAAAAGGGGTTAACATTTTGTATGGAACTCCACGCAAACGAAGTCGCGGGCATAAGCTAGTTTATTATAAACAATATTATTATTATCCTCTCATGACCCACCCGTACCGTATATCGGCTGAAGTCAGAACTACGTAACATTGAAAACATTGAAATTGGTTTCTGTGAATCAGCATCATTACATCTCGCGCCGTACCATATTATACGAATGATTCCTCTCGTAAAAGCTTCCAAAAGGAAATAACAAATTAACAGCACATTTAATGAGCAAGATCGAGGCTATTAAAGTGCAAAATAAACATTTCTCAAAACTCGGCTCACCGTATATGCGAACAATGACACTGATTTGGAATAAATTGACAATGAGATGCGATTTTTCAACTTTTTTAAATGTTATTTCCGCCGGAAACACTTTCTGTAAAGCTTCAATACTCAGAAAGTGTAGATATTTTATGTATTGGCCTTTTTATTTGTTCTTGAAATTATTGAAATACTCAACTGAGTCAGCGTTATCTTCGAATTGGTAAAATTGTTGTTTTCTTTTTGGAAAGAAGTTTTAATTATTGTTTGAATACGCGCCTTCATTATTGCCTATGACATAATCTGTGCTTAGTATAAGCTTAAGGAACTGCTGTAAAAATAGTTGGTAGGTAGGTAATATCATCACTAGAATTGACCGTAACATAGGTGCTACTATGAATTCAAGAGGTTACCTCGATTTATCTCCTGGAAAGATCCCTTACTACCAATGATAGGATGAAAAAAATTGTTGTACACCTACCACAGTGTTGTCTTTTTAACCCAAAGGTTGACTGGTAGAGAATGCTTTGTTGTATTAAGTCCGCCCATGTACCACTATTGTACATAAAGTTTAAATAAATAAATAAAACTTAAGACTTCAAATAGGAAAATATTTTAAAAATAACTTTCATTTTATATGAATTTCCTAGAATTTTCTTCGTAAAACTTCAAAAAGCACATCCTTAAAAGGAACCTGTTTGTTTCAGAAGTGCAACAAAGCCAAAGAAAGCGTCTCGATCGCAGCGTGCGCAGCTTTACTTTATAACAGCGTCGGATCTCTCGCGCGGATCACAACAACACGCCCGCCACTTGCGCGCGCACGTCTCCACACACGAATGAAGTTCGCGCAATTTTCCTCCGCGATTTGACAGACGCGAATGAGTTTTTTTTAATAGTCTATGGTAAAATTTGTTTTAAAAATGCGTGCAGTGTTGTTTATGTGTGTTTTTGTGTATGCTGTGGTGGGGCAAGACGTTAATGACATGGTGAGCATGCCTAAATACGACTCCAGATACGATTATTTGGATGTTGACGCGATTTTCACTAATAAGAGACTTATCAGAAACTATGTGGATTGTTTGATCAATTCTGTCCGGTGCTCGCCTGAAGGAAAACAATTGAAAAGTAAGTTAACATTTTATAATTTCAAAACTATTATTTAAGTAATTGGTCCTTAAGGAATATAAGATTCATTTAACTTAAGTGCGAAACATCGCTTTTTGAGTTAAAGAATCAATCGGAGCACCTATAGACGTGAATTAAAGTTAATGCACCTCTCTTTAGTTCTTAGCGGTTTCCATTAACTTTAAATTAAATAAAACAGTGCATCTCGTCTACTTAGTATAAGTAAGTGGGTGAATCACCTTAAAATTATACGAAAGGTCGAACAAAATTAATACAAGTTAGAGCTGTTAATTTTGAAACTACAAGGTGAAATTCGCAATTTTAGTGAGAAACAACCAAAACGATTACTTTAGAAAAAAAAAAATTGGAAGGTTGAACTTGATTGCATATAGGCAATTTAGATTGCTCTTATTAATTTTATCGTTTCAATTAAAACTTAAGATTATTGTAGTTGTTTATTCTACGAATTGGTATGTAAAATCTTCTGTACACTATGTTTATTTACCCACACACTAAAGTATTAATACGTTAACGCGAGCTTTACCTCTATCGTTAAAAAAAACTAGATTTTTCCCGCGGAATCACTCCAGTAGCCAGTCAAACGCCATTTTCGCAATCAGACCAGCATTTCTAGAGAATACCCTTAACAACACACACAAACAATGTTATCCCTTAAAACATTGGTTTATATAGGTAATAATAAACCGACAATTATAAAAAAACGCCGGTTTTTGACGTCACGGAGCTTGACCTCCGATTATATCATAAGATATGAGAAACTGATGGTAATATGAGCTCGTTATTGTTTTAACATATGTATCTACATACATGCTAATGAGCAATTAAATTAGGAATATATTACAGAACAAAGGCATGTAGGATTTAAAGCGATAACTGTCTTCTGAACGCGGATTTGCTCGCGTTAATTTAGATGTTTACAAAAAAACTAAACTAGACTATAACCTGATTTACCTATCTACCAAATCAAAACTGGACGGATCGGCGATTTATTCGCGAAAGCGTGACGAACAACAATCAAACTTACTTTTGCATTTATATTATGTATTAATTAGGATTATGTAGTAGGACTTTTTTCTATAATATTACGAGTCATTGACTGAATGAACTTGCCAAACCAAATTCCGAACGAAATACCGACTCGCAAAAACAGCAGAAATTGTTTAAGCCACTATTATGATAAATAAATATAGCACCTAAACACAGGTCTCTATAAATAAGATAGGAAAATATTCAAGTAACATGAAAACAGAGAAAAATGGATACGCACCTTTTCACGCTACTTACCGTAATTTTTTTCTTCAGCCACTTTTCTGGAAAATAGAAGAGAATTGAATACTACTCTTTGTTATGTACACCACATAGTATGTAAGTTACACAAAATATAGTTGAATAACATATTACAGACGGTCACACAATGGGCGGAACTGTTACGGTTTTTAATTATTTTTGCTAAAACTCTGTGTGTCACTTTTTTCTAATGATGTTCACGGCTTTCACTATTTATTTCTAATTTAATAGAAAAAAAATTGCTAGTTGCACTTAGCTGCAAACGAATATTCTTCTTTAAAACATTTTAATAATAGCTTAGTACACGGCCTTGCCTCCTTGATATGTCTGCTTTATTTGCCCACAAAATTAAGCATCTACAAATCCATTTATTCAGCATTACCTAAATACTTGAAGTGCCTATAAAGTAGAGCATACTCATTTAAGTACAGGTTACTAGTTCGTCGGCGACAACTATTCACGTTTGTAATCCATTTCTATTGGTTCAGCAATGCGCGTGGGAAGGTTAATAGATACTATCTACTTTTCTTAGTTCTCTATGATACAGGCATGTCACCATGTTTGTTTTTGAGTAACGGTTTCGACACCAAAATTGTATTGCTTTTAAAGTGTCTTACTTATTATGTACTGTGTATCAATAATATATGTACCTTTTTTTTCTGGATCGGAAATTATCAAATGACTTCTCCCGCTGGAGCTTCTTCTCCGAGCGGAAGGGAATGTCAGACTCTTACTATCTAAAACCCACCCGTGTTCTTCCTAGTGCCCGCCGCGTTACAGGGCCGCGGTGATTCTTTCGAAGAAATTCCGCAACCCTAACAAACACTGACCCTATGGAGCCCCTTTTTTCTGCAAATGTCAATAGAGCGACACCTCAGGACGTTCGCTACGGCGGCCCTGGAACGCAAAGGGCACAAGAAGGATCACGGGTGGTTTTAGTCAGTAAGAGTCTGACACTCCCTTCCGCTCCGCCCAGAGCGGGAGAAGTCATTTGATGATTTCCTATCCAAAAATAAAGAGGATAATTCCAGTCAAAGTCTTCTTTGCTGACATCTCTTTGAGGCATACGTGGAACACAACGCACCGTCGACCGGGAAAATTAATGTACCTACACTTGAGAAAAATGATCATAGAGGTCGCATTGAATCGTCATCTGCCTAGCTTTATTTAGTAGGTGTCGGTTTCAAAAGTCTAACTATGCAGGATGCAACTGAATTCCTGCACTTTACATGGGGCGACTGCCTGATCATCATGCCATGTTACTGAGTACCACAATACCCTTGGCAAACCTGATTATCAGACTTCCAGGCTTCAGACTACTGCGCGACTGTCAAAGATATGGAATAGCCAGAACAATCTGCTGAACGAGCTATCACAAAATGAGTGGAGAAGTAAAGTTTTATACAGCAATAGATTTCGACAGTACATTTTTATTGTTACGTCATCTTATAAACTAAACGTTATTTTTGGCAATCGTTACGCAACATCATATTCTCACAGCACTGTCATTTCTCCGTCGGATAATGAGATAATAGTGAAAGTTTTACTCAAAACTGTCCAGCTCTTTAAAATTGCACGAGCGAAACTGTGAACTCGTTTTTTACTGTTGTTCATTTATTCTTTACTAGCTTCTACCAGCGATTCCGCCCGCATGAATGTCGGTAATAATTCCAAGGGAACATACTGCCGAGATGAAAAGTAGCAGTATATGCTATTTCACCTAGTTACGTTCAGTCGTTCTGGCGTACTTAAGCATCCTTTCATCCAAACATTCACAATTACTATAAAAACATAAAGAAAAATATTTATAGGACAGTATAATTATGTGCAAGTACAAAGGTGAGCTTAACCTATAAAAATATAAAAAGCTCAAGCTTTCTCATGGCAAAGCTCACTGCGATAAGTAGTCATAGAAAAATATATAGTAAACATGTGGAACTTTCAATCTTTAACGTAAATTTTAAAACGGGTACTGTCGCAGATGAAAAGAATCCTCTGGTAAATACTTATTCAGGTACTCTATAGGCTTAACGTGATCAACATAATTAAAAGTTTATTGGAATTTTCTACGTACATACATATCTGCATGTATTTTAATAAAGTTTCCACTACTTAGTAATTATTATGAATACTAATAACATTCAGTAAAACATTTATTGTGCACCTGCTACCTACCTAAAATACGTCGAACATAAAGGCGCTTACGCATCTTTGAACCATGGCTTGTGGTAGAAGCATAAGGCGTTATGTGTGCGAAAGGCAAGCAATACAAGCATGGGGTCCTGGATTCAATTCTGGGTTGGGCTTATTAATTTAGCAAAGGTATACATAATATGTTTTATTAGTATCGCTCCTGAACTATTTTTTTATTTAATTATTAAGTACATTATTGTTTTCTTTTTGTACATCCACCACAGAGCAGTGTTTTTAACCCGGAGGTTGACTGGTAGAAAATGCCCTGTTGCATTAGGTCCGCCTACGTATTAAGAGCAGGTTCATTTTAAAAATGAAATCATATATGTATGTACTTATATTTTATAGATGACGTACTTTTCTCCGTGGTTTATTCTACCGGGACCATTGATTTTTCGAGTCTAAAATTATCCTATGAAGATTTTATCTTAACCTGCTACAAATACCTAAATAAAAAACTGTGCTTGTCTTTATTAGATACGAGTACTTATTCGGATAGATTATTTTATTATGACAATGTATTAAGTATCATGTAGTATCTATTTAGTACGTCATAGGGTACTTTGTTGCATCCTCGTGAATTTCTATGTGCATAAATAAATAAACTCCACCTGCATTAATATACATAATTATATAATTTATTTCTATACTAATATTATAAAGAGGTAACGTTTGTGATTTTGTAAAATTGTATGGGGTAATCTCTGGATCTTCTGAACCGATTTTTATAATTATTTCACCAAAGCAAAGAAAGCTACGTTATTGTGGATATATGCAATATTTTATCCTCGTATTGCCACGGGAACGGGAACAACGCGGGTGAAACCGCGGGGCGGTGCTAGTATTTAAAATTGCGTGAGTTTTGCATTACACAAATATCACGTACTAGTAGCGCCCCGCGGTTTTACCCGCGTAATTCCCGTTCCCTTGGGAATATGGGGATAAAATATAGCCTATGCTACTCAGGGTGGGTGAATGTAGCTTTCTTATGGTGAGAATTTTTGAAATCGGTCCAGTAGTTTTTGAGGTTTTTCGTTACATACAAAAAAACAAATCTTTCATCTTTATAATATTAGTATAGATATAGATTGAACATTACCGGTTGTAGATTGTTATAGCTAGATAAATGTCAGCGTCCAGTTTGCATTGATTTTGTGGTAAGATTTATTTTGATGATGAGAAAGATGCTTCCTTATAGAATTAGTTGACGTCATAAAACTAGGCGTGTTGCGTCGCAAGGAATCTTGAATAAACAGAAGTAAATAAATAACGTTTAGTTTGGTAATTTTCTGAATTTGGTCTTATAAATTGGGTAAATTTAAAATAAAGGGTTACTTGGCTTGGTTGCGGAATTTGTTCGACAGAGTCACCGCGGCCCTGGAATGTAAAGGGCACAAGAAGGATCACGGGTGGGTTTTAGTCAGTAAGAGTCTGACATTCCCTTCCGCTCCGCCCAGAGCGGGAGAAGTCATTTGATGATTTTCAATCCAGAAAAATAGGGTTACTTGAGTTTGTGGTTGCATTGTAAATACTCCCAGTCTTTACAATGCAAACACAAAAGCGCTGTTCACAGTTATTCTAATTTGCGATCGATATTACTAGCTCATATTTTCACAGCATCACTCGCATGGATTCAGAGATTTTCTCATCAGTTAATCTATACTTATAATAAATCTGTAGAGAGGTCAATTCTGTACAAGGAATATATTTTCAAAATAACTATCAGGGGGTGATTAGTGATCGATACTGGTGCCAAAAATGCAATCAGTAAAATTTTTGTCTGTCTGTCTGTCTTTCTGTCTGTCTGTCTGTCTGTCTGTCTGTCTGTCTGTCTGTCTGTCTGTATGTTCTTTATAGAAACAAAAACTACTCGACCGATTTTAACGAAACTTGGTGCAATTATTCTTCATATTCCTGGGCAGGTTATAGTATACTTTTCATCACGCTACAATCAATAGGAGCAGAGCAGTGAAGGAAAATTTTGGGAAAACGGAAGAAGTCATCTACATAAAATTATCTAAAAAACATCCCGAAACAGCATGTGTAGGTGAAGCACAGTAACGATTAGCTGTAAATGATTAGAAACAATAATAAATAGATCATTTATTTAGATAGTCAAGACCCGTTGTGTTAGTAATTACAATATTGACTTATAACTATTGTTAGTAAGCTGACTGACTGAATATAAGTAATTAGAATGTAAGTAAGACAGTTTGTAATTGCACAGAGATAGTTTTGATTATAGGTATTTTATTAAATCATAATAAAGATGGAAAACATAGGTATACAATTTAAGTAATGTTCCACAAGTAAATATGACAAAGTTCCATCCATCTAAGTAAACAAACCCGCTGATTGGATGAAGATTTTACATCCGGGTTCAAGCTCGACAAGTCGAAACCTGTCGGGGTTTGTTATTGTTAGTCGCAGGCCAAGCTTGAGGAAGACAAGGGGGAAGGGGCGGGCGGCCATCGCTTGCGCGCCCACGCTTGGTAGATCCGGCGCAGATAGAAATCAGTGTACACAATACTTGCGCCCATGTGCGTAATCTATAAATAAGACCGCCGTTAGAACAATGAGTCAGTCTTCACTTGTCCTCCAGCAGAGTAACTACTCGCTGTCTCCCTGTGCTGTGAAATTGTATCAAAGTATAAAAAGTCTGTGTAAAGTTGTGCCGAGTTTATTATAAATAGCGCGTGTTAATTATTTTGACTCATATCGTTAGTTTAACAAGTAAAGTAGAGTGATTGTATTAGAATTACGTGAATACAAAGTGTTTTTACCTCTATGTCGCTTGTTTTATTCCACTACCTCGTAAAGGGAACAACGTCACCCCCGCCTAGCCTGATCCCGGTGTCGTGTGTCGACATTTTGGTCCTTCGGAGCCGGATCTAGTTCATCAAGAGGAGTGGAATAAAATGAGTCAAAAGAGTGCTATAACCACGCGCAGCAAGTTACGTAAATTAGCCGACGAGATGAGTGAGCGGCGCAAGAATGACGTCCCCTCGGACTCAGGTTTACCGTCTGAAAAGACGCCAGGCTCGCCGTCGGTCGCACCAACTGTTGCGTCAACATCCGTTCGTAATATACCTCTGACGGGCCCCGGCCGAGTGTTCGACTATACGGAGCAGACAACTGAGAGGAGGCGCCAGGGATCAAGACAAAGCAGCAAAGGCTCATCTAAGAATAGTCGCAAGAGCGTCGAATTCTTACGAAAAAGGATTGAGTATGAAGCTGAACGCGAGCTAGTACAGTTAAAAGAAAAACTCGTGAGGAAAAGGGTGGAAGCAGATATCGCCGAGATAGAGGCAGCTGCTGAAAGTGATGACTCAAATTCAGATGTGGATACGACACATCGCGTTGAAGAATGGATTAACACAACGCCCCAAGTAATTGAAAAAGATACAGTGTTGCAGTCTGTATCGCGCGCGCCTGTTGAAGTGGCCGCGCCCCGTGAAACCTCTGTGACCCGGGAACAAAACGTAAGTAGAGTGAATAACGTATCTCTTACGTACCGTGAACCTACAGTGTCCAGCGAGATAAATGTGCCACGCATAATAGAGTCGTCGACGTCAGTATCGGTGGGCAACATAACGACACCTACTACGCCGGCGTACTTGCCAGTGTCGACAGCAGTGAGATTCCGTCTGCCCGAGAATAATCCCGTCTTTACCACTCCGGTCGCAAGTGTACCTCGAGTATCAACGCTTGAGTCGGATACACGGCGGCAGAGATATGACAGAGTGGGTGAAACAGAAAGACGGCGAGAGTCATCAGGGGAAAGAGACAGGAAGATAGACCAACTGGCAGAAGCGATTACGGGACTGGCACGACCGCGACCGGTACCTAGGCAGGCTTATGAATTGCCTCATTTTAATGGCGACCCCGCCGAGTGGATTTCCTATCGAAACATGTACTGGGACACTACTGAGTTGTACAGTTTCAAATCACATGAAAACCTAGCACGCCTGAAAACCTCACTGCACGGCGAAGCGAAGATAGCGGTTGAAGACTTATTGCGAACGTCAACAGACCCGTCAGCAATAATGCGTGCCCTAGAGGAAGAGTTCGGTCATCCGACCCTAGTATTACAGTGTGCACTAAAAAAGGTCAGAGATTTACCCAGAGTGACGGAAAGCTGCCGAGAGCTGAGGAAATTCTCAACGACTGTGAGAAACTGTGTATCATTGTTAAAGAATATTCGTGCAGAAGGTTATTTGAATAACCCACAATTAGTGAGTGAGCTACTAAACAAACTGACACCAGTGCAACGCGCGCAGTATGGTGACTTTGCTATGGGCCTAGATAACTCACAAGGGGTGGATTTAAGAGTGTCACCAAGCTTAGAAATAATATCACACTTCTTAACACATTTAGCACGATCGACCTCCTATTATGTACAGCCGATCATGAACGAGCCTAGTGCATCTAAACCTCCCATGAAGCAACAGAAGCAAGTCTACGGTCAAACTAGACCATTGAACAGCGCACGTCATGTCACTAACAAGCCACCACTGATGCAACGAGTGAACGCACAGAGTGACGAGTCCCTCTCACCTAAGGAATGTGTAATGTGCAAAGGTGAGCACGCTATTGAAAAATGTGAGCAATTTGGAAAGTTAAGTGTTCAACAGCGTTGGGACACAATCAAAGAAAAGAACATGTGTTTTAAGTGTCTTATTAGAAAACACCCCAAGAGGTTCTGCCGCGCCGACAAATGTGAGAAATGCGGTTATGCACATCACCTATTGTTACACGCGGACAAAGCGCAGAAAGTAAACAAAACAGAAAGTGTAACTAACATCGGGGAATGGCGAGCCTCAGCCCTACTGAAGATAGTGCCAGTGACTATAAACTATGAAAACAGTGTCGACGTTCAGTGTTACGCGTTATTAGACGATGGTGCGACGGTATCGCTCATAGACAATTCACTCGCCGCTAACTTAGAGGGACCGTGTGTACCTCTCACACTCAAAACAGCGGGCGGCTACGGAGTAACAGACTTAACTTCGCGAGTGGTACAAGTACAAGTAAAAGGTCCTAATGGACAGTGCCATAAAATTAAGTGCCGCACAATGGCAAACATAAGCTTACCAACGCAAACAGTGTCCGCCGCGACGATTAACGATAACGCGCACCTCAGCGACTTGGGTTGCGTGGAAATGAGGGGAGCCAAGCCGCTACTACTACTCGGGCAGGACAACTGGGAGCTGCTCGTCGGCCAGGACATTCGACGGGGACGATCTGGTAAGCCAGTTGCCTCACTTACGAAGCTAGGTTGGGTCATACACGGACCACTTCAAAATAGTAACAATAATAATTCAGTAAATTGCATGACAGTCTCCCTCCCCGACTTACATAATTTAGTCAAATCTCAGTTTGAATTAGAAGCCCTAGGCATTTCACAAGATACTCGTAAAAATAAAGACGTAGAGCGAGCTTTGCACGTATTAGAAAGCACCAGTCGTCGCACTCCTGACAAGTCAAAATGGGAAGTAGGTTTAATGTGGAAGCATGAGAACACTCAGTTACCTAATAATTATAATCAGGCCCGACAAAGATTATATGGCATAGAAAGACGCATGCGCAAGGACGCTGTGTTCGCCGAGGCGTATACGAAACAGATAGAAAGATTGTTAGATGAAGGTTATGCGCGTAAAGTGATAAGTAAAGAAGATAATTCTCCAGTTTGGTACTTACCGCATTTCGGAGTAGTAAACCCCAACAAACCGGGGAAACTACGTTTAGTTTTTGACGCGGCCGCCAGGTCTCACGGTACGTGTCTGAATGATAACATATTGACAGGACCTGACATGTTGAATTCATTGTTAGGAATACTATTAAAATGCAGGATAGGCCCTTTATATATATATGATATAGATAGGCTGTCAGACAGAGGCAACTGGCGCTGGGTACCCTCGGAGGATAACCCTGCTGACGAAGCGACCAGATTGTGTTGGCCCGATAATTGCACGAAGTGGCTCTCGGGCCCCTCGTTTTTACGTGATCCACAGGAGCAGTGGCCAGCGTGTCATGAACCTGAGGCGGCGGAGGTGGACCTCGAGCGCATCCAACGAGTCCACGCGTCAACTGCACCCGCGACACCGCTCCTGGACTACGAGCGATATTCTTCATGGTCACGCATTCAGCGTGTGATGGCACGCATACTTATCTTTATCGGCCGGTGCCGCAAACACCGGGCTACGACGGAGCTGCAGTCTCAAGACCTTGAAGAGGCGCACGACTGCCTCATTAAGTTGTGCCAGGAGGACAGCTTCAAAGAAGAACGGGCTGCCATCCTAAAAGGGCTTCCCGTACCTAACAGTAGCCACATAAAATCATTAGACCCGATGATCATCAACAATGGGTTGCTACGAGTGAGAGGACGTCTGAGTGCCTGCGAGGAACGAGCACCACGTGAGGAGGTCCTTTACACCCTCCTCACCGAGGCCGAACTCATCGTGAACAGCCGGCCACTAAGCTACGTGCACGACGACCACAATCAACCTGTGGTCCTGACGCCGAATCATCTACTCCTGGGCACTGCCTCCGGGAGTACGCCATTTGCGCCGAGCGACACCGAGGACATCGACTCCCGCCGGCAGTGGCGGCGTGTCAACGCGCTCGCCGACATGTTCTGGCGGCGCTGGCTCCGAGAGTATCTCCCGACTCTACAGTGTCGTGAAAAGTGGGCAAATAATGTGCCAAATGTGCGTATCAGTGATGTGGTAGTGATCGCGGACAATAACAAAGAACGAAGTGCATGGACAAAAGGTATTATAAAAGCAGTGTACCACGGAAATGATGGTATTATCCGTGTAGTAGATATTAAGACTGTGAATGGGGTCCTGCGTCGGCCCGTTACTAAAATTATTGTGCTTCCCACAGACCAGGAAGTAATGCGGCTGAACCCTGTTACTGGGGGTGGAATGTAGGTGAAGCACAGTAACGATTAGCTGTAAATGATTAGAAACAATAATAAATAGATCATTTATTTAGATAGTCAAGACCCGTTGTGTTAGTAATTACAATATTGACTTATAACTATTGTTAGTAAGCTGACTGACTGAATATAAGTAATTAGAATGTAAGTAAGACAGTTTGTAATTGCACAGAGATAGTTTTGATTATAGGTATTTTATTAAATCATAATAAAGATGGAAAACATAGGTATACAATTTAAGTAATGTTCCACAAGTAAATATGACAAAGTTCCATCCATCTAAGTAAACAAACCCGCTGATTGGATGAAGATTTTACATCCGGGTTCAAGCTCGACAAGTCGAAACCTGTCGGGGTTTGTTATTGTTAGTCGCAGGCCAAGCTTGAGGAAGACAAGGGGGAAGGGGCGGGCGGCCATCGCTTGCGCGCCCACGCTTGGTAGATCCGGCGCAGATAGAAATCAGTGTACACAATACTTGCGCCCATGTGCGTAATCTATAAATAAGACCGCCGTTAGAACAATGGGTCAGTCTTCACTTGTCCTCCAGCAGAGTAACTACTCGCTGTCTCCCTGTGCTGTGAAATTGTATCAAAGTATAAAAAGTCTGTGTAAAGTTGTGCCGAGTTTATTATAAATAGCGCGTGTTAATTATTTTGACTCATATCGTTAGTTTAACAAGTAAAGTAGAGTGATTGTATTAGAATTACGTGAATACAAAGTGTTTTTACCTCTATGTCGCTTGTTTTATTCCACTACCTCGTAAAGGGAACAACGTCACCCCCGCCTAGCCTGATCCCGGTGTCGTGTGTCGACAGCATGTCTATCTTTTGTCAATTTTAAACCGATCGGGCTGAGAGTTTCAAAATCGGGGGTAAAGTAACTATTCCACGCGGACGAAGTCGCTGGCAGAAGCTAGTCTATACTAATATTATAAAGCTGAAGAGTTTGTTTGTTTGTTTGTTTGTTTGAACGCGCTAATCTCAGGAACTACTGGTTCGAATTGAAAAATTCTTTTTGGGTTGAATAGACCATTTATCGAGGAAGGCTTTAGGCTATATATCATCACGCTTAAGCCAATAGGAGCGGAGCAGCGATAAAGAATGTTTTAAAATCGGGGATTCCACGGGGACGAAGTCGCGGGCAGCAGCTAGTCTGCTATATCCAACAGCAGAACAAAGCCACATCCTTTTCACGCCTTTCTGAAACCTCCATTTCCACCCATCTACGCGACAGAAAAGACAGGATTGTGTTTTTACACATTTTCTGCGCCATAAATCGAGTAGAATTTGCTGTAAGCACCGCGACTCATCATAGTGCCGTCACAATGCATCGCATTTCTCTCTAACGCGACCTCTTTGCGGTAAGATTGCAATTTTCTGAATAGTCTCTATAAAACTAGGTGTGGATGGAACGGTTATACTAGGTATATCTATAAGTACAAATATAAGTATGAAAGGGCCGGTTCTACTCGGCCGAGACCCTATTACTTAGCTTCCCTTCACTGGATACTATTACATTAGGTATTTACAAGCTTTGCCAACGTCTTTGCCCGCGTGAAAGGCGAAAAATTGGAAAGACATTACTGGGATCAAAATTTTGTCCTGCCTAAAATAAGCCTTTGTTCAATCTTGTCCAAAATTTCTTTCAGAGCCGTTCAACGTCCTCAACGTTTATACTGAACAAGCTTCTGCCCGCGACTTCGTCCGCGTGCAATAGTTACTTTACCCCCGATTTTGAAACTCTCAGGCCGATCGGTTTATAATTGACAAAGTTTCATACAAACTTTCATCCCCTATTTTATCCTCTTGGGGGTAGAATTAATCAAAATCTTTTCTTAGCGGATGCCTACGCCATAACATCTACTTGCATGCCAAATTTCAGACCGATCCGTTCAGTGGTTTGGGCTGTGCGTTGATAGATCACTATGTCAGTCACTTTTGAGTTATATATATTTAGAATAGATGGGAAACATCGCTATGTACTACTCGTAACTTGCACATAGTGACCTAATATAGGTCTACATTATTTCTGTCTAGACGTGTATAGTCTTGTACAGAATTTTGTAGTAGTAGGTTTTTACTTAATTAATGTTTTTAATTGCTTCTTATGATTTGCATTTCAAGGTCTTCTTGAATCAGATGAGTTGTAATTAAGGTTTAACAATTAAATTATGTTTTTGTTTTGTAAATACCAAGTTTTGTATTCTAGAATGTATCTCATGAATTATAATTCTTGATTTAAGAACTTATCTAATTTAAGCTTCGAAAACCTGAAGACCAGATAAAAACGTTTTTTTAAACCTTTAAAAACAAATAAAAGTTGATGACCATAAAATAACATTAAGTATAATCATTTGGAAGTCAAACAGCGGTTTATTAACTAACAATAGCCGAGGATTTCAGTTATTTTTTTTAAGTCTTTAATCATGGCTATGGATACGAATCCTTCATGCGTCTTTTTAAGAATGGATACAATGCACAGACGGCTTGTTTCTATTTTTAACGCACCATAGAGCCTAAGAATTCTATTCTGTTTTCTTAGTGAGGGAATGCCAACACGGTAGTTGTACTATTAGCACTTGCAGAACACTTGATAAGTTAATGATAGACTTCCGATATTACGACCTAATGGTTGTCTATGATAATTTGCTGGATACGCTATTAATAGCCATAGACAGGTATCTGGCTGAAGATTTTAATCATGGCTTTGTAGCAATGCAATGGGGAATATTCTAGATTTTAATAATCCATGGAGTGTGAAAACAGAATCTGCCTAGCCTTTTCCCAACTATATTGGGGTCGGCTCCCAGACAAGCCGGATTCAGCTGAATACCAGTATTTTACGTGGAGCAGCTGCCTACCAGACCTCCATAACCCATTAACTGGGGAACACGGTACTTCTTGGCAAGACTGATGTCAGATTTTCTGGCTTCTGACAATCCGTAGCGACTGCCAAAGATCTCTAAATGACAGCCGGGACCAACGGCTTAGCGTGCTTTCCGAGGCACGCAGAAGAATCGTTATGTTATGATGGTCACCCATCCACAGACCAACCTCGTCAAGCGTTGCTTAACCTCGAAGATCGATCCATGCGGCTGTTATAGTTATGTGTTATATAACAAGCGCATATAACCTATTTTATTAATAATCTTTCATGCTTACACGGAACATATAAAAAGAGATTTGATAGTGTCGCATGTCGCTAAATCAGCCTGTAATGTGCGCCTCGCATACAGCGGTTCCCGTGGCCTTCACTAGATCAAATAAATATTAAAAACCGTTAATTATGTAAAACATTTAACAAATAAAGCTAGGAATGTAATAAAAATGTCCAATATTCAATGAGTTGCACGTATTGTCGTTTGTTCATTAATAATGCTTGGGATAAAAACTATCAATCATTGTTCATAGACAAAAGACTTTTGTATTTCTCGTTTACAAAGACTACAGAGTATAGATAGCCTTAAGAGTAGAGATGATCTTAAAAAAAAATGCGCGTTGACATTTTATCAGTGTAAATACTTGTGAGTAAGTTCCGTATTGTTCTTTTAAGTAGTCCAAACGTAGGCATTTGGACTATTTGACAGTAATATATACTGTCAAATAAGGCATGCTAACCGAATATCCAAATTATCCAGATAGCATGCCCTATATACCAGTTCATGACAAGAAGATCCAGCACAAGCTAGTAAGAACCGCAACAAACAGTTCTCCTGAAAACTAGAAAATTATATATGCGTTAACCTATACAAAATACAAAATAAATACCTTTTTGCAAAGACACAAAACTGAAGCTAATAAAGTCGTAGAGAATTAGCGATTAGACACAGTTGTAGAAAATTACAAATGCTTCGAAACAAAACATCTTTGTACGATTGCGACGGAAGAAGACGTTATAGTGGCGATCAGTATCATGTCATGTATATTTGCGTCACATTGAGGCTAGAACCAGTGAATGGTAGGTACATATATACACATAATACTATAGCTCCAGAGCTGCCATTGGCACAACATAATCTATACTAATATTATAAAGCTGATGAGTTTGTTTGTTTGTTTGAACGCGCTAATCTCAGGAACTACTGGTTCGAATTGAAAAATTATTTTTGGGTTGAATAGACCATTTATCGAGGAAGGCTTTAGGCTATATAACATCACGCTTAAGCCAATAGGAGCGGAGCAGCGATAAAGAATGTTTTAAAATCGGGGATTCCACGGGGACGAAGTCGCGGGCAGCAGCTAGTTATTTATATACTCAAACAACAAAAGTACTAACTAGCTAAATTCGGCCATTTTCTTTAAAGTTCTAGAATGATAAATTATTTAAATATCAAATTGACAATGAAACTAAAATTAAGTAGCAGTGCCCATGTGATAAAATGTTCACGATCGTGTTGGAAAAAATTGGATTTTTTTTTAAACTTTAACTTTGCTATTGTATATACATAGGTAGGTGCTTTAGATATAATACTTTTAGAAATAGCTCCATATTCTTAGATTGCTCTTTATTCGCTCTACATAGGTCTTCAAAGTTACATTAATTCAGAAATTCGAATTAGTAAGTAGATCTGATACCAATCTTACCTGGTGGTCAACCAGTAATGAATTGAAATAGATAAATTGGTAAACCAAACTGATGAACTTAGACCATTGTTCAATTTGATTTTTGCACAGGCATTTTAACAAATGATGCAAACTGTGATCTACAAATCTATTAGATACTAGCTGTCCGCACAACTTCGTTTGTTTCACATTTTTCATGACTGCTCCGCACCTATTGGTCTTAGCGTGATGATATAGCCTATAGCCTTCCTCGATAAATGGGCTATCTAACACTGAAAGATTTTTCAAATCGGACCAGTAGTTCCTGAGATTAGCGCGTTCAAACAAGACTTCAGCTTTATAATATTAGTATAGATTATCTTCTCGTGACATCGCCGGCTTGAATAGTAAATCGGTCCAGCCGTTCCAGAGATTAGTCGAAAAAAATTAGACATACAAAATACCTACGAACAAAAATATTTAAAGTTCCATATAATGCATATAGTAAAAAGTTTTAATGTTGATGTTACTAACAGACACTTCAAAGTACAATTTTATTTATTTGTATCGATTTTACAATAATTATATTACCTGTCTCGGGTTGGTATATTACCCAAACCAAGATAGAATGTCATTGCAAAAGAAGGTGGAGCTAACTGTAAACCGTATCTTATTCATATTCCATTGTTGACAAATAATTAGCGATATTTTAGTTGAAATCGTGACCACGAGATACTTTTGGACAATGGTTCTCTATAATTAGGTTACGGCAACTATTTATATCCCTGCCAATTAAGATATTTATAATAATAACTTTCATATGTAGACAAAATAATACCACGACGAATTTGGCAATTTATATGTTTACTAGCTTCTGCCCGCGACTTCGTCCGCGTGGAATAGTTACTTTACCCGCGATTTTGAAACTTTCAGCCTGATCGGTTTAAAATTGACAAAGTTTCATACAAACTTTCATCCCCTATTTTATCTCCTTGAGGGTAGAATTAATCAAAACCCTTTTTTAGCGGATGCATAATAACATCTACCTGCATGCAGCCCGATCCGTTCCGTGGTTTGGACTGTGCGTTGATAGATCACTATATCAGTCAGTCAGTCACTTTTGACTTATATAACTTAAGATTTTATTGGTCAGTTGAGTTTTACTATAAGCTACCTACATACTACTTAATAGTAGGAAGTTATAGTTTAAATTATTTCTTTCAAATGCAGCAAAATATCAAGGCAGTAGAGACTAAGGCCATTTAATTGTTCTACATTTAGAATAGAGTACAACAATTGCTAATGTAGTGTTAGTAGAACTTTTTATGGATGGGAAATCATCAAATGACTTCTTCCGCTCTGGGCGGAGCGAAAGGGAGCGTCAGACTCTTACTGACTAAAACCCACCCGTGTCCTCCCTATGCCTTTTGCGTTCCAGAGCCGTGGTGACTTTTTCGAACAAATTCTACAACCCTGTCAGTAGTCAAAATGTGTTCTTAATTATAAATCATTCTTCTGCGCGAAGTTACTCTTTTTTATATGTTTTCAGTACTTTTCAGCGACTGGGCCTTTTGACCAAATTACAGTTCTACAATATTTTGTTAACGGCCTTGATTCTTGACTAAATTAACAAAGCGATAACATGCGCTAACCGTATACAAATTAAAAACCTTGTATTGGAATTGTATTTTAGTAACAAAATTAAACTTGACTACGTTAAACAAATTAAAACAAACTCTACGTCATCGAATAACTACAAAATTTAAAACCGTCTAAAAATATCTTCAACAGTACCTATTTGTGGATTAACAACAATAAAAAAACGTAAAACCGGTATTTTATATTCGCGAGCCACATAGTGTGGTCCTACGTGACGAACATCGTAAGGATGTTCTAAATTCAAAACAATAACTTTTTAAACTGGAACGTCATGGTAAGGGCACTCCACTGTTTGGCATGGCCTAAAAACTTTTATGTCATTAACTTAGTTGTCAGAATTATACCGACTTTTTCAAAGGTTTGGACTAAGCTTTTAATAAATGTGATTAAAATTAATTGTAACCTACGTATTCTTACTTAATTGACGTTGAAGTATAGTCATGGTAGTTATTAACATGAGAATCCCGGCGAAATTAAATATGTAATTAGCTCAAAAGAAACATGTTTTAATAACATAATTATGTTTTACGAATACGTTTTAATCAATCCTACCTAGAAAATCAATCAATCAATATTTAACTAATTTTAGGGTGTTACGAAAAAAAAAGTAGAGATTGTTACGCTGTTACGCCACTTTTGATAAATTTTGGTCACAGAGATAGATGAGACGCTGGAGACGGTTATAGGTTACATTAAAGCGACGGAAGCCACGGGCAAAAGCTGTTGAATAAACACAAACAAACCTACATCACTACCTACAATATTGGACGCATTTACGTTTATTGACAACCCGTATCTTAATAATTTAGCTGATAATAAATGCAAACATAACACTTACACGCACGTAATATGTACTAGTGTAGATAAAATGAAATACTTTTGTTGAAATAACACCATGGCCATATTTATACGCCCGCACGCGATTACACATTTCGCACGTAAAATTTATTGATCCAGATTCACTGATAAATGAAATAAATAATATCTACCCGCAGACACCAAAATACCAAAATTACTTAAAATAAAAAATGGGATTTTAATTTAATTTAACACTGGGATTATACCCCAGGAAAACCCAGTAATTTTTTCAGAGCTATAATTACGTTTTTTAGTTTTGTACTTTTTGTGATTTTATTGGTTTTACGAAGATCATTTAAACAATGTACGTAAGTAAGGTACTGTTGTGACTGTTTTTCCAAATAGCTAACCACAACTTGGGGTCCTTAAATCAAGAGCGAATAGGTTACTGCAAACCATGCGTCGACCACGTTGTCTCTATTTCCATCAAGTCAGATACAGGTCAAACGAGCCTTTGAGAAATTGTGATCACTAGAACAACCTAAAAATAAAAACACCTATATTTTACACTAGCGATCCGCCCCGGCTTCGCACGGGTGCAATGCTGATACTAAATCTCTACTATATTATGCATATAACCATATAAACCTTCTTCTTGAAACACTATATCTATTAAAAAACAACCGCACCAAAATCCGTTGCGTAGTTTTAATGAATGACTTTGTTTTATATTATGTTATGATAACTGTGCTTATTTAATGTTGTGAAATTAAATAAAAACATATATATAAGTGACTACCCGCGTAGTTCCCGTTCCCGTGGGAATATGGGGTTAAAATATAGTCTATGTTACTCATGGAAAATTTAGCTTTCGAATGGTAAAAGAATTTTTAAAATCGGTCCAGTAGATTTTGAGCCTATTCATTACAACCAACCAAACAAACAAACAATGTTTTCCTCTTTATAATATTAGTGTAGATATGTAAGTTCCTATTATCATCGCCCATCATCAGGTGCGATAACTGATGACCCGAGAGTCTACTAATATCAATAATTTAAAAAAGATCAATACATATTTAACATATGAAAGGAAAATTCCAACAAAGTTGTTTGTTGCAAATTACCAAAATTTATAAAAACTTGTCTGATTTATCGCTCAGGCATGATTATTTTAATGGATCATCGTAATATGAAATAGCATACAAACCTATAGTTAAATCCGTCTGTTTGTCTATATTCATAACTGCACTAACAATTTTATTATGCTTCGTATAAAAACTACGACAAAAAGTACCTATTCGTCTTCGGCTTTTGCGATCATTTTGATTGATGTTAAACTGCTTCTTATGTCGATTTGTTATCTAATAATACACTATATTGTCAATTATGTTTTTTTTCTCACATTGATAGACATGGATAAAAACCGTGTTGATCCACGCCCAAAAACTTACATTTTTATAATCTAGACTCGCGGCAGCGTGTCAAGCCAAGTCCAAGAATTGGCGAACAGCACCGTGTGTATTATTGAGCGAACAATTTGTAGCCAGTTTTGACACCTTCACAACTCAAAATCTGTTTAACATTTCTTACAACAGAACGTATTTCATCCTCAAAATCACTTACAAAATAATTAGGTATTGTTATTTTTCATCGAACTTTCATTAATGTTTGCTGCACTGGTTCTAAGTTAACTTCACTGTTAATTTGTTTGCCATTTATTCACAGTAAACATAGAACTTGTTTTGCTACCGGCCTGACCCTTGCTAGACAGTGCTACCCAAAGTCTTCTCTACAATTCTACAAAAGGAAGAACAAAACAAAACATGAAATGTTCACTGGTCAAGGTTTACAAGACACAAATTGCATGTGCCATAAGTACCTTAACATCCTTGCGGTTAGCTACTGAAATCTTGATTTATGATTTGATTTCCTTAATTTAATAGACGTTAGTCGTAAGAACATGCAGTCTGCTCGACACTGGAGATTGTAAGGCCACACAAGACCAAATAATAGGAAAAGAGCGAAACCGGATTGTCGGAATAGTAGGTAAGAAAGTGCCAAATTCCAAATTCAAACAATGACATACCAAATACCATAGACACATACACACCTAATTTTGGACAGCAATGTGCGACCTCCGGATTTCCGCAAAGTGCAAATAATGAGCACCCGACTTGGTATCGTTTTTCGCAAGCTACCGCGCTCCTTAGCTCCTTCCGCATCAAATATCGGAGACGAGAGTGAAGTTTATCAAACGAATAGCGTAATTATACGTATGTATCTTATTTTGATGTAATTAATTGCCAGTCAGTATGATTAGATATTTGTGAAATTGTACTTTCGTTAATATGATTAATTAACGAATGTAAAATTCAATAACCAACCATCGACGAAGATGTTTGAAAAACAGGTATACGTTAGCCTGGCCATCATTTATCCTGTTAGAACGTTCCAGAGGTAAAAATGTTAACTTTCCCGCGAGCGGATCTGCAGACAATTGCTTGTTTACTTATAGCTCATGCTGAATTTCTCACCGACACTCGCTCTAGTATTGTGTCAGAGGTTTCTACGGGATGACAAATGTCACTTGAGTATGCGGTTTGATATTACTGATTAGTTGATTACGTCACAGTCATGAGAAATATCGTTGGTTATCTATGGAGCATCGTTAATTCGCCAGAGCGTTTAACTATTATATAACTCATTTGCTCATAGAACTATAACATAGAGAACTAAAAACTGAGGTGGTTTTGACGATTACTTCACTACTAGGCTGGCTTCTCTTTTCGGAGGATACCATATTGAGGGCTGTTTTTATTTATATATCTATCGCCTCGATTGGTGATGTTCTAAACTAACATAATTAAGAGGTAACATTGTTTGTTCGAACGAGATAGGGAAACTAATTCGAATACAAAAAATCTTTTCACTATTAAAAAATGACTCAGCCTGTGTTTTTTTTAAAGGGCACGTGTCCGGGTGTTGCCAAAAGAAAACCTAGTTTAGAAAAGGATTTGAGTTTGAGCAGTTAACGATATCACATTCCATACCGTCTATTCCATTCAAAAACTCCTTTGTTTACATTTCCACGATCATAAAGCGACCGTTGCCTGACACACTTGCGCTTAAGGTCGCCCCAGACGTTACGCATGCGCGTCACGCTGCTGATCATTGGGCTCGATCATTGCTCGCAGGCGCATGTAAAAGGTGTCGTTAGACTAGGGCTGCTACCGGCTAAGGAAGCACTGGTTGTGTAAACGCTGTTTATGGTAATAGGGATGTTTCCTGAGTAAAAAATATATGATTATGTTTAGTCCGTCAGTTAGACTATAGAAAAATATTGGACACGTATTTTTTCCTTTATCAAATCTATAAAAACTAACGAAGATACAAAGCATCAAAGATCAGGAGTGGGGGCTTGTGACGCTACGGCTCGCTAAAAATTGTAGCGAGTAGTGACGTCACACGAGTTTTCAACGCTCTGTATCGGCTTCATTTTTTGTTTACGTGAAAAAAAAACTTTTTACAAAAAAATACAACCGACTTCCACAAAAAATCAAAAAAGTACAAAATAACTTTAATTTCGGAACTCGGTGTTTGTGGTTCCTTTTCCGTTTTTTGAACACCGACTTCCTTTGTATTTTTTTGTAAAAAGTTTTTTTATTTTTCTTTTTTTAGTGGTACCTACACCCCCTCCCCTCCCCCACCTAAACGAACCAATCACATTGGTGTAAAAAAAACGTACAGCTCCTTTGCAGAGTAAACTAAGAGGTCGTCAAAGTAGACAAAGTACATATTTTTTTTAGATTTTTCGAAAACCGCTTGGTTGATTTCGATAAAATTTTCATGGGACCATTTGGGAAGTATACCCTTTCCAACAAAAAAAGAATTTTTCAAATCGGTTGACAAGCGACGGAGTTATGCGCGAACAAACATAAAAAAAAAAAAAAAATACAAACATCCGAATTGAGAACCTCCTCCTTTTTTAGAAGTCGGTTAAAAAGAAAAAATACGTGTCCAATATTTTTTGGAAATCTATCTGACGGACTAATTAGATTTTTTTAGTCAACTACCCTATTGTCTACGGTGCTTAGTGACATTCGCTTTCTGTTGAGGAATTCCGTTATTTATGATTTGTTTAAGTTTGAAGGGGCTTTGTCGGAAGAGTTGTTTGGTAAATTACTTGAATATTTAGGTTTTGACACTAGCGCCAACTCTTGTAAAAGTCGTATGTAAGTAAATAACTAAGTACATAATAATATTCCTAACTAGGTTTTGGTCTACCCATGAACCGAATATCTTCCAAATCTTTTTAATTGTTGAGGCGTGATTTATTCATGTACTAGCACCGCCACGCAGTTTCACACGCATTGTTTCCGTTCCCGTGGGATTACGGGGAAAAATTGTTGAAAACGGTCCAGTAGTTTCGGGGTTTATTTGATACAAACAAACAAACAAATCTTTCTACTCTATAATATTAGTATAGACAAACACACATATTTAATATTAATAGAATAGATATTATCAGAAGATTGCTAAATAATTCAAATAAAACTGCTCATAATTAAGTTGAACATAGCAGTGCACCAGAGCTTACATTAATGTAGTCAATCGACATACAAATGTATTCAACCTAGAGTGTTCTCATAAACTAGGAATGCGCTAACAAGGTTGTCTCTATAACTGTTAAGTGGATAGGCGAGATAATTAATTAGAAGCCCATTAATAAATCAAATGACCGTATAAAGGTGTATCTTTCGATATACATATGTAGAATAATAATAACGACTTATTTTCTCACCACAGTATAGGTACATCAGAGAGGTATCAATACAAAATACATGACAGCAATAATTATACTGTGGGAGACTGGTGCAGTGGTGCCTAAAGTAGGACACCAAGTCTCCACTTCTCGGATAATGTTTACATTTTAATATTGTGTACAATAATAACTTGTGCGGTACCTAACAATTTATAAAAAGCAAAGGATTTTAAAATTAAAAAAAAAAGAAATCTAAAAGGAAAATATTGTAGTTTTAAATTATTACTTGGTATACCTACTCATATACACAAAAAGATACCTAATGTTTTCTGTCACTATCGTTCACAGCATGACTATCATAGTCCGGGAAAAAGTGCCATGATCAAAACAAGTTAAGGTCATTTCATGTTATTATCTGGTTAGCAATTTATTACATGTGAAAAAAAAATAAAGTCCCGATCCCGAATGTTATTTAACCTGTTGGATAATTCCGGTACACTTTTTATGGAAATCTGTGTACTTCATATTTCTTATCTTCATGAACGCAATATTTTGTAAGTAAACACTATAAGATCCAGCTTAATGTCACAATAGACAGTTCGTTCGATAAAATTAGATATTAACCTCGATATTTTGTAAAATACTTATCTATACTAATATTATAAAGCTGAAGAGTTTGTTTGTTTGTTTGTTTGAACGCGCTAATCTCAGGAACTACTGGTTCGAATTGAAAAATTCTTTTTGGGTTGAATAGACCATTTATCGAGGAAGGCTTTAGGCTATATATCATCACGCTTAAGCCAATAGGAACGGAGCAGCGATAAAGAATGTTTTAAAATCGGGGATTCCACGGGGACGAAGTCGCGGGCAGCAGCTAGTAATATATGTAAGTACAGTCAGTCAATTCATTTCACTGTAAAAACATTTATGTAGATGAGTGTATACACTAAATGTTTAGTACCAAAGCTCGGCTATAAAAATGAAAGTGTCACAAACGTGCCATGGAAATGAATTTTCTAACAAGGTAAATAATACAGTGGAAAGTAGATCCTGTTGGCAATCTACCAAGTTTTGCAGACGTGAGTTTGCAACACTGGATTTTACACGGATATACTCCACTTGTAACGAAAATCTTGTCATACTAGTTTTGTTACCTACTAACTACTCTTATACCTATTAATACTGCAATATGGATAAATTACGATTACGGGCAGACGCATTAGGGAACTGTCTTTATGTAAAAATTTGGCGTTTAAAAAGTGCTATCCATCAGCCTAATTTTAATACTTAAACGACATTATTTTGATTGTTAAAATTTATATTATTCTAAAAACTGTAAAAGTGAATTTATTTATTTGAACTTCATAAGAAAAGACCAATCGGAACCGTGCGCTAACTTCTGACATTTTATAAGTGCATTATATATTTTTTCGTTTAAAAATCGTGAATTCGTTTAAAAATCGTGCACGGCGTAGACTATGCCATCTAGTGTTGCAAATCTGAAATTTTTACATTGTAAATATTTGACCTGTGCTACCAGCTATACTTCCTGCACCTTCCGTTTAGGGGAACGTGCACGAAGTAGACTGCCATCTAGCGTTGCAAATTTGAAACTTATAGGTAAAATATACTTGACATTGACGAGTCTGTGCTACCTATAGTTTATGCACGTTCACTATACTAATTGCATTTATTTGATGAGAATCGCTTTTTTAAGATTTCTTTTAGCTATGCATTTTTTAAATCTGAGTATGTAGGTAATTTAAACCCTGCTTTTTTATTACAAAACTACAAAGTTTATACCTAATTATGATAAAATGATAATTAGCTTAAATTATCGTGCTAAACATTAATTCATTTCAGCTTTTTAAATTATAGCATTTTATGATTTCCAAAATAATGACACACCGCCAAAAAAAAATTAAATATTTGAATTATAACAATTAAAAACCAGCCTAACATTATTGTAGGTATTTAGAATAAATGCATAGATACTAGACATAGTTTTGTGCTTGATGCCACTTTTATTGTCCAGAATCTTTGTACTGATCGTGTGACCACTATTGGGTATTTTACTACATTTACAACGTTTACAACGTTGAAAAAAAATATATGTCCAATATTTTTTTGTAATTTATCAGACGGACTAATTCGATTTTTTCAATAAAATACCCTATCATGTGTTAACCGTCCATAAAACTGCAAGGATTAAAATATTAAGTCTATGTATAACAAAGATCACAAAAGCAGATAATTAAAAAATCATTTTGTTTTTGTTATGTTTTTGCCAACCCTACTTAAACCTTTCACATTTTAACAGTTCACTTGCCCAAAGTGTCTTCCAGAGTCACTCGGACGATGCCCTCCAACCGATAAGGTATTAGTACGTTAGGAAAGGTAATGGCAAACAGAAACTAGATACATTATAAAACTGGTAATATCACTATCACACCGGTTATGCGGAATTGAACTGGATGGTATGGGACTATATATGTATATCTAATAAAAAGGTTCCTCTTTAGTACCATAGACAACAAAAATGTACTCGTGATTGTGAGCACAGGAAAAAGAATATCATGAGCCAAGGATTATGTTTTAGTCGAGTTAACACTGTGAAAGGAATAGTTTAAAATAATATAGACGACTTTATGCGTTAAAAAACTTAAAGCATTATAAAAATCTGCACAGCTAGAACCTACAGGCCTTCGCCCTATGAAAGGAAGTAAAAAAATATATAGGTAATAATACATTTTTATTATAATAAATAATAATATAAATGCGAAAGTATCTTTATTTGTTTCGCTTTCACGCCAAAACGCTGAAAATGACGGGAACCTGGTGATAGTTCTAGATTACTGTTCATTTGCGAAAATGTATAACGAAGCCGCGGGTACAAGGGAGTTAACAAATATTTATTTTGTGGGCATTGATATCTGTCACTCATCTTTCTAAAGGTTTTTATTCGAATTAATTAATTATAGATGATTGAATTTATAATACAAAAAGATCCTACTTGGTAGATAGAGGTTGAAACCATAGATGAAACAATTAGGCAACCGATAAAGCTTTTTCAAAACTTTATCGGTTTGATTACAATTAACAAAAATTGTTGGCGCAAACAGTTTTTTGTTAATTATTAAATTGATTTATTCAGGTGTTTTTTATTTTATTTTGGTAATCAGAATAAATTAGAGTACATACATAAAAGATGTCTTATCACGTTTTTAAAGGGTGCTTGATTAACAAGGCTCATTATTTTTTACTATTTTGAAAAACAACGGAATTAAACAATAAAGTTTGTTTTTTTCTTCCATAGAGTAATACCAGTATTATATTATCTGTGGTAATACGGAAGCTTTAGTGATGAATTGGTAATGAGGTTAAACGGATAATATAACGAAGGCTGCACGTTACTGGTAACACTTTAACGCTGAGCTGGCGTAACGCAATGCGGCGCATCACTAGATTGTGTCTCCATTTTTTTTACGAATGGCGTCTCGCAATTCGACCTAAGGTTATCGACTGCTTAACTGGGCTTGCCTGTGGCGGCCTTAATATAACTATTAAATTTCGAGCCAAGGTTTTGCGTCGCCATATTTTTCTTTCATATTTATAATTAATTTGCATTCCGTAATGTGTGAAGATCATAATTATAATGGGCTTACAGCTAAGATACAATAGAAGTTTCCTAAGTAAAAAATATGATTATATTGAGTCCGTCAGTTAGATTATAATTATAGAATAAATTAGACACGTATTTTTTGCTTTATCAAAACTATAAAAAATAGACGAAGATAAAATGCATCGAATAACAGGCGTGGCGGCTTATGACGTCACCTCGTGATAAAAATCGTAGAACGGAGTGCATCACACGAGTTCAATGAATTGTATCGTCTTCGTTTTTTGTTTACGTGAAAAAAGAAAAAAATACGTGTGATATATTTTTTGTAAACCTATCTGACGGACTAATAGTTTTTTTAGTACCTAAATCTTATATTTAGGTACATTACGGCAAAAGTAGTATAGGGTACTATTACGGACCCTGTAGGACACAGCAACAGTACCTGTATAAAATTAATGTTTGAAATAAAATAATTAATTAAAACAATTGAGATAAGTTATTATTTGAGATCCGTGGTTTTTTAATGGTTAAAATTTATATGCACTTAAATTTTGATAAATATTTAGTTTTACCAACTGTTATAATAATAACTAGTAGGTAAAAACGATTACCTACTTTGTTTTTCTTTTTACCAGCATATCTAAATAATTTCTCCATAAAAATTGTTTTTCCTCAATAACTAACTGGATTTACAACAAAATTGGGACAAGGTTAACATTATTTTTGCAATGTTATTTTTCGAGCAAATAACAGTAAGTAGATAGAATTTAACTAGAATTCTTGATGATTTGAATAATATATTATGTTAGTTTGCAAACATTTCAAACGAGTCGTCTTCAGGTCAATGAGTGAAGGTCGGCCTTAACATTATTTTTTTATTGCTAAAAGCTGAGGTATTTTTTGCTAGGTAACCTAGAAAAAATCTATGAGCTATCTTTGTATTCAAAAACCTGGTAGAATATTAAAATTTGTTGGCAGATAAGACACAGTAAAATTATTTAAAAAAGAGAGAGATCCTGCGAAAACAGGTGTTAGTTACTAGTAACAGAGAAACTGTGAAAATATTTATAGGTATACGTAGTTAACTGACATTGATAATGACCAATAAATATATGTTTTTCTTGAATGTATGTGAATGTGTGGTCCTTGAAACAAATTAGGAAGGAACTTGCCTCTCCAATAGGTAGGTATATTTGTGTCCAATTATTTATAATAAATAAGTCCTATAAGGTCGCACCCGTCGCGCCTATTTGACCTGTGTGAAACCGCCACTTATATATTTAGCTAAATGCCAACTAGGTACTACGCACGTGGGAATTTATTCGCTACGTATCTTATATTCTTAATGTACCTACCCATAGGTAATTGTGCTGTCGTCCGATAAATTAAAGCCGCGTAATATTAAACACACCAACAAACAAGGGACTTTGATCTGAGTATATGGTTTTGATTTCAACTCGATTCCTCCACCCGTTCCCAAGACAAGAGATTCTTGGCTGACAGATGGACAGACAGATATCAAAGTTTTTTTTTTTTCTTTTCGTCGTACGGAACCATAAAACATTAGAAAAACCTTCTGCTACACGACATCTTTCCGGATATGCGTGCGTATCAGTTTGACTTATGTACAGTTACATAATTCAAACTGATACCTACTTAATCTTTTTTTTTCAGCTGACTTCCAAAAAAGGAGGAGGTTCTCAATTCGACTGTATATTTTTATTGTTTGTTACCTCATTTGGTTGGGTCTTTACAATAACTAGACGAATGCATGACGTCTACCGTTATGCATTCATCTTGTTATTTTGTTTAAGGCCGATAAAAAAATTGTAGTCCGAATCATCAAACAGCTACATTAATTAGGAACATTTATTCATATTTTACCATCCACAGTAAAAACTAATAATCAGTTAAAGGTTTTATGATGATTGACATTTGCCAAGACTCTAGCGTCGCGTCTACTGACTCGTGGTCATATTTACAGCTACACTAATTAAAAAAAGATAGAAAAGATTAATTAAAGCTACATCTAGAAGGCCGTTTTAAAGATAGGTAATTTATAATATTTTCACCTCATTAGAATTAACGGGAAATTAAATAGTAGAATTTACTGGTGAATGTTTTCAAACAGATTTTATTAAGTAATAACAGGATAATTAAATAATTGATTTAAGTTGATTTCGATCGAAAAACAATTAACGGAATATCAATAACACGAACGTCATATGACGTTTGCTATAATGAAAATCTGTTAAAACTGATTTTCTCAATACCTTAACGTCAAATGGACGGTTTTTCCAAAACGAATATCTCATTAGTAGGCAGACCGGGCTTTAGAAGTTTTCCGTGTGTCCAATCCCATTCTTTTGTTCACGTTGGTTTTGTGTCGGAAAAGAGAGCGCAACTTTTTTATCTTTTTCATTGTTATTATTGCTGTTGTACATACAACAGCAACGCAGATGGGTCAAACAAATGAAGGGTCCACTGCAATAACGATAAATGTCCTGGTTACCTCGTTTTGAGATAATTGCGTTTCAATTGTATTAATGGGAAAAGGAAAGTCGTGTTTAAAGACATGAATATATTAATCATTATTGGTTACAGCACATTTTGATTATTGATATTATGTTGTTTCTTTACTCAAATCAAGCTTTATTTAAGAACTAACTAAAAAATATATTATTTAAAGTTTTTAAAAACCAGGACTTTATTGAGTAGGTGCCGTTCTTTTATCTAATATAAGCGTGAACTGTCTAAAATATCGGGATTGTAAGATATTGCCAAGTTTGTTAACGAGATTACCAACTACAGATATCCAGTGGCTGAAAGACGTGCTTACTTATTTTTTTTTACAAAAATGGACTTTTATCATTACCTATTGCAGTGGACGCTTCCAATGACATTGTTATTACTACCCGACATAGCAGTGTTTTCGCACGTGCGTAAATATGCACTTTAGTAGCTCCCGCGTTTATGGCTACATTTCCGCTGAAATGGACGCCACGACCGAATATTTGATTTTAAATGAAACCGAATGGACTTTTTAAAACTGCAGCCCTACCATGACGTCTTAAATCCATCATGATGTGTGTGAGGGAAAGAAATAGTGCTATTCGTCTTATGTAACTCCGTCTCTCTCTGACACAGGAATCATGATGGATTTAAGATGTCATGGTAGGGCAGCTGGACTAAGTTTTGAGTGTTACTCAAATAATACTACGACACTATAAGAATTTGGATTACTATGTGTCCAAAATAGTCATCGAATTTGTCAGCAATGTATTTTTTACATTCCCCTCACAAAGTTGCCCGGAAACGCTGAATACTTTTATTAGGTCACTATACCAGATTGACGTTAGCTGACTGAATCACACTGCCATAATACTGGTGCTGCTAAGAAATCCCGCAGACCTAACCTCGCTGTGAATACCAATACATTTTGATGATCTATGGAATTTTTTAAATATCGAATAAACAATGGCTGTGGTGCGTGGCAACTGCGCTTAGTTTAATTATTATTCATAATTATTGGTTTTAATATTGTGTTAGGTCTACTATACCTAGATAAGACTTTTACACTTGCTATGATTTAGTAACACTTACTTTTGTGGACCAATGAGATGTCTGTTTTATAAATAAATATCTTTTTTATAATATATATGAAACATTTGAAACAAACACTTTGCACCCCTTTCGACGAAAATTACGTCGACGGAGGAGTATGTTTGACACAGTTAAATTTTATATGGAGAAGGAGCGCAGACAGTTATTATTTTTTAAATGTAATAAATAATGCTTAAAAAGTACAATCAATTATTAATAAAATATATGGTCGAAAAGAAAAGAAAGAAAGAAAAAGAAAGATGTAGCTCTCTAAATTAGGTTTATTTTGACTCCACGGCTAGTTGCAGCTGTTTTCTCAGGGACTCATCGAGGTTCATTAACACTGCAGTCTTTAGATGATGCTTACTTTTGATTCTGGCTTTTAGGCCAAAGCTTTTTTTATTCCAGCTGGCATATGTTGTGTCTCGAACACCTAATTTTAGTACCCATATCCATGAGTACTGTATATCACTTCTTTTATAGAATTTTTCAACACACAATAAAAATGATTTTATATTAGACTAGCAGCGCCCCGCGGTTACACCCGCTTTGTTCCCATTCCCGTGGCAATACGGGGATAAAATATATGTATATGCCTAGCCTATGAGACTCCACAATAAAGTAGCTTTCTATTGGTGAAATAATTTTGAAAATCGGTTCAGTAGATCCAGAGATTACCTCTTACAACGTCACAAACTCACAAACGTTACCTCTTTATAATATTAGTATAGATACAGTTGTAGGTGAACACTACATTTAACTATTATAATGACCGATTTTAGAGTTTTAAATATATAAACACGAGTGACTCATTTTCACTCGCTTCGGCGCCGAGACGGATGAATCACCATTGTACCTGTACTCTGTACCGTGAACGCAGTTTTTTTTAGTAAATAGTAACGTACCTATTTCCTAGTCTATTGATAATGAAACTGTTTTAGAGCAGGACTTGCGAGTTTCATTCATAGTGAATGATTTCAATCTTGGTAAGTATCGATTATGTTCAAAAGCAACTTAAAGTATCTATCTACCCATTCCAGCCAGTTTGAAAAGAGTTTAATTCCAACACAAAAATAAAAAATCTATCAGTTGCAATGAATAACTATCTCTATATTTTTGTTTGCCTTTTTTCTTATTGTAACAATTTTATAAATCTCAAAGTAGATAAATACATAAAATTGAAGAGCTTCGATCTTCAAGGTTAAGCAATGTTAGCAGAAGTCGAACTGTGGGTGGGTAACCATGCATTACATGCTGATACTCCACTGACCCTCGGAAATCACGTTAAGTCTTTGGTCCCGGCAGTCCAGCCCCAATATATTCGAAAAAAGGCTAGGCAGATTGAAGATAGATTCATTTAAAGTCAGTCTTTTATTTCATTTAGGCCATTAAAAGGCACTTTTGAACGCCATCATTAAAAGTTACCATAATTAAGTGACTCTAGCGTCCTTTCGCAAAAGTAGATAGATTCTTATGGAGAAGAACGGACAAAAAACTCCATAGTTATTCTTTTAAAATAAATGTTTTACAATATTTGGTATACAAAAAATACTTGTTCATATTATATACGTATGTGAGGACGATGCACCAAGTATACTACTTATAGAACCAAGTACCTACCTATTAGTAGCAGAGGTAATAATATTACATTCGTTTCTGTTCCTTTGTTTGTTCTAAGGTCAACCAAAAAGTCTCAATGAAATAAATATTGTATTAAAACAATAACATCAGTGATTCAGACACCGTATAGCCACACTTATATATCAAGTAGTCCCCATGCGAACTGTGTCGGAAGTTCAGTAGTCCTAATAAGGAAAAACAAGGCAATATTATCATATGTCTAGAAGTATGCATGTCAGGTAGCTACATGTATGACACATAAAGACGTCAACAGATTGTTTAACAATAAAGGATGGGTATATCGATTTTATGTAATAAAAGAATAAAGGATTGTTGATACAAGAGCTAGCTACGCACTATTTTCGACATTTTCTTTATTTACCTGGAACAGGAAAATCGCAGAAATAGTGCGTAGCTATAATACGCGTGTGACGTACATTTTGTTCTTCATTTCGGACGGTGTAGCGAGAAAATTCTGTGTTTCCTTCGTGGCATTTTTCGGACACTTCTCTATAAAACATTAAGTTGCACAGAAACAGCTGGTCGATTGTGCAAAAAACTCTCAGTGAAAACTTTATGTGAAGTGAGTCGTTCCACCGAACGCTTCAACGAAATGCTTTCACCTAGGTTATCACGGTATGGAAACCTCACGTCCCAGTCGCTGCAACAGAAGAAGACGCGTCGGGAGTCGGGAGTCGCAGGGCGATTCCCGACCACTGTAGGCGCGCGCCTGCGGATTAAGGCGCGTGGTATTTTACGCGCACCTATAGAGATGTCGCCAAAGAAGACGGGGCCCCGTAGGGTCAGTGCCTGCTAGAGTTGCGGAACTTATTCGAAAAAGTCACCGCGGCCCTGGAACGCAAACAGCACTAGAAGGATCACGGGTGGGTTTTAGTCAGTAAGAGTCTGACGCTCCCTTCCGCTCCGCCCAGAGCGTAAGATGTGATGATGAATGAGATGAAGATGATTTCCCATTCATAAAATATGTATTATCACGGTAAGATTGTTACAGAATAGCACTATGCAAAGGTCTACTATGCGATAACGAAGGAACGACGTTCTAAAATCTTTGACGCAATGACGCTACTCACCTGTCTATTGTCATTGCCTTGTTTTAATTAAGATATATTTTATGCCATTATTCTTGCGGTTTAAGTCTCACTACAGAAGTATAACAAATAATAAATAGCTTGCTTAAAAAAGGTGTGTTGGCAATAATGAAAACTGTTTATTATTCTATCCTTCAGATACCCTGCATAGTGATGTCAGTTATCTAACCAACTGTAACTTTCCGTACTTTCTTAACCGGTGCACTAGGTAATGTACTTTCCGTTGAGGATATAAAATCTGTATACAGTCAGTCTGACGCCATTGTACTTAGGTATTTGGAACGAGCTCACTTAGGTTCGAAAAATCGAAATGAGAGGAGTCTATGGAACAAATATTTCAGGACTTAACATGTTCTTAATCGTGCACAGAAATATGCAGTAGATGATGACTACATTATCTATACTATAATAAGGAGATCTTAATTATGATTATCAACAGTCATAAACTGTGTTTTTATTTTTATTCACAGAACAAAATGAACGTGATCTTTTTTTATTGCAATAAAAGCGGCATAATCAACATAGCTTATGTGCCAGTCGTTTCGTACAAAAACAAATTATGAATAATTAAAAATATAAACCAATAACCGGGTTGACCTTTATAATAATAAATTAATGTTAAATAATAGGTAATAAATGCTAATTGCGGTTAAGCCAGACGTGGAAATAAAATAACTATTAAATCGTACCTTTATCTAGACATAATCTAATTTTATAGTTCATAAAATTCAGGGTATATTGTAATTAACTAGGTAGGTCAAACCGTGCGAAGCACATAGGTACCTTTTTTTAGGAAACTTTTTTTTTAAATTATGCAGTCAGTGATCAGAAAACTAATTTTCGACTCTCCTCTATTATTTTGAATGTAATTATATCTCAAAAAAACCGTACCAATATTTTTAATTCAAAAACAACTGTAGGTATGTGTGTGTGTAAAGTTTCCACAACATCATAACCGAATTGATATAAATCTATACAAACTTTATAAAGAGGAAAGATTTTTTGTGTTTTTTTTTTGTTTGTTCTGAATAAGCTCCGAAACTACAGGACCGATTGTAATTTATTTTTCACCAACGGTGAGCTACATTATTAGCGAGCAACATAGACTACATAATTTATCCCCGTACTGCCACGGGAACGGGAATCACTCAGATGAAACTGTGGGGCGCTGCTCGTCTTATACATACATACTTAATTGTAAGTATAAGATTTATATGAATTCGGTACTGAACGTCCTCATGGAATGTTTAACCCTTATAGGAGCACTCGTATGTTCATATCTGTTCGTCTTTCAAAGCCAAACTTTATTTTTTGTTTTCCTGCACGAAAGTAGGGCTTCATTGGCAGTACATTCATACTTAAAATAAATAAAGTGGAGAGCTACCACTACAACAATAAACAGATGACATTATTAGTTCCCAGATCATAACATTAATCAGTACAATAATAAATACGAATAAATCACTCTTGGTATGATGAATGTCGCGGTTTCATCATGTACATACTTACTTAATAGTTTATTGTGTGTGGCAACATTATTGCTCTGGTTAGCGGTCGACGATGCGCATTCTGTGGTCACACGAAGTATAAATAGTCTGTGGTCAGCTGTCAACATTATTTATGTCTTTGATAGTCTTCATTATGGAGTTCAAGAACATGATTATTAGTAAGTACTATTATGAGTACCTACAATGCACCATGCATGCAGTAAGAAGGGTATTTGAAAAAAAAAAAACAGTTTCTTTTGTAATAATTTACAAAAGGAAACTTAATCCGGAATAAGGAGCCTTCATTTTATGACTTTGACCTTTAAACACTACCCGATTTATACCCTTATAATTGAGACGCTTTTTGACCTCGAAAATTTCTGCATCCCGGGTGGTTTAAATTTTCGTCTTACCACTTATTCTGAGCTGCGACATAATAATCAAGAAATATTGATACACTAGCAGCGCCTCGCGGTTTCACCCGCGTAGTTCCCGTTCCCGTGGGAATATGGGGATAAAATATAGCCTATAGCCTTCCTCGATAAATGGGCTATCTAACACTCAAAGATTTTTTCAAATCGGACCAGTAGTTCCTGAGATTAGCGCGTTCAAACAAACAAACAAACAAACAAACTCTTCAGCTTTATAATATTAGTATAGATGAAGGAGCGAAGCGACCTCAACAATTTTAACGTCCTGCCTCGGAATGTCAGAAGGGTTCAACTTTCTCTTGACAGATCAGAAGTCAGGGGGCGGTAGACTAAAAAAGTAAGATACAGAAGAAAATTCGGCAGGTTGCTAAGGTTAGATTCCGAATTTGTCGTCGCCATATTTTAAGAACTTACTTTACTTATGTTTACTGATACCTAATAAAAAAGTGGACCAACTGCCTGAACATTTTGAAAAAATTGTTAATGGGAGGGTAGTTTTATTTGATCGGCTATTTTGCAGCGCCAGAGTTAGTTTGTATACTCACTTACCTTACCCAAGAACCAAGATTTGTTTTAATTTATTGTTAAACTTTCAATCAATCTCGATTTCCTGGCACAAAAAATGTCCGGGTTTTACCCGTAGCCTCTTTGAAAATCCCGCCCGGACGCCCCTCGGACACGGTCCAAACTAGGATAAATCCAGTAAAACCCGGACATTGCAGCCTTACTTGAAGATAACAAGACTTATCTACCTATTCATTAACCAACGCTAAAACTGTACAATAATAGATGTATTGCAATAATCTAAGAATACATTACTTATTTGACCCTACAATAAGCAAGCTGTGGTTTCCTAAGGTTGCTATTGCGATATAGTACTTATCTATCTAAGGTTTTTCTAACACGCAAATGTAATTCGCAATCCGATTATTTCATTGCTAAGAAGATTGCCGTTTGGTACTAAGTATTTTCCAGAGACTCGGCCGTCAGAAAATATACAGTTTTGAATATTTTGTTTTTTTTAAGGTTCAGTTCAGTACAACTTGCTATCTTATCACATTAGGGAATGTACATAGGTATCATATTTATGTACTTGCTGAATTAAATTCTTATTTCAAATATTATGAAAGATTTTTTTTTAACAATTATATATTAATTTGAACTCTTATTTTAACAATAATAAAAGAATTTAATTACTATGTATTTTATTAGTATTATTTGTATTTTATAAAATTCTATTTATTCGTTGTAGGTACCTACACCTACCACAGTGTTGCCTTTTAACTCAAAGTTTGATCGGTAGGTAGAGAATGCCTTGTTGCACTAATTCCGCCCATTCCACTACTGTGCATACATTTTAAATAAATACATTTTTAATATATCTTTATCAACAAGGAAGTTTTAAAGCTTTAATGTCATTTATTACTAAAAATGACGTCAAAAGCCGTGACGTCTATAATACCTACATACAATTGTTGTATCTCGATAGTTTGTCGATTATGAAAGATTTTGATTTCACTGTTAGGATTATACATATTTTTAGATAAACCTTACCTACCTACTTACCTTATTAAAACACAAAAACATGCATATTTTTAATTGGTTATTCCCATAGACAATTTTGTTTATTCCTGTTTTTTTTTTTAAATTAATGTGTCTGTAAAGTTCCCAATGTAAGAAACTCGTATCTCTGGAGTGGGAGTCGACTACTAGCTAAAACACGTGGATCCAGAGCAGGTTAGACTTAATTAGCCGCTATCTATTTTCACGATCAATGGCCAAGTTTATTATTTACAAAATACAACCATATAAGCTATAATATAGGAAATATACACATAATATATATGTATGTACAAGCGGAGTAAAAAGGGGGAGAGACTCATTGGGTATCGAAAAATTCGTCCACATCGCTGTCAACGAGAAAAGTGCCCAGAACACTGGCCGCATTGCCACGTTAAATGGCAATGCTGATTCGTTGACCAAAGAAAAGGCCAGCCCTCTGGGGCCCAAGTCTGCTATTTTTATAAATTTGTCATTCCAACACGATCCCATTGTCATTTTGCTAAAAGTTCGTAATCTGCTAAAGTCATAATGTTCGTTCGTTGGTCGGTCAATGCTCTCGTAATACTTTTTGATAACCGAGCTATTAAAAGCAATGACTGCACAATGACATTCTAATGGCAGGTCACCGATCGAAGGAACTGTCAAAATTTTAGCAGATTACCGCATACGCCTGTCATTAATTTGTCATTATGTAAGAGATTACCATTCTATGCCATTTCTTTCAATGGAGTGTCAGTGGTTGACCATTGGAAAGTCATAGTGACGCTTTTATATTAGTAGATTACCAAACTTGTAAAAATCAACCATTATGATATCAATGATAGACTATTTTGATACTATTGTAATGAGCTTGAGGCCCTGGTCACGTGCAGAGTCGACTAACTGCTTGCTGATTTCACGAAAAAGTCGAAGAGCACTCGAACCCCACGGCCCTAGTGTTTCAACCCCAAACGGCTCAAATATATAATTCCGAATGAGGTTGTTGTATTTGCGCCGTTTGAGATTTTCTGCACCTTTTTATTCTGGTGATTTTCTGCACCTGCCAATTGAATTATATTATCTGAACATGACAGTTTATCTGAAAATTGACAACGTGAAAACACTTTAGAAAACTTGGAAATCTAGTTTAACTAGTTTTGAAGCTGTCGACTAGTTTCAAGGCGCTGAGTCGGTTACTATTTTAAGCTTTAATAATAAAAGGTGATTAACCTCGAGTTTCGTACTTAATACATTTCGTGAATTTCAAACAACATGTTTTTTTTATAGGTATATAAGTCCTAGCTGTCACCGGCGGCTTCGCTTGCATTAATTTTTATTTTCGCGAAAAAACTTAGTCTATAATCGTCTCCACGGTCTCGTCAATCTCTGTACCAAAATTCATCGAAATTGGTTCAGCGATTTCGGCGTGAAAGCATGCCAAACAAACGAGCTTACTTTCGCATTTATCAAGATAGGATTGGTTATTTTCATTCTTTCAGACGACAGTCTTCCACACGACAACGTAAAATAAACGTACAATATCTTGAACGTTAATAATTTTCCCAACTCAAAGACATTAAAACAAAATTTTAAATATCCCTGAGAGCAGTGGTGGCCGAGTGGTAACGGCCCCGACTTACGAATCGTAGGTCGCGGGTTCAAACCCAGCCAGGCGCATTACTTTGTGTAATTCATTTCTTCACCACTGCTCTCAAAACGGTGAAGGAAAACATCGTGAGGAAACCGGCATGTCCTAGAACCAAAAATTCGAAGACATGTGACATTCACCAACCCGCACTGGGCCCGCGTGGTGGATTACGGCCCATTCCCTCTCTTAGAGAGGAGGCCTGTGTCCCAGCAGTGGGAACGTTAAAAGGCTGATTATGATTATGAAATATCCCTGCGCTCAAAAAATAAGCACGACCCATGCTTAAGACCTCATGTGCGTCAGTAAAAACTTCAAAGTAAAATCATCTCCATACAACAATGGGAGTTTTCGCGACGTTGCTAATTTTACAAACAATGCTTTCTCGCGGCGATTGTTATCATGGCTAATGCCGCCATTAAATGCAGAGATTGTATTGTGCGTAGTTCAGCCATCACATAAGCCAATAGATTAATAATTTACTGTCTTTTTTTGCGTACCTAGGTTAGTAATTAAAAATAGATCTTGATGCATTTAGCTACGATTGTGATGACAGTTAGCTCGTTGCTAAATCATAAATGTCGGTTGGGTTGATCTTTTTAGGTTTTGCAACCCTTGCTGGAGTCTTTTTGCGGATGAGTGACTATCCATTACACACTGAGACTCCTCCGCATACCTGTGTATTAACTGCAATTTGACCTATAGAGGTATGCAGAATAGGTTGTAAAGTCCCGTAAGCCTCCATTAAAAAGCGACGACCCTGACTGCCCGATCGTTGATATTCGGGCTGTTATGCATGTCTTAACCGCACGGAAAACTCTAATACCGCGATGCAGGATTTCGTTAGTAGTTCGCTGTTGGCGGGATAGATGGCGTAGCTGTTCATTTTTTTTTGTTGCCGTACAAAGCTTCATACTTTTTCTTCAGAACATCTTCGACAGCCGTAACGGGTAGTCAGCTCAAGTTAGAATCAAGTTAAAATCTTACCAAGGAGTATCGTTTAACCCCGTTACTGGTAGGGCAGGCGCTCCATATAGCATCGTGGTACTCAGCAGCATCCGGCTAGATTAGAAGCCGCCTCACATGATAATTATCTCACAGTAACAAAGACCGTATATGAAGAAACGAACCTATTCAATATTAGACAGCTATACATTTACTTCACTTTCATTCTTATCGAAAACATAACCACAAAGTCGATACAAACTAACATACAAATTAAAAAAAAAACATATCATATAATCTGAGACATAGATATAGAAACAAACTAGAAGTCATCAGCGTGGCAGCGTACACACTAATTACGCTAGAAAGACCATATTGATTTACTCAATGAATTTCCGGACGACATAAAAGAGTGCGATAACGTGAATACATTTTAAAATAAGAAGAAACATGTACATATGTACATCATAACTTTGAATACTCTGGAGGAAATTGTATAGTATCGTATTATCATAGTTACTACTTTGTATATCATTATAAGCGAACTGTAAGTTCTTATGAGACATAAAAACCGGCCTGGCAGATTGGCATGACATGACAAGGCGATTCCAGTCAAGTTTCCTACATAGTGTTTTTATCTGTACGCCTAGGCCCCAGAAGGGTATAAATTTTCTCATTAATGGCGTCTGGTGCAAGTATTTTTGCTATCAGAAACTCCACTATTTATTTTCCCAGATACACTCGGCTATTTTGTTTTGTGTTCTTTTGCAAGCATTCCAGTAGTCCACAATCATAGTCTTAATAACCAGTTCAGTCATTAAAATTCCTTGCTCTGTCTATTTGTGTCTGACTTGTTTACCGGCTCCAAATGATCAGAGAATCCACTGCGAGTTAAATATATAAAGAAAAACCGGCCATGTATGTGAAACCATGACAAAATATAAATAATTTTGAACTCTTCTTGCAATAGTACGCAAAGTTTTTTTTTTAACATTACATGAATGACAGGCATTGTCATTACACGGATAACGATGTGACCCTATCAGGGATTTGTTTTTTTTTTTAGTTAAGTACCCATAGAGAAATAAAATTATTAATATTGCATTTCAAACGAAGTTCCATTTAAAAACTTAATTTATTGCGACTAATAACTTAGCTTTTCGATGCCACCGTTTGATTTTTTGTCGAATATGTAGGTAACCTTTTTACTCCGCAGCCTGGCATTGGTCGGTTTAAGGCTGTTTAAGGTCAACGAACTCGTTTGCGTGTTCGAAATCTGGGTTATAAATGTAGAATGCAGGTCTGACAACAACGCTTTTGATTCGCAGGGTAGGCAGTGGTGTAGGGTATCTATAAGGGCGCTTTCAATTTATGCGTTTCTTAACGGCCTGCTGCGGTGCCGAAGCGGTGCGTTAGTCGTACAGCGCACGGACGATCGTATTTTTCCATACAAAACGCGCGGTGCGGCAACAGTGCGGCACCGGTACCGCGTACGCTCGACAACAGGACGGCAACCGCGCAAACATCACGTGTTCATTTCAGTGTTGAATAGTGCGATGAATAGACGTCAGAGCTAATTCCATAAAATTTTCATTTAATAATTTATTATTATTATAAAGTTCAAATCAATCTCCAGGATCTCAGACACAGACATTGACAAACAGTCAGGTTCAGTCCGCATCGGATGAACTTAGAGCAATCTCATCCGCCTCTAATTTGAGTGGAGATTCTGATGCTTCCTTATATAGCGATCATTTTACAGATGATATTTCTACATAATAATTTAAAATAATATAATATTATGCAGAAATAAGAAAATATCCATAACTTTTTTTTGTAGTAATTAATACAAATCCAAATACAGAATAGAGTCCATGGCTTGACTGATGTCACATCACTCACATCACAGGATACAAACGCACGGCAGTCAAATACGCTTTCAATTTAGGCGTTTGGTGCCGGACCGCTACCGTACTGCAGCGGCCCGGCAGCGGGATATAACCAGCGGCACGGTAAACGTGCGGCAGCGGTCCGACACGAAACGTCTAAATTGAAAGCGCCCTAATACTTGCACATATCGCCAGCCGTGTTATGAGCGTGTGGTGTTTCAAACAAACTTTCGAGTCCTTGTTCTAGGAAATCAATTGATCGATTTTAATTAAATTTGGTAAGCATACACAAGACCATAGATATTGTATTTTATATTTCTATGCACAAGACAATGGATTCCTGGCTTGTTCCTTCCTACCAAGTTTCGTTAAAATCGGTTCATTCATTTCCTAGAATAAGGGACTTGCTAATATATAAAAAAGTTAATCTAACTTACTAAGTTAACTTACTGCAAAGCTGCGGTAACTTTTCGCACTTGTGTGCACACGGCACATGTATCTTCGAACAATATTGTTAGTTATGCAATAGTACAGAACAGAACTAATGTTGTTATAATTTGGTGGTAAACTGTTACGTTCTACCTAGTTAGGATAGAACTAAGTGATGTTGCATCACTACTCACACGGACAGTAGGTACTCGAACGGATTCGTTAAAACGAGTACATAGTAGTGTAAATGTGACGTATTTGTCTCATTTTGCAACTGGTTACGACGGAAGGACCGTTGCCATTGTAGGTTCGTTGTAACTGTAGGTACTAGTTCTACAGTGTCTGCCAACCCTCATTTGTATTGTTTGAGGCTCCCTCTATGCTTGTAAGAACAGTTCAAATGTTTCCGGAATGAATAGGACTCCTGGAAATAAATGAAAACATAGCTACAACACGTGGATTCGCCTAAAAACCGAAAATAGTGAAACACCACTGTCAAAATAAAAAGTGACCAATGACATAGTCTTTTTGTGGCGCCACAGCTACGAAAATGATCTTTACCGAGTACATGAGAGTCAGTTTACCTACACGTATACATAAATATTGCTGTGGAAGTTGATAGTTCTCAGTGAAATAATTAAAAAACAAGATATTGTTCGTTTTTCTTTTGTCATTAAGATAAAAAGGGCAAGGGCATCATAAAACTCGATATAACAACTTTAACTACTTATAAAGAAAGCAAAACCAACTCAAGTATACTCAGCTCGCTTCAATAAGCAGCTTACGCTTTTGTTTACTATAAACAAGGAAATAATCGGCACATACCGTCATCGAGTGAACGTGATCGAACGAACATAGCCTGGAATACAAATGGTTCATTAAGTTCAAACTCTTTATTATCTATGGTAGATCTGCGACGTTTTTAATTCTAAACACTGGTAAAATTATGCAAGCATGCGGAAACCGCGTTTTTTTTGTAAAACTGTTTCTAAACATAATATGCAAATTTAACATTCCTAAATAATAGATTTTTAGCTTCGGAGCTAAAAATCTATTATTTAAGAATGTTACATTATTATTTATGGCAGATCTGCGACATTTTTAATTCTTAGCACTGGTAAAATTATGCAAGCATGCGGAAACCGCGTCTTTTTTTAGACAACGTTTTCTAAACATAATTTGCAAATTTAACATTCCTAAATAATAGATTTTTAAAGATGTTGATTGCAGTTTCTGAATCACAGTGTTTTTTTCATAAAATCCATATAAAGCTATCAAGTTCCCAAAAACGATTTGATTGCTGGCCAGTTGGCAAATATAAAATGTGAAGTTAGAGCGTCTAACGTGTTCTTTAATACCAAAGTTAGACAGTTTTTTCTGGCTAAAGTAAAGTTCATCATAAGTAAAAATGCATATTTTATACCTACCGTGCAAAATGCGTATGGGTCGCTAATTGACATTGAGCAGAATATTGAATTGCCTTTGTACAGTTTCATTTTCTAGGGCATAAAGTTTTAATAACTAATTGAAAATAATTTAGTTCTAACCGTAAAACATTTGATTACAGTGAACCTCTAACATAAAGACGAGATAAAGTCATTTCTCAAAGTTCAAAGCTATATATAGGTTCTATAAAGTGCCTGTGTGCACCTATCATTAAGAATAAGGATATAATCGTACCGTGTGATGAGAAGCAGGCTCAAATCAGCTTAAGTATAAAATTAGCCTACTTAAAGACCCTACTCAAAGATTCTCACTTTTTTGTGTACAAAAAGCCTCGATCGAAGATCAAAGTGATAAAGTAGATAATAAAAAAGAAAACAAAAAATAGCTTCACTACAGCTTCTATCAGTACTTAACTCCATAATATTCTATATTATCCAAAGCAAACAAAGTGCAAATTAGAAATATTTTATAAATAATATCTACATATACTAATCTTTACCAATATTATAAAGCTGAAGGTTTTTTAGTTGAGCGCGCTAATCTTAGGAAGTACTGGGTCGAATTATAAAATTATTTTAGTGTTAGATAGCCTTTTTGTTGAGGAAGGCTTGGATAGGCTATAGAACATCACGCTACCATACATAGGAGCGGAGCATCAATGAAAAGTAAAAATTAGTAAAGAATCACTAAAGAAGAAATTAAAAAACATTGTACAGGATTGCAAGCAAAACTAAAATACATATAAATAATTATATAACTTTAAATATAAGATATAAGCAGTAGGTATGTACATAAGGTGGATCACTATTATGGAAAAGAGCGCTTCTCGCCATCAAACGTATAAGTTTGGCGAGTTTTTAGTTTAAGTAACACCTCTATATCATAACTTCAGTAAATAAATAAAAAATAAATGTTACAAAAACGGTTTATTTTTCACTCTTATGTGAAGCAGACGGAGGTGCGCGGGTCAGGTAGTACATAATTATAAAACTGAAGAGTTTTTTGTTTGTACTACTACCATTCGGATATGGAAAATCTGGAAAAACACGGGATATTCGCATACGAAGTCGCGGGCAAAAGCCAGTATGTTATAAATTATTGATTAATGGCACGCAAATCATCCTAGTTTATCGCTCTTTCTATGATTGAAAACCGTAGTTTAGAAGAAGTTAGCGAAAAAATAGAGGCAGACAGCGATGAAAACAATAGATTGGTATTCACACCAAAAGAAAATCGGTCATAACGTTCATTAGCAGCAACAAAATATCCATTTATTTTAAAGCTATTTTATTATATTTATCCTATTTTTTTTCTCATTCAAGCTGATATACACTTAGGTAATCTATACTAATATTATAAAGCTGAAGAGTTTGTTTGTTTGTTTGTTTGTTTGTTTGAACGCGCTAATCTCAGGAACTACTGGTTCGAATTGAAAAATTCTTTTTGGGTTGAATAGACCATTTATCGAGGAAGGCTTTAGGCTACATATCATCACGCTTAAGCCAATAGGAGCGGAGCAGCGATAAAGAATGTTTTAAAATCGGGGATTCCACGGGGACGAAGTCGCGGGCAGCAGCTAGTTTGCTATATTAAGGTAGGCTACCACTTTACATTCCCAATTCAATATAACCAAGGCCTCGTCTTACGCATAATACCTACATTTGATTGTAATGGACCTCTATAATAACGACCTCTTTTAATACGTAAAAAAATAAAACAAAATGTATTGGTTTTTCAAAAGTGCTTGCATCATTATATCCTTATTCCTAATGACACCCGCCTTTAGGAATAAGGATATAATCGTACCATGTGATTAGAAGCAGGCTAAAATCAGCTCAAGTACAAAATTAGTATTGTTTAAGACTTCTCAAAATTTTCTCACCTTTTTGTGTTACAAAGAGACTGAGAGAGAGAGAGAAAAAATTGTTTCACCACCACGCAAACTTGAAGTTCGTGTAAAGATTTGTATTATTGCCTTCAATTACAGTTCCTATCTACAAAATATGATTTGTTGATTGAGTTTAAATTCTGTAGTTTATACTAGCAGCGCCCCGCAGCTTCACTCGCGTAGTTCCCGTTCCCGTTTAAAATATAGCGATAAAATATAGCCTATGTTACTCGCTGATAGTGTAGCTTTCCATTGTTGCAAAAAATGATTAAAATCGGTTAAGAGCTTTCGGAGCTTATTCAGTCCAGCAAACAAAAGAACCCTCTCCTCTATAATAATACATAATATCAGTATAAATTATCTGACTAATTATCGACCCGGATTCGCGAAGTGCAAACCTCATTCGTTTATCGCTTTTTCTACAATGACAGACGCAAACAGTAACGAACATGAATTGTTCGCTCTGAAACAGCGTCTTAGCAAAAGTTTGCTAAACATCAATTTATAGCACTCAATTAGTTAACCAAGAATTCTACGTATTCATAATTAAAGCTGATATAGATAATTTACACTAAATAAAGCAGGCTAAAACTTTATATACCAAATTCCATATAGTCTAGTTTGCGATTTCCCCAAAATGCATTTGATTATATTAACATGCCTCTAAATTAAGGACCAGTCAAAACAAAACCCATTTCTCAATTTCAAGTTTATTTTTGTATTTTGGTTTTTCAAAGTACCTGTATGCACCCATAATTAGGAATAAGGATATAGGTACCATATAGAATGAAAGACGAAAATAAGTTCCAGTAAAAAATAAGCCCTCTTCAATACTCTTAAAACGATTTAATCTTCACCTTTTTGAGTTATAAAAAGATTGTGAGTGATTGAGAGTTAAAAAAATTAATTAGTTTCACTTACGGCTTGTGCACATATTAAGTCGATTAAATATAATGGACAGGGGTTGATGGATTGCAACAGATTTATAAATAAACTACAATGTAATATTTATATTAAATAAACCATTTTACTAGGTAGATATTTATAGATACACTCTACCAAAATGAAAACTGACATTCAGGAGAGATTTATTTTAAAAGTGACAAAAAATCTTCCTTATTATGAACGAGCATGCTGTTGTAGTCAAGGCATTTTGATAAATAATCATGGAATCTGCATTCATACGGGTCTGTGCAAAACTTTGATTCTTCTTGCTTTCGAGTTCCACATTTTAAGAACAATGATTTAATCGTTTAAATTTGTGAAAAATGATCTATGTATATACATTTACTCGGTCTGTGCTTATAGATTTTTTTTGTCATGTTTTATGACAGCTGGCGTGTTCTAGTAAAGGCCCAAGCATTTACAACAATAACAACAGTTACGTAAATAAGTAGGTTTGTTTCATAAACCAATATTACAATAGGTTTGTTTGACCTGACGTATCAGTGAACGCCCCGTTTAAAAAAAACACCGTTGTAGTGGTGAACAATGTAGGTTTCTCGGTGGTTGACTGGTTTAAAGTTTAAGGTGAAGGCCAAGGGTGAATCCTTTATGATTTAAATACAATGCCATAACCATCTTGTCCTGCTGACCTCTTTTTGGAAATCAATGCTTAAACTGTTAAAGAACTTGATAATACGAAAAAATAAATCGAATATCTTAAAACTGGGCGTACAGGCAACCGGTTTGTGCCCTGCAGGTCAAAAACCTTATCTTCGTACAAAAAAGCAATCATACCTGGGCCCGTACCATAATCAAATGGAGGCAGGGTAATAACGAAGGTTACACCGCCCACGATATAAATATATTCGTTCGTTCGAATACATCCTAACAAAAGTCTTCTCATCTTTCCAGGAATACTGCCAGAAGCATTAAGAACGAAATGCGTCCGCTGCACAGAGAGACAGAAGAGAACAGCAGTGAAGATCATCAAAAGGCTGAAGTACGAGTACCCGGAGGAGTGGTCCAAGCTCTCCTCCCGCTGGGACCCCACCGGGGACTTCACCCGGTACTTCGAAGAGTACCTCGCTAAAGAGAGCTTTAACGCTATCCCTGGATCAGGTAACTTAAACGACTTTTTTACTATTGATAGATTCGGCTTTGACCATAGAGAAGATGATAGTCAACGGCGAGCCTGATGGAAAGCGATGATAATCAGGTCGACGATGGAGCTCGCTTGGCTAGGAGAGAAGAGGTTACTTCTAGTGTTGTAGCTCCATCGTTTGTCTTTTTTTTATATTGCTGGGGAGTTTGTTGCGCCACTTCTTCTTCCCAGCTAAAACACTAGGAAGTGGTGACGGGTGGCAGTTTTCGGGGACTGTCTTTATGTAAAATTTGACGTTCAAAAAGTGCTATCGCTCAGCCTAGTTTGAATAAATGACTTTTGATTTTATATCGTACAGCCAGAATCTTATCCATAACGTTAGACGGATCGCATGTATCTCGTCTGCTCATCGTATGTCTATACAAAAAACTTGGCTTTTATAACATAAACTAGCTCCTGCCTTCTTTTCTTTAACTTCGTAAAATCTAAATATTATTCCAAAGGAACAAATTCCCGTGAAAAAACGTACCTATCCTATTCCTGGACATGGTCTGCATCGTAGTTGAATTTCAGGAAATAATGGTGTTCGATTAATCATATCGAATAACGTTATGATTAATTTATATCAAGTTTCAAGTAAATCTAATCACAAACAGAAATTCGGTCGGTGTCAAAAAACGAAGAACCACACCAGAAAAGCCGGCTTCCAAAAATAAAGTTGATTCTAACCGACTTCAAAAAAATTAAGCTATAGATTTGACCCGTATTTGCATATGTAATACTAATATAGTTAGAACTGCATAGTTTTTGTAAATTTTAGACTCAATACTTTCAAGCAGATTCAAAATGTGTACCGAATTTCATATGTGTGTCCTATGTATCTATATCTATGTATAATTTACCTTTGTAAGTTTTAATGTTTGTATGTTCTCTGTTTATCCGTGCATATCTCATCAACTATAAGTCGAATTGCAGAACGATCTTATTTACTCGGACTGCATTTACATTTTACTTTTCTTATATAATAATAGACCTCTTCCTCCATGCTATCTTGCTGTACCCACGTTTAAAAATCGGGAAGATCATGAAGTAAACGTAATAAATTATATCGATAATTTTTAAAAACTCATTTGTGCATCATCATCGACTTACCAAAGTTCGTTTTATTTAATAATAAAAAAACATATTTTTCTGTCCATTTCGTACTTTTGGTTAAGCAACTTCGATGATGATGATGCATAAATGAGTTTTTAAAAATCATTGGTACAATTTAGTACGTTTACTTCATGCTCTTCCCTATTTTTAAATGTGGGTGTGTTTCAGGAAATAAAAATAATATTTTTAATTGCTATCGGGGACGCTACTAGAAGGTGCGCTCCGAGGAATAAAAAAGAAGCGCCCCATTAGGTGCGCCTCAAAATGGTAGCGTTTCGAGGAAGACCTCGACAAATTCTGAAAATCAACATGGTTATCGTTTTTGTGGTTTATCGGGTCGCTCATTACGAAAATAATTAAAAAATTGCACATTGTATGTATATCTTGACCAACAAAAAATAAAAATTAAAATAAGCAACTAAACCATTTCTTTTTCAAATTAATAAAATGGCAAAACCAAAAGAAGTACTTAGGTACTTACCTATTTTGTATTGATCTTCAAGTTCTAATCACTACCAAATTTTTTTAATATTTATTATCAATATTTTTTTTTTACTTCTTCCGTGCAATTCTAATTGTTGTCTTAATGCTCGCTTACGCTACGATATAACCGAACTCCACGCGGATGAAGTCGCGGGTAAAAGCTAGTTCAAAAATAAATCAGAAGCAATGTTGAAACAAGCAGACAAGGTTAATGGTTTAAATGAAGATATTAGACAAACGACAGAACATTTTAAAAATTCGCATTCAACCCAAAAATAGCTTCCATAATGAAGGAATAACGACTACAAAAAGAAACTGTAAAACTAAGTTCGCAAAAACAAAAAGATCTGTGTGTAGATATTCAGAAACCAGTCTCAAAAGAAAAAAAAAACTTTGACTAACATTTGTTGCGTCCTCTTCCTAATGACTAGCTAAATAAATTATAAAATCTTTTGACTTCAATGAGGACGTTAAAATCTGTGAATAGATTCTAGTTGCAACCATGGCACAAGATCTGTCAAATAGAACCATATTGTTGAGAACTGTCGTGGTTACCCTTGAGGAGGCTTGAGTAACCTGTATTGGAGTATAAATAACTATTGTACACGAGCTCAGTCTTGCATTGATCTATCCATTCTTTGTTCTTAAGCTTACGAGTTAGAGCTTAGAGGTCAGTGGTGACATTCAGTTTTGCATTCCTGCAAGGTTCAGCTCTCGTATATTCTTAAAGCCGGAAAATAAAACTAGATTCTAAAATATATCTGATTTATTTATAAGTATTTATTGATTAGGAATGTGAGGCCATTTACTTATTCGAGGTTTTCCATGTTGGTCTTCTTTCCCAGTGTAATTTTAAATTTGGAGTTCTAATGATGCTGATGAAGATCATTTTTTTTATTTCTTTGTGCCTCATGTAGCATACTTTTCTTTACATACTACAATTTCTTTTCTATTATTATCCACTCCTACATCTTTAATTTCCTAGCCACTTACAAGATTATCTTGCTGCCCCACAGGTATCGGGATCACCGCATCATCACCGGTGTCACCGACTAGTATCCCCACGGTGCCTCCAACCATTGCTAGCCCAGCTCCAGTACCCACGGAGCCTACACCGCCTAGACCTGTAGTACTTAACAGGTAAGCTAAATTCCATTTCACTTTATTTATTCCATGTCAACTGAATAAATCCTATGAATGTACATATATGGAAATGGAGAGAAAAGCAGGCCAAAGAAGCGATGAACTTTTGTGAGAATTATATAAAAGAAATGGAAGTAGGTGATAGCGTGACTTCAAGTAACATGGGTCAAGAGCAGGAAGATGATGAAATGGTGCAGAAATCGACAGTTTCCAAGGTTCAACACCAACCAACAAACTAAGTCAGATTTTCCACTACCAGCACAACAAAAACAATCTGAGTCTACTACTATGTAGAGAAGGTAGACTAGGTTAGCCTAAGAAAATCACAAGTGAATTGTTTCGCCATTCATGAACTAGATCATAATCATAACCACTATATATAATACATTTCATGTAAGGCAAAAATAAAACAAAGCTAATGTAATATGTCGATTAACGTAAGCTAGAATTGCGTGTAGCCAATTTTATTGCCAGCGTAACAATATGAATCTTGGTTGATTCATCGCAAATAGCAATCACAGCTTAGTTTGTAAATAGAGCTCAAATTTAATTGAATATTGCATGGAACGTATCACATCCATATTCAGCAAGCAATCTAATGGATCCCATAAACATTTAAGCATGGGAAAAAACTAAGCAATGACAACAAAGGTATTGTACCAAATTACATCACAAACTATGTTCATTAAATCTCTCTTGGTTCGCGTGTTCGCACAAATAATATAATCGATGTTTCGTTAACTCTAAACACGGTTTCCAACGAACTGGTTCGGTCTGAGACCTGATTGCAGACTTAATTGCTCGGTAACAATCGGTAACATGTGTTGCAACGATTTATGGTAATCGATCCACCACGGCTTGGTCGAATGAAGTTTTATAATTGACAGATTTGGCTAAAACGTCCTGATTTATTGATGAAATCTTGCATCACGATATCAGAGTTTTCCGTGCGATTAGAACATGTACAACAGTCCGAATATCAACTATCGGGCAGTTGCCCACCGGACTCAACAACCGTCCAGTCGGAGGATCTCTTTTGGTTCTCTATTGTATAACCTAACTTTTTTATCCATAATTTAAAGAGCCATAACTTTTTTTGTCCTAATCATCATTTGTCCGAATGATAACTTACCCGAACTTAATATGACCTAATATCTCATGCCATAAAATTAAAATCTCTAAATATAATATGTCCTAAACCCGTTTGTCATAAATATTACAATCAATAATATACAAAATATATAAAACCGTTTTCAGTAAAAGTTATAAGTCCTAAATTCAAATTACAAATAAACAAATAATATTCTTAGAACGTATAACAAAGCAATTGCTATGAGCTTCTCTCATTTGTTATAATTAAAAATATTTGATGATGCATTATATTTTTTTTATTATATATTACGTAAATAAATATATTATACATGTACTTAATAAAGCAGTTGATTGTGAAAATTTGTGGTTTTTGTAAGCAAGCAAGCATGCAGCATGCAAGGAGTCATGCAGCATGCAAGCAAGCAGCATGAAAGCAAGCAGCATGCAAGCAAGCATGCAGCATGCAAGCAAGCTAGCAACATGCAAGCAAGCAGCATGAAAGCAAGCAGCATGCAAGCAAGCAGCATGCAAGCAAGCAGCATGCAAGCAAGCAGCATGAAAGCAAGCAGCATGCAAGCAAGCATGCAGCATGCAAGCAAGCATACAGCATGAAAGCAAGCAGCATGCAAGCAAGCAGCATGCAAGCAAGCATGCAGCATGCAAGCAAGCATACAGCATGCAAGCAAGCATACAGCATGCAAACAAGCATGCAGCATGCAAGGAGTCATGCAGCATGCAAGCAAGCATACAGCATGCAAGCAAGCATACAGCATGCAAACAAGCAAGCAGCATGCAAGCAAGCAGCATGAAAGCAAGCAGCATGCAAGCAAGCAGCATGCAAGCAAGCACGCAACATGCAGCAGGCATGGTTTCTGTCACGGCTCCGGCGCTGCGGGGCTCCGGCGGTCCCACGCGAGTTTATCGTCGCAGATGGGTTTAACGCTCACCACCGCAGCTTCGGCTTGCTGGCCGGCTTCGCCGGCCAACCTCAACCGCGGCGGCGAGTGTTACAACCACCTGCTCCTCAACTCGCGGGCCGCCTCGCCCCTCCGCGCCTACGCGATTTTAAATTACACTCTAGGGGTAGGGCAGACAAGACTACGTGGAGTCGGATTTACAGCGATTCGTTTCTGTCACTAAAACCTATTTTTAGCAAATGTTTTAAGATTAAAATATTTATTATAAATGAACATTCGGAATAATACACATTATTCAACACAATACTTAGGACATATGACTTTAGGGCATCTAAAATTAGGAGATTGAATTATTATAGTACTCGATATTATGACAGAATACTTTTAGAACTAAAGATAATTATGCTAACCAAAATTTCGGGGTTTTGAACATTATGGTTATTGTAGTTTATAGCAAACGTGTTATGGATAATGATTTTCGGACAAACAATTTTATGAGAAGTAAGGGAGTACCATCTCTTTTCAATAGAGACTTGTGGGACTTTACACCCTGTTCCGCATACCTCTATAAAGCAAATAATACTACTGCATCTTCAGTTTCACCCACGTGATAGATTCGGTAGAATATTTCGTTCTTCAAATAAAACATTTAATCAATCTTCAAAAGTTGTCTGGCATGTGGGTCGTGTATTAGTTGATCTCATTATTTACGTTCTTATCTTTATTTATTTAGTGTAGGATTTTGGCTAAATTGAGGATGATCTTCTTCTTTTCGAGATGATTGGCTCAAATTAACAACAATCTGTAGAGCTCTACCTTACCGTACCATAGACCTCTTTTAAATCCTGGCAGGTTCATGTGGCTGTGAACGACGGAAGCCACACTTTCAGGGCCCCAATTCTCGTCAGAGCCCAACTTGTCATAGACTCCTACTTCCTAACCCATTTGATCCCTATTACTTCTAAGAGCTCCATTTTAGCACGTGTACTGTCGAGGGCTCCGCACTATCACTGCGTTTAAGATGGGTGAGGGATATTTCATCTGGCCAGATATTTTTACGGAGCCATCCTGGATCCGTAATCGGCGATGGTGATAATGATGATAAAAAAGAAAACACTGAAGAACGCTGACGCTAAACTGATTATCCGAACTCTCCATTAAGTTCCATTGGAGCAGATAATAAACGATCTGCCATTCACATAATTAATGCCAACAATAGCTGATCGAATTATAGAAAACGCGAAAAAGCGATATATTATCGTACACTTTGAATCGCCACTTACTGTCGCATGAGCCTTTAATTATTTTCCGAGTAATCCCTTGATTATGGCATATTTCTAAGACTAATAGCATATAACAATGCCCATAGCAACTACCACTTTCCCATGTATACGGATTATGATTATCTTGTTAGATTAAGTGGAGAGATGTCGCATGTTTTTATGTTTACTGTTTTATAAATATACTGGCGACTTGGCCCGGCCTTGTTCGAGTGCGACTTATACACACAAACTGTCCTCGTTTATTGTACTTTCTAGCAGTGACAACCGTATAAAGGCACATGCACCGATTGCATCAGTTGCTACTGCTAGAAATAAACATATCTTCTCTTCTCTACTCTTCTTTATTTCGAAGTATAGTATGTAGCATAGAACAAAGTCAATGTCGGCCTCTGTCTGTTTCTCCGCTTAGTTACTTCTAATCCGCGCATCCGATTTTGATATGGTTTGTGATTCAATCCTTTATCGTAATCGATGATTAAAAAGTTGGTTGTGATAACATTTTCAAATTGTCATTAGATCGAAATGGCAATGTAGTTTTTTTCTCTATAGTTGTGGATCTTATAAGTTAAATATAATTACAGCTTTTGCTTGTTAGCGGAAACATAATATTAAATGGTTTTGATAAAACTACATTGAATTGATGTTGTAAATTATTGAAAAATTCAATCCACCGCCACCTTGAAATCTAATCCTAAGTCTTTCAACAAACTGGGCATGACCATTACAGTCTAGACTCCCAATCCGTAACGGTATTTGAGCTAACATGCGTGAACCATTGAGAGAGGAGTCCACAGACATGGTCGTGCTTCCCTGTGAGCTTTAAGTCATGTGGTCTTTTGCCATTTTAGAATGACCTCCCAGACTTATTGCATCACAATCAGAAAATTAACCAATCGAGAATTAGGTGCATGCTTGTCTGGTCTTTCGTCATAACTTATAAGTTTTTACCCCAATATTCTACGTAAGTATTTTTACTCCCTTCAACCACAGTTTCAACTCAGCCTCGACTATTTTTTTATGAGATTAATCGAGATTTGTATTGGTTGTCATGGCGACCGAGTCTATTGAAAATAAGATGTTGCTGAATCCTTATATAATTCAGTCGTTTGAGGTTTCTCCGTAAATATATCCTTCACATTTACATCCAAGATGGTGGTGATAAACCCCACATTTGTTCACCAAATATTGTGATCAATCATTTGAACGGCACTAGCATTACCAACAAACTAAACTACTTTTCATTTTGGCACAGGGGTAAATGGTACTTAAGGCGTTCTTAAGCAGTGCAGTACCTCTTTTCTATAATTTATCTCTTGTTTTTGGTGCCAAACAGATCATAAAGTGGGTCATATTTACAGTTGTCATACTATCATGTCCGTTATTTGCGTATTAAAGTATTTATGTTGAAGAAAGTATCGCGTTTTGAAGAGAGGTACTTAAGTGGCCTTCTCAATTGCACTGAGTACTTACTTCTACTTATATAGGCACCTTCTGTCTTAGCATTTAATGACTAGGTACTTGACATCATGTACCAGTTAGTTAAATGTTTTCCGTCGTGACAATATTTTTTTATGGTTTATACTTACTTTGGATTACGTTTGATTATTTCTTTTAACGAAAATGCCGGTGGAAGTAGATATTTGAGGGGGTAGGGTCTAAATTAGGCACATTCGAGCCAAAAATACAACTCATAGTTAGTTGCTGACACGATGTTAAATATTTGTTATTTGTCATACTTCAACAACTCTGAACTAAGTAATATGACAACTATGTAACTGAAAAACTTAGTTGAAATGAAATGCTTGAAAGCCTTGAATGAATTTATTAGTTTGAATAAATTTGAATCAACCAATCATATCACATGAATTGCTTCGGACGTTGATATTTTTAGCCAGATGTTTGAGATGGTAACGAGCCATTCCTGGGGAAGGTTTTTCGTATAGTCCTACCGTTTTTTAAGGATAGGAAGTCATCAAATGAGTTCTCCCGCTCTAGGCGGAGCGGAAGAGAGTACCAGTTAGACTCGTATTGACTAAAATCCATCCGTATTCCTCAAAATGCCCTTTGCGTTCCAGAACCGCGGTAACTCTTTCGAAAAAAATCCTCAACATATTTCTACTTTGGGCACACCGTTCAGTAGTAGCGAAGCTATAACAGCTCTAACTTACTGTAACTGTACGTTCCAGGTTCGGAGACGAAGGCGAGCTGATGCAAGGCAGTCCGTCGTCAGCCAGCATCACGCCCAGGCCTATGACGCAGGCCACCACCAGGCCTACCACCAGGCCTACTACCAGGCCTACCACCACTATGAGGACCACCAACACGAGGCCTGTTCCACCCAGGTAATCATTCTTATAGCATTACCAGCCTGAAATATTTCTACGGATACAGAGACACTGGGAGAGTAACGCGTTTATCGCTACACGGTCACGTGCGGATTGGTCAGTATCCTATTCTCACTTACTTCACTTACTACATAGTTTTTGCTCGAGGCTTCGCTCGCTTTAATATAGTTTTTCGCAAATAAAATGACCAATAGCCGTATCCAGCGGCCCATCTATCTCTATAGGTACCAAAATCGGTTCAAATGTCATCAAAATCGTTTAGGCGTAAAAGCTTAACAAACAAATAAACTCACTTTCCCATTGATATCCAATATTAGATATAGTTCATTAATATGTACATATATGTAATAAAAGATTAACCTGTTTCTAAAGTTTAGAGTAAGTAGATAGGTAGGTACCTAAAATGTATCCCAGATAAGTATGCAGATAAGTATCTATTTTAGAGAAACAGGTTGATCTTTTGGCATTCACGCCACAAGTAAATTAAAATAACAACAAATGAATAGGCTATTTTTGGAACATATTGAAAGTAGTTTATATAAACTAATAATAATATTATAAATCGAAATAAAAATAAAATATATTATAAAATCGATTTTATTGCTTCTTTGCACTGAATAAGCTCGGAAACTACTAGACCGATTTTAAACATTTTTCAACAGTGAAAAGCTACATTATCAGCGAGTAACAAAAGCTATATTTTATCCCCGTGTTCGGAACGGGAACTATGCAGATGAAACCGCAGGGCACTATTAGTTGTATATAAAATTATAATCTCGAGTTAATTGGATCGAGGTGCTTATACTTATATTTTTAGATAGAACTTAGTTAATTTTCAGTTTATGTAGATAGGAGTCGTAGCTTGATATGTCAAACGGTTTAACGGTGTTCTGGTTCGAAACATGGACTATACTCAGGGCCGTCTTAACCCATGCATGGGGCCCCTGGGCACTCCTGAGTCCGGGCCCTTTTGTAAAACTGAAAACCGGCCAAGAAAGTGTCGGAGCACAGGTAGCTGATTTCCGTAGGTCCTGTATGACGACGTAACCTTACTACCCAGTGGACACCCTGCCTGGAATAGGTTTGACAGATTTCGTCAGAAGCTAGTTTACGGTTCGAATTGGACGTTTCCTAAGCAGTACCTATAATATAAATTGGGGGCTCAGGGCACGTGCCCCTTGTGCCCTTATGGTAAAGACGGAACTGACTTTACTTACTCATGGGTATATACTCTATACGGAACCTCAGTACCTTGTGTCTGCGTAACTTTTTTACCTAAATACCTTTGAAGTTTTTGACACCTGCAGTGGCTGCAGTAGGTTAACTTCATAGTGATGTTGTCAATTCAATTTTTATATGCTATATTCGTAAGTAACAGATTTTTTAGATCTTATGTAAAATTTACATTTACTCACGGTACGTCTGAAATTACGAAATCCAAAGTTACAACATAAAAATTCCAACATTTGTGACTGTAAAATCAACTGCCAATCAGCAGGTCAAAGGTTCTATTACCGACATACAACAATTTCGCAATGAATCAGCCAAGTTACCTAAAACTTGATAATTGAACAAAATTTTAGCATCATCAACTAAATGAGGCGAATCGCAACGGCTGATATAAATCCATTAATTAATCTTATTCCGTCATAATAAATCGTGATTTATGACTTTGAACCTCTTGAACTGTCCAAAGACTTGTCAAATAATACATCTTAGTTAACGAACCCTCTTTGATAGTTCCGTATGGTAGGTACCGTTGACAGCAAAAATAGTTCAGCCTTCTTTTTTGTGGCTGTAACTACATAATCAGTCCATTATTCTATGTATAAAGATACCTCCACACTGAACGCTCCTGCAGTAGGTACCCATACCTGACCACAGAACAGATAAAAGAACCTCTTTTGCCTGACCTATGCGCGACCAATGCAAAAGGTCGTGCAAGTCAAAACTGTGGTCATGATAACAGTGTTGCCATCTACAAAAAGATAGTTTAAAAAATTTCTTCATTGATTTCGTGATTATAACGCACTTGAAATTGGTTGAAATTGTTATGCCACATGTCCAAACTTATACGTACTATAAACCAGCCACTGTAATTTTGACATCGTCAATGTAGTGTCGCTTTGAAAATAATAGAGTATCTAGTTCTTTATTTGCACAGAAAGTAGGTAGGTACAAGTTACAGATGTTAAGTTTAAAATTACCCTTATAAGACTTAACTACCTTAATTAAAGCATGATAAATGATATTTATTTTGTAAGTAGGTACACAACACTTTTACACGTCCAAAACATGAACACAGTTTAACGTATAGTAATAAAGATTCATTTGATATACAGTATGTTAAATAACAGAGGGCGTTCCCTTAAACTCGGTAATCTATATCATTAAAGATTAAAATAAAATATCAGCATAGAAAAATAAGCATAAAATAATCCGATTTCAAAAAAATAATTAATTGACAATAAATTCGAAACATCCTGTTTAAAATCATAATTGTAGCGCGGAATAGTACCTACTCGTAGTAGCAATGCCCAAACCGGCAAATACGCGTGTACCTACAGAGTGTTTCTTTAACGTATCAATTTAAATTTTTTAGTGAATATTTTAATACTATTGCGGGTTAACGGGAACGCCCCTAACATACTGTACATATATTGCAAACCTAACCTACTTTTGTTATAGCGACACATTTCCACCGCTTGTCGACAACGACACATGACTATTTTTTACCCACTTAAAAAAAGGTAGTTCTCAATTCGGTTGCATTCGTTTTTCATATAGGTATGTATATTTTTTCTACGGGTCGGTCATTGTCGTGCCTGTGTGGAGTAGCCTTTAATCCACTGATCTACTTCTGCTAAACGATTGTAGGCGGTACCATGACAATGTGAACTAGTTATTAAGTATTTATTATACTACTAGCTATCATTCATAATGCCATGAATAATGATGTATGTAATGATGCTGTTTGCGAGCTAACGGTGAGCGAGGAACCGAAATTATGTGATCATTATTTAAGTATTAACACGATAATTTTAGCCTGGAAACAAATAGGAATGTATAACGGTGTATTTAATTAGGTAGTTAAATAGAAAGTTTAAATTTGTTTTTATTATGGATGGGAAATCATCAAATGACTTGGGTGTGTCAGACTCTTACTGACTAAAACCCATACGTGTTCCTCCTTATGCCCGCCGTGTTCCAAGGCCGCGGTGACTCTTTCGAACAAATTCCGCAGCCCTAGAACGCGAACGTTGTTAAATAAAAACTACATACCTACCTAATTACAAACCAAGTAACGTAAACTGTTGTGTATGTGCCGAGAGCATGTTTTTTTTTTCTATAATGTGATGTAGCGCTTAATAGACAAGTAGGCACTTATGTGCTTAGGTATAGGTAACTAGGTAAGTAGGCTGGGTCTTGGCCGATAACAAGTATTTAATAGGTACGTTGCTAAGTGGACAGGTTGCAGCCTACAAGCTTGAGGCTAAGTAGGTACCTACTTTTGATGACCGCTATCGTTTAATTTACATAATAGACTTGTCTCATCTACGCTGAGCTGTCGTGTGAAGAATTCAATGAGATACGCGACCCATTACAGGACTGGTTATTGTATATACTAATCCTGCTTGTTCTATACTATTTATTTGTTGTTTTGATCTGAAGCCCACACAGACGAAGTCACTAACAGAAGCTTGTATATAATGGCAACATACTATATAATAACTATATATATTTAAATAATGGTAACAAACATTTAATTTATGTTTTGCAGCCGGTTTCCTCGTGTCACAGTAAACCATAAATTATAACCATATATGTATGCGTCAAATGAATGCAACTAATTGCAATAATATGCAGATAAATCAGCTTATTACACCGCCAAGTTACATTATTCAACTCTTTTTTATATAAATGCACAATGCAACAGCGCACAATATGAAGTCACCTGTATTATGTTGTGTGATGTACGTGGACTGCTGATTTTTTTATCTTTTTATGCATTGCATTAATGTTTCACGTGCCTAGGTAGCAGGCTTGCGCAAACGCATGGTAGGTACATTGTAGAGGAATAATTACTGCGACTGTAAATGAATAAGCGAATAAGATTCATACACTACACACATAACAGATATAAACAGACTAGGTATACGCAGCTTGGTAATAGACTTAACGCAGCTTGGTAACGGACTTAACGCAGCTTGGTAACATACTTAACGCAGCTTGGTAACACCCTTTACTCGGCTTGGTAACAGGTTTTACGCAGCTTGGTAACAGACTTTACGCAGCGTGATAACCGACTTTATGTAGATTGGCGACGGACTTAAGTCCAAAAAGACGAAAAAGAGAAGAAGCTTATCCACGGTCGAAAAACCAGGGTTGCAGTTTTGTACAGAAGTCACCGAGTTTAAACTTAGGAGTTCTCCATCCACAGAAATCTTAATAAGATTTCTGTCTCCATCCTTTATTTTATATGTCACATCCTACATTTTTATTTAGTCACAATAAGGCTAAAATAACGTCTTTTGAATGAAGTCTAGGTATACCAAAGCGGAATGTTGAATAAATTGTGTTGTGTCCATCCCTTTATACCTATTGTATTTATACTGTTATAGCATTTTAAAATACCGTGCCTATCTGTGCCACCACCCTAAACACCACATTCTCTCATTCCAGGCCAACCATGATGACATGGGCGGGCGCAGCCTCCAACGCACAGCCGACGCGTTTCCCACTGCGTCCCGTATCGGACCTGCCGCCTCCATACTCCACAGCTATCACCCTCATCGACCAGATCGGATACAAGATCATCAAGACTACAGAACTCGTCACTGACCTACTAAGGAACACAGTGAGGGCTGTTGTCGGACGATAGAACAGTGGACAACCACATTTTGCTCAAAATTAACGTTACTATGGTTACTAGTGACTGTTTGGAATCAAAATTCGGTATTTATAACAGGGAATTTACGAATGTGAATTTATTCAAAAGGCTGTTCATATCTGCTAAATACTTAGATATAGTTCTAAACGATCAATACCAGTGATAATTAGTACCTACCATGGTGCGTACTCTCTTCCACAACTATGTATATTGGGATCGGCTTCCAATCAAACCGGATTCAGCTGAATACCAGTATTTTACGTAGAGTGACTGCCCATTTGACCTCCAGTACCCGGTAACTGCGTAATATGTAACTTGTTGGCAAGCCTGGTGCCAGATTTTCTTGGTTATCAACTAATAATACAAAAGCACTCGTGCTGCAACTGAATTTGTAATGTTGCCATTATTGAAATTGTTTAAGTACATTATGGATATGGAACTATGATTCTTAATAATCGAAAATACAATAGTGTAGTATCATGGTAATATTACAACATAATGAGTTGGCTGTTAACTCACTAAAATTGTAAGTATATGATCGAAATAAATCAGCGGTCGAAACATCGTAGTGGAAATACCACCGACCTTTGGAGTCAAAAATTATTACAACTACTTAGAGCAGCTTTTTTTACGGTGAGATTATATTAAATAAGAAATATAACACATAAGTATGTAATAGTAATAATGATATGCTTAAGTAAGGCGTGCCTACTGTAATTTTGTCATTAATTGTAAGTGTTAAATTATTTATACTTAGGTCGATAGATTAAGTGATTAAAGCTAATTACATATTGTGATTATGCGTTAAGCTTTTATACTGTAAGTCAAACTTTGGCTGAATAAATAATTTTTATTTATAATCGTGTTGTTTGACTCCAATTTCTTTAACAGAAATCAAGAACATGACGTTAATACGCCGTTGTCCTAAATGATGAACCGTTGAATATGAATCACCAGTGGCGGCCTTATTATAGGGGGTGGCGAGCAGGGCAGCCGCCCGGGGCCTCGCTCTTTCAGGGGCCTCGCGCAACCCGAGTTCAAAATATGTATCTTACATTTTATAGAACGTTTTAGATGTTTGTAATACTAAATTTGATTTGATGTGAATAAGAAGAGAGAGAAGTGGCACAAGATGGGCTTTCTGCTTTGCAATTTTTTCATTTGAAAATTTCTTAGATCTATTTGATTTTATTTACAATTTTAACATTAAGGATATTCCCAAAAATTCAGAAATACCTAATTAATCATTTCAAAAAGAATTAGGGCCTTACGATGGTATTTCGCTCGGGGCCTCGCAAATATCCTGTAGCTTCGTGGCAGTAAAGGTCGCAGCTGTGAATCACTATTCTATAAAATAGAATGGTTAACTCTAGCGCCTAAGTGATTAATAACGGCAATAAAGCATGCTGTAATCGCCAATCTTAATAAAAGATTGTTTTTATTTTTTATTAGTAACCTTTATTGTCCCGCTGCTAGGCAAAGGTCTACCTATAGCCTTCCACTCTTCCTGGTATGTTGTCCTCTCCGACCATCCCTTCATGAACACCGCATGTAGTCGTCACGCCATCGTTTCTTAGGGCGCTTTCAATTTATGCGTTTCTTAACGGCCTGCTGCGGTGCCGAAGCAGTGCGTTAGTCGTACAGCGCACGGACGATCGTATTTTTCCATACAAAACGCGCGGTGCGGCAACAGTGCGGCACCGGTACCGCGTACGCTCGACAACAGGACGGCAACCGCGCAAGCATCACGTGTTCATTTCAGTGTTGAATAGTGCGATGAATAGACGTCAGAGCTAATTCCATAAAATTTTCATTTAATAATTTATTATTATTATAAAGTTCAAATCAATCTCCAGGATCTCAGACACAGACATTGACAAACAGTCAGGTTCAGACCGCATCGGATGAACTTAGAGCAATCTCATCCGCCTCTAATTTAAGTGGAGATTCTGATGCTTCCATATATAGCGATTTTTTTACAGATGATATTTCTACATAATAATTTGAAATAATATAATATTATGCAAAAATATCATCTGTAATGTAATAATAATAAGAAAATATCCATAACTTTTTTTTTGTAGTATTAATACAAATCCAAATACAGAATAGAGTCCATGGCTTGACTGATGTCACATCACTAGGATACAAACGCACGGCAGTCAAATACGCTTTCAATTTAGGCGTTTGGTGCCGGACCGCTACCGTACTGCAGCGGCCCGGCAGCGGGATATAACCAGCGGCACGGTAAACGTGCGGCAGCGGTCCGACACGAAACGTCTAAATTGAAAGCGCCCTTAGGCCTTCCTCGGTGACGACGCCCGTCCTCTGGCTCCCACTGCGTGACGACTCTAGCTCATCTATCCTGATGCATGCTATATAGTTGTGGGACCCTCTCAATCCCACTTCAGCCTAGCAGATTTGTTGCCCACATTGGCGATCCGTTATTGTTTTTGAGCAGTTCGTGGCATTACGGTTTCGATCACTGAGCCTAATAACTATAACGCTACGATCCGACGACGATGGCTAACCTTGAGTTTGGACTTTTGAGACTCGGTCAGGGACCAAGTTTGTGCACCGTAGATTAGGATGGGCAAAATGCACATGACGATGAATTTGCGATTCTACCTGGCCCTGGATATTGGTGATTGCACCATGCTTTACTAGGCGCTAATTTTCTGCCTTCATTTAAATTCGTTCACCGAAATAAGTGAACTACTACTTACCTACCGGTAATCGTACGTACCTAGTAATAGCTTGTAAGTATACAAGCTGATAAATAAATATAATATGGCCGACGAGACCGACAGTTTCAGATTTAAACGTAAATTTAAAATTGATTGCTAATCTTAACCAGCAGGCGTTTTAAGCTCGCTCAGTTTTGTGATCAATAGGTATTAAAGATGTCAGTTAATAAACACAGATTATTTCGTTTCAATAACAGTGTCATCTTACCAGTAACTGACTTCCCATCAAAGTATATCAAACTTATTATACAGTCGACCAAACATCACATTTTGTTTGTGTTGAGTTTTGCTCATTAGCACCATTATTTTTTTATATATTAATTGTATTTTTTGTGTTTTAACCAATAGGTAATCACGGTTACCAGTTACCGTATTATTGAAATTGCTGGCTTTGACTACGACGTCGGTAGCACTACTTGCGCTGTCCTAGCCTGGTATATCTGCCTAGTCTTCTCCTAACTGGGGGTAGCAGTATTTTACATGATAGATAAATGGATAAGACATTGCAGCGTCTACCTAGCCTCCATAACCAAGCCCTGACTGGGGGCCTTGAATTCATTTGAGGTCACCACAGGAAGTTCGGTTAAGCATCTAACCCTAGCGCGTTGAACTGCGAGTGGCGACGTAATAAAAAAAGAACTGCACCACATTAGGTACCTACCCGTAAATAAGAGAGGAGACAAAAAGCCAAACTACACTGATTTTGTGACTAGCCTGCAGCCGAAAGGCTTTTTTCTATTTCACCAACAATAAAATTGTTGCTGCGATAAGATCGACTTAGGTACCTAGGTATGTTAGTTTCCAATGAGCTGGTCAGTGAAAGTAGTTTTTGAATGGTTTCGTAATAGTTTCCTACGTCAACTTAAACTGGATCTGTAACACTTTAAACCTGAATTGTTTTTACGTAACAATAGGTAACATTTTGGTTTTTGCATAATATTCTTCAATGCCAGCGTAGGTATCTGAGGAGCTCGTGGCTAAATAATGATAGCCGTAGGCTCAACTTTCGAGGTTAAGCAAAGCTTGGCGAGGTTGGTCCGTGGATGGATGACATTTTTTTACAGAAAGTCAGAAGTCAGAAACTCTAACACCTGTCTACCTATGTTACCCAGTTAGAATTGTGGAAGTCATGGGTATAGGCAGTCGCTCCATGTAAAATACTGGTAGTCAGAGTCCATTTAAATTGTAGCCAGCCCCCATAAAGTTGAGAAAAATGGTAGGCAGATTATAGATTGCCTGCATTGGTTTTCTGCCATATTCTTTGATATAGAATATATATACATATAATATTCTATATCAAAAAATTAAGTCAAAGTGAGCAAGTTATAAATGTTCAAACACTTCTTCACAAAACGAACCATTCACAAAAACCACCTGTTGCTAATTGTTTACAAACTAAGAACAGGAAAACATGTCGACTTGGGAAATACCACTATGAGTAAAGTGATTCATGCAAAATCCTAACTTCTAGGTAGTGTGGGATTTCCCTTGCCAAGGTATTTTTATTTAGCATTAAAATATTTTTGACCTGGTATGATTAATTGCACACCAGAGCAAAAACACTAGTCTTTCTAGGGCATTTTACAACACTAGACAGAATTAACAAGAATTCAGAAACTTATTCCCATCATAAAGCACTAATCAAATTCAATTTAGGTACATATTGCATGTTGTAATTTTTCAATAATCATTCACTATCATTAAATAAAGTATAATTGACATAGTAGATAACTTGTTCCAAGTGACCTCCATAATCAGTAATGAACCATTACATCAGTTGGCAATTAAAAAACAAGTTCAATGCTTCCACATTTAATAACAGTATATTTTTAAATATCACAAAGATTATACTCTGATACATTCCACTTGTTAAATCTGATACATTACTACACACATACACTTGAGATTGCTGTCTTTATTGTCTTGTTTATAAGTAAAAAATCGGAAGACAAAAAAGTATTTATAAATGCTTAAAAACATGTTAACTTCAAACAAAACCATGCTCAATACACTGATTTCTTAAAATAAAATTCAGCATAACAAAACAAATTATGATTATAATGCACATTAAGTACTTTTGAAACGAAAATATTTCCACAATAGAACAATAATTTAACAGTTCACTTATCTACTACAATATATTTGTGACAACATTCACTTAAAACTAAGTCGGCAAAAAAGGTTGGCAACTTTAGTGGACGATCAGCTCAGTTACACTGTCTTTAGTGACGAGGGCCACCAAGCTGCCACTAGCAGGGCGGTCGTCTCCCTTTATCCACTTATCAAACAACTGGGCCACGAAGGTGAGTGGTGTCCAAGTACCGAAGTCAGCTTTAGGCATCCATTTTCGGTTCATCTCTGTATCCAATGTCACAGGAAGAATGGCAACAGCCAGTGAGTTCTCTGGCAGACCAGAATCTTTGGCACCCAGGGACTTTGTAAGTTGGTGAACTGCAGCTTTGGCCATACCATACCCAATCATGCCAGGTGTTCCTTCCAGAGCAGCATTAGCACCAGTCAGAGCCAGCAGTCCTCCTGCAGAGAGGTATTTAGAAGCAACAGTGGCGGCAATGGTGGAGCTCCACACAGACTGACGCCACATTAGATCCGCCTGTTTGCTGAGATCCTTCGCCGCGTTTCCGCCGGCCCAGCCGCCGGCCACACAAATAACAGCGTTCACTTTCTGACCTTGCAGGGCGCTGGCTAATTCGTTGACGACGTGTTCCTCTTGCTGGACCCACGAAGCGTCTTTAGGAACTGTAATGTTGAAATCAGCTTTTTCATTAGGGTTAAGGTCGATGTTGGCGACCCACCAGTTCGCTGACTTGAAGTAGTTGACACAAGCTGCGCCGAGGGCGCCTCGCCCGCCGTACACAACGATTTTTCCGCTTGCCATTATTATCACGTCTATCCACTATCGAGTCGCGAACTCAACTGAACGATTGACTGGATGGATACTGGCACGTAAAAGTAAAGCTAGCTACAACTTGCGCGGCGTGGTAACCTCGACCGACTCTCACTTTAAGTTGTTCGGATAATCAAGAAACAATGAATGAAGGACAATGTTTTCTGGGTTAATATTTATGCTAAGCGTTGCTTGACTGCATCGTATGATAGCAAGCAAGATTTTAGCTACCAAAGTATGTTCAGAAAAGATTTTTATCAATAAAATCCGTCTGTTTTGTTCTGTTTGACAGTCGTTTGACGTATTCTTTTGACAGCATTGACGTTTACGCGAGCTCACAGCTGACTAGCTGACTCGGCAACTAGACCCTTGATGCCAATGTTTTCCGTTAGAGGGAGCATTTTACAAGAAAGTAAACTGCAATTTGTGTTTCTGAATTTTTCCTAAATGATTTCTCCCAAAAACTTCAAGTTGTAATAATTCAGAAATCGCGGGTGGAGACATAATATGTGCCTTTGAGATTACCACGTGTTTCTCCAATAGTTTGTACAACAAAACTCTTTAATTAAAGGTCTCCTCTAATAATTGGACCATTAAAATAATAAATAAACAAAAAAAAAATACATGTGGCACTCGGGGACTGCCGCGTTAAAGCTATTGCATAGCATTTTTTATCAACTTATGCAATTATATATTTAGTACTCTGCGTCATTGTGATATGGTCTCGATTCGTTTACCTGGGTTACTGTACTAATGTAAATCACATACGTTTCACTTAACTTTGTCCCACCGATTGTTTCCGAACGCAGACGTTCGGGTCGGCTCGGTGACGGCGACATAATAGCTCAGTAACGAAGCGACCATTTTAAAAAGGCGGTGCTAAGACTATGGGCGGGGCCTAATCGAATGACGTAGCGGTGTTAGGTTATTTTCGTTACGGAATTTCTGGATTCGGTTGCCACGTTCAAGGCCCGCGATAGAAGCTATGCAATAGCTTAAAAACACAAAAAATCTATAATAACTTTAATTTCGGTGTTTTTGGTTGTTTCTTCGTTTTTTAAACATCGACTTCCGAAATTAAAGTTATTTTATAGGTACTTTTTGTGTTATTTTGTTAGAAGTCGGACAAGTCGGTTGTATTTTTTATACTTAAATAAAGTTTTTTTTCAATTATTCACTTTTTAGTGATGACAGCACACCTAAACGTACCCGATCAAAAATCAAAGCGTAGGTACGTGTTATAAACTGGTGTTAACCATAAACAGACAAGCGATTTCAGCAATCCCGGAAGATTTTGCTATCATTTATTGCAGATTTCCGTTTCCTATCTCGGGTCTTCATCAGATCTTCACCAAACTGAAAGAGACCACCTCGAAATACTAAGCTGCTCTTCTAAAACATCGTAGTTTTTTTTTTATGTTACATCGACTATTAGTAAATGAGATCATCATCAACTCAAATACTAGTCGTCGGATCTTACTCATACTTACTTAAACGGGACCACATGACAAGCACCAGCTTTCGAATATAATACAGAATTACCAAAATCGGTTTACCCAGTAAAAAGTTATGATGACACACAACAAAAAATACAGTCGGCTTGAGAACCTCCTCCTTTTTTTGGAAGTCGGTTAAAAAAAACAATGGTGTCACTTCTTTAAAATCTATATTGTACCTACCTTGTAAAAGATTAATTAAAACTTATATGTATTACCTATGATATGTATTAATATGCCTCTATTTGGTTCTCTCTAACCCATCGGGTGATCGGGGATCGTCATCATACAGTCTGTAGGGTACGATATAATGTAAACAAATTGAATGGACAGATTTGACAAACATGGATAATAACTCGATTAATATAAAAGTCATCCGGGTACAACCGACGTTATAAAGTGTACGATTAAAATGCCTACTCATCCAGGAGCATTGGTAACACCCGAAATATTGGATAAATTAAAAAAAAAGAAATGGAATGTAAGATAACATTGCACTGTTAGTACTTTCAGCAAATATGACTGAGGATATGCTGAACAAGGTAATGAGATTCAGCACAGCAAAGGACATGTGGGATTAACTTGTCAAGATACGACTTAGCTACAGAATATAAGAGACTAACCATGAAGTTCTTCAAGAAAAACTACAGAATATTAGAATCATGTACCTACATTGAAAGTAAACGGTGAAGAAATACTTATCTAGTGCTTGGCGGGCTTCACACACTTATTGTTAAAATTGTTACACCAAAGCAAGAAGTAAATTTAGTTAGAAATTCACAATCGTTACAATTTTATCATGAATGTTTAGTACATTAGAATTAAAAAAACATGTAAACAAGATAGTAGAAAAGGAATTTGACATAAAATTGGGATACAATACAGAATTATGTTTGAAGTTCGGAACACACAGTTTGAAGTTCAGGACTTTTATTCCGATGTTTTTGGAACTTATATGAAGTCAATTTCCAAATTTTAATATTTTGTTATTTTTAAAGACTACTCGCGGTATTGTCCTGTCTATTTCATGAAACACAAAAGCGAAGTTCACACCAAACTTAAAAAGTTTCTAGCTGATATAAGAACCTGGCCATGTTGTACAAAACGTCCTAAGCGATCATGGAGCGAAAATTTGATAATGAACAGGTATGCAATAAATTTCGACAGATGGTATAAAACAGCGTATCACTATACCTTATACGCCAGAACAAAATGTATGCTCGGAACGAGATAATAGGACCGTAGTAGGGACTGCTAGGACAATCATGCATACTTATGATGTAATAAGTACTACAAGAACTTTGGGCGGAATTCCTGATTAGGTACTTATTTCTACATACTAAATCGAACAGGACCGACTAACAGTTGAGGGAAAGTCTTCTTTCGAGTTATTTTTTGGAAAGAAACTAGTTATCAAACACTTGAAAATAATTGGTTGAACGTGTTATGCACATAGGTACATATCGAAACAAAGACGAAATAGACTTTGTACAAAAGGCGAAAACGAATTCTTATCGCTTATGATGGAGATGAAGGCTATCGAAAAATAGTCTAATTAGATCAAGAGACGTGATTTGAACGCCCTCAACCTATGAATTAGACAACAGTGGAAGCACCTAATGTAGACAAAAACAGTTTTGATATAGGTACCAATACCCTCTATTGAACCAGATATACCGCCTACGATACCGGAGGAAGATTCACAAATGATCCCATTAATGTCTCCTTTTATTTCGATACTGCTGAATCTGATTCTGATGTCAATGATACTTTATCAACTGGAAGTATTTTACTACGTCGTCATACAGATCTACAAAATGAGTCTAGAGATAACTTATTTAGAGATGATTTATTTTTAGCAGGTGTTCAAACTCAAGAAGCGTCTGAAGAATACGTTCATTTTGATCAACGTTGAAAACAAGTTTCACAAAGAATGACTTTCGAGAGATCGTTCAACAGTCAAAGCATCTGATAGATTTGATGAAATTGTTTTTAATTGTGTAGAAAACATCTATAACCATGAAGAAGAATCAAAGACGTTTCAAGATGCGATGAAGTTTGTTGATAAAAATAAAGGGCGCAATGCCATGGATAATGAAATAAGTTCCCCGAAACACACTGAAACTTGGGACTTAATGCCACTGCCCAAAAGACACAGAGCTATTTCAAATAAATGGGTTTACAAGACAAAAGTCGAATTGAAATATTGCGAAATACATATAAAGCCAGACTAGTAGTAGTTGATTATTCTCAAAAAAGGCGTTGACCAAGAGAAAACATTTAGCCCAAAAATAAGCTCAATCAAGACGCTACTAGGTAATAGGGCTGCTAGAGATAGTATGATCCTTGCGCAATTTGATATATCTACCGCATTTCTTTATGGAATTAAATGAAGAAATTGACGTCTAACAGCCAAAAAGATATAACGATGGAAGTGGAAATAACAATGTATGTAAATTGAAACGCAAGCGCACTGGTGTTTCTGGGTTAATATTTATGCTAAGCGTTGCTTGACTGCATCGTATGATAGCAAGCAAGATTTTAGCTACCAAAGTGTGTTCAGAAAAGATTTTTATCAATCAAATCAGTCTGTTTTGTTCTGTTTGACAGTCGTTTGACGTATTCTTTTGACAGCATTGACGTTTACGCGAGCTCACAGCTTTTTAGCTGACTCGGCAACTAGACCCTTGATGCCAATGTTTTCCGTTAGAGGGAGCATTTTACAAGAAAGTAAACTGCAATTTGTGGTAGAGTTTAGGACCCAGTTTCTGAATTTTTCAATTGTTTTGATTAATAAAGTGTCAAACTTTCTCCTAAATGATTTCCCTCCAAAAACTTCAAGTTCTAATAATTCAGAAATCGCGGGTAGCGACTTAATAATTATGTGCCTTTGAGATTACCACGTGTTTCTCCAATAGTTTGTACAACAAAACTCTTTTTAAGGTGAAGCTAAGAAACCTTTAATAATTGGACCATTAAAATAATAAATAAACAAAAAAAACACAAAAATTCTATAATAACTTTAATTTCGGTGTTTTTGGTTGTTTCTTCGTTTCTTAAACATCGACTTCCGAAATTAAAGTTATTTTACAGGTAAGTACCTACTTTTTGTGTTATTTTGTTAGAAGTCGGACAAGTCGGTTGTATTTTTTATTTATAAATAGTTTTTTTTTTTCAATTTTTCACTTTTTAGTGATGACAGCACACCTAAACGTACCCAATCAAAAATCAAAGCGTAGCTTACGTGTTATAAACTGGTGTTAACCATAAACAGACAAGCGATTTCAGCAATCCCGGAAGATTTTGCTATCATTTATTGCAGATTTCCGTTTCCTATCTCGGGTCTTCATCAGATCTTCACCAAACTGAAAGAGACCACCTCGAAATACTAAGCTGCTCTTCTAAAACATAGTAATTTTTTTTTATGTTACATCGACTATTAGTAAATGAGATCATCATCAACTCAAATACTAGTCGTCGGATCTTACTCATACTTACTTAAACGGGACCACATGAAAAGCACCAGCTTTCGAATATAATACAGAATTACCAAAATCGGTTTCCCAGTAAAAAGTTATGATGACACACAACAAAAAATACAGTCGACTTGAGAACCTCCTCCTTTTTGGAAGTCGGTTAAAAAAACAATGGTGTCACTTCTTAAAAATCTATATTGTAGGTACCTTGTAAAATGTCAAAGATATAGTTAAACTTATATGTATTACCTATGATATGTATTAATATGCCTCATATTTGGTTCTCTTTAACCATAGATATAATAAACAAGGAGATATGCCCTGTAGCCGAAAATGTATCGGAACCTGTGTCTCCTGTTTTGCCCTACCACCCGGCAACTACTACGAATGCAGTTCAGTAAAAGCAATAGATACGCAGTCGCGCACACACCCGCATTTTTGAAATCGGACTGTACTACACAATCAATTATAAACCTTATCCTAATAAACACAGCGTATATTTACAGTACACCGTGCAACTTACTCACACAAAAACAACGCTGGGTATCGTTGTGCTGTGCAAAAGCAATTTATTTTACATATACGCTAGTGATTGACTTATCGATTCTGGCATTTATTACACACGCCATGCTGCCCATGTATAACAAATAAATAGCATGAATATGTTGACTATTTTAAGCAAAGGTCACTAATATATTATCTTAAACATGCCGATTACTATAATGCATTCGAAACTTTATCGAAAGTAAAATACAATTACCATAAAAAGTAAGGAAGTAGCACGAGGATAAGGCATACATACGATAATTCAAAGCCAAAAACACTTGAACGATTATTTACCAAAAATTTATTGCAATCTAAGAAAGTTTGGTACACTTTTGTAATATTTCATTCAACAATCGACATTGTTGTCGACAGTGTATCTGCACAATTACATCACTAACTCGCGGCAAGAAGCAGCGGCCGTACTATGCGATACATCGGCTTGCTAAAGTATCGTTTTGTGATTTTTACATTGCTCATCCAGTCACTTAGCGACAAACTTAGGTAGTGGTTAAGGAGCAGTGTATTCATTGTAATATGTTATTGTCGCTGTGACATTTGAAAACAAAAATAACATAGTATAAGCAAGAAATATTTTACGATTTGTTGTTTTTCATGATTTTAAAGACAAATATAGTAAAATACTTGTATTTTGATATGGTAAGTGATTCCATAATTAACAAAGTTTTGGTTTATGCTTCGGTTTTTACAAGAAAACACTGAACAACACGGCATTCTTATATTTTATCACGCTCACGGTCGTAAGCGCACTAGTTCGCGGATTCGACCATTGCGTAAGACATGCTCGCCCAGAGCATGTCGCGAGGACACCGACACGCCCCCTTGCCACTTCTCCTGTATTTTATATTTCTATGTCTTTAACCCATCGGGCGATCGGGGATCGTCATCATACAGTCTGTAGGGTACGAATATGTAAACAAATTGAAGGAAATTCATGATTACTCGATTAATATAAAAGTCATCCGGATACAACAGACGTTATGAAGGGTACGATTAAAATGCCTACTCATCCGGGAGCATTGACTACACCCGAAATATTGGATAAATTAAAAAAAAAAGAAATGGAATGTTAGATAACATTGCACTGTTAGTACTTTCAGCAAATATGACTGAGGATATGCTGAACAAGGTAATGAGATTCAGCACAGCAAAGGACATGTGGGATTAACTTGTCAAGATACGACTGAGCTACAGAACATAAGAGACTTATATAGTAGAATCATGTACATTGAAAGTAAGCGGTGAAGAAATACTTATCTAGTGCTTGGCGGGCTTCATACACTTATTGTTAAAATTTTTACACCAAAGCAAGAAGTAAATCTAGTTTGAAATTCACAATCGTTACAATTTTATCATGAATGTTTAGTACATTAGAATTAAAAAAACATGTAAACAAGATAGTAGAAAAGGAATCTGACATAAAATTGGGGGATACAATACAGAATTATGTTTGAAGTTCGGAACACACAGTTTGAAGACTTTGAAGTTCAGGACTTTTATTCCGATGTTTTTGGAACTTTTATGAAGTCAATTTCCAAATTTTAATATTTTGTTATTTTTAAACACTAATCGCGGTATTGTCCTGTCTATTTCATGAAACACAAAAGCGAAGTTCACACCAAACTTACACAGTTTCTAGCTGATATAAGAACCTGCCCATGTTGTACAAAACGTCCTAAGCGATCATGGAGCGAAAATTTGATAATGAACAGGTATGCAATAAATTTCGACAGACGGTATAAAACAGCGTATCACTGTACCCTATACGCCAGAACAAAATCTATGTTCGGAACGAGATAATAGGACTGTAGTAGGGACTGCTAGGACAGTCATACATGCTTACAAGATCTTTGGGCGGAATTCTTGATTAGGTACTTATTTCTACATACTAAATCGAACCGGACCAACTAACAGTTGAGGGAAAGTCATCTTTAGAGTTATTTTTTGAAAAGAAACCAGTTATCAAACACTTGAAGATAATTGGATGAACGTGTTATGCACACCGAAACAAAGACGAAAGGAACTTTATACGAAAGTCGAAAAAAAGAATACCTACTTACCGGTTATGATGGGGATGAAGGCTATTGAAACATAGGCTAATTAGATCAAGAGACGTGAATTGAACGCTCTCAACCTATAAATCAGACAACAGTGGAGGCACCTAATGTAGACAAAAACAATTTTGATATACGAATACCCTCTATTGAACCAGATATACAGCCTACGATACCGGAGGAAGATTCACAAATGATCCTATTAATGACTCTGTTTATTTCGTTACTGCTGAATCTGATTATGATGTCGATGATACTTTATCAACTGGAAGTATTTTACTACATCGTCATACAGATCTACAAAATGAGTCAAGTGATAACTCATTTAGAGATGATTTATTTTTAGCAGGTGTTCAAACTCAAGAAGCGTCTCAAGAATACGTTCATTTTGATCAACGTTGAAAACAAGTTTCACAAAGAAGACTTTGAGAGATCGTTCAACAATCAAAGCATCTGATAGATTTGATGAAATTGTTTTTAATTGTGTAGAAAACGTCTATAACCATGAAGAAGAATCAAAGACGTTTAAAGATGCGATTGATGCGAAGTTTGTTGATAAAAATAAAGGGCGCAATGCCATGGATGATGAAATAAGTTCCCCGAAACACAGTGAAACTTGGGACTTAATGCCACTGCCCAAAAGACACAGAGCTATTTCAAATAAATGGGTTTACAAGATTAAACGAAAGTCGAATTGAAATATTGAGAAATACATTATAAAGCCAGACTAGTAGTAGTTGATTATTCTCAAAAAAGACGTTGACCAAGAGAAAATATTTAGCCCATAAATACCAAGACGCTTCTAGGTATTGCTGCTCGAGATAGTATGATCCTTGCGCAATTGGATATGTATATCTACCGCATTTCTTTATGGAATTAAATGAAGAAATTGACGTCTAACAGCCAGAAGGATATAACGATGGAAGTGGAAACAGCAATGTATGCAAATTGAAACGCAAGTACACTGGTGTTGGAACTATTGCATTAGAGGCTTTCTCTTAGAAAAAGGATTCAAACCTGGGGAAGATCCTTGTATATTCTCTTTCTAGGACTTGACATAGACAAAGTTGGAGATTGTATCAAAAAACATCAAGGTGCCTACACTAAGAAAGTACATGAAACATTTTTATGCAGAATAGTAAGGTTGTTGCTACACCTATAGTTATGGACTCCGAGTTGAAAGAAGATGCTTGAGGAGGCAATTCGTTTCCTTAAAGAGAAGCGGTTGGAGCCGTTGCGTATCTAATCGTGGGCACATGGTCCGATATGTCTTACGATCTTAGTGTTGCATCCAGACACCTAGAAGCTCCTACAAAAATATATCACTAAACTGATAAGAATATTTCGGTATTTGAATGGTACTCGAGATGAGACACCGAAGCGTGCAGAGAGGCATGCAGAGAGAAGAGAACTGATCTGTTACAGCGATGCGGATCAGCAGCGGTGGTGATCATGACACTGGAAGTTGTATGTAATTTAGGGAACTCCAATATCATAGTGAACTAAATTATAGACATCAGTCGAGCACAGAAGCCGAAATTGTAGCTGCTAGTGATTCTGCAAGAGAAATAATATCTATAGAATAAACGATTCATTGAAAATATAGAGAATCAACGATTGTTCCTGTCCTCTATCTGAATAACGAGTCTGCCATCAAGCTTGCACTGGATTCGCCATATGAGTTCCATAACATAACTAAGAATATTAAGTAAGACATTTCTTTAACCGAGAAGCCATAGCTGATGGGACTATGATGATTGCAAAAATTGATACAGAAAAACAAATTGCAGACATGTTTACAAAGGCACTATATAAATGTACGACAAAGCGTAACATTAGGCTCTATCGTTCCCTAGCTACAAGAGAAGTTGTTAGAGTTTGTAAATAACAAAACTCTTTAGATGAATAAACTATATAACTGAACTAGCTGCAGTAAACTAGACCGAATCATAAAATTTATTAAAAAAACATTATCAAATCTAAAAGATAATTTCACTAAATTCTATTTATTAAAGTAAATTGTGGTGTGCCGAGGCTATTGACCTGAATTAAAATTATGCAAATCTTCCAAGGAAGGCAGACACACTTTCGTTTCATTGTTTTTTGTGACGAGCTCAACGAGGCAACCGTTTGGGGGACGCTCTTCCTCGTTCTCGATCCACGTTTCTAATAACTGGGCCACGAAAGAAGGCGGTGTCCAAGAGCTGAAGTTGGCTTTAGACATCCGTTGCCGATTTCTCTCTGTATCTAATACCATTGGGAGTATCGCAACAGCCAGCGCGTTCTTAGGCAAGCCAGAACCTTCTAGACCAAGGGACCTTGTGAGATGGTGCACTGCTGCTTTTGCCATCCCATAACCAATCATGCTGGGTGTGCTGTCTAAAGCTATTTGAGCGCCAGTTAAAGCCAACAGTCCTCCAGGAGCCAGGAATTTTGAAGCGATAGTGGCAGCGATACAGGAACTCCACACAGACTGGCGCCACATTTGATCCGCTTTTTTGCTGAGATTATTTGCGGCATTCCCACATGCCCAGCCGCCAGCTACGCAAATAACAGCTTTTAACTTTTCACCCAACAGAGCTGCGTCCATCTGGGCCACAGCGTATTTCTCTTGCTGTACCCAGGAATCGTCTTCAGATAGGGTGATATTGTGATCAGCTTTGCCACTAACGTTCATATCAACGTTTACGACCCACCAGTTTGCAGCTCTGAAGTGATCAACACACGCAGATCCGAGAGCCCCTCTCCCACCATACACAACGATCTTTTTTACATTAGACATAATAGTAGACGATAAATTATCTCCGATAATAACAATATTATGGTATGTCCACGGAGTAGGTAGGTATATTTCACGTCCCTATCTATTTATCTCTAGAACACAAATATAAACCAACGGAATATTTATTTTGTTTTATGGCGTTTAGTTGATCTTACCCAATACTTTCTAGTGATATGAGCAATTATAACTTGATTTGAATGCAATATAATATAAGCTTAAAATTCAAGTTTTGACACTTATCTTATGGCATCTTTATTTTTGCTCTATGTAGTCTATGTTTTTGCTCTAAATCTCAATGGTTTATTTTTGTTGAAGATACAATGATTACGTAATCAAAAAAAAGAAAGAACTCATTATTTCCAAATCTTTCGTAAAATGAAATCGACAATTTTTTGACATCCATCTAAACAGCAATATTGCCAATTTGTTTCTTATAAGTAGCACGAGAAGATCTAAGATCCATCCAAACCGACAACAGGGCTATCTTGCTTAGTTAAGGGGTTCTTATTAAGGCGAGCATTTGGCTCCATTTCCAAACTCTGAACTACACACCAATGGACTAAAGTTTAGGCAAATCCAAATAACAAGAACACAATCTGCCCCATTGTGTCTTGGTTAGTTGAGGAATTATAGCCACTTTCTGGTTCCATCATCGGAACCTAGACTCTGTCTTGGGTTTTTGCCGGTTTCCGTTTGGTTCCATGGTTGCGAAATTTGGTCGAAAGAGTTACCGTGACCCTGGAACGCCAAAGGCAGTATGAGGAACACGGGTGGGTTTTATTCAGTAAGTAAGAGACTGACACTCTCTTCCGCTCCGCCCAGAGCGGGAGAAGTCATTTGACGATTTCCTATCCAGAAAAAAAAAAGAAATAGGTACCTTCATACCATTGACGAAATTAAAATAAATTAAAAGGAGAGAAAAAAATGATCAAACTTTTTAGATGTCTTTATTAGAGAAAATATTTACAAACTAATAATAATTACCTATCTACAGTATACAGTATATTCATCTATGATTATCTAGCCTATATAAGTATCTAAAAGAAAATGATTACATGCCTAAACTGTGCTTCAGTTTTATTTTGCAAGGTATGTATATATATTAAAGCAGGTAATTATGTTTATAAAATATGAATAAGTAGGTACATAAGTAATAGAAAATATGTATGAAAATAACAGTTTATCTAGAAATATACAAAAAGCCAAACCTACTTACAGTGAAAATAGCACCAAAACTGATTGAAAATCAAACTATATACATAATTATAACTGTTTTTAAACAAAATTAAGTATCTGTCCCTCTCGCTAAAATAATAGGTACCTACTGCTTTATTTTCTATGACAGCTGTATTTACGTCTTAGAATTTGACGACAGTGTTGGTATCGGACTTCTTTTTCTAAATGTCAACTTTTAAGCTTTTTACTCTCCAAACCTTGACATTGGCAAAATCATCGATAGTTAAACGATGGAGCCACAAAACAAAAAAAAAATATCGCTGATACATGACGATGTTTACTAGAGCTAATAAGTATTTTATTTTGAAAATGAAAAAAAAGTATATGCAAGTATTGCTAGAAGCTAGTGGATAAAAATATTGCTATTTTTCTAATATCAGTATTATACATAGCTGCCATTCCTAAACAAGGTTTGTCTAGATAGATACGGCACCCACTGATGCACTTCTTGAGATACATGAGTATTTGACGGATAAAGCCATGACGTAACAATTAAATTGAAAAATAATAGAGCAAAATTAATAATAAAATAATAAGCCTCCTAAAATATTGAGATTATCAATTATATTTAAATATATATATCAGTAAATAAAGACGAGTTTTCACCAAGGCCAAGGGTTTCTCGAAAGAAAATTAACAATATGACAGCTGATTTTAAAGACAAAATGTCAAGCGAGCGGCGACGATTGGTGGAAACGCATCTTTTGACGTTACTACATACGTTTAAAAATGACGCGTTGCTTATTCCTTTACAGAAACCGGGGATGAAACTTGTATGTATAGAAAAAATGGTAAGGGAAATGAATAGCTACTGTGTAAGTAAGCGTGCATCTATATCTATTTGCATTGAATAAAATATACTGATTATGATGTTCACTGCAATGCTGAAGACTTTGAAGATCAAACTAATGTTGTTTAGTATTTCGGCTTTCCGATGGTCCGGCTGGTGGTTGATATTGAAAATGACGCTGAGAATTACTGCCACTACTGCTGATATCACCTAAGGATGAAAACGACAAACAAACATAAATAAAAGCGGACAATACACATGAAAAAAGAAAAAACTAATAATATTGTCATGCAAAAAAACTATTCATGCTGATGTTACCTAAGTGTGGAAAAATACGAATAGGTATGCGTAAAATTTATAAGGTATTTTTTACGTGCAGACATCATAATTAAAAATAGCAACACACAGAAACACAAAACGAAAATAAATTTATACCGTGTGTAAAAACCTCAAATAAATATGATGCCAATCTTTAACCAAGATGACCTTTTTAAACATTTTACTGTTTTTTTTTTGTATCTACTGACACCCAAAACAAAAACCCAAATTTAACTTGTTCTGATTTGAGGAAAGGTTCAATTGTGTTGGTATAGGTTCCTGTTATACGGTGCAATCCCCACATAACCACGTCGTCTCCCCGGACGGCATGGCATGCGTTAGGCATATTCTGCGCTAAAAAATAGGTTCCTAGGTAATATACAAAATGCTAAGATGAGTACCTAATTTTTTTATAACGCTTCAATGCATGCACATATAAAGAGAAGAATAGGAGTATAAAAATATACATGAACGCTAAAAATATCTATAAAAACCAGGTAAGTACATTATTGCCATTGTATACAGGGTTATTTGAAAAACTCCAACAACCTCTCAAGATGTCATTGTAGGTACTCATCATTATGAACAACTTTTACTATGGGAACAAACCTGAACATAAATGTAGGAACAGCTGTTTTTTTTCGCGATTTCATGTTTGGTCCCATAGTAAAAGTTGTTCATAATGATGAGTACCTACAATGACATCTTGAGAGGTTGTTGGAGTTTTTCAAATTACCCTGTATTGTAAACTTTACTTAAATAATTCCTACTTAGATACAATATTCTATCGATAGTGATACATTGGCTTATCATTAGGTTCTAATCCTAAATTTAATTCAAACTTCGTATGGCACTTGACTGATCCTAGATAGTTAACATTACTTTAGGTAATTACTGACTTAGGGTAGGTACTAATGTTATTTCAAAGCTTTACAAGGTGACTAGCTTTAAAGTAGGTAGGGTTTGACATGTTGTCAACTCCACGGCCCTTAGAGTTGGTTCTCACCGCGCGATGACCCTAATTATGAGTCTCATTACCAACCCTAAAAAACGTGTCATACAAACTCGAAGTTTTATTCCCAAGATAGTCTTGCAAGGAAAGCGCGGGGTCGAGGCCAAAAGTCATTTTGATGACGTCACAAAACACGACCCCGGTCATCATGCCGACTGACGTGTGGTACAGCCAGTCAGCCATCTTCTTATGTTTGTGGTTCGCTTCACCGTCCAAAGAGGAAATGATTAGGGCCAGGACTCCCGCGCTTGCCTGCGTAAGCAAAGATTGGCGTTAGCAAGTTAACAGCAAACTTATGAGCAGTTGAGATAGAAATGAGATAGTAGAATACCAAGATACTTATGTGACCGGAAAATTGCAAATGCCGTAAGATTGTAAAATATCCCGTGAAATTGTAAACTATTTTTTTCTTAATACGACACGCATACACTGGAAATTAAGTATTGAATTTGTATGGAAGATTTATTACAATGTTACGGAGTCTGCAATTTACCGGTAATAGATATACATATATTTTTACTTGGGTTAACCAATGAATTTATTGATTTTACAACCTGATACGGATTACATTTTTTGCTAAACAAATTGTTTTTATTTTTTTTATGGACATTTTTAAATGGGTAAGTATTTTTAAAGATTTACACAAAGGCGACGATTTTTATATCTCATTATGATCCAAAATAAGTTTTTGTGAATAACGCCTAACAAACTTCCTTGGGGCATAAAATAAAAACATGTTAGCCAGTCCGATATAGAGATAGTGATAGTAGGTAGGTACTTTCTATTACTACTTTTTCTACTCTAAAATCTGAGATATACATATTATGTAGGTACGTTTATTTTGAACCATGTCCTTTGATTACGCAATGTTAATAAACGAATTATTTAATAACTAAAAAAGTAAAATACCTACTTATATACGGTATAAGTACCTATTTATCTTTTTTGATAAAATAATTTATCATAAAACGTCATTTTGTCAGTGCCGGCTGTCGCTGAAAATCAGCGCTTAGACTCAGTCTCGTACAAGAGTCCTAGCATTATGCTGAACGACAGCCATTTTGCGCAAATGTGACGCATACCTTCCGAACTTTTAACTAGGTATTATTTTTGTTTTAGTTCTAAGCTGTATTTTAAATTCTTTGGTGTGCGTCATGCTTGGCGCAAATAAACAGTTTTTCTTTCTTTCTATAAAAGATATACATAGGTAAGTATATTTCATAAGGAAATCGTTCAATGTCGGTTCAATTATTTAGTTTAACTTCCCATACTTTACTTTACTTGGTAGGTATATTTTCCGCAAAGCTGGATAATTTATAATGCTACTACCTTGTTCCGACTGTTTTAAGTATAATTAATCTGAACTAACAAAAATGCCTAACTAGCCTTTTATATTCATACCTACTACATCTTTACCCTTCGCGGGCCCCGGTTTCTAGAAATTATCTTAGAGGCACATATTAATCGCAGGTTGTAGATGTGATAAAAAATTGGTGTAATTGGCGATTGAAAATTAATTCTAACACTCGCGAATCCAATATATCACAACGGAGAACGCGCTTTTGACATTTGTCACATTAATTTTGCGATATTTTCGTTCCAAAAACAAGGCCAGGGTGTCAATCTCGGACCAAGAAACCAAATCAATAACACATTTTGGAACGAAACTATTGCAACTTCAGATTTATAGAAACCAAGTAGGTGCCTACCTATCTAGTACCCACCTATCTACCTGCATAACACATTTTGGAACGAAACTATTGCAACTTCAGATTTATAGAAACCAAGTAGGTGCCTACCTATCTAGTACCCACCTATCTACCTGCATAACACATTTTGGAACGAAACTATTGCAACTTCAGATTTATAGAAACCAAGTAGGTGCCTACCTATCTAGTACCCACCTATCTACCTGCATAACACATTTTGGAACGAAACTATTGCAACTTCAGATTTATAGAAACCAAGTAGGTGCCTACCTATCTAGTACCCACCTATCTACCTGCAGTCAAGTTACCCTTTCTTAAATATTGATCGTTAATATAATTTAGCCGTTCTAATACTAAGGGGTTATTCGAGTACTCTATGCCAAAAGCGGAAATGACGATGTTGATGACTGAAATGACGAATATAAATATGACAATGACGTCATTGAGTATCATTGCTGACGGTTGATCCTCATGATCGTTCAGGTCCAAGCCACCGATTACCACGAATAGCAATCCAACGAGAAGCTAAAACAAAAATTCTAAGTTTATTTCAGTGTTTCTAAGAATTACTCTTTCCAAAAAATATCATGACAATCACCAAATAATTTTCAGTTTGTAACGTCCGGTTAATAGGAAGAAATTATTGTCTCGTCACAAATTACGCTAGTTCAATGGCTGTTCATACATTCATTCATCTGATCACAGCAGCTTATATGGGTATAGTTCTTCAGAGACAACATTTTCGATTTCTATGGGTACATTTCTGTAACCAACTAACAAAACGGCATGAAATTTTTTTTTTGTATGGTTTAGCTATATCCGTTACTGGGACAAATTATATTTTTCAAATAATTGCTGTCTAGGTACAAAATAAAAATATTTTAATCTTGTTCTTCTGATTCATATAACGCGTCCGTTTGCCATTTTCCGGAACAAAATGGTCGATGTCGTATTTTCCCTTTGATATTTCAATATAAATTATATCGAAAGGAAATGAACTTCTTTAAAAAAAAATGTGTATTAGTTATAACTACGTTAGTATATTTATAAATAAATAAATAAGAAGTGTCCGGCGTATAATACTGATTAATGTGGCGTAAGCTTCGCTTGACCGTACTTGGTCGGGTATTTATAATGGGAGTCTGGTTTCCCCTGTGGGGGGAGCCAGTCCAGCAACGGACAAGCTAGAAGGCGGACATGCGGCTGGTTGGCTTAGATCCCGGTGTTACTATGGTAAATACCTGATTCATCTGTGTTTGGTTCAGGTGGCATTCTGATTGCAATACCTACTTTATAAAATTTATTTTATAGTTTTAAAACTTCAATCTGTGTTTCGTGTGATGCTTTTGGGTTATAGATTTGTATAGAAAAATGACAAGAATGTAGTCTGTATGTATGATGAGTTATGCATGATTGTAGGCAAAATCCTGATTCATCTGTGCCTGATTCTTATGGTCAAAACCTCATATGAATCATAAAATAAAGAGAGAGAGGTGGCGGGTTCGAAACCGGGCAAGTACCAATGTTATTTTTTCAATTCATATGTACTTTCTAAGTTTATAAGTCAAAGTCTTTATCTAATTTCTGTTATTTGAATTTTGCAGTTAACAGCAATGCCACTTAGTTAGGATCAAAAGAAGGAGAAAAAGAGACTTTCAGAACGTAGAAGGATAGAAAATATAGGAAAAGATCCAAACAAGTATGCTCTGTGGAAATTAAAAATGAAAGAAATGTATTTGGAAAGAAAGAGAGAAGATAAAATCGCGTCAGTTCAGAATTTGACACCCAAACAACACCAACACCAAACTTATTAAGGAAGATAATTGTTAAAAAATCCATTTAATTAAAGTTGCCATATCAATACAGAGCTCATTTACATAAAGTTTTTCATTTTTATTTCGGTTTCTGATTCATCTGGGCACCAAATATTCGAAGTTCGATATCTTGAAAACTACTTTTTAAAAACGAGTCCCTCATTCAAATATACGTTATTTAGTATACCTATTTTCATATGAGCATGTGTTACAGAGCTGAAAATGAAATTAAATTTTGGACATATGAATCAGTCGAAGAATCAAATTTCGAAGAACTACCCATATCCACCCGAGCATTATCGTTCGAGAAACTCTGCCTAATAACTACCTATATAAATAAACTCTTTAGAAGTTACCGAATCAAAGGGTAGTTGACTCATAATCATAATCAGCCTTTTAATGTTCCACCACGCGGGCCCAGTGCGGGTTGTTGAATATCACATGACTTCGAATTTTTGGTTCTAGGACATGCCTGTTTCCTCACGATGTTTTCCTTCACCGTTTCGAGAGCAGTGGTGATGAAATTAATTATACAAAGCCTGGCTGGGTTTGAACCCGCGACCTACAATTCGTAAGTCGAGGCCGTTACCACTTGGCAACCACTGCTCTAGTAGTTGACTAAATAAATCGAATTAGTCCGTCAGAAAATATTGGACACACTAATTTTCATTTTTCACGTAAGTCAACAAAAAACGAAGACGATACAGTGCGTTGAAAACTCATGTGGCGTCACTACGTGCGCGTGCTACACTTTTTACCACCACGTGATGTCATATATATATGTCCCCTCGTTATTTTTGACGCTTTTTAACATCGTAATTTTTTATAGATTTGACAAAATAGAATCATATAATTTATACTCTGGAAACATCCCTATTAGAATCAATTTTGAACCTCAATTATAAAAGGCCTCGTCACCTTGTGCACGTTATTTATTAATTTGGTCCTTTCATTTCCCATTAATAGGGCCGTCAAAGCTTTTATTAAATCTACCACACATCGATTACAGGTTATATATATACCTACACAAGGTTTCCGTTGAAAAACTAACAGAACTGAAGGCAATTCAGAACTCTTTCCGTTCCAAAACCTTGTCCCTATTAAAGTTGGTACTTGATAGGCATTATTTATTATTAAATGGTAACAAATCCATCGTTTCTGGGCCATCTATGAAGCGTACAATAGAAACGGACTAATTAACAAACTTAACTATGCGGGTTGAAGTCAGGGACATTGGTTACAGCAACCGTGAATATGGAAACCATTTTAATTTGGCAATGAGCACACCTCAAAAATTAATGTCGCTCAAAATCTATAGGAGGTTTTCACGGGATCAATGACTCCTCTGGAATTTAGTTCATTTGTGGTTCATTTACTACATCTATTTGAGATCCGTTTGAGTTCAACATGGAGTTGATTTAAATTCCGGAAATTCGGGGAGTCGAGTCAGGGAGGCTGCTTGTATGCGACAGAAAATAACTAGACTATTGAGTACCTACTCAAACCTACCTAATTCTTGCATGAACATTATTACAAAATTGTGACAAATTGTCAAACGCACGCTGTCTAGCCGTGATTAGTTGAATGAGTTTTCAAAGTACAATCATTTGACTAGCGAATAATTTGAGTCGATCGATATTTCTTCATTACGACAATTCTTTGACTTAGAATAAACTACACTATCACTTGTGTGTGTGCCGAAAAAACAAAAGTAACGGTTCCGCGAGAAAATCCAAGGAACCAAAACCGTGAACATGACGTGTTCACAGTAAGCCCGCCTAAACACATCCTAACCTATCTTAATCTAATACGTCTTGATATCTAGCAAGCGAAGAGTCAAAGGCAGCCACGAGGACGTTCAGCACAGTGACGATGAAGGCAGTTCCGGTGGTCCCGTAGTTGATGTTCAAGGCTGAGTTCCGGTGACGCGGTCTGTGGAACCAGCAATCCCGCCACAGGTTCAGGGACAGTAGCACGAAACCCATCGCCACCTAAAACCCTGGATGTTGCTTGAGGAGGTAAATGAACGAGGAGGTGAATGTCTAATGATTCAGGGAAATGTGTTTACATTAACGATGGCTGTTTACAAAATGCAAGCAAACATAGATGTCGTCTAGAACTACTTTCTGCTCTTGAAATGCCCCACCCGACGCCCAAACATGACAACCAAATCCAGATGACTCCACAGGAAATATTAACCCTATTACGCTTAACTTCCCTCAGGGCTTATTTCCGGAGCTACCTGTTTCGGATTCGGCGAGAAGCCGCAACCGGGTGTCACCACTGTGTGGATCGCCCGGAGGATACGTGGAGCATACAGTGGATGTCAGCCTTGTTTGGGCGGAGCAACGCCGTGTCCTCGTCGAGGCGATCGGCGGCGGTGACCTCTCGCGTCTGGCCCTGGTTCAATCTATAGTTCGGAGCTAGGGGGCATGGGAAGCGGTCACCTCCTTCTGCGAAGCATTAATCCTAGCGAAGGAGGAAGCGGGCCGCGTGAGGGAAAGGCAAATCTCACGCCCCAGCGGCCGCGACAGAAGAAAATGCCCCGGGCGTCGAGAGTCACAGGATGATTCTCCGTATGCGCGGAATTTCGGAATCATTTCAATTCTCACCTGCAGGACGATGGATATGGAGATGAGCACGACGAGCAGCGTGTAGAACTCGTGCTTGGGCCCCACTTGCAGCACATACTTCAGCTGCGATGCGTTTGACGTTAGCAGGGCGATGTCCAGCATGCCCTGCGCCACAGTCTTTTTCGTCGCATAGCGGTTCGCATCCAGGCCTTTGAGCTAGGGAAGAACATTGGATACATTTGTAAAGTAGGTATCATCATTAGACATTTAGCGGCCCTAAAAACAAAGGGAGGAAGGGAAACGGAATTATTTTTTGAGTAAGAGTCTGACAGCTGAAGAAATTACATTGCATTTAACATATTATTTCTACAAGTAAAGGTTAAGTGCATAAGAAACCACTAAGCTGTCACCGGAGTTCTTTCAGATAATATTTAAAACAAGTAAAAAATAATTAAAAATATAAAAAATAGTAATTCGCCGGTGTCGGGAGCAGGGTCCAAGCCAGCGGTGCTATCCAGTGAAAACATTAAAATATCTCGTAATAAGAAACGTAGATATTGGAAAAATTAAAATAATAAAATGCTTTTTGAAACAAATTGTAGATATCGTAATTAGTTGCGATGACCTTTACGTACGAAAAGGAGTATTATTGTGAGAACTGCTGCTTTTTGTTTGTAAAAAAAAGAATGTTACTCGTATTGTCTATTGTTTAAAAATAAAATCGTTAAAGCGGTCAACGTTGACCTAATTGGTATTTTTAGTTACCTACATCTAAATGAATTTTATAAAGTGGTAACATTGTTTGTTGTAGTGTAACTGACTACAAAAACATCTGCACTATGCCCTAACACCAAAGGTTACTTTTATCTCAAAAAAATGCACGGTTCTTGTGGGCTACGCCACGGTATTCAGAAACGAGCTATTATAGGTGCTGTCACACAGTTGGATTTTGAATTTTGTATTCCCGTGTGACTCCCTCTATTTCTTTGTATTAAAGCCAATGAAATAATCAATTTCAATAACATTATATTTTGATTAGAATTCAAAACCTGTCTTGCATGACCCTTGAAAATCCGAATGAACTATTTCCTGCAATATTATGTACAAGAACTGCCTTACATCACCTATCTACATTTAAGGCACTTTAAGTCCTATTTAAAAGTTTAAAGGTTCAATATTTACTTCGTCGCACACGATGTCAGTCGGGGCATCCTGCTCCTTGGTGACAATCTCCTCACCATTCGAGTGATCACTGCGATCACTACCACCATTCTCTTTGGTTCCCTCCTCCATTTTGTTTATTAAAAAATAACTGAACACGAAACGATCAATTTTGAAGTGTTACTGAGATCGCGTGCGGATGCCTACTGGTAGAATGCAACGATTGTAAGAAACCGTAGATTATTTGGTATTTCCTCCTGACAAGGCCAGAAGATTACCTACCCAGACATTTGATCAATAACGTGTGTTAAGTCTCCTTAGAAACGCACTCAAGTGATATTAAGTACCTAAGTAATTTTATTTGCCAGGGGAAATCGGTCATCAGGACTCTATAATTGATCGCTTCAGCGAAATCGATTATAAAATATTAGATACTCTTCATAAGTTTCCTGAATTTCGAATGCATAGTGTTCCTACCCACCTACCTAACTGCTTTGACCTTTCAAAGTTTTTCAATCGATGCCTTATAGAATATCAGTTACTAGGTAGGTATATCATCATTCATCATTATTACGAGTATCAATTGTCTAATTTGTTTTTAGACATCGGTACCACCTTGAGGCCTTTTTATGTCCTCAACATGGCTAATTCGGTATTATTTGTAAATTATGTTGCCAATGTGCAACATCAGCATTTCTAGTATCGAATGAAAATCACGCTTTTTCCGAGACAAATACCAACATGTTTTTCTTCGTTCTATGTCGAACGCTTTCTCAGTATAATGTAGGTCTACACTATAGGTGTCATGTTGTTAAACATAACTTAGATCCGAGTTCACTTTTACGAATTGATTAAAAAATTGCTAAAATAGGGACATACTGTAATCAACGCAGGTTTTCGGTATTTTATCCTAATACAAAATATTTTATTAATAGCAATGAATTATTGCAGCCCTGTTATGATGAAAAAGGTATGGGAAACGCTTGAAATACAATGAAACAAAGTAACCAGTTGATGGCCGAAGACTACGGACTAACGGAAGCTATTATATTATATACTCGTTTCTGCGCATCCTCAATGCAAGGCTGCAGAGACCTAACCACTTCATAAACATGCCTAATTAAAACATACTTAAATAGATATGTACTTCATTAAGCATTAAACGTAACATAATAATTTAAAACTTAAGTAGGTCTAGGTACATATATCACTATTATATTTACTTGTATCTAATACCCACCTGGTTAATTATTTTCGGAAACATTGAAATTATTCAACATAACTACAGGGTAGGTAAGTAAACCATCCTAAAGCCAGGTTGTTTATTTGGTCTGATAATAAACTTTGAAACGTAATCCTTTTTCGGAATCAAAGAATTATCTATAGCTTACATAGTAGTATAATTGACATAGAAAATGATAAAATAAAAGTTAGAACTTACATTTCTCAGTCCACTGGGCAGAATCGCCGCCATGTTTAAAAAATCTCTTTTTGCAATCACTATCAACTTCTGAAACCCATAACTTTTTGAAAATCGAATTCCTCCACGATGTTTTTTTTTTTTTGTTTCAACAGCTTTTTGTCGAGCTGTGAGGTGTAGAATTGTAGATGCTACCGCGTTCAGCCAAAGAATAATAAAATCGATGGCGTTACCTGACGACGGATAACACAACAACTATTGACTATAGTATCAGCTACAATGACGTTTTTACTCAGAAAACGAAAGTCTGCTGACACACCGTGGTAGTTTTGAAGGTCTGAATACTACAAGTTTACGATGTGTTGCCGAAACAGTAAAAAAACGGTGATAAAATCATCACGCATCGTTTACTGTAGGTACTTAGCAAGTACATTCGTAGAACTCAGTAATTAGGCAAGCCGTAGTGATATCCTGAGTTCATAACGTAATTTTTCACAATAATGCGAACTGTTGCGAAATCAATTTATTTTTGTAGCGCAAGCAATTATTATTATTCCATTTATTTACTTAACATTCATATCAATTAGGTACATGTTTAAATATGTCTACTACCTACAACTCCGTACATACCTAGGTACCTACATCGGCTTCCAGGAATAATTCCCATACCTTGCGGTTGTGCAGGGTCTTGGCTACTATATGTAAACCTACTTGCATACTATATACTAATCTGCTTCAGGGAGGACAAAACTCGCTGTAGAGTGATACACTCTGTGACACCTAATATCAGTCCCCGAGAACACCCTACTCACAAAGCGCATCACTGCGGCGAGTGTTGCCCTCTCTGGTACAGCTAGTCGTGTATTTCTGTCACTCTTTGGAAATATCACATGAGCTACACGACATGCCGCTGCAGCTGCACAGTACAAGATCGAGTGGGTATGGGCGAAGTCTTCGCTGCTGTCATAAAAACAAGGTAGACGGGATCTAAGCCCAGGCAGTGTGAAGCGATACTCTCGGGAAGCTTCCTCCAAAGCTATCCCCAATTGCTCATTGCATTGCGTACTCATTAAAATATTTCATTCCGTTTTTCTAATCCAGACATCCGTTCGAAAACGGGATATTAAAAAAAAAAAATCAACGCAACTCAACGGTCAGCGAGTCAACACGTCCCCTGAGGATGCCTCGTGGAGAGGCGAAACACGTGTCGGTATTGGTGTTGGGTTTTGCTTTGCCTTCCTGCATGTGCATAAAATCCTTGCATTTGCCTTATAATCTAGCATGTGCATAATATAGCGGGCGGGAGGGAGGTGCATACCTGCAACCCACTAATATTCGCGGAAATTAAAACTAGATTATTTTCATTTTCAAACGGGATATTGGTTTCAGGTAGGTTGTAGTAGTAAATGGCTTGTTTTATTGACGATAATTTTCATTTTGTTGCTAAATACAATGTATATTTTGACCGACTTCAAAAAAGGAGGTTATCAATTCGACCCGTATGTATGTAATATTTCCAGAACTGCCCAGTTTTCGTACCTATATATTAGTCTATATCAGCGTATTGTATGTTTTTATGTTTGTGTTCGCATATCTCCGGAACTACAAGTCCGATTTAAGTAATTCTCTTTTGCTGTACTAGATATTGTTCAACTACTGCAACTTTCATCAAAATCGGTTATATAGCTTTTGAGATAGGGATATTTTTCTATATATGTATGTACAGCGATTACGCCGAGAATTCTGATCCGATTTACGTGGTTGTTTTTTTATTCGATGTCCCATAAGAATTTAGCATTTTTGTTAATTTCAATAAATGATAGCAAATCTGTCGGGATAGCTGGAATCGCATGTTTTTTTATTGTTTACACCAATTATTATTTATACCACTTACGCTGTGATGAGTATGTTTAGCTGGGAGTGAACCACTAAAAAGTGAAAAATAAAAAATAAACTTTTTACAAAAAATACAACCGAAAAACAAAAAAGCAATCAAAAACACCGAGTTCCGAAATTAAATCTATTTTGTACTTTTTGGTTTTTTTGTTTAGAAGTCGGTTGTATTTTTTATATATATTTTTTTAAATATTCCTGTATGAAATTAAAAAAAATGTATATACCTATATAAAGTCCACCGGTATCGGGAACAGGGTTCAAGCTACCGGTGGTCAGAGCTCCTGAGAGGAACCTCGTACTATACGCGCCGTGTCCATGAGTATTGCTTTCTGGATCAAGCCCGCTGCTTTAGCCAGCGGCCAGCTTGAAGCGGCTTGATCCAACAACCAATGAGAGCATCTTTAGACGTTGGTCAAAGCTCTTGGCAATTATGCCATTGACCGTTACGACTATCGGCACAATGATTGCCGTGTTCACATCCCACATGTCGACATCTTCACGAGCCAAGTCCAGATACTTCGTTTGTTTATCTTTCTCGAGCCTTCACGAGGTTCTTGTTATGACTGGGACTGCTATATCAACAATTATTGCGCGACGCTCTAGTTGGTCTATCACCACTATGTCAGGCTTACTGGCAACAAATAGTCCTGTGAGTGAGTATTAAATTTTATAAAGGTGTCCTTTTTACGAATGCAATGGGGGATCAAAGCAACTTTTTCTCTAGGGCTGGACCCGCCCCACAGTCGTCTCCTTTTGTTTTATGAATAATTCCTTTTTTTGTGAAAAAAATAAAAATATATATAAATTTTCTTGACTTAGTTTAGGTACCTACTGTACCTAGGTAGGTACCTGGTACTTATATTCATATGAGCTGACCACCAAAGTTCATGACTGCGACCGCGCCTGTCCACAACCCTGTTAAGTAATTAATTTGAACAAAAAATAAGTATTAATTTGAAAAAAAAATCTTCCAACAGAGTTCGCTGCTTTAGGTTGGAAGTAGCCTTACTTGTTATTAAATCAACCATTTTCTTACATATTTGATGACTATCGTGGGAATGTAAACAATTACTGACTATGAATAAATTGCAGGTAGGTAGATACCTACCCAAAAACATTAGGTGTACCTGCCTAAACATATGTTCCTCCTGACTCCTGGCCGATAATTGTGATCACAAACACCAATGCACTAATTTTTCCATCATTTTCATAGTCCAATGGGACGGCGAGCTGACCCTACCGGAGAGTGATCCGAAGGCGCGGCGGCGCGGCGGCGCATACCAACTTCCAAACATAAATTCTAGTTCTTGGAAAAACTTAATGCCATGAGTTGGCCTACCTAGGAATTGAACCCAGGATCCTGCGCGCACTAATACTGTTTGCGACCGCGATACCAACGGTGCAGATGAACATTAGTCGAAGACTCGAACCTCCTCTGAATGTTTCAAGACATGTTTTGCTAACTCTATTGGGGGCATTTGGGAAGGTCAGGTAGGTAATCGCTCCATGCCATTTACCTTCATAAGTAGGTAGGTAATAGGTAAACCTACCTACAACTTAATCCACAAATATTGCCGAAACTTCCAACTCAATGTGCTAGTGCCTTCAATTAGACCGGATGCCGACCCCTTTAGAATTTTTTCTACATTGCGGTTTACTGTGCTACTGGCTATTAATTTATTTTCAACTGATTAAAAAAATATCTCGCACCCTTACCTACCTATAACCTAAAAATAAAAATAATCATTTTTTCGATTAAGTATCTACCTATCGAGTAACAATATGTGAGCTTGTGGTATTAAAATGGATTCAAATTGAATCGAATTCTATTACACTATTTTAGAGTAGGTACGCTAAAACATTTGACGCAAGCACCAAAGCTTAGCTACCTATAGGAAAAAATAATGTACGAAAGACGAATTGTTAATTTGAGTGTATCTTGTCTCAAAATCAATAGGTAGGTACACGACTGTTTTAGCAAGAAGATCTCAATATTATGCCGCGCAAAGTGCAAAGCATTGCAACTTCAAAGTAAAGAGTGAAACTTCAGAAACATCGTTCTGTTTCTTAGAACTTTGTTCGCTCATGATAGCTACCTCACTACCTTATTTTTGTAAGAAAAAATAAGAAATAAATATGAAAGCCGTCTAATAACTATAACAATTTTTTAATTTTTTATTTGTGCACAAAAATAGACTAAAATATTATGTATAAAGTTTGTTTAGAATTTCATAAAATGAAACGTGCGCGCGCTCCGCCCGCCTGATTTCGCGTCCTCGATCTGTCAAAAATGTTTCCATTCTTTCGATGGCTTGTGTTGTTTGTATAAATTCAAAACAATAATGTATCATACATCAGATAATTCTTAGAATCTTTTAGTTTATAGTGTGAAGTTCATATCGTGTTTTTATTGTGTTAAGTTTGTGTGTTATTAACATGTAAAGGATCTGCATAGCTGTGGTACTGTGCTGTTGAAATTTCGTGGTGCGAGTAGATCGTACATCTTCCAGATGCTGCCTTCTATGCCCATCCTGTTCTCAAGGGAGAGTCAGGATGCTTTCGGGAACAAAATTGAACCAAGCACAAGCTTTTTCAATCCAAATTCTTTTCCAAAACCTGTTGTCAATCCAGAGGTGAGTCAAAGAACGTAGATGATGATTTAATGTAATTCACGACAGTTATCGCAAGTTGTGCTTAAAAATGAATATTTTGGATGGTTTTTAGATAATCTGCATGCAATATACATGTGGTTGGTCCTCAGGATGATCATTATTTAAAGTGTAATTACTGTAGGTACGAAAGGCTACATAGAAATGTGTCGCCATGTTTTTAAGATATATGATCTATTTACATGACCTTATGATGTTGTTGTTTCAGCCACCACCACAGAAGATTGCGCAGGAGGTTTCTAAAGTAGCACAGAAGGATGCCAAGAGTAAACCAGGTGCTAAGAAAAAAGTTGATCCGCCTAAAATAGATGACAATGTTCTAGAGACAGGTAAACACTGCACTAGGTGACAGCATAGCAGCATTTCCTCTTATGTAATCTTCATGTATAATCTGTTTGTTCTATTTTGGGACAGCAATTAGGCCATAAAACTAATTATAGGTTCAGTGTGTCAACAGAGAATTTGGTTTAAAAGATATGTTGTATAATTTTAATATCCATCTGGACTTGTAACTACTTTCAAACTAATTAACATGACCCATGTTGGAGATTCCAACTCATCTAAGTTATTTTGATTATCAATGATACACATTTTCTTTGGGACAATAATAATATGCATTTATATTACCCATGCTCGTTATTGAATGCCTACCACAACACTATCATGCGACATGTAAGATTGGTAGAATCTGTAATACTCTCATTTAATTAATGTCGGTAAGTTTTCATGTGGTGTAAGAGTATGGATTTACTGTCAACCCTTAATTTTTCTATATTGTCTATAGTTATGTCAATACAGAAACCATGTAAACATCCACATACTAGGAAATATTATTCTTTTGCAGCTCTAGTTAGATCCTATTATACGAAAGTACAATCAAGATTTTCTTCCAACACATCGGTGCCTACCAACAAGTTCGTTCAGTTTCAAAGTATTTTGAAGTCTTTTGATCCCACAAAAGAAACTCCTGTCAATTTATATAAGAAGATAGAGAAGGTATTCGGTGAAGAACACAAGGATATTGTGGAAGAGTTCCTCTTGTTTCTGAAGCCAGGTCAAGCGGCAGAGGTCGGACGATTCATGGACCATTTCATGTTAGTTCAAATGACTGGTTTCATAGAACTGTTGCAAGTAAGTAATATTATTATGTTGCTATGCGATTAGTTTATATGTGGTTCTCTTTTATTTTCTTGTATTAGTACTGAATTGATTTTTTTTTGTTGTGTGGTAGTTTTTACCAAAATGTAGCCATGTGGCATTTTATTTTTTTCTGTTGGTTAGTTACCCATTTTAGACCTCAATACAACAGCTTAATTTAGATATATTGTATGTTTTAATATATTGATTGCAGTATTTACAATTTAGTATATTGTCAATAAAAATTAATTGTACTTTCTTTTTAGCAAATTGTCTATGATTTTATAAATAATGTCATCACAGATAATATAATTTTTTCTGAGTAAAAATTGTTTGCCCAGTTTGGATTGAAGCCAAATTATTTTAATCCAGATATAACTAATTAGCAATATTATTTTCATTAAGTTTTACAATTGAAAATGAATTGAAAACTAAAAAATATATTGCTTGCGGAAAACGCGTTGATTGGCCTGACCAAAGCCTTTGGTCAAAGCACATACATTCAATATGCTATTGCATCATGGCCTGTTGCGACTAGGGTTTCCAACCACACAGTCGAAAACAGTTTTATAATTTTATTCACTTGTTAGTACTTATTACTGTTTCATAAAAAAAGCATACAAAATACTATTATCATGTCTGCTGCGGCTAGCCAAAATAAACCCTAGAAACTATTGCTTTGATTCATCTAATGAAAACATGAAAACCGCTCAATTGCGTGTCGGGCCACGCGCAGTGAAGGATTCCGTATTTGTTATTCCCATATACCATGATCAAATATAATCAGTACGAATTCGGTTTTCGCGCACCCTCAATATTTTTAAACGACACCCCACACTATGCGAAAGATGATAAAAAAAACACCGCACCTTACGTGTAGGTGGAACACGCCTGGGTGTTATTACTTTATTACTGTGTGGATCGCCGCGGAGGAAACGGTGGAGGTCTGCCCTGCTTGGGCCGGGACCTCGTAGAGGCGATCGACGGCGATGACCTCTCGCTACCGGCCCTGGTACAATCCATGGTCCGGAGCGAGGGGGCCACAACTCCTTCTGCGAAGCAGTTATGCTAGCGTAGGAGGAGACGGCCCACGGAAAGGAGAGGCAAAATTCCGCCCCAGCCGCCGCAACAAAAGAAAACGCGTCGGGAGTCGCAGGGCGATTCCCAGCCACCGTAGGCGCTGACCACAATAACAGGCGGGGTCCGCTAGGGCCATTGCCTGCTCTAGGGTTGCGGAATTTGTTAGAAAGAGTCACTGCCGTCCTGGAATGCAATGGGCATAAGGACAACGTCTGGGTTTTAGCATCGTTTTAGTTAGGCGCATCAGCATATTCGTTTCTTCGTATGCCACAATGGCTCCGAAACCAAACAAAATTAAGGATTTTCTGATTTTGCGTCTTGTGTCTCACACGTTTTTCCATAGGACACTCTACATAGATTAGAGATAGCATTGTGGAAATCGGCACCATTGCCATAGACAAAAATAGAATAGAGCTAAGCTATACATTAATAATACTAAACTAAGCCATTTAATTTGCAGAACACGTTGTCCCGCAAGCCGACAGTCCTACGCAAGGTGCTGCGCGCGATCACAAACGGAATCAACAGCGGCAGCAGCAATGAGATGCGGACACGCGTCTTGCCGCACCTCCGCTCCAACCCGCGTCTGGCCACCATGTTCAAATCGCTGTTCCCCGATGAAAGGCCGCCTGACAGGTTCGTGATTCTTCGTTTTTCTGATCGCAATTAATATGTCAAATATCATATCAAAGCATTTTAATCTAAACGCGCGATGCATTTATTCGTAAATTATGGCAACATTGCAGTGCACTGCGGCGAATTTTTTCCTAATATAATGCGGAAAATGTATACCTGCTGCGATGCTTTGGTGTCTTTCTACCTTTATTCATCGTTGATGACTGCGAAATTAAAATCACCGAATACTAATCCTGAATGTTTGGAATAGCGCGTAATAACGCTCGCTTTAGGACAAAATGCTCCTATTGGCTTATAGTCACCTCCTTACACGCGTCTTCCGTCGTGAGAGATCCGCTCTTTCACTCTTTCATCATCGAATGATATCTTCCACTCTGGGTAGAGTGGTAGATCCTCTCCAGTCTGGAACCCCACCCAGAGCAGCAAACGCCTTTGTGTCAGTAACAAACTCCTACTGACTAAAAACCACCCGTGTTCCTTCAACAGCAACAGCGAAACCTTTGCGATCCAGGTCCGCGGTAACTCTTTCGATCAATCGCGCAATCCTGGGGAGGTCAACCCCTTGAATGAAAGAAAGAAAGAAAAATGTTTATTTAGGTCTCGCACAAAACAAACAAAAAATAAGATAAAATAAAACTACTAGAAAAATAAAGTAACAAATGCTATAGATAGAATTATAGAATTTTATATACATAAATTTGTATCTAAATGTAAGTGTGCGAGGCCAAAAAGGTTCCTATCTCAGCATATGCAGCGATATTTAAAAAAAGAAAATATCACAGCGCTGGTATTCTGATAGGTCCCGCGGGCGTACCATGAGGTGTTAAAACGTGAGTCTTTCGAGCGAGAAAGAGGGATAGAGTTATACACCCTATATGGCTCCATCCCTTTTTCTCGCTCGGAAGACTCACGTTTTAAGACGTCATGGTACGTCCGCTGTACAGATTACTTTTATACAATGAAACACGTTTGGCCATCCTGAAACATTCCTACCTATTACCTGACGATGTTTAACTCCGGCAGTGCGTACGAGACAGGGACTGACATCATAGACGAGTGTTTCCTGACCAGCGACAAAGGATTCGACGTGTGGGAGTTTGAGGAGGAGAGCGATAACAAGAGGAAACTTGAAGCCAAGGAGAGTCTAGATACTGTGGTGAGTCTTTCACTAAATATATTTAAAAAAATAACAGCAGTTCAGAACATTTTGTCGAGTTATGCGCACAGAAATTTAATGTATGGGAAGTTCAGTCAGTTTATTTTTTTTGCGATTCCTGTGTTACGTCCATTGTAAAAGTTAGTAAGTAAAACGGGGCTTTTTCATCGACTCTTATCTGCAGATGAAGTTGCGTGGGTCAGCTAGTAAATGATAATTGTTTTTGTGCGTTTTTAACTGTATTATGCAATATATGTTTTGAAGCACAAGCTAATATTTTTAGAGGAAGGAAAGACCACGTTTGTTATCACATGTTACTCATCTATCATCTATTCTCCACTGTAAGCAAGTTTTAAAAGCTAATACAAAATCAAGTGCTGTAGTGGAAAAAGTTATTTAAAAGTTTGTTTTAATGCTGTGTAATAAGTAGTGATCGGAAAAAGTTGAGCTAATAATTTTTGGGAAACAAAAACAGGAAACGAATTCAATATCCCGAAAATTTCCTCGAAAAAAAATGTAAGGAAGTCTCCACTTTTTGTCTTTGTTCTTTGAACTTTAACCCACCTTTTGCCAATCACTGGTAATAAGTTATAGTCATCAAACGAACATTGGAAGTATATGGGGTTTCCTTCCGCAGTACCTGCATGGGCGCGTGTTCGTGCAGCACGGTCGCATGCTACGCGGCGCCAGCGTCACCTACCCGTACAGTAAGGAGCCCTACCGGGTGCACGCGCGCCGCCTGGCGCCCGCGCACACGCTGCTCTCCCCGCCCGACTCCGACGACGAGCGAGCCTCTCCCAAACGCAACGCCAAGAACAACCCCAAAATAGGAGCCAAAAAACCTAAAAAACAACTAAAATCCCCAACGAAAAGCGTCAAAGATGTCAACGACAACACTAAACATAAAGACGCAGTTAATCTCATGAGCCCTAAATCAACCAAAAAGTCGCAAACTAACAGTAAAAGTAAGACGTGTAGGAAGGAGCCGGAGAACAAAACCGACAGTTTGCCGAAGAGGGAGAGGAAGGACAGTAAAACGCACACGATACAGAAAAAAGACGAGGGCTCGAAAGCGAAGCAGCCGAAGATTGAGACGGTGGTGAGTATGAGTATAGAGCCGAAGAGTGTGGAGCAGAAGACGAGGAGCGACAGTTGGACGAGGGAAGAGGACAAGACTATGTTGCAAGTGCTGAAGGGCGAGCCGGGCTCGCAGCAGGTGTTGGGGCGCATCCGCGAGCTGCTGCCGCACCGCTCCGCCTCGGAGATCCGCGAGCGCTTCTGTCACGTCATGACGTTGTTACAACAGATGGCTGTCGGAGAAGTTACTTAGTTGTAAGAAGAACTGAATTTAATAATTAAGCAAAATAAAGTATTTATAATGTTGTATAAATAAAAAAACATATTTTTGATTTGTATTTCTTTGTTTTATTGCTGTTCACAGCATCGCTAAGCATATCGTATCCTTGTGTTTTTACATTAGGCCCCTTTTTTTTGGATGGGAAATCATGAAATGACCCCTCCCGCTCTGGGCGGAGCGGAATGGAGTGTCAGACTTCTACTGACTACTACGTGATCCTTCTTGTGCCCTTTACGTTCCAGGACCGCGGTGACTCTTTCGAACAAATTCCGCAAACCTAGCAGGCACCGACCCTATGGGGCCCCGTCCCCGATGCTGACGGCTCCTTGAGGCGCGCGTGGAACACAACGCGTCGTCGACTCGGCCTGGTTGCTATCGGACGGCGAGCCACCCACGCTCACCGTCCACAGGCATCAGCCACTGCGCAATAGCACAGCGGCTGACTTATTTCTGGAGGAGGCTGCAATGGGACCATTACTGGCACTCCATTTCAGCCCCCTCCCAAGTATCGGGAGTCGCAGCGCCCACAGTAGCAGCGGCAGTGGCGGCGACGGAAGCCGCGGCGGCGGCGGACCTCTGTCGCCTGGTCGGGGCGGTTGGCGCGCAGGCCTTTCCCCCAGTCCAGTGCTCGGCCGGCTTGCCAACAGCCGCATATGCGACGCAGTGCGCATGTCAGAGTCTCCAAAAGTACATATGTCTCCAAAAAATGGCAAACTTCGTAAGATTATAAAATATCTTGAGAGATACTTTCGTTTCTTTCGCTTGTAGAATACCAAGTAACGAAATACGAAGTATTGCAATTTCAACATTCTAAACGACGACGGAGCCTCGCTGCGCGGTGTTGCTGTTTCTGTCTATAGGGTTTATATAAAAAAAAACATGAATGGCATGACGGGAGCCAAGTTCACTCTAGCTAGCGGGAGCCTACGTTCCCTGTGCCCTATGTTCCGCAACTTGGCTAGGTCAGAAAATACTATAATTGTAGAACCCGTCACTGATAGGTCGCCTACATGTCGTTAGTTAATGCTGAGTTTATGTCGATTCACAATGTCTGGGAATGACTTCGTGAGATTATAGACGATCGAATTCTGATGCGTAAAAGAGTATTTCAAATGTTCAGTTGACAGACAATTTATCGCTTGTTCACAATCTCTCAAGATGTTTTATAATCTTAAGCATTTTACAATTATCCGGTGACATTTACGTAGGCACCATAGAAATATAAAATACAGGAGAAGTGGCAAGGGGGCGTGTCGGTGTCCTCGCGACATGCTCTGGGCGAGCATGTCTTACGCAATGGTCGAATCCGCGAACTAGTGCGCTTACGACCGTGAGCGTGATAAGATATAAGAATGCCGTGTTGTTCAGTGTTTTCTTGTAAAAACCGAAGCATAAACCAAAACTTTGTTAATTATGGAATCACTTACCATATCAAAATACAAGTATTTTACTATATTTGTCTTTAAAATCATGAAAAACAACAAATCGTAAAATATTTCTTGCTTATACTATGTTATTTTTGTTTTCAAATGTCACAGCGACAATAACATATTACAATGAATACACTGCTCCTTAACCACTACCTAAGTTTGTCGCTAAGTGACTGGATGAGCAATGTAAAAATCACAAAACGATACTTTAGCAAGCCGATGTATCGCATAGTACGGCCGCTGCTTCTTGCCGCGAGTTAGTGATGTAATTGTGCAGATACACTGTCGACAATAATGTCGATTGTTGAATGAAATATTACAAAAGTGTACCAAACTTTCTTAGATTGCAATAAATTTTTGGTAAATAATCGTTCAAGTGTTTTTGGCTTTGAATTATCGTATGTATGCCTTATCCTCGTGCTACTTCCTTACTTTTTATGGTAATTGTATTTTACTTTCGATAAAGTTTCGAATGCATTATAGTAATCGGCATGTTTAAGATAATATATTAGTGACCTTTGCTTAAAATAGTCAACATATTCATGCTATTTATTTGTTATACATGGGCAGCATGGCGTGTGTAATAAATGCCAGAATCGATAAGTCAATCACTAGCGTATATGTAAAATAAATTGCTTTTGCACAGCACAACGATACCCAGCGTTGTTTTTGTGTGAGTAAGTTGCACGGTGTACTGTAAATATACGCTGTGTTTATTAGGATAAGGTTTATAATTGATTGTGTAGTACAGTCCGATTTCAAAAATGCGGGTGTGTGCGCGACTGCGTATCTATTGCTTTTACTGAACTGCATTCGTAGTAGTTGCCGGGTGGTAGGGCAAAACAGGAGACACAGGTTCCGATACATTTTCGGCTACAGGGCATATCTCCTTGTTTATTATATCTATGGTAGGCACGTAAAAAAAACTTGTGAGTGCTTCTTCCTATATCGAAGATTAGGTAAAAACCTCTTCTCTATGAAAATCACATACCTACTTAATGAAGTAGGGAATGATGAAAATTTTAAGAATATTTTCATTGATGACATGACGACATACTTATTTCAATCACGTCAGTTCAAGAAATGTTTTTATTTTTGATACGTTTAACTGAATTAAGTTAACGTTGAAACACAAACTCACAATGTTCAATTTAAGCGAGAATTACCACTTAAGAGAATGCTTCTTACAACGTGAACAAGTACCGACTCAGAGCATGATTAGAGAAAAAATGTCGCCTGCTCTTGCTGCCATTTACTTCGACTCGATGTCACCGAAACTTAAAGTCATCGCGGGCCTAGAACCTAAGCTCCAAGGTGGAGGAACAAATTGGTACATCCCACCAGAAGAATTACTTGAAGGCCGAGTAGTACTGAAACCAATAAAAAAACAGGTACTTTCCAAATTGAACAGCCACGGTATCGATACTATTGGAAGAGCTGTGTTTCAGAATCATCGTAAAGCTATGGATCTAGAAATAGAGCAAGCACTTGTAGAGTCTGACGCCAACTGGAGAGTTAATATCATAGCCAAGACTCGCCAGCTGTGGGACGACCTTGTCGCCGCCGCAACCAAGAAGAATACAGAACAGATATTGAAAGATTTTGATCATTTCTGTTATTTATACAGGCAGTCGATTGGTAAAATTGAAATTTTGTTTCATGAATCAGCAATCGCGGAAATAAAAAGTACTAGAGAAAATGCAATCTTTGAAATGCAAAATAAATACAAAACCGTTTTAAAACGCCAGGCGACTTTGCTTTATGGCGAGTACGAGAAAAAGCTTAAAGAGGAAAATACCAGACTTAAAATTGACTTCATGCAAAAGTTGGAGGTTAATCGCACGTCCATGTGCGACAAAATTCATGATCTCAATGTTGATAAACACAAGGCCATAGAAAGCTTAAGACAATGTCTCCTATGCCAGAATCTTGCATGTGGTGTTTATGTTGCTCTAAAAGAGCGAGAAGAGTGTTCATTAGAAACAAAAACGTTAATACGAAAGCATACAAAAAAAGTTGGCGTTATGAAGGACACAATAAAAACGCAAGACTTTTCAATCCATCTAGAGGAAGAGAGAGAAAAGAAGCGAGAAGAATTCCGCAATATTTGGCGAAAGAAAGTCTGTCATGTGGTGAAATCGTTTCAAATGTTTGTGTTGTATTGTTTAAATATGCTCCCGGAACATGCAGAGTTCTTTATAAACATGGAGAAATTGATGCTCTTACAATTGGACGAAACCCTTGAAGACCCGGCTGCTGCCAGTATCATTGAAGAAGAAAAGGAAAAATTCCATACCCCTGTTCCACGCCCTAGGCCTTTCTATCTGTTCTGCGACAGAGGTTATAAAGCGGAAGTGGAACAAGATCTATGTCCAAAACATAGTGGCACTTCTAGTGCTTCGGGATTGCCAGTGGTTATAGTTAACAAGCGATGTCTGTATGCTGCCTGCGACAATTTCGAACAGTTTAACAACAAGATGAAGCATTTCATACACGGTAATCGTGGAGACGACGCTGATTTCAAAGATGACAATGTTTATGAACATTTGATGCCTGTTAAATATGGATTGTCCACACAACGATTAGAAATGAAGTTGGAAAGTTCTTTGCTACAATTACTACAACAAGAAGTGGAAAACATAGATGAAGAAAAAGTTCCAGTTAAGTGTCACTACTGTGGGATGTCTTGGTGCCCTCCGTGTCCAATTCCGAACCCGCACTTCACATCGGTCGATGACCTTAATAGGATCCCAACATCTTCCAAGGTATCAAGCAACAAATTGCAATCGGCCAACAAAGGTGTAAAGTTGGATCACGAGACAGAACCTAAATGGCAGAGATTCTGTAGGCACGTCGAGCCCAGAAAGTGTAGTTGTGCTAAAACAGCCAAGAAGCACTTAGAAGATAATTTACCCTTGTATATGAGACAAATGAGGTATGGGCCACCTGAGATACCAGGCTATAAAATGTGTTCGATCGAGGAGCTTAAGGAGTTGGTTAAAGAAGCTAGAAAAGAAATCCATCATCCCGTGCTATCAATTGCAGCTGTGCCATCTAAGACCAAAGACATGAGCACTCAATATTACGACCCAATTGCGGAAGAGATGTGCACGTGTTACTCTGATGATGAATTAACTAAATTTATGAACGAATTGCAACTTATTGCTGGTCCAAATATCGATTTTAGTACAATTTCGGCTTCAATCATGACAAGACAAGTGAGTTCATTCGCTACATCCAGAGCACAGTCTTTGAGAAATCTCGTCAAAGAATTTTCGGAACTAACATATATATTTACGAAGGACGATTGTGATTTTTAATAGTGGTATACACCGACACATGTTTTTATAAGTTTACATAGGGTAAGTTTTTAACTTAATAGGTTCTTATTTTCTTGTAATAGTTAACTATATTTTGTAATAAGTTCAGGGAGGGTAAGTTTTGAACTAAGTACATACTAGGTTTCTTATTTTATTTTAAATAAAATAAAAATTAATATAAACTAAAGTTTTTGCTACTCATCATCATGGGAGTCTATTTGCTTTGTAAACGCGTCGTCCAAAGAGGATACAAGTAAAGGCCAAGCACCCGTTTCAGTGCTACAGTGCTAACACTACTCTATGCCACTTTTGTTATTAAGAAAATATGTAATGTCTAAGGTTTCTGGGATCTTGGACTGCAACAAAAGTTCAAGTTGCCAAGTAACGTACTCGTTCCGAGAGCGAAAATTAATTCGAACGTTCTGATAGCGAAATTACCTAATATGCACATTGAAAATAACTCAATGCGGTCTGCCTTTCAGAATAGATGTAGGAAGGTGTCTCGGGGTACTAAGGATCTACTCCTCGTATACATGGCCATAAGCCAACAGGTTCATCACTTCCGCAATAATGTAGTGAAATTTTTTATACACATATTAGATGCAACTCTAAGCACCTTCCTTTAATAGTGTATGAGGCAATGGAAAACGGTTCTTCGCTAACAGGATATCAACCGATGGTTGCGGAATTTGTTCGAAAGAGTCACTGCGGCCCTGGAACGCAAAGGGCACAAGAAGGATCACAAGTGGGTTTTAGTCAGAGTCTGACACTCCCTTCCGCTCCGCCCAGAGCGGGAGAAGTCATTTGATGATTTCCCATCCAAAAAAAAGGATGTCGACCGATTCAAGGGAATGATGAGCCTATAGGGTTTATACGGGGAATATTCAGGGTGACAGTTTGAGTTCACTTTGGTTTTGACTAGCTCTAGTTAGCTAGCATGAATCCTTATGTGCTTAGAGGATTCAGAATCCTTTAAGCACGCTGCTGAAGGATTCGCGCCAAGGCTATCAGTTGAGAGTAGTGGTCAGGCCATATCTCACCTTCGTTACATGGATGATCTGAAACTCTTTGCCCCCAACAATTTCCGACTGATGGAACTACTGAAGGTAACTAAAACCTTCAGAAGTTCCATCAGGATGGAATTTGGTGTGGAAAAATGTACATTCATGCATGAATAGAAAGGGGAGATTTTTGAAGCAGAGGGAATTCAACTCTCGCACTTTCAGTGATTTTTTCGGGGAAACTGAACTGTTTTGTCTGTGCGATTATGAACGAAGTTATCTTGACGAATAACTACCGGAGTTATATTATGAAGGAGGAACAGTTGATGTGTCTCGGGTATGCCGCCGTCCGTGTGAGTCTCTCTTCCGCATGATGCCATGGAAACCATCCACGTTTTTTATCGCAAACATTGCTGAAGCGCCGCAGTGGCGCAGCGGCCCAAACAGCACCCGGAACGCAATATTATGCTGTAATGACAGAGCAATGCATGTACGCTGAATGTACTTATTCCACAAGCTTTTTTCTTTTTGGATGGGAAATCTTCAAATGACTTTTTCCGCTCTGGGCGGAGCGGAAGGCAGTGCCTTCCTGCTTACACACCCGTGTTCCTCCTAATGCCCTTTGCATTCCAGGGCCGCGATGACTCTTCCGAACAAGTTCCTCAACCTAGTCCACAGGCTGTAGAAGTAAAACAGAAGACCCTAAAAAAAATATTCAAATACTCCGACTTCAAGCCGCCATTAATGGGGGTTTTCGATAACGTTTTGCCGTGACCACCACCGTGGGTAAAATCCAGATCCAGCATAGGTCCATGGCCTGATGTGAGAGCAAGTCCCAGGATGCCGATTTCTGTCTCTTTGGATAGACAATAGCCTTACTACCACTAGTATTGACACTTCTTGTTTTGTAAATTTTATATTTAAATAGCTTTCCTGTTGTAGGACTGTTTCCCAAAGTATACTAGCGAAAATGGGCAGCGGCAGCGTTGTTATGTGGCTGAGTTCACCGGGACAGAGGTCTATTTACAGAGGTCTACTACTTAATGTATTTTTCCGGTTTCTGCATCGATTAATTTTAAGGCTGGCCGCTACCGTTTCCTGATAAGGGCTTCAAATTCGACCTTCTTGCCGTATTTTACGTATGCGGCCAGTCGAAATGTCTCTTTTTAACGTTGTGTCATAGAGTTGCTAAGCAACATAGCTATAACATAAATAGTTTGAACATTTTCGGATGATTTAGCTTGATATTAATAATTTTATATGATTATTATATAATATGTATGAATTTCTGAAAATATTTATTGAAATATATTAAATAAATATTCGCAATGTTTAATTTTAGTGAAAACTACCGTTTAAGAGAATTCTACTTACAGCAAGAACAAGTACCGTCGCTAAGTATGATCAAGGAGAAAATGACTCCTGTCCTTGCTGCTGTATACTTCAAGTCTATGAAGCCGAGAATTAAAGAACTTGCGGGCCTAGAACCCCCACTTAAAGGCGCAGGAGGTGATTGGTATCAACCGCCAGAGGAGTTACTTAATGGCCGAGCAGTCTTGAAACCAGTAAAAAAGAAGATACTGTCCAAATTAAACAACCAAGGTGTAGCAGAAGTTGGAACAGCTTTATTCTTGAGGCACCGCAAAGCAATGGATTCAGAAATAGAACTAGCACATTTACATTCTGATAACAAGTGGAGAAATAATATCACAGCAACGGCTCGTCAGCTATGGGACGAACTTGCCGCAGCAGCGACAAAAAGGAATACGGAACACATATTGAGAGGTTTTAACAACTTCACTTTATTATATAGGCAGTCCATAGCTAAAATTGAAATTTTATTTCACGAATCAGCCATCACCGAAATAAAAAATACTAGAGAAAGTGCAATAAATGAAATGAAAAATAAATACGAAACCGTTTTAAAACACCAAGCGACTTTGCTCTACGACGAATACGAGAAAAAGCTTAAAGAGGAAAAAAATAGACTTAAACTTAATTTTATGAAACAAGTAGAACTTATCGGCACGTCATTTGCCGACAAAATCCATGATATAAACGTTGATAAACATATGGCCATAGAAAGCTTAAGACAATGTCTCCAATGTCAAAATCTAGCTTGTGGAGTTTATGTTGCTCTAAAAGAGAGAGAAGAATGCTCAAAAGAAACAGAATTTTTAGAGCGAAAGCAAAAGAAAAAAGTTGACATTATGACGAATACGATACTAATGAAAGACTTTGAAATCCATCTAGCAGTACAGAGAGAAAAAAAACGAGAAGAATTCCTCAATATTTGGCGAAAAAAAGTCTGCTATGTTGTGAAATCGTTTCAAATGTTTGTGTTGTATTGTTTACATATGCTGCCAGAACATGCAGAGTTCTTTATAAATATGGAGAAATTGATGCTTTTACAATTGAATGAAGCCCTTGAAGACCCGGCTGCTGCCAGTATCATTGAAGTAGAAAGGGAAGAATTCAAAACCCCTGTTCCACGACCTAAGCCTTTCTATCTGTTCTGCGACCGAGGTTATAAAGCTGAAGTGGAACAAGATCTATGTCCAAAACATAGTGGCACTTCTAGTGCTTCGGGATTGCCAGTGGTTATAGTTAACAAGCGATGTCTGTATGCGGCCTGCGACAATTTCGAACAGTTCACTAACAAGATAAAGGAGTTCATACACGGTAATCGTGGAGACGACGTTGATTTCAAAGATGACAATGTCTACGAGCATTTCTTTCCAGTAAAGTATGGATCGTCCCAACAACGATTAGAAATAAAGTTAGAAAGTTCTTTACTTCAAATACTGAAACAAGAATTGGCAAACCTGCAAATAGAAGAAGATAAAGTTCCTGTTAAGTGTGACGTCTGCCAGTTGCCTTGGTGTCTTCCGTGTCCACAGCTTATCTCTAAATTGGACGATGACGATAATAAAACCAAGTTGGCATCCTCTTCAGTAACATCTTCCAAGTGCCACACATTGCACTCGGTCGGCAAAAGTGGAAAATTGGATCACGAAAGAGAACCTAAATGGCAGAGTTTCTGTAGGCACGTTGAGCCAAAAAAGTGTAGTTGTGCTAAAACTGCCAAGAAGCATTTAGCAGAAAATTTACCCGTTTATATGAGACACATAAAATATGGGCCACCTGAGATCCCAGGATATAAAATGTGTTCGATCGAGGAGCTTAAAACCTTGGTTAAAGAAGCGAGGAGACTTCCTTCGTCTTCAGTAGAAGTCTTAGTAGCTAAGACCAAGGACGTGGGCACTCAGTACTGTGATGAGGAATATGAGATTTTATGCACTTGTTTTGCTGATGCAGAAGCTCGATGCTCTCTTGATGTAACGATGCTGGGCTTAACGCGGACGGATGCTAGTGAAGTTGTCACGAGTAGCGTATCGACCTCGTACCTGACGAAAAAAATGAGTTCGTTTGCATTATCCAGAGCACAATCGCTGAGAAACCTGCTCGTACTACCTGAAATTAAAGAACTCTTTACTAGAAAAGATTGTGCATTCGAATAGTTAGACAATATATTAATTTTTAGTATTTTTAAATAGGTTTAGAAAGAAAGTTTTAAAGTTTGTATTAGGTATTTCCTGTTTTAATTTCTATTAATAAAGATTTAAGTTTAATACGTGTTATTTATATATATTATATTAGGTACTTTATTTTATGTTTGCGGTGGTAAATGTAGGATTTAATGTAATATTCAATTTGAGTTTTAGAAAGTTTATAGTTTAGGTAAGATGAAGATAAATTAGATAGAATTCACCACCATCATCCTCTGCCCTGATACTAATTTGGGGTCAGCGCTGCATGTCTTCTTCCATGCATCTCTATTCGCAGTCATCTCAGTTGCTCATTTTTCAAATAAGCTTTTTTGTGGATGTGAAATAATCGTACAATTTCACTCGCTCTGGGCGGAGTGGAAGGGAGTTTCAGGACTCTTACTGGCTAAAACCCGTCTGTGTTCCTCCTCTCCAATTCCTTTTGCGTTCCAGGGCCGCGGTAGCTCTTTCGAAAAAAAAATCCGCAACCCTGATAGGCAGTGGCTGCGGCTTGTGAGCCTTAAGGCGTGCGTACAACACAATGCGCCGCTGACTCTAAGCCAGGGCCAGCGGAGGGCGACTCAAGACAACCCTACGGCATCTTCTGTTGCGGCTATCATAACTGCTGCGCAGAAGAAGGTGACTGCCTCCAATGCCTCTTCGCTCCGGACCATGGATTTAACCAGAGTCGCATTCGAGCTTGAATGAAACATTTTATAAGGGCCTATGCACACGACCTTTTTACAAGCGCGTCCAAACGCGTATTTACCTTCAATCGGTCGCTCGGCGTCGATTCGACCGCACTCGATATGTTTATAAACGAAAACATATCGAGTGCGGTCGAATCGACGCCGAGCGACCGATTTATACCGATATTTCTAGTCATAAGTATTCTTCATTTCCAGTAGTTTGTCATTAATATACTGAACTAAACGAACTACGAAAACTAAGAAATACCCTTTTTTTCTGGATGGGAAATCATCAAATGACTTCTCCCGCTCTGGGTGGAACGGAAGGGAGTGACAGACTCTTATTGACTAAACCCACCCGTGATCTTTCTAGTGCCCTTTGCGTTCCAGGGCTGCGGTGACTCTTTCGAGCGGACGGCACGCACTTACGTGCCGTCCGGAAAGTTACCGGGGCAATCAGGGGTACCTTCGACTTTAGCCGGTTCATACCTAATGCTATAAAACTAAGTTGAATACTTATTTTTAATGGATAATCTACAGTGACCTTGTCATTTCATGGGCAACTCTAGTTGGCTTCGAACTAGAACCTGCTTCAACCAGACCAAACCAAGCACTTTACATTTTGTATATAGTATTGACAAGTGAGCTGCTTTTTTTTGAAAATTAAGACCGTTGTCAAGTGCGTTTGTAAATATTATTAAGTGAGGAGAAAATCCAAAAAAAAATTGTTGAGATTATATTTTTCCCGAGTTTACATTTTTTTCGGATACTTGGAGATACACGGTAACTAAACTTGGAATGTATAGTTTCAGTGATAATTATAACTTAAGACTATATTACTTGCAAGAACAACAGGTACCAACGCCAAGTGTGATAAAGCGGAAAATGACTTCGAAGCTGGCAGCTGTATTGTTCAAGTTTTTAAATCCTAAGCTTAAAGTTCTCGCCGGCTTAGAGCCTCCATTGAAAGGAGGGGGAAGAGACTGGTACGTATGTCCAAAAGAAATTCTCGTCGAAAACAGAGCAGTTTTGAAACCATTGGCGCATGAAATAATGACTAAGATCAACCATTTCGGTATTGAACACTTAGGACTCCAAATCCTTGTCGCCAAGCACAAGAACCTACAGAAAGAGGAAACAGCTATACTACGAGAATCTAATAAAACATGGAAAAATACAGTTGAAACATTTTGTCAGGAACAGTGGGATAAAAATGTACATCTCCAAACAAAAAATAATACTGATCACATAAAGTATATGTTTGATTTATTTTCTGCCATGTACCGATCTTCCTTAAATAATATAGAGATGGTTTTCCACGAAGTCCTCTTAAATGATATAAAAACGTCGTTACAAGAAACTCGTATTAGAATGAAAAATCGCTACGACATTCTTTGCAAATCTCAAGCACTTTTAATTACCCATGAGGCCACAGTAAAACTTAAACAGGAAAAAGCAAGATTAAAAGCCAAGTTTATTGAAAATTTAGAAACATATCGCACTGAAATGACCGACAGACTACATGATCTAAAACTTGATAAACATGTAGTCTCAGGAAAATTACAAACATTTTTCGAATATCAAAAGCTAGCGTGTCAAGTATATGTTTATTTGAAAGAGAAAGAAGAATGTTTTAAAGAAATGGGGGAGAGAACACAAGAACACAAGAGATACGTGAAGAATTTGACAGAAGCCAGTACATTATTAAACTTTGAAGCTAGTATCGCGGAACAGAAGGAAAAGATTCGACAGAAGAACAATTCTGTGTGGCTCGAAAAAGTACGCCATGTCGTGAAGAATTTTCAGATGTTAGTTTCATACTGTCTTAATCTGCTTCCGGACTATGCTGAGTTTTTCATAAATATGGAAAAGCTAATGCTGTTGCAGGTAAGTGAAGCCCTTGAAGATCCAAGTGCCAAAAGCATTATTTCAGTAGGACAAGAACGACTCCATTCCCCTGTCCCACAGCCTAAGCCTTTCTATCTGTTCTGTGACAGAGGTTACAAAGCTAAAGTGGATAAAGATTTATGTTCAAAACATAGTGGTACATCTACTGCTTCACAATTACCTGTGATTATCGTTAACAAGCGATGTCTGTATGCTGCCTGCGACAATTTTGAACAGTTTACTAACAAGACGAAGGAGTTCATCCACGGTAATCGCGGAGATGATGATGACATCAACGATGAACTTGTTTATGAGCAATTTGTGCCGGTCAAGGTAACATCCTCGCAAAAGATATCAGAAATAAAGTTGGAAAGTTCTTTAGTACAGCTTTTACAACATGATATGTCCGATCTTGAGAAAATGTCTCTCGCTCACGAGAAACCTCATTGTTTTGGTACATCCGCTGAGGATGCTAAAAAGACGATGGAATCGAGTGAGAAAAGTACAGAGCACGACGTGCTCTTGGTCCCGGCACAGTTGAAAAACAACTCAGCTGGTCCTTCTGCAAATGTCAGTCAATTGGAGCACATAAGAGAACCCAAGTTGGAGAAATTCATGAGATACTCTGAGCCCCAGGTTTGTGGATGTACCAAGAGATGTAAGAAACATTTAGTTGAACATCTACCGGCTTATATGAGAACAATGTCTAAGTTTGATGCTCTGGAATTACCAAACTATGAAACGTGTTCAGCCATAGCTTTAAAGAAATTGGTTAAAGACGCGAGATCACAAAAGACACCGACTCCAGTTGTATTAATTTCATCCAACACCAAGGACATGAGCACCCAATATTCAGATGATCAATTTGATTTTCTGTGCACATGTTTCTCGCATAATAATATATCATTACAGCTTGGAAGAATAGACAATCACTTCAGCTTAGAAAGTTTTTCACCTTCGTTCATGACGACTACGCAGACTTCATTTGCAATTGCCAGAGCACATTCCCTAAGGCAATTGATCAAAGACGCGCCAGAACTTTTAGAAATATTCAATAAAGAAAATGGGTAATCATTGTTCGTTTTCTACACTTATTGACTGTTTACCATGTTTTCATTTACGTGCTTTTAATTAAACAGTTTATATAAAAAGATATAGTTTTCATTTGTCCAATAATAGGTACTCCATATGGGATTCTTAGTGTTGATAGTTAAATTGGGCATTTCATGATGTTGCTGGCCATATAATTGAATGTTCGATATTATATGTATAACAAAGACGCTTATGGTGTCTGTTTGTATAACCGCAACGTTCTTGTAAACTAGGCCACGAATTCTGGTGCGGTTTTCAATAATTTTAAAAATGTATTATTGGTTTAGGTACGTGTAGGAAACTATTGAAAAAAACGCGAAATTTAATCAAGACGTAAATACCGTGCGAGCTTGGTCGGATAGCTAGTGTTTTTTATGTACATAAATGTAGGTATATATCAAGACTATTTTTAACAACAGAAAACGTAAATGCTATCTGTGGTTTGTAAACAAGAATAGGCTAGTTGATATGAAATAGGTGATAGTCGAGGCTCGGGAAAATAGCAATTTTACATACCAAATGAATTTATTTCGTATAGAATGCGTGGATTTCGGTCATTTTTACACCCCACTAACACGACTACATGAAAAATGATCATTCCAAAGCTAACGAGAAGCGGGACATACAATTTTGGTAAATATATACAGTGTGTCCGGACATGGACTAGCCATATTCTAAATAATTATGTAGGTACTAAGATATAAACTATTTTGAATTAGAATCACACGCTAAGCAGAGCGGCTCTTCTCTGGTACAATTTATATTATTTACCCCTCAATATTTTGTGCCTCCCTATTGGCCCAAATAACTGTCTGTAAACAATTTTTCATGGAACAAATGAGTTTTCTGGTGGAGTCCTGTGGGGTTTCCTGCCAGTCTTCGACTAAAGCAGTTTTCAGGTCTTATATTGAGCTGGACGTCTTCCTACCCGCCTTTTCAGCTCATCTCATATATGTTTAATCAGATTCAAGTCAGGACTGAGGGCTGGCCAGATTAGTGTGGGAATCCCTACATCATCCAGGTACCTACTGTCTAGTCACTGCAGCGGTGGGGCAGCGGGCATTATCCTATATAAGCAGGAAATCTTCGCCAATAGACCAGGGGAGTTAATGAGTTTTTCTGCGGTTAGCAACGCTCCCCGACCTCCAACAAGTACGAATTTTAATATCCGCCTCGTTTTTGCTTCAATAGAAATCCCCGCCCACAGTATACTGGATCCAACCCCGTATGCCACTGTGTCCGCAAAATAGAATTGTGTGACCACTCGCCCGGCCTCCCCTTTCCGTCGACGATCGCTACCATGCAGGACTCAGCTCCATTGCTCCATATCTCAATCTAACTGAGCATACTGAAGCCGGGCTTGTCGATTGGCTGGAAACAATTTGGCTGGCCTTTTTGGGGTCAAGTTCGATGTTTGTGTTTTCACCTCACTCATTGACAACCCTTCCTCGAACTTCTCTGAACTGCTGCTCATGCCAGGTGTCGATTTCGGAGAGAAGAGATGACAATAAATATGGTTATCTCTCAACGAAGTGCATCGCTGCCGTCCATATCCTGGTGTCCGAACTAAGTTTCCAGTCTCCCTGATCCTCTTGCATACCTTCGAGACACAAGACTGGTTCTGATGGAGCGACAGTGGGGTAAGCCTTGCTGGATTAGGATGACGACTTGAGCGGCTTCTATAGGTTTGGTTTCCATTTTCTTTTAGCTTAGTGTTCCCAGTGACATGTGAAACATTCGACTGATGACCAATTTTCATAATCGCCTATTTTTTGTAGGTCTCTTGTTTTTACTTTGGTTTCGGAGTTAAAAAGATTGAAGGATTGAAAGAGGTTGAAAGCTACCTTTCAAATTATAAACCACAATACCTAATTGCAAATTGCTTATTCCGGTTTATTGCTCGCGAGTCTAGTTTATTGTAGTCGCCGCAAAATAGTACCTTACCTATTCATGGTCTCTTTGGTTCCAATTTGTATTTATTTCGTTTTATGAATACGATAAAGTGACATTTCGTTGATTTATACTAAAATGTTTTGAGGATGTTTTGTAATGTTAAGATTTTTTAGAATATTTGTAAAATTTAACTTTTATAATCGTTTATATGTAGTTAACCAATTTATTAGCTACCATGAACCATCTAATGAGTGAAAACTATCATTTAAGGAAATACTTCTTGAGGACACAAGAGGTTCCCACTCAGAGCATGATAAGGAAAAAGATGTCTGAGCCGCTTGCAGCCCTTTATTTCAAGACCATGACTCCGAATCTTAAGGTTATGGCAGGGCTAGAACCATCATTGAAAGGAGGTGGCGGCGACTGGTACGTCCCACCTAAAGACCTTTTAAAAGGTAGAACGGTGCTAAAGCCTTTAAACAAAGACCTATCGTCTAAAATAAACTATCTTGGAATCGACGAAATTTGTATGAAACTGCTTGAAAACCGTCGCAAAAGCAAGATTTTAGAGGAAAACAAAATAATTTCTGAGCACGATCAGAAATGGAGAAAGTTAGTTGAAGAGAAATGTGAACAACTCTTTAAAGACTGTTCTGTGAAAGCAGCAAATAAGAACAGCGACAAGATTCGAAAAGGATTCGAAGAATTTTCAAGCTTATACGCTTTAGCTATCACTAATATTGAGACCGTACTTTTTAATGCAGCAGCTAGTGAAATTAATAGAATACAAAATGATGCACTTAAAAAAATGCAAGATAAATACAAAACCTCTGTAAAACAACAAGCAACTGCACTGTATGATACATTCACAAATCGATTGGAAATAGAAAATTTAACACTAAGGGGAGAATTTGTTGAGACGTTAGCACGGTATGATCATGAATTCAGAAATCAAATACATGATCTCAATGTAGAAAAACATGTATGTATCGAGGAATGTAGAAAATTTTGGGAGTGCCAACGCCTGGCTTGTCAAGTTTACGTTGCCTTGAAAGAAAAGGACGAATGTAAAAAAGATATTATGCTTTCTGATAAAATACACAAGAAAAAAGTTAAGTTTTTATCCAACAAAATATCTAAACAAGATTATGAAATTGCTGGTCGAAGCCGTAAAGCAAAATTGGAATTAGAGTTCGAAATAATATGGCAGAAAAAAGTTTCACAAATCATTCAATATTTCCATATGTATGTGTCCTATTGCCTTAGTTTGATACCAACACAAGCAGAATTCTTTATTAATTTGGAAAAGCTGATGCTTCTTCAGTTAGAAGAAGTTCTCGAAAATCCATGGGCTGAAAGTATATTTAAGGAAAAGGAATGTTTTAAGGACCCTATTCCTGCCCCACATCCTTTCTATCTTTTCTGCGATAGAAGTAAAAAAGATGAACTTCCTCTTGAAAAAGACCTTTGTCCGAAACATTGCTCGTCAAGTGCATCGCATATGCCAGTGATTGTTGTAAATAAGCGTTGTTTGTACGCAGCCTGTGATAATTTCCAACAGTTCACCAACAAAGCTAAGCATTACATACACGGCGAACGTGGAGATGATATGGATTTCACAGACAATCACGTGTATGAATATGATGTGCCTGTAAAATATACATCATCACAACACTTGGCAGAACTTAATTTAGAAAGTTCTTTACTTCAAATATTGCATCAGGAATTAGAAAATACAAGAGAATCTAACGTATGCAGTGTCTGTAAATTACCATGTTGCTTTTGCAAAAGTCAAGCCGCAAAACCAAAGATCATCGCAAACACACATGAAAAAACCAGAATAAGACATAATGTTTCAAATACTACGTCTGCTGGAAATATTAACAAAGCGATCTGTGAAGTTCACAGGACAGAACCTAGAATGGAGACATACTTGAAGTCCATTGTCCCTAAACGGTGCACATGTAGTAAAACTGCTAGAAAACATTTGGAGGAAAACTTGCCTATTTATATGAAAAGGCGGTCAGTCTTTGATGTTCATAATGATTTGCCTAGCTACGAAACATGTCCGCTTTCTACTCTAAAGAATATGGTCAGAAAGGCTAGTGGAAGTGTTGCATTGCCGATGGAACCCAAAGACTCCAAGACTAGAGACGTTGCCACTCAATATAATGATGAGCAATATGTTTACCTGTGTACTTGTTTCTCGGAAGATATGGGCATTATTCATAATTTGATGAAAGCCCAGCCAGCAGAATTACTATCTAAATTTTACCGTCCATCAACATCTGCTGCTGATATCGATTTTCTAGATTCCAGGTCACCCACACCAGTTTCGGATATCAGTTCCATTTCGTCGACTGCACTAGAAAGAGCCCGAGAGAGAACATTAGAAAAAGTAAAGCAGAGAACTCGTTTGTTGAAGGATTCGATTAACGCTGTGCCTGAACTTGGAGAAATATTTAAGATTGTAGGTAGCGATGGGCCGGCTACGCAGCGATTAGACCCGAAAAAGTTATATTCTAAGAAAAGTTTTCTGGTTCGTGAGAAATCAGTTAATCAGCAAAAAAAAGACGGTGAATATTTGGGTTATATTTTCGATACATAAAAACAAACAATAGGTACTTGTCCAATTCATGACATGCAGCAGACATGATTTTTAAAATTGTGTCTAAAAAACATTATCTATCATCCTTGACAAAATTACTTACCATTTTGTAGGTAATCGATTGCATCCATGGCCCATCACTATTTGTAAGTAGAAAATAAGATTTTTATACTACAATGTATATTTTATATTTACTTACATATTTATACATCTTTTTAAACATTTGCTAATATATTTTTAAAATATTTTTTGAGAATTTTTTTACTTACGACCGAAGAGTTGTGTAGCGTTTTGAATTTTAAATTATTTTATTTTATTTATACTACTTAGGTAACTTCTACCGGCGGCTATCGTTATCTATCTCTTGGGGTTCTTTGGACTTATGGATTTTTTGTTTTTTTGTAATAAATATTTATTTTTGTTTCCTGCCTTTTTGTTCTGAATTTTTGATTACCAAAGCGTTGCTCTGATCAGACTTGTCTTTGGATCAGACTGTGCCCGGTTGGTTGCGTAAGGCGGACGACCGCGACGAAAGGCGCTTGTGGGACCGGAGCCATAGCCATGTCCAAGTATGAGAAACCTTGGCAAGAATATTCATTAATGTTACCTCTGACATCAACATTACTACAGCGAAACTTAAGGTCACTGTGATAGATAGATACTTGTAGTCGAATGCAATTAGGTTTAGGTATAGCTCGAAATCTAGCTATCATGAATGGGTGTGTCCGGATTTTCCAGAATTTTTGAATTACTTAAGTATTATTAAAAAGTATAATTTTTACTTTTGAAACCTTCCGCTAGTGCTACGATGTCCTATGAAAATGATGCTTCTTCTTTACTTAGAATAGAATATAATAGAATACTCTTTATTATATAGTACTACCATACAAGTTACAGAAAATATAGATACTTAAAGAGAAAATTACATAAATGGGCGGCCTTGCGATCTTTTCCAATATATACAATAAATACATAATAAATGAATATATACAATAATAATTATGAAACAAAAAGCATAAATAAAAACGATTAGAGGTAGTGAATTTGACCATTGTTTTAAAAATGCACGCCTAACAGCACCGCTTGAACTGTAAAAGATATGTCGTAAAAGCTGGTGTAATGTATCTATTGGCATCTCTAATCTCAAGTTTTCCGATGACCTCACAATATATCTATTAGATGTGTGTCCTGAAGGAACTTGAAACGTTCTTTAAGATAAGAGGGGGTTGTAGGATTAAACAGAATACTGTAGAGCAGAAATAGAATATGAGAATCCCGGCGAAGACGTATAGGAAGCCACTTGAGCTTTGTGCGAAATTCAGAAATATGATCATACTTGCGCAGGCCAGATATAAATCTTATGCAAAGGTTTTGAAGACGTGCAAGCTATCTAGTTGTGCCCGAGTGAGATCGATATAACTGACATCAGCATAGTCAAGGATGAGAATCAGAAGGGACTGTGCAAGCGCAGTTTTAGTGGCAGTGCAGCCCAGTCCCTCAGAAGATTGCGAAAGTTTCTTTCGGACTTGGCAGATGCATACATTTTGCGGCTGACGTGCTGGAGCTGCGGACCGCAAGACAGATTTTTATCGATCCAAACCCCAAGGTTCTTAACCGTCTCGCATATCGGAATAGTCGTTCCATTAAATTTTACTTTGGGAAGCTGTGACCAATTTATTTTTAGAATCGTCCGTCCTAGAGCTACCAGCAACAATGACCTGGGTCTTCGACGGATTTACCTTCAGTGCCGCAGCGGGGAAATGATTAAGCCCTCAAACGTAGACGAGAAGAGAAGAAACGTAGACTAGTATTCTAAATTAAGAAATGGGTGGTTACCCAACTGAGCACTATTATTACTTGTATTTTCAATATTCCTGGTAGAAGAGAATCCCCTCCCTTTCTTGGTAAAGCAATTTCTTCTGGGTTGTGGAAGTCATACGGCAGTCATTCCATGTAAAATACTGACATTCAGCTGCAGCCGTTGGGGTCAGGGTGCGTTTGAATAAATTAAAACGATAAGTCTAGTCTATAAAAATCTTTTATTAAAAAAATCACTGTAATATTGTGTTAAGTCGGCGCGGTTGCCGAGGCATCCCCGCCGACACCGCCTACGCACAGGATCTGGCAAATACAGTAAAGTTAACAATTACTCTATATCATATTATGATCTTACATACTCGCCGCTGGGGCGAGCGGTACATACACAAACTTTATTATTTATTCAATTACAACTAAACATAAGCAAATCGGAACAGAAACAAATGCTATCGAATGATTCAATTATAAAATAAATACATTTACATATTATTAGACATAGATTGGTAGAAATTTAATCGACCGCGGCGCGCAGGAGGCGCGCGCCGTTTTATAATATTTTGTAGTCTCTCGAATGCGAGAGAGGCTGCCCGACGGAGCCAGTCGGTCGAGCCGAGTCCGAACCACCATCCGTATTACTGAACCGATAAATCTTAAGTAGTAAGGTCAGTCCTAGAGACCTGCCGACAGCTGCCGCTCGCCGCCGGCTGCTTAGCTGTACAGGTCGTCGTCGCCGCCCTCCTCCTGGAACGTGGGCACGTCGCCGCCCGACGTGCCCGTGCCGCCGCCCGCGCCGCCGCTCGCCGGGAACCTGCGCACAGACCGTCACCTCACATCATCCACACTTACTTATGCGTCCTGTCTCCATACCATCATCAACAAGCGTCCACTCTCGACATAGGCCTCCCGACACTCGTCGCTACATGGACTCATATGGATCAGACTCGCGATTTTCAACAGAATCTGTTTGCAGCTACTGATTTATTAGCGACTATAGGGAACGTGCATGGCGTAACTGTGCCGTCGCGAATGCGAAACTGTTTGTTGAAATTATTAACATAGACGCTTCTGTGCTACACATTTCATATGTACATATATACAGAGGTTTGAAACCCTAAAATATGATAAAAGTAAAGCGCATCAAAGTTCACGCAGCTGGTGACGTTACGTTATAGGAAAAAGTATACCATCGCGTGACGTCAACGAACTGTGTCATCATTTTTTTTTATGTGAAAATAGAAAAAAAATATTAAAGTCCAATCTTGGAAATCTGTTGGGTTAATTTGATTTTTTCAATAAAACAGCTTAGTCTGGCACGTGAGATGCCCTCACCTGAAGTTGGTCCCGAAGCCCCGGCTCTGCTGCAGCGTCTGCGCGAACATCTCGTACTTGCGGATGTCGTTGTCGGACACGGAGCGGCGCGCGAACTTCATGGCCTCCTCGAAGTGCGCGCGGCTGATCTCGGGCACCGGGTCCTCCTCGTCCATCTATGCCACACAATCATATTAACATACTAATACTCATTTTTTTTCCATTTAGGATATATTACAGACATTAATAATCAAATAGAAACAACAATATAACATGACAACAGTGATTTTTCCCAATACTTCACAAGTGGGGTAAAGATATTCATCTTGTATGGAAGCCTGCAAAATATGTGCTCTGAGTGTAGAAGTTGCTGGCTGTCAGCAAAGATGTGCCTGCTAGGGTACAGGAATTTGTTCGAAAGAAAGATCACGGGTGATTTAGTCAGTAATAGTCTGACACTGCCTTCTGCTCCGCCTAAGGCGGGAGAAGTCATCATTCTCATTGATCCCAATGATCACTGGTTCAACCTGGTTAAATTCTGGTATTTGGTTTCCGCACTTAGTCCTGATGTTGGACCATCGTGCGTGAGCCATGGCGGCCCTTTTGCTTATTCTGATTGAGAGGGAATTTGGAGGATATGAGTATTATTGGGACAAGCCCATTTTTTCACACAAATTCTCAAACACTGGGAATCTTAAAAGCTAGAATCCACCAGAAAATCGCCGAGAAAATGAAGCTCGACGAGTCCCAAAGGAACTATTCACCTGTCTTGGATCCCACAGCGAAATTAATTTAAAAGAAGTACAGCGTATACTCGTACTTGTGTCTCTATCACTCTACGGTTTGCTGGGAGAAAACTCTACTTTGGAGTTAAGCTTGCTTTGCACATGAACTAATTTAATTATCAGTTTTTATATAAATTTCGTGTTCGAAAGTCGTGCCAAGTTAGTAAATGGGTACTTAATTGTAGCGTGTGAATCAGGTCCTAAGTAATTAGTAGTTTTTTGTCGTGTAGTGTTCGGTTCGGTCCGGCATGACTTACATCCATGACGGCGGCGGCGGGCTGCTGCTGGCGAGTGCGCTCGCGTGTGATCTCGGCCTCGATGGCCTGGCGGATGGCCAGCTTGCAGGCGCGCTGGCAGATCTCTGTCAGGTCGGCACCGCTGAAGCCTTGTGTCACCTGTACCGTCACGAGAATAACAGTCAATATAGCATACGAGGGACACAGACTTGGATGTTCGCCGTATGATAATATATATCGTCGGCTTACTGCAAGAACTCATTAAGTACTTTAGATTGCGTGTTTTTTCTACCACAATTATGATTTTATGAGGCATCTAATGGAATCATGAGGATATTTGTTATCTGATAAATAAATGATAATAATAAATAAGTAGGTAATAAGATGATTTCTCTTTTGTATTGTCACTAAATGATTTCTTGCAGTAAGCCGACGATATGGTAACAAGTCCATGTCTGGTTCCTGCACGAGATTATGCTGCTACAAGAGGTGCCACTGTATGGTGATGAAGACGTTACCTTAGCGATGTAAGAGAGATCAACGTCCTTAGCGATGGGCGACTTGCGCAGGTTGGCGCGCAGGATGGCCTCGCGGGACTTCTCGTCGGGCAGCGGGATGTAGATGAGCTGGTCCAGGCGCCCGGGCCGCAGGATGGCCGGGTCGATGATGTCGGGCCGGTTCGTCGCACCTGCAGCGGGCGTGCTCATTACTCTAGGTTACGGGTTTGTGCTTATTTTGGCAAATAGAGCGATTTTGTGAAAACAAAAGTGAATATATTGTGACAGTTACTACCATTCTTCTTTCACTGTTCACCATTCAGTGTCTTCAAGTTACAATCAGTAACAAGTGCTACATAATATAAACACATTCAAACGTATTTATTGATGCCATTAAAATTGAAATTTGTGTTTTAATTTGTTTCATCAGACGTCAACTCATCATAGTTTGACTTTAAAGTTACTGGTGCAGGATAAAAACATGTTTAGTGACATGCTCTTATCTTTGCAGATTATATCTACTCCAACAAAGTGTCTTAAATTTTCTTTTTTTGTCTATCGGATAAATAAATTATGGCAAATATTATCTCGGCCGAAAAGCGTCCTGTTGGAACAAGTCATTTCGAGGTTCCTATGCGTGACCGCTACGATAGGTCATGTGCTACCCCTAGTACTGTGATCTTTACTCAACGGACCATCTGTTCCGCAAACAACTCCTTCAAGACTAGGTACAGTTAGCAATTCTGTATTTATTTCTCAAACCTTCAAAACTTACCAATAATGAAGACATTCTTCTTGGCGCCCATGCCGTCCATCTCCGTGAGGATCTGGTTGATGACGCGGTCGGCGGCGCCGCCGGCGTCCGACACGGAGCCCCCGCGGGACTTCGCGATCGAGTCCAGCTCGTCGAAGAACAACACGCACGGGGACGCTGACCGAGCCTGAGAATACACACCAGGGGTCAAATATTGTATGACAGGACCTGAATTGAAATAATCATTTTCAAGTAAGGTTTGAGTTTAAAAACCTGTTGGCGTACCATGAGGTGTTAAAACGTAAGTCTTCCGAGCGAGAAAGAGGGATAGAGTTATAAAACCTATTATAGCTCCATCCCTTTTTCTCGCTCGGAAGACTCACGTTTTATGACGTCATGGTAGGCCCGCTGTTCGGTTTATTATACGTCAACTGTTTGTTACTAATTTAGGGCGGAAGGCATCCGTGAGAATCTCATAACGCTAAAAATGTTTTGTGGCGCTCATATTTTAAAGGGATGATCGTGTCTCAAACGGAAATAAATCAACAGTTAATAAAATTGCATGACTGTGATAGCACAACATCGAGTTTAACAAAAGCACGTTAAGCGTGGTCTCGTGTGCCAATATAACTTATCTATCTCTGATCACCTGGTGAGCTACATGAAGCTTGTTTCTGGAGAAAACATACCTTGTCGAAGATGTCTCGCACGTTGGCCTCGGACTCTCCGAACCACATGGTGAGCAGCTCGGGGCCCTTCACTGAGATGAAGTTGGCCTGGCACTCGTTGGCGATAGCCTTGGCCAACAGAGTTTTACCTGTCAGAGAGAAAGTTTGCTTGAAAAAGAGCATCACAGGAATGAATATCGCTTTGCCAGTTATTTTGGTGTTTAATGCAGGCTTTGCCTGTTACTAATAGATCGAGAAGAAATTAGGAAAGAATCTGCATCACAACCAAAACCAAACCAAATCTCGAAAAAGTGTTCTAGAGCTATAAAAAGGTAGGTCAAGCTCTTTCATACCAGAGTTATACGGTTTGTTTGTCTTTTTATCTTTGACTAGTTTGTGCCAGCGGCTTCGACCGGAACATACGAGTATAATAGTCTATTATAACTCATTACATACGACTTTTATAACTGCTATAGTTGTCGAGTACATACCGCAACCAGGCGGTCCATAGAACAGCACTCCGCGGGAGGGCTGCATGCCGAACTTGAGGAACTTGTCGGGGTGCTCCACGGGGTACTGCACCAGCTCCTGCAGCTCGCGCTTCACGTTCTGCAGGCCTCCGATGTCGCCCCACGTCACGTTGGGCACCTCCACCACGGTCTCGCGCAGCGCGGACGGCGACGATTTCGTCATGGCGTACTGAGGAAGGTCATTTATGTTGGAAACGAAACGAACAAATAAAAAGTATTTTGCGGTTATATTGACTTGGCGTTGCTACCGTGACAACTATTTAAACTGACGAGCATTTATTTAGTATAACGAGATCAAAGATCATTTATTCAGTACATTAGAAGAAGCCCTATATGAAAAAACCAGGTAGATCAGTTGCAGTTTGGAAAAAAAAGGCAAAACAAATACAGTTTCGAAACAATAATATTAGAAGGATATCGAGAATGCTTTCTGATCCTAAGTGGTTCAAAGTGTAATTTCTATTCAACATACATTAGCGAATACATGTTGCATTTCACGACGGCACGTTAATCATGACATAATATTCACACTTTCACTATTATTTAGATATGCACACATTGTGTTAACAATGACGACATATTCCTGTATTTTTCTTTTCTAAGTTCATTCATTACGTTTAGAAGTACCATTTAGAAAATGAGAGGGAAGTCCTCGAATCATGATGATTGAAGCATAGAGCGCTTGCAGCATACCGGACCCCACAAAGCTGGAGTGCTCGCTATGTTTTACTAGTAGTGTATGTGTCACTCGTACATAAAGTATACAAACTCATCTTACCCGGAAGTTGTCCATGGAGACGGCGAGAGAGTTGAGCACCTCGGCGTCAATCTGGTCGTCCTCGAGGTCGATGAGGTCCATCTTCTCACGGATTTGCTGCAGAGCTGCCTCAGAGCACAGAGAAGCCAAGTCGGCGCCCACGTGGCCGTGAGATTCTGCAGCGATCTGGCAAACGAGATGACCAAATTAGTATGTCGACAACAGCTATATACTCGAAAGATACGTGGTGACGGGTGGGCGTTTTGGGAAAATGTCTTTATGTAAAATTTGACGGTCAAAAAGTGCTGTATCTCAGCCTAGTTTGAATAAATGACTTTTGATTTTGATTTTTGATACATAAACCCTGATGCTTCTTTGAGAAAGTCTTGCTCAGCAAAACGATAAAAGGCCGTCTAGAGCATCTCAGACAGAGAGTTACTGTTACTACCTAAATGACCGACTTAAATTAATTGCAGTCAACACAAGTTATAGATTATCCAGTGTAACTATCCCAAGAAATACAAACTGAAAATATTGCTATTTGACATGTGGTTAACATAGTTTATAGTCATGAAGATGACAATAATACAAATAAAATCTAACCCACACATAATTTAAAGATTAAAAGAAAATTATCAAACTTCTTTTACTACTGTGCAAGCAACATGCGCACTCCACAGAAATAACAATAAGATGATATGCTAAAGTCAAAGTGGGTGCCTGACGACGGCTGTGCTAAAAGTTTAAAAATCCCTGACCTGTTCCAGATCCACATCATCACCCAGCTTCATGTTCTTAGTGTGGATGCGCAAGATCTCCAGCCGGCCCGTCGCATCCGGGATGCCGATGTCGATCTCGCGGTCGAAGCGCCCGAACCGGCGCAGGGCGGGGTCGATCGAGTTGGGGCGGTTGGTGGCCGCCATCACGATCACGTGGGACGACTTCTTCATGCCTGTTGGGACAAAACGATAGCGTTTACATGCTGATGGTACTTTTTTCTGTTCACTAACATTCACTGTGTGACCTATGTGCTGCCATCAAAGATCAAATAGAATCAACTGCTGTGCCAGAGATACAAAGAATAAGACTATGTGTGTGCTAGCTAAATTACTTGAGTTAAAACAAGTGGCGTGCAGTGGTTCGAGTTAGGGTAGGCCAGAGAAAATGTCCAAAAAAAAAACACACCACATTATTCAGGGTTGAAATGTGGTGTTTTTTTTTTGTTTTTTAATAGGCTATTTATAAAAAAAATAACTCATTTAATTAAAAATCAACCCTGAATAATGTGGTTATTTCTAAAAATTTATTTGGACATATTCTCTGGCCTACACTAACTCGAACCACTGCACGCCACTGGTTAAAACCACAATTCAGAAATACAGGGTATTGTATTGGCCCTTATCGGACGGCGAGCTATTCATCGCTCGCCGTCCGATAAGGACCAGATCTAGGTCGAAGCGCGTTGTGTTCTACGCGCGCCTCATGAAATGATAGCATAATGAATTGCCGGGGTCAGTGTCTACCAGAGTTGCAGAATTGTTCGAGAGCGCTATCACGGCCCTTCAGCCTTAAATCCGTCATGATTCCAGTGTCAGAGACGGAGTTACACAAGACGAATAGCCCTATCCCTCACACTGAATCATTATAGCATTGGTACTTCGTAGTACGGCCACTGGTACGCAAAGAGAAAGGAACGCGGGTGGGTTTTAGTCAGTTTTTAGACACCCCTCATATTTCAACGATTACCAATTTAAAAAAAAGGAATATAAACAACTTGTATACTGTACAACTCTGCCTAACCTTTCAGGGCAGACAGACGTGTCATTCTGTTGCTATGTCATCAAACAAGTGCGGCAATTAGTTTTGTTTTTGATACCTACATAGACGTACTTCACGCCATACAAAGTAATTTCATCGAAATAGAACTCCTACATGCTGAATTACTAACTGCACACAATGTTTCTAACTATCGACAAATCGTACAAATTATTTATAGCTTAGCCTGATGTCAAAACGATCGATATTCGTAACTAATGGGCTTGTCAATTACTTTACAAGGGCGTAGGTGCTGCGGACCAAGTTGTAATGTATGTTACGTTTTTATTATCGGGGACGTCCGCGAAAGTCTGACAACGAGTCTATGCTGTTATAACGTGGCTATGCTGTGTTATAACGTGGCGAAAAAAAAAACTTTTTACAAAAAATAAAACCGACTTCTAAACAAAAACCCCAAAAAGTATAAAATAACTTTAATTTCGGAACTCGGTGTTTTTGGTTGCTTTTTTGTTGTTGAACACACCGACTTCCGAAATTAAAGTTATTTTATACTTTTTGTTTTTTTTGTTTAGAAGTCGGTTTTATTTTTTGTAAAAAGTTTTTTTATTTTTCACTTTTTAGTGGTTCACTCCCAGCTAACCGACTTCTAAAAAAGGAGGAGGTTCTCAATTCGGATGTTGGTATGTTTTTTTTTATTGTTTTTTCGCGCATAACTCCGTCGCTTGCCAACCGATTTGAAAAATTCTTTGTTTGTTGGAAAGGGTATACTTCCCAAATGGTCCCATGAAAATTTTATCGAAATCAAACAAGCGGTTTTTGAAAAGTCAACAAATATCTAAAAAAATATCTACATTGACGACCTTTTAGTTTACTCTGCATTGGAGCAGTGCGTTTTTTTACACTAATGTAATTGGTTCGTTTAGGTGGGGGGAGGGGAGGGGGTTTAGGTACTACTAAAAAGTGAAAAATAAAAAACTTTTCACAAAAAAATACAACCGACTTTTCCACAAAAATCAAAAAAGTACAAAATAACTTTAATTTCGGAAGTCGGTGTTCAAAAAATGAAAAAGGAACCACAAACACCGAGTTCCGAAATTAAAGTTATTTTGTACTTTTTTGATTTTTTGTGGAAAAGTCGGTTGTATTTTTTTGTAAAAAGTTTTTTTTGAGGTCAGGTTTTTGATAGTCATATATTTTTTAAAGTGTGTGTGGATGGCCAAATCCGAAACTATGAGGATTAGCGAAAAACACTGAGAGGAGTCTCAAGCCTGATTTTCATGAAAACTAAAACTGCATCAGATTTTTGAAAAAAAAAAAAAAAAAACTATTCCAAGCCAGGAATCGAACCGAAAGAAAACATTATCAAGCAAAATATTTTACTTTTGCAAATTTGAAAAACGAATTTGTACATTTATTCATTAGTATGGCAATGGCACATATATTTTCAGCTTAGTATAGGGAACGTGCACGGCGTAGACTATGCCATCTAGTGTTGCAAATCTGAAACTATTACGTTGTAAATATTCGACCTGTGCTGCCACCTATACTTCCTGCACCCTCCGTTTAGGGGAACGTGCACGAAGTAGACTGTGCCATCTAGCGTTGCTAATTTGAAACTTACATGTAAAATATACTTGACATTGACGCAACTGTGGTGCCACCTATAGTTTCTGCACGTTCCGTATAACGTCGTCCCTTTCATTCTTCTGTCTTTATGTAAAATTTGACACAACCGGGTGTGACAAGGACAACACTATATTCAAGCAACACTTACCGTCCATAAGAGTGAGCAGCTGGGACACGATCCTGCGCTCCACCTCCCCGTGGGTCTTCTCCCGCTTGGGCGCGATGGCGTCCAGCTCGTCGATGAAGATGATGGCCGGAGAGTTCTTGTCGGCCTCTTCGAACGCCTTACGTAAGTTGGACTCCGATTCACCAGCCAGCTTCGACATGATCTCAGGTCCATTGATCAAGAAGAAGAATGCGCCTGTTGGGAAATATTTGATTGTTACAATACTTGACAATAAACAGGAAATTAAGTCTCCAATCAGTAAATCTGATATCATAGCATAAACGGTATTGCAATTATTAATTATTAATATAACGGTATTGCGGTATTGGTATTGCTAGTATATATATATATATTTTTTATAAACTGAGTAATGGGTTGCAACCAGTGAGAGAAAATGTCCAAAAAAAAACACCACATTATTCAAGGTTGAAATGTGTTTTTTTTTTATTAGGCTATTTAAAAAAAACTCATTTCATTAAAAATCAACCCTGAATAATGTGGTTATTTTTTAAAATTTATTTGGACATTTTCTCTGGCCTACCCTAACTCGAACCACTGCACGCCACTGGTTGCAACGTCATACCAACTCAGCCTCTACATCATCGTCGAAATATGTGTAGGTGGAATGTGTAAAAAGATATGTAAAATATTTTTTTGTTTGAAAGTTGTAGCCAAGTAATAGATAATAGTCAAGTATAAGGCTAACGCACCATCACTGTCCTGCCCTGCATAGCGTGTCGGTGCAGCCTGTTTTTATCACAGATGTCTATTATCCCTCATTCTCCTCATTCTATTATCAAAATACAACTCACCAGTTTCATTAGCCACAGCGCGAGCGATGAGCGTCTTGCCGGTACCGGGGGGCCCGTACATGAGGATGCCGCGCGGGGGCTTCACTCCGATGGCCTTGAACAGCGAGGGGTGGCGCAGCGGCAGCTCCACCATCTCCTTGATCTGCGCCAGCTGCTTGCGGCAGCCGCCGATGTCGTCGTAGCCGACGGCGTTAAGAGCTTCTTCTTCCTCCTGTTGAAGAGTTACGTGGTGAATTGGGATAAGGGGGCATTCTATGTAAAAGAAAACTTCGTAAAATTTGAAATTCGGTTTTTTTTTGTATTCCAAATTCAGTAATAACTTCTAGTTCAATGTTTATATCTATAGTAATATTATAAAGAGGTAATGTTTGTGAGTTTGTGACGTTGTAAGGGCTACCCCTTACAACGTCACAAACTCACAGTCTTCAGTAGATCCAGAGACTACTCTCTGGATCTACTGAACCGATTTACAAAATTATTTCACCAATAGAAAGCTACGTTATTGTGGAGTGTCATAGGCTATATTTTATCCCCGTATTGCCACGGGAACGGGAACAACGCGGGTGTAACCGCGGGGCGCTGCTATTATTTCATAAATATGTGGATTTCAAAAATAAGACACATTTTTCCATTGAAATTGCGATTCCATACAAAGTGAATATAGGAATATAATTTTGACCAAACTGGCAAAACTTTTCTTGGTTATTTTGGAATCTAGTTAGTTAGGCAGTTGGTATCTCAAAGAAAGACTAGGAGAAAAACTAAATAACTGGATAACAATAAAGTAAAAATATATTTTAGTTATTGTGTATTTCTTTTAAACGTACCTACGCATCTCGTGTGTCCCACCCATAGAAATATAAAATACAGGAGAAGTGGCAAGGGGGCGTGTCGGTGTCCTCGCGACATGCTCTGGGCGAGCATGTCTTACGCAATGGTCGAATCCGCGAACTAGTGCGCTTACGACCGTGAGCGTGATAAAATATAAGAATGCCGTGTTGTTCAGTGTTTTCTTGTAAAAACCGAAGCATAAACCAAAACTTTGTTAATTATGGAATCACTTACCATATCAAAATACAAGTATTTTACTATATTTGTCTTTAAAATCATGAAAAACAACAAATCGTAAAATATTTCTTGCTTATACTATGTTATTTTTGTTTTCAAATGTCACAGCGACAATAACATATTACAATGAATACACTGCTCCTTAACCACTACCTAAGTTTGTCGCTAAGTGACTGGATGAGCAATGTAAAAATCACAAAACGATACTTTAGCAAGCCGATGTATCGCATAGTACGGCCGCTGCTTCTTGCCGCGAGTTAGTGATGTAATTGTGCAGATACACTGTCGACAACAATGTCGATTGTTGAATGAAATATTACAAAAGTGTACCAAACTTTCTTAGATTGCAATAAATTTTTGGTAAATAATCGTTCAAGTGTTTTTGGCTTTGAATTATCGTATGTATGCCTTATCCTCGTGCTACTTCCTTACTTTTTATGGTAATTGTATTTTACTTTCGATAAAGTTTCGAATGCATTATAGTAATCGGCATGTTTAAGATAATTTATTAGTGACCTTTGCTTTAAATAGTCAACATATTCATGCTATTTATTTGTTATACATGGGCAGCATGGCGTGTGTAATAAATGCCAGAATCGATAAGTCAATCACTAGCGTATATGTAAAATAAATTGCTTTTGCACAGCACAACGATACCCAGCGTTGTTTTTGTGTGAGTAAGTTGCACGGTGTACTGTAAATATACGCTGTGTTTATTAGGATAAGGTTTATAATTGATTGTGTAGTACAGTCCGATTTCAAAAATGCGGGTGTGTGCGCGACTGCGTATCTATTGCTTTTACTGAACTGCATTCGTAGTAGTTGCCGGGTGGTAGGGCAAAACAGGAGACACAGGTTCCGATACATTTTCGGCTACAGGGCATATCTCCTTGTTTATTATATCTATGGTCCCACCAGTCACGCTAAAAGATATAAAAGTTGTTTTCCTAACCTCAAAATATGTGTTAGTGAATTCAGTTTTTTCTAGAAGGTACAACGATTAAGTGGTTTAGCATTTGAGCATGATTCCGAAGTTGAAAGAGGAAAACGATAAATGTATACAAATACCCTCAAGAAACAAAAAAAAAGTGAAAAAAAAAACGAAGAGAAAAATAAGCGTGAATGTGAAGAAAATTAAAACAAGACAGAATCTCATAGTAGACCATAAATTAACGTTTCATACATCCATGTGTATCAAAAACATAAAATCCTTCCTGACCCAGAAATAAAACAGTGCCCGCACAGATATTTTTTACCAATTTTGCGGGAAAATAATTGAAGATCTTTACTAGGCATCTTAGTTTTCTTCTATTTTAGTCGTAACTAAAGCATAAGAAAAAGTACAATAATAAAAAAAAATAAGCTCCTTATCATTATAGGGAGCTTAATTTTTTTATTATTATTAATAGCTTGAGTATGTTTACATTATTTTTATGTTTTCTATGTAGAAAACTATAATAGACTATCATAAACACCTATTTATACATATTTCGTACTTGTCCCACCAGTCACATTCATTTAAATAATAACTACTCAGAAATAAGAAACTATTTTTTAAAGTAGTTTTATAAATTGGTCATTTAAATATATTACAAAATTATTTTATTTCATATAAGTTACGATGGCTGGTGGGACTTGACTCCAGAATTTTACCAACTGTGTGGGTGCATAGTGTGTTATAAGCACAGTTGGTAAAATTCTGGAGTCAAGTCCCACCAGTCACAATGGAATGGAAGGGCCCGTTTCACAGGATGCAAAAGTTATTTATGAACCAATCTGCCTGATTAATTTCTATGCAGTACAAGTTTCCATATAATTCCATGGAAAATGGTGTCTGTCTGTATATATAAAGGCAACTAGTTTCACTCAACACACATTTTATATATATTTTTGCGGACTGGTGTTTGTAGAACATACCTATGGCGATATCTGTTCCTATCATTCCTATTTTGCATACAGCGGTAAACATCCAGCTGTTAATGATTAAACGCATACATTGTAAATTGTTCCCAACACAACAAAGTATGTGTTTTTTTTTTGTCCGGAAACAGTAGTGGGTAGTAGCCTATCTTATTTATTTATGGATACAAGTCTAAGTAACTCTAGAACGTAAACAAAATGGAGGGGAAGTAAGACTTGTCACAATGAACATTTCCAGAACTTAAATATGAGTAAAAATTATATAAGCGTTGCTGTAGTAACCTGGAATATATCGTCGACTCACAGTATCAAGCTACATACACTAAGATTAAAGAACTGTGTTAGACGCTGATAAGAAACACATTGCGTGTTAACGAAAAAACTTTTTGTTAGATTTTGACACATTAGTTGAATGGCGCCACTGTGGATACACATTGTTGTGAAAGGAATTTTAATGAAATAATGTATTGTAAATACTTGGTATGTTAAGTGAGTTTGATAATATCACCAACTACAAGCAAAAATAACAATTATTTCCAATGGCAATAGCATGATGCAAGAAGAGTGCCAAGTTACGTTCGTATAAAACAGAAGCAGACCAAAAAACAGCTGCGTACAGTCACAGCCATCGCAACTGGCCACGGGTCTTTTAATAAACACCTCTATGTTATAGGAGTCACTGACAGCCCGCTCTGCAGATCCTGCATGGAGGAGGATGAGACAGCAGCACATCTGCTTCTGAGCTGCCCGGTAGTCGCGGATTATAGGGGATAAGTACTTCGGAAACCCAGGTACCCTCTATGAGATTAGCAACAACAAGGCTTTGCTGGGCTTCCTTGGAGAGCTGAGGTGGATCGAATGACACATCTGCACGCAAAATAGGCGCATGGCCGTGGAGTTGCGGAAAACAATCCGATTTAAATATACATATTATATATAACAGAAGCAGAGGCACTCACTGAACCTTGTTCTTTTAATTGTAAAACATGTAATAAGGAAGTTACGCAATAACGGTAGGGATGGATAACTGACAGCTCTTAAACAGCCCAATGGAGCGCCTTAAAAGTCTCTGGCATATCCAAATAACCTTGTTCATTGTCACGCTTTTCCTTGGTCTGGTTGTTGAAAAAGATAAAAACAACTACATATTATAAAACATAAAAATCTGTTCAGGCTGTAAATTAAACGGCTGAAGACAGATTCTTGCACAATCTTCACCATAGAAATCTATGATTTCGAATGTGTCAAGAGGTTTTTGTTTTTAGCCAAGCTTTACAATAGGGTACTCATTTGAATAAAAAAATCTAATCAGATAGATTCCCAAAATATATTGCACGTTAATTTTTCTTTTATCACGTAAACAAAAACTGAGACGATACAGTGCGTTGAAAACTCGTGTTAAGTCATAACTCGCTTCAATTTTTACCACGATGTGACGTCACAAACCCCCAGTCTTGCTTTTTATTTTCGTAATTTTTTATGTTTGATAAAGCAAAAAATAACGAGTCAAATATTTTTTTAGTCAAATACCTTATTTAGAAGTGCCTGTAAATGAGTTATTTGAAATAAATGCTTGGAGTTTATGTGACACTTGCTAAAAATTAGAAGGATTAAGACCAAACAGGGTCTATAATACAACAGTGTATATTTATCGGCCTGTATGGTGGACATGGGCTGCAACAACTCACCTCGCGCTTGATCGGGTCTCCCTCGCAGTGTATGACGGTGTCGGGCGCCACGATGCAGTAGGGCGAAGGGTCAGTTTCCACCACCTTGAACTCCACGGCGCGCATGCCTCCGCGGACCATGAAGGTGTCGTCGCGGTGGATAGGCCTGTAGGCCTCCATGAAGTAGGGCTTCAGGTACACCTCAAACAGGTTTCTGGAGACAACAGCGAAAATATAAGTAAACTAGCTGTCCTAGCTGACCCAGCAAACGTTGTTTTGCCATATATAAAAAAATGAAATGAAAAAAGATTTTCCCGCTTTTCTGTTGAAATTTTTCCTGAATTTTCTTTGCTATTATAAACCTCACGGAGCCCGAGACCTTTCCAACGAATGCAAAACCGTGGAAATCGGTTCGTGCGTTCTGGAGTTATAGCGTCAGGAAGGAAAACCCGACTTATTTTTATATAGTAGATTAAGAGTTCTAAAACAGGTTGCCTTAAATAAATTTGAAATGATTGAATTGCTAGTTGTGCTTAGGAATTCGTGCCCAATGTCCAATACCAATATAACAAATAATAAAAAATAACTTAAAAATGAAAGGGAGCTATTATTAAGCAAACTTGTTTCTTTTAGTTTTTAGTGTGGAACCCTTAGGGTGAGAGTACAACTCGCACTTGGCCTAATTTTTCTTTTACATAAATTGACCTATTTAAGTTCTACAATTCTGTTTTAATTACTACACCATAGCAAAACTAATCAAACTGACTAATCTAAAAATTCAAGTACATGGAATTATCTATTCGCCAAACATACCATCATGCCGAAAGAATACTTTTCTAGTTTAAGAAGAAGGAAATGAAAAGAGTTGCAGAGTATCAACTTACCCAGTCAATCCTTCAACGGAGTCATCAATTGGCAGTATATGCACCCGCTTCCCGTATTTAACGGAGGGGCAGGGCGCGATGGACACGATGTCCGACAGGCGCACACGCAGGTTGTTGCGCACCACGCGGTTCATGCGGATCTTCTCGTCGGGGCAGTTGTCATCTGACAGCACGATGCATACAGTCTCCTTGCGGCGCTTGCCCTTCAGGAGCACGGTGTCTCCGCGGAACAGCTGCAACTGCTCCATTTTTGCCTGTTAACAAGAGCATTGGTTTGATGACAAACAGCCGATGCAAGTTGAATATGTTACTGTCACTTAGTATTTCAAACATCATAAGTTTAAAATAAACCAAACCGACTGTGTTTGTAATTACCTGCACATAATATATCATAATTTTTTATATTGCTAGATTTAATACTATATTATGGAATTAGTTTTCCAGTGACATTACCAAGTGACTAACATAGTACTTCAGAAACCCAGGTAAGGTAACCCTTTATGAGATAGTTAACAACACCTTTGCTGGCCCTTCCTTGGGGAGCTGGGGTGGATCGAATGACACATTTGTCCCAACTGCACGAAAAATACGCGCTTGGTCGTGGAGTTGCGGAAACCAGCCCGATTTACATATATTATGTACATATATACCATGTGATCATAGAGATAAGATTTTGGTTCCCTATTTGTAAAATAAACAGCAAGTAGCACACACACTGCCTACTTGCTGTTTATAAATGGAACAATAGATGTTAGAATCATCTAATATCTACAATAAAAAAGAATATCTAAAAACTGTATGATACTGTCAAGCCAAGTTTTCACTAGTAAGAAGCTCACATGCAGGTTTGCATTACAGTGCTGTTACCAAGGTTTAATGGGACCAATAGCTCGATTGTGCCCCCACAATGCAATTAAATTGGCTGAGTTGTTTGCATTTTGAAATGTCCTTAGAACAGCTTCAAAGAGAATTATAATTTCTACTATATTGTCATATTTTGACTTAACTTCACATAACATACTGAACTGTGTTTAATTGTTGTTGATCAAGTTTTAGTTGCAATTCTCATATGAATGAGCATTTTTGATGCTAACACTTGATTTTTCATTGTTTTAAAGGTAAAATTATTCATAATTATTTCCTTTGAATAAAGATTTGCATGTTTTTTAAAGATTTGTAGATATAATTACGCAGGAGCCGGCAGCCATTCTAACAGGATGAAATGCAACAATCTAAACAATCTGTTGAATGCACCTGGGAAACTCAAATATGATAATTTATATATTAGGTTGACTATGTTGCCTTAAACATCATGAGTTTCTTTTGTATTTACAAAAGGTTGTTATAGCGATCCACAGAATAGACCTACTACAGCAGAAGATATTATATGTGATGAACATGAGTTGTAGATAAAAAACAATGCAACATTTTTTTGAGCTATCTTTTGTGTATATTGGAATATTATATCTCATCATTTTCATTAAATACAGTTCAACTTCATTTGGGACTTAGCATGGTTAAATGTGGTTGTCTAGACTGTTTTATAATAATAATAAATATTTGTTTCAGATCAAGTTTTATCTTTGTAGCCTATCCAGTTCCAAGGGCTTGTGTTTTTTTTATTGGTCTAAGTTGCTTAGCAAAGGTTGTCTTGAAAGATCGCTTTTAGCTATAAGGCTGCCCATTGTGTCACCCTATGTAACATTGTCTTCATCTATATTTTCTGTAACTTATATGGTGTACATAATAAAAAGTATTCTATTCTTAGTATTTAAGATGTTAAAACAAAACAGAAATAAAAATATTTAATTTGTGTTTATTTTGGATTAATTTTTTTTGTGATATTGATTTTAAATTAGGATTATGCCAAAGTAGAAATAATGACTGTTTCTTTGATTATCTTTTATAAATAGACAAAGGAATAGATTTAATATGAAGTTGCAAATTGCTGTTGAACGGAGAACATTCAATTGTAGGAGTTAATTCAACAGGCAATATGATTATTCAGTAGATTTTGTCTGTCATGTTACTAACCAAAGTTATTTATTCAAACATTGACATTACCAGCCTTAATAGATAAAGGTCATTGAACTATAAGTATAATGTCATTTGCCAAAACATAATTGTTACCATTAGGCAATAATTAAATTAATGTTATCATGTATTTTTTTTATTTATGAAAGTAAAATTGCTTCCTATGAAGGTGGCCCACCACCATCATGATCATAAGATGCTAACAAAGTGTAAGCAGCAAATAAGTGACAGTTACAGGATATAAAAAATGCACAGTGACAAAGCATTTTTATGATCACCATGAAGTCAGTGGTAAAATACGCGGTCAGGGCCGTTAGGGCCGCCGGGTAAAAAACAAAGAGCTCATTACCTGTGAAAGGGCCACCACGGAGTTGTCATCGCTGACCGCCTCCTCCACGATGAGACGGTTGGGTCTGTCCTTGCGACGCAGGATCGCGGTCGATAAATCATCAGGATTACTATCGAACAAGAAAAAATGTCAGTCATTCTAAAAAATAACCAAAGCGTTCGGTCCTAATAAGACTTAATTAACACTTAGCGACATAGTCATTTCAAATATCAATACAACTTAGTTCCGTTTGTAAAAACAAAATCCTATTCCATAATGAACTTGCAAATTTCGATTTCTGTGAGTCGGTTTGTAACTCAGACATGATGACAAGCCAATTTTGAAGATCCATTTGCAGTGTAGCGCATCCATTACTTGCGATACAATACATAAAATTACGCAGTGCACTGGTATGATGAATTATTATCAACTTACCCTTTACTATCTGCCATTTTTAGTAAAAAATTAAAATTACAATTTGTAAATTTACTACTTTTTCAGAACGCCGAATGAACAATCACTCTACCACTTCAGTATGTGCGTGACGTTGCCGTATTTCATTTGTTCGTCGATGATTGTGGTGTTGCCAGTAAATGGTTGTTGTTTATGGAAAAGGAGTTCGTTTTCTGTTACTTTCGGAAATTAACGGTTTTATAATTTTTCTTTCAAAATTTCTAATTACCACAAATGAGTGTGTACCATCTCATTTCATAAATATTGAATTGAATGTAATCATTATTCTAATAGGTATCGTCTGTGATTCACTTGTAAACAAAATTTATCATTTGGTGAAAAAAAAACTTTTTACAAAAAAATACAACCGACTTCTACACAAAAAATCAAAAAAGTGCAAAATAACTTTAATTTCGGAACTCGGTGTTTGTGGTTGCTTTTTCGTTTTTTGAACACCGACTTCCGAAATTAAAGTTATTTTGCACTTTTTTGATTTTTTGTGTAGAAGTCGGTTGTATTTTTTTGTAAAAAGTTTTTTATTTTTCACTTTTTAGTGGTACCTACACCCCCTCCCCTCCCCCACCTAAACGAACCAATCACATTGGTGTAAAAAAAACGTACAGCTCCTTTGCAGAGTAGACTAAGAGGTCGTCAAAATAGACAAAGTACATATTTTTTTAGATTTTTCGAAAACCGCTTGGTTGATTTCGATAAAATTTTCATGGGACCATTTGGGAAGTATACCCTTTCCAACAAAAAAAGAATTTTTCAAATCGGTTGACAAGCGACGGAGTTATGCGCGAACAAACATAAAAAAAAAAAAAAAAAATACAAACATCCGAATTGAGAACCTCCTCCTTTTTTAGAAGTCGGTTAATGAAAGCTACATATTGATTGAAAGAAAAAATCAGCCAGTGGAATATGTCACTGGCAATATAAGTTTTTTTGCTCACGGAAACTGCTTGAACGAGAAAGGTAATAAATTACTATTGCGTTCATATTTTGTTATCCCACAGGTCACAGTTTTTTCGCAGATGAACACCATGCAACCGCAGCCGCAAACAATATTGTACATTCGTAATCTAGCCATTTCTATTATCTTTATTTACTTAGTTACTAGGTAAAAGGTATTGTTGAGATTTCAGTGATCAAATAGGCTGGCGTGGGGTACCCATTTCAAAAAGTAAAAGCTTTCTCTTGTCCTTGTCTCCCCAAACATTTATTTGAAATGGCAGCTATGGAGTTTCTTCTCAGTTCTTCTCCTTAGGAATCTACTTTTGCGAATGGACACTAGCTGTAAATGATGAAGTTAAAAAGTATCCTATAATGGCCTAATTTAAATAAAAATTTACTTCGACTTTGACCTTTGTCAGGAAAATCTGTAAAAAAAATATAGAACATTGATTTCAAGTAACAAGTGAACAACAGGGGCTATGTGGGATTCTTGAGGCTAGTTTAAAATTAAGTGTAACTTGATCTGCCAGCTGTTGTTGATCTACCCTACAGTTATTAATAAAATTAAGCTCTAAATTATGGAGACCAGTGTTATAAGTTTGACAAAATATTATTTTGTGTATTGCTACTAGAATCACCACTACACTTGGCGCTATGAAATTGTCGGGTTTGGGGAGGCACTGTTGGTAAATATTTTGATAAGTTTTCTTTGGATCGTGTATTGTAAAAACAAAATGGCGGCATTATTTGTGATTGTAGTCAGGTGCCATAAACAAAAAAAAAGGACAATCGATTTGATATTGATGAGTCAAACTGGTCACAGTATCTCAGCCTCACTAATCATACCGTCGGAGTTTGGGCTCACGATTGTTCCAGAGGTGGATTTAATGTTGCCAGCGCTCATCCTCATCGGCGCCCCTCCTGCCTGAGGTCACAGTTATCATAAATAGATATACCCACTGTTGAGTATGAAGAATATACCTATTAGGTACTCCCGAATAAATTTCGGCCAGTAAACTTCTGCTCCTCTGGTGATCACGAATCGCGCATCATACATACATTATATCCACTTGCCGCACTTTGTGGCTGTAGCCAACGTCAACGTAGGTTGACCAAATACGAAGGAGATATTATAGTGGCAGGAGTATAGGTACGGAATCACTGATGCTCTCTATGTTCCTTTACTCTCATAGTACGATAAATAGGCGCAGGACCAATGGTTTAACGTGATTTTCAAGGCACGGAGTACCATCAACTTCCAATCTCTAGGCTGCTACTAATGGAAAACAAGTATAGCATTTTGCCCGACCCAGGAATTGAAGCCAGAACCTCACGCTCAGCAGCAGTGGTTTGCGACCACTGGACAAACGAGGCAGTCAACGAAAATATTTAGCTGATAATTTACAGAGGTAAGTTCCACCAGATCCTAGAGGTAGAGTGGGAACCAAGCGCAGGGCACGCCACAATAGTGGAAGTGACACCCGGTATGAGGAGTCCAAGAGACGATACTTACTTTTCGGCTGTCACACGTTCTCTCTGCCAACGGTTGCTTTGGACACGGCGTAGCACACTCTTGAAGAATGTTCGGCTTGGGCGGTGTAGCGCCGCGAACTTGTCACGACGGTAGCATTTGGTGTTGAGGATAATTTATCGCTTCCAGTCGTGATTCAGTCCATAGCCGGAAGCTAGAGCGCGTGGGGTGCCCTCGTCACCTTCTGCTAGGAACTGATGGTTGCAAAGGAGGTGGCGGAAAACTCCTTCGGCTCCCTATCCTACCTATGTAGCAGACGCAACGGGCGCCAGAGGATGCGAAACTCCGACCGCCATAGGGTGGCCTTTTTTTTGCCTGGCCTGCAGGTAACTGACTGACGGACTTGGCTGACCTTTCTGGAGGAATTGGGCTTCAGAGAGTGCAGACGAGGTAACCATAAGTGTATGCGATACGGGCTATTTCGTAAGAGCGTAGTTCTCCTGTTGGAGCCCACAGATGAACTCCGCGAACTGGGATGCGCCTCACTTTAGTTCGTTGATTCCTTCGATATGCCCGCCCTATAATAGTATAGCGAGAGTTACTCATTGATGTGCCTCTCATCGTTCAATGCAATACAATATACAAGCTACTATTTAACTGACTTCCAGAAAAGAGGAGGAGGTTCTCAATTCGACTGTATTTTGTTCATACTGTATTTTAAAACGAAGTAAAAAAAATAACGGAAAATTAGCTGCAAACAAAGGAACGCGCGAAGCAGCAAACTGCGTAGAGCGCGAACAATCTGACTTTCTCTCAGCTCACTTGCTCCGTTAACTCTCGTTTCAAAACATTGAGTTGAGAGTTGGTAAACTAAAAGAGCGAACTAGTTCGTCTCGAACTCGTTGCAGGTAAGTCGATTTCTCAATTACTAATTGACAACAGAACAATAATTATTGCAAGACAAAATAATCTATTAGACGTGTGACACAGAAAGTGTGACGTAAACGAAATAAGATAATAAAGTTTTGCTTTCTACAAATTTCAGGCAAATAAATATTACGAGTCAGTTTTGTTCCCTAAAAATTTTATTAAGTTCTAACAAACTTAGTCGCTTATATTGATATAAAATACTATACATAAGTACCTAAGCAACAAATCGGTATGTATTGGACCAATCCATTTAAAAGTGACTCTTATGTTCTCTAATCGCCATTTTCAATGCCCTCTCCACAGCCCGTTGTCTTTTAGACCCTAACTTGTGCACACAGTCTAAAATCATATCCAACAGTTTTCTGGTCTGCTCTTGAATAGAAACGAATAAAAAATCCCCTTTTCCGAATGCCAGCAAATCGTGTAAATAATCATCGAATTTTAGCCTGTGTTGCAAATTAAATGCATCTCTAATGGCTTCGAAGAATTCCTGTCGCTTCGGCAACTTTTCTTCATATTCTCTTCTATACGATGCCACTTCATCAACGATATCATCACGATGCATTTTCGCCAAGTATTTGAAATGTCTCGATAACCTTTCTGTGTATGTAAAATCCATTTTATTCAATTCCTTCCTCATCATTCGACAATATCTTATTAGCTCTTTGCCTGTAAACGCTGTCGACAGTATGTCCAGGTAGGTTTCTATAAATCTTTCAAAGATGCCTTCACTTCTGAGAACGGTAGGTTTAGTCTGGTTTAATTCCTCAAGTATATTTACACAAGTTCCTAAACACGTAGAACACGTTATTACTATAACAATCGTATATAAGGAACACATGTTGGTAACAACGCTGTGTAGGTATTCTTTCTTGTATGGCTTGTAACGAAAAATCATTAAATATAAAAGTCAATTTCACGGTCGGCCTAGCTTGAATTCAAACAGATGGCCCAATGTAAAATTAAGAGCAGTTCCATTTAATCTTTCCTCCCAGTATTCTACAACAGCTGATTTGAATTTTAATTCGATATCGTTTTTCACATCTTCAGACTGTCGATGATATCTACCAAATACTATACGTTCGAATACTCGTCTAGTGTTATCTCCAATGTGCCGCAATTCTCCTTTCCCATATTTTTTGAGCAAATAAACATATTGGTCCATCTTCATATCATCCACAACTGTATATATGGCATCCATAGCCTTGAAGTATTCATTCTTTTTGGGTTTTCCATCAGATATGAACGACAAAAAATAATTAATTCTCGTTTTTATTCTATTTTTACTGTAAATAGAGAATTTCTTCAATCTCTTTCGAAATCTTTTTATCCATATTTTCTGTAAATAGTCTATCCCTAGTCCTTTGAGGCTGTTGCTGAGTATTGTCAAGTATTTTCCGAGGTGTTCACCCTGATATTTCGGCGACATGAGTGCATTGCAAATGTTGGCAAGGAACCCGAAGTACGGAGGTAAGGTTCGTGGAGCTATAGTCGTAACCCACGGCACATAAGCTGTCGTTCTTGTGATCCATAATTCCTCTACACTAATGTCATCTCTTGCTTTTTCACTTTCACTTAAATTTCTGCTGGATTCACTTTTATCTTTATTTTTTTTAGGAAGCACTGCAACATCGCACAATATTACATAAATTAGAATACCATTAAATAAATGTCGCATATTGTAGTTTTCTTTTTCTCATTTTATATTTCGATTTCTGTTTTTTCTCTTTGATTTCTATTTCCGAACCATCTTCTAATTTGCATCATTATCTGAAAATAGTAAAAAAATAGTTTTATTTTATTCGGGTACGTTGGGTACCTAAATAGTTTAACAATCTAAATTATATACATAATATATATTTTTAATTTTATTTTTTTTATGGGAATAAGGGATTTAAAAAGGAGAAAAATACCAGTTTATGAATCAGCTAGTTCGTTCGTATTACTAAGATAAAGTAAAAATGTGCATGTTTGTGATAACAAGCCGCAGCGTGGCTGATCACAGATTGATTGAGACAGTGGTTTATGGTAAAAACCAATCAACAGATAATGACAATGAGATCTCTGGACCATACTAAATAAAATATCTAGCTGAGGCAGACAATACGAAGTTGCACCAAAACAAGAGTATCTAGATAAATACTTTTTAATTTCGTATTTCCAAAATGCCAAAAGCTAGGTATATATAAAATTCTGAAATTATCAACACATTTTTACTTTTCTATTTATTCTGTATCTCTCTGTCCTTTTTAACTGAAAACGCTTGTGTCCAGCTGTAGACAGCGTGGTGGACCAGCGTGCTAGGGACCGGGTACATTTAAATGGGTTAATCGAAAGAGGAAAGAAAGAAAGAACCAAAGTTTTAGTTTGTTTTTGGCTGTCTCAGCCAATGTTCCAAATAAACAGCTGTTTCCGTGCGTGATTGGACCTTGTGGAATTTTCCCTTCGCTCCTGACTTGTTTACCTATTGGCTTGAACTGGTGTTGTTTACTCGGAATCCGGTTTATTTAGGTACCTACATAAGTAGGCAATGTTTCTCTCATATTTTATCTTTGATTGCATTGTAATCACTGAGTAAGTTTATCTCGCAATTAAATATTTTTTACGTAATCTCTGTTTATAAAGGTTATCTATTAATTATTCAGTTTTGTGTTACTTATAGAATATTGTTTTTTAAAAAGAGATTCGTGGTGAATATGATATTTACCACCCTAATTTTTCCCTCAAGCGAGCTTTTAGCAATAAGGGTGCTCCACCTGCTTGTAATTTCTGTTTCAAAATCTAAATGACACTTTGTCCAATCTGAAAATCGTTCCCATAATACGTCTCTCAGCAATCGTGCTTACAAAAACTTATCAAAGTAGTTTTTCTAAGTGAGGTGGATAGACTCGTATCTCGGATTTTCTTTCCTGGATGGGAAATCATCAAACGACTTCTCCCGCTCTGGGCGAAGCGGAAGAGAGCGTCAGACTCTTACTGAATTAAAACACATCCGTGTTCCTCCTAATGCCCCTTGAGTTCCAGGGACGCGGTGGGTGACTCTTTCGAATAAATTCCGCAAACCTGGCAGAACTCGGGTTACCAACTAGCACCGTGTATTTTTGTAACTTCACTACATAGTATAAAACAAAGTCGCTATCCGCCGTCTGTCTCTATGTATGCTTAGATCTTTAAAACTACGCAACTGATTTTGATGCGGTTTTTTTAATAGATAGACTGATTCATAAGGAAGGTTTATATGTATAATACATATTGTCTAATGTAGGGTAGTAACATATGTCTAGTGGTTAGTGGCCCTGACTGCTAAGCCGGAGGTCGTGGGTTCGATTCCCACCCAGGACAAACTTTGTGTGATGAGCATGATTGTTTGTTCTGTGTCTGGGTGTGATTTATCTATAATATGTATGTATTTATAAATTATATAACTATGTATATCAGTTGTCTGGTTACCATAACACAAGCTCTGCTTAGCTTGGGATCAGATAGCCGTGTGTGAGTTGTCCCAAGATTATTATTATTCCATTTATTTATTTACTATACATACTTAATACATTTTTAAATATTTCTATAAAAAAAACAAAACATTTAAAAATATAAAAAATAGTAGCCCACCGGTATCGGGAACAGGGTCCAAGCTACCCGTGGTCAGGGCTCCCGAGAGAGGAACCTCCTAACGATACGCGCCGTGTCCAGGAGTACCGCTTTCTGGATCAAGCCCTTGATCCAGCTGCCCAACGAGAGCCTCTTAAGATGTTGGTCGAGGCTCTTGGCAATTATGCCATTGGCCGTCACGACTATCGGCACAATGACTGCTGTGTTCACATTCCACATGTCGACAACCTCGTGAGCCAAGTCAAGATACTTCGATTGTTTATCTTTCTCAGCACGAGGTTCTCGTCATGCGGGACTGCTATATCTACAATCATTGCGCGACGCTCTAGTCGGTCTATCACCACTATGTCAGGCTTATTGGCAACAATAGTCCTGTCAGTGATGATAGACCGATCCCAGTACAATGTGCAATTGCCATTTTCGAGAACTGGGTCGGGCGCATACCTATGGTACGGTACTTCCGATTCCACAAGATTGTATTTAAGGGCAAGTTGCTGATGGATAATCCTGGCTACAAGGTTGTGCCTGTGCAAATAGTCTCCGTTAGCCAGACTAGAACAACCGGAAATAATGTGGCGGATGGATTCCCCCGGCCGGTGACATGCCCGACATATGTCAACCGTACCGTCCTTCACAATGTATTTCCGGTAGTTGTTCGTCATCATAACTTCGTCTGTAATCGCACAGATAAAACCTTCGGTTTCCCCAAAGAGGTCACCAAAACGTAGCCAGGCCACGGACGCTAGAAAGTCTACATCGGGCCCATGTAGGACCCGATAAAAGCGCCCGTGAAGCTCCTTGCTCTTCCATACCTCCCTGCGATCATTAGTATCTAATACCACAGGTTTGCGCCAGTTCTCGTTAGCCAAGGAGAGTGGGGTGAGGCCCTTGTCCACTGCGATGACATCCCGGTGCATACCCACGTCGGCTTCTAGGAAGTATTCCCTAAGGCTGCATACCTCGCGGTTGTGCAGAGTCTTAGCATTTAAGAAGCCACGACCCCCACACTTCCGCGGGATATACAGCCTCATTACCGATGATCGTGGGTGATGCATCCGATTTGCGGTCAGCAGTGAACGGACCCTCCTATCCAGGGCGTCCAGTTCTGTCTGAGTCCATTTGAGTATGCCGAAAGAGTACATCAATACCGGCATGACCCAACCGTTAAAGGCGCGCACCTTGTTTCCGCCTTATAAAAGACTATTTAGTACTTTGTTCAGGCGGCCGAAGAAGCGCTCCTTCAACGATTGTTTCACGCCAGTAGCATTGATGCCCAACGCTTCCGACATACCCAAATACTTGTAAGTTTCGGTTGAGCAAAGGGATCTAAGGTGTATGGAATCCGAGAGTTGGGTTCCCACGGATTCCATAATCTCACCTCGCTTCACATGCATGACCGCACATTTGTCCACACCAAATTCCATACTGATGTCGCTACTGAAGGTTTCTGTTACCTTCAGTAGCTTCATCAGTTGCAAGTTGTTGGGGGCAAAGAGTTTCAAGTCATCCATGTACAGGAGGTGCGATATGACCTGACCACCTCTTCTCAACCGGTAGCCTTGGCCTGAACCCTCCAACAGTGTACTAAGAGGGTTCAGGGCCAGACAAAACCACAGAGGACTCAGACTGTCGCCCTGAAATATGCCGCGCTCGATCCTTATCGGTTCACTGTTCGCTTGGGTCTGTCGACATCCTGGATAGTGAAGGACGGTCCTCCACTGCCCCATACACGACATCAGGAAGGTGCGTAGAACTGCATCAACTTTATACAGCTCCAGCACCCTCATGAGCCATGTATGTGGCACTGAGTCATAGGCCTTCTTATAGTCTATCCAACATGTCGACAGATCCCTTCGGGAACGACGAACCTGTTGGCTAATGGCAACATCGATGAGGAGCAGCTCCTTAGTACCGCGGGACCCGTTCCTACATCCATTCTGAGAAGCCGACATTATTGAATTACTGTCAATATGGTTGTTAATCTTAGCTCTAAGAATGGATGTAAGAACTTTATAGACCATAGGTAAACACGTGATCAGTCTATAATTTTTGGGTTCCGCAGTACTACCTGATTTATGGAGCAGGTGGGTTATTCCTGTAGTTAAGAACTTGGGTAGCGATCCTGACCCTAAGGCAGCCTGAAACTGGGCTGCCAAACGAGCATGCGATCCTTTGAACCATTTTATCCAGAAGTTGTGCAGCCCGTCCGGCCCTGGAGATTTCCAATTAGGCAGCGGACGGACTGCACGAGCTACATCTTGGGGGCTGATGTTAATTGCCCCCATTTCTGGTATCGGATCGCACGCGCGCTCGACCTCCCGGGTCCAGTCACCCTCGGTATGACTGACAGGCACCGACCAGATGTTACGCCAGAATGAAAGCATGGCTTCATCATCCGGTAGGCGCGTATCAGTCACACCTTGGTCTGGTCGCTCCCAAGCCCTGTAAACCCACCTCTCATTTCTTTGGAACGTGCGATTCTGAGTATATCGCTCCACTCGCCGCTTGTACCGACGAATACGGTTTGCCCATGCATAGACTTTCTGCTTCAGGAAGTCGATACGCTCTGTGACGCGGGTCAGATAGTCTCGAGGACTAATATCAGTCCCCGAGAACGCCCGCCTCACAAAGCGCATCACTCTAGGGCGAGTGTTGCCCTCCCTGAAGCAGATAAGTTTGCCGATACGACGCTCGATCCTACACTGCCAAGCTGGTATAGCTAGTCGTGCAACTCTGTCACTGTTTGGAAGTTTGACATGAGCTATACGACACGCCGCTGCAGCCCCGCAGTACAGGATCGAGTGGGTATCGGTAAGGTTTTCACTGCTATCAAAATAAATTGATAGCTGCGAATCTAGAGCACACACTAGCGTTCTATTCTTGTTGTGCATGGGCAAACGTGGTAGCCGAGGTCTAAGCTCAGGCGGCGTGGAGCGGTATTCTCGGAACGCATCTTCCAAAGCGCTCCTCAATCGTTCATTGCACTGGGTACTCACGGATATAGCCCCGTCTTCATCTTCTTCACCATCGTGGGCGGGTCGTGGTAAAACACTAGTTTGTTGTTGCGCCGTGACCGGTGGTGAAGCAGTTGAGACACAGCTACTCCGTGATTCTAGTCGTAGTCTATCAAGCACGGCGTCATCCAACATATTGTTACGCTGGATGACCCGCACCTGGTCCGACAGTCGTTGGGCCGAAACGTTGACAGCTGGCTCGAGCACCTGAAACAGAGAGAGCATCCGACCACGGTACGCAGTCATTATTATTATTATTATTCCCTTTATTCATATTCTATACATATTGTTTACATTTTTAAATATTTCTATTAAAGTAAAAAAAAAAAAAAAACATTTAAAAATATAAAAAATAGTAGCCCACCGGTATCGGGAACAGGGTCCAAGGTACCGGCGGTCAGGGCTCCAGAGAGAGGAACCTCCTGACAATGCGAGCCGTGTCCAGAAGTACCGCTTTCTGAATCAAGCCCTTGATCCAGCCGCCTAACGTGAGCCTCCTAAGGTGTTGGTCGAGGCTCTTGGCTATTAAGCCATTGACGGAAACGACTATCGGTACAATGATTGCTGAATCCACATCCCACATGTCGACAACCTCGCGAGCCAAGTCAAGATATTTAATTTGCTTATCTTTCTCGGCTTTCACGAGGTTCTCGTCATGTGGAACAGTTATGTCTACAATCATTGCACGCCTCACGATTCGGTCCACCACCACTATATCAGGCTTATTGGCAACAATAGTCCTGTCAGTAATGATGGACCGATCCCAGTACAATGTGATATTGCCATTATCGAGAACTGGGTCGGGCACATACCTGTAGTACGGCACCTCCGATTCCACAAGTGAGTATTTTAGAGCAAGTTGCTGGTGGATAATCCTGGCTACGAGGTTGTGCCTATGCAAATACTCTCCGTTAGCTAGACTGGAACAACCAGAGACAATGTGGCGAATTGATTCTCCCGGACGGTGACATGCCCGACATATGTCAACCGTGCCGTCCTTCACAATAAATCTCCGGTAGTTCCTAGTCATGATAACTTCGTCCATAATTGCACAGACAAAACCTTCGGTTTCTCCAAAGAGATCACCGAAGCGTAGCCAGGCTACGGACGCTAATTGATCTACGTCGGGCCCATGTAGGGCCCGGAAAAAGCGTCCGTGTAGTTCCTTACTCTGCCATACTGCCCTGCGGTCGTTAGTGTCAAGCACTGCAGGTTTGCGCCAGTTCTCATTTGCCAAGGAGAGCGGGGTAAGACCCTTGTCCACCGCCACTACATCTCGATGCATACCCACGTCGACAGCTAGGAAATATTCCCTGAGACTGCATATCTCGCGATTGTGGAGAGTCTTAGCATTTAAAAAACCTCGACCTCCACACTTTCGCGGGATATACAGTCTCATTACCGACGATCGTGGGTGATGCATTCGATATGCAGTGAGCAGTGTACGGACCCGTCTATCCAGGGCGTCAAGTTCCGTTTGAGTCCATTTGAGTACGCCGAAAGAGTACATCAATACCGGCATGACCCAACCGTTGAAGGCACGCACCTTATTTCCGCCCGATAGAAGGCTATTGAGTACCTTCTTCAGGCGGCCAAAGAAGCGCTCCCTCAACGATTGCTTCATGTCGGTAACATTGATACCTAACGCTTCCGACATACCCAAATACTTGTAGGTTTCAGTGGAAGAGAGGGATCTCAGGTTTATGGAATCCGAGAGTTGAGTTCCCACGGATTCCATAATCTCTCCACGCTTTACATGCATGACCGCACATTTGTCTACACCAAACTCCATCCTGATGGCGTTACTGAAGGTTTCAGTTACCTTCAGTAGCTCCATCAGTTGCAGATTAGTGGGGGCAAAGAGTTTCAGATCATCCATGTAAAGGAGGTGAGATATAACCTGACCCCCTCTCCTCAACCGATAACCTAGCCCTGAATTCTCTAGCAGTGTGCTTAGAGGATTCAAGGCTAGGCAAAACCAAAGCGGACTCAAACTATCGCCCTGAAATATACCTCGCTCGATCCTTACCGGTTCGCTATTCCGCTGGATATTTCGACATCCTGGATAGCGAAGGACTGTCCTCCATTGCCCCATACATGACATCAGGAAGGTGCGCAGTGTTGTGTCAATTTTATACAATTCTAGCACCCTCATGAGCCATGAATGAGGCACCGAGTCATAGGCCTTCTTATAATCTATCCAACATGTCGACAGATCCTTTCGGGAACGCCGAACCTGTTGGCTAATGACCATATCAATGAGGAGTAGCTCCTTAGTACCGCGGGACCCATTCCTACATCCATTTTGAGAGGCAGACATGATGTTATTGCTGTTAATATGTTGATTAATTTTATCTCTCAAAATAGATGTAAGAACCTTATAGACCGTCGGTAAACATGTGATCGGTCTATAATTTTTGGGTTCCGCGGTACTACCAGACTTGTGGAGCAGGTGGGTAACTCCTGTCATAAAGAACTCGGGTAGTGAACCGGACTCCAAAGCCGCTTGGTATCGAGATGCCAAACAAGCGTGCGACCCTTTAAACCATTTTATCCAAAAGTTGTGCAGTCCGTCCGGCCCTGGGGATTTCCAGTTAGGTAACGGACGGACTGCACGGGCTACATCTTGGGGGCTGATTATGATAGCCCCCATTTCTGGTAATGGATCGCACGCTCGCTCGACCTCCCGAATCCAATCACCTTCGGTATGACTGACAGGCACCGACCAGATGTTGCGCCAAAACGAACACATGGCGTCATCATCCGGCGGATGCATGTCAGTCACATCTTGGTCCGGTCGCTCCCAAGCCTTATATACCCACCTTTCATTACTTCGGAATGTGCGATTCTGGGTGTATCGCTCAACCCGTCGTTTATACCTACGGATACGGTTTGCCCATGCATACACCTTCTGCTTCAGGAAGTCGATGCGCTCTGTGACACGAGACAGATAGTCTGAGGGACTGATATCAGTCCCTGAAAATGCCCGTCTCACAAAGCGCATCACTCTTGGGCGTGTGTTGCCCTCCCTGAAGCAGATCAGTTTGCCAATTAGCGCTCTGGCCCCACCGATGCGGCGCTCGATTCTGCACTGCCAGGCCGGTACGGCTACTTTCGGTCGTGTAACTCGGTCACTGGGCATTTTGACGTGAGCTACACGACAAGCCGCTACAGCCGCGCAGTACATTATCGAGTGTGCATCAGTGAGGTCTTCACAGTTATCAAAATAGTTTGACAACTGCGAATCCAGAGCAGCCACCAGCGCCCTATTTTTGTTATGCATGGGCAAACGAGGTATGCGTGGTCTAAGCTCGGGCGACACGTAGCGATATTCCCGAATCGCACTTTCCAAAGCACTCCTCAGTTCATCATTGCACTGGGTACTTACATTCGTAACCCTGTCATTATTCTCCTCGTCAGCGTGGCAGGGGATTTGGGTTAACTGTGGTGGTGCCACAGTCTGCGGCGAGGGAACAATGACATGGCTACATATTTCCGTTCGGAGGCGATCAAGCACACTATCATCCAACATACGGTTACGCTGGATGACGCGCACCTGATCCGACAGTCGTTGGGCCGAAACGTTGACAGCTGGCTCAAGCACCTGAAACAGAGAGAGCATCCGACCACGGTACGCAGTCAGGTTAGTTCCCCTTATTATTATTATTATTATTATTATATTATAGTAGAAAAAACATTAGTATCTACATTGCATCCGTGCGAAGCCGAGGCGGGTCGCTAGTTGAATATAATATATCAAATACCTCACCTGCCATGCTATTAGTGTAGCTAGTGCTGCTACCAGAGCTTCATCTGTGGCCATCAACACGCAACCGAAGAGCATCGCATCGAATGTAGATAAGCTCCATTCTTCTCCCCACCTTAGTAACACATTCAAATTTACGTGAACGGGTTAGCAGTTTTTTTTAAATTACTTTACATCATCTCTGCGTAATGACTTCCACTGCGGTATATAGGCTTACCCGAAGCGTCACTACATCTACCAGTTCTATCACCAGGCCTTTGGTCCTATTCGTGAGGGGCCTTAATGCTAGGGTGACCACTCCAGAACCTTTTGGCTCCATCGACCATCAGAGCAATATGTGTGATTTTAATAATATTATTATTATTAAAATCACTTTATTGATAATTTTCAAGTATTGCAGTACATGAGTATATAATTTATGCAGTTCTGTTCTCCTAACTAGGTTACAGTATAACCTGTATGAAGGAGTGACAGTTCCGATCCCCTATGGTTTACAAGCATAATATATGTATTTTGATATATGATTCGCCCTCTAATCTCGCAAAATTACCTACCCTCGAGAATCTTCTCAATATAAGAAATCTTATACATAATATGGTAATCTTCGAGTATCACTGTGAACTCAAGACATGCTTACCATGTGACAGAGAAGCACGACGGAGTGTTATCCTCAGGGTCGTACAACAGTGTGCTGGTGTTGCCAGCCTCTCGGGTATTCAGCTCCACGTTCACCAAACGTTCAAGTACAGTGCGCTCGCTGGCAACCCAGCTGAGACCGTCCAGGGCCTATGACCATTGAAATGGAAAGAAAAGTGAAATAAGTATAGACTTTTATAACCTCTTTACACACTGTGTCTACGTTTCTCGTAAACCTTTGTGCTCTTTCTATATATATTACATATAGATTACACATTATATACATTACATATATTTCTTAATATAAGTGATTCGTGTGTACATAAATTAGTATTGGGAATTTATTATATACTAGCAGCGCCCCGCGGTTTTACCCCGTAGTTCCCGTTCCCCTGGGAATATGTATGGGGATAAAATATAGCCTATGTTACTCAGGGTGAATGTAGCTTTCCAATGGTGAAAGATTTTTTGAAATCGGTCCCGTAGTTTTTGAGTTTATTCTGTACATACAAAAATATAAAAATACAAATCTTTCCTCTTTATAATATTAGTGATATTAGTATAGAGTATGTGAGAAAGTTATTAACGGAACTTGACTCCAAACTCATTTCAGCCGATAGACGTTCGCGGCTAAACATATTTTTATGGAAGCCCAGGATCTGCCCAGCAGTGGCCGTCTTTCGCTACAAGTACTGGTCCTGTGCTGCCCTCGTCCTGCTGATAACCGGGTCTTTCACTCATCGCTATTTCATCTAATTGAGTGCAGAATTGAGCCTACTTACTTTAGATATAATAAGAACCTTACCCTTTCAAAGAAAGCAGCCAAAAATCGCGACAAAAGTGATTGTCGAGTTTCGGTTTCACCTAAACCTAAAAAATAAAACGTTTGTTGATTATTGTAAAATCAAAACACACCACATAAAAATAACTTGATTTCTTTTTTAATTTGGATTTATTTTTCAGTTGAGCGTGAATAATTAAAAGGCAACAATAATTTTTTACAAGTATTATGTACCTATCAAACTAGGTGCCAAAAAGTAACGTTAAAATAAATTAAAAAAAAACGAATATACCTGGTATGGAGTGAGATAGCTGTTTATACACAATCCTGAAATAACAATAAAAAAAAAACAAATTAAAATTACCACGAAAATTAAACACAATAGTAGGTTTGTTATAAAAGGAAAATATATAAGTTTTACCTGAGTTGTGGCGCGCAAACCACCCGACATGTCGCTAACGGCCCAGCCATTGATCTCAAGTCTTTGGAGTCATCGTTTCTGAACAAAAATAAATTAAGTAGTGTCTACACAGTTACCCGACTATATTGGGGTCGGCTCCCAGTCGAACCGGATTCAGCTGTATACCAGTATTTAACGTGAAGCGGCTGTCTACCAGACCTCCACAACCCATTAAGTGGGTAACACGGTACTTCTTGGCATGACTGGACTCAGATTTACTTACTGGCTTCTGTCAATCCGTAACGACTGCCAATGATCTACTGAGCTATCTGTATAAAATATAATCAAAATCGGTTTAGCGATTTAGCTGTGAAGGCGTAACAAACAAACTCACTTTATGTTGGATGTATACATTTAAACAAAATATTTATAATTTGACCGGGACCGCTGTACTACGTCTAAGGTAGGTGCAGGATAAAGACTCCTTACCGGCCATGCACATAATGCGCATAGTAATCTTCCTCAAACACCAATAGAGACAGTCCTACACTGGTGCAGATCTTCGGCAGAGCAACGGTGGGCGAGCCTCGCAGTCTGTCGATCACCCATCGTGTTGACAGCAGCGTAACGTATGAAGACCACCAGGCGATGGTGGCTACTGCCCACCTGTAGCCTTGACTTGGAGGCAGGTAGGATTGCCAGGGAGACAAGAACTATAACATTGAAAAGGATGCTTAGTAGAAGAAAAAGTCAATCAATATAATATAGATACATGCTATTTAATAATTACATATACACAGATAATGATAGAACTTGGTTTGTTTTTATCAGTGACCCGTCAGTTTAAGTTTATGAAACGTTTTATGAATTAACAGTTTCCTGCCCTTACTCCATTTTACATGGGTTCAGCGAAACACGTTTTTCCCTACATTATTTTTCAGTAACAGTCGTCACGCTATCACTACCTCCCATTTCTTTATTTATTTTCTTTTTATTTCTTTACTAGCTGACCCAGCAAACGTTGTTTTGCCATATAAAATAAACACAATATTTAGGGGTATGAATGATGTTCTATATATATAAAAGTTGCAGGTGAAATTTAGCTTTCTATTGGTGAAATAATTTTTAAAATAGAAAACTTAAAGCTAATAAAATACTTCTTAGCTGTATCCCGCGGTTCCCCCTGCCTGCGCCATTTATTGTTTCTGGCTCAGTGTTCTTTCTTTCATCTCCTATGGATCATAGTTTGATGTTACATAATTATGGTTCTGGTATCCTGGTACTTTGTAAGTCTTCACTCACAATTCCAGCCCCAGAAATGCTTCGACATGTTTATGGTCTGCTGGTACACGTGGATTAACTTACCTTACCTCACAAATTTTCAACCCTGAAATTTAATACTTCGACATTCTTCTTTCTGGTTTTCTAGTACTTGTAAAACTTTAGCGCATGCAATTGTAGCCCCGGAAACTATACCATTTAAAAAAAATGAACGGCTAGACTGATCACGTCCCACGGAAACGGGATAAAAATGTCAATAAATATTCTATGCCTGCTCCATTTATTATTTCTGGCTCAGTGTTCTTTCTTTCGTCTCCTAGGGATCATAGCTTGATGTTAAATAAATATGGTTCTGGTATCCTGGTACTTTGTAAGTCTTCACTCACAATTCCAGCCCCAGAAATGCTTCGATATGTTTAATATTATGGTCTGCTGGTACACGTAAATCCTTACTTACAAATGTTTGACAGGTACGAAACAAAAGAACATTAAGGGAAAATTATTTATCTTTCATAATTATTTATTCGTCGAATTTTCATTGTTTTTAAAATGTATTCTGCTATTCGGGACAGAGACAAATCCAATGAAACAAAAACCAAGAAAATTGGTCCAGCAGATCTCGAGTTATAAGTGTTGTAACAAACCCGACTTTGTTTTATATATATAGATTAGCTGCTGCCCGCAGCTTCGCCCGTGTGAATGTCGGAAATTATCCCAAGGGAACATAATCCTGGGATAAAAAGTATCCTATGTTACTTCTAATACCTCCAAGAATATGTGTACAAAGTTTCATCGGTTGAGTAGTTTTCGTGTGAAAGCGTAACAAACAAACTTACATTCACATTTATATAAAAGTATAGATATAGAGAACTAACTGACCCGGCAAACGCCATACAACTAAGCTACTTTCTTAAAGCTGAAGTTGAGCTTTCTAAATCTTGACGTGCTAAATTTTCGGCAACTACTGTTCACAATTTATTTATTGGTTGGTAAGATTGATACCGTAAACGAGGTTTCCGAAAGCTCCTGTCAAACCCTTTACCCGTCTATCATCTAAATTCATATTAACGTTATTGGTCATTTTGTTACCACACTAGCTGTCATCAGAATTGACATGGTGTGAATAGATTAGGCCCAAAAGGGTCCAGACGATCTAGCAGCAATACCTTTCGGGGTATCAGCCTTTAAATTATTCATATTCAACTTAATGTAATTATGACGTCTGGAAGTAGTCACTCTAACCAGGGTGGGTGATTTTAAATTCATTGGTATCGTTCAACATAGGGAGGTAAAGGTCACTCATGAATCTAAACAATTTTCTTATGGATTTAGCTCTGATAATAAGTGAACATAAAAATAAAAGTTGTCCAGTACAAAAAAATAGATGGAAGACAGATTTTTTATTTAGACAGAATAAAAGAATTAATCGAGTCAGCAAAGCAAACAACACGTTCTTACGAAATAATAAAAACAACTGGCCTAGTTCGAGAGGACTTACGTGCGAAGGGCCGAACGAATAGATAATACATTTTCAACATGTTACTTTAAAATCACAGATTCTTATCGGTTTTACTGTAATCTATAGCTATTATTTTATTATTATATTTTTTTTATAATATAAATATATAGTGTAAGTTAAAATTATGAATAAAATTCTTTTGAGACCTTTTATTTGAAATTATTCATCTTATAATAAGAATAATTATTTTAATGAAAATTATATTTAAATAAAATACTTGATAATTTTTTTTTCGTGTCCCAATCTCTTGGAAAAGGGGCTGAAACCATCTGACGGTCAACGGTTGATATCCACGCGCTCGCATTGGTCAAATAAAATAGAGCTGCCCCAGCTTCCCTAGACACTTCCGTGCCCTTTACAGATTTGCAGGAAAGCGAGAGGAAAGAGATTACACATAAAAACACGTACATGTAGCACCAGCAATGCCAGAGTGATGGTGAATCCTGGAGAGACTCTCCTCGTGGTCTGCACCCTACTCCACTCCCTGGCTAGAGTGGAACCTCTCCAACTGTTATACTTGTCTGTCGTTGTTGCCCCTGCAAATGTTTTTAAAGATGTAGATATGATGAATATACATATGTATATTTTTTCAAATAAGTATTATTACAGTTATTTATTTACTAGCAGCGCCCCGCGGTTCCACCCGCGTAGTTCCCGTTCCCATGGTACTATGGGGATAAAATATAGCCTGTCACCCGGGGACAGTGTAGCATCCCAACAGCGAAAGAATTTTTCAAATCGGTTCAGTAGTTTCGGAGCCTATTCAATGCAAACAAACAAACAATCAAATTTTTCCTCTTTTATAATATTAGTAGGTATACAAGATTATATATCATATTAACTTGTACGTCTTTTGAACCCATCTTGATGATGAGCTAAAGCCTTTCAACCACAAACGACCCATAAGAATTGGAACGTTATACAAGTAGGTAGAATTACTAATATATAAACCTACCTTTAAACGGTGCGTTGTACTCTGACCAGTCCAAAAAGAACACGTCACACCGACATTGATTGAAATTGAACCACGCTACCTTTACCACCTGAAAAAATTACCGTAAATAGTTTGTACCTTAGCTCTTTTAAATTAAAAGCTAGAGTGGCTTGAGCCACTGTTAGCGCAGATTTAAAGTTTGGTGTCATAAAATAATGGAAAAAATCCTCAGTACATTATGTTCGGAGAAGGTAATAGCTTTTCAGACACGAGAAATAAGGTTTACTCAGTTCCAGGTTAAAATTACGTGCCTAGTTTGTAAATTATCTGCTGGCTTTTGTCAACTAAATAGCAAAACTTTCTTTTTCATAGCACAAAACGTACATATAACCAAACCGGATGAACAGTCTGGAGCGAAAATAAATTTGCAAAATTTGTCAAACGCGCGGTAGCTGGGCCTTGTTTCTTAAACGCTATTGGGGAAATGTGACATTTGACAGGGCTCGATTGGCTGAACATTCAATAAAACAAAATGCTCAAAGAAAATCTTGACAATTAACAAATTGTTTCACATTTCTCCGTGGTCCTACATGTTTTTTTCAGCGTCCAATGTCAGAAAATTTCTGCTGTGATTGGTTAAATTTTCAACAGCCAGTCGGGTCAGTTGAGTTGCTGAATTTCTTTTAGAAACTTTGGGTAATTAATTAAAATACCTTTTAAAATAATTTTCACCAACCTTCAACGACACAGCTGTATAAATGAAAGCCTTGACAATGCGTTCCTCTCCCCGAGACAAGGGAAGTGTTAACCCAAGTGTGCCAGCCTCCGCTGCTAAAGCGTGGAGGGTTGAGAACCATGCCGACTGTAACAATGGTTAAGGTCCGTAAACTTTTAGTAATTCGATGAACAATACATGAATACACATAGACCTTAGTTTAGATTAATTTGCGGTCGGCACACAAACGAGCCGTACGAGTGTAGCTTCAATCAATTTTAGCCCCCGACTGCAAATACGAGCCTCCAAACGTCATCGTTATAAGTTAACTAGCTGTCCGCACAACTTCGTTTGTGTCACATTTTTCATGACTGCTCCGCTCCTATTGGTCTTAGCGTGATGATATATAGCCTATAGCCTTCCTCGATAAATGGGCTATCTAACACTGAAAGATTTTTTTTCAAATCGGACCAGTAGTTCCTGAGATTAGCGCGTTCAAACAAACAAACAAACTCTTCAGCTTTATAATATTAGTATAGATAATAAAATAAATGTAGATTATTGATAGCATTTGACTCTGACTTGTTTTAATCTTTATGCTTTGCATTGTCCTCACATATAGAAGCACCAAGAATGTAACCAAGGTTATGTAATTTCTACAGAACATGATTCAAAAGAGTGTCCGTGGAGTTTCTTGCACGTTCTTCTTCATAGAGATGTAGATCTCTATGGAGATCTCTTTGGAACGTGCAGATAGCTTCACCTCTTTCGAATTGACAATTCAAAAGTGCCTGTAAAGGGTTTAATTGAAATAAATTTAATGCTTTGAGATTGAGTTTGAATTTGTGGTATAAACGCTTGGAACAAAATATAACTAATCAATTTTTTATTTGAGGTTTTATGTTACGCGGGTTTATATCCCTGAAATACGCATGGGTCTTGTGGCATAAGCCACTGTAGAGAAACAGAAAGAGAGAGGAAGGGCTAGGTAAACTCACAAAATACAAGGTGTCAGCAATGGCTCCAGACAGAAGCGGTACCACTGAAGCATACCGTCCTCCTCTGCGGACCACTCCTCGCCACTGCACCATCGCATACAACGTCAGGAGGCAGCCCAGCACTCCGCCCCATATCTATAATAATAGGGACACTATGATGATTCTCGTTTTAAAACCAAAGCAGCAATCGACTTTACAATCTTTTAAAAAAATGAGAAACATTTGTAACATATTATGTAGGGTACGCATATAAAATGTAGAGTCACAAGAGCTTTGTGACTATAATTTTGATGAAATAATGGAGATGACGAATAATCGAGATTTTACTAAAACTCGATGAGCCATGTTATTGCTCGGCTTAATAACAAAAGGCAAACAGGTAAATTAAACTATACCATACACATCCTTTATTAAGAACTAGTGCCCCGCCCCGGCTTCGCACGGGTGCAATGTAGACATTAATGTTTTCTCTACTATAATATATAAACCTTCTTTTTGAATCACTTTATCTATTTAAAACTCCGCATCAAAATCCGTTGCGTAGTTCGTATCCGTTTGATTATTTCAATTAGCGAATTACCTATATAAAAATACAAAACGGTATATTAAACAAGAAATATTTTTTCATTCCCAAATAGTAAAAGTATCAAAATTGTTGCCATAAAGCAAAAAATAAACCTTAATACTGTTTTATGTTAGCGTGAGCTTCATTTATGAAACCAAATTTACGGGCGACTGTTATTGCCTAAATTTTCATTTTCCGCTTTGGGTTGTTACCGAGACAGTGCAATAAATCATTTTGGCAACACCTTAAGGCGGCAGGATAATTTTATTACCTGTAGGTAAAGAGCATTAGGAGGAACGCGGATGGGTTTTAGTCAGTAAGAGTCTGACACTCCCTTCCGCTCCGCCTAGAGCGGAAGAAGTCATTTGATGATTTCCCTTCCATAAAAAACATATAACGTACCTTTCATTTCAATAGGATAAAGATTGTGAAAACCTTTTAAATATTTGTCATGGTCTTACTTAATTATGCTCAATTGTACAAAAAATTTAACTCAAAGTTAGTTGCGGGGTTAAATAGCAAGATCGCATATATACATAATTGCCTCGTGTAACTCGGAGTTAAAATACAACTTTGGTTTATCTAGGTAGAAGGCCTTCGAGGACCATAGCGTGAAGTAGGATTTTGTCTATGGATGAACAGACTTAATGTTTATGTTATGCTGCAAAGTTAAGAATGATTATAAAATGCTCTGGGCTACTTACTTCTAAACCACGGTGTACACCAGCCTCAGGCATGACATGCGCCACTGATAAAGTCATGACCACTGACTCCGTGACAGGTGACTTTGTAGCATAGCTCGCTTCAACTGACATGTGGACTCGTAACGAGCCTGGACTGCTTCTCTCTCGTTCTACCCTTGGTGAAAATAACCCTTTTACCATGTAATTTGATTTTTAACCGTCGGTTACAAACTTGCACAAAATAAGCTTGGTCCCAGGGCCCCAAGTCTGCTATTACAATAGTGTCATAATGGTCTATCATTGATCTCATAATAGTCGATTTTATGGATTTAGCAGATTACGAACTTTTAGCAAAATGATAATGGGATCGTGTTGGAATGACAAATTTATTAAAATAGCAGACTTGGCGCCCTGATCCATAATTAGGATAAGTAATTCTGATTTAGTAATTTTAAGTAATCGGATGATTGGGAATCGCTAGAGGAGAAACTGCTTGTATTTTTCTTCAAAAGATAATATCATCAATAACTAATTTTTGCCCGCATATTTGTTAGAGTTAATATAGATTTCCGCTAAAAAAGTAGCCTATAACTTATCTCTATAAATCCTGTACCCTTGTACTAAACTTTATCAACATCGGTTCAGCAATTTAGGCGTGAAAGCATAACAAACAAACATGCAAAACTCACATTCGTATTAAAAATACATAATATTAGTAGGTTAGATTTTTATGCCAGGAACAGCACTGCACTTAATGTCTAAATAATAAAAGCCAGTATCAATAGAGGTTCTAAAATATATCCATACTTACTGGAGCCGTATCACCATTGTCCGTAAATATACCGTGTTGGTGATATTTGCGATAGTTGAGAGGAAATTATCCATTATGAAGTAACGCTTAAACTTGCCCGATAGCCAGCTACCCCTCTGTAATTTAGAAAGTATAATTTATTTTAGAACCATTAATTCATATCTTTAAAAATCATCATCATTGGCTGCCATGATTAACTCAACCTGAAAATATTCCTTCAATCCCTTTTTCGAAAACGCATGACCAATAAACTGAACTAAACTGTCAAAAATAAAATATTGCACACAGGTTTCCTACATTTCGTATAGCATAGCATTAAAGAACTATCTTGGAAATTGATCGCCGAAAGATAACAACCAGTACCGGTAGAAACTTTCATCAGCGAAAAATAAGAAAGAAAGAATTAGCACAAACATAAGGTACACGACACGTTTACAGGACAAAAACCAAATGGTATTTATATAATAAAACAACATAAACAAATAAGAGAAAAGCATATTTTCCAAAGCATATTTTAACACCACTACGCCAAGCATACATTTTTAAAGTGACTTTTCAGTTTAAACGTATGAACAAACTTATACCTGCACAGTATGGCCGTTAGTTTTCCTCGGGTAAACCGGTATTTGTACGAGCTTCCCGTCTGCATACAAATAGGGGGCGATTGTCTGGTTCAAACTGGCGGTAAGCTTCGATACATTCATAATGCAATCGTGGCTGCAATGTACATACATAAATATACTCATAAATATATCTATAATATCCTAGTGAACGGATATCTCATTATATTAGTTAACTAAAAAAATCTGATTATTAGTCCGTCTGATAGATTTCCAAAAAATATTGGAGACGTATTTTTTTCTTTTTTCACATAAACAAAAAATGAAGACGATACAGTGCGTTGAAAACTCGTGTGACGTCACTACTCGCTACAATTTTTACCGGGCAGTGACGTCACACGCTCCCACTCCTGATCTTTGATGCTTTTTATCTTTGTCAGTTTTTATAGATTTGATCAAGGAAAAAATACGTGTCAAATATGTTTCTATAATCTAACTGACGGACTAAACAAAATCATATATTTTTTACTCAGGAAACATCCCTATTGTAGCCGCATACTGTCAAAAACACAACGTCTAATTTACATTTTCATGTACAGTCGGTGATAGCAATTAACTGACCCCCTAAAAATTAAACGAATTTGAACCTTTTGCTTGTTACGAACGATCCAACTAGAACAACGTTGGAACTGGTTCAACGTCTACGATCAATAAAATAGTTATTCGAATTTGATCTTTAATACGCAGTGTTAAGGTAGGTATGATCTTGAATATTATTTTAACTTGTAATATAATACGTTATTTCGATCACGTTGAATATGTTTCGAGTGGTCTAGTGGTGACTGTAGTGAGCTGACAAATCGTGGTTGCGAGTTCGTAACCAGCGTAATTGACGCGTTTGTTTCTGTTTTGTATATATTTATTTTAAGTTATAAATAATAAATTATAACTTTAACAACAACAAAAAAAAAAAACGAACAGAAATAAAAAACCAAAATGGTGGTAAAAACGATTTTATTTTATAAAAAAATATTATAAGAATAACATAAATGATATTGATGACGACACGAAGATGATAATATTTACCTGCTTACTAATAACGTTGTTAACTGCACTGAGTTTAATGTAGTGAATCAACATGTTATAATATTTAGAAATATAGGTATGTATTTCTATTTCATAACAATAACATCACTACATTAAATATCATTGAACTAAATAAAACGGCATTATACGTTGAAGTTCTACCTGGTCTACTATATATCAATTTGTTTTATGAATAGTTATTTTAGTTATAAAAGAAGGTTTTGACAAAAAACTAGGTATTCGAAATACTTCGTTACAAATTATAACAATAGTTAATTTAACACACACACTGACATACGTTAGTATTGTTTGTGACCAACACTGGTTACTCAAGTTATTCATGCTTTTAATAGCGAAGTGGAGCACCATTTTTTCTATTGCTTGTTGCAAGCGGTCCCGCATACCGCGCACCATATTCCAACAACGATCACTTCCACTTGCAGTTGAATGAGTAGGCAAAAATGGCTGTTCAGTATGCCTTCTAACAATTGCTTGATGACGTTCTGACACTGGAGTATGTAACATAGTAGGTTTTGGTCCAGGACGATCTTTTTGAATATTCCCTGCCTCTTCAAAACGTCTTAGCGACAATCTGACTGTATTTCTCTGAAACAACACAATAAGCATAATTTTAGTAACGAATAGGTAAACATAATTTATCGATTAAGTTTGAAAAAATACGTTTATCAAATTAGATTATATAAATCAAATTAGACCTATAAATGATCTCAAATTAGACTCATAATGAAACACAGTTAATTGTCTATTATTCTACATTCACCGGCTTTTAAGCAGACTAACGAATTAAGGAAAAAGTATAATTATAAATGAAGCATAAAAAGAATACACTTACCGCTATATTAAGTTTCCTAGCAATCGCTTTAATACCAACATTCTCCTCATGCAAATAGATTATTTTGTATTTTAAATAATCACTCAACTGAGACATGACGATTAAACTATCAAAACTGATAACAATTAATAAAAAGGAAAAAAGCCAATTTAGTAAGGCCAGTAAAAATGTTCGCGCGTATTCACTGCTATATTGTGCATAGAATATCTTGTTCAATTTATTCTTCTACCCCATAGTCCTTATGTCATATTTATAACAGTTTTTGTTGAATACGCATATTGACGTCTAACTACCCACTTATTAAAAAAGGTAAAAAGTTATAAATAAATGACCTAATACCAACCTCTTAAAGCTCAAGTTTGCGTATCAAAATTATTTATTGTTTCTGTTCATCGAGTAGTGTTAGTCTGATAAACTCATACCATATTGAATAACGTTTAATGTTATGAGCATAGGGTGTAAAATCGAGTAATTTTTAGGGGGGTCAGTTAATTGCTATCACCGACTGTACATTGTTTGCTCGTACCAAAACGATTTCTGAAAAACTTTAGCAAAAGCTAAGAAAAATATTAATTTGTTATACGGATACTCGCGCTTTTTTTAGGAGGTTGACCCCAATATAGTTGTGTGTACAGGATGGATTTACTTCGATACATTTATGAATTTCCATAACGAATTTACCGTTCCTTCCTCAACTCTTTAAATATTTAGATCTATACTTAAAGATAACAGGAGAACATGTAAGGAAGTTCCTAAAAGATCAGGAAAACATGAGAAGGTTCCTGTTTAAAAAACATGTTAAGAAAGCGTGTGTAGGAGGTTTTTATTTTACAATGACTTTATTTAGGGAAAAAAGTAACTTAGGAAAATGTATTCTTAGTAAGACTTGTTCTATGTATATTACCACATACATTCATACTACACAACCTACTTAGTTTTTGAGTTAGAATCTCACATGGGTCGTACACATTTCAGTCGCCAAAGCCTTTCGTTTGTTAATAAATTCGGTCTGAAATACCGTGGATGAAAGTCTAATGTAAGTAACTATGCCATTAAATCTAGTTTACGCCCCCACATGGCCACTTTCTATCCATAGACTTAACATAAATATTGTGCCTTGAGCTTACAAATAAATATTCATTTTTACGGCTGCTTTAAATTTGTTTACCTTCTTTCGGCACGAGGTGTAAGAAAATGGCGTATGGCGTAAATATGTGTTACGGATAATGAGAAAATATCTCATGAGTCTTGCTATTGGTGATAACAGAGACTGACGTTCTTAGATTTTTGTGGACCGTTTTTGGTGCAGTAAGACTTGGATCGATATTTAATTATACTTACATTCCACCATCGATCGACGATCGATGGATCGGTGTGGTGTAACTCTAAGAAAAGAACCAATGTTTACGTACGCATCGATACATAACTCGAAACAAAACAAATTACAATTTTCTGCCAAAGTACCTGTCAACCTATAAATCCAACATAATTAATTAATTATGTAATTTGTGGAGAGGAATTTGTATTTTGTTAGTAAAAACGTTTATTATGTTTTTATTGTTAATATTTAACTGCCAATTTATTTATTTAACACTACGCGCACAAATGTGCGTAGCACACAAAAGGCGGACTTAATGCCTTAGGCATTTTCTACCAGTCAACCTTTGGGTGATGCAGAGAATAATTGTGGTATGTGCAGTACGAAAAAAAAAAATACAGAAACGAGACCGAAGATTTCAGACGAGACCAGACATAGGCGCGGGAGATATTATAATGCACAAGATTGTGTGAAAACACTGTGTACCTGGCACTCTCTTTTCCCTCACTTTCAAGTTTTACGTCATATATATATAACTATAATCAACCAGGCTGAATATACATACAAACCTGCTATCAATGGATCGACCGGCGACCAGATAGGCTTTTATTCCAGACCAGATTCAAAAATCAATCGGATTTCATTTTCCTCGAAGTTTTCGAATTCCCGTGCCTTTTAACGATTTCTTAGTGAAAATAACAGAGGCGGTTTGTATCGGACACGCGTAAGTTTGGTCGGAAAGGTTTTACCAGCTTTTTATTAATTTGCTTCGTTCATGTCGATGTTGGTCAGGTTACAAATTAGTCATCCATTTTGCAAGCACTTCTTAGATGGCATCTGATTAAGCATAAACTTGAGATGTATCCATTATTTTAGAGATGATACAGTGATATAATTCTATGGAGCTGGTCTGATGCTGTCCAAGGGTGACCACAGTAACTTCTCAACAATACAAGATAGCATCGACGCGTAATTCAGTTGAAAAGTATTGACAATCGATTATTACATTTAGTAAATTTTAGTCTATTTAAAACCTTTTTTTTATGGGAACTCATCAAATGAGTTCTCCCGCTCTGGGCGGAGCAGAAGGGAGTGTCAGACTCTTACTGACCAAAACCCACCCGTGATCCTACATTTGCCTTATGCGTTCCAGGACCGCGGTGACTCTTTCGAACAAATTCCGCAACATTTAAAAGCTTCGATGATACGTAAAACGCGGGGCAGTGACAATATTAGTGGCATCCTGAAAACAGTTGTGAAGCTGAAGAGTCCATACCCTCCAATCTGGGGCGCTATCTGCGGAGAATGGTTGGGTAACTTATTCCTCATTTTATCGTTCTTTGCACATCCCGCCTCAGACTACTTAGTTGTTTGTTTCTTTTTTAACCTTGTTCGTTTACTAGTTATAAGATATTTCACAAACAAAATGGACTGTTTGAATTAGATAAATAATTTAAATTAAAAGCTTATTAAAACTGTTGATTATTCTTATTGTTTTAAAATATTTGAGATTTTGAGACAATAGCCGTGCCTAGCCAACTCTAATGAGTTATGCTAGTGCTTTCTTTGTATGAGACAATCCTTTACCTAGCAGTGACATTGACAGTTACTGACTGGTATTTTTATGTTGGGAAAGAACTTATAAGAATAAAATTACCATAATAATGTAAAGTTATTCTTCTTTTTCAATTTATAGGAGAGAACTTTTATTACTTATGTAGTCATGACGATGATTTATGTCGATGTTTGTTCGAATTCTTTGCACGTATCTAAAATCTGCGGGCACAGTTTTTAAACGAAAAGTTTCATTGGCGTTCTGCAATTGGCAAAGATGGATGTACCTGCTGTTGTTGAATAACAAACACATTAGCTAATGTGAACAAACGTATCATTTACATTTTTTCAGTTATTTAATATTCAAACTGCGTCATAATTTGGTAAACAATTTTGTTAATAGCCAGATAACATGTAAATATTCAAGGATATGTTAAATCTGTTTATCTCACGATTTAAATGATTATTTTTGAAACTCAATCATCTAGATCGGTTTACCATGTCTGAAAATTCTAGTACAAACAAAGTTTCATATAAGTCTATATTAGGAGGCGAAATGGGTGACCATAATCTTGTCACATCACCTGAGTCTCCTAACTTTTATGATATCGAATTTTACACGTTTTTTAGGGTTCCCCAACCAAATGACAAAAACGAAACTCTTATAATTTCATCATGTCCGTCTGTCTGTATGTCACAGCCGTTTTACTCTGACTATTAAAGTTACATTAATGAAAATTGGTAGGTAGGTGCAACCTGTGAACCGCTGTTCAATAGTGCTGTGATATTATGGAAATAATAATTTTAGGGGTGGCTGGTGGTGCTGAACTGAGGGATGAAAAAATAAATTCCAACAAATATACATAATTGTGTGTGAAATAGAGTTTTCTATTTTTTTTTTTATTTTTATTTAAGGCAATAATTTTTGAGATATGTGCTTCCAAATTCGGAAAAAGTGGGTCCCCCTCTCTAACTTTTAAACTATGAAATTAAAAATTCTAAAAAAAACGAATCCATACTAATATTAATAATGTGATAGTAACTCTGTCCATTAGTTATCCCTTCACATCTAAATGGTAGAAAGGATTTGGATGAATCTTGGCAGACTCGTAGACGATGCCTTGAAATAGGAGAACGGATAGAGAGTTATCTTTTTTATCTCGGGAGTACGTTCCCTGGCAGAAGCTAGTTTTTCTGTATGCCAGGAAATTTGTTGCCTATTTATCTACACTAATATTATAAAGAGGAAAGATTTGATTGCTTTTTTTTGTTGGTTTGTTTGCATTGAATAGGCTCCGAAACTACTTGACCGATTTGAAAAGTTCTTTCACTGTTGTGACGCTACACTATCTCCGGTGAACATAGGCTATATTATATCCCCATATTCTCACGGGAACGGGGGTGAAACCGCGGGGCGATGCTAGTGAAAAATATATTCCGTCTGAACAATCCAACCTATTTTTTATTTTCCTGCTGACCCAAATTACTTCAATGAAGAGATAGAGAAGAAAGTAAAATATAACCTTTTTTCCTTTGATCTCTACTTTTGTTGATATTAGAAACTAAATGTATCTATGATGAAAATAATAATCTTTTATCATGTTCTGGGAATTGGACGTTTGATCTATTGGAGAAAGCGATTTTAACTTCGGTTCATGGAAACTTTGAATAGCTATATCTTACTCTCATTAAAATATGTTTGTTAATTTCCAAGAATTTGATCTTTGAAATTTTGTATAAAATACCATGCTACGTCAACTCTTAACTTTTGTGAGTTATAATTATAGGTATACGTGCATACTTTATCAAATAATCTGTTTCTTGGGCAATGACCGGGCATAGAAAGAAATTGTCACATATCCGAAAGGGGTACGTTATCCTTATTTAATTCTTTATTTAGCTCTGTTAAGTATACATTTATAAACAGAATCGAAGACTTGAAATACTTTCTACTGTATTCATTCTCCATATTACACTTGAAACATATCAATCCTAGAGAATAGAATCGAATTAATTCATTATCTTTCAGACTTCTAGAAGAGGAATAATTAAGAAGAGCTAATGGCTAAATAATAACAGCTGCACAGATCGATCATCAAGATTAAGCAACGCTTGCCGAGGTTGGTCTATGGATGGGTGACCATCTTAATTATCTTAATATATATCGAGATTCCTCCGTGCCTCGAAAAGCGCGCTAAGCCGTGGGTCCCGGATGACATTTGTAAATCTCAGTCGTTACGGATCGTCAGAAGCCAGAAAATCGGGCATCAGTCTTGCCAAGAAGTACCGTGTTACCCGGTTGATGGGTTGTGGACGTCTGGTCGGCAGGCCCGCACGTAAAGTACTGGTATTCGGCTGAATCCGGGTTGACTGGAAGCCGACCCCAATATAGTTGGGATAAGGCTACGCAGATGATGAGTATTGAATGTACCAGCCAAACCTCTTTTAACATATAACATCACATTAAGAACCTGCTCTTTTGCGAGTACGCAAACAAGAATATGAGAGAACGTGTTGTTAGATTTAATTTGTTTTTCAGGCTACTTACGAGAAATCTCTGCCTATTCTTATCTGGACGGGTAGATGGCACGGGAAGCCCAGATCATCTATGTCTTTGATAAACTTGAATCCACCATCAGAAGAGAAAACTGCTGCTGTAACTAGTAAAGTATCCTGCTGAAAATAAATTAAACTGATGTTTTGATTATAAAATATTAAAAAAAAAACTTGCAGACTCAAATATTCTTTTTACTATATTAGCACAACATGCCAACTTATTATGCTACAGATTAATGCTCCAGTCTTCCTTTATGTATATGTACCTACATACAAACATATTCAAATATCTTCAAAAGATTAAGTAGGTACTCAATAAGTTTAAAAGTCGTACCTTTTTCCGTTCTAAGTAAGTTTCTCCCGGATTTTTGTCTTCTAACGTAGATTCTACTGTAAGATGAGGTAATCCTGAAATGAGAGACCCAGATTTGGTGCGCTTGGTAATTAACTTTTAATCACCACTGATTGATCTGAACAAATAAGTTAAAAACTTTTTACAAAAAAATACAACCGACTTTTCCACAAAAAATCAAAAAAGTAAAAAATTACTTTAATTTCGGAACTCGGTGTTTGTGGTTCCTTTTTCATTTTTTGAACACCGACTTCCGAAATTAAAGTTATTTTCTACTTTTTTGATTTTTTGTGGAAAAGTCGGTTGTATTTTTTTGTAAAAAGTTTTTTATTTTTCACTATTTAGTGGTACCTAAACCCCCTCCCCTCCCCCACCTAAACGAACCAATTACATTGGTGTAAAAAAAAACGCACTGCTCCAATGCAGAGTAAACTAAAAGCTCGTCAATGTAGATATTTTTTTTAGATTTTTGTTGATTTTTCAAAAACCGCTTGTTCGATAAAATTTTCATGGGACCATTTGGAAAGTATACCCTTTCCAACAAAAAAAGAATTTTTCAAATCGATTGGCAAGCGACGGAGTTATGCGTTAACAAACAATAAAAAAAAATTAAAAAAAAAACATACAAACATCCGAATTGAGAACCTCCTCCTTTTTTAGAAGTCGGTTAAAAAAAAAAACACAAACATCCGAATTGAGAACCTCCTCCTTTTTTAGAAGTCGGTTAAAAAGTAAATAAAAATAGTTCCAATCAATAACTAATGACGTGGCTACTATTGTTAAAATGTCTCTTTACTGCACGGTGATAATTATAAAGTTATGCAAAGAGGTTACCATAATTCCTGAGGTCCGAGAGTGGTCCATAATTATGGCATAATAAATTAAAAACAAGCGGCTCGGCTTTTCTTACAATTTGTAGCAAAAAGGACTTACTAATTAGCATCCTCCGTTTTCCGGGTCAAGAGGAAATCTATATTTTAGCCTCAGAGGGAATCTATAAATCTAGCTCTTCATGACGTACACAAGAAGTCCCAGAATTGAAATTTGATTAAAGCCTTTAGTGCTCATTCGATTAGTTCTCGCCTTAATCTTAATTGATTATGTATGTATCAACATCATCTCAGAAATTCGTATATACGAATGCCAGATAAATATTTTCCATCAATGATTGATTAATCGAACTGTAGGTCCATATCCCGCAGCCTCCAGACATAACTTATTATTTAAATAAATAAAAATGTGTGGAATAGAGTAGGCTGCAAAATTAGGAGGATGCGGGTCGATATTCAAGGTTAAGCAACGCTTGCCAGGGTCTGCCTGTGGATGGGAGACCATCTTAACATACCGAGACCCCTCCGTGTGCCTCGGAAAGTCCGGGCTGTCATTTATTTGTAGATCTTTGGCAGTCGATACGGATTATCAGAAGCTAGAAAATCTGACTCTTGCCAAGAAGTACCGTGTTACGCAGTTAATACAGGTTATATATCAGTTCATATAATATTCTTTTTTTTTATTTATCTGATGATTATTTAGGTCAATCCGTTTTTACTTTATTGACTCAATCTACTATTTACAATGTTTAATAGTGAATCGATTTATGATTTCTATATTATTATTTTTTCCCTTTGTCATGTATTAATGATATTGGTATACTATTGTATGAATTATTATTCAAGTTCTTAAAACGCAACAGACAGATGTGTTGCTGGGCAGTTTGTTGCGCCACTTCTTCCCAGCTAAAACACTCGGAAGTGGTGACGGGTGGGTGTTTTGGGGGATTGACTTTATGTAAAACTAGCTTCTGTCCGCGACTTCGTCCCCGTGGAATTTCCCCGATTTTAAAGCATTCTTTATCGCTGCTCCGCTCCTATTGGCTTACGCGTGATGATATATAGCCTAAAGCCTTCCTCGATAAATGGTCTATTCAACCCAAAAAGAATTTTTCAATTCGAACCAGTAGTTCCTGAGATTAGCGCGTTCAAACAAACAAACAAACTCTTCAGCTTTATAATATTAGTATAGATTTGACGTTCAATAACTGCTAGCTTTTATCCTAGTTTGAGTAAATGACTTTTGATTTTGATTTTAATGGGTTGTGGAGGTCTGGGAAGCAGCCGCTCCACATAAAACACTGGTATTCAGCTGAATCCGGTTTGGCTGAAAGTCAACTCCAATATAGTTGGGAAAAGGCTAGGCAGATGATGAGAATAGGGGGCGTAACTCCTTCCTAGATTTTTGAAGCAAGTTCTATGAAAAATTCGCCACACTAACACTACTACAGTAAGTTTATGTTTATGTTTGGGGGTTCTGGGATCTTGTTCATCTACTTATAGTTTCCTAAACATATTTCATGTTTTTGTGTATACATTTACATTTACACAGAGAAGCTTTAAAGAAGAACAGATTTATATGATATCGTGTATGAAAATGCTATTGTTGGCGCAGTGGTTGAGTGATTGGCTGTTGCGCTGCATGTCGCGGGTTCGAATCCCACACGGTACAAATATTTGTGTGGCCTACAGGTAGTTGTTCCGGATCTGTGCTGTTTGTGTTTATGAGGTTATATGTGTGAAAACGCACCCACGACTCGAGAGACATTCCTAACGTGGGGAAATGTGAAAAAAATTACAAATACTTATTGTATCCCCTTTTTTTTTTTTGGATGGGAAATCATCAAATGACCCCTCCCGCCCTGGGTGGAGCGGTAGGGAGTGTCAGACTTTTACTGACTAAAACCCACCCGTGCTCCTCCATGTGCCCTTTGCGTTCCAGGGCCGCGGTAACTCTTTCGAACAAATTCCGCAACCCTAGCAGGCACCGACCCTATGGGGCCCCGTCTCTGGTGCTGACGGCTCCTTGAGGCGCGCGTGAAGCACAACGCGTCGTCGACTCAGCCTGGTATCGGACGGCGAGCCACCCACGCTCACCGTCCACAGGCATCAGCCACTGCGCAATAGCACAGCGGCCGACTTGTCTCTGGAGGAGGCCGAAATGGGACCATTACTGGCACTCCATTTCAGCCCCCTCCCGAGTACCGGGAGTCGCAGCACCCACAGCAGAAGCGGCAGAAGCGGCGACGGAAGCCGCGGCGGTGGCAGAGGCGGCGGCGGCGGCGGACCTCTTGCCCTTGGTCGGGGCGGATGGCGCGCAGGCCCTTCCCCCAGCCCAGTGCTCGGCCGGCTTGCCAACAGCCGCACATGCACTGCAGTGCGGCGTGGCCTCGCACGAGCCGGCCCGATGACCGGGCTGACCACAGCGGAAACAAAGTCCACTGCGGTCCACCTCCGAGGGGCACATAGCTCCCGTGTGGTTGCCCACATGGCAGCGGTAGCACCTCAGAGGTCTGGTTTCCAGCAGTTTTACCCGCGCAGAAACCCACCCCACCAAGAGCCTTCGACCCTCCGACACTTTTCTGGCCGCCGTCACGGGGCAGCTCACCACAAGGGTTTGCATGCCCGTGTTGTCAGGCCGGAGGGTGCCCGCCTTGACGAGCTCGGCAGAGCACCCCCCAGTCCTGGCGACGGCGGCCACAACCTCCTCCTCCGTCACGGAGTCATCCAGGCCCACTATGCGCATGTCAATGCACTTAGTCGGCCTGGACACTCGAACCTCGTCCGCGGGGAGGACCTCCTTCAGCCTTTCGGCCAGGGCGTCCGCGAAAGGGCCGCTCTCCGCTCCGGCGAGCTCGAGCTTCCGGGCACCGGTCAGGGTTCTCCTGATCCCGATGCCCCCGGTGATGCCCAGCTCCCGGAGGTTCACCGCCTCCTTCGCCCGCTTCATAAGGGCGAGGTACGTCACACCCCTCTGTTCCGCTTCCGGCTGCAGTGTTAAAACCACAGCCGCGGACTTCGGGGCGCGAAGCCTCGCCGCGATGGCGTTGGCCTTCCGCCGCTGCCTCTTGGCCTTGCTCCTGGCCGCCTTTTTGGCCTGCCGCTTTTCTCCAGCAACCTGCCACCCGGCCCCGGTCGCAGGAGGGTCCGAGGTTGGGGGTGGGGACGGCTGCGGCGCCACTGACGCAGCAGCTTTAGCCGCTCCCCCTCCAGCCTTCCTCCTTCCCCTCTTCACCGGGGCCGACTTGGTCGTCGCCGGCGTCGCAGGCGCCGGCGCCACAGGCGCTGGCGCGGCTCCCGCCTTGGCCTTCGCCTGGCCGGACGTTCCCGGGCCAGCAGCCACCGCGGCTGCGTACGAAGCCGCCTTCTGCTGTCCCGGGGGCCTCTGTGCCGCCGCTAACGGGGGACGCCGGACCATGTCCTCCAAAACGGAGAACTGCTTCCGGAAGGGAGCCAGCTCCTGCCGCACCTGGCTCAGCACCTGGCTCCCCTCCAGCGCCGCCGGACTCAGCCCCCCCTGCGGCCCCTCAGAGGCCGCTCTGGCCATGCCAGCCAGGTCCCTCCGGAGCGACTCATTCTCCGCTATGAGTCTCTCCGTTACGGCCGCGAGGCGGGCGACCTCCGCCCGCAACTCTGTCGCCTCTTCGGACCTGCCGAGGTTGGCCGCCGCCGCCGCCATAATGGAGGCTTTGGCCGCGCTAATGGCCTCCCGCTTAGAGGACTGCTTCCTCTTAAAGGCCACAGCGCGGATCGCGGCCTCCACGACCTCCTCCAGCTTGGCCCTCTTCTCCTCGGCAGTGGGAGGTACCTCTCCCGGGGTCTCCGAGTCGTCAGAGTCGAGAGGAGGCAGAAGAGTAAAGGGAGCCCTACGACCGCTCCCTCCAGGGCGACGACCCTCCTCCACCAACCTCCCGGCCCGACGCTCCACCTCCCGGGTAGAGGGGGCCAGCCCCCTCCCTGCCTCACTACCCCTGCCCCGCCTAGCGGTGGGGATTTTGCGGGCGGAGGCGAACTCGCCCTCGGAGGACGACTCTTTGTCGTCCTCCCGTCTGGGCCGCTTGCGGAAGAACTTTACGTTCTCCGCAGCAGCCCCCCCTCTTTCGTCTCCAGAGCCCGCCGAGCTGACCGTTACTAGGTCTGGCGCGGAGCCGGAATCCGACTCCGCACCACCCCGGCGCTCAGGCGAACCCTCCTCTACGCAACCGTACGCCATCAGCTCCTTAAAGGAAGCGGACTCGGATGACGACGATTGGGAGCCTCCTCGGCTCGTGTTGCCACTGGCAAGCGGAAGACGTTTGGTGCCCACCCCAAAGTACGGAGGGCAGCCCGCCGAAGCGGGGTGGGATTCCCCGACCGCTGAGCAGTCGGGACCCACCTGGGGACTCATTTTGCAAGCGTCTTTTTTCATATTTTGTGCCTTTTAAGGGTGCGGTCCCTGTTCGCTCCGCCCCTTCTCAGGGCCCTCTCCTCACCTTACCTCTCCACCTGCTCGCTGCTCCCACAGTCACGTCTGATGCAAACAGCGAGCAAGCGTGTGTGTGTCTCTCTTGGTCTGATCCCTCACTTGCGACCTTCCGGCATGAGTGGCTCTACCGGGAAAGCTCGCAAGATCATTGAGACGCTCAAGCCCCACCACGACGACAACGTGAAGACACATTCGGTGGGGACTTATTGTATCCCCTGAAGTATGTATTACCTTTAGGAGTAGCCAAGTTAGACTGTATCCAAAGTCTGCAAGGACCTGCCGGGTCAGTGGAGTAGAAATTCTTGACGCATTCATTAGCCAAGGTGCGACAAGAACGAAGATCATTTTGCTGTAAATAAAGAAAATAAAATTAGAACTAGAGACGTGTCTGCGTTAGTTACCGATAGCTCATCGGGATCTATGAAAATACTTGAATTTTAATTATAAGTATCTGTACATATAATAATAACTCCCGTTCCTGTTGAACGTACCCATTATAATGAACAAGTTTCACGATGGGATCAAACATGACCGTCGATAAAAATCTGCTATTCAGTACATTTTGTTTGATGTTTAATAATACACATTGCAGTTCTTTCATGTAAATGTTTTCAGATTTGCGTTTATTCTGTTGCATTGAAATACTTATGAACTTGGTCACGTACTTTACTGGTAAAAGGCTACGTCACGATCAAGTTATTTGCTACGAGCTCGTAGCTCGTAGCTAGCGCAGCACAGACATTTTTCCCCCGCTACGCCGTAGCTTCGTAGCACTCCCTAACACGTGCAAATAACAGATGCAAATTAATGCAGGAACTATAAAGTTTATGTCGGGAGTTGAAACATCGTATGTATGTACATATGTACTAGTAGGTGTGGACCATTGTATGTAGGTGTTTATTACTAAATATCTGTGTCACACCCACTCTGTTTGACATTATGAAGCAGAATTTACTTATAAAATATAGTTCAGTAACTATATATAGTAACTAGTATTTCGCTTGGGGGCGCGAGTTGCAAGCAACCCGCGGTGTCTTTTTAGTATTTTTAGTAACAATTATTATCTCTACAATGTCAGATTTCTGAGTTACGCAAAGGGGTTGAAAGAAGGGGGTTGAAAAGGGTTGAATTTTTTTTTGGCCATATATTCATCCAGATGTCCTCTATACAACCCCGAAGACCATTTTTCTCTACAATGTCAGGTTTCTGAGTTACGCAAAGGGGACGAAAGAAGGGGGTTGAAAAGGGTTGAATTTTTTTAGCCATATTTTCATCCAGATGCCCTCTATAGAACCCCGAAAACCATTTTTCTCTACAATGTCAGGTTTCTGAGTTACGCAAAGGGGTTGAAAGAAGGGGGTTGAAAAGGGTTGAATTTTTTTTGGCCATATTTTCATCCAGACACCCTCTTTACAACCCCGAAGACCATTTTTCTCTACAATGTCAAGTTTCTGAGATACGCAAAGGGGTTGAAACAAGGGGGTTGAAAAGGGTTGAATAGGGTTGAATTTTTTATTGGCCATATACTCATCCAGACTCCCTCTATACAACCCCGAAGACCATTTTTCTCTAGAATGTCAGATTTCTGAGATACGCATAGGGGTTGTAAAAAAGGGGTTGAAAAGGGGTAATTTTTTTTTCGTTTTATACTCATCCAGACACCCTCTATACAACCCCGAAAACCATTTTTCTCTTCGACGTCAGGTTTCTGAGATAAGCAATGGGGTTGAAAGAAGGGGGTTGAAAAGGGGTAGTTTCAGATTTTTCCCATACTCACCCCGACACCTTCTATACAACCCCATAAAAAGTTTTCCCCTCCTAGCACGGCAAGTGGGAGAACAATTATGTCAATCAGTGAGTGAGTGGTTTTTTAATTATATATAATATAACTAGTATTTCGCTTGGGGGCGCGAGTTGCGAGCAACTCGCGGTGTCTTTTTAGTATTTTTTGACTAACAACAAAGGGGTTGAAAGTAGGGGTTTGAAAAGGGCTGAATTTTTATTGGCCATATACTCATCTAAATACCCTTCATACAACCTCGAAAACTATTTTCCTCTACTATGTCAGATTTCTGAGATACGCAAAGGGGTTGAAAGAAGGGGGTTGAAAAGGGTTGATTTTTTATTGGACATATACTCACCCAGATACCCTCTATACAACCCCGAAAACCATTTTTCTCTACAATGTCAGGTTTCTGAGATATGCCAAGGGGTTGAAAGTAGGGGGTTGAAAAGGGTTGATTTTTTTATTGGCCATATACTCATCCAGACACCCTCCATACAACCCCGAAAACCATTTTGCTCTACAATGTCAGATTTCTGAGATACGCAAAGGGGTTGTAAAAAGGGGGTTGAAAAGGGGTAATTTTTTTTTTTCGTTTTATACTCATCCAAACACCCTCTATACAACCACGAAAACCATTTTTCTCTTCGACGTCAGGTTTCCGAGATAAGCAATGGGGTTGAAAGAAGGGGGTTGAAAAGGGGTAGTTTCAGATTTTTCCCATACTCACCCCGACACCTTCTATACAACCCCATAAAAAGTTTTCCCCTCCTAGCACGGCAAGTGGGAGAACAATTATGTCAATCAGTGAGTGAGTGGTTTTTTAATTATATATAATATAATATATAGTGGTAATAAAAATTTAAATTTATATATTGAGTATTTTTATCGGCTGAGTGTTATATTCTTCTTATTGCCGCTTTTCCTGGGCGTATAATATAAAAGATGGATGTTATCTGTACTCCTGCTCCCTATAAATCCTTTACATGTTTTTCAATCTCCGGAATGTGTAATCAGAAGAGCTGTCAGAAGCCGGAACCCACACAGTATAAAACAAAATCAATCTCAATTTCTCCGCTTACCATGCAATGGATTTCGATATTGTTTTATTTTTTATTGTAAAATGGATTTGCTCTTGACTCTAGTCTAGGTCGCAGGTGACAGAGACAAAGTCGACGATGGAATGAGCTTACCTAGAAGAAGCCTGTTCACTCTAACTTTGAAGTTGGTGCGAATTGGTGCAACAAGGTAGGGATTGTAACCTACAGTGCGTCTAGATGTCCTACGGTAGAAGGAGGCCGGTGGGATGAGGACGTGGAGTTCATGGGCACACTCGCCGAAGTACAATCTGTAGAAGGCTGACAAGCAGGCGACCACGCGGCGATGACCCAGGATATAAAACTTGGCTTTTTTTAAGCAAGCACATATGGTTTACAGGCATATGGTTTTTACTAATAGAAAGACCGATAAAAGAGGAAAGTTCGTGTATAAAATAAAAATATAAATGTTGCCGTTCTGTAGTAATATCATCATCTTCATTTCAATCGAATGTCGTCCACATCCACTTGCACTGTTATCCACTGGACATAGACCTCCCCCAAGTATCTCCACATCGGCCGGTACTGAGGCTCAAGATACATAACATTATTTCAGCCGTTGTATTGCGAAAGCGGTCGTCTATACGTCAAAGATGTATGGGATTGATAAACACTGCCAAAAAGTCTCGTGATTAATCCCTTATATTTTGGCACTTCGACAATCGTATTCGCCAGAACGTCACATGTCTCAACCCTCCCCGACTTTTGCCTAACGAGCCAGCCTGCGCCGCTGAGTCATTAGCGTTAAATCCCCTAAATAATAATAACCAGACCCAGCCTGTCCCCTGCTGCTCTCTCAATGACCCCGTTAAGCCGAGGCCCGTATCCCACAGGGGATGCCCTTAGCGAACCGGTCATTTAGTTTTAGTAGTTTTTAGCCCTGGCTGGGGGCCTTAAATTCATTTGAGGCCACCACAGGATTTCCCGGTTAAGCAGTAACCAGCCTTAGTGTGCTGAACTGCGAGTGGTCACGTAAAAAAAAAAAAAACATGTCTCAAGCTTCTGTGTGTCTCGCATCCAGAAGATCCGTTACTAATATCGACTCACCATACACAAGTACTCATGTTTCACCACCTCCAGCAACGCCAGCGGATGCAGGCTGTTCTCCTCATACTTGGGCCTGGAGTTTACATAGGCTTTCGGTACACAGATACCTCTGACAATGATCTGTTTCTTCGTGCACGTGCAAGCCTCGCATCTTGTGCATACGTTGTTCTGTGCTTTGTAGCCGCGCGCGCATTTGACGCATTGCACCTCTTTGAGGGGAGAGCCGTCGATGTTTTGGGTCACTGGGAAGGAAAAAATATTTTTGCTTAATATGTAGTTATCTCCAGTATTATGAAGTGTCCAAATCACGATTTTTTCAGTAGCCGACCGAACAAAATCACGATTTTTCAAGCCTTGTCTCGTAAATGGAAATAAGCTCAGATCATATTCCAAGATATTAAAACAAAAAAGAAAAGATGTAGGTATCTACTAAACATGTGACGTGTTTCGTGGTGTTATGTATTGTAAAAATAATAGAAAACCAAAAAATAAATTCTCATTTATAACAAACAAAATCTGTATTAGTATCTTAAAAATAGAAGCGTATAAATAACAATCGGTGGTCTTATCGCTAAAATGGTCTTCTACAAACAACATTTGAATGGTTTTAACAGAGAAGGTGGTGCACTTAAAGGTGTGTTGCGAGGAAAACATAATTAGGGTTCCGTATCCAAAGGGTAAAACGGGACCCATTTTATTAATACTTCGCTGTCCGTCCGTCCACCCATCTGTCCGTCTATCACCAGCCTATATCTCATAAACCATGATAGTAAGAAACTTAAATTTTCACAGATGATGTATTTCTGTTGCCACTATTATATAACAACAAATACTATACATTAATATAAAAATACAAATACATTAATAAAATCATCATTAATAAAATAATCAATCATTAAAAAAATACAAATACATTAATAAAATCAATATTTAAGAAGTGAATTTTTTGCTCATTTTTGCTCGATATGGCCAACAGGTAGCCGCTTGAAATATTCACAGAATATTTAGTTATATATTCACGTAAAACTGAATAATTAAACAAATATTATAAATTACCTAAATTACAAGGGGGGCTTACCATACATTTATCGTGATTTTTTTGACGTTTTATAGATAATTGTTTTCTTTTTGGTCCATATACCCAATCCTACCTGTAACATAATCCCCTGGACACTTCCTGCAGGCGACCCTGCCCGACACAGTCTGACAGCGACGCGGCACACACGCGGTACCGTCAGCAGACACCACTTCCGTGGCGTTGCACGGTCGGCAGCGATCTGTGCCCGCTGGCACGCTGTGCTCGGCGCAGGAGCAGCCAAAACCTAGGAAAGGGAAAAAAAGCTATCTCTGTGATTGAAACTCACCCTGGAATCTGCGGAGTGTTTGAGACGTGAAAATATCCTCCACAATATCCAGAACTCGTGTAAGCAGGTACCGACTGTATTTCACAGCTTATGAACACATCAGAAAGGTACTTCAGACTAATCCAGAATGGTCCATTCCACTTGAGCATGTGACATTCACCAACCCGCACTGGGCCCGCGTGGTGGATTACGGCCTATCCCCTCTCTTAGAGAGGAGGCCTGTGTCCCAGCAGTGGGAACATTGAAAGGGATTATGCTTATGCTAATGCACTTGAGCAACATTCTGATAAGTTTGTGATGGATATGACAGAAGTTATTTTCTTTTAGTCTTAGCGTATCTATCTTACTGACAGTGTCCTGGCTGATTATATATTAAGGGAATTTGTTTCCAAGCACTTTAAAATTACTTACCATCTGCAGAAGCAATCATAGAAGCATTAGCAGGACATATCATGCATCTAAGAGCACTAGGTTCATAATAGTGCCCCTGTTGACAGCTGCCCGGCATTTCTAGTTCCTTAGCATCCAATATAACAAAATGTATTACTACTGCTAACAAATACCAAATATGGTGACGTAACTCCTTCATTTTATTAGCTTCGAAGACTCAAATAATCCTACAATATCTTTGAAATTTTAAACTGCAGATTTGTTCAAAATTTGATACCTATGGAATGTAACAGTTTTAGCCAAAATCACTATAGATAATAAACACACTGCCACAAAATAAATGGTGCCTATTAAAATTAATTGCCACTAATCGTTGACCGAACTTGACAATTTACGACGTGTGACGTAGTTTCTATGACATTTGATCTCAGCTATAATAATTAGGTTAATTGGAAGAAACACAATTTGGCGATGCTGTTTTGTTTACAGTTATGTTGTTAAGTGCGTTGTCATGGCAACGGAGGGGCGCGCGCAATGGTGCAGAAAGTCGTAACCGTTTCAAGTTAACGGAACCCTACTCATGAGGGGGACGAATTATTATTTATGCATCACATACGTTTTGTTCCTATAGCCTATATACAGATAACGCTTTAAATTCAATGTTTACCAATAAAAAAGTTTCATCATACAAGTTATCTCTTCTATTCTTCAATTTACATGCGACTTGAACGATCAAATCCATTCCAAAGTCAATTTATCATTATTCAGAATCCCTTTTATATATTACCCGATAACTGCATTAGTAACATGCATCGATCAAAATATGATGAAAGTCATCTGCACAGAACTTTGACGCAGCTTTTAAAACAAAAGGTGATTTATTACCTTTGATCGTCTATAAAAATCAGTCGCAGTCCATCAACTTTAAACCAAAGAATGTAATTCCACTTTTTATCCAATCTTCGTCGAAAACAGTCCTTTTTTCAACATGGTCTGCGAGTGTCTGAGAATTTTACTTTACTTTGCAATAGTTTTTCTCAAAATTGTGGCCTGTTTGGGAAAGCCAGACGATGTCGTAAGTTGTGCCTTAGGTGTGGCGAATAACAATTTCATTTATCGACAGTCAACTGTTCTTCTGTATCAAGATGTTGATGATAAACTTGTAACTGATTTCTTAAAAGCTTACAAAGGAACTGTGATAATTGAAAGCAGAGGGGCTGACCCTACAAAGCAAGTGGTCATCTTTGTGGACAACTACCAATCTTTTATGAGACTGCTGAGTACGTTAAAGCCTGATCTCAGAGGACGAAACCTATTCAACGGTGGAGCCAAATTCCTAATTATTATAAACTCAAATCGCAAGAAACTTGATCGTATCATCAGCATTTTGTGGAGTTACTACGTCACAGATGTGACTATTATTATCAAAGACAAGAAACACAAAGTTGCCATGTACACCTACTACCCTTACAAGAACCATTTGAACTGTCAGAACACTGAACCTGTTCTGATCAATTATTGGAAACCAGAAATGTCTTTCTATGATATGTATCCGGATAAGATGAGCAACATGCACGAGTGCCCTCTGTACATATCGACTAACAAGATCTATCACCAGGGAGGCACTGATCGGAATATTCCACTACAAATTATAAAGAAAGCTATTGTGAGACTACTTCGAGTTATCATGAATTTTACACCTATAGTTAATGTCCGAGATTACATAAGTATCGATTCAGATCGAGCTAAGAACTGGTCAGATTCGTTGAATGATGTTATTTCAGGGTTTGCAAATATATCTACATGTACTATACCTTTAGGAGTTGATAGATTGGGACTCTTAGATTACTCGATACCGTATTTTAGGATACGTATAGCATGGCTGGCTCCTCCGGTTGCACCAGGCCCGATGTGGTGGCGATTACTTTCTCCTCTAAATGGTTACTTATGGCTTATCCTTCTAGTTGTAACCTTTCTTGTTATATCCCTTCCTTTTGTATTGAAGTTCAAACGTACAAAGCGGTTTTGCAATCGGTATTTCAAAAACTTCGACAAAGTCCAAGGGGCTGCTTTTAGGGTATGGGGTGCTATGCTAGGTCAGACCATAAGAGTCGCTCCGAGACGGTTCAGAGACTTCTATATTGTAGGATTGTGGTTGTGGTTTACTTTTGTAGTCAGGAATGCGTACCAAAGCGTTCTTATTGGAGCCTTAAAGACGGATACTTTAACAGGCAATTTCGCCAACTTGAAAGAAACTTTGGACAGTGGATACAAGTTTGGTGGTCGAGCTGGAATTTATGCTCATTTCGAATTCGATGATGTCATCAGAGACGGATTTGAAATAATCCCTGAAGTAAAGTTTGATGACGTGTTCAGTGATATAATGAATGGCAAGAAAAAGTTTGTTTTAGCAACATCTTTAGAGTATGCTTTCGCGTATTGTGCGGCTCAAGGAAAGAAGGAAAACGAATGTGGTCATATTTTACCAGATTCAATTATAACTGTGCCACTGGTTGTATGGATGAGAATATACTCTCCGTTTGTGAGGCCTTTGATAACCTGGTTGCCAAGGATGATTGAAAGTGGATTGTTGGAGAAAGATGCCGTGATAAAGACTACCTACGTTCCCACGATAACCTCGGATCCATCGCCGTTGACGCAACACCAGACGCTCAGTTGTTTCCTGTGCCTCGCGTTTGGATGTGTGATCTCTTTGGTCATATTCTTGTTGGAAATTTTGAGAAAGGAATCTTCTAACTATACGATTGTGAAGAAGAGTAAGTTAAATGCGTTAGAGCGGGAGAGTGCACTTGTAATAGATTTTAAAGAATAATAGAGAGATGACATACTTCTTTGTTTGTTTTTGTGTAGCTGCTGTTTTAATATTCACTCGTAATTTTAGTATTACTATTATTAAGATCACTGCTTGTAGAAGTATTATCCTAACGCTTAACTGTGTAGGTCAATTATTTGTCTAGGTTGTCTGCCCCATTTATAAGTTTTTGAACACAAACAAAGTCGTTTATTGTATATTAATAACCTTGATTCGCCTACTTTTAGATTACATGAAATAAAATCACAATAAAATGTTTCATCTTTTATTTTATCACCAAACATAGAAAATAATTGTAATTTTTCACAGTTAATTGACGTAAAATAAATAAAAGCATCTAAGTATATTTTTTGTCTTCAACATTCATATAAAAATAGACATTTAGGGACAACAGTATAGAGTCTATATTAGATTAACAGATATTATGTGTGATACCTATCTATGATATCATGCTGATATAGAGTGCAATAAAACAATTTGGCACTATTGTTACCCGGTTCCTATAACAAACAACGGCTCGTTATAGTTACTATAATATCTAGTGGTTCTTTCAAAATACTTTGAAGGCAATCTCAACTGAATAGCTTTTAGCTAAATATTTATTGGTCTTACACGCTAAGTCACAAATACTACGCTTGAGCTACATCGAAAAAAGAAAAGGGATGGTTTGACCAATCGAGCACAATTGTAATAAAATTAAATTGACACCTAATGTGTTTTGACAAGGTATCAAATTGTGTGTAAAACAATATTGTTACCATAATAGCAATTACGGTCCATTTTGTCTAGACGATAGATACAAAGAGGGCAAGGTCAATTACATGAAAAACATTTTACATTTCTCTTAACACCTAAATAAACATTTACTCATAGGCAACTTTAAATTAATTAAATTTCACAAATATTGTACTATTAAAAAACTTACTTAGGCTCTTATTAAAATTTATCATAAAACATATTTCAATAACTTAATCTGCATTTGTGTTAACACGTAGAACAGCACAAATTACAATTACACAAGTTTTTTTTTTTCATGTTTTTATACTTTTCTAAATTTTAAATTTGTTAGATTTGTGGTTTTAATGTCTTGTGCATGCTACGGTCTCCTGTAAGTGAGGCGGTACAATATCCAAATAATGCGTCTGCGATAAATTATGTGCATACTCTTTGTTCGAGAAAGAATATAATAAAATAAATTATTTTTCTAAAAAAAAGTTTTCCTTAGTTACTCCTTACAATATCTGCTATCTGCCCCCCTAGCCAAGTTGATAATCTACAATCGTTAACGCTAGTCGAAAACGAATCAAATTTATGAGAATAAAATCGTCTCAACGTTAAGTCACGTGGTTAGAACACACGAATAGAAAATTCATTCAAATTTTTTTTCTAACACTTCAATTATAAAGTTTTACTACTTTTTTTTTTAAATATATTGTTAATGTAATTGTACCATACACCCAGTGAGAACGCATGTAATTCGAACATATGCCTTCATTTATCAGTCTGTATTGCTATATGGTGTGTAATCTTCCATGGAAAATGTTCCACGCTCCCGGGAGACGACATGAATTAAATTACAGCAAAATTACTGCTCGTTTAAAAGAAAGGGGAAATTTCAGTTGAATAAGGAAATTGGAATATATTATACATTTTTTTTTATCATTTATATTTTCGCAGTTTAAGGCAGGCGTGAGTTTGTTTTTGCGCAGAATTTGTGCGTAAAGCAGCAAATGCTTACAAAAACTACACATTTTTCTGCGTGAGCTCTGTAACTCAGTGAAATATTGACCAATAGGCTGTGTTAGGTCGTATTTTAGTTAGCAATACACAACAATAAATCGTGTGGAAAAAACTTTCGGCAAATACCAATTTCGTAGTTTTTGTACTTATTCTACCAGGAAAAGATTTGATATTAAAAAACATGTGAATAAAACTTCTAGAATCTTCATAAATAACATGCGATGCAAAATCTGCTTATCCGCTTTATTGCTTTATCAAAACAGTTGTTTGACCGTTCAAACAACTATTTTGATAAAAATACGCGAAGTTGAAGATAGCAAAAAGTCTATACATTCTGCACGTATAATATCCTGCACGTGGATAGAAAACTTCATTCAATGTCAAAGCAAAACATTGTTGTGATTGTCTAAAGTCCGACGCGAGAGTTATTTTGAATTGTCCTGTTCCATAATTCTATGCGTAAACAAAATTGTCACGTGCTCACAAAGCTCTAACTTCTTTTCCCAGTGACGGTAAAATGCAATTCTGATGCATCTATTCGTAACACATGTTCTACGCTTGTAAGAACTTGTACGATGGACCCAATTAGTGATTTTACGGAGGTGGTCTTATCGGATCCGAAGTCGAAGTTTCTTAATTTGGTTTTTCGGAGTCGGAACCGGAACCAGAGCTAGAATCGCAAAAATGATTCGATTCATAGAAATACACGATGGTAGTTACTAACCCAGTTTTCTGTGTTCTGTCAGGGTTGCCGATTTGACGCGGTGGTCTCCTTCTGCGAAACAGTTATCTCGCAGAAGGAGGCTGCGGAAAGGGAAAGAGAGATCTCGACCTCTGACCCCGCCCGCAGCAGGCGCACCGGGCGTCGGAGGAGGGCGTATGCTGCCCTCTTCCGGCCCCCCTAACTGGGTCCAGGGGCGGCGGACTTGGGGACGTCTGTCGCCCCCCATTCATCCGGACCCGAGGTGGCGGCGCGAGGTGTTCCCGTGCGCCCCTCTCTGAAGTCACGGAGGGTGTTTAACACCTCACTCCCTCCGTAGACGCGAGGTGGCCCGCGGAGGCGGGCCGGCACCAGCCGGGGATTACGGACGTCGCATATGTTCCCGCGATCCCCGGCGTAGGTGAGAGATGGAACACCGGGGTGGTTTTAGTCAGTAAGAGTCTGACAGACCCCTCCGCCCGCCCCAGGGTGGAGGACATCCATGAGGATTTCCCCCCGTAAAAAAAAAAAAAAAAAGGGTTGCCGATTTGTTCGAATGAGTCACCGCAGTCCAGGAACGGAAAGAGCTTTAAGAGGAACACGGATGCGTTTTCAGTCAGTAAGAGTCTGACATTTGATGATTTTCCATCCATAAAAAATAGTACTATTACCTCTTTAATTAAAAAGAACTATAAAATTACATACAGTACCCGCCTACACATACGTATAATCAATCATAATTAACAAATTAAATCAATTTATGAGTTTATCCCGAAAGTAGCGAATTACGCTCCGACATAAGATTTAAAAGTATCGGAGCCGAAGTCGGAGCCGAAGTCGGAGCCGAAGTCGGAGCCGAAGTCGGAGCCAAAGTTGGAGTCGAAGTCGGAACCGGGAGTTTAGTATCAATCGAAAGTCCCAACTTACCGGAGTCGAAGTTCCGTAACATCTCTCTACCAAATGCAAATGATCTCGTTAAACCCATTGTGATGTACTCTTCAGTAAAATGTTAATATTATCACTGTCGCGTCATTAAATAGTGTACGCGGATTAAATGTTCATAAAATTAGCATTTCAGTTACGTCACTGTTATTTCTAGTTTCAACCTCTTATTACATGTTTTATGGAGGTCTGTTTTATAACACATTGTTGGCGTTTATCATGGATATTGTTTTTTTAGGCTTTTGTTTGACATCATAGTATGCTGTAACTAGTGTAGTGAAAGATGTAGTCTGAATAATGTTTGTTATGAAAGTCAAATGTGATTCTTTTTTTTTTCATATCGTTTTGGGTTAGTTTTTCTAACTCAAATGACACTGATTTACGCTCCAAAGTCAAACGAAGATACTATTTTAATGAATACCAAAATCTAATGACGAATGAGTATCTAGTTAAACTTTATTTATACATACATAGGTACTACGAATGAATTACGACTATATTCTTAAAATAGGAAGCCCATTTTTTGTGATAAGGACACGATTAATAGATAATAATGATCATAGATTTCGATCAGTCAGACATGAGTGAATACGATAACATTGTATAGTTCAAGGACTTGTCAAAAATAAGGTAATTAACGAAGCGTAGTAGAAATGCGAAAACTCGATTAAGTAAGCATTTTTTAAATTCATTATTTGCCTTTTCCTAACTATATTGGGATCGGCTTCCAATCAAACAGGATTCAGCTGAATACCAGAATGTTATGTGGAGCGGCTGCCTACCAGACCTCCACAACCCATTAACTGGGTAACACGATAGTTCTTGGCAAGACTGCAGTCAGATTTACAAGAGAGAAAGACAATCCGTAACGACTGCCAAAGATCTAGAAATGACAGCCGAGTCCAACGGGATAATTAGTTTTCGATTTGATGAAATTATTTACTTTCCTTAGAGAAATCACTCCACACAATTGTTATTTTAACATCTTCGTGAATTGATCATTTACCTTAGGAATTTGATAATTTCGCTACGACAGATACACTGATAATATACAACACATATCCAATATTTCTTGTCATTTTAAGCTTCATCTAGCTTAAAATAACAAGAAATATTGGACGTGTAAAAGTGTTATGTTCAACCTACTTACAAAATAAATATCATTTATAACTTTACCAGCTTGAAGATAAGCGCATACACCGTCACACCATCTTCTAAATTCAAATCCATATACAAGACAACCTGTCTCTTCAAGCAGCTAACGTAGGAGGCTCAACCACTAAATAAGGGACTTGTAAAGACAACGCAGGCTGTGGTAACGCAGGGAACAGGATGGGGTACTGAGGAGGAGGCTGTAGTCCTTGGGAGGGAGGCCTGGCTTCAGGCTCGGAGCAGTGCAGCAGCCAGTGGCTCAGCATCCTCCCGCGGCCCTTGAGCTCGACCTCACCTCGACGCTCGACCACGAACGTGCCCCATTGGTCGAGCAATGCTCGCGTGTTTTCGCTTAAGTGGATGCGTAGTGCTGAAAGGGTTAAACATTGTTATTTTTGGCGGTCAAAAGATTTTTTAAGAATTTACTCCGTTTTTAGAAACCCTAAGATGTTTCATATGCAATAAAAAGTTAAGGCCCACTTGCGCATATGTACGTTATTTAATACATACAAGGTTATATAACAAATATTTGCACATAACAGCTCATAGAAGATACTATGGCTTGTGCAAGGCCTATGTTACCTAAGTAGGTTGTATTTTTGTAAAATAATGACAAGTAATCAATAGTACCGTAAATTAAATAAGTATCAGAAAAAAGGTCCTTTTGCTAACTAAAGTTGGTACCAAATGATAATCCTAATTTGTTATTACTCAAGTAAGATACAAGTCAAGTAACAACCATAAGAAGGGGGACCCCTTCTGCCCCTTCTGGGCCAGTGCATTCCAGGGTTTCCTTTCCGGCACTGGAACGCAAAGTTTTGAAGGAACACATGGGTGGGTTTTAATCAGTAAAAGCCTGACACTCCCTTTTGCTCCGCCCGGAACGGAAGAAGTAATTTGATGAATGGGCCCATGAAGAAAAAAAAAGTAACAACCATTTGGTAATAAAACATATTGTTATTTAAATAAACACTACACCAAAAGAAGTACTCGTACGACTTGTACATATGTATAATAAAGGACAAAATTATGTTTATCCTTCCAATTAAACCCAAAACAATGAAACCTTGAATCCTTTTGACCGAGCTTTACGACCGTACTCAACTTCGTCACAAAGCTCGTAATTAACAAGTCTGGCAGTCAAAGTACTTCTTGGTACATAAAACGCTTTATTATCCGGCCACGTAAATCGTGGTTTCATCTTATTTTGTTATCTGCAATAAATAATGGCCGCAAAAGGCCTGACCTACTCGTACATGTAGGCATATATGAATAGTTATTTCAGGGAAATGAAAGGCTTCTTTAACTTTTTCATCTTACTATTTCTCAAGACTTCATTTTTTTTTTCTCTACTTTTTTGATAAAAATGGAAGGTTAACAAAAACGTAGGGTCCACCACACGTTTACAGGACAAATATTATCAAAAACGTTAATAATACAATCATTCTGCATTTAAAACCTACCCTGAACTCACTAGCAGAAAAATAATAAATTGCCATAATGTTTCCTTTCATCATTTCAAAATGGATGCATAATGATGAAATTCTACAACTCTGTCTGGCCAATAGACGAGAACTTATGTTAGGAAACTCACGTTGTCCAGTAGATTCCATTCGGCTGGCTGTGTTGACGGTGTCTCCGAACAGACAGTAGTGGGGCATCTTGACCCCCACCACGCCGGCACAAACAGGGCCAGAGTGCACTCCAATGCGGACCTTATAACAACAAAAAAGACAGTATCTTATATATAAAATTCTCGTGTCACAATGTTAGTTACAATACTCCTCTGAAACGGCTTGACCGATTTTTATGAAATTTTATAAGCATATTCAGTAGGTCTGAGAATCGGCTACTATCTATTTTTCATATCCGTAAATGGTAAAGGGGACCCCCACCCTTAAATTTTATTTTTATTTCATATGGCAAAACAACGGTTGCTGGGTCAGCTAGTATTTATATAAAACCAAATATTTTCATTCTGCCTTATTTAATTCGCAAATGTTTTACTTCTTTAATAGCTTCTGACAAGCTTGTTGTCTCTATGTCTGTTGATACCATGGGTATAAAATAACATCCCTTCCTTATAAGATTCTATTTCTGAATGATGAAAGTCGTGAACATTCCAGATTACTTTTTCGTTGATAATTGTCCACTATCAGCTTAGAATACAAAAGACTTGGACAACATCGTACAGTTACTGTAACTAATTATACGGTTTTATGAAAACTCACCTCTAGTCGATGTGTAGGCCGGTGTCTCACGACGAAGCCCCTCACAGCCTCTACGATAGCCAGCGCCATGAGACAGATCTCGCGAGCATGAAGGTCACCGTTCCTCTCTGGGAGGCCAGAGACCACCATGTAAGCGTCGCCTATTGTTTCCACCTTAACAACACAAAAACGGTTACATTTTGAGTATTGAAGCTGAAAAAGCAGTACGAGTAACTGCAGCTTACCTACGAATATACAGTATGTTAACTAACAGAGGGTGTTCCCGTTAATCCGCAATAGTATAGCATCCATAAATGATAAAAAAAAATATTACTATTAATTATTATACTTATTATTAATTAAGTAGTTTAAAACCTTTTTTTTTCTGGATGGGAAATCATCAAACGACTTCTCCCGCTCTGGGCGAAGCAGAAAGGAGTGTCAGACTCTCATTGACGAAAGCTCACCCGTGATACTTCTAGAGCCCTTTGCGTTCCAGGGCCGCGGTGATTCTTTCGAAAAAATCCCACAACTCTAATTAAAACATAATATAATTTAAACATGCCATAAGAACCTGCTCTGAGAACTGGTCTGCTCTAACGATTCCTCGTAGATAAACTAAACGATGTATTAAATAGGTATTAAGGTACTAAGGAGGAGACATATGAGCTATCTAAATTGCTTTGTTTTTTGTTCTTCCAAACCATTGATATTACATACCTTAACTTAAATATTCAACATTCTTCAAAAACACACGATATAAAAACAAGAACATCGTAAGTTAAGAAGTTCTTGCTTTGGAATTCTCCTTAATCTTCCGTATAATAAACACTTACCTTATAAACATCATAGAAGCCGATGATCCTGTCAAAGGTGCTGTAGAGATCATTCAGCAGGTCCACCACCTGCATGGGGGTGGAGGCGGCGCAGAGTTCAGTGAACCCGACAATGTCACTGAAGTACACTGTGACGCATTCGAAGCTCTCGGGTTGGACCACTTCACCGGCCATCAGCTGTTGTGCTACTGGCCTGGATTGACAGACAGAACAGTCGTTTCAAATAAACAGCTATATACTTTGTTAATCAAAAACTCGTATCGTAGTCGTACTGTGTGTGCAGAATTGCGCAACACGGTAAAGGCATGCCCATGATGAATCCGTCACTTTTCATCTAATAAAGAAATGTCGATAGTATTTGGATTTTGCGACCTTGGTAATTGTACATAAAATGTTTCGATAAAATCTTTTGCAAAGTATAAACAGGAACAATTATTTACTTTTCAAAGCTACATAATTTTCATTCCAAGAAAACAAACCAAATACTATATACCGTTCTCAAAAACTTCCACTTCTAAAGAAATTTGTAGATCTCCATAATATTATATATATATTTAGTTATTGTGAAAAAAGCATTTATTTAATTTTACCACGGAATAATTTATGTATTATGATGTTCTTCAAACAAAGCGTTGACGTAAAATATGTGTAAATAATGTCAGCAACTTGCTATTCAGAACTTTGTAAGAAAAGAAAAACAAAGAAACGGAGAAAGAACCACTTCGCTTCGCCAGCCATTCACGTCAAAAAGTTCATGTCACAATCTTATGCGCCATATAACATCGTAAAGAATCTTATTACACATGACTCAGGCGAAATCTGTAATAATAAAGACTACATAGGAAAATCAATACCTACAACTTTTTATTGTGAAACTGACCTTTTAATGTCATCTTTTGAATTGTTTGTTTATTTATTTTATTCAGTACCTAATTAGAAATGGGGTAATCGTAGTCAGCTGTAATATCCAGTTGAATCCGCTTATAATGACATCGAAGAGAAGTGAAAAATACGTCATACTAAGCGGACGTCATAAAAAGGCAAATCTTAGGAATTTAACAGATTCCCATCTTTGTTAGGTATTTCGTGTTAAGGGAAACGCAAAAAATGTATATTGATAGTCGTAGATCAATAAAAAAAATAGCGAGTAAGAAACTAATTATGAACCATTTCCCCACACTATAACCAAAATTTATTTCTGAAAAATATGTAATAAGCGACATGTCAATAAACAAAGTACGTAAGAATACCTACCCGTACTTTTCTTAAAGAATTTAATATGAAAACCAAAATGATCTCCGGCGGTTAGTAAATATAGGCGACGTTATAATAAACGGATTTCACTGTTTCAGAGCTAGTTCAGTTCATCCAACACAAGAACCAGGTCTCCAAGAACCACTGTCTGCGCCATCGCGCAGACAATATGACAGAAGGCACGCGCGGGCGCATTATCCAGAATTGGCAAAGCGCGGGAAAATCTGGTTTTTCATAAACCTGTTGCTCCTTGTTTTAATATGATTTTGGCGAGGTGTCTTAGAATATATGTATGTAAGTAGCTAACAAGAAATATTCATCAGCCTCTACCAACCTTCAATAAATAAACTATAGACAAACTTTGTTCCATCCATCCCTCCCCCACGGCCAAAAACAATTTTACCTCTACATAACAAAAGTTTGAGATTACAAATACACACCTTGGCAGTACTTGATAGAGCAGTTCCTCAGATCTTCGTTTCTCCATGGACAGTTGTTCAGTTTTCTCCTCCACCAAGGACTCGAGGTTGTTCGCGTACTGTTCCATGCGACGAAGGAGATCGTCCATCAAGTTGTCACAGTACCCTCTAGATGAGGAAATACATACAGGAGGAAATACAGTCATTTTGATTCTGCTTTTATCACGAACGAGAAAAGGTCAGGTGTGGTGGGATCAAACTTTGACTGTGATAAATGTGATAAGAGGCAGGTTCTGCGGCTGTAATGAATCTAAACTTAACTTGCTAAGTTTTATAGATTTTTTTTATCAATCACCTGGAAGTTAATTAGTTCGTGTGTCTCGCCTCAAAGTCAATACATACCTGTATTGACTATGAGGCGTTTCAGAAGTGCGAGTTTATATTTAAGGGTGATTTTCTGTATCTAATACACAAAAGAAACAATTGCAAAAAAGAACTTGACTTGTATAAAACCAAACTTTTCAACAGTTTGATATCTAAAGAACGTCACGATACGCACCTCTGCAAACCCCAATATACATATGTATGTGTTACTACATATCCTGATGAACACGTCCCAACGTCATAGATTAACCAGTCTAGTTCACTCACTTGATATAGTTAGTGTTAACAGCGTCAGTAGGCAGACGCCACTGCCCATCACCTCTCCGCCAGGTCCAGCAGGTCCATGGCCGCACCATCATGCTACAGCATCACCACTCACTTGATATAGTTAGCATTAACAGCGTCAAAGCTGGGCCTGTCGTCAGCCGCCTCTGCCCAGCACCTCTCCGCCAGGTCCAGCAGGTCCATGGCCGCACCATCATGCTACAGCATCACCACTCACTTGATATAGCTAGCATTAACAGCGTCAAAGCTGGGTCTGTCGTCAGCCGCCTCTGCCCAGCACCTCTCCGCCAGATCCAGCAGTTCCACGGCTACACCATCATGCTACAGCATCACCACTCACTTGATATAGTTAGCATTAACAGCGTCAAAGCTGGGCCTGTCGTCAGCCGCCTCTGCCCAGCACCTTTCCGCCAGGTCCAGCAGTTCCACGGCCGCTCCACCACCACCCCCTGCGTTCGCCCCTACTTCGCCCACCCCCACTACTGGACGAAATGGGGGGGACTCACGGGCGCAAACGTGACCTACTATTTCTAATAGACAAAAACTGTTTTATTAAAGCACGTCATACATCTGTGATGCGTCTTAGCATGGCAACAGAGTCCGTAATATAACTTCGCGGAAACCCGAAAATATAAATATCGCTTATTACTGGTAAAGGGATACTGGTGAACTCGTGATACTTAATCATGAATTCACGATAGATGTTGACTCGCGACGGTATAAAGTAGTTCCGTTGTCACAATTTAAAAAAAAATGGATGGGGGCAGTGGCAGCCATTAACCATGCTAAAACGCATGGCTACACCCATCTGCATTTGGTCCACATGACTGCAAGTTATAGAAAAGAGAAAATAATTGGACATGGAATAGAAGACGCTGACCATTTAATACAAAGTGGACCTTAAAAGCTTATTTTTTCACTGACGATGACGACAATAGCTAATATGATTTGATAGGAGATTTACTTTGGTTGGTAGCCTCATCATCATCTGCCGAGCCTTTTCCCAACTATATTGGGGTCGGCTCCCAGACAAGCCGGATTCAGCTGAATACCAGTATTTTACGTGAAGCGGCTGCCTACCAGACCTCCTCAACCCATTAACTGGGGAACACGGTACTTCTTGGTAAGACTGGTGTCAGAATTTCTAGTTGGTTGGTAGGCCACTTACTGATAATATTAATAACTACCCTTTTGTAATGTAATTTTAGATCCACGGTGATACACTTCGAGGAATGGGCGTCTTGTGTGTCGTGGAAGACTAATCTATTCATTCTTAATTAACGTGAAAGCCAATTTAATCCAGTGTGATTAGGAAATTAATTAAAGAGTTAATTAACGGCCGTTAATTTATCTGCTTTGAAGTTTCTGTAAAATTTTTAATTAGTCTACATTAAACATCCTACATTATATTTAGTCTATTCATATATAAATTAAGGCTTTCTTAAAGTTCACGACAAGGTGTGAACTAGGGTGAACTACTTTACGAGTCATTGAGCTGCCCGCCATACCATAATAATTACAACCAGTACAACTATTAAAAGCGTAGAAGTTGCACTGTATCATAATCAAATATAGATCTTGAATAGGTAGTTGACTAAAAAAAAATCTGATTAGTCCGTCTGATAGATTTCCAAAAAATATTGGACACGTATTTTTTCTTTTTTCACATAAACAAAAAATGAGGACGATACAGTGCGTAAAAATCTCGTGTGACGTCACTCATCGCTACAATTTTTACCGGGCCGTGACGTCACACGCTCCCACTCCTGATCTTTGATGCTTTTTATCTTCGTCAGTTTTTATAGATTTGATATAGGAAAAAATACGTGTCCAATATTTTTCTATAATCTAACTGACGGACTAAACATAATCATATATTTTTTACTCAGGCAACATCCCTATTGAGTACTTCTACCTACAGATTCTGATATTATTAGTAGTAGTAGTTAGTAATTTAAAATTTTCCAATTTTAGTTAAACTACATAGACATTCCGTAGTGATGTAGCATGCATCGCTACTGCGGCGTAGTTTCGCGCGGAGCAAATTTTTATTTTTACTAACCAGTAAAAACACATAAATTAGGAGTATTCATTTAAGTCCATTTGTGCCAAACTGAATTCAGTGGAAGTTAGTAACAAGGAATTTAGACGTTTGTTCCGTTCCCGTAATAGACTGTAGCCTTCCTCATAAATGTGGCTATCAAATAAAAATATATTTTTTGAGATGCGGTAGTTCTAGAGATTTGCGTGTTCAAACAAGCAAACCTATAGATGTCACACTAAATCTATAGATCATTAATTGGAATTACAAGATAACTCTATCTTGCAAACCTCCTCCTCCGTCCTAAAGTTAATACCTATCATTTAAAAACTTTTTATAAAAAAAGACAACCGACTACCGGTGCTTTTGATTGTTTCTTCGTTTTTGAACAATGACTTCCGAAATTAAAATGTTATTTTATACTTTATTTTGCTTAGAAATAATAAACATATGTTGTTTTTTTTTTGTAAATCGTTTTTTATTTTTCACTTTTTAGTGGTACATCCTACCCCCCACCTAAACGTACCCATCACAGTGTACACGGTATAAATTGGTGTAAACAATAAACAAACATGCGATTTCAGAAATCCTGAAAGATTTGCTATCATTTATTGAAGAGTTCCGTTTCCTATCTCTGTTCTTCATCAGATCTTCACCAAACTAGAAAGGGACCACCTTGAAATACTAAGATGCTCTTCCAAACCATCGTATACAATTTTATTTTTTCATTTTACATCGACAATATAGAATGAGAACATCATCAATGTAGTTTAAGCCACGCATTATTAAGGATAACTCAAAAACTAGTAATCAGATCTCAGATACATAGAACCGGACGACAATCACCAGCTTTCGAATACAAAAAGAATCATCAAAATCGGGTCATCCTGTACAAAGTAACGAGGTAACAAACAGAAAAACAATACAGTCGACTTGAGAATCCTCCTTTTTTCGAGGCGGCTTAAATACCCATGAGTCGTAGTGCTTTAACTTGAACTATGAATGCAAAATAGTGCCGAGAAACTTACAACAGTTATCCGAGCGAATGCTGATAATTTAAATTCCAGTTCTCCACAGCACTGGCCTACAAAGAAACTGCGTTCTATCACATTCCATTAAAAAGTTTTTCAGCTTGAACGCTGTTACTTTTTTTTCTTTTCATGTTATTTAAAAGCGGATATTGCAGCTGGCTGGAAAATAGCGGATACGGAGAGTACAAGACATAGTGAAGTGGCGTTTCATAGAAGGGAAATGTGTTCGAGAATATTGACAAGACATTTGAAATTTTATATTTAGTAGTAGGTTTGTTTAAGTTTGCCAGGGTTGCAAGAGTAAAGGGTACTAGGAGGAACACGGATTGGTTTTAGTCAGTAAGAATCTGACATATCCTCCCGCTCCGCCCAGAGCGAAAGGCGTTATTTGATGCTTTTCTATCTATGTTTATAAAAAAGGTTTGTTTAAGTAACGAAATGTATTTAAATTAAGCAAGTCCTTAAAAATAATATGTTTCACGAGTTTAATGAATTCAGCAACATGTTTTCCTATTTATACCTATTACTGGACCAATGGCGAAAGTCTATCTATCCTAGCTGAGATATCTCGTTTTCTATTCAATACAACGGGCCTGCAGGTGATGATCTTGGGGCTTAGTCGTCGCCTCATCAGTCAGGCCTAAAGGAGCATATGCGGTCGTTGAAATGGCCACACCAGGTCAGCTTTTGGAGTACGACGTAACATTTTGGTTAAAAAAGACTAAGGTCCTTAACACATCCATGGAATAAAAACTCTTTCCAGATCAGCAAGTTGAAAACAGAACGTAATATGCAAGTGTAAGGTTTACTAACCTTTATTAGACATAGTCGGCGTGTAGTTATGAAAGGGTCCCGCCCTTAGCACGATCTCTTCAAGGATGATGCCGAAGCTGTACACGTCTCCTTTAAGTGACGCCGCCGCGCCGGGATAGATGCTGCCAGCCACCAGCTCCGGTGCTGTCCATAGTAACTCTACACAGACAAAGCTACATTTATACATCAAGAAGAGACGTCAAATATGTACGTTAGCGTTACGATGGAACTTTGTCCGGAACACATTTTGATGAAAAGGACGTTATCATAATCATAATCAGCCATTTAATGTTCCCACTGCTGGGACACAGGTCTCCTCTCTAGGAGAGGGAATGGGCTGTAATTCACCACGCGGGCCCAGTGAGGGTTGGTGAATGTCACATGTCTTCGAATTTTTGGTTCTAGGGTATGCCGGTTTCCTCACGATATTTTCCTTCACCGTTTTGAGAGCAGTGGTGATGAAATTAATTACACAAAGTAATGCGCCTGGCTGGGTTTGAACCCGCGACCTACAATTCGTAAGTCGGGGCCGTTACCACTTGGCCACCACTGCTCTCAAAAAGGAGGTTTTCGTTTAGTTTAAATTGTTTTGTTATGATATTTATTATGTTTCTGTAATGTATGCATAACCCTGAAAATTACCAGCTTACTAAAATTACTACATGTATTGTGAATTGTTGAACAAGTAAGTTACGACTTTGTTTAACAATTCACATGCCGAAAACTACTAGACATTAAAACTACCACAAAACCTCGAACCACTCAGCTAATTTGATTAACACTTCAACGGGGAGAAGCAACTAATCATTATTCTCTCGCTAACTTTTAATCCCCAAACGAATTGGGATGAGAATTCCAATTCGTCTGGGATTAATACTATTAATATTGGGGAATAACACGTCTTCTTCTTGCCCCCTTTCGGGTCTAGACATATCCATCCCTATTTATATATTTATTAACCATACTTTAGTGATTTAGTAGATTCTAAATCAAATTCTACACATCAAAATCTACTGATCAGTTAAACTAATCATATGACCAGCCTTTTTATGGTTAAGCCTGATTATTTTGCAAACCGTCCACTATAATTTGATTATAAGCCTTAGTTATATTATACTTAGTCAGGTCAAAACGATTAACCAAAAGCGAATAATTTCATTACACACCACGATAAGGACAAGCAAAAAATTATTTTATTACTATGGTTATATAAGTGTCATCCTTCATCAGGCCGGTCGGCAGGCATGCGTTAAACCCGTAGAATTTTTACCAACAATAAAGGAGGTAAGCGAAATTGGCATTTATTCCTAAAGGAATAGGAGTCATCCTTGATCAGGTCAGCTGTGTGTTAAGCTTGTAAGTCAACTGAGAGACAAGCGAAATTAGTGTTTATTACTGTAGTAATAGGTATCATCCTTGATAAGGTCTGTGGGCGTGCAGAGCGTGTTGAGACCGTAGTCGGAGATCTTGAGCACGAAGCGTCCATCGATGAGGCAGTTAGAGGAGCGCAGCTTGCCGTGCGCGCCCAGCCCGCCGTGCAGGTAGCACATGCCCTGGACGACGAAAAATAAACTGTTAAACTCCAAAAAAAACTGTCAAAGTCCTTGCATTTGCCTTGTAATCTTGCATGTGCATAATATAGCGGGCGGGAGGGAGGTGCATACCTGCAACCCACATATATTCGCGGAAATTAAAACTAGATATATTATTTTCATTTTCAAATTTAAAATGGATTTCCGCAAAGTAACGCCTGACTCAATCAATTTTAAACTGTTAAATTCCAAGAAACAAGATAGAACTAAAATATTTGAAGAGCAATATTCACGTCGCCTTATTTATGTTTCATGACACTTGCTCATCGAATATCAACGTACGTTTAGAACCGACTTTAGATGTCATCCTAATAAAACGCGATAGTCGCGCGAATTCGCGATCGTCGCGTTCATTTGTTCGGCGACACCGGAACCCTCTGTCGACGTGACGACGCATTCACATATGTCATATACATACATATGTAAATAGACGCGTCGACCGCATATTGCGCGCTGATTTTATAGTATTAGAAAAATGTATACATTTTTTTGGTTTTATCACCTCGATCGATTTGGAACTGCCAGAATAAATCATTATGTAGGAAAGCATTCAATAGGCAAACTTTATCTCCGCCCTACTAAATTAATGTAGTACTCAAAGAACATAAAAATGACAATAAATATCAAGAAAATAAGCGCTTTTATTGTTATAATTCCTATCTTTATTGCTTTAAACCAAATACACATTAACTTCTACAACCCAACATAAAGCAAAAGTTTACAAAAATTAATGAACACAAAAAAATGCAATAACCACTACAAAAGACGTCATAAACTTTCCTGTCAAAAATACCAATAAATCCGGCTCCTAAAAAGTTACAACGTGCCCGTATTTTTGTTTCACTAGGTGTATCGTAAATCCCAACTTTGCCTCCCGGCAATGTTGGGATTACGTGAACTCTAATTGCGTAAGGAATATTGAGAAGAAGGCAGTTCAATTAATAAAAACATCTGTCATAATGCTACCTATTTAATTGTTATTTCAATTATTATACATACATGTGAACCCAGTGGACAATACAGAAAAAGAGAAAGCAAGCAAAACCATTTATTCCGCCAGAAAAGACTCGCACAATAAAATATATATATATATGTATATATATATATCACTGAGTATATATAACTGAGTCAATTAACATATGTATGTATTAAAAATGTTAGTTTTTATTAAGATTTCCCAACCGAAAACCTGCCCGATCATTATTCTGTGTGAAAGGAGGCGCGCCATACATACGTCAAAAAGAATAAGTCGTATTTTATGAATTTCTCAACTTTTTCTCTTTCGCAACAGACGCGATTTCAACCTTCAAATATCTTTGTTCTTTTTTATCGTTTGTTTTCGCACATCTCCTTCAGCTCATAAAACACGTGCCTAGTCGTCAAAAGATCTTTTTATAGGGTTCTGTGCAAGAAAGGTGCCAACGGGACCCTGTTGCCAAATCTCCGCTGTCCGTTTGTCAGTGCGCTGTATCTCCGTAAGCCGAAATAGGTAGACAGTTAAAATTTTCACAGAATGTCACTCATTTGCTACAAGGATCACATATCTAAAAACTGATGAATTTTAGTTAATAATACAGTTGTGTTGAAAAATTGGCCTTCTGTTTACTGTAAACACGTCAGTTTTCTGTGAATATCTGCTCTCACTCTCCCTCTCTCTGTCTCTAACTATAGACCTATGAATATAACGTTTTCACAGTAAATTGAGCGCATTTTTTTCAACACAACTGTTTTACTTCTTCTATTTTGAGATATGTATGTCGACTTTGTAACAAAGGAACGATGTGTTAAAAATCAAAGATGGGCCCCATACAATATTATCAATATAATACAATATTATGATACGGAACCCTTCGTATGCGGGTCCGACTTGCACTTGTGTCTTTTCTTTGAAACCAGACTGTTGTATTATTTACGCAGGTGACTAGATAGTCAATTTTAAACACAAAGCATCGCAAAGTTCTTTTATTTTAGTTCTCTTGTGAATTTACAATACAACTCAATTCTTTTGTTTTTATTGTGTTATGATCGCTGTAGAACTTGATAGACTGAAATTATTCTTAGCATAAAACTCATTACTTGATACTAAATTGAATTTAGCTTTGGAAAGGTATTCGAGAAAATTCTAAATTTCTTTTAACTGATTTATGTTTTTGAACGAAAAATAAAATTTTAAATATTCGCGTTCTTTTTTCTCATGTGTTTTTTTTTTTTAATTTGGTTTTTATCTTCAACTAGCTGACCCAGCAAACGTTGTTTTGCCATATAAAGTAAAAACAATATTTAGGAGTATGAATGATGTTCTATAAATATAAAAGAAAGTCGCAGGTGAAATGTAGCTTTCTATTGGTGAAATAATTTTTAAAATAGAAAACTTAAAACTAAAATACTTCTTAGCTGTATCCCATGGTTTCACCTGCCTGCGCAATTTATTCTTTCTGGCTCAGTGATCTTTCTTTCGTCTGCTAAGGATAATAGCTTGATGTTAAATAATTATGGTTCTGGTATCCTGGTACTTTGTAAGTCTTCACTCACAATTCCAGCCCCAGAAATGCTTCGACATGTTTATGGTCTGCTGGTACGCGTGAATCCTTACTTCTTAAGTTTTCGACATGTTTCTTTCTGGTCTTCTAGTACTTGTGAATCTTTAGCACATGGAATTTTTGACAGCTACGAAACAAAGGAACATTTATATGGAAAATGATTCATCTTTCATAATTATGTATTCGTTGAGTTTGTTAAGAAAGCACTTCCAGCCTTATTCTATAAAGGCGACCTTTCTAGATTTTATTAATCTTTTGTTTTGGTTGCTAGGTTACACTCTTGTTAATTTTGAATTATCTACAACGCACTAAATATATTTCACCTAAAACCATTTTCCACTGCGTTTACTTTAATAGAGTTTTCATTGTTTTTAAGATGTATTCTGCTATTCGGGGCGGAGACAAATCCAACGAATCAAAAACCAAGAAAATTGGCCCAGCAGATCTCGAGTTATAAATGTTGTAACAAACCCGACTTTGTTTTATATATATAAGATGTTTTGAGTACCGAACGACAATTAACACATGTTTTAATGAAATTTAGCCAGAGTCCAATGGTTTAAAAATTGGTTCATAAACAACGAAGTTATGGCTATATACATAAAAAATAAATCCGAGCCAGCTCTTCAAAACTCAACTGTAAATATTTATTTTTATTAAACCATTTACAGGCACTTTTTAATGGTCAAGTTAGTCAGTCAAAAAGATGCTATTTGTTCTCTTCTTTTAAGTCGGTATAAAATGAAAACAACACGCAAAAACAAAAGTCATCACATAAAATTACAACGAACGAAAATAGCAACTCACGGTTACAGCACTTTCATGCCCAAGGCTGTGTTATTGATAAAAATAATTAATTTAACGAGCAGTTATTGTTTGAAGCTACGTTTTATTATTGATTAGCTTTGTTTATTGTGTTCATCAAGGTTGGGAAACCATTTAACAAGGACAGCTATTCAGCAGCGACTAATAACTAAACAATACAATTCGATTAGAACCAATCAGTCTGCCTAGTATTTTTTCTACTATATTGGGTCAGCTTCCAGTCAAACCGGATTCAGCTGAATACCAGTATTTTACATGGAGTGGCTGCCTATATGACCTCCACAACTCGATAACCCTTGCTTACTTGATATCATGAAAACCCTTGATAGGTCTGGTGTATGATTTACAGGCTACCGTCTATCCGTAACGGCTGTCATTTTAAAGTGAAAACTTCTTAGAATCGTTGTGATTTGAAATTTTATGAAACGAAAAAGCGACAGTAAAAAGCGACAGACACATAAATTCATGTGTCTGGCTCTTTTTACTGTCGCTTCGTTTCATTATATTGAAGCCAAAATTTTTGAAGGTTTCACCTTCTACCACGTGTGATTTGCACACATGTATTTTTTTTTATGGATGAGTAATCATTAAATGACTTCTTTCGCTATAGGCGGCGCGGAAGGGAGAGTCAGAATCTTACTGACCAAGACCCATCCGAGTTCCTCCTAATGCCTTTGGGTTCCAGTACTGCGGGGAATCTTTCGAACAAATTCCGCAACCTGTCGAAGAATTATGAATGGCAGCCGGGCCCAGCGGATCAACATGCTTTCCGAGGCTCAAAGGATGTCAGGATGGTCACTCAGCTACTGATCACACTCAGATTGACATCGGCAAGCGTTGCTTAACCTTGAAGATTTACCCGTGCGGCTGTTATTATTTTAGCAATGACCTCCTTACAATTCGATTAGGATAACCGTGAAAATCATTGAATTACATGCTTGGCGAACCCGTCAGTCAAGGTCAGCTTAAGGCCATACTGTGTGATCCGTTTTCCTTATTTTCCGATTGAAATACCTACACAGAACTGTCCGTCCGTATTATTCAAAGAGGATTGGCAGTACAGACAGACTCAATGTCAGTCATTCAGTTAATACTATTAACGTCAGGCCTGCACCTATTCCTCGAACTATGGTAAATTTTAGGATTTACCAAGTCATCTAGGTATAAGTCTACATTATTCGGTGATATTTCCTTACTTCAGACTTATACTAGCTTTCGTAGGTAAATCTTAGGATATGAGCTACCACAGAAACAAGTTATTTTTTTTATTTTGTTTTTTTTTTTAAACTTTGCCCACACCGCCACCACGATACTCCTGTATCGTGGGTTTTTGTTCACAAACATGTAAACTCACATACACAAGCCACCTGGACCCGGAACAACTCTCTGTAGGCCATACAAACATTTTATTATTGTTATTTAAAAACGAACGCGAATTAAAAACATCTCATCAACTACGGATCAAAAAACACGCCCTTTGAGCTACAAACGATTTATCCGATCCGACTTAGGTGAAATGGGCATAAAGTGAACAGTCATTCCATCTTGTTAGTATGGATCGACACCTCACTGTTTAAAGAATCGCACTGCAGTCCTCCTTACCTGTACAATATCATGCACGAGCGAGGTCCTGAAGTTCCAGTCGAGCTGCAGCTCGTCGTTGGCGAGGACGTCCTTCAGGGAGCCCTTGGGACAGTACTCCGTGAGCACGAACACGAGAGGACAGTCGACGCACGCGCCGATGAAGCGAGCCGTGTTCTCGTGGGACACGTTGCGGGCCTAGAAAACAGAACAGAGTTAGGAACATACAAATTTTGCAGGAAGATTCTATAGCACATCCCTCATACGCACATTATTTTGAGAATAATTTAATTGTACGTACAGCTAAGGAGTGGAATTCCCGGCCAGAGTTTGTGTTGTGTTTTCCTGTTAACTATTTAATAACTTGAGGTCTTGTAGTAAAAAATGAATAGATTACTTCCAGACAAGCGTGTTCAGTCTTTGACCACATCATCGGTTATTGTCGGGGGAGTATGTGGTCAAATGCCTATCAATAATAGTAATAGAAAATAAGGGGAGGGAAGATTCAAATAAGATATGTATGATTTTTTTGTGATAAAAATATTGTTGCGCGCCAGAATTAAGTTAGGATGACAGCGGCATTCGGTACCACTAGCGCCATCTAGTATCGAGTAGCAGAACTATTGAAGTCAAGGACATTCGAGATTTTTCTATGCTAGAATTCTCGGACTTTAGTCGGTCGCGACCGATATGTACGCGAACTTTCTGGAGTTCTACTCGGCGCCCTATATAAGGCCGGCTACATGTGCCGACCGGGTCAGTATTGGAATTGCGATACAAGTGATAACTTCGAGAGCGATCTTCGACTGCGAACTCAAGTGATTAATAGTGCGATTGTGTTTTGTGATTAGTGAGTTATAATGTAATTAGTGTGGTGTAAATTAAAGTGTCATTTTTGTTTATTGAATCGGCTGATTTTAATTGTAACGAACCCGAAGCTCGTAACAATATAATAGAAGTGCCACTGTAACTTTTCTTTTAGTTTAAATTGTCTTTTAACAATAATTACGAATTTAAATAACGTGTGTAACGGAACGTAAGTTAATACAACAATCAGCGTCTAATAACGTCACTCCTGATATAATATTAATAAAAAGTATTTATTACAGATCATAACAGATATATAAGAAAAAAAAATACAATTATATAAATATAATAATTGAATTTAACAAAAAATAACGACTAATATTACTCTTTGAATCATCACAGTTCATGATTAGTATTGACTAGTGATTTCTAGGAGTGACGTCATCGCATTCGCGAAAATTAAACCGCAGTATTGGCAATAATGTTGCGGAATTCGTTCGAAAGAGATACTGCGGCCCTGGAACGCAAAGGGCACAAGGAGGATCACGGGTGGGTTTTAGTCAGTAAGAGTCTGACGCCCCCTTCCGCTCCGCCCAGACCGGGAGAAATCATTTGATGATTTCCCATCCAAAAAAAAAGAAACACATTTTGGCAATAATAATCGTTAAAGTTGCCTGAATTATGCGTGGTCATTTCTGCATAGAATCCTTTAAAATGAAAATATCACACTTGGCCTTTTTATTCCATATGATCGGCAAAGAAACACAGCCCGCCTTCGCCCACTGGTGAACACATCAGGCCTCTCTTTTCTTGTGCCAATCCCCACGGTTTTGTGCCAATGTCATCTATGTTTTACTCGCGATACACTCATCAATAATTACAAAGCAAGATTTGTAGCACCGAAATCTACCTCCTTCTTTTCTCTCTGCCACGCATTATTAGGAATAACTTAAATACTAGTAGTCTATCTATATATACTAGTAATTATTTATGAGTATCAATAATTACAAAGCAAGATTTGTGGCACCGAAACCTCCTTCTCGCAAACTAACAAAACTACTAAAATAGAATAAGGAAACCCCTAACAAAAAGTTAGATAATTCAATCACAGTATCAATAACTCTTATAAGGAATCCCGATTCCCTAGAAACACAGCTTACAAGTCCACTATCGGAAACATTGATTCCGACAATCATCTAATCCTGTCACATCATATTACTGCTTTTCCAAAGTATGTGACACTTCTGGGATATCTCATTTGTTTAGCTATCACAGACATGTCGCATTCGAATCACTTGAGATATAGACTTCCCTATATGTACAATATACATATGTAATAACTTGTCCTGACTGATTCATCAACGTAGAGCCTACTGCACCACAGGCTTAAAAAATTGAAATTTCGGCAGTTGATGCATTTAATGGTACATCCACACATGCCGCCGGCTTATGCCGCCGGATTTCAGGCTACCTTGATATAAAAGATGCGCGTGCCGGTAGCCAGGCCGCCGGGGTGGCCGGCGGCCGTGCCGCTCAGCATGTGTGGATGCACCATAATAATGTAAACATCCAATAACGAAGAATTGTTGAAATTCCACCCTGAAAGGTGGAAAATAAATGACTGTGTGGAAACAGGTCAATTTCAAAATTAAGAAGCATGGGATTTCATACACAAGCTAGATAGTTATCTGTGTAATAATACGGTTTGTAGCATTAATATATAATACGGTTTGTAGCATTTTTCACAAAAAAAAAAAAAAATTTTTTTTGAAAAATCACCAACTTAAATAGGGTTTTGTACGTAATTTGCCGCCGCTTGTTTCAAGAAGCAACTATCAGGTTATTAGATACTTACTACGTTACCAGAGACAACTTAGAAGTTAGTTAACACTGGAACTATAGAATGACACGGTTGGCGCAGTGGTTGAGCGATTAGCTGCTGCGCTGCGTGTCGCGAGCTCGATTCCCGCACGGGACAAATATTTGTATGGCCTACGGATAGTTGTTCCGGGTCTGACTGTTTGTGTATGTGGGCTTCAATGTTCGTAAGCGCACCGCAATTTCTAGTGACGCAAATTTCTATGACGTTTTTTTATTAAAAAAAGACGGACTCAATACCTTAGGTATTGAGTCCTGAGTAGGACTTTTGGGTAATGTATAGAGATAAACACTCATGACAGAAGTTTTTTTTTTCAATAAATGACAATTTACTCCTTAACGGCTCCTATGAGGTAGTTTTATAAGTGGTTTACGAATACGGTATCATTCTACTTTTATATACAGCCTTTCAACCAACGATCAATCATCCATTTCCGAACAAAAGACTCATTAACGTAATTTACTAATCAATTAATTGACGTTGGAATGGCGTTGAGCTTTGTCTCACTAATTAGATACCTACAGCAATACTTTTCATTGAATGTCTGAGTCTATTAAATTACATGATTGACATTATTGTGATGTATGAAGTTATAATCTATATATATAAAACAAAGTCGGGTTTGTTACAACACTTATAACTCGAGATCTGCTGGACCAATTTTCTTGGTTTTTGATTCGTTGGATTTGTCTCCGCCCCGAATAACAGAATACATCTTAAAAACAATGAAAACTCTATTAAAGTAAACGCAGTGGAAAATAGTTTTCGGTGAAATATATTTAGTGCGTTGTAGATAATTCAAAATTAACAAGAGTGTAACCTAGCAACCAAAACAAAAGATTAATAAAATCTAGAAAGGTGGAAGTGCTTTCTTAACAAACTCAACGAATACATAATTATGAAAGATGAATTATCTACTATATAAAAACATAAAAATAAGTCGGGTTTTCCTTCCTGACGCTATAACTCCAGAACGGACGAACCGATTTCCACGGTTTTGCATTCGTTGGAAAGGTCTCGGGCTCCGTGAGGTTTATACTTAGCAAAGAAAATTCAGGAAAAATTTCAACAGAAAAGCGGGACAATCTTTTTTCATTTTTTTTAATTATGGCAAAACAACGTTTGCTGGGTCAGCTAGTATTATATACGGATAATGATTGACAACTATTTATTAACATTAAAATGAACTAGCTGACCCGCGCAACTTTGTCTGCGACACGAAAAAGAGATTTGCTTTAAACATAAGAAATTACAATCTATATGGCTATATAACATCACGCTGCGACCAATAGGAGCGAAGCACCAATGAAAAATGTTGCAAGAACGGTTTTCTTTTTCTCTTTTATGCGACGCAGATGAAGTAGCGCGGGTTGGCTAGTATAATACATAATAAAATCTTTATTAACATAAAAATGTAAACCCTAGAGATCCAGAGATCTTGATTAGAGTATTTGAGGTAAAACTGACTTATTTTATTGAGGTTACTATTTCTTAAGAGTTGTGTAACACAATTAAAGAATATTGTGCTTATCAACTCCCAAATTGGTTCCAAGTGCTAAATAGTGTGTATATTTAGATCTCGCCTTGGAAAAAAGAAATGTTTTCATGTTTGGAAAATTAAAGGAATTTTTCCTACTTACCTGTTTGATCTCCCAAAGAAGCTTCTTGTTGAGATCCAGTTTCTTCCTGTGTATCTTCTTCACAGCCACCCTGTTGCCTTTGTAGAGGCCGACGGTGAACGAGGTCAGGGTCAGAGAGGGGGTGCCGAGGGTGGAGGCTGCGCCGGTGCTACCCCTAGCACTCCAGCCGAGGGATAACTAGAGTTTAAGAATGTAGAAAGTTAAAGGAACATTAAGATGCAAGTGAGCGAACTTTGTCATTGCAGTCGAGGCGGACGGATATCGAGACCGCTATGGAGTCGAGAGACTGCAATGGCAAATGCCCACGTGCATCAAACGATGTTTTTCAACACACTTAATCGAACAATTTAAAGATTTAGTAACAAATTATTGTGAGAAGGTGACAGGTTCGCGCTCCTTTTTTTTTGGGGGCTGTCTGGCGACCAACCTGGTACTATAAATATTTGAAATTGAATAGCGTGGAATACACTACATTGCAACATTGCATGCCTAAAAGTCAGGAGCATATATGAGCCAGTTTCTGAATAAGTGTGTTGAAAGTAAATAAATACCAAGGAGGTTGCTAGAACTACTGAAAAAAATAATTTTACCTTTCGTTCATCTTCTTCTTCTCGTTTCGACGACTCATATTTGGTCCGCCCAGTACGTATCTGGTTAAATGAACCAGGTACTTAAAACTGTGATTTCTAAGTAACAGGTATTTTAATAACTAAGTAGCCGTAAAATATTTAACGACATAAGCGGATCTTGCTTGAGCTTGGATCATCGCGCTTCACAGCTTAACCAGCTTAAACATAATTTAATAATTAATAGATGAGTCGCCATATGTATAGAAAATTGTAAGTTAGTTAAAGCACAAAATTTTAGCCTGAAGTGAGAAATTTCTGGTTATAAAAAAACTTTTTACAAAAAAATACAACCGACTTTTCCACAAAAAATCAAAAAAGTACAAAATAACTTTAATTTTGGAACTCGGTGTTTGTGGTTCCTTTTTCATTTTTTGAACACCGACTTCCGAAATTAAAGTTATTTTGTACTTTTTTGATTTTTTGTGGAAAAGTCGGTCGTATTTTTTTGTAAAAAGTTTTTTATTTTTCACTTTTTAGTGGTACCTAAACCCCCTCCCCTCCCCCCACCTAAACGAACCAATAACATTAGTGTAAAAAAACGCACTGCTCCAATGCAGAGTAAACTAAAAGGTCGTCAATGTAGACAATGTAGATATTTTTTTAGATTTTTGTTGATTTTTCAAAAACTGCTTGTTCGATTTCGATAAAATTTTCATGGGACCATTTGGGAAGTATACCCTTTCCAACAAAAAAAGAATTTTTCAAATCGGTTGGCAAGCGACGGAGTTATGCGCGAACAAACAAAAAAAAAAAAAAAAAGATATACAAACATCCGAATTGAGAACCTCCTCATTTTTTAGAAGTCGGTTAAAAATGCGATGCAACTAGCATCGCTAAACAACAACCCAAAACAAAAGCAAAAATAGGGTTATGTGAATCAGACTACTTACTTCACAGCAATTTTTATTATTTTTTAACAAAACTACTTTTAAATTTAAGAAACATCTATTACAGCAACACTGTCACTTTTGCAATATTTTCAAAGATTGAACTAAATATGACATAAGTGACCTGAAGAACTTGATGCAATAATATCACAGATATAGTACTTGTAGTTTCAGCGTAAGGGAGTAAGTGTTGTTACGGTTTGTAAACGACTCAAAATCTTGAAATGCTTCTCCTGAAAAAGTGCATTTTAGTTAAAGTGACTGTGTTGCACCACCAGTAAAAGTGCGCTATGTCAGTCTGTCTACCTCTGTTTTTAATGACGGCCTCACAAAAGAAAGCTGGCCAAATAGGTACTTTTAAACGGTAGTCTTCGCACTTGACTTCCCAATAACATGACAAAGGTAATTAATAGCAGGAGCCTACGTCTATATAAGCTGGTAATATGATTATGAGACACTTAAGAACACTCTGAAAAGACGCTGTATTATGAATGCTTGTAGGTAAGGGGCGTGAATTTAGGTCAACTGACTAAAATTAAATATTCATTCATACAAAGTGTACAAGTCGAAATAGCTCCGACACATAGAATAAGAAACATGTCCATGTTCTAACTTCTTTATTTTTTCAAGTTTCCGAAACGATCGTCTCGAAGATACCTACTCGACTAGGTTTTTTTAGATCACAATTATCAAAATAAAATGGAATCGAGCAGGCTAAATGTGTCGATCGCTGGACAAAATTGTATACCGAAAGAGACACCGTGAAAGACCCATGAGAAAATGGTTAGGCTAAGACTGCTTCGTGGTAAATTGAACCACAACAGATCTTAAGAAGTGGAAAAATTGGAGGGAGTCCTTTGCGCAGCCGTTTAATCCATACTTCCATATACTATAAATACAATATATCAGCCAATCGCCGTCCACTGCTAAACGTAAGCCTAGACCGCCAACCATCCAGGGCTTGAGCAGTCCGCATTTACCCGCTGCCAACATGCTTCCTAAAATCATCGTGCCGCAGGGCGTCCCACACTACGTTTGCCCATACGCGGTCTCCACTCAACAGTGCCGTAAATAGCCTTTTCTGCGCCCTGTGCGAGCTTCTATAACTCCCACTGTATCTCACTAACTAAAACTCAAACGCAGGTTCACTAGTACAAATGCGTTGCCAACACTGATGCTTTTAGATTTTTGGGCCACTTTGGTATCAATCCGACCAACCGGCCGTGTAGCCGGCCGGCCGCTTGACTCCGATAAATACTAAACGCAAATACATACGCTCGTGCGCTGCCAAAAAAATGAGCGTGATGTTTTGTCTAATTGAACAGACGTTTTTGATGATACTGGCATGTAGGTACGTATGTATTGGAATCGAGCACTAGGGGCGCAGCGGGAACTTATCAGCCTAGTCTGGCCATTCTCGCGCCCCCTAGAGCCTACGCCCTGTGCCTGGGCACCGATGGCACCGCCTTATTTACGGCACTGCCACTCAAACACCTGTCTGCATACTCCCATAGTTATATTATAGATGCGAAAGTACGTTTATCTGTTTAACAAACAGATAAACATAGTCGGTGGCAGAAGCTAGCAATATAACGAACCAAAAATGATAGTGGGAACGGACACACAGACTGATAAATTAAAAGAAATTGTTCGCTTTATTTGATTATAAGTTCCAATTACGCCAATATTTCGTGCATTACTGGTGAACAATTAATAACTGGCTGCCGCAACGCAATTATTGGACGGTACAGCGAACCCAACGTACTTAATTATTGTTTATTTAATAAATAAATACCATCGTTCGTTTTTGATGGATGAACCTTGAAATATCTGCCATATTAAATAAAATGATCAGACACATTTTAGCCCTCGTTATTTCGATATTAGTTACGCTTTGAAAGGCAGTTTAATTTCTTGGAGGTTAATCACTATGGAATCAGATTTATTTTTATGGCTTGACAAGCTTTTGCACTGCGACTTTGGCTGAAAACCAAAGTAAACGGAATTTTACTATTCTTTGTTCTACTGGTATTGCATGTTGCATCCAAATTCATTCAGCCATTATTGGAGCTTACTAATTGATAATCAATCAAACAGACTCTCACATTCATTGTAACAGGATTCGTTCGTCAATCTAACCCAATTTTATAAAGGTCAATAGTGCTAATAAAATTATTAATATATAACAAAGCGTTGACTATCAAGTCGCCACATAACGAATCGTTGTAAATAATAAGCTTTGTTCCGGCTCAATTTCTATCCGTCAGATAAAAAATAACAGTATAATCCGTCAGGCTCATTTCCTTTAATATTATTAGAATAAATATTATTGTTCATCTTGTTTGTATTGGCCCAAATGTAGGGCTATAGTTACGGAACTCGGTGTTCTTGGTTGTTTCTTCGCTTTTTGAACACCGACTTCCGATATTATAGTTATTTTATACGTTTTGTGTTTTTTGTTTAGAAGTCCATAGTTTTTTTTAAGTTAAAAAAGTCTAATTATTTTTCTCTTTTTAGTGGTGACACACAGCTAAACGTACCCATCAAAGCGTATGTGTTATAAACTTGTGTAAACAATAAACAGACATGCGTAATGCCATTGATTTGCTATCATTTATGGAAGAGTTCCGTTTCCTATCTCCATTCTTTATCAAATCTTCACTAAACTATAAAGGGACCACCGCGAAATACTAAAATGCTCTTCCAAACCATTGTATACAGTTTTTTTTTCATTTTACATCGATAAGTGAGAATGAGAACATCATCAACGTAGACTAAGACACGCATTATTAGATATAACTCAAATACTAACCGTCAAATCTCAATCAAAAGGGGAATGCCGATTTTAGGCCTTGCAATGCCCAAGAAATTTAATTTACTAAAAAAAATATGTAAATTTTACGTAATTAACTCTTCTATTTACGACGCGATACAAGTTAGCAACATTTTTAATCAAAAATAAATATTGAAACGATACAACGAAATAAACAGACATTTGCTAGGTTGCCAATTTAAAAACTGTACAAAATAAAGATTTGTTGCAAAACATTTACACATATTTGTACTTTATTTATTCGTTCTTTTGTTTATAGAAGTCCCAATGCATTTTATGTTAATATATTTGTAATCAACTTACAAAATATAATATAATTATTTTAAAATGATCTACATAATACACCGATCGATACTTTGTGCAATGGCAACACTAAAACTTGTCAGTTGACAATATTAGAATTGTCACTTTGTTTGCATTCGCTGCGTGTATTTTGCTATTAAAATCGACGTTTTTGACCATGAATACTGACGCTGACGATTCTCCTATTCTGATAATGACAACCAACAACAATTTAGCTTTAATATGTTATGTAGGAAGAGTTTTCAATAACTTTTTAATACTTGTGTAGGGCACATTAAAAAATCCTTATAATTTGGAAACCAAGTTTTTTTCAATAATTTTATTTTATCAATATATTATTTGTGGGGCATACTAATATTAACATCCGATGTTACTTGTGGGCACTCAGGGCCTAAATCACTATGGCGGCTTGGCATACCCCTTTAAATGGGACAAGCACCAGCTTTCGAATATAAAAAAAATCATCAAAATCGGGGCACCCAGTACAAAGCTATGAGGTAAAAACAAAAAACATACAGTCGTCTTGAGAATATCCACCTTTTTTTAAAGTTGGTTAAAAAACGGACCATTGGTCTGTCTGTCTGTCTGTCACAGCTAATTTAAATCGAATCTACCAGATCGTTCCTAAACCAAATTAAAAAAAAGAAAACGATTCGTTTGGAACCCTTTGCACTCGTGTACGACTCGCACTTGGTCGGTTTTATTCTTATTATTCACTTACACGCACTTACTTTGAGTACCTCGTTTATGCTGTGCAGCGCCGGGCTGGCTCCGATCCCTGTGCCGACCTCCACCAGTACCTCTTCAGGTCGAACTCTCCAAGAAGTGTTGTTTAACTCTGCGTCTATTCGAGCCTGCCTGCCATAAAGATGAATGAATTAAGTTAGAACCATACGACTGAAAGATAGGATGTGGAGAAAAAGATTTGAAAACAAAGAATATTTACAGCATAAGCATAATCAGCCTTTTAACGTTCCCACTGCTGGGACACAGGCCTCCTCTCTGGGAGAGGGAATGGGCCATAATTCACCACGCGGGCCCAGTGCGGGTTGGTGAATGTCACATGTCTTCGAAGTTTTGGTTCTAGGACATGCCGGTTTCCTCACGATGTTTTCCTTCACCGGTTTGAGAGCAGTGGTGATGAAATTAATTACACAAAGTAATGCGCCTGGCTGGGTTTGAACCCACGACATACAATTTGTTAGTCGGGACCGTTACCACTCAGCCACCACTGCTCTCACAGCTGCTCGTGCTCATATTTACAGGGTTATTTGTAAAACACCAACAACCTCTTAAGAGGTCATTATACTCATCATTATGGACAACTTTTAATATGGGACCAAACCTGAAATCACGAAAATAAAATCAGCTGTTCCTTACATTTATGTTCGTATAACTAATCAAAATGTAGGGAACAGCTGATTATTTTTTTAGGGATTTCAGGTTTGGTCACATAGTAAAAGTTGTTCATAAAGATGACTACAATGACCTCTTTAGAGGTTGTTGGTGTTTTACAAATAACCCTGTATAAGATTAGAGGAAGACCAAGAACACGAAAGAAATATTGCGCAAAATAAAATGGCTAGAATGATTAGAAACTGAAAAGTCGGCTAATATAAGAGGCATGGAATAAAATAATGAAAACGGTAGTTGTACCTAATTTGAATAATTTAGGATATAGGCTGGAGGACCAAGAAAACTACGCTGAAAAAATTTGTAAATATATTAATTGAAAAAAATGTAGAACAATGTGACCTGAACCCGAAACCCGATTAAATGAAAAAAAATAATATTTAAAAGACTGACCTTGGCGTTTTTATTTTCTACATATTTTGTCAATTAGGCTTAGATCAGACCCTGGCAAAAGCTGGGATTAATAACGCGCGGCTAAAGTACCCACAAGATGTCAATTAGGATTAAGAGGTTTATCGGAATTTGCTCAACCCAAGTCCAAAGGCATAAAATAAAATAACAATAAGGAACAAAATTGAACAGCCTATAATATGTATAATTAAGGTATCCACGTTTATTAAATTCTTTTCAGAAAAATAATAAGTATGTAAGGCATCGTCGCGTTCATCGTTGCGTTTTTACGGCAAAATAAGAAGGCGCCCTCTGTCGGCAAAACGGCGCATTCGCGTTTGCCGTAGAAATTAACGTGACGATCGCGTATTCGCGGAATGTTCGTTTTATATTAAGGCGACGCATCAATGTTCATTTGTTATTTTATGTCCTTGAATTACAATGTAATGTAATTTTACTAGACCCTCTCCACAGAAAATAATCAAAATAAAATTTAATTAATTTCGTTCTGAAATAATTCTGAAGCTGACTGACTCAAAGGGAAAAAAATAAAACTGAAAATATTGAGTTTAAATATGTATAGGTATTTAAATTATCCACTGAATCGTTCACGAGTCGGTAATGTAATGTTGTAAGTGTAACTTTAATTCAATGAGACTGCTCAGAATTCCATTGTCTCAAATTGTTTTGCTTGCTGATCCTTGAGATATTCTTTTGAAGTAAATAACTTTTGAGCATTCCAGTTGAGTATTATAAAGGTTTTTGACAATCGTTAATAATTATAATTTATTTATACCTAACTAGCTGACCCAGCAAACGTTGTTTTGCCATATATAAAAAAAATGAAAAAATATTTTCCCGCTTTTCTGTTGAATTTTTTTCTGAATTTTCTTTACTATAAACCTCACGGAGCCCGAGACCTTTCCAACGAATGCAAAACCGTGGAAATCGGTTCGTGCGTTCTGGAGTTATAGCGTCAGGAAGGAAAACCCGACTTATTTTTATATAGTAGATTAATTTTATACACGGTGAAGTATTTGTCATTAAACAAATCTGTGGGCAGTAAGTGATTCTTCTTTACAACTGAATTGCTCAAGAAAGCAGAGGTCATAGTTTAGCGGACTTTTGCATTATACAAGATATTACGATTCAAATCCATGGAAAATATTAACTATAATGTACAAGAGTCTTTTTGCTCATACCCGAATTTGGAACTAAGTCCATCATCTGATTTCAAGTATATGATGTCCTTGGTGCGAGTTCCGACTCATTATATTGAGGCCTTCCTCAAGGAACAGTTTTGGCCGAAGCGTATCGTGTATCGGCGATCCTGCGGAAGGCTACGTAACACCACACAGCGTAACACAACGTATGTAATGTACACATTTATATCATTGGTCTTTGTTACCCGAAAACATAAATGATATATTATTATTATATTATACATCATTGGTCACAAGTTAAGAAAAATAAAGAACCACGGTACATAGATAAATAAAAAAATGGTTTGCGAAAAACAAAATGTGAAATAAAACTATAAAGCCCACTTCCACAAATCGGTTTTATCTTTTAATTCTGATTTAGTTGGGGCTATTACGGGCTTATAACTTTAATTTTGAGTCCCAGTATCGTGTTACCCAGTTAATGGGCTCTAGGCAGTTCATCTGATAGGCAGCCGCTCCAGTAGAATACTGGGTATTCAACTAAATCCGGTTTGAAGCTGACCCCAATATAGTTGGAAAAGGCTAGGCAGATGATGTTAGCAATTTACACTGAATTAAAAGATAACTCTGGTTTGTGCAAGTAGGCCTGTATACTTACTTGTAAGCGACGCAAGCTGCAGTCACAGCGAATGTTAGAAACACCGCTAATCCGATGAAACAATAGATTATGACCGTCTGCGCCTCTGTCCGAGCAGCGTGCAACAAACGTTGTACATAGCAGTAGTGCTGGTGTCTGTACAAACACATTGCCATTGAAATACATCCTATTAATATTATAAACGCGAAATTTGTTACTCTTTCACGCAAAAATTTGGCACACAGATGGTTTATAACCAGGATATTTTTTACCCCGATACTCCGAACAATGAACGAATCGAATGTACCATTCATTCGATTCTTTCATTGTTCGGCTCTATTTTAATACTCTATTTTATTACTAAAAATGTTGCAGTTAACAACATAACATTGAGTGTTTCAGGTCGCATCGTAGGAATCTCCTTAAATGCCTCACTCTACCGATATTTACTCCTATATCTTTTACCGTGCACGCGGTACGGTTGTGGAATTCGCTACCGCCTGACATTAGCGATTGCTAATCTTACAGTTTCAAAAGAAAGGACACTATCTTTACATCTCATCATAGTTGCATATTGATGTATGCTTAATAATATTTATGTATTTTAGGTTATATTTAAAATGTATTGTTTTAATTTTACCTACTTCATCACCTTTGTACTTATATCCTTCTTCTTATCTTTTTTACTAAATGTGTAAACATATATTTTTTTTTAATAAAATATATAAATAAATATTATGTCGAATTACGATGTCTTCAATTCCGTTTTGGAATTTAGATTTTTTAAACCTCAAATTACCGCTATCGTGAAGCTAAAATGCAAAGAATAAAGGACGCTATTAATTAATAAAACCCTATTGTTCTATATGTCAGCCAGTACAGCAAATGAATAAATAAAGATCTTTGCCAGTTCCATAAAACTTTCAAACATCATTCCATTTTAACGGCAAAGCATTGTGACACAAAAATTATATTGTATGCATTAAATAAAGTGTACAAACTGCTAGCTAACAACATTTCATTGCAGATCATTAAAACTTGAAGCAATTTCAAACTTCCAGTGTTAACCTGCCTCGGTTTAATTAAAAATTATGAATAATTAACATCGGCGTAATGAAGCGATTGTTTGTCTAATGAAGTTCTAGCAAATATTAGTCAGGTTGCTGACTGGCTATGTGCGTTCAAACTGAAGGACATACTTTCTTATGGAAAAATATTTCTTCATTTTATTTAATAACTTGCTTCTGTTCGCGACTTTGTCCGCGAGGAATAGTTACTAACCCTCCAACTTTGAAACATTATTCATTGGTGCTCCGCTCCTGTTGATCTTAGCGTGATGATATTATTATATAGCCCATAGCCTTCCTCGATAAATGGGCTATCTAAGACTGAAAGAACTTTCCAAATCGGACTACTACTTTCTGAGATTAGCGCGTTCAAACAAACAAACCAAAAAACTCTTCAGCTTTATAGTACAATAGCACTTCGCCTACGAATTGTCTGCACAGATTTAGTACAAACAATTTCACCTCTAAGGTGGGATAGATTTCGAGAGATTCGTAAAATCCGTTCTGAGCGGGTATCTACACCCGATAAGGAACCTACTTGCCAAATTTTAAGTTTTTAGGTGTTATAGTTTCCGGTTTTCCAGGTAAATCTATTCCGGTAAATATTACTATTACCACAAAGGTACTCCTTGTTTCGAAATAAATTTCTTCCTGAGAAAAGCATGAGACCTGTATCATTGTCATGTTTTTTTTTTATTGTTCTCTTGTTTTTACTTTGTGTTTGTAGATGTTGTGTTGTGTCTGTGTCGCATTTATGTTTTGAATTCTTTTATATTCTAAAGGAGTAATGAAAAAGAAACGTTGACAAGACATGTGTAAGAAATAACAAAAGAAACCTTATACTTAAGTATGCAATAAACCTACATAAACATTGTTAATAACTTGGCAGTCAAATTCTGGTAAGAAATAAAACCCAAAATAGAATTGCAAGTTTCAAGGTAAATCGTCAACTGCGATCCCCATAACCATAGTCGCCTTACTTACAAAGCTACATAAGGCATTTTCCTCCAAAGATACAAAAAAGTTTTAATTCATTCGATTACCTCAACAGTCAAGTTTTATGCCGTAGCGCTACGCCGTAGTCGCTATGAGCTACGCTTGCTACGAGCTACGCCGTAGTCACTAAGATCTACGCCTGTTACGAGCTACGACAGTCATAACTAATATATAATATATATAATCTATAGCTTTACTTTGCACCTGTTGTTTATGTTTGTTCATTACTGTTCGTAATTGGATTGTTGTAATCAACTAACAATTTAGTTAATTGGAACGGAAGTCATCGAGAGATGGACTTGATATAGTACGGCCGAAGGTTCGTTGCTATAACGTTTAGATGCGTGTCGACTTTTTAACTAGTTAACTTATTGATTGATATCGCACTGCAAGATTTTATTTTTAAAGAAAACGTCGGAAGCACAAATAACGCATAATATCGGGATTGCACTTAAATACTTACCACCCTGGCACATGGGGTCGTTGAACAGGAAGCCACAGCGCGGCGTGTCGGGGGGAGGCCCCCGTCGCCCCCCAGGCCAGTGGATGGCCTTCCCCGCCACTGGCTTGTAGCTGCTGTTCAGGCCGTGGAAGAAAGCCACCACCTGGACATCAAGAGTGTCATTAGTATGGCAATTAAGGATAAATCCTAAAGCCATATCCGACGGCAAGCGTTGGTTGGCTCGCCATCCAATAGCAACCGGGCCGGGTCTACGACGCGTCGATAGGATAAGGATTAGTAGTAGCACGATTCCCACGACTTCGTCTGCGCAGATTTAATAAAAACAAATTTCCCCCTTATGTATTTAATTTTGTAAGACATCTTGGGGCTCACCAACATTATAAAATAAAGCCTTGCACAACATGTCCAGCTCCTAGTCCCAATAGTTTCGCCTGTGCGTTGATAGTCAGATAAGAGAGGCATGGAGTGAAACCAGTAAAAATAGTTTAAAAAATAAATTAAATAACTAGATATTATTTTGAAATGTGTTGAAGTGGTAGTATTTCAAAACATTTCAAAGTATAAAAAGTTAGTCTTAAGTAGGAAATCTAAGAAAGAATGTACAAAGATTCACCAGACCTCACAGTCAAACCAGTACTACTACCATAATGTGAACTTTACAAATAAATAAGAGCAAATTCCATTTTATAAATATGTATGTATACTTAATACAGATGGATCCAAGTAATTGCAACTTTCCATTTGCAGTCAGAAACCTCAATTAGTAAATTAATGAACACATACACAGAACAGTACTCATTCAGAAATGGTTTCAATGCCAAATATAAATAAATGGTTAGAACAAAGAAGATCACGACTTTAAAAGTAATTAGTGCAGTACGTATTTTCTAAGGACACTGTTCATTTAGAAGGATCGAGATATTTTGTTTAAGTTGGGAATATCTTAGCAAACATATCATAAACAAGCCAGATGATATATTAAACTGAAGTAAAGAGAATCTCGATGACTGAATGGCAAGAATGAATTAATAAAACCAATGTGATACTCGTAGATAAATCGATTATCAAAATCTGACAAGCCTTTTTTTTTGGATGGGAAATCATCGAATGACTTCTCCCGCTCTGGGCGGAGCCGAAGGGAGTGTCAGACTCTTACTGACTAAAACCCACCCGTGATCCTTCTTGTGTCCTTTGCGTTTCAAGGCCGCGGTGACCCTTTCGCACAAATTCCGCAACCCTAGCAGAGATCTGTCAAGCCTTATTATTAATTTTATTAGTGTTATCTTAATTGATGATCATAGTTACTCTTAACATGGAGAGAGCATGCTCGCCACTATTCGCAACCAAACAACAGTTGCAAATCTTGAAAGCTAGAACCAACAGTGGCGACCACCAGCAGCTTGACGAGTCTCGGATAAACGATTCAACTGTCTTGAATTCCGCAAGGAAATTAATTAGAAAAGGACAGCCGATTAGTTGGGAAAAATATGATTTCCACTTATCCTTATCAAGCAGGAGACTGAGCTAGTCTAATAGCAATAACTGGAAGAGGTATACGCATCTGGATCAAGCCTAGTTCCCAAGCACCATGGATTACAAACATATTAACACTATTAATTATGGGTACTTTTTTGCTTTACTTTACTTTGATTCTAGTAATAGATTGGTTGGGGGGGGATTGATTGGACAATATTTCCAAATATCTTTGGAAATATTTTAACTAATTACTGATTCTACATAAAGCTATTCTATATATAGCTTTATCTTGCGGCTTTACCCCTCTAACCTATATCGCATCGAAGGTTTTTAGTCAGTAAGACTATAACACTACCTTCCACTTCACCCAGAAGGGAAGAAGTCATTTGATGATTACCCGATCTTTAACAACCGACTTCTAAACAAAAAATCCAAAAAGTACAAAATAACTTTAATTTCAGAACTCGATGTTTTTGGTTGCTTTTTTTGTTTTTGAGCACACCGACTTCCGAAATTAAAGTTATTTTGTACTTTTTGGATTTTTTGTTTAGAAGTCGGTTGTATTTATTGTAAAAAAAAAAGTATTTTTCACTTTTTTGTGGTTCACTCCCAGCTAAACATGTAACCATCACAGCGATAACAAACAAACATGCGATGTCAGTTATCCCGACAGATTTGCTATAATTTATTGAAATTAACAAAAATGTTCATAAAATAAAAACTACTCGACGAAACTGAACTAAATTCTTATGGGACTAAATGGCAACTATTCTTCATCGAATAAAAAACAACCACGTAAATCGAATCAGAAATCTCGGCGTGATCGCTGTACATACATAGAAAAAAAACCCTATCTCAAAAACTACTGAACCGATTTTGATGAAACTTGCAGTATTTCCTAAGTTGAACAATATCTAGTACAACAAAAAAAGAATAACTTAAATCGAACTTGTAGTTCCGGAGATATGCAAACACAAACATAAAAACATACATACATACACTTTTGAAATTTGGCACATTTGTTCAGACGCTGATATACACTAACATATACGAAAACTGGGCACTTCTGGAAACATACACCTTTTTTTAAGTCGGTTAAAAATGACTCACAGCGATAGTGTAGTCAGTTAGTAACTCTCTATCAATGATTGAAATTTCAGTATCACTCCAGAACTTCTAGAGATTACCTTTTACTAATATATAAACACTTTATAATACGAATTAAGGAACAAAAAGAAGTTGTACAATTTATTTTAATTCAAGACTTTTCGTGAGCGCTAACCGTGACTAATTTAACTGCAAGGCGTTAAATTAAAGGCTGGAACGCACGCCAGTCCCCAGAGACATCCTGAAAAAGACTAGCCTTAATTCGGTACACGTCACTTTACTAAAGAAATCCTCTTCTATCAACGTCAAAGAATTTCGTATTAAACTATTAAGCTCAAGTTTAGGGATCGGAGTTAGGCTTGGTAGTATCTTGGATAATACCTAACTTTTAGGATTAACGGTTACTTCCACGATTCGTCGACGTCCTGATTGTTCGCGAATAGTTTGGCTCAAACAGCTTGTGCTTGCCTACGCATTGAGCCTTGATTTGCGTTTTAAGGACTATAAATCATTCTTAGTCCGAAAAGCTACTGCACTTTCAGGTGAGATATCCAAACTAGGTATCAATAATAAATAAAAACTGTAATCACAATGAGCTACCACATTTTTCTGTATCAAAAAAATTACTTTCTAAAGTATATTTCACCGGATAATTGCAAAATACGTAATATTATAAAATATCTTGTGAGATTATAAATTCTCGATAAAGAGCGAACTGATTTGGAATATTTTTTTACGCTTCAACTTTGCTTCGGTTCCTTTATCGTTCTTTTTTCGTTTCTGTTCGGTTGACAATTTATCGAGAGTTTACAATCTCTCGAGATATTTTATAAACTTACGAGTATGCCATTTTCAGGTGACATACACGCAGTCGCGCCAAAAAGTCACGTAGCCTTAAAAACAACATGAGTTCTATATTAAAAGAAACTTACTTCAAACTTGCCAGTTACTGGATCCAGGTCTAAAATGGCGTAGTCTGCATCCCTGTCGCCAACGGCATCTATGCGGACGTGGCCTGTTATACCTGTGAACATACAACCTTTTTAGTGTTGATACTATCAGCAGAATATTTATAACTAGCGACCCGCACCGGCTTCGCACGGTTGCAATGCTGATACTAAATCTCTACTATATTATGCATTTATTATACATATAAACCATCCTCTTCGATCACTCTATCTATTAAAAAAAATCGCATCAAAATTCGTTGCGTAGTTTTAAAGATCTAAGCATACGTAGGGACAGACAGTTGGAAGTGACTTTGTTTTATACTATGTAGTGATACTGAAATAATTTACTGCACAATGTAGACACAGGTACAGATAACCCGATTACTAGATTAAAAATAAAATGTAAAGTTGAGTATTTGTGATTGTTTCAAAATCTACTAAACTCGGCTCTAAAAATCGTGTCTAAAGTTTAACCGGTCAGTAGCAAATATTGTATACTGTGGCGTAGATATTTCGCGAAGAAGTCGGTGGTCATCGATAGGGCATTGTATAACATCGTCGTGTTAAAGGGTCGTTGCCTGGATAACCCAGCGTTAAGCCTGAAATCCTATCATTTGGTTTTAAAGTATGGTCTGACACATTGTATTTAAAAAAAACAACTCAGAAACCAACCCTTAGACTAGTCTTAACTAATGAGTACATCAACCTTTTTTTTAGGATTAGAAATCATAAAATAACGTCTTCTGCTCTAGACGGAGCGTCAGACACTTATTGACAAAACTCATCCGTGTTCCTCTTAATGACCTTTGCGTTCCAGGGCCGTGGTGATTTTTCGAACAAAATCTGATTTAGTTCCGAAATATCGAACAAAAAACAAAATAAAATTGGTTGTCTGTAAAGTCGGTTTACGGATGATAGTTTAACGTGGCAACGTCATAACAAAACATTGATGAAATGATCGTGCCTCTCCCTCGCTCGTGCAGCACTCTCTCTCCGATCATAACGTTACAATTAGTGTAACGTTACAATGAGTCATCCTTTTTTGTGCGTGCAGCCGGCGTTCATCGACTTATTAGACGTTGTCATGTCAAAAACACCTTTATTGGATGAATTGACAGCTCAATTGCTGTTCCCTTCACCTAAATTTACAGAAGTGTACCACCGTTTTTCTTTGATGAATTACGGTTAACTTGTTGACGAATGACAAGTCGTAGAAGAAACAAAAGTTAATATATTTATTTAACGACCAACTCTACCCTAGCAACTAGGCTAGCACCTAAAACTATATATGAGAACAATATATTGTAGGCAGATTTAAATAATGTATGAAGGCTGCTTATTTACAATGCAAAGCAACAATGACAGTACCCTAACCGCAAACACATAAAACATTAGACCGTCGTCAATGTATGTCAATACTCGTGTATGCTTTGTCGTATCATAAAGTTTTACCTAACTTGTGGATGTGGGTTTTGGCCTGTCAATCGTCGTCACTAATGGCAAATAGTTTACCAAAAGCTTGATTGGTCAATGATAAATAAGATTTGATGATTTCCCATGTATAAAAAAAGTTATACTGCTACCAATTAGTACCTTTTTTTTTTTTTTTGGATGGGAAATCATCAAATGACTTCTCCCGCTCTGGGTGCAGCGGAAGGGAGTCTCAGACTCTTACTGACTAAAACCCACCCGTGTTCCTGCTTGTGCCCTTTGCGTTCCAGGGCCGCGGTGACTCTTTCGAACAAATTCCGCAACCCTAGCAGGCACTGACCCTATGGGGCCCCGTCTTCTTTGCTGACGGCTCTTTGAGGCGCGCGTGGAGCACGACGCGCCGTCGACTCGGGCCTGGTTGCTATCGGACGGCTAGCCATCCATAGCTCGCCATCCGCAGGCCCGCGCAGTAGGTGGCCGGGAATCACCCTGCGTTTCCCGACGCCCGGGGCGTCTCCTTCTGTTGCGGCGGCTGGGGCGAGAGGTTTCCCTCTCTCGCACGCGTTCCGCCTCCTCCTTCACTAGCATTACTGCTTCGCAGAAGGAGGCGACCGCTTCCCATGCCTCCTCACTCCGGACCATGGCTTGAACCAGGGCCGGACGCGAGAGGTCGCCGCCGCCGATCGCCTCGACGAGGACACGGCGGTGCTCGCCCAAGCAGGGCAGACCTCCACCGTATGCTCCACCGTGTCCTCCGAGCGATCCACACAGTGATGACACCCGGACGTGTCCTCCTGCTGGATCCGACACAGGTACCTCCCGAAACAGCCATGTCCGGTGAGCACCTGCGTCAGGCGGAAGGTGAGGACGCCGTGGCGTCTCTCCAGCCACTCCTCAAAGAGGGGACTTACCGCCGCAATGATGGCGTGCCCAGCGCTGGGTTGCAGCAGTCGCTGTCTCCATACCTCCGTGAGATCCCGCCGGAGCTCCGTCCGCTGCGCAGCAATCTGCCGCGGCAGCAGAGTTTCGCCCCGGCGTAGCGCCTCCACGCGCAACGCGTAGACGTGCGCGAGGGCTCTCGCCTCTAGAGATTAGTACCTACCGATAATACTCGCGCTGTTTTTTAGAGTTGTGATGTTCGTGCAAGACTTATCTATGTATAAATAAATACATCATTGAATACATAACATAATGTTTCAACAAACTTTTGGAACCAGGTCGACGTGCCAAAATAGGTCATTAATAGCAAACGTACCAAAAGCTTTATTGGTATCCAATTTCTGTAAATATATATGTGCATACGTCATCTCTGATCTTAAAAGGATTTTGACTAACTTTAGTGTTGGCTTAGGACATCAAGGCCTGAAAGGATAATGTGAAAATGTTAAAGGCGAGTCTTTAGTCTCGATTACATCTTGTGTATTGTAATAAGATTGTGGGACAAATCAAGTTGATGAATGGCTTATCTGCTTCTAAGCGGCCGCAATTACGGGCCTGCGGACGGCGAGCTATGGGTGGCTTATCGTCCGATAGCAACAAGGCCCGGGTCGACGGCGCGTCGTGTTCCACGCGCGCCTCAAATAGCTGTCAGCAAAGAAGACGGGGCCCCATAGGGTCAGTGCCTGCTAAGGTTGCGGTATTTGTTCGAAAGAGTCACCGCGGGCCTGGAACGCAAAGGGCACTAGAAGGATCACGGGTGGGTTTTAGTCAATAAGAGTCTGACACTCCCTTCCGCTCCGCCCAGAGCAGTCATTTGATGATTTCCCATCACGAAAAAAAAAATGGGACCGCAATTACAAAAAAGTATTAGTAAGTACCCTTACAACATAATAAAGTAAATACAAAGCTTTTAATACCAAAAAGCCTTAACGTTTATTTAATTCAATGTATGTATGTATACGTGAAAAAAGACGTTTTCTGTTGCTGTTACCAGACGAAGATTATCCAGTTTCAATACAAATTGTTGAATACTTTAAAGCAATCGAGTAGATACGTAGATATCCTACCAGGTTTGTGGAATTTGTTCGAAAGAGTCATCACAGCCCTGGAACGTTTTCGTTTCCAGTAATAGATTGGTTGGGGAGACTGACGATATTTGGAAATATTTTCACTGATTCTACATATAGCTTTATCTTGCGGCTTCAACTTTTTAACCTATACCGAATCTCCAAGCATTTAGCAGTGTTAACAGTAGCCTATGACTCATATTTGCCGGGGTTTGCGGGTTGCAGAATTTATTCAAGGATCACATTCAATGCAAGGGTCACAGTGGCCCTGGAACGCAGTGGAAGAAGTCATTGGAAATTGATTTCCTATTCATATAAAAAGTTCGTAGATATAAAAACTCGTTCTTAGGATGTCTAAAAGATGTTCCATACGACGTTTATCCACACCAAGCCAATTTGTCATGATTTGAATAATCGGTAAATTTGAAGTCAATATTCCATTTGTGAAACAAATTAGGTAACTGCCTTCGACCGAACTGAATATCGGGTCGGATGGCTTTGTTTTTAAACACAAGCGTAGTTCCCGTTCCCGTTGTAATACAAGGATAAAATATAGCCTGTATTACTAGCTGATAACGTAGCCTTCCATTGGTGAAAGAATTGTTAAAATAGGTTTAATAATATCAGCTGGGATTTTCTGTATACCTCGTTTTACCGTCGAGCGCTCGTTTTAATTGCTTCTTTATTGTTCTGTCCGTGTTTTGTGTTTTAGACTACTCAAAGAGCTATTAACGTTGGTAAACATTGTTTAAACAATTTCAATTTAGGAGTCGTTAGCCTTTTGTTTGAAATGAAGTTCCTGTAATTACTTATATCTTTTGAAATTGAGAATGCTTTATATTTCGACTGACTAATCAGTTTGTATCGAATACCTAAATATCTTTTTTTTCTTTGATTACACTTTTCACGAAACCAAAAGTTATAACTTTTGTAAAGCATCAGCAGCTTCCATCAACTGTGTTCACTTTTATATAGCCAATAAGCCATTTACAATGTTAATGATCGACTATAATGGAGTAATATTGTGCCCTCGGGCGATTTCAGCCAATCATAATGTCTCTTTTTTATGCTTTACCTACTTAATAGGTTAGTAAGATATTACAAGTGCCTATCGACCACCTCTGTAACATCCGGTGCGTTACTAGTACCAATCCAATACTAAAGCTTTAACTTATGTTGCAATCTCGGGTGAAGGAGAGTGATCTTTTTCTATACTTAAAATTTCTCTGTCATTTTTAGAAAACAACAAACTTTATTAAGACTTTTATCTTGGCTCATCAATTTCCAAAAATAAGGACTTGAAAGTTTGAACGAAATACCGTGAGGAACGACGGTATCGATTTTTTGGAACGGAATCGTACATGTATGTATACTGAGTTTTATATTAACTGTGTTACGTAAAAACACAAAAGTATAAAATTAATTTCGGAAGTCGTTGTTCAAAAACCGAAGAAACAACCAAAACACCGACTTTCGAAATTAAAGTTATTTAGTTGTATTTTTTTGTAGAAAGCTTGTGACACGCCACAGCTAAACATATCCATTACAGCGTACGTGATGGGTACTTGCTATGAGGTAATACAAAAAAAATATAGTAGACTAGAGAACCTTCTCCGTTTTTGGAAGTCGGTAAAAAACTAGATACGTGCTAAAAACATATCGCTCGTTTTCCGCAGTGACTCTTTCGAACAAATTCCGCAACCCTAGCAAGCGCTGACCCTATGGGGCCCCGTCTTTCTTGCTGTCAGCTCTTTGAGGCGCGCGTGGAAAACGACGCACCTTCGACCCGGGCCTGGTTGCTATCGGACAGCGAGCCACCCATAGCTCACCGTCCGCAGGCCCGTACCTACGGCGGCCGAGAATAGCCCTGCGTTTCCTGACGCCCGAGACGTCTTCTTCTGTTGCGGCGGCTGGAGCTTGATGTTTTCCTCTTCCGTTCCGGTCCGAATCCTCCTTCGCTAGCATCACTGCTTCGCAGAAGGAGGTTACCGCTTCCCATGCCTCCTCGCTGCGGACCATGGATTGAACCAGGGTCGGACGCGAGAGTTCGCCGCCGCGAATCGCGTCATAAGCAGTAGGCCTATAATAATATCTTGCTAGAACCTTACCGTGAAAGTCTCGCCCCCACATCCTCCTGGTGATGTTTCGTCCGTCCCGGATGTCGCCGCCTTCTGTGAGAGTCTCGTTCAGTGCCATGCCCAGTAAGTACACGCCGTCGTAGAAGGCGCCGATGAAGAAGTTCACCTGGCGAAAGGGTTATATTTGTAGATAAATGTCGAAAGATATTACTCCTATTATTTTCAGATGATTAAGCAGCGTAAGAACCAGTGGCGGCCCTAGGGTGGTGCGAATGGTGAGACTACACCGGGAGCCGCCTTCTCGGGGAACGTCGTAGGTAATCTAGGGATATTATGTCATCGGTTGTTCGTTTAACTTTTCTTAAGACTAATTAATGAGTCCAGCTTAAAAGTTTAGCTTAGATGTACCTAAAAGACTAACCAGTAATGCATTTATTGCCACTCTGGGAAATTACCTAAATGGTCACTGCTCAGAGTGTCAGACATAAAGGCGGTGACCAACCTGCTGTATTTTCTTGAAAAAAAACACTACCATAGTTTTCTAGGCTCCGCCCACATCTTGTATTAGGTGACCTGATCTGAGGTGGGGGGTGTCAAAATAATTGGAACACACTTCGCTCGCTCTTGCATCTATTTTCTCTGTCACAATTTTTCAGCGTAAATCGACAAGGTAACTTCTGCCTCTAATATAAAATCTAACCTATACGATGCTGGGAGCTAAAAACATAGGTACCCAAAGCGAGCACGCTTCGCTTGCTTTTGCGTTCCAAACCTGTCAATTGTACAACTTCAGCCTTAAATTATTACTAGACCTGAGTATTCTTTTTATTTTGTTAACAATCTTGGTGCGTACCATTTCAAACACCTGGGGTGCAAAATCTTAAAACACGCAATCTACTAAGATCGGTGAGTGTCTAGGGAGGTCAGTCTAGGTATATTTATAGATGTGAAAATTACAGAATCTTTCGCTTGAATGTAAATTATACTAACTACATAAACAATAAATCACGCGTAAGCCCACGAAAGTTTTGTATTTATAGGGGCGCCACCTAATGATCCAGCACCACCATAAAGACCGTCAGTGATTAGGACACTTATGTACTTCGCTTATTTGTCGAATATATACCCAGATACCTACCCATGTTATGAGTTAAATCACGACATTATGTAACAAACTTACTACTTGCTAAAATTACGATCACAAATTGCTCAGTGAGAACTTGTAACACTTCAAGCTCGTAAGAGTATGTACATAATTCACACCAACACTTTAAATATCACAAATATAATGTTCAATTATTTTGTGATCCGTTCCTAACAATGAACCGAGATAAATAACCTCCACACAGGGTAATGCCAGTATCTTCGTCCTCAAATAAGCCGCATAGCGTATCAAGCTAAGTACCCAGACTAGAAAGTAATTGAATAACGCGAGCGCAGCCTTGCAAGATCAGCGTCTAGTAAGACTGTGATCCAGGGCCTCAAGTCTGCTATTACAATAGTGTCAGAATGGTCTATCATTGGTTTCAGAATGGTTGAATTTCACAAGTTTGATAATCTACTAATATAAAAGCGTCACTATGACTTTCCAATGGTGAACAAACAAACCACTGACACTCCATTGAAAGAAATGGCATAGAATGGTAATCTCGTACATAATGACAAATGAATGACAGACTTATGCTGTAATCTGCTAACATTTTCACAGTTCCTTTGATCAGTGACCTACCATTAGAACTTCATTGTGCAGTCATTACTTTTAAAGCTCATTGTCAGTTGTCAAAAAGTATTACGGGACCATTGACCGACCAATGATCGACCATTATGAACTTAGCAGATTACGAACTTTTAGCAAAATGTCAATGGGATCGTGTTGGAATGACAAATTTATAAAAATAGAATAGAATAGAATACGCTTTCTCTCTTTTTTTATTTTCTTTTTTTTTTTAATAGCAGACTTGGGGCCCTGTGCCACTGCCAAGGTTACGCAATACAATCAGTTTGCTTATAAATTGAAAATCTTGAAGGTTTATACAGCGCATTTACTCAGTTATTGCAGTTGTTTTGTCCTACTTTATGACGACTATATACATAAACAAAAAAGAGAGATCACTTTAATTTAGTTTTGCTAAAACAAGTCAACCCACAAAGGCTTCAATAAAATGTCTCCCATCTTCCGAAGTAAAATTTTGTTCGATAAATATCATCCTAGAAAGTTTTGGACATTTAACGCTGATTGACTTTAAATATATTCTAAGCATGTTTTTTTTCAATATTGGCTCATTTTGCTGGATAGTTAATTAAAACACTTGAAATTAGTTTGGTAACTAGCAGAATCTGAGATGATTAATTGGTCTGAGGGTTATTTCATGTCAGCAAAGCTTTTATGTAAGTAGATATTGCGATCAATCTCTTCAAACAATTAGGTACTTTAAAATGTTGTTTAAACAAAACATATATTTTAGTCAAAATATTTTTTACGAGACTACAGAATGCACATGTTCTGAATTACAAGTTCATTGTTCTAAGGATTTATACATGTTGTGGCCTTGGTCAATTCCTCTGTGTAAAATAAAGAGAATTTTGTAAGAGGCAGGAAACGTAACTGAAAACTGTAAATTACAAATTCATTTGACACACTTCCTTTCCCACAGCATTTCTAAAAACATGGGTTTTACGTACTTATTTGTTTCTATGGCGGGTTTTACGCTACGCGTCACAATCCTACCTCTTGTTTTCGTGTTAATAAATATGAATTTATCTGAAAGTGTTTATTATTGTGATTATTGTATTTATAATATATATTTATAATAAATATAATTAGTACACCTAAAACTACCGACAGTACTGTATCTCCTTTTCTCTTTAAAATCCATCCAAAGGTTGTCTTGAAAAGATCGCTTTTAGCCCCCTATGTAATGCTGTCTTCATCTATATTTTCTGTAACTTATATGGTTTACATAATAAAGCATATTCTATTCTATTTTCTTCCACAATTAACAATTATTACTAAAACTACAGGGTAAAAATTATATATATATATATATATATATAAATCTATACTAATATTATAAAGCTGAAGTATGGCTTAGTTTAGGCACCAGTCAAATGAATATTATCATACATCATAGTTATTATTATTATATTACTAGCTGTCCGCGCAACTTCGTTTGTGTCACATTTTTCATGACTGCTCCGCTCCTATTGGTCTAAGCGTGATGATATCTATCTATCTATATAGCTATCTAACACTGAAAGAATTTTTCAATTCGGACCAGTAGTACCTGAGATTAGCGCGTTCAAGCAAACAAACAAACTCTTCAGCTCTATAGATTAGTATAGATATATACACTACTTAACGAAAAATGTTTATCATGGCAAACTATTTCTAGGAAAAGAAGAAAAAAAAATACTTAAATTTGTATGAGGTATAGTGAAGTTAAATACTCGATGGTCAAAAAGAACAAACTCACCTCTTCGCCATCAGAGAATGAGTAATTATAGTGCTGCTTGGCTCTGGCTCTCACATGGTCAGCGAACTCGTCGAACCTGTCTCCAGTCGGCAGCTTCAGGGAGACGCGGAGGAGCGCCTCGTACGCTGCGCGGGCGGCGGTGTCGCGTTCGTCGTCCGCAGCCCAGCCCGTCTCGCCCCAGTACCCACCCTGGGTAAACAGGAAAAATATGGCTCCATATAAAAACCGAACAAATGCAAGTCTGCCTCGCAAACCGATGGCTCTGTACGAACACCGTAACAGGAATTGGGTCGCGACCTACTGAAGTGTGTAAACTATGAAAGCACTCTAATTATTGTGATAAAAAAATGATTAGGTAGGTTCGTTAGGTAAGTCCGCCTCTGTATATTTGTGTGCGTAAAGTATTAAATAAATAAATAAACTTAGTTAAGTTTATTTATTTATTTAATACTTTCGGTTGATAAAATGTTCTCCTTTACAAAAATATACATCACAGTCACTTCTTTATCTGCAAATATAATTTAATAAATGCAAAAAGTGTTATTTTTTATGTGATAAAAGTACAAATCAAGAATATTCGGAAATTTTCCTTTACTTTACCTTGCTTCTTGCCAATTTTATGCATAAACAAACAGCCGTATTTTCTATTCCGATGTCTCAGAAGCTTGATTCTTTTGAGCTTGAAGAGGATAATTATAGACTTACGTATTTGATATTAAGTTCAACATGATACCTCCACGCGTTCTAGAAAAAAAAGGCTGGTCAGACAGACAGACGGACAATGAAGTGATCGTATGGAGGGTTCCGTTTTTATTTTGAGGTAAGTAGTAATTTTGTAGTTGGTACGGAACTCAAAAAATTAAGGTACTAGATTAGCTGTGCCAAATTCCAACGTTAGAGGTCTAAGAGTCTGTTCGAAAGAGTCACCGCGGCCCTGGAACGCAAAGGGCACAAGAAGGATCACGGGTGGGTTTTAGTCAGTAAGAGTCTGACACTCCGACACTCCCTTCCACTCCGCCCAGAGCGGGACAAGCCATTTGATGATTTCCCATCCAAAAAAAAAAGAGATAAGAGGTCAAAGAGTCTGAACTCTTTGACTTCTGACTTTGAAACGCACAACTTCCCTTTACACTGGGGCTAGTTGTGAAAAGCCAACTACGTAACAAACTTTTTCTATTGATTTATTTTATTAGATTTTCTTATTTGACACAGTTTTTTTTTTTTCATTTTAGGAGTAGTTTTTTTTATTATTACAAATCTTTCTTTTCTTTTTTTCCGGTTCTGATTCTTGTACAGCAGCAACAGAAGCGGCCCACCAAGTTGAATATTTTTTGTAAAGGCGGTATTTCGATCTCTCTAATAGTTTAATAGTTTGGTTGGTTTGTTGTGTTTTCTAATCAGGGTCACCAGATACTCGAGATCTTTGGTTATCCTAGTTTTTATAGTTTTTCATTTATGTGGCCATTAAACCCTAGCTCTGTACCAAATTTCAGCTCTCTGAGTTTATGGGAAGTACTAGTTCTATTTTGATGATCATGAGTGAGTGAGTGTCATTAATGCGAAACTTTGCTTTCGCTTAACTTCGGAACTAAATGACCTACAGACTTGAAATTTTGGATCTTAAGTATGTGATTATAGCTTACTGGATGACGAAAATTTCTGCTTTCTGGTCTTATCCAGAGATTCTCATATAGGGGCCTGAAAATGCGGCGAAATGGTTCCAGTAAAGGATGGTACGGCAGTGTTTGCTTTGCGCTAGACTTGGTGGGACCACTACCGTGCCCCCCGATTTCATCACCACTGCTCTCAAAACGGTGAAGGAAAACATCGTGAGGAAACTGGCATGTCCTAGAACCAAAAATTCGAAGACATGTGACATTCACCAACCCGCACTAGGCCCGCGTGGTGGATTACGGCCCATTCCCTCTCCTATAGAGGAGGCCTGTGTCCTAGCAGTGGGAACATTAAAAAGGCTGATTATGCTTATTTATAAACAGGCTTGAATCTAATTGGCTATGATTAACGGTTAGACAGTCAGACTATATTCATATAAGGCTTTAGGGTTTTCATTTGCACGTACGGAGCCCTAAATTTGCAGAGTTTTATTTGCATTTGTTTTGTTAGTGTTGTGGAATGAGTTAGGTGCATTTAAGTCACTTTGCTATAAACTAAAAATATCAAGTTCTGAAACAGAAAATTGTATAATACATATACTTTGTGGACCCTACATCATTTATGTAACTTAGGTAGGTGGTACGTTTTCACTTTTTTCTAAGCACAAAAAATACATCATTTTATCCACTATCTACATAATACCTTCATCCATTTTATTCCAACATATTCGAAGTCGGCACAATGCATACCTCTTTATCTTCCATACATCGAAATTAGCACAAAAAAGCCGAGGAGCAATATAAACATAATCCCCATATCAATCTACATAAGCTTCTCTCCCACGGTTCAACCATACCGAGAGTGAATTTAAAATATCGTAGAGACATACGTTGTGACGTCAGAGTGCTGTTATGGTAGTATTGCTTCTCTATGAGAGTCACGCAAACAAAAGAGGATCAATGCTAGCATAGCAGCCGATATAATAATATGGTAGACATTATCATCATCATCTGCCTTTTCGGCTCCCAGTCAAACTGGATTCAGCTGACTATCACTATTTTACGTGGAGCGGCTGCCTACCAGATGTCCACAACCAATTAACTGGGTAGTACGGTACTTCTTGGCAAGACTGGAGTCAGATTTACTGGCTTCTGACAATCAGTAACGACTGCCAAAGATCTACAAATGACAGCCGGGACCAACGGCTTACCGTGCTTTCCGAGGCACGGAGGAAACTCGATATGTTAAGATGGTCACCCATCCACAGACCAACCTTGGCAAGCGTTGCTTAACCTTGAAAATATACCCATGTGGCTGTTATTCTTTAGCCACGAGCTCCTCCCTGCATTTATATGGTAGACATTATATCCTGCACTAAATGTTTTTTTATAACATTAATTGTGCGTACAGTGAAGAAGTGGAGCGGAGTCTCTTTACGTGAAGAGTGAATAGGTTACTTCGACGCAAGCTTGCGTGTGTAACAATTGAGATTGTCATATGTGAGCTTTCAATAATAAAAAAAAAACCAGCCAAGTTTGAGTCGAACTCACGCATTAAGGGTTCCGTATCAATATGTATATTATTATTATTATCATTTATTTTTCAGATAACAAAGATCCATTGGGTTAGTAACAATAGTCTTAACCTATGTTAGTACTTAACCAAAAACATCGACAATGTACCAGGTGACAAGTGACCTCACCAATGGGCTGTCATGTCATGTATAGAAACGGCAAACGCGTTAAGGGTTCCGTACCAAAATCTATTAAAACGACTAAAAATCATGTCTATTGTATAGGAGCCCCCTTAAATATTTGTTTTATTTTAATTTAATTTTTTATTTTAAAGTGAATATACAATTAAATATTCTCCTATACATTTAAAGGTACTGGTTATTTCAATATAAATTTCTTTCAGCAGACCTGCGGCAGAAGAGTGGGATAAGAAACGACACAGTGGGTAAAGAGCCACAGCTGGAAACTTAAAATAGACTATACTAACGTAACTAAAACATATTATTAACTATTTATACATACAAATCAAATTAAAATAAATACACAAACAAATGATATCACATGTTTTCGAATTTGTAGTTTTAGAACAGTGGATGAAATTCACAAAGTGAAGAGCCTCCGACTTCAATTCGTTAGTCGGGGCCATAAGTAGGTACCGGGCTTCCACAGCTAAGCAGGATCAATAGTGATTGGATAAAAATGAACCAATGAGGCCGTGAATCTGAAACTGATTTAACTGGCTTATCCCTGTTGGATTATCGCCCGGTAAAAATTTAATGAAAACAGACATAATGAAAATCGGTACTACGGCAAAATTTTGAAGATCCACAAACATGTATCAAATCAAAGGAAGCTTTATTTTTCATTAAAAAAGTGCCAGTTTCTGCAGGAAATAGGGGCTAATTCCCGTTATATACTACGAGAAAAAACTGAATAATCTAATAAAATATTCAAGTTTGCGTCGTTCAGAACACTCTATTTTCTTAATTCTGAAAAGACTGACTCATATTTAAACAAGAATTTTATTAAAACTGTGTTAAACGCACCTTTGCAGCTTTTTATCACTAAACATTATTCAAATTCTAATAAACGCCAATAAGAGAAAACTCTATGCCTTTTGATATAAAAAAGCAAATCAACTAGAGCTCGTCTCAAGTAATCACGTGCATACACATTCTGATCAGCAAAAACCCGACATTTTACCTTAGACTCAGAAGTCGGGAATAAGGTTGTCACGGATCTTCGCCTCCGGAGTTACATCATAGGTCTACTAAGCGAAAGTCCTCCACGGTGAAGCTCACCGAAGAAGCTGAACGCAATCAAAGGTCTTATTCTACTATTTTTTAGCGAATGCGAACGTTTCTTAAAGCATTGTAGAATTGGCCTTCAAGTGCCGCTATACCGCGTTCAAGAGCTGTCAATGTCAATCTGGCAGCCCTGTATTTTATTAGTTGATTTTTAAGTTAGCGTTTCACTTTAAAAGACCCTATGGAATTTATACTTTGTCGATAGGACATAGAGTCTATCTATTACGAAAGGAAAATTATTGGATAATATAGCCTCTGTCGGTAGAACCGTGTGTAGAATGCCTGATAACGGAACGTGATTGAAGGGACGCGCTCCTGAATTAATGGATCGACTTAAACCCGTACTGGGTTGTGTTACTGCTATGTATCTGTGGCCGTACTACGAAGTGCCAATGCTATCATGATTCGGTGTGAAAAAGGGATAGTGCTATTCGTCTTGTATAACTCCGTCTCTCTCTGACACAGGAATCATGCTGGATTTAACACGTCATGGTAGGGCTGCTGATTGGTCCTTCGAGTTCGTGTTGATCTGTCATAGACATATGGCAGTATGATAATGGTTAGGATAGATTTCCAAATTAGGCACATACTCTTGAAATTATCCTAAGGTAAAACTTTTTTTAAATTATTTTCTTCTACCATTCAGATCACGTAGTTTGGTACTTAAATTCAAGTTTCATAGTTTTGATATTTACAGCCAAAATTTTGTTTAATTAGCATATGAGCAGCCACTTGCTATTTAACATGGTATTGGTCACGTGGCCTGTCTCAAACGAACCGTAGATTTTCGGAGATTTAATACTTATGACACTCAACGATGGTATAGCTTTGTATCGGTGAAATCGGATCAGTCATTCCATAAATTACTTTTTACAAACAATTTAATGTATAATATCTTATTTTCTTTATAAAAAATATTTTTATTAGATAGGTATGCAAAAGTTAGGATTATATGCACACTCCAATATCCAACCTCAATCGAATTACTTTTAGTTATATTTAGTTTATCTAAGTAAGTTACGCCCAAAGAGTAGTAAACTGAAAATGCTCACTTATCGAAAAATAGCTCATAACGCGGTACGGCTTGATCCAAAATTCCATATCGCGAATTTCGCGTCTTGGCACTGAAGTGAACTGAACAAATGCCATGACGCGTTCTGAGACCTTCTACTACCAAATCGCGAAATAAGTAGCTGCTCTCGCTCACTGCAGCTTCAGCCATCCCATTCAAACCTAACCTATCCGTGTCGGGATGCCCTAAGCTCCCCAAACATAACATTTTTTTCGACATGGCATTACTTTTTTTCCATAACGCGTTGTGACCGGGGTCACACACAGGGGTCCTGCCCAGCTCCTCGCTTAAGGTCAATCGTCTATTGTTTTACCCAGAGGCAACTGGTCAAACCTTTGCCCACTACAATAATAATTCGCGGTTTACTGCAGCCACCTGCCTCTAGACAAAATGCCATTTTATTTCCGAATGCGATTGTCGAAATTCTAAATTATAAGGAGTAGACCACATGACATTACTAGTACGACAGGAATTCAGCAAATGTCAATCCCAAACATTTTAGACGTTTTGACAATCGTCGTCGATAAGCGATTTTCTGACGGCACGGTTGGCAGTGGTTGAGCGATTGAATGCTGCGCTGCGTGTCGCTGGTTCGATTCCCGCACGGAACAAATATTTGTATAGCCCACAGATAGTTGTTCCGGGTCTGGCTGTTTGTGTATGTGATTTTATATTTTTGTAAACGTACCTACGACACGGGATAATTCCTACTGTGGTGCAACGTTTTTTATTCAACAAAAAAAAAGTCATTTGTCTAGAGGCAATAACCGCCCTAGTCACTGCATAAACAGGTTGAACAAGGCCTTACAATATTAATATCAAAAACTATTAGTTTAAGATTGAGCGTGTCGATACACGAAAATGAAAAATATTTTCTCCCCGTAGTCGACAAAGGCCATTTTCGTAAAGTAGCTGCCGATAAATAGCGCTGAAATATTCTTATTTAAGCTCCATTCATGCAAACATTGTTTTAATGAAAAGTGTGTCCTTGAACTATATCTCTTGATGAAGTTGCGACGAGATAAACATTTTAATTTTATTGACAGCAGATGTTTTTAGTTAATATTTGAATATGCATTTGCCGTTTTAATTAAGATTGCCATCGCCTGCTTCCTAGATTTGGCTTCGCATTATAACAAAGATATATTGTTAATAGTGCGGTTGTATTATTTTGTTGAATTTTAAATAATGACTGTTTTTTTTATGAACATCCTGTATTTTTCGCGACATTATCAATCAAAGACACGATTTACTCTAACATCAATACCAAACAAATAAGATAAAATTGATTGCCTACGTTTTATCGAGCGGCTGATTTTCTTTTAGAAAGAGATAAACTATCTCTTCTCTCGTGTAGCGCGGAAATCTATTTCAGAAAGACAAATCATAGGCTTACTAACTAGGTGATCTGAATAAGAATAAGGTTGACTTTTTGGCAAATTGTAAAACTGTCCGTCCGTTTGATTGTTTCTTGTACGCCCCAGTTCATGACTATCCTGAGCGTTCAGTAGAATCGCTTCAAACACTTAAATACGTAAACAGCAAAAAATTCTACAATTACCAACAAGTGATTAAAGAACAGTAATAAATGAATGTATTGTGCGAAATCAGGGAAAATAATTATTAATCAATTTGACCTCTAACATAAATCTCAACTTATTTTTTTAACAAGAATAAAAAAAAAAATGTCTTATTAAATATTTCTATAGTACATACATATTCCTTTTGTTGACCAACCCTTTTTATGGATGGGATATCGGCCAAAGCTAGTGTCAGACTCTTACTGACTTAAACCCATCCGTGTTCCTTAAAATTCCCATTGCGTCCCAGGGCTGCAGTAATTCTTTCAAATAAGCCCCTGCAGTAACCCTGGCAATAGGGTAGTTGACTAAAAAAATCTGATTAGTCCGTCTGATAGATTTCCAAAAAATATTGGGCACGTATTTTTTCTTTTTTCACATAAACAAAAAATGAAGAAGATACAGTGCGTAAAAAAACTCGTGTGACGTCACTACTCGCTACAATTTTTACCTGGCCGTGACGTCACACGCTCCCACTCCTGATCTTTGATGTTTTTTATCTTCGTCAGTTTTTATAGATTTGATAAAGGAAAAAATACGTGTCCAATATTTTTTTATAATCTAACTGACGGACTAAACATAATCATATATTTTTTACTCAGGAAACATCCCTATTGTTGAGCATACCTGAAATATTTCCACGTCGAGGAAGGCCCAATCGCCGCGCGTCATGCCAAGCGAGTGCGCAGCCAACAGGAACTCTCGCACCAATGAGCCGCGCACGCTCAGAATTACCACTGTATCATAAAAAAAACAATCAACGACACAAACAACAAAACAAGAGAGATAGTAGAAAACGTAAGATCGAGGTAGATGGGCACTGTTATTATTATTATTATAGCTAGTCTGAAATGTTCCACAGCTGGGCAAAGGCCTCCCTCCACTCCTTCCACTCTTCCCGATCCTGTGCCACATCCTGCCAATTCCCAAGGAAGACATCCAAGTCGTGGGCGCGGTGGGACGATGGGCACTATGTCAATGATTTTATTTACTTGGGCCAGTCAGTTCCTTTAGTAAACAGGCAGGAAAGGGAAATAGATCGCCGCATCGAAAACGCCTGGAAAAGCTACGGGTCTATGTAGGCGCTTGTGAAGGGCTATCTCCCGATGACCCTGAAGCGCAAACTCATCAACTCAGATCCGGTCACTCATCGAGATGCAAAAATTCAGCCTTGAAGTATGCCAAAGGGCAATGGAGCGCAGTATTTTAGGCATAAAAAGAATTGATAGAGTACAGAACACCGCACTGGGCTCCAAAACAGATATCATAGACGTGGGAAAAAAAGCTGCTAGGCTGGAATGGGATTGGGCGAATCATACCAGCCGCATGCATGGTGACCGCTGGGCAAAAGTCTGCCAGAACGGGTGCCAGAGAATGGACGGCATCGGCGGGCAGCCGATAAAACGGTGCACGGTGGCGAGACGAAATAGACGCACACCACAAAGGCTAGTTCGAGGTGGCACAAGAAATAGTGTCTGGAAGAATATAGGAAGTCTTTGGCCAACCGCGGCATAAACTAAGTAAAAAAAAACAAAGCCCGCTATAACGTATCAACAGCATAATCCCATGTGTATGGCGAGCATCTTGCTGACCAATGGACACAAACCTAGAATTCGGTTAATACTATAAAAAACCACGTGACGAAACCCAATAATACTCGTATTTATAAAGTATAGTCCACAAAAAAAGTTTAAAACTAAAAAAAAAATACTAGATAAACATTATAAGTCGACATTGTGAGAAAAATCCATTTATTTTTATCACCCACCGATATATAACGGCTGGAAATAGAAAAAGAACGAGTAGAAATAGAAAATAAAAAGCGTAATAACTGTCAGTTTTCCAATTACCCACAAACTGTGGAGCCACTGGTTTGCACTTTCCAATAAAATAATATCGGAAGCGTCGATTCTATGCTCTCATTATTTTCTGCTCTACACTGCGAACACAGGATAATACGAGTAACTACAGAAGATCTACACGATACAGCGAGCGAAAAAGTCACACGCTTACGTAGGACGATCACAAACAATAACCGATCATGACTGCCCTTGCACTCACAGTACGGTAAGCGTATCTATGTGCATTTGTGGAAAAAAAAGCAAGGAAAGAAATAAAGACAGAAATAACATGAATACCGAGTACGAACCAGAACTAAAATTCGTTATCAATAGATACAGCACGGATAGTTTTGATACATCGTATACCTTCTGCACCTTTCCCTTTTATATAGCTCTATCATTTGACCATCGAATATTATTTCCATGAACATCTGAATCAATTAAATTCCAGGAAAACTTAACAGGTTTCTCAAAAACAGAAGCAATTTTTACAGTTATTTTGAAATCGTATATTCATACATTCTGAGCGTAATTTATAATTATTTTGTATTTGAAGATCCCATCTTAAACAATCATCGTCAGTCTCTCTTTTCGGTTCTCTCTCACGGTTTGCCTATGAGAAACAGAACGAGAACACACACTTATCTCAAGTTTGTTTTTACCCAGTAAATACCAATTTCGTTTATTTAGCCTAGTTTCACGAGTACTATCAAAAATCGGAACAAGTAAACAAGTGACAGTTGAAAGGTTTACCTCGTGCATACATGCTGACATCTTTGAGTAGCGCCTCACAGGACTCGCGTTCGTTGCCGTCCAGTTCCCTCACCGCCTTCAGGACTCCCTTCTTCCGAAGACCCCACTCGAGGCTCTTACCTGCCCAAATAAAATGCGGTAAGAAATAGGTTTGCATGAAATAATAACTATTTAAAAAAAGTAACTGTGTCTGCCGTTTGTTACCTATTCAAGTCTTTAAGGGTGAACGGATTGGAATGAAACTTAGCACACAGGTAGACCAAGCCCTGGTATTCCAGGACTTCGTCTACCTGTGTGCTAAGTATTTATTCCCGGAGTATACCCTTGAGATAATTTTCGACTTGCACGTGGGTGAAGCTGTTGGTCGTATTTAGTATTTTCATCTTCGAAGACGAACAATAAAAAAAAAAATGTGGACTAAAAATTTTTTCATTGCAGTCTGGGTACGGTTCCTTTGAGTAGTTTTTTAACCGACTTCTAAAAAAGGAGGAGGTTCTCAATTCGGATGTTTGTATGTTTTTTTTTTGTTTTTTTATTGTTTGTTCGCGCATAACTCCGTCGCTTGCCAACCGATTTGAAAAATTCTTTTTTTGTTGGAAAGGGTATACTTCCTTAATGGTCCCTTGAAATCTTACTTTAAATCTTACTTTGAATTTTATCGAAATCGAACAAGCAGTTTTTGAAAAATCAACAAAAATCTAAAAAAAATATCTACATTGTCTAAATTGACGACCTTTTAGTTTACTCTGCATTGGAGCAGTGCGTTTTTTTACACCAAATTGGTTCGTTTAGGTGGGGGGAGGGGAGGGGGTGTAGGTACCACTAAAAAGTGAAAAATTAAAAAAACTTTTTACAAACACAGATCGATTTTGACATGGCAATGGCATCTTGTTTGCTATGTACTAAGCAAGTTTTAGATGACGGCAGTATATGTAGGTTAATTTTCGTGAAAACAAAATATATATTTTTCTCCCCCTTTTTATTTTTTAAAACTGTTACTATGCCTATGTTACCCGGGTTAACTCAACGCTTCTAATGCCAGACGTTGATATCGGTTAAGCCATTAAGATGTTATGATAGAATAAAGAAACTCACAAACATACATACATACATATATACATACATGAACCCTGAAAACATTACACTCCTGTTTTTGGGCAGCCGTGTAAAAAAAAAGATTTGTAAAATCTCCTTCAATGTAATCTATTGGACGAATCGTCGATCTTATTTAGATTTACCAATCAAAACAATTTTACGATACGGCTTTATAAAGCTTTATCAGGTTTTAGAGACCGAACGTTTTTTCAGTAAATAAATACTTCATTCAAATTCTGAAACTGATTGCATGAAGATTCAATTTTAAAATAAATTAAAGATGGCAATCTGGCTTGTCATCTGTGAGCTTCAAAGTCACTCGGCAACTTTTATCTGCCTCAAAGAAAACTATTTTAACGCAAGACTTATGGGAAATTCTTGCCTATAGCTCAATCTGGCCTTTTCCCTTCTATTGGGGTCCACTTCCATTCTAATCGTATTCAGCTGAGTACCACTATTTTATATGGAACGACTGCCTATCTTACCTCCATAACCCAGTAACTGGGTGCTTCTTGGCAAGATTGCTGTCTGATTTTCTGTCTTCTAAATAACTGTAATGATTTTTTTCGAAGATGGTCTGTTGACAACCGGGACCAACAACGTATTAACTCTTGCGAAGTATGGAGAAAACTCCAAACGTGATAAATGGTCACACACATATCCACGTACTCACCTCAACAAGTGTTGCTAAAACCCGAAGATCGACCTGTGCGGTAGTTATTATTTAGCCGCGAGCTCCTTTCAATTCTTGCTTACAACTAAGATTGATTTATCGTATCTATAACATTGCACGAAAGACCCTCACATACACATCACTAAGCTTATAAACGCCGTTTGGGCAATAAAAAAGGCAGTGCTAGCGGCATTAGCAATAAAACGATTCCGTTTAGCACATTACAGTCGGCCGTTTGATGGCAATTCTTTTTAATGATTGCTAGCTATGAGTTTCACTACTGTTTTTCGCTTCCCTCCAAATTGGCCATGTTTTTGCTTAATCTACGAGACTATTGGAGTTGTAGCCTTCAACCTCATACTTGTCAGTTAGCCCCACACTATAACTTGTCAATACTACCATGATTACACATGTGCAACTTGCTAATTAAAAAGTTCTAGATAGTTTTTGTGAGGATTGGTATAAAAGTAAAGGGGGTCAATGATAGCGGGATAGATGACAGGACGGAACAGAAGAAGAAACCTTGTTGCATCGACCACGATTAAGATAGATCTAGGGCAGGACGTTGATGCTTTGTAGAGGATTGTTCTATATTATTTCAAAATCCACATAACCATCACTTTACAAAAGTAGGTTTCCGAAGAATTATTAAAATACGTTACACGTGTGTCAATTGTTTTAAACACAGTCTTAGTTAGGGATTTTTTATATTAACTAGCTTCTGCCAGCGACTTCGTCCGCGTGGAATAGTTACTTTACCCCCGATTTTGAAACTCTCAGCCCGATCGGTTTAAAATTGACAGAGTTTCATACAAATAATCAGAAAGCGCCGAACTGCTAAGCTATCGGGAGTTACACGTGTTATTGTGAGTCAACCATAAAATATAGACATATGCTGTTTGGGACATTTTTTAGATAATTTTATGTAAAACATTTCCGTAATACATGATTTCTATGTAACTTTAACCATTAAGGCTACACACGCGACGGAAGCTTAAAAAATGGAGTAACTTCTCCCGTTTTCCCAACATTTTCCTTCACTGCTCTGCTCCTATTGATTGTAGCGTGATGAAAAGTATACTATAACCTGCCCAGGAGTATGAAGAATAATTGTACCAAGTTTCGTTAAAATCGGTCGAGTAGTTTTTGTTTCTATAAAGAACATACAGACAAACAGACAGACAGACAGACCAGACAAAAATTTTACTGATTGCGTTTTTGGCACCAGTATCGATCACTAATCACCCCCTGATAGTTATTTTGAAAATATATTCCTTGTACAGAATTGACCTCTCTACAGATTTATTATAAGTACTTATAGATTAACCTTTACCATCAAATTTACGAAAGGAACCCGGTGCTGTTTAGACCTTTTTTGAGTACTTTCCTATTGTTGATTTGTTCGTTATTTATAATAATATCGAAATTAGTTAATATAGATTTATGATTTCCATGTTGGATAATTATTTTTTTCCCTTTGTCATGTATTAATGACATTACATACTATTGTATAAATTCAAGTTCTTAAAACGCAACAGACAGATGTGTTACTGGGGAGTTTGTTGCGCCACTTCTTCCCAGCTAAAACCCTAGGAAGTGGTGACGGGTTTTGGGAGACTGTCTTTATGTAAAATTTGACATTCAAAAAGTGCTGGCTCTCAGCCTAGCTTGAATGACTTTTGATTTGATTTGATAGAAATTATTCCCTTTTTGTCAGAACCTTGTATTACTTACAAAGCTTAATTCCAGAGAGTAAAGCCAATATCAATGTAGTGTGGAATCTACAATGTGCCTACCACTTAAAATGGATAAGATATACATTTCATTAAGGCTTTGGTTCGTATCATATCTCGAATATTTGAACTTGTCTGGGTAAACAAATCAGTTTCATGACTAACAAAGAATATATAGCCACACCACTATAAGTAGTTGCGATGCTAGACAGATATGTTCCTTCCAGTGTTGTTGTGAACTGACAGACTCAGAATAGAGTAGACGAATAAAACAATTACTCAGTCCATTAGTTACATCACAAATAAATATTGGACAAGTATTTTTTTCTTTGTGACGTAAAATAATAAAACGAGAGAGTAAATTGAAATTAATCGTGACGTCAAAAGCTCTTGAACTTTCATACATTTTATCTTTTTACACGAATGTTTAATTTTATTGATTTTATAAAGTATAACATACGTGTGCCATATGTTTTGATAATTTGATTGACGAACTAAATAGAACAATATTTTTTTAACCAGGAAACATCCCTACCCCAGTGGAACTCCAGATTGAAGGGGGTACGAAAATCCGAAGTATTCTCGGGGGAGGGCGGCATTCTTTAACTTTCTCATGCAAAAAAGCCTGCCAAGTAAAATACCTGGCGGTCGTGTAGCTATACAGATTCCAATCCCACGATGTGGGAATCCGCAGCCCGCGGGATCCTGCATAATTTGAAGGCTTTCGGAGCAACATAGGCATTTATTAAATATGAATGTACATAAACAATGCAAGCAGGAAAACTATGAAAAAGGCAGGCTATAGCTTTTAAACACAAGTTATGAAAAGACCTGTGTTTTTCACATATTTCCTACTCTATATTTACCACGAGTTACAGAGTAGGAAGAAATATATAGAAAACCAGCCGCGACCCGCGGGAACGAAGATAAAATATAACATATATTACTCGCTGTAATGTAACTTACCATTTGTGAAAAAATGGATAAAATCGGTCCAGTAGTTTCGGATCTTATTCGGTGAAAAAGCGCAGCTGCCAACACTGACAGTACGACACACGCGTCAGAATGAGATAGACGCATTACTTACCGACAGTGAGAGAGAAGAGGTCGGACTTGTCCAGCAGTAGCGCTACGTGTGCTCAGCCGAAGCGCTCGAACACGCTGGTGAAGACGCGCGGCAACCGGAACTGACAGTACGACACGCGCGTCAGAATGAGATAAACGCATTACTTACCAACAGTGAGAGAGAAGAGGTCGGACTTATCCAGCAGTAGCGCGACGTGGGCCCAACCGAAGCCCTCGAATACGCTGGTGAAGACGCGCGGCAACCGGAACTGACAGTACGACACGCGCGTCAGAATGAGATAAACGCATTACTTACCAACAGTGAGAGAGAAGAGGTCGGACTTATCCAGCAGTAGCGCGACGTGGGCCCAACCGAAGCCCTCGAACACGCTGGTGAAGACGCGCGGCAACCGGCACTGACAGTACGACACGCGCGTCAGAATGAGATAGACGCATAACTCACCAACAGTGAGAGAGAAGAGGTCGGACTTATCCAGCAGTAGCGCGACGTGGGCCCAACCGAAGCCCTCGAACACGCTGGTGAAGACGCGCGGCAACCGGCACTGACGGTACGACACGCGCGTCAGAATAAGATAGACGCATAACTTACCAACAGTGAGAGAGAAGAGGTCGGACTTATCCAGCAGTAGCGCGACGTGGGCCCAACCGAAGCGCTCGAACACGCTGGTGAAGACGCGCGGCAACCGGCACTGACAGTACGACATGCGCGTCAGGGTCGGGTACTTGCCTTTGTCGTTGAATAATGTTTGGGGCTGGAGGAAGAAACAAAGAGAAGAATAAAACATTTTAATGTAGTTACAAAATTTGGTTTGAACTGAAGCCTAACCACAGTATAATGAACTTTCTGGCACTATGATATTTTCTTTGCAAAGTTCTTTTGCGTTACATGATCAATGTAGAACTTAAAATATTCGTATGTTTATCAATTACTATAGAAGTAGTAGAGCAGTTAATAATAATACTCACTCTTGTCCCTTTTCGTAAGTTTCTGAGTCGGTGCATGCGACTGACGACGCTTGCCGGGGCAGCCAATTCTCCCTCGGACGGAGGCTGTAACAAAAGTCAGAAAGGTTCATACATAATTGGTATAGTTGTAGATAACGGTCCAGTAGATCCGCAAATACTTTGCTAGACAAATATTACTGATGTCTTTCTAAGTTTCTAATAAAGTCTGATGCTTGATAAACTTTCCATTGAAATGACTATCGGAAAGTCTATAGAATACTCATTGTGTTGAGAGTGTTGAGACTCTTTCAACCTGAAAAGTTATCGATTGTAATAAAATTATGAGCAATTTCTCCCTGGAAGGCCTTTAGCTCGTTGGCCCGCATTGCTAATGGTTCATGGAACTGGGAATATTGCTCCATCGGGAAAGGCAACTTTTTATAAAGGGTAAGAAAGAAATCTCCAATTCTATTTTTATAGAACTTTTAGTCCTTGGGCTCAAGACAAAGTGCCATTAGATCGATGGCACCGATGATACGTGATGCCAAAATGTTCTTATTTCTTAATTCTTTATTGTACACCAAAACAACTTATATTATACAAGGCATAATAAAGAGCATGTACAAAGGCGAGCTTAACTCAAAGTTGAGTTTTCTCCCATCAAACCTTTGAGTGATAGAGAGAGATCAGCATAGATGATAGGATCCAGTGTACTAAATAATATAGATCACACATACACACATACATACATGATGTACATATAATTAGGAGAATTTGGATTGTGAAGAGAATGTTATAGATGGACCACTTGACATTTCAGTGGCGTATATCAATGCGATATATTTTAGTTTTTTTTTTTTACAATTTCTATCGGTCATAGAATGTCACTTTGTCTGGAATTTATTGTACGGTAACAAAAGAAATATAAAAATACGTCAGTATTATTATATTTCTCTTTCTGTCTGAAATAGGTAGGTACTATAAATTCGTAGTGGTAAAAGACTTAATTTTTTTATTCTATAGTCTTTGGGACCAAATAAACGTAAGCATAATTTTTTTCAGAATAAATTACTTATGAATTTAACTATCTAGTCGAATACCTCATCACCATAATGAAATACAGAATGATTCACTAGTAAGTTTTAATACTTACAAGTATATTAAGTACGAATTATACAAATATGCATGAAGTCTATCGTACCTTTCCATACAAAAACATATAAATCTTAAACTATTATTAAAATTGTACAATACTTTAATCTCAAAAACATTTCACTCTAAGATTATCATTTTGTTTAACTGTCTGCTGGCAATGCCCGACTTACAAGCACTTGTAATTATTGCAAGGAATATAAAATATCTCAAATAAAATAAAACGTCTATTTATAACTCAAAAACATACGAGCCGTACAGCATTTCATGCAAATTTTCAAGTCCTTATTTACCGAAATGATTAAACCTATTTTAATGAAACAAAGTTAGTTGAAAACATTTTCGATAGATAGTTTTACTTATTTTAAATTTTCCATACAAACATAAATGTCCAGTTATCTTATTTTAAATAAGACATTTCGAAAATGTTTTACCTGACTTTTTAGATATATTTACATTAAAATCGGTTCAGTCATTTCGCAAAATAGTGACTTGAAATTTTGTATGAAACTAGCTGCCGCCTGCGTGAATGTCGAAAACCGTCCCAAGGGTATATAATCCCTGGATCAAAAGTATCCTATGTGTTATTCCAGACTATAATCTATCTATTTTTTGCAAATTTCATCAAGACCCGTTCAGCCGTTCTGACTTCTGAGGTGATTGATTAATAAACATCCATCCATCCAAACGTTCGCATGTATAATATTAGTAAAGATTAATTAGTGTTACCGGGGACGTCTTTCCCCAGCAGTGGGAAAACACTGGCTAACCGAAGTTATATATTTTTATTGTATGTAAAACGTTTGGTACTCATTTGTAGTTTCAGAGTCATTGCTATAAAAATACAGGCCTTTAAAATACTGAAGTTTGTTAGGTTTTTAACCTTTTATCATTAAGTATCATTGAACGAAACATACTCATTAAAATACCCTTTTTAGGTTTACATGATCTATTACCCTCATTTGAGATAAAAAGGGTAGCAGCTGCTTATACCATATGCAATTTGAATAATAAAGTAGTCTAAGGAGAAAAGAAATTTTTAAATGATCGTACACACCTTTTTTACACATTCAAGTCAACTTTTTAAGTCAAAACAAAGCCAATTTTCCTCCACCAACTTTTCAGTAGTACTAAGAAGCAAAAATAAATCTCTTTCAATCTCCGTTACAAAAAAAAAACAATTTTTTATTTACAAAAATTGAACAATACAAAACAAAATGGCTGCTGCACAGCCGAGTTCTTTAATCAGATAATATCGAACATAGACAAAGAGAATGGACTGAGTGCAACCATTACAAAATTTGCCATTCTGTAGAAACAGATTATATGGCCAATAAGTCTCTTTTCTGTAGGTAGTAATAATGAAGGGCACTGCAAAACCCCTTGACCCAATCAGGTTTCAGATCAAGAGATTCAGAATCAAGATTGATTAGGTTACTTCTAGGCAAGCGGTACTTCATCGTCTACCTCACCATTGCTTGCCATCTGGTAGTGGAAATAAAAAAAAAGAATTATAGAAAAAAATACTACAGTAAAAAAAACGCCTGCAAAAACTACAGTAAGTCCCAAACAAGTCACTTTTCAAGCGGTCTGGTGCAGTTGGTGGCATTTGTTATAAACAAATTATATATTTTCTACATTAGTACATTTTTTATTAGGTACTTGAGCATAGAGCTACAATTCATCTCCTTTTATTTTGATACGCCTCATGGCTATGTCACACATAAAGACATCACTTACCTACCTCATGGCGGTTGATTTATCTTGTTTCTTGTTCAAAATTCATACATTTTAATGATACCTCATTTGTTAAAATCTATCTAGGGTTGAGGGCGTGCCAAAGAAATAGACATATACATATATACTCTTTAAAAACATTACGCCCCTTCTGGGGCAGTCGAGTATAAGACTCACACTTTCCTACTCGTTATCACTGTTCACCTGTATAGGAAACAATCAGTCCATTCTCTATGTCCATAATCACGACTAACAAGGTGAGCGCTAATAAGGAACGCTTATTTGCTAACCGACGGGAACAAGCAAACAGTGGCGAAACGTGATACACATTGTAAAACAACAAGAACATAGATGCTGCTTTATTTATTTAATCAGGAATAAGGCACCGAGTAACACTAGGTACAATTCTTTATGAATGAGCTCATACAGTGAGGAGCTTCCACTATTAGTATTTCTAGTTGAATCGTCATCATCTTTTCAGCTGAAAGATCTGATGTCCACTGCTGGACATCTTCCCCAAGTAGGAAAAGCCACATCGACCGACCCCATATTCAGAGGATTAACGCGGCCTTTCACCAGATCATCGGTTTACCTTGTGAGAGAACTTCCAATGCTGCGTCTTCTGGTACGTGGTCAGCAACCAGAACCTTTCGATCCTATCCACTATCTGTTTTTCGCGATTCTTCAGGCTATTCTGCGTTCTCTTACGGATTTCCTCGTTTCTGGTTCAGTCGCGCTAGAAAACTCCGAACATATGTTCTGTTTGGGTACGATAAACCTTCTAATGATGCCTATTCTATTTAGTATGTGATCTGTGAGTGTATACGTGGTATCATAGGCCCTATCAGAATGCCAGCTTTTTGTTATTTATTTTTTTATATCGCAGCAAATGCTGAAATAGGGACCTTTTTGACCTCGCGCAGTTAAAATAAAATTCGTGTTATTTATTATTTTACTCTTTGTTTGTCTTGTGCGAGTCCCAAATAAACATTTTTATTTCTTTCTTTAATCCCCATTTTTGAGCTGAGATGGCCCAATTTTTTACACATGAACAAAATTAGTAAAGCATGATGATTGGCGCCTTTACACCCTATAGAGATTGATCGTGACAATTATAACTTCATGTATGTACACTTGTAACAAAAAGTAATCAGAAGAATATGGACAGGAATTGTATACAAGTAATCTCCGAGCCAAACTCGTAGGGAACCTTGACTCAGATAGTCCTCGAAAAGTGACATTGCAAGTTCTATAAATTAATTCGATACAATGAACTTTTGTATTTTTAATTTATGACACGCATCTTGTAAAACATACTTATAATTCATTAAAATAAGCGGCTTCAATTTTTATCTTCTAATTTTCAACGAAAACTTTTAAAAGATTGTTTTGCTCGGAGGAGCAGAAAGTGAAATTATTTAACTGTGCATGATATTGCTTTGCACAGATATTACTTGATTGCAGGGATTTTCTACGAGAATACGTCTATAAATGTCAATGGCACGAACTCCTTATAATTAACTTCATTTTCTACTAGATTTGCATTCGAATTTGATTTTATTTTTAGTATTATATAGCAACTTTTGTCCACAGCTTCGCACGCATTAAAGTAGCCTGTAAGCCTCTCCAGGGTCCTATCTACTTCTTCAACAAAATTTAGCAAATTCGGTTCGGCGTTTTAGGAGAGAAAGTGTAACAAACAAACTTACTTTCGCATAAAAGCCATGTAGGATTTTTTTAGCACTTGTTGTTATTAGAATGCTCTCATGAACTAACTGAAGGAGAAGAACACTCACGAATAGACGATTTGAATAAAATGGTGAGAAATGAAATGGTACAAATTATTTTGAGTAAGATGAATAGAAATCTACATACCTACAAATAAGTCACTTTTTAAATTGACCAAGGACACAATCCTTCTAATTACATTCATTTTGACGTCATATCATACTGGAACTAAAAGAACATAACGAGATAGATATAAAGAGCCTTTTATGACCACAACTTTCAGCCAATCATATTCATTACGTATATGACCGTCACTATTGCCTGCATTCTATACGAATGTTGTACGAAGTATAGTTTCGGACATCATTAGTAATCCATTCATATTTCATGAGGAGAATTACACGTTTTCGCTTTCATCCATTTTATCAAAGGGTTCACCGACGTACTCGTATCTATAGGTACATACATATATATTCGAGGTTCCGAGGATTTTGGTGTCCAATACTCCGAAGTAATGTTAATGAACTTTAAAAGAATAAGCTTATTTCACCAGAAAATATTTTAAATTAGGGTTTTTTATTATTTGTTTTGTTCAAACTTTTATGATAAGTCCAGGTTCCGGCGATGTATGTGATGTATAAGATAAACTTATAAAGTAAAGTAATTAATTATGAATTGCGGAAGTGGTATTGGTGACTCGCCTACTGAGTTTTCAATCATCCCTACCTAGTCGTGTCGAGTTGGAGAAATATTTTGAAATCCAGTTGTCTAACGAATAACCGTGTGTTTTCATTTTTGGATGATCCATTGTACTTAAACCCCATATCAACGGATGTGTCCGGAAGTAATACACCACAAAATCTAAAGTTATTTATCTAAATATGACGACACGGCTGGCGCAGTGGTTGAGCGTTCGGCTGCTGCGCTACATGTCACGTGTTCGATCCCCGCACGGAACAAATGTTTGTATGGCCTACAGATAATTGATCCGGGTCTGGGTGTCTCGTATATGTGAGTTGACATGTTTGTGAACGCACCCGCGATACAAAAGTAAATACTAGTGTGGGGCAACGTTTAAAAAAAAGACTAAACGAATCAGCAATCTTTGTCCGTTCCTGAAACGTCCGCCCGCTGATAATTCTACTCGATGTCAAAGCTCTTCTCCCGTTAATTTTAGCAACAGATCAAAATCAGCGAAACATCTAGAGTCTCTGTTATATTGAGTAACATTCCAAGTCGGCTCGTGTAACAAATACACGTGTATATTGCGACACAAGCACACGATATACTTATACAGTACATGTATGTAGGTTTACTACCTCATTTGTCGAAACATAATGCTTCGCGTTGTGTTGTACTTACATGAATAATTTTGGCGTCTTGTAGCAACGTACGTGAATTTTAAATGGACATTTTTCTTCAGTCCTACTAAATAATAAAGTCTGGCAGTATTTGTTTATTAATCTTTTTATTTATTTATTATTAACTAGCTTCTGTCCGCGACTTCGTCCCCGTGGAATCCCCGATTTTAAAACATTCTTTATCGCTGCCTAAAGCCTTCCTCGATAAATGGTCTATTCAACCCAAAAATAATTATTTCAATTCGAACCAGTAGTTCCTGAGATTAGCGCGTTCAAACATACAAACTCTTCAGCTTTATAATATTAGTATAGATTTGAACACTGATGAGCAGATTAAAAAAATATATACAAAAATATTTATTTCATCTTAAAACATTGTGAGCAGTGAATTGTAGCAGCCACAGTATGTTACAATAAAACTTATGTTGGGGCTGTCCCGCTTTTCCCTATTTAGGTGGCTGTACAATGTACGTATGTTTTAAAGAAATACAAACAATCTATACCTACTAATATTATAAAGAGGAAAGATTAGATTGTTTGTCTGTATTGAATAGGCTCCGAAACTACTGCTTCGATTCGATAAATTCTTTCACTTTTGGGATGATACACTATCCCCAGGTGATATAGGCTATATTTTATCTCCATATTCTCACGGGAACGTAAATTACGCCGGTGCAACCGCGGGGCACTGCTAGTATAAAATAAGATTCTTACTGCAGCTCTTGTTGTGAGTGTTTATGTTTTATATTTATTTTAGCATATCCTGGTCGATATCTTTTCTGTTTCTTCATATGATTTTAGCCATTTAATTATTTCATTTTTACAGTCGTGTAGTCGTCGCAGAGGAAAAATATTAAATTTTGTGATTCATTTATTATGGACGTAGTATGTGTAGGAAACAGTGAGCCACTATACATATCTCTCCGTATTCTGGTCTGCGTTGCTGCGTCAAAGGATTAACACATATGTAGGTTGAGGGACATATTAAGAAGATAAAGTTTTCTAACTGAGAGCAAGTTTCAAACTTTGTGTTAAGTGGAGAACCTAAAGGGTTTAAAGTGCATCACTTTGATAAGCGATCGCAGAACTCTCTCCAGATCCAGAAATTTGATTATCTGGAATGTATTCCAGTAGGAGCGAAAATCAAATTTCTCGATTTAGGCTCGATTAGCAGCGCAGCGCGATTTCACGGGTAGTTCCCGTTCCCGTGGGAATACGGGGTAAATGTATAGTCTATGTCACCCGGGGATAGTGTAGCTTCCCAACAATGGAATATTTTATCGCAGTTTCGGAGCCTATTCAATACAAAAAACAATCAAATCTTTCCTCTTCATAATATTAGTATAGATAGTATAGATGAAAATGCACTCACACACATGAGATCCGCCATAACTGACACATGAATAGCTTCGGAAACAAAATAAAACCGTATTGAACAGACAGCCTCATTGTCCCACTAGATTTTATTACCGATCCCGTTCATTTCATTTATATCCAATTTAGTCAGAGCTTAGCGGGGTTTCATAATCCGTTAAATGTTTTTAATTTCAAGTTTCACTGCGTTATTTTACTGCTCGCGAAGCTTTAGGGTTTCATCTTGACTTTAATTAATTATGAAACCATTTTCCGTAATTAAAAAGTTTTATGATTTCAGATTAAACAAAATATGTAAATACTTAGCTGCAATTAAAATTCCCGGTTTTTACTTTATTAATAATTATAAATAATCTTGACTTGGCGAGTCAGATTTGCGATTTATAGGATGAGGACTCAACAATTGTACCGAATTTTTCTTTAAATGTTTTTACTTATATCATCGATATATTTAGAATAGAATAGATTAGAATAGAATAGAATACTCTTTATTATGTACACCACATAAGTTACATAAAATATAAATGAAGAAAACGTTACATAGGGTGAGAAAAAGGGCGGCCTTATCGCTAAAAGCAACCTTTGCATGGATTTAAAGAAAAAAGGAAATACAGTACTGTAGGTAATCGTAAGCATTTTTAAGCTATATTTCGAACGGTGACAGCGTCCATTTATAATTAAACTATAACACAATAAATATTTATACATTTTTTTTAAACGTTGCCCCACTCTAGGATTTACTTCTGTATCGTCGGTGCGCTCACAAACATGTAAAGTCACATACACAAGACACCCGGAAGTGTGTCGTGGGTGCGTTTATAAACATATAATCTCACATAGACAAACACCCAGACCCGGAACAATTATCTGTAGGCCATACAAACATTTTTTCCGTGCGGGGTTCGTACCCGCGGTATGTAGCACAGCAGCTGAACGCTCAACCACTGCGCCAACCGTGTCGTCGATATTGTTTGTAGGTTACTCAGAAAACAGTAAGAAAAATATCAGTCAACAGGATTCAGGCTTACTACGCTCAATTCCTCATCTCAAATTGGGTGGTTACCTAATTATGATAAATGACAACATCCCAGTCCCAGCTGCGAAAAGCCGTTTATACAGGGAGTTTCAAAAGTGCGTGGTCATATTTAAGGGTAATTAATATCAAAACAGAAAAATATTGAGTTTTTAAAAAGAACGCCCGCAAATACACAAAGACGTATAAAAATTAACTTTTCAAGCTGTCTGTTGCCGTTAGCGGTATTAAATCTGTGATTGAACTAAAATAAATGCCACCAATTGCACGTAAATGCTTTTATGGGGACGAGTTTTTTTTAAGTCGATAGGATTTACTGTTCAGCAGATGCAGAACACCATCCTTAAGTATGACCACGCACTTCTGGAACATCCTGTATAGTTCACTAGCATTTCACCCGGGACTTCGCGCGCTTATTTAGCACAAACGATTTACCCCATTATTAACCGACTTCTGAAATAGGAGGAGGTTCTCTATTCCGATGTTTGTATATATTTTTTAATGTTTGTTCGCGCATAACTCCATCGCTTGCCAACCGATTTGAAAAATTCTGTTTTTCAAATCGGTTGAATCGGTTAGTTTGAATTTTATCGAAATCGAACAAGCGGTTTTTTGTTAATTTCAATAAATGATAGCAAATCTGTCGGGATAGCTCAAACCGCATGTTTGTTTATTGTTTACACCAATTTATATCACGTACGCTGTGATGGGTATGTTTAGCTGGGGGTGAACCACTAAAAAGTGAAAAATCAAAAAAATCTTTTTTCTGAATTAATTTCTTGATTCTTGAATTCTTGTTGAAGAGCGTGTGGCTAAGTTATAAATGCCACACGGGTCAATCTTCCAGGTAACGCTTGCTCAGGACCATCCGTAGATAATCATTAATTAGCTATCGAGAGCCTTCTGTGCTTCAGAAAGCCGTTAATACTGACTATCATCTATGGGTCTTTGGCAGTAGTTACGGTAGTCAGAAACCATCAAATCAGACACCAGTCTTGCCAAGGGGTTACGTTTTACCCATTTACTGGGTTCTGGAAGTAAGACAGGCGATCGCTCCTTGTAAAATCCTGGTACTCAGCTTCGTCCATTTTTACTTGAAGACAACCCGAAATAGCAAAATTCAATTAGGATTGGTTGTTTTTTTTTTAAAGTGAATAAAATATAATGCCATAAAATGGCATACCAATACGAAAAACCTTCACAAACTGGCCTACCATAAGCAACAATGACCTACCTACCATAAACAAGGCAGTTGACTTAAAAAAAATTAATTAGTCCGTCAGATAGATTTCCAATAAATAATAGACACCTTTTTTTATTCCTTTTTTCACGTAAACAAAAAAAGGAGATGATACAGCGTTGAAAACTCGTGCGACGTCACTTCGTGCTACGATTTTTAGCACGCCGTGACGTCACAAGCTCCCACTGATATGATCTTTGAAGCTTTTTATCTTCTTAAATTTTTATAGATTTAATAACGCAAAAACTATGTGTGCAATATTTTTGATAATCTAACTGACGGACTAAATAGAATCATATTTTTATTCAAACATCCCTGAACTTTTACAGTAACTCAATGTTTCAAAAACGATGCATAATTCATTAATCACAGACTGTTCCTAAAAAAACAAAAAGCTATGAACCAGCTTCATAAAAATCAAATCAACCGAAACACATAGGACATGTTTGCTGACAGCAAAACATGTCCTGAATCCACCGCAAATCAATCTCTTCACCGCACAGATAAACAACAACCCTCTGAAATAGAAGACCGAATGAACGAAACCATGTCGTTCACTGGCTCATTACATTCCAATCCAATCACACTCGCCTTCAATGCCAAGTTCGAGCTCTCTCGCTGATTTGTTTGTACCCTTGACCATAGGGACACGTTGGTGGAACACTTTCGATAAAAGCACTATTCAATCTTGTGTTGTAGTATAGAAACATTTTTAACAGCAACAGGTACATACATAGTAATATTTTTGCGTCCAAGCAGCATTCTGTGTACAGGCTAAAAGGATATGAGTGTGCAAGAGAGCAGTGGTGGCAGAGTGGTAACGGCCTCGACTTACGAATTGTAGGTCGCGGGTTCAAACCCAGCCAGGCGCATTACTTTGTGTAGTTAATTTCATCACCACTGCTCCCAAAACGGTGAAGGAAAACATCGTGAGGAAACCGGCATGTCCTAGAACCAAAAATTCGAAGACATTTGTGACATTCACTAACGCGCACTGGGCCCGCGTGGTGGAATAGGGCCCATTCCCTCTCCTAGAGAGGAGGCCTGTGTCCCAGCAGTGGGAAAGTTAAAAGGCTGCATATGCTATGCTATGTGCAAGATACTTAGAACGCATTTGTTTTGTAAGCGCGATGTTAAAACTTATCAAAAGATAAGGAAACTGGTGGTGTTATTGACAGATTTCCTCTGCGATGTATATGCTAAAAATACGAGAGATTTAACCCTGAGGGTTAATGGGTACTTGACTAGTAAAATGGGATGGATAGAAATGCAGGAGTGAATAAAAACGAAACGTTTATTGCGTTTTTTACCAAATTAATAGCCCCATTAAAAAAACATGATTAAATTATATTGGAATTCTTCATTGCTGCAAACAATATTTATGTAACGTGAAAATTCTAATCAAAGTTTCGTTTTTATTTACCCCTGCAATTCTAGTAGGTTATAATAAAACCTGTGTGTGTGTGTTATTCTAGCTTTGTTACACAAAATGACAGGCACCAAATTGCGTATGTGAGTTTACATGTTTGTGAACGCACCCACGACACAGGAGTAAATCCTAGTGTGGGGCAACGTTTTATTAAAAAAAAGAAGAAATGGTTTAAAGACCGCGTTTCAGTCCTGTCAAATGATATGTTATATGTACTGCCTGTTTAGCAAATATTTTAGAACGCCTATCTTTGTTGGTATTTAAATTATTTAATTAATTGTTAACTATGGCTTATCGCTACTCCTAGTCCAGATAATTTAAAAAATTACCGTGAAATACCCTTTATTTATTATATATTATAATCATTAAATGACTTCTCCCGCTCTGGGCGGAGCGGAAGGGAGTGTCAGACTCTTACCGACTAAAACCCACCCGTGATTCTTCTAGTGCCCTTTGCGTTCCAGGGCCGCGGTGACTCTTTCGAACAAATTCCTCAACCCTAGCAGGCACTGACCCTATGGCGCCTCCTTTGCTGACAAGTCACATGAGTCCTTTAATTAATTTTCTCTGGGACTGAAACACGCCTGACTATATCCATTAAGTTGCTCGACAACCGTCAAATAGAATCACATTTTAATCGTTTCCACAATATAGTGTATAGCCATCCAATTCAATCATACGTTCGAAATAGGGACATGTCCACTTCGAAAAAGGGTTTTCCATTGAATCTTGTATGATGTACGAAAATTAGAATGTAATTTAGGCTGAACAAATACTTGTTTGTATATAATATTATATATATTTTATTTATATAAGTTCCAAAGTATTTTAGGGCAGACATATAATAAAATTGCTTTTCTGCATTTATTTTGTTAGAGTAACGGCTTTAAACTAATTTATCAGCCGAACTGATTCAAACTGAAAACCCCGTGTACCTAGGTCTGTTTCAACTATTAATGGATAAACTTTTGAAAGCTTACCCATAAAGTATGCAGGAGTGGATTTATGACTGCACTTTCGCATTGAGTAACTAGCTACAACAAACCTTTACAAATAGAAATAACTAGCTGACCCGCGCAACTTCGTTTGTCATGACTGCTCCGCTCCTTTTGGTTTTAGCGTGATGATATATAGCCTATAGTCTACCCCGATAAATTGGCTATCTAATACTGAAATAATGCTTCAAATCAGACCAGTAGTTCCTGAGATTAGCGCGTTCAAGAAAACAAACAAATCAGCTTTATATATTAGTATAGATAACAGATTAAGTAAATAACATGCCTTATAATCATTCAATTGATTAAATTGTTCCAACATCAATTTGATTAAAATTACAAAAGTTATTTGCCAATCGGCCTCGGTTATTGAACCTCAGTTCTGTAAAAAAAATCTAAATACACACGTAAAACGTAGAGACAACGAAAAAGGTCGAAACTTTAACATCTCGTAAAAAGAGGACAATTTCTACCAATTAGGTACGTCCATAGAATTTAAAAAAGGTTTGGTAGCTTTGAAAGATCTAGAAAAAGGCTAAACTTATTCGTGACTAGTCGTTCGTTCTATTTTGTGTAAAACTTTTTGATTTCTGAGAGAGCGGTGTCAAAGAAAAATAACAGTAAATTAAAACTGTATTAGCAAAAAAAAAAACAAAAGGTCGCGCTCAAAGGGGGCTTGGAGGTCAAAGGACAAATCCATTGGACGAGATACATTAAAGTGCCAATCTTAAAGCCTGAAGTAGTCCTAATTGTCCCCTCCATTACTGACACGATCCTTTTGATAGCTCCAATCACTCTACAAGATGGCCATGCCCTTAACCTTAGCATTTCCTAAGAGACGAATCATTAGAAGAACTAGTACTTCTACCGTGGCTTCATCTGCGCAGATTTTGTTTTATTTTACCTCAATCCAACGCTCACCTGATAGAAGGTAACAGTGTGGTCGATGAAGGAGCACGATTGCCCAGAAATCGCTTTTGACTTATAGAGCCCCAGGATACAGCTATCAGGAAACGTCACTCCGTCAGGAAATTCCAGTCCTTAGTAGCACGCACAATGAAAGTATTCCGAAAACTTTTGAGCCAAGTTTCCCCCTTTTCACAATCTAAAGGTTGAATTTCCAGAAATACCCACAAAGTGTAAAGGAAGCCTTGGTAAAAATGTAATGTTCCAATCCCCAGTAGTTTCGGCTGCGCGTTGATATGAGTTAAAAGTTAGGAGGAGTTTAGGGCTACTATAGTGATGAGGAGATAAATTTATAATCCAGACGTGATGCGGCAAGTGTGCATGTGTGTTCCGGACATATACGTGTGGCGGCGGCGGCGACCGCGACTGTTCGCAGTGCTGCGCGGCCGCACTAAGCTGGTGAATGAGGCGCCGTTTATATGCGCGCTCCGTATCCTTAACAGTATGGCAGAAGACATAGATAGGGAAAGACATAGAAAGGTTCAGTTGAAAACCAGCGTCAGGCAATAAGTTGTCTGGCATTATGCTGAACTGAACCTATTTGACGCAGCCGCAGGACACGCATTTCTTTTCTTGTTTTAGAATTAAGTTTTTATGGTGTGTATTTTGTGTGTCTCGATTGTGCCAAATAAACTCGTTTTCTTTCTTTCTTTCTTTCTTTATATATTTTGTTGTATTCTGGGTGGGTTCATACTAAGAGCTCTATTTGAAATTTGCTATGGTCCTACTGTGACATAGATATGCTGGTGGTGGTAGCATCTAAGAACGAAGATTGTTTGTAACTGTTTTAGTTGTTAGTTATTATATTGGATGGCTGCATTATCGTATTATGTGATAAACCTGTAAAGATAATTGTAAGATAGGAAATAAATAAATGCCAGTCAGTCAGTTTCCCTTTATATATATAGAAGATTTCATTACAATAATGAGAGTCGAAACGTTATCTAAAGCCTTGCGCTTAATCATGGCCGGCCTGAGACCGTGAATTATGCTAAATTAGTTTTAAATTCTCGGGTTTATTGTAGAAGAGGGAGATTAAACTTTAATCATCTGTGATGAAGGTATCAATTTGGTTAACGTGTAGCTATGGGATTTTTTAGAGTGGCTGTTTTTAAATCTTAGAATAGATGTGTGAGTTTTGTGGATATTAAAAACTAGAAACATATTAATTATGTTTATTATTAGCTAGCTTGTCCTTTAAAAACTGGCCAAGTGCGAGCCTTTCTCTTGTGCAACGGGTTCCGATGTTCCGAACGAGTGTCATTTTTATTACATGGTATTTTAACACTATAGACTTCGTATAAATAGACATAGTCACATATTAAGCTTGGAAGAAAAAAATATTGAAAGGTGGCTAAGAGAAGAGAGTGAAATCTCACAGAAACAGTTTGGTTTTATGCCTGGTCGGGGTACAACGGATCTGCCATTTTCAGTATAGAACAATAATCTGTACTTTTTCAAAGTTGGCCAGTAGTTTCTGAGATAGAGAACTATGATTTTTCATCTATTTTCTTGAAAAGCTTCAAAACTATTTATTTGAAATGCGTTTTTTATCAAAAGACCTCACTAAGATGACAAAAGTATCTCTAATAAAACATGATCTAAAATGACAAAGCCTCCAGTCTCTTAGGACTTTAGTTTTCATAACAATAATTTTAATAAAACCAGCAAACAACGAGTCTAGAAAGATATAAGTTCCATAAATCAAGCAAGTTATGAAAACATTATAGAAGTTTAAATGACTCTGAGCCTTTTCGAAAATAGTTGCAATTTATTTTATAGAAATATAAAAATTGTTTTATATTCAAACTAATGCCGATTTCAGAAGATTCAAAACCATCTCTAGTTAATCTAAAAACAAAAACAATTTGATCGGATTAAATGATTTTAAACCGATAGTGTTACGATTTTATCAGAACAGATTTCAACTAAATATTTGCATTAACAACGTCGCCGTCCGTCCACGAGTTTTGAACTTTGTGAACCCATTAGGCATTAGTCCTTAGCGCAGGGATCATGAACCTATGGTAGATAAGCCACGATAGCACGCAACAAATTTTAAACACATAATCTATACTTATTAGTATTATAAAGCTGAAGAGTTTGTTTGTTTGTTTGTTTGAACGCGCTAATCTCAGGAACTACTGGTTCGAATTGAAAAATTCTTTTTGGGTTGAATAGACCATTTATCGAGGAAGGCTTTAGGCTATATATCATCACGCTTAAGCCAATAGGAGCGGAGCAGCGATAAAGAATGTTTTAAAATCGGGGATTCCACGGGGACGAAGTCGCGGGCAGCAGCTAGTGTAATCTAAAATTCTAAACAGAATCATATTTCTATTTTCATTACATTTATTATGCATTATTTCATTTAAAAGAATCTATTTCGTGGTAATCTACATTTTCAGTGGTTCTTGAAACAATTTTATCAAAATTATTATCTTTGAAGCACAATATTATGGCTTGTTAAGATTTGTTAAAGTTTCAATGGCACTCTATTGCAAAAATGTTAACCGTTCATGCCTTTAAAAGGCTAAGTAACGAGTGAAGGGTCAGACAGGCATCAGATATGTCAAGTTTTCCATTAGCTGCGTCGCTGGAGCCTGCAGCTGATGTCTATCGGAGTGATCGCAATTTGATGCGACTTGCGATTGCAGAAAATGTGACGGGAATTCAATTTTTCAATTGCTGGTGCTAATATCGTTATTTGCAGTCGGTTTAAGGCACTTATTTTGTAAGAATTTTAAAATTATTGTTGGTTTAAAATCTTGATTCGAAACAATACGAGTATTAATTTTCAGTGAAATAATTTTTACTATAGTAACCTTCATATAAGAGTGGTTTTCATGTTTTTCCGTCGAAAAATATTTGAGACTTCATTTTCTATCATATACATATTCATACTAGCTGACAAAAAAAACAACCTTAACACTGAAGATGTTGTCCGATTCGCCACCCTAGCCGATATGCACGCTAAGATTAACGAAAATGAATCGAGCCGTTACGGAGGTGTTCAACCACAAACACCGTGACACGAGAATTTGATATATAAGATTATGAGTGTAAGATAAAAAATGTTTTCGCAGAACAAAATAAATGAAATCATGTAAAATCTAGTGTAGTTCAACGTTTACTGTCAAAAACAACAACCTTGAATAAAAAAAAGCGTGACCAAACTACATCTTACAAAACTAAATACCAATATAAAAAGTTTGATCCTATATTTAGCCATAGATAAAATAAAACTAACGAGTTTGCCCCCTAACTAACACGATGTTAGCTCTTCTACTAAACTTAACAAACTTAACTCTCGTCTGGATGTAATAAGTTTACGTTACGTTTAGGTTTACGTACGGTTTTCTAGGGATATATTGGCTAGGCAAGAGACTTTGTGAAAGTGTAAAACATTTGTAACTAGGTATATGACTAGCGTTTATTTTATATTTTAAGGAGGTTCACAGGATGGGTGGAGCTATAAAATCAGTTGGGCTCGATAAGAGGATCAAATGCATTTTGGAAACGCCTGCAGCTATTCCGTTTACATCTGCATACATAAATGGTACTCGTATTGTTGCATACCTCAGTAAAAGCCTGTTAAATATCGGCTATCGTTACCACTACTGCCATCTAGTGTCGAATAACAGTACTAATAGAGTCAAGAAACTTCGAGACTTTTGTGCTAGAACATTCTAGAATTCTCAACACCTAGTCAGTCTCAACCGATTTGTATGTGAACTTTCTAGATGTTTCTACGATGGAGGGTTCTGGAATTGATTGACGTCCTGCATAAGACCTGCATAGTCTGCAACCAGTGAATATTGGATTTGCGCTACAACGGTTAACTTCACATTGGAACGGCTCAATAAATTTGATAAATTTCTCTAGTGATCGAAAAAAGCGAAATCTTTGCTAGGACAAGGTTTTTATGAAAGATTTCCAAGCCGGTCTCGATCGGTCGATCGATAATCACGATCTGTCCGACAATGCTTTATTTTCGTTATTGAAATTATGCTAAGCTAATCCGCAATAGATATAGAAATAACACACAACCGTAACCCAGAAAAAAAACATAATATGCGTAGATGAACGTCGCCCATTATCCAAAGTGCCATCAACTTTCATTGTATTCGACTACACTGGGGTCGTGCTTACCTGAGTCGTCATTATACGGATCACTCTCGCTTTCACGTTCAAGGAAAACTCTCACAAAACGGTTCCTTAAAATACAAGTGTGTATGTACGTGAGCACCAAACTGTGGGGTTTATTTTATTATACAACTAGCTGCTGCTCACGACTCCGCCTGCGTGAATGTCGAAAATTATCCCAAGGGAACATAATCCCGAGATAAAGAATATCCTATGTGTTATTCCAGACTATCATCTATATCTGTGCCAAATTTCATCAAGATCCATTCGATAGTTTTTGCGTGAAAGAGTAACAAACATCCATACTTACAAACTTTCGCGTTTATAATATTAGTAAGACACATCATCATCTGCCTAGCCTTTTCCCAACTACATTGGGGTCGGCTCCCAGTCAAGCCGGATTCAACTGAATACCAGTATTTTACGTGAAGCGGCTGCCTACCAGACCTCCACAACCCATTAACTGGGGAATACGGCACTTCTTGGCAAGACTGGTGTCAGATTTTCTGGCTTCTGACAATCCGTAACGACTGCCAAAGATCTCCAAATGACAGCCGGGACCAACGGCTTAACGTGCTTTCCGAGGTACGGGGAAGTCTCGTTATGTTAAGATGGTCACCCATCCACAGACCAACGTCGGCAAGCGTTGCTTAACCAAGAAGATCGACCTGTGCGGCTGTTATAATTTAGCCACGAGCTCCTCATAGTAATATTAGTAATATTAGTAAGACACAACTCTTAATAAATAGTAAAAGGTAAGCAGACCTGTGTGTTTCGACCTTTTTATTGCTTAAATACGTTGTGGGTCTGGTCGGATGGAGTGTTTTTGCATGTTTAGATTGTAAATAAAATAGTAAACAAACTCAATTGAATAGAGTTTTAGTAAATAGATATAGATATAGATAAAAGTTATTTTGGGCTTTAAACACAAAACGTTAGCCCATACAATCTCAGTGATTTTGGCTTTTTGACAGTCATTATCGCTGATAGTGTGTTACTTTACTAATCCCATTTACAAAGGTTCCGTTTTTCTTGTAAGTGCGTTTACTATTAATGGTATTTCATAAAATTCAAACTGGCCACTCATTATTCTAGCTTAGAGATTCGTGTTTAGAGAAAATGATATTTACTTTGTTTAGGAATAGCTAATATTGCGATCTCTGTCTCTCTAAATTCTTTTTCAAAAAAGTTCTCAATTAAATTTTGATGCAATACACATTAGCGAACTTTTTACATACTGTCCATTATGCGTAACAAGTTTCATTCAAATCGGTTCAATAATTTGTGAGTAAATGCTCTTAAGTTTGAATCCCCTCAATAAAACCAAAACCACCCGAATATTTGTATATTAATTTTCGCATGGTAACACAATTAATAATACTCACCTCATAAATTGTGTACCCATAATAAAATAATACGTTTAATAAAGCTAGGTACAATATTCTAACTACGCGGCTACGTGCTACGCGCTACGTGCGTAGCATTTCGCTACGAACGTAGCCTTTTGCTACGAGACACCAATTAGAGCACATTCATTTAGATAAGAGCTTGTTTTATAACTATGTTACTGTAGGGGTTTGTGTGAGTAATTACTGTTAAATAATTTATCCTATACTTACTTAATGACTGGCGTTTTAACCTCTGAAGAGAGGGAGGGAGGGAGTAGGTTCTTCCCTTGGGATAATTTTGGACTTGCATGCGTGCGAAGCCCCTCGAAGAAGCTAGGAGAGATGAAAACTTTCACAATATTTTTTTTCTCTTAACTAACATCTTTTTTCTTTATCTCTCACTAAAATTAATGACGTACCAAAGGGTGCTTACCAAAAACAAGACAAACTCTAGAGTGGCTATGACAGATCAGACAGCTTATTTATAGTCTGTGGCACGACGCGTTCCAAAAATAAAATCGTGAAAGTCACTTGACACGTGTTCGGGAGACTTCTAGTGTTAGTAAACAATAAGGCTGTTTTATTTTACTGAGTCACGAGGAGGCTTCAATAGAGTGTTAATTTAACTAGATTTTTGTTGTAGACAAAGTATCTAATATTTTGTCTTGAGAGACGTTAATAATGTAACATGTCACTCGAACATTATCCACACACAAACACGCCGCAAGTATTTATACATACATTATCACGAAAAAGGTGTTATTTTTCGAAGCCAACGCTATTTTCACAAGAACAACAAAAGAGATAATGTATCAGTGGATAGATGGCTTTATTTGCTATGCACATTACATTTTAATTTCATAAGAATTTAACGATACCAGAGCACATACTATGAAGTCCATGTAATAAGATAAGACGTAGGTACTATGAAGAATTCTGAGTCTGGCTTGAGAAAATACTTAAAAGCTACTTGATTAAGTATTTTAGAAGAGTACAAAGACAAAATTACTTATTAGTATAAAAAAAACATACCAATAGAGCCCCTAATCTCCGAATCTAGAATTTGAAGTTGATTATGTATGACAAACTCTACTTCTTAAGCGTGAAAACCTGTTAATCTGTACCATTAAAGTAGAGCTTGACACGTTCTCAACTCCAAGTATGCAATTCAGAAACCGGCCTTTGGTCTTAGTATTAACTTGATTAGTATTTATTTCAGTTTCGATAAGATAAGATATTCTTTATTTGTATAAACATGGTATACATGCTCTTGGCATGCAAGATTAAAATCAATTGTTTAAGTCTGGGTAACTTTTTTTCTAAGAAAGTTACCCAGAATTGCAAATACAAAATTTATAACTTAGAGGCCTGTTAGTTCAAAATTATTTATTATATTATCATGTCAACATTCAGAACTAATAAAAAAAACAAATACAAGAACAATGTCAAAGTTTAAAGATGTATGTCAAATTTGAATGTCCGATTCGAGCGACATCTACAAGAACTTACTGCCGACAATCTGCTCGAACTGTTTGCCATGGATTAAATAAAAAAAGTCATGCATGTCCTCACCTGATCCCCCATCCCAGTAATGATTGGCGTGTTCCAGTATGCCGCTAGCCTGGCGACTGGTTCGAGTGCGAAGGCGCAGGCGGGGCCTATGAAGGCAATGACGTCATCCTTGAAGTGCATGTCTGCTGCTAAGCCAGGAGCTATGGCGCCGGAGCACGACGGGTAGCTGTGGAAGAGGTGGCAGGTTAATGAAAGGGTAGATTGGTTACGGGAAGAATGAGATGGCTAAAAAGGAGGTGGCTATTTAGATGACCCCAAAGAAATTGCTTTTGCTTCGATCGCGTTAATATACATACATAGATGTACGCAAAAAAGTGTCCTAGTACTGTTTCTTATAAAGGTTCACTTTTGCATTTATAATATTTTAATTATTAGTTAATTTTAATTAATAGTTAAGATTTGATTTATTGCATAAAATATATCACAATAATTACCAGTATAACCGGACATGAACTCTTTTTTTTTAGGAAAATTTAAAATCTATGGTGGTGACAGAATGCCTTTATATTGCGTAAAAAGGACAAAACACCACTAAGTTACTTGGTGTTTTGTCTCGAACAGAAAGAAACTTTGAAAGCAACACCGTGAAAAAATAGAACAACATTATTTACAACTTTTTAACTCTTTTATATTTCCTTATAAAAGATCGTGCCATACTAGCGGTTTAGCTGAAAAGTTGAGACTCCACATAATACGTATAATTTAAAGGCCAAACGAAAATTATGGTTCAATAGCGCACAAACAATAAACTCGGTTTCAAAGGTCCTAAGTATTATAAATAATATCAAGTCCAATAAATTCAGACGTACATACATAAGTAGACCTTTAGAACCAAAAATATTTCTTTAATTTAGCAATGAAACGGTCGTTAACCTCTTGTATTAAAACGTTATTTAACTAAGTACTTGCCGGTATAAAATACTCGACTACTTGTTCATCTAAGTACATATGCTCTGGTAAAATTAAAGTAAGCTCGACTTTAGTATTAAAATTTAGAAAGAGCTCTGAAAAAAGATATATTTAAGCGAGCTGTTTTAACTTCTACAATAATAAAGGAATATTTTAGCTACTTACTTTTATTAGGATTGTTTTAATAGTATAGGTTTCTCTAATTAATTTAAATAACTTTACCAAATCTATAAAAGTGAAGTTGTTATGACTCCGTTCAATTTCAATGCAAAGACGAACCTGTCCATGACAGAATAAGGTCTCTACTTTGTTACTTTGTTTTACCATTAATATTGCTTTTTTTTATTTAATCGTCATCTACTAAGGTACAATTGCCGACTTAATAACTTATATAAGCTTTCTATGTGTAGATCAAATTAGGGTGGTTACGAGATAATATGGAAGCCGCATTGTTTAAACCAAGGAAAACGTATACTAAATAAATTTATAAATATTGATAATTTAAGACATTTTACATAAATAACTTAAAATAAACATACACAAAACAAGCATAAATATTAAATTTTGAATATGGTATTATTAAAAGTAGAACTTCTAGCTAACATTTTGGCATCCACGTTGATACATCGATTTATAAACATCCATCACTAAAATTGACACCCGCATGTTTCATACGTGATATTTTATCATATTTCGGGCGGTGGAAGTATCAGCTACTAAACTAACTATAACTTCATAGACACAAACATGTCCTCCCTTCAATACACTTCCTTATTGTTATATTCTTTTTATCGGCACCAAACTCGCTACCTTTGAAACCTTATAATACACATCTGCCTTCCTGCCCAATCCAATTTTTTTCAAGGATATTAATGAACCAATATTAATAGAACGTACAGCATACGCAAGAAAGTAAAAGTTTTTCAAACTTTTTCGAAAAGAGACAGCCATTTTACATTTTCTATAGAACGTCAAAAATCACTCTGAACTCTTTTCTTATGGAAAAATATCTGAACTAACTTTTTGGCCTTCGTTTGATAAATACCGTCTTCATTTTTAAGAATGGGTAATCATCAAATGACTTCTACTGATCTGGTGGAGCGAAAGGGAGTGTCAGGCTCTTACTGACTAAATCCCATCCGTTTCCTTCAAATGCCCTTTGTGTTCCAGGGCCGCGGTGACTCTTTCGAACAAATTCCGCAATCCTGGCAGACACTGCCCCGACTACTAAATAGCTTCTTGAGAGTTAGTATGAAATACCTTGATGAGTAAACGGTCTTAAGAATGACCTTATGGTTGAACGCCACTCAGACGTCAGCACGCGACTACGTCCCTTTGTTAATGATACAATTAGGTAGTGCACTCAAGCTGAACGAAACTTCAAGAATTATAACTAAAATATTTTCTGACGCTACACATAGATACATCTTTACAATAGTACAGAACCGCAATCACATCAAATCAGCTGAAATAACCTCCACAAAGGCAACCGAAGACATTCAATCACGAAATACATAATGTGATTCCCAGAAACCTTCGTTATCATATCATAATCAAAGAGCGATCCATCCCATAGCAATTTCTACAACGTAAATATATTCCATTCTACATATTCCATTGGTTCCCAAACTATAACTATAAGTAGGTACGCGTACTTCAAGAGGTAAAATGTAGTCCGCGAAAATTAAATTCCAAATTTTTATTCGTACTTTTCTTTCGACGATGCAAATCCAAAGTCCAAAATCCAAGTCGAATCCAATATAGTTAGGAAAAGGCAAGGCAGATGATGAATCAATTTTATTTATCTCGAATATTAGAATATATTTGGTTGCAAACCAAAACACAGCTTAGTTTTCAGTGTTTCAGGTCTGTGTACAAGTATGAAAACCTACTCTCTAAACTGGCTTAGCTTAGCTCTTGAGGCCAGTTTCTGAAATGCGTATTTATAGTTATGAACGTGTCAAACCTCATGTTAGTTTAACAGGCTTTCAGCCTAAAATAAAATTCGAGAAATGCTCAATATCTAATTATTATTTCATATACCAATAAAGATCTATAAAGGTTTTCTGTGGTTGGCTTGATTGTCTTTGCTTCCAAAGAACAAATCAAAGGAGTTCTTCTTCAAAAAAGTTTGGGAACCACTGCATAGTCAAAGGTTTACTGAAGCATCCTGAAGGTAATATATACTATAAAGAAGACGCATCAGACGAATGCCAAGTGGTTGGTTCTCCCTGAAGACTAAGTTTACGAGCTTGTAAACTTCAAGACTAAGAAGAGTCAAAAGGCTCTGAACTTTTATACGTTTCAGACCAGTTTTATTTACATTTAATAGTTTTTAGTCTCATATGTAGTGGAGTGTAAGTGTTATAGTGACAGTTACATATTGTTAGTGACTTTTATTTACGGGGCCTTTTTACACGATTGCCCAAAAGTTATGTTTTTTTCTCTTTGTAAAATAATTAGTTGAATAGTTCGTGTTTGCAAATTATTTTTATCCTTATTTTAGATCTTGTTATTTATGGTCATGAACAGATCTACTGACGTCCCTGAGCCGGTGAGTAAGGTCGGACTTCGTGTACCGTGAGCGTTTCTTCGTAGTTCGCGTGTACTTCTGAAGTCAGAACTAACTACAGAGAGAACTCGTACACAATACGAGCATATGGTACGTGTAATGTTGTGTGTGTCGTTTAATGTCGAGCTTGATTTGTTTCGCAGCAGCGTTAAAAAGTCAAAAAAAACTTTGACTGATTGCTTTTGGATATGTACATAGGTATGTAGGTACTTGATCACTGTTGTTTTTTTTGTTTAATTCTTGTTTTATTTCTTTGAACGAGAGTGCGTTAGCCCATAGCTGTTTTCGCAAGATTTTATTATTATTCTCATTAAATATTAGTGAAAATTTGTAAATGGCAAGTTTACATATCGTTGCTTTCTATTGTAATATATTAGTTACTAGCTGCTGCCAGCGACTTCGTCCCCGTGGAATTCCCGATTTTAAAACATTCTTTATCGCTGCTCCGCTCCTATTGGCTTAAGCGTGATGATATATAGCCTAAAGCCTTCCTCGATAAATGGTCTATTCAACCCAAAAAGAATTTTTCAATTCGATCCAGTAGTTCCTGAGATAAGCGCGTTCAAACAAACAAACAAACAAACTCTTCAGCTATATAATATTAGTATAGATAAGTTTTCCCAAAATAAGTAAAATAAAATAAAATTTACTTATGTTTAGATGTATGAAAACATGTGCAGAGATACTAATTTTAAGCAACGTTCACCTTCGCTATCTGTGAAAAATGTATGGAAATTGAGACTTTTTTGACAAATTGCAACTGACTTGCGAATGCGAACGTTGCTTAAAAATTAGTAGAATTGGCGCTAAGGTTTAACCATAGTGGTTGTGGTTGCGGAATTTGTTCGAAAGAGTCACCGCAGCCCTGGAAACCAAAGGGCAATAAAAGGATCACGGGTGGCTTTTAGTCAGTAAGAGTCTGACACTCTCTTCCGCTCCGCACAGAGCAGGAGAAGTTATTTGATGATTTCCCTTTCAGAAAAAAAAGTATTACCAGAAAAACGCTTCATAAACTACGTAATGCTGGACCGTGCATTTATTTTACGCTCCTAATTAGCAAGTGAACGTCCAATTTTAATTTATTGTTACTAGCTACGAGATGCTACATAACTACAACATGCTACGAGTGCTTATAGCTACAGCATGCTACGATGCTACGAGATGTTATCAAACTATGAATTTGACAGATGCTACGGAGCTACGAAATTCTTTGAAACTACGAAGTGCTACGGGGCTACGAGATACTACGAAACAAAGAATCTCAGGTGCTACAAAATCACGAAGTGCTACGAAGCTGGTACGAAGCTACGAAATACTAAAGAGCTAGGAGGTGCTACGAGATACTACGTAAAAATTAATCTACATGTGCTACAAAACCACGAGGTGCTACGAAACCACTACGCTACGAAGCCGTCAGGTGCTACAGTGCTACGAGATACTACGAGGTGAATCTACAGGTGCTACAAAACGACGAGGTGCTATGAAGCTTTAAGATGCTACGCAACTACAAAGCTTCGTCGTGCTACAGAGTCATAAGCTGTGAGCTGCTACGATTCTAAAACGTGTCAAGAATATACGAAATACAAAGCTATTGAATACAAAAAAAAACGGCAAAGTGCGAGTCGGACTGGCGCACGAAGGGTTCCGTACCATTGACTAGGAAAAAAAATAGGCAAAAAATGGCGTTTTATGTATGGGAATATACCCTTAAATATTTATTTTATTTTGTTTTAGTATATTTACCTATTTTGTTATAGTGGCAACAGAAATACATAATTTGTGAACATTTCAACTGTCTAGCTAGTGGTTCTTGAGACACAACCTGGTGACAGACAGACGGACGGACAGACAGCGAAGGCTTAGTAATAGGGTCCCGTTTTTACCCTTTTGGTACGGAACCCTAAAAAATGCAATAAATAAATTACTAAAACAATAACGGATTAGTGATCTTCTAGTGATATAGTAAAAGGCCTCAAAATAATTTTAACACTCTCCCGAGCGTTTGGTAGGCTACTCTATGTCAAAAAACATGATAAATTTGCAAAGATAATCAAACTTTGAGGATTCACTTCCTTCTTCAATAAATATCAGTTTGTTTTACGACAACACAAACAAAGTTAAGCCATCTTCATCAAGTTTCTCGTTTTAACAATATAAGACTACCTTTGAGAGAAAACATTAAATACACATTTGTTAAAAACTTTTGTGAGTCCCACTAAACTTGTTGGTAACAATAAATTAAGTCTTTGACTACTTTGAGCTGTTCTAAAGTGGAAAGTTTTCTTTATTTTTATGCTGTTTTTTCTTTATTTTTACACGACTGCCCAAAAAAAGAAGTGTTATGCTTTCAGGGTGGCTTAACCGATATCATTGTATGTGGTATCGTTAGAAGCATCCCGGGTAACATAGACTAGTGAAAATTTTAAAAAATAAAAAGAGTGTGGTTCTCTAATATATAATAAAACTAAATAACAAAATATTTTGTTTTCATGAAAATTAGACAACATATACTGTCATCGTCTAAAGCTTGCAGAAAGAAGTACGAAATAAAAAACAAATAAAAAAACACGCCAGCCATATCAAAAACTGAACTAAAAAAAAAATAGATAATAATCTTTTCATTGCAGTCGGGGGACGGTTCCTTTGAATAGCTCTTTACAGATCCCCCTTTTGTCCCACTTTTTGAAATCGCAGGCGTTTTTTTTAATTATTTACAATGACTTGTTTTTTTGTTTGTTTTACGCTTGAGATGAGCAGCATTCTTTGTGATATTGAAAACATTTGAATTTTGAATTTGGCAAAATAATGGAATTCCCAATTTACACAATCCATTTGTAAGTTAATAGATGGCAGTATAATTTACAAATTGTCGTTATTTCTTGTTGTATATAATGGAACAATATTTAAAAGGGATGTGGTTCCGAACCTGACTTTCTGACAAAAACAAACAGACATCGAGTGTGTTTAAAAGCCTTCTTTATACAGAGGGTAAAATATATGTCACATCTATTGTGACATATATTTTCCCTATTCATCTTTTTTATTATTGTACTAACTCGTCATATTAGGCGTAAACAAATTATTTTACTAGATACAGGTCGAATTTATTTAGCTAAAAACTAAAACAGATTCTGTCAAGGCTTTTACAAAAATGTTGACTACAAACCTGCCTTGTACCTTCTGGAGCTCAATACCATGATGAGCAAGGAACTTCTCATTGACCTTATCCAAGGCCAGGTCCACAGCAGGTCCACATCGCTCCAGGTCAAAGGGGGAGTCCAGACGGGAGGCCATGAGGACCCCCACCTTGTACACCACTGGGGACGTCTGAGAGCCGAACAGAACCGGCGCGAACAGGAATATGTAGTATAGGTGTAGAATATGCATTGTAGTAGTTTTAGGCACTGCACATATTTTTTAAACTACTTCTTTTGTGTTTACTTGTTTTGTTTCTTTTTGTTTTTAAGCTGTTGATTCGTAACTGAAAGTTGATGCTTAACTTCACTGATAATATCTAACAATCCCCATGTCTATATTAGTAATGGTGATTTATTAAAAAAAAAAAACTCAACAAATCTAACACTAGTCTATTTAAAAAAAAACTAGATATATTCCAAGTTATTCTCTTACACCTCGTATAATAACCACCACAGTTTTTGAAATCAAAAGAGAAGCTAACATCGAAATTAGTATTTACGATATCAAAAGGTTTCGCGGTACACGATGAAAGGTAAGCGCGTGCTCTCTGACCCAAGTCAGCCAGGCGACTGGCTCGAGCGCTTGGAGGAATGCTGGATCAACCCGAGTTAAATAGAGATAAAGTTATAGAGGGAGGCTGCCAAGCCTGCGTACCCACGCAACAGGTCTATTTGCTCGCGCAAAATATATCTTGGTACCCAGGGACATTTGTAATTGATATGGATTCTGGAAACTGAAAGCTATAGCTTTAGCTAAGATTGGACATATAAAGGGTTGATATTTCTTAGGTAGTGGAGCTTATTTTGACATCACCTGGTTGGAAATTATTTTTAAACAGATGCCCTAAATTATAGAATTGTTTGCTATACGTGGGTACATCCATCTTGAAGATTATAAAATATCTTGAGAGATTGTAAACTCTCGATAAATTGTCAACTGCATATTTTGAAACAGTTTTTTACGCATCAAAATTTGATCATCTACATCTCGAAGTCATTCGCAGAAATTGTGGACCCAAATAAACTCACGACATGTTGGCGACCGATCTACAATTGGTATATACATGTAATACATGGTAATACATGGTTCTACAATTTATCATACTTTCTTGCCTAGCCAAGTAGCGGAATATAGGACACAGCGAATTAAGGGCTCCCCGACAAGGATAGGTTAGGTTCATATTCATATTCATATCTTTATTTGCATTCCATAATGTCTGAAGATCTTACAATATGCTTAAAGCTAAGTACAGTTATGTACTCTGTGGGGCACAGCAAAAAGTATAATATTAATGATATAAAATTAAAAAATTAAAAAAAAAATAATAAAAAAATATAAATAATAAAAATAAAATAAATATATATGTAACATATGTAATACATACATAAAACGTGTGTCATATGTATGTATGTAATATATATATGTGTCATGTGTATGTGTGTTTATGTTACGTAAATATATATGTATGTATGTTGTATGTAATATATATGTATATTTATATTAATAATAAAATTAATTCGGCATGTCCTAGAACCAAAAATTCGAAGACATGTGACATTCACCAACCCGCACTGGGCCCGCGTGGTGGATTACGGCCCATTCCCTCTCCTAGAGAGGAGGCCTGTGTCCCAGCAGTGGGAACGTTAAAAGGCTGATTATGATTATGATTTATGAAAATTAATATATATACATAACAAATTTTAAACGTATTCTTAGTATTTATTAGGTTCGAATGGTACAACGCGAGTTAGAGTTAACAAGCGAAGCGCGTTAACTTAGCTTACCCTCCTATGCCATTCATGTTAGTTTTTTATAAACTCTGCAGACAGAAAAGGAGCAGCGTGGCTCTGTCGTCGAGGTAGAATGTTGAAATTGTAATATTTATCTTTTTTTTTTTTTTTTGAATGGACTACTCGCAGTTCAGCACATTGAGGCTGGTTACTGCTCAACCGGGCAATCCCGTGGTTGCCTTAGATTCTAAGGCCCCCAGCCGGGGCTCTAAGGCCCCCAGCCGGGGCATAATATTTATCGTTTCGTTACTTGCTTTTATACAATTTTCTCGAATTGACTTCGAAAGATCATAGACTATCAAATTTTGATGCGTAAAAAAGTTGTCAATTTTTCGAAAGTTTACAATCTTTCAAGATATTTTATAATCATATACAGAGTTTCCCATTTCCGGTGAAATATTCAGAAATAGGTGAATACTGAAATACATAATTTTAATTATAAAAAAAAATATTATTATGACTGAAAGAATACCAACTCCACAAACGTAGATACGTATATACATATGTATATATATTTACTCTTGTTTTTTTTATAAAAAGTATAAAAAGACACCTCTCGCGTACGGCCCTGGTTCAATCCATGGTCCGGAGCGAGGAGGCATGGGAGGCGGCCACCTCCTTTTGCGAAGCAGTAAGCGAAGGCAAAACGCGTACGGGAGAGGGAAACCTCACGCCCCAGCCGCCGCAACAGATGAAGACGCCCCGGTCGTCGGGAAACGCAGGACGACTCCCGGCCACCGTAGGCGCGGGCCTGCGTCCGATAGCAACCAGGTCCAGGTCTACGGCGCGTCGTGTTCCACGCGCGACTCAAGGAGCTGACAGCAAAGGAGACAGGGCCCCATAGGGTCAGTGCCTGCTAGGGTTGCGGAATTTGTTCGAAAGAGTCACCGCGGCACTGGAACGCAAAGGGCACTAGAAGGATCACGGGTGGGTTTTAGTCAGTAAGAGACACTCCCTCCCGCTCCGCCCAGAGCACGAGAAGTCATTTGATAATAATAATAATAATTTGTTTTATTGACTCAAAGAAAAAAAAAATTACATTCATTCCATTTGAAACCCTGGCTCCTGTGCTAGGTGAAACCTGTGTTACAGATTGATGATGTTTGATGATTTCCCCATCTCTTTCGAATAACTCCACATCCCTGGCACTAGTATAATCACTCTGATAAAAAAATAAAATAAATTTCGCCTGAAAATCAATGGTAGTTAGGAAAAACAATTGATTTACGATCGCGCGGCAATCCTCAAAGAAACTCTCTCTTTCATCTTTATAATTTTCCTATTCCTACTTGATATTCAAGCTTATGGTGACGACAGTGAACGGAGAAACTTTTACCGAATATGATAATGCGCCTTATTTTATATGTTGTGGAGCTTTTTCCGTGTTTTTATATTCCGGAGCGAAAAGTACGCACATATATTATACTTAATGTACTTTTGGAGGTAAACATTGTGCTATAAATCATGGAAATTGTTTTTGGCAGTTCATCTATCTAGTCGTTAACCGAAATTCACAGAAATTGAATCTGCCTTTCAGGATTTACATCCATTTATACTCAGACTGCAAGAATTTCATAAATTATCCCAAGGGTACAAATAACAGGGATAAAAAAGTGTCCCATGTAGATTATGGTCTGTCTGTATTTCAAATTTCATACAGATCTGTTGAGGCCAGACTTTCAGACTTTGACATTATTTAGTTAGGGAGCAGTAAGGATGTGTTAAAGAATGTATTCAATAGATAAAGTTATTGTCAAAAATTGCTCTACATTTGAATGCATCTTTCTAATTTTAACGCCTTCATTAAAATCGGAACACGCACACACTGCTTGGATGAAAAACTATTATTCTAAAGTAAATTTTCTCCTAACGATCTCTTTTACGTAAAGCTTTTTTCCTCGCCGTTACAAAGGAAGGTCTAATTGTTCATTCTCATTTTTTTGGCGATAAAAAAAAGAAAGGTTCATAGCCCAGCCTCCGTTGTTAACTGGTGAGACGTTACAATGGCCAAGCGAATCTGCATAAATATTTACATAAATGGGCTTCTAGAGCTCGGAGTTTATGCAGTGGACATTTACATTATGAGATACTGGACGTTATAGAATCTCTTAGTGACAGCAATCTCTGGAACAAGGAATTATTAAATTTTGACAGAAAATAAGAATGCCCAGCTTAAATGGGACTGGGCTGGACATGTCTGCCGTATGTACAATCGAGCGGTGGGCCTATAAAACACAAAATTGGTGCCCTGAAATCGCGAGACGAGGCCGCGGCAGACCACGAAGGAGATGGCGGGACGACTTGGATGTCTTCCTTGGGATTTGGCAGGATGTGGCACAGGATCGGGAAAAGTGGAAGGAGTGGGGGGAGGCCTTTGCCCAGCTGTGGGACATTTCAGGCTAACTATATAATAAGCATGTTTAATTTACACCAAATATACCCAACTCTTTTTCCCATACATTTATATTATTTACGTACATATGTAAATCGGGCTGGTTTCCGCAACAACACGACCAAGACGCGTAGTTTGCGTACTTTCTATTTAAAAATATATAATTTTTATAGTTATCTACTCTATAAATATATACAGACAAAGTTTTATGAATCACCGCAAAAAAAAATAATTTCAGAATAAAAAAAAAACTTATGGATATTTGCAACATCTAAGGGCGCTTTCAATTTAGACGTTTCGTGTCGGACCGCTGCCGCACGTTTACCGTGCCGCTGGTTACATCCCGCTGCCGGGCCGCTGCAGTACGGTAGCGGTCCGGCACCAAACGCCTAAATTGAAAGCGTATTTGACTGCCGTGCGTTTGTATCCTAGTGATGTGACATCAGTCAAGCCATGGACTGTATTCTGTATTTGGATTTGTATTAATTACTACAAAAAAAAAGTTATGGATATTTTCTTATTATTATTACATTACAGATGATATTTCTGCATAATATTATATTATTTTAAATTATTATGTAGAAATATCATCTGTAAAAAGATCGCTATATATGGAAGCATCAGAATCTCCACTTAAATTAGAGGCGGATGAGATTGCTCTAAGTTCATCCGATGCGGACTGAACCTGACTGTTTGTCAATGTCTGTGTCTGAGATCCTGGAGATTGATTTGAACTTTATAGTAATAATAAATAATTAAATGAAAATTTTATGGAATTAGCTCTGACGTCTATTCATCGCACTATTCAACACTGAAATGAACACGTGATGTTTGCGCGGTTGCCGTCCTGTTGTCGAGCGTACGCGGTACCGGTGCCGCACTGTTGCCGCACCGCGCGTTTTGTATGGAAAAATACGATCGTCCGTGCGCTGTACGACTAACGCACCGCTTCGGCACCACAGCAGGCCGTTAAGAAACGCATAAATTGAAAGCGCCCTAAGTGGTACTATAAAAAAGTAAACCTAAAACTGCGCTATTGACAAAAAAAAAAAGCAAAAGCAGACAAATTGAGTGCCGGTCGATTAATTGAGTCAGAGCGGAGTAGTTAATGGAATTCGAATTATATTTTTAATTACGCTCTTTTTCGGACCTTTTCACCCTCGACGCAAGAATATGTACGTGCTAGGAAATGAAATTCGCAGGACCAACCTTCGAATTTCATTTTCATAATCTGATCAGTAACAAAACTATTGGAAAATCCTCATAAAACTGGTTATGTAGGGACAAGATCAATTATTTCGCGAAACTTCGCAGACGTGATGGGCATCACGTCGTTTTTGCAAAGCATGACGCATAGTAGTACCATACAATTATAACTCACCTTTCATACAAAAAAAAAACTAAATTTTAATCCCTTCATCCGTTTGCGAGCTACGGAGCCACAGACAGACAGGCACGTCAAACTTATAACACCCCTCTTTTTGCGTCGGGGGTTAAAAATACACTTCATTAGTGACTTATACCTACACATTCCAAAAATATGCGTTCCATCTGCGAAAAACGGCCAACCTTTAGATTAATGCTGGGGTGCCGATAATTTTTTCCTTAATTCGCCAAAAATATCGTGATGTTGAAACAGTGTCTGCCAGTTCAGTATGTCTCTTGACACTGGGCTGCTCTGACATCTTCCATTGCTTTTAACCTCTAGCCACCGTTCTCCAATAGGTTGTTTTAACTGAAAAAGTCTAATTAGTCCGTCTCATAGATTTCCAAAAAATATTGGACACGTATTTTTCTTTTTTCACGTAAACAAAAAATGAAGACGATACAGTGCCTTGAAAACTCGCAAGGTACGTGCTACAATTTTTATTACTAACGACGTGACGTCACCAGCCCCATCTTGAACTTAAATGCAAAGCACAATCTTTATAATTTTTTTACTATTTAAAAAATACTAACCAATATTTTTTGAAAATCCAACGGACAGGCAAAATAGAAGTACGATTTTTATAACTAGCAAAATACTCAATTGAGGCCAGTTGATAATCTTAACTCATCGTATATAATATAACTAGTTAATATGAGAGTAAGTAGTTCATTAGTTTTGTTCTTTCATCGATACCCAGTTACCCATCACATCTGTGGAGTTTCGCCAGCTAATTTAATTTAACCCTGCACCTATGTACAATTGTACAGTTGGTGATCTAGGTTAGATTACCAGCACCTCGTCGGAAGACCAATTTGTGTAAAAACTTTTTACAAAAAAATACAACCGAGTTCGACACAAAAAACAAAAAGAAAAAAATAACGTTAATTTCGGAAGTCGGTGTTCATAAAACGAAAACGCAACCAAAAACACTGAGTTCCGAAATTAAAGTTATTTTGTAATTTTTTTCGGTTGTATTTTTTATTTTATTTTGAAAACTCATTTGAATTAGCAGGAAATAGGAGAACGCTGCTACCCAAACCCTTCTCACAAACTTTTATTTTGACGACACTCACAGGGTGAAGACCAAGAGATCTATTGTTTGTCCGGAACAACTTACAGAGAGCAGTCAATTTCTTTGAAGATTTCCTACCATTAAGGGTACCCTCACAAAGAAATTATAAAGGTTTGTGAAGCGTGAAGAGTCAATATCCCTTCACTTTATTAGTTGTTCGAGTGATCATAAATTTTGATTTTGCTCGAGATTTATCTACTAGGGCTGATATGCTTTCTTGTGAACATTGATATAATGTTTTCTGCAGCCCTACCATGACGTCTTAAATCCATCATGATTCCCGTGCCAGAGAGAGACGGAGTCACACAAGACAAATAGCACTATCCCTTTTCCTCACACTGAATCATGATAGCATTGGCACTTCGTAGTACGGCCACTGTTCTGATATAATTATAATTCAAGCAAATTTTTTTTTGTCGTTCTCGCGAAAATTTTCACAAGGGAACCTACCTGCAAACTGTTTAAAATTTCACCCTAAACCGTTCGTACGTTGAGGCTTGATTGATCAATAAACATACAAACTTATTTTCTTTTATAAGTAATTAGTACGAAGTATGATAGATAGATACTAAGTAGTATTCTGTAATACGCCCTGTTAATGGTTATACGACTGACAGACTTTTTAAACTGTAATGAACATGTGGAAGGTATATTAGTTTTACGAAAAGTAAAGTTAAAGTTTTAAGTAACCAGAATTAATGCACTACATGGCCAAAAATCAAGTACTTATTTGTATGAAATATCGTGACGAATACCAAAACGCTTCATAAAACTGTGGAATTTAGGCTTTCAATATTAGGTAAGTTCAGTCTCGTCTCCAGCTTAGAATTACCTATATTTTGGTTTCCTACCTATTAGGTAGGTACTTCGGTACTACTCTTTAGGGTTGTCAACACTTCACATTTTAGGACATCCATTACTGTATTAATCTACTTTCTAAAATATAAACCCTAGCTAAACAGTAAATCTGTGTCACATCTCGAGACTCCTCGCTGGCAGCCTCGGCCTCGTCATAAACTTGTTTACGACACCGTCAACTGAGTGCCGTTAACTCGTTGACTGTTCGCACTGACCACTCGACGACGACGTGTACGAGTCATATACGAGATTATGTGACTATTTTATGACCTAAATAATACACTATACTACTGTCAGAGACACGTCGCGTTTAATTATGTGTAAGGTCCGTGTGCCAGCTAAAAATCGAGTATCCCGACCGAACGCTGTGGCTGTGGCGTGAATCAAAAAATGGCTGTCGTAATTTACATGATTGATTTCTTGCGACAACATTTTTATTTTTATAGTCAACACTCATAAGCTCAACTGTTTCATAAACCTATTTTTTTCGAACATTATTTTAGTCTGGGATTACTTTTCTTTTTTCAAATTACGCTGACATGTTAATACATGAAGTTAGAACGACCGAAGCGAACCAGAAAATGTTTAGTACCGCGCCTCGGGGAGGATTCCATTGGACATTGGTGTTAAACCTACATATCGCATATCGGGTGCAACACTGTCACTTTTATTAAAGCGCACTTTTTCAGGAAAAGCATTAAAGGGGCCGCTCAAACCGTAACGACACTTACTCCCTCACCTTGAAACTACTAGTAGATACTATATAAGTGAGATTATTACATCAAGAGCAGAAGTACTTGGTTATATTTAGATAATTTCTCAAAATATTGCAAGCATCAGTGTTGCATCAGAGGTGCATAATTTGACTTGTATTTTTTAAATCTGTACTACACGAAGCGGCAGCCTGGTGCACTTTATACGGCTGCTAGGTTGCTAGGCGAATCAGCAATAGCACCTTACTACTTATGGTATGCTGGTACAAAGGAAAGCCGACTAGGAAACTCGCTTTCGATGCGGCTGAGTTCTGGTGATGTGTATACACTGACAGCCCTTTTTTATGTGAAATCATCAAATGACTTCTTCCGCTGTGGGCGGAGCGGAAGGAAGTGTCAGATTATTGACTAATGCCCTGACTCTTTCGAACAAATTGAATCTATCTCTTTGAACCCAAAATTTATCTCGCTGAATGAAAGGCACTTGATCCATATCAGACCCACCCAAAGGTTGTCTGTTATTAAAATAAGTTTATGCTATCCTGATACGGGGCAGTAAATAAGAACGACATCATTCGAAACATGACATTTATTCAACAAAATCTCTACACACTGCTTACAATTCTTGCATTAAATATAAATACAAATCTGAAAGGTACTATTTGGTGTTATAAATTATTACACATAACAAAATATGTAAATATCTAAATATGTATTTATTAATATATCGACCAAACAAAAAAATATTACAACAATTTCTCAACATATAAAATTTTTATACATAAAAACACGAAATATTTTTATTTATTATTGTTCAAATCACCTACTGTAGGGTAATAATATACTCTCTTATAACCATCTAATCTATGGAATATATTAATTAAACATTAAAATTTAAATACGTTGTAAGCGTCAATTTCAAATACACAGGTAGGTACTGACTACGGGCTTTGAACAACTAGTTAGTAAACGCTAATGCGAACGTCTTTACCGTGACGAAACGTTGCACAACATATATTTAAACTAGTAGCGCTCAGCGGTTTCATCCGCGTTGTTGCCGTTCCCGTAGGAATACGGAGATAAAGTATGTCACCCGGGAATAGTGTAGCTTCCCAACAGAGAAATATTTTTTCAAATCGGGTCAGTAGTTTCGGAGCCTATTAAATACAAACAAACAATCAAATCTTTTGTCTTTATAATATTAGTATAGATAAGTCTCTGTTAGTGCTGACGCTCAGCGTAATGCTAGCAAACTGCGAGCGAGCTCACGTACATAACGTATACATATGTAGGTATTTCAATGGAAATAGTGAGCAGTTAACTATCATTACGCTTAGCGTAAAAACAGTTCATTATGGCAACATCAGCTCAAATTAAAATGAGCGCGTATACCATTGCAGTAAAAAAAAGACGATTGCCAACAACAACAGCTAAAATTCCGCGTAAGAAATAAATAAACAGCTATATACCAATAAATACATACGACAGATAATAAAAATTAGGCCAGTCATACTGTCAACTGATACCAACATACAGAATACGAATTTTCAAACGTGGTAACATTCATTACGCACATTTTCCGAAACTTTCAAACACGCAATGGGCAGTAGAGATATTGAAAATTCGTATTGCGTAAAACATAATAAGATTTTTAGTACTCGTGGCAAAACTACTAGTGAACAACGAGGGTTTGTTCCAAATAACTCTAATACTACAATATTATTTAATAATATTGTGCTGGTTTACTGGTAAAATACGGCTGCAAGCAATGGCTTTATACCAGCATGGCTATGTGTCAGTTTAGAACTAGGTAAAATCGTATTTTGAAGTAAACATGTCCCTTACCCAAATTTCGTTTATGGGTTCTCAAATAGAACAGTTATTGAAAAAACTAAGACTCAACGTTAGTGTTCGTTCAAACCAGCTTAATGTAGGTTTAAAGGTGCTCTTCAGATAAAATATTTTAAATTATAAAACATGGCATTTTCTAATACTTCTACAAGACCACAAGAAAAAAGAATGGTAACTATGGCTTTTGAACTTAAACTTTCTAAACAAGTTCATTTAATTTTAATTTAACACGTACCTCAACATTATTTATGCACTAATTTCTACAAAAATAACTTAGCACTACATGGCATGGACAAATTAGTCTATTATCAAACAAAATGGCTTCAATAAAAAGCTTATATTTCACCAGCAAACCACCCATTATCAAGTAAGATGAACATCTATTAACAGCTATAAAAACAATAATGACTAGAGTTAGATCCTATTGATACGTTAAAATACAAGAACTCAACACAATCAGTGATGATACAAATTAAATTGTACTTTATTTAAACAGCGTTAAAGTCTAAATTAGATAGTTATATAATCCCTTGTTAGGATAAGTAGGCTTTTTATGCCAAACGGCAAAGCTCGAGCGCTTTGGGACCTTGAAACGAGCGATGAATGTGCATGGTATTGCAATTTTAATCAATTTAGTTCTTAAAACCAACATCTTTAATTCCAAAGTCGACTAAACGTGAGTGTAAGTAATTTTTACATTTACCAACATAAGTGACAAGAAACTTTTTTCGTTTCCTCGTAACTTTTTAACAGCCACGGTATTTTGTAGAGTACGCGCGGTTTCACTCGTATTGTTCCCGTTCCCATGGGGCGATGAATTATATAGCCTATGATACTCACAAATAATGCGCCTTTCTATTGGTAAAAAAGAATTTTCAAAATCGGTTCAGTAGATCCAGAGATTACTCCTGTGAGGTTGTCTCACAAACTTTACAATATTAGTAGGTATAGAAAATATTGTCGTACCCAACTCGCCACGCCTTTAAATAAATAAAAATATATATATATATATATAAAAATAAAATAAAATATTACACAATTTTTAACGTTGCGCACCGCAGACGTACGCATGTTATGTTGCGGCGTTCAAAAAGTTAATCCCAATTTCACATAACGCAAAAAGTATTATTTTATATGACGATGAAGCGATGTTGTTATTGGTCGCCCACAGCGACTCGCTCGTTTCAAAGCCCACATATGGAGCGCGCCATTAAACGACAAATACCCTAGTTTGACACCGTCTTATTGCACTGTAGGCAACACGACGCAGTGTCGCCCCAGTACACAGAACTTTATACCGATTGCAGACCAAAGATAAACTGAGTGAGTTTAGGCTAAGCTTGCATAGCTAAGGTAATTTTTCATACTTGTGTACCTACCGCGAACTACCTTGATTAAGCTAAAATACCTCAGTTATGCGAACTAAGCTCAACTAACTCGGTGTAACTCTAAGGCCCATATTCCAAAACGTAAACTCCATATATCAACTCCAACATGAGCACGAAAACGTCAATAAAAGCTTGTCTAATTGACGAGAGATGAATTTTAGCTGAGTAAGCGCGTTAACTCATTTGCTTGCTCAATTCTCGAGCATGAAAACTTCAATTTATGACAAGCTTTATTGACAGTTTGGAGTTGGAATTCCGAGTTGAGTTGGGGGGTAGAGTACGTTTAGGAATATAAGCCCAAGTCTGCAACCAGGGTCAACGTTCCCGGACGAAGCATTTGACAAACAAACTATATTAATAATAACACGAGAAATACATCAAAATCTACCATGAAACATCTTTAAGTGAGGGTAAAAACCTTTTCGGTTACAAGTACTACATTAACTATGAATTAAATGTTGACACAGCTAACATCCACATCACAATTAGTTACCTCGTTAGGCGTTTAATATTGCTCGTACTTAGGAATCTCTCTTTAATATTAATTAACCTACTCCTGCATGTCAAATGTTCCGCCGCGAGCGCAACACACAGACGAACACACGACCGAACACGTTACGACTACACTAGACTTTGTGCGTATCGACCTAACATTATACAAACACACGTCTCTCACAACACTAAGGGTACTCCAATAATACATACACCAATTATACACTAAAGTTATACATAAATATATTTTCATATTTACTTATTGCTGTATCTGTCACACAGATAAATGAAGAGCTCGACACATCTCACTTACATTACTTACTTGTACTCCAAGGTTTAACGAATATACCAAAACATTTTCAACTTTTCAATAAAAACTGTGCTTTGGCTGGGATACACGAATATGGCATTTGTATAATACGTTTGGAATTTCTTTTTACCTACAAGGTCCCCTATGATTCGTAATAAATAGGTGACTAATGGGTCAGTCTGAAAGCCAACTAGAAAATATGTAACTCACCCTTACAAAATTGTATCTCGCCTGCAGTGATGACTTTTACACTAGTCTTATTAAAAAGGTTGAATTTTCGAATCATCTAATCTAAAATCTTAGTGTAGACTAGTCACAGAAATTGCCTAGACTATATCCAGTTTTTTTTAGACTTTACTCAACCACTTTTCATGTACTAGTATTTGTAATTCTGCTTTGTGCTAAAAAGTGATGAAATTACACTGGTATTTCAGATCACAAAATGAATACAGTGCAGAACAGATACTTGAAATTCAAATTTTCCAGTCGGCTCTCAGGCTATTCCTGCCTACATATCTACAATATTATCTAAACATTCAAACTTGCCTCCTAAATAAAACATCTTACTATAGTCTATGGTTCAAAAGAATAGTAATGTAAAACAATTTCTACATTTATTTATTGCTTTCTCGGGTTCCGTTCTTCGGAAGACATATGGTCTAATCTATTAGGTACTGGAGCCCAAAAGATATACAAATATATATATTTCATGTATTCACTCTTGTATAAAAAAGTATCTTGAGTTTGTAATTTAAAGGCATACTTATAGAAGGAGTTCGAGAAATGGCACTTGGTCTAAAATTATTGAAAGGAAACATTAAGTATGCTTAATGTACATTATAGAATAAATCATACATCAAAGTATGATTTTTAAGAAAAACGTATACTAAACGGAATAGTCATAGAGTAAAACAGAGTCGCAACTCTTCAAAGGCGAATGTCACTAACATTACCAATCGCTAACAACTGTCACTTTAAGGCAACCACATCTGTCACAAATAAGGACATAAACGAAACATATCATTTAGGCCTAAATTCCTTCTTACATAACCTACTATAAAAAGGGTTCTTAAAGAAATTACTAGTTTATCCAATTATCTAATTAGGAATTGTTTAAGAGGTAGAGGACCAAGGTATCTTGTTGAAGTAGCTTTGTTATGGCAAGGTTTTTTTAAATGCATGAGTTAAGAATTGTCATATGGCAACTAAATTGTCTGTGGCTTTTTCATAGCAACACTTGATTATGGAAATTTTAAATTAGAACAGTTATTTTAAAGAGCTAACGACAAATCAGTTTGGTATTAATTTGAAAGCTCTAAGATTTTCCAAAATAATTATCAATTCACGATTATGTCACTGAAAGTGAGTAAAGAAAATGCAACCTTTTAAGTAGCATGGCAGTGCTACCAGTAGGCTTCGTATTATTTTTTATAATTTTAGCAACATTCATAGTTATTCAATTTCTTTATTTATTTATTTATTTATTTTTTATTTAACAATTTATGTACACACATTTAATAAAAAGATAAGAAGAAGGAAACAGAAAAATAGGTACAAAGGTTCTTTGTATATTAGTTGTTGTTAAGTTAGCAAGACGAATATAAATTCATAACGTTTCTGACGTTTGAGCATCTCACTTTATCTTAGGCCTCATTTTTTGTGTTATTCTATCGCAATTTTACTTTTATTTTTTTAATTAAAAATTCTGCAAGATTAAGCAAACATTTAAACGTAAGATTGCTCTTGAGCAATCACTTTGCACAAATTACAAAGGAGCAAAGATTTTGGCATACATTTTGTGATGTTTACACTTGTGGTAGTGCAAGTGGTAAGTATATTGATTGCCATGGAAACACTTCATCATCTTACAACTTTTTCAATGTTGATTATTTTATATTGCAAACTCATTTGCAATCGACAAACATTACGCATATTTATAGTCCATGCATTATTTTTTAATGTAACCATAAATAATAGCATCATTTTGAGGTAGAAGAAGGGATATTCAAAATTCAATTAGTTAAATGCACAAAAATCTCATTGGAACATCATTGAAATTGGTTTTGGTTGACATTCAACTACATAATTATCAAAAGTTGTAAAATTTAAGCAGTAAATGTAAAAGTTTAGTTAATTTTAGAGCATAAATCTTTTTTCGTAGACATAGTGTTGCCAATTAAAAAAATAACTTGAATGTTTGTACCTAATCCTTAATAAGTACATTATGTTCTATTATATTTTCGTGGTTATATTTATTTACACCAAAGCGTGCATAACAAAAGTTATGTTTGTTGGTGTTTTTACCTTCCATGGTTTATCATAGCTAGAAAACCAGCTGCATTGAACATATTTCACGTTTATTTTCCTCAATGGTGTCAATCAATACAAAGGTCTTACTGACTGTTCAACTCTAGGTCGTTAAGGCGAGGTTTGGTGCCTTCTTCTCCGGCGGAAGACCAGAGCGAAGATACTGCGGAGTCGCCGCCACCGTCTGCGACCACCGCTCGTCGATATACCAGTCCCCAATAGTGATGCCTGAAATATAAAATTTATGGGTTAAATGTCACTGAACTTGGCTAACCTATTGAAATGAAAAGTCTATAATATCATGTCAAAGTGCTAGTGAAATGCTTCTACAATTTATGACTTTGCAGTAATCGTGCAGGAACTATAGGTGGCAGCACAGAAACAAGAATGACAAGTATTTATAATGTAATAGTTTCGAATTTGCAACACTACGTGCAGGGTCTATGCCATACCCGGGTCCTTATATTAGTTAAGCATGTGCTACACGGTTTTAAACAGCGGTTTGAAACAGAAAAAACAGATTTGCGCTTTGCCGGCTACACGGTTTAAAACATGTTTAAAACCATCAGTGTTTTATAGAACGTTGCGTGAATAGGACGTCTCTACGCTCGCACCGTATATCACTACCATAGTATAAACAGGGGTAGTAGTTTATCTTCATACAAACGCACCGCGCGCGGCTTGTATGTGTGCGCCATAGTATCTATGCGTCGACGCACGCACACTTTAACAAGTCTCGACCCGTTTCTCAGTGCGCCAGTCGGGGCTAACACTGCACGAGGTTCTCGCGTCACCGCTAAATAAATAAAAAATGTCTGACAGTCGCAGGAGAACGTATTGCTGTGTGTTTGGGTGTCTCAATAATTCATCGATTCCAGAATCATCTCTGTTCAGATTACCTAATGAACAGGAAAGGTAAGCTAGTCACTTATTTTAGCATACAATTTTTACTTGATGATGAGATACCTAAGTACCTACTTACTTATTTTTCTATCACACAGAGAAAGTAGGTAGGTAGGCCTAATTTCCTACTAGAATATATTAGGTAGGTACTTTTGATCTATCAATTGATTTGCCGCTATTGCTTTGTTTACGTTTAGTTATGCCGATTTCTCAGTATTGTAGGTATAGTAACTAAGTAGGTAAGTACTTACAGTTGTAAAATCAAACCATTGTTGAACTTTATTGACTAATGATCAATGAATTAGTTATACAGAGATGTGTTAAAGTGACAACCCTAAGACAGTAGGCAATTATATCGCGAATTAGGCCGGAGATAACCTACTTCCCCTCTTTATACTATGTCACTACATAGTATAAAACAAAGTCGCTTCCCGCTGTCTGTCCCTATGTATGCTTAAATCTTTAAAACTACGCAACGGATTTTGATGCGGTTTTTTTTATAGATAGAGTGGTTCAAGAGGGAGGTTTATAATAGGTGTATAATACATGCATATTATAGTAGAGGAAACATTAGTATTTACATTGCACCCGTGGGAAGCCGGGGCGGGTTGCTAGTTCACTATAACGACGTCATAGCGCCTTACCTATCTAAAGAACAAAGAGTTGGGGTATGTCTTGCTCTTTTGTGTGCAATTGAATAAAAAAAGAAAGAAAAAAAGAATATGGATGAAGCGATGGTTAAAGGAGAGATTAACCTTTAGTCATTTGAACCTACTGGACTTGGATAACATACATAACTTTCTAAGAATGGATAAAGAAAGTTTTTACGAATTATTGTCCAAGGTGAGGCCATTTATAAGTAAAAGAGACACAAACATGAGACCAGCGGTATCTGTTGAAGAAAGGCTTATAGCCACGCTAAGATTTTAAGGGCAAGTCTCTATATAAGTAGCTCGAGAAGTTCTGTAACAACTTCTCGTTCTTTTTCTTCTCGTGCCATTTTGAGAACGTCATCGCGTGCGTCTGCCTGCGCTCGCCGCTGCAACGTGACTGTCGTCCGCGAGGTTTTAAACAAGCGGCTAGACGGTTTCAAACAAATTTTAAACCAACGCTTCTACCAGTGGTTTCAAACGCAAGCCTTGCTGCCAAGGGTGTTTAAAGGTCAAACGAAATTTGGCATAAAACGACTATCTACACTGTTTTAAACCTCTGTTTCAAACCGCCGTTTAAAACCGTGTAGCACATGCTTTACTGTCTATGGTCGTACGCCACCTACGCCTCGGAATGTAAGAACGAAAACATACCTGTCTCTGTCTCTCCAACCGTCGTATTTCCCTGACGAGCGCATGGAAGGCATCGTCCACGAAGTGTCGGAGCGCGGCCGACGTCTCGAAGAACGGACAGCCGAGCTGCGTCGCCAGTGCCTTGCCCTCTTCTGTCGTCACCTGCACAATATACATACACTATGGTAATGTTAAACGATAAATAATAATAACGCAAAAGGAAGCGGAAATTATATTTTTTTTTCCTACTCCCTTACTCACTCTATTTCTGATTCATTTCGTTGCAGGATCCAGTTGAATCGTTTATCCGGGACTCGTGAAGCTTCATTGACTCAGTGTTTTTTCTGATAGTCGCCATTGTTGATTCTCAAGAGTTGGCGCGGTTGTGAATAGTGTGGCAGGCTTGCCCAAATAAAATAATAAAGCATACCTGTCTAAACCGTGGCGCGAGGTCCAGCTTATTCCCGACCAGCACCAGCGGCAGGCGCTCGGAGGGCCTCGCCTGCGCCAGCAGACGGCGGTACTCGGCGGCGGCGCGGAACGAGCGCCGGTCCGTCACCGAGTAGCACAGCACGAAGCCCTCCCCGCACCGCATGTACTGCTCTCTCATCGCTGTGAATTCCACCTGGTTGGAAAAAAAACGAAACATTAACGTACTGACGCGGTTAAACCTGCTCGTTTGGACCAACTTTCGATTGGATTTGTTTGTTGATGAATGGAAGACAAAATTGTGAGAATATTTGTGGTTCTGTGAGAAGAATTAAAGGTACTAAATTCATACATACATATATTTATTTGACCAGTATGTATTGTATGTACTTTAAGAGACTTTGACCTCTGTGTTTGTTCCTAGAAAGGCTAGCATAACTCTACTTGCACCAAAGATGGAAATGTGACTGACACCTGCACATTCTGACAATCATACTTAACTTAAATAATGTATATATTACAAACTCGGCGAGGTAACAGTAAAGCAGTAATTGCAACATTGGTAAAGAGTAGTTTACTGGAAAATTAAAAATAATACTCTTACAATGCTACAAAACAGTGACAGACAGGCATTTTCGTAGTTTTTGTGATTTTTATAATAAATTAGTAGTGAAATATCTCCCAAACTAACCTGTCCTGCCGTGTCCAGTATATCCAACAATGCTGGCTCTCCATCTATGACTGCTTGCTGTTGGTATGAGTCCTCTGGAATACAACATTATCATAACTATTGGGAAATATATTGACATTAAGTTCCATACTCAAATAAACTATATGAAATATTATAATAACTTTCATGAAAAAAGTTACTGTAAGTTGTACTTTAATCTGAATGTTTTGGTTGAATAACATTTCTTAAGTCAACATTCCACCACAAGTTTACATATTTGTACCTATAATATTTATGAAACAGCCCTGACTGTTTACAGGCTACTGTAGTCTAAACAAATAGCAAGTGACAGCACTGTATTGAACCCATATGGTACCAAATTGACCATCAAATACGAGTATTGTTCTCGTCAAATCTTCAAGAGCTAGCTAATTTCGAATGTAAACAATGGACGGAATGTGTTAATTACGTCAAGTACCTATAGTAGGGTCATGGTAGTCCAAGAAGCTGTGGCTGACGAACTGCAGCGTGACGGCGGACTTGCCGACGCCGCCGTCGCCCAGCACCACGATCTTGTAGACGCGGAGGCCGCGCGACGTGCCCGCAGCCTCGCCCGCCATGCCGCCGCATGCCTGCGCCCGAGCGCCGCGCCCGCCACCTTCACACCGCAACCACCGCCATGGCCCGCCGCACACGCCCCCGCCGAACACTAACACCACCGTGCCGGATTTTATCACACCACGACACTAGCAACGCCCTTTCATTTAACAATGCACATTTTGGTTTACATACAAATAATTTAACTTATATTCTTCAATAAAAAATCGACAGCTGATTGAAAGCGATTGACATTTCGATTTTGTTTTGATAGGTTGGCCACCTTAACATCAATACGTTCAAATCATTCATGGTCAAACCATTGGGAGTCAATTAATTATTCGTAAATAAATCATGCTTTTCTGAGAACGACAATCTTGATAGTGAAATTCTATAATATTTTACATTAAATATTTATGAACAATCGATTCACATGAACTACTTTTCTCGTTTGTGTGGTAAAATTTATTTGGTTGAACTGAACGCGTCTGGATATTTTATGTAGTTGGTAGCACTGGTAGAAGTGTTTCGCGAAGGGCAAAGACGCGTTTACAAACCTAATTTTGATCATATCGTACTTCATCGGAAAATTCAGTCTGCGTAATTATTATTTTGCTCCCTTTCTCAAAATAAACTATTGTTCAAGTTTTGATGAAGTTGTGAGTCTCAGTTTCTATATCGAAATTCCATTCTACAAAAATGATAAAGTACTGTTTGTATGATTTGTACTGCATTTCTAAAAGCACAGCATAATGTCAGTCTCATTTGTCAATGTCATTGTCAACAAAAGCCCTGTGGGCAGCTTCTTCGTTATTGTTTTCACAATTTAAAAAATAAAAATAGTTCCTAGCTGATAATGGCCCACATTCAATTTGTAGACGAACTAGTTCGGGAATATTTACTATATCGAGGTTTTACATCAACGGTGAAAGCGTTTGACAACGATTTGAAGGCAGATAAAGACAAAGGTTTTAGAGTGGACAAAATAGTTGAACAAATTGTACATTACATTAATGTCTCAGACCTTAATGGTTTGAAAGAGTATTGGTCACATCTTGACAATCTTGTATTCTCGAAATTAGAGAACCACGCTCAAAATGGTAAGTAGTAAATGTTATCTGATTTCAATTTCCCAAATAATCAAATATTACGCATAATATGAATATACTTTGTTATTACAGCTGTGAAAAAGCTGGAATACAGCCTGTACAAGTTATATTTAGTGACAGCATCTCAAAGTACAGGAGGGGCACGAAATGAGCGAATTACTGACTTTCTATCAAAAATGTTACCTGAGCTACAAGGACAGCCTGAGTGGAAAGACTGGTTCAGTAAGTTTGATCTAATTACTATATACTTGACACCAAGTGATTAGCAGTGAGCAAAACTCTGAAGAAAGAGGATGGCCTGTATCTTTTACACATAACTTGAGCCTATGATGAATAACTCCCAACATTTCCAAGAAAATTATCATGAACATGGATAACATATCATTTAATTATTTAATTTCAGGAATGAATGATAAAGAAAAGATCTCACTAAAACTAATCTCACTACTTTCACGGGAAAAAAAGACTGTTTAAGTAAATAACAAATAACATGTGTTAGTAAATATTTCCTTTTCTTCTTTCAGTGCTACCATTCATCACAAAGCCAGAAGAGAACCCTTCATTCAGCCTGTACTTCACGCGAGCATGGCAAGACAGTGTGCTGGTATCACTGCACAACTTACTAGCCACAGTGTTCCAGTGCATGCCACAGCCCACTCTCACCAGCTATGAAAGTGACGCTGCCATGGTTAAGAGGCTTCAGGACAAATTGGCTGCAGTTTCTGGCAAGGTAAGCATTTTAGCTGTCTTTCTAATAAAGTTTGGTGAATAAAAAATAATGTGTAAAAAATGGTCCCCACTCCTAGAGAGGAGGCCTGAGTCCAAGCAGTGGGAACATTAAAAGGCTGATTATGCTAATGGTCTCCACATTGGCCCAAAACCAAAATAGTTGAAAGTTAAGGGGGAGGCCAGTTATGCACCCTACTACACGCAGAAAAATAAAATGCGTAATATATGAATCTACACATATTTTATTAGGAAAATATATAATATATATAGTATAATAAAACTCACTTTGAATGGATGTATACTATTTATTTTATAGTGAAAACTCTATTGAACTCAAGTTGCATCACTGCAGTGTTTCTAAAAGCACACACAGTCACGTCACCATTGCGTCTCCAGTTAGTCACGAAAAAAATTTCAGTGCAATAGCAGTCCTAGGACATTAGCTCCACATGTCAATCACATCACGACTGCCGTGATTAAGTTATTCAATCACTGACCGGCGAAGTGACGGTGGCGTGACTGATATGTGTATTTGAATAATAATTTGCGATTAAGTTTACTTTTTATTTCCAGAGCCAGCCCCCACAATCAATAGAGAAGACTTCACCAATAGGTCACCAGTCGCGTCTCTCGCAGTACTCAGAGCGGCTCAGCGGACCCTTACCCCTAGTTGACGACTTCTGCGCCGTCCCCTCCGAACACCTCGAGAGCGGGGTGCGCGAAGCTAAAGGCCTCCGAGGCCTACTAAGACAAATGGGAGGCAGCCCAGTCATGGGCAGAAAAGCCGGACGATCTCACAGCCAAAACTAAGTATTAAGTTAGTGTAAGTAAGTATAATATTGTAAATAAACATTCCTTGTAATTTAATTTTGTGTGAGTCAAATTATGTGTTATTTTATGATGAATATATTATTGTGAACTATTTTTGTTTGTTTCATTTATTCGACACCAATTTCAAAAGATTCTTTTCAAGACTATCGAGATAAATATCGAGATAAGAGCACCACAAAAACCGATGTCCAGGACTCCCCATAATTCCGGCCCTGGTTCAATCCATGGTCGGAGCAAGGAGGCACAACAGAAGACGCTCCGGGCATCGGGAGTCGCAGGACGATTCGCGGCCACCGCAAGGCAGCGGATGGCGCGCCGTCCGATAACAAACAGGCGTGGGTCGAGGACGCGTCTTATTCCACGCGCACCTAAAAGAGATGCCAGCAAAGAAGATGGGGCCTCATAGAGTCAGTGCCTGCTAGGGTTGTGGAATTTGTTAGAAAGAAGTCACCGCAGCCCTGGAACGCAAAGGGCACTAGGAGGACCACGAGTAGATAAGAGTCTGACACTCCCTTGATGAAGATGAAGAAGTCATATGATGATCTACCATTCAAAAAGGACTCCCCTTAATGCTCCTTTTCACAGCAAATATCTATCGTTCGTAAAACAACTATTACGAATGACTAACTATAGCAGTCCCAATCACAATACTACCGGTGCATAGAGTACCTACTCCTTTCTGAAACTTCTACATTGTTATGTTACCTACTTGCTGATGATTCTGATCATTACTCCAATAAACGAAAAATATAATCAGCAAAACAAAATGTCACTGTGTTCCAGACTGACAGTTGCACATGTCATCTCAAGCAACCAATTTCGTCTTTAAAACATCGAAGCGTGATCCTCGTCTTCGTAACCTTATCCATACCTATAACTCGAGGCCGGCGCAGCACGTTTCTTGAAACGTATAGATTCGATGAACCAAATCTTAAGTTGTCTAACATTCTTGAACTATCTATAGTACAATAACAATGTCGCATGAATTTTATGCGGATGCGCAGAGAAGGTCGACCCGCCGCAATCGATTATGGTACCAGACCAATCTTCTGCGAGTTTTGCAGGCAGCGAAAGAGAAACAAGTGAGAGAGATTGATGTATCCATCGCACTGGCTGAGGAACTTATGAAGGTATGGTTGGATGGCTTTTTCCAACTTTTAGCTTTTGTCCAATGGCACACGAGAAATGAGCTAAGTAAACTACTACAGCTCACACTAGTTGTGGCGCAGCCATGGGTTATCCCTATTGCAGAACGAGATCGATGGATGGAACTTCAAGAGTCAGTGGCCGATTTCTGCCTTTGTAGAAGCAAGTTGTCTTTTTTCCCACAATTCTGTAGTAATGTCACACGTTAGAATTTCAACTTTTAAGTCCAAGTCAATAGGTGAAAATCCAATCCAATAGAAAAAAACTAATACTTTTTTTGCACTTTCTGGTTGTAATAACCTGCAATTTCTGGTCTGAAGTTACTCCTACGTCGTACCTTATCCAAATAATAAATTTAAATGTTTTAGAGATATAATGAACCTGTGGAAAAGCCGGTAGAAGTGCCAATGCCTAAGCTGAAACCGACCGAAGAAAACGCTGTGATGAAGCCTATCGAAAAAGAAGTCATGAAGATACTCCATAAGGCTAAAGAAAAAGGCGCCAGCGAGAGATATTTGAAGGAGAGATACAAAAAATCACCCGAGGATAAGTTAGCATAATTTAATCTAAGGCTGTATACTGTATAACCCCTTTTTTTAAAATGGGAAATAATCAAACGACTTCTTCCTGGGCGGGGCGGAAGGGAATATCTTACTGTCTAAAACCCATCAGTGTTCGTCCAAATGCTCTGTGCCCAGGGCCACGGTGACTCTTTCACACAGCCTAACCCTAGGAGCAAGATTTTTGCCTAGGGATAGGAATTGAAATGCCTCTCTTTTGGTTGTTTTAAGTTCAAATATATTTTAATTTCACCAAATTCACCGTAACATTAATCACTCAGTTTCACAAACGGCGTTAATATCAGCACAGATATTTAGATGGTGAACCGAGCCCGCACGCTTACAGATTCCTTTACCGTGTAGTCACGAGCTGGGACTACGGCTGGCAGCAGAAGCAGGCCAAGCAGCGCGCGCGTGACGTGAACTTCGGGCGCTGCCTCATCCTCAAGCACACGTTCTACCGCAAGAACAACCTCGCGCCCGACCCGCCGCACTACGCGCAGCCCGCCGGCGGCCAGGTGTCCATCTGCAGCGAGTACTCCTGCACCAACTAACACCCACCACCCAACATTCCCCACCTCCCGAACGTGCCCACCTTCTGGCTCAGCGTCATCCTCCTGCATTGCATGAACAGCAATGATCCCAACCTGGGATACAAACTCCTTGCCAGAGTAGTACTCTTCCTCATCAGAACAGAAAAAGTCGTCGCAGTTACCACCAAACTCACCATACCAATCATCAAATGTCTATTATTTATTTTGAACTGTTTAAATAACCAACATTGTATAGCAAAAAACATATATTTTATAATTTTATTATTTACAATAATTCAACTTTTATTTACATATTTAACAACAGCAAGTGTACCCTTCATGTAAGGCCACATCTACTGTTCGAAAGGGAATTACTAAAATAAAAAAAAATGTGTACAGAACTCTTTCAATTTTGATTTTACGAAAGATTGTGTGAATTAAGAAGTTGGTTGCATTCGGCTTCAATAGAATCGTTTATGGATAAAGGAAGCAGTTGTACTATATTACAAAAATAATATGAACATGGAAATATTTCAACACTTACTATGACAAAGACTATGGTGAAACATTCTATAGAGACCGACTGCAACACTCAAAGGCTACTATAAAATTAATTAACCAGCATATCAACAACATCCGCTCACTCCTAACAAGTTACTAAGAAAATAAAATAAAAGTTAATATTAATAATAATAAATATGAGACGTTTTGTTCTTTCTCAAGTTCATATTTTGACACATTATGTACAATTAATTTATATATCAGTCCGTATTATCTGCATAAACACTTTATTTTTCAAACTTTGTCCACAATTCACCTGTGTATTGTGCAAAATAAGACAATTTATTATGCTCTCTCTCCTTTGGCGTGTTGTCTATGTTTACAGGGTTAAGCAAGTTACTATCTGACCATGTCATGACACATCGAGTTTTAGGAAATAAAAATGACCTAGTAGAGCATTGTCTCTGTATTCGTCGCCCAAGGACGACGCATAAAGGTTAATTCCCACATATCAGAGCCGTGCCAGGAGTTAACTGGACTGTGGTCTGTCAGGAGCTCAGAAATAAATTGGTGCATACATTTTATATGAGGTGGTTAACATAACGTGCTCGGGACGTTTCAGATCACGGCCGTTCGCGTCCCGGATACGTGAGGTCAACCTTTAAGGCTGGCCGTTTGCGGTTTCCTGATTAGGAATTCAGATTCGGAGTCCCGTGAGAAATTCGATGTTCCGGCCCTCTGACCCGAAAACACGGCTTGTTTTTGAAAGGATCGTTAACTGTTTTTACCCATTCGGAAAATAAATAAACATGTGCGCTTAGTTGAACATTTTTTGTGTAAGGCATGCATTCTGGTCTCCGAATCTGAATTTCCTAACGTATGAGGTCGGCCATACTCGTTCATTTTTGGCAGTCTCTTTCTATAGCTTGATGTGCCACGTACATGCTCGTGTACTATATAGGGGTGCGCTATACTCTTATGATCTATGGCCCCTTCATCACCGGTGGGGGAGCACCGTCAAAATAAACTGTCACGATAATCTGTTCTTAAATACATTGACCAAACACTGCCACTTTTATAAAAGAAAGCTACAGAACAAAAAACGTTATACAGTGTATACAGGCACACTGAGAGTCGACTGCAGTCTTTTCTTCGTCTGACAGCATTGCAGCTGCAATGTTCAATCACACATCCATACCTCATAGTGGATACAGCTACAATACTCGATCAAATCTCTAAATTCTGCATTCAAACCACATTTTGCTTTAGATTTGCAATCACTTTGCAGGTGATTTGCTTATGCAACCAATATACAAGAAACGCACAACATATAAGAAGTATGTACTTACTTGCCTTTTTTCATATGTAAACCCCACTATAAAAAGAAACCATTACATGCAATTAATGTCATTTGTTATTTTAATTTGATACTGATTACGGTAACTTCCCCCCTAGCGTCACATGTGATGATGATTAATGAATGAGATCAGACATAATATGAGAACCGATATAAACCTGCTCGGTGCACTCACAATACACCCAGACACGTACTAGTCTGATATGATATTATTGTCACAACTTTAAACAAACTCAACAATCACTCAAAGATGATTCTATGTACATTGCATAAGAAGTCAATTCACTGATAAAATTATTCGTAATAGAAAAAACACAGTTGAAATTGGCTTCACACTATCATTCTTTATAGAAAAAAATGAGAGGATACAACTGAGAAATATTAATTGCCATATTCTACAACCCTAACCACAGCATGACTGATAAACCCAAGTGTGAGGATGTATGATGAGGATGATGTTAATTGACTGTTTAAATCAAGCTTCACTTAATATTATCGCTAGGTGAGCCCCGCGGCGCCGACCGGCCGGGACAGTGTCACTAGCACTGTACACTTCACGCCGCCGCTGGCACTGAGTCAGTCACTGGCGGCTAATGTTCACACACGGCACTGGGTGCGGCACTAGGGGTGCGGCGCGGGCGGCACGGAGGGCGGCAGCGCGGGCGGCGGGCCGCTGGTCCAGTGCACGAGCGCGTGCTGCGGCTGCTGCGTGGCGTGGAAGTGGTCCTTGAGCAGCGCCTGCGAGAAGTTGCAGTGCATCTGGTACGCGTCGTTCTCCCGCTCCGTGTCGCCCGCCAGCCGGTGCAAGTCTGTCGCACAACAATGGGAAACGTTACTGGCTTGCCTCGCATGGTCCATCGTAGACGTATCGTAAACGCAGCGCGGACGGTGATGAAATTCACTGCCCCTTTTAAGGGTCGCGATGACGTTTGACGGAGCTGTGTTTAGGTTAATTTTTAAATTTTTACGTTTCCCTTTTTTCAATATATTTTAATAATTGTGAGCCTATTACAGTATTAACCCCAATCTCGCCTCGATAAGCGATGGACGGGGTCTACAATCAAACAAGCAGCCCAGATAATAATAATAATAATAAAAATTTATTTTCTCACCACAATATTACAAAATACACATTTGATGGCATCAAAGTCAGACAACATTTTAATATTGTAGGAGACTGGTGCCTAAACTAAGCTCTAGGCCTGTATTTCAGGACACCAGGTCTCCGCCCTTTTACAAAATTATACATTTTATTTAGTAATCTACATGTACCCTGAAGATGCTTCTTGCTTTGATGGTTGATAGATTAAATGCTCTAGCATATTTCAGCAGTAAACCAACTGTTACTTCCAGGTATCTTCCATAAAGTTGTTAGTAACACTAGGGCATGTCTAGCCTTCCTCGCGGAGCTGGAGTGGCTCGAATGCCCACCCTGAGAGCCACACAACAATATGTATAACCCCTTTTCTAGCACCTACCTTTGAGTATGGCGGAGGCCCACAGCTGCACATGCACGTCGGGTATCTTGCCGGCCAGCTGCATGGCCGGCGTCACCATGTTCATGCTCTCCCGCGAGTTGTTGATGGACAGGAAGATGTGGCCCAGCAGCACGAGCGAGCATGACGTCAGTCTGTTCAGGTCTTCTGCGTTCGCCATCTTGAGTGTCTCGCGAAGGTACCTCCTGCACAAAGGGAGGTCATGATTTAATGATCATCAGCCTATACATTCTGCAAAAACCTCACTGTGAAAACTTAGGTGAATTGAACTCAAAGTGAACTCATCAATTGGATGATGTTTCATCTAACTTTTCACAATGAGATGATTACAGTATCGCACTGCTGGTTACAGTAGCCACTGTCTAAGATGAGAGAAATGGCACCAGCAATTTTCCAAGATTAATAATATAATCTTTATTAAAAATCTTTTACACTACTTATATAGTTACAGATTAATAGCCACAAGTAATCTTAAATAAAATAATTATGGTAGTATCCAACAAATAACTATGTGTTTAATATATTAGAATATTATAATATAAATAATTGACTGGTTACAGCCTTGAAACTGTATCATTTAAACTGTCAGACATGATAAATTAGTTAAACTCCAGTTGATTTCCTACAGTATTTCTTATACTGTAGGAAATGGCACGGTGTCAAAACATATTTTTAAATCGTTTATTCAATTTGTCTTTATTGTTGTAATTGTCCTTATTGCGACTTGACAACTAGGATTGAATAACCCAAAAACCCTAGAGCAGTGGTGGCCGAGTGGTAACGGCCCCGACTTATGAATTGTAGGTCGCGGGTTCCGCCGGGTTCGAACCTAGTCAGGCGCATTACTTTTTGTAATTAATTTCATCACCACTGCTCTCAAAGCGATAAAGGAAACATCGTGAGGAAACCGGCATGCCCTAGAACCAAAAATTCGAAGACATCTGACATTCACCAACCCGCACTGGGCCCGCGTGGTGGATTACGGCGCATTCCCTCTCCTAGAGAGGAGGCCTGTGTCCCAGCAGTGGGAACATTAAAAGGCTGATTATGATTATGAACCCAAAACCCTATAGTGGAGTGTCCTAAGATTTATACCTCGGATCCCGGGTCCACTGAACTGATTTATATAAAACCTTTTGGAATGTGTTTTTGACACTAAATACTGCAATATTTTTCCCATTCAATTTTGCCGACCTCACATATTTTTTGCTTTTGACTTAAATAATCATATAAGTTTTTGGAGTTTCCATTCATTTTCTTTTCGAAAACGCTCATTGACCGAAAAAGAAGCTTACAACGGTATGTGACTTGTTCCATAATTCCATATCACGAATTTCGCGTCGTGGGCTCTAAAAAAACGGCCCCAAAGCGTTGTGCAAATGCACAATTAAATTCGCGAAGTGGAATTTTTGGACAAACTACATATAACGCGTTGTGAGCGGATTTTTGGCTCAGTAAGCGTCGGTCTTTGGGCTTACGCCCAAAGATCGACGCCCATATACATATATTATGCAGTTGGTGCGATTAAAGTTAATTACCCAACATCATTCTGTTGGACAAACTTTCAAAACGTGACAAAAAAAAACAAATAATATGTATATTTGTTTTTATAGATATGACTAACGTTCATAACAAAAAATATTTCAATTACTCAAGCGTATAAAAAAATAGGTTTACGTTTAATGAGCTCTGACCCTTGTTCCATTGTAAGCCTCAGTCCGATAGCATAGACCTTGATCTGGCCGAGTTATAAGACTCAGACTCTAGACTCATTAATCATCAATCATGAAATTAAAGTTAGTTAGTAGTAAAATTGCAAAACGTAATTTTAAAATTCTAGATAGTCCTATTTACAACATTGTCAACAAACAATGTAACATCTACAAAATGAACAAATATGACTGCAAAGTTCAAGTCTGTAAATGGATCATCATCCTTGGTTATGACGAGGTTGAAAGTATTATCAATACGTTAAGCTACCCATCCCTACCCCTATCCAAAACTTTCCCCCGTCCCAAATATCCCTAAACACACACACACACTAATTAATTTCTAAGTTAGTAGATTATGTTTATGTTAATTAATGTGTATTGATTCTCATAAGAATCAATACATATAATAACACCGTGTTTTGATTGTTTGTAAGATGATTCAGGTAAAATTTTGTACTCTAAATAATAACGTAACATGAAAATTATAATTTTTCGTTTATTAAGATAAATCAATCACATCAAGTTATTCAATTTACTTGTTTATCTAGACAAGTAAATTTCGCGACAAGCGGTTATATCATGTAAATTGTGTAATAACTTTATATTTAGATAGTAAACGTTTTAAAGCTTTATTTTTTCGTTTTAGCGCATTCAAATGAAAGCTTGTTTTATGAAAATTTATTTTTACTTTAAGTTTATTTGTGCCTTTTTAGTTATCGCTGAACACGTTATCCAGTCGGTCATCTCATTCAACGCATTATTGTTGCAAGGTTGATGACTTTTATAGGCAAAAAAAAAAAAACATACAAACATCCGAATTGAGAACCTCCTCCTTTTTTAGAAGTCGGTTAAAAATTTGATAGCTTGGGTTACATTGTTCCAAATTAGGAAGTCCGCCATATTAGCTTTAGACTGACGTCATTTTATTTTTCGAATTTTTCTTAGCAAGTCCGTTCATTTAATACCCATATTGTAAAAGTGCATTAAAAATAATCCGTCATCTTGAATTTAGAATGACTTCACAAAGTTAACCATGCATTGTCATCCAAATTGCATTTTACACAAAATTTCAGCTCAATTAGTTGAAGATATCTGCTACAAAATTGAGTTGTAAGATTTCACCAAACAAACATACATACAAAGATTGCAAGTTAAATAAAAGCGTTTAAATAAAATCCAAAGCTTATTTTAAGCTTTTGACAATGCAATCGAAGAGTTTCACGAAAATGCATTCAGTGGAACCGGGTTCAGAGGTAATAAAAATAACCTCAGAACCCGGTTCCACTATGTTTTACGGCGCTCCACTACCACTAAAAGATTACAGTTACAGACCAATGGCCATTGGATATTTATTATTACAAACATGTGCACTTGTCGTCAACAAAATTCTACTTACTTGGCCTCGTTATACCGAGCCTGGAAAAAAGCCTGCAGTCCCAACACGTAGTAGGACGCAGCCCGCAGTCCGTGCGCGTATGTAGGTAGCGATTCTGGCCTTACCTGCAACACAAGTAAATCAACATTAAACACATGTAACAAAACTAACTAATACTAAAAATAGTTAAAAGATGGCGTCGAAAAATTCCTCCGCATCGCTGGCCACTGGTAATGTACCCAAAAGGCTTAGTGTTTTTTTAAAATTTAAATGTAAATATAGTAGTGATTATTCTTATTAAATAAATTTCACTGTCACATGAATGCAATATAATAATGAAATACAGAAGGCAGTACTCCTCGATACGGCTCGTATTGTGAGGAGGTTCCTTTCTCTGGAGCCCTAACCACCGGTAGCTTGGACCCTGCTCCCAATACCGGCGGACTACTGCGTTTTGTATTTTTTTAAGGAATATTTAAAATATAAAATTGTATGTATAGGAAAATAAATAAAGAGATTAAATATCCATTTTTGAAAGCCTAATCAATAAAAATGAACGACGAAGTGGGAGTCGGACCTGCGCATGATGGTTTCCGGGCCATCTTACAAGTTTTTATGCAATGTACTTTTTTATTTGTTGTTATATAGGCATAAGTTACGTTTTCAAATAAAAGGACTTCTCACCTAAATAGCGCCAACTAGTGGCCTGAATTATCCCGAAAACCGTACTTACTTGTTCCATTAATATTGTTAGTTCACTGTCTCTTCGCCCTCGTAAATATACAATAGCCAGGTTCAGTTTCGCGAACACCCATAAATCTCTTTCTTGTGACATCTGGAAGTAACAAAAATAAATTAAGAATCTGTACAGTAACGGTCTGCCTGTTTCTTAGTTCAGCGTGGACGTAGATGATATAATCCTTGAACCTATAACGTGCCCACGGCTGAGACACAAACCAGGGGCCTAAGTCTGCTATTTTTATAAATTCATCATTCCAACACGATCCCATTGTCATTTTGCTAAAAGTTCGCAATCTTCTAAATTCATAATGGTCGATCATTGGTCGGTCAATGCTCATGTAATACTTTTTGATAACCGAGCTATTAAAAGCAATTACTGCACAATGACGTTCTAATGGTAGGTAACTAATCAAAGGAACTGTCAAAATTTTAGCAGACTACCGCATACGTCTGTCATTCATTTGTCATTATGTACAAGATTACCATTCTATGCCATTTCTTTCAATGGAGTGTCAGTGGTTGACCACTGTGACACTTTTTTATTATTAGATTACCAAACTTGTAAAAATGAACCATTATGAGATCAATGATAGTCCATTCTGAGACTACTAATTGTAATAGCAGACTTGAGGCCCTATTCTTCTGCCTTCATGGCATGTGTGGCAGTAATCCACCACAAGAGAGCAGCGCAGGTTAGTGGATGTTTTGGAATATTTGGTACTAGGATATGCCTGTTTTCTCACGTGGTCTTGCTTTGCCGTTTTTGTGAAGATGGATGCTATAGTGTCGAAATGTATGTCATGTTAACACAACGCAAGTTGGAATTTATGAAGTTGCGCAATATTGTTTCAATAAACTTTGACAAACTTGTATTTTCATAGTAGTCAAATATGAGACACACACTTGTCATAGTTTAATTTAATAATAAGAGTTTTACTACAGCAAAAACATACCTATTTTTTTTTGGCATAGGAAAAATTTCTCAATAAAAAAATGAATGAATATTCACAATAGACTTCGACAAGTTCCGTCTCTACATCATCTGTGGCACCCCATTTTAAATGGCGGCACAACATCATCAACATTTAATCAATTGATGTTGTTACGATATTTAAAATTGTGCGTTTTGATGAGATAAAGTAGTTTATGAAACTGCACATAACTAGGTATTAAAACATTCATACGATTTGTCATAATTTACTATGTGACAATATGTCAAACTAACAAGTGGTTCCATTAATAATAGTGGTACCATTAATAATGTAGTAAATGGTAGTGGCAGTAGTAATGGTACCATTAATCGTAGTTTATTGTACTGTTCGAATAAACCCGTGTTCGAAATGCTGGATTATAATGCTCACTATAATTCTGAACCGATTTTCACGGAATTTGGAAAAGAGATAGATAGAGAAGCTCAAGTCAAGATATAAAGTTACTCACATTAATAGTAGTGTGGAACTGCGCCTCCGCCGCCTCCAAGCAGTTCATGGACATGGCGTACAGGCCCAGCAAACAGTGCAGCTGCGGCGTGTGCAGCGCTGCCGTCGCCGCTGTTCACCAAAAGTTACTTTACACTATGATGTTAAGTTCCTGCTTCTACATTTTTTTTATTGTTTTGAGTTATTCTGATTTCCAATTTCAACGGTTAAAATATGGTATTAAATTTGTCTGATAGGGAAATAACTTCAACTGTAAATGGCGATTTGAATAGAGTTTAAACAATCTGGGAAAGCTATGTTCACGTCAGGTTGCGCGTGCCCTAGCGTGCGGTGTATACTCACGTTCGGGAGCTTGTGCGAGCAGATCGGCAGCGCGTGCTATCTCGTGCAGCGCTTGCGACTTGCCGCCCGCCACCAGGCGACACAGCGCCGCGTGCTCCCCCACGTCAGTTGCGCGTGCCCTAGCGTGCGCTGTATACTCACGTTCGGGAGCTTGTGCGAGCAGATCGGCAGCGCGTGCTATCTCGTGCAGCGCTTGCGACTTGCCGCCCGCCACCAGGCGACACAGCGCCGCGTGCTCCCCCACGTCAGTTGCGCGTGCCCTAGCGTGCGGTGTATACTCACGTTCGGGAGCTTGTGCGAGCAGATCGGCAGCGCGTGCTATCTCGTGCAGCGCTTGCGACTTGCCGCCCGCCACCAGGCGACACAGCGCCGCGTGCTCCCCCACGTCAGTTGCGCGTGCCCTAGCGTGCGCTGTATACTCACGTTCGGGAGCTTGTGCGAGCAGATCGGCAGCGCGTGCTATCTCGTGCAGCGCTTGCGACTTGCCGCCCGCCACCAGGCGACACAGCGCCGCGTGCTCCCCCACGTCAGTTGCGCGTGCCCTAGCGTGCGGTGTATACTCACGTTCGGGAGCTTGTGCGAGCAGATCGGCAGCGCGTGCTATCTCGTGCAGCGCTTGCGACTTGCCGCCCGCCACCAGGCGACACAGCGCCGCGTGCTCCCCCACGTCAGTTGCGCGTGCCCTAGCGTGCGCTGTATACTCACGTTCGGGAGCTTGTGCGAGCAGATCGGCAGCGCGTGCTATCTCGTGCAGCGCTTGCGACTTGCCGCCCGCCACCAGGCGACACAGCGCCGCGTGCTCCCCCACGTCAGTTGCGCGTGCCCTAGCGTGCGGTGTATACTCACGTTCGGGAGCTTGTGCGAGCAGATCGGCAGCGCGTGCTATCTCGTGCAGCGCTTGCGACTTGCCGCCCGCCACCAGGCGACACAGCGCCGCGTGCTCCCCCACGTCAGTTGCGCGTGCCCTAGCGTGCGCTGTATACTCACGTTCGGGAGCTTGTGCGAGCAGATCGGCAGCGCGTGCTATCTCGTGCAGCGCTTGCGACTTGCCGCCCGCCACCAGGCGACACAGCGCCGCGTGCTCCCCCACGTCAGTTGCGCGTGCCCTAGCGTGCGGTGTATACTCACGTTCGGGAGCTTGTGCGAGCAGATCGGCAGCGCGTGCTATCTCGTGCAGCGCTTGCGACTTGCCGCCCGCCACCAGGCGACACAGCGCCGCGTGCTCCCCCACGTCAGTTGCGCGTGCCCTAGCGTGCGGTGTATACTCACGTTCGGGAGCTTGTGCGAGCAGATCGGCAGCGCGTGCTATCTCGTGCAGCGCTTGCGACTTGCCGCCCGCCACCAGGCGACACAGCGCCGCGTGCTCCCCCACGTCAGTTGCGCGTGCCCTAGCGTGCGGTGTATACTCACGTTCGGGAGCTTGTGCGAGCAGATCGGCAGCGCGTGCTATCTCGTGCAGCGCTTGCGACTTGCCGCCCGCCACCAGGCGACACAGCGCCGCGTGCTCCCCCACGTCAGTTGCGCGTGCCCTAGCGTGCGCTGTATACTCACGTTCGGGAGCTTGTGCGAGCAGATCGGCAGCGCGTGCTATCTCGTGCAGCGCTTGCGACTTGCCGCCCGCCACCAGGCGACACAGCGCCGCGTGCTCCCCCACGTCAGTTGCGCGTGCCCTAGCGTGCGGTGTATACTCACGTTCGGGAGCTTGTGCGAGCAGATCGGCAGCGCGTGCTATCTCGTGCAGCGCTTGCGACTTGCCGCCCGCCACCAGGCGACACAGCGCCGCGTGCTCCCCCACGTCAGTTGCGCGTGCCCTAGCGTGCGGTGTATACTCACGTTCGGGAGCTTGTGCGAGCAGATCGGCAGCGCGTGCTATCTCGTGCAGCGCTTGCGACTTGCCGCCCGCCACCAGGCGACACAGCGCCGCGTGCTCCCCCACGTCAGTTGCGCGTGCCCTAGCGTGCGGTGTATACTCACGTTCGGGAGCTTGTGCGAGCAGATCGGCAGCGCGTGCTATCTCGTGCAGCGCTTGCGACTTGCCGCCCGCCACCAGGCGACACAGCGCCGCGTGCTCCACCAGCGCCATCCGCAGGCGCCACGCCAGCGTAGCGCCGGCTGCGACGTCCCGAGCTGATAAGTTATCGTCGCGAGATTTTGCTGTGTAATAAACGATAGGGTCTTAAAAAGGTCATGTTTTTAAAGTGTAATTTTTGGTTATTTAATCGGCTGTTTTCACTGTCACGAATAAGGCATGCATTCCGGAATTCCGTAACAATGTTTCTGATATCTCAATTCCGGAATTGAGAAGAATAATATCGGAATTCCGATATTCCGGAATCAGATCTTCAGTATTGGGACTCACTACCGGAACTGAATTCCTTGCGATATTGCATGCCCTAGACACGAACCCAAGCTCGAAACCCTATTATAAACCACGCGTGAGGCTTGGTTTATAAACTGAATTTTAATAACCTTTGTTAAGCAACAGTTTAATAAACTACTACTGTTGCATCTCAGACTATTACAATTCAGTTTAATATTTGAGTACATAAAGATAGACGCTTGATTGAATCGCTTTTGAAAAATTCAAAAAAAACACTCACATGTAAGTTTGTCGATCTGCGCGAGCGCCTTCTCGGTGTACTTGTGCGCCTTATCCATGTAGCCGGCTTGCGCCGAGTGCATGACGGTGACGAGGTACACCAGCACGTACAGCTGCTGCCGAGACAGCCACACGAACAGCTCGCCCTGGACCGTGCCGCACACCGCTGCCGAAGTTACGACCAAATTGTAATAGGTCCAAGAGTATACCCCAATAAGCAATGAGTTTGTACTCAAACACATAACACTATTAAGCCTTGTTGAGACCTACATTTATTGACCTATAACATCTCATCTCATCTGGGTATCGATATTCGCAACACAGAGCAGTAGCTATCAATTTCGCACCATGAATTTTACATGGATTTGCGGTTAGAGTGAAACCAGTATCGCCATACTTTAAAATACAAGGCAGCGGTGTCTTACACACCCAGTAAATGAGCTACCAATAGTTGCTGGCACTTTTTACTAAAATGTTATTTAGGTTTTGGGATGCCTGCGATTCCATCATGAGCAAATACTGTATTATAGAATATAAAACTGATACTTACTGTCATCATCGGGCCAATTGGGCGCCATGATGGTCTGTATGCTCTGCTGCAGAGACTTCAGACAAGGCTTCACACTCTTCACCTGCCCCGCCATGAGGTAGTGACATACCTGCCGACCAAACCAACAGGTGAAACAGTTTCTTCCAAGAAAAGTTACTTTAATAAACTTATTTTAGAACTGTGACCGTATCATTGCTGTATTGCTTACTGGGTCAGGGTCCCAGATATTATGGTTTTCAAGGGCGAAAGTGAAGTCCAAATGTGCATGCGGTGCCAGTTACGAAAATTTGCAAAGTAGGGGGTTTAGGCTGAAACGATAAGTATAAAACAAATTACCTTCCCCCCCGGCTAAAATATGACGATGATCGTTCGCTAGTTTTAAAACAGTGCCACATAAAAAGTACCTGTAACACTAGGAAAAATACTTTGATGTATTCTTTCTGGTGATGACTGCCCGTCCAGGTGTCTACTAGGTGACCCGCCTGGTTCAATAGAGGCAACACTTCTGTGATCTTCTTGTCTATTAACAACAGCTGGAACAAGGAAGGTACAATTAGGTACTGTAAATGAGGCAAGGCAATTAAACGGTGTACATACAGGGAAGCAATGTCTTTGAAGATTTGGGAATACCCATATTTAAGTATTAAATAAAAAAAAGAGGATGTGTTATTGGTATTCGAAAGTGCGTTACCGTAATTCATCCGATCCGAGTTCCGAGTTCTGTCAGAATGTGCTAAGTTCAGACAGACGGTGTTCGGAACTAGTGCTGTGCTGTTAATTCAGTTACAAGGGGTAAGGGACCAGCCCTTCTATATGTCGACTAAACTGAATTTTAGTCACGGTGGTCAATCTCAACGTTAACTATCGACGAACCGACAATCTTTTACAGATCGGATACAGAGCGAATATCAGTAATGTTCTTCAATATCATAACTATTCTTGAAAGGAAAGATAAAGAGAGAAATATGAAGTACACTTACCATAACCCTACTGAGTATAAAAAGGACACGCGTGTAAGCCACGTTAGATATCTGCGCATAATCAACGCCGACGCCTAGCAAGCTGCTCGCCACTTCATACTCTTTCTCCGTTGCGTGGATTTGCTGGAAAAAAGTAAATAATTAATTGGCTTACTACATTAATATTTAACTCTGCTAAATATGGTCTATTATATACTGGTACACCATAATTTAAATTAAGAATTTCAAATAAATATCAAATTCAAGTCAACAAGTTCTATCTTGTAGGAAGTAATCTCTGGAACAACTGGACCGATTTTGAAAATTTTTCATCAGAAAAAAGCAACATTATTCCTGAGCACTATAGGCTATCAAATAACACATAGTTCAAATTACTTTGCATCTAATTCTTAGTATCTGGCATAAATAAGGTCCATACTTAATTTGGTGGCTTGAATAGGTTCCAATTACAAATTCAAGTAAACACATGTAAAAACGCACACTTTAGGTAAATTGGTAATAGCATGAACAGCCAATATTAAAATACTCTGTTTTTTTAAGATTAAAGTCTCATTGGTGGAGTTTAATTCAATTATCCAAGACATGAATGTAAATATGGACTAATCTCTAGTATCTTAGGATTTCATGGCCTAAAGTTTTTGGAACAATATCTCTTTGCAGCAGCTCAACATCAATATACAAAACTGGGCCAACATGTGATCCTTGTGGGACACCAGATGTAACCTTGTAGGAATTTGGTTGGTACCCATTGAGAGCAAAAAATAAGGAACGATAGTCAAGATTGGATTTAAACCAATTGAGGAAAAATTCCAGTAATGCTTTAAGTGGTTAGCTTATACAGGAGTATATAATGACGATGCGATCAAAGGCCCTGCTAAAATCAGTATATATCACGTCAACTTGTGTTCCAGAGTCAATGGCACGTGTTAGTCTCCATGAATGACACTAGATTAGTGCTTGTAGATCTGAAACTCACAAAGCCATGCTGGGCATCACTAAGGTATAGTTTCAAATGGGACTATGTTGGGACAAATCATGGATTCAAAATTTTGCTGATGGTTGACAACATGATTTTTTGACTTATTTCCCCAGAAACAAATTTTTTTAACAAGATGTTCTCATAATATGAGAAGGTATTAAAAATCGATCTAAATGCTTCAACCATAGCTCATCAAGTAAAAATGAAGTTCAGGAACCTTTTTACACAAAATTTTTTGAATAACTTTTTTTTTTTTAATGAGTAGAAGCTAAATAATTAACAGGTAAAATGTGTACTGAATTAGGAAATTTAAGTTTTTACTCCATGCCTTCCAAATACTAAAAGCTTTACCAGAAGCCACTGGCTCGTCTTGCCAAGAAGTACCGTGTGACCCATCCCTTTTTATTTGTAACAATCAAGAAAAAAATAAATTTGAGGTTTCGGAAAATATTCTAGCACTTTCATATTAGAATCCTCAGTATATAGCTGACTACAAGACAGAATCTAAAACTAAAAAAAAAAAATACTAATTTTATTGTGTTTCAAAGCACAAATAATTGAGGAAAAGCATATCTGTTTACATGTATGATTGTTTAAATTAATAACCATGGCAAACTAGTTCAATGAAAATATTCCATGCATGTTGACTATCTTTCATTATTACCAATTAAAACCATAGATACCAACACATATTAAAGAACGCCAAGTTCCTCAAAGCACAACATATACCACCAAAAGAAACCTAATGCTCAACTTTATATAAACAAAAACTTGTATGAGAAAATTACTTTTAACATCAAGGTCAACAATAACAAACAACTAATTGAAGTGATTTTCCATAGATACATATAGTAAATCTGTAGCTTTCAGTGCATAACAAAATTATAGGCTTTTTATCTTATTGACAGATGGTCCGATGCCATAAAGAGGGCAGTTGGTGGCAGCATGCACAGAGCGGTCCACGCTTCAGAAGATCGCATGGCTTGGAAACGTGTTGTATGTGGTCGCAATCCTCAGCAGTGAGGGAATGACGAAGAAGAATCCTAATAATTGACATGGCTTAGCAGAGACTGAGAAGGAAGTATTCTGAGCCACTACTACATGAGTGCAAAAGGTTTACAAGTACCACAAGACCAGAAACATGGCCAAGTATTTTCAGGAATGGAAATATCAGCAGTAAAGATTCACAAATAACAGGAGAAACATGTCAAAGTATGTCTGGTGTGGAAATGTGAATTATATTGACTTATATCTAATAATCTGAAATATTTTTACTATTGACATTTGTAATTATTTTAACACAATATTTGCATGCCATGGTACATGTATATGACAAAAATGTCTGAACCTTCACTTTTTATATTATCCTGCATAAACGTTTTTTTAATCTTATATATGTTCACATGTTCGAGCAAATAATATAATAAATAAATAAAAAAATAAAATACTTGTATGACTATGCATTTTTAATTTCTCTCTGAAGTCATTTTTAAATTTCACAAAGACAAAGTCACAGGCACAAACTAGTATAATGATTATGGAGATAACAGATAATTAAGGGAAAATAATAATATTGAGATTTTAAGTAAGAAATCAAAACAATTACATTGGCTGAAAACAATTACATTGAAAACAAAACATATAAAACTTTCAAGCATTGAAAACAAACAACAAAATTTAGGCAAAATGATCTTATTGGTCTTAATCCAATATTATATTTGTTGTAGAATCTAATAAGTTAAGGCTATAAAATATTGTAATAAAATCTACAATACTGTAACAAATTCATTTCAAACAATCCTAGATTGACAAACATCAGGATTGTTTATCTTACAATTTATAAGTAGTACCGATAATCTAATAAATATTCCATACAGAGACAGAGCAGAAGGTTATATAAATAACATAGAATAACAGATTGTATACTTACTGCCAGTTGGAATATAAGTCTGCAGTGCCAGTAAACACTATGCTGTGACAACTCAATGGCCTTCCGTAGAATGGGCTTTGAATGTGATGGCTGGCCCTGAGCCTCAAACAGATCTGCAAGGACACTTGCTGCCTCGAACTTAACATCGTCGAACCCATTGATAGTCTGTGACATGCACCACTGAAACCACAACACTGTTTAATCACCATATGACCCACTTCAACTTTGTTTACATACTTTGAGAAAGTAGTATCTTATATACCCACTGACATACATATGTTGAAGGTACTCAGATAAATTATCCCAACAACAGCTTCTTCCAAACACATTACACTCCCAAACAATAGGAATAACAACAAAAAAACTTACACTCTGCTCTAAATGCGTTCTCGCCAAGTCGATGTTTTTGGTGTGTGTCAAAAGAATATTTCCAAGTTGTAAATGTGTCCTGGCTTCGACTCTTTGCGGTGGTTTGAAATTAAATACAGCTTGTAGGCACTGGATACAACTTTTTATGTCAGGAGGATTCGATGTGCGGAAATGTTCTGCTAAACCAAGTAAAGAAATATACCAAGCGTCCTGCGTTGACGCCATTTTGACATTTCTGCTTGGAGGGAACGATGTTGCCAGACTTGTCTTGATGTCTCATAGAGTTGTAACTTGTGAGTTGAAGTTTGTTTACACAAAAATAAACATTTCACTAGAATAGTTATTTATGAAAGTAACAATAGAAGATTTAATTTCGAAAATAAATTTAAAAAAAGATATTGTCTCATTACGTAATCATATTATCAGGTTTCAAAGTTGGGCTGAAGTTTTAATGTTTTATTAGATATTTTAGCTCCCAGATACAATCAAAATATCAAAAAGACCTAGGTATAAACTCCCGATTGTAATGCTAATTTTATCTCTATATACGTCACATTCACTCTGTTTTTTTCAATAATAGTTTTCCTAACTCGTCTTATACTTTATTTCGACTCATTCCTAACTAACGCTTATATTCAATGTACAAGGTAAAAAATTATAATGTGCATTGATTGCGATTCTAGAGGAGCTCGTGGGTAAATAAGTTTAATGGGTCGAATTTAAAGGTGATTCCAAGGCTTAGAGTTAGTCTGGGTGACATATTCCTATCTCAATGGTGCGAAAGCACCATATTACTTTACTCTATGAATGGACGTATTATACGTCCATGGCTCTATGCACGAGGCATTAGCTAGCATTGAGATAGGAAAAACCATTGACCTATAAAAGTATGGACTGGAAATACTTATAAAAAGGGCATACCTATAACTCATATTGTCGCATAAAATGGCAGCCATTGCTAGGGATGTATCAATCAAGGGACATCGGTGTTACTACAACGAGTATTAATACTAAATACGAGTTTTACTAGTTATCACGTTTGAATCTTGCCTAATATTATGTACTTACTTAAAGTCCATTGTAATTGTAACAGAAAAAAGATGAGGAGGTTAGCTTACCTTCTGTTATCTATACAAATAAATAAAACTTAAGTGTCTGTTATAACTATAAGGTATAAGTCTGTATAAGACGCAGAAGTATTTGTGTTAATGTTGTTAGGGGTGGAAATTAACGAACACATTTACTATCATACTTTTTATATACTCCCATATTTAACTATACAAATTAACTAAATCAAATATAAAATACTACACAATTACATTTTTATTGTTTCGACATTTTCCCTAAATTTTCTCAACCCTGACAACTCTTACTTTTTCATAAACTGTCTTACATATCATTGTTTCCAGCCAGCTGTCAACAATGATGATGAATTATATGAAACCTTATTTTAACACACCCCCTTAATTCAACATCATTGATGGACACATGAGCTTACACAAAAAAAAATATTTGAAATACTCTAACCAAGCCTTAACTCACCCCCTTAAGCTCATGTGACCTTAACAAATAAATACACATAAATCTGAAAAAACAAACAGCATCTCACAACGTCAAGTGAGACAAAAAAAAAAAAAATTAATTAATTAACAGCAACAAATAAATTATTCATTTAAATAAAAAAAAATTGTTAACCTCAATACTTTTCTTTCATCTATCATAAACTAACTCAATAAAAATTAATAACATAACACTTTAAACTAATTACTTCACTCACATTATAGTCATTTTACTTGCATCTCACCTCACTTTCTCATAAGCAAATTAAATAAATGTTATTCTACTCACGATATTTCCTCCATATTAACTCACACAGTGTACTATTTATCCTCAGTTACTTCTAATCTTCTAACATCTTTTCTCTGAAACTCAAGAACTTTACTCTTTGCAAAGGTTTTGTCAATATGTCTGCTATTTGCTTATCTGTCGGACAGTATGTTACTTTTACTGTACCATTTAGTATTTCTTCTCTTATGTAATGGTATCGCACATCTATATGTTTTGTTCTTCTATGCGTATTTTTCTTCATTAAATAAATGGCTGATTGGTTATCTATTCGCATTTCTGCCTCAACCTCTTCATTCAAAATATCTTCTAGTAGCATTTTAATGAATTTCAGTTCTTTCATACATTCAACTGCAGCTATAAACTCAGCTTCGGTACTCGATAATGCCACCATTGGTTGCTTCTTAGAAGCCCAAGCAATTGGCCCACTTCCATATAGAATTACATAGCCTGTTGTGCTTTTTCTCGTATCTGGATCTCCAGCATAATCAGCATCACAATATGCTATCAGTTTCTTACTATTATCTTTGTTTGTGTATTTAATTCCCAACTTGCTGCTATTCTTTAAATACTTAATAATACTTTTTACATTATTTAAATCATTTTGATTTGGTTTCACTTGGTGTCTACTGCAATACCCAACATGAAATGCTACATCAGGTCTTGTTTTACTTGCAACATAGAGTAATGCACCTATCATTTCTTTGTAGTCATTTATTTCATCATCTGTTTCAGGGTGTTCCTCAACCACTATACTAGGGATCGACTGACCTTTCACATCTTCTAGCATTAGTTTCTTTAACATCTTTTCAATATATAAAGTTTGACATATTTTAATAGTGTTTTCATCTCTAGTCATCTCTAATCCAATATAGTTGTTTACTTCTTCATAAATTCTTATTTTAAATTCATTAGCTAACATCTTAAGCATTTGATTTATAACATTCAAATTTAGGCCAATGACTAGTCCATCATCTACATATATTGCCATTATAATTGACTCGACTCGATTCATGAAAATACAAGAATCTATTTTGGATTGCATAAAACCCATTTTATTTAGATGTTCTGTTAGTCGCAAGTTCCACATCAATGGAGCTTGTTTAAGTCCGTATAAACTCTTCTTCAGCCTTAGAACTTTCCCCGGTAATGAATATCCTTGAGGAATTTCCATAAATATTGTTTCATCTATATTGCCATATAAAAATGCTGTCTTAACATCAAACTGTTTCATTATAAACTTTCTTTGAGCTGCAAGTGAAACAAGTAAACGTAATGATGTTGTAGATATAACTGGGCTATATGTTTCTACATAATCTATTCTGTATTTTTGTTCAAATCCTCTCGCTACCAGCCTAGCCTTGTATCTTCCGTCTGGTTTCACAGTAAATATCCATTTGCTTGTAATTAATTTTCTTTGTTTTGCCTCTTCTGTATCTACTACCTCCCATACTTTATTTTCTTCTAATGAATTCTTTTCTTCTTCAATGGCCTCTTGCCATTTCTCTTTTTCCTCATTTGTAATTGCTTCCTCATATGTAAGCATTACATAGTCATCAAATTTCTTTGGGGCTCTTTTATTTCTTATATTTCTACTATACACTGCATCATAAAATACTTCTCTCTCACTATTTCTCACTTCTTCTTCAACTTCATCACTCTCTTTCTCTTTCTCATCTTTATCAATTTTATCATATTTATCATCTTTATCATCCTTATCATCTTTATCATCTTCATCATATTTATCATCTTTATCATCTTTATCATCTTTATCATCTTTATCATCTTTATCTTCTTTATCATCTTTATCTTCTTTATCATCTTTATCCTCTGAATCACTCTCTACATTTAATTTTGTGATAAATATGTCCACTATCCTTTCATTTTCTATGTGAAACATATCTTTTACTTCTTCCTTGTTTAATTTTCTGTGCCAGTTTGCGACAGTTAGCATAGCATTTTCATCTTTTATTGGTATGTCAATTTGATAAAGACCATTATTTTTCTTTCCACGCATTACTATCCTTCCATTTTGTTCTATTTCTACTTGATCTCTTTTAAATGTTACAATACCATTATTTTCGGTAATAGCATTTACTGACAATAGATTTGTGCTCAGGCTAGGCACATATAATACTTTCTTTAGGGTACAGCTTCGACCTATCATTTTACCTATTGCTTCTGCTCTTAAGCCATTATTGCCATCACTTGTACCAATGCAAGACCGGTGAGGTTCTTTATCTATCAAATTTCTGTAATTATTAACCATATGGGAGGTAGCCCCCGAGTCTACAATGAATGTTTGTTTTCGGAACGTTAGACCTTCGTAGGTGTTTGATAGAAAAGCTGTATGTGAGTGTTCATTCTTGGGATATTCTTTGCGTCTATATCTGCAATCTTTAAACCAATGTGTATCTGTTTTACATTTGCTGCATCTGTGTTGACTCCAACATGTCCTTGCAAGATGTTGTGGGCTCAAGCATTTGAAACATTTTGATTCATTATAAGTAGCCTTTTGAGTTGTATAATTATTGCTAGTGCTGGGTGTATCAATTCTACAAAACCTGGCAACATGACCTGCTCTATTGCATTTAAAGCATTTCCTTTCATTAGTCTTTAACGCAACTGGTTCTGAATTTTCCATATTAATCTCACTTTTCTGTCTGTATTCTGTCATTAACCTATTTGTTAAATTTGCTAGTGTTTTATCTGCTGTTTGTGTTGCTTCCCATGCTGTTCTAAACGTATTGTAGTTTTCAGGCAGTGCAGTTAATATTTTTGACATGTGTACTTTTTCATCAATGTTGTGTCCTAATTCCTTCAATTTGAAGATTATCAATTCTAATTTGCTTAGATTTAGAGCCATATTATCTTCTGAGAATTTGAATGTAAATAACTTTTCTAAAAGTTCACTTATTTGACTATCTTTTTGACTTGTAAATACCAAATCCAATTTGTCGAACATTTCTTTGACTGTCATGCATGCTGTTACATGAGAACGAAGTTGTCTACTTATCGAGTTTAATATGAACAAAAAGCCTTTTGCTTCTTCATCTTCTTTTATATCTTTACATTCGTCTTTTAGAAGTTTGCCTAGTTTATGAGCAGTTAATACTTTTGTCATTATTAATTTCCAATATGAATAGTCACTGCTTTCGTTTAATTCGTCCATTTTATTTAGCTCCATTTTATTTTATAAACAAGATAAAGGCTTACGTCTTGTAATGTAGATCAGCTTTGAGAAACTCACATTAATAATTATTCATAGTCATATTACCATTTTTCCATTTGTGACCTCTGCTTAAAATTTTTGAAAAATGACCATCTATGGCCTTGCAAAAAAAAAAATTTGGTCGCTCCTGCTACCATGTTAGGGGTGGAAATTAACGAACACATTTACTATCATACTTTTTATATACTCCCATATTTAACTATACAAATTAACTAAATCAAATATAAAATACTACACAATTACATTTTTATTGTTTCGACATTTTCCCTAAATTTTCTCAACCCTGACAACTCTTACTTTTTCATAAACTGTCTTACATATCATTGTTTCCAGCCAGCTGTCAACAATGATGATGAATTATATGAAACCTTATTTTAACAAATGTTTCAGCGGCGGAACTAGTCTCGGAGTAGTCGGAGACTATTACGGCAAGTCGGCAACGGTACAACACTATTCCATTAAGACATTATGTTTGTAAACAAATGAATGAATTAACAAATATAATAAAAAAGGCCTGTTACATGGAAATTATCCCAAATATCAATACTTAAGTCATAAATTCATGACCGCGTTACAATAGTATTATCGAATTAACTATCAATGCATGAAAACCGGCAAGTAACCTGTGCAAAGACAATTGTGATTGATTTTGATCAATAACAGGAAACCCAACATGCCTGTGTGTTTGTATTGTGAAGTGGTGTATTAAAGACACCACTTCACAATACAAACACACAGGCATGTTGAGTTTCTGTTTTCCAATATTTACGTGTAGTTTTAAAAATAAACTCCTCGTAATTTTCTCGTAAATCTCAGTAATACAAAAAATAAACAACCATTTGACAGCAAAACTACCATAAACTTGTTTTTTTTTTTTTTTTTTTTTTTTTTTTTTTTTTTAATTTAATGACCTGGTAACAAAGACCTTTAGGTCAAGTCTTTATTTGTTGCACTGATTTGCACTTCTTCACTTGCAGCTTTGCAGTACTTTGGTTGGAATTTGCACTTTATTTTAAATGGATTTTATAGTATTTTTGATATATTTGTATATGGGTTTGTAGCTGTTTTTGTCTTTTAATAACTGTTCAAGTGGCGGCGGGCGGGATTCAAAATCACATTTAACTTTCACTTCACTTAATTCAATAGCTAACACTAGTCTGTCAAGTAAGAAATTCTGACATGAGAAAATGAGATGTTCTACAGTTCCTTCAGTATTTTCACAAAACGGACATATATTGTTTGAAATAATATTCAATCTTGCAAGGTGTGACGGTGCAGTATTATGGCCAAAGCGCAGCCTGTTTATCGTGGTGATAAAATCTCGGCTTGCATCCTCCTTCAGTTTATCGTACCAAGGTTTAATAGGTAATCTTTCTTGAATGCTTCCATACCACTTTCCTTTCGTATCTTGATCTTTTTTCCATATTTCATACCACAACTCATAAATGTTTTGATTAATGCTTTGTAAGAAATCAGTCATAGGGATGTCCATTGTATTTTTAACATCAACAGAATTATAACCCTCATATGCGGCTTTATCAGCCATTTCATTGCCAGTGATACCACTGTGAGAGGGTACCCACAGGAAGGCAATTTGTATATGTTCAAGATGATATTGGTAAATTATTTGTTTAATGAAATAAAGAATAAAGTTAGACTTAAATGTTACTGTAAGGCTACTTAAGGCCTTTATCATGCTTAAAGAATCAGAAACAATTAAAAAGTATTTACAGTTACTTATTTCACGTATACATAGTAATGCCTGATACACCGCATATGCCTCCGCTGTAAATATAGAACAAGATTTATGCAGAACAAAGCTTTGAGAGAATTTTCTGTGTGGATCATACAATGCTGCATGAACATAATCACTACTCTTGCTACCATCAGTGTATAAAGTATAATAACTATTGTTTTGTTCTAAAAATTGTAGCATATCTAAATTGTTATTAATTGTATTTTCAAACACTTTTACAGGATGTGAAATACATTGATATGTGAAGGAGTAACATGGCCATGGAAATTGTTTTCTAATATTGGAACAGCTATTGTCTATTTCAAGTAAGATGTTGGACAACATTGGGGAAATACCATTCAACATATCAACTTTTGTCTGTGTCTGAAAATTTCTGTGAGTAGAAGGTAATATTTTATTTATTATCTCTCTGTTATTCGATGATATTAATTTGAGAGAATACCTTTGTGCAAGTAATAGCCTTCTCAAACTTAAGGGCATGATTTTAGTCTCCACTTCCATGGCCCTTATGGGAGTGGAGCACATTGCGCCAGATATTATTCTCAAAGCCCTATTCTGCATTATATCTAATTTATTTACATGTGTACTGTACATATAAGCTAGTGAGCTATAATCAAAATGGCTTCTAACAATTGCTTTGTACAATAATGATAATGTTTTGGGGTCTGCCCCCCATGATACACCAGCAAGACATTTCATTAAATTTAAACCTTTTAGGGCGCTTTTGGAAATGTGCCTAATATGTGTTTCAAAAGTCAATTTTTGATCTATTATTATGCCCAAAAATTTCTTACTATTTACTCTAGGAATAATTCCACTGTTGTAAGTAACATTAGTTGTGGAGCTATCATTGCCAAAAATCATTACACTGCTTTTAGATGGGTTGATTTTTAGGTGTAGTAAATCATTATAATATATAAATAATTGATTTAAAGCTATGTTCACATTGTCAATTGCCACCTCTAAATTATAGCTGCTGCTGTATAAAACAATATCATCAGCAAATTGCAGAATATTTACATCAGTATTATTTACAAATTTACAAATTTCACATGTGTAAATATTGTACAGCAAAGGAGACAGTGTAGCACCCTGCATTGTACCTCTTGAAGCAGATTTTGGTCCAAATAGTTTATTGTTATGTCTTACATATAGTGTCCTGTTATTCAAAAAGTTAAAAATCCATTTACATAACTGACCAGGAATACCTAATCTTGACATAATTTGGACAAGTATAGCAGGATCTACACTATCGAAAGCACCTTGAACATCTAAGAAAGTACAAACTGTGTGTAATTTTTTATTCTTTGCATTTTTCAGGTCAGAGATGAGAGAAGTAAAACTATCTGCACAGCTGCGGCCACGACGAAAACCATACTGAACATGTGGAATGATACCATTGGATTCAACATACCAATCAAGACGAAATTTAATCATGTTTTCAAAAATTTTACCTAGACAAGATGATAATGAAATTGGTCGATAGGAACTAGGAAGTTGCGGAGGTTTCTCTGGCTTGAGTATTGGAACAACACATTGTGTTTTCCAAGATTGCGGGATAGATTTAGTATACCAAAGCAGATTAAGAACGTTAAGAAATATCTTTTGGGCCGATTCGTCTAAATTTTTAATCAATAAATAAGGGTAGTCATCCAAACCAGGAGTTGTATTTCGTCTACCTTGCAGAGCCATTGTAAATTCGCGCCATGAGAAGGAATCTAATAAAAATTTTGAATTTCGATTATCATTGTTTAAATCAAAAAGGTTTTTTATATTATCAGAATCAGTTAAATTTGTGTTATCAGATAATTTATCTAAAAATGGAATAATGAACTCATCTCTATATGATTTATTGCCAGGTCTTATACCTTTGAACATCTTTATAAGATTCCAGATCTTACTTATTGGAGTAGTTCTATTAAAACTATTACATAAGTTGTTCCATCCAACTTTTCTCTGTTCTGAGATGGTTCTTTTTTTCTGTGCATCTTTTCTCTTGTAATTTAAATAGGTTTCGAAACTAGGCTCACTTCTATATAGTTTCAATGCATCGTAGGAAGCAACAACGCTTTTTTCACAAATTTCATTCCACCAAGGAGCTGGGGGTCTGCTTTTAAAGTTGTTCAATTTAGTTAGCTTTGGGATTGTTAATTCTTTTAGAGTATCTAATCGAAAACAGAAATCATTATAAGTTAGAATAGGATCATGTAGTTTAAGAGTCAAATCATTAAATATTGTTTTAGAAACTTTTTTGAATGTCTCCCAATCCGCTTTTTTATACAAAAACTTATCAACTGGAGGACTAATGTCATATCTATCTATGAGTAATGAAATTTCTGTTATAGTTGGGTAGTGATAACTTCCCATGGTATCATCATGCACAGACCACTCACACAATGATGCAAGACTAGAACTAATGAAGCTAACATCAATGGCAGAAGGATTTTGTCCTGGCCGATTGACAGTTGTATAACTGCCGTCATTTAAAATACATAGGTCTAAGTCATCGATTATATTATACAAATCCTGACCTCGACTCTTAGTTGATAGACATCCAAATGCAATGTGGTGGGCGTTAAAATCACCACTAATAAATATAGGTTTAGGAAGATCTTTAATTATGTCGTGCAATCTATGAATTCGTATGTGCGCACTAGTTGGTGGGCAGTATACACAGAGCACAGTTAAACTGCCGCGTACCGTGCATACGGATAAAGCTACTGTTTGAATATTTTCATAAAATTGCGTATTTATTATATTATATTTAAGATATGGTCTGATTAGTATTGCTACTCCGTTATGAGCGTTACTCGAATTTTTGTTATAAATATTGTATCCAGGTATCCTAAAATTGTTATCTTTAAACCATGTTTCGTTAAGTAAGCAAATATCAATATTTTGTTTATTTAAGAATTGTAACAATAAGGGTTTTTTACTATTAGCACTCTGAATATTATACTGAGCAATACGTAGTTTAGATAGAGAAGAATTTGGATCCATTACTTAAGATTTTTAATTAGTGTAGCTTTAATACTTTTTAAAGTAGTAGGTGTATTATCTCCCTTATTACCCAATTCTACCAAAGTCTGTACTAGGGCCATAAGTACATCGTTGTTGTCAATAATTTTATTTTTGATGTCTTCACTAGGTAAGACATCATTTGATTTATTTACATCATTCACAGATTTATTTACATATGTAGTATTCTTATTTACAGAGGTATGTACAGGCTTATTTACAGATTTATTTACAATATTATGTACAGGCTGCATTCTTGGCGGCGCTAGCGGAGGGAATTCTGTAGTGTCATTTATTTTCTTGGTCAGGGTAGCACTTGCATAAGTAATTTTCGTTTTCTTTTCAATTATTTTCTTCATTTTAATCGGACATAATTTTGAAATTGCTAGATGGGGCCCACTGCAGTTTACACAACAGACCTCATTTGGTTTGTCACATTCCTTATATAAGTGCTCACCTCCACAAATAGAACATCTTTGCTTGCTATTACAAATTCTTGCTGAGTGGTTAAATTTAAAACATCTAAAACATTGTTGTAAAGGGGGAACATATTCGAAAACCCTATAAGAAAATAAGTCATATTGTATACTGTCTGGCAGTATATTGGAAAGAAAAGTGATGCTTACTGTTTGCAGTGGGACACGTTCTTGGCCAACTTTTTTAGTGAATCTTCTTACTGCGATAATTTCATAAATTGATGATAATTTTGTATATAATTCTTTATTTGAGATGTTTGAAGGAACAAATCGTATGATGCCAGTTTTTTCAATCTGTGCAGCTGGTATAAATGCTCTCATGTTGTGCTTTGTTAAGAAATTAGTATTATTAATAAAATTATTAGCTGTATTGTACTGTTTAAATATAATAGCTATTTTATTAGCGTTTACTCTTTGAATTGCCGTCACACCTTTTATTTCATTGGAAAAAATATGATTCAAATAAATTGGGCTCTTGTTGCCGATTCTATCCTTGCCGTTTGCTTCAATAAATACCTTAAACTCTGTGTTATTACAGTTTTCGGGATAAAGTCTTTTATAATTTGGCTTGAGGTAAGGCATAAAAGGGTTCATACGCTCACCGCCGCCGCCTTCGCCACAGTCCGTTTCCTTTATTTCGTTTGTTTCCTCAGCCCGAGGACGTTTGTGAGGGGCGGGCGGGTTATCCCCGCCCCCCTCGTTACCCACCATTTCGGCGAGCTACCGTATATAATTTAACAGCTTTTTAGTCACTTTAAACCCAAAAATCCTCCGAAAACAATTAAAAGGAATTTTGAAAGAAAATTTCAAACCGCGCTTTTTCGAAGTTCCCGCCAGAATCCCATAAACTTGTCGCATAAGATGGCTGCTTAGGCATGGGCAAAAAATATCGATATTTTTCAATTCTATTATCGATATATATCGTCGATATTTTAAATCGCGATATATCAATATTCGATTTTTATTTTAGAGTATCGAATTCGTATCAATTTCGATATATTTTTTACGCAGTTTTGGTTTCGTGTTTTTAATAATTATTATTAAATACTCCTTGCATGTTCCTCGCGTTAACTCTAAAAAATCTCGATGCAATATAGCAGTAAGACTATTGGTTGCGTGCATGAAAATAATAATACTATTAACCATCAGTGTGAGACGAATATGACCCTGAAGTTAACAGAAAATTATCAAATTTCGGATATTTTTTTTCATGAAATCAATTATAAAACCATAATATACGTTAAATATATTAAATTGTTTAGGCTCGATCATTAATAAAAAATACAATTTTCTTCAATTGTTTTATACGAAGTTTGAATGCTTTGGGAATATCAAAGGTCAAAGATTTATTTGCAGATAAATATGGTTACAAAAGTAATAAAATAAAAATCAGGTAAATAATCAGGAGAAAATTGACGATATATCGATATTATTCACTCGATAATTATCGATACTGTTTAAAGAATGAGATATAACGATATTTCAAGTTTTGAATCATATTTGTATAAACAAATGTATGTATAGAATAACGCGGCATCTCCATGTTTTTTCTATCTCAATGGTGGAATCGGAGAGTATAGGTACGAATTTATGGGTATCCATGACTCTCCGGGGTTCTATCGCATGGACCGCTAGGATGATGGCCACACATTCCGCCTGATAGACGGTGTTGAGCTTTCCCAGCGGTGTGGATATTTTTATGTTGAGGTCATTCGAGTAAACTCCAGCTTGTTTTTGATCCATCAGTGTAAATTCTCAGCCCCCTGGGCCCTGAGTAGTCATGTGATTCTTGTGTGAGTACTATGTGGAAGTGTTTTTGGAAGTGCTTTTGAGCTTATGATTTTATTCATTGCTTCAAGAAAGCGGCCCTCAATCTTAACGCACATAGAAGTGGGCAGAATGAATTAGCTAGGTCCAAACCCATCACTACAAATCAGCAGAGATGGCAGAGATAAAACCTCTACATATGTATTCTTATTACTTTAAAATAAATAAACTGTGGCCTCTATTCTGGCTAAAGGCCTTTCAGTTTTTGCCTAAGTTTGGAATAAGTCTATTATTCATCTCTTGATATTATCGATGCTAGAAATATGTGTAAGGAAGGCATTAGAACAATAATAAAAAAACAAATTAAGTTAAACTTAGATGTTAGGTTTATTCATCAATGGTAAGTTCACCAGAGTTGATGTCATTGATGAGGTCATGTGGAGGCCTGCCCTCAACTGTGCATCCAACAGACTGTGCTGTTCCGAGGATCTCCTTGACTGTGCCGGAGAGGTAGCGGGCCATCGATCTGGCTCTCATGGTCTTGGCAATAGTGATAACATCTTCAAGGGTGATATTGCCATTATGCTTGACTGGAATTAGGGAGAAAATTACATGTAATTAGGATGAGAACATTGTTCATAGCAAGCTATGTGCAGTACACCACAGTAAAAATTCTGGGTATAATTTCATAATTGGTAATGTATGGCATGGCATATAGGACCTGATATTGTTTTTGAATAGAGTAGATTGATTAAGTGCTACATAAGCTGAGGTGGTAACTTTTTTGATATGGGCTCGATCAGCATCATAATGTCAGATTAACTTTTAACCAGTCTTTCCTTTTATCCAACTTCAAAAAGAAGGGCATTTACAATTCAGATGCTTATAATATTCATAACTCCATTCATATGTACAGTTTTAAAATAAAAAAAAACTCTGAACTGTAAGAACAAAAAATAACTTGGATTCTGGCAAGTCATTTAAAAAATACTGCATCACTTGAAAAGCTTGCTTGAAGCACTTGAAGGCTAGAAAGATAATTGAAGTGATTTGACATGATACATACTGTTCTTCTGCTTCTTGCGGTCACGTGGGGGCTCTTTCAGAGCTCTGATGATAAGGGCAGCGGCAGATGGCACCACAGAGATCTGGGCTTGTCTGTTCTGTACAATCAGCTGCACAGTGATCTTGAGACCCTTCCAGTCGCTTGTGGCCTTGGCAATGTCATCACCAACCTTCTTGGGGGACTGTGAGTGGAAATAAATATTAGTAAAATATTGTGAAACGGTTGAAGTTTTGTAAATTATGGAATATGCTCTCCCATTGATTTAGTTTCATTGCACCATGTACTTCACATAAACATGTGTTTTGGAACTTGAAACAGGTTCGATTCCTGGTTAGTTACAAAACAGCTGGAATTCAAGACTTGATATAATTAAACGACAAAAATAGGTTAACAAGATGAAATATTAAATTGAACATGAACTTACTCAATCCCACATGTAGATACCTATAATGCATGGCAGTCACATTGCCTGGTCCGCGACTCCTTATTGGACATTCGGAGTAGCCGCGACAGGGAAAGTATCCTGAGTCGCGGGTTCCTTCCATCCGCCACCCGGAAGGACGCGCCTGGTAGGGAGGCACCCCCCAGGATGATCAAGTTAGTGAGACAGCTAGATTTCAAAGTTTTTTTTATAAATCTTTCATTCATTAGAAATTGCAAATAAAGCCATGTGGCACGAGCAAATACATCTAGTTGTCTCTTTCTCATTACAATACCATGAAATATATCATAGGAATAGGTATTCGGACTGCCATGCGAGAATTATAGGTTAGGACTTCATGAACTTTTTCATTTTCAAAATATAGATATTATGCTCACCAAACCAAGGGGACCGATTTTAGGAGCCAACGATGAAGTGGCACCTACTTCTCCTCCAACGCATCGCAAGTTTACTGCAAAAATACACACACAATATAGAAGAACACCATCACTCGGAAACCGGTCATGTTTGTCACTGGTGTCAGATCTTACCGATTTTAATTTCATTAGGATCGAACTTAGGCGGCATTTTGCTGTATTTTAAAAATACAAATTATCGTATTTCAAGCTATTCCAAGGTGATTAACTTGGATTAAAATAGGCGAACTGCAATCAAACGTTTCACAACGTTGACAGCTCACCGAAAAAGAAATTGTCAGAATTATTTTGACATTTGGTAAATTTTGCTCTTCTTTGTCTTTGATTATTTTTATTTTTTATGAGTTGAGACCCAGCCTTTTCAAAAGAGTATTGGGTGAAATTTAAACTAGTAATAGCAGTAGTAGGTAATCATATAATATAGTCTATTTTTCACGACTGCCCAAAAAAAAGAGTATTATGTTTTCAGGGTTCATGTATGAATTTTTGTGAGTTCTTTTATTCCACCATAACTTCTTAACGGCTTACGGCCGAAACCAATAACCTATCTATCACATACTGGAGATAGAAAAACAAATGAAACAACAGAAAACCTGTATAATTTTTCTGTTGTTTCATTTGTTTTTCTATCTCCAGTATGGGATAGATCGGTTATTGGTTTCGGCCGTTAATCGGTATCAATAATATGTGGTATCGTTACAGCCGAACCCAATAACCGATCTATCACATACTGGAGATAGAAAAACAAATGAAACAACAGAAAACCTGTATATATTTTCTGTTGTTTCATTTGTTTTTCTATCTCCAGTAGGTGATAGATCGGTTATTGGTAAGCGTTGAGGTTTAGTTATCCCAGGTAGGTAACATAGGCTGGACATTAAAAAAAATAAAAAAGAGAATCATGGTTCATAATAAATAAACGAATTCTCCGTCTAACACTTGCTTAGTACGTACTAAGCAAGTTTTTTAATATGTATTTTTGTTTCGGGGACCTGTTAATAACTATTCAAAGAACCTATCCCGCGACTGCAATGAAAAGATTATTATCTAGGTATCTGTGATCTATCTTGATTTAAATTTTTTATTTCACTTTTTGACATGGCAGGCATGTTTTCAACCGACTTCCAAAAAAGGAGGAGGTTTTCAATACGACCGTTTTTTTTTTGTTTGTTATTTTTGCAGCGCTTTCTCGTCACAAACAACAGCCAATCGGTTTGTGACACATTCGTGAAGTTGATTCCATTTTAGTCGATTCTATGAAAATCAATAAAAAACATCGATTATTTTGTTTGATGACATCACTGACTGAAACTGTCTATCACTGTCCTGTATATGAACTATGTGATTTTCTGATAGTGCGATTAGGTACCTATCTGTAATTTTCTTCAATTAATCGTCGTATTTCGTTGAATATCATAAATTACTATTAATTAATCATGGCTAACGATGATGTAGTGCTAAAGCAGTATCTATCCAAATATAAACACCGTGACTACACGGCCCGTGAAGTGGTTAATTTGATTCAAGTGTACAGAAGTTTGACCTATCGTTTGGAAGCCTTTGTGTTTAACAACGGCGCTAGAAAAGACCTGCTGAACCTCGAAGGTACCATCCCGGTAAACTATAAAGGAGCTTACTATAACATCCCAGTATGTATCTGGCTAATGGACACTCACCCTCAAAATGCGCCGCTGTGTTTCGTCAAGCCTACGTCAGACATGTCTATAAAAGTTTCAAAATATGTCGATAGCAACGGCAAAGTATATCTACCATTTCTACACGAATGGACGCAAAACGGATCCACTCTTCAGAAACTCATTCAATGCATGATCTCTGCTTTTGGAGAGCTGCCACCAGTTTATTCAAAGCCTCGTAACGAAAACAGAGCGCCCTATCCGGTGAATTCTTTCATGCCGCAACCTGCAGGATACCCATTTCCACAAGGTACTCCACAACCAGGGTATCCAACACAAGCCCCTTATCCCACAACATCAAATCTTCCATATCCTAGCTTTGGGGCTCCATATCCTGGAGCAGTCAGTACCAATGGCATGCCCTATCCACCTGCTGCAACAGGTGGTACTCCTTATCCACAGCCAGCAGGCTATGGTGGGCCTGCTACAACAGATGTAGCTGGTGGTACTATCACAGAGGAACATATTAAAGCATCTCTTCTATCTGCTGTGGAAGATAAGCTACGAAGAAGGCTCAAGGAACAGTCTCTACAGTCCCAAGCAGAACTGGAAACTCTTCGTCGCACCCAACAGGAGCTTCGTGAGGGCAAGTCACGTCTGGAGGATATTCTTACGAGATTGCAGAGGGAAAGGGCTGAATTAGATAAGAATGTGACAATCCTGCAGGAGAAAGAGAAAGAATTGCACACTGCTATTGAACGCTTAGAGGAACAAGAGGGAATTGATGTGGATGAAGCTGTTGTGACTACTGCTCCTTTATACTCACAGCTGTTGAACGCTTTTGCTGAGGAAGCTACTTTAGAAGATGCTATTTACTATATGGGAGAAGCTTTACGCAAAGAAGTGATTGATTTGGACACTTTCTTGAAGCAAGTGCGCACCCTGGCTCGACGACAGTTCACCCTGCGTGCTCTGATGCACAAGTGTCGGCAGAAGGCGCAGCTCGCGTGCTAATAGTGGCGTCGTTTCTGGCAATGTACAGTATGTAAGTACTTGCCAGAAATGAAATACTCTGTGATTTGTATGTATGAGTCATACTCATGTGGTTGCATCATGTGCTGGACTGACAGTGGGCAAACGAGATTTAAGCAAGCCTTCACAACCATGATCCATGAGAAACTATTTCTTGTACTGTAATCTCGTTATTGACTTGGCTTTGAACCTATTGCATGTGTTGTGTAGAACATGCTATATTATACACCTTTATATCCTGCTTTAAGAACAAGAAAACATTTTATATAAGGAAGTTAAGGACTCATGTCTTCTTACCAAACAATAATGTTACTGTTATGTTATGTGTAATTTGACACCATTACTTTTAGCCTTTACTTCTATGATAAAGTATGTAATCTCTATTATATGAAGTAACTGTAACTATGAATAATAAAATGTAAATATAATATCAAAAAATGTCTTTCAAATCCATTTGATGAGCATAGGACCTTTTAAGGCATAGATATTGTAAGTATGTGTTGAAAGAAGTCACATCACAGGATTGATATACATATATTTAATTAAATATCTTTCATATAAAAAAAAAAACATAATTCATTAACTGAAACACTTCACTGAGGAAAAGCTACACTATTGCTGAATGTAATAGGGTACTTTTTATCCTGGAAATATTAATTACTCATATCTATTAAGGCACAGAAGTGATAGTGCAAGATGCTAAATAGCTATAATATTATTATGTATAGGTATGTATCATAATGTCATTGACTTACCCTCATTATTTACCTTGTTTGTTAGAGGTCATTTTCTCTGTAATGAAAGTGCATTATAATTTGTATCTACGAAGTAATTACATCTACTCATGCTTTATGTATCTAAACAATCTTGCATTTATTATATAATCATAATTAGAACTTAACATGTAGGTCATCATCTATCCTCATTAGTCTCAAATGTAGTGTTAACAAACTAGGGAATATCAATATGTAATCAAAATTTTAGTTTAATTATGCATGTAGTTTAGTATATTTAAAGTATCTGTTTATGTTAGCTCGAGACTCTGTCCCTATCTAAGACAAATGTCATAGAATTCTATCCTAATGCATTTTTATATACCTACCCATAATCTGACTCCTAGGCTATGGTATAGTGAGTCTCAAGATAACATGCTCGTAGGTACAGTAGTTAACTATAGCATAGGCATAGCTATGAAAGTACTAGAAAAAAAATACGTATTGAAGAGGAGAAGTAGGCAGATAGATAAAACAAGAATTAAATTAAATCTCTAAACATGTTAATTCAAAGAAATAGCTTAGAGATAACAATTTGGTGTTATTACAACATTTTATTTTTGCATTCAATAAATCTGTCAATGTTTAAAAAATAATATAATCAACATCTGAAGTTCACCTTGTAACATTTGGCTGATAATAATGTGCGACATTATTTTGTTATTATGACGGTACAAGATCACACATACTTATATCAAAAAAATCTCTTTTAAATAGATTGTGGGAGTACTCACCGACGCGACCAAAAATGACCATAAATTTTGTACCTCATGTGAATTGCAACTATAATCAAACCAGTGGACAAACATTTTGAAATAAAATGGCGTAGACCAATGTCTGAGAATGAAGTTGGACTAGAATGCGCTCTTTAGTGGATACGCGCCCGCGCGCTCCTCAAGCATCGTTTTTCACTAAAGTTCAAGTTTAAGGAATTACGAATATTATACATGGGATTTAAACATACACATATCTGGCGGAATGTGCGGTCCATATTATGCACTCTTGTGGAAAATACAGGCGGTCTGTTATACATAAAAGGCCTTCATCGCTTTTGAAGTCCGTTGTGCACAAAATGCAGGGTTCTCAATGTTCTCATATTTAAGTGCTAGACAATAATTCAGACATCATCATTTGAAGTGCTTTAGGGCGTTGTGATCTGGTTGTAAATCATTGTGCCATGTTGAGGCAAGGGGTGAATAGTAATGTATTTAAATGTTTACTGTTTTGTAACCTAATGTTAAGTGGGCACTACGCTTCGTAGATATTTGTCCAATAGAAGCATTGAATTATATAGTAAGGAAAGGCCAGACCGCACATTTGTCTGATGCCATAAATTGGCCCGTCTCTGGACCCAAGCAAAATCCACCACCACGCGCGGTCGGTTATCGTGAACGGGTGTAGGCAAACGTTTGGAACTTTGGATAGCTATCCGTACTATTCAAATTTATAAAGAGATGCCAGTGAAGAATCATCTCTGGAAGATTTGATTTGAGATTTGAGCCCTTTTTATGGATGGGCAATCATAAAATGATTTCTTTCGGTTTGGGCGGAGCGTAAGTGAGTGTCAGACTCTTACTGACTAAAATCTATCCGTGTTCCTCCTAATGCCCTTTGCATTCCAGGGCCGCGGTGACTCTTTCGAATGAATTCCGCAACCCTGACAGGCTCTGATACAGGCTTTTGTGCCCTGCATTTGTCTTTTATTGTGGTTGGTCCTGTAACAAAATTGTTAATTTCACCTAGAGCGAAGCGAAGCGATACTTTTAAGACCGCGGTGTAGGTAGACCAAGAGCTGAGGTTGTAGTCGTCTCAGCTACTTTACGAGTAGAGAAAAATACCTAACTACCTCAAGTTAGATAATTTTCCTTCTTATTTGCAGCGTACAATGAAACCTAGTTCGCTGCTGGTTTACCTAATTTTAACTGAATTGAAATGGCTCTCCTGGTAGACAACAAGGCAAAGTGTAGCGCCCTTTAATTTTACATAACTATAAACAAAATATACCTACAAAAGAGTGGCCATGGAGTTTCTTGCACGTTCGTCTCCATAGAGATCTACGATTTGGAACGTGTTTCGACTCACCTGTTTCGACTTGACAATTCAAACGTACCTGTAAATGGTTTAATTGAAATAAATGCTTTGAGTATTATGATTGTACGTAATCATTATACTCAAACTCAAAGCATTTTTTTTCACGGTCAGGACAATTACTCTGTCCTCGTAGTAATGATGTCATATATCGATCAAACTGCACACTTACATACACATATAAGTATATAGACGTCGTCGTTAGGAAATAATTCTACTTTTGTTACCTATCTACTCTCTAAACTAGAATAATATGATGGTGGGACTTTGAGGGAATTACCTGGTAAGCTCCTTAACAATGGTCATGAGCGTGAAGATGAATAAGTTTAGAAGTTATTGTTGATGGGCCAGCATTCTTTGGAAAATCAATGTTTTTGCACGAATTTAGTAAGTAATTAACGATTAAATACGTAAATGTCGTGATTAATGTATTATAATGATTGTATGATTTTGCACGCAATTCTTTCAATGTTTATTGTTTCTAATCACGATTTACCCAAGAATGTAAGTTAGTTTTTGCACTACAGCCTGTAAATAAGACCTTAAAAGTAAAAAAACAATGTACATCAATCAAAATTCTTGTAGTACTGAATAAATATTGTAATTACGGGTTGTTTATTTTAGAGTTTCCTATCTAAACGAATATAATAAAGAGGTCGAATTGTTTGTTTTTCATGTTTCCTAAAGGAAAATATTATGAAGTACTGATCCGATTACGGAACCTCTCCAATAGAGGGCGGATTGTCATAGGCATATAGGAGGAATGCGGATATGGATACGGTTACGGATATGAAATTATTTCAGATTATCCGTTAGTTCCGGATACTTTCCGTTACGGTTGTTTGATTTTTAAGAAAATGTAAATATGAAATACATAATTCGCTAGTGTGTCGACTCGGGAAGGCAGAATAACTTGTTAGAACGTGTCTCATTTAGATTAACCCCTATCTTAAATTAACCGAAACTTTTATACTACTTATCAGATTTGGTTACGGTTACGGATATATTTTTAAATAAATTCCGATATCAGAAAGTTTCGATTACGTTGACGGAACTCCATAACATCACTGATAAACAGGAAAATTGCACGGTACTTGTGAGAAGGACACAGGGACGAATCTGCGGTAAAAATCTTGTTTCATATAGTATGATCTTGTTTATTATTGTATATATACAGGGTTATTTTACTATGGGACCAACACTGAAATCGAGAAAAAAAGCAGCTGTTCCTTACATTTATGTTCGTATAATATAACTTATCAAAATGTACTGAACAGCTGATTTTTCACGATTTCATTGTTGTTGGTCCCATAGTAAAAGTTGTTCATAATGATGAGTACAATGACCTCTTATATAGACAATCCTGTCCTGTATATAGACAATAATAAACAAGATCCCTGTATTATATCACTGTTGATGTGTAGCTAATATCGAAAGTGTTGTAGAAACCACTGTCACGTTGTAGGACTATAAATGCAATTTTTTCGTTTTTGCTAGCTGTGAAGATTGCTTTCAGATTATGTATTATTTTATAGGGAAGCTAAATCGGACGGGATTTTTGTAGGACGAATATTTTATTTTGGTTTATACAGTTATGTTTGTGAATTGTTTAAATTAAATGCTTTAAGACCGTGTATTATGTTATCATGCGAAAGTCCCGTCAGGGTTTCCTAATTTGTGTATTGGCAAAGGATGATTAAGAATCCATACATTAATTAAACAATAAAAGGGGACAGTGGGTAGAATGATACTAATCCGACATTAGTGTTGAAATATGAATTGTGAAGGACCTACATATGTATATCTTGTTGGGCAATTTATAGATGCTTCTCGGACAAAAAGCAGCAAGTGTATTTATGTCCTTTGCCAATATACAATTAGACGAACATTCTGAAAGACCATTGTAATTTTTTTGTCTTGACGAATGTAAATAATATACCTATGTTTGCATTGAATATAATCGGCGCTGACTGATATTTATCACAATAAAAGGCGAAAATATCAAGACGATGTTTTATTTAGCTTTAGCCAGAGCTTCGTCCGTAGGCATGTGGAAGCTATTCTAAGAAAAGGTATCTACCTATGCTGTCCTTCAAAACCTAATCGGTCTTTTCTATTTTGTTACTAGCTGACCCCCTCTTATGTGACACACGCAACTTTGTATGTATCACATAAGATTGTGAAAAAAATACCGTTTTTGCAACATTTTTCACCGATGCTCCGCTCCTATTGGTCGTAGCGTGATGTAAATAGCCTAACTATATAGCTTCGGCAAATGGGCTATCTAAACTAATTTTTTTTTCAATTCGATCCAGTAGTTCCTGAGGTTAGCGTTTTCAACCAAACAAACTTCAGCTTTATAATAGTAGAGATTATATAGAGGGTATTGTATCATGAATTGAATATACAGGTCGCCTGTTTAGACTATTTACTTCTACCATGTAGGTACGGTAGGTTTACTCACTGTTATTCCCAGTGATAAGATTATTCCATTCGTCACAATCGCAGTTTTGTTATCATATTCAATTGTTTACAATGCGTTTGTTGTTGTAGCATACTAGAATCAACTAAAGGCGATAGTAACGAATCGAAAAAATACTTTTAATTCCATGATTGAGATCTATTATAGTGACAATACGAGCTTATATTGGGGCATTCAAGTAGGTATTACGTAAGCTCTACAAGGGTTTCCTTATTTTTGATGACAATGGGGGGTGGTCAGCGGGTTCGATTCCCGCTCGGAAAAAATATTTGTATGTATGACCTACAAATAGTTGTTCCGGGTCTGGCTGTAGGTATGTACGTGTGTTTGTATGTTTGTAAACTCATCCACGAGACGGGAGAAATTCCTAGTGTGCCCATGTATGTGTTTTTTAACTTTTTCTTGCCGACGCCGACGGCGGCCTGGAAGCACCCAGGTCGATGGGCGCTTGCGTCACGAATGGGATTGGCTTCTGGTACTGTTTAGGCAGATGTCTGTTTTAGACATAGAGAATGTAACCACTAGAGAGCGTATAGGCTGATTTCTTCTAAGCACACGACTCACTACTGCGGGCCGGGGAACGAGGAAGAATGCGCGGCTGCAATTGGTCAGTTCAAGGTCAAGTTGCGTAGGTATGCCTAACGTTAGGGTTGCACTACTTCATTAGGGGAAAATAATCGATATCGATAAAATGGATTTTAACATTATGAAAAATACTCAATTAAAATCATAGAAACAATATTTAATCAAAATCAATCAATTACAAAAATAAACAGACGTAACCTGTTATTATTGATTTTTAAAATGCATTATTTTGGTATATGTTTTTTGAATCAAAGTTTTAGGGTCCTTGTTCTTTGTAAAAAAGATAAACGAGCGTCTACATATCTCTGAATTATGCATCTTGCTTATTATACATTATATAATAATTATATTATTAAATTATATCCAATCAGAGATTTTAAAATCGATCTAAAAAAATAATAAAATAACCGATTGGGGTCGGGGATAGAGAGACACAAATAAATCGAAAAACAAAGAAACTTGCATAAAAAATACTGACGAACTGAAACTCCTCCTTTTTTGAAATCGGTTAAAAGTAGGCAGGTATTTTATCACAGTATGTGAATAGAATAAAAACAAATAGTTTTTTCGATATCGACTTTCAGCTAGCTATTATTGACACCACTATATTTCTCGATAAAAATACAAAGAGAAAAAAAGGGATAGAAGCATTAGAATTGTCTAATGAAAGAACGAGACGTTTCCAAAAGACATCAACGCGGAACTCAACAGTGTACTCGTTTACCCCAAACACCATTTTAAATAGACCCCTGCGGTGCCTCATAGTCTGATGAAATCAAACATAATTTTCGTTCGCTTTACTTATCGATGAAAAGTTATGCCATCCTTTTTGTATCTAGATGTCTTGGAATGCTTCCCGTACCATTTCACCGCGCATGAAGGCATTTGGATACGATAAAATTGCATAAAAGTTATCAAAATTTGTATTAATCTTGCGTGCACACAGGTCTTACACTTGGTCACAACTAAAATGGTTAAATGTTTACTCTTGCCGTAGCCTATTTATAGGCGACAAAATACTAATCGTTTTCGAGCGTCGGGGCACTGTATGCGCAGTCAAGTGGTTATATTGTCTTTGGTTTTAGAGCATCAGGGATCTGTAGTTACAGAAATGACTAAGTGCTATAGACATGACAAGTTAAAATCACTATGGGTGTGGTCTTTTCTTATCGATTTGTTCTGCAATCAGTAGTACAGGCTTCGTGTCTCAGTCTCATCCAAAGAGTATCTTGCTCCAGCACGGTATCGACGACTTACGGCCTGGTCAAGACTTCGGTCTTAGTGTTAAACATGGGCACGCCTCCATTGTGTGGCGATAAGTCGCCTCTTAACTCTTTGAGGTGTGGTTGGAGAGACGCCACGGCGTCCTCACCTTCTGCCTGACGCTGGTACTTACCACCCGAGTTGTACAAGGTGTAAGCGGGAGCGATTTGGGGGACTGTTATTTTATTTAAAAGGTATATTTTTTTTTAGCGACAAGTATCCGGCGAGGCGACCCAATCTCGCCGATGTTATTTTCAACGGTTCTCGAGACTCACCGGACACGGCTGTTTTAGTAGATAACTGTTTCGGATTCACCGGGTGGACTGGGTGTTGACACACGGAGGACACGGTTAAGATCTGCCCAGCGGAGCAACGCCGTGTCCTCTTCGAGGCGATCGGCGGTGGCGACCTCTCGCTTCCGGCCTTGGTTCAACCTATGGTCCGGCGCGAGGAGGCATGGGAAGCGGTCACCTCCTTCTGCGAAGCAGTAATGCTAGTGAAGGAGGAGGTAGACCTGAGCGAGGGAGAAGGAAACCTCACGCACCAGCCGCCGCAACAGAAGACGCCCCGGGCGTCGGCCACCGAAGGAACGCGGATGGAGAGCTATGGATGGCTCGCTGTCTGATAACAACCAGGTCCGCGTTGTGTTCCACGCGCGCTTGAAGGAGATTTCAGCAAAAAAGACTGGGCCCCATTGGGTAAATCTCTGCTAGGGTTGCGGAATTTGTGCGAGTCATCGCGGCCCCGGAACGCAAAGGGCATTGACACTCCCTTCCGCTTCGTCCAGAGCGGGAGTTGTCATTTGGTGATTTCCCAGGCAGGAAAAAATGCTTGATTATTGTAGCTATTTGTTTCTTTCACCAACTTTTGTAGCAAAACATTTTGATTTTGTCGCTCTAACTATATAAACTTACTATGCGGCACGTAACTTTGCTAAATAATGGTTGAATTTTATTTGGTGATTATGCCAACAAAATTCAGCTATAACAAATACCGTTGGAACGTTTGGGATCTTAGTTTCTAGACTTACAGATTACAAAACAAAAATTAAATTAAAAATAGTTGTCTGGCCATTTATTTAATTTATATTATTTATTTAAGCTTAGCGTAACAAATAAATAAAATGCTTCATGTGCGGGAATGAACAATTATTTTTGCTAGCGAAGCTACTTCTTTCCTTCTTTGTTCTTGCCCTTCTTAGCGGCGGCGGCTGCTTCCAGGTCAATGGGCGCTGGCTTCACGAAGGGGATCAGGTCCTGGTACTGCTCAGGCATCCATTGTTTTAGGGCTTCTGGGACCTGCGGGTTTTAGAAATACTGTGCTTTAGTTACGTAGACATAAAGTGCATTTTTGGGTTTCGTTGGTTTCTGGCTGGGTAAAAGCTATTGTACATCGAGCGACCTCCGCAACCCAGCAACTGGGTAATATGATAACTTATCAAAACTGGTGTCAGATTTTCTGGCTTCTCTCTACCCGTAACTACTAGCAAAGATGTGTAAATGACAGTTGGGACTCAGCTTTATCGTGCTTGCCAAGGTGTCACGCATCCATAGACTAATCATGCCAAGCGTGCATGGACCAATCATCAAATCATGCTTGGTCTCGAAGAATAACCTGTCCGGCTGTTATTATTAAGCAACGAGTTCTCCGTTTTATACGATGCTAGTAAGTTTATAAAGTAAAATATATAGAAATGGAAGGAAGTTGCGGAGGCCTTTGCCCCGGAGAGGGACAATACGCTGACTCGGATAAGAGGTTCGGTTGAGTTACCTTGATGCCCTCTTCAGTCTGGTTGACCTCGAGCAGGGCGCAGATAACGCGGGTGGTGGCGCACATGGTCGCGTTCAACATGTGCACGTACTCGGTCGCTGCGTTCATCTTCTTGGTTTGACCATATCTAAAACAAAATATCAAGTAATTTAATTTTTCGAGTCCCGTTTTCTGGTTTATATGTATGAATTAATAGATTTTAAAGTATCATCCTACCATCTTGGGTAATAATGTGGATAGTTGGTTCCCTGATAGATTGTTTCAAGGACAATGCAGGGATTTTTTTTGTATGAATTTCGTTTACAGAGCTGTATTAAATGGTAGCATAATAATGTCATTTGAAAAACCATAATAAAAGCTTCATTGTGTGGCAACAATAGTCAGACATGTGCAGGGAAAGAATTATGACTCCTTTTATTTTAGTAGAATATCATCTATGTAGATGAAGTTTTCATTCCGCACACCTAACTTGACTTAAATTTTTTGTCCACAACACCTATGGGCTGCTTGCGCCTTTGCCGTTTACACGCCCTACATGAATACCGCATCGCTTCTTTAATGACCTATGACAAATTGATTGCAGGTACCTCCTAATCCACCTGGGTTGAATCAGGCAGTGCCTGTCATGGTTGTGATTCTGACAATGGGTCCTTTTTTTGGTGGATAATGGTTATTTATAGATTAATCAGATAAAAATAGAAACATCTTTACCTGACGAGCAGCCTCCTAGCCTGATACTCCAAACAGTTGCTGCAGGACACCAGCTCGCGGAAGGCGCCCGAGCCGGGGAACCAGGCCTCCAGGTCGAGTTTCTTGGCGGCGGCGTGGTTGAGCGCCCCCGACACGATGTTCACGACGCGGTACGGGATGCCCAGCAGTTTGTAGAACTCCTCCGCGTTGCCAATCATCTCATCCATCATCTCCCACGAAGCGTTGTCGTGTGGGGAGGTCAGGACGAACTGTTCCACCTGAAGAAACGATGGTTTCGTTATGATTAGTGTTGTTTGTGTTTTAGAGTATATAAGATTGAAAAAAAATTTAGCATACTTTTTTATACAATAACATGACTCTCAGCGATACGATAACAAAAGAAAGAAACAGTTTATTTTTAAAATAAACTCTTTTTCTTTCGCTGACGTTCTTCCTACTTACTCTCCGTGCCCTGTTCGTTCGTAATGCGTGGCTTCGACTAGTTCGACTACATTGAATGTTCTCATTCTCTTGTCGATGTAAATGAAAAAATAAAATTGTATACGACGATGGTTTGGAAGAGCATCTCAGTATTGCAAGGTGGTCCATTTCTAGTTTGGTTCACCAAACTAGAAATGGATCTGATGAAGAACAGAGATGAAACGGAACTCTTCAATAAATGATAGCATATCTTTCGAGTTTGCTGAAATTGCATGTTTGTTTATTGTTTACACCAATTTATACCGTGTACGCTGTGATGGGTACGTTTAGGTCCGACTTAGAAGAAGGTTGTTTTGTTTGGAAAGTTTTTTACTAACATAATTATCAAAAATCAATTTTCTTTACAATACTGGTTATGTTTATGTAATTGCTCTTATTTACCTACGACCTGTATATGCACAATGTGGATTGCAATAAACACTTGAAACTTGTTTAACGAACCTTTTCAAACTGATGCACCCTGAAGATACCGCGAGTGTCTCGTCCGTGGGACCCCACTTCTTGGCGGAAACACGTGGAGAGACCTGCATACCTGGATACAGATTATAATTGAATTGTTTCACTTGCATCCTCGGGGAAAATTATTAATATAAAAGTTTTAAAAGTAGTTTAGTCACAGGATTTTTTTATCTACAATGAGATTTAAACTTGATTCAAAACATAAAATCACAAATATTCCAATGGTAACAAGTGCGACGTTTAAGCTTGACCCAGGTTTGATTTCCAGATCGGACACAGTGCTGTAGGCTTTTAGTGATAAGGCCGCTCATTGTGTCACCCTATGTAATGTTTTCTTCATCTATATCTTCTGTAACTTATATGGTGTACATAATAAAGAGTATTCTATTCTATTCTATTCTGTATGGGTAATTGGTAATTGAAAAATTAGGAAATCAGTGGACACAGGCGTTGGAGTTCGATTCCCAGATCAAGAAAATTATTTTAATGATTTTCTTTTAGAAAATCAGCTACCTTATTACAAGACGATGTTTTAATAGCATTTCCCTCACCTAATAGGTAATGAAGCCTCAGGCAGCCACTCGTCCCTGTGATACGCAGCGATGGGCTGCTCAGAGGTGGCGATGAGATACTTCTCCTCGACGGCGGCGTCACCCTTGTTCTCCGAGCCCTTGCCCACCACTTTGTATAGCTCTTCATCGAATTGGGCTAGTTGCGCTACTTCTTGCATAACCTGCAAATGATATAAATTATTGGTCTGTCGACTGTCATTTGGATATTATTAACAATAGGGTAGTTGACTAAAAAAATCTAATTAGTCCGTCAGATAGATTTCCAAAAAATATTGGACACGTATTTTTTCTTTTTTCACGTAAACAAAAAATGAAGACGATACAGAGCGTTGAAAACTCGTGTGACGTCACTACTCGCTACAATTTTTACCGAGCCGTAACGTCACAAGCCCCCACTCCTGATCTTTGATGCTTTGTATCTTCGTCAGTTTTTATAGATTTGATAAAGGAAAAAATACGTGTCCAATATTTTTCTATAATCTAACTGACGGACTAAATATAATCATATATTTTTTACTCAGGAAACACCCCTATTGTTAATAGTTTTGTAAAATCTGATACTGGATTGTGGAGGTCGGATAGGCAGTCGCTCTCTGTAGCGTCTCTCTGTCTGTCTGTATTCAGCTGCACCCAACGAGACGGGAAGCAGACCCGAAAGAACCCAACATAGTTGGGAACAGGCAGAGCAGATTTATTTTTGATTTATTACGAACCCAGCCTAACTGTGGGAGTCTCAGCAAGTACTGTATAGTGTGTGTTCCCCAAAATCTATTTTATCCTTCAGCTTTCAAAGAATAGTTCGTAGATTATCTACGATCTATTCTTGTAAGGCTAACCCCTCGACTACCATCAGGCGAAATCCATGTCAAGAGCCCATCAGGTTAAAAAATTTAAGGCAAGGAGATTTGAAGTAAGAATAAGAATAAAGTTTATTTGTTCATTGTTACATTAATAACCTTACAACTAAAACATAATTAAATTATCAGTAACTATATATTAGTATCTTGTGGACGTTGGGCCCCAAACTAGGTAGAACCTGTATCTTGGGGTCCTGAGTTGTGATTCCATTAAAAATATGAGTAACAATAATTGCGTAGACATGTCTTGAGTCGGATAATTAATGAGTAGGTAGGTTGTTGTAAACAATGGTACATAAAAAAGATTTAAAATAAGAAAGAAAATATAATAAAAACAAACAAATTAATTTACAAATTAAAAGATGTGTGTATTTTTCGTGAATTACATAAGTGTTCTATGTTTGGTATTTGAGATATTTATTTGAATTTGTGTGTTTTTTTTAATCGCTTGACTGATATTAATTTAAATTATAATTTCCTCTGTCTGTTCGTATGATAGAAGGGTAAGATGTTTAATTAAAGTTTTTTTACAGGAAAAGCTCTTCAAGTCTTTGATATTTCAGTTTTTGTTGATTTTGTTGTAAATATTAAAATGAGAGTAGGAGGGGCATCGCCTTGCTAGAAGACTATCTGCTTTGGGAAGAGGAATGTGGAGGATGCGTTTAGATATTATTTGATCATAATCGGGTCTACTTCTTAGGATTTTATGTGCATTTAGTGTAGCGTGTAGTATAAATAGTTGTCTTACCCTTAAGACGGCAAACTCGCTGTGAATTAAGTCTGTTGGGTAGCGGAATGGCTTTCTTAGGGTTACTTTAATAACAGCTCTTTGAGCTCTTTCAATTTCTATTAACGTGCTTTTCCCAGCCGCACCCCAGACAGAGATACAGTACTGAATCAGAGACTGACAGAGTGCGAGATAAATTGTTCGCAGTATTGCAGTGGGAGTAGAGTGACGTGAAGTTGATCGGAATAGTTGAGTTTTTCGAAATTGATTCACTTGGGATTTCATGTATAGGAACTTGCTATGCTTTTCAGTCAGACCTTATGAAAGCATAAGCTTCATTTAGAACACGAGAAGAATTTTTCGACCGTCAAGAAACTGGAATTTTCATGTGAGACTCATTGGCAATTTGTCGCACGTACGTGCTTACTACCGGCACGCAAATAATGCTCAAACATATACAATACACGTCTGTGATGTTTACCTGACTCATCTCATAATCGCTTGTCTCGATTAATTAAAGGGAAACATTAATAAGATTCTCAGTATCACTATGACGTTTTCTGGACTATTTTGAAGAGCTGGGGTGGACCAAGTAATTATATAACTTATGCCAGTGCCACCCGTACGCAAAATACGTGCTTGGACGAGGAGTTGCAGACACTACCCCGATATAGGTACAAAACAAATACAATACGATCGAGAGAAAAACATACCTCTTTCCTCATAAAGAACGGAGTGTAAAGTGGTGTGTAGCCTTTCTTTAACAGTATCCTGAGAGACAGTTGAATGAGCGCCTGCTCCAGAAACACTGCAGCTCCCTTCAAGTAGTACCCACGGCCACCAGCCACTGCTGTACCTCGGTCACCGTCCATACCTAAGTAGGAAACAATAAATTGTTATATTATTTGTGTTCACATTTACATGGATGTTAGGTGTCCCAAAAGGGGATACTATGATCAATTGACGGCCGCAGGAGCCTACTGGATGCGGGAAGCACTGGACTGCCAATGTGGCGACTCACAGGGTTTGCCTATGTGTGGATGTATAGCAGATAAAAGGATGATGATACTGGTAGTAATGTAAGTAGGTAGTGTCCGACAGAAATTAGTTTTTACGGCTGGAACCGAAAATGAAACTAAGCCGAAACCCGAATTTTTGCAGAGACTGCTACAGAAAATTCTGACACTAATTTTATTATAAGATTTAAAGATGATGCAATGGGAATACTTTTTAAATAATCTAAACAGCAATGTTTTTATTAATTTTTTTTTATAATAAAGCTGGGCAAAGCCTGCTCCGCATTTTTATAGACTTCTATATGTTGCAATGTTACTGATATTTTAAACAAAATAATAATGTGTAATGCATGCTAATTTAGATTTTAGGATAATAAAATTGCAATGCTTGAAAAAGGCCGCTAAGTCATAAGTACTAACATAACATAACATCAACATTGTACACTTAGTTCGCAATAAACGTTTTGACTTTGACTTTGAATGTTTTTTTTTGTCTCAGGTCTCAGTGGATCATAAATGGTTCTCTGATATATGGTTTTGAACATAAACATTAAGCATTGGATGGGGTTACAAGTTTGAGGAAGGTCTGTGTCACCCTATATAATGTTTTCTTCATCTTTATTTTCTGTAACTTATATGGTGTACATAATAAAGTTGATTGAGGCAGGCGTTACTCGCTGACCGTTGAGTTTGGGTCGCAACTCAACGGTCAGCGAGTCAACACGTCCCCTGAGGATGCCTCGTGGAGAGGCGAAACACGTGTCGGTAATGGTGTTGGGTATTGCTTTGCCTTCCCGCATGTGCATAAAATCCTTGCATTTGCCTAGTAATCTTGCATGTGCATAATATTGCGGGCGGGAGGGAGGTGTATACCTGCAACCCACTAATATTCGCGGAAATTAAAACTAGATATATTGTTTTCAATTTCAAAATACATAATAAAGAGTATTCTATTCTATTCTATTGATTCTAGGATTCCAAATAATGTCTCCAAATAATAGCATAAATGTATAAATGGGCAGTAATAGGGTAGTTGACTAAAAAATCTAATTAGTCCGTCAGATAGATTTCCAAAAAATAATGGACACGCCATTTTTTTCTTTTTTCACGTAAACTTAAACGAAGACGATACAGTGCGTTCAAAACTCGTGTGACGTCACTTCGCGCTACGATTTTTACCACGCCGTGATTTCACTCGCGATCTTTGAAGCTTTTTATTTTCGTAAATTTTTATAGATTTGATAAAGCAAAAAATACGTGTCCAATATTTTTAGATAATCTGATAGACTAAATAGAATCATATTTTTATTCCTCAGGAAACATATTATGATGAAAATTAATTATAGACTTTTTCTATGAAAGAACAAGGACACCTTCATTAAACAGGCCACTTTTTTTTACTGAAAACTCACCATCAATCATACAAATCAGATCCACATGAGAGTACTTAGTCCTGTAGGTACAATCTCCGTGGGTCCGCTCCACTTTGTTGTGGTCCTCATCATCATCCACTGGAACAGATTCATGGAGGTGGTTGCCGACCTCACGGAGAGCATTTGAACGAGTCTTCTCTGCTACTAAGAGGGCCTGGTCATTCTTTGTTATGGCTTCATCTATTAATACTCTGACCTGAAAATTAACAATAAAAATATATAAAGTATTTTAAATGAAGAACTCTTGCAGCTTTCATATAACACTGGTAGCTCCCCTCGGTTTCACCTGCTTAGTTTCCTTTCCTATAGGAATTTGGGGATAATGTGCCTATGTTACTTGCTGATAATGTAATTCATTGATGAAAAAATAGTTTAAATTGGTCCAGTAGTTTTGGAACTTATTTGGTACAAAGAAACAAAACATCTATCCTCTTTATAATATTAGTATAGATGTGTCACATCAATGTTAGAATCTTTTTGAAAAGACAGTTTTATTTGTTACAAAATTGCCCATGGTCCTTTACAGATATTTTTAAGTTGGGTTGTAACATTGGGTTTTGGGCCACAGATCTATAGAGATTGTGAAGAAGGAAGAAATCAAGGTTTTTGACTCTCAGTAAGGCAAAGTCAATAATAAAAAAATAAGTAAATAATAAAGGCAAAGTGTAACAATATTTTTTTAAAGTTTGCACTATTTAATTTGTTAATTTTCTATAAAATATTATGTTTGCCTATTTGCAATACTTCAGTATGGTCCCTGAAGCAACTGAATGGATTTTAAATAAGATCTTCTAAGCTTTCCCTGGATTCCTGGGATAGCTGCAATGATTAAAAATCATGTGCTTATTAAAATCTTATAAGAATAGTGTAATATATTCTATTCTAATTTTATTCATTCCTGACTTTTTGAAATAGGGTATTAAACAGTTAAACACAAAATCTGTGCAACTATATTGTTATGATTTGTTGAGTCACCTACTTTGATAATATTGCATCACCCAATGCAGTACCAACAGCAGGGCCTTGAACAACTTACAATTATAATAGTATCTATCACAATATACTACTTATTTTTTTGTAATAGGTACACAATTCAGTTTTATTCATAAATGTTTTATTTTAGGACATCCAGTCATTATTGTTATTGGTCTGAAACTGTGGTCTTCATTTATGAATTAAACTATATTTATTTTTTGTTTTAGTATGAGCTAAGAGCATGGAATTCAAGATACAAAGAGTCTACAAAGATATACATGATTAATTTAAATGACCATATGGAACATATTAAAAACAATACAAAATGTTAAATATTGACAAGACTTCAAATGGTATTATATCAAAAATTTATTAGAAGTTTCTTTTACCTTCTTGATCTGGTTAACAGTGAGGGGCTTCATGTCATCTCCGGTCAAGTCCACTAGCTTCTCCGCTACTTCTGGTGGTACTGGCTGGTCTTCTGGCCCGACAGGCTCCTTGCTCTTCATCTTGAGACCAATCTCTTTGCTGCACACATTCTTTAGCTTGTTGTAATTGTCGGCTTCGTGGCGCAATCTCCTCCAAAGGGTATCCTGCTCCACGACAGTATCGACGAGTGCCACATCTTTGAACCTCTTGCGTTGGTTTTCGCGGATTTTGTCTGGGTTACCACCGTCTTTATCGGCACGGAATAAGTCCAAGTCTAAAACCATGTTGTTGAACTGGCTGCTGCAGTGTTTATTGTAAAAAACGGTAAAAAAGGCAACAAAGCTACTTAATTTTACGAAAAGTCGGCACGTAGCACTGCATGCGGTAAAAACTAAAAAAGAGAGGGTGTGTTCAATACTTTAAACTTCTCCAACTTTCACAAGATATGCAGCAAAATATTTTTGGTAATTAAGTTCGCCTGCTTATATGGCGTGAATTCATTAAAAAAATCATAATTAAACAAAAAGTTATTTTAATTATAAAAAACAGTTTGTGATCTTGCAATTGAAAGTAATTTTCTATTAAAATATTTCGAAGAGATTGAGGTTTTGAACGGATTTCGTTTGGTTGTCTAAATGACGTTGACAGAAGCTGATGACACAAATTATCGTCACGTTCCAGAACATTGTTGCATTCTGAATGATCAAATAATTCCATTCCGGTATTTTTAATTAAATTGAAATCTAATCTAAGAATCACTACTATATATATATTTAATTAAAGAAAAGACACTTAACTAACTAAAACTAAAAATAGTCAAAATATGGCGTCGAAAAATTCCTCCGCATCGTTGGCCACTGGTAATGTACCCAAAAGGCTGGCAGCATTACCACGCTGTATGGCAATGCTTATCCTGTGTCTAAGGTAAAAGCCAGCTCTTGGGTCAAATAATTAATGAGATGTCAATGCAGTATCTGCATGATCTGCAGTTCTGCACAAAACCACCAGAAATTCATTCGATGACTTTTTAGTTTTTTGTTTGGAAAATCTGACGTCAACCTTTTGTTATTTTTTGTGGCCACACTGCCTAAATTGTCAAATTGTCGAACGATTGGTCGGTCCTTTCTCGAGCTCTTGTTCACATTTTTACGTTTATTTGTATAATATGTGGCTCTTATCGGATACCAGCTGAGAGTATTGACGCTTGTTTATCCACATATAGTTTGTGAGTATTTGCTTGATGCTCCTGTTGCCGGTTCTCGTATAAAAATGTGTCGTACTGTTCCTTGTTTACACGTATTCGATACCAATGTTCTCCTGATCTATTTACAAAGGGGTGGATTGTTCTCATTAAAGTCTCTTCATGTTTCGAAAGGATGATTTTCGTTGCGAAATATTGTTATAAGCTCGTCTAGGCGTCACTCGGAGACACTACCAGTTGGTTCAGTTCAGATTATTTGTTAAACGGGTTTGTTATTGTAACCCACTTGTTCATAATTTGTACAATTTATTGCCGGTTGTGGTTATCTAATCACTGGCAATTTTTATTGAAAACAATTTGTTTACAAAATGAATGTGTGTGTTAAAACATAGCCATGAATGAGTCAGTGTTACCTTGTAAAAATCAGTGAGGATACAACTGTTCCTAATACAGTCAGAGATAAGGTCTCTGCCCCCAAGCTTGCCTGATAACTATAACAACATTTGCAACAGAATCTGATAAGAGTGGATATTTAAATATTTTTCTAACACATAATGCATTGTGTATTTCCATCAAGAATGATCATTCATAATATATACTTAGTATGTTACATGTTTAAACCGACCCACTGACCATATACCTAATTATTTTATTATTCTGTGGTTAGGAACTGATTTATTAAAATTTATATACAATAGTGGTACATGGGTGCACTTTATGCAACAAGGCATTCTCTACCAGTCAACCTTCAAGTTAAAATCTGATTCACTCAAATAAACAACATTATTTATCCTGATCAACAAATTTTATGTGCAGGACATTAAATTTGTTGCTCAGGAGGAAATAAAATGAATACTTGCATCAGAAAGAAAACGGGCTAGTTTCTATTTTAATACTTCCCTGCTCTCTCTCTCCTCAACCCAAATGATGCATCCTCCTCTTGAAAACAAATGATATGAAACCTTTTCTGTTCATGAGAAACTTAGTAGTGTTTACTTCTAACTTCTTCAAAGAGAGCAGTTTCAAGTTTTATATAGAAAGTGAAAAATCAGTCTTGTTCTCGTTAAACCCTTCTGTGACTTCTCTAACTCTTGGAGTACACTATTTGAGGATACAGTATTGCTGTTACGTTATTTTCTACTGCCCTGATGACTTATTAATCACAGCTCTGACTAGATGGGCAAAAGACTTATTTATGTGGTAATTAGGAATGATTCACCAAATGATAGTGAAAGGAACAAATTACATCACAATTAAAACTGCAGAAAGTTAAATAAACAAAATATTGTTCTTAATTTTGCAAATGAGGTAAAACTTTTATTATAAAAACAAAATTACATAAGACTAAAAATATTAACAAACTTGGGCACACAGTGGTTAAAATGCAGTTTACTTTCAACATTATTTGCAGTTGAAATGGAGCCTTTTTGTTGCATTAATCTATCTCTATATAATTTATCCGCAGGCAATGTTAAGATGATGCCGTTAAAAGACAACCAAGATGTGGCATCATTCCTTGTCACCAAGCATTCATGGAAGGGCAAGTACAAACGGGTGTTCTCAATCGGAACACACGGGATCACTACCTACAACCCTGACCGCTTGGAGGTGACCAACAAGTGGCTGTACGCAGATGTAGTCACCATAGCTTCCTCAAAACACTCAAATTCAGTTGCCAATCATGACTTCACACTGGTCATGAAAAAGGAAAAGAAAGTGGATTCTATGAAGTTTTCCTCGGAACATAAGTGTTTGATTCTCACTGAGGCTTTTAAGTACAGGCATGCATTTGCTGAAAAACCTAAAGATATTTATGTAAGTATTTTTTTCTTGTATCTATAAAAAATATTTGTTTTTATGTTAAATTATAACTTGTCTTAAGTTGTAGTTATAAAAATAAATGTGTGTATGTAAATCAGCATGCAGTTTTGTGTCATGCAATTACTTCCTATTTGTAAACAAATCACAGTGATTATGATTGATTATTTTTTGTATGGATTTCTGGATACTTATTTAAAGTTAATAAAAATGTTTTGTCATAATAGAAGTTGTATTAATATTCACAGCCTCTTCTTATTACATAAAGCCATCTATTTTGGAAAACAAATATGATGTCTTACCTGCTTTTAAAAATAAGTACTTTTTTTGCAGAGGTACCAAGCTTACAAACACCATTGGAGCGGGACACGCCTTCCAGTAGTCTTAGAAGTTGGTCCGTGTGCCCTTGAACAACTAGATCCCTCCACCCACACGTTACTAGCCAGCTATCCATACTGTGATATCCAAGGCATCCTCCCTGTGCGTGACGTACCCGGAGGGTTTGTTCTCGCCGTAGGAGGCTACAGCAGACTCCACCTGTTCTCCAATGCCATGGACCATCAGATTATCATCAACAAGATGCTGGAGATGGCGAGCTTAACGCTGAGCATAAGTATCAAGGTCCTGTCTACTATGATTACTTTGGATGATTATCATGACCAGAGATTTGGGAAGTATAGGTGAGTTTTTAAGAATAATAAATAAAAAAAAAATAATAATAAAAAAATGCTTTATTTGTGATTTTGACAATTTTAGAATTCTTATATATATACTTCTGCCAAACTGCATAGCAGTTTGTTGGCAGACGTAGCGCCCGTGTTATTAAATTACTTATCCATTCTAATTTACATCACATAATTTAGTTATCCTTTAATTACACTTTAAGAAAAATGCTTTGCTATGTACTTGTTTACATTAGAAATAGACAAGCTATGTTTAAGTCATAACTTTAATTGGGCACTCTTTTAAGGCCCTTGCAGACAAGCATGATAATACAACAATGTGTTGTGGATTAGAATATTTAAATGAAAAAAGTTGCATTATTATGTCGCCCCTGTCTGCGTTAGCCTTTACCCTATATTAACCCTTCACCCTATATTAACCCTTCTTTAGCTCACTGTTTACGTAAGTCATATTCGTGAGGACATGTTATGAACAACCTGCCAATAAAGCTGAACAGTACCAAAAAACATATCAGCATAACAACTAGTGTTTTACAGGACTCTCAAACAAATGTTTTAATAGAGGCATTGTTCCTGTAAATTAACAACACTCTTAATTGGAGCATTTCATTCACGCATATCATTCCAACATTTGATTGTCCGCGACTGACTCGGGCGACCTTGGGTATGAACTCATTTATCTATCTAACGCGATACACTCGTTACATGTATCAAATTCTGTACGATTAGTTCGCATATCGTGTCTATAACATGATTTTAACATAAAACTTCATGTCTGAAAGGCCGCAGGTTTTATGATGAGTTAATATTGCTTAAGGTTGACACTTCTCTGCTTATCCGCTTGGTAAATAATGGCGTGATGGCTCTTGATAAAATGTAACGGAAATTGAACCATGTACAGAATTTGTCATTGTCTATTAATTGACTCGAATCAGCGCATCGATCACCAACCAATGGTATGTCCTGCTATATGACTGTGTACCAGGAAATACATACGTAAATAGGTCTACTTTGATTGTTGTGAAAAATATAGGTTTTATTTTTAAATTCTTATAATTTTATATTGCGTACCATAATGTTTACACAGTTGGTAGGGAAGTAAATGATAGTCACAATTATGGACCCTGTCAGGCATAGCATAGATTAAGTAGGTGAGAGAATGAAGACACTGTTTGTTTTTCTTATTACTTAGTTAAAAAGTAATAAATTACATTTTTATTAACCTTGGTCTCTTTATTTCTGAGGAGTTCGTGTCTAAATACAAATAGTTATAGCCGCACGAGTCGATCTTCAAGGTTAAGCAATATTTGCCGAGAGCGGTCTGTAGATGGGACCATAACGAGATTGCTACGTGTCTCGGACAACTCTTTAAGCCTTTGGTCATTTCTGCCATTTGTAGATCTTTGACAGTCCTTACAGATTATCAGAAGTTAGAAAATCGGACATCAGTCTTGCCAAGAAGTACCGTATTATTATTTATTATTATTTATTATATACTTTATTGTACACCTTGTAATAAAAACAGGAAAAAAAATTATAAAAACAAGTGTACAATGGGCGGTCTTATCGCACAAGGCAATCTCTTACAACCTTTGGATGGACTGAACGAAAGGAGATAGATTTAGGGCTGTCAGTGTACAATCGTTATGAATAATACTAATTAGACATAATAATATAAAATACATAAATAAAATATAATATACTAATAAATATCGAATAGGCATATAGATGAGAAAGGAGCGGAAAAATTATAGAGAAAAGTAATGCTCCTTCACCATTTTTTTAAACGCTAGTAGCGTTTGAGCACGTCTCACTTCTATGGGTAATTCATTCCACAAACGAGCTGCTTGTACACTAAAAGATTTATCGAAGAAGAAAGTGGAATGCATACGAATACTTAATTACCCAGTTATTAGATTGTGAAGCTCGAGATAGGCAGTCGATCCTCGTAAAATACTGGTATTCAGTTGAATCTGGTATGGTTGATCTGGTATGACCAATCCAAATATAGGTAGTTGGGAAATGGACTTGTAGATTTCTGTTCACATTGAGAGGATCAGGTCACTGAGGGGAACCAAATTTAGATTCCATTACATGTATTGAAATTCACATACAAAAATGTGTAACGGCTTTTGGTTCCGTATTCGAAGGTCAACCTATTATTGAGCCTCCGCTGTCTGTTTGTAACAGTTGAAATTTTCTATTTGTATTTCCATTGCCGCTAAAACAACCAGTAATGAAAATAAAATAATAAATCCCGTTATAAAAGGACCCGTTATGTCTAAACTAATATTACATAATATGTTTTTTCCCCGTGTTCCCACGGAAACGGGAAACCGCGGGGCGCTGCTGCTATTGTATATAGTGCGCGCAGCAGAATCATCCTTAAGGTTTCCTAAATCTTAAAATTGAACACCTGGTCATGCTACTGAACTACCAATCTAATCTATTCCGACCCACTACTTAGCAGTCTTCCCTCCCCCTTTTCTGTACATCTAAACTTCTATCCTAATATTATAAAGAGGAAAGATTTATCTATTTGTAACGAATAAACTCAAAACTACGGGACCGATTTTAAAAAAAATTCTCCATTAGAATGCTACGTTATCCCTGAGTAACATAATCTATGTAGGCTATATGTATGTATGTAAATCGGGCTGGTTTCCGCAACTCCACGACCAAGCGCCTATTTTGCGTGCAGGTGGGACGAATGTGTTATTCGATCCGCCCCAGCTCCCCAAGGAAGGCCAGCAAAGGTGTTGCTAACTATCTCATAGAGGTTACCTGGGTTTCCGAAGTACTTAGCCCTGTAATCCGCGACTACCGGGCAGCTCAGAAGCAGATGTGCTGCTGTCTCATCCTCCTCCATGCAGGCTCTGCAGAGCGGGATGTCAGTGACTCCTATATGTATCTAGGCTATATATATATAAATGTCCACCCATGCGAAGCCGGGACGGGCCACTAGTATAAGATGCACAGCAATCAAATATATTTTTCGTTTACAGTGGCGATCAACATCAGACCTCGTTAAGCGAGTTCATAGTACACAAAGTGAATCCAGCACGTCACATGGAGCCGATGCGAAGAACTCTTTGCCTCTCCGATACTTGTATACTAGAGAGGGATCCTCAGACGTACTCCGTAAGTTTATATAGCTATTTACTTTGTTTATTATTTGCTACTATTTTTATTTTAAACTAGCTTCTGCCCGCGAATTCGTCCGCGCGTCCACAGAATTAAAGTATAAAAGAGTTGTGTAATTAATGTTGATGTACAATAAGCAAACTATAGCTTTATGTGATCTTGTTCTGATTGCAAACGCTTTATCAAGCGAAAAGTAAATTAGTACGATTAACGTAGCCTTTACGTCGTTGAAAAAAGAACCCTATTTTCATAAAAATAAATTGTTAATTAGAATGCAAGAGGGCATTCGACAACGACAATAGTCATTTGTTTGACGAAAGCTTCATTCCATCGTGGCCGTTCAATAATCAGAAAAAGACGTTCAATACAGAAATAAATACTTTACCTTCTGCTGCCGTTCAGTTATATCTCCAAGCGAATTTGGTCTTTATACCTGTATTGTGTCACATTATTTTCAGGTGGTATGCCTACGACCTCTAAGTGATGTGTTCGCTTTAGTAAGAGACACCGAGCACCCTCAGAAGTTCTCCATCGAGTACCTAAATGGACAAACACGCACATATTTAGCTGGAGAAAGGTAGGTCTAAATAGCACAAATATAATTATAATTTGTTTTGTAAAAAAATTGGTATTGTCATCTAAATACCAATTTTTTTGTGATTGGTGTCGCTTTCATACTACGCTATTTGATTTGGCCTAGAAAAGGGCGGTAGAGTAATCTTAGTGTCAAAATATACTGTAAATAAATCTCTTAACACCTCTTAAAATAGTTATGGCTTAGCAAGTCTTTCGTTTCTCTCTTTCTAATACCCGAATAACTTCATTTATTAATCGGATAAACTTTTGTGCAGAGACGCCTTACTAGCCTCGTTGCTAGATGGCGTAAGATCAGCAGGCCAACGTGATGTTCACGTTAGATCAGTGCCCACACCGCGAGGCTACCGTCTGGGACCTCTCCACCAGCCAGTGGATGAAGAGACAGAGTCCAATCACCTCAGGTATGAGTCTGACAACTCTATCCTCTATGTTTAACAGCGCAAGGTCTAGTTTCGTGTGGCTTACTGTGCCCACTCCGCATGGGTACCGACTGGGACCCCTCCACCAGCCAGTGTATGAAGAGACACAGTCCAATCACCTCAGGTAATAGTCAAACGACTCGAGCATCTATTTCTTACAGCTCAAGGCTTAATTCAGCGGACTCGAAACTCTCCACCAGCCAATTGACGAGGAGATGCAGTGCAATGACCTCAGATAGGAAGTGTTAATCAATTCTAGCCTCTATGCTTTAGACTTCAAGGTGTTTAGTGCCCACTTTGCATGAGTACCGACTGGGTCGTCCACACCAGCTAGACTGGTAAGAGTAAATCAACTCTAGCCTCTATTTAGTTTCACAGGTAAGGAATAGGTCAGCTTGCCGCTTTCTGTCAGTCAAAGCATTACAAGACACTATGGGTCGTCTTAGGTTGGGTTAGGAATTGGATTAAACCTTTTAACCTTTTGAACGCCAATGTCGGCTATAGCCGACATGAGCAAGCGTGCCCTGTGCGCCAACGACGGCTATACTCGACAAAAAACAGGTCGCAGAAAAATACAAAATAAACCTATTAAATCATTACTTTTATGTATTTTATTGATACACCTTGAAAGCTGAATGTCTAAACATTATTTAGTTGCATACAGTAAACAAAAATGCATATTCCTCATTTAAATATTTGATGATAAAAAGTAAAATAATTTATGGTTAAAAAAGTAAGTCCCATGACGCCAATGTCGTGCAGAGCCGACTGCTAGTGATGTAGTATCATGTTGACGTATATTATATTCTTAAATTAATTTAGGTAACTTAAGGTATTGTAATATTTGTCATTACAGTTTTTATTGTTCTAACAAAATATAAACGATTGTAAGCACTGAGAAAAAAGTAGTTTTACTATATTAAAAACTGAAACATAGTTGCGTAAATACATTTTCGATATTCCCTTATCGCCAATCATGCGCATCCCTAGCAAGCTCTCGATAAGCAGTCCCCTCTGCGCCATTGTCGGCAGAAGTCGACTGACTCGTGACGTCGTAAGCGTATAAAGTGAATTTTAGTGCGGGAAATATGGAACAACAAGAAGTATTTACCACTGAACAATTATTACGTATCTTGGAAGGTACTGAAGACGATGAGTTTTCTGAATCTTTCGATGAAGATGATTTAGAGGTAAGTTAATTTTAATTTAAAGTTATGTTTTGCTTTACATGTAAGTATGTACATACTTAATTGGTTATTATATTCTAAAGAGTGCTCTCTTATTTCGCCTACTCGCTTACATTTTGTAAGGGTACCTATATAATCATATTCAACTGAGCTTGAGAAATTACGAAAACAATTTTTACCCACAAATTAAAATTAGCTTATGGCACAATTCAAACCAAACGGCCGGCACTGTTACTAGCAAACGATTTTAAGCTTTACCTCAACTGCAAAATGCGCAGTATCGCCTGTGAACTCTCAAGGTCTCGCGGAGCCGCATGCCTTTTTGAATTTTCAAGCGATACTGCGCATTTCCTAGTCGAGATAAAGCTTAAAATCGTTTAACAGTAAAAGTGCCGGCCGCTGCGCTGCCACTTCGGTGTGAATCTACCGTGTTTCATAAATCAGAAACAATTATGAATAGTTTACATAAATATGCATTTGTAGTTACTAACAAATGAAATGAAACACCATAGATGTCTACAATTTATTTAATTTAACAAACTTTTACAAAATGAGCATACCTAATAATAATATTTTATGTTGACTTACAATATTACCTACAATAACAAGTAATAAATCCCTATTGTATCACGCATGAGCTTCGACGCGAGTTTGCCGGCAAACATGTTCCTACTTGTCGAACCTAACTTAAAAAAAATTGAAAATTGTTTATTTGCATTATGCTAATCAGTCTTGTAAGAATCAAATAGTAACAATACAAAATTATTTCTAATAATCTCTAATAGTAACAATACAAAATTATCCTTTGAATTTAATTAGATACTAACATCGATAAACTGTATGACACTATGGTACAACTCTAATGTACATGCGACGATGTCTTATAAAAGACTCGTCGACGGCGCCAATGTCGGCTATTCCCGACAGTGAGGTACATCAGTACTGAGAATAGTGCTGTACCTAGAGTTATTTTCATTTTAACTGTTGTGTGTCTTAATCATTGTTTTTATGTTATTAACAACTTCGGAACTACTTGAGTGGAACGTTGTAAAATATTTAATATTGGAATGTTCTTTTTAACATATTAATGATCGACCATTTATCTGGCAAGTATTGATAAAAAAAATAATAATAATGGGTATCGATATAATGTTGAAATCCCTATTTTTTTGTAGGTATTTAATTAAGATTTTCGGGCTTCGCGTACAGGGCATAGGAATACCGATATGGCGTGGCGGTGAAAAGGTTAAAATAGCATAGTACCACTCTAACTGATACTTATTGGGTGTGGTTCAGTATGGACAGCCAGCCCTGATACTTGATTAATGGGCCAATGTTATTTACCCAAAATTATCTTTTAAGATAAGAATTTCAGTCATCATTTCATTTTTTGTCGAAATTCTGGGTAGCAAAAATATATTTTGCTCATCAGACATGCTCACCGACATTACTACTACTTTAAGTTGTTAATAATATATGGGTAAGCAGACCAGGGTGGAAAGAGCAAGGGTTGTGTCTGGTGGCCAACTGCCCGATGGTTGGTGGCGGGCTATTGTGAAGAGAGAAAAAAGTAAAATAGTTTATTCCTCCCAAACAGACGACGCACATGACATTATTGGCTATTTTATAATATGTTCAACGGGGGAAGTCGGAGTCGTGTGTTAGGATTTTTTCTAGTTAGTATGTGGCGATAAAGATGTCGCTGCAAAATCATTGTTGGAGAGAGAGATACCTAATTTGTGTTTGTTTTCTTTACAGATTATTCCAGAACCCGGTAGGCATGTCACGTGCCGAAGTGATAGAGCGATTCAACTCGAACGTGGGTTACAGCGGCCTCATCTACTCTGTCAGCCAAGACGTAAGCCATACAACAGCCACACACCTAGCTGTATAACTGCACTATACATGCATACTCTATACTAAACTTTATAGTGGGTCTGCACGATATAGACTTTGATATCTGAATAAAAAAATCTATCAAACCAACATTTGTCGGCATTACTTGCACAGACATATTCTATGGCAGTCAGTATGAAACTCTGAATCGTGTGGAAAGACCATTAAGCGAAAACTCGTGGCAGTTGTGTCATGAAACGCACGAGTAGGACAGCAAGTCTTTTGCAGAGCGTCATCTCGCTCTCACTTTTTATGACCGCGACTGCCACGAATTTTCTGCAATTTTTCTTAACATTCAGTATTTTCATTTAAGATTAACAGTAGTATGAATATTCATTCACACTTGTAAAAATTCGGATCGAACCGAAATTACATTTTGTTAATAATATCGTATGGATGAAGCTAGTCAGTTTGTGCATGAATAAAGCTAATTCATTCAGCAATGTTGATGTTTGTAAGTAAGATTCATACGAAACTCTATTTTGTTTTATGAATACGTTGTTCTAAATTTAAACCTCATCGAGTTTGAAAAAGAGAAAGAGCGTCAACTCTCTCGCTCATACACGATCCCGCGTATGCGTTATAATTTTTTAAATGCGTTCTGGCGCGGCCCAGTCGGTGGAAACCGAACTTTTTACGAATGAGGGCCGAGTACTGTACATACTAAGGCGTCGTTCTAGACAAAGCGATCATTGCAAGAATACGTGATGTACGCGTTTATTTTTTCGTCAAAACAGGAAGGCTGTCTGTTGGCACGACGACGCAATTAGGTTTGCCGTACAAAAGTATGCGACGATCGCGTATTCATGCGATAATCGCGAAGACGCCTTAAGTTATATTATTTATCTACCTAAATGACAAACTACTCATTTCACGCTACTTTCAACCACATATCACGCTTCGATTTGTTATATATTTTGTTGAATCCTGGGACATATTAATGTACCTTGTGTGCCTTGTAGGCCCGTCCCCTGTTGTGGCTGTTTCTTACGTGGGATCTTGTAAGTCCCCTGTCAATTTATTATTTTACACCCTTACATTGCTACTCCTTCTGAAACTAGGTAGAGGGAATCGATATCTTCCATTTCTATTAGGTTTTATTCCATAGCTTTTTGGGTTAAAGTACAATGACGCAGATTCGATACGTCAATATTACAAAAAAAGACGCGCGCGTTTCATTAAACGCGTGTCCTTTTGTTACTTGGTAGATATCTGTGAATTAGGTTGTAAAGATAGGGGTGAACGTGCAATTTTTAGATTGTCGCTTCAACTCTGCGTCAGTGTGCTTTCACCCTTAGGGTCGTGGGTTTAAATTCATCTGCATTACATGTAAATACCATAGATTCTATGCCATGTTGCACTAACTGTTGGAATGTTGTACATTTTGTTTGCATAAATACTTTACCTTTTGAGTTAGAAGTGTATTAATATCATGAGCTGTATTTTCACTTGGTACAATGGCGTCATTATTTGACAAACTGGTGCAATACTGGGTTTGAAAAAATAAATACTTGAAATCACTATAAAATGTAATCGTGGTACGAACTGTTCTGTTTCTTTTGAATGCAAAAATCTCACGGAATAAAGTCCTTGAAGTACAACTAGATTGCGATCAATCCACGTCAATAATTAAAATAAATATCAATGAATTGGCCTGAATAAAATAAGTGACATGAATAGATAATAACAATATAATTATTTAATGAAATGATATAACACATTTTGAGACGTTCAAACTGGTTGACATCGATCGACTGCAATCTAATTCCATTCTTATAAACTAAACCCAACGCTCTGAAATCGTGTACCACACGACGAAGTGCACTAAAATGTCGCATCGCAGCGCTTGTTTGCTGAGAACAAGGAGAAGCTGATCACTGGGGCGTTGACCGCGCTAGTGAGCTCCGCGCCCTCCGGCAGCAACTTAACGCCCCGCGAACTTGAAGCACAGTTCCATGCCTTGAGAAGACTTTGCGCCAGCAAAGTGGGATTTGCTGCTTTTACTGCATTAGCTGGGTAAGTTGCTTTTTACAACCTTTTATGTAAGTTGCAATGTTAGTATGTTTGTCTGTAGAGGAGCTCGTGGCTAAAAGATAACAGCCATGCGGGTCAATCTTCAAGGTTAAGCAATGCTTGCCGAGGTCGTTATGTGGATGCGTGACTATTTTATCAGATCAAGTCTCCCTTCGTGCCTCGGAAATTAGTCGTTACGGATTGTCAGAAACCAGAAATATTTCAACCAGTCTGTATGTAGGGTTGTAGAGTTTAAATAGCCAGTCGCTCCACGTAAAATACTGGTAATTAAGCTGCAATTTTACACACAGTTCGGAAAAAAACAACATTTTCATAATAAGGTTTTTTTGTCTTCAGATTGTTTAGGTACTTGAGAGTAATCTAATCAACGTTTTAAAGGATTATAGTATATGAATCAAAACAATCTATACTAATATTATAAAAAAAGATTTTTTTGTTTATACTGAATAACTTCAGAAACTACTGGACCGATTTTAACCATTTTTTCACCAATGAAAAGGGTGCTATATTTTATCCCCATATTTCCAAAGGAACGGGAACGGGCGCTGCTTGTTAATTTTATTTATTTTATTTGTTTTTATTTGTATATGTATCGAAAATAACCTATGTCTATTTCTTTTATATTTTAAGCCAAACGTCTATTTATTCTAAATACCCTTTTAAGCCAACACATCCTTATTGCGCTAAACAGTTGATATGATTTTAATCTATTTTTACAAGCTTAACCAATTTTTCAACATAATTGCTTGTAAAGTGAGCCTTATTATATCCGTTCTTAGGTCCATAAACCGAACTATAACACACACGTGCATAATAATATTACATACTTGTGCATAATAGAATTATCCCTACAAAGTTAAGTTAGTACCTTACTTCATTTTTTTTTGTTTGGAACAATGAGGTTTTATGCTGAATAAATGAATGTGTCTCAAAGATACGATCGATAATTTAATAACACTAAATGATTCGTGAATTGATGATTGTAAATGGCCAGAAAGCCCCTTCATCCAAATTATTATATATTAAATGCGAAAGTGAGTTTGTTTGTTGCGCTGTCACGCCTCAAACGTCGAACTGGTTTTGATGAGTTTTGGTGGAGAGCGGTAATTGGGACTCTAGTGACGTTTAACTACTTTACCGCCAGCCTAGCCATTATTTATAATAGCTATTTATCTCATTTAAAAAATAAATAAAATAAATTGACAGCATAATAACTGTTTCAAAATCTTAAATTTAAAATTTAATTTTGTACGTAATAATTCTGTCGTGTACAGAATTATTACGTACAAAATTTAAAAAAAAAAAACCGATATTATTGTCTTCGTCAGTTTCCGCGAATGGATCGGCACGGCGACAGTGGCGGCGCTACGTCGCGGCTCACCCGCGTGCGCGCACGCCGCGCTGGACGCGGTATGCGCGCTGCTGCAGCCGATGCACGCCGAGCCCGACTTGCGCCAGGAGCAGCTCAACAAGGCCAGCATGCTGTCCTCCTCTACCTTCCTCGAGGGACTGCTCACCATGTGGGCGGATCACGTGGTGAGTGTTCTTAAACAAAAGCAACTCATCCAGTCAATTTTGTGGGTAAAAATCGCAAGTCGGGCAGCTCTAAATGTTAACACAGCATAATAGCACGTAATCTTGTAACAGTTTTATGCTTCCTGTTCTATTTTTATTTATTTTAACTTTATGGACAATAGTGGATCATGGACGGAATCAATGCAAAAAGTCGTTCGGTATCAGTTAATCTTTTAAAATCACACTTTATTTTTTGTACACATATCATGTGTACAAAAAATAAATAAAATGTTTTCTTTTATTCTTACTTTTTTATCGTCTTTTGTCCACGAGTATTTAAATGAACAGTTGGTCAAAGAAATTAGCAGCTGAATTGCAACTGATTGGTCGGCGCATTCTCGTTGTCAACACCACTACTTCGTGTTTTTGACTGTCCGGCCTCGACAGTTCAAAAGTTATTTTAAATGGCTTATTTGAAATAAAAAAAGTTTGACAATCTTCGACCAAGATCGTCAAACTCAATTTTTCTCCGGTTGCGTCGTGCGACGTGGTCAGCCCACTCCCACTTCAGTTGGGCAGTTTATGTGGTTGAAATAAACAGCATTGAAACACAAGTCTGTTCCTCTCAGACGGGCGGCAGCGGCGCGCTGGTGGTGGCAGCCATGCTGGACTTCCTGACGTTCGCGCTGTGCGTGCCCTACAGCGAGACCACCGACGGCAAGCAGTTCGACCAGTTGCTGGAAATGGTTTCTAAGAGAGGACGAGTGCTGTTTAAACTCTTCGAGGTAAGTTCCTTGTCTGTTGACTTGCTTTGTCCTTGACTGTTCTGCGGATCTTTAAGTGGAAGAAAACTTTCAATAAACACCAAAGTGAACTTCGAATAATCCTAACCTTTTATTGTAAATGCGAAATTCAGTTTTTTTATGTTTTTACGCCTAAGTTGCCGTTTATGAGATATATAGAATTCTGGAGACAGTTCCAGGCTTCTTTTTTGTGAATATAATTTTTTTAGGGGGATTAATGGGGGAAGGTATATTAACGCGAGCATAGCCTTGCGAAAAAAGCTAGTCAGCTATAATTGGTTGCATAATTCGTCGTCTTACTACATCGTGAGAAAAATAGTATCCTCATCTCTCTGCCATTGTCCCAAAGTACTAATTTCTCTCCTTTATCGCATATTTAAAACGCGATATTACCTCTCTGTTTCATTCCATCTTCATCGTTTCGCGTTTAGTCATAATTTTGTATTCTTCTTACCACACATACGCAAGATGACACGTTTCTCTTCAAGCCGAGTTAAACTGACAATAATATTAATGTGTGAAGATCCTCTAGATATCTTAACCTATTTTAATTTGCTTATAGCACCCATCAATGGCCATAGTAAAAGGCGCAGGCCTGGTTATGCGAGCCCTAGTCGAGGAAGGGGGCGAAGGCGTCGGCTCCCGCATGCAAACGCTAGCGCTCGCCGAGGCAGCTCTACCGAGACATTTGTTATCAGCGTTGTACGCGCCGCCGAGGTTACACCACCGCCATCTATCGAGGCATCTAGTGGCGCTGTGGCTGGTCGAGCATGCGCCGGCGCATTCGCTGATGCGGAGGATCATGGCAAGTGTTCACTTATTAACATACCTACACGCAGGTCAGTAATAATGGTTGCGGAATTTGTTCGAAAGAGTCACCGCGGCCCTGGAACGCAAAGGGCACAAGAAGGATCACGGGTGGGTTTTAGTCAGTAAGAGTCTGACACTGCCTTCCGCTCCGACCAGAGCGGGAGAAGTCATTTGATGATTTCCCATCCAGAAAAAAAAGGATTGCATCACGATGCGGCGTGGACGTCTGGTTGATGTATTTACCTTCGATGCCTGTTCACAGAGATCGCCCTATTCATCCATACATTTTGTGACATCCATGGCAGACCATTCTCAGACTCGCAAATTCGCAACTTTCACAAGCAGATTTCATTTGATGAATTGTTAAGTTTCCTGTTTCTCCCATAGCCATCAGGGCTGCTAGCCTTCCTAGAGTCGACGGAGGCTCCCCCTGCGGCGGCGCTGGCGAGCGAGCTGGAGCCCGAGCGCGACAACCTGTCGCTGGCGCAGGCGAGCGTGAAGCAGCGCGCGCAGCACTGGGAGGCGCTCGAGCGGCAGGTCAAGTACGTGGAGAAGCATCTCGAGGTAACTGTCGTCTTGTGTATTCATTTCTGGTCCTTGGGCTTTGATGAGCGATAAAAAGAAAGAAATAAAGACAGTGTTTATTGGCGCCAAGTACGTAGGATATCTATAACGCAAAAGTAACAAAATGATGATTAACAGTTCAGAAAAAAAAACGTATCAAAACTGCGCAAAATGGCCGTCGCTCAACATAATGATGGGATACATTGGCGTACAAAGCCACAGCGCTAACGTTTTCAGCGATACTCGGCGTTTTTGCGTTATTACACATTGAGCTTTCATTTTTAGAAAATACTGGATACTGTTAATTTCCTCTATCGAAAACGAAAACCAGAAGAGTTTTTGAAAATAGTTCTTGGTTAGATTGGTCAATAAAAAATATTGCTATTTAGGTACATTATCTTTCACCAACATTGTAAGTTTATTCAACGTTTCTTTAGTTGTCTCCTATTAATAAGTACACGCTCTGTAAATGCCCCGTGGTTACGAACAGCACCTCTAGATCTTGATTAAAGTGTCGAAAAAATCCAAACCTTATTACCTTGTACACATGTACTGCTGGAGCCAGGCCTCATTTTCTTGCAAACGGTATACCAAGTGAGTCTGTCCGCAGCACTACGCGCAGCTGGCGCTGCAGCACTGGGCGGCGCGGCTGGGCCGGGCGGGCGACAGGCGCGAGGCGGCGCGCGAGCGGCCCGTAGTCCTGCGCAGGCGCCGCGAGCGCGTCAAGTCCACCGCCAACTGGCCGCTCTTCTACTACCAGTTCCACAAGGACCATGCGCTGCCCAACCTCATATGGAACCATACGGTAACTCAAGCTCAGTGGCCCATCTTGGACCAATCCGGACTATTTTAGACCACTATAGGCCATAATGGACCAGAACGGACCATCATGAACTAGAGCTGACCTTCACGGACCATTATTTGCCATCATGGACCACAATGGACAATCATAGTAAACTATCATGGACCTCAATAGGCCATTGTGTCTCACGGGCCCATCAAGTGAAGGAATATGATTATAGAATGCTTATCACTGTCCTAAGTAATATTATAAATGCGAAAATAAGTTTGTTTGTTACGCTTTTACACTTAAATCGCCGATCTGATTTTGATGAATCTAGATACAGAGATAGATGTGTTCCTGGTGGCTGTTATAGGCTACTTTGACTCGAGCGAAGCCGTACTATAAAGGCCCATGGGCCATCATTAGACAGACCTCCTAAATCCTTCTAAAGCCTATCATACGTACAATTTTCAAATCTGTCTGTGTTTAGTCATGTTGTGCGGTTCTGACGATTGCACAGTAAAGTTGACTAGAGATGCGCACTCTCTTCGACTAAACTGTTGTCGCGTCATAATACTACACTATACAACAATGACTCAAGGCCGTTTAGTGGAATGAACGTGAACTCCAATACATTGAGCTGACGGGCGATAGTTGTTTGATAGATTAATCAAAAAGCCATCAATGTAGTTTTTTGACGTTTTAGTCGAGAAATTATCTATTTGATAGAATGCGGATTTTTATTGTTCTCTGTAAACTTTGGACACACAACTAAATAGTTGTTCGATTAAAAATTGTATGTATGCGCCTGGCCCGACTCCGATCCGACTACATGATCTTTTCCACACAGACACGCGAGGAACTCCGCAACGCCTTGGAGAACGAGCTCCGCGCCTTCACCTCCGACCGGGAGGTGGCCGGCACCACGCTCACCTCGTGGAACCACGCGGAGCTGGAGGTGCACTACCAGTGTCTGCAGAACGAGGTCAAGATCGGGGACTACTACCTCAGGATACTGCTGGAACAGAGGGACAATGATGACAGCCCTATCAGGAAGTCGTGAGTGAACTGTAGTTTAACTTCAATTTCAATTTTCAAATATAAGACATCTCTAACTGTGCAACAAAAATCATAAATAGCATTTAGGTATACCACCCAAAGAAATCCCCATAAATCCTTTAAAATTATTTTGCTGCAAATAACCAACTCCACAACAAAATGTGTAACACCAACTGGGATGTCCGTTATTTCAACTATGAAGTACTTGGTACTGCTAGAAGCCAAAGACATCGCCCGATCCATTCAGAGCGGAAGAAGTCATTTGATGATTTCTCATCGATAAACAAAATAGTACATACTTCGCTAAATATTATGAATTTTGATAAATACTGATTAATCCAAAAACAATTTTATAGATAAACGTTTCATTTTATACTGTGGTTATATTTAATGAATAAAAGTACATTGAGGGGTTATAAGTTTCAAAGTACTTTCTCACTGAACAAAAGCAATAATCGAAGTAAAACAAATATTTCTAATTAAATCAATTAGGTACTAATAAAATCTTGTAGCTTTTTACCCTACACAAATGTTACAGATCAACAAGCATTTGTTTCGGAACCGAACGGTTGTGAATAAATATGCAGATATATTTTTTTATTTGAATATTCAGTTATGTGTATCATATTCCATTTTAAAGGCTATTATTAAATGCTAGCGTCTCGCCCCGGCTTCGCACGGGTGATATTTACTGATGTGCACCCGAAAAATACATGTACAATACATGGTAAAACATCGAATTTTCAACACGATTTATAATTTTAATGATATTAAGTATATAAACCTAACAGAGCCTCTAAATGATAGTAAAACTGCATTAAAATCTGTTACGTAGTTTAAAAGATCTAAGCACACAGACGACGAGAAGCGACTTAGTTTTTATATGTAGAGATTCTCCTAAAAGGTTAAAAATCTGTCTTTCAGTTACGAGTTCTTCAACGACTTATACCACCGGTTCCTTTCGACTCCTAAGGTGGAAATGAAGTGCATGTGCCTACAAGCCATGAGCATAGTGTACGGACGCTACTTCGAAGACATCGGACCCTTCGCAGACACCAAATACATCGTGCAGATGTTGGATAGGGTATGAGCTAATTTTGCAGTATATCCTGCTAGTTATTTCGAACTCTATTTAGGTCGTTACTAAGTTCTTTATCTATTAGCGATCGCCCCATGTTTCTCGTCGAACTTAATGATTGTGTTTTGTTTCAGACCTGTGATAGAATGGAAAGGGATAGATTAGTACAGTTTTTATCGAAATTAATACTACATAGAAGAAACGTTAGCGATATTTTGGAATGGAATGGTATTAGGTAAGTACTCGTGTTGCGCTTAGCTCTACAATTTTATTGTTCGAACTGATGATGATGACTTTTGCACTCTGTTTAGGTTAATTTTTATAGACCTATTCCAATAACGAATAAATCACCCAGCTTAGCCTTTCGCGGTTCACAGTTATTCATGACCCTGGTTACACTTCTACAATACTGTTTGCTTATTTGTCACCAGGATCCTAGTCGAGCTGATGACCCTAGCTCACCTCCACACGTCTCGAGCCACCGTCCCAACACAGAGCAACGTCATCGAAGGTCCTCAACAGCAGAGCGGGGGAGACCGCGAGTGGTACTACAACGTGGAGACAGCCGACAAGGTGCAGAGGAAGGGGCCCGTCAGCTTACAACAGGTTTGTGAGCATTAGCAACATGTACAACGTCATCCAAGTGTTCGCGGAGGAGACCGCGAGTGGTACTACAACGTGGAGACAGCCGACAAGGTGCAGAGGAAGGGGCCCGTCAGCTTACAACAGGTTTGTGAGCATTAGCAACATGTACAACGTCATCCAAGTGTTCGCGGAGCAGACCGCGAGTGGTACTACAACGTGGAGACAGCCGACAAGGTGCAGAGGAAGGGGCCCGTCAGCTTACAACAGGTTTGTGAGCATTAGCAACATGTACAACGTCATCCAAGTGTTCGCGGAGCAGACCGCGAGTGGTACTACAACGTGGAGACAGCCGACAAGGTGCAGAGGAAGGGGCCCGTCAGCTTACAACAGGTTTGTGAGCATTAGCAACATGTACAACGTCATCCAAGTGTTCGCGGAGCAGACCGCGAGTGGTACTACAACGTGGAGACAGCCGACAAGGTGCAGAGGAAGGGGCCCGTCAGCTTACAACAGGTTTGTGAGCATTAGCAACATGTACAACGTCATCCAAGTGTTCGCGGAGCAGACCGCGAGTGGTACTACAACGTGGAGACAGCCGACAAGGTGCAGAGGAAGGAGCCCGTCAGCTTACAACAGGTTTGTGAGCATTAGCAACATGTACAACGTCATCCAAGTGTTCGCGGAGCAGACCGCGAGTGGTACTACAACGTGGAGACAGCCGACAAGGTGCAGAGGAAGGGGCCCGTCAGCTTACAACAGGTTTGTGAGCATTAGCAACATGTACAACGTCATCCAAGTGTTCGCGGAGCAGACCGCGAGTGGTACTACAACGTGGAGACAGCCGACAAGGTGCAGAGGAAGGAGCCCGTCAGCTTACAACAGGTTTGTGAGCATTAGCAACATGTACAACGTCATCCAAGTGTTCGCGGAGCAGACCGCGAGTGGTACTACAACGTGGAGACAGCCGACAAGGTGCAGAGGAAGGGGCCCGTCAGCTTACAACAGGTTTGTGAGCATTAGCAACATGTACAACGTCATCCAAGTGTTCGCGGAGCAGACCGCGAGTGGTACTACAACGTGGAGACAGCCGACAAGGTGCAGAGGAAGGGGCCCGTCAGCTTACAACAGGTTTGTGAGCATTAGCAACATGTACAACGTCATCCAAGTGTTCGCGGAGCAGACCGCGAGTGGTACTACAACGTGGAGACAGCCGACAAGGTGCAGAGGAAGGGGCCCGTCAGCTTACAACAGGTTTGTGAGCATTAGCAACATGTACAACGTCATCCAAGTGTTCGCGGAGCAGACCGCGAGTGGTACTACAACGTGGAGACAGCCGACAAGGTGCAGAGGAAGGGGCCCGTCAGCTTACAACAGGTTTGTGAGCATTAGCAACATGTACAACGTCATCCAAGTGTTCGCGGAGCAGACCGCGAGTGGTACTACAACGTGGAGACAGCCGACAAGGTGCAGAGGAAGGGGCCCGTCAGCTTACAACAGGTTTGTGAGCATTAGCAACATGTACAACGTCATCCAAGTGTTCGCGGAGCAGACCGCGAGTGGTACTACAACGTGGAGACAGCCGACAAGGTGCAGAGGAAGGGGCCCGTCAGCTTACAACAGGTTTGTGAGCATTAGCAACATGTACAACGTCATCCAAGTGTTCATGAGTGGTACTGTAACATGGAAACAGCGGAAGAAGTAATAATTCTTAACAAACAAAATAGTGCAGCCAAACGAAACTAATTCGGTAACGGCAGCTTCACTACTTCGTTAGCGCAAAAATAACCATATATTTTGTTTCAGCTAAAAGAACTGTACAAGTCAGGTGAGATCAACAACAAGACGAAGGCCTGGGCCAACAGCATGGAGGGCTGGCGCGCGGTGGGCGGCGTGGCGCAGCTCAAGTGGACGCTGGTGGCGCGCGGCGCGCCCGTGTTCGACGAGAGCGCGCTCGCCGCCACCGTGCTCGACCTGCTCATTACTTGCTGCAGATACTATCCCAGCAGGTAAACTTTTGTACTATATAGGTAACATTTCGATTTGACGACATTCTTAGCGACCGAGTCGACGGCGACATTCTTAGGCCACGCCCGTTGGTCACGACCAATGCACCCGTATGTCCTTTATTATACCAACCAGATAATCACTTTTTGACCGCTGTTTCTGCTGCCTTAGACGTAACTGATCTAAAATACCTAAAATTTATCTTTACAACTCGTAGTAAAAGAAAAACATTACTTATCTAATCTTATTTAATTGTCTTATTTATGACTTCTTCCAGCCGTTAGAATATCATAAAGTATAAATTGTTGACTTAATTAAAGGAGTTACCTAATGAGGGGGGTATTTACGTCTACATGTTTTTGCACTCCTGGTACTTGTGAATATTTACTACTCACAGTTTCAGCACCGGAAATACTTCGTCATGATTCTGATCTTCTGGTGCTTGCAAGTCCCACTTAGCCAGTAGTGAATCTAAATTTCCGCTTTCTTCTCAGTCCCCGCTAAACGATGTAATTTATTATTTCACGTCAAACCGGTGGCAAAAGCATATAACTATATCGGTGTGACTCACAGTTGACGGATTGCACCAAAACTAGCAATAGGAAAACAGATAAAGTATAGCGATGAAGAATACATTATGCCATAAAACGGATTCTTGAACTAAATGTTCTTTGCAGGGACGAAGAGGATGCAGTGATCAGACCATTACCAAAAGTAAAGCGAATGTTATCAGAACCAGCTTGTCTGGCACACGTTGTACAACTCCTTCTGACATTCGACCCCATACTCGTTGAAAAGGTAAGATTCTATAAAAGAACTTTCATTTAATTTGAAAATAAAAACAGACCTATTTTTACAAATGGAAATAATTCATTTCATTCGATGTAATTCTTTGATTATTCCATATAAAATGGATAGTGTAACACGTAGTGTAAGGTTAAATAGCGACACCGAGCACGTCGCACGCTTAGCCCGCCGTCGAAGGACTACCGCGCATGCGCGAAACACCGCGCCGCCTGCGGCACCCAGCGCGCAGCGAGCCAGTCGCGCACATGCTTACGTCACGTTTTCTTTTATTCTGCGTCTTTCACTTCCTCCCGCCAAAAGCGTTTTATTGAATTTTAAACTGTTACCGTTAAAGTTTGTTTCGCCGAATCAACTTTGTTCACAGTTTTATTTATTTTCAAACAAATAACTATCTTCGTGTCAAAGTACGTCTTTCTGTAAACCCATACACCATTATAATAGTTATTAAAAACCATGAATGATGATAAACAATATTGGGCTAAGTATTGATCCTTGTGGGACTCGCAAATTTTTCTACAAACGTTTCTTTAGTGTCTCTATTATTATAACCGACTATTTCTGAATCTAACTATTCAGTTACACACCAAATGCCTGTGAAAAACACCCTTAGACATTAACCATCAAATTGCATAAATTTGATGGTTAATGTGTCATGATGAAATCAATAGCCTTTGACAAATCAAAACAGATATCAAACACCATAAATGTCTCAAATACAGAATTGAATATGTGGAAAATGTCGTTTCCAAACCTTCATATTTCATTCCTTCTGTAGTTAAAATGTATCAATTATTGTATATTTTCCAAATAAATAAAATTAACCCCTTTTCAGGTAGCCACTCTTCTGTACGAGGTGATGCAAGACAATCCAGAGATCTCGAAGCTTTACCTAACAGGCGTATTCTACTTCATGTTGTTATACACAGGCTCTAACCTGTTACCTATTGCGAGGTTCCTTAGACTGACGCATATGAAGCAGGCGTTTAGAGCTGACCAGGTCTGTCGAACATTTTTTACGATTGCGAATTATTTTTCTTGACTATGTTGACTGGTAGAAAATGAATAAGGCATTAAGTATGCCACTGTACTTTTGTGTGCATGAAGTATTAAATAAATAAAGATAGAAACTGATTAATTTTCTTCGAAACGCGATTGTACTTAATAATAAATCAGGCAATCCGAAAATGTACGCAATCATGGTCTACAATTTCTACAATCATGCATACTTTCAAGAAATTAAAAAAATGAATTAAATTAAAAATACTACAAAGAAAATTGAAGAAAAAAATCATTGTTTCCAGTCTAGTTCAGACATAATGCAGCGGTCGATACTTGGCCAGCTGCTGCCTGAAGCAATGGTCTGCTACCTTGAGAACCATGGCTCGGAGAAGTTTGCGCAGATCTTCCTCGGAGAGTGGGACACGCCCGAAGCTATATGGAATTCGGAAATGAGGTTTGTGCTTATTATTTATAGCGTTGTCGTCCTTTGTATTTAATCGAAAGGTTTCATAAGCCATGATATTGGAAAAATAAAACCGTTTGTTTTTAAACCAAAATATAATTCACACTCAAATTCACAATAGCAATACTTTCACACAATTACGCGAACGAACGCTTTACAATTCCGATTAGTCAATTGACAGACTCGTTACCGATATGGGCTTACTGATAGCATAATTCCTTGTGTGCTAACCTACTACTAGAACTTAACAACATTGCTGTTCGACTGATAGACATATTGGCACACACTACGAATCTGGTCACAGATATATTGGATTGTTCTATTTGCAATTCTAGTCAACTCTAAAATACCTGATGTAAATTTCACGGCTTTCTTGAGGGTATCAAGAATATTTTCGTCTCGGCAATCACATGTATACAGTTTTGGATATACAGGGTGTAGAAAGGTTAATTTGATGTAAGAAACGAGTTCACAGTATCGCTACCGATGCACGATGGCGCCAAACTCGTAGCGGAATTCCGGATATTAGGAGGATTGATTACCCTCTTTCTGGATCAGACGTGCACAAACTATCTTAGTTTTTTGCGAATGCGGTTTAATGGTTCGTGATATGTAACGGCTAGGTCCTGGCCAGCACCGTGTATGGCCAGAGGATGTGACCAGCCCTTCGGCCAGTAAGGCAGTACGTGGTGTCGCGCCAATAGGCTGTGTCAAACAACAGGGGAAGAATAGATATGACGTACAGGCTGGGCTTCGGTTTTGCGCCAATTTCGCAGTGCCTTTGAGAGCATCAGCAGGGTGATGCCTTCAGACGGCCGTAAATGAAACCGTAGCCTAGAACCCCCCTATTACCAGAATTCACCTAACTAGGATCAGAGACAGGAGTTCCTGTTTCGATGGGTTTCAGCTAGCAAAATGGAATTGTCAAATTAGTAAACGCGAAAAGAGTGATGGCACTTCATAACTAGAGATGTGCTTGGTTCGACTAACAGCCAGAGTAGCATAGACAATGCGACAGATCTAAATGTTTGACTGTTGAATGTTGTTTATTATTATTCGTGTATTCATTTTAAAATCTTATTAATTACATTTTTAAATATTTAAATAAAAAATAATAAAACATTTAAAAATATAAAAAATAGTAGCCCACCGGTATCGGGAACAGGGTCCAAGCTACCGGCGGTCAGGGCTCCAGAGAGAGGAACCTCCTAACAATGCGAGCCGTGTCCAGAAGTACCGCTTTCTGGATCAAGCCCTTGATCCAGCTGCCTAACGAGAGCCTCCTAAGGTGTTGGTCGAGGCTCTTGGCTATTAGGCCATTGGCTGACACGACTATCGGTACAATGATTGCTGAATCCACATCCCACATGTCGACAACCTCGCGAGCCAAGTCAAGATATTTAATTTGCTTATCTTTCTCGGCTTTCACGAGGTTCTCGTCATGCGGGACGGTTATGTCTACAATCATTGTACGCCTCTCGATTCGGTCCACCACCACTATATCAGGTTTATTGGCAACAATAGTCCTGTCAGTGATGATGGACCGATCCCAGTACAATGTGATATTGCCATTATCGAGAACTGGGTCGGGCACATACCTGTAGTACGGCACCTCCGAATTCACAAGTGAGTATTTTAGAGCAAGTTGCTGGTGGATAATCCTGGCTACGAGGTTGTGCCTATGCAAGTACTCTCCGTTAGCAAGACGAGAACACCCAGAGACAATGTGGCGAATTGATTCTCCCGGACGGTGACATGCCCGACATATGTCAACCGTACCGTCCTTTACAATAAATCTTATTATTATTATTATTATATACTTTATTGTACACCTTGTAATAAAAACAGGAAAAAAAATTATAAAAACAAGTGTACAATGGGCGGTCTTATCGCACAAGGCAATCTCTTACAGACAACCTTTGGATGGACTGAACGAAAGGAGATAGATTTAGGGCTGTCAGTGTACAATCGTTATAAATAATACTAATTAGACATAATAATATAAAATACATAAATAAAATATAATATACTAATAAATATCAAATAGGCATATAGATGAGAAAGGAGCGGAAAAATTATAGAGAAAAGTAATGCTCCTTCACCATTTTTTTAAACGCTGGTAGCGTTTGAGCACGTCTCACTTCTATGGGTAATTCATTCCACAAACGAGCTGCTTGTACACTAAAAGATTTATCGAAGAAGGAAGTGGAATGCATACGAATACTTAATTTTAGATTTTCCGATGATCTCAAGGACCTAGAATGCGTGTCACAGAGGAACTGAAAGCGTTCTTTAAGATAAAAAGGGGTAGAAGGATTAAAGAGCACATTATAAAGTAGAGAAAGTATGTGGGCATTCCGACGAAGGCGAATAGGAAGCCATTTGAGCTTAACACGAAATTCAGAAACGCGGTCATACTTGCGCAAGCCAAATATAAACCTGATACAGAGATTTTGAAGTCGCTCAAGCTTGTCCAATTGGTCTTGGGTAAGATCAAGATAGCTGGCATCTGCATAGTCCAGGATAGGGAGAAGAAGAGATTGTACTATCGCAATTTTAGTGGTAATGGGAAGAAAATTGCGAAGGCGCCTCAGGGAGCCCGCTGACGCAAACATTTTACGACTTACTTCCTGCAGCTGCTTAGTCCAGGAAAGAGTGCTGTCAATATAAATCCCCAAGTTCTTCACAACGTGACTTACAGGAATAATGGCGTTATTAAAAGAAACCTGAGGAAGTTTCGACCAGTCAATCTTAGAGACAGTCCGGGAACTACCAACTACAATGACCTGCGTCTTAGTTGGATTGATCTTTAGCCCAAAATCATTGCTCCAGTCACCAATTCTAGCGAGGTCTTTATTTATAGTCTCAATGGCATCAGATAACTCTCCAAGGGGGGCTTGAGTGTAAATTTGGAGATCATCAGCATACAAGTGGTAGAAAGAAGAAAGTCGTTGAGTGATAGAATTAATAAAAAGTGCGAAAAGTAGAGGAGATAACACGCCACTCTGCGGCACACCAGAAGAGGTGTCACACCAAGAAGAAAAAGATCCCTCAGTGAAAATACGCTGCCGGCGGCCAAACAGGTAACTATGAAACCAGTCAATTACCGAAGGAGATATGTTAAAAGAGTGCAGAACGCCAAGCAAAATGTCGAAGTCAACTGCATTAAAAGCATTGCTAAAGTCAAGCAATGCCAGTACTGTTAACTTCCCCATTTCCATGCCAGACCTGATATCGTCCGTAATATGCACAAGTGCCGAAGTAGTGCTGTGTCCAGGTCGAAAACCAGATTGGAAGGGATTAAGCAGGTTGTGCTTGGAAAGGAATGTGGCGAGTTGCTGGTGAACAAGTTTTTCAAGGACTTTGGATAGGAATGGGAGAATAGAAATGGGACGATAGTCAGAAAAGGATGCAGGATGAGATTTTTTAGGTAAAGGAATAATTTGGGCATCTTTCCAGGCATGCGGGAAGACTCTACTGGAAACAGAAAAATTAAGTATAAAAAGGATAACCGGAAGAATGTTATCAAGGATGGGAATGATCATCTTACGACTGACACAGTCACTACCAACGGCGTTGGATGTTATCGATAAAATACTCTTTTTAACATCACAAGCAGTGAATTGACTTATGACAAAAGGGGAATAATCTGGTATCGGAAGGTTTGAAAGATGACTTAGCGTAGCAGCTTTGGTGGCCCTATCCAATACGAGCGAAGTAGAAAAGTGACTATTTAATAAGTTGAAGTCTAAATCTTTAGGAATCATATCATGAGACTTTTTTCCGATACCTAATGATTTGAGAAAATTCCAGACCTTAGCTGGATCACCATTTTGAACTGAACTATGGATATGTTGGCGGTATGCGTTCCTACACACCTTGCTGCTGTGATTTCTAATTGAGACATATTTTTCCCTGTTGATATCATTTGGCCGAATTTTATACTTAAACTTTGCAGTCGCTTTCTTATGTATTAAAAGTTTAATATCATCAGTCAACCATGGCGCTGGAAGATGCTTGACTCTCACAGCTCGAATAGGTGCGTGAGTGTCATAAAGATTCATTAAGGTAGAAGTTAAAAAACCAACTTGTTCGTCAACGGATGAGGAAGTAACCAGAGGCGTCCAGTCAATATTGGTGGCATCCTCACGAAGACGATCAATGTTCATCCCATCAAAATTGCGAAGTAGAAGTGTTTTGGACTTATGCTTAGGTGTTCGAATTTTATAAGAAGTGAAAATAAGGTCATGATAGGAAAAGGCGTCAGCTGAACATTGACCATGTTTGGCGACGTGATCGAGAGATGAAACGAAAATAAGATCAAGAAGTGAGGGAACCGAGTTAGGAAAATGGTGCGTGGCACCAAGATCAAGAATAGAGAGGTTTGTAGATTCGACAATACGTCGTAGAGAAGTAGATCGGGAGTCATTTTTAAGGAGACACGTATTAAAGTCACCCATTATGATGCTATGACTGTAAGAGGGGATTAATGCTTCTAAAACACGTTCAAAAGAAGAAAAGTAGTTAATCCGAAGAGAAGGACAGTAGTAGACTCCAAGGAGAATTTTAGAGTGATGTAGTTCAACTTCCAGGAAAAGATGTTCACCGGCGTTCGGCGGTGTTGGCTGAGTGGACATATTAACAACAGAGAAAGGAATGTAGTTACGAAGATAAATGGCCACCCCACCACCACCACCGACCGCTCGATCATTCCTGATGAGTTGATAACCTGGAAGAGAGTAAGAGGAAAGGCAGGGCTTTAACCATGATTCAGAAACAAGGATCGCATGAATATTCTTACAGTCAAAACTGGCCAGCATATCGGGGAAATGAGCCGGAATACTCTGGGAACTTTTAATATGGACAACATTAAAGTTCTTTGTGACATCGGAAAAAAAGGAAACTAGAGTGTCAGCTAGAGAAGGAACACTTACGAAGCTATCATCTTCGCTATTCAATGAATAAAAAGTATCAGTATCACTGCTACAGCCAGGGCTGAGCATTAATATTGACCTAAATAATAAATACAATAAGAATAAATACCTATAACAATAAAATATTCGGGGTTTAAAAAAATATATATATATGTCCACCTGCCAGTTGTGCTTTACAACAAATAAAAAGCTTGTGATAAAAACTATACAATTAGATTTAGTAGTCCAGGCATAAAAAAAAAGAAAAAGTACAAGAAACTAAAAATATACACACACAAGAAACGAGCAATACATCACAAAAATCAAACACAAAATAAAATGTAGAACCGTGTAACGGAGCGAAATTAAAATGATGTTTAAGGTAATCAGTGCAGCAATATTGGAACGCAAGTGACAGTTGTGAGTTTGTGACAGTGACATATAACTTTGATGAAAAGATGAACAAAAGGGTACACAAACGAACGGGAAATTTAAATAAAAGTGTATTTGACACTGACTACCTACTGAAAACAAGACGAAATACCTACTACCTGGACTACATATGCGTAAAAGAAAACAAAGAATGCAGACATCATTTCCGGGCTACAGCACGCTTGGTTTTAACTACCTTTCCCACTGCGACCTGTTGAACAACCCCAGACTCCGACTGTCCCGAGGCCTGCTCCGGCTGGGCGACTATGTGCTCCGGCTGCTGCGAAATCTTATTGAGGTCGGCGAAACAAGTGACTCGATGCCGGGATCCTTTCGAGTCAAGGACGAACACAGTGCCCTCAGTAGTCCAGCATTGGGTCACAACAAATCTATCCCTCGCCGCCATGAAGACACTGTGTCTGGCCTTCGTTAGAAACTCCGACATTGTGACGCCAGACCCCTTCAGCTTGGTTTTGCCGAACCAGATTTTGTCCCGGAGAGCCACATCATGCAGTTTGACGAGTATCGGTCGGGGTCTGTGAGCAGGGGCGTGCGCTCCATATAGGCAATTAGGCTAAGCCTACCCTACCATAGCAACGGATAAATAAAACAAATGTATTTATTGTAACTATGCAATAAAATAAAACAAAAATATTTAATAACTCATAACGCCTAGTATAATGCTTATAGCAACTTCTCGCCCGTGCGTGTGACGTATTTCAAACTACGCTGTTCTTACGAAACGGTTCACATAGGCCACAATACGGAGCGCCTTATTTCAATTGATAAATTTATGCATGTGTGCAAATGTTCTTGTGTATGTACGGCCATAATTTACACACACATGTATAAATTATGGGCGTTTTTAGGCTCGCTGGAGCCCACTACGTGGGTCCTGATTGGTTCACCACACAATTCAAGGACAAGTAGTAAAATTTTATGAATGGAAATCGCTTAACAGGGTTGCCAATTTGAGAATAATAATTTCCTTAATAACTTATAGATATAGTTTAAAAAAACTGGTTAGTATTATCAAAAGTATAAAATGTACAAAATAAATGTTAAATTGTAATTAATAACCCTCTAAATATAATTAAAAACCGCAAGAATTTAACTTTTCTCCGCAAATTTTCCAAACTTAATTTGAGAATTTGGTTTAAGGGGAATTAGAAAAATAAAATTGGCAACTCTGTTGACATAGAATTGTCAATTTTGGCGGGTTATGATGTATAACCCGGCAAAATGTCATTACATGTCATTCTTAAAGATTACGATAGGACCATGTAGCAATTTTTTTTGGAAGTATATTGATTGTCTTTTTAAATGACATTTTTGCAAGAAAAAGAGAAGCCATATTGTTGATATTGTTTCATGTGACAAGCAATAGTCGTTCGAATATTTTGTTGTTGATTGTTATAATCATAGTGCATTGATTTATAAGTAATTCGTTTTGAGTCATAAAGTAGTGTAAATATTAAAGTTTAGTTATTTGTTTACAAACTTAAAAATGGTCCTAAATTGTGAAGTTTGTGCTGACAATGTGTTTGTTAGAGATTAAAAACAGTAAGTTTTCACAGCTATCGTATAATGATAAGATTCAAGTTGTTTCTTAAGGTAGATGTATACCCGAGTTACGAGAATTAACTCAAAAATAATTCATCTCGTACTCGTCATTTCAATCCTCAGAGTTATGAAACATATAACTGGCTATGTGTGTACACACAAATTATTTTGTTTTCTGTGCATTTTGTTCAATACTTCTAGAAAGAGTAGTTTGTATCGTCAGAATATCGTGATTTGAATTTGGTGAGTTTTTAAAATTATATGTTTCTCATCGTTCCGTTTCGTGATTTCAACCCAGTAGAATGTGGTGAGCTTTTTTTTTTGGACATTATGTCTGGCCTACCCTTACTCTAGAACCACTGCACGCCCCTGTCTGTGAGATGTGCTGCGCCCCATCCTGTGACACCTCTTGATGCTAGATGCAGCCAAGTCGAGCTTGAGACGTTGTTTGACAACTTGAGCCACCACCTGTGCAGTCTCCTCGTCTTTTTCTTCTGGTACTCCATGCAACAGCAGAATTTTACGCCTCCCACGCATCTCCATGTTGTCAAGACTTTGCGCTAGAATGCCTACTTGCTGCTGGAGAGTACCGAGCGCCTGAACAATAAATGTCCGGAAAGATGCAAACTCTGCTGCCAAGCCTGTGGTGGTAATTGCTGTGGTACCTGGACTTTTCTGCAACTCCTTCTCAAAGTCTGACATCCTTTGACTGAATAGATTGCTCATATCAGTGATAGTGCGGTTGATTGCCTCCATTGTGCAGTGATGTTGCAAATAATTTTGTGTTTTGGAGCTGTAAACACTTTACTGGCAGGTAGATATCACTAGTAAATGATATATGTCATTTATTTATAAAATTGATAAATATTACTATTTTTAATATAAATTTTAAATAAAGAGATACAATTTAGTTGTTTCACCTTTGACTACCCGCGAATTTTTTTTGTTGTTTGAATGTTTTGTAATGGTTTCTCTTTGTCCTCAGACGCATGCTAATAATGAAAGTATCAGCTCACATCGGCGAGTTCACCCCCCGCCTGCGCGCGCACATCGCGGCGCGCTACCCTTACCTCGCCATCCCGGCCGTGTGCTACCCGCAGCTGCAGCACGAGCTGTTCTGCAACACGTTCTACCTGCGACACCTGTGCGACACGCAGCGCTTCCCCGACTGGCCCATACCAGACCCGGTGAGTGTACAGTAGCTCGCCGTCCCGGCCGTGTGCTACCCGCAGCTGCAGCACGAGCTGTTCTGCAACACGTTCTACCTGCGACACCTGTGCGACACGCAGCGCTTCCCCGACTGGCCCATACCAGACCCGGTGAGTGTACAGTAGCTCGCCGTCCCGGCCGTGTGCTACCCGCAGCTGCAGCACGAGCTGTTCTGCAACACGTTCTACCTGCGACACCTGTGCGACACGCAGCGCTTCCCCGACTGGCCCATACCAGACCCGGTGAGTGTACAGTAGCTCGCCGTCCCGGCCGTGTGCTACCCGCAGCTGCAGCACGAGCTGTTCTGCAACACGTTCTACCTGCGACACCTGTGCGACACGCAGCGCTTTCCCGACTGGCCCATACCAGACCCGGTGAGTGTACAGTACCTCGCCATCCCGGCCGTGTGCTACCCGCAGCTGCAGCACGAGCTGTTCTTCTGTGTACCCATTGCAGGTGTGTGTGGATCGGGTAACTAACTAATTAATTAACATATGTCGGCTAACTTTGCATCCGGAAAACAACGAAACATCTTCAATTACGTGATAGTGAATTTCGCAGTGACAGATCAATACCGAGTGAGACATGAACACTGAACGTCAAGTGTTTTTTTTTATGGATGGGATATCATCAAATGGATTCTCCCGCTCTGGGCAGAGCGGAAAGGAGTGACAGACTCTTACTGACTAAAACCCACCCGTGATCCTTCTTGTGCCCTTTATGTTCCAGGGCCGCGGTGACTCTTTAGAACAAATTCCGCAACCCCAGCAGGCAGTGACCCTACGGGGCCCCGTCTTCGTTGCTGACAGCTCAGTCTTTGACCCCTCAGCGAGCAGCATTAATGTTTGAAATTACTTATATTCTAATTTCTTTTATTTGCCAGGTCGGCCTGCTAAAAGACGTGCTAGAGGCATGGCGCCGCGAAGTAGAGAAGAAGCCCCCATCGATGACGGCAGGCGAGGCTTATGCAGCCCTGGGGCTCACCACGGGGCAGCACGACGAGGCCGCCGTGCGGAAGGCCTACTACCGACTGGCGCAACAGTTCCATCCCGATAAGAATCCTGAAGGCCGGGTAAGTCATTACGTTTATTGAACCTGCAACATTATGTTATAATAGATAGAGATAGTTATGTAACGGCAAACCCGATTGCGCCGACAAGAGGCGCCTCCGGTTTTGCCGCACATAAGAACGCCATGATCTGGTATTCTCGCGGTTATCGCATTAGGACAGTGCCATACCTTGTAATTTGGAATATGTTACATATCCTAAAAGTTTGCACAGGCAAAATCCGGTACAGGTATTTTCTGATCTTGACTCCTAACTTTTCTTCATCCAAAGTCCTCTTTCTTTCGAAGATGTCACATTTTCACTACTGTTTTGCAGTTTTCAAATATTTATAACGAGATCAGAATAATTGATTACCAAATCACTATAACGCAGTTTACCAAACTGCCTTGTAGCGATTTATCAAACAGCTGTAACACATTTTGTACTTACCTAATTGCCCTGTAGCGATTTGATTATATAACCAGCCGTCTTCTTTTAACACATGCCCTAAATCCAAACATGCGTCACACAGGATCGTTTCGAGGCAGTGAACCAGGCGTACGAGTTCCTGTGCAGTCGTAACGTGTGGACCGGCGACGGACCCAACACTAACAACATTGTGCTCATACTGCGGACACAGACCATACTCTTCCAGAGGTATTCTGAAGGTAAGTTTATTTACTGTGCTTTTGCTTTTTCATTTGCAAAGATAGATGTGCGGGCGTACCATGAGGTGTTAAAACGTGAGTCTTCCGAGCGAGAAAGAGGGATAGCGTTATACACCCTATATAGCTCCATCCCTTTTTCTCGCTCGGAAGACTCACGTTTTAAGACGTCATGGTACGCCCACTGGTCGGACTGGTCTGTGATCTGTCATCTAGCATGGAGCAAACAACACCTGCAGTGCGATTCTGTTAACATATAACTGTGTAAACTTAGGTAAAGTGAAGATAAAGTGAGCTGTGAATCTATTATACAAAGATGGAATGACAGTTCATTTCATGCTATCGTGAGACATTTTCAGAATAGACCAGCAGTACAGTCGCTTTTAAATCAATGTTATATACTGAATCGATTGTTTCAAATTATGAACAGGAAGATACAGAATAAATAATTTTGGTTATATAAATTAAACCAACAAGTACATTAACTACTTCTTGAATTTATTGAATGGTAGGAAATGCTGAAGCCTCTAAGTCTGCCTCTGTACATTTTGTGTGCGTAAAGTATTCGTCAATAAATAAATAGATGTTGTCAAATGGCGTGCAAAATAATGGATGCATAAAGCCTCGTACCCACTTGGCAACATGATACATAACATGTTGCTCTTCATGTTGAACGGCAATGAGGAACTTTTTTTTAGTAACATTGTTGATGTTGCGTGCCTGCTGGCAACGTTGCACGTTGTTGTGCACGTTGCTAAACATATTGCGCATGTCGAGGTTTAAGGGTACAGTGTTACTGGGGAAATACGAGTATAGCTGTGTTTTGTTACCACGCGCATCACCTTCGGGGAATGCAGGCGCGATGTTATGTATGTATGTGACAAGGACAACATTGGCCAAAATGTTTCTTTTTGGATTCCTGAATAGCCCTAATTACGCGATAGAACCTTTGCTATTGTCAAGGAGCAAAGGTTCTCGTAATTAGACCTATCGCGTTCGAATAATAATAATAATAATAAGCCCTGACTACTATTTTTATATTTTTAAATGTTTTTTTATTTTTTTATAGAAATATTTAAAAACGTAATAAGTATGTACAAAAAATAAATAAATGAAATAATAATAATAATGTTTATTTCCAGTAAAATCATTACATATGTTACAAGTACAGTGGTATGGTACAACAAAAGGTGCATTGGGTATTATCTCCTGGCTCCCAAACTAGGTTTATAGCCTGTGACTTGGGGACCAGTGATTCCATAAGGGTAAACATATCGTCCCTTAGCAAACAACACCGCTCAAGTCGTTTTTGCCAGTTATTTCACAAAATTTGAATGTGGTGGAAATAGTACTGTTTGTCACCGATTGAACTGATATAAACTATACTTGGCGATCAACCAAACCTAAGTGAAACCTAAATAGTTGTCACAGAAGTGCCCCAGTTACATTGGTTACACTAAATTAATCGGATTTTTCGTTCCAATGTTAGTTATTCAAAATGACTTGAGCGGTGTTGTTTGCTAAGGGACGATATGTAGATCATAAAATGTTATACAAAAACTGTTTTCACCAGTAACATAGTGAACATAACTAAACAGTTATTATTTATTTGTAATTAAACAACAAAAGTAAGAGATTAAAAATAATGAAAAATAATAGAGAAAAAAAAATATTAAAAAGTATGTTTGAGTGAGAGTAAGTTAGTCGTGGTAGAAGTGTTGTGTATGTGTATGTGAGTAATGTGAGTGAGTAATGTGAGTGTGTATGGCATTGTGTGTCTTGGTAGGTGTGTGAAAGTGGACGGTGTGTGCGAGTGATTGTGTTTGTAGATACTTCAAAAGAGGAGATCTGACTCAGGCATGTGGGAAGAGAAGTTTTTCAGTCTCATCATATGATTTCTCAAGTAACCATTCTTTAATTACTTTTTTACATTTATGATAATTTAAACTGTGGATATGGAGAAATTTATTAATTTTATTGTATATAATATAGCTGAGGTAGGTGAATTGGTGTTTTGCGAAGGTGGTTTTATGTCTGACTGGTGGGAGGGCAATGTCTGCGCGACAGTTAGTACTTTCTGTGTACGGCAGCCGATGTTTTCTTAATACACAGTGTAGCACATATAATCCTCTCACTGTTAAAACATTGCTTTCTCTGAAGAGTTCAAAAGTGGGGTATCTATAGGGCTTGCAGAACATAACTTTGAGGACTGCTCGCTGAGCTCTCTCTAATTTCAGTAAGTATGTTTTGCAGGTGCCACCCCAAGCTGGCAAACAATATAGGAGAAGAGACTGATAGAGTGAATAATAGACCATCATGAGTGTCTGCGAATCAGCTGAACAGCGGAGTTTTTTAATGATGAAGATGAGTTTGCGCGTTCGGGTCACGAGATTATCTATGTGACTGTACCAGTTCAGGTGTTTACCAATTTGCACGCCCAAGTATTTTATGCAAGATGTGGTGGCCAGAGTAGGACAGGTACAGCTGGAGTTTGGAGAACATCTATGTACTTTAATAATAGGTGATTTGCTTGGCTGAGTTCTATTACTTAAGGAGAAGGAAATGAGCTTCGTTTTTTCTGCATTCAAAGTTAATAAATTATTATTAAACCAGTTCATGACCATGTTCAACACCATCAGAGCATATTTTTCTGTTTCACTCCAATCATTCCCATGAACAAGTAGGGCTGTATCATCAGCGTAGGTAAATATGAAACAATTAGTGAGGGGGAGTGAACACAGATCGTTAATGTAGATGAGGAACAAAGTTGGACCTAAAATGCTGCCTTGTGGCACGCCATATTCTATTCTAGTTTTGTCACTTGTTACCTTATCCAATTGAACATGTTGGAAACGATTCTCCAGGTAACTTGAGAAGATGTCAAGTGCAAGACCGCGAATTCCCATGCGTTCCAGTTTCGACAGAAGTATGGGCGCAGAGACAGTGTCAAAAGCTTTCGAGATATCTAGAAATAAACCCATACACCGCTGCTTCTTATGCATGAGCTGAGTCACTTTTTCAGAAAGTGCAATAACTGCATCCTCTGTTGCAATTCCGGCTCTGAAGCCATATTGGTTTACGGAAAGAAGATGATTAGCATTAAAGAATTTAAGCAAACGGTTGTTCAATATCTTCTCCAAAATCTTCGAAATGGTTGGTAGAATGGATATAGGTCTATAATTCTCGACACTGCCTCTGTCCCCTCCAATGTACACCAACAAACATGCGATTTCAGCTATCCCGACAGATTTGCCATCATTTATTGAAATTAATAAAAAAACCGCTTGTTCGATTTCGATAAATTAATGGGACCATTTGGGAAGTATACCCTTTCCAACAAAAAAAGAATTTTTCAAATCGGTTGGCAAGCGACGGAGTTATGCGCGAACAAACATTAAAAAAAAAAAAACATCCGAATTGAGAACCTCTTCCTTTTTTAGAAGTCGGTTAAAAAAACAAAAAGTATAAAATAACTTTAATTTCGGAAGTCGGTGTCTTCAACAACAAAAAAGCAACCAAAAACACCGAGTTCCGAAATTAAAGTTATTTTATACTTTTTGTTTTTTTTGTTTAGAAGTCGGTTTAATTTTTTTGTAAAAAGTTTTTTTTCAAATGAAGCGTGATATCCCCGCAGTGCTAGCGCCGTATAAGTACGCGGGCTACCCGCAGCTGCTGCGCACGGCGCGGCTGGAAGCGGAAGCGGAGCAGCTGTTCGCGCAGCAGGACGCCGCGCCGCTGCTGCCGGCCGCCTGCGAGCTCGCGCACGCCACCGTGCGCTGCTCCGCGCTCAACGCCGAGGAGCTGCGCAGGGAGGGAGGGCTGCAGGTATATATGTACAAGTTATTACTATGCTTTTTTTAAATCATTGGTAAGCTAGGGTTTGACTAAGCCACGATGCAGTCGACAATGGAGTGCTCGTGTGAATGCGAATAAACCCTTTCATCATAATTCTTAACGTTCGAATAAACCCATTCATTATAATTCTTAGCGTTGGAATAAACCCTTTTCATTATAATTCTTAATGGTGTTACATTGAATGTCAGGTGCTGCACGAGGCCATGTCCCGCTGCGTGCCCGTGCTCTCGGAAGCCAGTAAGGCAGGCGACATCAGCGCACAAGTGTGCGGCCACGCAGCGCGCTGCTTCGCGGTGGCGGCCGCCTTCCCGCAGTGCCGCGCCGTGTGCGCCGACATGCCGCAGCTGTGCGCCGATCTAGTGCCTTTGTTGAAGCGCCCGGTCAGTTTGTTGCTGGACTCATATTTTGTTGTTATTTCAACGTTACAAGTTATTTTAGTAGCAGTCACTTCATAGATGAGGCAACTGCCCACCTTTCATAATAATATAGTTATAATTTAAATATATCCATTAAATCTTTGTTTCCACACTGTCCCTATTTCTATCCATTTTTAAAATCTCGTCACAGCATTCTTCACTGCCCCATTATATTCATCACGATCCAATATTCCATTCTACGTGATCGATTTACCTGCAAGTTTAGTCGATAAGAGCATAATATGAAGCATGAATGGCCAAACTGACGCACCACCCCCCGCGCAGCACCTGGGCGAGACGGCGTGCGCGGGCGCGGCGGCGGTGGGCGCGCTGGCGGCGGACGCCACGTGCCGGCGCGGGCTGGCGCGCGCGGGCGCGCTGCACGCGCTGCTGGCGCCGGCGCTGCGCTACGACTACACGCTGGCTGAGTCGGGGCTCGACACTGACGCGCAGCTTAACAAACAGGTACACTATTACACAAATAAATAATCTGTACTAACATTTTCAGGCCGGATGAGCTTGTGGACCTGTGATCAGGCTTGATAGGCCCGTAGCCTTGCGAAAACTTTGCTCACAAGGTTTTATTTTACTAACATTGTCTGTTATATAGAAATATTTTTATTTAGTGCATAAGCTTTGACAAATTAAACTTTTGATATGTCTCGGTACAAAAAATGAAGTTAGATGAGACTTTGAAACTGATTTTATGGTTACACTACGCACGCCGGCGCGCAGCGAAGCGAAACACGCTAACATAGTATAAAGAGGGGAAGTAGGTTATCTCCGGCATAATTCGCGATATAATTGCCTACTGTCTTAGGGTTGTCACTTTAACACATCTCTGTATAACTAATTCATTGATCATTAGTCAATAAAGTTCAACAATGGTTTGATTTTACAACTGTAAGTACTTACCTACTTAGTTACTATACCTACAATACTGAGAAATCGGCATAACTAAACGTAAACAAAGCAATAGCGGCAAATCAATTGATAGATCAAAAGTACCTACCTAATATATTCTAGTAGGAAATTAGGCCTACCTACCTACTTTCTCTGTGTGATAGAAAAATAAGTAAGTAGGTACTCATCATCAAGTAAAAATTATATGCTAGAATAAGTGACTAGCTTACCTTTCCTGTTCATTAGGTAATCTGAACAGAGATAATTCTGGAATCGATGAATTATTGAGACACCCAAACACACAGCAATACGTTCTCCTGCGACTGTCAGATATTTTTTATTTATTTAGCGGTGACGCGCGAACCTCGTGCAGTGTTAGCCCCGACTGGCGCACTGAGAAACGGGTCGAGACTTGTTAAAGTGTGCGTGCGTCGACGCATAGATACTATGGCGCACACATACAAGCCGCGCGCGGTGCGTTTGTATGAAAAAGCATTATGATCAATTAAATTATGGCACTTTTAATAACGTAAAATTTGAATTGATGTTATCTACTTCATGCATTATGCAAAGCATTTCTGCATTTCTGATTTGAGGTCGTGATCAAGCATCCTGTAAGTGGCTGCTAAAATGGTTCTTTCATTAGGGACCGCGGTATAACGGGTCCCATGCGCTTGCATTTGAGGACATTCTGCGAGCTGCTCGTAAATTTTGACCGCTTAATAAATGCACTGGCACCAAATCATAAAACTCGCGTCACTAAACGGGGTTTTCACGGGAAAGCAATAAGGCACGACGTCACGACAGCTGCGCGTGCGACGGCCAAGTGTCGGCCGCCACCCCGCCGCCCGAGGGTCTTACCCTCGCTACGGCATCGCCGTGTGCACCGGCTGGCTTGTTATTATGAAGAATAGACATTGATCATTTTTTGCTGATTTAAAACCGTATAAAAATAAAACATGTTTGATTTTTTTTTTTATTAATGATATAATATAACCACAAACATTTTTTTGCGCTCTGCTTAAAAAATGTATAGACATTCTACATAATGTTAATTAAAAGTCAATTGGAAACAAGAATTGTGTCACATTCCCTTCACATCATTATGGTGTGTAAAGTAACACTGCTAGTAATACTTTACTTTTTTGAATTCGAACTCCCGCTTGTACAAGTCATCTGAATAAATAAATTTTGTTTTACAGGAAGTAGCCAATCAATTAGCCAAGCAGTGCATTGTAGCGTTAGCAGCGATGTACGGTCCGCACACACAGGCGTCGCCAGATGACGACAACATACGGAACTCGTTGCAGACGCTGCTCACACCCTACCTCTGTGGCAGATTAGCTGAGCCGGAACAACATGAGGTAACATGGCAGTTGTTAAATAATAAACATTCCGTACATAATGACCGGCCAAGAAAGAGGTGGTGAGACGACGCGGTTGAAGAATATCTGAAAGGACTTGGAGGAGGCCTTCGCCTATCAATTTGACACCATCATCGGTTAAAACCGAGAAAATTCCGAGTTAAAACTGACTTTGGTTTGAGCAAGTGCGCTTCCCTACATAGTATAAAACAAAGTCGCTATCCGCCGTCTGTCCCTATGTATGCTTAGATCTTTAAAACTACGCAACGGATTTATATGCGGATTTTTTTAATAGATAGACTGATTCTTATGGAAGGTTTATATGTATAATACATGCATATTATAGTAGAGGAAACATTAGTATCTACATTGCACCCGTGCGAAGCCGGGGCGGGTCGCTAGTAATTAATATTTTATAGCCATAATATTATTTTCTCCCCAGCTCCTAAAAACCCTAACATCGAACTGGCGCACGCCGTACCTCGTGTGGGACAACAGCACGCGCGCCGAGCTCAAGGACGTGCTGCGCAGTGCGCGCGCGATCATGGACGATGACGCGCCGCTGGTGGAGCCCTTCGTGTACTCCGCGCACGAGGGGCTCGTGTCCGTCGGCGGTGTCTACATCGACATCTATAACGAGCAGCCCGACTTCCCTATTGAGGTCAGCAGCCCTACCATGGCGTCTTAAATCCATCATGCTTCCTGTGTCAGAGAGAGACAAAGTTATACAAAACGAATAGCACTATCCCTTTTTCACACAGATATCATGATAGCAATGGCTCTTCGTGGTACGGCCCCTGCTCTACGCAGTGGATTTACTGTTTTGAACTGTATCTCTGAATAACCTTTGTATTTCCCGAAACTGTTGATTTCTGGAAACACAATTTTAACAAATGGACGTAACTGAACTGTAGCGTGATGAGTATGTTTCAAATAAACCATCGAATGAAATAAACATACTATAAAGTTTAACAATTATTTTTAGACGCTATTTAACTTCTTCTCCTCCGCACTCTTGAATTTTTCGTTTTATTGAAAGTTTTTTTTTTTTTAATTTTAGCTGTCTATTTGAATTCAAGCAACTAGCAAATAATTTAAAACACATAGTTTAATACTGTGTTACTGGGTTATAAATAAATATTTTGTCATAAACGTTTCTCCCGTGTTCAGAACCCACAGCAGTTCATCCTGGACCTGCTGCAGTTCATCCAGGAGCAGACGCAGGGCGACATGACGTCAGAGAGAGTGCAGCACGTCACGTATGCGCTCACCGCGCTCGCCAACGTTATCATCAAGAACCCGGGTAAATGTTTGCATTTTATGACTGCACTAAAATTTCAGCATCATACCACCATTACTTCTGAAAACTACCTTAATTCACATGAAACGAAAAAGGGGTGGCTTATTCGTTAAACAATTTTTTTTGTACACCCAAATTGCAAAATTAGAAGGTCGTTTAATAGCGTTATCTAATTTTGTATTCCTGTTCGCATAACAGAGGGTTGTGAATGGCGTGACTTTATCTTCATTATTTTAATGCGCAATTCGTTCCAATACCTGTTCATAAAAAGAAGTAACTTAATGCAATTCCTTATCTGTCATCTCCTATTCCAGGCGCAGAAATCCAATGCATAGGGCAGTTCGGTCTGATCTTCGGCATGCTGTCGGCGCGGCCGCACCCCGCGCTGCAGGACGCGGCGCTGCGCAGCGTGCTGGCGGCGGCCGGCTCGCGCGAGTGCGTGGAGGACATCGCCGCCAGCACCGTGCTGGGCCACCTGCTGGCGCTGCTGGCGGACCGGCCGCCGCGCCCTGATGCGCTGGCGGCGTTAGCTGCCTTGCTGGCCAATACTGCCTTAGTGAGGGAGGCTCTCAACAAAGGTATGTGTACTCACTTAGTATGACAAGACGAGTGCGTGGAGGACATCGCCGCCAGCGCCGTGCTGGGCCACCTGCTGGCGCTGCTGGCGGACCGGCCGCCGCGCCCTGATGCGCTGGCGGCGTTAGCTGCCTTGCTGGCCAATACTGCCTTAGTGAGGGAGGCTCTCAACAAAGGTATGTGTACTCACTTAGTATGACAAGACGAGTGCGTGGAGGACATCGCCGCCAGCGCCGTGCTGGGCCACCTGCTGGCGCTGCTGGCGGACCGGCCGCCGCGCCCTGATGCGCTGGCGGCGTTAGCTGCCTTGCTGGCCAATACTGCCTTAGTGAGGGAGGCTCTCAACAAAGGTATGTGTACTCACTTAGTATGACAAGACGAGTGCGTGGAGGACATCGCCGCCAGCGCCGTGCTGGGCCACCTGCTGGCGCTGCTGGCGGACCGGCCGCCGCGCCCTGATGCGCTGGCGGCGTTAGCTGCCTTGCTGGCCAATACTGCCTTAGTGAGGGAGGCTCTCAACAAAGGTATGTGTACTCACTTAGTATGACAAGACGAGTGCGTGGAGGACATCGCCGCCAGCGCCGTGCTGGGCCACCTGCTGGCGCTGCTGGCGGACCGGCCGCCGCGCCCTGATGCGCTGGCGGCGTTAGCTGCCTTGCTGGCCAATACTGCCTTAGTGAGGGAGGCTCTCAACAAAGGTATGTGTACTCACTTAGTATGACAAGACGAGTGCGTGGAGGACATCGCCGCCAGCGCCGTGCTGGGCCACCTGCTGGCGCTGCTGGCGGACCGGCCGCCCCTGAACTAGTAAAGTCGTTGAAATGAAGTTATATTATAAAATTTGTTTCTCTTTTTTCAGGTGCTGTGATATACCTGTTAGATCTGTTCTGCAATAGTAAGCTTCCAGAGACAAGAGAGGCGGCCGTAGAGCTACTCGCTAGAATGATGGCCGACAAATTACATGGACCTAAGGTATGTGCAATTTAAGTTGTCTCCGGTCTTATTGCTGACTGGTCATTGTGACACTATTTTGTATGTTGTGTTTTTTACGCTCACATATTGTTATTTGATATGGTGTACAGTACAAAATATTTCTGTTCTATTTTATTCCATTTCATGCCTACTTGATTTTTGCCATTTTTAAAGGGTACGGATAAAAAAAAAATGATTTTGCGTAAGCCTATAATTTAGAGGGCAAAACAGAAAATATTTTAAACGACCTTGCTGGTTATAAGCTACTAAGGTTTGAAATTTCATTTAAAGTGTATGGCATTTTGAAACTTCTGTGTACCAGCAAATCTGAACCAAAGGATCAGCTTCAAATATGAACAGTAATTAAAGCTATTGCGCGTGTGAATTTAGAGATAAATGCAAACTTATGATCACATAGGTACTATTCTAAAGCAATAAAAAAGTCATATTTTCCAAAAGGCCCCATCATCCATCTCATCATCCCCATCCCATCATCCCGTAAATATAATATTAACAAACGTGTAACACTATTGCGCAGATTTTTAAAAAAAATTATGATCATCTTTTAAAAATGGTCCAAATCGCAGTTTTCATCATAATGTTATAACAGTTGGCGTGTTATCGGACAGGTGCGCCTCACGATATCCCGCTACATCCCGGGCGTGTTCGCGGAGGCGATGCGCGAGTCGGGCGCGCCGAGCGCGGTGCACATGTTCGACGCGCAGCACGAGCACCCCGAGCTCGTGTGGACCGACGACACGCGCCGCCGCCTCGCCGCGCACATCGCGCACCTCAGGGACAAGTCAGTCGGGAGAACGTTGTCTTACGGCCGAAACCAATAACCGATCTATCTCCATGGAGATAGAAAAACAAATGAAACAACAGAAAAATTACATAGGTTTTCTGTTGTTTCATTTGTTTTTCTATCTCCAGTATGTTATAGGTCGGTTATTGGGTTCGGCCGTAAGTCGCCCCTAAATAATATTCCTTGTTCAATCCAGCCCAGCCTAGCTGTCCTCCCTACCGCGACGTCCAAATCCGAAGTCCGTACACCACAGGGAATGCCTTAGCGTGTAGTCGCTTAGTTTGTATGTTTTATTAATAAGCCATGCTTGAAGGCTTTAATGTTCACGTTAAGATCGCCACAGGCAAGTCCGTTTATGCAGACGACATTCTCCTTGGATGACCTAGGTGAAGGCATAAAAAAAAAGTCATAATAAAATTGTCTTTACTCTTGAGGCTTGAGCGACGCGTGGAGCGCTCACACACTCACCGAGCCTGACTGACGGCTCAACTGCCAGGCTTCGGTAATTTTTAGGAAGAGTTAGAACGCACAGAGCGTTTTGAAAGAACATGGGTTGGTTTTAGTCGGTAAGTGGCTACCAATTCCTCCCGCTCCGCCCAGAGTGGGAGACATCATTTGATGATTTCCCATCCAAAAAAAGACACATGGTCCTGCGGGTCACTTGCGAGCCGAAGCGCCATGAATTGTCAAGCCAATACGATTTTCTTCTCAGGTTCTGGTACTTTTCTGTAGATTCGATGACGAGCTTTATGAGGCGTTTCATAAACTGTTTAATGGTCGGAATTTTGAGATATACATGAAGTCGTTCATTCCTTTTGCCTGGAGGGTTATATTTCTTTTTCACTTATGCCAGTGTAGTAAATGGCCGTAGCATTGGTAAATAGGGCTAACTGCGTCTTGAAGCTATTGGGTATATCGCTAGTGATTAACGAGACAACTAAGGGGTCTCCCCCTTAGTGGACCGGCGCGTTTAGGGTGGGGGATTAAAGCACACCTTCAATGCGGTACCGAAAGGTGCGGTTCGTATATGTAATTGACCTAACAAAATAAATTGAACTCAACGCTTGGCGTTCTCCATATTTAGCATCTGCACTGGAGTGCATTACTACCAAAGATGCGATTGGTAGAAATGGCGCTATTGTGCAGTGCTTTTTGATGTTTAAAGTTTGAAATATATATATAATGTTTGGACTGCAGACACCAATCCGAGCAGCTGCGCAGGCCTAACGCCGCGTTCGAGGACCGCGAGACGCTGGAGCGCGCGGCGGCGGGCGAGCAGGCCTGGGCGCCGCCCGGAGAGGTCGTGGTGGACGGCGTCTACCTCAAGCTGTACCTGCAGAACCCGCACTGGAACCTGCGCAGCCCCAAGCGCTTCCTGCAGGAGCTGCTCACCGAGACTATCGCGGCGCTCAATAAGGATGCTTCTGAGGCGAGTTATTTTTATCTCATTTAATGTTATTGAATACTTGGTAATCCCCAATTTTCAAATAAAGGCCGAATTGACAAATAATATAGAGCAATCGCGCCCGTTCATAATGTTATAAGACCGTAGCACTGTCTTGTCATTCGATCTTTCTTATTTTCCTTCTTAGAGATGATCCAAGAACGAAGAATCAACGGAAAAAAGTTATGTTTGTAGTAGTAAATTATAGATACACTTTGACCTTGTACTCTTTTGAACTGGACATCAATATTGAACATCCATCATTTGTATTTATTTTAAGATTTCCCGCCTACTTTCAACGTTTAAAGGCATGAGAAATTCGTAGTGTTAACCTTGCATAACGTTTGGGTGCGCAGGGCAGCCGCGGCGAGACGTGCGCGCTGGCGCTGGGCGCGGCGCTGCGCGCGCGGCCGGCGCTGGGCGAGCTGTGCGCGCAGCTGGGCGAGCTGCCGCGCCTGGCGCGCCTGCTGCCCGCCGCGCCCAAGCTCGCAGTGCCCGTCATCACCGCACTGGCGCCCACGCAGGTCAACCTTTGTACTATTCACTGAGGCACTGCAAGAGATATCTGACTCAAAGTATGATAAGTAGAAGTAATAACACTGGGATGTTGCTAATGTCGTTTCGCATCGGGCTCTTAGACTTGGATATCTTTTTATTGGAACGAAGTTCCTTATCGCGCGTTGTGAAAGGGGGCTAGACGGAAAAAAAACATACGAAAAGTTGTAACGACACTTTTTAACTGACTTCTAAAAAAGGAGGAGGTTCTCGATTCGGATGTTTGTATTTTTGTGTCACGATTTGGGCGGAAGGGGTTAAGCAGCTGTTAGTGAGGTCACGATTTGGATGGGTGTATTAAGCAATTGTTGGCAAGGTTGCGAAAAGGATGGGTGGAGTTAAGCAGCTGTTATTGAGGTCGCGATTTAGATGGGTGGGGTTAAGTAGCTGTTATTGAGGTTGCGATTTGGATCGGAGGGGTTAAGCAGCTGCGAATGAGGTTACTATTTGGATGGGAGGGGTTAAGTAGCTGTTAGAGAAGTCACGATTTGGATGGGAGGGGTTATGCAACTGTTAGTGAGGTCACGATTTGGATGGGTGTGTTATGCAAATGTTGGCAAGGTTGCGAAAAGGATGGGTGGAGTTAAGCAGCTGTTAGTGAGGTCACGATTTGGATAGGTGTGTTAAGCAGTTATATTTGATATATATATGTGTGTGTGTGTGAGTCTGTGTATGAACATAATTATATACATGACCAATTTTTTATTTCATACAAAAGCATCGACTTCTTAGGTACAAACTATAACATCAAGGAAAAAGACAAATGCACAAAGATGTAGAGAATATCGTGAGAGAAAGACACAAAATACAATTGTTCAAAACATAACTGCATGTAGGGAGACTGATCAATTACCTAAAACTTTAAATAATCATTCAGATGCGTAAGTATGATTTTTCAAGACAAGACAAGAACTTCGTTCCGTCCGGGTGTCCCTTGACACCTCTCAAATTTTTTTAATAGGTTGTGATATTATTTCCGTATTTTTTGGATGATAGACATCTTTATTTTTATGCACAAGGACTTCCAATTCGTCTAGCAAAATAATGATTATAGTCTGAAGGCACTTATTTGTGATGCACAATATTGAAATAATATAAGAAGTTTAACATAAAAGGTTGTAACATGTAAGATTCTAAGTTTAAGAAGCGTAGAATCAATTATTTTGAGTTGCCAACCATTTTCTATTAATTTTCTATTTCTTTTGTAGCGAGTTTAAGTTTAAGAAGAATTTTAATTTTGGGAATTTGCCCTCTCCTGTTCAGAAAATAATCATGCAGTATTTACTTATATATGTACCTGTTTGAAGTAAATTACTAAGCACCACTTAGGTTTTGTATTCTGCAGCTTCTTATATGCAGGAAATGTATAAAACTAACAAGTATATACAATGTTATCGACGAGTATTTTTTGCCTGCATTTGAACACTACAGTCGTAGATTACAGTCGAATCGTGCACAGAAGTAAATTTTACGTGTCAACTGTCAAGTAAAAGAGTCTTTATTCAAATTCATATAACCTTCAGATGACAAACTTACATCTTCAGAGAATGCCATAAAATTGTGAATAAATAACCCGAATATCTTTATCAGTCAAAAAAGTATCGGTAATGTATGATTTCTTTATGATTCCAAATGCAAGTTTTGTTTGTTAGATTGGCACAGCTGTTTTCCAATTTGGCGCGGAATATATCTATTCTTAAGATTAAATACAGTACTGTTTTTAGTTATATCATATCGAGTGTGTGTTTCTATAATGAACAAACATATCGAACAAAAGTCTGTCTTAAATTTTGAAACATTCATGAAATGCATTGTTACTTGTGAAGAGACAAGGGTTTACTAGTTTGATATGCAAACTGGTCAACAAGCTTCAGGGTGGCGCCTTCCAACTGAACCGAAACCGAAAAAACCACGCCAAATTCGATCAAAGGCAAAGTCAAAGCTATGCTAATTGTTTTCGTATATCGCGGTGCTGTGCACTCGGGATTCTTGCCGGAAGGTCAAACGGTAAATAAATAATATTATTTGAGTGATATGCGGCGTTCAAGAGAGCAAATTAGACGAAAAAGAAATCTTGGATTTTGCACCACAATATTGCGCCTTCACACAAGGCCACATTGTCAACGAGTTTTTTACCAAAAACTCAACAAATACCATCGAGGAACCACCTTATTCACCAGATATGGCTCCAGCCGACTACTTCGTTTTCTTTAACTCAAATTACCACTTCGTGACACCCATTTTCATTCGTTAGGAGACTTCGCGGCGAGAACTGAACTCAATTTCGAAAAGGGCGTTTAAAAATGTTTTGATAGATGCATTATTCGTTGGGGTAAGTGTATCGTTTTTGAAGGAGCATACTTTGAAAGTGATAAAATAAAATTGGATGAATAACTAAGATTTTGTCTGTTATTGATATTTTCCCGGTACTTTCTTCACAGAGTAGTATTTTAATGTCAGCGTTAATTTGAGACTTTTGTCATTAGTCATTAGTGATGACATTTTAGCAGCATAGATGTGTTCGGTTGTACCTTTGTTCTTCTTAACAAATACATCAAATTGAACCTTATATCAGTGTCAAAAGATTTAAAATAAAATCCATCATCTACAACTTGTAACGTTTTATTCCAGGCTTGCGTCGTAGCGTTATCGCAGACAGAAGTGATGTCAGGGCTCAAGGTGGCGGTACAGTCGTGTAGAGAAGTCATCGGCAGCGCGTGCGAGGCGCTCGCGCTTATATTCTCTAGTAACGCCAATACGGACCGGCTGGTGCTGCAGGTGAGTTACTCGAACTACTGATGATGATAATTTGTGATGTCAGGTGTATTTTTACCTGACATCACAAATTATCATCATCATCGCGGTATTAGAGTTCTCAGCGCTTTTTGAACGTATATAACCGCCCGACAACTACCATCTGGAAGTTGCCCATTAGACACAACACTCGTCTGGTCTGAGGATCCATCATTTCACCATTTTGTTTCCATATAGCATACCACTTAGTGGATTACCGGCAGCTGTTTATTATGAGACTAGCAGCGCCCCGCAGTTTCACCCGCGTAGTTCCCGTTCCCGTGGGAATACGGGGATAAAATATAGCCTATGTTACTCAGGGTGAAAGAAGCTTTCTAATGGTGAAAGAATTTTTGAAATCGGTCCAGTAGTTTTTGAGTTTATTCGTTACATACAAAAATACAAATCTTTCCTCTTTATAATATTAGTATAGATGAAAATATAGGCCCATTATGTTTGGGTGTTTCGTTTTACCATTAGAATTAGATAACCAAACTGACCGTTGTTGAGAGCTCAACTAAATAAAAATATCTTTTCAGAAATTAGTTTGTCTTGCAGTGTTTTCCGGATATTTATGTTTTCTCGTGTAACGTTTATTTATAAAGTCAGAGCTAGATAAATCTTGAAAAATTACAAGCTCGTTACGCCACACTAAATTTCAACTCGCTTTCTAGTTGTGTATTTTTTGTTTTCATGACTTAAGATAAAATACGTGTCCAATATTTTTTTAATAATCTGACTGACCGACTAAACAGATATATTCAGGAAAATAGCATATTGTTAGAGCAAAATGTCGAGCAGGCACTGGAGACGGAGCTGGTGGGCGAGCTGCTGCGGCTGCTGGAGACGCGGCTGGAGGGCGCGGCGGCGGCGCAGCTGGTGCGCGCGCTGAAGGCCATGAGCCGCTCGGCGGCGCACGGCGAGCGCGTGCGCGCGCTGCTGGCGCGCTCGCCCGCCTGGGAGCACTACGCCGCGCAGCGACACGACCTCTTCATCACCGCCGCGCCGCAGAACAACTTGCTCGCAGGTCTCTATTTATTTTTCATTTAAACTTACGGTCGGTTTCTGAATTGACTATCTGGAGTTTAAGAACTTGTCAAACTTTCACTTTTATACCTACCAATATTTGACTACACAAAAAAATCTTAATTCAAGTTAAGTTTAAGTTTTCAAATGCTTAGTCATGATTTTTATTAATGGATATTAAATGTCATACTTATCTCTACTTGCATGAGATTTTAATCGAGAGTTCTGAATAAGCATCATCTTCGAAAGCAGGAATTAGTTATACTAAGGAGAACAGGCACAGATATACATAGCTCATGTAATAATTTGTTGACAGCGGCTCCCCACACAGCGGGCTACCTGACAGCGCCGCCGTCCAACATCCCGGCGCAGCCGCCCCCCATCGACTGACGGGCGCGCGCGCCGCTGGCAGGCGACACGCGCGCCGCCTGACTGCACACACACGCTAGCTTTCTGAAGCGAGAGTACAGCTGACCCGATTGGAAACTCACGTGACTCCCATGCAGAATCTCTAATGAATCACACTCGACATTTTTTGTTGCAAATGAAAATAATAAAATTGTAGGAATTTTTCACAAATTTCTATTAATCAAATAAAATTTTGCAACGAAATGCATCGAATGTTTGTCAAACTCCTATAGTGAAAACATTTGCCTTAAATCTCTTGCACGAATTTTATTAGTACATGACAATTTACTAAATGTCGTCATTTATTCGAAGTTCAGCTTTGCACAGCGCTCAGAAACTAGCCGTGTCAGAGAATTTGCCTTGGCGTACTTCGCGGCCTATTACAGATATTATTTCTATGTAAGATATTGCCTCATTTAATGTATTATAGCAATAATTGTTATACGCTTAAGTACTAATTCTGCGTGAAATTCGCAGCTCCAAACTTGAGTGTAATCTATGTTCAGCCATTTGGTCAAGTACTAACAAGGCAAATTCATATTTGTACTTATGTAAAAATATAGGTGGGCTGCTGATGTTTTAAACTAAGTTTTGTATCGATGTCTACTTGTAAATTAATATTATATTATTTACACATTTTCGTCACCAGTGAATGGTTCGCTCGAAGTATTAACAGCCAAAGTTAAGTTTGTGTATGTATCTCTGTTGTTTGTGTAAACTAGAAGTTTATAGAAGTTTGATCTCTAACGAAAGGCATATTGTTTACATCATTCCTAAATGCGTTAGCGACATAAGGTTTTGTATTAGGTTTCGCACTTTTTTATGAAATTAGATTACCGAGTTTTGCAAAAAAACGTTGAAACGTGACAAAAAAGATATTTTTGTTTTGCAAATTTAATGTGTAAAATTGATTTATATACTCGATTACCCACGTTTTCTCATGTACTACTTAACAATAGTTGTGATTTTATGGCAATATTAATAAACTAAGCAATAAAATTAATAAGAGTGACTTGTCGACGGTCATGAGTCGTCGCACTGTGCTCTTAACTCTGAATTCTACATCGAAATAAAAGATAAAACCAAGAATCGTCGGGTAAATTGTGTTAAATGTTTTAACGTTAATAACTTGCTAGAATTCGCCCTTGTATAAGAACGTAGGATTTAAATATTGTGTACCAATAGTCTGCGAGTACATGACATTTGTAGTTTTCGTTAGGAACCTTTTTATGTATGTATTCAATACATAAAGGCTTTCTTGCCATATTTAGTTATTGTATTGAGACTGAAAATCATTAAAAACACAGTTTTATTTGAGTTTTGGCACTAAAATAACCTGAGGCTTCTGAGGCTTTTATAGGTAAATATATATTTTGTCAAATTTTGATAATATTGAGTCATGTTAAACATCTAAGAAATTGTTGGAGTTAGTTGCATGAAACTCACGGAAATTGTATGATGTAATTTCTTCAATGATCGATGATTTAAAACTAATTTTGAATTCAAACATTAAACAAAATATATATAAAGCGTTTTTTTTATTAATTTAATTACTTATTTTAATCAAAATTATGTGTGATAATATTGTAAAGGAAATAAAATAAAATATGATTGTTTGGTTTAGTCATATCATAGAGTTTTAAGGCGTTTATACTTTATGGAAATTATGATGCTCTTATGTTCGCTCATTAATTATTGAGTACGTCCTAAAATATATGTATTATAGTTATATTTAATGTTAGTATATACGAACTACCGTTTTTAGTCGATTCGCCAATATTTGCTTGACTTTGGTTTTAAATAAGGTTCAATTTGTTCTGCTTTATGTACAAAGCATTAGCTTTTATTTTTATCTAAAGCGCTAGTAGTATAAAATATCGATTGACATCGGTAGTTGGTACATCACTAGTAACGATAATAAAGGAAAGCGAATGGCCGTGGTGCATGTGTGTTCTGTACTTTCTGATACGAAAACGAAGTATGGTTAGCAGAAATTATATTAATATTCAATGTGGATACAATACTTATACATCCGGCAAGAATACAAGGCACTCAAACAGAATTTGTAACACGTAAAAAGTCTAATTCCAAATCGTAGTATATTTTTTTACGTGAATATTTCTACATTTAGTACTAGCTAACTACATTATATTTAAATACTACAGCACACACACACATTACGAATGGAATATATCGATGGCACCATGTCGGAAAAGCGAGGTGTGATTATATGGATATTTTTATATCTAGATGTAAGTCATATTGCTGTAAAATATACGAAGTTAATATATCAATCTATGCAAGTGTTTTATTTGTCGACGGTGTCTTTGACGTTAAATAAATATATATATACGTATATATTTTCGCAAGTCGAACGAAAATTATCTTGATCAATTTTCAAATGCACGCTATATAGGCGTTATTAGTTGCACAATGAATTAGCTTTGAACAGCCAATCACATGATTAAAACGAAAAAAAAATCACGGGACCGGTGATTTAAACCTTACTGATTAATCCTTACTGATTAACTCTTTTAGGAACCTCTGAAAACTCGCAAAAACAAGATATTATCTTTTTTTTTTTTTAATGATAGGCTATATACCTAACGGTAAGCGATGAAGCACGCTTTACTAGACGTACTTATTCACTCTTGACTTTTAACCTGAATCTTAAAAATGACTGAAAATTAAGAAGCTTTCCGAGCACCACGCAGTTACTTTGAAGTTGAAAAATTGGGTGTACATAACTGTCAGCTTTTCGGGTACGTGCCAGTATCAATATCCCTAAAATCAGTACAGTGCAATTTATTGCGACCTAACGCGTTTAGACTGTCTATGGTGACGGGCCTAACTTTCAATTCCCGGAAATTAGTGCACGGATATCGTGGAATAGGCCATGAAAAAAAAAGAGGCTGGTAAAGGTAGTTTGAAATAAATTGCATATTTGTTTTCACATTTTTTTAATTGACACTTTTTTATACAGAAATGACTATTTTTATATCGTATCTACAAAAGTACTAATGGTAATTAATATTAACTAACGTACACTTTAATATCTTACAAAATTATTATAATACAAAAGTTTGGACCATTACCATCTCTGAAGTTGCATTTTTACATGAACATTGACCACATAATACTAATTTTATAAATCTACATTTGTTTGATATTCACACTTTATTATAGCTTATTCTATAAATTCGTTTTTTTTTTCCAAAAATAGGTCGAGAAATCTCTTAGTTTTATAAATAGCCGCCATACGATATTAACTTCTAATATATTAATTTAATTTATTTATTCATTAAGATTATTCTAGTCTTTTCTGAATACCACATGGTAAACAGTGGAATTAAAACTTAACTTACAAACAGACACATATCACAGCATAACACAGCAAATAGTGAATAGTTTAAATCAGATCTAAACATCACATAGACATTTGAGTCATCTAATGCTAAAAAGTAACAGATTCTTTTCCTAAAAGTCACCATTGATTATGCTCTTAAAAGGCTAAAGAAGTAAGATATAACTGGGAATTTCCCTAAAAAAATCTAGTAAGTCCGTCACATACATTTCCAAATAATATAGGACACGTTTTTCTAGTTAAGAATATAAAATGAAGGTGGTACAGCGCGTTGAAAACTCGAGTGACTTCACATTTTAGCACACTTTTTTTACTAAAACGTGACGTCACCAGCTCCCACTTTTGAACTTTGATGCGCTATTTATTAATTTTTGAAATTGTCATAAAATATGTGGGAATATTTTATTTTAAATCGAAATTATCAGAGTCAACGTTATCTCTTGTTGTCGGTACAGAGAGCGTTGACTCTTGGTTTTCATACACACTTTCAGGTCCTCAAAAAAAAAGTTGCTCTCTTAGATTACTCTAAGAGAGCAATTTTTTTTTTATAGAAAGTCAAGAATCGCTTTATTTTTCTCCAGAAACTCTTTTCGAAAAAGTATGACTAATTTTTAACTTGCATCAAGTTTAGTAACGTGGCAAACTTGATATACATAATTATGCTGATTCTGTTTGTATGAAATGCTCTCAACTCTACAATTAACTCAGCCAATGCTTAAAATGGTGATAAAAATTTAGTTGAATGCTGTTTTCGATCAACTTTTAGTTACTTAATTCTTTACTCATCATATTTGACCAACGGACAAACTGAATATTGATCTAAAAACGCAAGTGAAGAAATCACTGAACCATAACTTTTAACCAATAGGTAACTAAAAAAAATCAAACGCTAGCTGACCCGATGTTTTTGATGCGTGCAGCTTTATTCCATTTCAAGTTGGGTCTCCTACTGATGCATGAGTAGATAAGCCCTCCTGATGGTGTGTACCGGAGACACTATCTTCAAATATATGCTTTTTCAGTCTTTCTCACTGACGTTGGTGGAGTCATACAGGGTTTGCGTTGAGCGAATCTGGGGGTGTTGTGTAGTGGTTGGTGAGTGCAGCCTTCAGAGGTCGCTCGTATGTCTCGCCTCGAGTCCAGCTGCGCTTGCCTCTGTTAACAAAATGATTTTCATAAATATCTTTATCCTTGTTAACGATTGTGGTCATGGCCACCAGCATTGGCCCATCGGCTAACCATCGGCGCAGGAGATGTTATAGTGTACAAGGTTGTGCGCTCCCTCTTCCATCCCTCTCTGAGTCCGATGGGTCAGCAATCTGACACGACTGAAGAGAGATCTGATGCAGGTGGTATCACACCACCAACTTCCAAACTCCCGGCTGTCACAGAGAAATTGAAAGCCCAAAAACAATTTGCCCTACCTAAGAATCTAACCCATGATCAGCTCGCCTTCGGCGAGTCTGATAGGAGTCGCATATACATATATCAGAAGAAAAAAAGAAAACCAACACCATTAACATTTTCGTTTTAAGGAAAAATGTTATATAAAAGCTTTCAAACACTATCAATGGACCGACGGACTGAAAACATAAAGTAACTTTGGGAAGAAACATGCTGAACTCATCTGAGTTGAGCCTGGTTCATGAACCAGGCTTGAACAATTTTCAGCTGCGAAAAAAGGATCTCACCTCATCAACATCTTGATGTATCTGTGATGCTTTGGAGTAGGAGGAGCATCATCGGCGTCTAGCTCCAAGGAGAGGTACTGGTTCGCGCATGCGCTGTTCAGTAGCTCATCTAGTTGCTGGTGCAGTTCTGCGAAGGTCGGTCTTTCGCGAGGATGCGTTCGCCAGCAGGATAGCATTATGTCATAGCTGAAGACAAATGAAGATGAATTTAAGTCTAAAATAGAATAAAGGGCGAATAACATGTGTGCTCCGTTATGGACTACATCAGCGCTTCACATCAAGTGAGATTGTCAATCTCACTTGATGTGAAGCGTTGAATCAATCATAATAAAAACAGGAAACAAGTAGATAGTTATTTCAGTAGAAAATGTTATGAGTATGCTATTATAACTTAATTAATTTAATTTAATTTGTTGTTTCAAGTACCTAATCATGACTGTATTGTCAGTTTAAACTTATTCTATGTTAGTAATTAAGATAATTTTGTCCACACCCTATAAACAAATTCCCGTATAATATACCCAGCGGCAGCACTGTCTGACGCTCCACCGCGGCGGCACCAGTCCATCGGATGGCGCAGCAGCACAGTACGCACAGTCCAACCTGCTCGAAATCTAGACTCAGGATACTATTGCTGCTACCCCACACTTCACGCACCTGGGGCCGTATTATGACATCTTAAAACCATCATGTTTTCTGTGTGAGAAAAGGATAGTGCTATTCGTCCTGTATAGCTCCGTCTCTTTTTCACACCGAAAACATGATGGTTTTAAGAGGTCATAATACGGCCCCTGATGCACAGCGCTTACGCATTGTGGCAGAAACAATACCTACACATGTGCATCTGCGATCATCCCTGATGCGCTGCAGTAGCGGGGCAGCCTCAACAACACCCTGAACGGTTTGTTGTATTGGCCGCGGAGGGCATTGTACGATTTATGAATTCCAAATTAGATTTTCGCAGATCGTCATTATTAGTAAGGTAACAGGTAAGGTAAAAGGTTAACTGTTTGTCTGTCTTTTACTCCTTGATTTCTCAACGGCTGATCGGAATTGGTTGAAATTTCGCACACGGGTAGACCTTGTCTTGTCCTGGCATAGAACATAGGATTTGATTCATTTCCTTCTTGGGGACCTCTCTTCCCTTTCCCTTGTTACCTCGGGATCATTTTCAACTTACACGGGCGACGCTGCTGTCAGTAGCTAGTTCATGATAAATACTAGTTCTCTGCTAATGTAGAAGGCAAGCTTGTACTACAATATAGCTACTCACAGCTGTGGGCTGCAGTTGTTCGGCTTGGGCATGCGGTACCCGGACCGCAGCAGACGCGGCAGGCGAGCGGCCGGGACGGACGCGTACGGCGCTCCACCCACCGTCGCTATCTCCCAGACCACCACACCGAATGACCACCTGTATGACACAACATATTAGTTTACTGACGGAAACCACCCATATGGAAGCTATAGCTACGCCTATTGGTCTCATTCCTTTGGTTTTATTAGATATAATCAATATTTTTAAGTTTTTTTTACGTGCTAAAAATAACCAAGCAAAATATGTGAAAATATCTTTACTTAAGACCATAGCCATATATTTAGCCAATACATATGGAAATAAATGATTCTATTCTAGTGCATTATTTGTCTATTAAAAAAATCTACACCTGGCAATGAATCTTCAAGTGTAATTTTCGTAAAATTTTGTATTCTAAAAGTGGAATACAAAATTTTACGAAAATTACATTATTTTATTATCTTTTATGATACAGTCTTTCTAGTTTATCTTCGACAATGTCGTATGTTTTTAAGCGGTAAATATATAGCGTAATATTATACGAGTATATAATAGTAGAACGGACTTTTTTTCACTTTTGTAAAAGTGATAATTATGTGCTACATTACCAAGTGAGTGATGATAACGTTGATACTAATTTAATGCGATGATCTCAAATTAAACAGCTATTTTCTACTTTCAATAGATAAACTTACACATCACTCTGCGTCGTATATATCCTCCTCGTCAAGGACTCCAATGCCATCCATTTGACAGGCATCTTCCCATTACCTTTCTGCTTATACTGATTCTCCTCATAAACATCTCTTGAAAGCCCGAAGTCCGCTATCTTCAGCGTCCTATCGGCCGTCACCAATATATTTCTAGCAGCTAAATCTCTATGGACTACTCTATTGGCAGCTAGGAATTCCATTCCCATAGCTATTTGGCGGCAGAAAGACAAAAGGTCTAAAGCCGTTAACTCTTTATCACAGATCTCTTGAAGCTCATACAGTTTGTTCACGACCAGCTTAGAGCTCTCCATTTGTGCTTTACATTTGAACAAATCGTTTCTGTAGTCTGAAATATCTATGTTGTTGTTGTAGTATTTGGTGTTCCGTTTCGATAACATTATGTCCCATGTGCATCTGAAAATATTGCAGCACTTGAACAAAAACGATAACTAATAGTATTTAAATATGAGTGATTCATCCAATGCCTTTGAGAAAGTTGAATATCAGAATGTTTCAAAGTAATGCTCTTTTAACAAAGTAACAACAGAAGGATAACATCAGAAAGCCTAGTATTCAAACTCCTCATGTTAAAAAGAAGGCAGTAAGATATTAATGAAAATCACAGAGATAAACTTACGCAGAAATTATGGGGATTTCATAGGGTTTTATTTGAGATCGGTTACTATTTGATAAAATATGTTTAGAAGTAAATATTATCCTAGAGCTCAGATAATTCAATAATCACGATGTTTTAACTGGTTTCTAGGACTGGCATATAATTCACGATGTCTCTTTTTTCCTTCTAGTATTTATTATGTCTTTCTTATATACCTCATGTAACTGAGTAGGTCTCCCCGGCTGCAGTACTCTGCGATGATGAGCGGCCTTCTACCGCTGCAGCATCCCACCAGGCTCACGAGGTGCGGGTGCACGCCCACGCTCTTCATCAGCTCCATCTCTGAACGGAACGACCTGATTTCATCGAGCGATGGGAAATCTGCAAAAGAAGAGGTAAGTGTAACTTACTTTCACTGGACTTAGACCCTGGATATAATCAGCTCCCTATAGATAGCGATGATAAGATTATTCCTAGCGGTATTTGATCGAGTGTTAATACAAGCGTATCATTTGGTAAACTCTACTTTTGTGCTAGAAAAGCATACTACATAGCAGAGCTAATTGAAGATTGAAGTACATCAATTAAATTTATCTACTTAGATGATAGGATGATGCCATCAATTTGAATAGAATAGAAAACAATTTTTCGGCGCAGATACTAACTTACAGCAACAAAGATAAATTCAAATAAATACTAGTAGGTACAGAATTGCACTGACTGTGTCCATACCGAAGGGGTAGAGGAAGATTACCTTTCAGCATCTTAACAGCGACTTGCACGGCGTGCGGCGCGAGCGTGGCCCTGCGCACGACGCCGAAGGCTCCTTCTCCAATAACTTCGTGTAAGACTACTTTGTCTGCTCGCACCTCCCACCGGTCTTCTGTTTCGCTCCATATTTCTAACACTTCTGTGTCGCTGTCTTTCGAAGTTTTGTCTTCCTAATCAAGGAATTAGTCATTTTAAACTCTGTTGAATGCGTCGATGATGAATACATGTATAATAATATACTATTCATTAGAAGACGGAGTATCAAAATTCCTATTTTGGATAAGTGAGAGGTAGTGCGATCGGTATATTGAGAATCGTTAGTTTAATGATAAGATAAGATATATATATTTTTTACCTTTGCTGAAATAAAATGAATTGTTTCAAATCCACTCAGAACTGAGTAGTACAACCATATTTGACCGCTCGCAATTTCTATCGATAACGTAGCCATATTATCTTCCTAAACTAGCTTTACCTCATAGTCAAGAAGTAGAGACAGGGGTTATGAAGAATACATTATAGGTAGTAGAATACTGTATGGTACCGGTTTGTAAGGCGGCACGGGAACACGGTGCCGTCGTCGTCGACAGCGGCACAGCAGCGCCAGAGCGGCGGCGCCCGCGCACCCGGCGCCGATGGCCGCCCCACCCGCGCCCCCCGCGCCTCCCGCGCCGCGAGGGTCCTCCCATATGTCTGACCACGTGCAAAACTATACCACGTTATTCTCATTCTATAAGGCAGTGCGACCAGTGCAGATGTATACAAGCCATTATTGTTTCAGTGTGAAAGAGAGACAGTGCAATACAGGATAAATAACACCATCCTTGTCTCATGATAGATTTGATACTCCATAGTCTGGGCTCAGGGATTTAAAGATTGAGGAGAATCAGATCATCTTGGTGATACTGAGTTTTATTGATAAATCAAGTCTGCGATTGACTTGCAGACATGATAGTTACTGACTTGCTCACAAAAGTTCTGCATCAATCGTCAAGGTTATACAGGTATAGATATCAGCTAGCATTTTGGTGCATGGTATAAAACTGATCACATTGTTATAAGTGCGAACTGTTGGAAATAGAGGTAATTTTGAATGTCGGTCCGATATACTGCGTGAGTGCTGAGTGCTGGTACATAAAGATGTAGTTCCAATGTAGAAGGCAAATAAAACCAAAGTCGCATGTTATACGCGTATTGCAGTTTTTACTTCATTAATTATGCTTTGAAAACTCTGGTTTTGTTTCCTGTGTCATGTCTGGTGTTTTAGTGAGTAGCCTAGACATATGTACGTCTAGATATATTTAAAACTTTATTAGGTATAAGTATAGATGTGAGTGAAGATTTACATTGGCGTACTTAGTGCCATAAGCATTCTCTACCACTCTATCAAGCGTGGTGAAGAGATAACACGGCAACTGCATTGTTTTATATGTGTGAATTTTATTATTCATTTAATTTGTGACTGACTACCATGCTGGTCCGTCTTATGAGTTTAGACATGATTAAAACAAACAACGTAAATGGTATGAGTTAAATGTTTTTATTATAGTCTTATGTATATGTAGGATGAAAAAAAATGCAGGTGATGGTGTTGTTAATTTCTGTTTTATTTATCTAATTATAGATTTCTTCTCAGCGTTCTGGAACAAGTTACCGTGTCGATACTGCAAGAAGATGAAGGAAAGGTGTGCTTTTTACTAATTCATGTTCATAAGCTTGAATTACCATATTTGTGTCTTGTTGTGTAAAATATTAGTGATTTTGTTTTTTTTTTTTTTAAATTCTTTTCTCTATGTTCCTTTTCGCTATAGTGAAGAAGGGGCTTACCAGGAAATTGTGCATGTCTGCTGGTGTAGGCAATCCTTAAGCCTTGTCTAGCTTGCATCAAAACGTAGTACTCCGCCATTCCTTCCCCAATCACGTCTTTGAAAACGGCTTCTGCTGCATCCTTTAAAATTTAATTGCGATTTTAATATATCACCTTCACAGTCATATATACCTATATATAATTTTTATGGAAACCTTTTGTCAGTTTATCAATCTGGTGCTAACATTGTGAATCGAGGTGTAACATGGGTGTAACTGCTTCGGCACTACCAAAGTACCAACATTATGACTTACTAGCAGCGCGCCGCAGTTTTACCCGCATAGTTACCGTTCCCATGGAAATAATGGGATAAAATATAGCCTATGCTACTCAGGGTGAATGTAGCTTTCTAATGGAGATAGAATTTTTGAAATCGGTCCAGTAGTTTTTGAGTTTATTCGTTACATACAAAAATACTAATATTTCCTCTTTATAATATTAGTATAGATGACCAACTTAAGCTCTAGACAAAGTGACATTGTATCGTAAACAACCAACCAATAAATAAGCAATCATTGTTGATTGGTCAGTGTTTGCAATTGACCACGTGACATTTCGAAAGCCGATGTCAATCGGATATATTTTTGACTTTTCAGCAGTTGTTTTCGCTAATAACTTATCACTTTGTCTAGAAGCTCTTATTGTTTACGAAAAACATTTTAATATCTGGTTGCACTCACCCCAGGCAAAACCATAGTTAGGTTACCATCTACTGTAGACAGAATAACAGTGTAGGAGTCAGGGCGACGATTCGGCATTGCCCAATTCACGTGCACCTCCCATGTATCGATGGTGGACTTAATAGCTTCAACGGTAATGTTCTCTGGCATCTCTGGTTCTATTTCCTCTGCTGAGAGAATATAGGAGTTTGAAATGAATGGTCATTAATCATTATCTTTTAACTTATTGATGACTAGCCCCGCGGTTCCCGTTCACCGGCGTTGTTCCCGTTTCCGTGGCAATACGGGGATAAAATATAGCCTATTACTGTAATAAATTAACGTAATAATAAATTGTTACGTAATCGACATTTTAAATGAAAGATATGATGTAGGTTTTTTCCAAACAGTTTAGAAATTCCGAATCATTAAAATGTTCATACATACATACATACCTAAGGAAGTGGTTAGGAATTAATTTTAGGTATGAACGTGAAACACAATTGCCATTTGGGATAATTAGGGAATTCAGAAATGCTAAAATACTCATTCTGTACCTACCTACCTATTGATTGACTGTCGTCCTGTAGTCGATACATAGGTAGTAATAGGTCCCTATTTAAAATCGTCATGTACTCTCTAGAGGTGGACAATTTGTGACAGACTTATTTTTAACGGTATGCAAGGTAATATGAAATCCATCAAGAAAATGATAATTGGAGGCGGATTTTGTAAATGTAGTAACATGACTAATCACTACTGAACTACTGGGTTGGCAGATAACAGACAGACAGAGTTAAAAGTCTATACCACTTACGAACTACAAATACTAACCCTTTTTTTCTGGATGGGAAATCATGAAATGACTTCTCCCGCTCTGGGCGGAGCGGAAGGGAGTGTCAGACTCTTACTGACTAAAACCCACCCATGATCCTTCTAGTGCCCTTTGCGTTCCAGGGCCGCGGTGATTCTTTCGAACAAATTCTTGCACCCTAGCAGACACTGACCCTATGGGGCCCCGTCTTCTTTGCTGACAGCTCTTTGAGGCGCGCGTGAAACACGAACGCCATCGACTCGGGCCTGGTTGCTATCGGACAGCAAGCCACCCATAGCTCGCCATCCGCAGGCCCGCGCAGCAGGTGGCCGGGAATCGTCCTGCGTTTTCCGACGCCCGGGGCGTCTTCTTCTGTTGCGGCGGCTGGGAAGCGAGGTTTCCCTCTCTCGCACGCGTTCTGCCTCCTCCTTTGCTAGCATTACTGCTTTGAAGAAGAAGGTGACCGCTTCCCATGCCTCATCGCTCCGGACCATGGATTGAACCAGGGCCGGACGCGAGAGATCGCCTCGACGAGGACACGGCGTTGCTCCGCCCAAGCAGGGCAGAGCTCCACCGTATGCTTCACCGTGTCCACAAATACTACCCTTTTCACAAATCCTATATCACGGTATTAAAGTTCTCCGCGCGATTTAAACACACAACCGCCCGAAAACAACCATCTGATACTTGCACACATACTACACTCATCTTGACAGAGGGTTCTCCTTTGCGGGGCTTTACACGCTTGTTAAAACATGCTTGTATAGAGTATGTATGTGGATAGATACTTTATACAAGCATGTTTTAACCAAATAATTTGGGGTAAAGAAGCCTTGGGTTTCAACGCCTACGACGCAAGACCAAGGAAGTTTGGATTATAATAGTGTACTTACTAATAGGAGGTCTACAATTGATTTCTTTGCAGGAAAGCGTCTGGTAGTACAAGTGGCTGGTTCCGAACACGCCTTCCACTTGGAGGTTACATTCGTCGGCTAGTACTAGGTGGTCGAACTCTACGTGTGGCTCGTCGCCTCTACGTTTTAGCTGAAATTATAGAATTATATCTTAATAACCGATGACCGTTGAGTAGAAATATTCATGAGTGGAAGCTCGTGGCTAAATAATAACTGTCACACGGGTCCATCTTCAGGGTTAAGCAACACTTGTCGAGGTCAGTCCGTGGGTGGGTAACCATTTATTACATTGGCCCTCGCCTTGTGTTTGTCGATAAGCGGTTTCCCTCAGCTTAGCTGGAGCGATGATCTTCTTAGGGTGGGTGGCACCTAGACGAGAACTGCCGTCAAATTAATGGCATGCGATTGGACAGGCCTACGTCCAGTAGTGGACTGGCTATTAGGCTGATAACGATGATGCATTAGCGTAAGCATAGCATAATCAGCCTTTTAATGTTCCCACTGCTGGGACACAGGCCTCCACTCTAGGAGAGGGAATGGGCCGTAATCCACCACGCCGGCCCAGTGCGGGATAGTGAATGTCATATTTCTTCGAATTTTTGGTTCTAGGACTTCTAGGACGCCGGTTTCCTCACGATGTTTTCCTTCACCGTTTTGAGAGCAGTGGTGATGAATTTAATTACATAAAGTAATGTGCCTGGCTGGGTTTGAACCCGCGACCGTAAGTCCGGGCCGTTAGGTACCACTCGACCACCTCTGCTCTCTCTCGACCACCACTGTTCTCTAATGCGTTAATTTAGTAATTTTAGCTGTGAATTTGAATAAGTAGTAGGTTCTCTCCTTTTTACAAAAGTTTGTTCGGAGGAGGCAGTACCACCATCGGTCTTCTTATATTTGCCATTCATTAGCCTGTTGTGTCTCTGTAGGTTGCCAGATTATCATGACCTCTAAAAACCTTGCTCTCACTCTTATAGTCTTCTTGTCCTTCTTCAAGTCTTTAGATTCTATAGCCTAAATGATCCTTAACCAGTCTTAAGTAACGTAGGTAGATATTAGATTGCTTTAGGGATATTTACCACAATGTCGGCTGTTTTGGTGATGGTATCCTTGCACGTGTTGGTAACGTCGAACTGTATGTCGCAGTCTACAAAACAAGGAATAAAATTGAAACTGATTGGAAAATATCAGAAAGAAAATAAAGGGGACGTAGCTAAAGGGACAGGTGATGATTTCCCATCCAGAAAAAAAAGGGTTGATAGTTTGATAGTTTTTTATTATCTATGTATATTATAAGGTTACAGGTCTAGGATATTTGTCAATTTTCTCAGTATAGAACATAACTGCCACTATCAGGCTCAAAATTCCGGAAGCTCCTACACACCGAGTACACCGACTAATTAAAATCATGTGATTACATTACGGATTGTACGTACATACTGGTTAAATCGTATGGAAACTTATGTCGGTTTACCGATGTAACAACTTATGTAATCATGGACTCAGACGTTTAATGAGACTTTGACCTCTGAGTTTGTGTTGGAGTTAAGTGTTGTTTTAAACCTATTTACAAAATCAATATCATTTATTTATAATTATGAACTTACCACCAGTGGCATTCCACGAAAAACTTGCTAAAACACTGGAGCCATCGCTACTAGATTTTTGGGACATCTTAATTTCGTATATTTTGTGGTCTGGAACTGTATATCCGTTGTATTCTGGCGCCTGTTCACCTCCCCGCCACACAACAGGTGATCCTTGCTCGAGTATGGCACTCCATATCGTGTAGTTCCTCGGAGGGGTTGTGCTTATCACTCCCTGGTCTTGCTTAGGATCTATTATGAGGTAATTTATCTGAAACATTGCAACAAGCATTCATTTATACCTACGTAAGGTCAATCCTTCCAGGGTTGCGAGATTGTTCGAAACAGTCATCGCGTCCCTGGAACGAAAAGGTCATTTGGAGGATCACGGGTGGGTTTAAGTCAGTAAGAGTCTGACACTCCCTTCCTCTCCGCCCAGAGCGGTTGATTCTTATCCAGAAATAAAGCTAATCCGTAAGTTGGCTTCAACCAATGGTTCGCTCGCGGCGTAATAATTAGAGCTGTCTAGATCAACTTTTATCAAGTTAAGTAATGCTTTCAAAGGACGGTCTGTGAATGGGTGCCATCTATGCGTCGGAAAGCAAGGTAAGCCCAGTGGCTTACCTCGCTTTACACTACTTTTTATGACTGTAGTTTTTATGATCTTTGATGGATTGTCCGAAGTCTAGGTACAATGGAGGTCAGATAGGCGCCTCTCCATATAAAATAACTAGCTGCTGCCCGCGACTTCGTCCCCGTGGAATCCCCGATTTTAAAACATTATTTATCGCTGCTCCGCTCCTATTGGCTTCAGCGTGATGATATATAGCCTAAAGCCTTCCTCGATAAATGGTCTATTCAACCCAAAAAGAATTTTTCAATTAGGACCAGTAGTTCCTGAGATTAGCGCGTTCAAACAAACAAACTCTTCAGCTTTATAATATTAGTATAGATGGTATTCAGTTGCATCCAATTTGACTGGAAGCCCCAATATAGTTGGGAAAAGGCTAGGTAGGATTAGTTGTAGGTATGGTTTTGTCAGACTAATAGTATACAGAATTTTTTATTTCTCAAACTTGTGTGAATAATAAATTTGACCTAAAACCACAACAGGACGAGGCGCGTGCCGCGTGCGCATAAATTGTGTTTATAATGGGAACCTAGAAAACAGCTATTCTCATTCATTTATTCACGTCAACGATTCCGTAGTTACCAGAAACATGTATGTATGTCGGGCCCGTAACTCATATCAGACACGGAGACCCAAAGGGGCCCTAAGGCCACCTATTACCCGACTGGGGCAGATCCCGCACATCGTTATCTATACTAATATTATAAAGAGGAAAGTTTTGTATAATTGTATGTAACGAATACACTCAAAAACTACTGAACCGATTTCAAAAATTCTTTCACCATTAGAAAGCTACATTCACCCTGAGTAACATAGGCCTATATTTTATCCCCATATTCCCACGGCAATGGGAACTACGCGGGTAAAACCGCGGGCGCTGCTTGTTATTACTAAAAATTTGAAGTCGTGGGCAGTATTTTCCGATGTTTAATTCCACACGTCTGGGCTCCCATAGTCTAGGAGCTATATATTTTTATTGTCGCTTATAATTATTATAATATAATCATTTATTCAAACAAAAACGTTTACAAAAAGTGCACATTCAGCCAAAAGTAATAAGATTTCCCATACAATAGTGCCTAAAAATAAGTTAAAAATAACATATTAAAGATGCAAGTAATGCTGGTTCCACCATTGATACGGCTGTAGCTATGGCAGTAGCATATATACGGCTAAACTATCTATTAATCATGTGTGTTCTTCCGTTTTCCTGGAGCGTTACCATATAACGGTAACATCGATGAATGGTGCAGATTGTGTTTACCGCAAATTAATTCACTTTCCCGCCAGTTGTTCGTTATCAGTGCTAAAACCCGCATTTACGCTCGTGCGGATAAATTGTGGAGATTCTTGCTTGACATGGCGATTAGGTACAGAATTATCACTTATAATAATTATAATACTATCATTAGAAAGAAGTTATAGGAAAATAGGAAAAAGTTACTATTTCGAATCTTTGAGGATATTTTTGCGGCCCATCCACATTTGGCACAACAGACCAGGTAAAGAAAATAAAAAAGGCAAAAAGAATAACCAGATTAGAGAGTTAGGTAAGCATACCTAACATAAATCGGACTAACACAAATCTCAATAGTGTATGACAGAAAAGTCGTCAAAAGTGTTGATCATAAAATTGTTATTGTAACCTCTTAGCTGCATTTAAACTGACAGAGTTTAAATGCAGCTAAGAGGTTACAAAATTACAAGACATCAATTGGCAATTAGAAATATACAGTAAGAATATTAATCATTCCAGGTGTCGTGGAACTTCAAATGATGGGAGGGACGAATGAAACGCCATGTTCTCATGAGCGTGCGTGAATAACGGGAACGCTCTCGACTAATTAGATCACGCAACAGGTGCGACTGAACTGCAAGCCGAGCTGTACGAAGAAAACGCGAGTTCCTTATTATCCATTATAATAAATAGCTTCACATTCAAAGTTCTTATTAGGGTTCCTTTCTTTGAACATACTCATACGCGTTTCGAGACAGTGAAAGAAAATGAAATTGACATGACATCCACCAAATCACGATCGACGTGATAGTGGATGGTGTCGAAAGGTTCTGGAGGGGCAACCATGTACTCGAAGCCAGCTTTGGAAGACCTCCTACAAGGTGGACCGATGAAAGACTGCGGTGAATCCGTTGGACGCGGGCCGGTAGATGTGGCGCCTATGGGCCTATGTCTCGCAATGGACATCTTTCAGCTGGAAATAATAGTGTTGATGACGTCATCAATCATCAATCATTACCTAACCCGCGCCCGAGTGGTGGATTTCAGATAATTTCAGGGCGGTGGTGCATGAAAAGGAAAGAAGGATGAAAACCGCTGCTGCAATTTGCCCATTGGAAATCACGCTGACGTAGTTCGGAAGTTATAATTGTAGTTATATTTGCACCCGAGATAAACCAGCCTGTTGGTAATAGGTAATATTGTTATGACGGGAAAATATTTATGAAATGAACCCCAACGATTTTGTAATCCATGATATTTGAGTTACTCTGTTTTATACTGTTGTGCGGACAGCTAGTAGTATATACTACTAGCTGTCCGCACAACTTCGTTTGTGTCACATTTTTCATGACTGCTCCGCTCCTATTGGTTTTAGCGTGATGATATATAGCCTATAGCCTTCCTCGATAAATGGGCTATATAACACTGAAAGATTTTTTCAAATCGGACCAGTAGTTCCTGAGATTAGCGCGTTCAAACAAACAAACAAACTCTTCAGCTTTATAATATTAGTATAGATAGGTACATAAGAAAGTGATACGTGAAATTGATCTAGCTATGGAGGGTATGGGTAAGGTTGGTATAGAGATGTAGGTAATAATGACAATTGCCGGCGCTGATGCCCCCAGAACTGGTCAGAACCTTGAAGGTGACATATGTAGCTCTATTTTTTATGTATATACCTACTTACATCGCTAATTGTGTCGTTAGTCACGAGTGGCACCAGCGCGACGAGCTGGTGGCTGTCTGAAGGGTCTATGTGGAATGTCATGCTCGTGTTCGTCTGACATTTTATCCGTACTTCCGATGGTCGCTTTGCCATACTTGTATCCGGAGCTGGGAAGGACAAAGATCTAATTAGCTAGTTAGATAAGATAGAAATACTAGATATCAATCAGTTCTAACGCCGCGTTTCCACCTGCACGCAACTTACATGCAAGTTTGATCCCATTTATTTATTATATACTTTATTGTACACCAAAAGTAACACAAAAAGTAGACTTAAAACTAAAACACATACAATGGGCGGTCTTATCGCATTCCGCGATCTGTTCCAGACATCCTGGCGTGGACAGTTTATGTCTGGACATGAATTGGGGCCCATTCTACTTCAAAAGCCTGCAATGTACAGCAACTTGCATACGAGCTGGTTGCAGAAACGAGGCCCTAAGGCTCGTGCCGACAAAACGACGCAAGCAGTTTTTGTAACCCTATGTTGTGCCACATTACTGGGCAACGGCATCCCCCTCCTTCCAAAGATCAGCTTGAGCTTGCAGCAATATAATTGAAATTATCTCACGTGTACTCATGATCTTGGTATTAGTTACTAGCTCCTGTCCGCGACTTCGTCCGCGTGGAATAGTTACTTTAACCCCGATTTTGAAACTCTCAGCCCGATCGGATTAAAATTGACAAAGTTTAATACAAACTTTCATAAAAACGGTTCTAGTGAGTTAATCTTAAAAGATAGACATATACTGTCGCGGAATTTTTTTTAGATCATTTTAAGAGGAATAATTCTTTCCTACATATTTTTTTTTGGCATCTTGAACCGTTTTCGCAGCGCACGCAACGGAAGCCCTCAAAGATGAATAATTTTCCCCGTTTTTTCCACATTTTCCATTTTTTCTTCGCTCCTATTACTCGCAGCGTGATGTTATATAGCCTAAAGCCTTCCTCGATAAATGGTCTATTCAACCCAAAAATAATTTTTCAATTCGAACAAATAGTTCCTGAGATTAGCGCGTTCAAACAAACAAACAAACAAACAAACAAACTCTTCAGCTTTATAATATTAGTATAGATTTGGTATTAGCGTTTCTATTTTTATCGTGGGTATTAAACAAGTACTGAAATTAGCACGATAAAATTAAAGAAGTGATGTGCCTCGTAACATTGAAAGCGTCTTTATCAAGTTCTCTAGAAATGTCCAAGGAGTGGGAAAAATCGTATTAAGTACGTCGCACTCTTCAATTTTCTTCACCTTTAGGCAGACGGAAATACTAGACTCAAATTTTTTATTCAGTAAGTTTTTTGTGTACTTACAATCAAAGAAATGTGTGAAAGATTGAAGAACTTGGCTAGAACGGAGGTGACTATTGGGATGACGACAAATAGAGATTGTGGGAGATACAAACAACCCCAAAGAAATTGGGATATGCAGGAGCAATAAAGATTCTTGTGTGTATGTGTTTTTTTTTTCAGTTACTATGTAAAATTGACTGAAGGATACTAACCCCAGTAGTTCGCCTGGCAGGTCGTCAGTGGCTGTAACAAAAAAATAAGGCTTAATAATTTGGTTGAAAAAAGAATGTTGGAGGCAGGCTTTCATTCTTGCTATTGATCTTACTATAGGGTAGTTGACTAAAATATAACTAGTCCGTCAGATAGATTTCCAAAAAACATTGGACACGTATTTCTAGGTTAACTTATTGATTTATAACTGACTATTCATTTGATAACTGACATATTTATACGAATTTTGAGAACTTGAGATTATATTTGTTGTATTGTAAACTCCAAAAATAATGATTTTGTATGCCGAAAGGCAGAATGTAGCGGAATCACCAACTCTGTCCCATCTTAAAATTGTACCTACATTGCTTGCAAATAAATGATTCTGATTCTGATTCTGATTCACGTAAACAAAAAACAAAGACGATACTGTGCGTTGAATACTCGTGTGACGTCACTACGTGCTACAATTTTAACCACGGCGTCACGTCTCTCCTGATCTTTGATGCTTTATATCTTCGTCATTTTTTATATATTTGCTAAAGCAAAAAATAAGTGTCCAATATTTTTCGATAATCTAACTGACGGACTAATTAGAATCATATTTTTTGTTACTCAGGAAACATCCCTATTATCGTATTGCAGTTTATGTTCAAAGTTTAACTAAAGTTATTTAAAGTTTACATAGAAAAGTAGGTGCAATAATAGAGTTGTGGAATTTGTTCGAAAGAGTCACCACAGGCCTGGAACGCAAAGGGCCATTTGAAGAAAAGGAACAAGGATTAGTTTTAGTCAGTAAGAGCCCGCATACAAAAGGTATAATAGTAGAAAATACTCTGTACCAGTCAACTTATGGGTAATTTTGATCTTTACAAATGTGTGCTGAAAACATGAACGCTTTTACGTTTTCAAACTATTTGTTTAAGTTTTGTGTTTTCGGCCTGTTCTGTTCCTCTGGCGGGCAACAGAGGGTAATCAACCAAGCCCGGTCATGACCAAGTACTTCAAGATATTTCTGTTCCGAGCCACCTCCAACCAACCCTGACAGTAGGTGGTATGGTATGGTCCTAGACCGACCCACAGGCGCGTCCACTTTGGGAGACTATAGCCCAGTGGTAAGTTCCTGTGCAAGTTTCACTGACAAAAAATAAGTTTATAATTGCATCAACTGAAGGCATGGCATTCCATGTTTCAAGCTTAGACATCTAAAATAAAAAGCTAGAGTGCCTACTTGCCTACAGACCACACTGATAAAAAATGAAAGTGATCTAACTATCAGTTTTTTTTTTAAAGAAATCAACACTCATTAGGATTTATTTGCGAAGCAGAGCGTCTAGCAAACTTCCGGAGGCAAAGTTATTACGAAAATGCGCCCTATTTTAGAGTGATTAAAGTCTAATATCTTCGATCATGGTATCAGAATGGAAGTGCTCCTTTGTTTGGCACGTAAAGCGACACGTTCCAATATGCGCGATTGAATCATTGCCGCGATGCACAGTTTGTCAACAAACAGAAATACCACGAGGCAGCGAATCTCGAGGTAATAAAGGACTTTCTAATTATAACTAATTAGACTAGAATTATACCTACTGCCGTAGAAAAGTACCGCAATAGGGTAGTTGTCTAAAACTAATTAGCCCGTAAGATAGACTTCCCAAAAATATTGGACACGTATTTTTTATTTTTTACGTAAACAAAAAACGAAGACGATACAGTGCGTTAAAAACTCGTGTGACGTCACTTCGTGCGACGATTTTTACCACGCCGTGATGTCACAAGCCCCCACTCATGATCTTTGATCGATCAAAAAATACGTGTCCAATATTTTTCGATAATCTAACTGACGGACTAAATAGGATCATATTTTTATTCCTCAGAAAACATCCCTATTGTTTTATTTTCTGCTGAAACTGTAGGTAAGCAGGCAGGTCTTCATCGCACTCAAACTGAGGCGGCCGAATAGACGAAGGACGAAGCTACTGTTTTTTAACCATCCGATGGAAGCAAACATAAACTTGGAAATAACAGAATAGACAAATCTTAAAAGCTTTCGGTTGTCCAACTACATGGCAATAATAAGGCCTCCCTAGGTACTCTTCTGCCACCCGTCTCAACCAATCCATCTCATTTGACCAATGGCCCAAACACATAACCCACATGGACCGCTTCAGACTCTGATGGAGAATTTTTTGCTGAATGAATAAGTATTATAAAATGAGTTCTAAAGAATTAAGTACTATCTATTCTGTATTAGGGATGACTATAGATGTAGATTTATACCAGGTGTTATTTCTACTACTCAAGATCTTTGGAATTTGTTTGTCTACGTGCCTAGAGCAGTGCTAGGTATGCAGTCACCGTCTGCGACTAATTTTGTAAGCCATGGTTTTGGCTTTCTTGTAACGGCTAGTTGAATAACTCGCTACAAGCATCTCACACACACTAGAAGTTTTTTCTGAGGTAATTGACAAGCTGACAAAGGTAAGCAACACTGAATCCTACCCTATTTTGTGATATCTCTCTATCACGTTTCCTGGGAGAAAACTCAACTTTGTACATGAACTTTCTTATCGCTGTAGTCAAATAACAGAGAGTTCAAGACAGGCGACGCGAAAGATTGTATGCTCAGCGGTTCCTTTACTCCCTCCGAATTTTGGTTATGGTTCACAGTTCCCTTGCTAAGTTGACATAGGTTGACCGCGGGTATAGTATTTTTCCGTAGAAAAGAGAGTAAGAAGAAGGAAAGGTAATTGGGTTGGCATGTACTTGAACGGTTCACACTGCAGAGGATCGCCAAACTTGGACATGCGTCGAAAGTAATCGCGATTTTCAGCAGTTAAGAGAACGTTAATCAAGAAGTCGATCGGCACATTCGTGGGAAAAAGAACCTCATACCAGTTCTCTTTTTATGAGTTAGCAGCGGGCTCAGCATGCTTTAGCAATCGACTACATTTGTGGGGAGTAGATAAGATATCACAAACGTCAAAGAAACGCTGCCGCATGACATTGACGCCGAGGTAGGCCTAGGAAACTCTGGCGTGACGACTTAGAGATATGACGGATTAGTGGGAGAAGGTAACACATCGAAAAGAGTGGAAGGCTATGGGAGGGATATTTGCTCAGCAGATTGATCGACATAGCCCACTGAGATGAGATACATAAACTCTTCCCTCCTCAGTAGCCAATACCAAAAAGCTAACGGCTTTCCTACTGTTCAGTACCACAGTTACGAGATGGGAATATGGGATGCAGCTCCTACGGTCATCGATATACAGTGTGCGTACATTTCTCCCACATGACATAAACTCACAGAGAAAGTTCAACGTTTGTTGCATTTCCAATCGTTTAAAAACTATTTATTTAAGCAGGTCACACCGTTGTGTTACAAATCATTATTTTAACAATGCTAGGAAGGCGTTTGATTTAATAGACTGATAGCAGCTAAAGCTAGGTACTGACTTGTGTTACGGGCTATAATGACTATTCGAAGCGAGCATACGCACTGTCCTATAAAATCCTTGTACTCGTTACATGCGTGTGTTCGTGCTCGGTTTCACCACAGACTGCATGACTGCTCGTTTTGTATCATGCTACATTACACCCCGTGATACCGTTCAGTACCCACCTTTACATAATGTTCGAGCTGTTGAGAGAAGCAGCATAATAATATTTGGAAACAACAGGTAATTTGCAACAATGTTCGGATTTTCCGGATATTTGTATACACGTTGTATTAGTGTATTTGTATACAGGTATCATTTTTCACCATTAATATGATGTTACATGATCCCCCAAATAGATGAGTAGGCAACAAAAACTTTGCAACAGCTTGAGCTTGACATGACACAAATGCGAAAAAAAATTAAGTATTCCAAATATGGTGCACTTCTTGTACCTGCCTTTATAAATACAATTTCAAGTTGGTTGTACGATCTACATCGTAATAAATTTGTTTACTGAAAATTTTTAAATATTAAAAATTCTAGAAAACTTAATGTTCGGTCGCTCATCACGTGTTTCCCTAACTAAAGGCTCAAAGATAAGTCAGTATAAAAGTCAATACTAGTAAACCTAGATATATGACGCATATCTAAACACACATATAATGAACTCGGATTTCCGTAAAATTATACCAGACTAGTCTTAATTTTATTATTGCATTAATTTAACTCTTTAATAAACAGAGTTTGAAGACTTGGGCGGGAAAGAATGCAGGTGATGGTATTCAGAACTATTTCTGATTCTGGAATTATAATTCTGGAATTAAGGCGGCAGTTAGGAATGCTCACCGCCTCCATATTTTGACTGGCTGGGCAACAACGAATGACGTTCATCATTCCATTTTCTGTGTGGCCTTCTCATGGCATCTACCTCTGGTATGAGTCAATCACGTGACACGCGAAATAAAGAACAAACAAAAGTTGCAAAACTAAGTTGTCAGTTTAACTATTCCTACAAAAAAATGGTCCTGATTACCTACCTGTACAAAGACCAGTTTTGCTCTAGAGAAATACTCTACCTGCATATATTATGATAACTCCCTATGACATGACTGGTCAAGTACTATTAATATACATATATATGAGGACATCTAGACGTCTGATCTGTGTTACATTTAATAACCTTTCGTAATCGTCTTCCCCAAAAGTAAAGTAGGTACCCATGACGATAATCGAACGATTATTAAAAGCGTCAGGCGTCAATCTACCCAAAAACATCAGATTTAATCTTCTGAACCCGTACGCACAGAACACACACTCGCTCAAATTATGAATTGGATAATTTTATCGTGCAATAGTAGGTACTTGCCGAAATTTTGCGTCATACTATAGTCAATTGATTTGATAACGAAACTAAAACAGTATATCCAAGTTCAGTTGATTCAGTGTCAATGACGACAGAGTGCTGTACGATAAACAATGCAATATAGAGGGTGGGACAAACGAACAAGACATTTTAGCAAACTCACGCCTAGAACGTTTGAATTACACCTGAATGCAAGTACTCCACCTGCATTGTGACCACTCTGAGTAAAGGAATTATATCATATTGGTCGTAGGGAACAAAAATGTCTACATTAGGACTGCCATTTACTAAAATTACCGTAAAAATACAGCAAATCATATTTTCCCTTGTATCCTGCAAGTTAAATACTGCTTGTTTTAGTTAGTATCCTTTTTTAAGGATGGAATCATATTAAATGATATTTTCTGCTCTGAGCGGAGCGGAAGAAAGTGTCAGACTCTTACTGACTAAAACCCATCGTATTCGTCCTAATGCCTTTTGCATTCCAGGACTGCGATGACTCTTTCAAACAAAATTTGTATCCTAGTTTTTGCTTTCGTTCAAAAATGACAATCAACAGTCAGGCAAGTAAGTAACTACCCATACAGTGACCATGTGCTACCGTGCCGTGATATTGATGAGTTAGAGGAACACGAATGGATTTTAGTCAATAGAGTCTGACAGTTTCTGCCGCTCCGCTCAGAGCGGAAAAGCTATTAGATAATTTCCCAGCCTTAAATCAAAAGGGTGGTTTAGGTGAGGTAAAATCACATACCCCCTGGTCCTTTTCTACAAAAGTCCAGACGCCTTTTGAAGGTTTCCACCCAAATACAAAAAAGGAAAGTAATTATTTGGTGATATTTCCCTTAATTTGGAAAATACAAAATAATGTGCGTCAATTGAGCAACATGAGTCATGTTTGCCTGCTGTTCAGTTTACATGTTTGTCCACCCTGTATATTATCAGCGTCATTACAATAAGAGGGCACTTACTGTATTCAATATTTCGGCCTATTGGTTGTGCTATCTACTGGCCACAGCTATATACACTATCCCAGTCTGGAGCGATCGCTGATAACGATCACCTATAACCTATGTATGAGCACTATCAGTCCTAACTATCAATAAAAATGTTTTTTTGCTTATGCAGTTATTTGTGTCACTTGATAGTGCAAGGAGAGTCTTTTTTAGGGGTCTGTACCTGAAGGCTAAACAACGGAATCCTATTACTAAGCCTCCGCTGACGTCTGTCTATCAGCAGGCTGTAGGTATCTCAAGAATCGTAATAGGCAGATAGTTGAAACTTTCATAGACTGTGTTTTTTATTTCCGCTTTATGAACAGAATAATAAATAAGAAATTTAATAAATATATTTGGTACGGGACCCTTCGTGTGAGGGTACTACTGAGACTTGGGCTGTAATTTTTTTTAATTGTTTTTCTGAATATTTTAAAGTAATAAACATTTTATATATTCACGGTCAAATTTAATTAAATAGTGGATGGAAAGTTCAGACGTGACGGGATAATATATGTATATAATAACAATAAGTCAAACTGGGTACCTAATTTATTTGAGTGTAGTTAAAAAAAAACTTATTTTCAACATCATAGTTTCAGGCACAGGTGCTACCTACCTACTTACTTATATTTTTTTATATCTTTTTCAACATCAACACAATGGAGTGTTTTAAAAGAAAACCTTTGGGAAATTCCTGAAAATTTCCAGTAAATAGTTTTCTTGCTGAATCTTTTAAATAAAATAAAAGTAGTTCGAGCAAACCGTCTGTCCAAGGTCTTTAAAATAATTAGTTTTCTGGCTTGTTTGATTTTAACTAATAAAATAATAAATAGCTAATGAAAATAATCTTACCACATTTATTTCTAACTCCAAATCAAAACACACATTAACCTTTAAATCCAATAACTGTTCGTCCGTAAATAATTTAGTTTCGTCACTGTCCGTCGGTTTTCCACTCACAAACAGTATCACTGTTATTTGTTTTATCAAACAAAATATTATGTAGTGCTCAAACTTTTTGTGAAACATTTTAATTTCTTCATAAACATATAGATTCTTATAAAAAATAACCACGAACAATGCGTATCATTAAAAATCACTGAATCCAAAATATTTGCGGAATTCGAAATTTTAATTCCAGTTTTTTCTTTTATTATGATTTAAAAATTGAAGAGATACGTGCTAAGATTTAAAAAATAAATACTTTTCAAAAATAAATTGTGGTATCAATATTTAAATTGCGAACAGTTTGTTGAGAATAAGTTTAGTATGAGTTGAGCCGCGTGCGATGCGCGTTGCTACGGTAGCTGTGCCTTCGCGCCGCCCCTCAAATCGTAACTGGGGCGCCAAGCCACTGAGCTTTACAAATATCCGTATCGCAGGTGATCCCAAAGCTCTCTTATTAGAGTGGAACTTCAACCTACTCGTACGACATTCGGTTCATTCAAGTTTTTCGAACAAAAAATTGGTCCTCCGGGTCAAAAGATTAATTTCCGAAAGGACCAATAATGTTTAATGCATAATTTGTATATCATAATTGACTCCGAGTATTTATGCTAGCGAATGCGATTTTGGAGCCGAGATTTTGTGCCCTTTTTTAAGGGTATCTTTTAAAGAAAATAAATAAAAAATAAAACTCTAGGACCTGTTTTAATTTTCGTTACGTTCTTTACGTTTCGTTGATTTAAAATAAAATTAAAAAATAGAATATCATGTTCATCTCTGTTTAATCATTTGCTAAAAATTATTTGTTTTCTTAGAAGACTAATACAAAAAAACGTGGCCTCAACTACACCCAGCAGCAGAGCAGTAGTGGCCAAGAGAACATTGGTGACCGAGTGGTAATGGCCCCGACTTACCAAGTTGTAGGTCGCGGGTTCAAACCCAGACAGGCGCATTACTTTGTGTTTTATAATATTATTCCATCACCATTGCTCTCGAAACAGTGAAGAAAAAAATTGTGAGGAAACCGGCATGTCCTAGAACCAAAAATTCGAAGACATTGACATTCACCAAACCGCACTGGGCCAGCGTGGTGGATTACGGCCCATTCCCTCTCCTAGAGAGGAGGCCTGTGTCCCAGCAGTGGGAACGTTAAAAGGCTAATTATGGTTATGCTATTAACTACCTCCACGCTTCCAGCATCAGTAGTTTAGGCACTGCGTTAATGAATCAGAGAAGTCAGGAAATCTTTGTCTTATTTATATTGCATGATTAAGTCGAAAAAGGAGCTGGCAGAGGTCTACCTATAGGTACTGATACATTGTCTTTATGTTTTCAGCCATGATGTCTGCTTTGATGTTCCCTAAGTTATTTAATGTAGGGAATAGTGTGCAAAGCAACATCCATACGGAAATCGTGAAAAGAATGTAAAAAAAATATCACTGCGCATGATCGCATGATGTTACCGGCTGATCTTCGTTGTAAAAAAAAAACAAACGTACTGTGATCGCACAAGTTCGAACGTGTACCATTCGCTCTTTTGTGAATAATTAAACTTTATTGTATTTTCTTACTTCCTGTCTTGATGCTTGCATACACGTACCTACTTATACAGGTGATACAGATTCGTCATAATTTAAATATTCTGCAAAAAATAGCTACTTTATTTGCCAGTATTTTTTTCAAGCAGCGTCACCAGAAAAGCATCGTGATGGTGCTGGACAATGAGTTCTTTTTTTATGGAAAATTATCAAATGACTCTTTCCGCTCTCGGCCGTTGCAGAAGGGAGTGTCAGACTCTTACTGACTAAAACCCACCCGTGTTCCTTCGAATGCGCTTTGCGTTCCAGGGGTCTTTCTCGGATGGTCTCACTTTTTCGAACAATTCCAAAACTTGACGATGAGTCCTGGAGAAATATGTCAGCTGTATTGAATTACACAACGAAATTAATTGGAAAAGGACGGCAGAGTAGTAAGAAAAAACTTAATTCATACCTTGGCATTTGAATATTTACCACCAATATCCTCCACAATCACATTCCGACTTTCCGCAAGAACCTGGTGTGGAACATTATTCAGAACCAAATTTAATGGTACTTTTTGAAATCAATTTTATGTAACAAAGAACCAGGGATGAACAATCCTATGTTTTCTACGGTCTATTAAAAATAACCTTTGCTCGTATTTTATACGCTCTCACACTTGGAAATAATCCTTAGGACCAATAATTGGATTACTTATCGGTCCTCTTATTTGTTTGGTTCAAACTCTATGGCCAATTTTTTTTTGCCAAAATTACTCTGTTATTGTGTATTATGTTGTTCATTACTACTACTGTTCTCCAAAAATACATAACATTAAGTTATAATTACGCCACATTAAATAAAGTTAAGTATTAAAAAAGTGATTCATCTTACAATTCGTAGTAAACGCGTCAGATACAAAATATTTAATGAATGTATTCGTCCATGTCTCTATTTTTACGTGATCAGAATGATGAATATTTTAAATCCCGCGGAAGTTATTGAACTATTACAATGCGCAATCCATTGCAGGTTGTGTTCTTATTATTTAATTTAGCAGACTATAAAAAATCCATTGAATGATAAATGGCCACCAATTTAACGCTCACATTTCATTATCATTGTCTTGCATATTTCCCAATTTATTTGGGGTCGTCGCACACATTTCGTCTTTATCATAAGGGCACAAGGGACACGTGCCCTGGGCCCCGCTTCAATGGGGGCCCCAAATTATATTATACATATATAGGTTCTTCTTAGGAAACGACCAATTCGAACAGTGTACTAGTTTCTGATGAACTTCTCTCAAACTTATCCCAGACAGGATGTAAGAATTTTCGAACTCGGTCGCAAGAAAATTTTCGCTTCGCTAGCACTTGAATCCATATTTTTCACAATTTTTTGCTTCGACTTGTGACGACACGGTTGTCGCAGTGGTTGAGCGTTCAACTGCTGCGCTACATGTCGCGGGTTCGATCCCCGCACGGAACAAATGTTTGTATGGCCTACAGATAGTTGTTCCGGGTCTGGGTGTCGTGTGTATGTGAGTTTACATGTTTGTGAACGCACCCACGATACAGGAGTAAATCCTAGTGTGGGGCATCGTTTTTTTAAAAAGAAAAAAAATATATATTAAAAAGTACCTACCTCAGACAAAGATAGGATATAGGTAGGTGCAAAAGTTTATTTCCTCTTTATAATCCTCCTTGCTTTTAACTCTTTTCAAGTAAGAAGTACCTACCTATTTAAGCAGAGTATAATGCTATGCGTCAATGCTTAAAAAAAGAACGTTGGTATTCGTAAACCTACTCGTCAACATGTTATTGTTGCTGTTTCCGGTCTGATTCCTGTAATGTGTACCTGTATAACCCTTTTTTTTTTCTGGATGGGAAATCATCAAATGACTTCTCCGCTCTGGGCGGAGCGGAAGGGAGTGTCAGACTCTTACTGACTAAAGCTCACCCGTGATCCTTCTGATGCCATTTGCGTTCCAGGGCCACGGCAATTCTTTCGAACAAATTCCGCAACCCGAGCAGTCACTGACCCTATGGGGTCCCGTCTATATAACCCTAGGTAAAGAAGAGCGACTTGACAAATAGTCGACTATGAATAAAATACGTCGGAGGGGTGGGGGCAGCAAGAACATTCAGGTTCACTTCGCTCGCTCATACATTGGACGTCCACTCAAGGTTTTCTGCGTACCAAGTTGCCAGTTGGGGGTTTTTGGCTTTGCCGCTCCGGGCACCCATCACGCGTAGTACCTACGCCACTGGATTACATAACATCTATCGTTGATAAGACACTAATTAATAAATATGAAGCTTCCTTTCTCTCTCATTCACATGTAATATCTTTTCGCACGTAACAGCTACTTTCTGTTTTTACACTAATCAATTTTAAACCTCTCGATAGCGGCTCCGAATTACCTTCGATACTTCAGCAGATTCTTTGGTTTATAAACATTTCCGTAAAAAAACTGTGGTCAAGCAGTTTTTGATGTTGGTATGTGTAGAACTATAAACATAGACAAATTCTAAATATTGCGGCGTACATTATAGTTTTAATCTGAGCATATAAAGTGTTAAAATTTCTTCACAGTGTTAAACTTACTTTCATGATTTTCATGTCCCAATTTTCTACAGTCTCCGTTTACTAAACTCATATACATATCTGGTCTGTAAGTCCAGTAACTAGATATTATCTACGTACCTAAGTAGCATTTGGTAGTATAAAGCCATCTCACGATACCATATCCGTAATTTCGGTGTCAAAAAATGAAGAAGTAACCAAAACGCTGACTTCCGAAATTAATGTTATTTTAAACTTTGTTGTGTTTTTTAGTTGAAAGTCAGTTTTTTTTGTAAGAAGTTTTTTATTTTACAGGTTTTAGTGGTAAGTAAATTGACATTATAATGACCGGTTGTGCTATTTACCATTAAGGAGTTACTTTGTGTGCCTTCGCAGTTAAAGTCCAGTGCAACTCATGCTTAAATATCTCACTTTACTATATTTCATTGATTTTAAGTTCAGGAGTTCACTGGTTTATCCTTGAAGTTCAACGTCCAATTGAAATGCAATGTAGCTGTAACTATATAGCTCTATATCTATTAAATAGCAGTGATATATTTAATCATGAACCCAAGGCAAAAATAATCATCAACATCGGTTCATAAACAACCAGGTTTACCAGTCTGACTTGTCCACATCTGCGTACCCATTCTCACCGTACCGGCGTGATGTTATGTTATGAACTGGTACAAACAATAAACAGACATGCGATATCAGCAATTTCGGGATATTTCCTATCATTTATTGAAGAGTTCCATTGGGTATCTCCGAAGTTTTTCACCTAATTGAGTGGGACCAGTCCGAAAAAATAGTCTAAGTGCAAACAAAAAAAGTCCCATCCAAATCGGTTCACAATTGGCGAAAATATCGCTGAACGAACATTAAAAGAAAACAGTCGAATTAAGAACCTCCTTTTTTATATCGGTTAAGAATAAGATAGGTGCCTATATGATTCTAGCCATTATAGCTATTAATTTGTTTTTCCTTTCCATTAGAAGCATGTCATTTGTTTAAGGTCGTGGTACATATAATCGTCCATGCGGGCCCCTTCACACCTGTGTCGATCAGGATAGACGCAGAGAGATCGTCGCGGTCACCTTCGACTGGCATTCCACCTTCTAGTATTAATTATTTTGATAAATGTCAATAAATCTTATTGACATTTAAGACTGCTTATAGGTATTATTATATAACCATTAATTAAGGATATCTTGAGTCCAAAACTGGTCCTCCGACCCATGTCCTTTTATCCAATCAAAATACCTTTTAATTGCTTTAAAATACGAATGCTAGGTAATTATAATTTATGATATGGCTAGGTCCCATTACGGATCATGTTAAATGGGTACAGTGTAGGAATGCGATGCGCTAACTAGCTAGGTCTTGTTCGGGATGAGAATAGCAGCTGACTAAGCTTGGACCTAAGATCGTCGACATATTTCTACACTAATATTATAAAGAGGAAAACTTTGTTTGTTTGTTTGTAATGAATAGGCTCAAAAACTACTGGACCGATTTTAAACATTCTTTCACCATTCGAAAGCTAAATTATCCACGAATGACACAGGTTACATTTTATCCCCATATTCCCACGGGAACGGGAACTCGCGGGTAAAACCGCAGGGTGCTGCTAGTCATCTATATAACTGCGTTGTGACACGAAAGAAGTTGGTGTTATAGGAATGTACTAGTACAAAGTAGTAGTCGAGCTCGCCTTATTTCCCGAAAGACGATAAGGCGAAGACACATTTACTATTTTTTTTTTGCGTAATGCTGTAGTAGGACGGCGAAGGTAAAGAGACGATCTGATCATGTTTGCGGCACAAACATGGCCAGATATCGCCCAAGATTGTTTTTTGGAAGGACTAAAGGGAGCAGTTTGCCCAAAAGTGGGATAGAATTGTAAGCAACCAAAAAAAAACAATGTTAACAAACAAGAAGGCAGCCTGATTCAAAGTACTGCTGCCGAAGGATACTCTGCAATATCTATCAGGGTATCACAGGTGTGTTTTCTTCCCTCAAAACCATCCATCCATCCATCTCTGTCCATTGGATATCGTATAAAATATTTCAGTAGGGCATCCCCTACGTTTTGGTGGAAGTTTAGATGTTCTGCTTTATTCAGCAGGATCATATTAATGCTAAGCAAACGACTATGCAGGTGGAGATTCAAACTGAAGCTACTGTAACGACGCTGTGTGATGCGCACACTCCTGAAACTGTATATTCACAAACGAAACTGTCCCAGCAGCAGTACCGTTTCTACTGTAATTGGTAAACAATGCTTTACAGCATGACCTCCGTTGACCTCCACAATCGCAGTTCACTGCCAACTGCAGCCTTATACACCAGTCCTGCGTTCAACATGAGAATATCTGAATGAATTTGACTTCATCATATTACCCTGGAAAAATGCATGATGTGAGTTTTATGTTGAAGAAAATATAGGTAGGTATATATTTTCTCCCAATGTTCGTTCGTTGTTTTTTGTAGTAAGTACTACTTACTACAAAAACGCCTGGGAACTTTAAATTCGCTATTAATTTTCAAGCATTTCCTGAGCATAAATAAGGCCGTACTAATCTATTAATATCTAGTAGTACTACTGAGCTTGATTTTGTTAAATAAAACTCGAGAAAATCCTTTCTTTTTTGTTTGATTACCGTCTGCATCATTAACGTAATGACACATGACGAGAATTTAAGGTCAATTTGTATGTAACACAGTGACTCCACAACGACCTCTGGCGGACTTTTAATAGACCATAATATACAAGAACTAGATTCTAGATGCGAATGTTGTAGTTATTTCTTATGTAGAGGTGTTAGGTTGTAAATATGCGATCGGCGCCGGGCCCCACAAAAACACTAGATTTTGAAATTATAATGTCCCACCTCACTGTCGGACGAATGAAACGCTTGACTTTGGTATAGGTCGACGACTTATTGCCTGTCACCTAAATATATTTTATAGTTGCTTATATTTTTCTATAACGTATTGAGTTTGAGAAAAGAAAAGTGAGATGCACCGTAAGTAACGGATTGCAGTCTACGGTACCTCTAGTTATTCGTAGAGCTAGCGATTCGATTACAATCTGTAGATCGAAATGATTGCCGATTAAACAACAGAAAACCTATATAATTTTTATATTGTTTCATTTGTTTTGCTATCTCCAGTATGTGATACTTGTGAAAGATAGGTTATTGGGTTCGGCCGTAAAAATTAGAGTGTCGATCAAAGAGGTCGGTACAAATTGGGGCCTGGTTTGATATTTTATATGTAGATGTTCAGGTAATGCTGCAGCTCCAACCCGACCATCCCTGACACTGCAAAGTATATTTTCTAATATACTTTGCAGTGTCAGGGATGGTCGGGTAACTGTGACCCTGTAGCGGTAACCCTTGGCTTTTGACCCTAATAAAATGAATGATTGTACATTCTAGTATAAATTACTCCCATAAAACGGAAGACCATTGGTTCCATACCAGCCGTGGGTGTGCGAGGATTTATTTCTTGTATCTTGATCCCGGTAGTGGCAGGAACTGTGGTGCTTTAGTTCGCACAGTCTGAAAAACCTTCCGTTCTGCCCAGATAGAGGAGAAATCATGGGTACCTTTAACCATGAGGAATTCTCGTCAAATAAAATGGGTACCAAATAAAATTTTGCTCCAATCGGCTTTTACAAAATTCCCCACATTATTTTTTTCTGAAAAACTCTTGTCGTCTGAAATGTTGTAAATATATTATAGTGAGGCAAAGCATTCGTAAATCAGGTTCGATCGAGTATGACTAATATATTAGTTTTTGTCCCTGATAAGGTGATAATATGCAGGGAGACGGATTCGTCTGACGGACACTGTATATAAATGGTGCTGGCTGGCCGTGTTACTAAGATCGGATTTATATAATTTTCTTTAATGATATTATAACACCTACCACTATTTGTATCTGCATCACTCAAACGTTGAGTGGTAGAAATGCCAATGCCATGCATTATATAAAAAGGTAAAGTATAAATAAATATTACCTATGATAAGTTAAAGCCATGTTGATTGCTACACTCTTATATGGGCTTAAAAACAAACAAGACAAGAAATATGGACATATATGATGTGATATATCTATATACATACATTGGAAGGATGGGAAATCATCAAATGACTACTTTCGACTGTCTCTTAAGACTAAAACCCACCAGTATTCCTCCTAGTAACCTTTGCGTTCCAGGGCCGCGCTGACTTTTTCGAACATTTTCCGCAAATCTGGCAGAAACCCTGGGAGGCCCTGACAATTATGCTGATATATCTTAGAGGCGCGTGTGGAACACAACGCGCCGACGACCCGGTCCTGCCTGTTAGCGGAAGGCGAGCCACCAAACGCTCGCCGTCTGCAGGCCCGCGCCTACGGTGGCCGGGTGTAGATTATCCTTGTTTCGGGAGGTACCTGTGTCGGATCCAGCGGAGGACACGGTGGAGCATACGGTGGAGGTCTGTCCTGCTTGGGCGGAGCACCACCGTGTCCTCTTCGAGCCGATCGGCGGCGGCGACCTCTCGCGTCCGGCCCTGGTTCAAGCCATGGTCCGGAGCGAGGAGGCATGGGAAGCGGTCGCCTCCTTCTGCGAAGCAGTTATGCTAGCGAAGAAGGAGGCGGCACGCGTGCGAGAGAGGGAAACCTCACGCCCCAGCCGCCGAAGCAGAAGAAGACGCCCCGGGCGTCGGGAAACGCAGGGCCATTCCCGGCCACCGTTGGTGCGGGCCTGCGGATGGCGAGCTATGGGTGGCTCGCCGTCCGATAGCAACCAGGCCCGAGTCGACGGCGCGTCGTGTTCCACGCGCGCCTCATAGAGCCGTCAGCAAAGAAGACGGGGCGCCACTGGGTCAGTGCCTGCTAGGGTTGCGGAATTTGTTCGAAAGAGTCACCGCGGCCCTGGAACGCAAAGGGCACAAGAAGGATCACGGGTGGGTTTAGTCAGTAAGAGTTTGACACTACCTTCCGCTCCGCCCAGAGCGGGAGAAGTCATTTGATGATTTCCCGCCCTCAACGTTCTTAGGTGCGCGCCTACGGTGACCGGGAATACGTTTCCCGACGCCCGGGGCGTCAAGACTAAATCCAATAGGTACCTTTAAACATCAAACTGTAGGCTTATAGGGCGTGACCAAAAAATACATTATGTCCCATGCATGCCTGGCACATCATTTAGGAATTTATATACACTATAAGGACATTATACCTACTTTTGGATAAGCCGGGAGATAAAATTCAAAATGGAGTTTGGTAACTTTAGCAGGTGAAAGTAACGTAAAAAAATCTAATTTTAAAAAAAGGGTGGCGAAACGGATGTATGAAAATTAAAATTTTGACGAAACGCCACTTGTTTTTTCTACTTTTTACATGAGTAGTAGGTATGTATGTAGTAAGACCCATACCCGCCTAGCCCCTTCCCCACTTTTCTATGAAATACCTTCTGATGGGCTAAAATTTTTCGTAGGTCACTCAGATATATAAGTTATCTTAAAATAGTTATAAATAGGCATCTACGCATATAATTTAAAGAAGATTCTACAACTTTCTTTAGATATTCTAGATGCCTTATTAAATATTAATTTTATTAACTTATTTGTTGGTTAATTATAGTAGTATATTTTAATTTGCATTTTTTATTTATCAATGTGACATGTAATCTTACGTTTTTCGAGTAATTAAAGTGTAAATTTTAATAAATAGCTCAAAATTGTATATTATAATTGAAAAAAAAAATTCGATTTTTTTCGATTTTTTGCATTTTCTGAGAAGATTTACTATAAGTAGTAACATATTTTTTTTTTCACCATCGGGAAGTACAGATTTCAACGAACAGAAACCATACCAACTTTTTGAAAAAAGCTGATATTTTGACGGGTGAATTTTCGATTGAAAATTAGGGTGCTTTTTCGATATTAATTCAAAATAAGGTGAAAAAATAAATATTTCTAATCAAATAAATTACAGCTTATTTGGGACATAAAAAGGTAAGTTTTCAACAAATTTCGTGACAAAAAAAATAATTTTGTAAAAGATAAAAATAAAAACCAAAAACTTGTTTTTTTGAATTTTTCACATAAATTTTGAGGTTATGTGAAAAAAGTGTAAATACAAAAGTTTTAGATTTTTTTATTACCTACAACTTTGCCATTTGACTTTTTCTATAGGACTTTTACTTATGCCGAAAATCGAGATAAACCGTTTTTTACCCTTAAAACTCACCCCCATACCCTTCCCGACCTCAGATCGCCCGTAAATTATTTTTCCTTTCATTGTTACAATATTCCCCTCCTTTTCTTATGGGTTTCATCCTACTATTATTTTTTTGGTTTTAAAAATTATCGACATTGGTCTAAATCGGGAATGTGACATATCGGGAAGTAGCCATGACGTGTAAGTGGTACGAGCGCAGTCTGGATTGAATTTTAAAATTGTGTATATTTTTATTAGAAAAAGCTTTTTTCGCCTAAAATGCCCGACCACAAAAAATGATTGAGCAGATGAAATGCGAATAAATGGTCACTAATGGATCTACTGCCGCCGATTTAGTTCAGCAATATATTTCAACCATTTATAGCAGTATCCAAGGGTACAGTTTGACTCTATGCGGAATTACCGTTTCTTGCAACTTCATGGTTGTACGAACACGCGGGAAAAACGGTTGAAAATACGGCGGCATATGGTTCAGTTATGGTATGGGGAGGGATATGTTTGGGAGCTCGTACGGAGTTAGTGGTGGTCGATGGAAGGAATATGACTGTGTGAATAAGTGTAGGTACTTACTTAGTTTTAATTATGATTATTTTTAATAAAAGTTCGTAAGACTTTTAAATTTAATCTGAAAATATGTCAAGTGGTTTGTTACTTCACGTTTGATTGATTAGGTACTAACCTATAATTATATTTTTTTCAATATTCACTTTATTATTTTTACTCAACTTCATCACAGAGGAAGGTATTTTTAAAAAGTATTTAATAATTGTTGTAAGTAGAGCTAATAAGTATTCTATTTTGTAAATAAAAAAATGATATGCGTAATTGCGTATTCCCTACTGTAATTGTTCTTCTGTAGGAAATTAATTCTGCGAAATTCCGCTCTCTAATAAAGGACTAGGTCCGATAATCCCGTAGAATTAGGTACTTTATTGATTAAAGATTAATTACTATCACAAACCGCAGTGCGATGTTACCTACTTGGCTCTAGCACGAGATATACATACCTATCATAGTTAATAGTAATTGAAAGCAGTACCTAGTATATATCCTTGTGAAGGACTTAATAGGATATTTTTGGTACCTACATTTACCGTAAGGAAATTATTCAGTTACATAATATTTCCCAGTTTGCGAAATAACAATTGAAATGACGTTATCGAAATATATTTTATGAGTTACATCATGTAGTCGGTACCTAACCTTTTTTGGATCCTGGTTTAGTTCTCACATACCTACTAGTTAGTTCCTCGAAATAAAGTGAATCATTAAAAATATCGAAACTTTTATTAATTAATTAAGGAAAATGGACTATTTTCCTTGATTGCCTACTAGCTAAAACTTAGAACGAGGCACAACCAGATTTGTATAAGGGCGGGAGTATGATGAAGACGGGATCTGACTGAACACTGTATCACTTGACTGTAAAGGTAATCTTCTTCTTCTATGTATACATAATAAGATCTACCACCACCACCACCACCACCACCATGCTACCATGACTCGCCATGTCTGTAAATTGAATACCTATATTTGCATAAAAATAACGGAGAAACGTTAGAAAAAAAAACAGAACACAAAAATACATTTTTTTAAATTTTTGTCTTTCTATGTATATGTTTATGGAAGCATCATACAAGAACCTACCTTAAGTAGGTATGAAACTTCATAGTTAAGCGTCGCGCTGAGTAACTGTACGCATCACGCACGTAAAAAGTACAAAACCAATATTGACAACTACCTTTTAAATATGAAATTTGCGTAGCTCTGAGTTGGTTCAGATTAGTTTTTGTTTTTTTTTAAATTTATTTTTTTATTGTAAGATGGATATTATGCTCTTGTTATAGTATAGGTTTCGTCGCAATCGGTTGACTGTATGAAACGTAATCAATTTAATTACGGGGTGTAGTGTAAATACACGTATCGTCATCTACAGTGATGATAGACCTATTAGCTTCGGTGTACCGCAGGGTAGCATCCTCGGGCCCCCGCTATTTTTGCTCTACATCAATGACTTGTGTCACGCAAAAATTCCAAATTGCGATATATTTACATACGCTGATGACACAGCGATGATAGTTTACGATACTGACTGGGTCAGAGCAAGTAAAAGGGCCGAACAGTCGCTTCACTTTGTGATGGAGTGGCTCTCAGAGAATTTGCCACCCCTAAACGTGGCAAAGACAAAGGTCATTAGATTTTCGTTACCTAACACCTTAGCTCCTCCACCGGAATCAGGTCAAATTAAAGCTCACACTTGCTCAGGTGAAGCACTCAACTGCTCCAACTCTCTGGTTCCAGACATAAAATATTTAGGAGTTCACATTGATCATAAACTTAGCTGGCAACCATATATTGAAGCCCTATGTACAAGGATCAGAAAATTAATTTATATATTTAAGGAACTAAGGCACTCTGCTGATCCCGATCTAGCTTTAATTGTTTACCAGAGCCTTTGCCAATCAATTATTTTATATTGTATCCCGATTTGAGGCGGAACATACAAAACCTCCTTACTTAAAGTTGAAAGAGCTCAAAGGGCGATCCTGAAAGTCATGCACTTTAAGCACAGGGACTTTTCGACCAATCAACTTTATTCAGAAGCCAAAGTATTGACTGTGAGACAGCTTTTTGTGCTCCGTGCTGTGCTGCGGAAGCAATCTACGCTGCATCTAGATCATGCTAAGCTAAAAAGACGCAAAGGATCACCCGTATGCGATATAGTCCAATGCCGCTCCAAGTTTGCCAGTCGACAATATACGGCAACTAGCTCTCGACTGTATAATAAAATACATAAACTTATATCAATTTACCCCCTCACTAAACATGAAGTTAAAATTAAACTTACGGATTGGTTGTAGAAGTTAACGTATGACGAAACCGAGAATCTTATTACCATTGTATCTTAATAAAATTGATTAAGTACCTATTTAAATTAAGGCATGTTTGTTTAATTTATGTTTTTGTAACTATACGTACTTGCACGACAACTAATACCTAATACCAATTGTATGCCATTATTCCTGGAGGAACTTTGGCTCCTAAGACACAGGCTTTTGGCCTAGTTTAGGAGGCAGCAGTTCACCCTAATATTTTTCTAATCCTTGTACTGAAGTATGTTTTTCTAAGTGTACAAAATAAATATATTATGAAATAAGTATATTATTATTATTGAGAAAAAAATTGTACTAACGGTTGAATGAAAATAACACCAACATAGAGTTATTTTTGAATCTTTTAGTACGTATCAAAAGAAAAGTGAACATTTTGATTTTTTTTATCGTTATTTATCGTTTCATGTGGGATTCTTTATTCAAATATTTTGACAGTTCAACTTCAGAGTCGATAGATGGCGTTAACCAAACCTCATCGTTTCACCATGTACCTACATAAATGTCCGCCCATCGCCTGTTTTACTCACAGAGCTGTAATTTGACATGATTATTACCGGAGAAAGACCAACTCTGTAAGATTATAAAATATCGAGAGCTACTGAGCGTTTAGAATATTTGTTTACGCATCAAAATTTCAGTCAGCCCTACTTTATCCTATTTCTGTATATTCTTAATTCTGGTTATACAAGGTACCCGTTCTCTAGCATGTCACTAGCTGTACGTACCTACCTAAGTACTTACATATTGTCTTTGCGACACTTCTTTTTTTTTTCATTCCAACATCTAAACGAACGAAGTCGCGGGCGCAGCTAGTATCTGTGTTATTTTTATAATCTATCCTAAAGTTATAATTTATAAAGAGGAACGCAGCTAGTATGTGTTATTGTTTATAATCTATCCTAAAATTATAATTTATAAAGAGGAAATATTTTTTGTTTGTTTGTACCGAATAAGCTCCGAAACTCTGAACCGATTTTAACTATCTTTTCACGAATGGAACGCTACATTATCAGCGAATAACATAGGCTATATTGTATCCCCGCATTCCCACGGGAACGGAAAATATTCTGCTCCTTGTTTGTAATCATTTAAAGTTAGTTGAATTTATTTTTCTTTATTTTTTCCCTGATTTTTTATTAATTGTTATTGTAATGGTATGGATGGATTTTATCTGAAATCAACTGATCAATATTAATAGGTGCTTACTTATGCTTACAGTGACAAAAAAATAAACACGACTCTCGAAATAGTCTTGGCGCCATATAATTAGCCGTTATTAGCCATAATATATTAGAACCAACCCCACAAAGTGGGAAAGAGCGAGGAAGAACACACGTTGCACGTGGTGCAAGTGTGATTGGTGCATGCCGTAGCCGATGAATCAGCCGTGCCGTCAGCGCAGGACCTCTGAATAGAAGTTTGAATGTCGTCGAACCTCATTTTGGTCATTACCATAACTTATTAATAAAACTGATACTTACCTTTTAACACAAATCCTGCATTCTTGTAGAGTTCGAAGACCAGGCAGGGGTTGTTGTCCGGGCTTTTGAACCATAAAACCACACAAATGGGTAGGTACCTCTCATATGGCTACCCCGTTCATTAAGAACGCATGGTGGCAAATGGTTCAAAAATCTGAACGAGGTCGTGAACCTTTGCTAAATCAGTTCCGCAAGCTAAAAAAAAAATTTTTTTTTTCTATTAAGGTCTGACAGTGGCGTTACCTTGAGTGATCTGCTACAACCTTCGAATATATTTCGTTTAAAAAATAGACGGTCGATGAACTTCATTGACTAAGGTAATGACGAGTTATTTTACAATTAATTTAAATTAGCATTTTAGGAACAAATGTCACGTATCGGCATTTAGTTGAACAGCTCCACCTACCTGTGATCCAAACGTGATAAACATTTTTTTGCTTATACCTAATGCTATTCCATTAAGTAATTTTGAAATAATTGATCAAATCTTTAATTGGATTTAATTTGCATATTGTATTAAAATATATTTTATTTTAACGTCGTCCCATCTCGGATGGATGTTGAAAGCAGATGCGAAATTGCATCATCAATGATTTCCTATCCCAGGTGCTGCTAAAAATTGCAATATTATTAATGAGTTTATTTTCCTATCTAAACAAAAAACCGTTTAAACCATTAATATTCCTAGAGTAATTACTTTAATCTCTAGCTACATAGATTCACCTAAATGTGTAGTCTCTGTTTCCATAGGACAACGCATTGCCTGCCTTTGTATAGGTGTTCAACACATCATGTAACACTAAACCTAATCATTTCCGTGCTATTTTTCACCTATTCAGGCCCCTCATAAATAAATACGAAATTCAAGAATAAATGACGCGCAGCGTCTCAAAAAACAAGTCACGCTATTCTTATACATGTAGACCACATCTGCGTAGGAGAACTACTATAAAAATATTTTATTATTTATCGATCAACTTAAATACGACCAGTACATAATGATTAATTGTATTTTAGTTTGGCGCCAAAATTCCATACAAAAACGTGGCTGAACGACCGTGACACTTGAGCGCAAAAAACTATGAAGGTATTGAGTATTGAACTTGTCGAGATACTTCGATAGATAAGGATCTATGAAGCTTAATCTACGAGTAATAATAATGAGTAGTACGCTCAGGCACAGTAGAAATATGGAACAGTACAGAAACTACGAACAAACGGTCGAAACGGCACACTCACACAGACGCGCACATCTACGAGGCCCCTAAGGGACCTTCGCGGTGCTCTCAGTTGCGGGTGCCGTGTTCATAGATAATATCTACGCTATTATAATGGCTATAGGTGGACCACTCAGGTTTTCGTTTTGCAAAAACTGTGTACCCAAGCACAGATTTTTAATACTAGTATTAAATCCTTATACCGAAGACTAATTTTAATTTATATTGTATTATAATTTATATAACATATGGAATAAATTAATCCTTATGAGTATGAAAAAATAAATGACCATAATTTTACGACAACATTATATTCTAGTCGTTTTAATGTTTGTTCGGGCATAACTCCGTCGCTTGCCAACCGATTTGAAAAATTCTTTTTTTGTTGGAAAGGGTATAACTTCCCAAATGGTCCCACGAAAATTTTATCGAAATCGAACAAGCGGGTTTTTGTTAATTTCAATAAATGATAGCAAATCTGTCGGGATAGCTGAAATCGCATGTTTGTTTATTGTTTACACCAATTTATACCACGTACGCTGTGATGGGTATGTTTAGCTGGGAGTGAACCACTAAAAAGTGAAAAATAAAAAAACTTTTTACAAAAAATACAACCGAATCCTAAACAAAAAGTGCAAAATAACTTTAATTTCGGAACTCGGTGTTTTTGATTGCTTTTTTGTTTTAAAAAATACAACCGACTTCTTAACAAAAAAACCAAAAAGTACAAAATAACTTTAATTTCGGAAGTCGGTGTGTTCAAAACAAAAAAGCAATCAAAAACACCGAGTTCCGAAATTAAAGTTATTTTGTACTTTTTGTTTTTTTTTGTTTAGAAGTCGGTTGTATTTGTTGTAAAAAGTTTTTTTATTCAACATACAGAAATCCTTCATCAAAATTTTAGGGCAGATATTAGGTATAATTGAAATGGAATAAAATGGCATAGAAATGATAAACAATATTCAGTTTGTATTTTTTTTTTACAATGGCATTATTTACATTTTGACCAAAGAAGAAAGTCGCATGGAATAACATGCACTAACGCATTTTCGCGTGACTATTTCTCCCAGTCAACTCCTACCGCAAGTCGTGTTAAAGAACTTCGTTCCAATAAAACACTTATTGCAAACATTAAAAGTGACACCCTAGCTGTCTACTGGAGCGTAGGTAATTATTTCAACAAATGGGCTTACAATTAGTTTCCATACTGTTCCATATTTTTACTGTGGCTCAGGCGTCCGTTCGACACATAAATAATATTGATCTCGTTGCCTTTCAGTAAAGGTCGCTCAAACACTGCAAGGTCTTCGGAGAAAAAAGCATTTTGCATCGATGTTATGTATTTATTTGACTAGTTAAGCATAATTATTCAGGAACGAGTAAGGACACTACATAGGTCATTTCGAAACTTGGGAGGCCTTCCCGAATTAATTTGGTTTTAAAAACGTAGGTACCTACCTACCTAATAATTCTAAATCATGAATACAATGGAACTGTGGATGGCTTTAAAGTTGGATCCTATGTTCAGTAGCTGTCGACGACTGGGGTGCAATACATATCGTCACCGGTGAGCTTCTTGGCCGCAATCTGGCGGTCACGCTCACGGCGCATTTCCTAATAATCAAAGAAAAAGACACAGTATTAGGCAGCCTTCAAAGCTTGTGTGGCATGTTCTAGGCTGGCTCCATCGAAGAACTTAGGCGAGACTTAGGTAGAAGGCGGGCAAGTCAAGAATAGAAAAAGCATTGTTTGAAACTCAATTTACTTTATCCTAACATGAAGTGGTTATCACGTGCTAGGTACATGGGCTTCATTAGCCAGCGCCATAATAAACCCTCGAAATTCGGGGCTGCCAATAGTACCAACCATAAATTGATAAATTACGTCTACAAGTGGATAGAGCAACGGCTGTGAAAGTTCTCCCTCTTCACAGAATATAAGATGGGTGGACTCTGAAAGCGCCTGTGGTAATTTTGTTGCAGCATTGTAAAAAGATACAATGTTAAATATATCAGGCGCTACATAGGATTAGTCGTTGCCAATAAAAAAATAATTCGTAGATGATATGTGAAGATGCGTGTTAATCCCTAGTAGGTAGGCCTTTCCTTTACTATAGGTAGGTACTTTTTGAGCATCCATATGAAACAAGGCGTGACATTTTATCTATCTATCTATATTTTATATGGCGAGCAAAGCCGATGTCGACTATTCTGCCAATGTCTAAAGGGCGTGAAATTTTGTTTGTATGCTAAATTAGTTCAATAGATACAGACAGACAGCACCTAACCAGCCACAGCAGTAGTTCAATATCTGCCTAGCGTTTTCCCTTTGTTGTGGCCGGTTTTCAGAATAACTGGATGAGGCCGAATATCAGTATTTTATATGGAGCAACGCCTTATCTGGCGTCTACAACCCAGTAACTATGTAACACGCTATAGCGGTTTAATAAATGTTATAAAATTAACGCACGTAAAATCTTTTAAACTGCTTCATATTAGTGTGGCACTCTCGATAGTCGCTGAGTAAGTAGTTGCATTTAACGAGGCCGCGGCCTAGCCCGTAGGCTTCCAAACAGTCCATCATTGCCATCTCCTCCTTTTGGCACCGGCCCAACATCTGATGCGAATGGATTCCGCCCGTGATATCCGTCCATGGGGAGCGGAAGTATGGGGAAATGTTGTGCATTTTTATCTTTTTCTTGTTTAAAAATACACTACAAATAACGCAGAATTAGGTATTTTATATCCAATTTTATTCTGAAACAAAATTGACTCGTTATGACAGTTCGTTTTTTTCCTGAAATTATATAGCAACCAGTGACTGGGTACGGCCAGGACTAAAATCTGAGTTAAAAGGTTGTATATAAACTACTAGCTGCTGCCCGCGACTTCGTCCCCGTGGAATCCCCGATTTTAAAACATTCTTTATCGCTGCTCCGCTCCTATTGTCTTAAGCGTGATGATATATAGCCTAAAGCCTTCCTCGATAAATGGTCTATTCATCCCAAAAAGAATTTTTCAATTCGAACCAGTAGTTCCTGAGATTAGCGCGTTCAAACAAACAAACAAACAAACAAACAAACTCTTCAGCTTTATAATATTAGTATAGATGTAAGGGCCGGATCACACCGACGGCAGTGTCGGCGCTACATGGCAAGGCACGAAAACGTGCAGTCTTGCATGTTACAGTCATAGTATATGCGTGTTTTAATTAAATACTAATTAAAGGAACATGGACCACCATGACCTGGCTGTGATTTAAATGGCCGCCAGCTAGCCATGCAGTGGCTGATATTGATTTTATTTTTAATCAAAAGGGTCTGCAGAATCTTACGATTTTAACCATAGGTTTTATAAAACGAAAATAAAACTTTATTTTCATTGTAATGTTTTAAAAACCTAATGACCAAACTAAAAAAGGTGAAGAGCATTTTTCGAAGCTCTCTTTTTCAATAGGCAGTTGGTCCTCACTGTAGAGCTTGATATAAACCTCCAAAAAGCTGGTTTAAATCAAGCAATTCAGTTATATATAAGTAAATGGCACACTTATAAGATAAAGCAACGCTCCGCAGTTTCATCTGCGTAGTTCCAGTTCCCGTGGGAATATGGGGATAAAATATGGCCTAAGTCACACAGGGATAGCTTCCCAACGATGAAAGAATTTTTTGAACAGGTTCGTTAGCTTCGGAGCCTATTCAATGCAAACAAACAATCAAATCTTTCCTCTTTATAATCTTCTTATATGTATATAAAATTCTCGTGTCACGGTGTTTGTGGTTGAACTCCTCCGAAACTGCTTGACCGATTTTCGTGGATCTTAGCGTGCATATCGGCTAGGGTGGCGAATCTGATATCTATTTTTCATCCCCCTAATTGTTAAGGCTGGTCCACCCGTAATTTTTTATTTTATTTTAGGTGGCAAAATGACGTTTGCCGGGTCAGCTAGCGTTAGTATAGAAAACCAATTAAATTTAGAAGAAGAGTTAATTAGCCAAGGGGCCAGCTCTTTTCCATATACATATATTGGAACTTCCTAATTTGATTGAACTGCTTATTGCTTACATACTATTGTGAATACATAGAATATTTTGATTTTGCTCATTATTTGAGCCTGTATTGATGTGACATCTAAATTAAATAATTCCTAAGTGTGGATTAATTTATTTTATTTACACCAGTATTACAGTATATCAGCAGTTGATTTGCAAGTGACTATTGGAAAAAGATTCTCTACATAGATTAAAAACTGTCAATTTTTGGTGACACATATTGGTCCTCTCCCTTCAGCTTTCCTTCAGCAATCTGCCTATCACGTTCTCTGCGCATTGCCTGAAACAAGGTTTAAGTATATTCTGATGACACCATATTGCTGTTAATATTTAATAATAATTATATTCAGAAAAGTAATGGATCAAGCAATGACGACAATTAACTGACATACCTATCTTTGGAACATCCAGTAAGCTTGATAAGCTAGATTTAGGTAATTGTTAAGGTATATATGTTGTAAAATAATAATTAGGAGCAATTCGTAATTTATTAAACTGCTAAATCAGTAGATTTTAAAATTGCTTTGAAGTATGCTTTCAAACGAAAATAAATCAACTGAGAAGTAGTGTTATGGAGGGATTCATAACTGAACTTAACTCCAGAAAATAAAACTAATTAACACACCATGAATCGTTTAAACTGCTTCGTTAAGGTCTGGCACTCATGGAAATCACCAAACAAGTGCTTGCACTTAACCTTGCCGCGATCAAGCCCGTAGGCCTCCAGGCAATCCATGTACCGACCCTCCTCCTTCTGGCATCGACCCAGCATTTGATGAGAGTGAATACCTCCCGTTAAATCCGTGAACGGAGAACGGAAGAATGGTGAGATAGACATTGTTAGGGCTGAAAAAAACAGAAAAACCTCGTCTAAACTTCATCTAGGTTAAAAAATTACGTAAACAAATGACATCGGACTTTAAGTTATTTATGACTTTCTTTTGACTCTGCATTTTTATTTGTATAGAAAGTAACAAATGAAAATGAATGCGTTTGATTTATAGTTATAAAAGTACCTTTATAGTTTCAAAAGTCGAATTTAGAATCAATATCGAAAACAAAATTTTGACAGTAATTATTTGACACTCGACAGTGACAGAATTGATAAAATTGCTGTCCCATAAAGTTACTGCCGTATTAAAAATGAAGTCTTTGCTACACTTTGGACTCTTTGGAGGGGTGACGAATTTTGTCTTGTAGTTTTTTAGAGGAAATTATTTTCTCACCACTTTATTAGTATGGTAGGTAGGTGGGTATATGTTTTGTTACTACTAAAATTAGGAACTGTAACTTTGTGCGTCAGATACTAGTTGTGTACCACTAGCCATCCCTGTAAATCAGAAAAACAACTGTCAATTTTTGATACTGTCAAAATCAGCTGGCGAAGAAGTGCTACAATAAACTTTCCACGCAAATAAAGTTTTCTTTTTAAATTAAATAAACCTTAATCTAAATTTTGATCACTATGGAGCAGTGGATCAGTGAAGGATTGTCTAAAATTTTAGATTTTGAAGTACCGGATGATTTAATAAAGTAAGTTATGTGCTACGGAAGGACTTTAGAATAGCGGTTGTGAAAATTTGTACTTTTGAGGCGGGGGGAGGGGGGAGGGAGGGGAGGAGATCCCATCCCAGCAAAAATAAAGTTTAGGAAATGCATAGTTTTTTTTAAAAAATAATTTTTAAAAATGTCATTTTGAGGTTATATTTGCGTATTTTTTGATACTATTTACCTGATTTAAAGGTGAATGACTGCTTTCCCCTCTGTCCTATGGCCCTAGTCGCCGGAAGACCAGTCGACGGAGCCCCGCTTCGCGGGGCTCCTACTTCTGAGTGGTTTAAAAAAAAATAACCACGAAGGAGATGGCGGGGTCTGTGTTCGCTCGCTTCGCTCGCTCACTAGACCCCGCCATCTCCTTCTAACCTAAATCTATACAAGTCGGGGTGCCCCTAAGTCCCATCATCGAAACGAGAGTACAAACATTGAAACTATTGAAAGACATAACAGAAAGAAAAAAAAATGTTTGCCCATATATAACGTTTCGTTTCACCTTTAGCAGATACCATATTAAAATAATTACTCATCGTAATAAATCGTCACAAAATAATTTTTAAAATAGTTATTCAAACAAAACAAAACTGAAATCACTGACTAGTTGTTAAACACTACTAAAATATCACAAAAGAACGCGAATAAAAGAAAAAGAAAAAAATGTGCGTCAACTTTTTGTGTGCTAAATCAAAACGCATTATTAAAAACTAACTAAAATAGCAACACCTGCTGTCAAAGTTACGTCAAAAGCGTCAAAATTGTCCAAATTGGAGGTTAATTTTGCAAAGTTTGATATTTTTTATTTCAGAAAGTATTTATTTCCTAAACTTGAAACTTCGTGAGATTGTTAAGAATAATAAGTACTTTGCACAAAAAAAAAAGGAAGACTCTGCACGGTATCCGTTATTCTAAAGTCGAGCCTGTGCTACTATTCACGTAAAACAACTTTTCTTGTTTTTTTTTATTATTGGCCTGTTATATTAAGCTATTTAATTTTTAATTTCAGATACATATTGTCGATAGAAAGCCAGGGTGATTTGAACGAGTACATGAAAACTTTGCTTGACTTTGATAACTCTCAACATAAAAGTTTCTTCTTGGAATTGTGTAAGAAGAAATTCCCGAGTAAAGGTATTTTTAATTTAATTTTAACGAATGAATTCATCAGTATGTTTTCCTATTTATACAATTGCTTTTCTAGGTGAGAGGTTTTTGTAATTCATAATATAATCATTGCACAATGTTAATAAAATGTTAGTGTAGATTAAACATACACACAGCTCTATGGCACTTTTGCCACTTTCTGGCCCATGAACTGTACATCTGCATGCAATATTTAAATGTACTAAGAGACCACTTTAGACTAACCAAAATCTCATTTTCATATTGGTTAAAATACTATAGGAGTATTCAATTAGGTTAGTATTAAAATCTTGAAATATTTGACATTTATAAACAAAAAAAAAAATTAAGAATCTATTTATATCTATACCTAAAAAGAACTATATCTTCAATGATTCCAGGGACCTCCTTGCCAAAGCAGCAAAAGAAAAAGATATCAAAGAACAAGCAGCAAGCAGACCACATCACTGCGGAACCGGTGCAACCAACAGAACCTACAGAAGCTGATAGCAAGACTAAGAAGAAGACCAAGTATGTGAACCTGTACTCGCAGGAGGGGAGGAATGCTCAAGTTGTTATGCTGAAAGGTGGGATTTTTTAAAAACTAATTAGTAATGTAAATTGATTGAGTCAGGCGTTACTTTGCGGAAATCCATTTTTAATTTTAAATTGAAAACAATATATCTAGTTTTAATTTCCGCGAATATTAGTGGGTTGCAGGTATGGACCTCCCTCCCTCTTCACTTCACTCGCTGACCGTTGAGTTGCGACTGTCCAACAAGTCGCAACTCAACGGTCAGCGAGTCAACACGTCCCCTGAGGATGCCTCGTGGAGAGGCGAAACACGTGTCGGTAATGGTGTTGGGTTTTGCTTTTCCTTCCTGCATGTGCATAAAATCCTTGCATTTGCCTTGTAATCTTGCATGTGCATAATATAGCGGGCGGGAGGGAGGTGCATACCTGCAACCCACTAATATTCGCGGAAATTAAAACTAGATATATTGTTTTCAATTTAAAATTAATTAGTAATGGTTTAAATGTCTTACTGCCGGGCAAGGCCTGCCCCGAATCTTTTGAAATACTCCTTGCTACCCCCACCTTGAACCAGCCTCTGCGGTCCGCATCTAGGTTGTCTCACTGCCACTTACTGCTTCAACAATTTATATTAAATAGCAATAAATAGTGAAGCACATAGATATAGTTGCTATTTTGTGGCAAACATAAATTATCATGTAATCAGCATAGATATTTCTTATGAGAACCTAATTGCTGCTAAATAATAACACAATAAAGTGTCTATAAAATATATGGACACATATAATTTTATTTGTAAAATCACAATAACTCTTGAGACTTGTTTGACTCAAATTGTAAGTAAAACCCTGTAAACAGCCAAGATTTCTTAACTATTTCCTATGTTATAACCAAAATTCAGATTGACATGATTTATCAAAAGGCTTTAAAACTATTATAACAAAAATTGAACATTGTGTGGCAAAGTTAAGGTTGGTTTTACTTTGCATAGTTCAATGAATGAACAATAATATTGCATATTAATGATAAACATTAATATGCAAATATTAATGTTTTGCAGGTAGACACCACTGCGACTGCCAAGCCTCTAAGCATGAGCTGGTCAACAACTGCATTCAATGTGGGCGTGTTGTGTGTAAGCAGGAGGGCTCTGGACCATGTCTGTTTTGTGGAAATCTGGTAAGACAATGCATGTTTACTACTGAAAATATGAGGCGCAGGGTTCACCTCCCTCGCCGTCCGATAGCAGCCAGGCCCGAGTCGACGGCGCATCGTGTTCCACGCGCGCCTCAAAGAGCCGTCAGCAACGTAGACGGGGCCCCATAGTGTCAGTGCCTGCTAGGGTTGCGGAATTCGTTCGAAAGAGTCACCGCAGCCCTGGAACGCAAAGGGCACAAGTAGGATCACGGATGGGTTTTAGTCAGTAAGAGTCTGACACTCCCTTCCGCTCCGCCCAGAGCGGGAGAAGTCATTTGATGATTTCCCATCCAAAAAAAAAAAAAGGGTTCATCTCCCAATGTTTGTCTAGGATTTATTTGCTCAGGGTGGACAGATCTGGACTGTATATTGTATAGATCAAAATGACAGTGTGCAATGTGATAACCATATCATCATCATCATATCAGCCAAAAGACGTCCACTGCTAGACATAGGCCTCTCCAAGTGTCGCCTCCAACAATCAGTCTGTCTCGTATCCATCGGCGGGACCCTCACCAGTTCATCGGTCTACCTTGTGGGAGGTCTTCCAAAGCTGCGTCTTCCGGTACGCGGTCGCCACTCCAGAACCTATCGACCATCTATTCTGAAGTCTTACCTCATTGGACTGTTTGTCCCAGGTAGTCTTACTCGTCTACAACTTTGAGAGAAGATACTCCGATCTTAATTGGAGTGGGAGGTATCTGGGTGTTTACCATGCTTTAGTTTTGTCCATGTTCATTTTTGGCGACACGGTTGGCGCAGTGGTTGTGGGATTGGCTGCTGCGCTACGTGTCGTGGGTTCGATTCCCGCACGGATCAAATATTTGTATGACCTACAGTTGTTCCGGGTCTGGCTGTTTGTGTATGTGAGATTGTATGTTTACAAACGCACCCATGACTCAGGAGTAATACCAAGTGTGGTCCAACGTTAACAAAAATATTAAGACCCACTCTTTCGGAAGCTCTACTGAGGTCATAACCATGTCCCTGACTTGTACTTACGCACGTAACTTGTATTTAGTAAAGTAGACTGCAATTAAAGTGACTCAACATACATTGCAAGATTTTGTTCAGCTACTAAAGCATAGCTAATTATGCTATCCACTATCCAGGTGTGCACTCCAGAGGAGCAAAGAGAGTTGAACACAAAGACCAAGGGAGCTGCCAAGCTCATGGAGACGTTGATGGAGCGCAGCAGACCTAAGGGCTGGGAGGCCGCCGTGTCGCACAGGAACCGGCTGCTGGAGTATGATCGTACCAGGTATATACAGTTCAGCTCATCATCCACAGCCCCACTTTGCCCACTGCTGGATATAAGTCTCTATGATTAATGATATTTATTATGAAAGTAAGTCAAACATAACATTTTTACACATCTTATATTTCTGGTTATTATAAGCTAGATGAGGCTGGTCTTATTGCAAAATAAATAAAAAGCCCTATTATTTGTGAGTGAAAAAAAAAAAGAAAGAAAAACTGTTTATTTGCGCCAAGCATGACGCACACCAAATAATTTAAAAATAAAGCTTAAAACTAAAACAAAAATAATCGTTAAAAGTTGGGAAGGTATGCGTCACATTTGCGCAAAACGGCTGTCGCTCAGCATAATGCTAGGACTCTTGTACGAGACAGAGTCGAAGCGCTGATTTTCAGCGACAGCCGGCACCGACAAAATGACGTCTGCTGGAGCAGCCTATCCGGTCCTTATAGTGCGCCTAGACAGAACAGCAGTGGCAGAGTGCAAAATTAAATACAGTAAATGGATAGGAAAAAAAAACATAAATAAAACATATAGATAATGGCAACAGACTGTTGCGTAGGCGACGGAACGTAGCCGACAAAAAGTGGCGCACCGAACTCTAAACAAAGTTTTGTTATCTGTGCACACCATAATTCAAAGCCGTTCCATGCGCACGCCCAGCCACAAATGTGCTATAAGTTTCTACAAAGTTGATGCGACGGAGGGGCTTTCCTTTAAACTGCATATACTAGGTACCATTTACAAGCTCTGTACCAAAAATCAATACGAGCTATAGTTTAGTCGCAAATGATTTTTTAAGTTTTTGCCCCTTTTGAACACGATGTATATTCCTAACAGCTGATTATGTCTATACGCATAGGTTATGCCCCTTAAAACGGTAAATCTGAGTAAAACCTACGATGCGTTGTTGCCGCTCTGACGCAAGTCTCAAGTACAACCAAACGACGGGTCCGCTTTGTCACCTAGGTATCTAAATCAGGTAATTTTTTTTACACAGGGTGGTTGCGTTTTACTCTGATTTGTAAGCTATTTAGTTTGTTCGAAAAAAATATAAACTCATTTTTGGTGCTTTTTATTTTTATACCGTATCGAATTAATACTAAACACGTATAGTATGCGTACGTAATTTAACGCCCCTTTGTCATATCAACTCTGTATTATCCCCGTGTTCCCACGAGAACGGGAACATCGCGGGTGAAACCGCGGGGCGCTGTTAGTTTACTATATGCAGAGCGTGGAAAGCTCCATAGTTATAAACAAAGGAATAATTTGTACGTAATCTATTTTAAATATATATAACTAAAAAGTGACTGACTGACTGACATAGTGATCTATCAACGCACAGCACAAACCACTGAACGGATCGGGCTAAAATTTGGCATGCAGGTAGATGTTATGACGTAGGCATCCGCTAAGAAAGGATTTTGATTAATTCTACCCCTAAGGGGATAAAATAGGGGATAAAAGTTTGTATGAAACTCTTTTTTAAACCGATCGGTTTGAGAGTTTCAAAATCGGCGGTAAAGTAACTATTCCACGCGGACGAAGTCGCGGGCAGAAGCTAGTCTTGAAATAATGATGGTATGTTTTCAGTGAGCGTCGAACCCGCGTGACAGACGATGACAGCGACTATTTCAGTGCTAACAGCGTGTGGCTAAACTCCACGGAGAAAGATAAGCTGGAGAAATACCAACAGTCCCTCCATGATAAGAAGCATGGCTCTAGGCTCAATAAGAAGATGACATTCGATTTTGCTGGTAAGTTCCACACATTTTTTTGAATGGGGGTAGCGTTTCCAGTAACCTAAGTCTAATCCATTAAAAAAAAAAATATATTGATTGAGTCAGGCGTTACTTTGCGGAAATCCATTTTAAATTTGAAAATGAAAACAATATATCTAGTTTTAATTTCCGCGAATATTAGTGGGTTGCAGGTATGCACCTCCCTCCCGCCCGCTATATTATGCACATGCAAGATTACTAGGCAAATGCAAGGATTTTAAGCACATGCAGGAAGGCAATGCAAAACCCAACACCATTACCGACACGTGTTTCGCCTCTCCACGAGGCATCCTCCCGGAGGCGAAACACGTGTATGTATGATATATTGTTTTCATTTTCAAATCTATTCCATTATTATTGTTCTTTTAAGGGAAGGTTCAGGAACACTCGACGCACTAACGTATCATCGGTTTACGATCGTATTAACGGTCAAGTGTTTTTCTATACATTTGTCTGTTCTGGCGTTACGCGACCGATAATACGCGACGCATGTTCCGTCAGATATGAACCTTCCCTAAGTGGTGCGTAAAAGTAGCCTGTGTTCTCACTTTATTAAAGGTATAGATTGAAAAAATACAAAAACTTACACAAATTGAACTAAAAAACAAACAACAAACTCAAACAAATATATTGAGTATTTAAACGAATATTACTTTGAAACTGATTTTATGTTCGCCAAGAACCGGCGCGATGCAAAGCGTAACCCTCCTATCAGCCGTGCGCAAGTATTTACGTGGGTTACGAATTTACGATGTACTGATCAATGATTTTATCAGGTTCGAAATAGACTTTTTTTTTAAGTTTAGGCCATGATCTGAAGTCATTTGAACAGGACCATCTCTTTCTCTCATTCTCTTAACAGGAAAATGCAGAAAATAAAGCATTATGATCACTTTTAAAATACATTTTTATAATTAAAATTAACATTACCTTCTTAATGCATAGATACTTGTGAATTGAGGGCGCGATCAAGAAGCCTTTGAGTGGCTGCTAATATGGTATTTTAATTACGGATCCCATGGGCGAGCTGCTCGTAAATTCACCACTTAGTAAATATACTCGCACCATCTTATAAAACTCGCGGTCATTAAACGTTACGAACATAGAACGCAGTCATGGAAAGTGTGCGATGACCAACTGTCGGGCACCACCCTACCGCCCGCGGCTCTTACCACCGCTCACACACACACACGCAACAACGGCGTGAGCGCCGCACTGTCTTTATTATGCTGATTTAATATTTTGCTGATTAAATGCCAGATAAAAAATGTTTGAAAAAATATTGAAAATGTCTAGATTGTGGTTCCATATCAGTAATAAGAATTACTGATATGGAACCACATTTCTTTTTGTGCTTTAATAAAAATCCTATATAGTTAACACGCACGACAGTTTTCCGTGTTGTATATATTTTGTGCGACCATAAAAAGACAGTTGGGATTAAAGACACTAATTCAATTTATATATGAGCTTAGTTTGAAACTGACTTTGAATCGACAAAATATTAAAATCCCTTACAACCTTAACAGGTTCCGTAATCAATTAAAATTGTACCAAACTTTATTCAATATCTCAAAAATACTATGGAATTATACCTTCAGGTCGTCAAATAATCGAAGACAATACAATCGACTATGAGCCCGACGAGGAACAAATCAGGCAGATGACAAGCAGCGGCAACGACAACGCTAGACAGCTGCAGCATGACATGTTCATAGGAGTGCCCAGTGACCGGGATGTGGCGCCGGGAGTGAACGCGCCGCTCTTACAGGTCTGTATTGTAGGTACACTTGAGAATGACGAGGTTAAGCACCATTCCGCTAAGTTAGCCCGACGAGGAACAAAACGGGCAGATGACAAGCAGCGGCAACGACAACGCTAGACAGCTACAGCATGACATGTTCATAGGAGTGCCCAGTGACCGGGACGTGGCGCCGGGAATGAACGCGCCACTCTTACAGGTCTGTATTGTAGGTACACTTGAGAATGACGAGGTTAAGCACCATTCCGCTAAGTTAGCCCGACGAGGAACAAAACGGGCAGATGACAAGCAGCGGCAACGACAACGCTAGACAGCTACAGCATGACATGTTCATAGGAGTGCCCAGTGACCGGGACGTGGCGCCGGGAGTGAACGCGCCACTCTTACAGGTCTGTATGGTATTGTTACGATCTTCGGTTTCGTGACAATAAAAACAGCCGATTGAATAACCAAAAATGATACTTTAATTAAACAACACTAATTACACTATAAACTCACTAATTACAAACACAATCGCACTATTAATCACTTGAGTTCGCAGTCGAAGATCGCTCTCGAAGTTATCACTTGTATCGCTAATCCAATACTGACCCGATCGGTTTTTTTTTTTGAATGGACTACTCGCAGTTCAGCACATTGAGGCTGGTTACTGCTTAACCGGGCAATAACCCGGTCGGTTCATGTGTCAGCCTTATATAGGGCGGGTAATTCCAGAACCTTCCATTGTAGAAAGTTCCAGAAAGTTCGCGTACATATCGGTCGCGACTGACTAGGGTTCAAGAATTCTAGAATGTTCCTGGTTCTACTAGTTCTGCTACTGCTACTAAAAGTCTCGAAGGTTCCTGGTTCTACTAGTTCTCGATACTAGATGGCGCTAGTGGTACCGAATGCCGCTATCTTCCTTACTCAATTGAGGCGCGCAACAGTATGTATGGTACACTTGTGGAGTGACGAGGTTACGCACCTTCCGCTAAGTTAGCCAGACGAGGAACAAAACGGGCAGATGACAAACAGCGGCAACGACAATGCCTGTCAGCTACAACATGAGATGTCCATAGGATTCAGATTCAAAGTCAAAGTTAAAGTCAATTCATTTATTTCAATTAGACCATTAAACGGCACTTTTGAACGTCAAAACATTTGAAAATAAAAATATTATAGTGACTCTAGTTGTCCATTCGCAAAAAGTAGATTCTTATGGAGAAGAACGGACAAGAAACTCCATAGTTACTCTTTTTTAGATACATTTATTGCTCAAAGGTAAAAATTCAGTTCTTAAAATTATAATTGTAACAAGTGTCACTGTTACATACCCTTTTTTTAATTTTTTTTTTTGGATGGGAAATCATCAAATGACCCCTCCCGCCCTGGATGGAGCGGTAGGGTGTGTCAGACTTTTACTGACTAAAACCCACCCGTGCTCCTCCATGTGCCCTTTGCGTTCCAGGGCCGCGGTAACTCTTTAGAACAAATTCCGCAACACTGTTACATACCCTTAGGGTGTACAATACTACAAAGGGAATATAATAGGACTGCCCAGTGACTGGAATGTGGCGCCGGGAGTGAATGCACCATTTCTTGAGGTGTAGATTATACAGTTGCGCTATGACACTTCTATAAAGTAAAAAAAATATAAAGCTTCTATTAGCGGCTTCTCCCACGTTAAAAGTCGGAAATTATTCCATGGGAACATACTCCCTGGGCCCCAAGTCTGCTATTTTTATAAATTTGTCGTTCCAATACGATTTCATTGTCATTTTACTAAAAGTACGTAATCTGCTAAAATCATAATGGTCGATCATTGGTCGGTCATTGGTCTCGTAGTCATTTTTGATAACCAAGCCATTAATAATTGTTTCATTTGTTTTTCTATCTCCAGTATGCGATAGATCGGTTATTGGGTTCGGCCGTAAAAGAAATGACTGCACAAAGACGTTATAATGGTAGGTCACTGAACAAAGGAACTGTCAAAATGTTATAAATAGCATTATGTTACAACAGGCACAAACCCAAATTTAGCCCACGGTTATATGTAGTAACAAGTCTCCTATGCGATATTGGCAATACTGATTCATATAACATAACTGGACAAATCTGGGTGTACTTCAACACTCTGTCTTTAAACCCAAGCGTGATATTCTGTTCTTCCAGTTCGACCCATCAGTAGAGACCCAAGCCTTTGTCGGTGTAACAAGAAGCAACCCAGGTCAACAAGCCCCACGTGTGCAAGACACCGAGCTCCAAGAGATGAGCGACACTGGGCGCTGCCTCTCCATGCACCAGCCTTGGGCATCACTGCTGGTCGAGGGCATCAAGCTGTGAGTCCCATTTTCTGATACTTTTTTAAGGATTATATACCGCTTTGGGTGGAGCGGAAGGGAGTGTCGGATTCTTACTGACTAAAACCCACCCGTGTTCGAACAAATATCGCAACCCTGGCAGGCAATGACCCTAGTGAATCCCGTCTTCTATGCTGACATCTCTTTGGGATGTCAGCAGATGTTTGAGGGACCGGACGAGACGTCCGCTGCGCAGCAATTAGCCGCGGCAGCAGAATTTCACCCCGGCGTAGCGCCTCCACGCGCAACGAGTAAACGTGCGCGAGGGCTCTCGCCTCCAGATCCCACGGCGGGAATCTGGCAAGGAGATTCGCCGCCTCGCCAGAGACCGTGCGGTATCCCCGTGCCAGCCGAATGGCCAGGACCCTCTAAGATGCGTTCAGGTGGCGCACCAGTAGTAGTTTCAACAACAGCGCCAACACCGGGGCCCCATAAAGGGCCATGGAACGCACGATCCGCGCATATAGCCTCCATCAGGAGGCGTTTGGACCACCTAGATTGGGCAAGAGCTGCTTGAAGGTAGCGGCCGGCCCCAGTTAGTGAGCCAAACGTTGAAAATGCTGACGAATAGTTTCATCGGCTGTCAAGGATACGACCCTCGTCGACCCGACGCCGATGTGAACCCCTCCTACCGTTATTTGGAATCCCTATAGTAACCTGTACCGAGAACGCACTAGGTCACAACACGACCCCGCGTGTCATTATATCAGCCGCCGCCGGGTCCGACCAGGACCAGCGATTCGTCAGCATAGCAGACCAATGTTCTGGCACCTGTAGGTTAAAAAAAAAAACAAAAAAAAAGTTCAACTTCCGAAATATTAAAATATTAAAACTTTTCTTTTCATGACTATTTATCGTAACTTAACAGCCCCAAAAATAGCGTCCTTCAAAAGTTTAAGCAGAGGGCATCGCCCTACACAACCCCTTGTGCGAACTGTAAAATCGATCCCAAACAGGGTCAAGGCCACGCAAACACACCAAAGGTGTACACGCATGCGCGAAACATGACCTCGGTTCAGAGGTCAACACGTGGCTCGTGACGTCACGAATATATCAAAACCTTCGCTAGATGACGCCACATCCACTCTAAAGGGGTGAAATTTCGTATCAAATCCAACTAGATGTCTCTTTACATTCACCTCCGATTCCTGAATCGCGGTGTTAAGATTCTCCGCGACTGAATGACCCTCTGCGAACAATTTTTATCGGGCAGAAGCAATCTGCGGTTCATGCTCATTTAACTGAGTCAAACGATTGCGGGGATGACTTGCCACGATGATGAGTTGAAAAGCGTTGCTCCGAACGTGAGAAAGGCGAGGGCTAGCTACCCTCAGCCATCGATGATCGTTCAGCCGCGATGTCATGAGGTATAAAGCGGTAGTAGCACGTTATTCTGCTGAGTGGCTATTTTTAACACCTTTTAATACATTAAAATGTTTACCATACTGAGGTAGACTTCAAAGGAGACTAGTGCACTATATGCTCTGGACTTCTATGAAGTCTTAACAACCCATCAAAAACCAAAAACTAAAGAATGCCAATTTATAAAAGAACTGTGATTTAGCTGCAAGCAAGCAAGTTTCTCAAGTTTCTTCCTAGTTCCTTAAATATATAAGCTCCAGCCATGCAGAGCCTTCTTCAGATGCTTTAATAGAAAATATGTATTTCTCTGCTATTGAATATTGTGAAATGGCAAGTTCTTAGATACCAACTTGAATCGTTGCGTTTAACTACTTTTTAATCAAGTATGTTTTAAATTGGTAAGTCACACTATGAGCAGCAAATGAAATATGCATGTATAAGTATAAAACTATACATGTCACTGGAAAATGGCTAAATCTTCGTAAGATTATAAAATATCTTGAGAGATTGTAAATTCTTGATTGAATGTCAACTGAACATTTGGAATACTTTGTTACGTATCACAATTTGATTATTTATTTAATTTTAAAGAAGGCTTACAGACTAATCAACCAATAACACAAATACTGTAATATTAATAAATAGCTAATAACAAGCCTCCACATATAGGTAAGGAAAATAGTCGATACAAAAGAAGAGCAGTAGATAAATTAACTGTCCTTAAAAAATAATTGTGCCAAAAGCCGTCTTAAGGTCGCCACACTGGTGCAAAACAAGTCGACATTAAGGTCCCTAGGAAGCCCATTGAAACTAAGAGCACTTCTTATTGAGAAGACATTCCGCCTATAATTTGTCATTGCGAAAGGTACAATAGGTGATAGTCAATAATCTCTCGAAGTCATTCCGAGAAATTGTAGCAAAATTTACGCATTTTACAATTATCCGGTGACATGTACAATTTAGTCAAGGTTCTTTTAACTTGCCAAGTCACAACTTTTGAGCAGCAATAGAAATATACACACAATATTTTGAAATACTCTCAAAAGTATAAATTCAAATAAAATCCTCAGTGGTTTACTGTACAGGAAATAAAAATGATAAACATGAATTCCAGACATGAAGGTCGGACGTGGTATTCCAGTCACCGCGGCCGCCTGTGGATAGCATCCACGGTGAAGCCGCCTGATCAAGAACTCGTGAGGGCCATCGAGAACCAGTACAGGGTGTTGTATCCAGGTAACCCTCGAATCTATTTAACTAAAAAACAATGTGCCACTCACACTTATGTTAAAGACTAGCTTATGCCCGCGACTTCGTTCGCGTGGAGTTCCATACAAAATGTTAATCCCTTTTTCACCCCCTTAGGGGACGAATTTTCAAAAATCCTTTCTTATCGTATACCTACGTCATAATATCTACCTGCATGCCAAATTTCAGGCCGAACCGTTCAGTGGTTTGGGCTGTGAGTTGATAGATCACTATGTCAGTCAGTCAGTCCCTTTTGAGTTATATATATTTAGATTTAATATTCAAAGTAATAATTTCAAACTAGCATCGCCCCGCGGTTTTACCCGCGTAGTTCCCGTTCCCGTGGGAATATGGGGATATAATATAGCCTATGTTCACCGGAGATAGTGTAGCTTCCCAACAGTGAAAGAATTTTTCAAATCGGTCAAGTAGTTTCAGAGCCTATTCAATGCAAACAAACAAAATAACAATCAAACCTTTCCTCTTTATAATATTAGTATAGATAAACCACTTGCAGGCACTTTTGAATTGCCAAGATCGGTTAGTCAAAAACATGAAGCTTTTCACGTTCGAAAGCGTAGATCACTCAATCAATCAATCTTCCTTTGCAAATGGACACTAGAGTCGCTTTAATTGTAAATGATGATGTTCAAAAGTGCCTTTAATGGTCCGATTGAAATAAACGTTTTGACTTTGACTTGACTTTGACTTTGATACACTTGACAATAAAATCTTACTAAGCGACTTCCTAGTTCTGAACTGCTCATAAATTCCATATTACGATCAAGGTTAGAGCTAAAATATTTTACGGAGGGACTTGACGAAACTATAAGAGTTCAGTGTTGTTTAACTACGGGAGCCTAAAAAGGTCCAGTGAAGGTCTTTTGGTTGGGCGACTATAATCACAGCTTAAGCATCTATAATAAAAACTGTAAGCAGTTTAATTTAAATAAAGTAACTGTGCATCTATACATATAATTATATAAAATAAAGAGAGCACTGGTGACCGAGTGGTAACCCAGCCAGGTGCAAACTTTGTGTAGTTAATTTCATCACCACTGCTCTCAAAACGGTGAAGGAAAACATCGTGAGGAAACCGGCATGTCCTAGAACCAAACATTCGAAGACATGTGACATTCACCAACCCGCACTGGGCCCGCGTGCTGGATTACGGCCCATTCCCTCTCCTAGAGAGGAGGCCTGTGTCCCAGCAGTGGGAACATTCAAAGGCTGATTATGTAACTGTTAATCTGCATTCTAAAAAACTCGTAAATTGTATGTTCTATTCATTAAATTATTGTTTGGTCTGGTTACATTACAGAAGCAGAAATCAAGTTCCCGTCGTTCTATCCCACGGGATGTCTGCTCGGCTGTGTCAACGTGGACGATTGTCTGCCGCAAGAGGAGTATCAGAAGAAGTTAGTATATTGTTCCTACATGTGGCTCTTTTTTACAGACGAGAGTTCATCTGGTGACTCGTCCAGCTCTAGGCAGAGCGGAAGGGAGTGTCAGACTCTTACTGACTAAAAACCTGTGTTTCTTTAATTTCTGTTCCAAGGTCACGGTAAATCAAATAACTGTATTGTTTTCATTTTTCCTACTTAATACTTCTACACACAATGTCCGTGTGATGATGTTTGACGTTTTTTATAATGATGATGATGTTGATGATGTTGTTGTTGATGATGATGATGATGATTTTGATGTTATGATGGATGATGCTACATCTCCTTTTACTTGACTCACCTTTCGCAGGTATACTGGAAGAGATTTCTATTGAAATAAGCATCACCTTTGTACCTATTTTTCTGTTTCCTTCTCTTTGTCTTTTTATTAAATTTGTGTACATAAATTGTTAAATAAATAGATATGTGGCCCCAATTTTTTTATTATCATCATATTCCCAACTATATGTAGAGGGGTCAGCTTCCAGTCAAACCGGATTCGGCTGAATGGCCGGCTCTTAATCCTTTCTTATAATTATACATTTAATTAACCGGAATTCATAAAATATTTTCAGGTACCCGGGCGGTGAGAGCGATAGTCCCTACGTGTTCATCTGTTCCAATCCGACCAGTTTGAGGCTACGGTTCCCGATCAAAGGAGCGCATAAAATATGTAAGCATACTGTTTACACTTTTTTTAGAGTAAGCTAAACAAACAGAGAGGACAACACACCGTGGAGAGTGGCAAACTGCGGGGGAGACCTTTGCCCAGCAGTGGGACAAGGCTGAAGAAAAAAAAAATAGCAGCTCGCAGAATAGGTAGTCGATGGGTCCGAAAGGAAATGGCGACCGTGTAACTGAAGACAAAACTTTGGGAGGACTCCCACAAGATGGAGAAATACCTCGAGATGATAATACGTTGAATGCACACCCCATCTGTTAAACAAACAGAGAGGACAACACACCACGGAGCGTGGAAGATTACGGGGGAGATCTTTGCCCAGCGAAAAAAAAATTAGCCAAACTTAAGTAGCTGTAGGCAGGGACCATTGCTCGCAGAATAGGTAGTCGATGAGTCCGAAAGGTTCTGGAATGGCGACCGTGTACCTGAAGACAAAACATTGGAAGGACTCCCACAAGATGGAGAAATACCTCGAGATGATAATACGCTGAATGCACACCCCATCTGTTAAACAAACAGAGAGGACAACACACCACGGAGAGTGGAAGAATACGGGGGAGATCTTTGTCCAGCAAAAAAAAATAGCCAAACTTAGTAGCTGTAGGCAGGGACCATTGATCGCAGAATAGGTAGTCGATCGGTCCGAAAGGTTCTGAAATGGCGACCGCGTACCGGAAGACAAAACTTTGGGAGGATTCTCACGAGATGGAGAAATACCTCGAGATGGTAATACGCTGAATGCAAACTCCACCAGTCCAAGAGATGCGGCGACACTTAGAGGAGGCCTATAGCAGTGGATGTCTTTTTGAAACTCTCGGTTAAACGGCGAGAAAGTTTTTTTGCGGTCACCCCTTATCGAAGACTTTATGGCGATTGTCGTTTCTTTTTACTAGGTTACAACGTTCAAATTTCTCTGAATCATGTAACCGCGAATTAAACGAAGTCCGCAACTTCAGAAACGATGTGCAGATGTTTATTCTTAGTTCTTTTGATTTAAACCGTAGTATCCAAATAAATAGAGTCTATTTTAAAGTAAGAATGTGGTTTCAGGACAGATATGCGCTTGTGACGTATAATGCGTTGGGTTATCACATTTAGTGATGTCGGAATTAAACGACCTTTATGATTAAAATGGTGTAATAGGCAAACCAATGTCACGTAGAACGCTTTACTATCATTGGTCAGCTGTGGCGGCAGAATACAACGCAACAACGCGAGTTTAGCGCAGTCGCGGATAGTGGTAGCGAGCGGCTTCGCTCGTGTTTGGGAATGCACTGGCGCAGGCGTCTGACCATCCGCTTCCTCTCGCCCCGCGCCGCGGTCTTCGCACCTCTGGCGCCTGGACCGGTTCTGAGTATAGTGTTGTGCATCGCTCACTCTAGTGATGGGCAATGCCAAACACACAACGATTTTTTTAAATTAACGATTTTGAACGGGCTATGGTCACCAGGATAAAACTGGATCGATGTATTTTATATCATTATCATTGATGAAAGATTCCAATATAAATCAATTTTGTTCCTCATACGTTGTCCTACGAGAAGCTACTGAAACAAAAATAAAATACATATTGATAATTCTTCAATTCGTCGACTTTAGTCGGTCTGGTTTCGTTGATGCTGTTCTTTTTACATTACCATATTGTTTACTCATTTTCATTCAGCTACTAACTGACCCGACAGACGTCGTCCTGTGTAGTGAACTGTAGTAGTGATAGCTAGAAACACTTTGTATGGAAAAGCAGTGGTTTCACCGCTCCATTTTTCTAAATTTTGTGTTTATCAGAATCTTGAAAGAATTTATAAAAACTGAATTGATCCACCCATTCCTGGGTTTTGCGCTGAGCAACACATTTACTAATTCATTTGCATAAGTTGGGATATCGGGGTATAAATTATACTATACGTTAATCCTGGTTATAAACCATCTGTGTGTTCCAAATTTCATCCAAATCCGTTCAGTAGTTTTTGGGTGAAAGAGTAAAAAACATCCATCCATCCATACTTACAAATTTTCGCGTTTATAATATTAGTAGGATATAGATAGATAAGAAGAGCTATTTATTAATAGATCTTCTTTTATTTCTTTCAGATTCGTTGGAAAAGACAATCCACCAGGCAGCTGCGAAATGTATTCAAAAGATGTCCAAGATACAGCCTAATGCAGGATAAGGTTATTTAATTTTATTATTTATTTTATAAACATTCACTATCTAAAATAATACACAGATTTTGTTAAGAAAATTCTTTTATTTACACAATTAATCACTAAGAGTATAAATATTTTATATTTTAATAATTACATTCATACTTCACGCTTTTACAGATATTTACTTCCATATTCAAATACACATAAATAACATAATGCATTTAAATAATTTAGTTTACGAATAAATGCCATACAATTTTGAATATAAATGTAAAAGGACAAACGTACGGGTACATAATACTATATAGTTAATATTATGTAGAACAATCATATCACTTAATCATTAAACACTTATTTACTAAATGAGCACCTATAGAGAACAAACAGTCCAGAATATTAATGATTTTATTTATATTTAAATAGTCTTATCTAAGTGACAGTTCTTGCAAAAACGAAAATACAAAAAAAATGTCAGAACAACACTAAAATCCAGATTGCAGAATTTACTGAACGAAAAATGCTTGAAAACAAGGCTCAACAAGTTGAATATAAGCCCAGTATTAGACAGCCCCACTCTAAATCTCAAAGCATTATTTAGTTTATATTGACTGTCTTTACAATTTGAAAAATAATTTAATTTAATAATTAGTGAAAATTGATAGAAGACGTCACTAGCGATATTTAATTAAGATATATCCAGTAACGTCGTAAAACTAATTAAAAGCTATTATTGTGTATAAACACCTTAAAAAATGTTACTCAAACATTTGCAGTTTTTGTATGAACGTCTGAAGTAAAACTTCTGAGGCCGTTTAGGGTATTTTTAGAAAGAGATGAGGATTTACGTAATTTATAACGCCATCCCTTTCACATAGGGGGCAATTGTAGCATCATAGTGTTGTTGTATATCCCTATTCGGCCTTACATCGTTGTTGTATAGACCTACAAAAAAGCTTTGGCAGTGAAGAGGATTTGGTTTTAAGAATAAAACTAAATTAGGAACGTTACGATTCCTTCTTTTGGTTCAACTGGGGAAAAAACGCTTCTATGGGCAAAATGGGATCATCTGTCGCTATCGTGAAGTAATTCGGTATCCGTCTACTTTGTGAGGATACAGTCTTGAACATTCCTGGCTTATTATAATCCTTACTAGCTGCTAAAGTCAAGTCTGACACTCTTTTTGAATGATCAAATAAATGTTCTAAGTGATCTTGATGCTTTTTATCGGCAATTTTCATGATAGCGCTTTCCGATCGTGTCCTCTCTGATGTGATTTCATTTCTGTCATAAAGTGCCGTCTCTGTGACTGATAAGTCCTGGACTGATTCTCCAATTTCTGAGTCCTTGATCTTCTTCCTCAATGGTCTTTTGTTGTGGACTGTTGGAGTGGTACTTTCAGGTTCTTCCGTGGTAGGCCTGGGTCGGCGTTGTCCGTTCCTTATCCGCGCTGATACTCTAATCGTGGTCGCTTCCACACTATCTGTTGTCTGTCTCTGTCTATTTGGCTTAGTTGAATGTGTTTCCCTCTCTGTCGTGTCGCTGTGTTCGCCATTTTTGTTCCTCGGCTCTTTGGGAGTGAATCTCCTGCGTTCAGTTGTGTTATCGTTATCATTGTTGATGTTTTCATTGTAAGGTACTCGTCTTTGAGGGAATCGGATTTTAGGTGCATTTTCAGCCGGTTTCTCCGTAGTGCTTGTCGTAGAACTTAGTCTGTTTCTATAGTCTTTGACGTTGAATCTTGTCCTGTTATATTTGTTCCTCAGTCTCGGCCTTTGAGCTCTGCCAGTAGTTGTAATTTCAGTTCTAGGTGTCGTCGTGTACTCCGTACCATCTTCTTTGTAAAATTCAGTTGTTGTCTCCCAAGTCTTCACTGGTTCCAGTTTGGCTTCGATAGGCTTTACGTCCTTATGGAACGAAAAGTCTTGTTCAGCTTCCACTGTAGTTTTCAAAGTATCAGATAGACTTACAGAAACATCGCTTGTGGGTGTATCTTTCTCGTCCTGCTTATGTGAGAAATCGTTTTTGAAATCATAGTTATTAATTTTCGGGAAATGTGGACGGTTTGTTATTTTCATTATCTGGGATTCTTTGTTCAGATCGTCTCTAACAAATGTTGTAGTTGTTTCGGGTCTGTCTGCTGGTGTAGTTACTGGTCGGCGGTGAGTGAGCTTCTTCTTTATGATGGTAGGGATAGTAGGAGTTACTGTCGGTAAAGCGCTGGTTGTTAAGTCAGTGGTGACGGTAGGAGTCGTCAGGTTTGGTTGGGACTTTGTCGGTCTCACTCTAGGTCTGATAGTGTAAACTTCGTCTGCGTCTGTGGTCAGTGTCGGTTCCGTAGACGCGATGTATGTAGAAGAGCGGGTACTGGACGTACTTGATGTGCTGGATGTGCTAGTAGTCTCATCCCTGTTGCGGTTTAGGTTCCCTAGCGGAGGGCGGCGCCTCCTGACCTTATTCCTCTTACGCTCGGGATTGTTCGGGCGCTTGAAATGCTTGTTCGGAGGCAGCGTCGGAAGTGCTTCAACTTGTATATCTCCGTTATTGTCCTTATTATTATTGAACTGCGTAGTTGTCGGCTCTGTCGCCACAGTGTACTTCGCAGCCTCAGTTGGCTTCTTCGTTCGTCTTGACGTGCTATAGTCATCGTATGAGGGAGTTGACACCTTATAGTAGTAGTCTTTAAGCTTGTGCTTGCCGATAGGTTCAACGAAGTCGTCGCCTAGAGGCCGCCTGCTTTGAGATTCGACTTTCATGTCGTAGCTCAAAGAGTTGTCATGGCCATTCTCGGCCTCGGTTACGATGGCAAACTCTTCGGGGAGATCAGGGACGGGTGTTGGCTCGGGCCTTCGGTACGAGTCCGAATAGTCTTGCTGCTTTTCCGATTCGTCCGTAGTTTTCTGGTTGCTATAGTCGTACACTTGAGACGTTAAAGTCCAAGGTACTGTAGACGATTGGGAATGAGCATCAGGTTCCGAAGCTTCAGTCACTTCGTAAGTTTGCCTATAGGGAGCATTTTGGGCTTCTTGTTGGTCAGATTTTGAGGGAGTAGCATACTGTTTCGAAGGTTGCTGGTTACCGCCTGCGGCTACACTGTCGTGAATCTTATGCTTCTTCTTCTCGTAACTGAAGTTAACGTTCTGTTGTTGTGGCTCGTGATATATAAGACCCTGTTGGTTTTGATGTGCGGGGAAATTGTAGTCGTAGAAATTGCTGGCTAGCGTTGTCGTTGGACTAACAGTCGGTTTGTATGTAGTTACGGAGACTTTATTGAAGTCGCTCTGATGGTTCTTTGCGAACGGATCTTGTGGACTTGGCTTGAAATTATCTTTGATTCCCGCGTTGGGGTCGATCTTCGGTGGGACATATACCTTGGTTTGTGGGGTGGGTGTGATCTTGAAATCACTATATGTGGTTCCGAAGTGAAGTTGGTTAGGTGTTGTTGCTAATCTCGTGGTTGGCGATCTCGGGGTGGTTGAATCGAATATGGTCGGGGTTGTCTTGTAGTTGGGGGCGTAGCTAAACGAGTTGAATATCGTCTGCTTTGTTGGTTGAGGGGGCAGGTATGTCGTCTTCGTCGTGGGGAACTGGTACACGGGGTCCCTTCCTTTTACTGATTGGACTCCGAATGTGCCGAATGAACCTAGAATAAGACACGCCATATTTTAAAATATTTAGTGGTGTTTATTTTAAGATCAGTATTTCTCACTAACGCTTAGCTTTCTTAAGAAAGCGGAAGCCCTTGCTTTAAAGATAGAAACTTACCTAATATATTCGGTGGGAAAACAGCATCCTGGAACGAATACTGTGCATAAGGATTGACGATGTTAAAGCCTTGTTGAGCTAAGTTCTGGTGTTGGACTAAGTTCTGTTGTTGCGCTATATTCTGGTGTTGGGCTAAGTTCTGTTGTTGCGCTAAGTTCTGTTGTTGCGCTAAGTTCTGTTGTTGCGCTATGTGCTGCTGTTGGGCTAAGTTCTGTTGTTGCGCTAAGTTCTGTTGTTGGGCCGTCTTCACCTGCTGCTGACTGACAGACTGTGGTGCTGTGTCACTATCTTGCAGTTTATACAACTCTTGCTTGTAAATCTCTGATCCCGACTGTTGCTGCTTCTTTGCCTCCGTCGGTCTCGCGTAACTTTCGATCGGCTTCCCAAACAGATCCAAAGGCTTTGACGTCTGATACTGTCCAAACTGAATAGGCTGAATGTTTGTTAACTGCTGCATCATGATATTCTGAGCGTGATTGTTCTGTTTTAACTTATTAGGGTACTTGGAGTACATTGGACGCTGGTTAAACGGGTTATGTGGATTCCTCACAAGGACGCTTTCTACCGGGAAGTTCTGGACAAATTTATAGTTGGAGAAACCGTTGTTCTGGAAGGCAAAGGGATTGTGGTAGGTATTGATTGGCTGGTTTATGGCTGGGCCCGCGGACGATGCTGGTACCGTTCTCAACGTGGTTGGTCGATATGACTGTGCTATGGAAGTCAGTTTGTTCCCATCTTTCGTGGCGAGCGGACGTGTGGACGATTGGTACTGGTACTGGTCGATCACTGGGACGGGGATCTTGTAGTGAGGTGCGTGCAGGGGAGCTGTCCCGAAGGATCCGTAGAGGAGGCCTCCGGAACCCACCACTGGTCTCCAGCCGCCTTTTGAGCCTAGGCCCTGGAAAAAAAAGGTTACATATTTTGAAAAAGAAGTGATTACTGACATGTTAGTCACATGATAGGTGAGCTGGTTGCTGCAGTTGCTCCTTTTGGAATACTACAGTTGAACTGCTGTTGATCAAATATTTTGCATTGTCATATTTTTTACAATCTTTCAATAATCACTCTTAACTACATTAAATTAAATACTAATATTCAGCTGCATCCGGCTTGTCTGGGAGCCGACCCCAATAAAGTTGGGAAAAGGCTAATCAACACACTTTCGACATACACATGGCTTTATATTATATGTACATTAAATTAATAAGAGGTGATTCTAACTGTACTAAGGTTACTGAAAAAAGTCTCTTACTCCTTGTCCAGCCATGGATCGTCGGTGGTTGCCACAGCTGGCAGACAAGAGTAGCGCCTGCAGCGTGGCCGCGAACACCCAGACCCGCACATCTGTAACAAAATTATAGGATTCACATTATAAAGGAAATATGAGAGTTAATTATCCGCTTTATAACGAGACCAGAGCGCGCTGGGAGTGAATTTGAATTAATAAAAATTGCCCACATGCGCGAGCAGTGGTGGCCGAGTGGTAAGGGCCCCGATTCACGAATTGTAGGTCGCTTGTTCAATCCCAGCCAGGCGCATTACTTTGTGTAATTTATTTAATCACTACTGCTCTCAAAACGGTGAAGGAAAACATCGTGAGGAAACCGGCATGTCCTAGAACCAAAAATTCGAAAACATGTGACATTCACCAACCCGCACTGGGCCCGCGTGCTGGATTACGGCCCATTCCCTCTCCTCTCCTAGAGAGTAGGCCTGAGTCCCAGCAGTGGGAATGTTAAAAGGCTGATTATGCTTATGAGCACATACAATGATACGTGAAAAACGCACGGAATGTATGTTAGTTATTTGTACATACATTCCGTGCCAATGCCAATGCAAAAAAATGACAAAAACAAAGCCTCTCACGACTGCACTAAAAAGGTCCATTCGTTTCTTGATTGGATGATATCCTATATTATGCATATGTACCTATGACCTATGGCTTATTATCATGGCATAGACAATGCTCATAAACTTAGATCTGATACGAAATTGAAGAAGGGTGGATAGGGAGTTATAATTTGATTTCGGTGCGTACCTAAATCAAAGTGTCAAACATGTTAGAATAGGATCACTAATCGATCTCAGTGGGTAGCATAATTATATGGGATTCATCTTCTGGCTTAAGAGGAAATTATGAAACAGTCAAATCTGCGCCACGAAGGTGAAAATTGTAAGTCGGACTTTTTTGGTGCCACAAGACACTTTTACCAAGGTCATAATGAGGCTGAAAAAAAAAAAAAAAAACATAATTATTTAGTCATCAACAATATCCAGACGTGAAAGTAATAGCCGAATTATAATTCGATGCCATAAGCTTCTAATTTTATCTCTATTATTCGTGTTCTTGACCTCTAAGCCCATCATTACTAATTTAATTCTGAATACCCGTAATCTTCTGATTGCAAGTCATTGCGTCTTTCTTTAGAGTCATCATCATACTTACACTGTACTTGTAAACTTTGCTTTTTATCATTTGAAAGTGTGTCGCTTTGACTATAGGAATACTCGGACGTGGTTAAAGATGCGGTCACACTAGTAGCCTCATAGCGCAAGTAGTGAGTAGGCTGGATATGGTACGCTTGCTACGGTCGCTTATACGGATTACCTGCCGTGCAAAAGTATAATAAAGTCGTAGCTTACGTGGTTAACCTTAATGGTACAAATTATCAACGGAACTCGAATACAACAGCCATAGATGTAATAAACAAGTATGTTATATTTCTTTGGCAACAGCGCTGACGTTGTTACACTTGACCCATGCTTGAAGTCGGCGCAACACGTGTTCCATTCGTCTATCTATGCAATTCCCTGTGATTATAATGTGACCTTAAAAAAGTACCTATTAATAATTATTTCCGAAGGATCTTTTTATAGCATTAGAAAATAAAATACATACATATATGTTTATTAAGTCACCATAGTTTTTTTTTCTGAATGAGTAATCATCAAATGACTCGCTCTGGGCGGAGCGGAAGGGAGTGTCAGACTCTTACTGACTAAAACTCACCCGTGATCCTTCTAGTGCCCTTTGCGTTCCAGGGCCGCGGTGACTCTTGCACCATACGACGAGTCACCATAGCTTCAACACAACTTCGACTATCGTTAGACAGAAGTCTGAAAGTATGACTACCAGTCTTGCCAAGTTGTCTTACCAGGAAGCGAGTAAAAGAGGTCACATAGGCATGCTTTAATGTTTAACGCATTAAACCTGAACTCGACTCCAAAACGATGGCTTCCGATCTTCGACCGCTAGCATGTCTACGCCTTTACTATAGCAACAATGAACAAACCCATTGATTTGGGTCACAAAAGACATTTTCATTGTCCAGTAATTTCTACCTGTAGATATTAGAAACATACTTACACTTTCTAGTTCCTTACACCGGTGTAGGTATAGTGCATTACACTCCGGGACAAAAAAACTGTCATATCATTGTCAATTGAGTTGAATTATCTCCTATTACACATTGTGGGAAAGTGAACCTAACATTATAGCTAACATGGGAAATACACTTGCAATTTATTGTTTTTGGTATGGCGAAATTATGTGAAATTCTTGGGTCAATGAGCCTATACTTATGATGCGACTTTAGTTAGTAGGCGTTCATAAATCTACGGGTTGACTGGACGACTTTTTTCCGCCAGGCGGCTATAGCATTGCGCCTTTTTGTTCTGAATTTGAAATCATCTGGAGCGGAAGGGAGTGTCAGACTCTTACTGACTAAAACCTACCCGTGATCCTTCTTGTGCCCGTTACGTTCCAGGGCAGCGGTGATTCTTTCGAACAAATTGCGCATCCCTAACAGGCACTGACCCTATAGGGCCCCGTCTACGTTGTTGACAGCTCTTTGATGCGCGCGTGGAACACCCGTCGACCCGGGCATGGTTGTTATCGGACGACAAGCCACCCATAGCTCGCCGTCCGCAGGCCCGCGCCTACGGTGGCCGGGAATCGCCCTGCGTGTCCCGACGCCCGGGGCATCCTCTTCTATTACGGCGGCTGGAGCGTGAGGTTTCCCTCTCCCGTACGCGGTCCGCCTTCTCGGTCACCGTGTTAGTATTGCATCTTTGCTTATCTAAGTCTATCCATACCTTCCTAGCCGGATTCAGCTTTATTTTACCTCATGCGATTACCTATCTGCCCTTCACAACCCAGTAGCTGAGTAACCTAGTACTTCTTGCCAAGACTAGTGTCATATTTCCTGGCTTCTAGCTGTTAACCCATAATGACTAGAAAATATCTACAAATGACAGCCGGGACTAACGGCTTGACGTCGTTCCGAGGCATGGAGGAGTCTCGGTTTGGTTTAATGGTCATCTGTCCACAGATCGACCTTGGCTAGCGTAGCTTGACCTTGAAAATCGACTCGTGGTGCTAATATTATTAAGCCACGCGTCCCTAAAATACCATAACTATGTCATTTATATAATCCTATGGCCACTATTAATCTTGAATACCTATATCCATCCTTTCTATACTAATATTATAAAGAGGAAAGATTTTTTTTCATTCCTTGTTTGTACCGAATAAGTTCCGAAACTACTGGGCCGATTTTACATCACCAATGGAACATATAGGCTGTATTTTTTATCCCCATATTTCCACGGGAATAGGAACTATGCTGGTTAAACTGTGGGGCGCTGCTAGTAATAAATATTCTCGAAAGTCCCTACTAGTAACTCAAACAATAACACTTACATCAGCACGTGTCCAGAATGTCGCATTAAAATTTCAATAGCCGCGTGGAAAACTAGTAGAAAGGCTACTGTAATGTAATTGTATGTTTATATGGTAGGTATCACTTTCCATCGGTCGCGTGTACGTGCTTTTACATTCGTCGGCTGGGGATCACGTACCGTTTTCTATCATAATAATTCGTATGTGGCCCTGGTGTGGTCACTTGCTCGAAATGGGAGTGTAACGTAACTTTATGGTGTGAACGCTTTTCACTATGTGTGGGAAATTGGTCCAAATTGGTAAGCGTTACGTTATGGCAGTCATATTATTACGACAGTGGCTCATAAACGTTGAACAGGTACTTTATATACAACATGCTCTTTATATTTCTTTAAAATAGGCAAGTTATAACTTTGGATCTACCGTAGAATTACAACAAACATATAACAATGTATATTGCTGTGTGTATAGAACGGATATCCAGGCATCCTGAGATCAGTTACAGTGCATCTACATGGCATCAGTAAACACACATTAGACCAGATAACACGAAAGCAGATGATTTTGTGTTATCTGGAATACGAAATCATCTGCTAAGGAATACAGTAAAATCCTGTGAGGGACCTGCCAATCCTTATGACTGCAGCATAAATAAAAAATTACAATAAATCTATTCTAAACAACAGAAGCCAAGTTACGGTACCCAATAAGACTTAGGCAGGTATAGGCAAATCTCACATGATTGATGCGTTTACGAATGCATCTCTTGAAAATTTCTACAACAAACGTCTTTCGACTTTTCCTTCCAAATCATAACCATGATGGTTCAAACTTCAAACGTTCGTAACGGCCAACCTCTTACGCCATAATCATAACCCATGCCATAAAGGGTGCTATAATACCCTTGATAGCAATAACTAGCTTCATAAACTGACTTGATAATAAGGAACCGAATACTAACACATATTATTAGTTTTATGAACACGTTTATGGAGTAAGTGAAAGTACAAATGTCGCCCGACCATTATATTGTGCGTTAACTTGACTTATATAAGGTGTGTTCATCGAATTAATTAAGTTGTTATAATCAGTTTTAATAGTTGCGAGTTTTTAGTGTTATTATTCATCTCGATACAGTTGTGTCTTACATAATGATTGTACTAGATATGTAGATAACGCAGATGTGTTATAATATTGAGTTAAGATAAAGGACAGTTTGGCCATTGCTATTTTAAACACAACGATGCTGAACATGGGCACTGGGCCCGCGTGGTGGATTACGGCCCATTCTCTCTCTTAGAGAGGAGGCCTATGTCCCAGCAGTGGGAACATTAAAAGGCTGATTATGCAACGATGCTGGAACTCAAATCAAGTATGGGAAGGAGCAATTTTTATATTGAAAGTTAAACACAACGATGCTGAACATGGGCACTGGGCCCGCGTGGTGGATTACGGCCCATTCTCTCTCTTAGAGAGGAGGCCTATGTCCCAGCAGTGGGAACATTAAAAGGCTGATTATGCAACGATGCTGGAACTCAAATCAAGTATGGGAAGGAAAGGAAAGTTTCAGCTAACGAAGATAAAAGTACTGACAATTTAAAGCTTAGCAAAGTAGCATGGACCGATAAAAGATTTTTGGTATTTATTTGTTTAATACAGTTGTGAGTACTTATTTAAAATTAAAATAGGTGCGACGCTGACTCGGTTCCGAAATCCTTATATTTTTTTTAACAGGTTTTATCTATAACTAGTATATGGTTTAAAACCATATACTATGGTTTGTTCCTGTAATCTTACGACAATATTTTGCTGTACTTATTTTCTTTTCAAAATATTAAGCTCCTCAGCACTTCCGAAGCATGTTCAATTTTCACCTGTTTTCTTAAATTAATTTAAACCACTTTATTTTACAACTAGCATCGCCCCGCGGTTTCACCCGCGTAGTTCCCGTTCCTGTAGGAATATGGGGATATAATATAGCCTATGTTCATCGGAGATAGTGTAGCTTCCCAAGTTCCCAACAATAAAAGAATTTTTCAAATCGGTCAAGTAGTTTCGGAGCCTATTAAATGCAAAAAAACAAACAAACAAAAAGCAATCAAATCTCTCCTTTTTATTATATTAATGTAGATAACTTTTATTCTAATTTGTTCCCTGAACGTGACCCCTTGAAGATTCGGAGGTAATTTGCTGTGACATACAGACTGATAGGTAGACTGTAACAAGCAGACACACGAGAGATCCGATACTGGTTCCGATTTTCATACGGACGTCCGTAACTGTAATAAGAGAAAATATTTCTCTGAGAAAGAACACAAAAGACATTCCAAACCGTCATCGTCATGCTAATAATGTCTCTATTATTTGAAACGTTGACAGTCGTTAGACTGCAGTCTGCGACTGTCTTCCGCGTGTGATATCACAAGGTAGCTCTAGGAGCTGAACAATGGGAGTAAGACAGTCGACAACGTAACTACATAAACGATGAATAATGCCAGTAATGCCACGTTGTGTGAATTTTATTTCCGTTCGCGGTTCGTTGTAGAGCTTATGAGGGTCTTTAAGTCAAGAGTGAATAGGTTACGTCTAGGTGAAGGTGCTGCATCGTCGACCACATCATAACGCTTACCATCAGGTGAGATAGTAGCAGCGTTACTAAAATGCACGTCTTCAATAATGGGAATCCCCGCATTCCCATTATTGAAGACGTGCGTTTTAGTATTATATACATAGCTTGATTGTAGTTTACACTTTTAAACCTGAAACTACAAAAAAGAAGAAAAATGCTCAACGTAATAAATCTTTTCAATCTTCGGAATCGTTTCTTTGATCAAATAAAATGCTGAGATGATCATAAAAATATTTGAATTATCTTAAAAAGACTTAGCATTCAAACCTGTTATAAAACATTGGATATAATATATTTTATGTATTCAGCGATTAGTTCAAGCTAGAAACGGAAAGTATAACAAATTCTATCTCGTTTAAGAGATTCCGTAAATCGTTAAAAAGCCATTTCGTGAGATAATTTATAATTTACCGTAGAAATTGCAAATTTGGCACCTAATTTGGTCATGGCTCGGTGCTTGAGCAGAATCTCCCGAAAAGAGATTCAGCTATACATTGGTGTTAAAAATTGGGGAATTGGTGAGTGGCCAAGAACTGTTTTTTTTTACACTAACGAATAGGGCCCAAAACACTCCCTTGTGGAACTCTTGCAGGACTATATTTGTTACAGATATTGTTGTACTTAATCTAATTTTACGCTCCATAATGTGAGTATGCGTATCACTCTTATGCATAGAGTAAATCAGCGGAATACTTTGAATAGTTCCTTTTTTTTAACAAATTTTGTTAGAAATGGGGTTTATCAAATCGAACGTTGAATAAAATACTAAATATAAGTGAAAAACTGGCATGTGAAATCGATTTTGAATTTGATTGAACACTAGAGATGTGTTTCGGCGTAATATTATTTTACAACAATTTTATTATAATTTAGCGAAAATTAATAAACATGTGAGCGTCGAAAGTTAACTTCTTAATCGGTACAGTAAATTTGTATAACCAAGTTTTGCAAATTATATTCAAATATTTATTAAGCTTTTCTAGTTAATCGCAAAGTTATTAGCGGATCGTTAAGTTTGATTAATTGCGGACAGCTCGTACAAATAAGAATTTACATAGGTATCAATTTACTGCCAATAGAGAAATATGGTAATTTGGGGCGCGTGTTGTATGCAAACGCGAGATTTATTCGTGTCGAATTATGCAATAATCGTTTGTTTCGACTTCAATCCAGTTGTCATAACTAAGAAGATTGCGTGAAGCTAGTTTTTCACAGAGCTCCAAGTGGTTGGACGGTGCACCACGTGACCGTTCGTGCCTGCTCCGCGGACCGTGGCCCGTTTCACTACAGCTATTCGCCTCGAGAAAACACTACCAGCCACATTTTTATGCTTTATCTCGCTCGAGAGAGCACACCGCATATTCAACCACCATCTAGCCAAACACAAATAAAAATCCACTCTACCCACATGAAAATAAAAGTAGTTTTCTTTCAAAGATACGGGTTAATGCACCCGATATATGCGTCACGTATCGGTTTATGTACACGAAATCTGTATGTAAATAATATTAATGAAGTTAGATGCCGTTGTTTCGGTTTGCGAGATTATTGGCCTCGTGAAATTATATTAAATTGCAGTTTATTGCGATTTATGTGCGCATTGCGAGCTGTTATTTGCGTGTGGGACGTGTAATGCATTTCTAATAGATATTTAATGTCCTTACATTTTACGCCTAAATAATTCGTTATTTAATAAATAAGTAGTGAGTTATGTCTTTATTTGTTTTTAGAAGTACGAGGTATGAATGAATGTTAAGGAGCATTTCACCGTGATTTTCTTTCTTTAGTAGCGCGTAAAGACGAAGTGTGATTGGTTTCGCCCGCGCACAAAGTGATGATGGATCATTAATATTTTGTGATTTATTACACGTAAGTATGTCGACTATTCCCCTGTTTCCCTCCGGTACTTTAATCAGCGACGGTTTGTTCTCCCGACCAATCTGTGATTCAATTTTTTACCTAGGGCAGTAAAGTTGTGAACAGGTATTTACAGGGAAGAGAGAGTCACTTACTACTCAAAAACAAAGCTGAAGAAAATGGCAGGGTAGAACCTTTTGTGGGGAAATCATAAAATTAAATTCTGCGTTTGGGGAGACCGAACTGTTATGTTGGACTCCTACCGATTAAAACCTGGTGGTCAAGAATATATTATGTAATTGAATTTACTCGCACCCTCAACGAATAGTTAGACAGATCAGCCCGAGTACCTACTGAACTAAAAAGCCTGGTTTCAATTAAGGGTTTACCTTAGTTTCGGTGAAGCATAATGTAAATGGGTCCTATCCTATGATTTTTGCTTCTTACACGCAACTATGGTAAAAACGTTTACGTGTCTAAACTTGGCCAGTATTGTCACGTCTAGTCTATGGGTAGCGATCTCAATGTTTACCATCAATTATTTCCGGTACCGCGCGGCGGTTCTAGTTTTGTACGACTTTTTTTTCTTTATGCCAATAGGTGGTGCGTAAAATTGACTTATTTACTTAGTTGAGCTGTTATTTATACGCTTTTGTACGGACTTTTTTAGTTTATTGTGAGAAAATCTCACGGTTCGTGTGTTCGGTGGTTGATTACATATTTACTAGATATCTTGATCATCCTATAAATAAGTAGATAAGATCTATTCTTGAATTACGGAGCGGTTGGTTGTTATAATTCAAGTTGAATTAACTAATTTCTAAGTTATTTTAATAGTTTTCTGGCTCTACCTCTTAGGTTCACTTTATAAAACCCCAGATCATTATCCCAGCTCCCTAAGATTCCGTTCTTCAAATTCTAACTATTACGGTTCTACCTCGTCCCTTACTGCCGCGTAAAGCCGATCCCTTTCAGAAGGAAGAAAGCTCTTAACAGCGCAAATCAAATTTCAGTATATCCTCTTTTTTTTTCCTCCGGCTGCTTTAGTGTAGCTTTAACGAAACTTCACAGAAAATCTACCGAGAAAACCGGTTATTGAGACCCTTGGGATTTTGGGATTATGTTTGAATCATCATACCTACTCACATGCAGATGCAATTTCAGGTGGAAGAAAACTAGCTACTACTAGAAAACGATCATTACTTAATTTATTTTTGTGAATATGAGGACTATATGGGTATTATTTTCTATTTCTTTCCTTTTTTAAAGTATATATAACGACGACGTCTGGCAGTTTAAGTACTTTTGTGGCCTACCCAAATGTCCCTTCTTTGGTATTGTTCGTCGGGTCGTTGAGCTCCTTATTGTTTCCTAAGTTGAGCTACTCGACTACTGACAAAAGCTTGCACTGAATGGACAGGCCCACTTAAATCTGTGTGGTTCTTTCTTCAAAAGACCATTTCAGACACTGATCTGCATGGTTCTCATATAACATATTGTGAATGTGAGGACTATGTAGATCGCCATATTAGGGTTTTATTTCAGTTTGTCTGGCAGTTTGAGTAATTATTGCGGCCTACCCAAATGTCCTTACTTTGGTATTGTTCGTCAAATCGTTGAGCTCCTTGAAGTTCTAAGTTTGAGCTACACGGTATCTGACAAATGCTTGCACTGTCTGGACAGGTCCACTCAAATCTGTGTGGCACTTTCCTCAAAAGGCTACCTCAGACATTAACCTACATGGTTCTCATATGACTTGACCAGTACGGATTGTATGGACTTTAAAAGAGACTTTGACCTCTGAGTTTGTTTCGGTGTTTCTTCTCAGGGTAGTCGGCTAGGAAACACCGGCTTCATCTAGCTTAAAATGACCAGAAATATTTGACGTGTAAAAGTGTTATGTTTAACCTACTTACAAAATAAATATCATTTATCATTTATCATTTAGCGCAGATCGAATTCCAGAATAATTCTTTAATTTTAGAATTCGAGAATTTTCCAGAGTTTTTCTTTTCCTTTATCTGCTTAACACAGTCCAAATTACAACTTCTAGGCACGTTTGTAACATGTATATTAAAAAGTGGATTAGTATGTGTGTTCAAACTTACTCGATGGTAGCCAAATATTGATGTTATTTTATGCAAGCAAACAGTGAACTTGGACGTTTAGAGAGTGATACGCCCTACTTGTTTTAACATAGATAAGCTTCAATATTTTACGGTAACCGCCAGTACGCACCAGACGTAAGAGAAATGGCGCTTATTAAACATCGAGGTATCGTTTGTTTTCTCTTGGAAGTCGATGCTTTCGTGTTCTTTTTTGCAGAAAGATGTAGAGACTATGACTGCTCGTTGATTATTTTAGACTTAATAGATCTATAATATCGTTCCATTCTGTGGCGGTAGAGTAAAAGTAGTTTAATGTTTCATACGATTTTGTACAGTAGCAGACTTCGATTCAAACTTATTGTGAACTTACTGCTGTCAGCGGCGCGCACGTGAAAGTTGAAAATTATCCCGAAGGGAACATATTTACATTGAACACAGACAGAGTTACATTCACATTTATATAATACAAGCAGCGCATCGCAGTTTCACCCGTGTAGTTCCCGTTCCCGTGGGAATACGGGAATAAAATATAGCCTATGTTACTCGTGGATAATATAGCTTTCGAATAGTGAAAAATTTTTAAAATAGGTCTAGTAGTTTTGGAGCCTATTCATTACAACCAAAAAAACAAACAAACAAAGTTTTCCTCTTTATAATATTAGTATAAATTAAAGTACGTATAGATTCCGTTCACAGTTTCTCGCTGCTGCATTCTTCTTATCAGTCATCATTACAGCTGGTCCGGTCAGGCGTCCACTGCTGGACCGTTGACACTGGAATCCGATGCTTCTCGCATCCAGCGGGCACCCACACATGAAGTCTGTGTGGGTGCCCGCTGGATGCGAGGACCAGGTCATCTGTTTCCCTTCTGGGAGGCCTTCCAACACCTGGGTCACTGCTTCTTCTTCGTAAGGTATCGATTCATTTTATTGACATATAAAATCCGTCCGAATTTATTTATATCTTTCTGTTACGTCTTTTCTTAACGACTGAACGGATTTGGACGAAACTTAAGAGCGTGTACGCCACTATTTTGCGAAAAGACTGAACCGATTTTAATTAAACTTCACACATACATATAAGCAGGATATATAGATCTAAAAAGTTAGTTAAAAACATTTTCGAAATTATCTTATTTAAAAAAAGATAACTCGAAATTTATGTTCGTACGGAAAATTTAAAATGGGTTTAAGTAATTTAACTGTAACACTATTTATCGAAAATATTTTCAACTAACTTTTTAGACCTATGTATTTTGCTTATGTGTGTAAAGTTTCATTAAAATCGGTTTAGTCATTTCGGAAAATAACGACTTGAAAAGTATGAAATGCCGTTCGGAATATGCTTAAGACAGAGTTACGTTTTGTCTCGGGAGTATATTCTCTTGTGATAATTTCGGACTTAGCTGATAGACACGGACAAAGCTGTCTGGTATGAGTTGGTATATGCACATGAAAACAGTTTAAATCTAAATTTCCAATATACAGTTCCAAGTAGTTATGTTTTCCTGCAAATATCTAACGTGCATCAAATACCACGATTCCTCATTGCGTTAATTTAAGTGAAAATTAAATATAGCAATACTGAACCATATAAAATGTGTCCGTATTTTATACAAGTTAAAATGTGTCCGTATTTTATACAAGTCGTCTATTATTGTTGGTTGTCATGTTATTCAGCTATAAAATCAGTCTTTATTTATTTAATGCCCAGTGTTATTGGCGATTAGTATCACAACGAACTGACACAAATACCTAGTAAAAATACTAGTCTTATATTATTATACCTACCTATTATTGAAATTTTATGTGTGTATACTTTTGAAGTTCGAGCGGTATGATTGCAAACCGTGATAAAAGTTTTTGTTATAGGTATTATTTGGAAGTAAAATACTTAATATAAACTGTAGCCCAATTAATCCTAAAAGTGCTTAAGTTTAATCATTACAGGTAAGTTCTGCGACTATACGTTATAAATTGGCTCATGAACGCGCGGAAATATTATTTTGTTATATTTTAAGCATGTAGCTTTAGCTAGACGGCTGCACAATCAGTTTATAATGTACCCGCAGCTGGAACACAGGCTTCGTCTTCGTAAGAAAGAGTGGACTGTTATTAGCCAAACGGGCTCAGGGTGTTATAGTAATTATAGTGTTATAATAATATCCCGATGATTTCCTTCACCGGCACCGTTTCGAGAGCAGTGGACCTGATATAAACAGGGGGCAGTTCAATGTACAACAAATTATCGTTTAATGTAATAATTTCACACGACATCAACAATTGATTGGCTTCACATCGCGACAATGATTACTAACTAATAAAAATCATTCACTTTCATTGCCTCATAAAAAAGTTGAACATTGATGAGTTTGAGAATCTGTGGGAACGCCCATTGTAGACTTCTTGCTAAGTTATGCAGCATTGTGTAAGTGACGAAAAGGTAGAAAAATGAAGAATGGTCTTCATGTTTTTCTGTTTCAAGCTGGCTTTTGTCCATTTCTATAGTTTTTCCTCGAAAATTGAGTTAATGTTTTTTTTTACCTTTTCTTTTTGATCTACCGGCCTATAGGATGAACATTTCTTGTTAACAGGCAACGCGAAATATTAAAAAAAAATACATAATGTCACATTTTTGGGCCAGGTGCGGTGTTGTGCACAACAAAAAAATAAATAAAAAGAGAGATGTTACTTGTCTCCTGTGTTTTTATGAAATAAGCCCAAGTGCTAATCTTGATTAATTTAATAGGAGAGTCTTCAAAATAATGAGCATACAATTGTTTCTAGGCAAGAATGCACCAAGCACTCAATCACAACTTTGAACTCCACTTTCAAATCGCAACATTGTTCCACATAACATTAAAAACCAAATATTTAGTAAAATCTCAAATTTTCGAAAAAGTTACCTTTCAAACCTAACAGATCGTGATTTACCAAAACTCCATTTATCCAAAAAAGAATCACACATCATCGCGTTATCCGCAAGTCTACACTGCCTATCCACGCCGCGATTGTCTCTGGTCTCATGTATACGGCGCGTACCTCGATAATTTCATTACCATTCTGTGGCCGTGACCTTCGCCGTGGCGTCATCACTTTCCATGGCGTTGGGAACTACGCGGCCAGAATATCACGCTCCCGTTACGGATGTAAAGAAACACTTTCTTTTGTTTTGATTACTAAGGGTTCCGCGACTAATGCAAGTTTCGTAATCAGAATTTTATGGGGGACTTGAAAAGGAAAAGTGTATTGTTTTATGTTGGAATGCGAGGGGGAAAAGCAGGACTTGGCTTGTTAACTAACGTTGGTATTATATCCTCATTGGTATCATGCTGTTTCGGTTTCGTGTTAGTATCATGTTATTTATCATTGTTAGTCATTTACGTACTTATATATTTGTTTAAAAAGACGTGAGCCTATTATCCTCTTTTACCGTGCAAAACTCCTAGGTCCATGCACCCTAAATTAAACTCAATAACACTTTCCGAAAGCCCAAGCCCTATTTTCCCGACCGCACGGGATCAAACTCACTACAGTATGTAGGTACCACCTACCCATTAGACTTCGTAGTACGTATGGTACGTAGGTTCATTCTTGGCATCCACATTTCAGGATTAAGGATTATAACAATACCTCTTTGGTTTTAAATACACAAAAGAGCGTTAGCCTAACTGAAAGCTAAACCACAAACCATGTGATTGATCGAATATATCATCTGAAAAAAAAAAGAAGTTACCATACAAACTTTCGTCCCCAATTGAGGATGATATGATGATCTAGCGGCTTAAGCAGTGCACTACATTTTACCAAGTAGTTGGGTAATTCTAATATGGAACGAACTCTTTCCGCTACCGTTAAAAATTACAACAAAAACCTTGAACTTGATACAAGTCAGAGTTTAACACATTAAGTAATAGATTAGGTAAAGTCATAAAGAACCACATTTTATGTACGGACAGTATGCAGTAACATAATTTAATAGTGACACAATGAAATAAACGTTTCCTAGAATGTTACAGTATTGCGATGTTTGATTATTATAATAGCTACGAAATGAACAATTGTTTGCATGCAAGCTGTACGCAATAGCGCCCTTATGTAAGGCACGCACTAGCTTATTATGTAGGTATGTTGATACGTATCATGGAAATAATTAGGAATGAATGTGATACCCTCACGTCGGCGCGTGCAGTGGTTCGAGTTAGGGTAGGCCAGAGAAAATCTCCAAATAAATTTTAAAAAATAACCACATTATTCAGGGTTGATTTTTAATGAAATGAGTTGTAAATTTTTTTAAATAGCCGATTTAAAAAAAATCACCACATTTCAACCCTGAATAATATGGTGTTTTTTTTTTGACATTATTTTCTGGCCTACCCAACTCGAACCACTGCACGCCACTGCCTCACGTAAGGTTGCTGTGTTATATGCCGTTATATTAGGATTTAAAAATCTAGATAAAAGTCAACAGATATCATTTAAATCTAAAACTAGCAGCGTCCCGAGGTTTCAACCGCGTTTTACCCGTTCCCGTGAGTATAGGGGGATAAAATATAGCCTATGACATTCGCAAATAATGTGGCTTTCTATTGGTAAAAGAATTTTCAAAATCAGTTCAGTAGATCCAGAGATTACCCCCCTCACTAACTACATCTTTATAATATTAGTGTAAGTAGATTATTTATTTATAACGGTTAGGTCAGACAACGCACACTAAATAAAATCTTGTTTCAAGTAAGTATGATATTTTTACTTTAATCATGAGAGCGTACACTAAGAAAGGTTTTATGAAAATTCATGCCCTAAAGGGATTAAATTGGGGACGAAGTTCGAATGGACGTTTGTCATTTTTGCCGATTAGAAATCTACTATTGAACACGCCTTGTTCTTTAACACGTTGAACGCCAACGCGGTCAGTGCTGACCGACAACGAACTAGACCAAGCAAAAATCACAGTTCCATCCAAATTTAGACCACCTGTTTTTTAAATATAACAGTTAAGTAAGCTAAAGCTCTTTTGTGTTACCTCTATGTACAGATATAGATAGAATATCTGTGACTCTTATGTGATTGATCATATTGTGATTATGATCGTCAGTGTAGAGCCATCGTCTTCCTACCCTTTGCTCATATTACTTGGGCTCAGCGTTGTTGCGCTTTTTTTTTCTTCATTCAAGTGTTTATTGCAATCCACAATGTAAATATACAGGTGGTAGCTAAGTCAGTTTGGTACCTATTATGGACCCTGTCGGGCACAGCAAAATTTAAATAAGTAGAAGAGAGAAAGAGCGCTTCTGTGGCTTTAGTGCGAGTTTTTTAACGTTCCGTCGATTCCGCCGAAGAATACATAAACGTCAATTTGTAGTCACTGAAAACGCGTCGTCTAGTGACAATAACGGAAAACCTTTGTTTTTCAATACAATTTGACATAAGCGAACGTTAACGTTAACATAATCAAGTACGTTAAAAAACTTAGGTACACTAAGCCATTGGTACCGTCAGTAACGCTGCTACGGAATCCGTTATCTTTTATATCACTGTTCAAATAATCCGTTTTCTAGTAATCTGTTATTTAGCGTCAATCTAGAGTGGCAGCCTTAAAGCCAATTAAAAACCAAATAATCAATCGAAGGTAATGTACAACCTGCCATGTTGTGTCTGCTCCGCCTTAAGGTCCACTGATAGAAAATGCCTAAGGCATTATGTCCTTCTTTGTACCTACAGTGTTTTTTACTAGTGCATAATTATAAAATTTCATTGAAATCTGACATCACACATGAACAGTGCATAATCTCAGAAGAAAGTTGCTTTTCATTGTACCTGACTGACACTTTTATTAAAATACTTATTATATTATGTGTCAGTTACTTTTCATTATACAACAATAAACTAAAATAACTTATGTAAAAAAAGTTTCACCGGTAGGCGCCCAGAGTTAGTGAAACTACGCGAAATCTCGCGCCGCAGCCGTTACAAACGTCAGCTGATATAATGCGAATATTGATAATAGGTAGGTATATAGAATATACAAATTGTGATGCCATTAGAAAATAATTAACATTATTTTTGGTATCTCCTTAGCACATTAAATTTACTATTAAATGTAGATCAACTATTTTACAACTTTTTCCGACTCCTAGCTCACATGTCTAATCTTCAACTGTTCACTAACCTATTGGCAAAGTCCTAGGGTGACCCACGTTTCATTGCCCACAGACATCAGCCGCTGATACCGATGATGATAAATGATCGATTTTAAAAAATATCTCCAACCAGTCTTGTTTGTATCGATTGACGGCTGACTTCGACTTCACCGCACCTAAGCTTACATGGTGAGATGTTATGGCGGGCTGGCATGTTGTGATAGTTACAGAACAGCACTACAGTTTCTACATATCGTTCGTTTGGATGAACAGGATATTAACTCAAAATGTACGATTTTTAACCTAAAAATACAGTTCTACTAAAAGTCATGCGATCTTTCTAACGAACATGGTTGCATAACGTTATGACATCAAATTGGCGGGGATGCGGGGTAGTATCTTCCGATTTAAAACCATTTTTAAATCGCTCTCCTGAAAAATAGGCTTTTTTGAGTTCATCTAGAGCAACGATATGTTGGTACATCCGAGTGAACACGTAACTCCACGCAACAGTTATTAGCACTATTGAACAACACCAATTTTAGTCCTACGCAGTACGCTTCCTTCAGCGAAAGTTAATTACTACCAGTTGCTGTGAGAACGATTAACATCTGTATGTTTAAAATGTAGATGTTCTTTTTTTTATTGCGTTAATTTGCATTTTTCGATTTCTATCTGCCTACTAACTGCTCTTTGGTAAAAAAGTGTAGATAGATAACGATAAATTCGTTGTCTAATTTTGAAAATTGATATACAAAATGTAGGATGATGATGTAACTTCTTGTTCTGGTTTTACTTTTCTTTATTTTAAATGTAATCTAGTTTCAATAGAGCCGTTCATACTACTTTGCTATTTTATTTAAAGTTGTTATATCCCGCGGCAATGCTCCCATTATACCTACTTCCCACAGTAACCGTCCAATAAATAACCAAAATTATTACATAAAAATGCAAAGGCAAGACTGTCTATATGTCAATCTATCTGTAAACTCTTCACGACTTAATGGCTGAACGGATTTTAATGAGATACTTATTTGAAAAGAGTTATGGAGTTTCTTGTGCGTTTTCCTGCATAAGAATCTATTTTTGGGAATATAAACTGGAGTCACTTTATTATTTTGACTATAAATGATGACGTTCAAAAGGCAATTTAATGGCCTATTTGATACAAACGTTTTGACTTTGAATGAAACATTGGCATGGCACATTTAGAAGTAATGGTGGAATAAAGAAACACGACACGGCGGCGAGCGACACGGTTAGCGCAGTGGTTGAGCGATTGGCTGCTGCGCTACGTGTTGTGGGTTCGATTCCCGCACGGAACAAATATTTGTATGGCCTACAGATAGTTGTTCCGGGTCTGGCTGTTTGTGTATGTGAGATTATATGTTTGTAAACGCACCCACGACACAGGGGGAATTCCTAGTGTGGGGCAACGTTTTTAAAAAATCAAATCAATCAAAAAAAAATCGAATCAACATACATACATGAACCCTGAAAACATAACACTCCTTTTTTTGAGCAGTCTAGGCGATCGATACGAAACTCTCCCCAAACATAAACTTTCCTCAATTCTGCCTTAAAATTAATAACAATTACCGAACAGTTTCACATACAAAACAATTCTGTATTTGTAGTAAAATTATAGAGCACTTAAAGGAAAGTAAATGAGACCTTAGCCGAGTCTGGACAAACGGCCATGGCGCCACGGAACTGCGGAAACACTCCTCCGCCTATATAATTAGAAAGCATGCGTGGTTATCTATGAATGGAAACCGGTTAAACTGAAAGGATTTACCTAATGGGGTATCTATACTTATAATAAATCTGTAGAGAGGTCAATTCTGTACAAGGAATATATTTTCAAAATAACTATCAGGGGGTGATTAGTGATCGATACTGGTGCCAAAAACGCAATCAGTAAAATTTTTGTCAGTCTGTCTGTCTGTCTGTCTGTCTGTATGTTCTTTATAGAAACAAAAACTACTCGACCGATTTTAACGAAACTTGGTGCAATTATTCTTCATACTCCTGGGCAGGTTATAGTATACTTTTCATCACGCTACAATCAATAGGAGCAGAGCAGTGAAGGAAAATGTTGGGAAAACGGGAGAAGTTACTCCATTTTTTAAGCTTCCGTCGCGTGTGTAGCCTTAATGGTTAAAGTTACATAGAAATCATGTATTACGGAAATGTTTTACATAAAATTATCTAAAAAATGTCCCAAACAGCATATGTCTATATTTTATGGTTGACTCACAATAACACGTGTAACTGTGATGACCGATAGCTTAGCAGTTCGGCGCTTTCTGATTATTTGTATGAAACTTTGTCAATTTTAAACCGATCAGGCTGAGAGTTTCAAAATCGGGGGTAAAGTAACTATTCCACGCGGACGAAGTCGCTGGCAGAAGCTAGTTTAAAATAAACATATAACATTCGTATATAACTACTTTACGCTGTACCTATATCATAATAATAAATGCAAACGCAGAGATGCAGGCACCCACTTCTTCTTTTCACTAGTTACGCTTAAGACCCATCTAAAAAGTCCAGGGTTGCGGAATAGTTTGAGTGAGTCACCGCGGCCCGGGATCGCAAAGGGCATTTGGAAGAATACGGATGGGTTTTAGTCAGTAAGTGTCCGAAACTATCCCGGCCCGGGAACGCAAAGGGCATTTGGAGGAACACGGACGAGTTTTAGACAGTAAGTGTCCGACACTCCACCCAGAGCAGAAGAAGTCATTTGATGATTTCTAACTTAAAAAAAGAATGCTTTGAACTCCAAGTCCAGACACCAGGCTGCTACTGAGAAATTCTAGATGGAGAACCATGAAGCTTTGCCCGATCCACGAATCAAACCCAGGTCTATATGGTGCAATAGCACGTGCGGCCACTATAGACCTACGAAATAGTTGGCGCAACATTGTGCCCAACCCTTCAAGACCATAGAGCAGGACTGGTATTCTACAATTGTATCTATGGTGTCTTCTGTTCCAAGTGTATTTTTTTCAATATCATCGTATATCATAAAATAGGTACGCAATGTAGGTACTCCACCAAAAGGTCGAGCTGGTCTAATTTAAGCAGTTCTCAGAAACTACATTTGCATTTGTTACGATCTGTTTGAGAAACACTTAAAGAATTGGCACAAGTAACAATAGTCCAATATAAATGCTAAATGTTAAAGTTAATTATGCACTGTTCGAAGCTGCAGGCTTGTTGCTGATGGCTGCAAAGATTTTCATAATAGATAGGTCTCGTAAAGTGGTCGGTTAATGCCATATAATAATAATTATCCATCGATCAATGAACATAAACATCACCCACAGCTAGGCAGGTTCTCCGGTCAGTAACCCGGAGTGATCTTGAGTCTTCTTGTTCGGAAGCAGCTATTACAGACATTAATATTATAAAGAAGAAAGATGTGTATTTTTGTTTGTAAAGAATAAACTCAAAAACTACTGGACCGATTTCAAAAATTCATACTTTATTCTTCTTCTTTAATTCTATTTTTACTTCATATTATTCTTATTTGAATTTCCATTAGAAAGTTACATTCACCCTGAGTAACATAGGCTATATTTTATCCCCATATTCCCACGGAAACGGGATCTACCGCGGTAAAACCGCGGGTCGCTGCTAGTATTTTATATATTCAGATTGAAAGACAGGCCGATAGTAGCATGGCATAAATCTCTCCGAATCAGTTTTCTCAGAATCTATTTTTGTAGATTTCTTAACAATTATTTTTCCAGATACCTATAGAACCTAAACGGTGCAACTACTACTGTTTTACTGTCTATATATGGCCACCACGGCCATCATTATGTTTTTTATGGCCCAATATTGGTCCAGAAGACACGAAGGTGGAAAAAAGGAGCCACTTATAAGCCTTAATCGAATAATTTGGACCACATCATAGCTTCTAATGGGCAATAGTACGAACTCGTAATAACTATGAAGCTGCAAGCGACGTACGACCAGTAACAATGATTCAATTATTTTCGCAACCACATATCGTGATCAGTCGAACTGTTCATACAATCTTCTGATTGGATAACACCACAGCAGTGGTGATCCACATGTAATCGAATCGACTTCCGACGATGTAACCCATATCTAGTAATTTGGACCATTTGTGGTCAAGAGCTTTTCCGATCAAGACCGGATATTAAACAACGATAGGCTGTAATATCATTGTTATTGTACTTGATTTCGGTCATTATAAAGAAAGTTTAAAAAATATCTGTAACTATAATAACTAGAAGCGTCGCGTAGTTCCCGTTCCGGTGGGAATAGGGGTATAAAATATAAACTAGGTTTCCATGGGTAGTTATTTTTTTAATTGGTCCAGTAGTTTCGGAGCTTATTCGGTAAAAACTAAAAAGATTTTGGTCTTTTTAATATTAGTAGCGATGAAAACGTTTCCCACATTTTAGATCACTTGCAACGGATGGACTGAGTAAAAGATGATATACGTCTAGAATGGGGACGACTGCGGAGTTGAAGACTAATAAAGAAGTACCTATACACTATGGCTATGGCACTATGGCTTGGAAGAAGAAGGCATGTTTCGAAGACCCCAAGTGTTTCGGAAAACGGGAAGAGAGAGAATGAAGTAGACTTATCTTTCTATCTCATAAACCCGTTAGTTGTATAACTAACGGGTTTATGTATATGACGGGTGGCTGGACAAAGGGTCCCTGTCCCTTAACGACTTTATCTGCCTAGACTCTCTCCAGCTATATGTATATGTTGCTTCTAGTCTAACCGGTACCAATATTTTACATAAAGCCTCTACTCATAAGACCTCCACAACCCAGTAACTGGTACCTGGCTGGTACCTGTAACCTAGTACTGGTAACCTGAGTAACCGTTCCTTAAAGATTAGACTATCAATAAAATAAGAAAACTGCTGTAGACTTGAAGTAAGTGAATCGACCGTCCATCGATGTGCATCGTTCAGAATTACCGTAAAAGCGCTACGCGTGGAAATTCCGTTACCCTTACTGCTGCAGGCAATCATATGTAGGTATTAAAAAATAGCTAAGCATTCAGTCGCGGATTTGATTTGGAATTTGTTCGAAAGAGTCACCGGGGCCCTGGAACGTAAAGGGCATTTGGAGAAACACGGAAGGGTTTTAGTCGGAAAGTGTCTGACACACCCGACCGCACCGCCCAGACCGGTAAAGTCAATTGATAATTTCCCATCCTTAAATAAGCCAATCATGATTGTTTACTTGAACATTATCACTTTTGAATCAAACATGTTCGTAGTCTTGTCAATCTATAGTGGAGTGCCAGTTTCTCCAGGAGTACTAGCTCTCTTGTTGATTCATAACACCATCAATCTTCTATCTATCGACATTATAAAACACACCTATCTGATAGATTAATAAATAAAGGCTCATAAGAAGATAAATTGACACATTTCTTGTGCGGATTATCCCATGTTTTTGTGTAAACACATTATCAAATAGCAATTAGTTTTGTGCTTAGCTTTCTTTATGATGACGTCAGATTATATAAAGATTTTCAATATTGCAATTTATATTCGTACCTAATTAGGTGCCTTATTTGCTATTTCTCTCGTCTTCGCTCCATTAATTTGGGCTATGGATCAGAAATTGTGCATTTTTCACGATGAAAAGTATCCTTTAACACTTAGCGATAGTGTAGTTCTCCATAAGTGAATGAATTTTCATGATCAGATTAGAACTAGCAAAGATTGCTTTTTAAGAAACATCTTATTATTCTTCTGGGCGTGTCGATATCAAATACATTTCGATTAAATTTTTTGTTTGACCAAGTACTCGGCAACTATAACACTATTTGCTGAGGCAGCCGTATGGTCCCTACATTTACGACATCTTATTTAAGACCAACTTCTGCCAGAAGCATGGACCGCTTAAACGTCTGATATTATGTACCTTTAGGGAACGTACTTCCAGTAGGTATCAAAAAAACTTTTTAAAAGAAAAAAAAACACCGTTTCTTCGTTTTTTGAACACCGACTTCAGACTTCTTTCATTTTTCACTCAAACTCAAAGCATTTATTTCAATTAAACCCTTTACAGGCACTTTTGAATTGTCAAGCAAGTCGAAAGAGGTGAAGCTATCTGCACGTTCCAAAGCGTAGATCTCTATGGAGAAGAACGTGCAAGAAACTCCACGGACACTCTTTTAAATCATGTTCTGTATTACATTAACACTTTTTAGTGGTTGTCAGATTTATCATTTTATAAGGGTAGACGTTCCACTCGTACTAGCAACAAACAATGCGTGAATTGAATCTAATTTTGTATACTTTAGAGAACAATAAAAGTGAAAATGGCTAATCGATCACGACTTGCTTTCTATTTTTCCCAACGGAGACAAATAAAATGTCGAGACAAAGGCATACTGTTCAGTAACTAAAGATTAAACTAGATATGCTGAAGTTGAAGTGTTTGGATACATCGTGTATCATTTTGAACCTGAAAATGAGAAGGACAAAGCAGACAGGCAAAAATAGGCAGAGAAAGAAGAAAGAATATCCACGAGGGTTTTGCTGAAGGACAGTGTTTGCAAACCTTTAAACACCAAGCGTTCCATTATGTGACAGCTCAATTTTATTATAACGCGCGAAGCTGATACCGATTGGTCTACAAAAAGCATGTTGAAAACAAAAAAAAAGAAAAAACATTAAAATCCGACGAATATTATGATACAGGTCAAAATAAAACCGTAACGGAAAGCCCAATTTCTCAAATCACCGTGTCAAACTCATTCAACATACAAGTAGGTAACATGTCGCGGACGGAAACTAATAAATTAAACTTTGGTGAGAAAAAGTGGAATATGTCTGAGAAACGTCTGGCAGAACGAACCGTTACGACGGAGGCTGCGTATCACTGGGCTTATTAAATCGATCGGACAAAAAGTAAGCCCTACTTATCGAGATGTGTGCATCCGATCTAGATTATGCCTCTGGTTGGTAAACTTGTGCGCACGCCAATAAGCCTAACGGGTCTTTCTGCATCAAATTATGCACCTTCCTGCTCAGCTTTTTACTTCGTGTATGTTTTTGTATAATTACCTATGCTAATAAAATCTTCGATTGTTGATTAATTTATGACACGACGAAAGTTGTCTTTATAATTTTTATGTTTATTGCAGCTTATTGTAGTTGATATAAATATAATTTTATTGAGAGCTATATCTTCTTATTGGATTTTTTTTTAAATATATATTAAAATTATTTCTATACTAATATTTAAATAAAAAGAAAGACTTTGTTCGTTTGTTTGTACCGAATAAGCACCGAAACTACTGCACCGATTTTAACCATTTTTTCACTAATGGAAAGCTACATTATCAGCGAATAACAAAGGCGTATATTTTATCCCCGTATTCCTACGGGAACGGGAACTATTCCAAATAAACAAGAAATTAAACCAATAAAAAATAACACAAAAAAAATCTTACCATTCATTTTAACACTGCAAAAAGTCCTCAATAAAAACATGTCGGTCACTAATATGCACACGGTTGCATCACTGACACTTCACAAATATTCAGTGGCTTCACTAGAGTATCTACAATGGAGGTTGCGCAGGAGTCGATCGGTGGAAAGTGGCGCTTGCTCAGCGGTTTGCGGCCGACTGCTGCATTCGCTGGTGGCGACGGGGGAGCAAGCGCCACCACCAAAAAATAGTGGTAGGTCTGTTACGTCACAGATTACTGTAGCAAGTACTAGTGCTGTTTAGGCAGGCAAATAACTGCATGATTGAAGTGATTATGATTTGGAAATAGATTATCTGGATTCATGTGCTTGTTAATCAAAGTATAATGAAGAAAAAGTTAACGGGATCACAACGGCATTGGAGGTCAACGACCAAAAATACCAAATAGATGTTTCCAGAAAAATAGGAAGACAATAACGCCTGCTACTAACCTCTAACAATTATTATTATTAGGTACCCAATTAAAATGAGTGATGAGTCTTAAACGAGATAACTAAGCACCAAGAGAAACAAACAAAAGCTTCACCAAAAACCAATTATTGACATAAAAGCTTTGCCAGGCTTTCTAGAAAATAACGAGAAAATAAAACTTTATGAGTACAAATTAAAATAATATTACATACATGCTTCCAATGTTCCGACAGTTTATCTCAAAAGTGCATGATCACTGGTACCTAGAAAACGGCCCCATTACGAGTTTGTCGGCGAGGCTTCGAACCGGACCAAAAGCCCTTACATGCAGCTCAAGTACCGCTTAACGCAGTTAAATAACAAACATTTAATTCTAAACTACACGTTACTGCTACTGAAAACTTGTGACTTGGTGATTCCGTAAAAAGAAATCATGGAAAGTGAATCTAGTCTATTTTTTTTCGATTCCTTTGACCCATATTTGGTTTAACAAGTAACGTCTAGTTTCCGAAGGCATCGAGCCTACCTTACTAAAACTAATAGAAAGCTTCCACCATTTGATTAAATATAAAAACCTTCTTTCCTTTTTCTTAGATCACATGTTCCAAACCGTCGGCATAAACGAGTTTCTCTCCCCGTCTCCGTGAGTGTTTATTGCGACGGTATCGTAACCCTCTTTTGATACTAGATATGTATATCATCGTTGACTATATATACATTCATCTTTAGTTTGGCCTTCACCTCTCTCTTCATTCATCAACACATATTTGGATTTAGCAGTTGCGAGGTAATAATTGACGTCAGAAACACAACTGAAATTCTGAATAAAATCCGCAGCTAATTGCATTTGTTGGCCATTAAGAAGACCGCGTTCATAACATCGTACATTTATATCTACATCAATGAAAATAAAGCCAAGCCAATTAAAACTGCTGGTATAAGTGTTCTCAACATTAACAAGCTTCAAGGTTGGCATGACAACGGTGCCACTGAATCACAAATCACAATCATTACCTACCCTACCTTTGTAGAATTTGCAAGCAACATTAACGCGTCACGGTTGAGGCATTATCATCTGCTTTCTCTAGACCAGTGATAAGGCAAAGTGATATAAATAATTTCTAGAAGTTTAAGGCCGATAGTGTTCAAGCTAAAGTAGAAAATCATGGCAATGTAATGGCAAAACCATTCACTGGTCTTCTTCTGATATCTAGAATCTTCTTTTGAATCGTCAAGGAATCGGTCCATAACTGTGGGATTGTGTCCGACTCGCAATGATTTTATGAGGAATATGAATTTCATAAGAATCGGCAGGAAATTATGCATTTTACACGGTCAGATTACTATCTGACTTTCGTTTTATATTTTATTAATAAGGGCTCCTTTGACTTTAGGCATAATGTCATATAGATACTAGATACTTGCGAAATCAAATAGTTGCCTGTGAATTTATCGAATATCTGCTTTCACCACCACCGATATGACAAAATGCCATATCAAATTGTAAGCATAGAAATACGCAGGTGTTAACTGCATCGATAAATAAATTAATATCTATTGTCCCTGCTTTTCACGCTCATTCCTATTCCATTCGAGTACCTACACCTATAATGGGCTTGTACGATATTTAATTTCTCTCGTCCTTTGGAAAGCGTTGCATGGAAAGTAGTTCCGGAATATTTTGGACAATCGTTAAAATAGAAAGTTAATTAGTAATTTTGCATACACGTTACGTTTGAATACAATGTATTTTATAATGTATAGTTCGTAATCGAGGTGTCCCTTTCGATAAGGGCTATTTAGTTGCCAAGGATTGCACAACCGAATGCCGATCGTGAATTTTATAGGAATGTGTTGGAAATAGCGGTACGTGCGCCGCCATTCACTAAAGTGGACTTGAAGAAAAAATATATAAGTGATGTGAATTCCGTAAAACTAGATAAGGTAGTCGTACAAAATATTGTTGTAATGTGGGTGGATACTAAGAAAACCAATCCTAAAGATACAAAACAAATTTTCTATAATTAAGCTATTAATCTTAATTAAAATTCGAAATCTTTTTTTAATCATAAACCACGTCACTCCTGTTCAGTTCAATTTAATCCCGGAATCTTCCAAAATCTCATCAACGATGACCAACACTTTTCTGTTCATCTCTTTCAAATCTCCTTCTGACGACAAACTCTTCTTCATCAGCACCATAGTCTTTATGACCAGGCTTTGCTTGCACAGCTGAATCTTGTTCATCTCCTGGCATTTCTTTATCGTTATCTTTAATAGTGTTAGCCAGTTGTGTGTGAATGTCATGAATTCTGCTGTCTGGTCTTGTGTTAGTTGGAAATGTATCAACGTGTGTGTCCATGGTTGAGAAGTTAGTGTCGCTATCAATTTTGTGTCGTTCTTTGTCACTATTGCGTGTTTGAAGATTGAGCTTAGAGTTTTCCAGCCGGCTGATGATTGGTTTTTAGATTCCTGGAGAAGGAATGGATTTAGTTCAGCCAGGGGTAATAAGAGTCATAGTAGGAGACAACTATGGAAAAATATAGGTACATTATATTCAAAAAATGATCGTGTAAAAAGAAAAACATCGTCACGACAAAGTTTTTCTTGCTGGGAAAAATAACCAAAGGATCGTGATGACAGGTGTATTTAATCATTAATGATGGTTGGATGGGGTGTATTTAATCATTATCAATATATTTTTTTTTAGGAAATTTATTACAACTAGTGATGCCGTGTGTCTTTTCGATACTAAAGTAAAACGATGCCATACTTTTATGACTAAAAATAATTATAAATATCTACATATTTTCAATGACCTATTAACGATACAAGTACAAGTATCCCTGTATTTATAAATAGTAACTCACCCTACAGCACAGCATGAGCTGTATCCTAAACATGAGTGCCCGCAACGCGTTACATTGCACGTTCGCCGTCGGTTGCTCCTCCACACTATACGCCAAAGCCAGCGGTGAGCACGTCCCAGTGTTTAGCACCATGTATACTAGTTGCAGAAGGGAAGCTCCTCTCTCGCTCGTACTGTCCCGTTTTAGAGACTTTATTATCAAGTGTGTTTGTATTTGGAGAATCGATTTTGGCTGTACAAATTACAAAACAATTTTAGTATCAACTTGTTAAAACAATGTACTTGTGCTTAATCATAGTAATCAAATTTTTGGAAATGTTGCACCGAGACGGGTTATACAGGTGATTTTTTCAAGTTCGCTTGATTGGACGAACCCCCCGCTTGAACAATAAATTATTATTATTAATTAACGAAAAGTTATAGTAATTTTCTTAAATTTGCCTTAACAGTAGTATCTGATATTATAAGAAGTTCTGCCCATGTAGGTAAATAAAACTACTTCCACCAAGCTAGTCGTAGTGAATTGCCAAAAATAAATTCGTAACGCTCGTACTAATTTTGATCAGCTGACCTAAACGAAAGAGAATTAAAAAAAGGACATTTTTTTTGGAAATTCTCTTACGTATTAATACGTAAAACAAAAACTGAAACAAAAAATCTAATCTTTACCTGGTAGTTATTCTTGGTAAAGTAGTGTATAATATAGGAGAGTAACTGCAGAGCTGCGCAGGCGACTCTCTCGTCCGTGCTGTCAGCTGCAGCCAGCACGGATTGTAGGAAACCAGCACGATTTGTGTATGTTAATAGAACTGAAAAAGGTTTGCTAGTCTTTTACATATATACAGAGGATACATAGAAAGCTAAACTATCTGCCTAGCTTTTTCTCAACTATATTGGAGTCTTTCCAGTATATACCCATCGGCAAAACTGTTGTCAATTTTTTTAGCTACTGACTTCCGCATCGACTTGGCAAAGGTCGCTAAACTTCTAAAATCGACCGGACCCATGTCGCTGTTAATATTTATCCATGACTCCACAGAAATGTAATTAGCGACTTGTAAAAATTATAGATTCGCGATCAGAGTCCTTACCTCGGTTGTCATTTTGGTTATTGGCTAAACTCAACAAATACAAGCCCAGCTTCAAGCACACATATTCGTAATGATGTCGGGTGTTCTCCTCGCAATGTTCTGGAAGGTTCTTTGAATATATCGCAGTTATGAGCACAGCAGTCTTTAGGCAAATTGTCTGGTCAATCTCTAGAGGTGGTAGAGTGGTTGCCAGGTCTAGGAAATGGCAAATGTTCGTATCTGAAAAATAAGTTTTTGAGAATCGTGTTAATTTAACGTGCAAATAATAATGATATCGAAGAAATCTACAAATGTAATGAATGAAAAATAAATAGAAGAAAACAGATAATACGGAAGAAGTACGATAGGATTAAAAAAAACTCTGTAGATTGAATTTAAAGAGTATACTTACGTACCACTCGATAAAGGTAATGAAGAGACAGTGAGAAAGGTTGATAGATAAATTGATAGAGTACTCTTCCTATTTAGATGAAAAAGAAAAAAAAGAAAGAAAGAAGAGTCTAAATAGGTGTGTATAAAAACCTATTTGATATTCAGTATCAATCAACACTTTAGACAGAACATTGGGCAGCATAGACCATATAAGTCCAGCGAAGTCCTGCCTGGCGGTATCATCTCCATCTTCTAAACACACGTGTAGAGCTTCCACACAGTTCCCTACAATAGTTTTGTCTGCACACTGTATCAAAATGTTTAGGAGCAGCTCCCAAACTATTGGCTGGGTTGTTAGGTCAGCTGGTAAAGATTCTTCTGATTTTAACCATTGGGAAAGCTAGAAAAAAAGAATTAGTACAAATTTTGATATTTTTGAGCCTAGGGGTTGCAGACGTAACTGACTGGTCTGCTCAATAGAGCTATAGGATTTTTGGATAAAACTTCGAAGTTTTGATTGGCGTCCAATCTACAGCAATATAAGTTCACTGCTTTTTAAACGCGGCTCAAACTTAACTAGAATAATAAATGTGGATGTACGTAATATTTACATCTGCGTTAAGGGATACAGATGTTAAGATAACGTCTGTAGCTCTAAATGTTGTATATTAGTTTAGTTAGAAAAGAAAGTAGCTTAGCTAATTATATCCCGGTATAACTGCGTCAAGTTTTTGCATTTCCTGCCGATAGGGATAGGTTCTATCAAACATGCAACTAACGGATGTCTTGTAAAGGAAGGAGATATTGACATGGACAAGCAAACTCAATTAAGTACTATATTTAAGTATCCATTGATATTTATAACAGGTAGGAAAATTAAACAGATATAGGTACTGTCGTAAGGTATAAAGATACTAGTCTAATAATTAATATAGTTATTTTATAAGCAGTTTGTATGGCTAAGATTTAAAAAGTTTTGAACTTACCACATGTAACCTAACACAGTTAGAGATTCTTTGCGATGTGAATGCCCAAAGCAATATAGCAGGGTTGTGTGTATAATATACCGATGGTTCCGGATACAACATCGATACTAAACGATCCGTCGCCTTCTCTAGGTATACCCTCTCGCCTAGAGATTCAAGTGAGCCATTTGATATTGTTGACATCTGTTAAATGTAAGTCTATTGTAGGGACTTTACAAGCTCTTAAGACAATACTTACATGTTTTGTTCTTTGAGTAAAAAGTAAATGAAGATACGGAAAATACAATAACTTAGATTTCCTGTGCCTTTTCAATTGGGGTCCTACAGGGTGCGATTATGAGGCATCATAGAAGAAAAGTGGAGTTTTAATAAGCACTAGGTGGTTATGTCGTGAAAGGGCAAAGACTAAAGCTTGACAATCGTTTTTTTCTGAAATCCCTTCTACTGTGATCAAAAACTATTGTTCTAAGTTAAGATTCCATCACCAACTGCCATTCGATCTTTAATTCCTCTTTTAGTAAATACGAAAAACTATATTTACAGCGAATACAAGCCACAGTGCTTTGATGATGTATGCAGGTGGCTTAAAACACTTTGGTAACTTGAGGATGTGTTCCACAAGGTAAGGTAAAAGTGGTGCTGTTGCTTCTTCAGGGCTGAAAGTATAAATAATAAACACTAAAAACGTTATTGGGGCGAACAATCCAAGAGGAGACTGCATTAGCACGAAAAAACATACAAGGGAAAATGATTTCCAAGTATCAAAGCATATGATAGATGCAAATCTGAATAGCTAATATTGTATACTGCGCGTGAAAACAGTCTGAAACATGTTGACGATGAAGAAAATAATAATTAAAATAAAACCATACTTTTCTGAAGACTGGCAGTAGAAATAGATATAAATAAGCAAACTGTATGGTTGGTTCTTCTGTAGCTGAGAGCCAATGCGATGAGGTTTCTCTATTCCGTACTGTAGCTCTACTAGGCCCATCTATAAAAAAAAAGTTTATAATAATACAAAAACAACATCAAATCAATAAATCTGCCTAGCCTTTTCCCAACTATGTTAGGGTCTGCTTCCAGTCTAACAGGCTGCAACTTAATACCAGTATTTTACATGGAGCGGCTGCCTATCTGACCTCCACCACCCAGTAAATGGGTAATACTATACCCCTTTCCAAGACAGGTGTCAGATTTCTAGCTTCTTTTTCATTTCGTTCTGGCTTTTGACTATCCGTAACGACTGTCAAAGATGTTCAAATGACAGCCGGGACCAAGGACTTAACGTGCTTTCCGAGGCACGGAGGAAACTCGGTATGTAGGTAATATAAATGGTCATCCATCAACGGATCGACCTTGGTAAGCGCAGCTTAACCTAGAAGATGGACCCGTGTGGCTTTTATTACTAAGCCAAGAAACCTTCTAAGTATCGCTATAGTAGTGGACAATTCTGATAGTCTGCAGCAAAATTTCAAAGGTTAAACGTTCAATGTGTCTTCGACTACTTGGAATGTGTGGTTAAAAAAGTAATGCTCTTACATGAATATCTTTAGCACATATATCGCTATCCTGTACATCATTCATATTGAGATACTTTACTGCTAGCACTTTAAGCATTTCACCTAAAACTAACGTGCTAACTTTGCGAACCGCCACATCGTTTCTGAAAGCAGGAATATTTAGACATGTTGGTACTTTATGATGGCATAAAGCAATCTAAAGAAGCTTTGGCAAAATATCGTAGCTAGAAGGAAAAGCAAGATTCAAGAAGAAAGCACTGAATAATATTCGGACGTCCTACATAACAGTGTATAGATTCCAATTCATAGCTGATAGAGGAGGGGAGGACAATAATTAAAGATTATATATGTCTAGAAAGGGGCTTAAGATGTAGAGTAATTAAAAGTATGGCAAAAGAATACTTGTTGCATTGACCCAAAATAACTTAGAACGAAGAGAAGAGAATCAAAGATGATAATTTTGACACTCAGCTCACCTAGATATCTGAACTTGAGGCAGCATCATGAGATATCCTTTTGAGAAGAGCACGTCGCAGAAATCAGGAAGAAACTCGTTGTTAGCGTTTTCGTAAAAAAAATTCAGTAGCAACTTTAGGAAAACGTTGTATTCTTCCGTTGATATTTGTGTTTGATGTTCCTAAAAGGTAAAATAATCGTAAGTTTACACTGTATTTTGATTCTCGCACCCGTAGTTTCAAAACTGTACCAAAAATAGCTAGAGGGTTAATCTTGCTGAAATCGTTGATAACCGAATTATTGCTGCCGGTGGCACCGAAAATTCGATGACCCGTAACTGACATTTCTGAAAATAGAACCTATCCATGAGTGCGATTAAGTTGCTATAATAGCACCGAACGGTATGCTTACTTTTCAATGGAGGTAAGCGGGATTACACCCTATTACGCATGCCTCTAAAGTATGAAGAAAGTTTCTGGTGAAATGATTTGTGGGAGATGTAGATACCTATCTCATTGTTGGGCAAAGGGCTCCCTCCCTTTTCCTCACAAATTCGTTCTTTACCAGTACGGGTCGAGTCCGATTGCTACAGTCTTTTCTGTACCTAAGAGCCAAGCTCTTTCCGCAATCTTCGCTTTGGCCTGCATTGATATCGTCTGGCATCTAACGGGAGCCATTCGGAGATGTATCCTTATTAATATTATAGACGCGAAGGTTTGTAAGTATGGATGTTTGTTACTCTTTCACGCAAAAACTACTGAATGGATATTGATGGCATTTGGCATAAGGATAGATTATAGTTAGAAATAACACATAGGAAACTTTTTATCCTGGGTGTATGTTCTCTTGGGATAATTTTCGACATTCACGCGAGCAGAGCCGCGGGTGGCAGCTAGTATGGAAATGGGATTACAATGGGTAGGTAACAGGATTTTTATATAGGGCACTCGTTGATAAACTCCGCTTCCATTAGCCCACTTTTTTATTCAAATTGCTCACCAGATGGCAGTACCTATAATAAATTCAAATTTTAGTACCTTAGTAAATGCAACCAGTTCAGCCACAACAAGTCTGACTGCCTCTGCCATGTGGCCGGCGCACTGCCTCAAAGCGTTCACCTCGTGTTCATCGCTCAATATCGTCTGAACGAAGTCCGCTCTCTGATTGCGACCAAGCAGTTTTATTAATCTAGAAAATTGTTAAAGTCATTTTTAGTAAGTACTTAAACGTTTATTTTCCGAATTAAGCGTGCTATATCAAGAAAAAATTCATATATTAAAAAATACAATTTGTGCGCCAAAGTAACGTTTATGATTGCTGGTAAATAGGTAGGTAGGTAGGTAAATATGGGAATTTTCCAAGATATCTTAAATCAATTAGAAACCCGGTAAATAGAATTCAAGATGCAAGTTTAGACTAGATACTAAGGAGAGAGAGAAATAAAAGACTGAGTTTGACAGAAAGAGTCTATTGAATGAATATATCAATGACTCAGATTATATAACAAGATACTATCAATAATTATCATCATCAATGGAGTTAACACAATAGGGTAGTTGACTACAAAAATGTAATTGCGCCGTCAGATAGAATTCCAAAAAAAATTGGACACGTATTTTTTAATTTTTCACGTATACAAAAAATGAAGATGATAAGAGTTCGTTCGAAACGTGCTGCAATTTTTACTAGCAACGTGACGTCACTACGCCTACTAACGCCCTTTCCTGATCCTGATGACTGATTCATAGATGTGGCTAAGCAAAAATACGTGCTTAATATTTTTCGATAATCTAACTAACGGATTTAATAGAATAGGTACTTAATATTTTTTTATTCAGAAAACATCCCTATTATCATCATTACCTAATGGCGTTAACACTATGGTAATTTGAGAATCGATTGAATAAACTTACCCCAAAACATCCAATCCAATGTGACAGATAAGTACATAGAACATTCCAGAAACTGCATTGTCTCCAACCAACATGGAATGATTCAACGACGCCATGAGCAAACTGAAACATTTCTTTAGCACTTCTAGTAAAGCTGTCGCAGTATTCGTGTTGATCCTCAGGTTCTCTGGTTGGTAGGAAATGAGCTCGTGCAGCACTAAAGCGCTGGATAGAATCGTGTTTGGGTTTGCACTGATGTGAGGAGCTAGGGCGTTTAGACAAGCTAAAAGCTGAACAGCGCTGTAAGCACTTTGGTGGGAAAGAGGTGGTGTGGTCTTGTTGGTTGAAACGCTGTAAAAAATTAAGTGACTTTGTTTATCGCGATATTAAAAGGATAATGCTGATGCCGGTTGCGATCTTGTTATGTTTTAGTTTTGATTACTTTAAAGCACAAAAGAATCAAATATTGAACCGACCCCAATCTAAAATGCAATCTAAACATAATTGTTGAACTAACCTATGAATAAGTACCTATACAAGTACACTACCCTTTAAACCGTACGTTCGAAGAGCTTGTGACTAAATGATAACAGCCGCACGGATGCAATGTTAAGCAACGTTTGCCTAGATCAGTCCGTGGATAGTTGGGCACCTTAACAAACCCAGACCCCGCAGTGCCTCGAAAAGCACGTTAAGCCGTTGTTCAAACTGTCATTTGTAGATTTTAATCAGTCGTTACGGATTGTCAGAAGCCAGAAATCCTGACACCAGTATTAAAAAAAAGTACCGTGTTACGGTTACCCAGTTACTGGATTGTGGAGATCCGATAGGCAGTCAGTCGCGCCACGTAAAATACTGGTATTCAGCTGAATCCGGTTTGACTGGAAGCCGACCCCAATATAGTCTAGAGAAGGCTCGGTAGATGATCTTACCCATTCAATAGATCACACAAGAAGTGTAGGCAGGCGCATACAGGCGGCTTGGAGCCACTGCTGGCGTAATGCGCAAGCGCGCGCAACACGGCCGTCATCGCGTGCGCAGCGTGCTCGTCTACGAAGAACTGGCGCGAGCGCCACAAAAGACGGAGACATGTCAGGATGGATCTGAGGAGTCAAAGTATTTTGAAATCTAGTGTTATTCATACAAGGTTATTAGGAAAAGGTGCGTAAATTTTCCACCTTTTTTTACCTATGTATATTATATTTTTACCTATGGCAAAAATAAATAGACACCCACATTGTTTGGTTTATTATGCTTTGAAAAAAATCATTAATCATAGTCACTCTTTTCATATACCTAGAACAACGAGATAAATGCTGCCAAAATTGTTTCGTGAAATATCTGCTATCAGGTAGGTAACGTTACCTACTAATAGGGTAATTGCCTAAAAAAATCTAATTACTCCGTAAGATAGACTTCCCAAAAATATTGGACACGTATTTTTTATTTTTTCACGTAAACAAAATACGAAGACGATATAGTGCGTTGAAAACTCGTGTGACGTCACTCCGTGCGACGATTGTTACCACGATCTGATGTCACAAGCCCCCACTAATGATCTTTGAAGCTTTTTATCTTCGTCAATTTTTAGAGATTTCATAAAGCAAAAAATACGTGTCCAATATTTTTCGATAATCTAACTGACGGACTAAATAGGATCATATTTTTATTCCTCAGGAAACATCCCTATTGTATGGAAGAAAAATGGGCATCGTCTAAGTATAAGGACTGTTTCAGAATGTTACGGACCTTAATTAACGGGTTAGTTTTAAGTACACATTCGCCATTTCAGCTAGGATCATGTTACGGCAGCAGGCAGAAAAGCGGTGGGATTGCCTTTGTTACTAAAATTACCTAGTATATTATATGGACATTCTAATTTATATGGATACTAGCTTCTGCCAGTGAAAGAAAACCCTATAAGTACCTATTTTTTTTATCTTATAACATAAGCCTATGTCTAATCTAACTCTGAATCAAATTTCATCAAAATCGATTTAGTGATTTAGACGTGAAAGTGTAACAGACAGTCAGATAATACTTTCGCATTTATACTAGGGATAAGGCAAATAAAATTAAGGCAGTTGTCAAATCTTTTCTTTGTCAACTAAACAACAAAAAATATTTTATGATTAAAGTCATTAGTACTTTCACAGTCTAAAATTAAATAAGAAAAGTGCTTAAGTTACCTAAACAGCGTAAAATCCAAGTTTGAAGTTGCCTCACACAGGAACACAGTTATATCATTTTCGAGTAAATATTCCACCATACGAGCTCCTTCATTTGAATTTTTGTTGTAACGGCTAATAACTTCCACCAAATATCCACAAGCTTTATTTTGAGCAGCCGTATCACGAGATGTTAGTAGTTTTTTTATATCAGACAAAGCATTCTGTCTTGGATTGTAAGTTCTACTAAAATTCGCGTTAATCAAACTGTACATATTGATAACTTATGTTATTTTATTTAGAATTTATATTTAGAAAGGAATTCCTGTCCTGCAGTGGAAACAGACTTAATTTGAAATTACCGCTTATTTTTAAATTACCGCGTAATTTAACTTCCTTTGTACTTTTTTAAATAAGGAGCACGAACATTGCTGTTCAGTCTAGTCTATCCCATAATTTGTTTTGTAGCAGATATGGAATGCATCAGGATTTATTGATCAGGATATTTTTTATAATACTTAGCTGGATTAAGTTTTCAATTTCACGATGTCCGAAAAAAAGGGACCAACAAAATTTATTTTTTGCAAAATGCAACATTCATATTTTCAGCGTGTGTCAAGCCGCTGGCAATACTTAGTCATAATTGTCATTCTCATCTGGTTGCTTGTGGAGGCGATCGTTGAGAATTTTATTTTTGATTATTTTGGCTTTATTGTTTGATTTATCAAACTGTTGGTTGTTAAGTAATAAGCTCCGACCATATCACTATAGGAATACTATGGTGAGTGCCGAGACTGTGTTCATATTTCGGCCCTTAAAGTGATTGTATTGCGCACCATGCTTGGGCCTTGATGTTGCTCCTTTCGATAATTATTTGATTGAATTGTGGTATTTCGGCAGTCGGTGATGGAATTTCTGAAGGATCTACCGTCGTACGACGAGCACAACTTCACATTATTCAATACGGACCATGGAATTAGAAATTGTTCTAAGAGACCGTCGATATATTTACCAACTAAGGATATTCCTTCTGATCAAAGTTGAGTATACGATTCTATTCTACCACTGTCACAATAAGTCGTTAGTTTATCTGTAGAAACATTAAAGATGCCATTAGCCTTATTAAGATACATAACCTAATTAAAGTTATTGATTATTTTCTAATTGTTTCCTCATAAGAACTAACCAATTTTATATTCAGTATTGATGCAACAATCGTTTTTTCTCTATTTTCAGTAATTGTAACAGAAAAAACAAATATACTGTTAAGATATCTACACCAGCAATGGGAGAAAAAGGTAAATATATGGTTTTGTTATCTGCAACATATCCAAAGGAACAGAAAGTATACTATAAAGAAGCTGCACCAATCTTATAATCCTTTGAAGGAATGTTTATATCTTATCTATTTCAAAGAATATTAAATTGTCTTTTGAATGCATCCAAGTTAATGTGTTATTGACTATGAATTTGTGCAGTTTTTACATTTACAATGAATAGCTATTACAAATAAATATCTTTTTTCTATGCTAAATTAAAAAGTAAATTTAGTACAGACATGTGATATATTTGTTGAAGTTTATTTAAGTTAGGATTTCAATGTCAAGTCTGTTTATGTGTTTGATGTCCACTTAGCCTTATCTCTTAGTTTTCAAATATCTCTATAGTACTAATATATGTTTGCTGTTTGAGAACCCAATTCTTGGTTAAGCTCACCTCTATACTTAAGCTGTGCAGTTATATTTGTATTAGCAACCAAGAATAAGAAAGACAGTCAGTCAAAAGAATCAGATATGTACAAAAAAAAAAGAAAAAAAAAATGTTTAAAAATATTCACTAACAAATGTCTATTCTCAATTTCAGAACAACAACTCACCAAAGAAACGTGACCAGAGCCACCTTGAACAGAATGGCGATGAGAGTCGACCACGCAAGAGGCCTTGTCTCAACTCACCACTGAACTGAAAGTGTCCTGCAGACAAGCCGACAGTTAGTTTGTGCTTCAGTTATGGACTTTACAGAGTGTACAGCATTTTTGTATCGACATTTGTATTCCACATTTTAGGTCAAATTATACATTGATTCTCAAAATTAACATCCAAGGTTTTTTGGAAAAATAACTTCATATAGCAGTCATGTGCCATGGTGTAAGAATCTTTGAATGAAGTCCTCATGTGGCCGTAAGTTCTTATATTTCAATGGGCAAAATTGTCAATCAAAGTATGAATTATATTCATTCCATATTTTTATTATTAAGTTTTTTTACTCCAAACACCTTTTGGAGGTTTATAACTTTGAAACTAAAATCACCTGATAATATAAATGACAACATTAAAACCTAAATTAAGAATGTGTTCAGTAATTTAAGCTCTATACAAAAAATCTTGAGTTAAGCAGTACCTATTTGAAGATTTTATGTAACATGAATAAGTTTCAGAAATAACAGTAGTCAATCATTGGCTTAGTCAAAAATAGAAGTCCTATTATGGTAAAGAAAGAAAAATATTGATAGGGTACACTGGCCTGTTGTGCAATGCATAACCTTCAACTACAAAGCACTCAATAGTGTGTATAACTATAACAGAATGCCGCCAAAATAATGTGGTATGCATCTTGCAGGAATGTAATATAAATGAAAATGTATATCTAATGATAGGTTTATTTTATAATTTCTGGAATATAAGGGTTGCTGAGTGAGTTATCTGAACATATAGGCAGTAGCAAACCAAATTTTTATTTGGATTTTGGACATTATTTCATCAGATGTGGTTCACAACTGTCGGAGTTTATAATGAATGTGTTAAATTTGCTGACTATGTGATTATTATATTAAGGAACCTCGAAATATTCCGTGAATGAGATATGCACATGCTAGATGATTTGTCTAAATAAATGTATGTTTTAAATACTAAATGGAGATGAGTGGGCCTCTTGAACCCCTTACTCTTCTAAATTCAATTATTCATGCTATACTAAAATTTAATAATGTTCCTGTCACCTATCTTTAGCCTTAAAATCGTAAATATATTATTACAAAAAGAGTTCAAATATTTTGCAATTAGGAACATTGTCTTACAGTGAAAATTCTAAATCCTCGATGGAAAATACTATGTATTTAAATATTTTGTGTCATTGAATTATTCTGCAAATTTGTTTGGAATTGGCTTGTGGAAAGATGGTAGCTGATTCATTATTCTCCTAGACACTGGTGAATAAATATTGAATTATAAAAACAAGTGATTAGTTTTATTAAGCCATTTTTTGGTTATTTTGAAAATATTTTTGTGCAAATGTATTTTTACCCTCAGGTGCAGTATATTTTGATTCTAATAGCCAGAATCAAATTAGCTTTGAACCTTGCAAAAATTCCTAACTCTGATTTTTTTTCATGAACTGTGTCTTTGATGTTTTGGAAAGCTGACTCACTCTAACAATATAAAAAAGTAAATTTTTTCTTATATATGTACTAAATAAAAGGTCCACAAGGGTGGAGCAGCAGTGGTGACTGACCCTTGAAAGGATTATTACCTAACAGACTCTGAAGGTGTAGGAAATCAGAGGGCATGGCGATCTAGCTGGCCCGGGAATACCGCATAGGTAGTCTCCGGCGAAGCGGCGAGCCTCCTTGCCAGATTGCTTTCGCAGGATCTGGTGGCCAGAGCCCTCGCGTACGTTTACGCGTTGCGCTTGGAGGCGCTACGTCGGGGTGAACCCTGCTGCTGCGGCAAATTGCTGCGCAGCGGACGGAGCTCCGGCAAGTTCTGATGGAGGTATGGAAACAGCGACGGTTGCAACCCAGCGCTGGACACGCCACCATTGCGGCGATAAGTCCCCTCTTTGAGGAGTGGTTGAAGAGATGCCACGGCGTCCTCACCTTTCACCCTACCCTCACGGCTGTTTCGGATTCAGTGGGAGGACACGTCCGGGTGTCAACACCACGGAGCTGACGATCGCATGAATTCCAATACGCGCGTTGTACCTCGACAGAAACGCATGCATTTTGTGGACATATTACGTAGATCAGATGTCAATATGCTAGGTGCCTACGTTTTAAGATTTTCTTCTCTCGCGTCATGTGTCTTCATGTGCATGTGGAACGTTGCCGAACAGTTTGACCCTCACATGTTGCCTAATGGATACGCGGCTAAGGGTCTGCGCACACCGAAACTCGACGCTAAGCACACTTTTTAGAAACATGATATAATATAAATCTTTAAATATTACAATTTCATCAGGTGAATTTGCCCCACGAAACTTCAAATTCGTGTGTATGATAGCGTAGCATTGCGGCGCGGTAGGATCTACCTAAGTATAATGGTGAGAAATATTACACTCTTCATGTTGGGTTACCAGGGTAACTAGATAAGGTAGAGCTCTGCATATTTCTGTGTAGCATATTACTGGAAAAGTCAAAATAAAATTTAATATGAATCTGGAAGGGAGGACTTTTCTCTGCAATGGGACTCAACAGGCTCATAATAAAAATAAAACTACAAATAGACTGAAAAATAACTTTATTCTAATAATTATACTTATCTCACAATTTGCAGAAACATTCCACAAGCTGCAAACAAATAGGTTATGTGTACCTAATGGAATTATTCTCTTGTTTCATTTATGATACCTTATCTAAAATTATAAACACCAAAATAGTCACTAGATTGAGTTTCCTAAAAGCTTTCTTACATCAATTTATTTGAATCTTAAAATTGTAACTCATCTTACAGTGGAACTGGAAACCAAAGTCAAACTAAAATACTTAAGATCAAGTTATACAAAATAAATTCAAAACAATATTTTTAAATTCATTCTGTTCTTAAGATGCATTATTTAGAGATATAAAATTTTTAATAGTCTTAAACTGAACATAATTTAGTCCTTAGCAGGCACTTCAATGACTCGGGGTTTGTCAATGATGCGAGCTGTGCGGTTACCTTTCTCCACAATTCCTATAATCCAGGCCTGGTAGCCTTCTTGCTTTTCGATGTCCTTACAGTATGCAGCCGCTTGTTCACGAGGCAAACAGATAAGCAGTCCACCTGAGGTCTCAGGGGCATGCCCTTGCAGCAATTGGAACATGTTACCACAAGCTTTAGCCACCGCTGCCATCTTAGCAATCACTGGCAGGTTATGAATAACAAACGAAACTTCATTCTTCTGATGAGAGGCCAGATTCTGTGCATGGCCAAGCAGACCAAAGCCAGTGACATCTGTAGAACCATGAGCATTGTATTTATGCATCAAACGGGCAGCAATACGGTTCAATCGGCTCATAGAGTCCATTGCACGATGATATGCTTTACGCACATCCTCTTCAGATACAACCAACTTGATACGATTCCAGCGTTCAGGTTGATCAAGCCACTGATGAGCATTTACAGCTACTTGGGTACCCAAGGGTTTAGTTAAAACAAGAACATCGCCCATTACAGCATTATCAGGAACAATATATTCATTTGGTTGGCAGATAGTTGTAGCCACCCCACCAATAGCACACCAGGGGTTAATGACCGTCTGTCCTCCAGTGACAGACGTGCCAGCCTCCAGGGCAGAGTCTTTGAATCCACGCATTATAAGAGGAATAACAACATCACGTTCTTTCTCAGTCATCTTTGTTGACACTCCAAGCAGCATGAGCATGTTGTCACATTCAGTGACTCCCATCGCGTACAGGTCGCTTAGTACATTAGCACACGCGATTTTTCCCATCATATAAGGGTCGTCAACGAGCGGGTAGAAGAAATCAGTGGTCTGAACCAAACAAAGCCCTCCATGTCTAAGCGGCGTCACTGAACAATCCAAACCGATACCGATGCGAGGGATCGCCACATGCATGAACTGGTCGTCTTGCTGGGAATAGTCCTGCTGTAACGATTCCACCAATTTACCCAAAACATCTTGGGGAACTTTGCAGCTTCTTCCTTTTAGATCCGCGAATCGCGTCAACCGAAAACTCGCTTCTAAGTCATGCGCCACGGGATCGAATGGACGACGCAACGCCAAAGCATTGGGGTTACCGGCCATCTCCAACTGTGCCGCAGCTATCGAGTCTTGCGCTACACTTGATTGATACGACATATTACACGAAACAAAACAATATTATGATTTGAATAAAGGTATTTCGGGTCAAAATGCGGAAACCCGACACGCCGCGAAGTGACGCTTGCAAAATGGCGTCTCCTTTACAAAGAGAATATGGATGAAAAAAAATTATTTGGATGCCCTTATCTGATTGGTTATAATGGCACGTAAACAAACGTATCTTTCTTCTGATTGGTCGACAACGCTTTAAAATAGGCTTCCAACAAAGAGAACAAGCTAATGTCATCAAACCGCGTTTCGTTATACGCTGATTGTTGAACTGATACTGGTTGGCTGTTTCTAAATATTATTTTATCAAAAATAAAAAAGCAAATATATTAGAAAGAACACAATAAATAAAATGTGTTTGATTCCTTAGAATAAGAATATTGAGCTATAGCTGAGTTTCTGGAATTTTCATTCTCTTGTTCCTGATACTTTCTAGTGTATTCTGCAACTTGAAACAGAGCTAATATTTTAACCAATCAAAACGGAGCTTACTAGTTTTTTGACCAATGAAAGAAGAAATGATTGTAAAGCGTATCGTTAATTCGCCTAATTATTGACCTCTAACATTTCGCATATAAAGTAAGTTTAGGACAGGTATTTTTTGAATAATGTATGACGGTTGAGTAATATTTTATTATCTAAATTCACGTCTATTGTTATAAAAATAATGTTATCTTAGAAGAAAATTATCGTCATGTCTTTAAATAGTTGGAAAAAAGTGGAAAATGAAGCGGGCTATCCGTGTTACATTGAGTACGTACAACTTTCACCGACACAGGTACTTTTTGTATAATAATGGCACAAACTTTTATAAAACTTTTTTGTTTTAGTGAAGCAACTGGGAAGCAGCAATATGACCATCCTGAATTCAGGAAGATTATGGAATCTCTCGGGGAGTATGACGGGATTAAATACAACGCTTATCGTGTTGCATTCAAGATATATGCTTTACAAAAACACCTGAGAGGTAGGCGACCTGTTGACATTTTTGTGACCATTTATAGCAGCAGTATCGAATTACAGAATTTCGATTTCGGTGTCCACAGTCATTAAAAGGAAAGATGAAAAGGTTTGAGTTAAATAGACACCCTGGCTTTTACATTAAACCATTTTTTGCCTGTGTTTGTGACTGGACCTACATAAATGAAACAAGACGTAGAAGCTATCGATTCTAACAAGAATAGTTTTGCGTTGAGATTTGCGAAATTGTAGATTGTTGCTTTATTTTCGGCACGAGCAAAAATTGAAGTTACGAAAGTTAAAGGATAAAAAATTAGGGTCAGTGTGTCATCTTAGGGGCGGATTTTAGCCTATTTACATTACATCAAAATATTTACTGAAAAAAACTTACCAGAGAAACACCAGTAATGATGTTAGTTTTGTAAAATTGAGTGTAATTAGAAACAACAGAACTTCTTCAGCTGTATGGGAACTTGTGCCCACTACACAAGAAAAAAGATGTCTGTTGTTAATAAATGGTTCTTCCCCAGTACCTCCTCTCCGCATCAGTTCTGGAGTTTTCGCCCGGCACCAGCTCAGTCTGTCTGAGAGCAGCCTATCTCTGGACACAGTAGAATTAGAGTCTGTTCTCGCTGATATATACTTTGCTGCAGAGAAAGAAGGCCTGTTCACAGGAGACATTGACCTGGCAGTAGACCTGTTGATCAACTTACTACTCAATATTTATGATAGGTGAGTGGATTTTAGGATGTCTGGTTTCTGGTATTTAATAGTGTTTTAGATTTGTGTATTAAGACTTATTTCTTATAGAAATTATTGGATCTGCTGAACAGAACTGGATGAAATTTTGCACAGTGATATGTTATAGTTTGGAATAGCTTAAAGGTTAGTTTTTATCCTTGGGACAATTCCCAACATTTATGAGGGTGAAGCCATTGGCAGAAGCTGGTCCTAATATATGTTAGTAACCTACAACATCTTTAATTGAATAATTTAGTTTACCCAAAATATAAATGCAGCAATTTTTTTTTAGTGACCGAAAAGAACCTGTGAGAGTACTAGCAGCAAAAACCCTACTAATAATCCTAAGTGAAGAGTCAGCATCCGACAAATGGGGCGCCCTGTCCAACTGCTGTATGGACCACAATGGCTGCGTGTCGCCAAGGAGACTGGCTGCTTTGCTGGCCCATGTGACTGCATTGTCTGCGTACCTAGGAGTGGTGTGCGACCATGCACAGGCTGATGTTGAGGCTTGTTTTGACAAGGTATTGTTAAGTTTAGATAATACATGTATTTCCTGACTGCAGATACTAGTTGTAAGCGAGTAAGCCTTAAAAATAAGACAGCAGCCCTATCAAATATTGCAGAACCGATTTAATGAATTTTATTTTTTATTAACACGTATTAATCACATCGCGTATCTGAAAATAATGCCTCATATGTAGTAAGATTCAGCTGAGACAGTTGAGCCATTATTTATGATCAGCATAGGTTTTTTTTTTCACAGTTCTTAGCTTGTTGATGGTAAAGATAATTTTAGGAGCGTTCTTTTACGACTTTACGACCTTCTGTTACGTCCAGTCATCCAGTGTGTCCTGGGCCCCAAGTCTGCTATTACAATAGTGTCAGAATGGTCTATCATTGATCTCATAATGGTCGATTTTAACAAGTTTGGTAATCTACTAATATAAAAGCGTCATTATGCCTTTCCAATGGTCAACCACTGACACACCATTGAAAGAAATGGCATAGAATGGTAATCTCGTACATAATGACTAATGAATGATAGACATATTCGGTAGTCTGCTAAAATGTTGACAGTTTCTTTGATCAGTGACCTATCATTAGAACGTCATTGTGCAGTCATTTCTTTTAATAGCTCGGTTATCAAAAATTATTACGAGACCATTGACCGACCAATGATCGACCATTATGAATTTAGCAGATTACGAACTTTTAGCAAAATGACAATGGGATTGTGTTGGAATGACAAATTTATAAAAATAGCAAACTTGGGGCCCTGGGCTTAACTTTTCACCACAGTGACAGATGTGGCCAGTAACATCCAACACCTTTCAGTTACCTGTATTTTTGTTTTTAATATTGGAAAACTCTAAAAATGAATTCTCTTCTAGAGCGCCGGTATGCTTGGCGTGAGTGCCCGCTCGGTCTCCGAATGGGGTGTGCAGAGTTGTAGCAGCGCTCGCTGGCTGCCAGTCGTACAACGCGTCGTCGCCAGCAGGAACAGCGCCAACGTCACGGCTACCTGCGCTCTCTGCGCCCAGCCGCTCATACAGGTAACACTGTCCACAGTACCCACTTGAGCAATGTGTGTGTAGCAGCGCTCGCTGGCTGCCAGTCGTACAACGCGTCGTCGCCAGCAGGAACAGCGCCAACGTCACGGCTACCTGCGCTCTCTGCACCCAGCCGCTCATACAGGTAACACTGTCCACAGTACCCACTTGAGCAGTGTGTGTGTAGCAGCGCTCGCTGGCTGCCAGTCGTACAACGAGTCGTCGCTAGCAGGAACAGCGCCAACGTCACGGCTACCTGCGCTCTCTGCGCTCAGCCTCTCATACAGGTAACACTGTCCACAGTACCCACTTGAGCAGTGTGTGTGTAGCAGCGCTTGCTGGCTGCCAGTCGTACAACGAGTCGTCGCTAGCAGGAACAGCGCCAACGTCACGGCTACCTGCGCTCTCTGCGCTCAGCCTCTCATACAGGTAACAGTGTCCACAGTACCCACTTGAGCAGTGTGTGTGTAGCAGCGCTCGCTGGCTGCCAGTCGTACAACGAGTCGTCGCTAGCAGGAACAGCGCCAACGTCACGGCTACCTGCGCTCTCTGCGCTCAGCCGCTCATACAGGTAACACTGTCCACAGTACCCACTTGAGCAGTGTGTGTGTAGCAGCGCTCGCTGGCTGCCAGTCGTACAACGCGTCGTCGCCAGCAGGAACAGCGCCAACGTCACGGCTACCTGCGCTCTCTGCGCTCAGCCGCTCATACAGGTAACACTGTCCACAGTACCCACTTGAGCAGTGTGTGTGTAGCAGCGCTTGCTGGCTGCCAGTCGTACAACGAGTCGTCGCTAGCAGGAACAGCGCCAACGTCACGGCTACCTGCGCTCTCTGCGCTCAGCCTCTCATACAGGTAACACTGTCCACAGTACCCACTTGAGCAGTGTGTGTGTAGCAGCGCTCGCTGGCTGCCAGTCGTACAACGAGTCGTCGCTAGCAGGAACAGCGCCAACGTCACGGCTACCTGCGCTCTCTGCGCTCAGCCTCTCATACAGGTAACACTGTCCACAGTACCCACTTGAGCAGTGTGTGTGTAGCAGCGCTCGCTGGCTGCCAGTCGTACAACGAGTCGTCGCTAGCAGGAACAGCGCCAACGTCATGGCTACCTGCGCTCTCTGCGCTCTTAGCGCTCAGCTACTCATGCTTTTTTTTGCTATTGGGGGAGAATCCTTCAAAAGTAGCCTGGATTATTGGGAAATAGATGGAAAAAAGAATGTAGGACCACCTCGGTGATCACTAACACATAGAAGGAGTTCCATGACTTCCTAGGGTCACTTAAAAATCTGAGGACCTGTAATCTCGGAGAAACACCTGCCTAGAATTATGCATGCTTCTCCAACGGCCTCTTTCTGGACCATGACGGTATCAAGGAGACCATTTCTATTCAGTTTTCTGTCTTCGCCTAGTATAGCATAACCTAGCAATAGCTCTCACTACTTCTGGTCGATAGTAGCGACCAGGATCCGCCGACGCCTATCTACAAGTCGTTACTGGTGTAAATGCTTGCGTCATCCGCTTTGCTGGTCAAAGGCCTGCCACTATTACTTTCAGCTATTTCGATAAGTGAACTTTTTTAGTTGTAAGTTAGCCCCTTTTATTACTTTTTACAACATCAATGGCATTAAAAATATCACCTCACCATTGAATTAAAATCAATGCCATGATCGCTGCCTAACATTCTATTGTGCCACGTACCTGTGCCCACCCACCTGTCTCACACTTGACACTACCTGTCATTGTTTACCTTTCCCGCGCTTTTTACCTGGCGCCGACGCAGCCTCTTCGTTGGCGTTCACTTTCGATTTTGTTATGCTGGCAATACAAAATGTATCTTATGGTCTTGAAAATAAGGTTAATTTTGTGTTACAGAAGTGACGCGAATATTTTGACGGATATGTGTGTAGTGCCAGCATTATATTGCATAGTTGTTTTGCGGAGGTGGGTTACAGGTAGGTATGTATAGTATGCTCTTGTAGTCCGCCGCTGTCTCCTGGGTGGCGTTCTTCACGAGTTGTATGCGGCATCCGGCAAGGAGGTGGCAATGAGTGTTAAAGAATTAATATTTTTTATTTAGGAATTTCACTGTGATTGATCACCTATTATATATCTATACTAATATTATAAAGCTGAAGAGTTGGTTTGCTTGTTTGAACGTGCTAATCTTTATCTTTTAGTGCTGGATAGTACATTTATCGAGAAAGGCTATGTAAGCTATACGAGTATAACATCTCGCTACGACCAGCAGGAGCGGAGCATCAATGAAATTTGATACAAAAACGGGATTATTTTTTTCTCTCTCTTATATGATGCAGACGGAGTCTCTTATATATATTTTGGCTTTCAATTGGTTTCAGGTGCTAAAATTCAAGTGCTCCAAGTGCAGTGACATCTACTTCTGCGAGAAATGCTACCTGTACGACAAAGACTTGACCACAGTTAGTGGGCACAAGAAGACACATTTAGTGCATGAGATCATGGATGGACAAGTAAGTTCCTAAATTAATTGTTTACGATGGTTTGGAAGAGCATCTTAGTATTTCAATGTGGTCCCTTTCTAGTTTGGTGAAGATCTGATGAAGAACAGAGATGGAACTCTTCAATAAATGATAGCAAATCTTTCGGGATTGCTGAAATCGCATGTTTGTTTATTGTTTACACCAATGTGATTGGTTTATTGGGGTGTAGGTACAACAAAAAAGTGAAAAATAAAAAACTAAAACTTTTAAAAGTTATTTTGTACTTTTTGGTTTCTTGTGTAGAAATTGGTTGTATTTTTAACCGACTTCTAAAAAAGGAGGAGGTTCTCAATTCGGATGTTTGTATGTTTTTTTTTTTTAATGTTTGTTCGCGCATAACTCCGTCGCTTGCCAACCGATTTGAATTTCCCAAATGGTCCCATGAAAATTTTATCGAAATCGAACAAGCGGTTTTTTTGTTAATTTCAATAAATGATAGCAAATCTGTCGGGATAGTTGAAATCGCATGTTTGTTTATTGTTTACACCAATTTATACCACGTACGCTGTGATGGGTATGTTTAGCTGAGAGTGAACCACTAAAAAGTGAAAAATAAAAAAACTTTTTACAAAAAATAAAACCGACTTCTAAACAAAAAAACCAAAAAGTATAAAATAACTTTAATTTCGGAACTCGGTGTTTTTGGTTGCTTTTTTGTTGTTGAACACACCGACTTCCGAAATTAAAGTTATTTTATACTTTTTGGTTTTTTTGTTTAGAAGCCGGTTTTATTTTTTTGTAAAAAGTTTTTTTTATTTTTCACTTTTTAGTGGTACCTACACCCCCTCCCCTCCCCCACCTAAACGAACGAATCACATTGGTGTAAAAAAAAGTACAGCTCCTTTGCAGAGTACACTAAGAGGTCATCAATGTAGACAATGTAGATATTTTTTTAGATTTTTCGAAAACCGCTGGGTTGATTTCGATAAAATTTTCATGGGACCATTTGGGAAGTATACCCTTTCCAACAAAAAAATAATTTTTCAAATCGGTTCACAAGCGACGGAGTTATGCGCGAACAAACAAAAAAAAAAACAAACATACAAACATCCGAATTGAGAACCTCCGCCTTTTTTAGAAGTCGGTTAAAAAACCAAAAAGTATAAAATAACTTTAATTTCGGAAGTTGGTGTGTTCAACAACAAAAAAGCAACCAAAAACACCGAGTTCCGAAATTAAAGTTATTTTATACTTTTTGGTTTTTTTTTGTTTAGAAGTCGGTTTTATTTTTTGTAAAAAGTTTTTTGTAGAAAGTTTTTTTTTGTCTGGAAGTCGGTTGTATTAAAAAAAAAAACTTTTTACACGCGATTCGTTCACCTATTGTAGTCGTTTACTGTTATAATATGACCCAATCTATTTGGGGCGCAGCATGTCTTCTTCATTCATCTCTGTTCCCATTCAAGGTCATGTCAATAGTCAGCGCAACAACTCCGATAAATAATAAGTAGATGATTTATCATCTTTCTCTTGCGTCTTTAAAATGTTGTCTAATCTAATGAATATAAAATTGAACAAATTGTAAACACCAAGCCTAGTGCGAGTCGGGATAGCATATGAAGCGTTCCGAACCACAATTAGAAAAAAAAAACACGTTTGGTCTTTGTCTCCCTTATTATTATTAGTATTAGAGAGAGAGAGAGAGATAGATTAAATTGGGTTGGTTACCGCAACTCCACGACCAAGCGCCTATTTTGCGTGCAGGTGGGACAAATGTGTCATTTGATCCAACCCAGCTCCCCTAGGAAGGCCAGCAAAGCCTTGGTGTCGCTTACTATCTCATGGAGGGTACCTGGGTTTGCGAAGTACTTAGCCCTGTAATCCGCGACTACCGGGCAGCTCAGAAGCAGATGTGCTGCAGTCTCATCCTCCTCCATGCAGGCATATTATCTTTTGAATTTAATTTTAATTGTTTATTGTCTTGGCGGCAATAGAAATACACGCCGTTAGACCGAAGGACTGAGGAAGTTTCGGGAACGGAACCTTATAAAGAGTGAATTTTCTTATCTTTATGCTCTTGTATATTAATTAACTAAACCGTGTGCGTAAATAAAGAAACGATAAATAATGAATGAAGAAGATACGAATGATTGTTATCATAATTAGCTAAGAACTCATCTTTCTTCCCTTCTTTTTTCATTTGATTTGATAGAATGCAATATCAATTGAGATGTTCCAGGCGAAATCTTCAGAATGTATGAACTTTATCAAAGGCATGAAGAGGCTGTTCTTCTGCACCAAAACCAAGAAGAAGGGGCCCAGGAGGGGATCTAAGAAGAGCGTGGATAAGGCAGAGGGTGGCTCTGTGAGGAGACGGAAGGATGGCAAGCCGGTGATATTCACGTCCACGGTCGGCAAGGCGTCGGGCAATAATGCTACTAACCCCATTGTGATGCTGCATGATATTATTGTGCAGTTGGAATCGCAGCAAGAGTGAGTTGTTTTTAATTATTTATGGAATTATGTTTTTTTTTGTATTCTTACATGTAAAAACTTTTTTTTTTGCTTGCTTTTTTTAAAAAACTGCCCCTCACTAGGAATTTCTCCTGTATCGGTGCAGCGTTTACAAATATATAAACTTATATACACAAACAGCTAATCCCGGAACATCTGTAGGCTATACAAATATTTGTTCCGTGTGGGAATCGAAGCCACGACATGTAGCGCAGCAGTCAATCGCTCAAGCACTGCGCCGATGGAGTCGAGTGAATTAGTGGTAAAGTTGTCTGGCGTCCACACACCTCGATTGCTGTTGTCGGATTTCAATGACTCAGCGTTGAAAGTTGGGAATCTAATTAGGTTTTGCCTGAACGATTCTACGAAACATTACAGGAATATAGCGCTTCGCCAAATGTGACAAGGTGGCACATCCAGGAGCGCGTGTATCGCAGCGATATTGTCGTCCGCCAAGCGTTTTAGAATAGAATATATTACTCTTTATTATGTACACCATATAAGTTACAGAAAATATAGATAAAGAAAACATTACATAGGGTGACACAATGGGCGGTTTTATTCTAACGTGTCACCACAGTTACAAAGCGATGCGATAGGACCACCGTAATATTGTCTTAGTCTCATTTCTTAGTCGTCTCTTTTCGACTTACATGCAGGCGCAGCCGATGGTAAAAGCTAGTATTTCATAAATTACGTTGTTACAGGACTCTCGACAGCCTAGCAAGCCGGCTTGAAAAACTACAAGACCACAGCGAAACCGAAATGAAAAACAATGAAAACAAAGATATCCGGTCGAAAGTGAGCTCTCACTTAGCTCATATGGCGACACAGATCCACCGACTTAAAATATTACAGGTAAGGTTATTGTTTTATCTAATGTCATGCCATTTTGCTTCCAAAAATATAAACAAAATACATGTTTTGGAAACTCAACTTTAATACCCACACAATAAGTTCAGTATTCTTTAAGACTTAATTTATACTAATGGATGAATGTTTGTTACGCAATCACGTCAGAACGGCTGAACGGATTTTGAGGAAATCTGACACGGAGGTAGATTATACTCGGAACAACACATAGGGTACTTTTTATCCCGGGAGTATGTTCCCTTGGGATAATTTTCAACATTCAAGTGGGAGGAACCGCGTGTGGCTATATCATAGCGGCTATTCAAGTAATATTTCTGACGTATAGTTGAAGTTACCACATATATATCGGTTTGATCAGGTAACACAATATTTTTCCGTCGAGTAAGACGAGTTCGCACGTCTCGTGCGACGGTGCAAGTAACGGTGAAGGAAGGTAAACATCGTGAGGAAACCGGCATGTCCTAGAACCAAAAAATCGGAGACATGTGACATTCACCAACCCTACACTAAGTTGGCCGTATTCTACATCACAAAATATTTAAACAGTATTTTTTAGCGACAAGGTCGCCCATTGCGTCACCCTATGTAATATTTTCTTCATCTATATTTTCTGTAACTTATATGGTGTACATAATAAAGAGTATTCTATTCTATCTTTTCAGGAAAACCTATCCTCGAGCCAGCCCACACTAACACAAGAAAACGTATCGAAAATCGACAAAAACGAACGACCACAGGCATTCGATTTATTCAGCCCAATACCAGTACTGGAAAACGAAAAGCAGTCCAAAGTCACAGACATTAAGAGCCAGCCCAGGGTACTGAGTCTGGACTCTGGTAATTTCTCTGTAGTTTCGAAGCCTGAGAGTCAGAATTTGCTGACGATGTCTGGAGATGCGTTGAAACCTGTAGTGGTGCACGCGACGTCTGATAGCATATCGACTGTGTCTATGAATGATATTAGTAATTGGTATAATGGTAAGTGATTTTCTTTTATAATGAGGTATATACTTTATGGGGACGTCTTGAGACTAAACGCCAGCTGAATTTCCTGCGATTAGAGTCGCCACACTAATAGCAGATTATTATGTATCCTTTATATCGTAGGCTACTGCTCTATAGGTTATTAAAACGCTTTTAATTTTATGCTTGATAACTAATATCCCGTGATTAGACCCTGCTAGGGTTGCGGAATTTGTTCGAAAGAGTCACCGCCCTGAAACGCAAAGGGCACTAGGAGTAATACGCAAGGGTTTAGTCAGTAAGAGTCTGACACTCCCTCCCACTCCGCTCAGAGTGGAAAAATAAATTTGATGATTTCCCATCCACAAAAAAAATATCATAAATCTTAAAATGAAAGCTAGCTCTACTATAGAAATCATCTTTCCAAATTCCAGAAACAGAATCCGCCCCAGACAAGCGGACGCGCTCAAAGCTGAAGCCTCGTCAAGATACAAGCCTATCGCTGGCGGCGGCCGAGCAGAAGTTCGCGGCCGACATACAGTCTGTTGAGAACAGTAACGACAAGATGAAGGAGCTCAACGCTGACCTGGACACTGTGCTGGATAGACTGCAGCAGATACTCACTAACAACTTTGCTATGGATGGTAAGAGTTTAATAAATATCATACATATTTATGATGGATTGATTATTGATGGTTTCCTTTGCTATGGATTTTTTCCAGTGGCTGGATCTGTAAGAGATATGCAGTCGCTTTAGGATAAATACTGGTATTCAGTTACATCAGGGTAGATGAGAAGCCTTTATTTTTTGGTATTTACTTAGAAATCCTTATGGAGGGGTCTGTTAGACTCCTAGTGACAAAAGCCACCCCGTGTTCCCTCGCACCGCAGGCTACAGGAACACTTAGTAAGCTGCAACGCAGCTCTCGACTGGCCAAGCTGGGGGAACGACGTATTTAACTATCCCGCAACGTCTATGGGAGGCGCACGTGGAACAATACTCGCTTCGGATCCTGTATGATGGGTGGTGGTGGACCCAGTTAAGGTCAGAGGGAAGATAATGCCTTCCTCCGGAGGATAAGGCCGGAGGAGGGCATAATCTGCCCTCTGGCGACGCTCGGTGTGCATGCTGCGGGTCCGGAGAAATCTTCCTCTACCTTTCTACGGCCACCTACAGCGACATGACATTGTCGCTTTTTAAAAATATTAAAAAAAACTTGCTTTATTTAAAAGAAAATATATTTGCTTTATTTTTCCGGGATTAAAAGCTAGATAGGCCGCAGCTGATACAACTTAAACCTTTACTATGTATGGTAAGAGTTTCATAAAAAATATACTTATGACGAATAAGAGAGACGGTTTCCTTTGCCGCAGCAATAGAACATATTAGGCTAACAAGAACGACATTGTCATATTCTCTTGCCTGAAAGCTTCAGTCGGCCAATATTAACGGAGACTACAGCCGGCCAAGCAGGAGCAATCGGAAAAGTACGTGCGCACACGCAGGTGCACTTTCCTCGCTGTCCCAGACCGATGGGACGGCAATTCCGCCGTCGGTCGCGAATGGTGAGAAATCAGCAGTGTGGTGACAAACCACTCGTATAGCAAATTATTGTCAAACGATTTTGAACCATGTGCGGTCTATTAAAGGTCGATTCAAATTTTAATGACGTCTGTAAAGTTCGACAAATGAACGCAGAACGCTCCTCTCATACCCGCTCTTATGGGAATTTTATACTGCGCATCGGAGTGTTTCGAGTGGACATAACTGTTATTCGGTATAGTGGTAGCCGAGTGAGCACTGGTGGCCGAGTAGTAACGGTCCCGACTTACGAATTGTAGGTCGCGGGTTCAAACCCAGCCAGGCGCATTACTTTGTGTAATTAATTTCATCACCACTGCTCTCAAAACAGTGAAGGCAAACATCGTGAGGACCGGCATGTCCTATAACCAGAATTCGAAGACATGTGACATTCACCTACCCGCACTGGGCCCGCGTGCTGGATTACGGCCCATGCCCTCATCTTGAGAGGAGGCCTGTTTCCCAGCAGTGGGAACGTTAAAAAGGCTGATTATGCTTATGCTATGCTAACTGTTATTCTACTTGTGCTGCTCATCTACCCACAAGCACAAGCAACATAAAGTAACTATCCTTAAATAATCTTTCAGACTCATGCTTCGATAACACGCAACTACGCGAGACTGCAAACGAAATGGAAGGACTTCTCGGCACGTTAATACGCGGGGTAGAACAGAGAGCCACGCTCAACGCGTCCAAAGGCTTAGTATAAAGATCTACTTTATTGAAATATGGATAATAGACGACCTTATCTGGGCGTGATTTAAGCCGTTCAAAATGAGTCGCCGAAATTACGTTTCATTTTTAATTGTTGTAATTTGCGTTGACCCATAGTGAGATCTTGCATGAATCCTCTCTCCTACTTAATCTTTGCTGTGCCCGACAGGGTCCATAACTGTGACTACTATTTACTTCCCTACCAACTTATGGTACGCAATAAAGAATTGAGAATTGAGAACGCAAACCGAAAATTCGTCGACCCATTTTGAGCGTTGCTGCCTTTGACAGGAATAAAGGAATTTCAACTTAAATGCGTAAGTTTTATGACCTGAATTTTTTGACTATGAAAAGTGTTTATTTAGTTTAGTCTGTGATGAGATTTACGCACTGTTTTTATTTTTTTGTTAATTTGCACTGTGTTTTTTATTTCTTTGCTCATCTGGCTCAGCTACAAGCTATTCAGAATAACTTAAATATCTTGTGTATTTTTGACACGAGCGAATCATACATCAGTAAAGTTGTTAGTTTTTAATGTTACATAAAACAATGCAGGCCATACATGATCTAGCATTATAAGAATAACTTCGGAAATATTGTGCATACAATTTTGATTGAACTAATCTATAATTTGAGTAGTTCAGCCAAACTGTATGGAAGTTTCTATTGGTTGTGAAAAATATCAAGTAATGAATTATGACTTCTTATTTTACGAATCTCAAACATGAATCTCTGTCATATTATAATTTATATATCAGATCTATTTTGTATTTTGACTGATGAAGTTTTTGGTATGTTTCCAGATTATTTCTGGGTTATAATTTAGTAAATATTATGTTAGTAGTTTATTCAATAATGCAACTGGCTCTATGCTTTACTTAATTGACCGATTGTAGATTTATGGCAAATACATAATAATTTGACTTTTTAATTGACTGCTTGTACTTAATAGTTTATTAGTTCATTTAAAACCACCTCGCATAAAATGTGTAATAAGTACTGTGTCTAGAACTGTCACTTATTGATGATAGAAATTTGTCAAAACCCAGTACCTAAAACAGGTAGGTATAATATTTTTACTAACTATAAATATTTAAGAAAACTTTACCGTCCCTCCTAATTTGGTGCTCAATTTTCTTAATCTTTAAGAGTCTGATATACAATAAAACATACATTTTAGAAAAGTAACATGCCATATATTTTATATAAAAAATTTACATACATTTTTCATGTTTATTAAATAGAAAAAAATAATAATGTCATATAAATTAAACGTAATGTTAAAACTATTCTAGGTTTAAGTAAAAATAATAAATTGCTACATTTCATTTGTGCGTCTAACAGGTAAATAAAAAATATATTAATAAAATAGAGCAATCTATTTTAATTCACAATATAAGTAAGCGTATATCACCGTCTTAGATTTAAGAAAAAATAAGAACACTGACATTGAAAAAAAGGCCTTAGTTTGGGTTTATTGCAATGAAAAGAAATATAGGGCAAAACTGTAGTGGCAGCAATACCGCCTCAACAAAAATCCAACAAAGCAAATTTGCGCGGCGACAAAAAGAACAACTACGCCATCTAGTCCACACGTACTAACGAAATCTTGCATCGCGGTATCAGAGTTTCCGTGCTATTAGAACATGTACAAAGTTAGAGTGAACAGGCTTCTTCTGGGTAAGCTCATTCCATCGTCGACTTTGTCGACAACATGCACATTTGTCATTTGTCGAAAAAATGCACAACCGTCCGAATATCAACTATCGGGCAGTTGCCCACCGGACTCAACAACCGTCCAGTCGGAAGATCCTCCCTTTACAACGGAGGTTACTCTGTACCGCATACCTTCATAAAACATATGGAGGTACCTTTATGTAAATAAAATAAACGTTGTCGAAAAGTTCTCTGGTCTCTATTTCCTTCTCATTGCTAATTCCAAGCTTAAGGCTCACACACCAGTCTTTATCATGGAAGAAAATTTTAAGGCAGAAAACCAAGTAGCTTCTAAAGACATGCTATCTGATCGAAACACGATGTAAATTGTCAAACAACATACTTATGTAAAATATATAGCGAAACATGTTAGTCTATAAGTCGAAAAAGTATGACGATGACAATAAAATCTGCCATCGCTGATAATAACGTGCATATCCTAATTACTAAAACGCTCTTTATACAAATTATTTAAAAAATATAATTAAAATAAAAACATACAAAAAAACAATTAAATTGCTTCAGCACAACCTTATTCCGTTCTCAATTCAAATTATATCGAATCATTTACAGTTAATAATGTTTATGTATAAATGTTAGCGTAATCTATAATATAATAAATGTTTTATATCAGCGGACGGATTTTATTTCTACACTATTACGTATCTACATTTGGGTAAAAAGTCGTATAAAATAGCTTAACGTTACGTATTATTATTTTTATAATGTTACAAAATACGTCTTTTTTCCACAACCTCTCTTCTTTTTTTGAGTATATTATAATTGACATAACAGGTGTAAGTAAATGTTTTATTTGATAATTTTGATATAAGTGCATGTTTTTTAGGGGAAAATATTTTGGAACGTTTCAAGATTATGCGAAAAAACGTCATAACTTGTACAGTATTCTCTTACTTTTTACTTCAGAAACATTTAATTAAAATTGTAATACATGATTAAAAAACGTCCTCTAAAAATCACGCATTATTATCAATGGTTGTGACATTAACAAGTCTACATACTATTATTGCATTGCTTCTGCTACTGAACACGATACATCAAGTAATGCTTTATAGAGAATTTACACTTATTACTGACAAAGGTGCCTACTGACATCATTCGGGCAATTCGAAGGTCAACTTGCGGTTACGGTTTAGCTTGCTAAGCAAATATAAACATGGGTAATCTTTTAATAAAGTCGAAAATTCTGTGGTGATCGGCGTAATAGAATTGTCTATATTCGACCCTAAAAAACTAGCTCGAAACACCATGTTTATACACAAGACAAACGTGCGTGATGTTTTTCGATTTTTAACTTTATTTTAATAACCGTAAGGTTATTATTTGTTTGGCAGTAACAACCGATTTGCTGTGCTGTGTTACTTTGATCAAAATTCTTGCCCATTTAACTTCACAAGATTTTACACTGGAGTTCAAGAAAAGAATATCTCAATTTACCCCGGCCAGACGATCAATAGGCACCTTAGTTTGATATTCTAGTTCCCTAGTTCCTCTTACTGCTGTTGATGAGGTATTTGCAGCAGTGCGTCAGGAGGTGCTTCTCTTTCTCTGTGGAGCCGTTTTGGTGGATAGCTGTCGGGCCGCCGCGCTCGCGCGTGTATATGTCCAGCCCGTATTGACCTGGAAGATACAAGTAGATTGTGTTGTAGATATCATCAACTATATTGTGTTCGGCAGTCAAATCGGATTCAGCTGAATACCAGTATTTTACGCCTACCAGACCAGACCTCCACGACTCATTAACTGGGTAACACGGTACTTCTTGGCACGACTGAAGTCAGATTTTCTGGCTTCTGATAATCCGTAACGACTGCCAAAAATCTATAAATGACAGCCGGGACCAACGGCATAACGTGTAAGGCAGGGGGAAGTCTCGGTAAGTAAAGATTGTCACCCATCCACAGATCGACCTCGGCAAGCGTTGCTTAACCTTTAAGATCGACGTGTGCGGCTGTTATTATTTAGCCGCGAGCTCCTCTGAAATGTACATATATGATAGTAAAATTAAATGGTAGGATTTAAAACCAAGAGATCCTACCATTGAAAGACTCATTTATTGCGGGAAAAATATATACATAGCTACGAAGACTGAATAACCCCTACATCGGAAAACAATAATGACAAGTACCCCTTCATTGCAAAACAATAATGACGAATTTAATAATTTGTGTCACCCAGTGATTGAGTTATAGGCCACCCTCATTCTGACAAGTCTGGAAGTTCATTCCAATATATGTAGTTGGAAATAGGCTAGGAAGAGGGACTCTTGGCGTAGCACAGCGGTGTACTCAATACATAAAATGGTTGATTGCCGCCAGAACACAGAGTCATCGCGACTGTGGCTAATTCTGGTAAGATTAGGTACATATTTGTATATTTCATGTTAGTAGGTATGTGTTCCGTGAGTGTATCCGTGGCATCACAGGCTGATAGCAGAACACCAGCGCTGTGGTATTTTCTCTAACTATAATTTCTTTTCATTATCATCATATAATTTATTTTCCTCCTTCCTTTCAAAATATACATATGAAAGAAAGAAAAAGAAAAGAAAGGAAAAATATTTATTTAGGACTCGCACAACTACCAAACCAGAAAACCAGCGCTGGGTGTCTGACGCCCAGCAAATGCTGAGGTGGTAACCCTTTCGGTTCGGACACGCTCGGCGCATTCTGTACTTTTCTTCTCCTGTAATTTGTGCTTGTAACCGTTGTGCTGTGTCTGTCCTGAATAAAAGTTTTTCTATTCTATTCTAACTATATACAATACAAAAAAACAGTAGTGAATTGACTTACCTTCTTCTGGGAAGGTGATATAGAAGGAAACGATATCATCGGACACGTTCTGCTGCACGTACTTGGAGAGGCGCTTCTCGTCGACGCCGTTCTTGTGCAGCGTGGCCATGAAGTCCGCCAGCGGCCGGGACATGCGGAACTGGATCTCCAGCTCGCGGCCCGCGAATACTAACGCTTCCTGAACACACACAGGTAAGGCAAGGCTAGCTGTAAGTTGTTTAGAAGAATAGTATATTTTACTCAAAAAATCTAATTAGGGAGCGTTCAAGTATTACGTAACGCAATTTTTGAAGGTTTCTAACCCCCCCCTCCTCCCCTTGTAGCGCACCGTAACGTTTTTCTGTACCCCCCTTCCCCTCTCTAAACGTTACGTAACACTCAAGTTACCATTTTTACCCTAAAGTCGCAAAAAGTTATGTTATAGTTATTATCTTTGGTATAGTTTTAATTGACTTAAAAGAGAACAAATTAAAAATGACGACCAGGCTAATACAATCGAGGGATTCCCGTTAAACGTAAATGAAAAGGGTTGCCAATTTGGGAGTTTTGATTCCCTAATTTTTTATTTAAAAAAAAAACAATGTTGTAAGAAAGACCCCCTCTCGCCCCTGTAACGTATCGTAACGTTTTAAGAGACACCCGCTCCCGCCCAAATTGCGTTACGTAATACTTGAACGCCCTCTTAGGTTCGTAAGATGGCTTTCCAAAAAACATTGGATATTTTTTTTTCTTTTTTTCCCGTAAACAAAAAATTAACACGTTTACAATGCGAACTCGCTTGGCGTCACGTGATGGTATTAAAACCTGCCGTCCCACACCAGTCCCTCTTGAACTTTAATCCACTTTATCTTTGTAATTTTTTACCGATTTCAAATAACAATTAATACGTTTTCATTATTTTTGAAAATCTAATCATTGAAATTCTAACGGACAGAATTAATAGAATGATTATTATTTTGATCGAATCGAATACGAATCGTGGTTAGTGCAAGAATCATGAGATCTTGTCGGAGTATAGATAGGCTAAAAAGTTTTCGTTTGCCGAATATTTGTATTAGATTGCGTTTAAAACATGCGGAAAAATGATACATCTGGATGTATAGATGTCCGCCATAGCTCACGTACAATTGTTCAACATCAGGACTAAGTGCGGAAACCAAACCACGATATATAAAAGGAACTATATTCTTACCACATGCAGAGGTAATTTTTTTATAAGGTTCTTGGTACCGATAAATGGAACAGATATTCTGAAACCTGTTATTTATCGACGGTGTCTGTTGACTTTGTATCATACCTGATGCGTTATAGGTACGAGCCCGAAGAGTCTGGTAGCTTTCGTGGGTCCCCACTCGCCGCTCGCGCAGTCAGGCAGCGGCACCATCACCGTTTGTAGTTCAGCACAACATATCTGCAATACAAAGTTCGATAATTTATTCAGTCTCAAAGTTTTCTTATTCAGCTGTGATTCTCTTTTTATTAGTCATCAATAAGTGGCAGATTTGTTTTCGTCCATGTTTTCATTCAATCATTGAAATCAGTTTTGGTATTCCACCCTGTCCTATAGCTAATTTTCTGCTAATGGGATATGGCGACCCACTTCGAAGCCATGCAGAGCTATAAGGAAGATGCAATTACAGAATTCATGAAAATATTGCTATTGAAATGATAAAATAGTATAAAAGAAGGGCCTCTGCAAAGTTTTGATTGTAGTTAATATTGATTTACCAACTATTAGGTACGAATTAATATAACGTGAAACGGAAAGTAAACAATCAGTGTCTAGTGACGTCACTAGTGTTATGACCAGTAATATGAACAGATAGATTAGATAGCAAGTGATCACTATTACCTTGAACTTGCAAACACTCTTGAACTTCATGGGCTCCCCGGTGAGGTACTCCCTGGGGGTGACGGCATTGGCGAAGATGTCCAGCAGGAAGGCTCCGCTGCAGGGCGCGTGCACACGGAACGATACCACGTTGCCGACCACCGACTGGGGGGAACAGAGACGAAATTATAATGTGTATACACTGGTTGGACAACAATTCATTAAGTTATTCAAGACAAAAAGAGGAGGGCGAAGCGTATAAAAGGTGCGATTCAAAGTGATATAAAGATGATTATGCAGAAGACATTTGCTTCTACTTAATGAATGAAACCAGTGGCCATACTACGAAGTGCCAACGCTATCATGATACAGTGTGAGGAAAAGGGATAGTGCTATTCGTCTTGCGCTAAGACAATATAACCACTTGACTGCGCATACAGTGCCCCGACGCTCGAAAACTATTAGTATTTTGTCGCCTATAAAAAGGCTACGGTAAGAGTAACCATTTTAGTTGTGCCCAAGTGTAAGACCTGTGTGCACGCTAGATTATTACAAATTTTGATAACTTTTTATGCAATTTTATCGTATCCAAATGCCTTCATGCGCGGTGAAATGGTGCGGGAAGCATTCCAAGACATCTAGATACAAAAAGGATGGCATAACTTTTCATCGATAAGTAAAGCGAACGAAAATTATGTTTGATTTAATCAGATTATGAGTCACCGCAGGGGTCTATTTAAAATGGTGTTTGGGGTAAACGAGTACACTGTTGAGTTCCGCGTTGATGTCTTTTGGAAACGTCTTGTTCTTTCATTAGACAATTCTAATGCTTCTATCCCTTTTTTTCTCTTTGTATTTTTATCGAGAAAAATAGTGGTGTCAATAATAGCTAGCTGAAAGTTGATATCGAAAAAACTATTTGTTTTTATTCTATTCACATACTGTGATAAAATACCTGTCTACTTTTAACCGATTTCAACAAAGGAGGAGTTTCAGTTCGTCAGTATTTTTTATGCAAGTTATTTCATTATTTTTTTAGATCGGTTTTAAAATCTCTGATTGGATATAATTTAATAATATACTTAATTATATATAATGTATAATATCCTTGAATCTGGAGAGACGCCTACTCAATGGTCTGAAGCCAATATAATCTTATTATACAAAAAAGGCGACCCGAACGATATTGGAAACTATAGACCTATAAGTTTGCTGTCGAGTGCATACAAGCTATTTTCTACAATCCTGACCAAAAAAATAAGCTCTACAATAGAAACAAGACAACCCGTCGAACAGGCAGGATTCCGTAAAGGTTTCTCTACTATAGACCATATTCACACACTCGAACTGCTCATCGAGAAATATCAAGAGTGGAGTAGACCATTGTACCTGGCATTTATTGATTACAAAAAAGCATTCGACTCGGTGTCACACAGCTATATCTGGGAAACTCTAGCAGCACAAAATGTTGAAAATGACTATATAAGAGTAATTAAAAGCATATACAGGAAGAGTAAAAGTAGAGTGAAACTAGAAACAACCGGATCTTGGTTTCCTGTGAAGAGAGGCGTAAGGCAGGGAGACCCATTGTCACCTATACTATTTATAGCCACACTAGAGTTGATAATAAGCAAGCTCGACTGGAATGAATGTGGTATAAAAGTCAAAACTAAATATTTAAACCACCTACGTTTTGCCGATGACTTGGTGCTGATATCAGAGAAAGGAAATGAATTACAGTACATGGTAGAGTCACTAAACAAAGCTAGCAAACTCGCCGGGCTAGGAATGAACCTCTCTAAAACTATGGTGATGACTAACAGCAACAAGGTACAAATATATGTCGACAACGAGGATCTCAAATATACCAAAAAATACATCTACCTAGGTAAGCAAATAAGCTTCGACAAACTAAACAACTACCAAGAGATTGAGCGCAGAGTCCAGCTAACATGGAATAAATATTGGGGCTTTAAAGAAATATTTAAGAGCAACATGCCGATCAAGCTGAAGACCAAAGTCATGAATGCCTGCCTTATACCATGCCTGACCTATGCTTGTCAGACATGGAAGTTCAACAAAAACGCCATAAATAAAATTATATCGTGCCAACGAGGAATGGAGCGGAGTATGCTAAACATAAAAAGAATAAATAAAATAAGGCATACAAAAATACGCAACATCACAAAAGCAACAGACGGTTTAGCACAAGCTCTTGCACTAAAATGGAAGTGGGCTGGTCACATAGCACGCCTGCAAGATCAAAGATGGACGAAAAGAGTAACAGAATGGAGGGGTCCGGTGGGCAAAAGAAAGAAAGGGAGACCTCACAACAGATGGGAGGATGAAATAAAGCGCACAGCGGGTTCGAACTGGATACAAACAGCGCAATCCAGAGAAAGCTGGCTTAGTTTGGAGGAGGCCTTTACCCGCAGAGGGGTTCTTACAGAATAAAATATATATTAAAAAAAAAATGGTTAGATATAGAGATAGATAGATTAATTACCCAATGTATTTACTATTTTGGAAACTCACAAAACAAATCAAATGTCTAAACTCTCTTTCTGGAAGAAATAAAAGGCTTTTTTTTTTTTTTATTTTTTTTTTTTTTTTAATTTTTTTTTTTATTATAATAAGCAAGATGCATAATTCAGAAATATGTAGACGCTCGTTTATCTTTTTTACAAAAAACACACACCCTAAAACTTTGATTCAAAAAACATATACCAAAATAATTCATTTTAAAAATCAATAATAACAGGATACGTCTGTTTATTTTTGTAATTGATTTATTTTAATGAAATATTGTTTGTATGATTTTGAGTATTTTTCATAATGTTAAAATCAATTTTATCGATATCGATTATTTTCCCCTAATGAAGTAGTGCAACCCTAACGATAGGCATACTACGCAACTTGACCTTGAACTGACCAATTGCAGTCGCGCATTCTTCCTCGTCCCCCGGCCCGCAGTAGTGAGTCGTGTGCTTAGAAGAAATCAGCCTATACGCTCTCTAGTGGTTACATTCTCTATGGTCTTGCGTTTCTCCGTCTCTCTCTGACACAGGAATCATAATGGATTTAAGACGTCATGGTAGGGCTGCTGGTCAATCTGTAATTGACCTCATGCACAAGCCAACTTTACTGTTACCGTGCCTATTCCCACATACACCAGTTCTATCTGTGATTGCAATATTGTCTTCAATCAGTGTAGTTTTAGTTGGCTGAATCAAAATCGGTTTTTTTTTCTGTTACAAGCTTATAACCAAGATTCAAACTTGGAATAATAGATTAGTCACACTAACGATATTTTATGGAAAGTCGGAACCCCTTTCTCAACAGTTGTATGGTTGATATGACTAGGGTTAGCTATTATAGAGTTGTATGTTTGATGCATGGTTTTGGATGTCCTGTTACCTGCATAACAAATCTCTTGAGGCTGACGCCGTCGAAGCCGTCGCCCTCGGTGTCGTAGAACTTGAGGTTGTAGTGGAAGATGAGCGAGCTCTGCATGTGTGCGGGCATGGCTATGCGCATAGTCGCCGCACCTGGACATATGTGAAAATTATAGTAGAAAATTGTGGCGGACTCGCATTTATCCTCAGTATTAAAGTATTTATAAATCGATTTTGGATAGTACTCGTAGTCCAGATAAATGTCTTTGACCCACAACGATCTAAGCACAAAAATGTCATGTTCGATATTGCAAGACGAAATAATGGGCAACATAAAATCGTCGGAAGGAAATCAGCAGCACAGTGGACATTTTAAGGCTAATCATTTTGACATCGATTTTATTACAATTCCAGCCAGTGTGGAGCCGAAATGCTAACGTGTGTGTAATGTTAACAATGTCTCCCTTTACTGAGCAAAAGCATCATCCATTTTTTACCCCGTAACAATACAGAAAAATAAAGACTCACCAGTCGAATCAGTAAACATAACAGCCTTCGTATTAGGGTCACTGAAGTAGAGTCCGTATCTAAAGAACAGCGACCTGACGAAGGGCAGCTCCTCAAAGTCGTGCAGCGTGATAGGCGTCTTCAACAGTTGCCAGTCCGGCTGCAGCGGGAAAAACTCGTAGATGAACTCGCGAGGGTCCGTCAGGAAGTAGTGGTCATCGTATTCGTACCTGGGACAGTAGTTTGAATTTTTGGAGGAACTCCTAGGTAGCCAACAGAAAGATTGAGGTCTGAGCGAGCGGGGAAATGGTATTTACATAGTGGTGTGCTGCCATAGAGGTAACAAGCGTAGCAGGAAATTGGTTCGGTAAAGCAGAGTACATTAATACATACATTAGAAGAAAGGTACAAAGCGACATATTTTTCTTTGCAAATTTGCTGTAAATAACACTTTTACATGTCAATTTGACGTTAGTCCTATAAATATCATGTAAAAGAACAAAAAAATACCTATAAAGGGGTAATTGTATTCATCATTATGAAGAAATTTTACTACCAACCGTGAAATCGCAAAAAAAAAGTCGGACTGCCCTATTTTTGTGCGCATAACTCGAAAATATGTTGTTTCCATAGTAATAGTAGTTCATAATAATGAGTACACCGACTCCTTTTAAAGTCTTTTACACGTTGTATAAACCTAAAAGTCCTGAATTTTATCAGGCCAATCATTGAAGGTAAATAATGTCACATTGACGTAGATATGAAAATCCCATCATTAATACGTTTTGGTATCTACTAGTTAATGAACAAGGATTTTGTAACAAGGCTTTGCTGTTAAGTGAAATTTATTATGAAAGTTGTGCTTATACAAAAATATTCTTGCAATTACAATTATTATCATTATTCTCAGCTTTGATGTATCTTACGGGAACTATGCCGCAACTTTTCAACACAAAATTGAGGGAGCCCTTAAAAATAAATTCGGGACATAATCTATTATCTTTATCCACAAACCTCAAGCTATCACTCTTCCCCCTATTCCCGGGTTTCGGTGCATCCTTAGCATTGACCAGATGCCTGGCTCCCCAGTTACACTGCACGAAGCGCCACGCCCCGGCCACGAACACCGCGTTCCAGGAGTTGCGGAACCTGTTATCTTCGAAGCGCACTCCTGGCTGGTAGCCCGCGGATTTGCTGTAGCCCTTGATCACCACACAGTGGAGACCTGCGTAACTGCAGATAGAAGGTACAGAGTTAAAGATGTGATGTGCTAAGGGCGAGAAGATCTGGACGCGTACCGTGAAGGCTGGTACAAGGTAGCGTGGGAAAAGAATTCCTGGAAGGAGTTGAGGGGAAGGTTTTGCTCTGTAGAAGGGGAACTACAGCTAATAAGCTATCTTAGCGAAGTGGTTTCGACTGGTAAAGTGTAATGTCAAATTGTATTCTCAATTTTAAAGATGGAAGAGAAGTAGCATCTCGCTGTGATTTTTTTGGAATCGGATTTATGGCTAAAATATGATTTTCTTAGTATTTTTGGAGGACCCAGGAGTATCAAGGGGCATCCCATGAACGAAACCAGTTTAGAGAGGAAAAGAGTGTGTTCAAGAAAAAAAAAAAACAAACATCCGAATTGAGATCCTCCTCCTTTTTTAGAAGTCGGTTAAAACAGCATTTTGAGACGGGAGCGAAGCTTATGTCAAAACTTTTTGTATTATTTATACTTACCATAAGTTTTGACATGAGCTAAGTGAAGATATTAATATTGCTACCTTAGTTTGTACTGCATAAACCAAGGTGGTAAAATTGATATATATCAGTAATGAATCCCTTACCTGCACAATCTCTTAAACAATACATGGTAACTTTCAGTTCCGTGTTTGATGCCTCTAAGCAGTCCTAGCGGGGAGTCTCCCCTCAGGTTGTCGTCAAACTGTATGTTGTTCAGGTTCTTGACGGTGATCCAGCGGAATATGGTCCTCGCCTTCTCAACGTCGCTTGCGCATCTACCTACTAGCTGTCGGACTAGATCTGTAAAGGTTTTTTGGTCTTCTTGTGCTACCTGAAATCAGAAATAGTTGCAGTTTAAAGACCACCTTTTCCTTGGTCCACGGACGATTTAGAGGCCGTAGGTACAATGTAGAGCATTAATTTGGAAATATCATTAAACTGCTGCTTGGAATAATGTGTGTGATAGACAACTCGTTAAGGTGTTTTTTTCCAATATTGCTCTATTTTGAAAAACACCTTAATGAGTATCACATAGGTACTTAATTTTATATTATTTTACCTGAGCTCATACGGCAGTGGGCCTGTGAGAAAAACGAATGCCTCGCTGCGATCAATTCCAAAGCCTCACTGGTTAAAAAGTTGACATCGTGGACGAGTATGAGATGTTGCTGGCTTGAGTTAGTATTAGAAATGCACCTTCTAAGCAATATTCACAAAGAATTACCGAAATAGCAATCTTATCAACATCAGCGAACTCGGCGGGGTCGGTATAGATGTGGAACTTGGACACGAGCGGGGGCTGCGGCGCAGGTGCGCGCGCGGGGTAGGGCGGCGCCTCTTCTCCGTCCACGAACAGGGACGAGGCTGCCATGTACTCCGACCGACGCTCCTGGATCAACTCCATCATTTCGTGGCTTTGCTTCTCTACAAGGGCTGCTGTTGCTGCTCTGGAAGTGGTAGAAGGAGGGATTGGGTACATTATGGATTTGATATTTCATTTGGAAAGATGAAGCCATAATCTTTCGTTCTGGTTCTGGTGGAAAGCCAAAACCTCTAACCGATTTAAATCGCTACTGAGGTGTTATCATGAAGTAAAAAAAAGAACCTTAAGCCTAAGGAAACATTGATTTCGATTATTCATGATTGGATCAGTAACTGCTAACTCTTCTTTATTAGTGGATGCTGCATCCAAGGGCTTAAATTGTGTGTTATTGCCAAAAAGGAATGAATATTTGAACATCATCGACTTGGAAGACGAGCTGATCCTTTTCCTCATTTTCGGGTCTTGGCTTGCATATATGCATAAACACATCTCTAGTAGAATGCTGGTTAGTTTTCAGTTTACAAATGTCAGAAAGATAGCTTACTAAAAGTCAGGTGCATGTAGGAATAGCATTTTGGAGTTATTACATACCTCTCATGCTCCAGCATCTTCCTCGTCAGGCTCTCCTTCTTCTTATCTCTTCTCAGCGTCATATTCTTCTCCAAGTCCGCTCTCTCTTGCTGGTGACGTAACGTCAGGGCTCCTATCTCTGAGTCCGGCCTTCTCTTTTTGACTTGCATCTCTTGTTGGAACCTGTTTGTCAGCCTTTCTAGTTCGCGTTCCCATTCATCCTGGAATCATGAAAATATTTTGTTAGTATCAATTGGATCCGTGATATTATTTCGTTATGGCACAGCCCTTGACGTCGATATCGCCTGATGGACGACGAGGGTAACGATTTAGGTCTACGACGAGGATTACGATGGAACGAGCTAGCCAGAAGATGTCGTTCACCCTCTTTGTTCAATGGGTAATCTTCAAACTACTTCTCCCGCTCTGGACGGAGCGGGGGGGGGGGGGGGCTCATGTGTTTCCTCAAATGTCCTTGCATTCCAGAGCTTCAGTAACTCTTTCGAATAGTTCTCCAACCTTGGATCTGTTCATTCCTACTTTGCAGGCTGACGGGTTATTTAGAGGAAGGGAATACAGATCACGCAGAGAGTTCCATACTCTGGCTGTGCTTAAAATGAACGTAGAGCATAGACTTGTACATCTGGTGAACGATTGTGAAAGGGAGATACAGGTAGTAGTAACAGCGCACATTCTAAATTGGTTGGTTGGATATTATAATGATAATGATCCTTTAGAAATTAAAATCTAGTGAAATTTAAGATATACATTTACGTTCTTGGAATGAAGCGAACTGTTAACCGTTCCAGCAGGTAGGCACTAGCAGTGCTACGTAAAATAGGTACCTATATTATGGAAATCTAGAGCACTCAAGCAAACTGGACTATAATAAAAGCTAGGATAAAGCTGTTGCACAGCAGAAGATGAGTCACCTGAATTTCTTCTCGTATTCTTCTGTTTTCTTCTTCACGATGTTTGGAGAACTTTCTGTACAGATCATCTTCTTCTTGCCGGTGTTTCATTTCTAGTTTGGTTTGTTCATCGCGATCCTGCGGACAAATAAATACAGGACACGTTAGAGTTTTTGATATGCATTGAGATATTCGTAATTTAATTTGACCGTGTATTTTTCTTGCAATTGAGATTGTCACTTTCACCACGAACGTGTTATTGATAAGACGTATAATAAATCTAGAATTAAATTCAGAATAGTTACTGTATCTATCTGAAACTACTGAGATACAAATCAATCTGGCTTCAATTCTAAGGTTCCAGCGGTGGAAGTTTTCGTAGAATAAATATGCTTTATGCCAAAGGCACTACGTCCTTTCGTTCTTTATGTCTTAAGTTAAATTGTTGTGTTAATAGTTGTTCTTACTAACATAAATTCTATACTACTAGTTCTAAAACTACGGTGGTTAAGGATTTCTAGTATAAGTTCTTTTTTTTTTGTATATTTTCTTTCATTTCTTTGCTCAATTAAAATAATCTCCCCGGTGTTAAAGTTCATCGTAGTTAGAACGAATGGTTGAAAATAGGCCCATAAAACGGAAGCTGGACAGAACTGGGTCACAACAGTTGGCTAATTTTCGTTTGCGATTGTTATATATCCGTAGTCGTATCTTACCACGTTTATTGATGTGATTAAGCTTGTGATGATGATGACATGTTATAACGGCTTAAATACAACGCAAAAACCTAATGAACCCGTCTTTAACATCAACTAAAGGTGTGTCTTGACCAGTTGGCAAAAAAATAAAATAACTTAATAACAGTAGGTAGTGTTTTTTATTGAAGCAATGAGGCTTTTCATGAGACCATTGACCTTAGCTTACAACTAATTCAGCTTAAACAATCACTTTCCAACATATCAGATGCTTGCAAGCAGATAAGTAGACTCATAACTACTTGCATATTAATCTTCATTATAAATCAGAACTATGCATATACCTACATAGCATATCTAATTCAATCTAATATAGCTTAGCAATGTGTCAGCAGAGATTAGCGGGAAGACGACCATTAGATCGTCACGATAGAAAGTGTCGCCACCTGGCGGCCGCTGAAGAAAGTGAATCGATTGTGTCGTTCACCTGCCCGCGCGCAAGGTAGCGTTTAGATCATGGAATAGGCAGGTTCAGAATGTCCACTTAGCACAAACAACAATGCTGTGTGTACGATGGCTTTGACTGACACTTTTTTCTCCTTTGAACCAATTCTGGTAATTTCAAATTGTCCTAAAATATTCATACATTTTTTTCAGATTAAGACTGATATGCGCATGTGAACGTTGCTTGAGAATTAGTAAAATTGACAGTATGGTATCAATTGAACATTGAGACGAATTTTTCAAAAAGATAGAAATGTAGATCTGCATTATAGAATGGCTCTATGGTAACCACCGGAGTTTTGATTTTGGTTTTTTGGTCTTGATTTCATATTTGAGGCTAGAAACGGATGAATTTGAACACCTAATGATTGACTTAAGTGGGCCTGAAATATAAACTAAACTAAACTAAAAACTTAAAAAAAATCAATTGGCGGCCTTATCGCATGCCGCGATCTCTTGCAAGCAATCTGGAATGGATAGAGATAACCTGGACATGAAATGTGGTTGCACTTGGTGCAAATATAAAGTTAACATAGAACAAAAATAAAGCAATACAATATGCTAAAATATATACATATGCATTAAATATATAAGTAATAAATATGTAACAATATGGTAGCTGACTGAAATAATCTAATTAGTCCGTCAGATAGATTTCCAAAAAATATTGGACACGCATTTTTTCTCTTTTCACGTAAACAAAAACCGAAGACGATTTTTCAACGCACTGTGCGTCGAAAACTCGTGTAACATCACTTCGTGCTACGATTTTTACCACGCCGTGACGTCACAAGCCCCCACTCATGATCTTTGAAGCTTTTTATCTTCGTCAATTTTTATAGATTTGATAAAGAAAAAACACGTTTCCAATATTTTTCGATAATCTAACTGACGGACTTAATAGAATCATATTTTTATTCCTCAGGAAACATCCCTATTATTAAAATGACAGCGAGAAACGAATCACAGTAACAATTAACAAGTAGTGATCCATAATAAACCTTTTAAATACAGGTAGCGATTCTATGAAAGGCAAAACCTAAGCAATTTCGTGTGAGAAACATCGCAAACAAATTGGAATCGTTTCTTTAGATATAAGGAGGGGAAGGAGAAAGAGCACATCAACCGTATCAAGAGGGAAAGAGCATTCTGGCGAAGGCAAATTATTAACCAAATATTATGCCTTATGAAAAAGTTTTGAAGGCGCTCAAGTTTATCAAGTTGAACTTCAGTGAGCTCAAGGATAGGTAGAAGAAGAAATTGTGCAAGTGCAATCTTGATGGACCTAATCAAATCCAAACCTATTTTTAACCATTATAGCTTGAAAGAAAAAATAATTTTATTCGGCACACTATAGTAATAAAAAAGTAAACCATCAAAAGTAAAAATGCAAGGATGCTACTGCAAGAGTGATGTGAGGATTAAACCTTCTGTTCGAACCGTCCAACCTACTCTATGATAAGATGACCGATCATACTCGCTCATTTATTGATAGATCGCCCACAGGTTTATCACGGTGATCACGGCAATTTTCTGTCTTTTAATAGTGTTTTTGCGGTAGCGCGAATGCCGGAAGACTTCATAAATTGTTCATGGCATCGTAAATCGGAAAGTGTTTAGCAATTTCCTTGTGTAATCTTGACAAAGTAAAATGACTTTCTATCAGGTAATGCCTTTGAGTGTAGTTTTATCTTTATTTTAGTGCTGCATTCATGTGAAGCTACCGTAGAATCGTCGATATACAGTATGTTAACTAACAGAGGGCGTTCCCGTTAACCCGCAATAGTATAGCATCCATATATGATAAAAAAAAATATTACCATTCAAAAACAAAATGTTTTAATTTTTTTTTATATTAAAATATTCACTAAAAATGTTAAATTGATACGTTAAAGAAACAATCTGTACACACGTACTTGCCGGTTTGGGCATTGCTATTACGAGTAGGTACTATTCCCCGCTACTATTTTGATTTTACACAGGATTTATCGAATTTATTGTCAATATATTTTTTAATTCGGATTATTTTATGCTTTTTTTCTGTTCTGATATTTTTATTTTAATCTATTAAGTAATGATATAGATTAACGAATTTAAGGGAACGCCCTCTGTTATTTAACATACTGTATATGTACATAGAATAATCTACAACGGCTCTATGTAATTGACTCGAAAATCAACGCTGATGTCTTGGATTTTCTAATTACTTATTGTCTTCTTTAAAGGTATTTTTGTTTTGTTGTAAATGTTGGGATCTTTGTTTATGATTGCAGCAAATGTTTCTTTCTTTTAAAAAGATTTATTGTCATCAGCTAGGTTATGCTTTGTAAGCTGCTTTACCTTAGCTATCTAAAATGTTACTAGTTAGTGCCAACTTGTAGGTACCATCCTACCGCTGAGCAAAGATTCAAAACTTCCAGCTTGCTCGATTCAGGGTTAGAGTTGACCCTGATTTTTATTTTTTTATTTATATTTTTTTAACTCGTCCTCAAATCTTTTTATGGTATGCCGCGACGAATTCAATGGTTGAGGATATGAAAGAGTTCTACTATCTATATCTATACTAATATTATAAAGAGGAAAGATTTGTATTTTTATATTTTTGTATGTAACGAATAAACTCATAAACTCCTGGACCAATTTCAAAAATTCTTTCATCATTAGAAAGCTACATTTACCCTGAGTAATATAGGCTACATTTTATCCCTATATTCCCACAGGAACGGGAACTACGCGGGTAAAACCGCGGGGCGCTGCTAGTAAAAATATTTCGCGTGCAAGATCTCCAATGCCACAATATCGGTTGATATTAAAAAGCAATTATTTCTGCTCTTTTAATATCATCTGAAATACCAACTGTAGGTATGCCCCAGTGAGAGTAAGTCGTAAGTAGTCGATTTCTGATGAGATTTTTTGCTTGAACTAACAGTAACCATTCTTAGTGAGCGATGCCCGTCTCAGGTTTTAATGATCGTCGTTTTTTAATATAATGGAATGGAAGTTTAATTGAGTAACCGTTGTCAGTCATAGGCGTGAATATTTTAAGTTTTTTTTTTCATAGTAAAGTTTCGAGGAATTGAATGCGTTTTTTGAGAAAGAAGTTTTGAATTTAGCGGCACTTAGGTACCTACTTATTTTTTGTACGACAAGGCGTGTTGAAGGTTGACAAATCTTAGAAGTAGATATCAAATTCTTTATTTTGTAATCTGAACTTGGACTTTATATTGGTAAGTTAATTTACTCTTACGTTAACTAAGTTCACAGCAATTAAATTATTGGGATTTGGCAACATTTTGACTACCCGAGGAGGCTCTTTTATTACATCTCCTGGCGATACAATGAAGGCCTGTAGGCATAGCACTTGATTTTACTCCTAGAAGCATGTTCATAGGAATTGGCAAGTTCCTACTTATTCAATATCCTGGTAATTCAGCCGCTTTAGGCGTTGAACCAGATCTCGCCAACACTTATGTATTTAAACGTAATGTATTATTACGTTTGCCTCAGTTTGAGTTCTCGTATTATGTTATTGGATGTTGTTATCTTTTAGAGAACTGTTATGAGCTTCGAGCGACCGAACGATACATTGATAACGAGTAGTTAGGATGCAAGAATAGTAAGTATTATCATTAAATTGAAATAACAATCTACTAAGCTATCTTATATGATGCGTATTTAAATGTGCCATTTCTCAAAGATTCATTAGCCGTCGCATTTACAAAAAGATGTGAAAAAATAATAAATAAATGAAGTTGAAACACCCATTCAAGGCTATGCACAGCATGAACTTATTGCAAGTAGGTCATGACACCATCATTGAATCATTCAATAAGTACCTTACCTATGTATCTATTCATACCGAGACATACGACTCTTAATAATATCTACTGCCATTTATTTTAGCACGACGTCTCTGAGAACGAATGAATGAACCCTGTCGATGCGACTCAACTACATGTAAATATTACGTAAATAGTAACAATGGCTACACATTATCATTTCATACATAATGCGAGTTTTTATACAGGCGCGGCAGGGTCGGCGAGCGAGGAATATGTTTTTGTACAAGTTAATCGTGTAGATAACGGTACTACATTATCGGCAGTAGCGCGACAGCGACTCGCCGACCGGTCGTGTTTCATTCTGCACTTAATATACGTTAAAAATGCTCAAACTAGTCAGAGGGATACGGCGATTGAACCAATGCCGGCACAACCACGCTACCGTCATCGGCACTGAGCCGAACAGAACCGATCCTTACTACCAAGAGAATAAGGCCAGAATGGATGAGCTTGTCGACGAGCTACGGCAGAAAACCGGTGAAGCCATCAAAGGCGGCCCGGAGGAGGCAGTAAAGAGGCACACGGCGAGAGGAAAACTGCTCGTCAGGGACAGGATTAACCGGTTGGTGGACGAGGGAAGCGACGTTTTAGAACTGAGCACGCTGGCCGCCGTCGACATGTACAAAGGGCAAGTGCCGAGCGCCGGCATCGTCACCGCCATTGGCAAAGTTCACGGTCGTGACTGCATGATTGTGGCTAATGACGCCACTGTTAAAGGAGGCACTTATTTCCCCATGACAGTGAAGAAGCATCTCAGAGCTCAAGCAGTTGCGCGAGAGTGCCGTCTTCCGTGCATTTACCTCGTGGACTCAGGAGGTGCACATTTACCTGATCAAGCCGAAGTTTTCCCGGACAAGGAGCACTTCGGAAGGATATTTTACAATCAAGCTAACATGTCCGCCGAAGGAATACCGCAAATCTCAGTAGTTATGGGCTCATGTACCGCCGGTGGGGCGTACATTCCAAGCATGTCTGACGAAAGTATCATAATTAAAAATCAAGGAACTATTTTCTTGGCTGGTCCACCTTTAGTAAAGGCTGCTACAGGTGAATCAGTATCAGCCGAAGATTTGGGTGGTGCTGACCTACATTGCCGACAATCTGGTGTAACAGATCACTATGCTCAAGACGATGAACATGCTCTTCATTTAGCTAGAAATGTCGTAGCCAATTTGAATTGGAATAATGAACAGAGGACAAGAATACATGCACCAAAAGTTGACGACCCTGTCCATGACATTAACGATCTTCACGGCATCGTTGGAGCGAACATCCAAAGACCTTTTGACATTCGGGAAGTTGTCGCTAGAATAGTTGACGGAAGTAGATTCCATGAATTTAAACAACTTTACGGAGAGACGTTGGTATGTGGCTTTGCATCTATGTATGGACATCCTGTTGGAGTGATCGGTAACAATGGAGTGTTGCACTCCGAGGCAGCTTTGAAAGGATCTCATTTCATTCAACTTTGCGCAGCTAGAAAGATCCCTCTACTTTTCCTTCAGAATATAACTGGTTTCATGGTTGGCAAGGATGCAGAGGCCGGAGGTATTGCCAAAAATGGTGCCAAAATGGTGACAGCAGTTAGTTGTTTCAAAGGGCCCAAGGTTACCGTGCTAGTTGGAGGCAGTTTTGGTGCTGGTAACTACGGAATGTGTGGCCGTGCGTACTCTCCTAGTTTCCTGTACATGTGGCCCAATGCCAGAATATCAGTTATGGGTGGGCCTCAGGCTGCTACAGTGTTGTCTTTGGTAGCTAAAGAGAAGGCTCAGAGAGAAGGAAAACCTTGGACGGATGAGAATGAGAAAAAAGTGAGAGGGCCTTTGGAAGCAATGTTTGAGAAAGAAGGACGTCCATACTACAGTACCGCAAGGCTTTGGGACGACGGTGTGATTGCACCAAAAGACACAAGAAAAGTTATAGGACTCAGTTTGTCGGCTGCGTTGAACGCACCATTTAGAGACAGTAAATTCGGTGTATTCAGAATGTGAAGTGTTAAATACAAAGTTACAGTATGACGAAACTTCGCGTTATCAGTAATTAGGCGTATCGCCCCCACTGATTTTATTATTTCAAGTTTTACAAACTTTTCATTGCCGTCGTTCACCTCTTAATTTATTGTGATAATATTCGGTTAACGATTTTATGAACTGTAAAATAATGTTTGTGATTATAATATAATGTGTGTTGTGTATCTAATCGGTCGCGATAACGTTGTTGGCAACAAAAATATTCTTACTTAAAACTGATTCTGCCTTTATCGTCGTGTGTTATCTTTGTTGTTGTTAAACACGCCTCCAGGTTTATTTAAATGACTTACATTGCCGGATTCATTAACGTCCATGAAATATTTTTTTCTGTATTAAGGTCAATATTTGTAGAAGTCAAGTTTCTGATCTGTGTTTTCACAATGAGCAATTTCGTAATCAGATTTACAAGTAAGCTTGTCCAGTTTCTGATATTTGATATTTTTCATTGGAGTTTTTATATATTTGGAGATTCGATCGCTATTTAAGTCAAATAGCATTGCCGAATTGATTGAGTCAATCAAAGAACTTCAGAAACCACGCTTTGAAAATCAACTGTTTGTCACTTGTTTTTTTTTGTTTGTTAGAATGTCTGTGAATGAATATGTCCTGGCAGCATTTCTCAAGGTCTAGCCTTAGGAAGGCAAACAAGTTATCAAAACAGTCTGAAGTTGTTTAATTCAAGAATTCCTTACTCAATATTATCACAGATGTTGTTTCAATGGCAGCATTCATGTGTAAATACGAGAAAAGTATTTATTTTTGTAATAAAGTTTTACTTTTTCCGTTTTAATCTTTTCTTGGTTCCCCTGGTATGATATAGTAGAAATAATTATTTTTTTATTGAAACCTATTTATTGATGCAGGTATTTAAAGATCGCCATAAGGAATTAAATAAATAGCATTTACTTAATAGCAATCATTTTCGTCTGGTCATCGTTGCAGTCGAGCAATAAGAATGACTAAATATTTTCAAAATTACTCGTAGTGAACGGTCACAAAACAATATACTACAAAATGCCAAGCAAATTCACTACAACCCGAAACTCATGAAAATCCTAAATTAGCATTCAAATTCTCGCAATTATCGATTTTTTTTGTGTATTCTTAATTTAAATACATCTATCCAAATTATTTAAAGAAATATAAAAAAAAAATCTACAAAGAGGTTTCTTATATTTGTAGTGGCGGTAAATCATAACCAGTCTATTTACACGGAACAATAGCAATAATAAAAAGAGACCGTTGGCCTATTAGCATGCAAATGTAATTCAATGACCCGGCTACCATTAACAAAGTTCAAGTTTAACAATTGGGTATCAGCCACTCAATTTTAACATCTAGTCTAGATGACAAGGCCGGCTTTATATTGATAATACTTGAGCCAGCTCCTTTTTTGAAAATGTCGAAACTGTCATGGCGTCGAGGGAAATAAATGGCGGGAACTGGAGTAGGGTAGGGTAGGTTACCTATCACGATTTAATAAGAATATGTTATTGGTACGGATTTTTTCGATTTATTTATCATGCTACTTATTACAGTTATAGATATAAGTATTGTTATTAATGAATGTAGGTTATGACCATGATCGGTCTCTCGTTTTCTTCGCCTTACATTCAAAGCCAATTTTGCTTTATCGTATCCAATTTCACTGTTAATCATAATAATAAACAATTGATTGTTAACAATATGTCTGCACTTACGATCGAGGCTCGCCATTTTACGCTTTCCAGTCGCAACGGTCGCCGCGTGCGTGATTTTTTTCTAAATGGAATTCTTCACAAGAAAATCTATCCGGTGGAGCACTGACAGTCTATTAACAGAGTTAATTGCCTATCTATATGGCGAGTAGGTACACGGCGCTGGCCTCATTTTCAAGACTATTTTCCTCCTCAAATAACTCCATGTTCCATATTCGAATAACAGCGGGCAATTCTTGATGGTATAACCGAACGCAATTAAGGCAGTCCAGGGAAATACCTTTAACTACCATAAAAACAAGATTATATTTTTTTATAGCAAAGCTATTTTCTTGGACTGTCGTTAAAATAAAATCAGAGGTGATCATAGAGAGTTGCCGTTACAAATAATTATTTTTAATCAAGTTTATTATGCTTATAAATCGTAAGTTATTGTTATGACAGTATAACAAATTCCAAGCTTTAGGTATGCGCCTTCCTTTTTTTTTTTTACAGGAAATTGATTGAGAAGAATATTACTGAGTCACCAAAGATTTAAAAGCCCTAACAAGGCTTGATTTCAAACAATTTATAATTTAGGTGGCTTGAACTCTTGAACAATAAGCCATAAATTTTAATGCCAGTCATGGTGCTTGCTGACAGGTACTTGTGAGTTCTCAGAGGTATGCTCCCAACGCTGTAGGTTTATAAATAAGAAACCAAGTCCCCACGAATTATGACTCTTCATTTTCATCGATCATAAGAAACGGGAGGTCAAGTCAAGTTACACTGCAGTACTCTGCAGAACAGTGAACGTGTAACAGAATAAAAGCAATACCTCTCAGAGGTCATTGTAATCATCATTATGAACAATTTTACTATGGGCACAGATAATATAATACTACAGTACAGATACCCAATCCCATACAAAGAAATGACACCTCCCTAAGTCTTATTATTGAACTAACTATATTATTTTCTTAATTTTTACGACAGATGGTAGCATCAGCGGCTCACTGATTTCCAGAGACTGTAGTTTTACAACGCCATCTAGGAGACAGCCTAGATACTAGGTGTCATCGATGCGGTGAAATCAATACTACTAGATGGCGTCGTTTTTCAATTATTGTTTCTCTACATCTCTCTCCAATCGAGTATGACATCGCACCGTTCGTTCTATCTAGGACAAATACAACAATACAACAAAAATTATCTTCGAGTTGGTTGTCGTACTTAATAGTTTAATTTTTGTGTTTGAGCTAGCAATTTTCAGCTTAAGTAGAAGACGGTGTGTTTCCAAAGCAAGAATAGGTAGGTATATAAATATAGGTACCTATCTTCGTGCAGTTGTTAATGCGTTTATTTGGTTTATTCCATTGACATAGAAAAGTATGGACTGGAAATACCTACAAAAAAAGGGTGCACCTATAAATATAAAATGGCTGCCATTGCTAGGGATGTATCAATAAAGGGACATAGGTGTTACTATAACGAGTATCGATATTAAATACGAGTTTTACTAGTTATCACGTTTGGATCATACATTCATACCTAATCTAATATTATGTAGGTACTTACTTAAAGTCCATTGTAATTGTAACAGAAAAACATGAGTACCTACCTAGGTCATCTTACCTTCTGTTATCTATATAAATAAATAAAACTTAAGTGTTTGTTATAAGGTATAAGTCTGAATAAGACGCAGGAGTATTTATGTTAATGTTCAGCAGCGGAACTAGTTTCGGAGACTATTAGGTACGGCAAGTCGGCACCAGTACAACAGTATTCCATTATGATATATGTTTGTAAATAAACGAATGAATTAACAAATAATAAAAAGGCCTGTTACATGGAAATTAACCCAAATATCAATACTTTAGCCATAAATTCATGATCGCGTTACAATAGTATCATCGAATGTGTATTATTGTGAGTATTAATGCATGAAAACCGGCAATGAAGAATGTTACTAGGTATGCCAAATCGCTTGAAATATTTTTTTCTCAGTAAAGCCTGTATGTATACAAATACACTAGTTTTTGTTGTAGTCAAAAATACCTAGTAGTTTTGATTTTATAGGCATTCAAAGTTTAGAAAAATATCGAGTCCCGCTAACAGTCACGTGACGCCTATGACGTCATGTTACAACGCGCCTCGCGGGCCGCGGCCCGCTTCGTATCAAGTGGCCAGCGGTTATAGTAGGTGTAATAGCTTGCGCTTGTTGCGCAGTATTTTGTTGTGTTTTTATGCGCGTTTTTATATTACGTGAATAGTCTAATAATAGTAAATATTATTCGATTAATAAAATGGATGAAGGATTCAAAATATTCCTCACATATATGAAGTATTTTTTGTATTACCAAATATTGTAAAACATTGGTTTGAAAAGAGTAACTATGGAGTTTCTTGTCCGTTCTTCTCCATAAGAATCTACCTTTGCGAATGGACGCTAGAGTCACTTAATTTCTGATATTTTTTATTGATGACGTTCAAAAGTGCCGTTAATGGCCTAATTGAAATAAACTTTTTGAGTTTGAGTTTGAAAAAGGGCAATCGGATAATCTACCTAAAATACCTAGATGGATTAATGGTTGCGCATTATTTATCAACAAACAGTGATTCCGTTGGCGCCGAAATGCGAGGAATAAAAATGCAAAAGTACCTAAGTAAACTTTCCTTGCTACTATTTATACTTAATAGTTTATCTATTCTAAATTGTTTTATCAAAACAAAATACCCAACTAATATAATGGAAGAATGCAACTCAAATAGTAGAAGTACCTACCTACCATTAAATTTTTACGTTAAACAAATATGTATTATAGTTTTGTAGCTATAGGTAGGTACGTATGTATATATAGGTAGGTACCGCTCTTCTTAGTAAATTTAAATTAATACATAGGTACATTGATTTATTGCAAACTGGCTTCCGCCAGCAGCTTTGCCCCCGTTTCCCTTGGGAACTGTACATTTTCCCAGGATTAAAAGTATTCCAGACTTTGTCCAGATCCGTTCAGTAGTTTTTGCGTGAAAGATCACGAACTTTCGCATTTATAATATTAGTAGGAAGTAGGATGGTACTTAGGATGTAGATGTAGTGGATTGAACGTTACAGATGTAGGTAGGTACTAAACCTTTTTTATTTGTATTTTTTTTTTTAATAAAAAAATACGTAAGGCCATTTATTTTTATTTACAGCTATGGCGATGATTCTATTTTATATTCAAGTAAAAAGAGTAGGTGATGTATGTATGGTTAAATGTAGAATCACTCCACCAGAACATGGCGTACCTACGTACCACACCTTATCATTGCAGTTTAGAATGCAATGAAAAGGACCAAGAAGTTTTAAATGTAACCTGCGAAGATTGTGCCGCCAGCAGAGATGGCTGTAAACATAATATAGCATTTTTAATATGACTAGGGACATTGTCAAAGCGAGGAGAAAAAAACAACTTTTCCGGCGAATTGGTAGTTGTATTTTTACAGTTACACACAGTTACAACACACGATTTCCTAGTATTTGCATTCGACATTTTAAAAAATATTTAGGTATAATATCGACGGTACAGGCGCGCGACCGCGAGCGGACCGAGTGAGCCAGACTGAGCGTGTTGTGCGATGACGTCACACCGTCACCGGCAGCCCGCATCGCGCGTCGTGGAGTTACAACTTGTTTTACTTCTAAATCGGGAGCTAATTGACATATCGAAATAATTCTTTCACTAGTATTTTTTATTTTTGACAGGGAATATGGAGTGCTAATAATCAAAATTAGTTAACATTCTTAATTAACCTGTGCAAAGACAATTGCGATTGATTTTGATTATTTCATGCACCACATTTCACAATACAACACACAGGCATGTTGAGCTTCTGTTTTCCAATATTTACATGTAGTTTTAAAAGTAAAAACCTCGTACCTAATTTTCTCGCAAATCTCAATAATACAAAAAATTAACAAATGTCACTACGTCACGATAAAATGTTGCCATAATTAGCAACAGCTTAAAATATAGTTGTCTCTTTTATCAAATAAGATTATCTCACTAGAAAGAATGAGACATAACGATATTTCAAGTTCTGAATCATATTTCACTCATATTTGTATACCTACCCTAAGCAAATGTTAGAATAACGCAGCATCTCCATGTTTCTCTTATCTCAATGGTTTATTCCTATAAAGTCGAATTGGTCGCTATGGCGAATTTTACAATAAGTAGGTACCTACTTATTCATGTTTTTAAATTTTATTATCTAAGTACTCAAATCAATTTTCATCTGTCTAACCTTTTCCGAACTATATATATTGGCACCGGATTCCATTATTTTATCCGAGTATTTTACCTCCGACCTGATGAGATCTTCACGTCACCCATCCACAGACAGACCTCGGCAAGCGTTTAACCTTGAAGATCGACCCGTGCGGCTATTATATTTTAGCCACGAGCTCCTCAATCTACTCAAATCAATCAAAATTATAAAATTTCTTGTAATTTAGCGGTAATGTTACTGCGGCCAGTGCTGCGGCATGGAAATTAAATGAAATAGGTACCTAACTATACCCCATTCACGATAAGATTAGACTTTGAAATACATCTTTTTTACAGTCCGTTCAACCGATTTTGACTTCTATTGCGTTGGTGGCATGACACATAGCAGCTGCAGTAAACAGTTGGTATTATTATCACGTTTTTGCTTTAATGCCATCCTTATGCCTACGGAATAGAAGTAAAAATCGGTTGAACGGACTGTAAACAATTTTGTTCCAATGTCTAATCTTATTGTGAATGGAGTATAGGTAGGTAATAGGAGAGGAGGAAACAATACAAGTAGCTACTTGTATAATATTTTTATAAAAATAATTTAATACTCCAAGCAAGTACCTAGGTTCCTAGGTACATAATAAAACTTATACTTAGGTATAATGTTACAAAGTGACCAGTAGGTAGATAGTTATATACCTACGCCAAATTTTGTTTCATGGACATAAAAAAATTGAGAGACCGTCAAGGGACACCCGGAAGGAACGAAGTTCTTGTCTTGTCTTGTCTTGAAAAATCGTAGGTAGGTACTTACGCATCTAAATGATGATTTAAAGTTTTAGGCAAGTAGGTACCTACCTAATTGATCAGTCTCACTAAATTCATCTGATCTCTCTGCAGTTATGTTTTGCACAATTTTATTTTGTAATTTCTTTCTCTCACGATATTCTCTACATCTTGTGCATTTGTCTTTTCCTTGATGTTAAAGTTTTAGGTACCTAAGTACCTAGTCGATGCTTTAGTATGAAATAAAAAATTGTACATGTACATACAGACACACACACACACACACACACACACACATATAAATATATCAAACATAACTGCTTAACATACCCATCCAAATCGTGACCTCACTAACAGCTGCTTAACTCCACCCATACTTTTCACAACCTTGCCAACAGTTGCTTCACACACCCATCCAAATCGTGACCTCACTAACAGCTGTTTAACTCCACCCATCCTTTTCGCAACCTTGCCAACAGTTGCTTAACACACCCATCCAAATCGTGACACAAAAATACAAACATCCGAATTTAGAACCTCCTGCTTTTTTAGAAGTCGGTTAAAAAGTGTCGTTACAACTTTTCGTATGATTTTTTTCCGTCTAGCCCCCTTTCACAACGCGCGATAAGGAACTTCGTTCCAATAAACAAACTATCGGAAACCTGTGTCTCCTATTTGCCCTACCACACGGCAACTACCTACTACACACACAGATCAGTATTAAGCAAAAGATACGCAGTCGCGTACACGCCTGCATTACTTAAATCAAAACATAGGTACTACCTACTACACAATCAATTATTCTAAAACGAGTTAAATAAAATCCGAAGTCTTTACTAGCTTAGAAAACTGGACAGGCTCTTGCACATATATAGGTATATGTATATGTACGACATATATATAATATATGTGTGTGCGAGACTCTTTGTCCAGTTTCCAGGTTCTAAGTATAATAGTCAGAAAGGTGTCTTTTCTAAAAATACGTAAAGAAAACAAAAAATATTGGACTTAGAGAAAATAACTTTGAAACTGAGCAAGTAATAACAGTCAACAAAGACAATAACAAGCCGCTCAGATCCAATTGATACAACGGGGCAAAGGCGGATTCACGCGGCTTAATTCTCTATTTGTATTAGCAATAAGGCACAATATCGTGTTTCATTTCACTCAGTGTTCCGACGGACATGACGGAAATAGAATTGACATTGAAAGATAGAAGAGCTACCTACTTTTAAAGTTTCTATTGTATTAAAAGTTTTATTGTTTCGGGATCTGATAATTAAGTACCAAAAACATATTAACATTTTTTTTTTCAATTATTATTTTTATATGTAACATACAAGATTTAAGAAAAAAAAATGTTATTTGATTTACCTTAAAATGAAACAACTGAACGTTTATTTAGTAGGTAACGATTGTAGCTCGAGACACTTTAGGTAATGACAAGAAAAATTGAGTAAAGCGCCATCTACTGCAAAAAGTTCTAAATAAACAGCATGACAGTCTTCTACTTTCAACTACTGCTAAAGTTCGAATTGAAGTAAAAGGCTTAATTTATAGTTTTTGTTGAAAGTACGTGATTTATTAGTGTAAATAGCTAAATCAACATTAAACAAGGAAGTTTTGATTTTTACTTAGCTTACTTCAGCCAAAATCGATCGTAAAACGCTTTTTAGTGATTGTTAATTTCATTATTGTTACCTATGCTGCCATCTATGATTTATTTTTACTAACTAATTATACTTTGTTCGAGTTGAGACCCCATGCTATGGGGCTAACACTGAAATCGCGAAAAAGAAATCGACTGCCCCATACATGTATGTGCCCATACCTAACTCGACAAAATGTACTGACCAGCTGTTTTTCGCGATTTCGGGGTTAGTCCCGTAGTAAATGTTGATCATAATGATGAGTACTTAAGACTTATTGCGTTTATACTGTTACACGTTGTACATAATATATACAGGGCTGCCTTTTAAGTCATCTTTTTGAATTTAGAATTTGAAAACCAAAGAATTGTTTTTGTTCGGTGAAATAGTTTTATTGTAGCGTCTATTCAAAGGTGACAAGTCAACCGACTTGTCACCTTTGAAAGTAAAAATGGAAATTTACTCGTGGGTCTGTAAGACTACGAGAATACCTACCATGGAATACATAGTTTTTAAATTATGTAGTAAGTATGAAAGATGACACTTGAGCGTGGTATGTATATAATTTGGCAAGAAAGGGAAGTCACTACTGAGATGACACATTTAATAAACGAGAATTATAAAGAAGAAGGCATAAATTAATGAATGAACGAGCGATCGAATGACGAATTACCTCTTTGTTTGCTGGAATAGGTACACGTTGGTTATAATTAAGCATGTTATGCCAACTCTAAATAAATTGAGATAAGGGCAAGATACTGGTGGCCTAACTGCATCAAGAATATATTGTAGGTATCTAGTGTATACTATGCCGAGTGACGAGTTGTGCTTTTATTAAAACTAAATGAAGAAAGACTTCTCGTCGTCCTCACAACCTTAGCTCCGACTCATAGGTACCTACTTCCCTCAAAGGGGACCATGAAATCAAGTGGCTTATTTATGAGTAACTCGCTGCCGTCTACGGCTTTGCTCGCGTGATTGTCGAAAATTATCCCAAGGGAACAGCCTTTCAGAATAAAAAGTAGGTATCCTATTTGTTATTTCAAATTATAATCTACCTCTGCGCGACTACGAAAGAGTAACAAATATCTATACATTCAAACTTTCGCGTTTATAATATTAGTAAGGATTTTACAATGATTACTTAATCAGTTACTAAAACATTAGGGATGTTTTAATTATACTGCTAAACTTGTTAATAAACATGGACTTTGTAATTTTTGATTTACCAACTTTACAATATATAACTGTATGCCGCTTTAACTTAATGACCTTGTTTATTACATGAACCATTGAACGTTAATTTCATGGAATGAAAAACAATGCACGTTTTCATTAGCTTCAAAAACAAGATAATTGGCAACGTCAGACAGGGTTGTCACTCATTTTTAAATACGTCAACTGCAGCTGCACTTGTGAATTGCATTTCTGTCAATCTTCATGAAAGTATTAACATCTGCGCGCATAAGTGGAAAAAATGCAACACCGCTAAATTAGTAGGATATGCAAAACGCCTAGCATAATAATTAATCTGCCTATGATTTTCCCATTGCTAAGATACATACAGCCGTTGCTGACATTGAGACAGGCCGCCTCTCTATGAGAGGGACCGGACCATAGATATAATAAACAAGTATTGTATATTATATTTCTATTCTGTATTTTATATTTCTATGGACCGGACCATAATCCACCACCTGAGCAGTGCAAGTTAGCACATGTCTACGAATTTTTATCGTGCCGTTTTGATCGTTTTGAAAGCAGTGGTGATGAAATAAGTTATATGAAGTAAAATGTTCGAGCCCACGATCTACAACTTGACTATACCCTATCTGTTTAGGTAGTTAACTAAAGGTAAACAATCTTGGTATGTCTTTTAACGAAAAATGTTCTTGAAAAATGTGAAATACGTTTTACAACATGAACATGGATTGCATCTCCTCGTAAAGTGAACATGGTTACTTTACGAGGAGATGCAAATTAAAAATAATTATTTCTCATTTCTGTCGTTTCGTTGCGACTCTATAATTAAACATTACGCCTTAAAAATAAAAAAAATAAAACTATCATTTTGGAGTCAAGATTATGTAGAAATTTAATGTATTTTTTATTTGTTGATATTTCTAATGGATAATGAGAAGATGGCTCATAAAAACTACACAAAAAACGGCTACCGCTGCGTTTTGCTCGGGGACGCGCCTTAACTACCTAAACAGATAGGGTATAGTAAGTCGAGGCCGTTTCCACTGAGCCACATAGACTGCTAAATATACAGTTTCCCTGAAACTCGATCGGTTGCAATAAATCTCATCTCATTGTGAGCCGTTGTATGCCGTTCTTGAGTGAACAGATTGATATTTATGTGACATTGCAATTGCACAATTGAGTCAATGATCTACTTGGGGAGGACGTTGTGCCCGATGAGGTAAAATTAATGAGATTGTGTTTTATGACAACATATAAATAAACCGATGAAAATTGCAAAAAATAATTCAGTAGGAAAAAACTTGCAATGATCTTCATTGTTTGACTCTTTATTTTGTGATTGCCTCGACTGAGTAGGTAGTTTCAAATGAATGGAGCCTAGGAACTATAAACTTTTATCCAACTCACCCTCATTACCATGTGGTAATGAGGGTGAGTTGGATAAAAGTTGCCGAAAATCTTTAGAATCTTTAGAAAAAAAAATTGATGAAAGTATTGAGGTCAGGTAGGTAGGTATGTACCTACCTGACATCAATACTTTCATCAAGATTTTTTCTTTAAATAGATAAGAATCTTTTTCTATGAAACCAGTTGCATAATAATGTAGTCTATGGTAATATTCAATTGGAAAAATGACGTGTCTACTTTCTTTGGCAAAGGCATTTATTTCCCTGTTCAGCCACATGCTTGATCTGTTGCGTTCGGTTACACAATCGGGCGCGTTCTTAATTAATAACTTTCTAGTTGCGAGTCAACGAACGAGGTTGTAGGTTGACATGACGTTGCCTTGTTGATTAAAAATATAATTAAAAATATTTGTTACGATGAGTGTCTATTGTTTTTGTGATGACTTTATGAGAAATGATGGAGCGATTGCTTTTTTATGTTCGTTTTTATACTTCTACTAACGAGATTATCTTATTTGGTGTATACTGGCAAGACTACTAGAATAAGACTGGTACTAGTACAGTTTTGCCTGAATTGCACTCGCTAGCTATTTTCAATATTTCTGCCCCGTTATACATATTTCGGCCAGTTTGGTTCCATCATTAATGGTATTTATTTATTTATTGGTTCACCAACAATTATTCACACTGGTTTTATGTTAAAAACATCATGCGATAGATTACCTATTATACATAAGTGCAACAATCACTTACAGGTAAACAGCACATGCATCATAATTATACAAAAAATAAAATAAAAATTAACTAATCTAGTTTTAAGTAAAATATTAAGCGGTTGAAATAAAGACTGGCTTAAGACAAAAATATAACATGTATTGTTGGTTGGAATGGCCAAGGTTGGAGCCCCAGCAGTGCTATTGAACTGTATGTGAACACATCTCACTGTGAAAACTTCGGTGAAGTAAGCTTGTCGCCTCCTGCTTCGCTATCATTACTATGTTAGCGAAGGAGGAGGCGGACCAAGATTGGAATGTAAAACTAATTCTCGTTGACCTACACCACGCGACAACGTACAAATGATTGCCCCACATTCATTCCGCGAATCTCTGTCCATATGTTATATCGTCACCTTAAGTAGCAAGAAACTAATTACGATGTAAATGTACAGAACCACCTGCAGCTGTTGAGCAGATACATATGTTTTTACGACTTTAATTTAGGTACTGATTGACCAAGCAAAGCGAATTTGGTAGGTGATGATAATCAGTACCTATCTACCTAAATTAAACTGCAAATAAGTAAATAGTAGACTACTAATACCTATTCACTTATTTCTTTTACAGATTGCTACAATACCATATTTATTATAGGTACTCATCTACAGCGAGTATTATGTATATGTTAAATCTGTTTCCCGGTTGGAATCGAACCAGCTCTCACTTAACCACTTAAATAAAAGCTTGTACACCACGTCGGTAAGCATGAATTTATATGTATAGATAGACTTATAATCCAGAGATACGAAGTCTCCTAGCCAAGTTTCCAAAGCAAAAGGGCGACAAACCGGCCGTGGGTTTATTTTACGCGAAATATGTATGTATATCGGCCCAACATTAGTAAAAAAAAACATCCAGTGTTCATTCATAAATATATCAAAAATATGTTTGCGAAGGCACGGCGAGCAACTCAGTAAGGGACTTCGAAGAATTGCCTTGGTACAGAGATCACTGAAAATATGGTTTATATACAGTGTGAAATTTTAATGGTTGTTTTCCCGAAGCGAAATGAGTTTGTATCGGTAATACAATCGATTTATATATATAAATAATATAAGACTCCATAAATGGCAGATTAACAATTGTGATAAATAAAACTCGAAAGCGACTTGAACCAACAGTAGTGCATCGCGCGATATGTAGGTACGCGGCGGTACGTGCGTCTCATGTAGGTATCTACCTACTTTATATCTAGTGCACTACTATTGATTCTCGCTCTTTCGAGTTTATGAACACTTTTTTAATGATTTGAAAAAAAAAACATTTATTTTTTTAGTTTAACTTTGTGTTTCGATAGTACTACTGATGGGTAATCGTCCTGCCGCGGGAAAACAACCATTAAGATTTCACACTGTATACACAGTCAGCTGCTCGGTAACGGTTACACATAACTACCTATATCAATTCATGACTGTTCATAATTAAATGTAATTAATATGGTGACTATCCAATCTGACTGAGTCACGTTTCGCGGAAACAGAACAGATACTATCGCCGGTTTCATCTGAGTAAACTTGGTGGTCCAGCCGAGGTACAGTAAAAGCAGAAGGGCCAACCGATTGAAAAAAAAAATGCCAACGGATTGAGGAAAATTATTAAAAGAAATAAAGCCCGATGATTGTAAAAAAGCGATCTAAAATGATGGAAGCTCTGGAAAGATATATAAACGCAAACATGCAGTCATAGGCTATGTATATTTTTGGTCAGTCGGCGAAAATCATAATTAGTGGAGAAAAAGTTGTCCATCAACTAGGTATGCTGAATTTAAATCTCATTTAAAAAAAATTCATCATCATCCTTTAGGTTCAACGACGGAATATCCTATACCACCACAAAAAAAACATAAATATACGCGTGAAAAACATAACTCTCTTCGCTTCTTAGTTCATAGAGAATTAAACGAATATTGAGAGTCTATGCAAAAGTTTAGGAAGCTAGAGCAACACATTACTAAATGAATGCGGTCATAGATATCGCGTGACGCAACAGTAGATATGGATTTAATGATGCAGTTACCTGTTCGACGGGTTCAGATAATCTACGAGACGCTCTTACTTTCTTCCTTATACATTTAAATAGCGACAGTGTTGTCTAAGAATCTCAATCACAAATGTCTAGCAAAGCTTAAGTCCTAAAAGGATTTTTTGGCATGAACCGCTTTTAGTGATTGTGAAATTGTCTATGGAAATTGTTAAAACAAGATGGCGGCTTGTTTTCGATTTTCGCCACACGCCATGAGATTTTTGTATACATATAGATAGCAACCTTACCTACTTTGTATTTGTTATTAAAATTAATGGCTGCATTTGACCTTAGCATGTTTGATATGATGAGCGGTATTTATTTATGAATGGGCTCTAGGCGCAAAAGACAGAGACAAACATAGCGCGGGTTTCAGAATAGAGTAATCCTAACTAATGTTATATAAATGCGATTGTGAGTTTGTTTGTTAGTTTGATACGATTTCACGTCTTAACGCCAAAAAGTAATTCACCAACGGAAAGCTACATCAGCGATTATCATAGGCTATATTTTATCCCCGTAAGTATTCCCACGGGAATGGGAACCGCGCGGGGCTCTTCTAGTAATTTATATTTTTGGTGTCTACAAAGTGTCAAACCCTATTTTAATGTCAAAGATTGAAAGTTTACAGGCTAAAGTAGAGTAATAGAGAGACATAACTGATTTTCAAATTCATAATTCAGTAGGTAATTGACGGTTAGTGTTAATAACTACCTACACTTGAATCTGTTAAACTAGCGCGTTCATGACATGGTTATTTTGCAGATCGTCGTTTTATTGCTCTACGATTTTGATGTGCATATTCACCTTATCTATACAGTTAAACTGGAATGGGTCTTCTGTCTTTACCTGTATTGTTGTAAGGCACAAGTGTTTCCGTATTATAACTGTTCTATTGTTGTATTGTACTGATTATTCACGGATTTGTCGGAAAAACTCTCCTATTTATATCGTTGACGGCGTAATGTACGGTAATGGTGGCCTTTAGTTTTGGCTTTTAATTTAATTTAGAAACTTACGAACCTATACGTGCATTATTTCAAGCATTTGTGAATTTAAGCTGTAGATTAATCTATGTACCTACGAATGCAGAAGTTGCAAACAATTTTGCGTAAAAAAACACTATTTCGAACAGTCAAAAACATGCAAAATGACCTTTTCAGGACATCAATGTGTTGTTAGCTCTCGTGGTTAATTAAATCTAACTCGAAAGAAATTAAATTAACTGAGCACAAACTAACAACAACTTAACACGTTTATAGAAAAAGTGAAACAAAATTTTAAAAAGTAGGTACTACCAAAATCAATCTGTTTTTAAAACATTGAAAAGAGTGTGCTGCGCCATAAAAACAAGATCAACATATTTGCCTGACGACTTGTGCCTGACGCTGTTTTCATCATAACACACACTAAAACAATAATGACTAAAAACCATCTCAATTCTGCCATCCAAAATTCAAATAACAAAATCTCAATAATACCGTACAAACGTGAAGACGACGTCTAAGCAATTTCATCCATAATGAACAAATACGGTAATCCGCTCAGCGCTCTGTCGTGTCACACAGCTATTCCCAATTTAGGAGGAGTGACGTCACTCCCTGTAAGCCTTGTGAATGCCTTACCGAGAGAATGGGACAAGCCTTAAATTGAAGCAAAAATTGAGAGCGTTTAAATTGATTGATAGACGATTGACTTGAAACATATTTCAACTGCAGAATGACGTTTTACAAAGTTTTGACGTTTTTAAAGCATTGTACAAAGTTTTGACAGAAAAAAAAGATTATAGTTGAATATATTAAGATTGTACGGTAGAGTATTAACCTACTTAGATATATCAACCGTTTTTTTATGGATGGGAAATCATCAATAGACTTCTTCCGCTCTGAGCAGAGAGGAAGGGAGTTTTAGACTCTTATTGACCCATCCGTGTTCCTCTTAATGTTCTTTGCGTTCCAGGGCCACGGTGACTCTTTCGAACAAATTCCGCAAGATATATCAACTGTGGAATGAAATATCACGAGGCCACCTTACTAAAATATAATAGGATAACCCTTAAAATTGAAAAATAACCATTTTAGAATGACATCAGGCAAGGAGACATAAGAAACAGAATTGTGTGTCTCAGAAAATGGTTTAATGATTCTTTTAACAAATCGTTAATTTTTTATTGCATGATTACAATATTCACTATGCAACAGATGCGTACAATTGACTCAACTTTCCTTCTGTAGACTTGTTAATAAAACTGACACAAAAAGTGACATGTGAAATACAAGGCTCGGAAACTGGAACAAAACTGGCAAAGGGCATGTCATGATATCATTATCAGCATTACTGCCACAAATAAGTTACCAACTAACCACCACAACTAACAAATAGTTGTTGATTTGCAGAAAATATTGTCATGATCAGCAGTCAGGAAAGTTTCGAGTGTGAGTGTGGCTGGAAAGAAAAGAAAGAAAGAAAACCGGTCAAGTGCGAGTACAGCTCGCGTGCAAAGGGTTCCGAACGAATATGTTATTTTAAAATCATAGACTTCATATAGGTTTTCCTGTAATCCATAGGCAAAATTTTACGCTCACTAATTTCAGAGATAAGGGAGGGAATAGTAAATTTTCATCTATTTTCTTTAATAACATACTAACGGTACAGTTGAAAAACTCTTCTTTTTATTTTCTAGTTTTCCCCCAAAAAGTGACCCCGTTTTCAAAATGTATTTATTTTCGTTACGCGTCTGTGTTTGAGTCATAGAAGGTTATATCTGTACCAAATTTCAAATATATCAGTCAAGTAGATCCGGAGAAAATCAGCTGTGTCAGATTGACAGACAGACAACTGAGTGATCCTATAAGGGTTCCGTTTTTCCATACAGAGGTTGCGAACCCTTAAAAGTATCCATATGTGCCAAATAGCTACAGGAACAGAGAGAGAGGGCTATAAGAGAAAGGGAAGACCAAAAAACAGATGGGTGGACTGTAGAAGACTATAGAATCCCAATCCATCTAGATTGGGAGAAAGATGATATGTTTATAAAGGGGGTGACTGCTGAGAAGAGGACTAATAGAGAAAATGGAAGTAGAAGATCCTGGAAGTTGGGATAAGGGCAAAACGCTTAATTCCTGGTACAGTTATGAAGTACGAACACAACACATTAAGCCTCTGTGTCGTTTCGGACGCAATCAACGGCCGACATGGTCCGCTAGAGTTTCCTACTGTGTTAGCAGTATGCGTGTAGTGACCAGGTATGGTGGAAAAGCGGGACAGTCTTGAACTGTCAATCATAAGGTACAATGAGTTTCTACATTAAAAAAAAACAGGCTCCATACAACCGGTGTTACCATTACATTCGCAGGAATTTATTCATGTTCTATAATACCTATGTATGTATTTTGGAGCCATACATTGATATGACGGATGGAGTAAAACTTAAATCCAATATTAGCCTCTTTCAGGTCCAAGAAACCCGTGATGTCTAAAAGTCTGTGGAGCTTACGCCAAAATCAAAGAGCCATAGAGTGCTGAGTGAGACCCGCTGGAGACCAAGTCCAATCGCAGATTCCATTTCAAATTAACTGACTGTTCAATCAAGACCTTTTATAATTCGTTACATCATATCAATCATGTCCTGTTCTCCTTCTCTTCCTTTCATTAATTATTTGCTTTGGGTCTCAGTTCCCTTTCCTGGCTTTCTTAAGACGTTGTTTTGAACTGCTAAAAAGTCTACCTATATTTTCAGCACCACAACACAATGTACAAGATATTCCTTCAAATACCTTTAGTTCTGGACACCCCAGTGCGCCGTACTTAATGGCTGATGCAAATTATACACCGCTACACACTGTAATGTCAGTTTTTGTCCGCACTCCGCATGTTCGTATGTGTTTAGAAATCTTATTTGGATCACGATGTCTTCAGGCCTTGGGTTACGAGCCGTTAATATGGAGAAGTTGTGTTAATGTTCCGTGTAATTTATCTGTGCTTTGTGGCTGAATGGTGCGACGTGTAGATAAGTGTGTACCAGCTCACTTTACTTAATTCTTCTTAATAACTTAAGTCACTGAAACGCCGCGGGCCTGCGGATGACGAGCTATGGGTAACTCATCGTCAAAAAACATCCTGTCCCGGGTCGACGGCGCGTCGTGTTCTACTCGCGCCTCAAAGAGTTGTCAGCAAAGAAGACGGGGTCCCACAGGGTCAGTGCTGGCTAGGGTTGTGGAATTTGATCGAAAGATTCACCGCGGCCCTGGAACGCAAAGGGCACTGGGAGGAATATGGGTGGGTTTTAGTCAATAAGAGTCTGATATTCCCTTCCGCTCCACCCTGAGCGGGAGAAGTCATTTGATAATATCCCATCCAGCAAAAAGAGTCACTTAAGCACAGAAAGCAAATAAAATTGGTAATCCTTTAGGCTCTTTCTTATCATTCTTTCATATTTCATAGATAACCTGAGTACATTACTTTAAGGTTCAAGTTCCAATATAATATCTAAATATCTAAGTAACCAGATATAAAAAATTGATGCTTTCATCCTTGTCCTGCTGTAGCAATTCTTTCAATTCCAGATTATTTTGGGATTGACCGCTTGAACTTAAGTATTGACGTCAAAACAACAATACAATTAGGGCTGTTTGGCAATAGTCAACGCTTAAAGACACTATGTCGAGGCCCTCTTGTTTCGTGCTCAATCTTAGATAACGCCTTCGCCTATCAAATAAGAATGGTCAATCAAAAACCAATAGAATGAAGTCTGGAGGCTGGTGACATTACGTCATTCAATTAGTTAACACCATAACGAGACGGTAATGTATTCCAGTTTGTAATTTTAATCCTATTTAAAAGTCAAACAGGCCAGCCTACGATAGTTGAAGTATTCAATGAAAATATATGCGCCATAATCATATATAATCCCCATGTCCCGCCAAAATACCATCTTATGTTAAATAGGTACAGTTGACAAAAAAAGTTAGAATACGGATCAAACCGAGCGAGTTTAGCATTTAATATATGAGTATGGATTTTCGACAAAATCCATACTCATATATTAAATGCTAAACTTACTCTGTCTATTTGTCTGTCTCTGTGTTACGTCTTCGAGCGGGTAGATTATTTCTATGAATAGGATTTGGGTGAGTATTTTCTGGGATATTATTTCTGGGATATTTTTTTCACCACTACTCTCAAAACGGTGAAGGAAAACATCGTGAGGAAACCGGCATGTCCTAGAACCAAAAATCCGAAGACATGTGACATTCACCAACCCGCACTGGGCCCGCGTGGTGGATTACGACCCATTCCCTCTCCTAGAGAGGAGGCCTGTGTCCCAGTAGTGGGAACGTTAAAAGGCTGATTATGCTATGCTTATGCTATGCGAAAGAGTTCGTTTTTTCCAACTATTAGTTACATCCGACACTGCCTGCTGCTGTCTGTACCAACATGTGTGGGAATAACGTAGGATGCTAGAATTAGGTAATTTATAGCTTTCTGGCACATCAACTTGGCAAAAGAATCTACCTATAAATACTAGCAAATAGTGAAGAGTGGGATTTGATGGCTCTATGTGGGCTTTATCCTAATTTTATGAGAAATACATGGTATACCATAATAGCTGACAAAATATGTTTTTAATTACATGTGTCGCAGATAACGGTAAAGTATTTTAAAGTGATTGATCATCACAAGACCAGTGTTGTCAGTATTTATGTTGAGGACAGAGGAGTGGCAATAACAAATTATGAATGATTTATTATTGATATTCAAAGGTTTAGTTCAATAATTAATATACTTATACAGATATACTGGTTCTAATTAAGCATGTCTTCACTTAAATATACCGGGCCTATGACAATAAGCGGTGCCCTGGCTGGGGGCCTTAAATTCATTTGAGGCCACCACAGGAAAGTCCAGTTAAGCAGTAACCAGCCTTAGAGTGCTGAACTGCGAGTGGTACACCCAAAGAAATAAGACAATACGCGGTTAAAAAAATTACAAGAATAGTGAACAATCTTGCATCTGGAGTCGAACTAACTGGGAACAAACAGTATAATGTATGGGCGAACGAAGTCTTTCGTCCTCGGTCGCCCATACATTTCATTCAATCAAGAAAGTGCTTGATTGAATGAACGAGCTCGTTCAGTTCAATTGTTTGTTCAGTTTTCAAGACTGTTTTCAGTTTTTGACAAAAGAAAATGTAAAAAATAGAAAATGTTATGAATTCATCCGACCCGGATATAAAAGAACACAAACGATATTAAGTATTCCACGGTAACGTGAGAATGTTCACAAAAATAAGAATTTTTGTAAGTCAAGTGGGTTTTTCAAATATTTGTGGTGTTCAAAGAAAAAAGTTATTTATGGCGTACGCAGCGTGGTTGATAACCGTTCCTTGAGATTATGCCTATAGGCACAAAATTTAAATTCTATCCAATATTTAAAAAGACTTTAAATATGAACAAGAGTCATCGGCCCCTAAGGCAAGTTGGTAGTATGTTTATATTAATAAGTTTCCTAATTTTGTAAAACAACTGGATACATTCTACTCTACTGAATACTTACAATAAATTCATTTGAATCTTCACTATAGTGATAGAGAATTCTACTTCAGGTCTTGTTACAGACGACGAGTTAGAAATAAAACTGAAAATAAATGCATAAGAAACCTTATTTTGTGAGACAAAAACTGCTATCGATGAAGATGATGTTGACAAAAAGGACACGGAAACTACAGATGACTTAATCAAACACTCTGCAAACATTCTCATGCTCTTTTTATTTACACTCGACGCTAAAAGCTTTGCGAAAACAGCGCACACTGTTAACAGAACAGTTATTAGTTATTCCCACGACGAAGTCAAGTGCACAGTCTGCGGACTCTGAACCATAGATAGATACTACATATGTATGTACACAGATAGGAGTTTAGATGATCATAAGGGAAGACCGAAGAAACGATAGATCAGTTCTGGGAACGATGATTTGGGTCGAGAGGTGGTGACTATTGAGATAAAAGCAAGTAAAGATGTTTGGAAGAAGATATCATGCTTTGCTGGCCCCAATAAAATTGCCATAAAGGACGGTGACAGAGGGATTCACTAAAACGAGACCAAAAATGATAATGTAAAGGTAGTTCAGGCTTGCTTCAAAGTCAAAGACAAATTCAAAGATTTATTTTCAGATATACATATATGGTTATGGTTGGTTTAGGCTTGGAAAGGTACAAGAACACACAAGTCTTCATTCAATTAAACAAGAACAACAAAAATATAAAAGCTATTTATTGATACATTCTCATGGCTGCATATCAGGCTTATATCGGAGTCTTGACAACTTATCTCGCTCTAACACAGCCATCCATTCTTCCTACATAACGCCAATCTATTTCATTATAAATCTATAGTCTGCATTGCCTGCACTCTCGCTAAGTTCATAACGATGCTATTCACTTAAGATTCATTCACCATTGTACATAAATGACGAAATGATTTATTGTCTCGTCTGAATCGCTTTGAACTTGTGGGAACCCGCCACTGGTTGCTACTATTTGTCTTTCTGTAATAGTAAGGTAGAGTTTTTTTTTTATTATAGTCATTATCTTTGGTAGAAGATAATTATTTGGAGCTCTATGATTGCTTTTGGCTCCGTGAGTCACGATTGGTGCTTGAGGTACACCAACAGTTGTTGCGGAATTTGTTCGAAAGTGTAATCGCGGCCCTGGAACGCAAAGGGTACGAGAAGGATCACGGGTGGGTTTTAGTCAGTAAGATTCTGACACGCCCTTCCACTCCACCCAGAGCGGGAGAAGTCATTTGATGATTACCCATCCAGAAAAAAAGTTGCTCTGCCAAACCCTTCCCTAAATGTTCTTGGTGAAATAGTACGCCACTTATTAATTTATAGTGTACATAGACGCAGGCAATTCAAAAAGTTTCTTAAATACATCTGCAAACAGATCTAAGAGAGGCCTTTTATGACGTCAACAGTAAGTAAGGTGGTTTTATAGTTATGTTGGACGCAATACAACGTCACTTGATGACTTACAATCTACTTTGTTGGATCTCGTTTCCACAAATGAAGTAACAGTCGTTGGAACCAACGTACCATTGTTTACAGTAGCCATTACCTTCCAGCCACTGCAACATTGCGACAGTCCCTTGATCTATTATGTTGACCAACTAATTTAGCTACTACATTGAAATCAGAAGTGGGATAAAGTGCTTTTCGCGATAATATGATAAATAAAGGAAGTAATAACTCTGATTCGTTTGAGTCAGGCAGAGAAATACTCGATTTGGACTAAGATTGGCTAATCAAATACTGTAATTAGTATCAAGCGGAAAGTTGTAACTATTGCAGGATAGTATTCAAGTTGATATCGGGCTCTAATAGTCATTTCAATTCAGTATAACTTCGTTATTGGTAGCTACAACTAAGTGGATACTTTAAACTTGGTTTCATAACATTAGTAATGTCTACGCGACCCGCCATTCTATTCTGACAGACTGCTTAATTTATTCGTTTCCATTCCTTTATAAAAATATCTTAATACAAAGAAAATATATATTTTTGTAATTATAGCCAGAACACGAAATTATATCCGGTTTGAAAGAACATGCCAAGTTTTAAGATCTATTATTTTTAAAGATTTAATTTTGAGATAAATGAATACATTTCTAATTTCTATCTCTTTTGTGTGAATTAAGTAAAGTTTATCTTAGCGACCTAAAACTTAAACATTGTGTTAAATAATGTTACGGTATATTAAATACATACAGACGTGAGAACTGAGCGGCGTAGAAGGTCACCGGGTCACCAGCCTTTTCAAATGATTCAGGTTTTTGGTTACTTTTCCCAGCTCAGTACATGTAGGTAATTCTTGTTCTAATTAAAACCTAGTTCAACATACTGCAAGCAAACACTGAAACAACGGAAATGCCTAATTTCAGAGAGATTTCTATTCAATCTTTTTGCGTCAAACTATTTCGGTTATATTTTATCTGTGGCCATCCACCATGATTAATAGAAATATCTGTCAAACTTTTGGCGCGAAATACAGTGATTTGGCAGTTTATTTTTACAATTCATTTATCAAGTTATTTATGAGGTACATTGATTATCTTCTTATTATATTATGTAAATACACGGAAACTAAAATAGATTCTACACAAGGGGTATAATTAATTATAAATCTTGTAAAAAGATGTCTGACAACTTGATCAAATAGACATGACAAGTTAAATTGGCTGTGACAAATGGTGTCTGTGATACATTTAATTTAAATGTATCGTAAATATCTTGATTCTAGTCTCGTACAATTAATTTTTCGTAAAGTGAGTATGATGTGTTCTCATGCAATCGTAGAGATTTATGAACACATACATATGTATGATTTATTATGAATGATCACTAATTTCTAATACTTTTACTAACGTTTTAGCTTTCACTTGTCCATCTGGTCTAATTTAATGGCCTCTGTAATTCCAGTCGCGTGTTTTAATAGTCTTAAAACAGTTTTCATTGGAATTTTAATTTTAATAACACGTTTTCAAGTAAGTATTAAGTTTTCGTTTAGGGCGATTTTAATTAGATGTTGGCTGCCACTTTTCTCATTATTCTTTATAATTAGAAATGACTCAATATTCCGTTACCTTTCCCTCTGTTCACACAGTTCAACAGTCAGCTCCAGGCAATTTGGATACTCAAAACATGAAAACTCTTTGCTAGTTTTTTTTTACTGTTCATAGGCACGCGTTTGACCACTATCTTACGTGATAGTAAGCTAGTAAGTTAAGTTGAACCAATTATATTGCACAAGTATTACTGGGTAGATGCATGTGTTAATAGCAAGATAATTAATTCAGATAACATTATACGGAAACAATCAAACTGTAGGCCCTTCAAAAGCCTTTCTCTTCGCAGTTCAAAAAAAAAGAATCTGTTGTCTATGATGCCTACCGACATAACTTTTTAATCTTCGTTTAATTTGCGTTACACAACTATTCCCATTGTTGCCAGTCTTCCTGACGATAAAACCACCTTCCGTATCGACAATGAAGATCCGTTATCTCTTTCACACAATTCAGAGCTTTCATAAGAGGAAATGAGACGGAATAGGGTATTTAAATGACGATGCAAAATTATTGGTTGGAAAGTAAAAGTGTTACCAAACATTTGTTACTCGTTAGTATTGTTTGTTCATAGTGGACACGTGATTCTTAAGGTTAAGAAAACCGAAATTTTACGAATTTCGAACCGATTTTTTTGAAAATGTACACAGCTATAAATTACCACCCTAAGTTTAAAGGACCAAGGAGGCGCATCTTATACAGAGTGTTCTGTAGCTACTATACAGTACCTAAAGAAAATATCAAAATTTAAAATAAAACCCGACCTCAAACAATTCCTTTAAAAAAAAGAATCAGTGAACTGAAGCTGGTGCCGGTTATTTGAGTTCAATCACAGATTCGATGATTCATTAATAAAAATATGTACATATTTTTTATTTAATATTATAAATGTGAAACTAACTCGTAAACATTTTCACGTCTTAATGGCTGTATAGATTTGGGTGAAACTTGGCACATGGGTAGACATAGAATACTTTCCATCCCGTTAGTAAGTTCCCCTGGAATATTTATCAACTATCACGCTGACAGAAGCTCTTGTATTATAAATAGAGAATATCAAGGAAAGTATAGTTTTTAGAAAGAAAAACTGACGAAAATTACGCAACAAAAATCTCAAGACCAACAAAGGTACTAGGTAACTAGAAAAGCTACTTGCCTCTATGACATTGTAAGGACAAGTAAATCCCGTTTCGTAAAGCGACGAGAAGATACCCACGTACAATAGCGGGGTATCGCTTACGCTGCGTGGGCGCAAGGCCGGCCGGTGCAGTGTGCAGTCAACTGCCATTCATAGCTGTGACGCCGCTCTGAGGTATGCCCACTGCAGTGTGATTTATTTCTTTTTTTTATTTTTATTTATTTAAGGATTACCAACGAGTACCTAAGTACACTACAAAAAATTATACCAAATAAAAAGTAACTTATTTCACAGTACGTTTCTGTGTGGTGCACACTCAATTACAGCTTACATATTAATGAATGTAGACTCATTATACTCTCCGACTTAATATTACTCTAATATAACTATAAATTTTCGTTAAAAAAATACAAATACATTATGAGCTATTGACATATGATACCAGATTAAGATGACGAATCAACAAAAAAGCAAAACAAAGTACAAGTTGATTTGATATTATTTGAGTTATGCCAGTAAAGAGAATTATGTCAAATAAAGAAAGTATTTATGTGTGATAGATTTACATGCGAGTGTAGGTAGACTGGTAGACGGCGATGTACTATCACCAGGCGCATCTCCACCGAGATATCACCCATACGCACAAGAACTTGTAATGGTTAATTTTAATTTCTTTTTTGATAACGTCAAAAAGTATTTACTTTAGAACTATAGAAAATATATTTCAGATCATCACAGAAAGCCCTTTTATTTGATATGTCGCATGTCATAGTTTGGAAAACTGTCTAACGGCCGAACCCAATAACCGATCTATCACATACTGGAGATAGCAAAGCAAATGAAACAATATAAAATTATATAAGTACTTAGGTTTTCTGTTGTTTCATTTGTTTTTCTATCTCCAGTATGTGATAGATCGGTTATTGTGTTCGGCCGTAAAACCATCATGATTCCGGTCCTTTTTTCACAACGGAATCATGATGACGTTGGTACGGAAGGAATAGTAAGGCTGAATAAAAGGCAGCAATAAACTAAATTGCTCCAATCAAATATCATAATATGATATACTCCTTTGAATGATATATTTCTTCGAGTAACTTGTTACCCCCAGGTTAGACAAACTTCACTCGTGGCCCTGCTTTAAACTACTTTAAACAAAATTAAAGGTTTCTTGTGTTTCAGTTAGGGATTAAAGTTTAAACTTGTAGTTAAGTTCAGCTAAACCCATCTTGCTGCTAACGAATCAGCATTGCCATTGTGGCAATGGGGTCAGCCTTTAGGGCACTTTTCCCTTTGATAGCGATTTGGATTTTTCAATGCATTTTGAGTTCTTCCCCTTCCCTTTTTACTCTGTTTGTACATTTATATATATTTTCTACTAGCTTGTTTATCTACTATCTAATAAGAATTTATGTATTCGCAAATATTTGTAATATTAAATTACCTTTTAAGCCCTACATTAGTAAGATGTTGTACTCTAGGATTTTTTTAGGGTTTAAATAAACTGCCTGAAGTCTAGCTATGTTTATTTTTAACTTTAGTATTTTTTGGCTCGTTAAAATTTTAAAGCTGTTATCCGTTACCGATTGAGTTGAAATGTTGCCCAAACTTTAGATTTAAATGACATTGCATCGTTAGCTAAGTGACATCCATAAAATTCCAAGATGGAGAAGCAAAAAAGATGTTGGATCAATTATTTTTATTCACCAATGGATTTAAATGAAAGGGTTTGTTTACGTTTATAGCCACTTAAAGAAATATTTGTAGTATATCTTATGTTTTTTTTTTAAATAGTAAATCGTTTATTAATGTATATCTATACTAATATTATAAAGAGGAAAGATTTGTATTTCTGTATTGTTGTATGTAACGAATAAACTAAAAAACTGCTGTACCGATTTAAAAAATTCTTTTACCATTAGAAAGCTACATTCACCCCAAGTAACATAGGCTATAATTTATCCCCGTATTCCCACGGGAACAGGAACTACGCGGGTGAAACCGTGGGGCGCTGCTAGTCTTTCTATAAATACATTTGCAGAATACAATCAAGAGGCCAATGAGTCCGGTTTTCACCACCTCATGCCAAAGGAAAGGATATGGACGACCTCGATCGCTGCTCATCCGTTCTGTGGGTCATATTATGTTTAATTCAGCACGTGACACATCGATCGTACGCATTCGGAGTTTATAAGGAGACAGAGGATCCATTGTTGACTTCATCTTAAAAGGCTCATGTCCAAAAGTGAGAGTACTGGCTGTCACTTTTAAGTAGGTTCAATGCAACATACTTGTATTAGGGATATGGTACTGACAACATTATGACAATATTATATTCCTACTACTACTGGTTGCAACTGGCTGAGTTCTGCTTAACTAAAGTGCAAAATGTTTGTTGTTTTGTGCGATTTAAAGGTGATATAGCTAGAAAGGATAATATGTTTATGCACTGCAATTTTCTTGCTTTTCCGTTATTGGTAATTCAAAAGCGAAAAAGCGGAGGAGACAGCTTATGGAGACAAAAAATAATCCCACCTTAATAAATTTAAAGATTAAAAAGGGAATCATGAGACTCTGTCTTCAACATGTCATAGAATAGAATAGAATAGAAAAACTTTTATTCAGGACAGACACAGCACAACGGTTACAAACACAAATTACAGGAGAAGAAAAGTACAGAATGCGCCGAGCGTGTCCGAACCGAAAGCGTTAGCACCAACTAATTATTTACCAAATAAAAAAATACGATAAAAATCAAGCCACAACTATGTTCGCGACGACACTGGAAGGGAAAACTCATGAATGATATTCACATAAGCTCGACTTCATTCATGGGAAAGATTCGCTTACTACGTAATTTCTAACAACAATTCATAGTTTTTGCCGTCAAAAGAACTGGGTCTGCCATAGACTCCCACTCTTTGGTAACAGTACAATGATTACGTAAGTATGAAAATCTTCCCACATGCAGTGACAAAGAGGTAGGTGGTACTACCATTTATGGGAAGCCACCACTGGCGCTCGTATTCAGTAATGACCATAAATGATTGATAGGTGAGCAATGCTTCCAAATTAACGAATGTTTTGTTCAGTTGCTGTATATGGTGATTATGGTAGAATTGGCACTGCTTTGCTAGCCTGAGTCGTAAAAAGCAACTAAGGGAGTGTAGCTAATGGTGTGGTGTCTTCATTTTAGACAATAACAATAAAGTTTCAGAAGCTGTCGATATTTGCGATGATGTTCCTAAAATAGTTGCATTCGAAGTAAGCATTGTGAAAGATTTATTAAGCTGGAATAGAGCTAAGGAACATCAACAATTCATTTGCGTTCTATGTAAAGGAAAAGTATCCAGAAAGCTGTCCACATTACCACGGCAATGACAATGCAGATTCTTTGCCAGCAATCCGAGCAATAAGCTGGATAAAATAATTAAGGATCTTTGTACTCATCTATTGATAGTACCAGCTGTGGTTGAAGAAATGGAGAGAGAACTGATCAAAAGATGCAGATTGCTGATAAAATATGGACTTTACCGATGCTTATGGGTTATGTTAAACAGTGAAAGCGTATCCCTAAGCTATGATTATAGTTATCACATTACCCGCGTCTCGTGTGAAAAGCAATCCCATAAGGATATCCCATCGTTAAGTTAATGAAGGAAAGGGTGTTGTAGGTAAACAAGCGAGGCTATAAAATGATCATTGAACAGAATGTTGTAAAGCCAATAACTTGGATATAATTATAGTCGTATAAAGTGTGGTGAACGTGAGAAACCAGTGCCAAACCCTAGGTTTAGATACTAATTTGGTATTGGAGATCTTGTAACGGCATCTTTTAGAAATTGGTACAAAGCCCATGGCTTCACGGAACTTCTTAGCTGGTCAATGTTTGCTACTGCAGTTATGGGTGCAGATTCTTCATACTAGGAAATGCTAACGGAAAATATCGTGCGAAAAGTTATGAGTATGCACATGCTTTACATGTAGGGGGAGACAAAAGTCGGAGCCCGCTGGGGCCAGTGCCTGCGGAATTTATCCGAAAGAGTACCACGCCATTGGAATGCAAAGGACATCAGGAATAACTCGAATGGGTTTTAGTCAGTAACGATCTGATACTTCCTTTCGCTTCGCCCAGAGCGGAAGAACATTTGATCAATAAAAAAGGGGAGACCAACGAAAAAATCTGATGAATTATAGCAAAGATGATATTGAAAGAAACGGTGCAACTAATGTTATGACTGTTGTGTTACAATGTTAATATTGTTTAATTAGGGCAACCCTGTCTGTAAGTTGGTAACACTATGTAACAGTGACTTCCATACTTTTACTTCCTCTTGTCAATGTGTGTGCTATGGCGTCCTTTTTGTGAATCTACGCTTTGTAGTTTTAATACAAATAAAACTCTTAATAAACTCTGCACAAACAGGCTTATCAGTGCTTCATTTACTGCCCCTGATAACAGGTTATGGGCCCAGGTCTATAAGTCTGTTTTTCGAGTCGTGGCAGAGTTATTTTTGTGGTCAAAGAGTTTTTTGAGGTTAGAGACCGGCGCGTGGAGTAATGGAGCAATCTTCGCACAATCAGTTTTTGAAGTTGTCTGGTGGGGACAACTGGGCGGTTTGGAAGTTTCAAATGGAAGTCATCTTTAGAGGAAGAGGTTTTTTCAATATAGTTAGTGGCATAGAAGAAAAGCCCCCAGAGGAGAAAAAAATGGAGTTGAAATCATGGCTGGTAAATGACGCTAAGGCGCAGGAGCTTATTGTCACACGAATGGAAGTAGCTCCACTCACGCATCTGCTGTCTTGCTCAACATCTGCTAGCATGTGGACAAAGCTGAAGTCTGTTTATGAAAAAGAGTCTGCGGTGAGCATTCATCTACTTCAGCAAAAGTTTTTCTCACTCCAGTTTGGTGATGACTCGGTGGTCACAGTTATGTCAAAGTTAGAAGAAATCAACATAAAATTGAAGCAAGCAGGTGAACCACTTTCAGAAAAAATGATAATTACAAAAGTGTTAATGTCATTGCCGGAGAGATTCAAACATTTCCGCTCAGCCTGGGAGTCTGTTCCTGTTGAGAAGCAAAGCCTAAATGAGTTGACCTCAAGATTACTCATTGAGGAAGAGAGAAACAGTCAGTCCGATCAGCAGCCGGAGGTAGCTTTGGCTAGTGTAAGCAGGCAGCAAAAATTATCCTGTTACACTTGTGGTAAGGAAGGCCATTTTTCAAGGGACTGTAAGGATAAAGGAAAGAGGGAAACGAGAAGCTGCAATTATTGTAAGAAGAAGGGTCATTTAAAGTCAGATTGCAAATTGTTGAAGTCCAAGGAAGGTAAAAAGGCTCCGAATGTGAATGCCTTCATGTGTATGAGTCAAGAAGTTGACCATGGAGACTGTTGGTTTATGGATACCGGTGCTAGTGAACATATGTGCAGCAAAAGAGAATTGTTTACGGAACTGAAAAAGGTGAAAAGCTCTATGAAAGTTACTGTGGGTGACGGTAAACTTCTTGATGTGTTTGGGCGTGGCACTGTGGAACTGTATGCTTGGAATGGTGTTAAGTTTATCAAAACAATACTTAGTGGAGTTCTTTTTGTGCCTGAACTGAAATTCAATCTGTTTTCGGTGGGAACTGTATTGGACAAAGGTATGTGTTTAGTGTCGAACAAAGATCGCTGTGAATTTGTAAACAATAAAGGTGAAATTCGTGCAATATCGAAACGTGTCAACAAAATGTTTTATATGTTGTTTTCGGTAAATGGAACGCAATCGGAACTGTCTATGGTTGCTGCGACATTTGCAATGACATGTGCTGCAACTAAACGCGAAAGTGACATTTCGAGGTCTGACATTTGCAACTTTGTTGATGGCGGATATGAGTTTGGATTATTGAACTTGTCCAAAAAGATCGAAAATTTGAGTGTTTGGCATCGTAAATTGTGTCATCAGAACATTACGCATGTGAAAGAGCTGTTGCTGCGTAAGGGAGTCAAGTTTGTTGACGATTTCGTCGCTTGTGAGGAGTGTTTGGCGGGAAAGCAACATCGCTTGCCGTTCTCCCGCAGTATGTCTAGAGCCAGTGAACCGCTTGAATTAGTCCACGCAGACGTCTGTGGACCTTTGGAGACCAACTCGCTTGGAGGTGCTCGGTATTTCCTGCTTCTGAAGGATGACCACTCAGGATATCGCAAGGTCTTCTTCATGAAGCGAAAGGATGAGGCAAGGAACCTAATAAAGAATTTTATTGTTAAAGCTGAAAGAAACGGTTTAAAAATGAAAGTATTAAGGAGTGATAACGGACTGGAGTTCGTAAACGCTGATTTAAGTACATATTTGAGTGAAAAAGGCATAACTCATCAGAGAAGCACTGTGTACACTCCACAGCAGAATGGGAGAGCCGAGAGGGAAATCCGCACCTTAGTTGAAGCTGCACGTTCCATGATGTCAGGTATGCCCAAACATTTCTGGGCTGAAGCAGTTAACACAGCTGCTTATGTACTGAATCGAACTGGTCCAAGTCCTGTTAGTGGTAAGACTCCTTTTGAAGCTTTTTATGGCAAAGAAATACCTTTAAATGATTTGAAAGAATTTGGAGCTCGAGTATCTATCCTTGTACCGAAAGAAAAGAGGCTTAAGTTAGACCCTAAGAACAAGATAGGTTTATTCTTGGGTTATGATGATGATGTAAAGGGGTACAGAGTATTTATCCCATCTACCATGAAAGTTGAGGTGCATCGTGATGTAATCTTCTTGCCGCAAGCAGAACCTAAAAGGGAGGAAAAGACTGGTGTTCTTGTTATAGATGAAGATAATTCCTTTGATGATGAGAACAAGGATAAAATTCCAGCATTGGCAGAGGATCAGCAAAAAGAAGAAGAAGCAAGGATTGAGTTTTTGGAAGAAAGTAATAGTCAGATAAGAGAAATTAGAGAAGAGGAATCATTTGAGGATGCAGAGGAAAATCAAACTGAGAATGAGATGCATGAAGATGAGAGGCCATACAATTTGAGATGCAGAAGGAATATTCGTCCTCCAAAGTACTTGGAAGATTATGAGCTGGGCCTATTTACAGCATTAAATGATGGTGACCCCAGCACCTACACTGAAGCCATGTCTTCAAGTGATGCTGAGAATTGGAAGGGAGCCATTGCAAGGGAGCTTCAAGCGCTAGAAGAAAATAACACATGGGATTATGTAACTATACCAAATGTTTGTGACATTATTGATACAAAATGGGTTTTTAGAAAGAAGCGGGATGAGAAAGGTAATATTGTGTCTTATAAAGCTCGTCTAGTAGCCAAAGGTTTTCAGCAACATTTAGCTTATTCAGAAGTCTATAGTCCAGTAGCAAAATTAACTTCAGTGAGAATGTTTTTGGCTTTTTGTAATCAAAATAACTTTCCTATATACCAATTAGATGTCTGTAGTGCATTCCTCTATGGAGAGATAGCTGGTGATTTTTATATTAAGTTACCTATTGGATATTGTGATAAAATTAATGGAAAAATTTGTAAGCTCAGGAAAGCTCTGTATGGTTTAAAAGATTCCCCCAAAAATTGGAATGCTAAGTTTCATAATGTTATAACTAGTTTTGGATTTGCAAGAAGTGACTTTGAATATTGTTTGTATATAAAGACAGAAAATAATAATAAAACATACTTACTCTTGTATATTGACGATTTGCTAATTGCCTCTACTTGTCAAAGTGAAATTGATAATTTAAAATTGTTTTTAAATAAAAACTTTAAAATGAAGGACTTAGGAATGATAAGAAACTATTTGGGTATGAATATTGTTCAAAATTTGAGGGAGGGAACAATTACTATTTGTCAGAGTGCTTATCTTGAAAAAGTTTTAAAAGTTTTTGATATGTTTGAATGTAATTCTGTATCTACTCCTATGGAAGAAAATTATGATCACAGTTTCTTAAAAGGGAATAAGTCTGAAAGTGAGGATATTGAGAAAAGATGTAGAAAACTAATAGGTTCGTTAATGTATGCCATGTTATGTTCTAGGCCAGATATTTGTGTGGCAATGGGCATTCTTAGCAGATATCAATCATGTGCAAGTTTGGATTTGTGGTATGCTCTAAAACGTGTTTTACGCTATGTCAAGGGAACCCTAGAATTAAGTCTAGTATTTGCTAAAAATATAGGTTGTACTACTGATATTATAACTGGTTATGTTGACTCTGATTGGGCTGGTGACAGAGTGGACAGAAAGTCTACAGGAGGTTACTTATTTAAAGTTTTGGGTTGCAGTGTTTCATGGGTATCTAGGAAGCAACCTACTATATCTCTGTCATCAACTGAATCAGAATTTATAGCTTTGAGTATGGCAGCAAGCGAAGCTTGTTGGCTGAACAATTTGTATTGTAATTTTTCTGATACTCAATCAGCTGTAGTAATTTATGAAGATAATTTGCCAGTGATTAGCCTTTGTAAGAATCCACAGTTTCACCATAAACTAAAGCATATAGATGTTAAGGTTTTGTTTGTTAGAGAGAAGGTGTTTGCTAATCAAATTGTTTTAAAGCATATTGGAACCAATGAACAACCAGCTGATGTCTTAACCAAACCGTTAGGCCGTGTCAAATTCCAAAAGTTTAGAGGCATGTTAGGGCTTATCTCTTAGTTTTATTTTTTTGTTGTATTTGTTAAATAATTAACATTGAGGGAGGGTGTTGTGTTACAATGTTAATATTGTTTAATTAGGGCAACCCTGTCTGTAAGTTGGTAACACTATGTAACAGTGACTTCCATACTTTTACTTCCTCTTGTCAATGTGTGTGCTATGGCGTCCTTTTTGTGAATCTACGCTTTGTAGTTTTAATACAAATAAAACTCTTAATAAACTCTGCACAAACAGGCTTATCAGTGCTTCATTTACTGCCCCTGATAACAATGACGATTGACGACTAATATAGTTTTGAAGAGCACATGTTTCACGGCACTTAAATTAATTGGGATGACGTTAGAATTGGGAAAGAGAATGATGATAGTGTAGATGAAATCATATCTATAAAAGCACAGCTTATTAAAATGTTAATCCACTTGTTTTCTACCACATACGCGGCTAGAAACTCTATGTTTGTAGAATACAAAACAATCTTCGACATTTAAGGCGCGGACTGATAGAAATGTCAATCGGTGAGTCACGTCGAGATGGAAAGGCTGTGCGGTGTGTGGGTGTGATAAAATTGGATTGTCCAGCGCAGAAATCTTGTAGGTAGGGAATTCTTTTGCTAATCGGTTTTTTTCTCATGTATCATGGTTGCTTTTACAAAAATATATTCCTACCTACTTACCTATATTATGTAAGTCATGCATATATTTGTTCCGTGTGGAGATCGAACCCAATGCAAGCAGTGCAGCAGTCAATAGCTGGACCATTGCGCCAATCGTGCCGTTGTTTTCCGGCAATACTAAAAATTATTCTTAAATACCAGCAAACCTATGCAGGTATTATCAGGTTCTAGTACGTTTTATAGCATAATCAGCCTTTAATGCTCCCACTGCTGGGCCTTCTCTCTAGGAGAGAGAATGGGCCGTAATCCATCACGCGGGCCAAGTGCAGTGGGCTTTGTATAAGATTAGTAGGTACCTAATGTTATAGGAAGAAAATATGGCATGGTGACAGCTGCAGTCTACCTACAGCTAAATCTGTTGACGAGTTTGAGCCTGACAGCCTATCAAACAACATACACTACCATTCTACCAACATCTTTAAACGTACTTTTGGTAACCAGCGAAACAATGGATGTCAATAAGTATTGGCCAGTAGTGTGTAAAGGGGCGTTGTTGTACCTGGCACAATAATTCCTTTGTCTTATAAAGTATTATCTGCGATGATCATTCGTACGTAATCGTCAAGTCACGGCAGATTTCTCGCTGTTTATAGATGGCTGCCGATTCGAGAGAGCAGCTTGTTGTGGTACAAGCTGTAGGAGATAGCGGACTTCGTTGAAAATGTTTTCTATACTAATATTATAAAGGGGAAAGATTTGTATTTTTGTATGTAACGAATAAACTCAAAAACTACTGGACCGATTTCAAAATTTCAAAATTCTTTCACCATTAGAAAGCTACATTCACCCTGAGTAACATAGGCTATATTTTATCCCCGTATTCCCACGGGAACTTTGATGCTTAAGTTATTCTTGTCATGATTTGTTAAAAACATTACTTATTTACACCCCTATATTCTCTGCAGGGTTATGCAGATATTATGTAGTAACAATTTTCTAGTTACCTAATTACATGTTATATGGACGTTATTGTTAGGAAATCTTTGCAAAGAAGTTATGGACGCTAGAGTCACTTAATTATGATAAATTTTATTGATGACGTTCAAAAGTGCCGTTAATTGCCTAATTGAAATAATAGTGTTGACTTTTTGACTTTTTTTTTGATTCATGAATATAGTGGTATCGCCAATAGGAAAGTGCTTAGTTTTCCACTACACACACAAAAAAAAAATTGTATAAAATATCATCATGTGCCTGTGTCCTCCGAACGGTCAGCCAAAAGTGCTTAATACGAGTTAATAAACTTCCCACATAACTCTAATACTGACACAGTTGTATGTAATAGCGGGTCTGTCTATTGCAAAGTCAGACTACATACTGTAATAATAAACCAACTCAATACATAAATGTTTTCCACTTGATTAGTAAATCACAATCCACACGCATTTCTATAATTAAGTGCGTGTATTTCATAGTTAATTACGAAATTTACATTAGGGACAGTTGTAATATCGCATGTTAGAGCCGTAATAATTTATTGTGAACGAATGTTAATAGAAATGATTTCAAACAACGTATGTTGTCATGTGTTTATGCTTGTACGTATGTTTTCAATCATGTAATGTATCTACAAATTCAGAAGCTGTGTCAAGAATATTGCGCCAAGTCACGTATAAAAATGATCGTAGAAATAATATAATCAAAATGTTTATTAATTTCGTAACATGGTAAGGTCATAATTACACATCAAGTTAGAAAAAACCCAAAATTGTGGTTAGCATTTCTTGAGTACCTGAGATAAAACGTCAATCTTTCAAAAGACTACCAACTTGTACGTATTATTCCTTTAATTTGATTTTTGTTATGCGTCATGCGACGTACAAACAAACACTTTTCCTTTCCGTATTGGTAGATGCGATCAGCAGCCCTACCATGACGTCTTAAATCCATCATGATTCCTATGTCAGAGCGAGACGGAGTTACACAAGACGAATAGCACTATACCTATCTATTAGGGTTTTGGTTTCCGCACTTAGTCCTAATATTGGACCATTGTGCGTGAGCCATGGCGGCCGTCACTCCAACCAGCCGACCTCCCTCCAGAAGCAGATCAGTCCACTCAGTCTGTTCAGCATCTCTGCAAGTGAACTCGGTGTCCCCATTGTATGCCTTCGTATCTCGGCCACACCTGTGCACTCAAGGAGCACATGCGACACCGTTTCCTCCTCCTCCATGCATGCTCTGCACAGAGGACTGTCTGTGATACCTATCGTGTGTAGGTGTTTGTTCAGTGAGCAGTGTCCGGTGATGGTCCCCGCCACCATTCGCAGGCTGCTTCTATCCATGCGCAGAAGGCGCCTGGTCAGTTTCCAGTCCAGGGTTGGCATAAACTCCTTGGACTGCCTACAGCCAGATACCGAAGACCACCATCGTTCTGCTTGTGTGTGTGTGTGTTCTCGTAGCCATGTGCGTAGCTGAGTGAAGGGGAGTGGAACTATGGGTTCGGGTCCAACGGGCACCGTTCCGGATCCCCTTCTAGCCAGCTCATCGGCCGCATCGTTTCCTAGTGATCCGCTGTGTCCCTTTATCCACTGCAGCGTCACGGTGTTGCGGTTACTCACCGTGACACGTTCTAAGGCGTTGTGGCATTCTTGTATGAGTTTCGAGGTAGTGTAGTTCTTATCTAGTGATTGTAGTACTGAGGCGCTGTCGGAGAGTATACGAATATGCGTATCCATAACTCTTCTGGCTTCTATGGCATGGACCGCCAGGATGATAGCTACACATTCCGCCTGATAGACGGTGTTGAGCTTTCCTAGTGGTCTGGATATCTTAATATTGAGGTCGATGGAGTAAACTCCAGCTCCAGTTCCGGTGTTTGTTTTTGACCCATCAGTGTAAATTCTCAGCTCTTTGAGGCCTGAGTGGTCTTGTGGTTCTTGTGTGAGCACTATGTGGTAGTGCTTTTGGAAATAGTGCATTTTTTGAGCCTTATCATTGGATGATGTCATCATGGGTTGTCGTTTGACGGCATCTTCCATGATACGCGTGTGTTTGATTCTAGAGTCTGTTCCTAAAGTGCCCAGCGCGCTAAGTCTAAAGGCCGCTAGGGCCGCTTCCTCTCGTACTATCAGGTGTAGAGGTGGCAGCCCCAGCATAGCCTGCAAAGCCGCAGTGGGTGCTGTTCTCATACTGCTAGTGATTGCCACGCAGGCAAGTCGCTGCAACTTCTCAAGATCCTTTTGTGTCGTGCTCAAGTCGGTCCTGGGCCACCAGACTAGAGAGCCATAAGTGATTATTGGTCTGATGACTGTGGTGTATAGCCAGTGAGTTGTCTTGGGACTAATGCCCCAATTTTTTCCTAGCATGCGTTTGCATTGCCACATACATAGGCTGGCTTTTTTAGTGATGTATTCAGTGTGCTTTGCCCAATTCAGCTGCTTGTCCAAATAGATACCCAGGTATTTGGTTCCAGTTGAGAGGCTTAGAGTAGTGCCGAAGAACCGTGGTAGTTCTAATGTCGGCAGTTTCCTCTTTTTGGTAAAGAGAACGAGTTCTGTTTTGGTGGGGTTCACTGTCAGCTGATATTCTTGACACCAGTCCTCTACTATTTTCAAGGCCTGGCGCATGAGGTTGCACAGTGTGTTTTCGTGTTTACCATTTATTATTATGGTTATGTCATCTGCGTAGCCAACGGTAAAGTATCCTTTATCGTTGAGTTTTTTGAGTAAGTTATCTGCAACGAGGTTCCATAATAGTGGCGAAAGGACACCACCTTGGGGGCAACCTTTCGCCACAATGGCCCTCTTTGTGTCATTTATGGTGACTTGTACAGCTCTTTGCTTGAGCATGTTTGTGATCCAGCCACTCAAGGTCGTGTTCACGCCATGCTTCCCAAGGGCAGTGTTGATGCTCTGGAACGTGGTTTTGTCAAAGGCGCCCTCGATGTCAATGAAGACAGCTAGTGAGGAGCATTTCTGGTCAAACGCGCATTCGATCTTTGAGACCACGGCATGCAGTGCAGACTCTGTTGATTTCCCCGCGGAGTATGCGTGTTGTTGTCTGTGAAGCGGGTATTGGCGCAGGGGTCCATCCCGAATATATCTGTCACAGAGCCTCTCCAGGGTTTTCAGTAGGAAGGATGTTAGGCTTATAGGTCTGTACGCTTTGGGTTGTGTATAGTCCGTTTTGCCGGGCTTTGGGATGAAAATGACTTTCACCTCGCGCCATGACAGCGGTACGTATCCGTGCGCTATGCAAGCCTGGTAGATGTCTAGTAACCATGGTGTTAGGGTGCTCTCTCCCCATTGTAATAGTGCTGGGAAGATGCCATCTAAGCCTGCGGATTTGTACGGTTGGAAAGTCTTTATGGCCCATGCTATTCGTTCTTCTGTCACTAAGTTACGGGCTGTAGACCAGGCTTGATCGTCAGGGGTCCGTCCCGTTTCGCTCGCCCATGTTCTGTCCTCTAGGAGGTTGCAGTCCGGGAAGTGCGTTTCGAGAAGAACCCTGCTGGTCTCTTGATCTGTTTGTGTGTACGTGTTATCAGGTTTTTTCAGTGTACCCAGCGTGCGATCTTGTTCGGTTGATAAGATCTTCCTTACACGTGTCGCTTCGCTGTTCGACTCAATGGATTCACAGAAATTTCGCCAGGCAGTTCTTCTGGCGGTTCTGATTTGTTTCTTGAAGGTGTATTGGGTTACTTTGTATGCCTCCCAGTCTTCTGGAAGTCTTGTATTTTTTGCTCTGTTGAATTGTTTGCGTAGTGTACTTCTGAGTTTGTTCAATTCGGCGTTCCACCAAGGGTTACCCTTACCGTTGGTGTGTGGTGCCCTTAGTTTACAGCACGAATGATATGCTTCAGTTATGTAGTCGGTTAGTTTTGTTACGGTGTTTTCTAGTTCTGTGAGATCCGTTATTGGAGCTTGGTGCTTTAGGTGCCTTGCTAGCAAGGAAGCCAGGAGGCGTTTAAAGTCGGGTATGTTTGTTTTGCGCGGATTACGCCTGGGTGCGGGTTTTTTAGTGTTGGCGATTAGTGTGAAGCGAATTCTCCTGTGGTCAGAACAGGAGGGTTCGTCAGTTACTCGCCATTCTGAGATAAACTTTGTCGCGTTTTCTGTGGCTAGTGTTAGGTCTATAATCGTTTGTCCTCTGGCAGTGACCCAAGTGGGTTCTGAGCCACGGTTTACGATGTTGAGATTTGTTGAATATAAGTATGTGGATAGTGCCTCACCCCTGGTGTTCGGTACTTCACTGCCCCATAGTGGGTGATGAGCATTGGAGTCGGTGCAGATGATCAGGTCCAGGTTGGCGTTTTCGCAGTGTCGGACCAGATCAGCCATCTCCTTCGGTGGGCAGTTCTCGTCGTCTCCTGGCATGTACACCGAGGCTAGTACCAGGTCTGGGATATCTCGGTCAGTTTGGAGCCTGATCGCTGTCAGGTCTCTGGAACAGAATTGGGTCAGTGGCGTAACGGGTACGTCTTTAGGTGAGTATATACAAGTTCGTGGTGTGTTTGTGTTGTTTGTGTTTAGTGTTAATTTACCTCCGATATTACCAAGGCCGCATATCCTGTTGCTTCTGATCCACGGCTCTTGTATAAGTGCGATTGTTCGTGGTTTCACCTCCAGCGCCCTGCGCAGGCTAGCCGTGGCAGTTTGGCTATGCTGAAGGTTTGTTTGTATAATCTGGATGGTGTTAGGTGTGGTTGACGAGGTAATGGAGTTAATGGAGTTAGCACTATACCTTTCCCTCACGCTGAATCATGATAGCATTGGCACTTCGTAGTGCCTTACTACGAAGTGCCAATGCTCTCCTCCTCTGGAGGGATTCATGCAGAATTCCAAAACTATAAATATTTAAGTAAAAACGCTAAACTTATTATCCCTTGACTTATATAGTCGTATTCTCCTCTAACTTAGACCAATCCCCTCAAGCGCACATTCCGCGAGCACACGCGATATGTTCTAGTCCAAGACACAAGAATGCGAGGCAGATGCGCCGATATTGCACCTCCTCCGAGGAAAATAACCAATACAATACAATACATCATTGGGGGGAAACACCGACCACATTGTCTATTGATTGTATGTTTTATATGGAACGGATAATCAACACTGTTATAAATTGCAGCCAGCGGTATTCGGACACGGAAATGTCTGAAATACTTTTTCACGATAACTAGGAATTGATTGTAGGAATGTTTTGGTATTTGTTAAGTCAGTAATGATACAATTATTGAGAAATATTTTCATTCTTTTCGTGCTTAAAAAAAGTATCTAAAAGAAAGAAAACTACGAACAGAAGTTACGTCTTACTACATCTACTAACTTTTTACTCGCCACTAGTCGCCACAGTTAAATTGCTTTTATAAAAAAGTTTTAAGGTCTATTGTAACGAGCCCTTTAGGTGCACAAAAAAGCATCAGTTTCTTGTTCCCCACCAAATTGGCAGCAGATAATTATCCAATTAGAACGCACCGGTACTGTCGTAAAACCACAATGGTTGTCAGTTTAGCTACAGACCACGGAATTTGCAGGCACTAGAGGTCCCATTCCATACGAGTTTAGAAATGCACTCTGCTCGTCTGCTTGTTTCTTTATAATCAGCCTTTTAACGTTCCCACTGCTGGGACACAGGCCTCCTCTCTAGGAGAGGGAATGGGCCGTAATCCACCACGCGGGCCCAGTGCGGGTTGGTGAATGTCACATGTCTTCGAACTCTTGGTTCTAGGACATGTCCGATTCCTCACGATGTTTTCCTTCACCGTTTGTTTTTGAGAGCAGTGGTGATGAAATTAATTACACAAAGTAATGGCCACCACCGCTCGTCGCTTGTTTCTTGGTTTACCGATTTTGATATGGATATAGATTGAACCTTATTGAAGGACTTAGGTAGAATTTGTATCCAAGGAGAGATCAGTGAGGATAATTTCCGATATCCACGAGGACGAAGCCGCTGTTAGAAGGAAACTAATAATCGAATATAGGTAGGTACTTGCAAGCTCAATATGCGATAATGCTAATAAGCTGTAAATAGAATAACAACGGACCTTCAGTTCTATGAGGAGACGGTGACACTGACACGCTTGGCCTGGAAGGAAAGATTCAGTAGAAACTCTTTTTTAATTCATCTGGACTGCAGCGTCAGACACTTACTGTCTAAAACCAATCCGTGTTCTTCCTAATGCCTTTTCCGTTCCAGGGCCACGGTAACTCATTCGATCAAATTCCGCAACTCAGTACGGGCGAGGCGATAAGGTGTTATTGTCAGAATGCCAAAATGCAAGGTATTGCCACGGGACATTTCGATAGCGCTATTTGTCAATACCGTTCTATTTTTGAATTTTTGACAGTCACTTGTCCAGACTTAGCGGTGCCCACAAAAACGTTTCCATACTCTGTGAAGCTTACCAAACGGTTGCAATATAAACTATTACAATAACAACAACTATTGTAGCGAAGTTAATTTTATTGCAGTCGTCATGCGAAGCTGTGTTGCGAAAATTGTGCGCAATAGAATTCGATTGATCTGGTCTGTCAATAAGAGATCAATGAAACTATTGTTATTGTAACTGACTTGGTCGATTAAATTATCTTTGATATCGAATCGTAAAATTAAGAAAAAAAAAAAAACTGAAATGAACGCAAATAGAATACATTTTGATACAGTGCTCATAATGATGTACAGTATGCCTCGGCGGGCACCTAAGGATTCCAAAGACGTTGCGAAAAAATCTCAAGATATGGCAAGGTAGGAAAAAATTGTATAAGCGCGAAAGTAAGTTCTTTAAAATCTGGATGGGACAGAAGGAACCGGGAAGTATGGCGGTACGGGCTAAAATAACGCTAAAATAAACATCATCTACCTAACCTTTTCCCAACTACATTAGGGTCGGCTCCCAGTCAAACCGAATCAGATGAATAGCAGTATTTCACGTGGAGTGGCTGCCTTCCAGACCTCCACAACCCATCAACCGGGTAACACAATACTTCTTGGCAAGACTTGTGTCAGATTCTGGCTTCAGACAATCTGTAACGACTGCCAAAGATCTACCAATGACAGCCGAGACCAACGACTTAACGTGCTTACTAAGACACAGAGGAATCTCGATATGTTAAGGCTCATCTACAAACCGATATCGGCAAGCAATGCCTTGAAGATCGATCCGTGCAGCTGTTATTACCTAGCAAGCCACGAGCTTCTCCGTCCAAACGATAAATTATAAAATTAAAGAAATAGTCGTCCTGATCCGATTCGATCACGGAGGCTATATTCAGCAGAGACTAGCCATCGCCGCGAGAGATAATATAGTGACACACGAACTCTCTCTTGTGTTGTCTTTCTTCTTTTTCACTCGCTGCAAGAGCCTACAAAGTATCTCTATCAACTTTATTTACGCAAAGAACAAACCAGTTTTACAAATCAAAACTACTAAGCGGAATCAATCGTAGATAACCATTTCGCGATACGTACAATAAGTAACATTGAATGCCTCATAACTGGGCATTAATTGTATTTACACTAACAGCTCCCCGCGGTTTCACGTATAGTTCGTAGCCTATATTACTCGCTGATAATGTAGCTGTCTATTGGTGAGAAAATGGTTAAAATCGAAGCAGTAGTTCTGGAGCTTTTACGGTACAAACAAACAGAAAAATCTTTCCCCTTTATAATATTAGCAGAGAGTATTGATATTCCTATAACCGGTACACTAATACCAGTACGCGGCTTAGCAGTAACGGTGGTTATGACCTTGTGAACCGGTGCCATCGGCGATTGGGAGGCCATCGAGATTCCGCTCTTCAAGTATGCTTTGATTAAACAGCTGTGTTATGAAATTAGCGTCATAGATGTATTTTTTCTCTTGGGAAACCGTATCTGGATAACTGTTGTACTTAAGCATTTCTTTTACCATGCATAGTACATCAACTTTCAGATTCTAGTTCTTTGGAGTCAAAGAAATAAAAATAACGTTACAGTAGTTCCATGACATTAAAGCGTTACTGTTTTTCACGCTGGCAATGGTTTTAGTACAAAAAATAGTTATAAATATTCTATTATTATAACTGGTGTTTCGTTAAACTGAGAACTGCTCCATTTTCACGTTTAATTAAAAGAAATAATATTTTCTCTTTTTTTAAACACGTCAGAGTTTTAAATAGTTTAATCAAATCCTTTAATCAAAATGGTTGCCAATTTCCCGCGATTTTCGTCTCTAAAACTAAACTCACCAGATAGGCATCGATGGGCTTCTCTCTCGGTCTATGGTATGCCTTCTGCAGTTCCGTCTGTTTGAGCGCATGCGCGATGTGCAGCGCGCTTGCGTCGAAGCGGCCATATTGGTAGTCTGGCGTGTCGCGCGACAATTCCCGCGCAGGCGACGCGTGCACACTGCCGCCGTTTGTGGTGCGAGTCGGTGATACTGCTGATAGGACTGCAAAGAGGAAATTTAGATCAGTTGCGGATTTTTTTCGAAAGAGTCACTGCGGCCCTGCTGGAACTTAGGTTGCTGGGTTTTAGTCAGTAAGAGTCTAACACTCCCTTCCGCTCCGCCCAGAGCGGGAGAAGTCATTTGATGATTACTCATCAAGGAAAAAATGGTCAGTTTGAGATTTCTTTATGTTAATTGAGATTTTTATTTGTATCTATGTATCTCTAGGTTACAGGTAGACTTGTAACAAAGTTACAGCTACTGGAACATAAATAAAGGGAAAACTTAATTTGAGAGATGTTTATGAGAAGCAAAATGTTTCTCTGTCGAGAAAGACAAAACATGATTTGACTTTAGGTTCCGGCTAGCGTAGTTTTTTTGCAATCAGGCTACAGCTGCTGTGAGAAAAGGGTTCTTTAACAAGATCTTATACTAGGTAGGTGAACTCTCAAAAAAAAAGTCATTGCTCTTTTGTGAGATGGTCAAGAAGCATATAACACCGTTGGAATTGAGACTCATAACTTGTTGTTCAAATCTTAAATTCTGCAATCGCTGTACAAAAAAATTGTACAAAATAATTCTTTTTCTTAAAAGAACATGTGGGTCACTTAGACGTTTATTTATAAAACGGCAAGTGCCAATTGTGGGCGCAACGGACTATCATTCGAATATTAATGAGGATAAAACTAGGCTATCTGCCACCAAAGTTGCAACGTAAGTTACGAACTTTGCCAAGTGGTGGAATTGCGTCAACAAAATAGGCAACATTTCCCTGCTTCTGTCAAAAACTTTACCCTCCTTCTGGGCAGTCGAGTAAATATACCTAGTTCATGCAGGCGGTGAAGAGGCAAACCATTCAGCCTCGACTGCTGTATAATGATACTGGTAAATAACGTGAATCTTATCTTCCTCACTGACTGATTTTGATGTGCCGTATTTCACTGAGGCTGTGGATACTTGGAAACTCATTTGCCCGAATCTAAATTCGCCCGACTATCCATTGTCCCAGAGACGGTGGGACGAGCCACTCTGCAGAGTGATTAAAAATAACCTGATGGCTACATCTGTCACTGCTGCTGAGCGTGCGCGCCTGCTGGCTGTGGGTCAGTGGGAGTCGGGACTCTGGCTTCACGCACTACCGTCGTCGAACATAGGCACCTTGCTCGACGATACTACTTTCCGCTTTGCTGCTTCCCTACGTCTTGGCGCTCCTTGTTGTTCTCCGCATCGCTGCTACTGTGGCGAAGTTGTCAACAGCCTTGGGCACCACGGCCTGTCATGCAGCCGTAGTGCGGGTCGCATAGCGCGACACGGGAACCTTAATGACATCATCCGACGTGCTCTTGTCACCGTCGGCGTTCCGGCTGTTTTAGAACCCAATGGCCTGGTACGCGACGATGGTAAGAGACCAGACGGTATGTCGTTATTTCCATGGAAGATGGGTAGGCCTTTAGTGTGGGATGCTACTTGCGTCGATACTCTTGCGCCATCCCATCTTCCTAGCACATCGTGCTGTGCTGGCGCTGCCGCTGCGGCTGCGGAGAACCTCAAGCGGCGAAAATATAATAACCTTGTTGGTAGTTATATTTTCGAGCCGTTTGGGGTTGAAACTCTCGGGTCGTGGGGACCAAGTGCTCACAACTTATATAAAGATTTGTCTAAACGTTTAGTTGACACTTCGCGTGACCCAAGGGCTGGCTTTTACCTTGGACAAAGGATAAGCATTGCCATTCAGCGTGGTAATGCTGCCAGCCTTTTGGGTACATTACCAGTGGCCAGCGATGCGGAGGAATTTTTTGACGCCATCTTTTAACTATTTTTAGTTTTAGTTAGTTTAGTGTTTTTTTTTTTTTAATTTAAATGTATATATAGTAGTTATTATTCTTATTAAATAAAGTGTAGATTTATTTGGGAAAATAAACAATCATATACCACGTGAAAGTAAACTTAAAGAACCATAAAGGTATAGAATTCAAATCCTCAAAACAATTTCTACGAGCTCTAAACGGCAGTAGAGATCTTTTGCAACCAATTAACATTGACCATAGGACTCTCTTCGAAAGAATCTCAATTTGTAACGTAACGACCAATCATAGTCTCGGTCCACACTAACGGAAAATGCAATAAACGAGTGTTTAGATCGTACGCACAACCGCCCGTGTGTATCGGACCGAAGGCCTCTAGTTAAATTAACTGGAGTCTGTGTACAACCCGTAATAATGTGTTAATTCTAGAAATTATTGATCGAGCTTCAAGCTGATCCAGTAATAATAGAAAATTATTGTAGCGATAATGGAGTGGTATCAAACTGAAGTTGTGCGAGCAATAATAATTCGACAACAATTATTATTATCAAAAGATATGAAAGGGAGAAAAGGTATAATATACAGCCAGATGGAACAGATAATAAATAACAAAATACTGGTGCAAATAAAACGGCACCTGCTTGCAAGGTTTTGTTTGCCAGATACTTCTATAAATCTTATTTAGAATAGCTATTGACCAAAATAACGAAAACAATCATAACTTTTCAGAACCTGGAGCTGATGTGGTATTTCATCAAGATGATGGATCGCATACAGTAGCGACAGATGAACATCTAACAGAATCTGATCAAAATGATGCTGATATCATCGGTTTCGTAAGACATAAGAATTCATGGAAATTAAGTTGCAAGCGTCCTTGCGTGCAGTTGGCAATCTGCCACTACTTGATAATTATGTGCATCTGTGATCTTTGCACCTAAAATTAAATATATTGCATCTAATTATTAGTAGTCATACACGCTGTTCGTGATATTGTATCATCTAATAGGTGGAACTAACTATTACCAGCGTCTTTGTTTGCTTTCGAATCTATACTAATATTATAAAGCTGAAGAGTTTGTTTGTTTGTTTGTTTGTTTGTTTGTTTGTTTGAACGCGCTAATCTCAGGAACTACTGGTTCGAATTGAAAAATTCTTTTTGGGTTGAATAGACCATTTATCGAGGAAGGCTTTAGGCTATATATCATCACGCTTAAGCCAATAGGAGCGGAGCAGCGATAAAGAATGTTTTAAAATCGGGGATTCCACGGGGACGAAGTCGCGGGCAGCAGCTAGTACTAAATAAAGTCATAAACCTTCCTTTTGACTTTTCCGTGGTCGGATAAAAAATACCATTGGTGAATCAAAAAGACGTGTGAACGATTCTGTTAGTCAACCCGAAAGAAGCCAGACTAATTTCATCTAGAAGATACTGGTTAAAAAATGAGTTTTTTAAAAAAATTTATAACAGAGAATTGTATCCAGGTGAAATTCTAGTTCACAGACATACATACATACATACAGTGCCTTATCAAGACTTCACTGTCAAGACAATCTATGCACTATTTAAATGCACCATCGAAGAAAAAACAACCTACAAGAAACAACACAGCTCCTATTGAGGTTGATACCGCCCATCCCCTTGAAAGATAAAACTTTTCCACCTTATCTCACGCAAAAACTCTCATACAAGCCTCATTGATTTCTCAAGCAAAACATCGCCATAATCAGATAAGCAAGCTAATAGCAGGTACAGTTGTTCATTCAGTATTAATTGTAGATAATTTAGCATATTATAATACTCAAGGTGGACTAGAGATACTGAATGGACAGGTTAAGAAGGTCAGCTCTATAGAATTAGCGAAAACACACGCACACAAAGACACTCCTACTAGTGCAGGCGCACTCGCAGCCGGCATTAGTTTGAGATTCGTGCGGTTATAGTGTTACGATACGAAGCCATGAAATGTGTATCCTCTAGAATAGAAACCTATAAATTTGCCTAGACTGTTCCTAAATATGAAGTCTTCAGAAACTTCTTTGCAATTAAAGAGCTTAAAATGTCTCCCAGGTGGGAGATGAGATTGCCATTTGAATTTAAAGGGCACAAGAAGGATCACGGGTGGGTTTTAGTCAGTAAGAGTCTGACACTCCCTTCCGCTCCGCCCAGAGCGGGAGAAGTCATTTGATGATTTCCCATCCAGAAAAAAAAAAGGTGGGAGATGAGATTGCCATTTGAACTTAAACACTTTTCAAGTAGATATGAGTATTGGTCTTCAAAAGTGTTGACAGAAATTCGTCGCCTGTCTTGAAGCTTTTGGATGCGAAAAATTATTGTACCAGTATGTAGCAACCTTCTGTGCTCATCTCTTTTGTAGAGATTAAACATTCTCAACAAGTAACAGTCACGGAGTTTATAAACTTTGATTCATACATAATATAAATAATGTTGTGGGTTGTGCTCTGTGCGGTGCATTCAAACTGTTAATTAATTGGTTTGTATGCTGTTATGTTTGCCGACGTTGTGGAGATACAAATCTCATTGATTTTAAGTATTGCATCATTAGTTGTTGAGGTATTAACCACTTCATGAAAGTCAAAGGATCGTCTTTCGTTTATGGCATCATGATGTACTATACTTCCAATTATTATGCCTGACAGTTTTACCGATACAATCAATCTGCAGGGATATTCTTTGTCAACTTCTCACTGTGTAAACATAGGTGAATTGAGGATGAAATGAACTGCCTTTCCAAAATTTCAGCTACTTTCATGACCACATCACCTAAGCATAAAGAGTAAGATGTTAACAGAATCACACTGCAAGTCTCCTTACTTTGGTTGTGGAATTTGTTCGAAAGAGTCTCCGCGGCCCTGGAACGCAAAGAGCACTAGAAGGATCAAGTGTGGGTTTTAGTCAGTAAGAGTCTGACACTCCCATCCGCTCCGCACAGAGCGGGAGAAGTCATATGATGATTTCTCATCCAGGAAATAAAGGTCTCTTGACTTTTGGATGTACGTCCAACTTCGGTATTCATGAAAAAGATAAAGGAAGAACACTGTATTTCTATGGAAAATATAGGCCAGATGTTACGTATGCTTAAAGGAGGTCAAGCTGCATTTATATGAATAACATCTCCATCACAAGGCCCATATGAAGTAAATGGTAAACGTGGACCATTTTGACAATCACATTTGCATAATATAATTTACATGTTATTACTTATTATGATTGAATTTATTAGGGGAACTTAATAACTTTCATGTGTTCAATAAAAAGAATCATCATAAAAATAATCTCGCAAACGTAACTTGTTTTTGTTCATTTGGTCTGATTATCAGTAATAAATTAAGTTTAACTTTATTATTTGTTCATAAAATACTGCCACCTAATTGCAGAATTAGTTTAAATAGCTGGATTATGTCCAAAATTATCATTCTGATTCATATTTCTATGCCTACTTTTATGTAAACACGTGTGCTACTCCAGCATAACTCTTTCTATAATAGCTTTCAAATAAAATCTATAGAAAGACGCCACATTAAAAACTTTTTTTTAATTTACAACATTATCAATATTACCATATAAATTGGTGTTTATATAACACAAGACCTTCCAGTTAATTTCAATCTTACCACTGAATTATAAAGTCGTAATTTCAACGCGTGTTGGATAACGTTGGAATCGTGTCAATGACCTGGCTTACTACATAAGTTACACACTATTTGGCGAGCTAAAGTGTAGGTACTTGGTAAACGGCGCGAAGAAAAAGTCGGTAGAATTACTGTAGTATTTTATTATCTGTGGTAGAACGTTATTTTTCGAGTACAACCAGAAGAAACAGATGCGCCGCGGAGCGTAGTGGAGTAATATTTAAAATAATTGTCGATGTTTACATGTGAGGTGTACAAGAATATGTTTACGTATTTTTTAATAGACTAGTTTTGGTGATATGTTTTTTTACATGGTGATTTTTTCAGCTATTTAATAAAATATTAATCTAAAGGAAGAAACATAAGAATTATTTTTTAAGATCTTTAGTATGAACATTAATCTCAATCTTGTCGTAATAGCATCTAGAATAACTAAAATACATTATAATACCAGCCATACTAGGTTAAGTTCATATAATATGCATGCATGGTTGGGACTTTCTTGAAACAGACCTACTGTTTCAAAAAAAGTTAGTTTAACTTTCTTTTTTATTTGTATGTGTTACAATAATGTCATGTGCGCCTGTTTGGGGCAGAAAAATCAACGCTTTCAACTTAATTCATAGACTTACTGATGCAATATTTCCGGATATAACCAGCAATATGTCAATAGCCTAAGAAACAGCATAGAATAGAATAGAATACTCTTCATTATGTACACCGTGTAAGTTAGAGACAATATAGATGAAGAAAACATTACATAGGGTGACACAATGGGCGGCCTTATCGGTAACCTAAACCTTCCCTAGGAAATGTTAATAAAGTTTATTTTGAATTATAAATACAGTAAACCAAGTTCCGTAGTTGGAAATTATAATGAAAAATTGATATCGTTAACAATGTATTGTGAGTGTGACGTGACCAAACAAGTAAGGACTCAAATTATATTTTTACAATATGAGATAATCCAGTCTTTATAGCCAACTATAATGACACGTCCATAGATATAGAAACACATTACAAGTAACTTTAGAAGTCTGGGCCGATGTCAGACTAAGTCAAGGTCGTCATGGATAAGCAGAAACAATGAGGCATTATTCTTTGAGACACCTAATACATTAGTCTGTCACTGTTCCGATTAATTGTGCTTGCTCGGATGTCCGTTTTGTGACTTGATGTATCCAATTTTGGTCCTTGAAGACGTTGAATTAAAGACAGGAATTGAGGATAATGCTCAAAAGCGAATGTCCTATATTGGGTTAACGGATCGGACTATCTGAAGTCATTGCAGAATTCAGGGTCTTAAACGAATGATTGTAGGAAGAGCATGACCAGCGTAAACTAGTTGAATCTTTGTGCTACTAAAAGCACGAAGAACCTTCTTTATTTTTGATAACTTTAAGGCCACAAGTCAGTGATTAAATCTAAATATATATAACTCAAAGGTGACTGACTGACTGACATAGTGATCTATCAACGCACAGCCCAAACCACTGAACGGATCGGGCTGAAATTTGGCATGCAGGTAGATGTTATGACGTAGGCATTCGCTTAGAAAGGATTTTGATTAATTCTAGCCCCAAGGGGATAAAATAGGGGATGAAAGTTTGTATGAAACTTTGTCAATTTTAAACCGATCGGGCTGAGAGTTTCAAAATCGGGGGTAAAGTAACTATTCCACGCGGACGAAGTCGCGGGCAAAAGCTAGTACTAGCATAAAGCAACTTTGCATCCTATTAAAACGCAGTACCTACTGGGCAAGCTCAAGGTCATGTAACCAAAGACGAGCAATCGATTGTACACAAAATAATTCGGAAACATCCTGTCACAACGGATTCAATACAGAATAGCTAAGGAACTTTCTCCAGATGTAACATTCAAATTACACAACACATCTGATGCAACTACATCAATTCAATATTGACACATACTAAAAATATGAGCACAGCATTCCATTTGGATTCCACAGAAGAATAAAACGGTGTATACGGAACTGCAGCATATTATGTGCGCTCAACATTCAACGCCTTTCTCGGCGATTGCGTTGAGAGAATGTTACAGGTTGCACATTGCTGTTACGGTTGCTGTGGATGGCGCAACAGCGTATCTGTTTTGTGGCGTTTATCCCTAAATATGGCGGCGTCAGCGAATATGGCTATGTTGTAGATAGTGTTAGGATTTGGATAGATTTATGAAGGTAGGGTTTTAGTTCCAGTTGATGAGCATAGCATTCCATTTGGATTCCACAGTAGAATACAATGGTGTATACGGAACGCATATTATGTGCGCTCAACATTCAACGCATTGTGGAGAATTTTACAGGTTGCACATTGCTGTTACGGTTGCTGTTGATGGCGCAACAGCGTATCAGTTTAGTAGCGTTTATCCGTAAATATGGCGACTTCAGCGAAAATGTCTATGTTGTAGATAGTGTTAGGATTTAGATAGATTTATGAAGGTAGTGTTTTAGTTCCAATTCAAATCAAATCAAATCAAATCAAAAATGTTTTTTGTCAGAACGTGGTACAATAGATATTACAATTTTGCTTCCAGCATATCCTGCCATACTATGGCGTACACATATTTCTATAATAATGAAGGCTCACTTATTAACCTATTAACTAATTAAAATGAATCAATTAATGCTAGTTGATAGGTGGTCTTGGGAAATATTAGATGCTGAAGTTGTTGACAAAGTATTGACCCGTTTTACTAAATTATCTAATGAGCCGCAGGCTTAGATCTCACTGAAAGAGCGATGCCAAATTATTGGCAGTAAAAGGATTGCCAACTGAAATTAGTTTTTGTCGCAAACCCTTCATGTCTTTTACTGAAAAGTCCTTTATCATTGAACGTTTTACACTAAAGTCAACGAAAAAACCAATAAAGAAACTAGAAACACTTAAACTGGCTTACATGACACGTGGTTTAATACAGGAACTGAAGTAATGCCTTCCATTTTAAGCGACACCAATTTTCAAAGCGATAAGAAAAATGTGGTTACCATGTCCGTTACATATTCATGTACCTATGTACATATCTCTGTAAATTTCTCAAGTTCCTTGTGACTGACGGCAACACTGCACATAGGGTTGCCAGGTTAATGCTGAACGGACTGGCTAGTTTAGCTGGATGGTAATGCAGGCCGAATTCCATACATTTCGAATGATTTTTTGTCTTAAATTTAAATGATAAAGAATATCGTATGGGAACCCACGCTCTATCAATCAGTTTTATTTTTTAAGAATTTACTAGCAACGCGCAACGGTTACGGATTTCAGTTCTTTGGAAATAAACACTTTTATTTCTTCTTTTTTCACTTTCAGTGGCTTAAGAGCATGTAATAATAATCACACAGTCGTCATGAATTTTCCGATAACTTCAACTATCATCGTTATATTTAAGTCAATTAACACAAAACCTTATCTGATGAACTAGCTGGCTTTAACGTTCTATGGATGGATCTAAAAAGAAAATCAGAACTTCATGTATCTCTCCATCCATTGGTGAAACCTGGTCGGTAGTTTTTGAGTATATCGAGTTCAGACACAGAAGTAGTAGGAGGCTTTGTTGTTTTATAAATAGTATACAGTGTATTAGAATTTTACTCTTTTAAAATCAAAATGACCGTCTAAATTGGTCGGAATATTAAATTCCTAAAAAGGCCGTTTTACCCCGCTGCCTGCTAACCCTAGCTGAGCACGATTCGTTCGGGATACATGCGCTGCGCGTGAGTTGCGAAACTGTCGCCGAAGCATTACGTCACCCCGGCCTTCTTAATGTCGTTTACTTAAAACATTTGGATTAGAAACCGAGTAGGCCCATGCTCAACTGTTTCATTGCCTTCTGTAGCAAAGTGGGGCAATATGGACGTACGAAGTTGGAAACTGACATAGTTATCGAAGTAAAGCGATGTGGAGATAATACGAGAAGTTCTTATGTTGGATTTTTATGAATTGTGGTACCAAAAACGACTAGGAATGGAGGTAAAAGGAGAGAATAATAAGCAAAAAAAAACGAATTTATTTATTTGTACAAACTTCATGTACAATATAGTAGGTACAACATAGTGGTACATGGGCGGAATTACTGCAACAAGGCATTCTTTGAGTTAAAACGAGACACTGTGATGTGTTGTACAAAAAACTATTGCTTGTAGGAAAAAGGAATATAAAACACCTGAACCAATTACCCATGTTTGCAAACGAATAAATGATTATGATTACGACTATGAAAAAAAGCCAAAAATAGTACAATGGCATACTGAATTTCTTGGAGAGCAGTTTAAAACTATTTCTTTTTTCATGTTCAAGCTGCGTGTCTTTGAAAAAGGCGTTACGGGTGATACTTAATATAAGGTTTAAGGCTTATATATTAAGGAAACTCATGAGCTATCAGAAAAGTCGATTCGTGTAGGTTTCACACAGTTACTGGATTTGGGTTGTGAAGCTGTAGATTTCCAAAAAAAATAATTAAAAACGATACCCCAAAAACAAACTAATTTGGGCACGAAGTTACCAAAGTCACAACCGTTGCAAGTTAGCTGTATACAACTCATTTCAATTAAAAACCACCCCGTACAAAACACTACTACTACTCCTAAGGATATCTGTGGTCTACCGAACATTTTCACACATGGTCACTATTTCCTTCAAAGAACAAAATAAATACATATGTATGTATAATTATGCCTTTTCTGTTAAACTAAACGTCAGTTTTGCTTTAGTAATGCCTGATTCCGGTCAAATTAATTACGTTTTGGTTTTTTGCCGTCTAACCTTTTTGTGTTCATTACGAATGTAAGAAGTTTTTGTGCAGTTGTATCTGACTTAGTTTGACAGTAAATAATTGGAATCTAGTTTAACTTTATTCAGTAATGACTATATTTAATTATTACTTATACGTTGTATATTACACAATCGAAAGTTACGGCATTATTAAAGGCCACACTGAAATAATTCTAATTTCAAAGTCGTACATACGATTTTTTACAGTTTGATTTGATTTGAACATACTGTGTAAAAAAGACTTTTAGAAGTCGGTTGTAAAAAGTTTTTTATTTTTCACTTTTAGTAGTACCTACACCCCCAGCTAAACTTACCCATCACAGCGTACGTGGTATGAATTTGTGTAAACGATAAACAAGCATGCTATTTCAGCTATCCCGATAAATTTGCTATCATTTATTTCCGATTCCTATGTCTGTTCTTCATCAGATTTTCACTGAACTAGAAAGGGACCATCTTGAAATACTAAGATGCTCTTTACTACAACTCGACAAGTAACAGCTTTCAAATATAAAAACAAATCATCACAATCGATACACCCAGTAAAAAGTTATGAAGTAACACAAAAAAAATACAGACTTGAAAACCTTCACCTTTTTTGGAAGTTGGTTAAAATATTCTACCCGTAATACGAGCCGAGGAAATATTGCACCATGCCTGTCTGTTCCGGGAGCCTTCACTTTCACTTTTTGTTTCTAAAAAATGCCAGAAAAAGCTAGACTTTTTTTTGTATCGGCAAATAAATTGCCCAAACAAAGCCCAGAGCAATGAAAGGAAGAAAGGCAAATCTTTGCCCTGCAGTGACACAGGACAGGCTAAAAAAGAACATAAGTTTTGTTGCGTTTAAGTATTTTAATTAATTTTCCAACGGAAATACGGATATTTGCAATTGGATTTAAATTGAAAAGATTAAAAATATAAGTAGATATTAATGAATAAAAGCCAGCTTCTGTCAGCTCCACTTTTCATGTAATTTCTTATTCAACCGGAAAATTTACAAAACAGTCGTTGCTTATGGAATTCCTGCTTCGCCTGCGACAGTTTTAATATATGTACATAGTTACTGTTGATTGAATAAGTGAATAGTTAAGTTAAATAAACTAACGGAACAGTTACAACTGTCGGTTAAAGTTAAAATATAGACCTAACTTGTATTAATAAATTAAGCGGTTGACTTATGAATGCTGAATTGATTTGAAATACTTTAGTTGATATATTCATGACGTAACAGATAGATATACAGATTTTGCTGAAACTGAAATATTTATTTTTATTATTGGCTGGATTGCATTTGAACACAATCTCACCTGCGGGCGTACTATGAAAGAGGGATAGAGTTATACACCCTATATAGCTCCATCCCTTTTTCTCGCTCGGAAGACTCACGTTTTAAGACGTCATGGTAGGACGCTGATGGAAAATTGGGATGTGGTCGACGATAGTGCAGGGTTGCCTTGAAATAACCTATTCACTTTTGACATCAAGACCCGACTAGCTACTTCAATAAACCTGGTTCTTGAAGTAGGTAATCGTCCCATAGCACACAACACCGATCATGTCATTTTGAATAACTTTACATTAGAACATAAAAACCGATTAATTTAGTGTAACCAATGAACTGGGGCGCTGCTGTGACAGCTATTTAAGTTTTGCCTAAGTTTGGTTGATCGCCAAGTATAGTTTATATCAGTTCGGTCAGTGACATAGAGTTCTATTTCCACGACATTCATATTTTGTGAAATAACTGGCAAAAACGACTTGAGCGGTTTTGTTTGCTAAGGGGCGTAATGCGAAAATGCTTTTCTACCAAATAAACTCTTACAGTTAAAACGAAACGGGCGACACCTATAGGCAAGCAGCGAACTTATTAAAACAAACTCACTGCATGCTTGTTACTGTCAATTAGGGTTTTATCTTATGGCGGTCTTACAGTAATATTAGTATATCAATCTGCCTAGCTTTTCACAACTGTGTTATGGTTCTTTTTATGTGTGGGAAATCATCAAATTACTTCATCGCTCTGGGCGGAGCGGAAGAAATACATACAGTCTGTTCATAAATTACCTATACTTTCTTTTAGCAATTAAATTGGGTGGGATACTAATAATTATAGCACTGAAAAACTAATTAAATATTGGAATAAGCGAAGCGAAAACACTGAACTACAGGGATCCAAGGATATTCTCGTGAACTATAGTTTGAACGAAGAATGAGTTACATTGTTATGTAGCACCAACTTCTAGTACAATATTACTTTCTATAGGGAATTTTTCTATGTTTTTAAAGATGTGAAATCATCTAATTACTTGACCAGAGTCTGACACTCTCTTCCGCTCCGCCCAGAGCGGGCGGGAGTGTCAGACTCTTACTGAATAAAACCCACCCGTGATCCTTCTTGTGCCCTTTGCGTTCCAGGGCCGCGGTGACTCTTTCGAACTGATGCCGCAACCCTGGCAGTGTGTTGGGGTCTACCTTCCATCTAACCTGGTAAAGCTGTGTACCAGTATTTCATATGAAGAGACAGCCTTTCTGACCTCCGAAACAGTCCCTGGACATACAGTACCACTTTTTTTTTTTGTCTGAGGGTGGGAAATCGTCAAATGACTTCTTCCGCTCTGGACGGAGCGGAAGGGAGTCTCAGACTGTTACCTACTGACTAAATAAAACACATTCCTGTCCGTCCTAATGCGTCCTATTGCGTTTTAGTTCTAGTCTTGTGTTCAAGTAGTTGTTTGTTTTTTGGTAGTTATGATATACATTATCGAAATATTGAAATCTATACTAATATTATAAAGAGGAAAGATTTGTATATTTGTATGTAACGAATAAACTCAAAAACTACTAGACCGATTTCAAAAAATCTTTCGCCATTAGAAAGCTACATTCACCCTGAGTAACAAAGGCTATATTTTATCCCCATATTCCCACGGGAACTGGAACTACGCGGGTAAAACCGCGGGGCGCTGCTAGTATTATATAAATTGCTTATAACTTCTTGAGATCAATATCATTTCAATTTGATGTTAAACAATAGACGGTGTTTGGGTAAATTAATAGTTTGCTAAGTATACCGATGTGTTTGAAATTTGAGTTTGTCAATCTTTGGTGATATAATAATTACAACTAGTTTGGTACTCAAACTACTAATCAATAAATCAGATTTTTTTTCAAGGCTTTGATTTTGTCAGTATTTCGCCTCGGTAAGAACCAAAACCAAATACAAATAATATTTTTTTAGAATCAGCTTCTGTATAAACTTATGTAAAGAAAAAAAAAACAAACCTAAACAAAATTAAATATACAGTAAAACGAAAAACGGAAGTCGATATTTACATATATATCTATGCTATGTACATAAATTATCGACTTCCGCAAAATCGTTTCATCTCGTTTAAAATATTTAATTGAAAAGCTTACTTAGTTACGGGTTCAGAAACGATATTTTTTTAAACTTTGTTTTTATAGAAATAATGTTGAATGATTTTAAATCAGCATAGTTACATATTTTATCCCAGCTTTATAAAAAATACCTACTGCTGAAAATAAACCTCTAAATTGACAGGCTTTAGATTTAGAACTTATAATAACACACAAACGTTAGTACTTTCGGTTAAAGACCTTGAGATTGCACCGAAATTACTGTTATTTACGACTATATTATAATATAATGAAATACTAAAAATAGCACTTAACGGATAAAAAGGACGAGCCAAATTATTATGCAGCTCATTAACATAAATTGTTGATGGTCATTATTATATAACTTGGAGATTACATCAGCAGCGGAAAACGGTGCATCATAACATAACACTGGTTCGATATAACACTTTGGGAAGAACGAATATATTAATAAATTTAAAGTCAGAGACGATATTTTATCGGGTGAAAGCTAATTTATATCATAAAAAGATGCGTGATAAAAATATTGAGGTCGGTAAAAAAGAGTGCAAATACCTAAATGCTATTTTTGCATCTAGCTCAAGATATTTATGTGGTTAGGTGGTGGTGTTCACAAATCAGAGTTATCATTTTAAAACTCGAATTAGTTGGCAAACCGACGTTAACTTATACATATTCCATACGTAAACCTAACTTGGACTTTTCAAAAAACCTCTGGTTTGTGCAAGTAGGCCTTAATCACTTAATCAATATCGATGAATTTTACAGACAGAGAGAATTGTACAGTATTACATAGATGGGACTCTGGAGAAAGTAATAAGCAACTTTTTTTTCGAAAATTTGTATTAACGCAAGCAAAGTTGCGAGGAAAAGCTAGTACTCTAGATTACTCGTAGAAATCCAAGATTTTATCTTTGCAGTATATTTATAAAAGCCAGTCTGATATGCAGGCCCTCATTTTGCGGCAATAACTTTCAAACCCCAGCACAATTGCAAGTACTTTTATCGTAAGCTCGCTTCATAAGTCCAAAGGTCCAAAATGGTACCCAAGCTTTTGTTAGGTCACTGGGCTGCCAGCAGAGGAATGTGGCCGGTTGTTTTGCAACAAGTTCTCCCCTCTCTCTTCCCCACGTTTATTTCTCGCTCTACCACACGAAACTGCCCGAAGTGTGCCGAAGTTCAAGAGCTTTCGCGTAACTTCGTGCCTTCTTCGGAAGTGAGACTGGATTCTTGCAAGTTTTGTTTGTTATTTATACCTTTTTGATGCGGATTTGTGATAGACGTTTTAGTTGTTAAATAACGGAATCTCGAACGGGCTTTTGTGGATTCCTGTTAAATTCTTTGGGATTTATCTTATAAGCCCGTTTTAAGTAATGTAGATATCTGACTTGGTTACTTTGAACTGGTTTATCCAAACTTGATATATTTTCTTAAATTTTAAACAGTGTTTCCATGCAAAAATTGTGAGACGTAAATTTTGATGAATCAGCCTTATGAATTAATTCCTAATTTTAAACAGTAACTCGCTAAATATCAGGCTGCCACCAATAATGAATTACCTACTATTTAAAGCATTTTAAATAGTAGAAAACTTACCTGAAATTGACCACATCAAGACCAACAGAGGTGTAAAAAGGTTATAACAATAAAGGCTTGGCTCGACACCAATAAAATGGTACATTCATGTTATATGACCATGAGTGACGTTATTTCGCGGGTCTGACGTCAGAGGCGCACGCGCATCGTAAGGCCTCGATTTGGCTTGACGAATTCAAAATGTCAGACAGATCAAATTATCTAAGTTTTTGCTTAGGGTGGGATATCGATTGTATTTGTATATATCAATATTTTCTTAGTTTTAACTAGCTTTTGGTCGCGATTTCGTGTGTGTTAAAGTCGTTGAACAGCACAAATGACCGTTTCATGGGTTTTTTTTTGCTTTGATAAGAATGGTTAAATTACTGGCTATAATATCAGCTATCTGTGAGTGAAAGTTTCATCAAAGTCCGGTGTAGGTTTTGTACTTTTAACGTGATGCGTGGTGCAGGACTTAGCGCGACGCTTAACACTCTATGTAGTTTCTTAAAAAACTTTGTGGGTCGATTTTGATAAAATAAACGCTAAACAATACTCAGACTAACACTTAATATTTTTAAGTACCTAAATTTCAAATCCGTTCAGAGGCTTTTGCGTGATGCTTCCACAAACAAACAAAATTTTAAAAAAATATACGCTTTTGTATTCTATGTCGTTTTCATAACGTTCCTCAGTTATTTTTATGGAAAAATATTCAAAGTACAGACAGGGATTTAATATATGTATAGAGCAATCAGACATAATTATCCGTTTTATTAAAATTTATTGATATTGATTAGTTTATTCGCATCAATGAATGTTTATTAGGCTCTCGATTGAATACATTTCACCTGATGAAAGTATCACTTGTAACGATGGAGCACGCTTGCCCATAAGTATGAACATTAACATTTTCATAACTATTAACATTTTCTGGCAACTATTTCTATGACTTCATAAAGTCAGATGATTTGTGGAACTTCCATTTAACTTATTTGGTTGCTTATAGTTAAAATTACAGCAATTACTAATTTAATTACAATGTTCAATTGGTTAACAATATTAATAGGCAGTAGAATTATGTATGAAATAATAACTTCGGTATTTATTTTGACGTCATTCAAGCATTTACTTGATTACTGTAATTATCTTTTTTTAATTCTAAAGGATGATTAAATTCCTGGTGGTGGTATTCTTAGGCTACGTCTCCATGTTGCGGAATTTGTTCGAAAGAGTCACCGCGGCCCTGGAACGCAAAGGGCACAAGCAGGAACACGGGTGGGTTTTAGTCAGTAAGAGTCTGACACTCCCTTCCGCTCCGCCCAGAGCGGGAGAAGTCATTTGATGATTTCCCATCCAAAAAAAAAAAGGCTAAAAAAGGTCTCCATTGCTGGCCAACAAGTTAAAATGTGATCAATCGCTCGACCTTGCCCTGCAATGTAAATGAAGTTTGCGTGCGAGTTGCTTGCAGGTGGACACACGGCCTTAGGCCTACTAGCGCTACAATCCTTTAAAGGAAAACAACCGCTTGTGGATGTCTGAGCAGAACTGCATGTTGTACATTGTGTTCCAAGTGATTCATAGAAAGGACGAATACTAAATTACAGACTGCAGTGACAAATTATATTGTGTATCAAGCGATATTTTTCAACACACTTACTCGGAAAAACAAATAAACATAAAAACAATGAAGGTTGTCCAGTGACCAGCCTGAGATTATAATACAATAATACAATAAGTGGAATAGGACTTCCTGCCGCATTCTTTTACACAAATGCGAAAAACATTTAATTGCGATCCTAGCAGTAGCCAGTTTTCAACGAATCTATTGAAAATATTTATTCAGCAATCTATTTTAACTTTCTATTAAATTTTCAAGCGCGAGTTGCTGTCATTAAAGTTACATTAATTCACCTAATGACTTCCTATAACCCCATCAACAATGCGCCATGTTCCCAAGCCCTAAGTGAAGTTAATACAAAACCGATCGAATGATTGATTGGAGCCAGCCAGTGATTCGAGGCATTGTCTGATTGATGTCTGATTGCATTTAAACAATGGGTGCCCTTGCACGATGCCATTGTCCTGGTTTGTTGACCATTGCCGCAGCTTTGCTGGACTTTTGCAATGTTTGTTTTTGTTTTTTGTTTTTTCCATATTGAGAGTTGTTATTTGGCTTGTATTTGTTTTTTTTTTTATAAGGGTCGTCACGAAAAGAGCTGTCTTTTTGTTATGATTATTTGGATGAGTATTCTAGACAAAGCGATTTCTTTGAGCACCTTGTAAATTGCCCTTAACAATCGAAAGCCTCTCAACAGATCGAACTATATCTGTATAGTCTTTTTCTATTTGTAGTAGTGTTGGGGTTGGTCCAGTAGCTTACATGAAGCGACTGGCCATCTGACCTGCATAACCCTGTAAATGGGCAATACAGGACTGGTTGGGGGCCATCCATAAATTACGTCACACGTTAAGGGGGAGGGAGGGGGTGGACGAAGTGTGACATCGTGTGTCAAGGGGGTGGGAGGGGTCCTAAATTTCGTGACGCCAGATTTCAAAATCTATTTTAATCTAAGTGTTAAGTAAAACACGAACAAATACACGACTGAAATTGTAAAATCTGTGACGTAACACAGGGAGGGGGTGTCACAAAGGTGACCAGATGTGACAAGCACGGGGGAGGGGTAAAAAATCATGAAATTCGTGGGATGTAATTTATGGATGGCCACTTGGCAGACTTTCGGGCTTCTGACTACTGTAACGAATGCCGAAGATCTACAAATGACAGCCGGTACCAACAGCTTAACGTGCTTTCCGGCACGGAGGAGTCTCGGTATGTAAATGACGTCACCCATTCACCGAACATCCATTTACCTTGAAGATCGACTCATATGGCTGTTATAATTTAGCCACAAGCTCTTTAATTATTCATCTCATTAAGATCTAAAAAAAATATTACAAGTCCAGTACTCACATTCATTATCATGGCTATTCCTGGCGAGTCCCCGGATCTGTTCGTTGACATAGTTATTGCTCTTGGGAACGTTGAGGGCGCTTCGGATCCCCACTGAGGAGTTATCCAGGTGACCAGGCCCGATTTTGGGCACGTGGCTGGAGCAGTAGACCTCCTTGTCTTCTGTCCAGTGCTGGTTATTGTAGTATGTCTGTGGAAGAGATGAGACTTGAGTAAATGATATCAAAGGCATATTTTTTGGGTTAAGAGTTTTGCGTCTCCAAAGCGTTGAAAAAAGACGTAGAGTTGCCAGCCTGTCGTTTTCTATCAATTAGTTGAAAATCGGGGAGTGTGCGTCAGAATTGCACAATAGGGTATTTTACTGTAAAAGTCTAATTAGACCGTCTGATAGATTTACAAAAAATATTGGACACGTATTTTTTCTTTTTTCACGTAAACAAAAAATGAAAACGATACAGTGCGTTGAAAACTCACGTGACGTCACTACGTTGCTACAATTTTTACCAGCGACGTGACGTCACGTGAGTTTTCAACGCACTGTATCGATTTTTACGGTAAAATACCCTATTGAATTCTACGTACGGAGATGAACCACCGGTGCCTGGTGGACATCCTCTTCATCCGCACAAAACGTTCTCGGAATACTTCGATAGTATGTACACTTGTACAGTTATAAAGTGAAATTCTTTGCTAGAGTCTATGTTTCCTGATAGCTACATCAACCAATTTCTACCTCTTCAATCTTTACTTAAACACCCCTAGTGTTTAATTAAGTAAAGATTGAATATGTAGGAATTGGTTGAATTGGAATATAGAAATAGGAATTGGTTGGTTACATCAACCAATTCCTACCTATTCAATCTCTACTTAAACACCCCTAGTGTTTAAGTAAAGATTGAATAGGTAGGAATTGGTTGAATTGGAATATAGAAATAGGAATTGGTTGGTTACATCAACCAATTCCTACCTATTCAATCTTTACTTAAACACCCCTAGTGTTTAAGTAAAGATTGAATAGGTAGGAACTGTTTCAACTACCTTAAAGAGTTATCGCGGCCCTGATGCAAAGGGTATTAGGAGGAACATGGACAGGTTTAGTCAGTGAGAGTCTGACACTCTCTTCCTATCAGCCCAGAGTGAAATAAGTCATATACAGATTTCCTATTCTTAAAAAAAAAGAACTATTCAAGGCCATACACATAAAGCAATAAAAATAAATCCATCGACAATTAAAACATAGGTTTCAAAATATAGGGAATAGGTAGACTGTCGGTAAAGCATACTGAACAATTGAAATGTTACACAGTTTTTCGCCCTTTTATTATCAAGGCTGATTCATTTTAGACAAATTATAGGAGCCACAAAAGAAATAATACCAATATCAAATGACCCATGATATTTTAAATCATAAAACAAACGCGAGGTCAAGTTACTATGGTTTGTCTCTGAATAGATATTCAAACTATGGACAAAGCGATATGGGCAGTTAATTTGTGACAAAGTGAATGTTTTTATTGAATTATTTATTGCATAGGACTGTGCTTTGTTAGTATAATGTATAATTTTCCACAGCTTCATTGTTTGATTGCTTTTACAATAAATGTTTTATTTATTTATGTACACATACACACACACTACACACACACTATTTTATTGATCACATGCTAATCTGTCAGACGGCTCTACAAGTTGAATAAAAAAGCTCGAATTTTTCGAAAAAGTTTTCCAATTTCGCTTTCCGTCAGAACTGTACCAGATCGGTACGGTAGTTCTGAAATAACGCCCACCAATAGACATATTTTTTTTTTACCAGATCGGTACAGTCGCTCTCAAATAACGATTGCCAACGAACATTTACTTTTACTATATTGATTATTTATTTAATTATTATTAGGCACTGAAAATATCACCGATAATCTTCTATTTTTTAATTCAGTATTTCAAGCATCAGATGCAATTTTTAGGAGACCACTTAGGTTATTTTTATAATTAAGTTGTAGAGGTCAAACAGCAGTTGCTTCTCGTAAAAAACTTATATTAATAAGCCAAATCTGACTGTCCAGTCTAGTCTGGGAGCGTGGGAAAAATACTAAATACATGTTATATCTAACGATGTTTTCAGACAAAGAAAAAAATTAGGCGACAACAAACACTGCAGCTGCAGCACTGCCTGACCGGATTTATAATATACACGATACCGAAATATAGTAAAACTAGCAGCGCCCCACGGTTTTACCCGCGTATTTCCTGTTCCCGTGGGAATATGGAGATAAAATATAGCCTATGTTACTCAAGGTGAATGTAGCTTTCTAATGGTGAAAGAATTTTTGAAATCGGTCCAGTAGTTTTTGAGTTTATTCGTTACATATAAAAATACAAATCTTTCCTCTCTAAAATATTAGTATAGATATAAATATCGCGTATTGTCAAGTATTTTTTCTTAATAAGACTGATAATATGTAGATAGATCCGAAAATATATCCAGATATATTGGGAACTATTGAATTTTGATGGGATTGATTGTAACAAAACAACCGATTTTTTTAACCGATTTCCAAAAAAGGAGGAGTCTCTCAAGTCGACTGTATTTTTTTTGTGTATTACCTTATAACTTTGTACTGGGTCTCCCGATTTTGATCATTCTTATATTCGAAAGGTGGTGCTTGTCGTGTGGTCCCATTTAAATTGAAGTGAGATCTGACGAAATGAAACAAAAAAAAACTGAATTCAGAGATGGCGAAGTCTCTCTCTCAGACCCATAACCACTCCACTGGGAGCTTAGACATTCTTTTTTTCATCACCCACATTCGCTGTCATAAGGTCTAAATCAGAGCGCTACACGACCAATTATGGCACAACTGACAAACAGAACCAAACAAGTACAAACACCAGTTGTATGCATTTCCCATAAAAAGTACGTCAGCTAACTGTTAATTATCGTACTCATCATACTGTTGTATTAACAGAACAGTTAGAAACGTGTATAATGAGCAACTGAAGCGAATAAGGTCGTATGTCCGTGGAATTAAGTCATAATATATCCTGTACGATGAAAAAAATATGTTTTTTTTTAATATTTATTTTATTTTTATTTAATTAAAAAAATATGTACACACATTTAATAAAAAGATTAGAATAAGTAAACAGAAATATAGGTACAAAGGTGATGCTTATTTCTATAGAAATTCTTCCAGCATTCTTGCGAAAGGAGACTCAAGTAAAAAGAGATGTAGACATTATGTGTAAAAGTAAAGTAAATTAAAATAATACATTCTTGTATGGGGTCCTCTTTATTTTTAACCGACTTAAACCGAAAAAGGAGGAGGTTCTCAAGTCGACTGTATTTTTTTTTGTGTGAGTTAACTCATAACTTTTTATTGGGTGTACCGATTTTGATGGTTCTTTGTATAATAGAAAGCTGGTGCTTGTCATGTGGTCCCATTTGATTTGTTTTTTTTTTTTTCGTATAAGATCTGACGACTAGTAATCGTGTTATCTCTGATAATGCGTGGCTTCGACTACATTGATGATGTTCTCATTTTCACTTATCGCTGTAAAAGGAAAAAAAACTTTATACGATGTTTTGGAAGAGCATCGTAGTATTTTGAGGTGGTCCCTTTCTAGTTTGGTGAAGATCTGATGAAGAACTTCGGAGATAGGAAACGTAACTATTCAATAAATTATAGCAAATTTTCCGGGATTGCTGAAATCGCATAGGTATTTGTTTATTGTTTACACCAGTTTATAACACGCACACTGTGTTTAACTGTCACTAAAAAGTGAAAAATAAAAAGCTTTTATACAAAAAACACATCCGACTCTTTGACTGTTTTTTTTTAGAAGTGAGGTGTATATTTTTGTAATTTTGTTTTTTTTTAATGTTTGCTATTTTCGCGATAGAAATACACACTCCGCGAAAACTGCAACTCTGTTAGTACTTCGGTTCATGAGATACAGCCCACTGACAGACAGACTGACAACAGGCTTAGTAATAGCGTCCCGTTGGCACCCTTCGGTCACGGAACCACAATAAGGACATAATGTGTCATTATTAGTTACGACCATATGACACGGATGGGAAATCGTAACGGATGGGAAGCCGTAAATGTAATGTGATGGACATTAATTCATGTCCGTGTTCATTCACTGCTTATTTGAGACTACAAAAAAAAATTTTTACAAAAAAATACAACCGACTTTTCCACAAAAAAGTACAAAATAACTTTAATTTCGGAAGTCGGTGTTTGTGGTTCCTTTTTTGTTTTTTGAACACCGACTTCCGAAATTAAAGTTCATTGGATCCATCCAGTCCATTCTGGGACCATTTGGGAAGTATACCCTTTCCAACAAAAAAAGAATTTTTCAAATCGGTTGGCAAGCGACGGAGTTATGCGCGAACAAACAATAAAAAATAAAAATATACAAACATCCGAATTGAGAACCTCCTCCTTTTTTAGAAGTCGGTTAAAAGTTACCGGCCACATTGAGGATAACACTGATTTAATTACCTGCAAAACTGGACAGACGGAATGGTGACATATATTTTGTCACTTACACACATATTCTAGACTACGCACATACCTGTATTTAAATAGATATAAGTAACGTTGTAATTATGTGAGGTCTGTTTTTGTGAGGAGAAATAAATATATATTATTATTATTATATTATTATTTAAAACTTGCGAAAACGGTGTATTATATGAGTTTTCATTATTTACAATGTTGCTTCTTTTATTTTGTTTATCCTTTTTTTATCAGTTGTAACTTTAAGGTTCACTCATCAGTAGGTAATTTGGGCTACTTCCCGTTATGTCACATTCCCGATACGACGTAACGATTCATTTGTTTAGAGAAGAGTGTCCATGGAATTTATTGCTCGTTCTTCTTTATGAAGATCAACGCATTGCAGTTAGCTTAATCTTTCCGACTGATCAACTCCTTGACAATTCAAAAGTCCCTGTTAATGGTTTAAGGGCTATTTTTTCAATTTTTTTTTTTTGTTTTAACTGGAGAATAAAAATGATTTTGGTATATCTATACTAATATTATAAAGCTGAAGAGTTTGTTTGTTTGTTTGTTTGAACGCGCTAATCTCAGGAACTACTGGTCCGATTTGAAAAAATCTTTCAGTGTTAGATAGCCCATTTATCGAGGAAGGCTATAGGCTATATTTTATCCCCATATTCCCACGGGAACGGGAACTACGCGGGTGAAACCGCGAGGCGCTGCTAGTTTTCTATATAAAAATTGTGAAACGGCCATTTTTAACTGACTTCAAAAAATGGAGGAGGTTCTGAATTCGACTGTTTTTTTTTTTGTGTGTGTTACCTCTTAACTTTGTACTGGGTGTCCCGATTTTAATGATTCTTTTGTATTCGAAAGCTGATGCTTTTCGTGTGGCACCATTTAAATTTGATCCCTAATAATGCGAAGCTTCGACTATATTGATGATGTTCTCATTCACTCTTTTCGATGTAAAATTGTATACGATGATGAGCATCTTAGTATTTCAAGGTGGTCTCTTACTAGTTTGGTGAAGATCTGATGAAGAACCGAGATGATAGGAAACGGAACTCTTCAATAAATGATAGCAAATCTTTCGGGATTGCTGAAATCGCATGTTTGTTTATTTTTAACATCAATGTGATTGGAGTGAAAAATAAAAAATAAATTACAAAAAAACAACCGACGTCTAAACACAAAGAGGATAAAATAACATTAATTTCGGAAGTCGGTGTTAAAAAAACGAAGAAAGAACCAAAGCACCGAGTTCCGAAATTAAAGTTATTTTATACTTTTTTTGTTTAGAAGTCGGTTGTTTTTTTTCTAAAAAGCTTTTTTATTCTTTAGGTAAATGTTTTAAGTTTGTCTTTGACTATCTTTTGTTTAGTATATTTGAATACACGCTGGTACACAGAATAATGTCGTATCTTAATAACAAGTCTTATAATTACGTTAACGGAATAAGGTCGTATCGTTGTAAAGTCGCATCACAACCAGATCTCAACTGTGACTCATTATTTGCATACAATTTATAACTATACTATTCTTACATGTGCAAATATGTATTTATTTAATGAACTCTGTATTATTTTCCTTGACCTTGGCTATGAAATTATAAACTTGTCTTGAGGCGATAGATTTTTATTATTACTGATATTTTTTATGTGAAGGAATACATCGTGAGGAAACTACAGGTACTGGAAAGTTTCTGGTCCGAATTGATTTGAACTAAGTACCAGTTTCAGTTTAAACATAGAAAGTCGTATGTCCTGCTTGGATGGAGGCCTATCCATTTGAAAGCAGTTTCTTTTAGAAATCCTTCGAAGATCTTTTATTTATTTATTTGGGACAAACAAACAGTAACAGCAGTGGTGGCCGAGTGGTAACTGCCCCGACTTACGAATTATAGGTCGCGGGTTCAAACCCAGCCAGGCGCATTACTTTGTGTAATTAAATTCATCACCATTCACGAAAACATCGTGAGGAAACCGGCATGTCCTAGAACCAAACTTTCGAAGACATGTGACATTCCCCAACCTACACTGGGCCCGCGTCGTGGATTACGGCCCATTCCCTCTTCTAGAGAGGAGGCCTGTGTCCCAGCACTGGGAACATTAAAAGGCTGATTATTATGCTAAACAGTAACAGATTATATCTGCGCAAATAATATAAATAAAGAAATTATATAAATGTGAAACTCACACCGTTATCCACAGCATATGCGATGCTTTACTCCACGAAGTCTGAAGTCCTACACCACATTTGGCGATCCGACATTCCCACTAATTGAGACTTTAAACTGCTTTTAATTATAGAATGTTATAATAGTCGCTAGTAAATATAAAATCCTGAATGAAACGGATAGGTAGATAAGTTGTCCCTGGCTGGTAGAGACCAGCCAGCCAGCGGCCAGAGCCAGCGGTAGAGACCGCTTTCCAGTTGTAGGACCTTTTTGTAAAGGATGGGAAACCATCAAATGACTTCATCCACTCTGAGCGGAGCGGAAGGGAGTGTCAGATTTTCACTGACTTAAACCCATTCGTGTTCCTCCAAATGCCCTTTGCGTGCCAGAGGACCTGGGACCCATGTAGGGTTGATATTATTAATAAGATATTATATATGACACTAGTACCCTAATACTTGATGTTTTCTTCAACTTATTCTTAGCAAGAACTGGGCAATCGTACTAGGAATTATATCTCACATAAATTGTATAATAAAGCGCTAAACTGCGTTCCGGTAGTAAATAAGCGCTTAATAGTATTATTAATAGTGTTTAAAGCGTCTGTGGCTATAACGCTATAGCTGAATATGGCGTAGTGCTGTAGGTAGGACTTTATTTAATGCTTAAAGACTAAGAAATATTGGTATTACCGTTGTAGTTTTATTAATGGCCATCATGAGCACGCCCTGTGGCGCAACCTGGGTATTCCTGTTCAATAGTCTTGCTGGTGACTGACCAGTGAATAAAAAACACTCCCATATTTTTTGAGGAAGAGCGGTGGTGGCCGAGTGGTAACGGCCCCGACTTACGAATTGTAGGTCGCGGGTTCAAACCCAGCCAGGTGCATTACTTTGTGTAATTTATGTCATCGCCACTGCTCTCAAAACGGTGAAGTAAAACATAGCGAGGAAACCGGCATGACCTAGATCCAAAAATTCGAAGATATGTGACATTCACCAACCCGCACTGATGATTACGGCCCATTCCTTCTCCTAGAGAGGTGGCTTAGGTCACAGGAGAAGGAATGGGAAGGAATTCCCAGCAGTGGGAACATTAAAAGGCTGATTATGCTTTTTACGCTTATACAGTGTGAAATTGTAATGATTGTTTTCCCGAAGCGAAATGAGTTTGTATCGGTAATACAATCGATTTATATATATAAAAATATTAGACTCCATAAATGGCAGATTAACAATTGTGATAAACAAAACTCGAAAGCGACTTGAACCAACAGTAGTGCATCGCGCGATATGTAGGTACGCGGCGGTACGTGCGTCTCATGTAGGTACCTACCTACTTTATGTCTAGTGCACTACTATTGATTCTCGCTCTTTCGAGTTTATGAACACTTTTTTAATTATTTGAAAAAAAAAAACATTTATTTTTTTAGTTTAACTTTTTGTTTCGATAGTACTAATACTGATGGGTAATCGTCCTGCCGCGTGAAAACAACCATTAAGATTTCACACTGTATTTTCTTGAGGAGGGTTTTTAAGAATGACAGAAACTGCAATTGTGCCAAACGTGTAATTGCGGATCACACTACGATCAATGCTTTTCATTTTGATAACTTAACAATATGCATTGTATTCTTTGCATTGTAGGGCGAACGAATTTGTAAGTTTATGTTCAATTGATTAGGAATTTCTTCATTTAGGGTGCTGGTTTGTATAGAAGTAAAGTAACCGAATCCGAGTGAAGAGTACCCGATTTCATGTGTTATAATATGTAGGTAATCCCCTACCTAAAACCAGGAACTGACCCATAGTGAATGAAAAACCTTTTACAGCTTTCTGGTACCGTAAAACGGGGTGGATAGAAATGCAGTGGTGAATAACTACGAATCATGTATTGGGATTTTCAATTAAATACCATATTAAAAGTTTCTCACAAATCATCCATTAGAAAAGCAAATAATTGATTAAAAAATTTGAGTTTTTTATTTCTGCAAAGAATATTTAAGAGAAAATTCAAGTCAAAGTTTCGTTACGTACGGTAAAACGGGGTGAATAGACATACAGGGGGCATGTCAATCCACCCCGTTTTACCGTATTTAAGCAAACGACACACTTCTAAATGTCGATTATAATGTTAAACAGGCTGACTAGAGGAGTGACTGTGAATCTCATACATGCCTATTCCACCACATTTTTCTACTAACTCGTTTTGCATATTCATACTGTGTGGTTAATTTTATTGACGCTAAACGGAACTTGACTATGTGAGGAATTTCTTTTGTACTTATGTTGTATTGTCTTGTCATATTTGAGGGAAAAGTTTTCTTCACAATCTTTGAAGTAAATTTTTATGTACGCTATTTTGTACACTAAGATAAATCATTTTACAAACAGGAATTCTTTAACAAAAAAAAAAAAAAAAAACTGTTTATAAACTGTCTACAATATTTTGAATTTATGACTTTGGGTGTTTTTAATACCTGGTTGTATGTATTTAAATCACTCGGATTTTAAGCTTCAAACTTTGATCAAGTTTATTTATTACACAATTATCTTTTATTACCTAATTAGTTATTTTTACCCTTCACACCTTCCAAGTTAAGAAAACCATTTAAATTCAATATTTACTAAAAACATAAACTTTATCTGTATACTTAACTAATTATACAAAAAACAGATTATTTTATGTCTTTTTAACCGACTTCTAAAAAGGAGGAGGTTCTCAATTCGGATGTTTGTATTTTTTTTTTATGTTTGTTCGCGCATAACTCCGTCGTTTGTCAACCGATTTGAAAAATTCTTTTTTGTTGGAAAGGGTATACTTCCCAAATGGTCCCATGAAAATTTTATCGAAATCGACCAAGCGGTTTTCGAAAAATCTAAAAAAAATATGTACATTGTCTACATTGATGACCTCTTAGTTTACTCTGCAAAGGAGCAGTACGTTTTTTTTACACCAATGTGATTGGTTCGTTTAGGTGGGGGGAGGGGAGGGGATGTAGGTACCACTAAAAAGTGAAAAATAAATAACTTTTTACAAAAAAATACAACCGACTTTTACTACTTTTAAAATAACTTTAATTTCGGGGCTCGGTGTTTGTGGTTGCTTTTTTGTTTTTTGAACACCGACTTCCGAAATTAAAGTTATTTTGCATTTTTTTGATTTTTTTGTGTAAAAGTCGGTCGTATTTTTTTGTAAAAAGTTTTTTTATAACTGGAGTCTAAAGGTGCAAGCAGACTGTGATCGATCGACGTTCAAAGGTGAATGATCTTTATAAACCATTCTATCTATATCCCAGCAATCCTTCTAATTCTTGGTGGTCGATCGCTGAACGATCGATCATCGTTCAATATGAATGGATCATCATCAACAATCTAAAGCACTCCACAGTTGGATATAGGCTTTTCAAGCACGTTTCTCAAATTCTGGTATTCAGCTGCATTCAGTTGGACTGAAAACCGACTCCAACATGGTTGCTAAATAATGATGATGATGGTCTTCAAATGAAAACAGTCGTCGACGGCAGTGGACTTTAATATACTTGCCCATTTGCAATACACCATGCTGAATTGGCCTGGACGATGTTATCTATTAACTGCATTCTGGGTGCACCTTTATAGCTTTGACGCAAAAACTTGAAGATGCGGCAAGGTCGCTCAAATGCCAACTGGCGCTACTGAAGGTCAAGAAGATGAGCATCAAGGCCGGCCAGCAGTGGCTAGGAAGTGACGTCATAGTCTCGGGTTATTAATATGTTGCTACGGTAAACAGGTTTGGAAGATGAAACCGTTTTGTTTACAAGGATTTCTATTTACTTATTTAGGACTATCGGCCCGTCCCGGCTTCGAACGTATAGACATTTTATTTTATTTCAATATAGCCTATGTTACTTAAGGATAATGTAGCATTGTAATGCTGGAAATTTTTTTGAAATCGGTCCCGTAGTTTTTGAGTTTATTCGTTACAAACATACACATCTTTCCTATTTATTAGTGTAGATACACCGGACATCGATCTAAAGGTAACTGGGTATTTCTGGCATTGCTCGTAGCATGGATGAGGCTGGCATAGGAACTTGGGGCTTGCCACAGTAAACGAGATGCCTATGCTCAACAGTGGACGAAGTCAGACTCTGTGGATGAAAATGACGAAGTAGGTACACCAAATCAAACCATTGTAGGTTTGATTTGTAAATGTTCAAATATAGTAGCTTCTGACATTTTATAAATGCCCGTAAGGCCTAAGTGTTACTAAAAATTGAGCTTTGGCGGTGGTGAAAGATACGAATCAATTTCGCAAGGACTCAGGCCCCCTCTCTATCAGCGGAAATGGGACTTAACGCGTCAATGGGGTCCAGTGCAGTTGAATAAAAAACGAACACAGGATAAATAAGTGGGGATAAAATTGTTGATTCTCATTTCAAATTGAGTGAGGTGAGAATATACATTTTTTCCCGCTCAATACCAGCTTTGTGATAGGCCAGTTTCAAACAATTGCCTAGTCTTTCCCAAATATGTATGTATATTGGAATCGGATTCCAATCTAATGGAAGCGTTTTCAATCATCTTTTATAATGAGCACAGCAAGTGGAACTCTCTGCCTGCGTCTGTGTTTCCGAACGCATTCAACCCTAATCTCTTCAAAGTTAGAGTGAACAGGCTTCTTCTGGGTAAGCTCATTCCATCGTAGACTTTGTCTCTGTCACATGTGACTTAGACTAGAGTCAAGAGCATATCCATCTCACAATAAAAAAATAAATAAAAATAATTGGAAAAAGCTGAGTACCAGTATTTTATATAGAGTGGCTGCCTATCTGACTTCCATAACCCAGTAATTGGATAATAAGATATACTTAGTCAGGATTGGTGTCGGATTTTCTTGCTTTTAACTACGCGCAACGACTGTCAAAGATCGCCATAGGAGCCAAAGCCTTAACGTGCTCTACAAAACCCGGTAGAGTCTTAGTGTATTATGGATAATCAATTGATCATACATCCTCACACTGACCTCAGCAAGCATTGCTTAACCTCGACTATCGACTCATCTTTTTTGGAAATGTTCAAATGATTTCTTCCGCTCTGGGCGGAGCGGAAGGGAGTGTCAGACTCTTACTGAATAAAACCCTTCTGTATTCCTCTAAATGTCTTTTACGTTCCAGGGCTGTGTTGACTCTTTCGAACCAATTCCACAACTCTGGAAGATCAACTCGTGCGGCTGTCATTCTTTAGCCACAAACTCTTCATCTACGTAACAAAAATGGGACTCAAATTGTGGATCAGTCATTTCATGTTTCAGTCATGTTAGCGTCTTGATAAGTCAGTTTAAAGTAGAAGAAGTAAATCAGTTAAAAAAAACTCACCTTCAAAGTCAACTTGGTCCCACAGACAGCGCATTTAAAGCAGCCACTATGGAAGAAAGTGAAGTCTTTCAGCGGGCCGACCCTGTCCACTTGATACACTATCTCGTTGCAACGAAAGCACGTGCTCTCGTAGAAATTCGGTCGGTACATTTTGAATGCAGTTCTTGTCACGTCATATTAACAACACTATTAACACATAATCACTGTTTTGTTCACAACACTAGCACTGTACACTGGCCTGTAAACGATTAATTTTGGTTACAATTATGTTTTTTGTTACACTTTTTTTTTTAGTTGAAACAAGATTCGTCCGAATGATGGCTTTGGTCAGTTTGAATACGTATTGAAATTCGAGATTGATCGTCTTTTGTTCTTAATGAATTGTTATTAATCTCATTCTGTATTGCGTCTTTTATTTAAGAAGTTCAATTAAGACACTCTTGTTTATTGATAACCCATATTTTAAGCGGTCAGTAGGCGTTTGAGTTACCAACAATACTATTTGACAGTCGATATACCTATATGTATATATATTTTTTATGTTGTGAATATCTTTTTGATTTGTTTGTAAAATGAGGTTGTAAGTATTGACTATTTTTGGTTACCTAACCGTTGTATAATGGTACGTTTACATGGTCAATGAAAATCCATCAATTATGAGTAATATTTGTCGATTGCGCGTCATAGCATTATTACAACATCAAGAAATTTATGGCAACAGTAGCACGCGTCAATTTGACAAAATATTGTGCAATGACAACATTGAGCGATATGAAGAAACTACATGAAACTAGTCAACACGCTAGTAATTTCGTTGAAAAATAAAACAAAACACAGATAGAGAGCAATATGGAACAATTAGAAACAATATTTCCGAAACAATTGACGCATTTAATTGAAGTTGCTCCACATTGTTCCAGATTGATCCATGCGTGTTGTCGAACAATAATTGCACAAAATATTGTCCGTGTAAACGAACCTTAAGGAGTATGTATCTATAGAAACATCATCAAATCCTGAAGGTGCGTTTACACGGGCAATTTTAAACTCCTATAAAATGCGACTTCAATGCTTCGTCCACGGCATTAACGGATTGAAGAAAGTCAGTTTACGTTAAATGAGTTTCTCGCAGACGAGGTGCTTAAAGAAAAACTGAATAGTAATGCTAATAGAGTAGTAATTCAAAAGTCATCATAGAACTATAATTTATACTAATATATACAGCTGAAGAGTTTGTTTGTTTGCTTGAACGCGCTAATCTCAGGAACTACTGATCCGATTTGAAAAAAACGAGGGAGGCTCTAGGCTATACAGGGTTATTTGAAAATCACCAACAACCTCTTAAGAGGTCGTTGTACTCATCATTATGAACAACTTTTACTATGGCAGGAAACCTGAAATCGCGAAAAAAAATCAGTTGTTCCCTAAATTTATGTTCGTATAACTCATCAATATGTAGGGAACAGCTGAGGTTGTTGGTGTTTTTCAAATAACCCTGTACATCACGCTAAGACCGAAGCATAAGAGCGGAGCATCAATAAAAATGTTGAAAAAACACATGTTTTTTTTTCTCTCCTATGTGACGCAGACAAAGTTGCGCGGATCAGCTAGTATCACGTAAAACAAATGCATGCACAAATCTACCTCGTCTTTCCCCAACTATGTTGGGGTCGACTAACTGAATGCAGTTGAATACCAATCATTTACATTGAGCAACTGCCAAATTTCTGGCTTCTGACTTCCCGTAACACTGTCAAAGTTTTACTGATGATAGCCGAGATCAACGGCTTAGCGTAAATTCTGTAGAAGTCGCGGTATGCAATATATGATCATATAGTCACAAACCACAGATTGACATCGGCACGCGTTGCTTAACCTCGAAGATCGAGCCGTACGGCTGTTAACACTTTACACGAGCTCCACATAACCTTTTTTTTTACGCGAGGAAATCCTCATGGATGTCCTCCACCCCGGGGCGGGCGGAAGGGTCTGTCAGACTCTTACTGACTAAAACCATCCCGGTGTTCCATCTCACACCTACGCCGGGGATCGCGGGAACGTATGCGACATCCTTAATCCCCGGCTGGTGCCAGCTCGCCTCTGCGGGCCACCTCATGTCTGCGGAGGGAGGGGATTCACGGCTGCGCGTTGGCCCTCGCTTTGAAGGAGCTAGAGCCCCAAATGAGAGGACTGTACACAGCGTGCCTGGAGCAGGGCCAGTTTCCCACTCAGTGGAGCTCCACAAAACCTGGTGCAAGTATGATTCACAAAATATTACTAATGTGATTAAATACACATGTACCTCCGTATCAAAATTCGTCCCCTAAGTGAGCACGCGACTTTATCGATCCAGAAACACCCTTCTTAGTGACCGCACAGGTGCGTTGACCTTCCATTCATTATACGTTACTTGGACATCACACAATTTGAAATTATTGGTCATTCTATTATACATTTTGTTGAATGGAATCTTAGGATTATAGTAGACATAATATAATGTACTAGCTTCTGCCCGCTACTTCGTCCGCTTGGAATATTTACTAAAACCCCGATTTTGAAACATTCTTCCTTGGTGCTCCACTCCTATTGGTCTTAGCGTGATATTCTTCCTCGATAAATGAGCAATCTAACACTGAATGAATTTTTCAAATCGGACCAGTAGTTCCTGAGATTAGCGCGTTCAAGCAAAAAAAAACTTTTTTACAAAAAAATACAACCGACTTTTACACAAAAAATCAAAAAAGTGCAAAATAACTTTAATTTCGGAACTCGGTGTTGGTGGTTGCTTTTTCGTTTTTTGAACACCGACTTCCGAAATTAAAGTTATTTTGCACTTTTTTGATTTTTTGTGTAAAAGTCGGTTGTATTTTTTTGTAAAAAGTTTTTTATTTTTCACTTTTTAGTGGTACCTACATCCCCTCCCCTCCCCCCACCTAAACGAACCAATCACATTGGTGTAAAAAAAACGTACTGCACCTTTGCAGAGTAAACTAAGAGGTCGTCAATGTAGATAATGTACCTAGATATTTTTCTTAGATTTTTCGAAAACCGCTTGGTCGATTTCGATAAAATTTTCATGGGACCATTTGGGAAGTATACCCTTTCCAACAAAAAAAGAATTTTTCAAATCGGTTGACAAGCGACGGAGTTATGCGCGAAAAAACATAAAAAAAAAATACAGACATCCGAATTGAGAACCTCCTCCTTTTTTAGAAGTCGGTTAAAAAACGAACAAACTCTTCATCTTTATATATTAGTATAGATAAGTATTGATTCTTGTTACAAAAATGACATTTATTTAAGTGTAAAGGAAACTATTTGAATGACAATCAAACGCGGTAAGTGATAAACACAATATTGCATATGTGACAGTGAACACTGTCACATATGCAATATTTTGAAAAATTAACTTAATACATATAACAAAAGTGATCTGAAAATTATAATGGTTTCAACGTGAGGGAGTAAGTGTTACTAAAACCACGGTTTGTAGGGTGTCATAAGCGAAAATTTTAGATACTTCTCCTTAATAAGTGCGTTTTTGCATACGTGACAGTATTGCACCGGGGATGTGCGATATGTTCGGATAATATTTATTTATTTATTTAAGACTTTACGCACATAAATGTACAGAGGCGGACTTAATGCCTTAGGCATTTTCTACCAGTTAACCTTTGGGTGATGCAGAGAATAATTGTGGTAGGTGCAGTACGAAAAAACAAAAAAAAAAACAGAAACCAACCAACTAAACCTACAGCCAACCCCACCTACAGCTACCTACAGCTGTTGATTTAGACCTGTAATGCCCAAAGAGGGTCGTCTTTGGAACCCCAGGGATTTACGACGCAGACATTGCAGCTTTGATGGTGGATGGGATGGAAAAACTGATCAGGAGTGCAGTGTGGAGTTTTTTTTTTATGGAAGGGGATATCATCAAATGACTTCTTCCGCTCTGGGCGGAGTTCTTACTGACTAAAACCCATTCGTGTTCCTCCTAATGCCCTTTACGTTCCAGAGCCGCGGTGAATCTTTCGAAAAAATTCTGCTTTGTGAAAGTTGTATGGCAGGAAAAAAATCTAAGGGATCCATGGGACGACTAAGTTATGATTTTAGAGAGTTCTTTTTAAGTATATAAAATAGCTTGAGCCCTAAAATAGCAAGGGCGAAGAGTTAGAGTGAATCATCAGAAAATCTATGTCCGCCCTTCATCATTCTGCAGCGAGCGGTACTAAGCTTACGTAGCTAGCTGAATATTGGAGTAAACTTAGTGGCGGCTCGGAACACTCCGCGAGACACTGCGCAAATTAGTAAGACAGCGTGGGTGAGGGGTGGGGTATTACGCATTGGAAAGCATTGTTTACGTTGTTTTACTTCGGAATTTTGTTCTTTGGTATCACTAGAGAACGTCAAAAAAAATTAAAGGCTTCCCAGAAAATATGAAAATAAGGAAAAACTGGGATTTTTGTGAACATACAGGCCTGACCAAGGTATATCGGACCAGCTAGCTGTCAATCAAACTGTTGTATGCCCACCGACCTGCTCCGCTAATCTAAATACCATCGGAAGCATGCCACCCATTGGTGCGTTGCATCAGTGCAGTTTTTCGCAACGATACCGTTCTTAGTTGAGCGTTGAGTCGGGCTCTACGCGCCGCTCGCGTGCTGAGTACGTTTGACTGGTGTAAGTGATGGGGTTTCGCGGAGTGAGAAGATCTCAATAAACTGAAGGAACACGTAGCTAGCGTAGATTTTAATAATTAAGGAGATAGTGACAGTTTTTTTCAGTAATTTTAGTAATGTGGAGTTGACTGCTTCGGGAGTGCTGTTAAGAGAACGTGTTTTGTTGTTTGATGGAAGATCTTGTTACTATAAACTGTATGTAAAGTAACAGTTTTTCAATGAGGAAAATAGGGCACTAATTGAGCTTATTCCTTGCCACCAGTGATTCTTAAAAGCGTATTCAAGAATGCAATGTGTGTTTGTTAATTTGCTCGCTAATCTCTTTTAACTTAACCCACACGTCAAAGACATCGGCAAAGTATCAGAACGTGCAAGTGTAATGATACCTTACGAAGTATTTATGTGCTCCATACGATTAAACGGTCTAAATAAAAAACTTAGCCAATTATGAAAGTACATGGATTAAGAACAAGTTTGCAGTTAACGATGTTGCTTGCACGATATTGGTATAAACAATTCGTCAATTGTTTGTCGAATTGTTTATACCAATATCGTGTTGCAAATATCCTATTATAGTTTGTTGTTGCATGTGTTGTATAGTTAGTTAGGAAGCTCATTAAGTTATAAACTTATAACTTACCGAATGTTTTTTTTCAAAAGGCAATTCTTAGATTTTCAGTAACATTAAGTTCTCTTAAGATTTTGCTGGTTTATTGGATAAGAAAGATATATATTTAGAATTTTTGATTTTACGTTTAAATACTGTTTTATATTTTTTATTTAATTAACACAAGGGTCTTAAGATCATCGCCCAGAGCGGGAGAAGTCATTTGATGATTTCCCATCCAGAAAAAAAAGGGTCTTAAGATCATAACTTAACAAGGTCTGACTTCAGGTTAGAAAAAGCGTGGTAAACACACTGCTTTTATGGCTGGCAAACGAAATAGATGGAAGGGAGTTACTGACTCTTACTGACTAAAACCCAACTGAGTTCCTCCTAATGCCCTTTGTGTTCTGGTGAAAGACCCTTTACCTGGCTGTGTGTAATAAAAATATTGTTTACGCCTTGTTTGTTAATCGAGTTCAAAAAAATGGATAAGGAAATTCTCAAGTCGACTGATTTTTTTTTGTGTGTTACCTTATAACGTTTTACTGGGTGCACCGATTTTGATGATTATTTTTATTATTCGAAAGCTGATGCTTGTCATGAGGTCCATTTGAGTGAGATCTGATAACTAGTATTTGAGTAATCCCTAATAATGCTAGCTTTGACTATATTGATGATGTTCTCATTTTCACTTATCGATGTAAAATGAAAAGTAAAAACTATATACGATGGTTTGGAAGAGCATCGTAGTATTTCGAGGTAGTCCCTTTCTAGTTTGGTGAAGATCTGATGAAGCACTTCGGAGATAGCAAACGGAACTCTTCAATAAATGATAGCAAATCTTGCGGGATTGCCGAAATCGCATGACTTTTTTACATCAAAATACAACCGACTACTAAAAACATACAATTTTTTTTAAATAATGATAGTGTTTTTATTTTTAGAAGTCGGCTGTATTTATTTTTCAAGTAACGTTTTCAACACCAGGGATGTTAAGATTTTATCATACTTATCACCTGATTATAAACATCATTACGTATTAATAAGACCATTTGAAATCTGTTGATATTACGAAGATAAAAGCTTCAGTAACTATTGCTTAAGATTTGCATCGATTATGCGTAACTAATGCCCTTGATAATTACCTAATTTAAATAGTTAATTAATTATAATTTAAAATATCTCCCATTAAAGTTAAACTAGTTTTAAGGATTTGAGACGTAGTTTATGCTTGAAAAGATGGGTTTTTGACCAACAACCGGGAATGGTGGAAGGAAAGGATTGAATGGAGGTGTTTGTCCAGCAGTGGGGCACTTCGAGCTAGATATAATAATAATAATAAATTAATATCTATCATCACTGAAAGGACTTTTGGTTGCCAAAAAGCCTGATATACTGGTGATAGACCGACTAGAGCGTCGCGCAGAGCCTCGTGTAGGCTGAAGTACGAAGTATCTTCACTTGGCCCGCGAGGTTCTCGACATGTGCTATATGAACACAGCAGTCATTGTGCCGATAGTCGTGGCGGCCAATGGCATAATTGCCAAGAGCCTCGACCAACAACTAAAGAGGCTCTCGATGCGCAGTAGGATAAAGGGCTTGAACTAGAAAGCAGTACCTACTCCTGGACACGGCGCCTGTTGTTAGAAGGTAGGAGGAACCCTGACCACCGGTAGCTTGGAGCCTGTTCCCGATACCGGTGGGCTACTATTTACATATATTCTCGCACTAATATATAAAGCTGAAGAGTTCGTTTGTTTGCTTGAACGCGCTATATCATCACGCTAATACCAATAGTAGCGGAGTAGTCATGAGAAATGTGACACATGATGTTGCGCGGGTCAGTTCAGTGATGAAGTTTCAGAATTCAGTCAGTTAATGAAGGTAATTATTTAATAAGATTGCGAACGTTAGTATTTCGATGACGGTAGGGCTGCAGCGCAGGGTTGATTTTTAGGTACGACAAAGGGGTTATATAGATACTCCAGAGTGGCTCCAAGTAAAATACTCGCATCCAATTTTGAAAAGTTTTGACTGAAGCCGACCCCGACATAGTTGGGAAAAGAATAAGCAGATCGATTCTGTAACTTCAAACCAGTAACTGGGTAATCCTTCGGCAAGACTGGTGTCAGATTTTCAAATGACAGCCGTGACCAACGGCTTAACGTGCTCTCCGAGTCAACGTGGAATCTATTCATGTACTAAATAGATGGTCACCCATCCCAACATAAGCAGGAGTACCTTAATCTCATGATTCTATTCGCGTGGCTTTTATCATTTAGTCACGGGCTGGTAGGAAAAATACTGGTATAAAACAACCCAAAATGTATCGTCACCTTTTGTAAATTAGTAGTTTTTTTTTTATATCAAGCATAAGTGTTAATGCCTATGCCTACCAGTTAGGTGGGCAACTATGAATAATAAAAACGATGATAAAAAGTTGAGAACAAGCCGTAAAATAACACCCGTTTATTTAATGACTAATAAATGCAAATATGGAGACCGATTGTTATTTCTACGGTACCCTTAAAATCCATAATCCTTACTATGATTATAAATGCGAAAGAATGTTTGTTTGTTACGCTTTTACGCCTAAATTGCTGGACTGATTTGAATGTATTTAGGTACAGCAACAGATAGGACAACGGAAACGGTTTTAGGCTACTTTTTTACTTGTTTTTAATTTCATGACCACTACTCTCAAAACGGTGAAGGAAAACATCGTGAGGAAACCGGCATGTCCTAGAACCAAAAATTCGAAGAAATGTGACATTCACCAACCCGCACTGTGCCCGCGTGGTGGATTACGGCCCATTCCCTCTCCTAGAGAGGAGGCCTGAGTCCCAGCAGTGGGAACGTTAAAAGGCGATTATGCTTATGCTTGTGTTATTAAGTTCCCGGGGTCACTAAAACACTTCTCACGCAGACAAAGCCGCGGGAACAAACTAACCATTAAAGCTGATCCAATCGATTTTGAAAGCGACATTAACCAGCGAAGAACGTAGGTGAAGTTTTTGGCCAGTGTTGGTCAACGGCTCGACCGACCGTAGGCGATGCGTAGGCGCATTGAACGATCCTAAAAACTACTTTTACTTTATATTTCTTCATGCAATCTGGTATTGTACGAGAACAGGTGCTGTGTTATTAGATTATATCACAGCGGGTTATGTATTTTGTCTGTGAGAAATTGCCATAGGTGTTTTTGTTGCGTTTTTAGTTATTTATCTATAGATTAGCTGTACCCGCGCAACTTAAGCTGCGTCACATTCTGTTATACAGCCTTCTTCGATAAATGGGCTGTTCAACACTATATGTTTCTTTTTTTTAAATTCAAACCAGTACTTTCTAAGATCAGCGTGTTCAACCAAACAAACAAAGTCTTCAGCTTACAATTAGTATAGATAATGGAGTGGTTTGTGGTCTATGGGACTATTTTTAATGAATCTTCGTAGCCTTTTCTGCAAAGATGTTGGGTTTGGGTTCCAGTCTCACCAGACCCAGGTAGGTACCAGTTATTTATATGCAGCGACTGTCTATTTGATCTCATCAATTACACCCTACTCCTTGGCCAGACTAAGTTCTCAGACCAAACTCAGCTCAGCAGCAATCTAGGGACGACTGGGACTTTGTGATAGATTTGTATTTCAATATTAGCAAATTTAGCTTCACTGCTTGCAATTTGCAATAAAGATCGTACCTTGATATTTCTGATATGAAAGTTGAATATCCATTGGAAACCAACTAAGAGTATCATCATTATTCTTTTGTCCTTATCTCAATATACTCGGGGTTGGCGCAAGATGTTCTCCCCATCTCAGGGGTCACCTCCTTTCTAGGCATATTATCCTTCATACAGTCCATACATTGATCACACTAAGCTAAGAGTCGCATTTAAGAGCGTGTACACAGTATGGCATTTCATACAAATTTTCAAGTCACTATTTTGCGAAATGACTGAACCGATTTTAATGAAACTTCACATATATAAGCAGGATACATAGGTCTAAAAAGTTAGTTGAAAACATTTTCGAAATGTCTTATTTAAAAAAAGATAACTGGAAATTTATGTTTGTATGGAAAATTTAAAATGGGTCTTATTTAACTGTAACACTATTTATCGAAAATGTTTTCAACTAACTTTTGAAAATAACGACTTGAAAATTTGTATGAAATGCCGTTTGGCGTATACGCTCTTAAGCTAGAAAATTAACCTATATCATTATCATCCACTGCCCAGCTTCGCCCTCAACTGGGATAGGCCTCTCTTGTCCTGTGCCAATGCCTATCCCACGCTCTCGTACATCCAAGTTCTTAACTCGATTAAAAAAAGGAATCACGGGTGGGTTTAAACACTTCGCTGTGGCGGAAGAAGTCATTTGAGAATGTCCCATGCAAAAATAAAGAGAAGCTGCCATTATAAGGATGTCGTCTGTTATTTTGAGCTATAAATAATCGCTAAAGTTCAGAAACTCACGTGCTAAAATGCAAAGTTGATCCACATTTCCTTATCAGCACCCTACATTTAGGTAGTTCACAAACGACCCTGCCAGACTTTTGCCTAAAGCCAGCTCGCGCCGCTGAGCCATTAGCGTTAAATCTCCAAAATAATATCAACCTGACCCAGCCTGTCCCTTGCTGCCCTCCCTCAATGACCCCGCTAAGCCAAGGCCCGTGTCCCACAGGGGATGCCCTTAGCGAGCGGTCATTAGGTTTTTAAGTAGTTTTTAGCCCTTACCTTAAATTCTTTTGAGGCCACCACAGGATTGATCGGTTAAGCAGTAACCAGCCTTAGTGTGCTGAACTGCGAGTAGTTCATACAAAAAAAAAGTTCACAAACGAGCTATTTGCAACTAAACCGTACTAAACCCCTAGTTAGTGGTTTACTACTGGTACCACCAACACGTATGCACCACATATTACGACCACAACGCTGTGGTCTTGATCTGTGTCCGTATTCATGAGCCATATTTGGCTTATCGCTGTATATTTGCATATTTGCTGTCACATAGTGCTCTCGTTTAGTGCTAGTGATGTGACAGACAGTTTGATGATCGAAGAACATCAAACTTATTGAAAGTGAAATTTATTTTTTCTCTGTTCATAACAAGGCATTCCGCAGTAGTTACTCTGTTACACACAAAATAAATCTGTGTAAAATGAGTTAAGTTTAGGATTTAAAAAAAAACAAATCATGAGAATTATAGTTTTAAACAAATCTTGCAAATATGCTTCGACAGAAAGAAGACAAAACTATCTACACGGCTACAGCATATAATCGGTGTAACTATCATATTTTTGGATTTCTGAAAGGTTCAACAATTACTTAAGATAACACGTCTATGGCAACAGTATAGTCTAAGGCCGCATGCAAGTTGCATTACATTGCGGAATACCGCTGTATTATACATTATATATGTATGATCAATCGCTTGATCGTGCCCCGCAATGTGATTTAACTTGCAAGTGGAAACGCGGCCTTTGTCATTACCAGATCTATCTCCATCTTACCTATAACAATCTAACTAATATTATAAACGTGAAAGTTTGTAAGTATTCACCTATGGATGAATGTTTGTTACTCTTTCACGAAAAAACTACTGAATGGATCTTGATAAAATTTAGCACAGATATAGAACATAGTCTGAAATAATACATAGGGTACTTTTTATCCCGATATTATGTTCCCTTAGGATAATTTCCGACAATCACGTGGACAATCCGCGGGCAGCAGTTACATATATGTATTTTGTTTTTTTTTGGAATAATTCCGCCACTATTCCCAACCACTGCCACTACTGACAGCCAGGTCGGCGACTAACAGTAAATTGCCGATTTAATTGTACTCGACGAATCCCGGAGAATCGATTCAATTTGATCCTACTATGAATTTAATCATATGAAAAAAGTGTAAGTGTAAAAAAATACTTTATTATCACTTCTCCCTTTATCAATGTACATATTTCGACGTGAATGAAGTCGATCTCAGACTAGTGTCGCATCACTAGCTACTAGCATAGTAGTTGCCATTGTGGTGGCATGCAGTTTGCCCTCATCCCAGTCATAAGGCGAAGGTAAGCGGCTGCTTAACTAGCCCAATGTTGGCGTACATTACATATTTCTTGAAATTCCACAACGTTTTAATCTTAACTGGTGTGGAGTCTATGTAGTTTTAATATGATCAATTCGTAGATTAGTAATGTGTCCTACATTACTAATCTACGAATTGATCATATTAAAACTGCAAGGTTTGAAAGATGAAATGGTAAGAAATGAGGAGACTACTTTATTTTCTCTACTTTGTTTTCTCTTAATCATGGATAAAACCGATCCGTGTTCCTTCAAACGTCCTTTGTATTCAAGGGCCGCGGTGTCTATTTCGATCAATTCCGCAAACCGAGCGGTAATGAGGTGACTTGACTACTGGGAAATAATTTGGACACTGACAAGATAATGATGTTGATATTGTGGATCCTATCCGGATATAAAATTCCTTATTCAAATAATAAACTAGGTTCTCGTAAGACGATTTTGGTGATGATGAAGCCAAAATCACTTGCAACGAAATAGAGATTCATAAGACGTTTCTTACATCACATACGTGTCCATGGAAGTATGAAGAACATGGCTGTGTAGTATTGTCCCTAAATAAATTAGGATTAGGGCAAGAATATAATAATGACCTCTGCTCACTGTCTTTTTTACAAATTCACACGGAGTGTGGAACCCGCACAGAGTTATAATAATGAGCTCTCACCAACCTTTTTTTTTTACAAATTAGAACACAGTCTATGGAATTATGCATTTATGACATGGTTCGAAAAGGACTGAAAAGTAAGGTTGCGATTGATAGAGATAAAAACAAAGAAGAACAAGACGGGGATGAGGAGGACAGAAATATCAAAGGTATGAAGTGCCCGGTCCACAAAGGAACTTCGCGTAAAAATACTCTCAGAACAGCTTGCAGTTACATCATCTTTGGATTCATACATGAATCTTTTCCTTTTTCGCTTCAGAAAGTCCTATAGTAAGGCCAAAAAACCTTAATGTATTTATCCTTAAACAATTAAGTTTTAATCTTGTGTAATATTTGAACAATATCCGGCATAATGTTATACGTGAAATATTTTATTATCCTCATAAGACCCTGACATTTGTTATTAAGTATTGCTCAATGTACGAATCTCGGCGAGTTTCATTCACAAGTTGTGTTTATTTATTTATTGGTATTGCAAATAACGTTTTAAGCTTTATTTTTTTCATATTTGGAACGTGTGACTTTGCTGTCTCTTAGGGCTTTGTCAATGCGGAATTTGTTTGAAAGAGGCACCACGGCTTTGGAACGCATAGGGAATTAGGGTTGACACAGTTGGGTTTTAGTCAGTAAGAGCCTGACACTCCCTTCCGCTCCGCCCTGAGTTGAAGAAGTCACTTGATGATTTCCATCCATAAAAAAACGGCTTTGACAAAGAGTTTTATAGTGACTATTTCAACTGGGTATTCTTGAACTCAAGTGTGATGGACTAGAACTTCCAAGGGAAAAGTATTTGGATCATCGGCGTGAGTAATTGTTCGTATACTATTAACAAAACCATTAAAGATTATCAACTTGATAAGAATGTTAATAGGAAAAACAAAGAATGATAGAAAGAAAGCTTTAGTTAAAATTATATTGAAACACCAAAACAAAATCACATAACATACCGAAGATCAGATAAAGTACACTTTGACCAATATGCAACAGAATGATTAAAGGTGCAAATTAACAGATTTTATGTCAGTCTCAATGAAAAATCCCACACAATTTGCAAAAGTTATTGCAAAACAATTCTGTAAGTTTAACGTCTTTACGTTAACTGCTCGAGTGACACACATACATATGTACTTACTTATTTATAGATACATATATATATGTACATATTCGTTATGCGGGTATTGATAAGGAATTTTATTGTTGGCTCGATTGTTTCTTTGGTATTGTTATGTATTTCTGTGGCTTTATTTTCAAGGTCGGATATTACTCTAGCTTGCGTCTGGTTGTCAAGAGACCATTATTTGGGGTAGGTAGACCATTTATGGGGTTTCATGACTGTTCTTCTTTATAGTAATCAATGCTTTGGAATAAATCTTGTATTTGAACTTCATGCTTTGAGTTTTCGTACCTACTTAGGCTGCTATAATGATCATCAGTTAGAAGTGCAAGTTGGTTTGATTTAAATACGTATTATGCTTTTCTACACTTTTGCCACACTTTGGCCCGTTCAAGGACCCCATTGGTTAGTTAAGTGGCTTAAATTACATCTCTGATTGAAAAATTACCAGCTCAATATAATCTTGTTAGTATATTTAGGTTAGCTCTCAATTTCAGTCAACCAGTCACCGTTACGAAAACAATTTAATTAAAAACTTATTATTTAACCTGAAAAGTAAGTACATTTTTGAGAGTGACTTTAGCCAATTATCTGCGCTTTAAAATATTATGAAATATGTACGTAACAATTCTTGCAAGTGTGTGCAACAAGAAATTATAGATGCGGACAACTTAGCAACCTTGTAAGGACGTCAAACTTATAACTTTACCACCTTATAAAGAAACAATGTTATGAAACTAAACATAAACAGAAAAAACGTAGTAAAAAAAGTTACTCAGCACAGTTCAAAAGCCACACATCCAAACCTACTCCATACAGCCAGAAACGTCACGTAAACGTCAAAAACAGAATACACGCGAGATGCAAGCAACTAAACCATTTTTCACGAGAACAGTCCATTGGATCTCACAGCACAATACACACGGGTAACGGAAACATCACAACGGTACATTAATAAAAAAAAAGTTTGTGAGAAAAAAGAATTAAAAAAGTAAACGAACGAATCTTGTTTCTTTTTTTTCTCATTCGATATTTGAATTTGTATCACAGACACCTGTCGGGTAGGTCATTTATAGTGTCGTTGCGGGCGCGCGGCTCTCGCGGGGCACGGGCGAGGACTGTCCGCAATTGTTTACTGTAGGTTCGCCGTCGACTCTACAAAGAGCCTTTTCGTTAGAGCGGTCCTTTGTGGACAGTTGGTTAAAGCCTCTGTGAAGACGTTGGAGATTTTTGTTTAAGTGGATTTTATATTAAGCATAATAGTAAAACTGTATACTTTCAGGTTACTCTAATACGATAGCATACTACACATTTAAAAATACCAGGAAAACTAATCTAATCCTAAACATAAATTAACTGAATGAATAAAACATACATCAAAAAAGTACGGGAACTCCTTAATGTATATCGATGTAAAGACTTCTCCCGTCACTAAACAAATGAATATACAATTAATTCATTTTATCAATGAGGTATTCTTAATTTGAAAACCTTAACTATATTGAATTTTATTTTTTCTATTTCTACGAAAAATAATGTTGACTTACGGCCGAACCCAATAACCGATCTATCACATACTGGAGATAGAAAAACAAATGAAACAACAGAAAACCTATATAATTTTTCTGTTGTTTCATTTGTTTTTTGAATAAAATTCAATATAGTTAAGGTTTTCAAATTAAGAATACCTCATTGATAAAATGAATTAATTGTATATTTATTACATTCGGTTCGGCCGTAAAGAGATGTCCCCGTTTAAAAGACGACAGATAAATATTGCATCTGGCTTGTCTGTTCCCAACTATATTGGGGTTGATTTCCAGTCAAACCAAATTCAGCTGAAAACCAGTCTTTTACGTGGTGCGGCTGCCTAACAGACCTCCACATCCCATTAACTGGGTAACACGGTACTTCTTGGCAAGACTGGTGCCAGATTTACTGACTCATGACAATCCGTTACGGCTTAAAGTGCTCTTCGAGGCTCTTGGCTCGGTAGGAGTAATGGTATGTTAAGATGGTCACCCATCCACAGACTAACCTCTGCAAGCGTTGCTTAACCTTGAAGGTCGACCCTTGTGACTGTTATAGTTTAGACACGACCTTCTCCACAGTAGATATGTACTAATCTACTGAAAATAATTCGCCCTGAATAACTGCAGAACTTTTATTGTAAGAAAGTTTTGTATTAATTTTAAAATAGTGGAAAATATTCCAGGCTTATGGCAATGCACCATCGGCACACGGTGGACATCCGAGATGTAAAGTAGGTTATCAAGGAAATCATAATATGTATTGCATATTCTTTTTTGCTTAATATACTACATTGGCTCAAAAAAAAGAAAAAGAAAACAAAATTAATTTTAACATTAAACTTAAGAGCCAAACAAATTTAAATGATTTTATCATGAGCAATAATGGCAACGTCAGAAGAAAGGTGCACAATTTCAATTGGCCTTTTCATTTTGAGAAGAATCGAAATGACATGAAACACCATGGATTGGTCAATCCAAAACAAAAACTCCTGTTTATACCTATTTCCCCTTCTGCTTCCTTACATAGTCTATGTCCAGGTGGTAGACTCGGCACCGTGGCTAGTCGGCACATCGGGCATTCCGACCGCCATCACCCGCCGCCGGCGAAAGTAAACCTTACCAATCTTACGCGAGCCTCTTCACACATCCGGCACAACCTAATCCACACCTTATCTTGTTTCCATCACAGTTGATTTTCAAATAGCACTCTACAAGCTTCTCCAATCACACACATAGACATAATTTAAACGCTGCTGTTGAGAAATTAAAGTTGGTTTTAGATTGTTTTTTAAAACAGGTATTGTAATACGATGGTCAGGCTATGGTGGACGGTGAAATAATGCCCCGTAAGGCCTAGGGATTCGTTTCTTATTGTGTTTAATTGTATGTAAATAGTGTGGTACGATGCCCTTAGTGAGACTTTCTGATATTAAGAAGTACGGGAATTGAGAAAGAGTAGATGTGAAATTTTCAGTTGTGATAGAAGGAGAGTTCAATAAATTTGTTCTGCGTGGTCAGCGTTTGAAGATACTGGAGCTCTGGCTAATTTATAACAGGTTTGGGGCAATTTTTCTAGACCAATTTTTTTCCAGAAATCAGGTAATTACGCGCTACGCAAGTCACCCCGTATAAAAGACATCAACGAGTTGTGTACTAAAATAGTTCGGAATATTGCCAGTTATTTTGAGTTCCGGAAATCCGAATAAAAAAAACGGAAGTCTTAAAGGATCATTCGAGTGTTTGGCTGTTTTTCTGTTTATCTGTCTGTTACATTCTATTTGTTCTTGACTTCTAGCCGATTCTGTTGAAATTTGGGACACATCATTGAACTTCAGTGACCCAAAGAAGGATGCAGAACGCAAATAAATAAATTTTGAATTTGTCACTTTTTGGGGGGAAATGTGATTCGTTCGCAAGACTTTCTATGCGATTCCAATACGCATTAGGTCGGTTTTTTTTTCTATTTTGTTGTTGTTAATTACACATAGTCAGACAGTTCTAGTCGACGACATGAAACTTGCAATGCGGGCTACAAAGTCTATTATGTAAAAAATATCCTATATTAGGGTAAGGTTGCTAAGTCGTAGCCCCTAAGAGAAAACGACTGTGTTTTTTATAGTAATTAAAATTATATCATTATTTTAGGCGTTCAAAAAACTTAATTTATAGAGCTATCAACCAGCTTTCATAAAAATGCAAAACTAAAAATTTTATCAAAAGTACCTTCGGTACGATTAATGGGCCACGGCGTCGTATTTGGGGTAAAAGTCGCTAACACTAACAAGTTTTAAGTGTTCTTTTTTCACATCAAATAACAGTTTTGAAATTGAATTCGAAAGTTAAATTGCAAAAATGAATGCTGCTTGATGCAAAAATGCTGCTTGTATGCAAATATCGCAAATATATCACATTTTATTGGTACTAGCGTGTTAACCAAAGCCTCTACAGATACGACTTAATTCAAATTCAAATATTTATTTCAGATATAGGTATGTACATCCATATGTGTTAGTAGTAGTACAACTTAGCCTAATGTTAATATTAAATTAAACCACCAATGAAACATTGTTCGAACAGCATAAGCATAAGCATAATCAGCCTTTTAACGTTCTCACTGCTGGGGTACAGGCCTCTTCTCTAGGAGAGGGAATGGGCCATAATCCACCACGTGGGCCCAGTGCGGGTTGGTGATGTTTTCCTTCACCGTTTTGAGAGCAGTGGTGATGAAATTAGCTACACGAAGTAATGCGCCTGGCTTGGTTTGAACCCGCGACTTACAATTCGTAAGTCAGGGCCGTTACCACTCACACTGTACGAACAGTTCCATGGTTAATTAGTTTATTTGGACACTTGATCCATCTTAGTAATAGGGCAGAGTCCGACCTCTCTGAAAATACATTCAGGATGCCATTGGAGGAGGAACGCAGGCGCGCCAACATGGAAGCGCATCGCGTCCACATGATCGGAGCGCACCCATCAACACATGCGTCCGCGAACATCCCGGACGCGTTACATCGCCACGGCTATCCCATAAGCACCCTGATTGCGTTATTCAGGTCGCTGTATGCCCGCTGGGTATATTTGGTCCACAGGCTGCACGTGTAAAACGACTGGCAGAAAGCCTTAAAAAAAAGAAACGACATCTTCAAAATTTCAACCTAAACTTATTCGTACAACAAAATCGTTTACTTTACTATGAACTAGGAAATTTAATGGGAATTAAAGCTAATTTTTATCATTTTCTGTCACGACCTCTGGCATATTCATTTTTGCTTACTCGTATGATAGAATAGTTTAATTGTAGAATACATAAAGCTACTAAAACATCGAATCAGATATTGCTGGAGTACAACTTAGGCGGTGATACGACTTAGGCAACCTTACCATATATTATCTTCCATTAAATAACTGATACCTATTGATTCAACTAAACGAAAGTAGAACTGGGAGCTAGAGCACTTGCGTACATTCCTAATTGGAACGTTGCAACATAAAAAATCTAGCCGCGATTCTTGGCACATAACGATATTAACTATTCTCGATCACTAATCGTAGATCAATTCAGTTATCATTATAGATGGGATAATCGGACGCATGTCTACTTAAAGTTAATCTGTGGCTAATACATCAATACAATCCCGGGATTCCGGGACTGGGTATTTAATCGAAAAAAATAAAACATAACGTTTAATACGATTACCCCCACAGATCGTCATAAAACGACTTAAAAAAAAGGAGGTTCTCAAGTAGACTGTATTTTTTTTGTGTTACCTCCTAACTTTTTACTGGTACTGATTTTGATGATTCTTTTTTTATATTTGATAGCTGGTGCTTGTCATGTGGTCCCATTTAAATTTGAGTGAGATCTGACGACTAGTATTTGCCCATGCGTGGCTTCGGCTACGTTGATCATCTTCTCATTTTAAACTGTCGATGCAAAATGAAAAAATAAATAAAATAAACTGTATACGTTGGTTTGGAAGAGCATCATAGTATTTTGTGGTGGTCCTAGCAGCAGGGAGTATGAGTTAAGCGCTTTGCTATGAAGTTTTCTACAGGCGAACCATGATTGGAAATTCACAAAATGGGAAATAAAAGATTAGCTTTTGGATCGAAAATTAGCAAAATGAGTGTGAGAAATTAAACGCTTGTTTAGCTAATGAATAATCAATGGTTTCTTTACTCGCAATAACTTTGTTCTCTGAATCTAGTAGTTAGACTCGCTTTGGCATGGTTCCTGAAGATCATTCGACTGCGGATTATGGTGTTGGATGTAGGATGGTTAGTTTGACTACTGTAGTATTATATTATCTGTGGTTTGACTTTTGATATCTTTCGCTAGTATATAATAATGCGGCTTTTAGTCTAAACTAATTATATAGTGTAAGCGTCACCTGTACTACTTGCGTCTAGTTTCTGATTGCAGGCACTTCTTTTCACTGCTCCGTAGTACCGTAAGTTGTGCGATAGATGGCGCTGCTTAGCGAGAAAAAGTTGTATAAAACCTACAAGGAACTTATTTGCTGCAGAGTTTTTCCAGATTGATTAGCGTATGTGCATTGTACTTAATCGTTTCGCTCCTGAGATCTCGAAATGACAGTTGGCAATCCCTAACTAAATCATGGGATCAGAAAAAGTAGCCGGGATTCGAAGCTCTAGTTACACTGTAATAAACCATTCTTGTAGTAGCGTGTAATTACTCTTGCTAATCAATCCTGCTTGATTATTCTCCATACTGCTACACTCCTCTCGCTTCTAGATATATTGCCGTCAGCCGCCACAACATTTTTTTTTATATGGACCACTCGCAGTTCAGCACTCTAAGGCTGGTTACTCCTCAATCCGTCCGCCGCAACAGAAGACGACGCTCCGGGCGCGGGCGGTGTGAGTCGTAGGGAAATTCCCGGCCAACATAGTCCGTCTGCGGTTGGCGAGCGATGATTGGCTCGCCGTCCGATAACAACTAGTCCCGGTTTGACGGCGCGTCGTGTTGCGCGCATGCAACACGACGCGCCGTACTCTACAACTTGACAGCAAAGAAGACTGGGCCCCTTGAGGTCAGTGCCTACTAGGTTTGTGAAATTTGTTCGAAAGAGGTCACTGCGACCCTGGAATGCATATGGCATTAGGAGGAACACGGATGGATTTTATTCAGTAAGAGTCTGACACTCCCTTCCGCTCCGCCCATCAGAGCGGGAGCAATCATTTGATGATTTCCTTAGAAATTAACCTTAATCAACGAAAAATTGCAAACGCCGTAAGATTGTAAAATCGCGTGATATTGCAAACTATTTTTTCTTAATAAGACACGGAAATGTTAGAAACTATTGAATTTGGATGGGATTTATTATACAAAAAACGATTTAATCACAAAGTATATTTTAAGAAATCAAATATATTTTTACAATCTTACGGAGTCTGCAACATCCCAGTGACATACATATTATATGTACGTAGCAGTCCATCATATCCTCGTATTCTGCTCTCATAATAATACAAGCATAAACTTAAAGGATTCATAGCGTGGTAAGTCAGGAAGCTGGCAGCGAGATTGTCTGTCCTGCCCCCTTAGCCAAGTTACAACCGTTTTGTGTCGAATTCCGTTCTCCAATCGGTAACGCCTCGGTGTGAGGCCCCCTAACCAGTGTAATGTTTCAAGTAGGTAATATGTCTAAAAAAAATTGACTATGTGATTACTTTAAACACTAATTAGCAGTTTTAAAAAAATGAGTTCCTCGTCGTATGCTTTGTTCGGAATAGCATACATTCATTGTTCTTCACAGCATAATAAGAAAATGGCAATATTATTGAATTAACTGATAAATTGTTGACATAAAATAATATTAGCCATCTGTTTGTGTTTACAAATTAGGAAGCACAATCAATGCGAATCCTAAATTCTTCTATTGTAAACTTTTTACATGCTAGCAGACATCGTATTGAGAAAAAACAAAGTGTCGTACTTATAAGAATTTATTATATTTTTTTATCATTAACCAATTCAACCTAAATATGTATATCACATTAAATATTAAATTAAAATTACTAACTAGACGTTGATACAACGTATAGTACACAGCCTTACTTATTTAAATAACAAATTGTTAGCATAACTAATAATTATGTATTTTGGTTTGTTCCCAAGAAAGCAGGAAGTTAATCAGTGCTATAGAAATAAACTGTATCTAATCTACATGCATCTACGTGCAATATTTGAGCCAACATTTTTGGTCCAATGCAAATGTACCAATACAAGACACACACCAACACCAATTATATTTGACCCAAGTATTATATTTTGTCTTATTGAGTTCTAGTTTTTGAACTAGTATGAGATTCATTCATTTTTGGGTATGACCTAATACTGTTTGAATTCCCATGAATTGGTTAAGTCCAAACTTTAAAAGAATTGAAATAATTTTTTGGCTTGTAAATACTAACGGTTCTGTAGCAAATCCATAAAGAGGATATTTTTTCGAGTTTATTCAAAATAATGGGTTTAATTTGCCTACGTTTGCTGAGAAAGTTATCAAGAGATACCTCTAATGTGCCATATTGGAAGTAGCTCTTTCATAGGCCAATAATTTCTCTAATGTATACAGGGTGTTCCAGAAGCGAGTGGTTATATTTAAGGCTGGTGTTCTGCAGCTGCTATAGAGTAAAGAAACTATAGCACAATAAAACAAAATATTGACTTTTTTCGAACCAACCGTCCTTCAGAAATGACTAAATACCTTCAAAGAAATCACTTTTCATGCAGTCAGAATAATTGTCATTGAAAAGAATATAAACACCACTAATTTAATCGGACAGCTGGGGGCCTTAAATTCATTTGAGGCCACCACAGGATTGCCCGGTTAAGCAGTAACCAGCCTTAGTGTGCTGAACTGCGAGTGGTCACATAAAAAAAAAATCGGTCAGCTTTAAAACTCGTTCAACGGGGTCGGGTTTTTTGAAAAAAGTAATTTGTTTTTATTTTGATATTGTTTCTTTTATCTATAGCAGCTACAGGACACCTGCTTAAATATAACCATGCGCTTTTGGAACATTCTATAGACAAACTGACATTGTACCAGTGAGAACGATTGTCATGATGTTTAGGACTGATCAAATGATATTTCGATGGCACATGAAAATTCCGAAAATCCATTTACATACTTTCGTATTATAATTAAATATTTAGTAGTATTTTCACTTTTCCTATCCCCTCATTATTCCTACAGCACGTTTCACTTCTGTTCCTTAAGAAGTGAACCAAAAATTCATAATCAATAACTTAGCCATGTAAAACTGTTATTTAGCGTTGAGGCTGGACAGGTTGGCTGGTGACAGAGATCTCGAACTGGGGCATCGTGGCGTGGTTCTGCTTCTTCAGAACGATGTCCGTGCCCCAAGCCCACTGTAACAGAGGAAATGACAAGGTTATTAATGTGCTATCGATACCATCAAAGCTAGGTTAGGCCGGTCGCATACGTACTGTTTCCTGATTTGCTTTTCCGATTAGGAATTCAAATTCGGAATTCCGAAAGACTAGTAGACGTTCGATTTTCCATTCATCTGACGGCGACGGCATGTTTTTTCCGATTCGGAATATAAACAAATGTGTGCGCCGTACGTATGTGGCCGGCCTTATAGGAAAGGGAACTTAATTCCTTTTAAACTACTTCAAATATGTATACTGGAAAGATTTTTTTTAAAGATAAACATCCCTACTTGTTGTATGTTGTTAATGTGTACATATTTTTTTTAATTAATATAAATAAATATTTTGACTCTTCCCGGTTATCATGATATAACTATTACTAGTACTTACTAAATAATTATTATATAGCTAAAGGAGTTTTAATAAAAAAAACTTTATACAAAAAATACAACCGACTTCTACACAAGAAACCAAAACGAACAAAATAACTTTAATTTCGGAACTCGGTGTTCAAAAAACGAAAAAGCAACCAAAAACACCGAGTTCCGAAATTATATGTAAACCCTTTTCGAATAAAAATATAATTTTGCAAAACGGACGGAGTTATGCCCGAAAATGCTTAAAAAAAATACAAACATCCGAATTGAGAACCTCCTCCTTTTTTGGAAGTCGGCTAAAAATACGATAATGTACTTCAAATGAGCCACTAATTTAGGGGATCCCTTCTTTTCGCATAATGTTTTTTGTCCTAATATACTTCGGCATAACGATTTTGGCACAATTTGTTTTGGCATAATAATACTTTGGCATAATTTTTTTAGGCATACATTTTATGTTGGCATAATCATGTTAAAGACTAATTTGTTTTGGCATAAATTTGATTCGCATAACGTTAATAGGCCTAAAGACTTTTAGCATAACGTTAGTAGGCCTAATGGCTATTAGCATAATATTCTGAGCAAACCAATTAGCTATAGTACCTGTAACAATCAAATAATATTGTTGGTTAAAAAATTAATATGCTGTGCAACAAAAGTTAGTCACAGAACCGAATTGCTGCAAAACCGACTTCACGTAGTCTTGTTTGTCCTACCCCTAGAGTGTTATTTAAAATCGCGTAGGCGCGTAGGGACGAGGCGGCCCGCGGGCTGAGGAGCAGGCGGCTGAGGCTGGCCGGCGAAGCCGGCCAACAAGCCGAAGCTGCGGTGGTGAGCGAAAGCCGTCTGCGACGATTAGCACGCGTGGGGCCGCCGGAGGGCCGCAGCGCCGGAGCCGTCACAGAAACCCTGCCTGCTGCATCCTTGCTTGCATGCTGCATGCTTGTTTGCATGCTGCATGCTTGCTTGCATGCTGCATGCTTGCTTGCATGCTGTATGCTTGCAATGCTTGCTTCCTACAGCGAAAAAATACTCACAAAATTGTTCAATACGTTATAATATATTAATATTTTATTTAGGATATTATGCTTAAAAAAGTTATGCTTTAGAACTTTATGCTTAAAAAAGTTATGCTTTAGAACTTTATGCTTAATAAGGTTATGCTTTAAAATATTATGCCTAATCATTATTATGGTTACAGACATAATGCTTAAAAAAATTATGCATGAGCTGTTATGCGTAATTATATTATGCGAAAAAATAATTATGCCAAACAACATTATGCTAAGTTATATTAGGTCTTAAAATTTTATGCTAATGGATAGGGAACCCTAATTTAGGTATCCCTAGTCTTAAAAAACTTTGCTAAACAATGTATGTATATTATTGTATATACCATATATATAATATGTATAAACAATCTGTCACCGGAAAATTGTAGACTCCGATAGATTGTGATAAATCTATATTAGATAATAATTTCTCGATATAAGTATCATTTAAAATATCGTTTTGTATACAATAAATCCAATTCAAATTCAATGGGTTCCAATATAACCGTGTCTTATTAAGAAAAAATTGGTTACAAATTTACGGCGTTTACAATTTTCTGGTGACATACATATATTTCGTAAACGTTTTGTTTTTAACTCCAATAGCGTTATTTGTGAATTATTTTTAAGATATCTAAAAACCCGAGTTGATTGAATCTCATGATGCAGGTGAATGATATTATTACTGCTTAATAAGTGTAAACAATAAAGCAAACAATATTAAAGAAGTGTCAATGACTGACCTTTTCAATTTAATATAATTGGTTAGGTATGTGATAAAATTAAACAAAAATATTGTAAACATTGTTGACGCTAAAAATAACTGAAACACAGTTGCCAATTTTATTTACGAATTTATTTATCTCTATAATGTATCAATCGGTTTTGTTGGTATTGATTTACCACCCTACAATAACGTGTCAAATATCTCAAAACGAAAAATATATTCTAAAAAGGAAAATACAACTTTGGCAGCCATTAATTTAAAATCAGTCATCAATCACCGTTTCAGAAGTAGGTATGCTTTACTACCAGTAACTTAATTGATATTTTATGCATTATATTGTAACTTATTATATAAGCTGACAAAAGAATTATTATTATATTCTATCAGCCAATACAATAACTGTCTATTACTTTAGCAGGATGTACAGTGAGGCTACAGCCAGCGAGACAACTATATAACGAAGAAAGCTTTTTTATGGATGGGAAATCATCAAATGACTTCCCATCTAACGCTCGGGCAGACTGGAAGATAGTGTCAGACTTACTGACTAAAACCCACCCATGATCCTTCTAGTGCCCTTTGCGTTCCAGGTCCGCGGTGACTCTTTCGAACAGATTCCGTAACCCTACTAGGCACTGATCCTATGTATGCAAAGGGCCTAGCACGAATATTTTTAACGTAACATAACATTTTATTAACACAACTATGATACTCGTTGCACACATAGTATTTATTTGAATCGGATAATATGTTCATATTTTTGTGTGATACTAATTGTGTATGTCGCATAAAATACTATGTGGTTGAAGTTTTTGTATTCATTATTCACTTACGTTATATCTATTGTAATATTATAAATAAGTTTTTTTTTGTTTTTACCGAATAAAAAAGGTCTTATCTAAGCCATCAGAGAGAACACATTCATACACACAAAAAAAAAAACTAGTGCAGCCGTTTAGAATGAGTTCAGTGACACGTATCATACACATATATCAAGATATTCAATACTAACCACGACAACAGCAAACACAGCACCCAAGGAGTAGCCAGCGAGCACATCACTCCAGTGGTGCTTGAAGTCAGTCACCCTGGAGAGAGCGCAAAACCAGCTCAGCATGACAGCGCCGAACTGCAGCACGTGGCGCAGGGTCCTAGTGCCCGACCAGGTCATGCGTCCGTGGAGGTACAGCTGGAAAGAGGTAACAGGTCTTTAGATAAAGTAATGGTTTATCAAGAAGGAGAAGAATAGGGTAGTTGACTAAAAAAATCTAATTAGTCCGTCGGATAGATTTCCAAAAAATATTGGACACGTATTTTTTCTTTTTTCACGTAAACAAAAAATGAAGACGATTCAGTGCGTTGAAAACTCGTGTGACGTCACTACTCGCTACAATTTTTACTGAGCCGTGACGTCACAAGCCCCCTGATCTTTGATGCTTTGCATCTTCGTCAGTTTTTATAGATTTAATAAAGGAAAAAATACGTGTCCAATATTTTTCTATAATCTAACTGACGGACTAAACATAATCATATATTTTTACTTAGGAAACATCCCTATTGCATTTAAAAGATAACCTAGGTGGTCCGTATTCTGATGTGCACGGTAGTATGGGGAATGTTCCTAATGCAGATGGTAAGTCCAAGAAGGGACAAGTAAAAACTCGAGCAATCACATAATCAATATTTATGTATGTTCGATTGCAGAATTTTAATATATACGAGGGCATAGTGAATCTGAGAAATGAGGGAAAAGATAATTTGAAAAAGCAACAATATTTTTAATAAGATACCTAATAATAGATTCACTAAGAGGCTTGAGAAAGAAGATATCAATGGCACAGTGTACATGACAAGGTCAATTAAAGACCGTGAAGATTATTAGATTGAGTAGCGTGAAATTACATAGTGGTGTTTGACAATCATAGAGATCGTATGTTAATAATATAGAGTAAATCTAAGAACCTAAACAAGGACATAGTAATCAAATAATTAACTTTATACTGAGTAAAAGCTGGATTGAACCAGATTGCAACTGGGATTTAGGTATATGTGTTCCTCCATGTATGTAACATAAGATTTCACCCATTTCAGCTACAAAACATGTTTCATTGCACCACTAACCAGGACAACAGCATAAAGATCGATAAATAATATCAAACCGCGACTTCGGCTGACTAAGTTTAATATTACAAGTCATGAAAATCAGTTCAACAAATTGGGCTTGAACACGACAGAGAAAACCAACTCACTTTCGCATAATATAATATAATATCACTTGAGATAGATATAAATAAAGGCAATACTTACTGCAAGATAGATCATGGTGTATGCTGACCAAGCGGAGTGTCCACTCAAGAAACTCTTGCGCATATCATCAAATCTATCAGTTTGGGAACCGGTGCAGGTGTACTCTGAAGACTCGATGTACCGGTTCTGCCATTCTGAGGAAGTGCAGTCCACTGATGGTACGCAGACCTGAAATAGTGGATTAGCATATGAATAGATGTAAGCCATGTGTAATTTTTCCAAATAATGGTCTTACTAAAAAGGTAATTGCAATTAGCAACACCAAAAAACATAAAGATTGTAGCAGAATAATCTGTAGCCGAAATTCAATAACTCTATTGAACAGCTCAGCTCAATTTCACAGCATTTATTTCAAGTAAACTATATATAGGCACTGTTGAATTATCAAGCTGTAGATGGGATAATGATACAAACTATTTCTTAGATATATCAGTAGACTTTGTTTCATCTCTTATTAGGAATATTCAGCAACACGTATGTACTAAAGGAAATGCTAGTCGGAAGGAAGCGGATATGCACTAAGCGAAGGACATTCACAATAAATTACTATGCACTACTAGTAATGAAATTTACCTCATTCGTAAAACTAACTTTAATGAACCATATCAACAAGATACGACACTATATTTCAAAGAAACACACACGGAAGCAATGAAAATGATAACATCTCACTATCAATATGGCAAAAACGATTCATAGTAAATAAAACAGGAATTCTTGCTATCGATGGAGATAACACAACCAATAAACTGTATCACAATTATCAAACAGAACTTGTTAATAATCATAATAGGTTACGTTATTAATGCCGATAACCTCATAATTCATATTTTAGTACTCGGAGAACAAAACAAATCTATTTAAATTACCCTTGAAAGGGATCATTATTATGCTACTGGCATTTAAATTGTCCGATTTGAATAAAGCATGATTAGTTTACCTTGTTGAATATACTCATAGCGCTATAATTTAATTGCAAAGCTAGATCGTGAAATTCATCTTGTAAACCACACAGACAGACATACATATACAGGGTCATTTGTAAAACACCAACAACCTCTTAAGAGGTCATTATACTCATCATTATGAACAACTTTTACTATGGGAACAAACCTGAAATCGCGAAAAAAAATCAGCTGTTCCTTACATTTATGTTCGTATAACTAATCAAAATGTAGGGAACAGCTGATTTTTTTGGGAAGGGAAGGGGGAAGGGAAGCTGAAAAGTTGTAGTAAGTAGTCATAATGATGAGTATAATGACCTCTTAAGAGGTTGTTGGTGTTTTACAAATAGCCCTGTATATATGTATCAAGATTGTTATGGCTTCCGCAAAGGTGAATATTATTTTTATAGACAAACATACATTTATTTGCAGTTTATTGTCTATCTTCAACGAATGTAGCGTCGATTGATAAGACACAATGAATAACTGTTGTGTGGAGACTTCCTGGAGTTTAGCGTCACTTTGCAATTGAAATTGAATGAAAGTCACTTTACGTTATCAAGATTTCTTGTATTTTATCTATCTAGTCTTTTAAATTTAAATCCCATAATAAAATTGATCGCAAATTATTTGCTTCAGTTTACAGGAACTAGTAGCTTTAAATCCTCACACATTTGAGTACTCAGAAAGGAAAATTCCAAAATATCAACTTACATCAAAGAAGTGAGGTCTTGGTCTTCCAATGACGTTCTTTGAGATGTTGACAGCAATTTCAACAAAACAGACGCCGATGGAGAAGGCAACGATGGAGCAATAGAACCCCCTAACCCAGGGAGGGATAGAGACGCCGAGGCACCGCTCACCGTCCCTGGCTTTGTGCAGGACTGCCCACTCGCAGACCAGGAACTGGGGACAAAAGACATAGATGTTAAAGTAGTTGATAACGATGAGGACTAAAGACATAGATGTTAAAGTAGTTGATAACGATGGGGACTAAAGACATAGATGTTAAAGTAGTTGATAACGATGGGGACTAAAGACATAGATGTTAAAGTAGTTGATAACGATGGGGACTAAAGACATAGATGTTAAAGTAGTTGATAACGATGGGGACTAAAGACATAGATGTTAAAGTAGTTGATAACGATGGGGACTAAAGACATAGATGTTAAAGTAGTTGATAACGATGGGGACTAAAGATATAGATGTTAAAGTAGTTGATAATGATGGGGACTAAGGGCAGCCAAGATGGACGATGTAAGTGAAATGGGTACAACCAGCACGTGATGTAAAATTATTTGTCGATAGTCTCATAGAAACGATCGATTGGTGTAAGGTTAGGTTAAGTTAGGCGTAGTTTAGAGGAGCATCCCTTGTTTCTTTATTCAATACTAGTAGCGCCCCGCGGTTTCACCCGCGTAGTTTCTGTTCCCGTGGGAATACGGAGATAAAATATAGCCTATGTTACTTAGGGTGCATGTAGCTTTCTAGTGGTGAAAGAATTTTTGAAATCGGTTGAGTAGTTTTTGCATGAAAGCGTAACAAACAAACTTACATTCACATTTATATATTATAAGTAGGGATGTCAGCGGGTAGTGTGGCGATAGGTGATTGAAAACGTCAAAACGCATGGAATTGATAAAAACTGCCGAATTGTGACGTGATATTTTGTCATTTCATCAACCGCATTCGCTCCTTGCATGGGCCTTCGTCTAACTCTAAAGCCTCCAGTCTAATCAGTGATAAATAAATAATGATGGGTGTCAGCTGTTGAGATAGAAATATTTTTTTATGTGGAATATATGAAAATAATAATATTTAATGTCAAAGAATTGGCCGCACATCTGATCCCTTAGAATTGGTTTTGTTACCAATTCAAAGAGACAAGGATATTACCTGACATGTTAATAAATACGACACATCTAGGTAAAAAACTATACACAAGCATTTCACCTTGCATAATTATGTAGATTTTCAAAATGAAGGTTATTGGCAATAAGTACTCTCCGGGTCTCGATAAAAACGCCATTAAATTATACATAAAAACCTTATCATTGCAACCTTTAGTTCAAATTTAACATTGAAGCAATACAGTTTAAAAATCAACTACAATTTAACGTTCAGCTGTCTTTTGCTTCCCACAATCGAAACATTGATAAGAATAATTAGACACAATGCAGGAACGTTAGTTTCACTTTCATTAAGAAATGATTTGTGTGTTAAAGAATTGAATAGGTTGTGTGTCACTATAGCTATTAAATTTTATGAAAGGTTAACAATAGGCCATTAAGATGTTCTTTAAACAAACAATAGATTAGATTTACGCACGTGCAATCAATGGTAAAAAATCGATGACGAGTGTTAGAAGCTATCGACCGGTAGATACTATAACGAACGGTTAATAAATCGTCTACCTATGGGTTATCAACCGGACATATCCTTGGCTGATGAAACAAAGAAGATACATTTCATCAGAAATCTATATAAAAACTTTTTACTTAGTAAACGAACTGAAAAGGTTGTTGACGGGAAAAACGGAAAAACGAATGAAAATATTATTATGAAATTTATAAAAAGGTTTCCTACTGAAATGAACCAGCAAACAGGCTGACAGAAAAATAGTTTTAAAATTAAATGAAAAATTAAATAATATTATTTATTTCAGGATGTTTTGGCTGGTTTGACAGTCTTGAAAATTAAGAATCAAAATTGATTGAGTCAGGCGTTACTTTGCGGAAATCCATTTTAAATTTGAAAATGAAAATAATATATCTAGTTTTAATTTCCGCGACTATTAGTGGGTTGCAGGTATGCACCTCCCTCCCGCCCGCTATATTATGCACATGCAAGATTAGTTGCGAGTCAACACGTCCCCTGAGGATGCCTCGTGGAGAGGCGAAACACGTGTCGGTATTGGTGTTGGGTTTTGCTTTGCCTTCCTGCATGTGCATAAAATCCTTGCATTTGCCTTGTAATCTTGCATGTGCATAATATAGCGGGCGGGAGGGAGGTGCATACCTGCAACCCACTAATATTCGCGGAAATTAAAACTAGATATATTATTTTCATTTTCAAATTAAGAATCAGTTCAAAATTCAAATAGTAGAACCTATAAAGTCTAGGCATTGTTATTTATTTAGAGCCATCGTCTCAATTTACGTAAACTTTATGTATAGTAGTGCCGCATAGGTGGGCTTAATGAAATAAACACATGGTCTACCAATCAACCTTTAGGTTTAAAAGACTTCCCTATCGCTGGAGGTCCATCATCTTTACATTAAGTAACTTTTTTTTGTATGGGAGATCATCAAATTACTCCTCCCGCTCTGGATGGAGCGGCAGGGAGTGTAAGAACAGACTAGAAAGACCCATCCACGGGTTCTTTCAAATGCTCTTAACGTTCCAGGGCCGCGGTAACTCTTTTGAACAATTCTGAAGCCCTAGCAGGCGCTGGCACTAGCGAACCTTGACAATAGGGTAGTTAACTAAAAAAATCTAATTAGTCCGTCGGATAGATGTCCAACAAATACTGGACACTTATTTTTTCTTTTTTCACGTAAACAAAAAATGAAGCCGATACGGTGCGTTGAAAACTCGTGTCACGTCACTAATCGCTACAATTTTTACCGTGCAGTGACGTCACAAGCCCCCACTCCTGATCTTTGATGCTTTGTATCTTCGTCAGTTTTTATAGATTTGATAAAGGAAAAAATACGTGTCTAATATTTTTCTATAATCTAACCGACGGATTAAACATAATCATATATTTTTTTTCTCAGAAAACATCCCTATTATGTTAACATCTCTTTGAGGTCATTACCTACCTACGTGACAAATTCTAATTAGGTATTCACTAAATCAAGTCTTTCCCAAAATTCACAAGAATTCTTAAGCTGTCTTATTATTCATAATTAAAAAAAAAACCATGACCCAGATGTTTTTACTACGGTATTTGTCGCCAACCGTCATTTTCTACCAATAGTATCTACAATTGCATTGTCCTTTTAATAGGCTAAGTGCATCCCAACCATAGAACACGGAACCAACCCGCTGGCACTGACTAGCACCGTCATTATTATGCAACTAGCAACGCCTCACGGTTTCACCCGCGTAGTTCCCGTTCCCGTGGGAATACGGGGATTGTGTATGCCTATGTTACTCGCTTATAATGTAGCTTTCATTGGTGAAGAAATATTTATTTCAATTACACAATTTACAGTTTAAAAAATAATTATATTGATTATAGTTTTCCATTAGCAAATGTAGCTTCATCAAACAAATATAATAACATAATATTGGAGTTCAAATGGTCATGCACAATTAGATAGACAAAAATTTAGACAGCCATAAATATAATAATTGAGGACAACTCTCATATTCTATGAGTAACTAGACTAACAAGTAAATAACGTTGACACTACCTGACACACTTGGTTTTTTTTTTAAACGTTTCCCCACACTAGGTATTTCTCCTGTGTCGTGGGTGCGTTTACAAACGTATAAATTCACATACACAAACGGCCATGGCCATACACAAATGGTTTGTATGGTTTATTCCATTGCCATATCTAGCAGTTGTAGCGGATACTATACTCTATGGTCCAAACATACACAGTTAGAGCACAATGCCTTGAACGATTTGGAATGTTCCGGAAGAGAGACAGACAGAGAATTGTGTCAATTTCTGTCAATTACTGGATGTATGTGGACTTAGATGATACTGGTTAAGTGCAAGTTTGTCTATTTTTCTGCTCCATGGCCTCTGTTAGGTAATGTGGAGTTTATTTCTAGTACGGATAAGACTGAAAATCGACTACAGCCTATTTGGGACAAGGATAGGTAGATTAGATTATGATGACTTGTATGTTGTTGGTCGTTGTGTACTTACACAACATTTTTGCGTTGATTGTAGGAAAACAGGGTTAGGTAAAACTATTAGGTGTATAGTTTATAGCAATAAGGGGTTTCTTGAAGAAAACCCAGTCAGGAACAGCATTTAATTTTGTTGTGCGTAACAGAGCGTACTGAGTAATAGAAACCAAATTTATAATTATTAAATTATAATTTATAATTATTAAATTAATTAGTGCCTTATCACTATCACTATAAAACAAAGTTGCTTCCTGTCGGCTGTCTGTCCATATGTATGCCTGGATCTTTAAAACTACGCAACGGAAACAACCGCATATAAATATATGCGGTTGTTTTTAATAGAGAGAGTGATTTAAGAGGAAAATTTATATGTCCCTACATATATAATACATGCATAAAAGATTTAGTATCAGCATTGCACCCGTGCAAAGCCGGGTCGGATCGCTAGTCATATTTTATATATTTTTAGATTATTAGAAGGAATTGACAAATCAAATTTGTCAATTTCTTATAATGATATCATCTTCAGATCCTGATTTTAAAGAAAAATATTCCGAAATATATCTTATCTTTATAAAATAATCTCGACCACTGAAATCATCGTGTTTCAATAATACGGTATAAGGTGCGTATGTTTACAATACCAGTGACTAACGATAATTTGTTACAGTAATTCGACAAGCATTTTCCTTATAAAATCACTAACATTATCAAGTTATGTTAAATATCTATGCGAATACTTTGTTACAGCTATAAACACTGGATAGTTAGAATAATGATGGAATTTCTTGTCCGTTCTTCTGCAATAAGAATCAACCTTTGCAAATGGACACTACTTTTATGTTTGACGGGATCACTTGCATATCGGCACGCAAGAAGTACCGTGTTTCCCAGTTAATGGGTTGTGGAGGTCTGGTAGGCAGCCGCTTCACGTAAATTACTGGTATTCAGCTGAATCCGGCTTGACTGGGAGCCGACCCCAATATACTTGGGAAAAGGCTAGGCAGATGATGACTTGCATATCGGCACGCTAACTGACTGGAATGTGCCCTGGCGGTAGAGAGTGTCATGCTCACTCAAAAGTCTCTCTGATGGTGGCATATGTGTGTCATTCATCATTTGGCTCCGTCAGCTGGGACGGGTCATCTCTCAGCAGCCACGGTTTATTTTAATTATTTGTACTTTAAATTGTTCCTTTCACTCTGGATACCTGTATCATACACATCTTTCTACATCGTTCTCACATATAGGTATAACATCAAGAAGAACCATGTATCCACAACTTTGTAACAATTTATTGATTTAGCAGAGTGTCCGTGGAGTTTCTTGCACGTTCTTCTCCATAGAGATCTACGCTTTGGAATGTGCAGATAGCATCACTTCTTTCGACCTTGACAATTGAAAAGTGCATGTAAATAAATGCTTTGAGTTGTTTTTTTTTTCAGCTAAGAATGGTTACTGCTTAATCGGATTATCCTGTGGTGGCCTCAAATAAATTTAAGGCCCTCAGCCAGGACTAAAAACGAACTTACAAGCTAAATGACCACTCGTTAAGGGTATCCCCTGTGGACTTCGGCTTAGCTGCGTCATTTGGGGAGGGCAGCAAGGGACAGGCTGGGTCAGGGAGGTCATTATTCAGGGGATTTAACGCTAATGGTTCAGCGGTGCGGGCTGGCTCGTTTGGCAAAAGTCGCGGAGGGGCGAATAGACACTTACACTAGTCACTTTGTTATTTTTATACATACATTTACAGTTAAAATAGTATATTATACTATTTTAACTGTAAATGATGACGCTCCATAGTGCCGCTTAGTGGCCTAATTGAAATAAACATTTTGATTTAGGATATGACAGGTTAATACATCAGATTATTTGTTATGTTTTGTTTATAAAATTGTCTAATATGTATATTTACACGCAAAATAAATAATTTCGTTTTATGACTTTAGAACCTTTTTCCTTTCCTGGGATTTTTTAATAAAATCTACATAAGTGACAATTTTGTAAGTTTGTTTCACACATTCTCATCAGAAACACATTTTTAACAATTGTCTCTACTCGAAAATGTGTAATTCCTTTGACCCAAAATGTGACATAATGTTAAATTAGGCCCTGATTTTTTTGGAATTGACATAAATAATAATTACAGTGCCCCCAGTTTTGAAGACTTTTTAATCGACCTCTTTAACTTTACTATCAATCTACATATACTAATATTATAAAGAGGAAAGATTTGTATTTTTGTATGTAACGAATAAACTCAAAAACTACTGGACCGATTTACAAAAATCTTTCACCATTAGAAAGCTGCATTCACCCTGAGTAACATAGGATATATTTTATCCCCATATTCCCACGGGAACGGGAACAACGCGGGTAAAACCGCGGGGCGCTGCTAGTCAGATGTATCTTCAGATCGGATAACGTATTTTCAATATAGCTATTACAGCACCTTTTAATCTTTATGTAGCATTACACTTTGTAACATTAACACTGGAATATTACAAATTAATTGGTTCTGAAGCTAATTAGAAATGTGAGCAGCATAAACGTAGCTTACTATAATTTCTCAGCCACGTGCCTAGGCTGTGATATAGGCTTGTAGGTACAGTCAAAGAAATGAATGGCTTATCAAGTTATCACTTTAAGATTTAATCTCACTTGAAACGTTATGAAATCATAAAATTATCTAGAACAAAAAAGATAGGATTTGTAAATGTTTTATATTTAAACTACTTACAAAATAAATATCATGTATAGAAAAAGTGACATTTTTAACTTTAAAGCAAAGTTTGCAAACTATCAAAAACTTCTGATTTCCCTTCATTTCTGACAGATGTGACTGTGTCGAAATTCCACATGATTGATATTGCTTAATAGAATGTAGCTTCGTCCACCGCTCAAGGTTTATTAGTCTACTAGCTGCTGCCCGCGACTTCGTCCCCGTGGAATCCCCGATTTTAAAACATTCTTTATCGCTGCTCCGCTCCTATTGGCTTAAGCGTGATGGTATATAGCTTAAAGCCTTCCTCGATAAATGGTCTATTCAACCCAAAAAGAATTTTTCAATTCGAACCAGTAGTTCCTGAGATTAGCGCGTTCAAACAAACAAACAAACAGACTCTTCAGCTTTATAATATTAGTATAGATAAGAAATGTGCCTGCGCTAACTAAGGGTGAATCTTAGCGCAGGCATATTTTGATCGGAATCGTTATCAAATGTGCTACAAAATCATTTTACTGACAGTACAGAGTGCTAATTTCTTCTATCACGTGGCCAAGCTGTGACATTTCATCATCATGTTCTGCTAATTGAATGCAGGCTATTAAGATTGCATATTCATTTTTTAATCTAGGTCTGAAGACTTTCTGACGTAAAGGTCAGGTTATGTTAGTTTTTCTATGTTTAGAATTCTTGATAGGTATCGGATTTTTATTGCGATAGCGCAGGAAACTAACGCAAATGTGTTATTGTACCTACTTAGTAGAATTATCAATATTATGGAACGGTATAGGTATTGTGGGACCTAATGATTGCGTTGAGTAGATAAGCAGTCATTCTATGCTATACGAGTATATTGCTACTCTGCTGTGACTTGTTAAATTGGAAGCCGATGCCAAATTTGTTGAGAAAAGGTTAGGCAGATGATGGTGGTTGCGGAATTTGGTCGAAAGAGTCACCGTGGCCCTGGAACGCACAGGGCACAAGAAGGATCACGGGTGGGTTTTAGTCATTAAGAGTCTGACACTCACTTCCGCTCCGCCCAGAGAGGGAGAAGTCATTTGATGATTTCCCATCCAAAAAAAAGAGGCAGATGATGGTGTGTGGTAATACAGCAATGTCAAAAATTTGTTATAGTCTTTGCGCCGACTTTAGAGTCAACCAAATTTTTAATTTGTACTAAAAAAATTGGTTGTCTGTAAAGTCGGTTTACGGGCGATAATTTTACGTGATACCGTCATAAGAAAACATCGATGAAAAATTGCATACGTCACAACCGAACGCTCAGGCCGATCGTGCCTCTGTATCGCTTGTTCCGTGCTCTCGCTTGCCCGCTCGGATCAGGCAGAACGTGACACTTTTTTGTGCGTGCAGCCGGCGTTTACGTCAAAAAAATGTCAAATGTCAATATTAGAGAGATGTGTAAAAGGCAATGTATTTTAAGATGAAGCCTGTTTTTCGCTCAATAAATCAATACCTATTTGTACGTTTTTTTTTTTACTAAACTATTGGCAGTTGTTGGTTTTTTCCCAGCTAAGTATAAGTCTTGATTTTTTGTATAAATTGTTGTTCGATGTCGCGACCTATTTTTTATTTGAATGCTTATCTCATAGGTATAATCTAATTCATGAATATCGCTAAACTTGCCCCTATTATGCAGATTAGTATTTTTAATAAAAGCTAATTTGCATTAAAAATCTGCTTAACAGGTGCAAAACAAGATGAATGAGGGAATAATGAAGTGTTAATGAGTACTCACAGTAAATATAGGTAGACAGAGTCCCACGAGCCTCAACACGGGAACAGTCACGGTATCCGGCTTGTATGGGTACATCAGGCTCTGGTCTCCGCAGAAGAACCCTCTCTCGAAGGGCTGCCACAGCAAACTCGTACCAAATATACATAGTACCACTGTAACAAAAGATAAACAACAAATGACTATCAGAGAACTTTATAATTATTTTTAATTCTAGCTATTTTTAAGCAACATTTGATTGGTTGGTTTGTATTGAATAGGCTCCGAAACTACTGCACCGATTTCAAAGATTCTTTCACTATTGGGAAGCTACACTATCCCCGGGTAACATAGGTATATTTCACACCCATATTCCCTCGGGAACGGGAACTATGCTGGTGAAACCGCGGGGCGCTGCCTGTATTATAATTGAGACTTTTTTGACCGATTGAAATAAACTGACTTTGGTGCGAATGTAGCTAGTAGTAGAATGACACTTTTGACAATATTAGTATACAACCATTATGTGTGTATTCATCTTACTATCAATCGTATACCATACCAGCCCATGGTATTTTTTAAATTAACCCCAATATCACCATATCACCATCACCAGGTGACTAAAACACTGGTTGCGGAATTTTTCCGAAAGAGTCACCGGGGCCCTGGAACGTAAAGGGCATTGGGAAACACGGGTGGATAAGAGGCTGACACTCCCTTCCGCATAGCCCAGAGTGGAAGAAAAAAAAAGCGTCCTGAAATTCTAACCTAAATGGGAAAAACAGGGGACGAAACTTTTAATCTTTATTTCTTCATATTTTAATGTTTCATTACAAAAATAAGAATATTAATGTCATTAATATTAATTAATTAATAAATAATTTTATTTTATTATAATAAATAATTTTCCATAGTCGTTTGCTTAGTGAAAAGGCCATTGTCACAACGAGTTTTCTTAATATGAATGCGGCTTAAAAAAACGGACTTTTCTTGTACTTAATTTAAATTATTAATTTCTGTTTATAATAAGGTTTTTCTACTTCTTTTTTAATTAGCATAAAAAATTATTAATATTGCACTGCATGTCTCTTTAGATGTTCATATCTGGTATATTGTGTACTGTGTAGGTATGTACGACATTTTTTTAAACATTGTCACTATAATTTTAGAAATGATGAAAACTTAAACAGCGACACAAAAAATACTTACTAGGTACCCAATAAATTAAAATAAAACAGGTTAAGGAATGTCGAAGACTTCGATTTTTTTGAGGTATCATACTCGTTTTAAGCAAATAGAACGAGTTTCTGAGTAGTGTCTGTTAGCTTGGGACTTATTTATGTCTTTTTTTCATTACCATAACGAAAAATAGCTAAAATTACTTTGGGCACGTGTAGTTATGTAATGAAACGAAGTGTTTGTGTGTTTGTTTGAACGCTTAATATTCTCTGGTAGTACCAGCAGGGTTAGAAATGGTACATTCTGATGAAAGTGGGCAAACGTCGTTGTAGCTGCAGCAGAAGGCAAAGGTCATTATGGAGCCGAGAAATTGCAACGACAAGACAATGGTACCCACCATTGGCTTACCATAGAAGTATGCAGCTGGTTATAAGTCTTTTAGTATAGTTGGGAGCCTGGTTTTGAGACTGTTGAGAAAATCTTTTTCTGACAGTCCAATTCTTGAGGAAAATTATGGCAAATTGTGGGTAAAGTTTGTTGAAATGTGTTAAGATAAGATAAGATAATTTTTTATTTGTCCAAAACATAAGTATACACACACATAGCATGCAAGATGTTACATCAAATTATAATTATGACAGTCATGTCAATGGTTAGGAATAGACTAATTGTTTTATGTAGGAATTTACTCGTTTATCTGACCACTGGTCAAGCTGCCAATTGATTGAAATTTTAGCGAATTTTGCCTACATTTTATTGATTTAAAAAACTCGTGAGTGAAAACGAAGACATATGAGTACGAAAACGATTAAACTCAAAAACGAACGGAAAATTTTCAAATATTCTTTCACCATTAGAATGCTACATTATCCCTGAGTAACATAAAGCGTGCGAAGCCGGGAGGGCCCGCTAGTCTATACTAATATTATAAAGAGGAAAGATTTGTATTTTTATATTTCTGTATGTAACGAATAAACTCAAAAACTACTGGACCGATTTCAAAAATTCGTTCACCATTAGAAAGCTACATTCACCCTGAGTAACATAGGCTATATTTTATCCCCGTATTCCCACAGCAACGGGAACTACGCGGGTGAAACCGCGGGGCACTGCTAGTCTATACTTAACATTATAAAGCTGAAGAGTTTGTTTGTTTGTTTGTTTGAACGCGCTAATCTCAGGAACTACTGGTCCGATTTGAAAAAAATCTTTCAATGTTAGATAGCCCATTTATCGAGGAAGGCTATAGGCTATATATCATCACGCTAAGACCAATAGGAGCGGAGCAGTCGTGAAAAATGTGACACAAACGAAGTTGTGCGGACAGCTAGTCTCTAATAAATTACCTCACTAATTTGAGCCACAGTTTTAAACACGTGATCATGAGGTCAAGCTAAATATTGAACTGGCATAAAAAATGTGGAGGTGTGATTTATATACCTACTTGTTTAAACGGTGTTATGCCATTTGAAAATAATATTTAAATGCTAAATGATGTTTGTTCTAAATTAAAGGTAAAAAATAATATGGAGTGTTTAACCACCGGTTTCTACATAATGTTTTGATGTTTAGGATTTTTGAATCTTTATGCACGAGTTCCGAATGAAAGTTTTCAGACTTTGTCATTAAAGTTTTGTTCGTAATAGGTATTCTTAACTAGCTGCCCGCACAACTTCGTTTGTGTCACATTTTTCATGACTGCTCCGCTCCTATTGGTCTTAGCGTGATGATATATATATGTATATATATACCTATAGCCTTCCTCGATAAATGGGCTATCTAACACTGAAAGATTTTTTCAAATCGGACCAGTAGTTCCTGAGATTAGCGCGTTCAAACAAACAAACAAACAAACTCTTCAGCTTTATAATATTAGTATAGATTTCTAATTCTCAGAACCAGAATTATTTATTTGCGAGGAATGTATGTACAATTTCAAGATGGGACATAGTTACTGATTCCGCTACATTCTGCCTTACGGCATGCAAACTCATTATTTTTGGAAGTTCTCAAATGAGAAACTGTGTGTAAATCGTTTTTTTTAACCTGTCGTTAGGTAAGCCATGTTAAGTATTTTTAGTATGTAAATGAAGAAACACATCGATACTAAAGTCTCAACAGTCTATTGGTCGGGATTTTACAGAAACAGCAGATTGGTAATCATCAAACTTCTATCGCTGTGGGCGGAATGAAAGGGAGTATCAGACTCTTACTGACTAAAATCTATCCGTGTTCCTCCTAATGCCCTTTGCATTCCAGGGCCGCGGTGACTCTTTCGAACAAATACCGCAACTCTGGTCAGTAACATCCTGAAGGCTGGGTTAGTATGGAGTTTATGGCAATAAGTTTGGCCCCTATTAAACTGAACATAAACTGGTGAATGCTAGGTGTACTATAGACAAACCTCTGCGGAACCTCTCAGGAAATACTTATCCTTCATCATCTGCCTAGCCTTTTCCCAACTATATTAGGGTCGGCTTCCAGTCATACCCGATTCAGCTGAATACCAGTATTTAACGTGGAACGGCTGCCTACTAGACCTCCACAACCCAATAACTGGGGAACACGGTACTTCTTGGCAAGACTAGTCTCAAATTTTCTGGCTTCTGACAATCCGTAACGACTGCTAAAGATCTACAAATGACAGCCGGGACCAACGGCTTAACGTGCTTTCCGAGGCACGGAGGAGACTCGGTATGTTAAGATGGTCAACCATCCACAGACCAACCGTGGCAAGCGTTGCTTGACCTTGAAGATCGACCTGTGCGGCTGTTATTCTTTAGCCACGAGCTCCTCCTAATACTTATCCTTATCGTTACTTATATTGCAAATGCGAAATTGAGTTTGTTTATTACGCTTTCGCATCTCCCGCCCCGACTTTTGCCTAACGAGCCAGCCCGCGCCGCTGAGCCATTAGCGTTAAATCCCTTAAATAATAATAACCAGACCCAGCCTGTCCCTTGCTGCCCTCCCTCAATGACCCTGTTAAGCCGAGGCCCATATCCCACAGGGGATGCCCTTAGCGAAGCGGTCATTTAGCTTTTTTTTAGCCCTGGCTGGTGGCCTTAAATTCATTTGAGGCCACCACAGGATTGTCCGGTTGAGCAGTAACCAGCCTTAGTGTGCTGAACTGCGAGTGGTCCATATAAAAAAAAAGCTTTCGCATCTAAATGACCGAACCGATTTTGGGAAATCATCAAATGACTTCTCCCGCCCTGGGCGGAGCGGAAGGGAGTGTCAGACTCTTACTGACTAAAACCCACCCGTGATCCTTCTTGTGCCCTTTGCGTTCCAGGGCTGTGGGGACTGTATCAAACAAATTCCACAACATAGATGAGACTCTGAGGACGATTAAGTCTACATTAACGTGAGCGAAGCTTCAAGCAAAAGTCAGTGTATGTATAAATAAACAAAATCCAACTCTTCATTTAATCTAGTGCCATAAGAATTTATTTAATTGTGTGTGTATCCCGACATGACACTTAAATTCACGCTTGTTAAACCGGAAGATCGCTGCAATTATTGTAATTGACGGGAGGCCATTAACGACGGATTAAGATCGGTCCGTTAACCGCTAAACGGTTAATTATTTATAAAACATAAGTTATACAATTAGGCATTGTAGCAGAACTATTGAATCCTATTTGTGGGGTTGAACAAGAGAAATTCTACATTAATATGGCAGACTAGTTGCTGCCCATGGCTCCGCGTAAAGTTGAAAATGATACCAAGGGAACATAGACTCCCGGGAAGAAAAGTATCCTGTGTACTATTCCAGGACATGGTCTACCCGTGTGACAAGTTTCACCCAAACCCGTACAGTTAATACGTGAAGAGGTACCAAAAAACCTCTTTCGCAGTTATTCACCTCATTGTTGAATCACTCATTCACCATCCCATTTCTGCTCTTATCTCTATTTATTTAAGGTCTGTACAGCATCCCTTTTATTTTCATCATATATAAATACCGTAATCTCATCGTTCACACAGTGCCTACTTTGTTCTTTTTTCCACTTCTCATATGATAATTATAAATTCACAAAACAACGAAAAGGTTACTTCTAATTCATTAAAATAAAATATAAGTTAATTTTGGGCCCACAATCTTAGAGAACCCGCTCAACGACTAATTCAAATGTCAACTAAATAAAATATATTAAAGAAAATTAAAATAAAAACTTACGTCCAATGAGAAGAAAGCAATCTATAACCAGCTTCCTCAAGATATTGATGGAGACCTCGTTCTTAGACATGATTCTGCTTGATTTCTCCCGAATGCAGGTCTTCAAAAAATACTTCGTCTTGACGTCTTTTCACGTTCTTCCTACCACGACTGAATATCCGTCTGATGGACGGATACTGAGATATTTATTTACTCTTGAATATTCCCGGATACTAAGTTTTTTTTTGTATTGTTTTTCTTTTTTTTTCTGATACACGTCGTGCGCACGCGGTTCGTCCGTGCGTATTGATAGTGGCCGGTACGTTTAGCAGCGGTACGGCGTTTGTACTGATGTAGATTACCGCCAGGGCCGACTTAAATACCGCCCTATCTTCTGCTGCTAACGTCATTAGGTTGTATACCAAGTAAGTTAAAAAATAGTATACGTCCAGGGAAGTGCGGGGTGAATTTGTTCGTCGATTTTAAAAAGGCATTTCTGGAGTTATTACATGACAAAGCATATTATACGCTGGACGAATACTTAACTGACACACTTTGACTACCACTTTTTATATTTGTTTACTATTGACATTAGACTTTATTATTTTTATATTTTATTGGATTTTTTTTGTGTTTGTGTTGTGTATTGACATTTCAAATTAGAATGAAATAAATGTAATATTATTATTTATGTTGATTTAAATTGAATTAATAACGTTTGAAAAGTTGTTATAATTAGTTCGTGTATGCATTAAATATTTGTACGCCGATGCCAGCTAGACATAGTGTTTCTTAATATAATTAATTAGAACATCTGTACCTACCCACCTATGTTTAACAAATAAAAATATTTGTATTTTGTATTTGTATTTGTATTTGTTGAGGAAAATACGTAAAATTCAGTGGTAGTTTCTTGCCGATATTCTGTTTTACTAGCAAGCCGTGGCCGGGGAATTACTGCGTCCACATTTATTTGTCCCTAAATAGCAATGACCGCTCACTGGGAAAAGTGTCTCAGACTTCAAAAACAACCGAAAAAAGTCTGTTCTCGGATTATTGACTGACGCTAATAAAATAGGAAAAGTCAGTTTTCTCAGAACTACGGACAGGCTGATTTATTATTCTTATTTGTAAGTACATAGTTGAATAATAAGGTAATATTATTTTGAACTTATAATTGATTTTCATCTGATCATCAAAAAAAGTAAGTTCTGTATTTTTGAGTTCCTTGAAGATTGAAAGCTTCTTGAATATCTACTTAACTATTTGAGATCGATAACATACATATGTATAAGTTTCTTATTCTATGATTCTTATTGAATTTTCCGATAGTTTTCCTCATATTGCCTTTGCATTACCACTATACATTTTTGTCCTTCTGACAGTATTATACAGCAAAGTCTTCACGACTATAATTAGACTGGTTTCTTTGAATATCTAGGTAAGTGTAGATTCCCAAATTAAATCACGTCGCCGTCACCATCGTGGTGGTGGAGAACCTGGATGAGGTTTTTTTTTAAAAAAAAAAACGTTGCCCCACACTAGGATTTACTCCTGTATCGTGGGTGCGTTCACAAACATGTAAACTCACATACACAAGACACCCAGACCCGGAACAATTATCTGTAGGCCATACAAACATTTGCTCCGTGCGGGGATCGAACCCGCGACACATAGCGCAGCAGCTGAACGCTTAACCACTGCGCCAACCGTGTCGTCAAAAGCACAAGATCATGGAGATTGGTAAAGAAAAGGCCTGTGTCCAGCAGTGGGCGAAGTTCGACTATGGAAGATGACGATGATGGTGGAAATAAGGCTGCTCCTTGAAACACGTTGTCTTTGGAAATATATTTTACTAATCGCGACTTCATCCTCGTATAATAGTTATTAACACTTTCGATTTTGAATCATTCTTGATCCGCTCCTATTGGTATGAGCTTAATGATATAGCCCATAGCCTTCCTCGATAAATGGGCTATTATATTTATTTAATACTTTAAGTACACAAATGTACAGAGGTGGACTTAATTCCTTCGGCTATGCCTATGACTTGTTTATGCTTAATGCTTTATGCCTTGGGCTATCTAACACTGAAAGAATTTTTCAAATCGGACCAGTAGTTCCTGAGTATAGCAAACAAACTCTTCAGCTTTATATATTAGTATAGAAGATGAATTAATTGTTAAGAGTCGATTTTGACGATTGTAAAAAAATAAATAGTTGCAATTTACAATATTTGTCTCTGGGAAAGTCTACTGCAAGAGTTGCTGAACTCTTTTCTTAGGTCTATCAATCGGCAATGTAATTGCGTTATTAAACCATAATTGACTAATTAATTCTGAAATGAAAACGTGAGTGAAAAACTGCGTTTATCAGTTACTCTGCAAAAAGAATTATTTTCCCCATTCAATGAGGAAAATAATTATGTTTCCGTACACAAGTAGACATTACATAAATAGGACAAAAGAATTTAATTTACTTTAGAGTATTAGGTTCTCGATTAAAAGAACAAATAGTATTTTTTTCCAATTTCATTTTTTGTGTCTACGACTCATGGTAAAGGTAAGTTGATCAAAAACGTGGTCTATGCCATAAATTATTTAATAATAGACATTTTAGGACTTAAAGCACCCCCAGACATAGAGGTACAGTGTTACTTTCAAACTGTTTTGACGTTCAAAGGTGCCTTTTAGCGGTCTAGTTGAAATAAATTAATTGACTTTGACTTTGTGATTATGTCCGGCGACATCGCGTCGGGCCCAAACAAGATGGCGGATCGTGCTTGTGGCCGACAGTATTGGTCCACGCTAGCCCAAAGCCGGGAGGAATAGAAAGAAGAAAGGAAGATTATGCCCTGCAGTTGGGCAGAAAATGTTGAAAATAAATAATAATTAATTCTAGCATGCCGAAACTGGTTCATTGGAAGGTACACAGGACCCCCGGTAATTCGACAAACAGTTTGAAGGACAGTTTTGGATTATACAGTACTGCCACAGACCGGACTTATTTTTAAATAGTACCTACTATTTAAAAATAAGTCCTTGTAATCCGGCAAATTACGAGTGAAAGTTATAAAATTCTATCTATTTAGCATTATTTATTAGTGAAGATTTACTGCAATAAATCTTATGTGCAGTGATAGGCATGTCGGATTACAGGGGGCGCCGGATTAGACAGGGGCGGATTACCGGGGATCCACTGTATTAGACAAATGCACACCGTTGGCTGCTTCCGTGACGCTCGATGCCGAATTTCGTCAACTAAGGCAGTGGCTAGCCTAAGTAAACTATAGAATAGAATTAAACTTTGTTTGCAAATATGGTATACAATAGTTTTTCAAAGTTCAGCCATATTTTTCCATTCGGCATGCAAACTTTTCAATTATTATTATTTACATGTATTTATTATTAACTAGCAGCGCCCCGCGGTTCCACCCGCGTAGTTCCCGTTCCCGTGGGAATACGGGGATAAAATATAGCCTATGTTACTCAGGGTGAATGTAGCTTTCTAACGGTGAAAGAATTTTTGAAATCGGTCCAGTAGTTTTTGAGTTTATTCGTTACATACAAAAATACAAATCTTTCCTCTTTATAATATTAGTATAGATAAATAAAAAATCAAATCAGTAAATTATCATTATAGTGAAATTTAAATATTATCGATTCACGTTAAATTCTGATTTGTGTGTTGTTGAATAAAATGCTTTTTTTGATAACAGATTTATAATAAATATGTAATTTGTTACGTAATTTTATTTTATTTTTGTGTGATCATACGATAGCTCCTGTTTTATTATGGTTGATTGATACTACGACAGAACATTTAACTCGTAATAGTTGAAAATACTATTGCAATGCATGGCCACATTTTTTTTTAAAGACGTTGCCCCACACTAGGAATTTCTCCTGTGTCGTGGGTGCGTTTACAAACATACAATTGCACATACACAAACAGCCAGACCCGGAACAACTACCTGTGTAGGCCATACAAATATTTGTTCCGTGCGGGAATCGAACCCACGACACGTAGCGCAGCAGCCAATCGCTCAACCACTACGGTCAACCGTGTCGTCATATGCATTGCAGGTGAGTGGTCATTCCGACGGGTAAACTTTATTTTCTCTTCACTGCTGGGAGATCAGAGAGAGATCATCATCAGCATCTTTTCATCAGCAGCAGTATCTTTTGACATTTGTAACACACGAATCGCAACCGGCTTTAGTATAACGTTTGTATGGACTTAATTCTCCATCAACAGGTTTTTTAACTGACGTCTAAAACTCTGAAGATAAAGGTCTTCCTGCTGAGATAGATAAAGGCTTCTTGATAACATGGGTATGTAATGTCACCATGACGCGCTCGCGTGGGTGGGGCATGCCCGATAACTGATGACCTTTGTTTACATTGCTTTTTTTTTGCTGATTATAGGCTTTTGAAATGGAACGTTAGTTCAAGGTTTTTTGGTTTTTGAGTGAAAACTGGAGGTTCCGAGTTCTATTGAATGCTCTTTTGTTTTGAAATATAAATCATTTAAATAATGAGTGAAATGTGTTTCGCTCAATTTAAAGGCTATGTTTTACTGATTAATTAACTCTTCGGTAAATATGTAGGTATATGTGCCTTATGTCTGTGCTATCATATTGTTAGCAGATTGCTAATGAGGAAAGAAAGACACAGAGAGAGAGAGGTAGGCAAAAGAAGGGATACAGGGATATGGAGGATGAGGGTTGATGGGAGCAATTTTTTTTTTAAACTGCACCACACTCGGATTTACTCCTGTATCGTGGGTGCGTTCACAAACATGTAAACTCACATACACAAGACACCCAGACCCGGAACAACTATCTGTAGGCCATACAAACATTTGTTCCGTGCGGGGATCGAACCCGCGGCACGTAGCGCAACAGTCGAACGCTCAACCACTGCGCCAACCGTGTCGTCAATTTCAATTATGTATATGAAAGAAAGGGAGTAAGTGGAGAATAACGGTTCACAGGGGGTACTGGAAAAGAAAACGTGCTGCGTCTATCCCAAGTGACATGATAGAAGGAAGATGATGATGTTGTTCACAATATTTTTCTGTGTAAACATCTTGAGGAAACCAATAGACTGCGTTTTCTGTATTTAAAATAGCCAGGCCTATAAACCGATACAGGAAAATATTGCTAGAAAACCTTGGAAAGCCGTCCATATGCAACGGTAAACGCGAAAGATTGCATGTTTAGATGTTTGTTATTCTTTCACTTAAAAACTGCTGAATGGATGTTGATGAAATTTGGCACAGAGGTAAATTATAGTCTGGAATAATACATAGGATAATTTTCATTCCGGGAGTATGTTCTCTTGGTATAATTTTCGGGCGGAGGCGCGGGCAACACCAAGTAATAAATAAGACTTTAGGATCAGCCCATTCAAGATTTTACTTCAAAAGCCTACCCTTGATAGAAACTGCTTATTTCATAGAGATTATTACGTAGATTACTTATCTCTACTTCTACTTCAAGGATTGGTTTAACTGTCTTTAAGTCTGAAACAGTCACCTTCGCATTATCAACAATCACAAATGACATAACAGCTTGTGATGTTATCTACTGAAGTGTGTCTTTGAATCTGGGGCACCTGTATAACAATAACTTAATTATATCTAATCTATAATCTTTTATGAAGCCATGACATTCTTAGCTTTGCTGCTGGGTACACGGACCATGTCTTAACTTTTCGTCATGATTCTGGCCTCCTGTTACTTGTGAGTCTATACCGCTCGACCAGTCCAGCTCCGAATTTCCATTTCCTTCCGCTAAGCCAAGTCATTTACATTTAAAAAGGCCTCAGTGTTAATCCGAGTCAAACTCCTCACTCCCTGCTGCTGGGCTGCCACCAGCCGGGGATTATGGAAGTCGCATATGTTCCAACGATCCCCGGAGTAGGTGGGAGATGGAACACAAGGGGTCGTTTTAGTCAATAAGAGTCTCCGTGCGCGTTTTAGTCAATAAGAGCGCGTGCTCCTTGTATGTTTAAGTTTTGGCAGTGTATATTATTTAGCGAGTACCCGAAACTTACGAAATATTTTGTTATTATTGTATTAAGTATCTACGTTTACTATTGTTACTGTACGTAAGTCTTTAAGTGCAATTATGTTTTATGATTATCAGTTTAAAATTTCTCATGTAAGTGAATTAATTCTTATGGGAAATAAAGATATCTCAAACCTCAGAGTCTGACAGACCCCTCCGCCCGCCCCAGGTTGAAGGATATCCATGAGGATTTTCCCCGTAAAAAAAGGTTATGAACTATCTGTACCTATGCCAAATTTCATCAACATCTGTTAAGCTGGTTCTGAGATTAGCGCGCACCAATGCACATCGTCACGATCCCAATGAACATGATTTCCTTTACAGTTCAGTTGCAGCTCAGCCCTTTGTGGTTCTTTCCAAATATAAACTTACATTTATAGTACCTAATCTTTGTTTAATTATTGTAACAATTATGTGTATTAAAACACTCAACAGTTTATTATGTGTAAATAAATTGCAAAACTAATCTTATTCGACACTGCTAGGCAATCATTATGAGAAGGTAGGTACACAAACATTAATTTTGTTAAGATAAAGGAATTATTTTAATATTTTATTAATAAACAAATTGGTTCTCTTATCTAATAACGAATTGTTTTATAACTTACTAGCAGCGCCCCGCTGTTTCACCCGCATACTTCCCGTTCTCGTGGGTTTATGGGGATGAAATATAGCGGGGATAGTGTAGCTTCCTAACACTGAAAGAATTTTTCAAATCGGTTCAGTAGTTTCGCAGCCTATTCAATAAAAACAAACAATCAAAACTTTCCTCTACTTAAACTGTACTATTATTGTAGAGGAATGTTTTGATTGTTTTGACTAACGAAGTCATGATAGTTATTATTAGGTAGTAACAGATCTACGAGTAAAATACGATTGATATCAGACTAACATCATCCAAACGAAAAACTTTCATTTAATTATTCAAATTCAAATATCATTTATTTCAACCCCTTAGGATCATATATCATACATAATTTTATTTTATATTATAATGTATTATAATAATTTATATAATAATAATAAAAAATCATCATCTGCCCAGCCTTTTCCCAACTATATTGGGGTCGACTTCCAGTCAACCCGGATTCAGTGAAATAAGTATTTTTCTTTAATTAACTGCTACAATTAAAAAAAAAAACTTTCCGTAATGATGACAGAACTCCAGTTCTACTATTCTAAAAATAGCTATCTATAAATAATGTAAAGAGTACTTATGATTATTGTTTGTCCGTTCATGTAACTGGCTCTTATCTTAGTGACATAGGTACTTACATGAATGGAAGGAATCCTCCTCAGGTCAAATAGCATAATAAGTTATTGTGTTGGCACATGTAGAGGAAATCATGCAACGATATAACTAAGGGGCAGAAGTTCTTCCCCTGGTACAACTTAAGAGCGTATACGCCAAACGGCATTTCATAAAAAAATTCAAGTCGTTATTTTCCGAAATGCAGGATAAATAGGTCTAAAAAGTTAGTTGAAAACATTTTCGATAAATAGTGTTACAGTTAAATTAGACCCATTTTAAATTTTCCAAACAAACATAAATTTCCTATTATCTTTTTTTAAATAAGACATTGCGAAAATGTTTTTAACTAACTTTTTAGACCTATGTATCCTGCTTATATGTGTGAAGTTTCATTAAAATAGGTTCAGTCATTTCGCAAAATAGTGACTTGAAAATTTGTATGAAATGCCTTACGGCATATACGCTCTTAAGGCATTTTAGCTTCACACTAGAGAGTATGTCATGCTCGCTCAAATATCTCGCTGATGGTGGCGCGTGTGTCGGATCATTCGGTTCCCTTCAAAATGGTTGAGCTAAATGGTGCCGAATTGCCGATACACGCGTCATGTTCGTGAACGGGCGCCGTCGGTTGAGACTGGTCACCTCTTAACTGCCACTGACTTGTTTTAATCTTTATACTTTGAATTGTTTTATAGTTTCCTTTTTTGTCTTTGCATTGTCCTCACACATCGAAGCACCAAGGATGTAACCAACGTTATGTAATACAGAACATGATTTAAAAGAGTGTCCGTGGAGTTTCTTGCACGTTCTTCTCCATAGGATCTACGCTTTGGAATGTGCAGATAGCTTCACCTCTTTGGACTTGACAATTCAAAAGTGCCTGTAAAGGGTTTATTTGAAATAAATGCTTTGACTATTGACTTTAAAAGGGCAGATGACATTTTTGTAATAGCGGGTAGAGTTTGGATGAGCCTGGCTGGGAACGTGGGGATTGCCACAAGAAAGGAGAGGCCTATGCTCTAGGCATGGCGATCTGAGACCGATTCATCGACGAATCGATCCAGTGAATCGATGTTTCACCCTTGAAAATCGCCTTTCGATTATTTTAATTTTTTATTTTGGTAAAAACTGTAAAATTATTTACAATAATTAGAATGTATCTATACTAATATTATAAAGCTGAAGAGTTTGTTTGTTTGTTTGTTTGAACGCGCTAATCTCAGGAACTACTGGTCCGATTTGAAAAAATGTTTCAGTGTTAGATAGCCCATTTATCGAGGACATATCATATGATGATATATCATCACGCTAAGAACAAAAGGAGCGGAGCAGCGATAAATAATGTTTTAAAATCGGGGATTCCACGGGGACGAAGTCGCGGGCAGCAGCTAGTCTGTAATATTACGGTGTTGCTGATTAAAGGGTTAATTACTCAAAAACTCGGGAGATGGCTGTATGCTTAGTAATTTTTTTCACCTCCATTTAATAAAAAAAAGTAACTTTTGTAGTCTTATGACTTTTTAACCAACTTCTAAAAAAGGAGGAGGTTCTCAATTCGGATGTTTGTATGTTTTTTTTTTTTTGTTCGCGCGTAACTCCGTCGCTTGTCAACCGATTTGAAAAATTCTTTTTGTTGGAAAGGGTATACTTCCCAAATGGTCCCATGAAAATTTTATCGAAATCAACCAAGCGGTTTTCGAAAAATCAACAAAAATCTAAAAAAAATATCTACATTGTCTGCATTGACGACCTCTTAGTTTACTCTGCAAAGGAGCAGTACGTTTTTTTTTACACTAATGTGATTGGTTCGTTTAGGTGGGGGAGGGGAGGGGGTGTAGGTACCACTAAAAAGCGAAAAATAAAAAAAACTTTTTACAAAAAATAAAACCGACTTCTAAACAAAAAAACCAAAAAGTATAAAATAACTTTAATTTCGGAAGTCGGTGTGTTCAACAACAAAAAGCAACCAAAAACACCGAGTTCTTTTAGAATTAAAGTTATTTTATACTTTTTGGTTTTTTTGTTTAGAAGTCGGTTTTATTTTTTGTAAAAAGTTTTTTGTATTTTTTGATTGATATTGCGATTAGCTATATACTGTGACTAGCTGCTGCCCGCGACTTCGTCCCCGTGGAATGCCCGATTTTGCCCGCTGCTCCGCTCCTATTGGCTTAAGGGTGATGATATATAGCCTAAAGCCTTCCTCGATAAATGGTCTATTCAACCCAAAAATAATTTTTCAATTCGAACCAGTTGTTCCTGAGATTAGCGCGTTCAAACAAACAAACAAACAAACTCTTCAGCTTTATAATATTAGTATAGATTAGCAAAATAAATACTTTTTTAAGGCAACATCTCTAAATATATTATTTTGCGCACAACTGACGTAAAAAGTGTTATAGCGAGGTAATAAATAGACTTTGCTCTATCGAACCACTCAGCTCACATTACTAAAAATACACTTGAATAAATTATGCATATTTAATTCATGGCGAATAAAAAAACAGGACATGTCTAAAGTTAATTGGTCGAAGTTTGAGAAACATCTAAAAAGTTTATCTTTTATAGACTTGACTTGATGGCTTGGGTGTATTATTTGAGTTATAGTATTATGCAGGTTTTTCTACGCAAAGTATTTTTGTATGAACATAAAGGTAATTCTTGGATGTTTGATTCTGAACCTGAATGCTGCTATCCTCATATTTGCTCAGCAGTCCTCTAGAACATAGATACCTATAACATTTTTTTTAAAACATTTTTATAGTCTTTAAAATAATGGTATTTTAAAAATATTGATTGAGATATTTTATGGAAATCACAAAACTACTGTAGGCGAACCTATATGTCATTGGAATCGAGGAAACGTTGCACTTCTGTCACCGACTCGGTGTACGCGATGTACTTAGATCATAGATATAATAAACAAGGAGATATGCCCTGTAGCCGAAAATGTATCGGAACCGGTGTCTCCTGTTTTGCCCTACCACCCGGCAACTACTACGCATGCAGTTCAGTAAAAGCAATAGATACGCAGTCGCGCACACACCCGCATTTCTAAAATCGGACTGTACTACACAATCAATTATAAACCTTATCCTAATAAACACAGCGTATATTTACAGTACACCGTGCAACTTACTCACACAAAAACAACGGTGGGTATCGTTGTGCTGTGCAAAAGCAATTTATTTTACATATACGCTAGTGATTGACTAAATCGGAAAGTTATCGATTCTGGCATTTATTACACACACTATGTGCCCATGTATAACAAATAATTTTAAGCAAAGGTCACTAATATATTATCTTAAACATGCCGATTACTATAATGCATTCGAAACTTTATCGAAAGTAAAATACAATTACCATAAAAAGTAAGGAAGTACCACGAGGATAAGGCATAAATACGATAATTCAAAGCCAAAAACACTTGAACGATTATTTACCAAAAATTTAATGAAATCTAAGAAAGTTTGGTACACTTTTGTAATATTTCATTCAACAATCGACATTGTTGTCGACAGTGTATCTGCACAATTACATCACTAACTCGCGGCAAGAAGCAGCGGCCGTACTATGCGATACATCGGCTTGCTAAAGTATCGTTTTGTGATTTTTACATTGCTCATGCCTCATCCAGTCACTTAGCGACAAACTTAGGTAGTGGTTAAGGAACAGTGTATTCATTGTAATATGTTATTGTCGCTTTGACATTTGAAAACAAAAATAAAATAGTATAAGCAAGAAATATTTTACGATTTGTTGTTTTTCATGATTTCAAAGACAAATATAGTAAAATACTTGTATTTTGATATGGTAAGTGATTCCATAATTAACAAAGTTTTGGTTTAGGTTTCGGTTTTTACAAGAAAACACTGAACAACACGGCATTCTTATATCTTATCACGCTCACGGTCGGAAGCGCACTAGTTCGCGGATTCGACCATTTGCGTAAGACATGCTCGCCCAGACCATGTCGCGTGGACGCCAACACGCCCCCTTGCCACTTCTCCTGTATTTTATATTTCTATGACTTAGATGCAACATTGACTTTGAACTGACTGGAGTAGACTATAACGGTCAGGTAAACCTATGCAGATTTTGGTAGTTACCTACAGCAAAATAAGGAAACTCAAATATGCGGTAAATAATAAGTTCAAAATGGTACTCCCTTTCTTCTCATAAAATTGTTTGTCCGAAAATCATTATCCATAACATGTTTGCTATAAACTGCAGTAACCATAATGTTCAAAACCCCGAAATTTTGTTCAGCATAATTATCTTTAGTTCTAAAAGTATTCTGTCATAATATCGAGTACCATAATAATTGAATCTCCTAATTTTACATGCCCTAAATTCATATGTCCTAAGTATTGTGTTGAATAATGTGTATTATTCCGAATGTTCATTTATAATAAATATTTTAGTCCTAAAACATTTGCTAAAAATAGGTTTTAGTGACAGAAACGAATCGCTGTAAATCCGACTCCACGCAGTCTTGTCTGCCCAACCCCTAGAGTGTAATTTAAACTCGCGTGGGACGCCGAAGCCCCGCAGCGCCGGAGCCGTGATAGAAACCATGCCTGCTGCATGTTGCATGCTTGCTTGCATGCTGCGTGTTTGCTTGCATGCTGCATGCTTGCTTGCATGCTGCGTGCTTGCTTGCTGCGTGCTTGCTTGCATGCTGCATGTTTGCTTGCATGCTGCATGTTTGCTTGCATGCTGCGTGCTTGTTTGCTGCGTGCTTGCTTGCATGCTGCATGCTTGCTTGCATGCTGCATGCTTGCTTGCATGCTGCGTGCTTGCTTGCTGCGTGCTTGCTTGCATGCTGCATGTTTGCTTGCATGCTGCATGCTTGCTTGCATGCTGCGTGCTTGCTTGCATGCTGCGTGCTTGCTTGCTGCGTGCTTGCTTGCATGCTGTATGCTAGCTTGCATGCTGCATGCTTGCTTGCTTACAAAAACCACATGTTCACAATCAACGGCTTTAATGAGTACATGTATAATATATTGATTTACGTATAGTAAAACATTATAATGCATCATCAGATATTTTTAATTATAACAAATTAGAGAAGTTCATAGCAATTGCTTTGTTATACGTTCTAAAAGTATTATTAAGTATTATAAATCAACATTATGTTATTTGAATTTAGGACTTATAACTTTTATTGAAAACGGTTTTATATATTTTGTATATTATTGATTGTAATATTTATGACAAACGGATTTAGGACATATTATATTTAGGGATTTCAATTTTATGGCATGAGATATGAGGTGATATTAAGTTCGGGTAAGTTATCATTCGGACAAATGATGATTAGGACAAAAAAAGTTATGGCTCTTTAAATTATGGATAAAAAAGTTAGGTGACACAATATTATAGAGAACCGTTCAAAATATATTTTTGTTTCCTTTTTTTTCTGATGCAATCTGTACATCTCTTGACATTTAGAATCTGTTTTTGTTGTTTTCTTTTTTTTGTGATTTGTGTGTACGTAGGCATGCTTGGTATACATCCACTGGTACATTCAATCCTTTGATCCTGTGTGTGACATTCCAGCAATTTATATTTAATATTATTGAATTAACAATTTGTGTGCTTAATAATTTTAATTGATATTGATACTGACATTATTTGTTAAACTTGGATTCCAAAACTCAGGCAGAATGTACCCGGCTCACTATATTTTATAACAAATTAATTGTACTATACCTACTTTCTATGGGAATAAATGATTTGATTTTGTATGGTATTTCTTCTGTCGTAGTATTATGACCACCTCTTTCATCAGTTTATGATGAAAATAAATTAAAAAAAAAAAACAAGTTTATCTATTTCCTTTATTATTACATAGAGATATAAAGTAGTCACTTTAAAGAGATTAGATACCTAGTTTAAAAACACATCTTTAAATAAAAACTTGATAAGTTTATCTTGTGTTATTTTTAATTATTAAGATGAACTAGTTTTCAACGTCGAGAGATGAAATCAAAAATATATTTTACTAGGAAAATAACTTACATGCTAAAAATTACTCTCTCTTTTACTCTAAAAATGAACAGGTCAGGCAATTAAGTCGGTAACGGAAATTATTATTGACTTTTTTTTTGGATGGGAAATCATCAAATGACTTCTCCCACTCTGGGCGGAGCGGGAGGGAGTGTCAGACTCTTACTGACTAAAACCCACCCGTGATCCTTCTTGTGCCCTTTGCGTTCCAGGGCCGCGGTGACTCTTTCGAACGAATTCCGCAACCGTTATTATTGACCTGCGTGTAGGTACTAATATAATTATAATGTTAGTTCTGTTAGTTATTGAATAAAATATAATACGCTAGTCGACCCGTGCAACTTCGTCTGCGTCACATAAGAGACTAGAGAGAGAGAAAATGTTGACGCGACGGGGGATCGTTCTTAAAATAAACAAATGAGGAAAATGAGGATTTAGAAAATTTTACACTAATATTATAAAGAGGAATAATTTGATTGTATTTTTTTTTGTTTGCATTGAATAGGCTCCAAAACTACTTGATCGATTTGAAAAATTCTTCCACTGTTGGGAAGCTACACTATCTCCGGTGAACATAGGCTATATTATATCCCCATATTCCCACGGGAACGGGAACTATGCGGGTGAAACCGCGGGGCGATGCTAGTACTTAATATGTTACATCAATCATCAACAGCCTGTTGCAGTCCACTGCTGGACATAGGCCTCTTCAATTGCACGCCACTTAGATCTATTTTCGGCTTTTCGCTTTACCGTGCCTGAGGACATCCTACACTACGTTTGCCGAGTATGTACATACTTTATCAAAACGTTAAATTAGAGCGGTCCCCCGATGCGACAACATTTAATCAAAAAATTTCATACGTAGATATCATACGCAGGTTCATAATTTCAAGGTTTTTTTTTCTTTTTAGATGTTTTAGGCTGTTTACGTTCATACCTACCATTTTCGTCATTATGTTGTGTCAGGATTTTTTAAGTTTTTAATTTTTGCAACATTTTTAACGGATGCTCCTGTTGTTTGCTATAAAGGCTTCTGATTAAACGGCGCTGTTCAATGGCTAGGCAGCCTATTAAACGGCTGATTTACCCAGTTGGCTGCGACATAGCCATCAACGTTCTAAGCTACATACCTCGCCCAGCCTCGTGCCACGCCCACCCCACGCTTCAATCACATCGCGGCTCGCCGCTGATGACGCATGTCATGTGATAACAGGGCTATATTTATGTCATCCGACTAGGGCTGCCACCCACCCGGAAGTGTGGTGCCTGCTTGCCCGTCCCTTAAGTGATTACTTTGAAAGCGCAGTGTGACGTTCAGAGGCGGCGGGCGACTCACCAGGTGGATCACCTGAGTGCAAATTTTACTAAATTGTAACTCATCTATACTTCTATACTAAAATACTAGCTGAACGTTGTTTTGCCACATAAAATAAAAATAAAATTTAAGGGTGGGGGTGGGTCCCCTTTATCATTTAAGGGTATGAAAAATAGATAGTAGCCGATTCTCAGACCTACTGAATACGCATATAAAATTTCATAAAAATCGGTCAAGCCGATTCGGAGGAGTATGGTAACTAACATTGTGACACGGGAATGTTATATATAAGATTATAAAGAGGAAAGATTTGTATTTTTGTATGTAACGAATAAACTCAAAAACTACTGGACCGATTTGAAAAATTATTTCATTGTTGGGAAGCTATTCTATCCCCGGATGACATAGGATATATTTTATCCCCATATTTCCACGGGAACGGGACTACGCGGGTGAAACTGCGAGGTGCTGCTAGTATTTCATACATTTTTTATAAATTGTAACTGAGTAGCGAATCGCTTGTAAATTAGTGGATTTTGCAATAAGGTCTTTTGCCTGTCAATAGAAAAAAAAAAATTGTAGCTTTATGGATCACTTTCCTTTTTAATCTGTGAGGATTTATCCAGGATATATTTTTGAAGCTGCACACACACATTGACAGACATCGTTTCTACACTAGTGAAAAACCTTCCGTGTTGTCGACTCGTGACGTAGATTGAAGAAAGAAGATGAATCGATCTGCCTACCTTCTTCTTAATTTTGTTGGGGTCGGCTGCCAATATACCCTCGGATGCAGCTAAGCATCAGACTGCCTTTCTTACCTCCATAACTTAGGTAGAACTGGGTTTAAACAGACCCCCTTAGCAAGACCGGCCTCATCATGTTAGTCTGGCGGTTTGAGTTCTTAATGTGGCCTACCCAAATGTCCTTACTTTGGTATTGTTAATCAAATCGTTGAGCTCCTTAAAGTTCTAAGTTTGAGCTACACGATAACTGACAAATGCTTGCACTGTTTGGACAGGTCCACTCAAATCTGTGTGGTACTTTTCTCAAAAGACCAGTTCAGACACCAACCTACATGGTTCTCATGTGATTTGACCAGTACAATTGTATGGATTTCAAGACCTTGACCTCTGAGTTTGTTTAGGTGTTTCTTTTCAGGGTAGTCAGCTAGGAAACACTAGCCTCAACTAGTTATTATAACGGCCAAAAAAGATTGGCGTGTAAAATTGTTTTTAACAACATACTTACAAAATAAAAATCATTTATTAGATTTATATACCGCCACTCGTCCTAGGAAAGGTTGTCTCGGTGTACCTAATTTTACAGAATAGTTATGCGGATGTTTATCAGGACTTCTATGTATTTGAGTAGCTAACCCTATCGCAACACGACTTGTTTGTGAAACATCGTTGTCGTTCAGTTTATCTTCACGGTTATCGTCTGGCCCCACGAGGTAGGCAGAGAGATTGCTGCGGCGCGGGGGGTGTATTAGATGATGCAACTCTTTTGGTGGAGTCGTTGTCTAATATAAGTATAATTTTATACCTAATCTAAGTATATAAATTGTTGATAAAATACAACAAAGTTATCGCTGGCTTGCTATGGAATTGGATCACTGGGGGGTCTATGTAAATTTATATTTTACCAGCGATAACGACTGTCCTGTCCTGAAGTTTAAGAAACATCTAAAAAGTTTATCTTTTATAAATGATATTTATTTTGTAAGTAAGTTAACATAACACTTTTACACGTCAAATATTTCTGGTAATTTTAAGCTAGATGAAGCCGGTGTTTCCTATCCGGCTACCCTGAGAAGAAACACCGAAACAAACTCAGAGTTCAAAGTCCATACAATCCGTACTGGTCAAATCATATATAGTAATGACCAAGCGATACGAGTAGTAGACGGTAGGACCATGTTGATGTTGTGGAATTTTTTCGAAAGAGTCACCGCGGTCCTGGAACGCAAAAGGCATTAGGAACACGGATGGGTTTTAGTCAGTAAGAGTCTAATGATTGAACCGCAAGGCACGTTGCATCCACCAAACGCGCGGTGCATGAAAGATGAAAGATGATGGTTGCTACTCTTCCCAGCTAAAACACTAGGAAGTGGTGACGGGTGGGCGCTTTGCGGGATTGTGTAAAATTAGACGTTCAAAAAGTGCTGGCTCTCAGCCTAGTGTGAATAAATTACTTTTTTCAAACTTATTTTGATTTTATGGGCCATTAATTTTCACAGAAGAGAGTATATAAGTCCCAGCAATGGGAATAATACAGGCTAATGTCAATCTTTCATCAGAAATGTGCGAGAGTGCATAAAAGAAGACGTCACGCATTTAAATAGATTTTATAGCTTATTCATTCAATAATATTCTTTACGAAAAACAAATGAAAATAAATAACACGCTATTTTCGTATTATTCAATTTCATTCATCATCGCCCACACGATTGTGACGTTGGTGCGTATTCATACAAACAGTTATTGACCTTTACTTTTGATTGCCTGTGTAGGTAATGTAATATTAAGTAATGAAAATATTGTTTTAGGTCATACATACGCAACCCAACTGTGCATGGCCGTTATAGATTGTCAGAAGTCAGTAAATCTGATTCCAGTCTTGCCAAGAAGTACCGTGTTCCCCAGTTAATGGGTTGTGGAGGTCTGGTAGGCAGCCGCTCCACGTATAACACTGGTATTCAGCTGAATCCGGCTTCACTGGTAGCCGACCCCAATATAGTTGGGAAAAGGCTAGGCAGGTGATGACCCGCCTGCGGCACAGTCAGAGGTTGTGATTTTATTTGCATCAGTAATTACTTAAATTTTCTGTTAAGGAACGTGGCAATGCCGTCAGTCTCTTGGGCATCTTTTTTTTTGGTATGGATGGGAAATTGTCAAATGATTTCTCCTGCGCTGGGTGGAAGGTCAGACTGACTAAAACCCATCCGTGTTTCATCCCATGTCCTTTGCACTTCCAGGGCCTCGGTGACTGTGTAGAACAAATTTCGCGAAATACCTACTACTACTATATACAACCAGTCGACACCTTACCAGCCGACAGCGTTCAGGGCCCCAAGTCTGCTATTTTTATAAATTTTTCATTCCAACACGATCCCATTGTCATTTTGCTAAAAGTTCGTAATCTGCTAAATTCATAATGGTCGATCATTGGTCGGTCAATGGTCTCGTAATAATGTTTAATAACCGAGCTATTAAAAGAAATGACTGCACAACGGCGTTCTAATGATAGCTCACTGGTCAAAGAAACTGTCAACATTTTAGCAAACTACCGCATACGTCTGTCATTCATTAGTCATTATGTACGAGATTACCATTCTATGCCATTTCTTTCAATGGCGTGTCAGTGGTTGACCATTGGAAAATCATAATGACGCTTTTATATTAGTAGATTACCAAACTTGTCAAAATCGACCATTATGATAGATCATTCTGACACTATTGTAATAGCAGACTTGGGGCAAAGGGCGATTTAAAAAAAAAAAAACTTATTTAGAACTAGCAGCGCCCCGCGGTTTCAACTGCATTGTTCCCGGTGCCGTGGGAATACGGGGATAAAATAAAGCGTATGTTACTCGCTGATATATTACTTATAACTTTCTATTAGAAAAAAAAACGAAAATAGGTCCAGTAGGTTCGGAGCTTATTTGGAACAAATGAACAAAAAAAACCCGGTTATATTTAGCCTACTTACAAATAAATAGCATTTGTCGGGTGTAACTGCATACTTAATAGAGACATTGTTAATTAATGCCGTCTTAACAAGTACTTAATATATAGTATTGTGTAGTACTTATTATATTATCTGTGGTATTGTTGATACTTATCAAGCTAAGTACTAATAACAAACCAATTCTCGTTTGTTTCCATCGATTGATCAGTATCACGTACTTGGTTATTGATGCTGTCAACTCTCTGTGACTCTCTGGATCATTAAATTTATTATAACTCATACTACGAGTAATTACTCCTTAGATAGGTTTAATTACTTGTATTCAGCAACAGCAGCAATAAGTTAAACTGTTAAAGGAGAAACGCTCACATTGCAATACAGTTTGTTAAATAACAGAGGGCGTTCCCTTAAATTCGTTAATCTATATCATTAATAGATTAAAATAAAAATATCAGAACACGAAAACAAGTATAAAATAATCCGAATTAAAAAATAAATTGACAATACATTCGAAACATCCTGTTTAAAATCAAAATAGAAGCCCGGAATAGTACCTATTCGTACCAAACCGGCAAGTACGCGTGTACAGAGTGTTTTTTTAACATATCAATTTAACATTTTTAGTGAACATTTTAATATTAAAAAATAAATAAAAGCATTTTGTTTTTGAATTGTAATATTTTTTATCATATATGGATGCAATACTATTACGGGTTAACGGGAACGCCCTATGTTAGTTAACATACTGTATATCTAAGAGTGCTTTTTTAAAATTTAAATCTAAAGTCGAATCTACTGTGTCCTTAATCTGATTATTTTTTATTTGACTGCCCAAAACTAGATTAATATTTTTCGAGACTACGTAAGTGCATAATTTATTATGTAGTTATGTCTTTTTGTTTAGCTATAAATTAAGATCAAATCAATTGAGGTACATATCATTAGATTCGTTTGAGGTGCTGCAGTGGCTGACATATTAATCTATGGTGGCTTAATGCTATCTGAATCTCGAAAAAAAAGATGACCGCGGCCGCCGCTAGGTAAGAGTAGTTGTATTTAATTGCGACATATAACGGGCTCAAGGAGATGATCCCAAAAATATACTCACCAAAACGTTGGAAATAAAAAATACTACAAAAATCCTCTATGATGACGACCAAAAGTTCCAACCAAATAATTTTTAAGCAGTATGACGCGGATTAAAATCTGTGATTGGACATTAGACTACTGATGAAATGATTGTGTTGCATTAGTAATTCTACACTGATATTATAAAGTGGAAAGATTTGATTATTTTTTCGTTTGTTTGCATTGAAAAGGCACCGAAACTACTTGACCGCTTTGAAACATTCTTTCACCGTTGGGAAGCTACACTATCTCCGGTGAACATAGGCTATATTATATCCCCATATTCCCACGGGAACGGGAACTACGCGGGTCAAACTCGATGCTAGTCATGTATTAAGCCCATAGTTCCATAAGTTCTTTGATTAGAGTCTACCACACTGAAAATCAAAACAATAATGTTAATGTTTTTCTCAATCGTTAGACTTTGGTCACATCTAGAATCAATCCAACTTAACCTTTTAGACTTTGTACAGAAAGTAGGTAGCTAAACTTATGAACTTAGATCAAAGTACTATAGGTAAGTATTAGTAATAAGTCGCAAATAACTTGAGCGATAAGATGAAGATCAAGGGTGGCCTGGAATTCTTAAGACAAGTGACCAAACAAGAGCTCTTCACACCGGTGACCAAATCTTGGGACGGACAAAACTTGTTACTTATATCTTCATACCTATTGAGTCAGCGCAGTCAAGCAATATGACCAGAACCCGTTGACACCTCTTTGTATTCTGTTGCGGGTGTATGGCTGGTTAGAAATTGATTGTAGGAGCAGCAGTGACGGCGGCGGCGGTGCCCTCGCGTTCCGGCCGTGGTCCAATCCATGGACTGGAGCGAGGATATTTGGGAAGTGGTTTGCTTCTACATAATTACGAGTATGTGGCTCGAACACTTATCTCAATTAGATTCTATACGAGTCTAATTGAGATGAGATGGCTTATACTTATAGCAGGACTTCCTGCAAAAATAAATTAAATAAGGCACTATTCATTTATTACGTAAGACTATTTTCGCTCATTTTTGATCCCCTCCCCCCTATTATAATAATATATAAGAATAAGCCGACCCCCCTTTTTAATATTTATTACTTACGGATCTAAAGAAGAAAATTAACACACGTTTTTGTTGGTTTTCATGTTTATTTTTCAAAGTAAGAATTTTAGAAATGTTAATTTGTAGGTACTCACAAAGGTTCTAACAATTTTTATTTTTTGGTAGTAATCAACTTTGAATAATTTAAAAGAAGAACTTTACTTTGTGTATTTTTGTGATCTTGCGTAAGAACTATCGAGACTCCCTCCTACCCCCTTGTAAGAAAAAATAAGAAATGGTCGACCCCCCCCCCTCTAAATCATCTTACGTAATAAATTAATGGCCCCTAAAAATTAACAGATACTTTTGAACTCGTCGGGAAATCAAAAAACAATGAAGTTGCACCTTCCATATTGTGGGTAGATAATACTTGATAATTATAATTTAAACGTCTTTTCCATTCCAACCTTCAATATTTATTTTTACCAAAACATTATATCTACGGAACCTATGGTCACCCTATTCGAGTTGTTTGTTATCATTACCTACATCTGTTAGCAGCTGTTTTCTCGTTTTATCAAAACAATATTTGAACTTGCCACATTGCATCATTTCCTTGACAAACACATCACAAAAAAAACCGGTCAAGTGCGAGTCGGACTACCACGTTTCTTGTTTCGGTCTCAGGTTTATTTTGTTGTTGCGGAATTTGTTCGAAAGAGTCACCGCGGCCACAGTAGAAATATGGAACAGTACAGAAACTACGAACAAACGATCGAAACGGCACACTCACACAGACGCGCACATCTACGAGGCCGCTAAGGGACCTTCGCGGTGCTCTCAGTGGCGGGTGCCGTGTTCATAGATAATACCTACGCTATTATAATGGCTATAGATGGGCCACTCAGGTTTTCGTTTTGCAAAAACTGAGTAGGTACCCAAGCACAGATTTTTAATACTAGTATTAAATCCCTATACCGAAGACTGATTGTAATTTATATTGTATTATAATTTATATAACATATGGAATAAATGTATTCTTATGAGTATGAAAAAATAAATGACCATAATTTTACGACAACATTATATTCTAGTCTAGTCAAAGGAAATTTAGCCTTCGAAACATACACATAGGAACGTACTTACTTCACAAAATTAGTAACAATAATTTTTCAACATAAGAAATCCTTCATCAAAATTTTAGGGCAGATATTAGGTATAATTGAAATGGCATAGAAATGATAAACAATATTCAGTTTGTATTTTTTTTTACAATGGCATTATTTACATTTTGACCAAAGAAGAAAGTCGCATGGAATAACATGCACTAACGCATTTTCGCGTGACTATTTCTCCCAGTCAAGTCCTACCGCAAGCCGTGTTAAAGAACTTCGTTCCAATAAAACACTTATTGCAAACATTAAAAGTGACAACCCTAACGCTCTACTGGAGCGTAGGTAATTATTTCAACAAATGGGCTTAGTTTCCATACTGTTCCATATTTTTACTGTGCCGCGGCCCTAGAAAACAAGGGGCACGAGAAGGATCACGGGTGGGTTTAAGAGTCTGACACTACCTTCCGCTCCGCCCAGAGCGGGAGAAGTCATTCAATGATTTCCTATCCAAAAAAAAAGTTTATTTTGTTTTTTATATTTATTCTGTTTTTTTCTTTCTTTTAATTGTGTTGGTAGAAATACTCTGTGAAAATGTCTAACTATTACAGTTAGTGAGATAGGTACAGCCCGCTGACAAACAGATGGACGATCGGCTTAGTAGTAGGTACAGTTCCGTTGGTTACCATTCAGGTACCTACAAGCATAACCAGCCTTTTAATGATCCCACTGCTGGGACACAGGCCCCCTCTCCAGGAAAGGGAATGGACCGTAACCCACCACGCGGGACCAGTGCGGGTGGGTGAATGTCACATGTCTTCGAATTTTTGGTTCCAGGACATGCCGGTTTCCTCACGATGTTTTCTTTCGCTGTTTTGAGAGCAGTGGTGATGAAGTTAATTACACAAAATTATGCGCCTGGCTGGGTTTGAATCCGCGACCTACAATTCGTAAGCCGGTGTCGTTACCACTCGGCCATCACTGCTCTCATGCATACAGGTATGAACCCTTAAAGTAAGAAGCATTTTCAACTAAATTATTATGACACATAATACGTCATACGCATTATTAAATCGTAACAATAGCTTCGGATTCGCAGACGTCGTGCCATATTTTTTCATACGCATCTTGATAACTAAGATTTGTTTATAATTGTAGATACTAGTTACTGCTCACGAGTTAATTTGCATCATAAGCGTAATGCGTCAGGTCTATCTGGAATTAAGGTGGGGATCTATCTTATGTCCTTTAGAGATTGCTTACGCGCGGTGTGCCTTTCCTGAACCTATACTTAGCCAATCAGTACATACATATTCGCTTATTTCAAACCGTAAGTGCATGTAGAAAAAAGGTTGTTGTAGTTTTACAAATTGTTATTTACGTTATCGCGATCGAGTACGTCTAAAAACTTGAAGTAAAGCCACTGCAAGTAGGTACCTAGGGAGCTTATTGCAATCTACTGGGCGCACAAATCTATATATATAAATGCAGTTTGTATGATGCGATAGTGTTCATGTGCAGCAATTGAAATGAATCCCTATTTCCCTTTGTCACGGCATCACGCGTGAACGGCTGGTCTGATTTCGCTAATTCTTTTTTTGTTGTATTTGTTACTGTTAGAAGAAGATTCTTTTGAAAGAAAATTTTGAAAAAAAAAAGGAAACATGAGCGAAGCCGGGGCAGACCCTGAAACATGACCAAGTACTTTCCGGGGCTAAAATAGGGATGTTTCCTGAGTAAAAATTATATGATTATGTTTAGTCCGTCAGTTAGATTATAGAAAAATATTGGACCCGTATTTTTTCCTTTATCAAATCTATAAAAACTGACGAAGATAAAAAGCATCAAAGATCAGGAGTGGGAGCGTGTGACGTCACGGCTCGCTAAAAATTGTAGCGAGCAGTGACGTCACACGAGTTTTCAACGCACTGTATCGTCTTCATTTTTTGTTTATGTGAAAAAAGAAAAAATACGTGTCCAATATTTTTTGGAAATCTATCAGACGGACTAATTAGATTTTTTTAGTCAACTACCCTATTGCATGCGCTAAAGTAAGACCAGAAAGAAACATGTCGAAAGCATTTCAGAGGCTGGACACTTGAGAGGTTTTTATTTTATATGGCAAAACAACGTTTGCTGGGCCAGATAGTAAGTAATAAAAATTAAAAATTACTTAAGGAGTAAAAAAGGCAAATTTGAAATTTTTGAATGAACCCACGACGGTAAAACCTATTGAAAAATGAATTAATAAAAAATTAATGTATAAGTAGACCCAAGAATATCCGTCGGTGGCTGCCATTAAATGAGCTAGTTTTGCAGATAGTGATGGCAGCCCCAGACGGATATTCTTGGGTTACATTAATTCTGTAAATCGGGGGTTTTTATTAATTCATTTTTACCAACCAATTAGTTTTTACCGTCGTGGATTTTTTCACAATTTTCAATTTTGCTCAAACTTTTTAGAGAGAACTTTATTATGAACCTGCAGCACCCCCTGGTGAGTTGTCACCGTAACACCTATCTAAGAACATGCACGAATCAAACCCGAACACATCACTGAAAAATACATCAAAATCGGAGTAGTTTTGTTTTTTAGCATAAACATATGTTAACTGCAGCGCCCCCTCGTGAGTTGGCACCGTAACACATATCTAAGAATATGCACCAATCAAACCTTAACCCATCACTGAAAACTGCATCAAAATTGAAATAGTGGTTTTGAAGATAAATGGCAACATTGGTTTGCCCAAATATCTTTGACTGCAGCGCCCCCTGGTGAGTTGTCACCGTAATACCTATCCAAGAATATGAACCAATCAAACCTGAACCCATCACTGAAAACTACATCAAAATCGGAGTAGTTTTGTTTTTTTGTAAAAACATGTTTTTACTGCAGCGCCCCCTCGTGAGTTGTCACCGTAACATATATCTAAGAACATGCACCAATCAAATCCGAACCCATCAAACGGCATGAAAATCGGACTAGTAGTACTGGAGATAAATGGGAACATTGGTTTGCACAAACAAACATCCTCTCACCCCAAACGTATACAGTGTCTCCGTTCCGTCGTGCACACAATACACATTTGTCGAAAGGGGCCGCCCTATCAACAAATGTCTTTTGTTCGAGCTGATTACACAGTTTTTTATAATATGACCGTTTCAAATAAAATATGTATTTTATCAAAACTTATTTTTATTTCATTTTAACTCATTCAAAAATACAACTCTCTGACATGGGTAACTTGAAAAATATATAATATATTTTTGCATAAATTAACTTAACATTACGGTACTTTTTACACTATGACTTCAAATTGAAACTTTTAAAAATATATTATTTTATTCATAGTAAAGAAGATTTTTACAATATTTCCCTGTATTTTAATGCTCACTCAAATTTTATTTCAGTCGAAAAACAACTTATGTATATTTTGCTAATTGAATACTCTAAGACTTGATGTAAGTACACATATTTCTATAACTTAGGATCTACTTAGTTAATTCATAAACGATTTAAAAGCAATTAGCTCGTTTTGTTCCAGAATACTGACAATTGTGTTTAAATTAAAGCAAAAACATTATGCCCTGTGACGCCTTTTATAAATATGCAAGCAATTCCTTGGCTTGAAATCTATCACAAATTCTAAAAGCAACTATATATCAATAATACCTAAGTTATGTATAACAAAGGAGTTTATGATAAGGATACTTTAGGCTAGTTCAAGGTAAATAATACCTAAGTATGAAGGAATGCTTTGTTACTTACTTTTTTGTACTTCAGTCACTCAAAATTTTAAGCGGGGGTTTCACTCCTGCGAGCATGCCAAGCGAGCATGTTCGTCCAGTGAAATCCCCTCTTTAGCCTCGTATTTGGACTGTTAAGAAATCCTTTCTTCAAACTAAAATTCACATTTAATTGACTACTTACTATAACATTAAACTAGAATATTTAGGAAACTTGATAGCACAACTGGATTTTTACAAAGAAATAGAATAATTGGTTGGTTAAAAAGGATATCGCCCATTTGGATTTTAAGGCAGTTATAACTACAAAATGAAAAAAAGAAATAGAAAGTCGTGTATAAACCAAAATGGCGTCGAAATGACGTTTCGTTTCATGCAGGTTTGTTTTTATGTCTGAACTATTTTCAAGGGTCACTGATAAATATAACACTGATCAAAAAAGGTTTTCTAAAGCAAAACATTTTGGAATCACTGCATTCAAGTGTTTGTTAAGAGTCCTTACTCTTAACAAACACCTTTGCTTGTGGTTGGCGGTCATCGGTTCAGCACAGCTCTTGGAAGAGTGTTGGTAGGCACTTGAGGCTCGTCCCAGGTCATCGGCAGAGAGCTGTACTTCTTCGGTTTCAGCACGTAAATAAACTGGAAATTATATAAACAAATATATTAGCTTCAGGAAGGGTAGTAACTTTAGCATAATTAACCTTTTAATGTTTCCACTGCTGGGACACAGGCCTCCTCTCTAGGAGAGAGAATGGGCCGTAATCCACCACGCGGGCCCAGTGCGCGTTGATGAATGCCATATTATGTTATCGAATTTTTGGTTCTAGGACATGCCGGTTTCCTCACGTTGTTTTCCTTCACCGTTTTGAGAGCAGTGGTGATGAAGTTAAATACACTAAGTAATGCGCTTGGCTGAGTGTGAACCCGCGACCAACAAGTCGGGGCCGTTACTACTCGGCCACCACTGCTCTTAGTAGCTTTAGGTGCTTTTTTATCTCGCTGGATAGTATTGAAATTATTTGTGGACTCCTTCCAGGGAAGTATTCCAAGCTCTTAGAAATATGTACAAAAACGATGATATGGCAAGGCCGATCGTGATGATCGTGAGTGAGTCGCCACATCACCCATAGGTTGACTGGTAGAAAATGCCTAAGGCATTAAGTCCGCCTCTGTACATTTGTGTGCGTAAAGTATTAAATAAATAAATTATCGTTAAGGTCCAGCCAACCCAATTTTGCCTGTTTATCAAGACACTAAGTAAGCAGTCCATGCTTGTTCAGTCTCTTCGATGGCGTAGGTCTAAAACTTCTTAGTTTCGTCATCATTATTTGAGAAAAAGACTGTTGGATAAAGGCAACTTAAGCAACGCCACACCGACCGGTCACATTCATCTTGCCTTCACCAGTTTCGCGCGGCCTTTGCCAGATATCTTTCTTGTCTAAATCTTAACAAATCAACAGTGTAACTCACCACAAGACAAGCATAGGTAGCTCCAATAAGGAAGCCGACAGTGACATCGCTCCAGTGATGCATGTGGTCCTGCACACGCGACAAGCCCACGTACCAGGCGCCGATCAGCACGGCGTACTGCAGCCCGTGGCGGAACAGCTTCGAGCCTCGCCATTTGCCTTTCACTTGGAGATAGAACTGAAAGAAAATGTGGGTTTCTGATGAGGAGTGCGTTGAGGTTTGAAATCCATTCCAACCAATATGTCTAGCCTTGGCCCTATGTTGGAAATGGATTCCAGTCTAAACGGATTTCGTCGAATAGGTTCTGGTATGGCACATGGAAAAATGCCTGTCTGACCTCCATAACCCAGTACCTATACAGAGAGCGACTTCCTCTCGTGAGTGTTGGAGGCACAGCTAAATAAGACCATACCCTTGGCAAGACTGGTCCGATTTTCTTGCTTCAGAATACTATAACGACTGCCAAAAATCAACAACTGATAGCCAAGATCAACTGCTTAACGTGCTTTCCAAGCCACGGCGGAATCTTAGCGAGCCTACTTAGTATGGATGGTAACCCATTCACGGACAAACCGTCAAGCCATGAGCTCCCCCCCTTTGAAATTAAATCCTTGATTATTGCAGTTTTATTTCTCATAAAATATAAGTTGGTAAATGGGATCTAGGGCGCCCCTTTATGGGTTTGTACTCTCCTGTTTCATGTCTGCAATAAGTATTAGGAGGCTTTTTGTTAACTTTTCTGTAATATTTTTAGTGGTGGATCTCAGGAAAGTACGACCACTACTGTAAAGCAGAGTTGCATAATTTCGGGATGAAAGTTATGGGTTACGGGTGCTACAGGTTCTTTAGATGGGATGGTGACGATCATCTAAAATTTATCTACTACATACACTGATGAGTGGACCTTCTTCAATTTTTAAGCCACCCCTTAAAACTGAGGTTATAGGACCAAATTCTAGGTTAACTTTGCTTTTGTACAATAAACCTAAACATAACAGGAGGGTCCTGTTATGTTTAGGTCTGTATGTTTTGTGTGCAGTAATTTAAGAGGAAAAAAAGATAAAGGACAGGACAGGTTCACTCAAATCTGTGTGGTTGGTCTGGTGGTGGTTGTCATATGACTTGACCAGTACGGAGTGTATGGACTTTAAAAGAGACTTTGACCTCTGAGTTTGTTTCGGTGTTTCTTCTCAGGGTAGTCGGCTAGGAAACACCGGCTTCATCTAGCTTAAAATGACCAGAATTTGACGTGTAAAAGTGTTATGTTTACTTACAAAATAAATATCATTTATCAAGGTACTCACAATTAAGAAAATAGCACAGTACATGGAGAAGCTGGCATGCGAACTGGGGAATGAGAGCCTCGCTTCCTTTATCTTGTCCCCGTCGTTCTCGGCGCATATATAATCCTGGATGTAGCCCAGACTGTTTAAGTCGGAGTTCAAGATGGGAAAAGGTCTGCATACCTGTGAATTTAATGAATATATTAGTGTTGATTTTACTGGTCCGTCATTGAGGAGTGGTGTAGCAATTGATTGTTGGGTGTGGATAAATCTGCCAAAGTTGCGGAATTTGTTCGAAAGAGTTACCGTGTCCCTGAAACGACAAGGACATTAGGAGGAACACGGATAGGTTTTAGTCAGTAAGAGTTTGACATTCCCTCCAGCACCGCCTAGAGCGGAAGAAGTTATTAGATGGAATGTAGACTAATCCACTCATTATTATTCTTTTTTATTTTAAATTAATTGCATCCAGAGGTTGTCTGGTAGATATCGTTGTCAGTGATAAGACCGACATGTACCCGTTGAATAACAATTGTGTACAAGAGTTGTATAACTATTGTTGGCATAATAAAGAGTATTCTATCTGTCCACTTCTATATGTACATGTGGCGTTGCCAGGCGTCCGGATAAAGCCGGACACAGTCAGGCTTTTTGATTGAGTGTCCGGCCAAATAAGAACGGCGTCCGGTCTATTCGGATATTTTGATAGGTTTTTTAAATTTGAGGATTTATTCGCTCACCATGTATCGCTTCTTACGTACTTAGTGCGTACTAATACTATTGCAATGATTGAAATGAATATTGAATGATTAACAATAATGACGACTATTTCACTCAATTTTATTGTTGTTTCATTACAATTTAAAAAGATTTTATGGTAAATGTTAAAAAAAAACCTTTATTCGGTTATACAAAGACTATATATAAAATGCCGGCCTTTTTTCCCAAATGTCCGGCCAAACTGGCTGGTTTGTCCGGCTTTTCGGTTTTAAGACTTGGCAACCCTATACATATGTATATTAGGAAAAATAATTTAGGTTTGTGGTGCCGGAATAACTGCCATAGATAAGATGACGACGTGTTATTTTACTTACTTCAATAAAATGTGGTCTCAATCTTCCAATAACGTATTTAGCGAGATCTGAAGTCAGTTGCTGGCAAGAAGCCCCGAAAGCGAACACGCCGATAGTTTGGTAGCTCTCCCACAGCCAGCCTGGCAACACTGAGCCGGATAGGAACTTTTCGCCGATGCCTTTGCCTTGCTTATCGCGAATGAATTCGACGATGAGTACCTGTAAACAGTAAGGTGGTTTGATTTAATTACAATCTTCATAAAACACATGATATGCTTTCAAATAGGAGGGAGTTCGAATGAAAATCATCATCTTCCTGCCCTTATCCCATGTTACTTGGGGTCGGCGCAACATGTTTTTTTCATCCATTCTGTCCTGTCAGCCGTCACGCTATCACTAACTCCTTTTTCTTTCATATCACTCCTCACACAATCCATCCATCGTTTCTTTGGCCTACCTCCGATTTTTAAAATATATGACTACAAGTATAAGCAGGATTATCCTGATTTTATGGAGAGTAATTAAAACCTCATTACTCCCTCTCTCTACCTTTACCTCATTTCAGCTTTGTACGAACAGTAGTTTCGACTATGCGTTGTGTCAGTTACCTACTCAATACCTGCAGCCCTACCATGACGTCTTAAATCCGTCATGATTCCTGTGTCAGAGAGAGACGGAGTTACACAAGACGATTAGCACTATCCCTTTCTCTCACACTGAATCATGATAGCATTAGCACTTCGTAATACGGCCACTGAACAGTTTTGATGACGTGTAAAAGTGACATTGAATATATTATTTATGGAATGTGTAATTATTCCGTTTTGGAAATTAATGACGTTCATAAAGAGATTTCAACTTTTTATTTCCTTTGCCAATGCTGATCAAAATAATAATTAGTGTCTCTGGTTCCTATTTCAGTGTTGTAGGTTAATGACCTTTACTTTCTTATCTACTGTGTTTATTTGGTTTAGAGGATGACTTTCTTTATAACAGGGTTTTACGTGCTTTATCTGATAATCTTTATACTGATTATATCCAGAAAGGCAATTCTCGTATTTTTATGGAGCGTTCGTATTCTGATGTGTTCACGTCCACAAATGTTTTGTTAATTTTTTTAACTGACTCTTGTATTCGTCTGTAAGTATTTTTGTATGTTTGTGACATAACTATTTTGTTCTGATAGTTACCTATTTTGACATTGAATGTCATGCAGATATCGACGGTTAAAATTTCAAATGCCCTAGAACAGAGATAGTTCACTTTTGGATTTGGATTTTAGAGCTCCTGTCATTGCCGACAGTTGAAAATCCTACAGTGCATTGTCTGATACTTACGACATTCTAAATTTACAACGTCGATATTACGACCTAAATTTGAATACTTCTGAAGAACCAGAATTAATACTCTAATATGTGGGAGTTAATGACTTTATTTAATTAATGGTACAAATTATGAAGAAAGTTTGTACTCGCAAATATTAATTTTAGCCCGTTTTCTTCTGCCTGGCAGTTGTTATCTTAAAATGCTGCTACCTACCTAATACAAAAGTAAATGAAATGTTTAGCGTGCAGCAATAAAGAATGTATAGGTAATGTTGTTACGAATTTAATAAAGTTTTCTTTTGTTAACACTTGCACTGTTACAGATGACTGATAATATTAATGACATGTGTCAATCAAGTACGAAGTAAATCTACACTAATATATAAAGCTGAAGTGTGTTTGTTTGCTTGAACGCGCTAATGTCAGGAACAGCTGGTACGATTTGAAAAAATCTTTCAGTTTTAGACAGCTCATTTATCGAGGAAGGCTATAGCCTATATACATATATCATCACGTTAAGACCAATAGGGGACGAGCAGTCATGAAAAATGTGACACAAACGAAGTTACGCGGGTCAGGTAGTCGTTGATGAATTAAAAGTCCACAGTCGTTAACTTGGGTCATGAACCCATGACTAATGGAGCACGAGTGCGCGTCTCCTTTTCGAGGATATTTCTCGCTGAATAACCACTGACCGCGTGACCGCCCGGTCACGCTCGTTCTTTGCCAAAACAATTTGCATTGCCAATCAACATGGCAATGCTCTCAGACTTCTGTGGCCGTATTACGAAGTGCCAATGCTATCATGATTCGTGTGAGGGAAAGAGATAGTGCTATTCGTCTTGTGTAACTCCGTCTCTCTCTCTCTGACACAGAAATCATGATGGATTTAAGACGTCATAATAGGTCGCCTGGTCAGGGTGATAACGAGGAGGAGGAATCCTTCGACTTCTAAGTATCCTGGGGTTCTATTTACTTTTCTAGTTTTTAATATTTTGCTGTTGTTTATACTTTTGTGTTAAAATTTCAATTTGAAATAAGAATCAGTCTTTTTGTTTCGTGTATGCATCCAGTTCAGTTAGCTATTGTCCATATTTCTACGGATTTTGCCCGAAAATAGAATGTTTTTTTCGAAATCGTCTGGCTTTGGGAGTAGTATGTCAGGACTTTTCAAAATGAAACCACTAGCTGCCGCCCACGTTTTCGCTCGCGTTAATGTTGAATATTATCCCAAGGAAACATAAAACCCGGGATAAAAAGTGTCCTGTGTGTTATTCCAGAGTAAAATCAACCTTTGTGCCAAACTTCATCAAGATTAATTCAGTAGATTTTGAGTGAAAGAGTAATAAACATCCACACATGCAAATTTGCGTTTATAATACGAGTATAAGTAAGGATTTACTTTTTAAAACTTTATGTCTAGTACCTACAGTAGTAATTTATAGGCGCACTTAAGGGATTCATTGCAGGTCACCCTTTGGGTTAAGATTGCCCTTATGTACTAATCCATCTCGCGCAGAGAGGAAGGCCAAGCAGCCAAAACAAAAGCAAAGCAGTTTAAACACTAAAAACCCGGACAAGTGCCAGTCTGACACAAGCAATGAGGGCCCCGTATAAACACGTACAAGTTCGTTAATTAAGAAAATCGAGTCTCCATTTTTTTTCGCGTACCTATAGACTTCCTACTGAAGTGTATAAATTATGAAAGCACTCTCAGTAACGGTAAAATGGGGTGAATAGAAATGCAGGGGTGAATAAAAACGAACCTTTAACTTGAATTTTCTCGTTATTTAAATATTGCTTGCAGAAAGTAAAAATTCCAATTTTTTAATCAATTATTTGTTTTTCTAGTGGATGGTTTATGAGAAACTGTTAATATGGTATTTAAGCGAAAATCCCAATTAAAGTTTTGTTTTTATTCACCCCTGCATTTCTATCCACCCCGTTCTACGGTACTCTGAAATAAAGATTAGTAGGTAAGGCTGAAGGAAAAACTTAAAAAAAAATTGTTTCCCCATACATACATGCGTAGTACATAGGTACTCGTATATGTAGATCACGCACGTCATGGTCAATTCTTCAACTGGATATACAGGGTTATTTGTAAAACACCAACAATCTCTTAAGAGGTCATTGTACTCATCATTATGAACAACTTATACTATCATAATAAAAATCAGCTGTCTGACAACACAGACACAACTCACAGACTGACATCACTGACAGTCGCAACTCAACGGTCAGCGAGTCAACACGTCCCCTGAGGATGCCTCGTGGAGAGGCGAAACACGTGTCGGGTTTTGCATTGCCTTCCTGCATGTGCTTAAAATCCTTGCATTTGCCCAGTAATCTTGCATGTGCATAATATAGCGGGCGGGAGGGAGGTGCATACCTGCAACCCACTAATATTCGCGGAAATTAAAACTAGATATATTGTTTTCATTTTCAAATTTAAAATGGATTTCCGCAAAGTAACGCCTGACTCAATCAATTTTAATAGGTAATAGTTTTTCAGAGCTCGAAAGGGCCATACACATCCGTATTTGGTACTAATTTTTACATACCTCCACACGATCCTGAGAAAAAGGACAACGAATCGATCCTATACGGGTTCCGTGTTTTCCTTGTGAGGAACGAACCCCAAAAATTTACACTAATATTATAAAGAGGAAAGATTTGATTGTATTTTTTTTTTTGTTTGTTTGTTTGAATTGAATAGGCTCCGAAACTACGGGACCGATTTGAAAAATTCTTTGCTGCTTGCTTGCTTGAGTGTTGTCTTACCGTAACCACCATGAGCGCGAAGCCAGCCCCAGCAAGTGCCTCCACGGAGATAGTCTGCTCCTTATAGGGCAGTCGGATGGACATGTCGTCGGCGAAGTAGCCTCGTTGGTAGGGCTCCACCCACAGTATCAGCGCCAGGAGGGGGAAGGACACTGGAAACACAACATTAAGGGAATTAAAATAGATGGAGAGGCAAGATGACTCACTGCGGGATTACCCTGACCAGTCGGTAATCGCTGATCTATAGAGATTCCAGTCTTCGTAATGTCACATTCTATTATAGTTATGAATATTTCTCGGGATAGGTCCCGGTTCTTTAGCTGGCGTATGAGGGGCCAAAGCAGAGGCCCCATTAGACATTTTAATTAAATGAACACAACATACGATTTTCTCTGAAACTGCCATAAAAGTAGGCATACTCAAAGACAATCTTCGGTTGGTGCAAACTATTGCAGAATATGGAAACAAAGAAATTGGGCCATGGGGTTTTCTGCCTGACCAATGTAACTGAAATGCTAAGGATATGGTAGTTGGTGATTTGCAGACTCAAAAAATGGGCCCCTGAAAACATCTTAAACTGATTGAGGAGTGGTACGGTAGGTATACCACGGCTATCAGAACACCGCATTCAGGGGTTTGTTGGGGCTGCCTGCTAGGGTTGCGGAATTTGTTCGAAAGAGTCACCGCGGCCCTGGAACGCAAAGGGCACAAGAAGGATCACGGGTGGGTTTTAGTCAGTAAGAGTCTGACACTCCCTCATTTGATGATAAAAAACAAAAGGTTTGTTGGGGCTCCCATGGCAGTGCAGTGCCACCGGCATGTTCGCTGCCCACAGCATGGACGGCTTCCAGGCGGTGCTTCGTAAAAGAACAGCCTCCTTGTGGTCTCGCGTAAAGGGTAGCACCAACACGCTCCTGAGCGAGGTGTCGGACAGAGTGGACAGCCTAATCCTGAGGCATTCTTAGATCAGGTCGCTCATGCATGTCCAAAATAATGATTATTTTAAATTTTACTAACATAGCTATAAGTAGGTACTTACTAACATAATATGAACCTGTATCAATTATTGTGTGCTTGGTCTGAAATAAATATTTTCAATTTCAATTTCAAGGAATTATTATTAATAAAGACGACACGGTTGACGCATTGGTTGAGCGATTGGCTGCTGCGCTGCGTGTAGCGGGTTCGATCCCCGCACGGAACAAATACTTGTATGGCCTACAGAGTGTAAACGCACCCCCGGTATAGGAGAAATTTCTAGTGGGGGTAAGTATTTTAATTTTTAATAGATATAATATATATATATATACCTATGTATAATTATACCAGCGTGCAGCGATAAGAACGCCATTGTACAAATAGAATTAAGTTTGCGTAAAAGACTTGTGTAACTATTTTTTCCGTGGGTAGAATAAATAAACTATATTTTATCTATTCTAGCCTTATAAATCTTTCAAAAAATTACGTGTTCGCCGGTTCTACGGTGGTCATCCTTAGTTCCTTACTAATATTATAAATGTGAAAGCGTGGATGTTTGTTACGTTTTCACGCAAAAACTGCTTGACGAATCATCATGAAACTTTGTACACATATTCTGGGAGGTACTAGAAGTAACATAGGATACTTTTTATCCCGGGATTATGTTCCCTTGGGATAATTTCCGACATTCACGCGGGCGAAGCTGCGGGCAGCAGCTAGTGTCTTTATAACCCAAAGGTTGATAGGTAGAGAATGCCTTTTTGCATTAATTAAATCCACCCATGTACCACTATTGTACATAAAGTTAAAATAAATAAATAAATACATTTTTGTATTTTTAAATTTCGTTGCAGTCACGCAGCAGCGAGGTCGCAAGTACCGTTTTACAACATTTTGCCAGTGAACGTGTCTTATTTGCGTTCACTGCGTTTTGCATTTCAACAAATATTTAGTAGGTAGGTACATCGTGTGTTTGAGTGTCTATCTGCCTTAAGACTTATTAAGACGTCTAGTTTTCTTATCTCAGAGTTAATTCATCTCCTTATTTACAAGCTTTGACTAGGTAAATACGTAGGTAGATACCTATATACAGAAACTGTTTAAATTCGCTTATCACAATATTATCTATTGTAGTAAAATGCCACATTGGAATTCGTGATAAGATTGGAATTAGCGATATTTTACACTTTATTAGCACTAATTAAATTACCCATGTATTTTTGTAATGGATACCTACCTACATCCTTAGTTAGCACATTATGTGGTATAATACTGCTATTTCAAAATGTTGTTATGGATTTATTAGTGACTCCTTTTTTTTTGGATGGGAAATCATCAAATGATCCCCCCCTCGCCCTGGGCGGAGCGGAAGGGAGTGTCAAACTCTTACTGACTAAAACCCACCCGTGATCCATCTTGTGCCCTTTGCGATCCAGGGCCGCGGTGACTCTTTCGAATAAATTCCGCAACCCTAGCAGGCACTGACCCTATAGGGCCCCGTCTTCTTTGCCGAACACAACGCGCCGTCGTCGACTCGGGCCTGGTTGATATCGTTAGTTTTAGTCACTCCTATTTAAACCGCCGCGCGCCGCGGAATTAAATGGAAGCAACTTTTTGCAACGAAATTATTGTACATAGCATAATAAACTTTATGTCAAATTGTGTAATATACTAGAATAGAATACTCTTTATTATTGAAATAAACCATTTACATGCACTCTGGAATTTTCAAGGTCGGTCGGTAACAAAAAAACATGAAGTTAAAGAACATGACACTCTTTTAAATTATGATATTATGTAATACAAGAATCTTGATTACATTATCCTTGTTGCTTCTGCATACCTATATATGTGAGGACAAAGCAAAAAAAACTGTATAGAACAATTCAAAATATAAAGATTAAAACAAGCTAGTGGCAGTTAAGAGATGACAAGTCTCAATTGAAGGGCGCCTTCACGAATATAACGCATGGGTACCATTCAGCTCAACTATTTTGAAGGGATCTGTCTGAATGTTTCAACACACGTCCTTGCGTAAGTGAACTTGCTATACCGAACGCCAGATAAATGTGCAATAACGGTCGTTGACCCAGCTACATTTATTGACAACCTTAATTCTTAAAACAGAAATCATGAATTAATGCTATATTGAATCGACTTCCAAGTTCCATCGTGATCTTTTATATTTACTAGTAATGGAAAAAGATTCTTTTGTTTTTTGTCCATGTACCTACCTACGAAGAGATATCAAGGAAAGGGCAATGACCTTTATTGCACATTTATCTGGCATTCGGTATATTTGATATGAACCGTGATATTCTTTAAACGATCGACCTAACCACTGACTTGTTAATTAAGCGTTAAGTTGAGCATTTCTCAAACTGTACTTTAGCATGAAAACTTGTAAAAATTTGGCACCTTAATAGAGTGAAAATGAGTAGGTATTTTTACTCATTAAATAATCCAGAAACAGGTGTGTTTCTGAACTGAGTATTTTCATTTTTATGTCTTTCTTGTTGTACCCCGCGGTTTCATCCGCTGTTTTCGGGTTTTCTTTTGCTCGGTTCCTATGGGTCGTGGCGTAATTTTTCTTTCATACAAACCTTGTCCGAAACAAAAAAAAAAAACCATTTAGTGCAGTCGATCTGAAGTTATGCGCGTATACATATACATTTCGGCGATTCATTTTTGTCTATAAAGATTTATTTTAAATCGATTATTAATCTCTGGAGACAGTTCTAAAGTTCACGCAGTAAATATTTAACATCCGGCTATGACCCTTAGAAGCTGTACAAAAGGCAAAAAGTCAGAACGCTAAGTCAAAAAGAAAAAATGAAGCTCCAGCTAGTGACATATCGGGAAGTAGCCATTTCATTGTCATTTTCGCCAAAATACTTCCATTGCTATACTAGACAGCTGTCAGGCATCATCAGTTCATCATAAAGACCAGGAACCACCCCTTGTTCCTTCAGCTTTATCAGAAGCCATAAGCCATAATTTCTAGTAAAAGCGAAACACTGAAATGCACTAAGCACTACAATAATACCTTATCAAACCTTATCATTTCCTTAAAAATTATTCGGAATCCGGCTAGGTTTTCAAGAAATGAAAATGAATAATTCCAATATGTAATATCTAATTTAATCATTATCAATAGGTCTCAAATCTCATTCGTGTCATTATCAGTGAGTCAGCTTATCACTATTCAGAGTTATCTACGTTACATGTCTGATAATATTATAGTAAATTGGATTGACGTAAGTGTATTTAGTTAAATGTTAATTTAAGTCAGGTACATCCTTTTTTTTTTTGGATCAAATGACTTCTCCCGCTCTGGGCGGAGCGGAAGGGAGTGTCAGACTCTTACTGACTAAAACCCACCCGTGATCCTTCTTGTGCCTTTTGCGTTCTAGGGTCGCGGTGACTTTTTCGAACAAATTCCGCAACCCTAGCAGGCACTGACCCTATGGGGCCCCGTCTTCGTTGCTGACGGCTTTTTGAGGCGCGCGTGGAACACGACGCGCCGTCGACTCAGGCCTGGTTGCTATCGGACGGCGAGCCACCCATAGCTCGCCATCCGCAGGCTGGCGCCTACGGTGGCCGGGAATCGCCCTGCGTTTCCCGACGCCCGGGGCGTCTTCTTCTGTTGCGGCGGCTGAGGCGTGAGGTATCTCTCTCTCGCACGCGTTCCGCCTCCTCCTTCGCTAGCATTACTGCTTCACAGAAGGAGGCGACCGCTTCCCATGCCTCCTCGCTCCGGACCATGGTTTGAACCGGGGCCGGACGCGAGAGGTCGCCGCCGCCATTCAGGTACATCCCTAAACCTAGCACAGGAAAATGTCGTATCTAAGTTTTGAGTACATCACAGCCAACCTCATAGGAGATAAGCACGCAGGATCACTACATAGTATAAAACAAAGTCGCTTCCCGCTGTCTGTATGTCCCTATGCATGCTTAGATCTTTAAAACTATGCAACGGATTTTGATGGGGTTTTTTTAAATAAATAGAGTTATTCAAGAGAGAATAGATATATAAAGACATTCTGTAGAATATTTAGTATCCGCATTGCAGAAGACATGTTGCGGCGACCCCAATTGAATGGGGGGCAAGATAATGACATCTTTTAAACCCATAATCAGCCTAAAATGTTCCCTTTGCTGGGAAACAGGTCTCATTGTGAGAGGGATTCAGTCTATCATCATGCGGAAACCGTGCCTGTTAAGGAATGTCCAATGGGGAGCATCTGTTCGATTCTCTCAAGATGCTTTTATTTCTCTACCGTCTTTTGTGCAGTGGTGATGAAGTATTGTAGTTAAAAGAAAGTAAGTAATATGTCTGCCTAGATTTGAAATTCGAACACACGACCTAAAACTTTTTAGTCAGCCGATATCACTGCGAGACCCAATCTATCACACTACTGCTCCAAGAAACGATTTACCTTCCTCAACAGAACAAAAAGGTAAATTTCTCCCGGGTCATTGCAGATTGGCGTCCACCTATAGAGAATCACCAAACAGATAGTACCTACAACCTGTCTTTAGCACGCACGTCCCTTTGTGCACAATATCTTCATATTATTATAATGTCTCTAACGTACTTGTCTAATCTTTGTTGACCATCGTGGCCGCAATTCGTTTAAGAGGATTATGCGTGCTATGCGGTCGCAACAAGGCGACTTATCTGATCAAATAAAAAAAAAACATAATGGACTCGTTCGGAAATCGGGGAAATCCATAAATTGTAATGAAAACTGTTTTCAAAGCGTGACAGCGACTCACAAATAATTTGTAATGGAAGAACATTTTACTTGTATGTCATAAATTGTTTGGTAGGTTTCCCGTTGCGTAATCATCGCGCCGTAAAAGTAATTTATTTAAATTAGTCTGAGAGCCAGCATCAACGTCAATATGTACATAAAATCAATCCCCCAAAAGCACCACTTCACACCTCTTGTTTTACACTAAAACCATAGAAATATAATATTATATCTATGACTAACAGCGCCCCGCGGTTTAACCCGCGTAGTTCCCGTTCCCGTGGGAATACGGGGATAAAATATAGCCTATGTTACTCAGGGTGAATGTAGCTTTATAATGGTGAAAGATTTTTTTAAATCGGTCCAGTAGTTTTTGAGTTTATTCGTTACATACAAAAATACAAATCTTTCCTCTTCATAATATTAGTAAGAAAGAAAGAAAATACATTTATTTGGCACATACAGATACACACAATGTAGACACAAATAAAAGGAAACTTAATTTTAAAACAATAACATTGTGTGACCCGCGGCTGCGCCAAATAGGTCCAGCAGGGCTATTCTGTAAGAACTCACGTGCGAATTCGATTCATATCTCATTTTCGATTACACTTCGTAACTCACCTGAAGTGAAAAGTATTTGATATTCTGACTGTCAAGTTAAGTTCGCTTCACCTATGTTCTCACTTAGTGGCGTTAGTGCAGTTTTCATTAAGTTACAGAATACCAAATACAGTTTTCACCGCAGAATCAGAAGTGAGAACTGGAGTGAGTTCTTACAGAATAGCATTGCAGTTCAGCAAAATGCCACAACTAGGAGCTGCCTAACGCTGGTTTTCAACTGAACCTAACGTTGAAGTGTACGGATGTAAATCAGTTTGTAAGGTGTTAAATATACAGGTAAATAGATACATCATAGTTACATACATACGTACATGTAAATGTGTAGTGAACGATAGATAATAATGTGATATAATAGTGTGATAAATAGATTTGAATAAATTAAGGAAAGAAAACAATTGAAACAACAAACACAAATGTCATCAAATTAATCATAAATAAACAAAAAAAATTAAATGTAACCACGCAAAAACGTTCGTTAGTATATAGATATAGATTATACATAGTATAGACTAAAACCCATCAGCGTTCCTCCAAATATTCTTTGCGTTTCAGAGCCACAGTGACGCTTTCGAAAAAAAATCCACAACCCCTGTGTTTTAGCTCGGAAGAAGTGTAACAATAAATTTCCTAGCAAAAGTCATTTCTAGACTAGTGTGAATCATCCTTTTCTAGCTAATGAGTAATGAGACAGCGGTAAATATAAAGAAAGTAGGTGAGATCATTTTCAATGTAAACAAAAATATCATAAAATGACCTCAAGGAATCATAAAACTAATCTGACTAAATGGAACTAACCCACTTATTAGAATTAATTACTTCACACGGAAGATTATGAAGGTCTTTGCACACTGCAGTCAAAAGTTTTGTGCGTATATTTTTGCACATTGTAACTTTCCTTGTTTAATTTTGTCTTGTACCGTAATATAACACTAAGCCTGTATTTATATTATTTGTCTTTGTTAATTTTATTAATTTGATAAAATATTTTTCTTTTTTCAATAGATCATTATAATCTAAGTGTCGGACTTAATAAAATCATATTTTTTATACAGGAGGTACCTATATTTTGGAGTACCTTATTGCTAATCAACCCAAAACCTAATGATTCTTGAAATACTCTCAAGATTATCGCATCGGTTTTGCTCAACTGAGCGATATAATGACTTCCTGTTTTCGACCAGTGCACACTTAGGTAAAAAAGTAAAGTCAATTTACAAGATTCGTGATAATAAGACAGTTGAAATTGAGCTTCTTGCTGTTAAGATAAATTTAGTGTAAAAAGTAAAAAGGTGATGGTGAAGTGGTGAAGTGGTGAAGATTATAATTAAAAAAGGAGAATGTATGAAAGTGACTTCTTTGGAACGGTAACTACAGCTTAAAAAAAACCAAAATATATATTAAACATACCTTGACGCCAAAGGGGTATTTCCTGTATTTTTAAGGAACGTTCACATTCGCATAACCGTTACAATTTATCAAAGCTACTATCTCACTTGATGGTAAGATAGTGGTCAAATGCGCACAAAGAATGCGTTCCCAAAACGTTTCCTGCGTGTGGGCGGGATGTCCACCGTGTAACGGTGGCGCATTGCCGTAAGTTTAAGGTATTGACCGTATTTTAAATAGGCACGAGAAGTGACGAGCTGATAGAATAGTTGGAACCGGGTCAAGAGCCATAAAAAAGGATGAGACTGAAGTCAACAATGGCGTTAAAAGGCTTGCAGAGGCAGGTACTTTCACAATGCAACGACATGTTTTATAGAAATTTTATCTACATTGCTTTACAGACAGCAATGTATAAAATATCGTCGCACCTGTCTACGGGATCCTTAATCCCCACTCTTTGAATATTTTTTTTTGTAATTCAGTTTGATACACATTTCAAAACCCCTTATTCTTAGATGTATTTTCAGACCCTTGCTTGACCTTCTAATCTTTACATCAGACGCGTTTTACTAAATAGTATGGCAACTACTGCGCGGGGTGACGCGACTTCTTGGCATGGTTCCATTGCTTTATCCTTATTCGCAAAGGTTAACTCTTGTTGTTGTGTGAAGATCTATTAATAGTTAAGAAAAAGGTTTTCCTTATACTGCCACTTAGATATTATCAACGTTATTTTCATTATTATTATTATATTCAGTGTTTTCATACTTGTTTTGAGGAGAAAAGCTGAAACAATGGACTGCTTATGTTGAATAAAGACGAGGCTGTTCTGTGTAGATTTTTAAAGGTCGTTTCGGGTACCTAGTAACCCAAAAGTCTGAGAACCAATCCTACTAAACAGTATTGTGTAATCCAGTGGATTATAAGCTTGTCATCCATAGGCTGTCACTGAATAGATGGTCAATGCTGTCGAAAGGTAGGTACGTGGTAATAGGCGAAAGCGTTAGGAAAAATGCAGCGTTGGAAGACTTAGTGAATCAGGTTGGCAGGAATTCAGGCTGCAGGAAACCACTGAATGCGAGACCCATTTATCTATCTATTAGGGTTTGGTTTCCGCACTTAGTCTTAGTATTGGACCATTGTGCATGAGCCATGGCGGCCGTCACTCCAACCAGCCGACCCCTCCAGAAGCAGATCAGTGCACTCAGTGTATTCAGGGTTACTGAAAGTGAATTCGGTGTCCATATTGTTTGCCACCGTGTTTCGGCTACACCTGTACACTCAAGGAGCACATGCGATACCGTTTCCTCTTCCTCCATGCATGCTTTGCATAGAGAGCTGTCCGTAATACCTATCGTGTGTAAGTAAGGTTGTAATGGGAGACCCATAGGACCGGTCGAAGTAACAACACGTGGAAGACGCCATTGCTCAGTGAATCATGTTAAGGCGCACCATTTAAAACAATAGTAGTCGGTTGCACCCGGTAACTGGAATCCGACCCCGTATATGATAGAGAAAAGTCTGGGAAAATGAGGCCTGAATGATTTTTTTTTATTTGAGATACTCTTGACTCTAGTCTAGGTCTCAGAGACAATGTCGACAAAGGAATGAACTTACCCAGAAGAAGCCTGTTCACTCTAACTTTGAAGAGATTAGGTTTGAAGGCATTAGGAAACATAGGCGCATTATAATCTGAGTAGTACTATTAGTTTCTTTTTTTGTTTGTCTTGTACGAGTCCCAAATAAACATCTTTCTTTTTAGGAAGTGGAGGAGTGTAAGCTATCCACTTTGAAACGAAGCAAGTGTACCAATATCTAGTTATATGTGTGGTTTATGTAGACAGCTACTTCCAAATAATAACGCATTTGCATATAGCTACCTCTGCATCTACAGTGATGACAATGCACATGAACTCATCGATGTGTGTATCCGGCCAAGAGAACTCTTCTATAATAAATTAAATTATTATGTTAGCGGTTATCGATAATTTTAATGATATTGTTATTATAGTTGTTGAAGCGGCGAGAGGTGCGCGCTAATTAAGCTGGGATTGAAAAAGTCTTATAAGTGAACATATTTACCTAATTTGTCATTTGTTTGTAAGAGGTATTCTGTGGATGTACTGATCCGTTTACGAACATTATTTCAGTAATAGACAGTTAGGTACACTATAGCTGAGTTTTATTGGGTTATTTTTATTCCGAAATTGGGATAGGCCACGGGAGCATTTACATGTATAATACATGCATAATATAGTAGAGATATACTCGTAGTATCAGCATTGCACCCATTGAATATTTGGGTGGATGGATGCATGTGTTACTCTTTCGGACAAAATCTACTAAACGGATTATGAAGAAACTTCACAGTAAGATAGCTCATATCTACCTAAATCCTATAAATATAGGCTATAATTTATAAAGGAAGAAAGTACTAATTACCGCGGACGGACACTCGCGGCCGGCAGCTCGTTAAGTAAGAACATAGGGCATAAACATCAGGGGATCCATTACAGAGATAAGTTTGAACTTTATCATATTCTTATCAGCGACCTTTATCGTAAGTCCTTAATATGGGTCACATAGCCACATTCGAATAAGAACAGAATAGAATATCGATTGCTAAAACTGCATCACAATAGCCTATACAACCTTTATGCAAGTACAGTCTACAAAATAGATACCATCTACCTGGCTTAATTAATACCTGGCAAGTTAATCAAACAAGTTTTTTTTAGGTACCTACTATGAACATTTTTGCATTTCGATCTCAGCCGGTATCTGTCATAAGCACATCCAATTAACCAAAATTTTGACAGATGTTGACATTAATTGGAGCTAGTCATGCATATAGCAGGCATGCCAGAAAAGTACAAACAGAGGTATTTTTCTGTTGATTTGTCTGGATGGCCTTCGGTTATTTAATAAAAAACGGAAGGACACGAATCTACAGAAAAATGCTCCTTTCTCTGTTCTGTTTCTTGTTCATTCCGACATGGCTGCTTTATGCATAAGTAGGTCCAATTATCACTGAGATGCGTTTACGGCTTGACTATGAACGTTTTATATATATAAGAATTGGAATGAATTCTTCTGAATTTTATCTCGATTCTCGGTAGGGTAGGTATCTATTAGTACTTTCAACCGGTCTACTAGCGCAATGCGGCTAAGTCGTCATAAAATTTATATATACTTCGCCACACTACACATGATTTACTGTTATGTATTGACGTACCAATTTTAATGCAGGTCAATGAGTAGTAAATCGCGCGATAACGCGGTTCAAACTGATTGCCGCCGCGGGTGGTGCAGTGTGCGAAGTCCTTTATCCTATTTTCCGTGAGTGCATCACCTAGGTACCTACAAATATGAATGCTTATGTGTCGGTGTTTTTTTTTTAATCAATCACATTTCCTTGATATATTTCGTCGAAGACCGATCAGCCCTTGATCGGATTTCGACGAAGTTTACGGTTCTGTGCGTTTCTCATCCAGCGGAAACCTGCGGCCTTCACCAGGACCTGAATGAGGATAAGTAGGTACTTACGATGATTCTGATTCCAACAGTACCTACGTTACTGTTTGTGTGATTGTTTTCGCAGACCCAGTCGCTGGGAAAAGCTAGTCGCTGAATGAGTCATTTTGACTAAGTTAGTTAGTAAGGCTTTTGTTTTTTAATTGATAAAACATGCAAATAGGTTTAAATGCTGGCAGGTATCTCACTTCTGATTGATTTACGATGTTGTCACAGTAAACATTGTACAAATGAGGATATTTTTTGTGTGATACGGTTGTTTGTTTGGTAAATAACAATACATTCTCATTATTAGGTACTGACCTCTTTCTTAAAAAAATATGTCAGTGTTTATTCGTCACGGACGGCACAGTAATTGACGGTAGTCTGCAGCGAACTAAGTAATTACCTACTTGATTAAAAGTTAGATAAAAATAATAAAATAGGTGAAACCTATTTTATTTAAATAAATATGTACCTATTACTACGTAGGTACATCTACATTACCAACACGGAAATAGAACCAATAAAAACTCATTGTCAAATAATTGAAATATCCTCAATCTAAATAAATTCGAAATTACGAAACGAAGGCAACAAGTTAGCAGTCAGCACAACAATGAAACATATGGCCAACCTAACCACACAAGAATCAATTCTCACTCACCGCATAATAAGACAAAGATGTCCAGGATAATTTTCCATATTAATCTGTCGACCGCCATTGTTACACTACAAAAACATATTATTTACGTAAGTAAAACCTTTTTTTTCACCACCACGCTTGCTCTGACACGGGCAACACGATAAAGGCTGCTACAATACTGATAAAATAAGTAATCTGTGGGTAACTTGTAGGCGTTGTTAGTCATTGTCAAACATTGCAAAAAGCACCGTTATTGAGGTCCTTTCTCTGTTATGTTTCATTTTGTTACAGATAACGCGACTATGTAGTTCAGGCACTCAGTTAACAGACTGTAAGTATTGTTGTTACTGAGAATTAAATTAGTATGGATGGATATAAAACCCTTTTTGTCAAGTTTGAGAATAGTGCCATCTGTGCTTTGGATGTGAAACTGAGGTGAGTTTGCGCATTTGAAGTTTGCGTATGTGATTATAGATGGCGTTAGTTATTTCAAGTAGTAAGATATTTAGTACTACTTCTGAGTAGGATATGGATTAAAAAAATTAAACACTTTATATAGATTTATTATTATGCTTTATAAACTTTTAACCACATTCAAGATAAAGTAAATAAATAGCTGCCTCAAAGCTAAAATACATCGAGAATTCTAAAGGCAGTGCATTTTAAGTTCTATTATACATAAAAACATATGAACAAGTAATTTACTTAAAATAAAATAGTTTAAAAACTGTAGACAGCTTTGTGTCAAAATGAGTAAAAATATTTTAACTATTTTACACTTATCTAGCACCTAATTGGACCTAAAATTAAGTTTCTATCGGGTATTTGTAACAGAGATGTGCTAATATGATGATTAGTCGAATACCAAAAAAAAAATAGCTGATTATGTTTGCTGTATTGAGTTTATTTTTTATTGTAGCTGTCAGTGTCAAATGTCAGCCATATTGCAATTTTATGGCGGGAATATGAAAAAAAACAAAGACACATTTTTTTTTAATCGGCTTTGTCATTCGTCTAACCGGCTATTGGCACATCTCAGATCTATGATTCCTTCTTTATTTAAAAGCCTATATCACAGTATAAAAAAATACGTTACAGTTGTCTTCGAGACTTCAGATTACGTTTTACTATGACTAACATAAATACATGAGCTGTGTGTACGTTATTTTATTCCTCATCTCTTTGAGAGGGGAGTAAGCCATAACTCACCATGCTGGCCCAGTGCGGGTTGAATCAAAGTTTTAATTTGCCATCCCCTTAGGCTCAACGTAGGTATCTGAATAAAATATGTAGGTACGTGCAACACATTTTTTGACAAACATTTAAATAAATGCAATTAAATTTAACTCCATATTGCGTTTAGAAAGAGTTATTTTAGGCTGTGGTCTTACAAGATGAATTTACAAGTTGTGGACAGCATCTATTCATAATTCATATCTTATTAAGCAAATGCTAACGATAGTTTGATGCGAATATGAACGCTAACAGCTTACCAATAAGGTTCATTTTCATACGAAACGCTACTTGGCTTGTGAAAAATCAAAACTCGCTCTATAAATCTATGCATTTGAGTATGCAGGAAAGGGTGCACATTTTTAAATTAAGTAGGTATTTAATTTCTAATACGCCAAAAAATAACAATGTATAATTATAAATGGTAGCACAATATGGAGTAAGATAACAGCTTTAAAAACTCATAAAAATTTCGACAAATACATACATGTGATATTTTACTTATAAGTATCTTAATACAAGTTGTACTATAACATTAAAATGTGCAACTACGATATTTCCCCAAATAAACATTTTTCTTTCTTTCCTTCTTTATTTAATTACAACCGGCTTCCAAACAGCTGATCAACACTTAAGGCGGTACCCTGACCAAATAACCTTGAGCATTCGTTCCCTCTTCGCCGCACCCGCAACATTCGTAGCGATTACGCTCAGATTTTGTAGTAAAATCTATATAAAATCAAATTTTCGAGTTAAATAAAAAATAAAACTAGCAAAATGTTTATTATTAAATTACCTATCCATTACTTTAAGTAGCAAACCAAAATAATGGTTATTTTACGAGGAGATGCATTTTAAAAATAATTCTTTCTCATTTCTGTCGTTTCGTTGCGGCTCTATAATTAAACATTGCGATTTAAAAATAAAAAAATAAAACTACCATTTTGGAGTCAAGATTATGTAGAAATTTAATGTATTTTTTATTTGTTGATATTTCTAATTGATAATGAGAAGATGGCTCCTAAAAACTACACAAAAAACGGCTACCGCTGCGTTTTGCTCGGGGACGCGCCTTAAATGATGAAACAGTCTTAACAGACTTTCAACCTTTAAAAGTGGTTTGGGTATTTTTATAAAAGTATCTACTGTGATAGCATATATTTGTAGGTATTGATCAACTTATAGAAACAGCATTATTTTTTGATTTGCAATACTAATTGGCTATTTTACTGTTCAATTAAGTAGATAGGTAGGACTGACTCCATCTTGTAGGGAAGTGCACTGGCGTTCATTTTAATTTATATTATTAGAAATATACCTATGTAGGTACAGACTTTATGAAAAATAACTAAGTGCAAAAAAAATTGTGAGGTGACATCTATAGCTAGGTCATAAATATTTCGACATCCATTTTTTTAATTTATAAGAATGAGCTCCTTATTTACAAAATTACCAGTTTTAGTTAAATACACTAGCAATACAGAGTTCACTTTAACTAATAAGGAAATTGTGCAAATGAATAATCATTATGTCAGCGGTATTTCTTCATTATTTTTTGTTGTACCTACATGGTAAATGTTGAAAATACTAAAATCTTTGCCCAATTCCACAATAATAAAAAGCATAGTGCATAGTTTTTCTAAAAATTAAATGTCAATCGGAACAAGTGCAAGCAACATAAATTGTACTGTTTTAAAAATATGTACATTAACTTTTAACCAGTGGGGTCAACTATTAAATATTTATCTACGTATATACAAAATTTACCCTTTAAAAACTTCCGTACCACAAAAAACTCGTTTTACTTTTTCCTGGTTCCGCTCTCATATTTATATGATCTCGGGAATCACGACGGTCATTGCAGTAAAACATATTTTACTTCCATGTTAAAAATCGATCCCTTATTATACTTTACAACTACAAAATATCATCTACATTATAAATAATCTGATAAATTCAACGCTACCAATAAAATTCGTTTCATATAATTCTGTGGTATTTGAGAATAGACCTTTATTGATATTTCAATTTAAACGGAAATAATATCGAAACTTTTTACAATATCTACATTAAGGCAGGCAACACTGAAAGTCAGACTACCATAGCCAAAAACATACACACAAACTGTGTATGTTTTTGGCTACAGTAGTCTGACTTTCCGTTTCACGTAATTCTGTGGTGTTTGAGTATCGGTCTTTATTGATATTTCAATTTAAACGGAAATATTATCGATACTTTTACAATATCTACTCTCAGGCAGGCAACACTGAAAGTCAGACTACTGTAGCCAAAACCATACACAGTCTGACTACTCAATATTGGCTGTTACACTAAACCACTCGACAATTACCAATATTAGGCAATGGTAGCCGATATTAGCCAGCTTTTGATTAACTCAGCTGCCTCAAGCCAGCACTCATTGACTTATAGTTACAGGTGCCTTGAATGAAATAATTGCCTATCTTTCAGGGAATATGATTAAACTTTTACAAGGATGAGCTATGTAACCAATTATTTCATACAAACATTTCGTAAGTTCCCTAAAAAAGTTTTATGATATTCTTCAATTAAAACATAATTATACAACATGCATAAAAAATAACGCAATACCTCTTAAGAGGTCATTGTCCTCTTGTTTATCTATCATTGTCAATTGTCCTCCTTAATATGAAAAACTTTCAATATGGGACCAACACTGAGATCGTGAAAAAAATAGACCGTCCCATACATTTATGTGCGCATGAATGAAACAAACAAACAGCTGATTTTTTTCGCGATTTCGTGTTGGTCCCATAGTAAAATTTGTTCATAATGATGAGTACAATGACCCCTTAAGAAGTATAGCGTTATTCTGTAACACGTTCTAGAACTGCTGTTTTTATTTTGCGATAATTTCAGATCTGGTCCTAAAGCCAAAGTTGTTGATATTCAGGAGTTTTTTTTTATTTACTCACTGAACGATAGCCAGTGAATCCAAAGTCTGTGTTTACTACAATTCAGTGATATCTTAAAACGAGATGTTTCGAGTACTGTTAGTATACTTCTAGTACCCGGTACTGTTATTTAAAATATATACATATACATACATCTGTTATCATCTCCTATATAACATTGCACAATCCTCAAAATATCATAATTATTGTAATTACGCAAACTTGACTGCCTCTGTAGTACCTATTACTCCACATTTTCTTCTTCAAATCCAATACTTTTTTTAATAAAATAAAATAATGTTTAATTTTGAATTATGTATTTTATATACATACATACATAAATAAGAATAACACATGTTTTAGATTGTTTGAGTAATTTATATATCAACTAGAAAATTAAACATTTGTAGATAGAAAAAAACTATTTGCACGAACTTAATAGAAAAGGTAACATTGCAGTCAGGCAGTCAAGGTTTACGCAATTTAATATCATAAAACTCTGACAGCACACTCCAAAAAGAAGCGTAAATTATCTATCTATGCAAAACTCAAAATAAATACACGAACTCATAGACAACAATACATATAGACACTATGTACCATAAATGCTGTTAAAATCTTCAACAGCAACTCTAACTCGTACAGTTACAACTTTCAGTTGTAATTTTAATTTATCTTTTGTTCTAAATGAGTAACGAAAAGGCTGACACACTGCCTTTTTATGATGAAAAAAAAAAATGACATCAAATACATAAAATCAACCTTTAACCACCAATTCCCGTTCATTCCATAAAAATCTCACTGTGAAAAATTGAGCGAGGTGACTCAATTACTAGCACCGAATAGAATGTCTGCTGACATCACCTCAGTTCTCATGGCATAGATTTTTATAGAATAGACTAGCTGGATGTCTCTCATAAGAATTGGCCAGGAGTAGTGCAAATCGTGACCGCTGTAGAGAGGCCTTTTGTCCAGTACGAGGTAAAAACAATAAGCATGCCGTTACTACCTAGCTAACTGGCTTTTAACCCAGCATAAGCTGTACTCTAGACTTCGTGTAACAGAGGAAGACAGTGCTACAACACGCAATCCATTACTCAGTAAGACCAAGGTTCCAAATTCAAATACCCTTCACACCAAAACACACACTTCAAATTTGTGCTCACTTGAGTCACTCACTGTTCTTGCGACTGCCTACAGGCGTCGATGTACTCGTGGGATATCCACGAGACGGTCGGCTGTTCGTATCATAGTTCCTCAGCGTCGCTTTCACATCGGGAGCTGGTGGGGGATGACTGTCAGACCTGCACTCGGGTGTTTCCGTTGGTGACTCGGAGCTCAGCCTCGTGGCTGTGCTGCCGCGATCGGGGCGTCTTGCGGAGGTTTGATACGAAACAGAACTGGAAAGGATGAGATGGATTTTTTTTGAACATCGTTATAAATCTTGAGACATTGGTGAATTTTGGATGATCACTCTTGGCAGAGACGAGCATTAAACGAAAAGATATTAAGGTAACCATATCAAAGGCATCGCAACAGACATCTTCCTACAACTTAAAGGAGTGCAGTGCAACGTGGTTCTGAGACTTGGAACGTACGAGCTATAGCCGATATTACCACTGACCGAGAAAATGAGCATCATAAAGGGTTGAGTGAATAGTAGGCATCGTGGTACACAATCATTCAATTGCCTAGTTAAGAATCAGTGGCGATACCTCAATTTACACTTGATACACACCCCTTTGCCACTATCTAGCTCATACAGTTTATACCAAGACAAGGAAAGAGGATTATTGTATAGATGATAGACAAATACTTACAATAACAATAGCAAAAAGCGTGCCAATTGTGAATCCAGCGAGCACATCGCTCCAGTGATGCTTGTAGTCTGAGACACGGGTCATGAAGGTGTACCACGCGAACAACATCAGGATGAACTGGATCCCGTGGCGGACCAGCTTGGAGCCACGCCACGTGAAGCGCTTTTGGAGATACATCTGTGGGGAAGGATTTGGAGTTACTTGTTATGGTCACAGTAATATCGTCCAGTCAACTCATCATCTTTCTGTAATAGCTTCGTGTTACCTAGGATCCTCGATTACGAGATACTCGATTTCGAACCTTCCAGTCCGGTTAAAACTAAACTATTTATCATATCATTCCTCACACAATCTAGCCATATTTTCTTCATATTACACAGTATGTAAGTAGTGTATGTTAAAGTATGTAAATGTGGTGAACAGGTGATAGAACGAATTTTTTGACAAACTTATTAACATAATTGATTTGACAAATTTATTAAATTAAAAATTCTTTCCTCTGGCTGAAACTGTGAATCAAATAAATACAAAAGTAGCTACTACAAGGGCTGTTGGGTGTACTATACGTACCTCCTGTACACGTTTGCTTTATTTCGGTTAAACAGTGATCAACCTTACAGTGTTGAACTGCAAGTGAAAACATCCAAAGAAAAAAGAAACTCTGATAAACACACCAGGCAACACAGGTGATGTTATGTTTTGTGTAGACCTAACGAAGATAAATATAATCACAATTTCTGTCGCAATTTCCTTTGTCACACAGGTTGCCAACATACCGCCGGACTCTGGAGTATTACACGTATGTATCTAGAGACAGCGGTAACCACTTTCTATCGTGTTGTCGGTTAGCTAATCTATTACATAGTTTAGCTTGGCATTTCATTAAGTTAAATGAAATATTACAAGCCTGGTAAAGAGATCAATACGATACTCATCAGACCCACAAAGTAAAGTAATTTTGAAACATTTTCACAGTAAAGGATGATCAAGAACGGAGATCAAACTCGCGGCAATGTCTATTAACTTCAGATTTTTATTATTTTTACTTTTAATTATTACATTATTATTGCAGGCCTGTTATGTCCCCGGGTCGCTGGCGCGTCGTGTTCCACGCGCGCCTCAAAGAGCTGTCAGCAAAGAAGACGGGGTCCCATAGGGTCAGTGCTATAGGGTTGCGGAATTTATTCGACCCTAGAACGCAAAGGACATTGGGAGGAACACTTGGGAGGGTGTTTTAGCCAGTAAGAGTCTGACACTCCCTTCCGCTCCGCGCAGAGCCCAGGAAGTCGTTTAATTATAACCATCCAGAAAAAAACGTCTGCTGTGTCCCACTACAGGGTAAACGGCTTCCAAACTTCCCTTCTGTTTTTCTCCGTCTAGAGACTAAGGAGCAGTCCTTATCGATGGAGTCTAGGCTCAACCCGTTATCTCCATCTGACCTGTCTTGATTTCGCCTGAACCATAACAAATAAACAAAATGTAAAACTTACGCTGAAGTATAGCATGGTATAAGCCGAGAAGGAAGAGTGTCCACTTGGGAAGGACAGCCTCATTTCTTTCTTCAGCTTCTCGTTGTCAGCAAGACAGGTGAACACTTCGATGTACCTCCACTTGTTGGCTTCTAACGAACAGTCTATGTCTGGCTTGCATACCTGTAAAAAAGAGAAGCTTGATAAATAATTTAAACTCGTGCTGATATAATTATCCATAGGATTGCTGTTATTGGTTTAGTTAGGGGCTATCTTTTCAACCTTGTTATCTTCAAATATTTAGTACCTAGATAACCCAAAAATCAATAACTTCTTATCAAAACACAGGAACAAAGGAGCTTAAAAAAATGGTACAGACTTTCATTCAGCAAAAAGAGTTATCCCCGAAAATGTAAAACAAGGTACATTTTTTAAATTTTGGCTATCAATATAGGAAACTGCTTCTAATCATCAAGCCAATAAAACCCAGGTTATATTTATTGCCTTGGCAAATACTCAAAAAGAATTAAACACCAACAGACAACAAGGCGATAGTGAAATCTTTTATATTCACAATAAAACTCAACAAAATCCATTTTATCTGCTGATTTAACGTTCTGAAATACAATATGCTAAATGTTCAAGGTTATAAAAACAACACAGTGAAACAATATATTAGGACTTGCTGATTCGGTCCACATCTGTTTGCGAATTGATTCTGCGTATGACAGTGTAATGGTGAAATCACAATTCCAAAGAGACTTCCATGAAACGCGTTGGTTATTGTAGAAAATCTCATCCTCAAATATTGATCACTTCATAATCATACTCATCATAATCATAATCATTTATTGGCCAATAATGCAGGTATACAGATAAGGTGTTATAATTGTTGATTGTCCCAATACATTTTGCCTTGCGGCATGCAAAATATTAAAAAATAAGGAGAATACTTCTGACTTCAGCACATCGTTTTATCTTTAAAATCAAAATCAAAATTTTAGTCAGCAACAATGTGTCTATGCTCTACAGGCCTTCTCTTTCTGGTTATATATGTCCCACATAATATACTGCCACAGTTTATATAAAACTTATATCTACTTGATGTAACTATGCTCTTCGATGCAATGACCTTGTAGTGTTGTAATTTGACAGTACGTTGCCTCTGTTATTCTCATACACCCACAATAGATTTTATTTTTTAGGTCATGCAAACTTTCGCTTCATTTTAAAACCAGACCAGGCGCTATTGTTGTACGAATATGTCTGGAAACTAGTGAAATATATGGTAATGCATATTTTGTATTGTCAACACGAATTTCTATTACCTACCACTTGAGCAGAGATTTAAGAGATACCAAGCATAAAACAAAAACCATTTAAGATTTTTCTGCAAACAGCTGTGTTGGTGAATTTAAATGAAACTAAAGGTTTACAAAAAAAAGTAAATTACAATTTTAAGGAACAATTACAAGTATGTTAAAGACTAATGCTTAACAATACTTACGAATATTATTTCTATAAGAAGATACAGTAATAATACTTTCAAGTCACTATTTATTACTGCCAATACTTAAAAAAGTTATCGCTCAATCAGGAAACGCTTCCACATGAACTGGTTTTGAAATAAAACCATTTAACTTGATATCGTCTTTTTATAATGTTTCGGAAGTTTCAAAGAGTGGCAATGTGGCATTTAATAAGAAAAAACATCTTGATTGCTGTCGAATTATGTAGATTAGAACGTCATCATAAATTACTTATGAGTTACGTTTTTATCAGACAAAACTATGACAAACGGGTCAGATTTTATTTTATTAAATTCAAACTGCATTTAGTGTTAATGCAAGTATAGCTGATCAATTCTGTAAACATTTGACCGCGAAAACTTTGAAGAAATGAGCTTGAAATTAACTAAAATTCCAACTATTACCTTAGGTTAGTTAATTTCGGTGAGATGTTAACAGGATAGACCGAGGTTGTCGAAAGGGAAAGATCTTCTCAGGAAGGGCAAATAAACTTAATGCAAATGTTCAATATGTTTACAGTAACTCACAAGTTTCTTAACGTAAGAAATACAGTATTTAATAACAGCTTATCATTCACGCACGTCGAACAAGTCAATTAAGGAGAAACGGTTAACTGCGGCGCTTGTAAGCTTAGCGGCTTGTAGATAAACTATCGATACTTATGTGCACTGCGATATTCTAATGCGAAACTTGTTTGATACGTGATTTCACGCTTTTCTGGGCCCGGCATTAAAACTGATTGCTGTACAGTTAAAGGGAAAACAACATGGTCCTATGCAAAGATGAAAACAAACACTTAAGGGAAAGTACTTGAGGATACTGTAAGAATTACGCTGGAAGGCCTCTAATATGAGAATGAAGTATTTCAACTTCATCTCAATATTGCTTCATAACGTATTTATCTTTTATAGCTCCATTTTACTGTTCTTACCCATGAAATTGGATGTCAAAACATCCATGCATAAACATCTAGAGTATAACAATTAACAATGCAAAATACCATCGTAAAGTATCTGATGGAAAGCCGTGCGAAGATCCAATTACGGTACGCTGTCAGCTCCGCGCAAAACGTTGTAAATCGTCTGACAATTAATATTATTTCGCTCTTAAAACAATCTCTGCCCCTGAGGCATGTATTCTTGCCTTACTTTTGCTCGATACTTAAGATTTTAAACTCGGTCTAGTATTTATCGTTTTTTAGAAGTGTAATTTGCTTTGAGTGTAATTTAATACTTTAATGGCAAATTATTACTCTCTGAGACTATTTCCAAATGTATGTAATGGTTTAATGGAATTTATCGGCGGTTCAATTCATCGGCCTCCAGTCTCGGATTGCATGCCTGATTAATTCTTATTTTATGCGTGAACATTCTCTTAAATGTCCGATTGGAATCTATTATGTATTTTAAGACATGTACATAAAATATAACGAAATACTAGACAAACCGAACGAACATAAATCTGTATTATTCTTATTTACGAGTCCATAAACTTTGGTATAGATCTTTTGTTTTATGCATAACTCTATTTTATAAAATAAATCTATTGGCTGGCTTTGGAATATATATAGAGGTTCAGCTGTATTCCGGAGGTTTGTTTATTATTTTCAACTTTTAAATCATGATGAAAGTATAAAAATCCTATTTTCTCCAAGATCAGGTGATAAAATTCTATTCTGACCTGAAAAACACGAAAACATTACATTGTATACTTTTTATGCTGCCCAAAGCCAACCACTAAAGCTTTACCACTTGCACGTGATGGTTATCCAGTATTATCCATAGAGCTTCAAAACGTTTAAATCTGATACGATCTATATTCAAATTTTGTGGAAGAGGGAGACGTCATGCATTCTTTAAAACACACATTTGGATTAGTTAAAGAATGTTATAAGTATTCATCTAAACTCAAGCCTAGCCGGTAATTCATCTTTAAGAGCTTATTTATTTTAGTTTATTGAGTTATTTTAGTTACGTTTCCTCAACACATTGATCTTGAGACTAAACCTATAATGCTAACAGAAATAGGTGGATTACATGCTAAAATGGCTAGTCTAAATTCCAGAATTCATAAGTAGGATATTATTGGGCATCTCACCCCACCTTCCGTTCCTTCGGCTCACTCCGTTCGCCTCCGTCACTCTCGGTGTGGTGAATTGCCCAATAATATCCCACGGAGTGGGCGCCGTTCCACATTTCAATAGTAGTCAATGGAGTGAGCGCCGTTCCACATTTCAATAATAGACAATGGAGTGAGCGCCGTTACACATTTCCGTTCCTTCGGCTCACTCCGTTTGCCTCCGTCACTATTTTACCTTGTTATCTTAAGTCACATCAAGTCGAAGGGATTAGTCAGCCTAGACACTGCTTTTTCGTGTCTAGCTGCTTCCAGGGTGCGCCACGAGGAGGCTCCTTTCATGCACCCCGCTAACCTAAAATTCAGGACAGATTGTCTCATGTCTCTCCACAAAAGTAAATATCACTCTGTTTTGTGACCAGATTGGCTCGAGGACATCTGAACGTTAGGATATCGTATACATTAACCTAAAATTCAGGACAGATTGTCTCATGTCTCTCCACAATATTAGAGATAGCGCTTTTACACACATCACTCTGTTTTGTGACCAGATTGGCTCGAGGACATCTGAACGTTAGGATATCGCATACACTAACCTAAAATTCAGGACAGATTGTCTCATGTCTCTCCACATACTTAGGGATGGTGCATTCCCGCTTAGAATAACACGCATACCCGTTTTGTGACCAGATTGGCTCGAGGACATCTGAACGTTAGGATATCGTATACATTAAACTAAAATCTGGGACAGATTGTCTCACGTCTCTCCACGAAAGCAAGAAATAGCGCATAGGCACATATGCACATTCTATTTTTAGTGACCAGATTGGTTCGAGGACATCCAAATTTTAATTTAATCTATTCATATTAACGTGTAATGAAGTGTACATCACACGTTAACAAACAAGGCGTTCGCTGTTTGAACCGCTAGCCTAAAATTCAGGACAGATTGTCTCATGTCTCTCCACAAAGTTAGGGACGGTGCATTGTCGCTTAGGATAACACTCATACCCGTTTTCGTGACCAGATTGGTTCGAGGACATCTGAACTTTAGGATACCGCGTACATTAAACTAAAATTTAGGACAGATTGTCTCATGTTTCTCCACAAAAGTAAAAAAATGCACACCCTTAGGTCCGCATACATTTTTTTTTTTTCTGTGGCCAGTTTGGCTCGAGGACATCTAAATTTTAATTTAACATATTACAGACGATACATCCTTTTCACTTTACACGATAACATAATCAGGGTTCTATCTGAGCAAGCCAATAACCTAAAATTCAGGACAGATTGTCTCATGTCTCTCCACATACTTAGGGATGGTGCATTCCCGCTTAGAATAACACGCATACCCGTTTTCGTGACCAGATTGGCTCGAGGACATCTGAACTTTAGGATACACGTACATTAAACTAAAATTTAGGACAGATTGTCTCATGTCTCTCCACAAAAGTAAATAGCGCTTTTACACATATCACTCTGTTTTGTGACCAGATTGGCTCGAGGACATCTAAATTTTAATTTAACATATTACAGACGATACACCCTCTTACATCAACACGTAACAGTGAAGTGGTAAAGTTAGGGACGGAATATCAATCCTTGCTTTGCATTCAGAAATCTAAGGTGTAAATACACTTTACAACGGCAGCCGGATCAGAAACGTATCTTACATTATACAATCTAGCGTACAAACTGTGTGCGTCAATGTGTTCCGTTGACGGTAACCGTACCCGGTGGTTGCTACATAGATGTAAATTACCTTTATGTATGAGTCTGCTTTTTTAGTTTGAATCGGCAAAGTTCAATTTCAATGGAATGAACACTTCCCACACGAATGTACACGTACACATAAATTGCATTCCATGCATTTCTATTGTAATTTAACATAACCATCATGTTGTAAACCGTAAATTGGTCTTTTGTGGAATTACCTATTTGTGTAATTACTTCTAGTTTTAACGTGTTTCATTCTTCTGGGTACTAAGATAATATATTTTTATACTTTTATTTACATAATATTTTTTATATCTGCCACTTTTTATCGAGTGCGATTTAAACTTAATTATAAGTAAGATTATAGAATGATGAATGATGGTAGAATAAAGTCATTTGGGATAATAGGAGTAAAGAATAAATGGATAAATACTGGGAACATTGTAATAGTAAACTGAAGTTATTATTGATAAAGTCGACAACTATGAAATCATAACTCAGACACGTACGTTCGATTCCCACACGTTATATTTTCTTGGATTCTTTCATAGTGGGTTTAGGTGATTATTTAATCATACTAACTTACTCCACAATAGTATTTATTTGATGATAAAATAAGTTCTGAGTACTTCTGAGTTTAACTGCAACTTAACATGACATGCATCGGCGACATGGATTGGTTTGTTTGTACGTTTTTAAAAATTGTTATGATTTATTTTCAACAACTTACTATGCTCAGAAATTTACTTTCAACGGAACAATTAAAAAAAAAAAATCTTTAATATGCACCTTACTGACTTGACTTTTGTTAGTTTCACCTCTCACATAAACGTAATTGTGAAGTTAAACATTCTCAACAAACAAACATCAAATATTAAATTAATTATACATATTAGTTTAGTAATGAATCATAAAGCATACCAGGGATCGGGTTCACTTTGTCGGCTTTGTTTTTTCAGTTCTCATGAATAAATTGCAGTTTAGCAAATTTGATATGCAATCAATTCAGTTCAATATGACGTAAACGTCATATTTTTTTATACAACTGTAAGACATGTACTTTGAGTTTAAAATTGAAATGACCTATTTTATGCTAACATAGTATTAATTGTGAATATAAACGAATTAATTTCAATCAATAAATTTCATTCGCTCCAGAATCTTCAAAGTGACAAGTAGTTCCTACTAGCGGTGCTTTAAAATCACACTTTCTAACATGTAAGTAAGTACATACTTCTCAATTTTAAATTTGCTGTCATAATGCTCAGCTACGGACCTGGTTTTTGCCTGCCGGCTGTTGAAAAATGATCATGTTCTATATATCCATCATGACTGTTACTCAGCTACGGACCTGGTTTTTGCCTGCCGGCTGTTGTAACTATCATGTTCTATCTGTCCAACATGACTGTTACTCAGCTACGGACCTGGTTTTTGCCTGCCGGCTGTTGTAAAATTATCATGTTCTCTATATCCATCGTGACTGTTACTAAGCTACGGACCTGGTTTTTGCCTGCCGGCTGTTGTAACTATCATGTTCTATCCGTCCATCATGACTGTTACTCAGCTACGGACCTGGTTTTTGCCTGCCGGCTGGTGTATCACTAGTCCTAATTCATTTTACTCAATTGAAACAATAATGTATTTATCTAATCGCTACCCAGCTACGGACCTGGTTTCTGCCTGCCGGCTGGTGTATCGGTAGCCTTAATGAAGCCACAGTTATCAGTTACAAAATGAATCTTTGTGTTTCATTTCAGGTCCGACTCTGATTCAGAATTCCAGACACGGTCTGCAGCTGTAGCCGAGGTTGTGAAGCCGCAACCAAAAAAGAAGGTGTCGAAGCGCAAAGCTTCCGAGGACACCTCACCATCAGAACAGAAATCAAGGTACTTTTGTGTTACTGCTTTTATCTTTAGGTGTTTGTTGTGGATGTTATGTTAATTAAAATGTTATACACAGATAAACGACGATTACGACGACGATTTAGAACTGTAACGTAAAGAGCGCTGAAATCAAATTCCAATTATATTCCTTGCAGAAATGTTTACAATTAGTTTATGAGGTATTGAAATTATTATAACATAACATCATGCTTTCTATCCCCGTAAGGTTCGACAGAGGAGTAATACACCGTCAATCCATCGATTAAAAAATAAATGTAATGTAATGTGTTGTGTAATAAATAATAATTATGTTAAATTGTTTACAGTAAAAGACACAGCTCGGACCTCTTTGGCTTAGAAGACTACGTTCCATCGAAGACCTCAATCGGGGACTTCAGTTCGACCCTCATCAGCCGTGTCGCCAACGGTAAAGTACGACGAACGGCGGACGTAACCGGGGACTTTTATGTAGAGGTAAAAGTCTACAACAAAGCTGAAGTTGCCTCCACCCCTAAAGAAGAGCGGTGGAAGAAAGCCTCAGTGGTTCTAAAAGTGCAGCTTAACCGCAACACGCCACAATGGAACGGACTACAAGGTTTTATGAGACGGACTCATGATTTATTTGATAATTCTGAGCCCGTCTTTTATAGTGATAATATAATATAAATATAAAATAAATATTTAAGTTGTTGGGGCACCAGATGTTATTTCTGCGATCGTACATCATAATCGTAAAAATAATATATTGCAGCATCTAGCAGTAAGTTTAAAACTATTTTAATCTAGAATGCCTTTCTGTACTGTTTGTAACACATCTATTGAGCGCAGTCACTGGACAGGTCACCTACGTAGTACTAATCATAAAAACAAATCTATTTCACATTTTTGCGAAGGTGTTGAAATAATAAATTCTGCATTTCGTAATCGTATAGCTTCTTATAGAATTGTCGATTCATCTGATAATTGTTCTCTAGAATCATTTCTTACTAATATTTGGGACAAAATTAAAACATTAATTAACATATCTCTTAAAGAACATACTTGTTTAAAAATTAATTTCGAATATTTTGCTTTGTTTTTAATGTTTAAAAATGATTGTCAGGAGATGAAATCATTTGCCACAAAAAACTTTACTCTGCATCAGAATTATGAATTTGATTCATTATTAACTCAAGTAAAAAACATTTTATCAAAAAAGATAGAAGAATTTCAGGACCGAGATAGCGGATGGACGTTCTTGAGCAGTTCTCATTTGGAAGTCAATGTTAACAAATATCAACCGTTGCACGGTTCAGGCTTTATCGAATTGCCTTCTGCTATAAAATCGATAAGAGCATGTGTTAATATCCACAATAATGACGAGTATTGTTTTTTGTGGTCTGTTGTTGCTGCTTTATATCCAGCTAAGAGTCATCCTGAAAGAGTATCTTCTTACCCTGATTTTCGTAACGTATTAAATATAAAGGACATGTCATTTCCAGTGAATTTCTCAGATATTGCGCAGTTCGAAGTGAATAACCCCGAAATTTGCATTTACATTTATGGTTTAAAAAATAATACCGTCATAGGACCGCTTTACAAACCAAAAGCCTTGAACGGAAAGGTGATTCATTTACTTTATTTAGAAAGAGATAATTTATCACATTACTGTCTCATTAAAGACTTGCCGCGACTTGTGAAAAATCAAATAACAAAACATCACAGTAAACTGTACCTTTGTGACGCTTGTTTGATGTTTTTTGATTCATGCGATAATCTTAGTTCACATAGTTGTGGAGGTGTTGCCACCGAACTACCTCCAAGGGGTTCTTTCATACAGTTTAAAAATTATAATAAAAAGCAAATTGTACCATTTGTTATTTACGCAGATTTTGAAACAATGCTGGAACGGTACGAATCCTGTGACCCTGACCCCACTAAAGCGAGTACTGTAACGCGACAGCGACACGTGCCTGTAGCTTTCGCTTATCATATTACGTGTACGCTAGACGAAAGCCACAATCGTTACGTTTCTTATCGCGGTTCGGATTGTGCATCAAATTTTGTGAAGTCTATCTATAAAGATGCACAAAAAATTTACGATATTTTAAAAAATAATGTGCCTATGATTTATTCAAATGATAATGCTCGCGACTTTGAAAACGCGATGACATGTCATATTTGTGAGCACTTCTTGTTCGGCGATAGGGTTCGCGATCATTGTCACTTGACTGGTAAATATCGCGGCGCAGCCCATAGTTATTGTAACATACAATACAAACTACCAACATTTTTGCCAGTATTTTTCCATAATTTGTCTGGATACGATTGCCACCTTTTCATAAAAGAATTAGGTGAAGCTCCTGGATCTATAAAAGTGATACCTAAAACAAAAGAAAACTATATTTCATTCTCTAAGTTTATTCCGATTTCTACCGGGGAAAGCATCCAGGTTCGGTTTGTAGATTCTTACAAGTTTTTAGGAACTAGCTTAGAAAAGTTGGTTAGTACAATGAAAAAACAAGACTTTAAACAATTACAATCTTATTTCCCTGCTAAAAAACGATTTAACCTACTCACCCGTAAAGGAGTGTATCCATATGATTATATGTCTCAATGGGAACGATATGAAGATACGTGTTTACCCTCCAAAAAATATTTTTTTAACTCCTTAACTAATGAGACAATTACCGATGAAGACTATGAACACGCTCAGTCTGTTTGGTCAGTATTTAATATTCAAAACATGGGTATGTATACAGATTTGTATCTCAAAACAGATGTTCTGTTGCTAACAGATGTATTTGAAAATTTTCGGAAAACTTGTAAACTACATTACAATCTCGATCCCGCGTTCTATCTTACAGCGCCAAGTCTATCTTTTGATGCAATGCTTTTAAAAACGGGAGTTAAATTAGAATTGATTAGTGATGTTGAAATTTTTAGAATGATACAAAAAGGTATTCGAGGAGGTGTTTGTATGTGTTCCAAAAGACATGTCAAAGCCAATCATAAGTATTTAGATACTTACGATCCAACCCGTCCAAATTCATTTATTATTTATTTAGATTGCAATAATTTATACGGTTACAGCATGTGTCAATCCTTACCCTATTCAGATTTTAGATTTATGAATAGACAAGAAATAGATTCTTTACAATTGAACTTAGCTGAAATTAGTGATACTGCTGAAAACGGTTACATTCTTGAAGTTGATCTAATATATCCGAAGAATTTGCATATGGAACACAATGACTTTCCCTTCTGTCCAGAAAAATGCGTACCACCGGGTGGTAAGAATAAAAAGTTAATACCAAATTTGTATGATAAATATTACTATGTTATTCATTACGTACATTTAAAAAAATGTTTACAGCACGGTTTAGTATTGAGAAGGATCCATCGCGCCATTATATTTAAGCAAAGTAGTTTTTTAAAGCAATATATTGATATTAACACCCAGTTACGCCAAAAAGCAGAGTCAGCGTTTGAACAAGACTTTTTCAAATTATTGAACAATAGTATTTTTGGAAAGACCCTTGAAAATAATGAACACCGAATAGACGTTAAGTTAGTAAATAAGTGGTGTGACGCGAACAATAAAACAAAAAAGACTACTTGTGCTGAAAAATTAATAGCCAGCCCATATTTTCATAGCGCCTCTGTATTTTCAGATGATCTAGTAGCGATCCAAATGAAACCTGTGCGAATTATACTTGACAAACCAATTTACATAGGGTTTGCAGTATTAGAATTATCTAAAGCTCACATGTACGACTTTCACTACTCTATCATAAAACCTTTTTATGGTAACCGAATAGAATTGTGCTATACTGACACAGATAGTCTAGTATATGATGTGCAAAGTAATGATGTTTATAAAGACTTTAAGCTCCATTTTCTAAAATATTTTGATACCAGTAATTATGACTCTAACAATGGCTATAATTTACCAATTATTAATAAGAAGATTCCAGGACTGTTTAAGGATGAAATGGGTGGCAACATTATCAAAGAATTCGTAGGACTGCGCTCAAAGCTTTATTGTATTAAAACATTAAACAGAACAATTAAAAAGGCAAAAGGTACACAAAAATGTATTACCAAAAATTTAAATATGATTGATTATAAAAATGTTTTGTACAATTGCAATGTTATTCGCAAAAAAAATGTATTGTTTAGATCAATAAAACATGAAATATACACTCATGACTTAAATAAAATAGCACTTTCAAGCAATGATGATAAACGATTGCTATCGTTTGATAAAGTTTCTACTATAGCCTGGGGTAACGCAAGTATATTTATGTAATGTTAATATGTATTTTATTGATTGTAAATGGTAAAACTTATGACATCGTTATGTTATTGTAATAAGTAAAATTGTCTTGGAATGTAATTTAAATAGTATCGACATAAGTTTATTTTTGAACCTGATTTTATTATGTATGAAATTTTAAAATGTATGTATTCTTGGTGTCCTTTTACTAGTTAGATCTAAACAGTGTAGGTGTATTTATTATCCGAATAAATAATATTTTATATTCATAAATCTGTTTCATTTCTGTTTCTGATGATAAACCACACACACACAGGTCTCGCAGCGTATCGATACAGGTTCCAACTTGATAAAATATGTAATATCCAGTTTTGATGACAAGGCACTCATGGTTCGAAGTTCGCACGCGCGGTGTGGAATTTGACACCGATCAGGTGCGCATTAGATTGAACTTGTTGAGACATGAAATTGACTCATATCGCAAGGTTTTATGGAGTTCATTTCATAATAATATGATTAGTACATACATCACAAGGCAGTCAGCCGGAACGGTCACATCACATCAATTAAAAAAAAAAAACGAAACAAATTGTGAGTATTGCACTAGTGTATCTATAAGTACTTATTAAATTATTTCTTTATTTATGTTGTTTGACATGATTATTAATCATTATAATTTTGTTTGTTTCAGATCATTAATAATGTGTGATTCACCAGATATTGTCGACTTCTCACAATACGGTCAAGGTTTTCCGACACCGAGTTTAAGCTGGCATATCCCAGATATCGAAGAACAACAAATACCTGCCAACAAGGAGCCTAGAACAAGACAAGACTGCGGATCTGCTAACAAGAAACCTAGAACAAGACGTGAGTGTCTAAAACAGAAGTCTCTGCCTAAATGTGAATCATATGTCATAAACAATGAGAAGAAAAAAGGATTACGACTGATCCAGGTTAAAGTGCTCGATATCAGTGAACAACAAGAATCTGCATGTGATGATCAGAACGTGGTGTTAAGTGCGCAGTATGTAGTGACTGAATCAGTGGACTATGTTATGGAGGAGACGCTATCGTTAATTAATAAAATTTCAAAAAAACTTTGCGGGGACAGTGGTTATTATTAAGCTGTGAATAATTTGTGTAAGTTATAAGTTTTTTTGTGTAAGATTTTTAGCAATAAGCAATACAAAATATGTGAGTAATGTTATAGTTATTAGGGTATTTTGGATGTATAAATTATTAAAATATCATAAATGTTAGTTTTATTGTAATTAAGTTTTTATATTTTATTTTGTATAGAAAAAACTAGTCTACTAGCCTACTTAGTCAAATATTATGATAAAGTTAAATAAGAATTAGTGTAGTATCTAAATAGTTTTAATGTAAGTAGATAATATTAATCTCTTGATGTGTTTAATTTAGTTGGGTAGTGTACATACAACACAAGTTTATAAGTATATAGGTAGATATAATTATTTTGTAATCATTTCAAATATTTATTAAAGTAAATAAAAATATATCCATATATTTAAAATATGTTTTATTTTATATTACTGATTTATACTCGAACTCTAAATTAGCTCTAGTGTAATGATATATGTAATTATAGGTTATTTTCTTATAGATTTTTTTCTTACAATAATTTGATTAAAATCATGATATATTTAAAATCATTTTGCTACAGCTAATTTTAAGTTAGGTATGTAGGTTACCCTGAATATTAAATAAAACACTCTTAAGTAGATCAATATTTATTTATTTTTATTAACTGTTCAACACAATAATATTTAAAATAAATTAAATACAGACATATTATTATCCACGTACCATTTTCTAATACACACCGCATTATTTAATGCACAATTCATTTTATGGTTCACACAGTTAAAATCAGTTTTATTTTTACAGAACTTCTTTTTTAATGTCGCAAAATTAGGACACCCTTTCTCTCCTATGTCAATCACTTCACAGTTTGCACATAAGTCTTTAATCCACTTAATCTTTTCCGAACCCTTTGTAATAATATTTTTATTTTCTAAATACGGTACGATGATGTGTTGAAACTCTCTGTAATCTATAAAGCCCTCACTCCAGAAAATTCCACGATTTCTTTCCAACCATCGCACCTGCTTCTTTTCTTCTTGAGTTAAGTAATAAAACGAATGCGGTGGTTTAATCAAGAACGTCTGTGTGTGCTCATTACTTACGATAGCCACTTCTTTGACGATAAAATTATTGTCTAAATATTTGAATCCTTGGAGTTCTACAATGATAATATCCGCGTTCATGATAACTTCTTCACTGTGTTGCTTAATGGTTTGTATTCAACAATACAATCGTTGAGAATGAGGCAGTATGCCGAAGTTTGATCTGGTATTTCTGAATCACTCTCAATTTCTACCCTTACATCCACAACGGGTCCAGTCTTCAGATTATCGGTCTGTCTAGAGCAATCAATAACAAACAATGGTGCTAACTCTTTAAATTGTTTCTCGCTTAATAAGGACTCCTGACAACGTCCATAATACGACTGCTGAAATCTGATATATTGTTCATATAATAAAGCAATTCTGTTATTGGCGAAGTTCACATTGATGCTTTCATACGGGAAATATGTTGAATTAAGGTACACTCGAACATCACGAACATAGCAGTGATCAAACTGCGACATGTCAGAACTTGCATTATTTTTTCTACTTGTTTGTAGTCCAATTATTACATATCTCGGTTTTTCTATTTGAGATGAAGTTTTGATAGACCAGGTGTGCTTTGTTGATCTTGGTAAAGTGGGGTATTCATATAGATCCCAGTTTCTAAATATCATCTGAAGCGATCGATCTTTTTCCAGCAGTTTTAATAAACTTATTTTTTCTTTGTCTGATACTTTAACGTGGGGTACGCGCCATATGATTTTATTTATTTGAATGTCTTCCACAATTTCACCGGTATTCAATTTTACAGCGTTCAAATTAGTGTTGCTTCGTAACAATATTAGTTCATGTCTAGCATTTATTACAACTTTTTTAAAATCTTCTGCAAAACCGAGGATATTCCGAAGTGGTATAGACGCAGAAAAACTTCCCCCATTAATATTTTTTATACCATCGATACTCCAACCCCAAGCTCTAGCTATTTTTGATTCATTCTCATTCATTGATATTAATGATTTCATGGTTGTAGTTATACCTGCATTTTTTATTTTATCAATCTCCACTCCGTTTAGTTCGTACCTAATATCTTGGAACAAGAAGAGTAGTCCATTGTTCGTAAAATTGACACTAGTAGCTTTCTCTTTTGAATCTTTTTTGCTAACGATAACGGTTCCTTCCAAATAGAGAGTGCTGGCTGATGGTAATATGTACAGATCCTGTTGGTTGATAGGTATGCGTATTTCATCGTTCCTGTTGAAACTTGTTACATAAGGTTTGTACGAATGAAATTCGATTCCTTCTATACTGTTGTCGTATGTTGGAGTGGATAAAACGTCTAAGATATTCATTTTAATAACCCAATCGCTCTGAGAAATATCTTATTGTCTTTAGTTAATTTTATTTTGCTCTTAGAACGACGTCTTATTTGGTAGGTAGCTTGAGTAGAACTGGTATTTTTAATTTGGTGAGGCACATATTTATTGTAGTCAATCATTTTGTCTTCTAAGATGTAAATACAGCTGCACTTCTTCACCACGCAAATTAATTAAGCGATTGTTTATATCTAGTAGTCGGATATGTATGCAGCTTATGTTGTTTTGATTGATTGGAAAATATATTGCGTTCTTCGGGATTTCTATGATTCTGTATCCAGGTGGCACGTTGAGTGCGAATTCGTGAATTATGTGACTTGGTTCACCGTTTATGTAAGAGCCGCTTATAATGTCACATTCGATCCTTACCACTGTCGTCGGCAAAATGTTGACTGGATGCTGTGACACATGCCATTTATTTGCTTTCAAGACCTGTCTATCAAACCCTAACAGCCTACCGAAAGAGTTTTCTTTCTTAAAATTAACGTCTTTTGAACAATATATGCTAGTTTTTAAAGTATTGTTATTACATTGTAATTTGATTGAGGCATCTTTTATTTCAGATTTCAAATAATCGTAAATATCTTGCAATTCATAGGTGCCTTCCGGTATTTCAATAACGTCGTTTGAACCATAATAGTATTTGTTATTACTTTTATCAATATTTGGTATAGAATTAAATGTTGAAAAATGCAATAAAGCACACTCATATTTTCCATCTAGTTGCAACGTATTAGGATAGTACGTAGATAAAATTGATGAGTTTCCAGTTATTGACAAAGTGAGTGACATCTTGCAAATGATTGAAATAAAATAAAAACATTTATTTTATATATTTTTATTCCAAAAAGTCCTTAGATATTTTAAACATAGATGACCACAGTTTACAGTATTAAATTTTTGATATCTTGTGTAGTTATATGAAACTTTACAATTCTTAAAATATCGAACCAGTTCTAATGGAGGTTTTAAATTTCCATAGCTATCAAAATATTCACAATAGTCATAAACTTTTACATAAGCTACCCAATGCGTTCCTTCGTTTTTAGAATCGTCTAAGTTAACAATACCACATTCCTTACGTTTCGGCTTCCTTGGTAATTGATCTTTCATATATACTCCTCGGAAATATGGGATGTCTCTGGCATAGTATTGGATGTCTACATTAGTAAGTGGACGATTTGGTAGCTTCTTGTTCAGTTTTTTGTTGGTTTTATAAACAATCCTTTACCGTTTTTATATGGCTTTATGTATAAACCCTTGCCCACTGCTAAACCCTCCATAGTTCTATTATGTCGTTCTGTCTCTCGCAAGTTTTGTTGAGCTGATTTGTAATCATTCACCGTTTTTGCAACTCCAGCCGCACCACCAGCTAAAGCTCCTAAAGCTGATAAGCCAGCAAAAATTGGAATTAAAGGTAGAACTCCACCAGTCTTCGGTATGGGGATCACTCTCGGTACTCTGATTTGGTGTAATTTGGGGCATAACTTTTTTGCAGCTAAGTAAGCGAAGTTTATTAAAGACTTACTATCCTTGGGTTTTAGCTTTTTTACTTTAGATTTTATTTTTGATACTAAACTTTTAAATGTTTTAGCACCAGAACCAGATTTCAATTTGGCTTTCATGACTTTGCTTACTAACCATGAGCTTAATTTTTCACCTTTTCCTGCATCTTTTGATTTTAGTCTTTGTTTAGCCATGTTAAGTAGTTGTAAATCGGCTTTGTGACGATTTGATAAGGCTGTGTGGTTTGTATATGCAATATCGTGTTGCATGCAAGCTTCGTCTAGCTTATTTACTCCTCGATCACCTCGCGCTAAGCGTTTTTGAAGTTTGGTTCCTGGTCCGCAATAATTGTATCCTGGCAAATGAACTTCAAATGGTAAATTATTAATTATACTGTTAACAAGTCCACTCCCTTGCATTACTGAAATTATAATGATAGGGATTTAAATGAATAAAGTGGTTATATAATATCTTAGTCCATTATTGCAGCTTTTTTAATCCAACTGTTTTCAGTACTGTTTAGACCTAACCATTTAACATACAATTTATTTCCTCTCTTTTTTAAAACCTTTTCTATCAAATAAACATCAGGGTGCTTAGATCTTTGCAGTTCTTGTTCGTAAAAGGATCCTAATATGTTTTGCTTTCGTTGGTCTTCTATTTGATATGTCACTGGAAAGGTTTTATTAACGTTTTTTATAATAAATAATTCTGTTGACCAATTAGGAGTGTAACCTTTCTCAAAATTATGTTTGTATTTACTTATACGGACATAATCACCAACTTTGAATTTTGGCTTCCACTTCACAAAATTATGTTTGTTTACTTTTTTAATATTTTCTTTGATTACTTGTTCATTCGATTTGTTCACATCAACTGGTTTAAATTGAATTGTGCGTTGTTTTGTGTTGTTATACTTCTTCAATATATCTTCCATGGTTGACCTAACCACTTATAGTTTCCATTGAGACTAAAATATTTATATAATTTATTTTTTAAAGTTCTTATCAGTCTCTCTACAATTGATGCTTTTTAGTAGAAAATGATGAATAATGGTTAAATATTGTACTTTTTCATTAACTTTTGAAAAGTGCTGTTATAAAATTCTGTTCCCATAATCAGTTTGTAAGTTAACTGGATTATTACGAGTACTTAGCAGTATATGTTTCGAATGCACGAGTAACATCCAATTTATTTTTCGATTTTAACGGTTCAGCCCAGGCATACTTTAGAGAAGCAGTCCATCACCACTAAGATGAAATTGTAACCTTTGTTATACTTTTTCAGGTTTTGCATGTCCATCAAGTCAGCTTGCCATAAGTCGCGGATT